>OV702291.1:30171884-34971884 GCA_916181665.1 Avena sativa
ACACCTTTCGCGAGAAACTCCTTCTCAAGAAAGGATCCATTCTTGGCAACAAAAACCTTGCCCTCGGATCTGTGATAGAAGGTATACCCAATTGTTTCCTTAGGGTATCCTATGAAGACGCATTTTTCCGCTTTGGGTTCGAGTTTATCCGGTTGAAGTTTCTTCACATAAACATCGCATCCCCAAACTTTAAGAAATGACAGCTTAGGTTTGTTTCCAAACCATATTTCATACGGTGTCGTTTCAACGGATTTAGATGGTGCCCGATTTAAAGTGAATGCAGCTGTTTCCAGTGCATAACCCCAAAATGACAGTGGCAACTCAGTCAGAGACATCATAGATTGAACCATATCCAATAAGGTACGATTACGACGTTCCGACACACCATTACGTTGTGGTGTTCCAGCAGGCGTGAGTTGTGAAACTATTCCACACTCTTTCATGTGTGTGCTAAACTCGTAACTTAGATACTCTCCTCCACGGTCAGACCGTAGAAATTTGATCTTTCTATTACGATGATTTTCCACTTCATTCCGAAATTCGTTGAACTTTTCAAAAGTTTCAGACTTGTGTTTCATCAAATAGATATATCCGTATCTACTCAAATCATCCGTGAAAGTAACAAAATAACGATATCCACCTCGCGCCGACACTCATTGGTCCATACACATCAGTATGTATGATTTCCAATAGATCTGTCGCCCGTTCCATTGAACCGGAAAATGGCGTTCTAGTCATGTTGCCCATAAGGCATGGCTCACATGTATCAAATGATTCAAAATCAAGTGATTCCAAAAGTCCATCAGAATGGAGTTTCTTCATGCATTTAACACCAATATGACCTAGACGGCAGTGCCACATATATGCAGATATATCATCATCAAGTTTAATCTTTTTAGCATTAACATTATGAATGTGCATAATATTACTATCGAGATCCATCAGAAATAAACCATTCAACACAGGTGCATGACCATAAAAGATATTATCCATATAAATCGAACAACCATTGTTTTCAGATTTAAACGAATAACCACTTTGCTTCAAACACGATCCGGATACAATGTTCATGCTAAGTGCAGACACCAAATAACAATTATTTAGGTTTATGACTAATCCCGATGGCATATGGAGAGGCAGCGTTCCGACGGCGATCACATCAACTCTTGATCCATTGTCGACCCGCATTGTGACCTCATCCCTTGCTAGTTGTCGCTTGTTCCGCAGCCCCTGAATCGAGTTACATATATTAGCAACAGATCCCATATCAAATACCCAGGTGCTACTGCGATTACTAGTAAAGTACACATCAATAACATGTATATCACATATACCTTTGTTTGCCTT
This sequence comes from Avena sativa, assembly GCA_916181665.1. Taxonomy (NCBI): domain Eukaryota; kingdom Viridiplantae; phylum Streptophyta; class Magnoliopsida; order Poales; family Poaceae; genus Avena; species Avena sativa. The sequence goes on from OV702291.1 coordinate 30,173,232, forward strand.
GCCGGACTTCTTGTCCGCCAAATACTTGGGGCAGTTGCGCTTCCAATGGCCAGTCCCCTTGCAATAGTAGCACTCGGTATCAGATTTAGGGATAGCTCGGGGTTTCTTTTCAGGCGTGGCAACAGATTTGCCACCCTTCTTTCCCTTGTGCTTGCCTTTCTTGTCCTTCTTGAAACCGGTGGTCCTATTGATCATCAACACTTGATGTTCTTTCCTAATCTCCACTTCTGCGGTCTTAAGCATTGACAGAAGCTCGGGAAGAGTCTTCTTCATGCCCTGCATATTATAGTTCATCACGAAGCTCTTGTAGCTAGGTGGTAGAGATTGGAGAACACGATGTATGCCTAAGTCAATGGGAATCGTTATTCCCAAGGACACAAGCTTATCGGCGTACCCAGACATTTTGAGTACATGCTCAGTAACGGAGCTGTTCTCCTCCATCATGCAGCTAAAGAACTTTTCAGTAGCATTATAACTCTCTACGGCAGCATGGGTATCGAAAATCATTTTCAATTCTCCCATGGTATCAAAGGCATTGCCATTTTCGAAACGCTTTTGAAGTTCTGGCTCTAGACCATACAGTATGCCGCAATGAACTAAGTTGTGTTCCTCCTGACGAGTCACATAGACATTCTTTTCCTCGTCATGGGCATCAGGAGCTGGTGGGGGCCTAGCAGCGCATCTAGCACATATTGCTTTTGTGCAGCAGTGAGGAGAATCCTCAAATTCATAGCCCAGTTGGTGAAGTTGCTACCATTCGCAGCAAGTTTCTCTTTCTCCATGAACACATTGAAATTAAAAGCAGGTGGTGCCATCTACAACAGAATTTGTAAAGTTTATTTATACTAAGTTTATGATAGATTGATTTCAACTAATCCAAATTACTAATGAACTCCCACTCAAAAACGACATCCCTCGTGCCTTTTTGGTGATTACATGAACCAAATCCACTACACCAAGTCCGATCATCACATGAGTCAGTGTAGATTCAAAGGCGAGCATCTATATGGGTATCATATCAACCATATGACTCATGTTAACCTTTCGGTCTGTGTTCCGAGGCCATGTATGTACATGCTAGGCTCGCCAAGTAAGAACCTTAGTATTCGCGTGTGTAAACTATCTTACACCCGTTGAATGAAAGCGTAGAGTCGAGTACACCCGATCATCACGTGATGTCTCGAAACACGATCCATAGAACGGTGCATACTCAAGGAAGAACACATTTTATCTTGATATCTTAATGAGGGATCATCTTACAATGCTACCAAAAGCGCCAAACTAGCAGTATAAGATGCAAACATCTAATGTGTAAAGTGAGATGATATGGTCCATGCATTTGATCTCTATCATTTGCATCGTGGTATGATCTCTATCATTCCTTTGTGTGTAAGGCCAAGGTCTATGGAACATACACGTTGAATGTGTTGTAAGAGTATCTATCATACATCTACTTACAACAATACCATGTCAATACACTAGCCCAGCAATGATCTAAACTAGACGCCTCTAATTTATCAATTGCAAGTTTTACGTGGCTTAGGGCTTTCGGAGATAGAACCGTTCTCACCTACAAACATGAACCACAACAAGGATAACTAAGTTATTAGAAACTCGTTGTAAATCAGATATTGACTATAGTAGGAGAGACAGACACCCGCCAGCCACTTATGCAAAACAAGTTGCATGTCAGTCGTGGAACCGGTCTCATGTACGATGACATGTAAGGTTGGTCCGGGCCTCTTCATCCCACTATGCCACCAATATCCAAAATACATAGAAGATGCAATAACATGATCATCATCGCCCACATATAAACATATGTGTACTACCCATGCAAAGCACCTACACATAGATCAGGCTCTGATACCACTGTTGGGTCCGCAGCATAGAAAACAAAAGAAATCCTACGGTGTGAACTACACGCCAAGATCTATCAACTAGGTACAAAGCAACGGGTGGACATACATCCAACGAGAACTTACCCTCGAAGACAACGAGTTTTGTTAATGAGTAGGAACTCGTGGTTGATGTAGTCGTACACTTGCCGATCTCAAGATCATGAGGAAGTCCGGGCGCCGCAACTCAGCAATGCATCCGTACTCGCACACACGTTCAAGCCACTAGACAACCTCCACCTCCTCGCTCCAGCGATCCAGCGGAAGCAGCAACTCCTTCCAGACGAAATGCCACCGGGAACATGTATCTCGCTAATCCGAGACCATGGGGGAATAATTCTAGAGGGGGAGAGAGATCATTCACAAGGATGTGTGAGGATGAAGGAGGGAATGGGTGGCCTTTAATAGGGGGTGCCCCTCCTCTCCATGGCCGGCGCATGGGGGGTGACCCCTCACCTCCCCCATTCATGTGGTGGTAACCCCTCCACATTAAAATGCCTCTTCACATTCCCTTTTAAAGTCTCCACTTTAAATGCATTAAAATTCTCCAAGTTTAATGCTCTCTCATTTAATAAAACTCTTTTATTAAATTTATTCAGAATTTTGTTAATTACTTTAATTAACAAACATTCACATATAGCCCCTTGCAATATTTCAATATCACATGCAGAACCACTTTCTGCAATTTCACCTGAAACAATTCATGTGCTTTGCAATTCTTTCGTCTGAAACATATGTGCTCCAAAATGGTGTCCGGTAACTCTTAAGTGTGTCACCCTACGGTTCGCGAATAATGCAGACATGATCGAGACCCTTCTCCGATCAATAATCAGCATGGGGACCTAGAGATCCGTACTGAGTCCTACACATTCAACGATGACTTCTGTGATCGTGAGAACCTTTAACGCTTCTAACTAAATCCCTTTGTCTCGTGATATATTACATGTCCGAGATTCGATCATTGGTATCTCCATACCTAGTTTGATCTCGTTACCGACATGCACTCTTTTCTCGTTCCCGTGATATAACATTCTAGTGATCACATCACTTGCTTGCTAATACATTGCAAATGTATCTATAATTTTTGATGTGCCATGCTTGGTTTTATCCACTTTCTTGTGTTTTGTTCCAACTTTGGAGTACTTTTCATATGATTTCTTGGACTAACCTATTAACAAGAGCCACAGTGCCAGCTGCCTGTTTTCTGCTGTTTTTGGTTCCAGGAAAGTCAAAAAATGAATATTCTCGGAATTGGACGGGACAGAAGCCAAAGTGCCTATTTTTCCGAAAGTTATCAAGTGCCAGAATACGAGATGGAGAAGGGCCAGGGAGCCACCACACCACCTGGCCGCGCGGCCAGGCCTGGCCCGCACTAGGGGGTGGTGTGGCCGCTCCCGGCACCCCTTGGGCCTCTCCTTTCGCCTATATATTGCCCTCGGGACGAAAACCCTAAGGGCCCGATCAAAAATCCACGAAAGAGTCTGTAGCCACCGTCATCTCCATCCTTAGATCGGGAAGGTCTGAAGCTCTTCCTGGCACCCTGCCGGAGAGGGGAATTCACCCTGGAGGCCTTCTTCATCACCATGCAAGCCTCCGGTGTGATGCGTGAGTAGTTCATCATTGGACTACGGATCCATGTAGTAGCTAGATGGCTGGTTCTCCTCCTTTGTGCTTTCATGTCTAGATCTTGTGAGCTCCGTTCATGATCAAGATCATCTATTTGAAATTCTGCATGTTGTGTTTGCGAGGATCCGATGGATATTGAGATGCTATTTCAGATTGATTATTGATTCTATCATGTATTTGTTATTTGTGAGCTTGCATGCTTTCCGTTGTTAGTAGCTATCTTGGCCAAGTAGATGCTAGCAACTCCAAGAGTTAGTATTTATGCTCGATAGTGGGTTCATGCCTCTGGTAATCTGGGGAAGTGACAGAAATCTCTAAGGTACTAGGTGTGATGTTGCTACTAGGGAGAAAACAACAATCCTTTGTTCATAGAACAATCATATTGTTTACTTTACACGCAGTTCGTAAAGCAATAATCTGTTGCTTGCAACTTAATACTGGAGGAGGTTCGAATGATAACCTGAAGGTGGATTATTAGTCATAGATGCAGTTGGATGGCGGTCTATGTATTATGTTGTAATGCCAATCAAGTCTCAAAGGAGTCATGATGATTAGTATATGCATGTATTGCTTTCTCGGTGTTTGTCAATTGCCCCGCTGTAATTTGTTCACCCAACATGTTATCTATCTAAGGAGAGCCACCTCTAGTGAACTATGGATCCCGGTCCTTGTCTTTTACATACAATCTATAAACTGTTTACTATTTTGTGTTTACTTTCTGCAAACTTTTACTTCTTTCCATTCGATACGTTTAATCCTTTGTTTTCCGCAAAACACGGTGAGATTGACAACCTCATCGCAAGTTGGGGACAAAGTTCTGGGGTTGTGTTGTGCAGGTCTCCATATGTTGCTACTAGCACCGGTAGTGCGCCCTGACAAAGCTCAGCTAGTAACACCTTTGGGGTGTTTCCTTGCTCCTACTGGTTCGATTAAACCTTGGTTTCATAACTGAGGGAAACTTGCTGCTGTGCTCATCATATTCCTCTTGGGGTTCCCAACAAGCTCTACATCAACACCGCACCAGCACTTTTCTGGGCGCCATACTGATGACCCACAAGTATAGGGGGTGTATCGTAGTATTTTCGAGGGAAGTGAAACCCAATTTATTGATTCGACACAAGGGGAGCCAAAGAATATTTATCAGCCATAACAACTGAATTGTCAATTCAGCTGCACCTGGAAACAATCTTGCTCACAACAGTTTATCAGTAGCAACAGTTTTGTAGTAGGAATGGCAAAGCAACAGCAGTAGTAAAGCAAAGACAATAGTAACAAAAGCAGTAAACAGTGGGATTCGAGTGCGGTAGGCATAGGGATGGATGGACGGGCGTTGCATGGACAAGACAATTCACATAGCAGTCAGAACATAGGGCAATTGTAGATAAATAAGATAAAGCATCCAAGTACTAGACAATCCTAGACATGTGTTCCATATATAGTCATACGTGCTCGCAATGAGAACTTGCACAACATCTTTTGTCCTGCCAGCCCGTTTGAAGCGGGGCCTGTAGGGAACTACTGGCAATTAAGGTGATCCTTTTAATAGAGCACCAGAGCAAAGCATTAACACTCTATGAACACATGTTATCCTCACATCAAAGCCTTTCCCTTCCGGTTATCCCGATTTCTGTCACTTCGGGGCCATAGGTTCCGGACAACGACGTGTGTATACGACTTGCAGATAAGACCAGGAACAATACTATCATAATGAATCAATAATAAGTTCAGATCTGAAATCATGGCACTCGGGCCCTAGTGACAAGCATTAAGCACAACAAGTAACAACAAAGTCATAAAGCACTAATAAAAGATACTAGGCACCATGCCCTAACAATCTGATGCCATTACATGAACGATCTCATCCAATCCCTACCATCCCCATAGCCTACAGCGGGGGATTACTCACTCATAGATGGGGAAACATGGATGGTCGATGGAGAAGCGATGGTGATGATGATGTCGATGATCTCCTCCAATTCCCTGTCCCGGCAGGGTGCCAGAACGGAGTTTCTGGTGCTGTTTCGTGGAATCTGGTGGTGGCGGCGGAGCAGAACTCCTTCTGGAAAAACATCGAACCCCCCAAAGTTTTTAGGTCAGAAGGCTCCTTATAGGCGAAGAGGGAGTCCGAGGGGGTGCTTGGGGGGCCCACACCACCCCTTGGTGCGGCCTGGCCTGGCCCACGCCACCAGGTGGTGTGGCCACCCCAGGGCTCTTCTCCGTCTCGTATTCTGGCTCCTGGAGTCTTTGGGTGAAATAGGATTTTTGGCATATTTTCCGGAATTTTTCCTGATAGTTGATTTTCTGCACAAAAAGTAAATACCAAGGCAATTCTGCTGAAAACAGCGTCAGTTCGCATTAGTTGCATCCAAATCACACAAGTATAGAGGAGAAACAATAGCAAAAGTGTTCGGGAAAGTAGATACGTTTTGGACGTATCAACTCCCCCCAAGCTTAGCTTATTGCTTGTCCTTAAGCAATTCAGTTGAAAACTGAGTGCGATAAAAGAACTTTCACGAACACATTTGCTTCATATGATGTAAATATTCTCAGCAATGTGATCAACTACTTAGACAATTCATAATAAAGAGTATGCTACCAAGTCTAATTAATAGTCATTGCAAGCTATGAAGAGATTCCAACTCAAGAATAATAAGTAGCATGAGGCACAAACATAAGCAACATTACAATGCGCATAGAAAGGTATGATAGAGTGGTATCTCGCTTGCCTTTGATTATGAATATCAAGGCACCTCTGAAGTTCAAGTGATGACTAGAAGTAAAGATATCAAGGATACAAGCATCAAAGTCAAAACACAAATAACTAAGTAATGGAACAAACACAAAGAATGACAACTATGCTCTCAATAAGGTGCTCAAATAATAGGTGGAGACTCAACAAGTAGAAGAAAAAGGTTTTGAATAATTTTGAAAGGCTTCCAAATGCTGAAAGTATGGTACTCGTTAGCTTTGAGCTCTCATTGCCCCTATCATAAGCATCTTTAATGTGGTTAAGGTGAAAGTGACACAACTAAGAGGATATGCTTGACAAGTTATAAATCAAAGTCTCAAGCCCCTTACTTACGAAGACCGATCCTCATGATACTCAACTTCAGTCACAAGTAAGCTCTTGTCATTGTAAGTACATACGTATCATAGAGAACCACCAACGGGGTACCCCTTGCACATGACACGGGAGCTATCCCATAATCAAAATAACAAGGCAAGCAGACAATGAGTATCTCGGCGATCTTTTTATTTTGTATGTGCATAGATTTTTATTGAGGATGCTTCATAGAATGCTCATTATGGTTATGCTGCAAGTTTCCACCATGATTAGGCATGGCTTAGGCTAGCGGCCCAGGCGTTTCTCTAACATACATACAAACTCCATGATCTTACAAGTTCCACTTTTATTTCACACCTCCAGGATCCATAAGCAAAAGAACATGATATCAACTAGGTACAAAGTACCTATGAAGCGTTGAAAGCGGTCCCCATGATACATGGTTCTGCTAACTTTAACTCATAAAGCACAAGCATATGCGCAACAAAGAAGGACGCAATGGTTCAGGTTTATTAAGTGCAAGAAAATAAAGTGCGCCATCAAGTTCATGAGAGCTTTACTAACTAACTTTCTCATAACAAGCAAACATTTTATTCGGAAGAAAACAAGGCATATTGAATATGCACGGAAGTAGCAATGATGCTAATGGGTAGGTATGGTGGACACTTTGGAAACATTTGGTTTAGGCAGTTGGAAACTTGAGTAAAACATACTCAGAAAAAGTGAAGGCTAGCAATAGTAAGGGAGCGACAAACGAGAGAGCAATAGCTGTCATTATCATGCTTGCAACAAAACAGGACTACTCATGGCATGAAAGTGATTCAAGATCCTCAAGGCAAAATAATTCATCGAGGCTTAACTGATTCTTACAGTCATGTACATGCGTGAGCATGTGCCAAGTCAATCAAATGAAACATTCGGAGGAGGATACCACGGTGTCATACCAATTTATGAATAGAGTAATGCAAGCAAACATTCATGAGACATGCTACATACTATTAGCGGGCTGGAGCTAATCACAAGAAAGAAAGAACTACTAAGCATCCAAAGATAACAAACACCCTACATGAATGGACTAAGCAAGCTCACAATGATGAGTATATGTACAAAAATGAAGACAAAAAGAGTTCGTTACCAGCCTCTTACAACGCCTCAAGTTGTCATTAATCCTCATTATTGCTCTTCACTTGTGTGGCTTGAATAATAATATGAAACCAATAATCCACTGAGAACTGCCGAACCCTGTAGCAAACTCACAAAACCAAAGAAGAACGACAAATATTTTTGGTGTTTTCGATTTTGAAATAAGAACCAAAAGAGAAAAACAAGCAAAGCAAAATCTTTTTGGGTTTTTTGAATAGTTCAAACAAAGCAAAAAAAGGGAATAACAAACCAAGGCAAAAAGAAGAAGCAAACCAAAGAGAAACAACAAAAATATTTTTGGTCTTTTTATGTTTTTAGAAAGCAAAAGCAAAGAAGAACGAAAACTAAAAAGTGAATGAAAACATGAATATACAAAGTACCGACGCAACATGATATGGAGATGAGTGCGGTGTCGGCGTACCTCCCCCCAAGCTTAGGCTTTTGGCCTAAGTGGGAATCAAACCCAAGCTGGCTAGGATGAAGTGTCACCGTGGTACGACGAGGAGGTACCCTCGTCCTGGTGCGAGCTCGAGTACGTCCCTCCGTAATGTGCGGAGTGATCATAAGAGGGCACATCCTCCTGGTGCTGCTCGTGGAAACCCAGCAAGCGTAGCTGCTCGTCCACCTCCTCCTTGGAGCACGACCACGGTCTCCTGTCAACACTAAACAAAGTAGGCTGTGGAAAAAGGATCTCCCTTTCATCCCGGTCAGTGAAAAGCATCCTATATACTAGATTGTTCAAATCGGAGGTCGTAGTGACAAAGTGATGAGTTTTCATGGCAACAAGGTCGAGCCTCTGTGGTGCTAGCATAGCATCATCGGGATCCACTGAAAGACCTAATGCATTGACTACACGCGAGGCAATAATGCCCCCATAGATAGGCCCCCTAGCAGCTAGGCGGCAAGCAGTAAGAGAGCCAAGATTGTATCGAGTATCATTGTTGAGCGCAGCAGCAAGGAAAGCTAAGTGATAGTTGGAGATATTACTAGTGTTCTCCCTACCCAATACACTAGTGGCAAGATAGTATGCAAAGTATCTAAGAGCAGGGAGTTGGATATTTCTTATCTTTCTGCGCTGCGCCACGCGGTCATCATCATTGGTCACACCTCGGTAAAGCTCCAACAAATCAGCGGGTCGCCCTTGAATTTTCTTCACGGTCCCCGTCATACGCACACCTACAATACTGCAAAATCTCTCCAAAGGCATGGTGAAGGGCATATCATAGATTTTAAAAGAGACAGTAGATTGATAGGGTGTGTTAGTAAATGAGAAGCTCTCAACACAAGTTTTGGTGAGCATAGCGTATTGTGCACTCTCATCTTGCATATAAGAGGTCAAGCCAACCCTCTCAATCAGTAGCAAGAAATCATCAAGAATACCTGCAGCTTGTTAGAAGGTAAAACAAGGAAAAGAGGATGGGTGAGCATCCCCATCATCCCTTTCACTACCAATAGGAGTTGCAATGAGATCTTCATTGTATGATGGCCTAGCTTGAGAGGCTAATCTTGAGGGCCTCGACCTCCTAGGTGCATCACTCTCAAATATCTCTCCAAAAGTATGGTTGTTCATGCTTGGTATTATGAAATTTAAACACCTATTAAACAAGTGATTGCAAAGTAAATATAATGAAGGACTCTACTCATAGGGACTTGCAAGAGGCCTAAACATGCATCAAAACTATATCTCTAAGCATCAAATAAGCTTACAAGCTCTCATAACCAGTCACCTATAGTAGCAAAATACTCAACATATAATCCACTAAACACAAATCTACTTGGACAAGGGGAGAAGTCACATACCAAGGAACAAATGCTCCAAATTTCAGCAAGAAAGATGGGCTGAGCAAGGAGATCGAAAAAATCGAGAGAAAGCACAGAAAGAACGCGATTTTGATCTATGAACTGGAGCTTACTCGGGGGGCCAGGGGTGGCCCACACCAGGGCATGGCGCCACCCAGGGCTGGCCGCGCCACCACATGGTGTGCCTGCCTGGTGGGCCCCCTGGTACCTACCAGGTACTCCTCTGCCCCTTTTTCACGTAAATATTTAATATGAATTTTCTTGAATTTTTCGAGACACTTTATTTTTGGGCTTTTTTAGAAATAGAAGAATGATTTTTCTGATAGACAGATTTTTTTTTTCTTTTGAAAACATGATGCAAGGAAAAAACAAGGCTAGAACTACAAAAGTTCTAGCATGCAAGCAACTAACAACACATAGAAAACTAACGAAAGCAAAAAACTAAAATGCAAAGGATAGAAATAAACAGAGATAATCATAGTGAAAACATTGTTTTGTTTAATGGAATCCTTTTGTTAGCAAGGTTGATCAAGTCTTGCTACCAAAACAATTGCATATGAGACAAAACTTTATATTCCACTAATGATTATGTTACCTCAACCTTGATATCAATGGTCCCAATCATAATAGTTTCATGTTTTTCTATTGGTATGGGACAATATATTTCTCCAACATGAATGCCTTCAACATGTTCAATTGAATTCAAACCATAAGTCCTTTCAATCTTCTTGGGGAAATAGACAGTATGTTCCTTGTCATTAACATTGAAGGTCACCTTTCCTTGATTACAATTAATAACAGCTCCTGCAGTATTAAGAAAAGGTCTCCCAAGAATAATAGACATATTATCATCTTCAGGCATTTCAAGCACAACAAAATCAGTTAATATCAAGCAATTGTGAGCCACCTAAACAGATACATCCTCACATATACCCACAGGAATAGTGGTAGATTTATCAGCCATTTGCAAAGATATATCAGTTGGTATCAATTTTTCAAGCTAAAGCCTCTTATAGAGAGAGAAAGCCATAACACTAACTCCATCTCCCAAAACACACAAAGCAGTTCTAACATAACTGTTCTTAATAGAGCAAGGGATAGTTGGAATCCCTGGGTCTCCAAGTTTCTTAGGAACCTTACCATTGAAAGAATAATTAGCAAGCAAAGTAGAGATTTCTTCATTAGGGATCTTCCTTTTATTCGAGACAATGTCCTTCATACACTTTGAGTAAGGAGGCAATTTAATAGTATCAGTCAAAGGAATTTGCAAGAATAAAGGCTTCATCCACTCATAAAACTTATTATAGTGTTCATCTTCTTTTGACTTGTGTTTCTTATCAGGGAAAGGCATAGGTTTTTGGACCCAAGGTTCTCTTTCACTACCATGTTTCTTAGCAATAAAATCTTCTTTGGTGTATTTAGTAGTCTTAGTGTGGTTTTCAGGTTCTTCTTCAACTTTTTCTTCATTAGGAACTTCATTTTATTCATTACCACTTTCAGTTTCAGCATCAGAGATAGATATACTATTAGGATCTATAGCAGGTTCAGAGGGTTCTACAACAGTTTTATGTTTCTTTTTCCTTTTCTTACGAGTAGAACCACTATTTTCAGCTTGTTGAGAATCCTGCTCAATTCTTTTGGGATGCCCTTCAGGATATAGAGGATCCTAGGTAGCAGCACCACTTATAGTTCTAATTTCATAAGCATGTTTTTCTTTAGCAGCATTAACTAGCAAGTCATTTTGCACTTTAACGAGTTGATCTATTTGAGTTTGAACCATTTGAAAGTGTTTAACAATCATTTTAACATCATTGGAGGTTCTTTCCACAATATCTTTCAACTCAATAATAGCTCTAGTGTTTTCCATTAGATGATTTTGCACCCTCTTATTAAAGTTATCTTGCTTAACAATAAAGATATCAAATTCTTCTAAGCATTGATCAGGAGGTTTCAAGTAAGGGATATCACCTTCATCAAAGTGTTGGAGGGAGTGTACCTCAATAGTGGATGAGTAGGGAATAGGCTTACATAATTCTTCTATAGGAGGTAAATTCTTGACTGCAGCTTTAATTCCCTTCTCCTTAAGACATTTCTTAGCTTCCTTCATCACTTCATCATTTAATTCCATAACTCCCCTCTTCTTTGATGTTGGAATAGGCACAGGAATAGATGGTTCAGGTACAATTACTTCAGGTATAGCTTGTTTAGGAGGAGTCCAATCTTCATAATTCTTGCTTATTTTAGCCATTAATTCCGCAGCTTCCTTAGGAGTCCTATTCCTGAAAACACAATCAGCACAGCTATCTAGGTATGTCCTAGATTCCTCGGTTAGTCCATTATAAAATATATCAAGAAGCTCATTCTTAGGTAATGGACTTCCAGCTTGTGCATGAATCAGAGCACAAAATCTCGCCCAAGATTTGGGTAATACCTCTTTTTTCCCTGTTTGAAATCAAAAAGTTCCTACAAAATAGCATGTCTAGCACTTGGAGGAAAATATTTCTGTAGGAAAGTACTAATCAAGCACTCAGGGCTATCAATAGATCCAGGAGGTAAATTACTAAACCAAGTTTTAGCTTCTCCTTGTAGTGAAAAGGGAAAAATCTTAGCAACAAAGTAAGTACGCATCTTAATATCATCAGAAAACAAGCCACTCATGGTAGAAAGTTCATTCATATGTGCTACCGCACTTTCATTCTTAGTCCCACAAAAAGGTTCTTTCTCGACAATAGATATGTAGGATAGATCGAGAGAGAAATCATAATCTTCATCTATAATGTTTATGGGAGAAGCAGCAAACTTAGCAGCAGGAGATAATGAGGGTCTAATAGTACGCCTCTCAAGGAGACTCTTAGCAGCGCTCCTATCATGGGTGTTCTTACATTCTTTAATAAACTAATCGGTCATCTCAACATAATCTTCTTCAATATCATAACTCTCACTAGACTCAGGTGAGCTAACAGGTGTGGTAGTGTCTTCATTAGGAGTTTCGGTATTTCCAGCTATAGTTCTAGCAATCGTAGCATCTAGGAAAGGACCTAATGAACCACTCTTATCAAGCACAGTAGAAGAAGCATCATAAGTATCAGAAGTTTCAGATTCAGCAGTAGTAGCAGTGTGTGTAGCATGTGTATGTGGTGTTGTAACGAGCTTACTTATAACAGAAGGTGAATCAAGAGCAGCAGAGGTGTTTAGAACCGTACCTGTTCTTGTAGTGGATGGTAAAATAGGAACCTTTCCATCACGAGACTTACCCATGATGGATGGATAGCGGCGAACAATAGAGAACCCAAGTGAACTTGATAAATAAATCTATGCTCCCTGGCAACGGCACCACAAAATAGTCTTGATGACCCACAAGTATAGGGGGTGTATCGCAGTATTTTCGAGGGAAGTGAAACCCAATTTATTGATTCGACACAAGGGGAGCCAAAGAATATTTATCAGCCTTAACAACTGAGTTTTCAATTCAGCTGCACCTGGAAACAATCTTGCTCACAGCAGTTTATCAATAGCAACAGTTTTGTAGTAGGAATGGCAAAGCAACAGCAGTAGTAAAGCAAAGACAATAGTAACAAAACAAGAAAACAATGGGATTCGAGTGCGGTAGGCATAGGGATGGATGGACGGGCGTTGCATGGACAAGACAATTCACATAGCAATCAGAACATAGGGCAATTGTAGATAAATAAGATAAAGCATCCTAATACTAGACAATCCTAGGCATGTGTTCCATATATAGTCATACGTGCTCGCAATGAGAACTTGCACAACATCTTTTGTCCTGCCAGCCCGTTTGCAGCGGAGCCTCTAGAGAACTACTGGCAATTAAGGTGCTCCTTTTAATAGAGCACCGGAGCAAAGCATTAACACTCCGTGAACACATGTGATCCTCACATCAAAGCCTTTCCCTTCCGGTTATCCCGATTTCTGTCACTTCGGGGCCATAGGTTCCGGACAACGACATGTGTATACGACTTGTAGATAAGACCAAGAACAATACTATCATAATGAATCAATAATAAGTTCCGATCTGAAATCATGGCACTCGGGCCCTAGTGACAAGCATTAAACACAACAAGTCGCAACAAAGTCATAAAGCACTAATAAAAGATACTAGGCACCATGCCCTAACAATCTGATGCCATTACATGAACGATCTCATCCAATCCCTACCATCCCCATAGCCTACAGCGGGGGATTACTCACTCATAGATGGGGGAAACATGGATGGTCGATGGAGAAGCGATGGTGATGATGATGGCGATGATCTCCTCCAATTCCCCGTCCCGGCAGGGTGCCAGATCGGAGTTTCTGGTGCTATTTCGTGGAATCTGGTGGTGGCGGTGGAGTGGAACTCCTTCTGGAAAAACGTCGAACCCCCTGAATTTTTTAGGTCAGAAGGCTCCTTATAGGCGAAGAGGGAGGCCGAGGGGGTGCCTGGGGGGCCCACACCACCCCCTGGTGCGGCCTGGCCGGGCCCACGCCACCAGGTGGTGTGGCCACCCTAGGGCTCTTCTCCGTCTCGTATTCTGGCTCCTGGAGTCTTCGGGTGAAATAGGATTTTGGCATATTTTCCGGGATTTTTCCTGATAGTTGATTTTCTGCACAAAAAGTAAACACCAAGGCAATTCTGCTGAAAACAGCGTCAGATTGCATTAGTTGCATCCAAATCACACAAGTATAGAGGAGAAACAATAGCAAAAGTGTTCGGGAAAGTAAATACGTTTTGGACGTATCACAAACATAGAGCCATCAAGCATTTTTCTGGCGCTGTTGCCAGGGAGGTAAGGTAAAAGGTATTCACACCGGAGGATTAAAGAAGAAGAACCTCCCACGGCAAACGCCTATTTTCTGGCACTGTTGTCTTTTATCCATACCACTTGTATTTCACTATCTCTTCGCCGAACTAGTGCACCTATACACCTGACAAGTGTATTGGGTGTGTTGGGGACACAAGAGACTTCTTGTATCTTGATTGCAGGGTTGCTTGAGAGGGGATACCTTTGACCACTTCCTCCCTGAGTTCGATAAACCTTGGGTGATCCACTTAAGGGAAAACTTGCTGCTGTTCTGCAAACCTCTGCACTTGGAGGCCCAACAACTGTCTACAAGAATAGAAGTGCGTAGACATCAAGCTATTTTCTAGCGCCATTGCCGGGGAGTCCAGGACATCTTCATAAGGGGTGTCCCTCATAACCAATCTCTTTACTTTGTTGTTTTTGTTTTGCTTAGTTTTCTTTTTTTGCTTTGTTTTCTTGTTTTGTTCTTCAAAAAAAAACACAAAAAAAATTTTACTAGTTTGCTTTCTTATTTGAAAACCCAAAAAATGACTACTCTTGAAAACACTAAGTTGTGTGACTTCACTAGCACCAACAACAATGATTTTATGAGCACACCTATTGCTCCACCTGTGGCTGAAAATATTTTCTTTGAGATAAAACCTGCTTTGCTCAATCTTGTTATGAGAGAACAATTTTCTGGTATTGTTAATGAAGATGTTGCTTCCCATCTAAATAACTTTGTTGAACTTTGTGAGATGCAAAAGCATAGGGATATAGATGGTGATATTATTAAGCTGAAATTGTTTCCTTTCTCTTTGAGAGGAAAAGCTAAAGAGTGGTTGAATTCCTTAACTAGGAATAGTATTGATTCTTGGACTAAGTGCAAAGATGCTTTTATTGGAAAATACTATCCTCCTGCTAAGATTATATCCATGAGAAGTGAAATAATGAAGTTTAAACAACTTGATAATGAGCATGTTGCTCAAGCTTGGGAAAGAATGAAATCTTTGGTAAAGAATTGTCCCACTCATGGACTGACTGCTTGGATGATCATCCAAAGTTTTATGCAGGATTGAACATTCTTCAAGGAACCTATTGGATTCTGCTGCTGGAGGTACCTTTATGACCATCACTTTGGGTGCTGCAATAAAACTTCTAGACAATATGATGGTTAATTATTCTGAATGGCATACTGAGAGAGCTCCACAAGGTAAGAAGGTAAATTCTGTTGAGGAAACCTCCTCCTTGAGTGATAAGATTGATATTATTATGTCTATGCTTGTTAATGGGAAATCCCATATTGATCCAAATAACGTTCCTTTAGCCTCTTTGGTTGCTCAAGAAGAGCAAGTTGATGTGAACTTCATAAGAAATAAGAATTTTGGCAATAATGCTTATGGTAATAATGCTTATAGGAACAATTTTGGTAACAACAATTATAAGCCATATCCTCCCAACAATGGTAATGCTTATGGAAATTCTTACAACAATAATAAGAGTGGTCCCTCGGAACTTGAAGTTATGCTTAAAGAGTTTATTAGTAAACAAACTGCTTTCAACAAAACTATTGAGGAAAAACTCTCTAATGCTGAAAGAAATATAGCATCTTTGGCTGAAGCTCAATCTTCTTTGAATAAAATGGCTGCTAAACCTGAAACTAATGATAATCCCTTTGTAGCTACTAATGCCATACAAGTAAGAATTGATGAAAATGTTAGACTATTAGCTGAATTACATGCTAAGTGGGAAAGAGAAGATGAAATTGCTAGAAACATTAGTGTTTCTATTATCACCACCACTAGTGTTGAGGCTAGTAATAGTTCTACTACTTTAGATGATAAAGTTGATTTTGATCTTGATGGTTGCAATATCTCTGAAGTTATTAAGTTCCTACAAAAGCTTGCTCAAAGTCCTAATGCTAGTGTTATGAACATGGCCTTTACAAAACACATTACCGATGCTCTCATAAAGATTAACGAAGAAAAGATGAAACATAAATCTTCTCTTCCTATAAAACAAGAGGATAGTTGGGAACCCATCATGAATATGAAAGTGAATGACTTTGATTTCAAAGCTTTGTGTGATCTTGATAGTAGTGTTTCTATTATGCCTAGAAGGATTTATGATATGCTTGATTTGCCTCCTCTTGAAGATTGCTATTTGAATGTCCCACTTGATGATAATGTTAAAAAGAAACTCATGGGGAGTCTTAATGATGTTCTTATTATGGTTAACGATTCCTATGTCCCTGTTGATTTCTATGTTTTGGATGTTGAATACAATGCTTCTTGTCCTATTACTTTGGGAAGACCTTTTCTTATAACTGTTGGTGCCATCATTGATATGAAAGAAGGTACCATTAAATATCAACTCCCACTAAATAAAGGTATAGAACACTCCCCTAAAAAGAGAGAAAAGATTTCTTTTGCTTCTCCTATGAAAACAAAATTTGGTTTTAATGCTTCTTCATTTGAGAACACTTGATTCTTTCTTTGCTTCTTATGCCTAACTTAAAGGCGTTAAAGAAAAGTACTTATTGGGAGATAAACCAAAAGTTTTAGATGAGTCTAGGAAGTTATTACCTCAGTAATAACCTCTCCTTATCCTTTTTATTTGCTTTTTGTGCCAAGAGTAACCTCTAATGAGAGTGAAGTAATGATTGGGAAAGTTGCTGTCCCGAAACAGATTTTTGTGCTTCACCGTAAAAAATCGTGAGAGATCTCTGTATGTCGGATTGAGCTGTAATTGTTTGTGCTTCTGACCCAGGTTGTTATCTAACTTTATCTAGTTGAACACTTTTTGATTTGAGCAACATAAGGTCTTCGAAAAAATTCGTCTTTATCTCCTGGTCTGTTTTGACAGATTTCTGCCATTTTCTGCATTTGCTTCTTGTGGGTTCCTCTTTGAGTTCTTTTGGGGAATTGAGCTTTTTGAAGGAAGTGCCACAGTAGCTACTGTTCTAATGGAAGTTTATTTGGTGTTATAACTGAACCTTAAGACTTATTTATCTTGAGTGCACTAATGTTGCTAATAAAGATTGTGTGAAGTTTTGTATGAAGGAAAAATTTCAGGTGTATGGAAGGAATGAGTAATGAGATGAAGGATGGACTAAAGCTCTAGCTTGGGGATGCCACGCGTGTCACCCCAAGAAATATCCAATAAGTACAAGCGTCAAAGCTTGGGGATGCCCAAGGCATTCCCCGTCTTCATCAATAAAAATCCCAGGTTTCTTCCAAACGCTTCATTTTTATTGTTTCATGCACAGTTGTGTTGTTCTTGGAGCGTCTTCTTTTTCGTTTTCATTTTGGTTTTTAGTTTGCTTTTGTTTGCTTAGTTTTCTTAATAAATTGGTTGGACCCCCTCTTTCATACATTGGTTTTCAAATAGTTTGGTTTGGATTGGAAAAGAGTAGGAAAGTTCATGCTTATGTGGTAAAAAGAGCTCGTTTTTGACTGTGGCCTATGCTTTGTCATGCCATGCTTGATATTGTTTTGGATTTATGCTTAGTATTCTTTGCTGTAGCATGACTTGTTATAAACAATTGAGATTGCTTAATTTGCCTTGGATGAATCATGCGTTCTTTTAGCATAGTATAGTGGTATTCTCCTTTGATGCTTTATTTGGGTTGACTTGGCGCATGCTCACACCATGTTATGACTATCACAAGTCACCATAGCCTTTATGATCCTTTAGTTTTCAACTTGTAGTATCACTTTATGCTTTGATCAATGATGTTTTGTCGCTCTGTATGATTATGGCCATTATTGCTCTCTTAGTTTGTCGCTCCCAGTCTTTTGCTAGCCTCCACAACCAAGTATGAGTTCCACTCATGCATCCAACTCCCTAAACCAAGTTATTCCAAAGAGTCCACCATACCTACCTACTAGCTTATGCTATTCTAAGTATATTCATGCTTTTGTTTACCTTCCAAATTAAACTTGTTATGAGAAAACTAGTGATTAAAGCTCTCACGAACTTGATGGCACACTTTACTTTACTTGCCCTTAATAAACTTGAACCATTGTGTCTTCTATGTTGTATATGCTTGCACTTATTTGTTGGGAATTAGCAGAACCATGCTTTCATGGGGAACACTTTCAACATTGCACTTGGTACTTGTACCTAGTTGATATCATACTCCTTTGTATATGGATGTCATCGGTGTGAAATGAAAGGGGAGCGTGTAAGTCCATGGAGTTATGTATATGTGTTAGAGAAACGCCTGGGCTGCTGGTCTAATCCATGCTGACATGGTGGAAACCTGCAGCGTAACCATAATGAGCTGTCTATGAAGCATTCTTCTTATAAAAAAAGGAGTCCTATATTGAGAAAAAAAGAGATACTATGAAAAGAGGAAAGAGAGAAAAAAGCACCATATTCCCATGGTAAATAAGAAGAATGCTGAGATGCTCGTTGTCTGCTTGCCTTGTCATTTTGATATGGGGATTCTTCCGTATCATCGGGCAAGGGGTACCCCGTTGGCGGTTCTCAATGATACACATGTACTCACAATGACAAGAACTTACCGGTGACTAAACTTGAGTAGCATGAGGAGCGGCCCTCGTATACAAGGGACATGAGATTTCTAACTTATACTTCATCAAACATGTACACCATAGTTTGTTCACTTTAACCTTAATCACTTCAAGATGCTTATGATAGGGGCAATGAGAGCTGAAAGCTTTAAGTACCATAATTTTTGGAAGCTCTTTATGAGACTTGAATCCCTACTTCCTTTTATAAAAATGCCATTCTTCCACCATTATATTGAGTCTCCACCTTCTATCTTTATGCACCTACTTTGAGAGCATAATGGCCATTCTTAGTTCTATGTGCATTGTCCCAAGTCTAGTTGATTGATGCATAACTTGATGTTGCTTGTTTTAAACTATTGTATCTAGTCACTCTTATGAACTTTGAAGGTGTCCTATGCATTTATATTTGCTACTCTATTGAGGGACAAGCTGAATACTATTATGCCATGTTTTCTTTATGTGAAACAAATAAACGTCTTGCAAAGCATTTTATTCATGAATCTTTTGTTTGTGCCTTTTCATGTTGCATCATAGTTTCTTTGCTTATTGCTAGAACTTTGTCTTTCATGTTATGATTGAAGTACTATGATCCCAGCTATGAATGTTTTGCAAATACTTTGATCAAGTGTTTGATGGTGCATGTCACCTCAAAAGTTATTCTTTCTTTTTATCACTTACCTACTCGAGGACGAGCAGGAGTTAAGCTTGGGGATGTTGATACATTACAAATGTATCTATAATTTTTGATGTTCCATGCTTGGTTTTATCCACTTATTTGTGTTTTGTTCCAACTTTGGAGTACTTTTCATATGATTTCTTGGACTAACCTATTAACAAGAGCCACAGTGCCAGCTACCTGTTTTCTGCTATTTTTGGTTCCAGGAAAGTCAGAAAATGAATATTCCCGGAATTGGACGGGACAAAAGACAAAGTGCCTATTTTTCCGGAAGTGATCAAGTGCCAGATACGAGACGGAGAAGGGCCAAGGAGCCACCACATCACCTGGCCGCGCGGCCAGGCTTAGCCCGCGCCAGGGGGGTGGTGTGGCCGCTCCCGGCACCCCGTCGGCTTCTCCTTCCGCCTATATATTGCCCTCGGGACGAAAACCCTAAGGGCCTGATCAAAAATCCACGAAAGAGTCTGTAGCCGCCGTCATCTCCATCCCTAGATCGGGAGGGATCTGAATCTCTTCCCGGCACCCTGCCGGAGAGGGGAATTCACCCTGGAGGCCTTCTTCATCACCATGCAAGCCTCCGGTGTGATGCGTGAGTAGTTCATCCTTGGACTACGGATCCATGTAGTAGCTAGATGGCTGGTTCTCCTCCTTTGTGCTTTCATGTCTAGATCTTGTGAGCTCCGTTCATGATCAAGATCATCTATTTGTAATTCTGCATGTTGTGTTTGCGGGGATCCAATGGATATTGAGATGCTATTTCAGATTGATTATTGATTCTATCATGTCTTTGTTATTTGTGATCTTGCATGCTTTCCGTTGTTAGTAGCTATCTTGGCCAAGTAGATGCTAGCAACTCCAAGAGTTAGTATTTATGCTCGATAGTGGGTTCATGCCTCTGGTAATCTGGGGAAGTGACAGAAATCTCTAAGGTACTAGATGTGATGTTGCTACTAGGGAGAAAACAACAATCCTTTGTGCATAGAACAATCGTATTGTTTACTTTACACGCAGTTTGTAAAGCAATAATCTGTTGCTTGCAACTTAATACTGGAGGGGGTTCGGATGATAACCTGAAGGTGGATTATTAGTCATAGATGCAGTTGGATGGCGGTCTATGTATTATGTTGTAATGCCCAATCAAGTCTCAAAGGAGTCATGATGATTAGTATATGCATGTATTGCTTTCTCGGTGTTTGTCAATTGCCCCGCTGTAATTTGTTCACCCAGCATGTTATCTATCTAAGGAGAGCCACCTCTAGTGAACTATGGATCCTGGTCCTTGTCTTTTACATACAATCTATAAACTGTTTACTGTTTTGTGTTTACTTTCTGCAAACTTTTACTTCTTTCCATTCGATACGTTTAATCCTTTGTTTTCCGCAAAACACGGTGAGATTGACAACCTCATCGCAAGTTGGGGACAAAGTTCTGCGGTTGTGTTGTCCAGGTCTCCACGTTGCTACTAGCACCGGTAGTGCGCCCTGCCAAAGCTCAGCTAGTAACACCTTTGGGGTGTTTCCTTGCTCCTACTGTTTCGATTAAACCTTGGTGTCATAACTGTTGTGCTCATCATACCTTCCTCTTGGGGTTCCCAACGAGCTCTACATCAACACCGCACTAGCACTTTTCTGGGCGCCATACACAGAGCCATCACTTGCAAGCTATCTCAATGTGATATCACCGAGAGGGCCCAGAGTATATCTATCCGTCATCGGGATTGACAAATTCCACTCTTGATGCATGAGCCTCAACATAACACCTTCGTAGTACTGAACCCATCTTTATAGTCACCCTGTTACGGTGTGACGTTTGATGTTATCAAGATACTCTTCCGGTGTTAGCAATTAACATGATCCCATGGTCTAAGGATAAAGATTACTTCTCATGATGTTATAGCAATATAAACATAATGACTTGATCGTAATGCTATACTTCGGATGAATGTTCATCACATCATTCCACCAATGGTGTGACCTTGTTATTAACAACATACAATGTCCATGATCAAGAAACCTTGATCATTTTGTTAATCAACAAGCTAGTCTATAAGAGAGGCATAACTAGGAACCCTTTTTGTTTATTAAACACACATGTATTGATGTTTCCAATCAATACAATTCTAGCATGCAAAATAAACATCTATCATATATAAGGAATACATAATAACAACTTTATTATTGCCTCTCATGGCATATTTCCTTCACCTAATGTCGTTGTATTGGGAACGGCAGTACCTAAGAAGGTTAGATAGAGGTGTGGAGACTAGCAGGGAAGCTATCGACGGCGTCCGCAGGTGTGATTGGATACAAGCAAGCGTAGCTGGATGCAAGAAGTACCCAGGTTCGGAGCCCTCGAGGTGAGGTAAAACTCCTACTCCTGCCGATCTGACTATGAGGGATATACGGGGTACAAGTGCTCCTCGAGCTGTATTCTCTAGCTATTGTCTTAAATGCACACAGACCAACCCTTTCTACTGAGGCCTTGCCTCTCCTTATATAGGCAAAGAGGCAACGGTCTCACTGGCCAGTCCGGCTGGCGGGCCCTATAGGTGGGTCACAGCCGGCTGTTCATCTACAGTATCCGGTACAACTATGTCCCATCAGAGTACGAGCGATATGGTCGTCGTGGGCACAGTGAACACTGTGCGAGCCTATCATCATCAACGGGCCATCGTTCCTGCGTCACCCCGCGAAGTCTTCGATATGGCCGAGTAGTTGCCGGTCTTGTCATTGTACTAGGGCGTGCCACGCACTGTGCCGCATGTCGCCCTGTCCATCTGATTGGTTCTGGCTACGCTGCTGTAGCCGGCTGATTCTTGCCGCTCCGGCTACCTCATGGTAGCCGGCTTGACTTGCCTTGTCCGGCTGCGCTTAGCCAGCCGGATGCGATCCGACTACTGTATTTCTTGTCCGGTTGGGGTATCCGGAGGTCATCCCCCCGACACCTAACATGTAAGTTCCATAGACCTTGGCCTTACACACAAAGGAATGATAGAGATCATACCACGATACACATGATGGTGATCAAATGCATGGACAATATCATTCCACTTTACACATATGATGTTTGCATCTTATATTGCTAGTTTGGTGTTTTAACATTATAAGATGATCCCTCATTTGGATATCAAGATAAAAATGTGTTCTTCCTTAAGTACGCACCGTTTATGTTTCGCTGCTTCAAGACATCATGTGATGATCGGGTGTACTTGAATCCATGATCATATTTCGGGTGTAAGACAATTTTACACACGCGAGTACTAAGGTTCTTACTTAGCGAGCCTAGCATGTATAGACATGGCCTCGGAACATGGACCGAAAGGTTAAGCATGAGTCATATAGTCGATATGATGCCCATATTGATGCTCGCCTTTGAAACTACACCGACTCACGTGATGATCGGACTTGGTGTAGTGGATTTGGTTCATGTAATCACCAAAAAGACATGAGGGATGTTGTTTTTGAGTGGGAGTTCATTTTTAGTTTGGATTAGTTGAACTCGATCTATCATAAACTTAGTCTAAACTTTACAAATTCTATTGTAGATGGCAACACCTCCTTTTAATTTCAGTGTGTTCATGGAGAAAGAGAAACTTGTAACAAATGGTAGCAACTTTACCGACTGGGCCATCAATTTGAGGATTCTCCTAAATGCTACACACAAGATGTATGTGCTAGAAGTGCCACTAGGCCCCCCACCAGCTCCTGATGCCCCTGACGAGGAAAAGAACATCTATTTGACTCGCCAGGAGGACCACAGATTAGTTCATTGCGGCATACTGTATGGGCTAGAGCCAGAACTTTGAAAGCGTTTCGAAAACGGCAATGCCTTTGATACCATGGGCGAATTGAAAATGATCTTCGATACCCATGTTGCTGTAGAGAGTTATACTGCTTCTGAAAAGTTCTTTAGTTGCATGATGGAAGAGAACAGCTCCGTTAGTGAGAACGTACTCAAATTGTCTAGGTACGTCGATAGGCTTGTGTCCTTAGGAATAGCGATTCCCATTGACTTAGGCGTACATCGTGTTCTCCAATCTCTCCCACCTAGCTACAAGAGCTTCGTGATGAACTATAATATGCAGGGCATGAAGAAGTCTCTCCCCGAGCTTCTGTCAATGCTTAAGACTGCAGAGGTGGAGATCAAGAAAGAACATCAAGTATTGATGATCAATAAGACCACCGGTTTCAAGAAAGACAAGAAGGGTAAGCAAAAGGGAAAGAAGGGCGGCAAATATGTTGCCGCACCTAAAAAGAAATCCCAAGATGTCCCTAAGTTTGATACCGAGTGCTACTATTTGCAAGGGGACCAGCTATTGGAAGCGCAACTGCCCCAAGAACTTGGCAGACAAGAAGGCCAGCAAGGCAAACAAAGGTATATATGATATACATGTTATTGATGTGTACTTGAGTAGTACTCATAGTAGCACCTAGGTATTTGATACTGGATCTGTTGCTAATATATGTAACTCGAATCAGGGGCTATAGAACAAGCGACCACTAGCAAGGGGTGAGGTCAAGATGCGTGTCAGCAATGGATCAAGATTTGATGTGATCACCATCAGAATGTTGGCTCTCCACCTACCGTCTGGATTAGTTATAAACTTAAATAATTGTTATTTGGTGCCTGCACTAAGCATGAGCATTATATCTGGATCTTGTTTAATGCGATGTGGTTATTCATTTAAATCCGAAAACAATGGTTGTTCGATTTATACGAATGATATCTTTTAGGGTCATGCACATGTGAATGGTTTATTTCTCTTGGATCTGGATAATCGTGTTACACATATTCATAATGTTGATGCTTAAATGATTAAAATTGATGACAATATATCTGCATATATGTGGCACTTCCGTCTAGGTCATATTGGTGTTAAACGCATGAAGAAACTCCATTCTGATGGACTTTTGGAATCACTTGACTTTGAATCATTTGATACATGTGAGCCATGCCTTATGGACAAGATGATAGAACACTGTTTTCTGGTTCAATGGAACGGGCGATAGATTTATTGGAAATCATACATACCAATGTATGTGGTCCAATGAGTGTATCGGCACGTGGTGGTTATCGTTATTTTGTTACTTTCATGGATGATTTGAGTAGATACGGGTATATCTATTTGATGAAACACAAATCTGAAACCTTTGAAAAGTTCAAGGAATTTCAGAATGAAGTGGAAAATCATCATAATAGAAAGATCAAATTTCTACGGTCTGACCGTGGAGGTGAGTATTTAAGTTACGAGTTTAACACACATATGAAAGAGTGTGGAATAGTTTCACAACTCACGCCTGTCGGAACACCACAGCGTAATGGTGTGTCAGAACGTCGTAATCGTACTTTATTAGATATGGTTTGATCTATGATGTCTCTGACTGACTTACCACTATCAATTTGGGGTTATGCACTGGTGTAACTACCTCGGTGAATTACGCTCTTAGTTACATGCCTGGATGAGCGAAAATGGTTAAAATAGTACGGTGGGGCCAAGGGCCACTCACAGGTAGACCTTTCGGCCGTCCTAACCATTTTCAGAACATCTGGACAAGAACGAGCGGCGTAATCGGCAGGCGAAGGGATCAACTACATACACAAATGAGTATGTATGCAAGCCACATACAACAGTCCTCAGAGCCATTCTATCTAAAAAGAAATAGAAATATGGCAACGCCATACGGCAAGATCCAAATATCCTAGATAGAGATAATAACTTAGGATAGCTCCTCATACATCAAACACCAGAGTATCAGGCGGAAGCGGAAGACAAGATCCGAGTATGGATAAGAAGCAAATCGGCATAAGATGCCACATAAATAAACACATCCCGCCCACAGATCTCACGGATCCCCGTTCCCGGAACCTCTACACGGAGTGATCATTGCCAACATCGTCCGTCTCCTCCACCCAGTATCCATCTTGCGAATACACCTATTCATCTGAATCAAACAATTTATCATGTGAGACCCTAGGGGTACTCAACAAGTCTTTATGCCTCTAAAGGGGACATATACCTGGGGTGACGCAATTGCAGCAAAAGATAATAACTAACAAGTCTATAGATACTCGCTAACCATCCGCCTAACCAATGATAGATGGATGTCCGTTAATTAAGAACAACAGTTATAATAGTATAATTAACAGATCCATCCTCCTCCTCGCTTACCAACGAGGAAGCGGACGAACAACCCCCATCCATTGGTAGTTTTATTAACCATTCCATGAGTATTGCACTATTTACTAGTCAAGTACTTAGTCAAATTAAAAGCGGTTCTTTAGTTATACTTGTCTATGATCGAGAAACTGTGCTCCAAGTCGTCCAGAACCGCAGACACGGCTTTCAGAAAGTTTTACCCTGCAGGGGTGCACAAATAGCAACACACACTCGATCAACCTCGGAAAAACCAAATCAAAACCCAACGAGGCATTCACGACAAAGCGATCACAGGATTCAGAAATGTTTCAGGGGGCCACCCCACTAAGCTACCCGCAACGAAGTTGGCCGGCTTTGGAACGGACCCAGGGTTTGTGTGGACGGCGGTAAACGACTGGGAACCCGAAAATGTGACTGGGCTTGTCGATACAGCAAAAACGTGTCACGGTTCTAAACAGTACAGGTGCTCCACGCACAATATTAAATAAAGCAGTAAAGCATGGCATAAGTACAGGATAGTAATAAAGCCCCAAACTACTTTGTGGCCCCAAGAAATAAGAATGAATCAAGCTCTGGCTCAGGGGGGTCCATAAGGCCTCCCGGATGTGGATAGTGCGAATAGTCAAGGAACAGGAATCAAGTACTCGGGGTCCTACGGGACACAAGTGAGCATGAAGAACCAAATAGCAGATATTGCTCACCGATGCCACTTTTATTAGTTATCCCATTACTACTCAGGTTAAGTTGTTTAGGTACCTCGTTATCCATCAGACACTCACATACCCTACACATGTTGTTCTACGACCCGCATGGCTCAAACAACTCCTGTAGTAATGGCTCGTGGGATGGAGGAACAAGCTTCGGTGGGGTTTAAAAAATAAAGGCTATGCAGTACTTGGGATTCATTTTGATGCAATCACGACTCAATGATGCAAGAATAAGATAGAGGCAATAGGTACTATATGTATGCAAGCATGTGGTAGTGCTTGCCTGGCAGCTCAGTTGAAGCGAGGGACGGATCTGGGTAGTGCTCCTGGCATTCCTGATATATCCCCTGCTCAGCGTCTATTCGAAGAAGAACCAAACAAACAAGGGCCAACATAAATAGAGTGCACAAGCATATGAATTAAAATGCGACAAGCAAACAATCATGCCATGATGAATGATGCACAATTTGCATGGCAATAATGTAGCATGGCATGGGTGAGGTGTGGGGTACAAGATTAAAGCATTTTATTAAGTTTTTAGCCTGGTTTGATCTCATATAAGTTGCTGTATACTTCATATTTATAGGATGCATGCTGCAATTCAGAACATGAAAATGCATAGATAGAACGGGCTCATTGCGCTGATCGATTTAGACATATTATTTGTTAAATTTGGAGTTATAAAACTAAAGTTATTAATTAAATAAGAAAAGGGCATTTTATTGTAATTTTAATCATCTCAAAATTTTAAAGTGCTCAAATGATATTTTAAAGGGAATATTTGAAATCCTCACATTTTTTTGATTCAAAAACATATATCATTTGTATTATTTGGATTTATAATTTAAAGTTATTTAAAAACAGATTTGAATTTGAATTTAAACAATTTTTGAATTTGTTTTGTCTAAACAGATGATCAGAATTACTTATGTTACCCAGCCATACTCCAGCCCCAGCCGCTGACAGGTGGGACCGGCCTGACTGCACGATGCAGTGCGCAGAACTCTCCTCATCGCGAGTTGTGCTAGCCCATGCGGCGGACAGGTGGGACCAGTGGCTACGGGTCCACGTGCCAGCAGCCGAACGCGCAGAGGCTGTCAGATGGGGTCGTGCTGGAGCGCGGGTTAAGGTTTACAAAAGCCAGGTCTCTTTTTGTAAAAACTCCACAGGCACAGACAGGTGGGGTCTCGAGGGGGCGCGGGTTGAGCAGATTAAAAAGCTAGGGGGGTTTTAGCAAAGTGCACGGTGACACTGTTTTTCTTCTACGCGTTTCTGACAAACTGAAGGCACGCACGGCGACAGCGGGCGCGCGGCGCGGTGGGGATTCGATCCGGGGACCTGGGGCTCGTCCTCGGCGGCGGTAGCCACTGCGGTAGGCTGTGGGTGTTGACGGAAGGGAGTAGAGCGGCTAGGTGAGGCGTGGCGCGGCACAGAGGCGGCAGACGCCAGCGGCCGATGGCGCACCGAGAGCGTTCGGTGAAACACCTGCCACGGCTAGGGTTTAACGGCGAGGTAGAGGGTGTCTAGGCGGGAGAGGAACTCACCGCGGGCTCGACGAAGGGCTCGGATCGGAGTGGGGAGAAGCGGATCGACGACGAGGCTGGCGGCCGGCGACCTAGGGTTTCGTCGGGGCGTCGATGGTTCTGGTGGTCCTGGTTCTCCTCCTCCTCGTTGGCGTCTACTGGGCGACGCAGAAGATGGCTACAGCCTTCCCCGACAACCACGTTCGCCACGCCACCGGCTTGTACGAGAACGGAAGGCGGAGGCCGACGGTGATCGCCGGATTTGGAGAAGAGAAGCGGGGGAATGAAGAGATCGGCGCAGCGGCCCGGGGTGGATCTGGGCGAGGTAGAGGAGGCGTGGGGAAAGGGATAAACCGAGAGGAAGAGGCGAGGTGGCGTGTGGGCACGGGGTAGAGGTAAAGGTGACTTCGACACCTTTTTCTCTTCCCTTGCACGTGCTCGAGCTGGGGCTCGCCTTGGGCAGTGCAGAGGCATGGCAGGTGGGCCAGGAAGCGGTCAAGGCGGGACAGGGTCGCGTGGGACCTGCTCGGCAATGAGAGAGAAAAAGAGAGGAGAGGGGAAGCTCGGGTGTAGCTAGGGCATGCTCGCCATGGGCTAGGGTTAGGAGTGGGGGTAGATGGGGTAGCTAGGTGGGGCCTGCATGGCATAGAGAAAGGGAGAGAGGCCGAGAGAGAGGGTCGGGTAGCTAGGGTTAGCTAGAGAGGGGTGGCTCGGGTTAGCTAGGTGGAGGGCTTGGTTAGGGTTTTGTTAGGGTGGTTCGAGTTGGTTAGGGTAGAGAGTGGGGTAGATCAAGGGGTGGTGGTGATGGCTTAGAGAGGAAGGTGAGGGTGAGGTGTGAGATAGAGGTGGGCATAAGATATAACCTCAAATGATCATGCATGGATGAGGTGATGGTTTAAAAGAGGGTAAGGCTTGATACACATGACAAGGACAAAGAGCAAGAGGAGGAGGTGTAAGAGAGAGAGAAAGAGATGTTTAACAAAAGGGAAGATCCACTCAAAACCAAAGGGAAAACAAAAGGGGAAAAGATGGTGGTGAAGATTTGCATGGCCCATGCATGTGTAATAAATGCCATGTTTTATTCTTGTGACAACAAAATAAATATCCATGGCCTTTATACATATGCATTCCAAAATATGGTGTATTGCCAAGCTATAGGAAAACATAATTGGATTCATCCCAACCCACATGAGCTAGATGAAAGCCAAAGAAAATAATAACTCATGGGTAAGTAAGGATGGTGGAATTATAAGGTGGTGAAAAGAAAGGTGATAGGGTTGAATAAAAGATATGCCCCCAACTCAACTTGGGCATTAAACAATATATCAAAATTCAAATACAATATATCAAGAGCCACATACAATTAATAATGCATATGAGAGAAGAACCAAATCAAAAGGGTTTTATATGATGCTCAAATGCAAGGTGGCATGATGACATGAGCATGATATAATTATGATGCAACAATTATATGTACGAAGTAGCATATATATAGACTAGGCTAGTAGCATTGCAATTGTTAGACAATTGGGATGCTACAACTGGAAACTGCTGCATTCACTTTAAATCAGGCACAATCTAAATCCATTGAAAAGACACCGTACGAATTGTGGTTTGGAAACAAACCTAAGCTATCATGTCTTAAAGTTTGGGGTTGCGATGTTTATGTGAAGAAACTTCAACCGCATAAACTCGAACCCAAAGAGGAAAAATGCGTCTTCATAGGACATCCTAAGGAAACTATTGGGTATTACTTCTATCACAGATCCAAGGGCAAGGTTTTCGTTACAAAGAATGGATCCTTTCTAGAGAAAGAGTTTCTCATGAAAGGTGTGTGTAGTCGGAAGGTAGAACTCGAAGAGGTTATTGAACCTTATCTTCATACAACGGCGAGTAGCGCATCACCGTAAATTGTTCCAG
This sequence comes from Avena sativa, assembly GCA_916181665.1. Classification (NCBI taxonomy): domain Eukaryota; kingdom Viridiplantae; phylum Streptophyta; class Magnoliopsida; order Poales; family Poaceae; genus Avena; species Avena sativa. The sequence continues at coordinate 30,203,065 of OV702291.1, forward strand.
AGTTGCGAATGAAGAGGGAACTAATGATAATGGTCATGAAACTCCGAAAGAGGACACTACCGGACCTCGCAGGTCAAGCAGGACACGTGCAGCTCCTAAACTGTACGAAAATCCTGTTATGAATTTCATGGTTGATGAAATAGATGACCCGGTGATGTATGAAGAAGCGATGACAAGCCCGGATTCCAACAAATGGCTAGAAGCCATGAAATCCGAGATGTAATCCATGTACGAAAACCAGGTTTGGACCTTGGTGGACTTACCTCACGACCAAAAGGTTGTTGAGAACAAATGGTTTTTCAAAAGAAAAACTAATGATGATGGTAATGTAACCATCTATAAAGCTCGACTTGTTGCAAAGGGGTTTCGACAAATTCAAGGGGTTGACTACGATGAGACATTCTCTCCCATAGTGATGCTAAAGTCAGATATGATTATGTTAGCATTTGCTTCTTATTTCGATTATGAGATATGGCAGATGGATGTCAAAACTGCATTCCTCAATGGTAACATTGAAGAAGGGTTGTATATGATACAACCAAAGGGTTTTGTCAATCCTAAGGATGATGACAAGGTGTGCAAGCTTCAGCGATCCATCTATGGACTGAAGCAAGCATCCCGGAGGTGGAAACTCTGCTTTGATGAGGTGATCAAAGAGTTTGGATTTATCCAAACTTATGGAGAGGCTTGTATTTACAAGAAAGTGAGTGAGAGCAATGTGGCATTTCTAATATTATATGTGGATGACATATTATTGATTGGAAATGATATAGATCTTTTAACAGTGTTAAAAAGTTATCTAAACAGCAAATTTTTGATGAAGGACCTAGGCGAAGTGTCATACATATTAGGCATAAAGATCTATAGAGATAGATCAAGGCGCCTGATAGGGCTATCACAAAGTACATGCCTTGATAAGATTTTAAAGAAGTTTAAAATGGACGGAAGTAAGAAGGGGTTCTTACCAATGTTGCAAGGCAAGACATTGAGTAAGACTCAAAGTCTGGCTACGGCGGAAGAAAGAGTGATAATGGATAAAATCCCATATGCTTCGGCTATAGGCTCTATAATGTACATCATGCTATGTACAAGGACGGATGTGGCACATGCTATTAGTTTAACTAGTAGGTACCAATCTGATCCAGGTAAGGAACACTAGATAGCGGTCAAGAATATCCTTAAGTACTTAAGAAGAACTAAGGATATGTTTCTTGTATATGGAGGTGAAGAAGAGCTGGTCGCTAAGTGTTATGTTGATGCTAGCTTTGACACTGATCCGAATGACTCTTCGTCTCAATCCGGAAACGTATTCTCCTGAACGGAGCAGCAGTTAGTTGGAGGAGTTCCAAACAACCAGTGGTGGCTGGATCAACGATGGAGGCGGAATATGTTACTGCTTCAAAAGCGGCGCAGGAAGCGGTTAGGATGAAGGAGTTCATAACCGAACTAGGTGTGGTTCCTAGTGCGTTGGACCCAATGGTTATCTATTATTACAACAATGGAGCCATAGCCAATGCCAAGGAACCAAGGTCTCACAAGAATTCCAAGCATATTAAGCGCCGGTATCACTCCATCCGAGAGCATGTCAAGGATGGAGATATAAAGATTTGTAAAGTACACATAGATCTTAATGTTGCAGATCCGTTGACTAAAGTTCTCCCTAGGGTAAAACATGATCAACACCATAACTCCATGGGTGTTAGATTTATCACTATGTAGCTAGATTATTGTCTCTAGTGCAAGTGGGAGACCGAAGGGAATATGCCCTGAGAGGCAATAATAAAGTTGTTATTATGTATATTCCAAGTATATGATAGATGTTTATTTTGCATGCTATAATTGTATTAATACGGAAACGTTAATACATGTGTGTTTAATAAATAAATAGAAAGATCCTTGTTATGCCTCTCTTTAAACTAGCTCGTTGATTAACAAGATGATCAAAGTTTTCTGATCATGGACATTGGATGTCGTTAATAACGAGGTCACAACATTTGTGAAATAATGTGATGAACAGTCATCCGAAGTATAGCATTACGATAAAAGTCATTGAGTTTATATTGTTATAACATCATACGAAGTAATCCTAGTCCTTAGACCATGATATCATGTTAATCACTAACACCGGAAGATTATCTTAATAACATCAAACGTCACACCGTAAAACAGTGACTATAAAGGTGGGTTCACTGCTACGAAGGTGTTATGTAGAGGCTCATGGATCAAGAGTGGGATTTGTCCATACTGATGACGGATAGATATACTCTGGGCCCTCTCGGTGATATCACATTGAGAATAGCTTGCAAGCAAGGTTGTGATCACTAGAATGTTATATCACGGGAAGGAGAAAAGAGTGGATGTCGGTAATGAGATCAAACTAGGTATTTGGATACCGATGATCGAATCTCGGACATGTAATATATCGCGAGACAAAGGGATTAAGTTACTAGCGTTAAAGGTTCTCACGATCACAGAAGTCATCATTGAATGTGCAGGAGTCAGAATGGATCTCCAGGTCCTACTTCTGATTATTGATCTAAGAGGAGTCTCGATCATGTCTGCATTATTCGCAAACCGTATGGTGACACACTTAAGGGTTGCCAAACACCATTTGGAGCATATATGTTTCAGACAAAAGAATTGCAAAGCGCTGGAATTATTTCAATGGACACCGGAACTGTTACGGGTGAAATTGCTGAAATTGGTTCTGCATATGATATTGAAATATTGCAGGGGGGTTTATGTGAATATTTGTTAATTAAAGTAATTAACAAAATTCTGAATAACACAAATAAAAGATTTTTATTAAATGAGAGTTGCATTAAATTTGGTAGAAATTTAATGCATGTGAGTGGAATTTTGAGTGGAGGCTAGATTTATGTGAGTGGAGCTTCACCACATGAATGAGGGAAGAGGTGGGGGAACCTCCCCATGGGGCTGGACATGGGAGGGGGCTGCCACCTCTCCCTATAAAAGTCCCCCTCTCCTCACAAAACACACCTCCTCGTGAAGGATCTCTCTCCCCTCTAGATATATCCCCCCATGGTCTCGGATTAGCGCGATACATGTTTCCGGTGGCATTTCGTTTGGAAGGAGTTGCTGCTTCCACTGATTCGCTGGAGCGAGGAGGTGGAAGTTGTTCGGTGGCCTGAACGTGTGTGCGAGGACGGATGCGCTGCTGATTTGCAGCGCTAGGACTTCCACACGATCTTGAGATCGGCAAGCGTACGACTACATCTCCACGAGTTTCAACTTGTTAACAAAGCTTTGTTGTCATCGAGGGTAAGTTCTCTATGAATGTATATCCACCTGTTGCTTGTATCTAATAGATAGATCTTGGCGTATATTCCATCGTAGGAAAATTTGTTATCTATACTGCGAACCCAACAAGTACGGCAGTCAAGCCGGCACCATCACCACGTATCCACGAGCTGCACCAGCGGAAACAGCGTGTCCAAGCTGTAGCAGCAGCTCATCTCCGACGACGATCAAATACAGTGCAATTTCTGATGTACGCGGACACATGAGCGCACGCGCATGCAGATCAAGTTCCAAGTCAAGGATCTCCACGTGAGAATCAAGAGGAGGCCTACGAGCATGCTTTCAAATGCATGATTTTCCATGTGGCCAGGACCTAGCTCATGGTGGGTTCTGCTGCTGCTACTCGGATCGCAACCGACACGTTCAGCTACATCGACACCAACACCAAGATCTCCACTACTTCGACACGTGATTACACCGACACCAAGATTTGCACTGCTCCGAGACGCGACTACATCGACACCAATATCTGTAGTGCATCAAGCTGGACTACATCGACCCGAACATCTACATCAGGTTGTACGACTACACCAAGATCTTCGTCAAGTTTTTCATCGCCACCAAAATCATCGCCCAGGTCTACACCATGTGGTCCAAACCCGCCGCAGCCTGGCGGTCTGCTAGGACGTTCACACGATCGCCTCGCTGGCCTGGTTAAAACCTCACCACCTCCGCAGCTACCTGGCGCCGCCGCAATATGACAAAACCCGACACAAAAACACGCCGCCGCCGCAGATCCCTGCCATCGCCGCACAAAAACCCGCCGCCACCGCAGATCCCTGCCGCTGCTGCATAAGAACCCGCCGCCGCCATAGATCATTGTCGCTGCCACACACAAAAACCTACAACCCTATGACAAAAATCACACAATTTTTTGTGCCTCTCGCACTATCGGCTACACCGACCATGGCTACATCACGCTCGGCTACCTCGACATCGACATCAAGAACAACGTCTACAGTAATTTAAGAACTCCAGTCAGCAGTGTCCGCGTCGTTACTTGCGTTCACGCCACTCCCGCTGTGACTGCGGGGGGAAAGAGAAGGAACCAGAAGGGGACGATGATGATGACAAGGTGGAGAAGGTGATGGATGCGCATGATTTCTCCAGTCACAAGCGTCCGCTTCTGTCCTACTACGACTGAGGGAGAATGTTAGACAGTATGTACGGTTGGAATAAGAGATAGAGACACGATTAGTTTAAACGTAATGATCTTCTTGTAGTCCAAGTCTCTCCCTCTGTGTATGTCTATATAAACCCCACAAGGGTCATTGCAGTATACAACAAAAATATTAGAGATTCATAAATTTTCACAAAAGACAGTGGCCCTTTCATAAACGAGCTGACTACGAATGCCGCCAGGCATGCACTGGCTCGCAACTCCCTTTCTTCTAGTTCTACTTCCAGCAGTAGTAGTAGCGTGCAACATCCACACAGGAGCAAATCGACGTACAACTCATACACGTTTATCAGGGACACGCACGAGTTCAATTGGGAATTTGAATGCAACGCGACAGAAAAGGCATGGTGTCGACGAATACATCCGATCTATCACTTTTCAGATTGGTGGTTACGGGTGGGCCATAGACGTGTACCCATGGAAGAAAGATGGGGATGACAAGGATCACATCGGCATCTTCCTCGTGCTCTTGAGTGCTCCTGCTGTTGCTGTTGTCATCAATGTCAAAGCCTCAGGGTTCTTTCGGATCCATGACCCTAATGGAAAATCACAGGCATTCTCCCACGAGTTTGGATCCATGCCCATATATTCCAGGATGGGGTAGTCCTATGGGGATTCGACGTTTCATCACTCTGGAATCTGCGACTTCAGAGTACGTGGGACACGACGGCTCTCTCACAGTACATTGTGATTTCTAGGTGGACACTGTGTCACGCACTAGCACAGCCAACGCCAACGTGGGAGTCACGATCATCGTGCCGCCGACCAACTTGGCCTGGCATTTTGAGCAGCTGCTGGTGAGCGAGCAAGGGTCTGACGTCAAGTTCATGGTCGAATAGAGCGAGATTCGTGCACACAAGCTTGTGATCTCCGCACGCTCGTCGGTCCTTCACGAGATGGTGGAATTAGCTGCCAACACCGATTACGTGAGGATCGATGACATCAACACCATTGCTGTCAAGGCCGTGCTCCACTTCATCTATACTGACGAGCTGCCTCTTAAGGAGAATCTAGTACTTCATGCCGGAGATATGCTCGCGGCAACATGCCGGTTCCGTCTGGAGAGAATGAAGCGGTTGTGCAAGAACTTGTTGGCCGAGAAGGTCACGACCGTGTCGGAAGCACTCGCCACCGTGAAGGTAGCGCGACGTCATGGCTGCCCGGAGTTGGAGCAATACTGCAGACGGGACATGTCGTTGCCTCATGTGTCCAATGAAGTCACCGAAACTTGTATCAGCTTATTTCTACAATCCCAAGTTCCCAACTAGCTTAGCTAGGGCTACCTGGTTCACTTGTAATACTCCCTCCGTATCGAAATAGATATCGCAGGTTTGTCAAAATTTAAATGAACCTATATACTAAATAGTGTTTAGATTCATCCAAATTCAAATCTAAGACATCTACTTAGAGATAGAGGGAGTATTATTTTTCTTGTTCTCAATCTTGGTCCACTTGGAACTCAATTTGTTTTGGATCATGATTTTGAGATTAACTAGCTAGGCACGAAGATTTCTTTTAGGAATTACTATCTTTATTAATCAATGTAGTATGTTTCGATGGGCTACAAACAAGATACGGAATAATGGGTAGTCTACAAACAAGAGAGAGAGCAGGTACGCCTCGAATAAAGTGGGGCAACCAGATCTAGTCCGTACATGAAATATAGGAGACACGCCTCTCACTGATGCGCCTCCAGTATTTAAATATATAAGGCGCACGTTTAAGCCGTGCGCCGTGTATATTTATTGGAGGCGCATATGGTTAGGATGTGCCTCCTATAAGCCTATCTCCTATAGGTTTTTTCCTAGTAATATCACATCCTCGCTCAGGCGGTTCCGGGGAACCCTAGATTTTGGAAAACTAGATCGGATGATGATGACACTCGACGTCGTTCTCCCTCTTGGGGGCATTATCTTGGAGCAGCCGCTGGTCGGAAGGGGAGAAGATGGATCAGATTCTCTTTGCACGGAGTCTTTAGTGGAGAAGTGAAGTCATGACTAATCTCCAGTTTCTATGCTCAGTCATGCCTGATTCGGTAGGTGCTACGCATGACAGATCTTTCGGAGGCTTCAACCTGTGTCGAATGGTGGAACTTGGAGGCATGGTGCTGAGGGGTCTTGGTGGTGACCACACGTTCTTACTTATAGACACGCATGGTGGTGGCGTTGTATAGCGTTGTGGTGGCATCGATGACAGGCCTAACAAGGTCTTTACTTTCATCCTCCTAAAGATGGAGAAATACGATGGTAGCAGCAGTTTGAGCGTGCATGTTGGTGTGTGCTCAAGATCAGCTGGACTGGTTTGTGCTCCTGGCTCGCGTTGGATGGTTTTGGAGACTCCGGTTTTGGATGGTGTGCGTACGTGTGCGATCAGAGTGCTGGCTCCGACATTGCCACCCCCTTCATCAAGGTTGTAGGTTATAGAGGTGGCTTTGGGTTGATCTAAGGTTTCGTTTGAATGATAAATAAAAAGGTTGTATGCATCATTTGGATGTAGAGGCCGGGGTATCACCACCAGTTCGAAAAAATCTTGCTCTGCACTGCATCAGAGCTTGGTGCTGACAAATTGAGAGAGAATGCCATGTTGTAAATGATGATGGAGAAGGATGATTGATTTTCTTGAAAAGTGCCTTTTATATGGATGAACCGTGAACCCTAGCTGTCAGGTCACCGCCGCATGGACCTCCCTGCCACCGCCTGGACCTCCCCATCGTCGCATCCTTCCCCTCCACCTCCACCTCGCGGGTCGTCCGCGCGTGGGCGACTCTGGAGGCACCTACAAAACTGCCTCCCGCGGTCCTCTCCAACTACTGCTACCGCGTTACCGACAGTGGTGGCCACATCTCGCCTCCGAAGGCGGCAGGGTACCCCCGTCTTGCGCCTTGTCGGCCTTCCAACGCGCTAGGGCAGCATGAACGGTGGGTGCCCTGCGGGGCGGTGGCGCTCACCAATATAGGGGCACGCTGACTCACGGCTAGGAGGCGAGGAGGCAGGTGGATTGGATCGGGCTGTAGGTCTATTGCAGCCTCATGGCCATGGCGGAGGCTAGACCACCCCTAGGCAGCGACACTGACATGGGTATGACTTATCGGGTTCCCATGATTGATATACCTGATACATATCTAAACTAAGACCCATAAGCTCCACAAAGAAACGAAGAGTCCTGGAAACATCTGAAGCCCAGGAACCAGACATGATATTCAAGGCAGAAGCCCAAACCGACATAGTCATAGAGTTCTATCTCAAACTTGTAACCAACCCGTACTGGACTCTGAGACTCAGCCTCTCATATAAAGGCCGAGGGGAGCCGATGGGAGGTCACCTGAACTTTCGATTCACCATAATCCGATGTAAGTTAGATTGCATCTGGCGACTCGGCGACATTGCACTCTCTATCAATAAAGATCGGACAAGCAGGAGTAGGGTTTCCTCTACGAGGGTCTGGACTTGAGTAATTCTCGCCTTTCTTGTTTGTCTGATAAGCCGACGAAATCATCAGCGCTCCTCTTTCCCTAAAACCCAAGATCATAACAATGATCATTACCGATGTTACCCCTTGTCAGGCGCTGCTATTCGGGATCTTGCGGATTGATGACCCACAAGTATAGGGGGTGTATCGCAGTATTCTCGATAAGTAAGAGTGTCGAACCCAACGAGGAGCAGAAGGTGCTGGCTAGTGGCTTGGAGCAGGAATTCTCTGTAAATACTTAGCAAACGGATTTCTAGGGGTTTTTGATAATGCAGGTAAATAAAGTACGAGTAAATAAAAGACAATAAGAATAAATGCAGCAAGTGGCCCAATCCTTTATTCAGCAAATTTCAAGCCGGTTGTATTACTTAAAATAACCAAACGTTGTCGAGGACACACGGGAATATCATCAAGTGCTTTTGCTTCATATAGTTGATTAATCTTCTTTAGTTTGCTAAGTGTTGTGTGGGTGAACCTGTGCTAATGTACCGACTTTCCTAGGACTAATACATACTTGTGATTATACCCCTTGCAAGCATCCGCAAGTACAAGAAAGTAATTAAGGTAAAAACCTAACCACAACTTTAAACTCTAAGACCCTGACGTCCCTTGTGCAAAGGTTTTCTAATGGGGGTTCAGGTTTCTGTCACTCCGGCAACCCCTACGATTAGTAGCCAAATACACAATACATTCCCCTAGGCCCATATAGGTGAAGTGTCATGTAATCGACGTTCACATGACACCACTAGAAGAATTACACCACAACTTAAATATCAAACCATTGAATCTTTCTCAACACAATTCCACTACTAACAACATGACTTCTCCCATGTCCTCATGAACAAAACGAACTACTCACAAGACATCATATGGATCATGATCAGAGATGAAATAATGATATTTAACAATCTGAACATAAATAATAATTCAACACTTCACTCAATAGCATCAACTACAAAGAGTAATCAACACCGGGAAAGTTTCCCCTAAGAACTATGCAAGATTCAACTTAATTGTTATAGCAGTATGGAGGCGATGATGATGGTGCTGGTGGAGATGATGGTGGTGATGATGATGATGATGATCTCGATGAAGTCCAGCTTGATGGTGGTGTTGATGGCGACGATCTCCCCTCTCTAGAAAGTAATTCCCTCGGCTGAATTCTGTCTGCCGGAGAGATCTTTATCTCTCGGTGTTTTCTGCCCCACAGAGACGGCGGAATCTTTCTGTGGTTGCTCCCTGAGGCTTAGGGTTTTGGGAGGTTAATATACGCCAGAGGGGAGAGGCTGGAGTGGACCAGGGCGGCCACACCACCTGGTGGCACGGCCTAGGGTGGCCCGCGCAAGGGGGTGGTGTGGGCCCCCTGTGGCTAGTCTCCACTTCCCCTTCTGGCTTCCTTCGTCTTCTGAAAAATAGGATTTTCCATCTATTTTCCCGGATTTTCTGATCTTCTCGAATTTTGCCTCCAAACAGCACCTTCTCCATCAGAATCCTGACTGCAGCGGTCCATGCTCCAAAAGTCATCAACCATGCAAAAACAGGTGAAATAACATAAGTATCATCTCTTAATATGAAATTTATCAATGAATAACAGTAAATTATGATATAGAATAGTGATGCAAAATGGACGTATCAACTCCCCCCAAGCTTAGACTTCGTCTGTCCCCAAGCGAAACTGAACTCAATAAACATGACCTCAAGTTTATGGAGTGAAGAGTCGATAAAAGAATACGGACAATAAGCATCACATTCATCAATACATAAGTCATAATAGAAGACAACTCACTATTATATAACTTAACTTTCAACAAGTAAAGGAAACACAATAGAGATACATAAAGTAAATCATAATTGGTAATGGCAAACTTAGCTCTTGGTCGAAGAATAGTTGACAATTTGCTGGAGTTCACAAACAACTGATTTTCAATGATAGCTTTCAAAGTAGTAGACACTAAGATAAGAGCAAAGTGCAAAAAAAGGAACATAAGAAACATGATTAAATAAATCATCATATGAATGGATGAAACACAACAACTCAAAATACTTGCTGAGATAGAAGGGAATAGGTTTACTGACTCAACTAAAAGGTAAAAGAAAGGCCCGTCGCAGAGGGAAAGAGGGATTTCAAGTTTCATAAAGAGCTTCCAAAAATTATGGTACTTATTAGCTTTCAGCTCTACATGCCCCTATCATAGACATCTTTAGGTGATTAAGGTTAAAGTGATCAAATATGAGGATATGCTTGATAAGTTGTAAGTTGAAAATCTCATGTCCCTTGAATACGAGGGTCGCTCCTCATGCTACTCAAGTTTAGTCACCGGTAAGTTCTTGTCGTAGTAAGTACATGTGTATCCTAGAAAACCGCCAACGGGATACCCCTTGCCCGATGATACGGAAGAATCCCCATATCAAAATGACAAGGCAAGCAGACAACAAGCATCTCAACAATCTTCTTATTTATCATGGGAATATGGTGCTTTTTTCTCTATTTCCTCTTTTCTCATATCTTCTTTTATTTTTCTTTTTCTCAATCTCTATCTCTTTTTTTTTATAAGAAGAATGCTTCATAGATGCTCATTATGGTTACGCTGCAGGTTTCCACCATGACAGCATGGATTAGACCGGCGGCCCAGGCGTTTCTCTAACACACATACATAACTCCATGGACTTACAATCTCCCCTTTCATTTCACACCGATGACATCCATAGGCAAAAGAACATGATATCAACTAGGTACAAAGTACTGGTGCAATGTTGAAAGTGTTCCCCATGACAGCATGGTTCTGCTAATTCACAACTTACAAAGCACAAGCATATACGCAACATAGATGGGCACAATGGTTCAAGTTTATTAAGTGCAAGAAAGTAAAGTGTGCCATCAAGTTCGTGAGAGCTTTAATCACTAATTTTCACATAACAAGTTTAATTTGGAAGGTAGATAAAAACATGAATTTACTTGGAATAGCAATAGTGCTAATAGGTAGGTATGGTGGACACAAATGGCATAGGTTTTGGTTTAAGGATTGGATGCACAAGAAGCATTCCCTCTCAGTACAGGTTTTTGGCTAGCAAGGTTGGATAGCAAGCATAAGAGTTGAAGGAAACAAACAAACATACAAGTGATAAAACAAACATGCAATCTTCCTTGGAAGCACAAAAGATCTTAACTAGACAATACTAAACTTATAAGCAAATCAAGAAACAAAGATGATGAAATTATATTTCTTTAGAGTACCTTTTCATTCAACTCTCAAAAATAGTGTTCCTACTGACCGAGACAGGTTTGCCAAAACCAATTAAATTGACTTAATGATCCCAAAGTGATACCAATACTAATGATAAGATCAATCATATAACCATGAATTGAAAACTAAAATAAGATATGCAAGAGAGTAAATGATAGAACTTCTCATTAATATTCCATAACGGCAACTCACACCAAGGGATACATATATATCTAACAAGAGGGGGGACACTTCCATAATGCAAACCATCCTACATGATAACTTATCTATTCATGATATGACTCTACTAAAAAGGTAAAAAGATAGAAGATAGTGATGTGATACCGTGGCACTCCCCCAAGCTTGGAACAAACCAAGGGGATGCCAAAACCTGACGACGAATTACTCCTTCGGCGGTGGTGGTGTTCTCGTGATGAGATCTTTGATTAGTTTCCCCAAGTCCTCAATCTCGAAGGTGAGATTACGAATCAGCTGTGAGTTTTGCTCAATGCGGCTCATGATCATGTCGGGTTGAGAATTCCAGCTCTTGCGATTCTTTCCCCACTCTTCCTCCTTGAAGTCTTGTTTTCCTGCATGGCTAGAACGAGGCAAATCCCAATTGGAGGGTAATTTCCCTTGGGCATATTCTTGTATTGATGCTCATGGATAAGGGTATGGAAAGGATTCTTGGTGCGTGTAGGAAGTGACCGTCGAGCCAAACAGTGACGCGGAGGTTTCTCTCCAGTCGACATCCGTGTAGTTCTTTTGACCCTAGCAGGTTTTGTCAACACTCCAATGCTTGCAATGGTAGTGCCGGTGTGCAAATGTTGGCCTTGCTTTGCCTCCTCTTCATCTTCACTCTTGACCTCCTCCTCCTCCTGTCCGGGGTCTTGGGGATCTTCCTCCATAGGCTCCTTTCCCTTATCCTTGGCGGACACCATCGTGCTTCTAACTTTCAAGAATAGTTCCTGGCAGAAACAGATCGAAACGAAAACACGACGAGAACACGATATACGAACCTCGGGGGATCCGGGGAATTATATATTACAAAGTTGTACAGCAAAAGGAAGGTACTGGGAGAAAACAGGTCGGAGACGGAGGCCGAGGTGGCCACACCACCTGCTGGCGCGGCCAGGGGGCCGCGCCAGGGGGTGGTGTGAGCCACCCTGGTTCCATTTCCGTCCCTCTTTCGCTTCGTAGCTTTCCTTGTTGGATAAAAACTCCAAAAATATAACTCGACAGAATTTTCGCCGAACTTTTTTTACCAGAACTGTTACCTATTCGAAAACGGACTCTGCAGGTCTCTGAATTTGGCATTTAGCAATTATTCCAGAGTCACCACTTGAATAACATCAATATCTTCATATTCATACTCATATTGCTCGAGTCATGAAACCTTTCTCTTTCTTATTACACCATTTTCTCCAATAACCTGGAAATTTCTTTCACACAAAACTTTACACAATTCTCATTAGCAACATTAGTGTAAGTCAGGTAATAAACCTTTTAGGTCCAATTTCAACGGAAATCCATCAAATAATAAGCTACTATAGCAACTCCTTCCGAAAACCAAAAAAGAATTCAAAAAGGAAATCGATTAAAGAAGCAAATGAAAGAGTGGCAAAATCTGTCAAAACAGACCAGCAGGTAAAGATCAATTTTTTCGAAAATCTTCTGTTGCTCAAATCAAAAAGTACAAAACTAACGAAAGTTAAATAACAACCTGGGGCAAAAGCACAAAAACAATTACAGCTCAATCCGACGAACAAAGATCTCTCACGAATTTTTACGGTGAAGCACAAAAATCTGTTTCGGGACAACAACTTCCCCAAATCTTACTTCTCTCTCATTAGAGGTTGATCTTGACACAAAAACCAAACAAAAAGGATAAGTAGAGGTTATTACCGAAGTAATAATTCCAAGACTCAAAGAAACAAAAACTGAAAGAAAAATAAATAATATGGGTTGTCTCCCAAAAAGCTCTTTCTTTATAGCCATTAAGATGGGCATGCCAATTTCAATGAAGCTCACATAAAAGATGAATTGAAGCGAAAGAGAGCATTAAGAAGCAAAAATACACATGCTTATGTCTAACCCACTTCCTATGCAAGGGAATTTTGTAAACAAACAAGTTGTTGAAACTAGAGGCTACTAACATAGGAAGGCAAAAGAAGTGCAACTTAAAAACTTTCAACATAAAACGAGGAAACTTGATATTATTGAGATGTATAAGAACAGTCTTCCCTCTCTTATAATAACTTTAAGTATCATGCATAAATTTAATGATATAACTATCACAAGAACCATTGTATCCATGATCATTTATCCTAACAAAAAACACAGGGACACTAGCTCTCATAACACTACTTGGTGAAACAATATTAGGGATATCCTTATAGAGGATAGTGTGTCCATCTTCTTCATATTTAGTGACAAAATCTTTCACATTTGCTATTATAGGTTCATCATCAATCTGTTTATCAAGTTCAACAGCTTTATTTGTACTTTCATTAACCATACTAGCTATCATAGAATGTTCCTTTACTTTAATTGGGAAAGTTATTTTCTCAATGTAAGGTTCAGGTAAAACATGATTAGCAGTATAAACTTCAGTATTTCTTGCAGGAACACACTTAGCAACATCTTTATAAGGTGCATGATACTTATTCCATTTCTTTTTAGGCACTTCAATATAGGAAGCAAAAGCCTTAAAATAAGTTGCAATAGCTTGTGAGTCTAGACCATAAACATTTTTAATATTTTGAAAGTCATCAGTTCCCATAAAAGATTCAATGCATTCATAATCATAATTTATACCTGACTTTCTTCCTTTGTCATTCTCCCATGCTTCAGCATTGTCTTGAATACGGTCCAGAAGATCCCATTTAGCTTCTTCTTCCATGCGTGTAAATGACCCAGCACAAGAAGCATCCAATAAATCCTTGTCATCAAGAGAAAGCCTTGCATAAAAGTTACTGATAATAATATTGTTGGGGAGCTCATGAATGGGACATTTGAGCATTAGTAACTTCAGTCTCCCCCAAGCTTGAGTTGTACTCTCTCCATCAAGAGGCCAAAAGTTGTATATTTGATTCCGATCTTTATGAATCTCACTAGGAGGATAAAACTTTGAATAAAAGAGAGGTACTATTTCCTCCCATTCAAGAGCTTGACCATTCTCCAGCAGCTTATACCAGTCCTCAGCTCTTCCTTTCAGTGATAATGAGAATAACTTCTTCTTAACTTGATCTATAGTAATGCCTGCACACTTGAACAACCCACATAATTCGTGTATAAAGAGCAAATGATCACCGGGATGGACAATTCCATCTCCAACATAATAGTTATCCATAACACGGTCAATAATTCTTGTAGGTATTTTAAAAGTATCATTCTCAGCAGGTGGTGGTTCATCTACTACCTTAGAAGTGGTAGTAGCATTACGAAATAAGAAACTCAGCGAATTATCCATATTGAAATAAAGAAACTAACAGAAGTAAACAATACTCACAGTAGAAGTTTCCTTTACCAGTTCCACTCTCCAATAGCGCTTCACTCCCTGGCAACGGCGCTAGAAAATAGTCTTGATGACCCACAAGTATAGGGGGTGTATCGCAGTATTTTCGATAAGTAAGAGTGTCGAACCCAACGAGGAGCAGAAGGTGCTGGCTAGTGGCTTGGAGCAGGAATTCTCTGTAAATACTTAGCAAATGGATTTTTAGGGGTTTTTGATAATGCAGGTAAATAAAGTACGAGTAAATAAAAGACAATAAGAATAAATGCAGGAAGTGGCGCAATCCTTTATTCAGCAAAGGACAAGCCGGTTGTATTACTTAAGATGACCAAACGTTCTCGAGAACACACGGGAATATCATCAAGTGCTTTCGCTTCATATAGTTGATTAATCTTCTTTAGTTTGCTAAGTGTTGTGTGGGTGAACCTGTGCTAATGTACCAACCTTCCTATGACTAATACATACTTGTGATTATACCCCTTGCAAGCATCCGCAAGTACAAGAAAGTAATTAAGATAGAAACCTAACCACAACTTTAAACTCTAAGACCCTGACGTCCCTTGTGCAAAGGTTTCCTAACGGGGGTTCAGGTTTCTGTCACTCCGGCAACCCCTACGATTAGTAGCCAAATACACAATGCATTCCCCTAGGCCCATATAGGTAAAGTGTCATGTATTCGACGTTCACATGACACCACTAGAAGAAGTACACCACAACTTAAATATCAAACTATTGAATCTTTCTCAACACAATTCCACTACTAACAACATGACTTCTCCCATGTCCTCAAGAACAAAACGAACTACTCACAAGACATCATATGGATAATGATCAGAAAAGAAATAATGATGTTTAACAATCTGAACATAAACAATAATTCAACGGTTCACTCAATAGCATCAACTACAAAGAGTAATCAACACCGGGAAAGTTTCCCCTAAGAACTATGCAAGATTCAACCCAATTGTTACAGCGGTATGGAGGTGATGATGATGGTGCTGGTGGTGATGATGGTGGTGATGATGATGATGATCCCGATGAAGTCTAGCTTGATGGTGGTGTTGATGGCGACGATCTCCCCTCTCCGGGAAGGAATTCCCCCAGCAGAATTCTGCCTGCCGGAGAGATCTTTCTCTCTCGGTGTTTTCCGCCAAGCAGAGGCCGCGGAATCTTTCTGTGGTCGCTCCCCGAGTCTTAGGGTTTCGGGAGGTTAATATACGCCAGAGGGGGGAGGCTGGAGTGGACCAGGGCGGCCACACCACCTAGTGGCGCGGCCTGGGGTGGCCCGCGCCAGGGGGTAGGGTGGGCCCCCTGTCGCCCATCTCCACTTCCCCTTCTGGCTTCCTTCGTCTTCTGGAAAAATAGGATTTTCTATATATTTTCCCGGATTTTCTAATCTTCGCGAATTTTGCCTCCAAACAACACCTTTTTTATCAGAATCCTGACTGCAGCGGTCCATGCTCCAAAAGTCATCAACCATGCAAAAACAGGTGAAATAACATAAGTATCATCTCTTAATATGAAATATATCAATGAATAACAGTAAATTATGATATAGAATAGTGATGCAAAATGGACGTATCATGGACTCGAGCTCGATCTACTAGTTCCGATCGTCGGAAGCCGGCCGGACTTGTGGGGGTCACTGCATCGTCATCAATACAGGAGGTGGTCCTAGAGTTTCTTCCACGTGAAGACGAAGATCTACTTGATGTCTAGCCTTGTTGTTCTGGCTTCTAGAGGAGAGTTCCGGAAGGCTCCACCGGTGAACTTCCATGGCGTCTCATGCTTAGAGATTGCTGGAGCAGAAGGTATTCGGTCGTGCGTACCCATGATTTTTCTTGCTGTTTGGTTTTAGAGGGAGCGTTGCAAAGCTCTGCTACCTGTTAGCATCATGCGTCATGTTTTATACAATCCATGGTGAAGTCAGATGTGGAGAATGTCATGAAAGTAGGAACATGAGGGCTAGCGATGGTGATTTAAGTCTTTGTGACAATGAAGATCTGACTGTGTGATCTGTGACTCGTAGTAATGACTGTCTGTGGGAGCGACAACACATGAGGAGTTCACAGTCCTACCTTGCAGGGTGAAAATTTAAGATCGTGTTAATTGGTTGTGCCTGACAATGGTCTTATTGAAGATATTATTTTGTGAGCGAGGATTTTCTCCTGGGTGAAAACCTATGATTTTTGATCGGATGACGATGGTGGTTGTGCACTATTTCTTTCTTGAAGACGTCGCTATTGGAGTGTTTGGAGTACTGGTGTTATTCTGTTGATGTTAGTGTCGTTGCTATAAGGAATAGTCCGCTGTAGCGGGACTTTTTTTTCTAATTAACTTTCTTTTTTCTAGGTTATGTGCATGCATAAGGCCGCTAGGTCATGCGTTGTTGTAGAGACTAGGTGTAATTGGTACCTCCGCGATATGCTTTTTGTCAAAAGAAAAATGGATGAACTGTGAACACACAAATGCTGCAAGTCATAACGTAGACACCTGTACGCTCCAGCAATTGTCACGCTAAAGGACAGGGCCAACCACAGAGCTAGCAAATCAGAACCATATGTTCCTCCAAACGACGACATCTTTTTATTGGCAAACCAAGAACCCACAAAAGAAGCATCAAGCAGCTCCCGTTATTCACATCCTTCAAAAACGGAACTTCAAAAAAGTTGACGGTACCGTTGGTGAGAACCACCGGACATTCGAGGAAGATGCTTGTAAAATTGTAGTAAGTGACCTCTGGTGATGGGTTTGGGCAGTTACTCCTTGCAAGGAATGTATTGAGGGCATTGTATAGCTGTGGGGGAAATGATTCCATGTCTCCTATAGATCTTTTTTTTTTTTGAGTACCTGCAAGAGATCTGCGCCTATTGTATTAAGCTCAACTAAGAGAAAAACGTTTACATGCCTGATCCATCGTGGACAAACGACATGCCGTCGTCCACGCGCGCACACACACATACAGGTTTATGAACTGTTTCTCAGAAACCCACCTCTTCGTCTATAAGAAACCCAGAGCCGCCAATCGTCGTTGATGACATTCTGCATCTGGGAAACTGTGGATTCGCGGTTCTCGAAAACACGCTTATTCCGTTCGATCCAGATGCAACGCAGGACCACCACGACGAAGGAGTTGGTTGCCCTGCGTTTGTCTGGCGCAATGGCATTAACCGCGAGAGGCCACCACTCAGTGACCGACGAAGTCGGCAGGGCAACCAAGAGTGGGACATCGTTTGCTATAGATCATTTATACTGCAGAATATGATCAGGAACATAATAACTGGAAAATGTCACGGTTTTTAGCGGAAACAACTGTTTCCAGAAAAGGTGCTAATTATTTGGTAAGTGTGATAGGGGCAGAATAATTAATAACATACTAAGAATGTTGATTTCCATCTTGGGAACATTTACAGGTCTAGTTTGCCGTCATGAACTGACGAATCTCGTGATCTGGACGTTTTTAGCCGCCACTAACTGTGTTAAGTTAGGAGCAATATGTTCAGGAGATTTTAGGAGATATATGAGGGTTAGTACTTAGTAGTACATCCGAGCTGGCGATAATTGGCCGAGACGAATACAAGTCTTACGTTCTACCAGTATATTCGTTCTAAAATGTAGGCAACTGGAAAGTTAGATCAAGTCAAGAAATTTTAAAAGGTAGCCACGTGGGAAGTAATATCGAGTCAAGGACAAATAGCCAATCACATACCATGACCTTAGACATTGTTGTACATAAACCGTGTACGATTAAGTTGAAAAAAATGTTGAATGTCATATGCACGTAACATGCATTACTCTATCCTGAAAGTCAAATCTACATGATAGTGTGCATGTGTAAGTCCCTAACTCTCCTATAACAACTATAAAACGCTAAGAAATTGTTATGATGTAGTAGGTGTCAATTCACGATCTACAAACTACTATCAGATGCTGACTTTTATGTTAATATGACATATTCTTGCATTAGTTTCCGGGCAACCCAAACAAGTTGCTCATATTTGTAGGTTTTATGAAACTACGATCACTATTGTTGACTATACAACACAATTATTTTTTTTATAGCATATCATCTTGTGTACTGTCCATATCAAAGCGTACCCTCTGTTGTCATCGTGTCGATGGCGACATGTTTCTCTGCATAAACTAGAAAGGCTTCGCAAAACGTACCAAGTCTTGCTACCCCCATCCATGATATATACATATTGTATTTTTGTCCTCGGTACATTAACTGCAATGTTAGTGGAGTTAGATGAGCGATATTCTTGTCCAATTTCATTAGTTTCTGTAGGTTAATTATAGATTATGTTTTGATTACCATTAATTGTAGAACCTTTCATGGAACTACAGTTGCTTGAGTAGACTATAAACCCCGAAGACTTTATATCACATATGTTCTAGTGTAGCCAATTTTCCGAGAAGATAATTGTGATCCTACCGCGAAACTACATACCACGTTCTAGCTATTTTTCTTCTTTTTTCGAAATGGGGCATATGCCACAATTGATACCACGTTCTAGCGAGGTGGGCATGCACGGTCAGTTCAAAGATCTCTCGAAGAACTACTGAATCCACTGAAGAAGGCAAGATTTCAGTTCAAAGGGAATGACTCGAAGCTCAAAAAGATCTAAACAAACCTTTCGTTCCAAATTGACTTGTTATTAATTGGCGCGTTGTCATGGACTAACACTCTGTACATTGACAGGGCCAAAGAGATCACATTTACATGCATTTTTTTTTTCCAAAAAGGAGGTGATATCCCTAGCCTCTGCATTAAAATGATGCACATAGCCTTCTTTATTTATTATTCAACAAAGCCATACAATGCAAATACATAGGTCAATCTGAAGACATCACAATATGATAGCTATCGCAACCTACGACCCTGATGAAGGGGTGGCCATGTCAAGACCGTATGCCCTGAACTTATACGTAATTAAGCACACTATCACAAAACTGGAGGCCCCACCAAGCCACCCAATGGCGATCCTGAAGCACAAACTGGTCTAGTAGACCCATCGCACGCGCTCTCCAAAGTCGCCGCCTCCATCTTCCTCGAACCCATCTTCAGGACATGGAACCATGTATCGATCTTGTCAAGCCTACCATCGACATGGACACGACGCCAATTCCCTGCACTCGTCCATCATCACGAGCCTGCCACCGACGTGGTAGATGACTACAACATGAGTTTTTCCTAACTTCACAACTTGGTATTTTAATACACGTCCGAGACCCATCGCCAATTGAAAAATATCATGCTGCAAAGTTAAGACCACATTTTTTTGACCAATAGCATATATTAATATCGCAAAGATACCAACTACACCTAGCCTCTGCAACAACATATTGCCCTAGTGGCCTTACGGATGCACACAATCCAAAAAAGAAGAAGAACTACAATAAAACAAAAACCCTGCTACAGTGATATATGCCTTGTAAAATTAGTACTAACACCACCAAGACAACACCAGAAGTCTAACTCCTCCAAAAGAGACGCCTCCAAGAAGAGAACAGTGCACAAGCACCGCCGTAGCCTGATCATAGATCTAAGGTATTCATCCTGGAGGAAATCCCAACTTACAAAATAATGCCTTCGACAAGGCCATTGCCAGAGACAACCAATTAAGGCCAGACCTTAGGTTTTCATCCTAAAAGGTAAGACTTTTAACTTCTCCTATGTTGTTGTCCCCACTTACGATACCGCTGCTCCAATTCAAGAATCACCGAGAAAATTACTCATCGCCAAAAAGCTGGAATCATCATTGCTAATCCTCAGATCTTGGCTTCCATGACAATCTCTGCCAGCTGACTTCACCATGGAACGAGAAAGTGTGCCCCATGATGGTAACACCCAGTAGAGTTTCACAGCGCTCCCTTTGAAAACAAACGGTTAAAGAAAAACATGGGTGCACACGAACGAATCCCACCCGATCCAGCAATCTCCAGGCATGAGTCACCTAGTGGAGTTTGTCGGCGGAGCATTCTAGAACACGACACGCCATCTAGATCGATGGGTACAGTCATCTGACAGATCATCATCTTGGCACGAGTTAGAACCCTAGGACTGAAACCTTTATTCAAGCCAAGCTAGTAGCCCCCATGCCACCCATCGGCACCGCGTTGGACTAGCCGCTCCGAACCTCACTGGCCATGCCAACATCGAGGAAGAAGATGGAAGAACATGGGTGATCTTCCACTGGATCAAGTTGAACAGCGCAACGAGGAGGACACCTGCCGCCGTTAAACGTGGTGTTGTGGAAGACCTTCGCCACCACCCGCGTTCCACACATGCCTCCTCGGTGATAGCTCGTCTCGTGTGTAGGATACTGCCGAAGCTCGCTCACCCTCACCCCCATCTTTGACAGGCCGGATGTGGCCGACACCACCGACGATGACGGTGGCATCGACTGCGGGGAGTAGATCAAGCGGTGGCTCGCTACGGTGGGAGAGGGGCCTCCAGATTTGCCCCATGCGAGGTTGCCTGAGAGAGAGGGGAAGGGAGGGAAGGAGGGAGGCGAATGACGGTGGGTTGGTGGCAGTGGCGCGGGTCGCCTGGGAATACCAGCACGTGATCGATCCGTCCTAGATTAGAGTGGTAGCAAGAAGGGATGACAAGAAACTAGAAACTTACTCCCCATCAAGTCACGTCTAAAAGAGGCATCTAGGGGATATGATTGCAGCAACTCCTTTATTGTGACAAATTAATGCCGAAATTATGAGGAACTCTTGGATACTGGGAACTCTATGGACCATTACCCCACTAGGTGTCCTCACATTATCTTATTAGAGCATCTCCACTCGGATTCCCAGCAGGCCGTTCCCACGGCTTTTTTTCGTTCGGACACCGAAAATTGACCCAGTAGCGTCCCTAGGACACAGGTTTCGTCCGGATTTGGCTCAAAATACGTCCGGAGATCCCAGGCCGTTTCTGGGGAGACGGGAACACGCTGGAAAGGCTGGGCAAAGCAAGTTCGGCGCGTGACCCGCCCAGTCAGCGACTTAAGGCCGATCATCCTCATCCTTCCGCCCCGGCTCCCGCGTCGGCGATGCGCCAACGCCGCCTCAGCTTCCCGCCCTTTTTCTCTTTTCCCGCCACGCCGCTACACCCCTCCCGCCCTCGCCGCCCGCGCTCGGCCTATAAAGCACGCCGTCGTCGCCGGTTCACAGCACACCGCCCCCGGCCACCCCACTCCACCACGAACTCCGGCGAAAAGGACTACTTGGCGAAAACAATGCCCAAAAGCGGTGCCTTCGGCCGGCGAACGCTCCAGCCCTGGGAGGCGAGGATGCTCCGTGACGCCGGCTACATGGCGCCGCCGGACATCCGTTGCCCGCGCGGCGGCGCGGGTGGAAGCTCAGCGCCGGTGGCATGCCTTTGCCGCCGGTCCCCGAAGGCGACGAATTGGTCGAAGCGATCCAGGCCGCCATAGCGGCGATGCCAGATCCCGAGCTCGCTGAAGACGCCGGCAACCTCGCGCATTGGGAACAGTTCTTCGCCCAACGCCGGCTCGCCGAACTCGCCGCCCACCAAGGACCTCCAGGCTCGCCGCCGACGCGCAACAACGCGGCAGGCCGCCGCCGCTGGTGGAGTGTGTCTGGCCGGACGCTCGACGCCATCTCGAGCACATCCACGCCGGCAACAACCCCCCTCGGCCTTTTTTAGTTTTTTTTAGCCTAAATGAAGTCGAAATTCAGATGCCCACCCGAATTCGACGTAATATGTACGAATCAGCCATCTATTAGTGAAATCCGCCTATATTCACCAAAAGTTCGCCGAGTTTTGTTAAAATTTGGCCAAACCTAGGAGCTCGGCCTGGAAACGCGAGTGAGAATCACCATTTCCAGGCCAAAAGCTTCCTCCATCCGGCGCTATTTAGCTCTGGATTTCGGCCTGGGAACAGCTAACGAGTGGAGGTGCTCTTAGACTGGCCTAAAAAGTTGAATCATAAGATTTCCAATCGGGATGGGATAAAACCTTTGAGTTAGCATACTAAGTTTGCAAAACATCCTTCCACATCCCATTCCTAGAAGTTGGAGCAACGATTTACTCAACAAGTCGGTGTATTTAGAGGTAAATACCCTCTTAGTCCCACAACTTGCAACCTGTGTGCATTTTAGTCCTATAATTTGCAAAGTGAGCAAAACTAGTCCCACAACTTGTAAGCCATGAATAATTAAGTTCAATTTAACCAAATTTTAATAAGTTTGATCGACTTTGACCGAATTCGTTCACATTTGCGCTGTCTAGACCATAGTTTGAAAAAATAGACCAGTTTAACCTCGAGAAAACCAGAAATTGTAGACCTAGCACGCACTAGATTGTACGCAGCACCGATTTAGAATAAACCGGCTGAACCAAGAATGGTTTTTCGCATTAAACACCAACGACCGGCTTATTCAGCTAGGCGTTGTTAAAAAATTATTTGGCAAAGGTCGGGTTCAGCTGGGAGACCGTGACACTAACCAGTTGAGTCATACGTTGCTTCACACAAAAATCGAGTGACAAATGTATTTTGTACATACTATCTACAGCAGCCTCTAGAATTAAACAAACACAAAAACTAACGCCTTGCTTGTCTGCAGCTAGTACTAGGGTACTATTTGGAAGGCAAATTGCATCTTGTTATCTTAATTATTATGCCAAATACAAGCGGGGACTACACCTTTCCACATACCCAAAAAACTCTAGGCTCTCGCATCGCTCCCACAGTGACCTAGAGCCTCACGGTGTCGCCTCTTCCTCGACCCTCTCCAACCCCTTCCCTCCCCCTCGCCGCCACCAGAGGGCGCCGTCAGGCAAAGCCCATGGGCGCCGGTGACGGCGAGGCCTCTCTTCTCTCCTCGCGCGGTGGTGGCGGCGTGGGCCCCCACGGCCGGTGAGGGCGTCACGCTGGGTGTAGGGCATGGAGCACCGACTTCAGCGTGGTGGCTATGTGGTCTGAGTGTGCCGCCTGTGGCGGCGGTGGCTCCCTGGAGAGGTTTTGGCGGCGGGTGGCGCGAGCTCGGCCCTTGTGCGCAGGTGGTGGTTGCAGGAGTGGGGCGGTGCAACCAGCGGCTCGACAGGCGGTAGTGCTACGCACGTGCAACCCGATGTGGAGTGTTCCTGGCGTGGTGATGGGCGTTCGGCTCCAATTCTGGCCACTGTGAGTTCGAGCCAGGGCAGGAACCTAGGATCCGTTCGAGCCCATCCCCCATTGCTCTAAATCTGAGGGCCTCGACAGCCATGGGGGCTGCAGGTGGCCGATTTGGAAATTGGAGTTTCCTCCTGTATGGCCGCGGTAGTGCAGGGTGCGGCTAGCCTGTACCCCCTGGTTGGCATCCGGTGTCCTCACGGCGGTGTTCCTCTATGAGGCAGTGTGCAGAGTTGGGTACGCCGAAGCGGCGGCCCTTGGTGGTAGGATTCCTGTTGGTTGGCGGGCGAACCATGGACTCTGGTGCTGGCTGGAGACCATGGTCATGATCACAGTGTGGTGTTCGGCGAGTTGCATGTTGTGGCTATGGTCCAAGTGTCATTCGTGGCGGTCTGGTTCCTAGTGTTGTTGGCGAAGAGTTTATGCCGAGGGGAAACCCTTACCCGTTTGGGCCACACCAGCGACGTCCGCAAACGTCGTCCCCTCCTGAAGGCGTCGTTGGGACAGTGACCCTTGCCACGACGGCTCGATAACCCTCACCTCCATTCTGGCTAATCCCATCTGTCCTGACGCACATTGAATGCAGAATGGCGACAAGCGCCGACTGCAGCACGATGACGGTCCTCGTTGTGCTTGTGGTACTGCATTGCTAGCGGGATCGAGCCCGAAGCGATGACACAGACGATTGTGTGGTCATCCTTGCGTGACCGATATACATTTTTACCATGTCTTATTTTTTAAGATATAAAGTATTATATTTTTACATATAAGTGATGCAATAAGTAAATAATTGTCTGTGCAAAATATTTCAAAATCACATGTTGACATAATAATTTATTTTGACGATCGTTTGACATAATAATTTAGATAATGAGCTGCAATTTTCCTTCCAAAATAGACTGTAGCACTAGCTGCATGCCATCAAGCCCGTCAGATTTTGTGTTTGTTTAATTCGGATACTGCTGTACACAGTATGTACAAATAACATTTATCTCTTTTTTCTATGTGAAGGAAGCACAGCTGGCAAAATCTGTAGTTAGCATACCAGTTTTAGGTGCAGGGTTCGAATCCCACCTTTGCAAAATAACTTTTTAACTAAAGTGAGGGCTTACTCATCCTAATCTTCTCTTTATTAGTATTTATTAGTGCTCCTTCTTCCTCTTTCCAGGACCCGGAGGGGTTCTTTTGGCAAGCCCTATTAAAGAAGCTAAGTGACGTTCGTCACTCAACTAGTGAGTTTGAGAGTGACCACCCCTGGACTCATCTTGGTCCTTTGGATGGCACATGACACTCTATTTTGCAAAAAAATCTAGAATGGTAATAGTCCACTCTTACAAAAGGCACTCATCTATTATCTATCTATCTATTATATACTAAAACCAATATAAAGGTATTTTTCAAGCACCAGGTTAATCCACATCGGCTTATAAAATATACCATGTTGATCTGCATATTAATGGTTAAGATTAAAAGACAAAAACGTGTTACGTAAAATGTTAATCAGGCACGCATAAGTTTATGACAAGTTAGTAAGCTCAAAGGGGAACATTCTACTCCCTCCGTTCAGAAATATAAGAAGTTTTAGCTTTGTAAAAATGCATCTAGATGTCTTTTAATATATAGGTTCATAGAGATTCAGAGTGAATCTGTAATAAAAGATGTTTAGATATGTTGACTTCACAAAGCTAAAACGTATGGAGGGAGTATATATTAAGAAGATCCCGTGCATGGATTTCCCGTCCGGCCGGCCTGCCGGAAACAAAAGGAGCTGTGCGGTCGTTTATTTTTGTTTGACAATGGATAAAGACCGTACTGGTACTACTAATAGTACGTATATTCGGTCTGTTGTATTGAAGTGCAAATCAGTCGCGGTCCTAGGAAAACATGGACACGATTTTGAATGTGAAAGCACACTTAGAATAGCCAAACAAATTATATTTGTCGCTAAATGAAAAATGACAGTGACATGATCCTCTTTATTATCCATTTTGACCAATTTTATTATTCTCTCTGGCCTAAATTAATTGATTCGGATTTGTCTAGATTCGGATGTATATAGGCATATTTTAGTGCTAGATACATTCGATTCTAAACAAACTTGAGTCAATTAATTTGGATCGGAGAAAATATTTCTTTAATTCATATCGGTAGAACTCTGTGCAGTAGCGCATCATGAAGTTGCCAGGGTAGTTTTCATGTGGGTCCTAGCACCTTACACATTTTTTCTTCGGATTTGCATCTATGTCGACAACTTAGCTTTTGAGGTCTTAATGAGACTTGTAACTCATAGACTCTTTCCAATAGAAAAAACAAATTCAAGCGTATACCGATCGAGTCAATATTAGTTGTGAAAAGAAAAGATGGAGTCAATATCCAATACGTCGGATGGTAGTAAGAACATAAGTTCTTTTTAAATTATGCTTAGCTAGAAACATGCACTTCTAAATATGTAGTGCAAGCTATGTACAATGCAGCGTGGTAGACAGGACACACGGTCGCTTCAAGGATACATTATCTCATCTGTGGTGGTTCTCCAAGATGCGCAAAGAAATTTTCTATTAGAAAAACTTAGTAGTCATGTGTGAATAATTTTACCCATGCAACTTATTAGAATAATATAAAATAAATATATATGGATATTTTATTTAGGTTAAGCATATGGCTCATATGTTCAGGTACTCAACAAAATTAAACTTTACATAAACAGCAATGAACTAATGCCTGGTGCACCCTACTTATTAGTTAGGCAAACAACAATGCATGCATACTATGAAAAAGGTAAAAATATTGTGTGTGACTAATAGACATAACTAATAAGAGCCTCTCGGCCATTGATGGATACATAGGTTGACCCATGTATTCTTTGCCCCAATCATACACTGTACAGTCGAATCACGCCATAGTCATGGAACCATGGTTTGAAGAGTAAGTGAGGAGCAATGCTGAAATACTGAAAACTTGAAGTCGAACAGCGATCTATTAGTTAATCTTTCGGCATTATTATTAATACAAATTCATTCAAGACTAATGTGTGAATGTGTAACCTTGCCTTATGAGAAAGATAGGTTGCCACATGAAAATGAGCTTTGTATAACCTTGGAATCTAGAGTTGGAACATGAACTAGACTGGAGTATTCTAAGTCGATTTTGGCACAGTGACACGGTTAAAGCAATTGACAAAAATTGTGTCAAACGAAAGAGATATATCAAGTGCACGATGTGCATGCTTTAGGAGGCTCAATGTTTAGTAATTAGGGATGTACTTCCATAATAAAGAACGGTGATATATTTAGGGACATGTCAGTAAGCAAATCAATTTTGTTGTCACGATAACTCACTAATAAGACTTCCTATTATATACCCACAACAAAGACATCCATATTTCCTTATGCAAAATAATATAAAAATATTTTAGAACTTTAATTGTTCAGATTTTTCCTAACTTATTTGTTTGGTTCTTAGGATTATAGGACTATATCTAGAAATTTTTCTATGGAATACAGTCTAGATGAAAGGACAAGTTTTCTTGAGTATGAACGCTTGGAAAAATATTATTTCATAGTACTTAATTTGTCTTTCCATGGACTAAATTAACACATTTTGGTGTCAACTTTCATGGTTTATGATCATTTAATAGGATATGTCATTAGAGTGATGTGCACTAACTAAGTCAGCCATGTAACAATAGTCATCTTATATACATGAAAGGACAAACTACATGTGACCAGGAGCTTAAAAAACATGACTCGAGAGTAGGGATAAATGGAGAGAATGAAACAACACAAAATGATACTATCACCATTTTGATATAGACAATGTTGTACAATCCTGTAGTCAAACTTTAATTATTGGATTATATATATATATATACTAAATGCGTGCCTAAATAAAATATCATGGTTGAGAATATTTTTTTATTTTATTTCTTGACTACATTTTCTGAAATTCAGATAGAAAATAACGTCAACATAAAGATTGCCGAAGTCTAAGAAGTCCCATGTTTCTCAAAGGTGGGAGGGTGCCACATATTCAAGAACATATATGGAAAGTAAACGAGAGAAAGATGGATCTGTAAAAATTATAACAACAAATACTCCCTTCGTTTCTAAATGTAAGGTGTATATTTTTTGGCATGAACATTAAAGAATGCATTTGGAGGGATAATTACACAAGTTCTTTATGAGATTACCCTGACTTATTAATATGAGAAAATAGAGGTGTTTGCATGAGATAAAAATAAGTAAAAAGACTCTAATTTTTTTGTCTAGGCGAGGGGTGCAACATAGTACACCCTATATTCTTTTCTTAGAAAAATACACCTTATATCTAGAAACACGGGAAGTACTATTTACTTGACGTACATAGTAACTAAGAAATAATTTATCTTGCATCAATAATTGTGAACTTATCTCAACCTACTTATCTAATATCTGGTAGAAACGACACATATGACCATTAATTTGATGTTTTTGATAGGGCATTCAAATTGTTGGTTCCAAAGTGAAAAGGTATTCACAACATAGATGTTATTTTTCTTTACCATATTATATTCTGTTGGTTAGAGATTTATATTACTATTCAATATCAAATACATGTAAAATCGTAGACTTATTGCTTGGGCATTTAGGCGCACAAAATATGATGCCCTTGCACTTGTGAGGGCCACCCTGCTAGTTCATCAAATTTCAATATCATGCATGAATCACAAACTGTTTTTCTTAATCACTGTACAAACATTAAAGACGACATTAGCGAGGGTCACCATGCTAGTTCTACCTAAACGGCACACAAAATATCACAAGTCGGCTTGAATTCCTATGTAATTTTTATGCCAGTTTATTTGATAATCATTAGAACCATAATCGTTGTTATCATGTCCAAGTTAGATAATGCATTCATAAGTAGGAAATCACCTAGTTTCTTTGTTTTAGTTTAATGCTCTCTTGGGGGAAGTAATGAGAATTCTCTACTGCAGATTCTTACACCTTTCAAGTGAAATATGTAAATCGTCTACATGACATATTGCTCGTGAAGGATGGTTGCGAACTGAGGACGAAGTTTTTGGTACACCTGCTCAAGTAGCTTGATAATAAGGCCGAAGGCATGTAAGTGTTTTTTTTGGGGGGGGGGGGGGGGGGGGGGGGGTGTACATCTTAGTTAATAATAGATAGCTTGTTGGAGTCCTTGCGTTCCATGCATATGTGAAAAATTTAACGTTTTTGGAATACTATGTGGCAATTAAACCTAGAACGAGAATAGTCTGGTCTTTCCAAAACTACATTTGGCTCAACGGAAGAAAGATGGCATGTATAATGCCATATTTGTAATCTCAAAACTTGATTAATACCAAAGGTTCACTAGTGTACATGTATTCTGTTCCCACATATTGACTATTGATCATTTTCCGATTCTTTTCTCCGCTTGTTTCCATTCCTGTATGACACTATGATAGTGAATCGGGATACAAGGTAAAGGATATGAAGCTCGCCTACCTAACAACCGAAGATGGTATAATATTCAGTCGCAGCTTCTTAAAGATATAAAAAATTAAATTACAAAGCTCTTCTAAAGCAGACACTACCAATTTGTGGTTTTTAGCCTTGGGCAGTATTAACGTTAGAGGAGTATATTACGCTCTGTATTTCTTATGGTGCATATAAGGCCACAGCTGTTGCATCACACAAGACTGTTTTATAATCTTCAACAATTAGCTAGGTACTTGCAGGAGCAGGCGCTAGAGCTGCCACACTCGTGGACTGCTTGACAATAAATATCTCGACCATAAGTAGGATGGTCGCGATTGCAACGAAGGTGTTTGCGCAGAAGCAAGCTGTTTTGGCAGAAGAAGCAAGAGCCGCAGTTTTATCGATTCTCTCTTGAGAAACAGGAACGAATTTGTTGTTTTCTAAGATTTTCCATACTTGAGCCTGCGTGAGAAGCCTCCACGTTAGACCAGAAAGAATAGCTGCAGCTGCAAATACTAGGAACCAGTTGGTGATGGACGCATCTGGTGAATTGACGCTGATGGAAATGGTCAGGAATCCGGTAACCATGAGTTTGGTCAATCCCAGGGGCGCCAGTTTAGGTGTCTCGTTGTTGCCTTGGTCACCGCCCCCTGCCTCTTCCGGGCAACTGACATGTAAGACCAGTACGAAAACTGCTATCAGTGGACCAATGATTACCACGGAACCAACGATGAGCAGCAGCAAGCCTGGAAATACCATTGATTTCCACATAGCGGCGCCTAATACGGTGCCAATACTGAAAATCATGAACGTGTCAAACCCGAAAAGTCGGCCCGCAATTTCGACCATTGTACTGTATTTAAGCGGGGGCGCCATCTGGATGAGCATTGTGCACAGACCGATACCGCAAACAATGATGTTCACCGTACCCATGGCTTCCGAGAGGTCATTCTGTATTCCATGGCTCTTACTGAACTGACCATCCAATGACAGGCTCCCCAACCACAGGAAGTGAATTCCGGTGGTACAACACAAGAACTCGTGTGAGCCATCGAGTATAGCGTGGAATTCTTTAGTTCTCGCTTCATGTCCAGGTTCGTTGTTTTCCTCCTGGCGGCAGTAGGAGATTATACGAAGCACCGTACAAGATAGAGAGAGGCCGGCGACTGCCAACACGATTTCATCCGTAACGGTTAACGTTGCAATGCAGCAGGCAAGAGATAAGAGCATAGCAGTTGAAAGGAGGGCGGCCACTTCACTGACCGCACGTTGGTTCGTGAAGATACAACAAGCCAGCAAGGGACAGACACCAGTTATTACGGTAGAACCTGCAAGGACGAGCGTATATTCTGGGATGTCAAGTCCAGTCACCCCGCTCTTCCCCTTAAGAGCGGCCCCTAGAAGCACCAGCCATACAATAGTAACCACTGTTTCCGCGAATGTACGGGAACGGTTCGTCAATTCATCCTGAAAAATGAAAGATCGTCGTCAATTAATGTCAGGGTGTGGGAGCAAAAAGAAACCATATTATAAAGAGCTCAAAACTACATATATAGATTACCAAATAAGCCCAGCACAACATAGTTTGGCAACCACTACTACTAAGGTTTAGCACCTGTATCTTCAATATGATGAACAAAGTGCTGAATTGCATTGCCTGAAGAGTGAGTTATGCTCATTACTAATCTATTGATATTAACTCACGCAGAAACGGCGGAATGAATTAGCACTACTCATGGCATACGGAATCAAGAACTGACTTATATAATTGGGCTAATTTCCGGGGTTAAACTACCTAGAAAGTTACCATCTAGTCCTGGTGCATATCTATGGTGTTAATCTTTGGGAAGTAAAATTAGTTCTAGAGTGTGATTTTTCTTTTCTTTTGAGGTTAAGTACTAGAGTGTGTTGAAGGCACCATTAAATCCCCACTTAACTAGTAGATGGAAGTATGGAAAGCAGTATAGGATCACTACGGCTTCATAAATTGATGCAAAGACAGTTCCAGAGGATAAACGGTGCGTACCATCTCAATATGTATAAGAGGTATCGGAGACAACTTGGTCAAAGTATGGTATGAACTGAAGATGATTCTGCAAACAGATCACATTGCTTAAAGGTATGGTATAAGAGGTACCATGAACTCATGTTCTGCGCAAGACCAAAATTTCACGCTTAAAGGAACTGAAAGAAAATAAATGAATCACCTTTAATTTCTTCTTTGGAGGAAGGACGACAGGGCGAAGAGGATAGTTGAAAGTTACTTCCACGAAAGCTCACTGATTCAGCTGGTTTTCCGCAGGACGACTGGGGAACCCACCGTTTTAAACTGAAATGGGAACCAAACCACGCGGAGTAAACACGTACAACAACAATGGAGCAAGCAGGGCATCAGCGTGTGGATGAAGTCAATGAATGGTTAGGGTGGTTGAAGCCAACAAACTTGAGAATTGGCAAGGTCCTGGAATGATTAGGGCCGTACTCGTACGAAGCAGCGAAGACTTTGACTTCGCGTCGAGTACCCACTAGTAGGAGTAGTATATATATCTATGTATGTATACCAAAGCGCCGGGTAATAATCAGTAGTACATAGTATACCATAGGTGCCGGCATGTGGTTTTACAAAATTATTCTCATGCTGCCTGTCGCTGGCACTTATAATGAATTTATGATTTACTATACTACTTCACCTGCTATTGGCCACAATTACGTGTATTATTATTCTTGCCTTGGATGACTGAGAAATTATGTTTTAACTAGTCGAAAACCTTTGGAAAACACACACCTTTAAATATTGTTATTATTCATTTCATATACTGTATTCTACTCCCTCCATTCACTGATATAAGACATTCTAGCCTTTTTTTTTCAAAACACATCTATGTGGTCATGTTTTAGTGTGTAGGTTCGCTCATTTTAAAATGAACCTAGTCCACTTTGAAATATCTAAAAGGTCTTGTTGAATTACTGTACGAAGTGAGTATTAGAAATAAAGACCTACTCTGACTAAAACTAAGTATTCTTATTTTAAACTGGTTGTATTACTTCCCTCCTTCTCTGGGCGTATATCTACACTGCTCTGCATATTTATCTTGTGCTTTTACATGAGTAGCGATAGGATTTTGCTATTTTACCGCACCCGCGCCCTCCTTTTATGCTTGTTTCGCTAGGATCCTGGAATTGAAGGTGCGGATGAATAAATCAATTGGAGAAGTCAAATATGGGCATAAATATGCTATTTTGAGTCCATTAAAGACCCCAAAGTAAATATCCACGCACTTGGCGAGAAGGGGGAGCAACCCGCCTTACGCACCAGGAGACAAAGGCTTTAACGAGCATCGGTACGGGCATAACCCGCTCGTACAAGCCTTAAAGCTGCCTCATCAAATAGTCTCACCCAGTGCAAACATATCTGAGAACCAACATTCAGAGATACCACAGTTCGTAGAAACGTCACATCTAGAAGGGATCTGGAGGGAGAATTCACATAGAGACTTTGATCCTCACCGCTACGAAGATCCTTGGAGGTGTGCGTATCATCTACACCATCATCATCATCATCAGAACTGCTGCAACTCCACGATCACCATCAATCCCCCCATCTCCATTACATTCATCTGGTTGTATTTCCTAGACTTTGTTGTAAATTTGAACGTTTATTTACCGATCCATTTGTATTTCATTCATATTATTATGATGATGTTGATTGCCTCCATGTGTGAGTACTTTACCCTGTTCTTGGGAAGATGGAGAATTGTGACATCCCAGGGATCGGGATTAGACAAGTCTCAGAACTTTGTCTGATATAAGCCTAACCTAGAGCTCGAGGGTTTATAGTGATAGAATCAGTAACACAATAGTGACCGTACGACACAAAAGAATTACAGCAAGCTCATAACTGAACAAATAACTAAAACATTACAAGCAGAGGTGCCTAACCACAAACATCAAAAAACGGATGGAAAATTATGTTATTAAACATAGCAAACTTAACAAATATCCTAAGAGGCCTGAATCATAACGGTAACGTCCCAGCCCATAGGTTCCAGGATGCCGGTCGGGAACCTAAAACTACTCGTAGGTGTTGATGTCGTACCAAAATCATCTTTATGGAACACTTACTCTACTATAAAAATATCAATGAAGCAAGGGTGTACTCCGCAGGACTTAACTGATAGAGTTATTTTTCATAAATCTATCTTTGTTTTAAAACAAGAAGGGGTACACGCTCGACTAAACAGCTCATTCTAAAAGGGGATACGAGAGCGGCATCTCTAACTTAATCAATCATCATCTCTTGATATCCACCAAAACATCATCATTTGAACCTGAACTAGGATTATCCCCTTGTACCCTGAGGAAGTATCCTTAAGCATACATTGATGATTAGGTTAATTTTCTC
This sequence comes from Avena sativa, assembly GCA_916181665.1. NCBI lineage: Eukaryota > Viridiplantae > Streptophyta > Magnoliopsida > Poales > Poaceae > Avena > Avena sativa. The sequence continues at coordinate 30,236,770 of OV702291.1, forward strand.
AATGATCTTAGAATTTGGTTCCAAGTCCTCCATAATTGTGGACTTGTCTTTTCGAAAATATTTAACCCTACATGGGTGTACAACTTTACCCACATGTGTCGACCTTCTCTTAATGCTAGCTAAGATTTAGCTCTCTTCCGTGGAGCACTAGTATTGAACCTGGACTTAGAGCCCATAAATCACCGTAGGCCTGGGCCGGTTTCCCATTCCGCCTCGAAGCCTCGGTCTCAAAGAACGCACCAACGTGAGTCGGTTTTCTTTCTGACTCAAAGAACCAAAGTCTCAGACGGTCGTCAACAGCAACCATCTCTAACAATATAGGTCTAGAGACGGATGTATTTACTGACCGAGTCTAAAAGATTTCATACCCGCGACGCCTGTTACTCACGATCGCCTCGATTGCTTCTCCACCCGAGGTGGTTTATTTCAGCCATCGACTCTATTGTTCCTGCTCTGAGGCGGTTTGTTTTCATGTCCGATTCCATTAAATTTCCACTCTAAGTCGTCCTTCTTTGATGACCATCTCAAATAATTTTCCGCCCTGTGACGGTTATTATTTCAATCCGTCTCCATCGTTTTTCACTCGGAGTTTGCCTTTTGTGTTAACTGTCTTAAAAAAATTCTGCTCTGAGACTGTTTTTATTCTTTCCGTCTCCATTGATATTCCACGCTGAGACGTCTAGTCTGTTCAACCTCCTCTAGTGTATTCCCACGTGTTGTATTTGTTTCCCAAGCATCCGTAATAATTTGGAATTGCTCACATTATTTTAGGGCTGACAACAATACTATCTAGATACATTATCAAGACAAAGAATTATAATCAAACGGGATACAATTACATATGTGCATAGGCAGAAGTCAGAATTGCATATTGTGCACTAGCACAAGGTTATAGCATTGGAATATCTTACAGAAAGTTTGAAGCTAGCATGTATGGAAAGAATTACAGTTTTCAGAACATTGCAGTTTAGAGAACAGACATTAAATGGACCAACGCTGCAGGCATACTTCACACTTGATCCTCCCGTTGAACTGTCTGTCGCCTTTATAATGTTTTCAAGCATAAACTCCACTAACTCATGCCGGAGCTTTTTTAGCTTGGCCAACGGCAATTGCGCACCGTCGATCTTCGGATGCTAGGTAAATTAAATCACATGATCAAAACAGATACAAATAAGAAGAATATTTTAATAAAAGACAAAGACGATGTTTGCATACCTCATATGTTCTAGGGTTTACCACTGTGGCCATCATGATGTTCATATGTGTAGCAATACAGTAGCCGCAAATATTAGTCGCTTCTGGCTACTAGTGGCACAGAAACAGATCATACAAAGAAACAACCAATATTACCCAATAAATATATATTTAACGTGCATACATATATATGTGTGTGTCTATAAGTGCTGGTGGAAACTTATAGGATGACCCGGATGATGTGTTAGCTCTTTGTAATTCAGAGATGCATTTCCTTATCTCAAGCTAAATACTTGAAATGCTCTACAAGCATATGGATGATGAAAACTATAAGTATATATCAGTATAAAACCAGAAGAAATATATCCTTGATCAAAATCACTTTTTAATATGCAGATCAAAGTATTATATCACATGTCAATAAGATTCCGTACATCTAGCAAACCTATTGGCTTACGAACATATTTAGAATCAAGTTAATATATGTTGTCATCCATTAGTGACATACAGATAACAACATAGTAAAATCTAAAAGTTGAACCAATTATTAGTTGAGTGAGAACGTGATCAAATTCATAAACGAGGATGCATCGCTAGCAGAGCTTACTCTTTCCAAAAATGCCATAGGATTAGCTCCTGATCTTTGCTCTTCTCGAACACATCAACGATATAATACTCAACTCGCCTTTTGCAGTCGTTCATGGATTGTTGCGAAGAAATGGCGGGGTCTATGTAGACTATTTTATGGCCAAATGCCCAGGCTCTCGTGTAACCGAACCTACATATACATGCAAATTTCAACTTTACAGATATTACCATGGTCATCCCAAGTGACGATGAAGCTGCGACATTTGTGGTCATGGAGAAAGTTTTCAGGGAAAAACTGAACCAAGATTCCCCCTTTTCGCTCACTCTCCGGCTTGTTGAAATTATCCATGCAGTGCTTCTCCAATGATGCAATAGCAACTCCAAGCTCAACAACATTAGTAACATCATCATTTATTTGTTTTTCCCCCGGCATGTACGTCGGGTGTATCGGGGCCACGTGTAGCTGAGCACCTTTACTATAGTAATCATTTAGCTGCTTGATGTCTAGGTTCCTATGATCAACAACAGGTTTATTAGAATACTTGTAGCAGCAACTATTTATTAAAAAGATCGATCCCAAGGTAGCTTTGCGGGATGGAAAACACACAACCCCATAGCCACGTTGTTAGTGTGACCACGTTCGCACCAAAAACGTTGTTTGAAAATAGTCTACTCTATAGGTACTAGAATGACAATAATATGAGGGAGGTTTTAAGTTACTAAGAACAAGGAGCTAAACAAGAACAAAGTAAACTAAAACTGAAAGTAAATGAAAAGGGGTTGTAACTGAAACTAGAATTGAATGAAATGAGAGAGAGGGTTTCTAGGCTTCGGTCTCACTAGTTCTAGATGGGCGAATATATATGTGATGCATTGTCTATAAGAGATTCCTTTGACAAATAAATGTTCCCCACTCGATTACCGGACTATCACACTGTGTGTATTATGCATGATTCTCGCGTGTCACTCACAGGGCAAACATACACTTCCGGAGCAAGGGATCCCATGAACTCATCTTTGACTCATGTAATTGAATACTTGGATCACAAACACATTCTAACTTGGAAAACTAGATCAAACCTCAACCTAGAACCTAATCAATCAATCACACCTGGATGAATAGAAATACAAATAGTAATTCATGGAGATCGTCATGTTCAGTCTTACAAATACAAAATCTAAAAAAAGAGAGAGAGAGGTGGAGACATTGTTGGGGATGATAATGATGAACAGTGCATGGTGAAGATGGGGCGTCTTCTTCTCCTTATTTTGCTTGGGTCTTGTGAAGATGTTGGAGGAGATGTTGATCCTGGAGGTGTGTGGCGGCTATGGAGAGGCAGCGGAGCGACTGGGCTCCGTCCCTGAGGCATGGATGGATGATGATGGAGGCGGCTAGGGTTCCCCTCCTTAAATAGGCATTCTAGAGGTCGGTTTTGCAAACTGACGGAGCTCGGGGCCGAATATGCCCATTGAGACTTCACAAATGTTGTTCCGTTGGAAGAAACAAAGCCATCGGAGGGCGATATGACCGTACGGTACGGGCAAGCTCCGCTCGTACCAGTGGTCATTAAACCCTTAGATGTTTGCAGTGTTTTGGCTGCCATTTCTTCATACAGACTCCGATTAAGGTGTTCTTTGGCTCGTTGGATTAGTACAGACGAGTGCTATAACACCATGGTCTTAAATCAGAAATATATTATGATGGAAAAATATGACTTTCCACATCTCATATGACTAAGTCTGGCGCCTGTACCTTCTCCATATTCAAACTTCTTGGCTCCTTTTATCCATGATTATCCATAACACCTACACAAAATTCAAAGACATGAAAAACATAATAAAAACCTGCTGCAAAGTCCATATGAAAATGAATGAGAACTACTAAACATGCATAATAGCCATAGGTGTAGCTTGATATAGCATGTGATGAGTGGCAATATAAATAATTTGTATGCTTAAATATGAATCATATTTGCACTCATCAACATCCCCAAGCTAAATGTTACTCGTCCTCGAGCTAGAGAGTTTATATAAAATTAATGATATCATCTAGCTTACCATAGAATATCGATGCCTTGTATCCTTATTTTCCATGCAAGCTCAAAGTAAGATAGAACATATTCTTATAAGGCAACACAAGCTCAGTTATGTCAATCCATAAAAGATCAATTACAACTTCAATGCTCCTTATCAAAAGTAAATCGAGCTTGAAAGCAAACTTGTGATCCTTCTATTGCGCCTTTTATATTTTGTATCCTTACTTTTGTAAGGTACAATCTTAAAAATTAAGAGTGAGATATCATGTCATAAGATGCATAGAATTAGAGTGTCTTATTAGAACACACACATCAATAGATCAAGACTATCAAACACTACTATTCCATTCATTGGATTTCAAGAAAATTCATGTAGTCATAACGAGACCATGCCAAACACTATTCTGTGTGAATCTTTATTTATTTCAAAGATAGTTTCTAATAAGTATAATTGAGTGATCTTTTAAGCAATAGTTTGCACAACCTTCAAGAGTACAAATACACTTTTGCCCAGTACGGTAACATGTGTTACCCATGTCGTCAACTCATAGCCGAAATCAGGGGTTGTATCATTGATCATGTAGGCTAGTGGAGTTGTTGGTATCCAAAGGTGTGCATTAAAAATATATAAATAATCTTTAACTAGTATCACATTTTGACCCATAACATGTATCTCAATCACCGCTAACTTCAATTCAATCAAACAACTCCTTTCAAGAGTGTCATCAAGTCTATCGATAAATCTAAGGTCTTGAGTATCTATAAGGTAGACTCTTAAGACAATTAAACATCACTCGAGAAATTATTTAGAGACTTCATCAATATACTTTTAATCATGTGAAGTGTATAAATCGTGGCAATGTATTCTAGAGGAATACAATATTCTTCTCAAGCTGGATAAAGGTTTTAACGTAGTGTATCAAAGCTCTAACTCAACTATTATGAATTCTAACAAAAGCAAGTGCATCCATTATATAAACATGAAACTTAACTTACCTAAGCAATCATTCAAAAACAATGAGATACATGATTGCACAAAAGGTTTCATCAAATAAGAACATTGCACAAGACTCTACACATGCAGAAGTAACTTTCCTAATCTATTACTTTTGTAAGAACCAAACTTGAATAGATTACTCCAAGAAAAGAAAAAAATGCAGTTATCAAAAGAGAGTGTGAGAAGTGGTTACCTCCCCAAGCTTGAATAAAGCAAGGGTGACACACTTTAATATTAAGGTACGAATAACCTCACTTTTGATGGACATGGACCTTTGGTTCAACGAATACTTCTTTGTTAAAGTGTAGAGTTAAAAGAACCAAATGGCTTATGCAAGTGTTTGTAAGGTTGGCACAAATCATGCACGTCATTACACAAGGTTCAAATCCCTGCGAAAATAACAAATAAAGTAAAAACAAACGATTTAGTGTACGAACGGAGTTCGTTCACCCAACCATAAAAACAAAAGAAAAATAAAACATGGAACACTACAAAGAATTATAGGCTAGGGAGTTTCGAAGGTAGGTAAAATAAAATGAAGTACAATGGAACGTGTAGAAGGTAACCTACTGATCTGAGGTTATCAAAATAAAAAGATTGAGGGGTTATAACCTTTTTTGTACCCGTCCCTGCCCTTGATGCGCGGTGCTTCTCCTTGGTACGGGCGCGTGGTACGGGTGTGTGCCTGTACTGCACCTCGTATTCTCCTTTTTTATGATTTTTGCTCCCATAGAAGTCGATACGACCGGGTGGTATAGGAAGATTGCGCATGTACGGGTGGTCATTAAACCCTCTAGAAAGTTTTGATAATTCCCGCGTCTTGTAGCGAGAGATCGGTACGGGCGGGTGGTACGGACGCGTCCCTTCGTACCGATGCTCGTTAAGTGCGTAGTAACTTTTCTGGATTTTTTTTTGCTTTTCCGATGTGTCACATGAGTGGTACGAGCGCGCGGTACGGACAGGTCCACCTGTACTGCTTCTCGTTAAACTCACTGTAAGATCCAAAACAAGTTGTTTTCTCCGAAAATTTTATTATAGACCTAAAACGTTAGTTCAGCATCCAAACAAAGTATACATATATTTTTGTTGAGGAGATTTAACCAAGAATAGCAACACAAGATTAGAGCAACTAACAATTCTACCTTTGGAAAATAGTTCCAATCCAACTCTAATAGTAAATCATGCAAAGATACAAGTTCCAATGCAACATGAATACAACTAGACTCAAGAAACAAAATTAAGAAAGACCCCTAGTGACTTCCAGGTTGCCTCCCGAGAAGCGTTTTCTGTAAAGTCATAAATTCAGACTTAGATGCTCCATTAAATCATCCACCTGGATCCTAGGGAATATGAACCCGTGGTGTGACTTACCGCCAAGTTCTAAGATAGACATAAGCATAAATAATATGTATAAAAGGGATAAACATCACATGTATCTATAATGTGATATGATATTGTCCTTTCTTGGACTCCGATCTCCATCTTATGCTCCATCATATGATCACCATCATTCCACCGGCGTGGCTCCAAGGTCCATGATGCCACTATATTGGTTGTTCTCCACTAATTCAAAATACATGGAATTTCCATTTTCGGCATGCATGCCTTTAAAAGAATAAAACAAGTATATGCTCCAGCCGGTTGTCATAACTTACAAATGATATTATTGCATACATAAAATTTGTAACATATGACTATATCACATGTCATATGCGCTGCAAAAACAAGTTAGATGCCTCTAATTTCTTTTACATATTTTACATGGCTTTGGGCTTAAAAAGAATCGTACATCCTATGAACATCAAACCACAACGGTGATAAACAAATTATTAACAACATGTTGTAAACTTGAACATAGCTATAGTAGGAGAGACAGACATCCTCTAGCCACTTATGCAATATGAGTTGCATATCAAACGTGGAACAAGTCTCTTGTGCGATGACATGTAAAGTTAGTTTGGGCCGCTTTATCCTCCTATGCCACTAAGATCCAATATACACAAAAAATTGCAATAATATGATCATCAACACCCATAAGTATATGTGTTTTACTCGTACAGAACATCTACACATAAATATGGCTCTAATACCACTAAAGGGTTTGCAACATAGAAAACAAAAAAGTTCTACGGTAAGAACGCCAATTGCACCAAGATTTAATCTAGTAGATGCTAGTAACGAGTAAGGGGTAAACATAATAACTTACCCTCGCAGACCGAAAGCCTTTTATAAAAACTGATATCATTATTGATGTAATCGATCACTTGCCAATCTCAAGATTGTGTTGAAGAACACCGCAACCCAGCAACGTATCCGTCCTCGGCACACGTCCGGCTCCTAACAACCTCCACGCCTCCACTCCAGCAGAGCAGCGGAAAGAGTAGATAAATCTTACTCCGAGAACCCAATAAAACATGTGCCTCACTAATCCGAGGACATGGGGTAAATGAAGGCGAAGAGAACCTTCACGAGGAGGTGGTGCACCTAGAGAGGAGGAGGGTCCCTTTTATAGGGAAGGGGCAGCCCGAGGGGTCATGGCCGCCAGCCATGGAGGGTGCCCCCACCTCTCCCTTGTTCATGTGAGTGCACATCCCACTCACATAAACTCTCCTTCCACTCACATGCATTTATTACCCATTAGCATAAATGCATTTTTATCTTTAAATAAAACTATTTTATCTATTTTATTCAAAATTTTATCAATTACTTTAAATAAAAAACTTTCACATAAAACCATTGCATAGTTTTGATATTACACATGAAACCATTTTCAACGATTTGACCCGAAATAGTTCTCGTGATCATCGAAACAAATTCAACTCTAACTAATTTATTCTCGAATATGTTTTCTCTACCACTTAGTGTCGAAAAATCTTAATTGTGAATAATACATACATGAAAGAGACACCTCTCTTATCAATAATCAGAAGCGAGACCTAGAGATCCGTACTGAATCTTGCATATTCATCGATGAATCTTGTTATCCTGTGCACCATCAACATCGTATCCATTTAGTTTTGTATCACGATATTTTACTTGTTCGAGATCCGATCACAGGTATCAACCATACCCTAGTTCGATCTCGTTCCCGATAAGTACTGTTTACTCGTTCTGTGATACAACATCCCTGTGACCTAGTCACGTGCTTGCAAGCGGTGTTGATGTGATATCATCGAGAAGGCCCAGAGTATATCTCTCTATCATTAGGATGGGTAAATCCCACTCCTGATTCATGAGACTCTACATAACACTTTCGGAATATCTGAACCCACCTTTATAGTTACCCTATTACGATGTGACGTTTGATGTTATCAAGGCATTCTTCTGATTTTAGTGATTGACATGATCTCATGTTCTAAGGACTAGGAATACTTCGTATTTGTTTGATGTAGCAATGTAAATGTAATGAGTAGATCGTATTGCTAAATCTATTTTGGGTGTATGTTCATCATATGATTCTTCTAATGGTATGACCCTGTTATTAACAACATCAAGTGTTCATGATCAGGAAACCTTGATCATCTATTAATCAACGAGATAGTTAAATGAGATGCATAACTAGGAACTCTAGTTTGTTTATTAAACACACATGTATTTACGTTTCCTATTAATACAATTGTAGCATGAGAAATAAACATTTATCGTAAACATGGAATAAGATAATAATAATTTTATTATTGCCTCTCGGGCATATTCCCTTCAGTCTCATGGTCCAACAATCTTAGTAACGGTAATACTTGTCATTTAGAAACTACCGATAATAGTATCGTTGTTTGTTCACAGTATATCAAACTGGGTATATCCAATGTCACTGTTATTTAAGAAATGTCGATCTGATATATCATATCAAACCCTACAACATTGCATTTTCCTATAATCAGAAAACCGGAACTATCGATGATATATGAACTAGTATTATAGGCGAGAGTAGGGTTATGTTTATAATGGTGTTCATAATTTCACACATGTATTACGGTTTTCCTCCAAATACTCATTATACAAAAATAATACTATTATAGCATCGAACAATAAACTTAACTATTAAACCAAAAATATAAATAATAACTATTTTATTATTTCCTCTAGGGCATATTTCAAACATAGACACATGGCTCTGATACCATTTTGTAGCATCCTCACCTAATAAGGTTGAGTTTTTGTGTGCTAATCACTGAACCGGTTCACTAGCACACACACATAGTATTGATAGATATCAAGAATAACTGTGCATGATCCACAATTTGAAATTATTACAACTTGCATAGTTCTAGGCTAGCTCAAATTATTCAAGTAGCAGCGAAAAAACGATAAACAAGGTAGATCTTCATCTTCACAAGTACCATAGACGAATAAATACTGAGTGGAGTCTCATGACCTATAACGATCAGTTGGTAACGGAATAACCTACACCATTAAAAGTTGCAGCCAAAAGAATTTGGTCAATACTTTAAATGTATGTCAAGTAGGCTAAAAGAAATTACAACAGACCTAGCATCTACATGCTGTTAGAGTATATTTATATATTATAGTTTCCCCATATGTTAGGGGGCTTCCTGTATATTTTCACCTGTACATGTACTATATATTCTGGCCTTTGGCCCTCTGGTAATACAAGATCTATTACCCTAACATGGTATCAGAGCCGTAAGGCTCTTTTTTTCTCTCGCCGTCGCCGTCGACACCGCCGCCGGCCGCCGTCCGCCCCGGCCCCTCGCCGCCGCGTCCGGCCACCGCCGCCGCCCGCCCCGGCCCCTCATCGCCGCGTCCGGCCGCCGCCGTCGTCGTCGGATCCGCCCCCGACGCCGCCGGAACCGCCCCGGCCGTCGCCCGTCACCGCCCGACCCCGCCGCTGACCGCCCGCCCGCCGCCGTCGGATCCACCCCCGCCGCCACCGGATCCGCCCGCCCGACCCCGCCGCCGCTCGCCCCGGCCCCTCGCCGCCGCGCTTGGCCGCAGCCGCCGACCCCGCCGCCGCATCCTCTGCCGTGGTCCGCCCCCGGTCACCGCCCTCCAGCCGTCGCCAGATCGGTTTGATCTTGTTCGGTTAAAAAACAGTCTTCCTCGTCGGGCTATGTTGCGATTCCTCGCTGCCCGGTTATTTTTTATGGTGCGAATTATCCTGATTTCGCTGCCTTCATGCGCGTCCATATGCACGGTCTTCGCCTTTGGGGTGTGCTTTCTGGTGAGGTCTCCTGTCCACCGCGCCCCGTTGTGCCTCCAGTGCCTCGTGCACCGACGCCCGTTGTCCTTGCCCCCGATGCTACTCAGGCGGTCAAGGATGCAGCCTAGAGTGCTGATGATTCTGCTCGGGCTGATTATGAGCGCCAGGTCTAGGAGCATTCTACTGCTACTACGACCTACCGGCTGGATCTGGCTGACTACACTCAGTGGATAGATGAGGATGCTCGTGCTGCTGCTGTTCTCACTTCCAGTGTTCTGCCTCAGTATGCTGCTGAGTTCATGGGTCTTCCCACTGCTGCTGCTCAGTGGGCTTTTCTTCGTCAGCGTTATCAGCCGTCTGGAGATGCTCTTTATCTGTCTATGGTTCGTCAGGAGCATGATCTTAAGCAGGGTGATTCTACTATTGATGATTTCTATACTCAGAGTGCTGCTATTTGGCGTCAGCTTGACTCTCTTCGTACAGCGGTGTGTAACACCTGTCCCTGTTGTCTGATTGTGCGTGCGGATCTGGAGTTTCAGCGCGTCTTTGAGTTCTTGTCACGGCTCCGCAAGGATTTTGAGCCGCGTCGTGCCCAGCTGCTTGCCCGTGGTCGTGTTCCGCTCTCTGAGATACTGGCTGAGCTTCGTGCTGAGGAGACTCGTCTTCGTGGTGCTAGTCTTCTTGAGGTTCCTTCTGTTCTTGCTGCTCGTGGTCCCCCCGTGCCGCCGGCTTCGTCGCGGTCTCTCGCGCCGCCGTTACTCTCTGCTCCACCGGCCCAGGGTTAGAGTCAGTCTCAGCAGCCTCGTGGTTCTCGTCCTCCCTGTGCCCACTTTGGCAAGCCTGGCCACGATATCTCTGGTTGCTGGACGAGGGATCCACGCTTACGTCAGTAGTATCTTGCTCATCGCCAGTCTGGTTCTTCAGGATCTTCTGTTGTTGCCTCTGGACCTCCTGCTGGTGCTCTGTCTGATCAGGATATTATTCTGGTCTTTGTAGTCTGCTCGCTGCTACAGGCTCCTCCTCGTCGGGTACTGCTGGTTCTATGCCTAGTTCTTCTGGCACCGCGCAACCATCACCTTCTACACAGTCAGGTACGTCATCCCCGTGGTATCTGGAGCTTCTTTTCATATGACTTCTGCGTCTTCTATTCTTTTTGCTCTTTGCTCTCTTATTTCTCCTGTCCGTGTTATTACGGCTGATGGTACCTCTCTTCCTGTTTCCAGTCGAGGCACCCTCTCTACTTCCTCCTTCTCTGTTCCTGATGTTTCTCATGTTCCCAGCCTTAAGATGAACCTTTTCTCTGCTAGTCAGCTTACTGATTCTGGTTGTCGTGTCATTCTTGATGCTGATTCTTGTGCTGTTCAGGACCGTCGTACACAGGCTCTGGTTGGAGCTGGCCCTTGCAGCATTGAGTCTTCGGGGCTATGGAAGTTAGACTGGCTTCACGTTCCTTCCGCTGGCACTTCTTCTGCCACTTCTCCTGCGGTTGTTGCTTCTGTCACTAGCTCGTTTCAGCAGTGGCATCATCGGCTGGGTCATCTTTGTGGCTCCCGTTTATCATCCTTAGTTCGTCGTGATCTTCTGGGGCTTGTCTCAGGAGATGTGTCGCCGTTACATTCGTGTCAGGGTTATAGGTTAGGTAAACAGATTCAGCTTCCCTATCCTACTAGTGTGTCTGTATCTCAGCGACCTTTTGATTTAGTTCATTCAGATGTGTGGGGTCCTGCTCCCTTTGCTTCAAAAGGGGGCCACCGATACTATATTTTGTTTATTGATGATTTTTCACGGTACACCTGGTTATTTTTTATGCGCTCTCGCAGCGAGGTGCTTGCTATTTATCAGCGCTTTGTGGCCATGGTTCATACTCAGTATTCCATGCCTATTCGTGTGTTTCGTGCTGATTCTACAGGAGAGTATATCTCCCAGCACCTGCGTGGCATCCTTGCTGAGCAGAGCACTCTTGCTCAGTTCTCGTGTCCCGGCGCCCATGCTCAAAATGGTGTCGCCGAGCGTAAGCATCGTCATATTCTTGAGACTACCCGCGCTATGATGATTGCTTCCTATCTTCCGCCGCATTTCTGGGCTGAGGCTGTCGCTACGTCGACTTACCTCATTAATATCCAGCCTTCAGCTGCTCTTCAGGGTGGCATTCCTCTCGAGCGTCTCTCTGGCTCCTGTCCAGACTACTCGAATCTTCATTTATTTGGTTGCGTTTGCTATGTCCTTCTCCCTCCTTGTGAACGCATCAAACTAACCGCTCAGTCTGTTGAGTGTGTTTTTCTCGGCTATAGTGATGAGCATAAGGGCTATCGCTGTTGGGACCCCGTTGGTCGTCGTATGCGCATCTCTCGTGATGTCACGTTCGATGAGACGCGTCCTTTCTATCCTCGCCCCACCTCTGGTACTTACCCAACGGATGATCTCTCTTTTCTTCTTTTTCCTGATACACCTTCCGTTGTCTCCTCTCCTCCACCTCCTTCTTCTGTTGTGCCTCCGTTGTCTTCGGCGCCATCCTCTCCTCCATCTAGTTCTCCTAGTTCTCCTCGGTCTCCAGCTTCGGATCCTTCCTCCGCGCCTCCTTCTTCCTCCTCTTCTGATGAGTCATCTTCCGCGGATGAGCTTCCTTCCTCACAACCTGTTCGTCAGCGTCGTGCTCCAGACCGTTACTCCCCTAGTCAGTATGGTCTCTCTGTAGTCTCCGAGCCGACTTCTTATCGGGATGCCGCGTGTCATCCTAAATGGCATCTTGCCATGGCTGAGGAGATCGCTGCGCTTGAGCGCACTGGCACCTGGGATCTTGTCTCTCCCCCTTCTGGTGTTCGTCCTATCACATGTAAGTGGGTCTATAAAATTAAGACCCGCTCTGATGGATCTCTTGAGCGCTATAAAGCGCGTCTTGTGGCTCGTGGTTTTCAGCAGGAACATGGTCATGACTATGATGAGACCTTTGCTCCTGTGGCCCATATGACCACTGTGCGTACTCTTTTTGCTGTTGCTTCTGTCCGACGCTGGTCTGTGTCCCAGCTTGATGTTCAGAATGCTTTTCTTAATGGCGAGTTGAGCGAGGAGGTTTATATGCAGCCTCCTCCTGGGTATTCTGTTCCCGATGGGATGGTTTGTCGTCTTCGATGTTCCCTTTATGGCCTGAAACAGGCCCCTCGTGCCTGGTTTGAGCGCTTTGCCTCTGTGGTGACTGTTGCTGGTTTCTCTCCTAGTTCTCATGATCCAGCGCTTTTTGTTCACACTTCTCCTCGTGGACGCACTCTTCTCCTTCTCTATGTTGATGATATGATCATTACTGGTGATGATCCTGAGTATATTGCCTTTGTCAAGGCTCGTCTTCCTGATCAGTTTCTTATGACTGATCTTGGTCCTCTTCGCTACTTTCTTGGGATTGAGGTTTCCTCCACTTCTGATGGGTTTTCTATCTCTCGGGAAAAGTATATTCAGGATCTTCTTGCTCGGGCTGCTCTTGCGGATGAGCGCACCGTTGAGACTCCTATGGAGCTTCATGTTAAGCTTTGTCCTACGGATGGTGATCCTCTTCCCGATCCCACTCGTTATCGCCATCTTGTTGGGAGTCTTGTTTATCTTGCTGTCACTCGTCCTGATATCTCTTATCCTGTTCATATTCTGAGCCAGTTTGTCTCAGCTCCTACCACTGTTCACTACGGTCATCTCCTCTGTGTCCTTCGTTATCTTCGTGGTACGATTACTCGTCGCCTTTTCTTCCCTCGTTCTAGCTCTCTCCAGCTCCAGTGCTACTCGGATGCTACGTGGGCGAATGATCCTTCGGATCGTCGTTCACTTTCTGCTTACTATGTGTTTCTTGGTGGTTCGCTTGTTGCTTGGAAGACGAAGAAACAGGTAGCGGTTTCCCGTTCGAGTGTTGAGGCTGAGTTGCGGGCTATGGCTTCGGTGACTGCTGAGGTGACCTGGTTACGGTGGTTGCTTGCAGATTTTGGGGGTCTCTGTTACGACACCCACTCCACTTTTGTCAGACAGTACAGGTGCTATCAGTTTTGCACGTGATCCGGTCAAGCATGAGCTGACCAAGCATATTGGTGTTGATGCCTTTTATACACGTGCTCAGGTGCAGGATCAGGTTGTTGCGCTCCATTATGTGTCTTCAGACTTGTAGTTGGCAGATTTCTTTACAAAGGCACAAACTCGCGCTCAGCATGATTTCTTACTCTCCAAACTCAGCGTTGTGGATCCACCATGAGTTTGAGGGGGGTGTTAGAGTATATTTGTATATTGTAGTTTTCCCATATGTTAGGGGGCTTCCTGTATATTTGCACCTGTACATGTACTATATATTCTGGCCTTTGGCCCTCTGGTAATACAAGATCTATTACCCTAACACATGCATATTTTGCTAGGTGGTGCGTGACTTATTTACATAAAAGCAATTTTATTTTATCAAATTATTTTTATACAGTGAACCCAATTAATTTCAACCTCAAATTTTAGTAATTAGGAATTTAGGATAAGCGAGAAATATATCATACATTAAGAATCAAGTTGTACAAATTATCCATAACCGGAAACACGGTTATGTACTTAGTTTCATACTCTCGAGAGGTTTGGTTCACTTTTGGAATGTTACAAGTGAGGGGCACACCAAGGAGAGCATCCAAGCCAGCCCTAGCCGCACCACCCTTTGACACTCTCCTGGAGATCCAATCTACTTGAGCTGCTGCAGGCGCGCTACTGCAACTCCATCTCGTAGACCCCGCTGGTCCACATGATGTTGTGTTGTCGATGAGCGGTTGGCTAATCTTTGTGAGAAGATTACTCATGTACTCCAGTTTGAATGTATAATGCAGTTAACACATTTTTATTTAAAATTCTGTTTCTTAGCGTGTTGGACTTTTCAAAGAAGTTAACGTGTTAACGTTTGGGCAGAAGTTAACGTGTAGTTTCTTAAGCGGAACATGTGGGTCGAAGGGTCTGACCATGTCACGTTCACTGAATCGACGCGTTGGCCAACTACGGGCCCAAGCACGCCATTGGACAGACAACATAAGGAACATAATTCTTTTAGCAGAAATCCTTGATTGGTGTACAAAATCGAAAAGTCTTCTCTGTGAGGTGGCGATATATATAACTCTGTAAATTCGCGCCATATGGCCGACGACAGCGATCTATTAATCGGGACAACCAACCCCTAGGCGATCTATATATGAACCAAGCTAAGGCCAGAAAACGCAGCAGGAAGCTAGCTCGGGACATGGGCAGCAAGTTTACGCCAGTTCTTCAAAAAGATCCCACACAGTCACATAGCGGTAAGCCTCCTTCCCGACGCGCCTTTGTTATTCATACTTATTTTACATATGCAAAAGTTTTCTTCTTCTCTATACAACCTTGTACAACCGTGATTGTTTTCACTGGAATATCAGGCTATTCTGTGACAGATAAAGAGAGTTTGTACACCATATGTATTGCTTAAGCACCAAAGTGTTTTCTTTTGGCACGGGTGGCAAACCATGTCTTTTTTTCCTAAAATTAATGAGTTGGCATGGAAGTTAAAAAAAAAAATTATCAGATTTTTAATATCCTTTTATTTAAGGAAGCAGCACGCGCTTCAAACAGACATTTTAAATTTTCCACCAAATATACCATACCCTAACATCTCTGCAATCGTAGCACTGGTGTCAAATATGTAAGATTCATCACAAGAGCGAAACCTAAGAAAGGAACAAGAAAGCTTACCTCCCCGTAGTCGTGGCAAGAGCGTGGTAGGCGGCGGCTCATATCAAACCCCTTGACCGTAGTGGAAGATGGTGATGTGATAACCATTGCAGCAATGTCGAAGTAGCCCGGAGCGTTGGGCGGTATAGCCATGGTCGACGTAGATGGACATGTAACCGTAGGCACATGGAAGCACCATGGAGATGCTACGGTGGTGTGTGCTGGTGATAACTTCTGGGGACTCTAGCTGAGGTAGCCGTCGAGGTTATTGATGCCGAAGTTGATCTTGTAAAATCCGTTGTAGTCGAGGCGTCACACAAGGTTTTCCATGTTCAAGGACAAGGCAGGACCAAGGCATGCAGCGGTGCTGCTAGCACAGACCGTGCGTAGAAAAGGAGAACTATAAACTATGCGTCATGCGAGAGAGACTAGCAGAGAAGGCCTACATGATAGGTCTGGCGTAGAAGGCTTTCGCTCAACCATAAATTTAGTTCAGGACTCCTATATATACATATGTCATCTATATATGAATAAAAAAACTGCATGCACTATATTTGTTCCCCACAAAAAATATTACTTATTTTGAAGTGGAGAAAAGTTTAGTAACATTGTTTCTCTCTCTCTTGTTTTTTTTGTTAAGCTAATGGGATTACATGATGTGGCACTATCATCGTTGGAGTTTTGTGGGTACTGCCTGGCTTTCCAAGTGGAATATTCATCTCGTGCCATCAATGCATACAAGGATTACTTAGCCGATGAGGTGTTTCCTTGGGTCATTGGCTGCAATGTGCTCGTGAAGCTACTTCTGGAGATATTCCCAGATCTTAGCAAGTGGCCTGCTAACATCCAGATCTACGTCGCCACAGCCGTTGATGTGCTCGCATGTTATTTGGCGTTACTCCGCGTCAACTTGAACTACCTCTCTCTAGCCATTTTTCCTTTCACCGCGATTTCCTTCATCTGTGTTCTGTGCCTGAGGCACAACCGTCTGAGTGGTGACGCAGCACAAAGTAGTAGAACAGACAATGGCAAAAAAGCTGCCAGTACGAAGATACCCGAGAAGTTCAACACGACAGCACTCCTGGCACCGCACTTCGCACTATGCGTGTTCGGGATGCTTGGAGATGCAGATCATGACGGGAATAATTATGACATCTCCTATTTCTTTCTCTTCTTGATCTGTATGCTACTAGACCTGACGATTATGATGGTGAGGTTGCCCGCCGGCATCTCCCGTGGTATAGAGCCGGCGTCAGAGATGCTCTACAAGGCCTCCCTTGTGGTGATGTTGTTGACGGCCCACGTGGTGGCGGTCGATGCATTTGGCAAGGAAGTGGTGCTGCTCCTGTTGCCCGAGGTCGTTCCTCTGCTACTATGGTTTAGCCTACACCTTGACCGTCGCACCCCCATCATCAACGTTCGAAAGCTAACGGAGAGTGAGCACTTTGTCTTGATGCCAGTGATAGTTGCTATTTGTGGGTACTTAGTGCTAGTCCCCAAAGTCGAATCTTTGTTCTTCAAGATCTACTGGGTCGGCAAGTCCTGTGCCGCCTCCGGGGCAATAACCTATGTAGTAGTTTTGGTGCTACGTTTGTGGCCCGAAAAAGTCGGCATGGCCACTCTCTCCTCGCAGGACGCTCCCAAGTTACTTATGTTTTGGGGCTCAATTTTGCTGAAAGCGGCTGTGGGGCTGTTTGCATTTGGTGGTTTGGTTCAAGTCAACCGTTGGTCACCAACTGTGTTCTCTCAATAAGACCTCTTCATACTATTGCACTGCTCTGCCACTAGTATGAAAAAACAAAAACAAAAATGCAGCTGATGGTACTAGTTTTTTTTTCAATTTCTAGATGTACATCTGAGTTTTATTTGACCTCGGCAATTCTGTGTGGTGATCATAGTGTGTGTTTTACCGTCTGGCAGTTGCCATGATGTGTAGCTTTTTATTTTTATTGCATGTAAGAGCTCCCTTTGTATAAATACATCACGAGGGCCGAACACTATGTACTACTGTATATGTAAAAGCTCCCTTTGTAAAATCTACTACTGCCCTGTGAAGTGATATTTATTCCTTTGGGGCTGGAAGAATGTGTTCGTATGAACGTTTCTTTTCCATTAGTATCTATTGTTGAAATAAATTATCTAGCCATTTTCATCAGTTCAGACTATTGGCTATGTTGGTTAGTGCATGCAATTTAATATGGCATCAGAGCAGGCGGTCCTAGGATCAAATCTTGACCAACGCAAAAATTAAAAACAAATATTACGGCTCCCCAAACAAACGTCACAATAGGCCAAGGGCAAAGACGTAGGGTGAGTGTTGAAATATATTGCATAGCCCTTTCCATCAGTTCGGACTATTGGTTGCGTTGGCTAGTGCATGCAATTCAATATGGTATCAGAGCAGAAGGTCCTACGATCAAATCCTGGCCAACGCAGAATTAAAGAAAAAATATTGCGGCTCCCCAAAACACGTCACAATAGGCTAAGGACAAAGACGTAGGATGAGTGTTGAAATAAATTGTCTAGCCCTTTTCGTCACTTCAGACTGTTGGTTGTGTTGGCTAGTGCATGCAATTCAATATTTATTGTAGGTATGCAGTGACTTTGTTTGGTGACGTTGGTAGATTTTGTTGATATGAGTGAAGTGTCTGTGGTAGAATATAAGTTGTTTAGGGGTGTTTGGTACCATGCAGTTCCCCTAGATAGGCCCGTGGGGGACAAAATCGGGTCGATTGGTTGCCCGCACGCTCTTTTGGCCTGAATGAGCACATGTCTTAAAATACCTCAAGGGTGGGACCGATAGGAATGTTTGAAACGGGCGTTCCCGTGGAGGCAGGCCAGACCGAGCGAAAAGGGAGCCCAAGCAAGCGGAAGTGTGCACGCAACCATGGAGGACAGTTCATTTCTCTCCTCTCTAAACATGCCCATCCTTGATCTCTTGTAATTAGCATAAATATGTCCTGATTCAAGACAACCTCAACATGAAAAAGATGCATGTTGATGATGGGGTTCCATTCAACCATCGGTACCGAGTTTCATGCTCCGTATCTTCAGAGATCGTGGTCAAAGTAGGAGCTTTTTGGAAGAATTTCTTTATATTTGTCGCACATAATAGATAGTTTGAAGTTTCCTCTGAGGCGTACCTTGATCTTGATATTCTCCACAACTCTCATGTTGCAAATTTTGATGGAGGTAGAGGAATCCACATGTAGCTTCTTAACTCGTACGTGAGGTTGACGATTAGGTTCAGAAGAAGAGCCTACTCAACGTGGAGGTCGTGGAGGTAGAGGAACACCAAGGTCATCGTCGCCGTTGACCGTGGATGTGACCGAGCGGAGCTCCCCTTTATTGCGCACGTGTTCCAAGCGTTGCAGTTTGTCGTGTTCCAGCTCGATTTCCTGGCCGCAGTGGGCAAGGACCTCGACACAGCGAGCAAGATCGAGCGGTTCTTGGTCCAGCCTGCCGTCGAGCAGTTCTTGATCGATACTATTGTGGATGGACGTGTTTGCATTCTCCGGCATGCCCCCCATCGTCGGCGTAGCCGTAGCAGGTGCCTCGCCGCCTTCCGTCGTCGGCGCAGCCGCAACATGTGCACCGCCGCCCTCCGTCGCTGGTGCGACCCTTTGTCATTGGCGCAGCCGAATCAGGTACCTCGCCTCCCTTCACCATCGGCATAGCAGGTGTCGCGCAACTAACCGTAGCAGGATGCAAACGAAGAACACGAGCTGTTATTGACTGTTTAGCGTGCATATTAATGTGGGAGCCAAATCCGGCACATCCAACAAACTACAGACATCTCTTGTTGTTCTCGTGCAAAAATTCTTCATGCAGGTTATTAAGAAAGTTGCAAAAGATAGCTCAGACCTCGTATGAGTGTAGCAGTGCCAGGCTCAACACTGCCGCAGGGAGCTGAGAAAGGCATGCAGTCTACCACACACGCCATTAAGCTTTGATGGCACCATTTTGGTCATACAACGTACACACTGCTCCTCCAACAACTCCTCTTCTCTGCTGTGTCACTCTCAATCAAACCGTCCTTATCTCTATCCACGGTGTCCTCCATGCTACACCGCCGCCATTCCTCTCCTCTGCACCTCCCTCCTCTCGGTCGAGCCGAGCCACCGTCCTTCGACAGTGTCATCCCCAAAACCGTCGTGGTTGTCCTCCCAAGGATGGAAAAACTAATTCTTGTTGGTTTCAATGGATCCATAGCACGCCCATGGTTTTTTTCAAAGCGTTAATCCAACTATCACTGGAAGTACTCATCAGATGGTTCATATTAAGGACCACATCCATTTATAGGATTTCCAGAGACGGTTGAAATAATGAACCAACGGCGGTCCTGGAGATGGTCATCCATACGAACCGGCTTCAGCAGGCCAGACCGTTTGGGTTTCTCCAGATGCCCCGAAAATCTTGGAGACGGTTTATAAGACGAATGAGTGTGGTAGTGTCATGCTCACGAAGAATTCCCCGCGGTCCAGATCATTGATACGTTGCAAACATATCTATAATTTTTGATGTTCCATCCTTGTTTTATATCTACTTTCTTATGTTTTATCCACACTTTGGAGTATTTTTACACATTTTCTGAAACTAACCTATTAACAAGATGCCACAGTGCCAGTTGCCTGTTTTCTACTGTTTTTGGTTTCAGAAAAGCTAGTAAGGAAATATTCTCAGAATTGGACCGGACAAAAGCCCAAGTCAATATTTCACCAGAAGGAACACGGAGTCTGGAGGGGAGACGAAGAGGGGAGCCAGGCCGGCCTCACCTGGTGGTGGCGCGGCCAGCCCTAGCCGCGCCACCAGGGGGTGTGGGGCCCCTGGCACTCCACCGACCTTGCCCCTTCGCCTATATATTACCTCCGGGACGAAAACCCTAAGTACCCGATCAAAATTCCACGAAAGAGTCTGTAGCCACCGCCATCTCTATCCCTAGATCGGGAGGGATCTGAAGCTCTTCCCGGCACCTTGCCGGAGGGGAGAGATCACCCTGGAGGCCTTCTTCATCACCATGCCTGCCTCCGGTGTGATGCATGAGTAGTTCATCCCTGAACTACGGGTCCATGTAGTAGCTAGATGGTTGGTTCTTCTCCTTTGTGCTTCCATGTCTAGATCTTGTGAGCTCCGTTCATGATCAAGATCATCTATTTGTAATCTACATGTTGTGTTTGTGGGGATCCGATGGATATTGAGATGCTATTTCAGATTGATTATTGATTCTATCATGTCTATGTTATTTGTGATCTTGCATGCTTTTCGTTGTTAGTAGCTATCTTGGCCGAGTAGATGCTAGCAACTCCAAGAGGGAGTATTTATGCTCGATAGTGGGTTCATGCCTCTAGGAATCTGTAGAAGTGACAGAAATCTCAAGTTACTAGATGTGTTGTTGCTACTAGAGATAAAACAACAATCCTTTATTCATAGAACAATCGTATTGTTTACTTTACACACTTTGCTTAATACAATTATTTATTGCTCAACTTAATACTAGAGGAGATTCGGATGATAACCTGAAGGTGGATTATTAGTCATAGATACAGATGGATTACGGTCTATATATAATGCTATAATGCCCAATCAAATCTCATAGGAGTCAAGATGTATGCTTTCTCAGTGTCTGTCAATTGCCCCGCTGTAATTTGTTCACTCAACATGTCATTTATCTTAAGGAGAATCACCTCTAGTGAACTATGGACCCTGGTCCATTCTTTACCATCAATGTACAATCTATTTATTGTTTTCTGTTTACTTTCTGCAAGCAATTACTATCTTCCACACAATACGTTTAATCTTTTGTTTTTAGCAAAATCGGTGAGATTGACAACCTCACTGTAAGTTGGGAGAAAAGTTCTGTGATTGTGTTGTGCAGGATTCCAAGTTGGAAACAACACCTTGGAGATTGTTTCCTTGCTCCTACTGGTTCGATAACCTTGGTTTCATAACTGAGGGAAAACTTGCTGCTGTGCTCATCATACCTTCCTCTTAGGGTTCCCCAACGAGCTCGAATATATTTTGAGCCATCAAGCTCTTTTTCTGGCGCCATTGCCGAGGAGTCAAGGACATCTTTACAAGGGGAGTCCCTCATAACCAATCTCTTTACTTTGTTTTATTTGTTTTGCTTAGTTAATTTCTGTTTTGTTTGCTTCTTTCTATCAAAAACACACACAAAAATTGTTCCTGCTATATACTCCCTCCGTCTCAAATTATATATATTTTACATAGGCTAGCGTACCTAAAACATCTTTAATTTGACATAGAGAGTAGAATTTAATTGTGTGCACTACTATTTAGATGAGTCAATCAAATCTGCAGTCTTCCATGACAAGAAGAGGCCGCTGGTTCCAGCCTTTTGTGCATTCTAGCCTACTACCGTGAGTTTCCGATGCACTTTTATAGGAAAGTTCATTGCTATAAAACGATTGACAATGTTCTTTAGACTAGTAAAATTGGGCACATGAATGTCTGCATCTCATAAGCTCAATAATGAATGCTCGAAAAATATTTGTGTGTTCTTCCAAAATATCTATGTGCGGTTACAAACTGCAACCGTTTTGCTTGTTGTAGCACCCTGGTAAAACCACTACTAAAAAATCGCGTGTTGTTTTCCTTTGTGCATCATCATAACATCAGCATGCATCATCATCATGTTCATCATGCCACATTGCATGGAGCATAATCCAAATTGTGCATTTAATTGTTGCACTTGTATTGGGTTCTCGATATTTGAATTTGAGTTTGGATTGTCTCTCTCTAATTGTCTTCTATGTTTCTCATTCCAGTTGGTGCCATACTTGATGGAACCATAATGTCCAATTTTATCTTACTTGAGTCTTGATATTATCTTTGCCAATAATGCTCAAATTGATTTGGGGGCATATCTTTTATATTCATTCTATCTACTAACAAGTCATACCCTCTTGTCATATGTTCTTGTTCTAAACTCCACGACACATGCCATATGGGTTTCTTCATTTGTTTGGATTTAATTATACCCATGTGTTATTATGTGGATCATAGCCATCTTGTTTAGCCCCATGATCTCGCTCTATTTCTTACCATGAATGGATATATGGGTTTTATTTATATTTAATTGTATTTAATTCATTCCCATATATCATGTGTGGATCCACCAACGTTGTCCACTTGATCTTGTCTATATTATACCGTACCTTGTCATATGGACTCCATTTATTTGCTTTGTTCCAATATATGCTCATATGCCCTATGTATGGATCTATCTATCATCATGTGACCATCTTCCTCCATATTCTATCTCTCTTTATTCTTGTGTTCGTATTAGCTCTCTATCCCATTCTTGTTTTCTTTTGGATCGTCTAATTCTTTTTTTACCTCTATTATTATCCTATAATAGATCTACCCTATTCATACTAACTTGAACCATCTTTGACATATTTTGATCTTGCTACAGGACATGATCATGCATATTTTGAAGCACAAAATTATTTATACTAAAAACCGTATTTTATTTATGTGCTTAGATATACGTATGGTTAATATATATGAAGCCACCTCCCTTTTCTCATTTTATAACAAAACAAACTAATAGTTTTCAGTCTATTGTAAAAAGGTTTGCTTATTTTACTAATAATAAAAATAGGCAAAAAGCCTGTCTAAAATTTTAGTCCAAAACTAGTCCCATCTACTCTACTTTGGACTAGATAAATAGTCCAATCTCCTTCTTTCTCCTTCCCCAAACCCTAGCCTCCAAATCATTCCAAAATTCCCCTCCTTTTTGTAACCTGGCCACCTTGTTCTTCTCTGTTTCCACCGATCTACGGTAGCAGTGGCAGCACACCAATTCTTCATCGTCGCCGCAGTTTGATTTAACCTAGCCCGAGCCATGTCTTGGTAAGAAACATACGTCTCGTTGGTCTTTGATCCATTTTTTTCCTTGGTCTCTTTGAAGCCGATCTGAGCTAGAGTTCTTGTCCCCTGGTTGTGCGTGCGGGGCAGCGGCAGGCCAGGTGATGCGGCCGCTCCACATGCCCCTGCTTCCTTGATCTGCGCGCGCCACCTTCTCCCGTGCAAGCAGCAGCAGTTCAGTACTAGGCCTGCGAGACGCCCCGCCTTGCCACTTTCTGCCATCGCCGGCGCCTAGGGGTCGCCGCCGCATGCGCGCAGGCGCCCAAGTGCCCACGTCAACGCCAATCTCGGCCTGGCTTGCCTCGTCACGGGCATCAACAGCCAGCCAAGCCGCGGCCATCCCGTCTGCTTGTCTCTTGCTTGGGCCGCGTCTGCTCTGTAGTGCATCCGGTCGGCCTCAATTTCCTCACCACAAATCGCCTGCAGGTGAACAATCGTCCGCCGCCATCGCTGTTTTCGCTGCAGTGTTCATGCCATACCTGCTGTATCCTTCTTGACCACCACATGTTTGATAAAATTCCTGCAGGAGTTTTGACCGTGGTATTCTTGTACCGACATATATTTGTCTACTTCAATCCGGAGGTGTATAACAGTGTCACGCACTATTCCGCTACGGCCGTCTAACTCTGTTGTTACAAGTCTAATCCGAAGTTCAACTCTTCGGCTCCGATCGATCCGTGAGATACAACCCCTAAACCATATTTTCTAAATATGTCATATATCTTGTTGCATTTAAATCATTCATGATCGCATATATATTTGTATTATCTGGGGTTAAGTACCTATTCACCTAAATTAAATATGAAGACCATATGCAGACTTTTCTAGTCTTATATTGGCCCCATTTAAATTTGTGTAGCGAACCGATGCCATGCTTTGCCTTGTTAATTCCACATTTAAATTGCGGTGTAGCTAAACAACATGAACCATCTAACTAATTGTCGGGACCCTTGTTCCGTTTCATATTGCCTAGTTGCATCGCATCTTTGTCATGTCATGCATCATACACGCATCATGTCTGTTCTTCTGCCGTAGTATTAAATAGTGCATTCGGTATTTCTTTTAGTGCTTTGGTTCTTCGCGGATTAGGCCGTTGAGTTGATTCGAGTATCGGCAAGTTCTTCGGATAATGAATCTCCGGCTATGTTTCCCAGGAGAGCATCTCTCCCCCTTCTACCTATTTTGTATTTATAGTCTTTATTTCCTCATGTTGATCTATTGTTATCCGTGTCGCGATGCTGTAGTTTCCGTGCACCCGTTATATCCCGCGCAGCCTCTATATTGCCTTGGACACCTCCTATTACCTGTGTTTGGTAGATAGCTGGCCTTGCGAGTCATAGTTGCTTGCTCAGGTGCGATCTTGTGTTGTCGAGTACCACAGTTGTTGGAATGCTGGCAGATGTTATTGGTGGAGATGCTTACTGGTGGAGATGATCATGACTTTAAATACAACTATTAAAATGCTAGATATAACTAATGCAGAGGCATCGGTGGGCAATAGATATTATTTGGTTCTTCCACGCTCACTTGTGTCCCGTAGGACCCCGAGTACTTGATACCTATTCCTTGACTATTCGCACTATCCACATCTGGGAGGCGTTATAGACCCCTCCTGAACTAGAGCTTGATTCATTTCTATTTTTGGGGCACAAACTAGTTTAGGGTTTTATTACTATGATGTACTTATGTCATGTTACTGCTTTATTTATGATTGTGCATGGAGCACCTGTACTGTTTAGGATCATGACACGTTTTTGCTGTATCGACAAGCCCAGTCACACTTTCGGGTTCCCAGTCGTTTACAGCCGTCCACACAAACCCTGGGTCCGTTTCGGAGCCGGCCAACTTCGTTGCGGGTAGCTTAGTGGGGTGGCGCCCTGAAATATTTTATGAATCCTGTGATCGCTTTGTCGTGAATGCCTCGTTGGGTTTTGAGTTGGTTTTTCCGAGGTTGATCGAGTGTGTGTTGCTATTTGTGCACCCCTACAGGGTAAAACTTTCTGAAAGCCGTGTCCGCGGTTATGGACGACTTGGAGCACAGTATCTCGATCATAGACAAGCATAACTAAAGTAGTGCTATAAATTTGACTTAATATGTGACTAGTAATCAGCTCATAATTATAACGGAATGGATATTTAAAATGCCAACAACTGGTGGATCTTGGTCATATCGTGTTCTGATATACCTGCCTAGTAAGTATTGCAACTCCAATGGAATGTGATAAAAGTGTCAACAACTGTTGGGTTTGGGATTCCTCGGGACAATTATATCTGACTAGTAAATGTTCCAACTGTAACGGAATGATTAATTAAAACTGTCCACTACTTATGCTTCAGGATGACTCATGCTATCTATATCTGATTAGTAATCGCTGCAACTATAATGGAATGAGTAAAATTGCCAACTGTGTGAGTTTCTTGGCCCGACTTTCTCGTTTGGTCTCGAGGGGGAAATGCCAAGATGGGTTTGTTTGGTGTTAGCTTCAAGTTGGATCCGAATAGGTCTTTCTTACCCCTCTCTGATAACCGCCAGTTGTCTCAAGTCTCTATAGGTTGTTTAGTGCCGCTGCGCTGCCGCTCCAGCCCACCATACCTATGTAGGCGAGAGCCACCGAATTCTAGCCTCGCCATGTACTGGCCTTAGTACTGACGCTCCTCTTTTTTCTTTGCCCTTTGTCGGCACCCCTTTTGTTTTAGCAGGTTTGAGATCGACGTCGTTAGCTGGGTTACCCTTCCGGCTTGGCCTGGGCAGGGTTATGGACGCCATTGGTTATTCTTTAGGGCTCTTAGCCCCATTTGCATCTTGTCCGTAGTTGGATGCTCTATCGTTTTCAAGGTGAATTGGATCTTTGTATTGTATATATGTATTCTTGACTCAATGAGTCGCTGTTGTATATATATATATATATATATATATCTGTTCTGTGGGTCCCATCGAGAACTGTTGTGTAATGGTATTACTTCGTTTTCCACCCGCACGAAAGTGCCTGGTGGGTGTCCTTAAATCGTTTCTATGCGGGTTTGGCAGAAAGGGCTAAAACTTGCATAGAGCCGATTCAAGGGTGTTACACTTGTGCAATCGGAGAGGTTCCTGCAGAGCAGGTTTGAACTAGAATAATGGGAGCATGTACTTTCTTCACCAAGGCAGCCAACCAAGTCAAAGTCAAACCAAGTTAATTTGTACAATATTGTGCTTTATAATCACATTTACATCTACAACACTTACTTCTAATGATTTTGGATCCGTGTATGGAGGTCTGGCTAGAACCATATCAAGGAATTGTATTGGTTTACCTGAGAAGTAGAACCAAACTTGTTACTTTGTCCTAATTCATAGAAATCTTGCTGACATGAATCTGGGATAAGATACCACAGTTATTATAGAATGCTTATAGCTTTGTTGTACTGTTCCCGACAATGGTTTTTCATGGAAGCTTTTCGTTGTTTATTTCTTATCTGAAAGCTGGATAGAAGTATGATGTCTGTTGCTGCAATTTAACTAAAAGAGTAAGTTAATGTAATTGTTCATGCAGTACTTAGATATGTTACTCAACATAAAAAAACTTGTGTCATTCTTATAAGCGAGTACTCAACTGAAGGTTGGACTAAAACATGCAGATGCTTACGGAAATTTCACCATCATATACTAATTATGTTGCAATCTTATATATATATCATCTCCAGATTATAATTTGGATCGTTGAATTTGTACTTCTATTGTGTGGCACTGAAAACCTAGGGAGCTCACAGGTAATGGGAGCATGCATCGGAAATTCTTCTATGTTGGCAGAGGTAAGTATATTTTGACATCATATTTTTGGTAGAACTGCTTTTGGAACTACATGATTCTTTCAAGGGGAATTATTTTTGGTCCGTTATGACATAAATTTGAAAATGGGCAGTGATTTGTGGGAGCTTATTTAAAAAGGATGTAGAAAAACAACCGCAGATTATACCAACATTGTCACTCATTTTTCCTATAGGCTAATCAGCTGGGCGTTACTTGTTATCACAGCAAAATCTGCGACTAATGAAGCTCTATATTGTCAAAGCTTTTACGTTGATGCCAAGATGATAGTTGAGTGCAGTGTTGCACAAACCAAAGAGAAGTCGGTACCCGAGTGGTATTGATGACTAATGATCCTATGCTAAGATGAAAGTTGTCAAGTTGAGGAATATTGTAAGAAACAATAACATTTAAACAAGTTTCGTAGGTGATGCGGTATTATTTTGGTTTGGTTCATTTCTGTGGTCTGAAAATTTTACTGAGGTTACTTCATATACTATACAAAATCCGCTAAGTGAGATTGTAGCATGTGATATGTTTTTGAAAACTTGATCAATTTTCTCTTGATTTTGTGATTATAGGGAACTATTTGTATATCTAGGTCCGTTAAAAATTTATGTCCCGTAGTAACGCACGGGCATTCAACTAGCTATTAATTGTCTACGCGTACGTTCGTTGCATCAGAAAAATTTCCGTCTGCCCTGTTTTAACGATCTTGCCCCTGCCGATCTAAGCAAATTACCCACGTTGCCAACCATAAGTCAGTACACCAAGTCCTTTCTCAAACAGAGTTCTGCCACCGACAGCCTTCCCAAGGCAAACCCTGCGACCACGGCCTGCCCGCCTCCATGCCGCCCTTCGAAGATGCCTCCCACCCATGCCGCCTCCCTACCGCCGCTGCTGCACCAGATCTCAGCATCGCTTGCGCGCCCCCGTCGCTCGTGCCGCGTGCTGCTCAATGAGGGCATCGACCTCGCCGCCGCGATCACTAGAGAGGGGGTCGGGTGATACGTTCTCGCCGACCGCTTCAAGTGCGATTGGTGTTATATGTTGATCCAAATTCTACAAAGTAAAGGCCAACTTCTGATGGAGCGGAGCTGTAACACCCTCGAATCGGCCCTATGCAAGTTTTAGCGCTTTCCGCCAAACCCGCATAGAAACGATTCAAGGACGCCCACCAGACACTTTCGTGCGGGTGGAAATCGAAGTAATACCATTACACAACAGTCCTCGATGGGACCCACAGAACAGATATATATATACAACAGCGACTCATCGAGTCAAGAATACATATATACAATACAAAGATCCAATTCACCTTGAAAACGATAGAGCGTCCGACTACGGACAAGATGCAAATGGGGCTAAGAGCCCTGAAGAATAACCAATGGCGTCCATAACCCTGCCCAGGCCAAGCCGGAAGGGTAACCCTTCTAACGACGTCGATCTCAAACCTGCTAAAACAAAAGGGGTACCGACAAAGGGTGAAGGAAAAAGAGGAACGTCAGTACTAAGGCCAGTACACGGCGAGGCTAGAATTAGGCGGCTCTCGCCTACATAGGTATGGTGGGCTGAAGCGGCAGCGCAGCGGCACTAAACAACCTATAGAGACTCGATACAACTGACGGTTATCAGAGAGGGATAAGAAAGACCTATCCGGATCCAACCTGAAGCTAACACCAAACAAACCTGTCCTGGTGTTTCTCCCTCGAGACCAAACGAGGAAGTCGGACCAAGAAACTCACACAGTTGGCAATTTTACTCATTCCTTTATAGTTGCAGCAATTACTAATCAGATATAGATAGCATGAGTCATCCTCAAGCATAAGTAGTGGACAGTTTTAATTAACCATTCCGTGATAGTTGGAACATTTACTAGTTAGATATAATTGTCCTGAGGAATCCTAAAACCTAGCAATTGTTGGCACTTTTATCACATTCCATTGGAGTTGCAATACTTACTAAGCAGGTATAGTATGACACAGATCACCACAGATCCACCAGTTGTTGGCATTTTTAATATCCATTCTGTTATACTTGAACTGATTACTAGTCACATATTAAGTCAAATTTATAGCACTACTTTAGTTATGCTTGTCTATGATCGAGATACTGTGCTCCAAGTCGTCCATAACCGCGGACACGGCTTTCAAAAAGTTTTACCCTGCAGGGGTGCACAAATAGCAACACACACTCGATCAACCTCGGAAAAACTAAATCAAAACCCAACGAGGCATTCACGACAAAGCGATCACAGGATTCAGAAATATTTCAGGGGGCCACCCCATTAAGCTACCCGCAACGAAGTTGGCCGGCTTCGAGACGGACCCAAGGTTTGCGCCAATGGCTGTAAACGACTGGGTACCCGAAAGTGTGACTGGGCTTGTCGATACCGCGAAAACACTCCGCAATCCTAAACAGTACAGGTGCTCCTCGCACAATCTTAAATAAAGCAGTAAAGCATGGCATAAGTACAGGATACTAATAAAGCCCCAAACTACTTTGTGGCCCCAAGAAATAGAAATGAATCAAGCTCTGGCTCATGGGGGGTCCATAAGGCCTCCCGGATGTGGATAGTGTGAAAAATCAAGGAACAGGTATCAAGTACTCGGGGTCCTACGGGACACAAGTGAGCGTGGAAGAACCAAATAACATCTATTGCCCACCGATGCCTCTGCATTAGTTATAGCTAGCATTTTTAATAGTTGTATTTAAAGTCATGATCATCTCCACCAATAAACATCTCCACCATAAACATCTGCCCGCATTCCAACAACTGTGGTATTCGTCAACACGAGATCACACCTGAGCAAGCAACTACGACTTGCAAGGCCAGCTATCTACCAAATACAGATAATAGGAGGTGTCCAAGGCAATATAGAGGCTGCACGGGATATAATTGGTGCACGGAAACTAAAGCATCGCGACACGGATAGTAATAGATCAACAGGAGGAAGTAAAGACTATCAATGCAAAATAGGTAGAAGGGGAAGAGATGCTCGCCTGGGAAACACTGCCGACGGTTCATAACCGGAGAACTTGTCGATACTCGCATCAACTCATCGTCCTAGTCCGCGAAGAAGCAAACACTAGAAGAAACACCAGATGCAATATTTAATACTACGGCAAAAGACCCGGTATGATTATGATATGATGCATGATATGGCACAGATGCGGTGCAATTAGGCAATGTTAAGCGGAACCGGGATCCCGACAATTAATTAATAGGTTCGAGTTATTTATCTACCCCGCAATTTAAATGTTGTCTTAACAGGGCGAAGCATGGCATCGGTTCGCTACACAAATTTAAATGGAGTCCGGAATAAGACAAAGATATCCCGCATATGGACTCCATATTTAATTATTAGGTGAGTCGACAAAATACCCCAAACCACAGACAGATGTGCATGCACGAACAATTAATATGCAACAAGTTTTATATATAGCATTTATAAAATAGGGGCTCCGGAAAAAGGTTCACACATATGGGTTCGGAAGATCTTGGATTCCGGGGGTTCGGGGTACGGACTAAGGGGTTCAGGGTCTTCAGATCTGTGAAGGAGATCATGGCGTTCCGAGGAGAAGATCTTGGCGTGCCGAGTCTTGGTCTTCGGATCTGGGAAGGAGGTCTTGCGGTTTTCCGTGAAGGAGATCTTGACGCTCGGTGTCCGTGTAGACGGTCATGGCGTCCGGGATGAAGAACTTGGCGTTCCGTGCGGTAGATCTTGGCGGTCATCGGGCAAAGCATTCAGAAGCAGATCTTGGTGTTCCGGGCATCTTCCGGTCGGGGTCTCGGCGTCCAAGAAGAAGATCATGTCGATCCACGGGGTTCGGTCTTCGGCAGGATCGGTCTTCGGGGGTCCATCGGATTTGTCTCGACGATCTTGTCGCTCCGGCATCTTCGGTTCCGAGTGGAAGATCATGGGCTTCGGTACTCCTTGGGTGGGTGGCATCACTGTCACGAACTCATCAAAAGAATAGAGTAGAGGCTCGGGAGTAGAGCATCAACAACACACACACCCGCGGGTGTCAGCGGCACTGGACAAACACAGAAACGTTGCACCGGGGCAGGTCTCACTTGGACATCATCTCGAACACCCTGTGGGCAACCACATGAGTTGCAAGATTGGAGCAGCGGCTTCACACGGGCGAGACAGGGAGGAGGGGTGCAGCGGCATCTCAACTGCGACGTGTGTAGCTCACGGATGAAGCGGCTCGGGCTCGCGGACGGAGCGGACGACGCCGGGCGGCGCCACAACGAGGAGGCGACGTCGAGTATGACAGAGAGCGGCGGCGCTGCCGGGGCCGAGGCGGAGCAGGCGGTCGACGTCGCGCGCTGCAGAGAGGAGCGGGAGGCGGGGGGCCGCGCCAGCGCAGACGGGGGAGGCAAGCCAGAGAGGGGAAAACGGCGGGACGGAGATGAGGACGACGGCGAGGTGAGGTGGAGGCGGCCGAGCGCCGGGGAATGCGAGCCAGCGACGAGGAGGGCGACCGTGGGCGCTGAGAGGAGAGCGAGCACGGGGACGGCGAGCTGAGCGGCGGCGGGGGTCGACGACGAGGAGACGCGGGCCGGCGACGCGCTGGAAGAAGGCCGGAGTAGGGCCGGCGCTTGAGGAGGTCGCGGGGACGGCGGCTACGGAAGGCGCGGAGGTCGAGGCGGAGCGCAGACCAGGTGGCGACCGGAGGAGAACTCGGCGGCGGATGGGGCTGCGGGGCGAGCGAGAGGAGGCGGCGGTAGGTGGGCGATGGAGAGACGAGAGGGAAACGCGGGGAAGACCGCGTCGGGGCGATAGGAATGAGGCGACCGCGTCCACGCGGGACAAACCGGCTTCGGACGTGAGGTGGGCCAGGCGGGGCGGTGGCGTACGCGGGGTGGAGTTGGGAATCGTGGCCAGGTGTGGGGTGGTCGGGGCGGTTGGTCGCGTACGACGCGCGTGCGCGGACGCGTCGGCGCGGGAGTGGTGGGGCCGGGCTGGGATGTGCGATGCAGGCAGGAGTGGGGGTGCATGTGGTGGCGTGCGGTGCGGGGCTGGGGTCGGTGGGGCTTCTAGCTGGCGGCGGTAGCTAGGTGGATTAGGGTTAGGTGGGGTGGGGGAATCTAGGGTTTGGGTAGGTGTGGTTTGGGTTTGATCTAGAGGTGGTCGGCTGGGCTTTTGGGCCTAGCTGTCTGCCTCCCAAAAATAATATAAGTTTTTATTTTAATTTAAAATAGATTTTTGTAAATAGTTTTTAGACAAATAAAAGACCTGAGAAAGACCAGAGTTTCGATTTGAATAAAGACGGGGATATTTTAGAAAACAAAATTAGGCTTTTAGAAAATAGTTTTAGATAACCAAATGCATGATGACATGACGATGCTCAAATTCAATGTGGCATGATGACATGAGCATGTGGTCATGAAGATACAATGCACAAAAACAACGCGATTTTCTAGTAGTGGTTTTTTTGCGGGGCGTCACAGGAGCGAGACCCGTAGCCGGAGGCTTGGGCCGATGCGGATCGTTGATGATCTAGGTTACCACCGCGATATATACTTCTTGTAAGCCGCCGGTTGAAATAAGTTGCATCTGTGAAATCCCCGGCGTTGTGTAAAGACTCTCCGTTATAGTGAAGTTTCGCTGGCTGGCGCCCGTGGTTTTTCCCTCTCTTTGTTAGAAAGTGTTTTTCACGTTAAATCTGTGTTTCCTTGCTGTGATTTTATTTTTGTTCTTCTTTATTTACTTGTCGCAAAGATAACGATTGGATGGTCGGCACACTCTCTCCTTCCCCGTAGTAGACCCCCTCGGCGCCTCCAGTTCCATGGCGTGAGGTCGAGCCCAAGGCTGCAGGCTGCAGTGGCGGCTGCATCAATCCGCGAGATGCAGGACACTGCGTCGGCGCTGCCGGATCCTATGAATGTAGGAGAGAGGCAGATTGCCGCCAGGGTCCTCGAGATGCAAGGAACTGCGTGGCACCGTCGGTAGCCAAGATGGGTGGTGGAAGGGCGGCGGATCGAGGGGATGGAGGTGGGGGGATCGGGAGGGAGTTCGTTTGGGATGAGATGCATTCTCTCGGGAGGAAGGTGGGGTTGAGTGGTTGACCCTTGAGCTCGGCCATGCGGATGGGGACTCCTCTGGGCGGCTCACAATTCAGTTCCGTAATAGCTTCCACGACACCGCGACACTTGCGCCAAGCTGAATCGTCGAGTTCACTCGTGCCTTCATGGATAGGGGAAAGTTCCATCCGTAAGCTCCCGTGCAGTCTGTTGTATAGAAGTCGCTGGCACTGATCAAGATATTACCGAGCTAGCAGGCGGCGACTGAACGCCTGCTCCCCATGGCCACAGTGAGCAGGAAATGCAGTTGGATGAGCATCTTCAATCTAGAGTATGGTTATGCAGGTCAATGTGCACATGCGGGAGGATGTTAGTTCCCGGTCCCATGTTTTTCTGCTCAGCTTGCCTCGGATACATGTTCTGAATTTTATTTTATTCAACAAGTGAATGTATGGAAACGTGGTCAGATGTGCTTCGGTCTAATTTGTATTTTTGATATTTTTAGTGAATGTACATAATTTCATTGATTGCTTTAGAGTTCCTTTTTCAGCGCGCTTCAGTTTTACTTTTTTTATCAACGGGGATCTGTCCCGAAGGACCGAGAACTTGCATTAACTTTTAGTGGTGGCGATACAAATTACAAGGAGGACCCCAAAGAAAGAA
This sequence comes from Avena sativa, assembly GCA_916181665.1. NCBI lineage: Eukaryota > Viridiplantae > Streptophyta > Magnoliopsida > Poales > Poaceae > Avena > Avena sativa. The sequence goes on from OV702291.1 coordinate 30,270,817, forward strand.
AAAATACAACAGGGTCCTTGTAATAAGCACTGAGAACCCTAGATCTATCACCAGAAACGCAATCGGGTCCAACTTCACTTCCACCACGCGCAAGATGCTGCTTGTCTTGCTCAACCGCGGTGATGCCGGGGACATGACCACTTGGGTCACCGCATCGGGAGCCAAGCAAGACGATGCAAAGAGGCATCCATCGTAGGAGGTTGAAAACACCCTTGAGCCAGCCTTGAGATGCCAGCATAGAGGGAGGGAGTGACCATCCTCCGACCAAAGAATTCGACGGTGACATCACCGCCAAGAGATAACTCCCAGAGACCATGCCGCTCCAGATGCAACCAACCATCGCTTGTTGAGAGCCCCTCGATGTCGTCCCAACAACATCCCCGCCTACTCCAGATGGCATCAGATCGAGGAAGGACTCGCCGCCAACCATTCTCCCCGCCACCAAGACGACAAGAATCGGCTTCGAGTACTCCAGATCAACTCCACCAAGAGCCACATAGCTGATACACCGCTTCCAATCTAAACCAGAGACCACCACATCGCAGGCCACCTCCTCCTTGCCACCCACGGCGGGTCGGGAGAGGCACCGCCATACCGCACTCCTCGCCGCCACAATTCTCCTCCTCGCGGCCATGGCCTGCCAGGAGAACAAGCAGCGCCAGGCTCTCCAAGAACAGATGGAAGCAAGCCGCCCCTAATTTATTTGGAGAAGTGACGTTCCCCCTCCGCCCGCACGACTCCGACCACAGGAGTGATAATCGGCGACGACAGAACCCTAGGAGCAAGATCTGGACATCCAGATCTCGCAGCTCGCTTCGGCTAACGGGCATGGCTCCCAAACCTGGAAGAAGGCCAGAACTACACCTACCAACCCTAGCTACTCTGGCGCTGACTCCCGGCCACCACTCACCGGCTATCCGGCAAGGGTGCCATGTGAGGGGCCCGGTCTCAAGGAAGGAGCTCGCAAGAGGTGCCTCTCTGTTCGTGCACGAGAAAGGGGGAGAAAGAGGTGAAAATGGGTTATCTCTCGCCTCCCAGTTTTACTTCTTGATGTCAAGCGGCTGGGAGCCTGTCTAGCAAGCGCCTTGGCTTTCATGGTCATCCTTGCTGGTCTTCCTTATTGTGCCAAATTGATCATCTATGTTGTGATATTTAACGGAATTTTGCTTACTGAATATGCCATGTCAATTAGTACTAGTGTTGAGCAAGGACTGCTTGCTTATTTAAAAGATCTTTGCAAATCAGACATCAAATATGATAGATTGCACATGTCGATTAAGTCGAGGTTAGACGTCGATCCACTTTGATGCAAATTTTAAGTCATGCAATAATTTCCAGTTAAAAGTGTTTTACCCAGATACGCGATTTCTATTTTTCTTACAATGTTTGACTTCGCCTTTTTTAGAGTCAATACTATTTGGTTTTTTATTTTTTTTGCGATCAATACTATTTGGTTTCTAACGCAGCATCGCGCGGGCTTGCTGCTAGTTAGGTATAGATTTTCTGGTGGTCGTCGCCGTTGGGGCGATACCATCGGCCGACACAAACTCTGCCCAGCAAGCCCATCGGGACACATGCGTGCTCCTAATTAGTCGACCGATCCATCAGCTCCTCTTCCATCTCGTGTCATAATATAGGTAACCCGTCACGGTACGGCGACAGCGATCAATTCCTCTTCGATCGACAATGGCGACGGCATCGCAGAAGACGACGTCTACGCACAGGACGGCGTTCGTCCAGGCCACGCACCGGTTCGACATCCTCGGCTACAGCAGGCTCAAGTCGCTCGGCGTCCGCACCTCCGTCCGGTCTGGCAGCTTCGACGCCGGCGGCTTTCCCTGGGTCCTCGTCTGCTGCTTCGACGAGATCGTCGAACTCGCCGGACGAGGCCTCGCGTCCATTTCACTGGAGCTCTCCAAGAACGAGACGGACAATGACGTCGTTGCCATGGCCAGCCTCCGGATCGACGACGCCGCCGGCACCAGCCAGTTCCCAGCTGCCGTTTGGCGGAGCGACAAGGCCAAGAACTTTGGCCCCTGGCGCAAGCACGCCGTCGCCTGGGTGCTCGCCGTCCCTGCCGTTGCCAACACTGATACACACACCTATCTCGCTCTCTCTGATCACTCGATCGAACACGATGAACACAGGAGGTTTTGGTGCCGCGTAAAAGTGAGCAGCGTTTTCTGTTACTTCCTTAGTCTTAAGCCATTACAACAGATCAAGGAAACGGGAAAATAGCTAACAGAACCGAGCCACTACTGACGTGCCATCCCACGTCCGCTCGTCTGTCGCTGATACCCCCGCACGAACTGGTCCTCGCGCCATCGCACGAGTCTCGTGCAGCGACCAACTAACTAGCGCTAAAACAGCTACACCAAGTCATGAACAAACTCACGAACGTTGGCCCTACTTATTTGCTTAAGTCTGAAACTATCTGACTGACGAAACTGTCAACGACAGGTGAGTGTCGCCTGTCGGCAACAGCTTGATCAGCTACAGAGCTAGAGCGTGTACAGGGCGCGGAAGAAGAAATGCAGGGTTTATCCAACAGTCCCGACCGCGTTCCGGCACCACGAGGCGCGCTACGTCGACGCGGTCGCCGACCGCCTCACCATACATTGCACCGTCGACGTCCTACAGCAGGACTCTGCCGCCGCCGGAGCCGCGAGTGACTGCTTCGTCTCCGTGCCACCACCGCCTAGCATCGCCCGGGACTTCCACAAGATTCTAAGGGGAAACTTTCAGCCGGACGTGACATTCGTCGTCGAGGATGGTACGGAGATCCACGCGCATAAGCTAGTGCTGGCGACACGGTCATCAGTCTTCCGCGCCGAGTTCTTCCACGGGGACATGAAGGAGCGGAGCACGCAGCGCCTCAAGATCGACGACATGAGCGCCGCGACCATATGGTCCATGCTCTACTTCATCTACACCGACGAGCAGCCTACACCCCTGAGAGAGGCAGGCAGTGTGGCCGCAGCGCAGGATCTACTCGTCGTGGCGGATCTCTACGACCTTGAGAGGCTGAGGCTCATGTGCGAGAAGACACTCTGCGAGAACATGGATGCCGACAACGTCATGGCGACAATGATGCAGGCGCATGGCAGACACAGCTGCCGGCAGCTCGAGGCATCCTGCATCGAGTTCATGGCGTCTAATGCGGATGTGTACGAGGCCGTGGAGGCCACTCAAGAGTACAAGGAGCTCGAGAAAGACAGTGGCCCTTTCATACACGAGCTGACGAAGAATGTCGCCAGGCGTGCACTGGCTCGCAACTCCCTTTCTTCTAGTTCTACTGCCAGCACACAACATCCACACAGGAGCAAGTCGACGTACAACCCATACACATTGTTCAGGGGCACGCACGAGTTCAGGATCGGTAACTTGAACGCAGCGCGACAGAAAAGACATGGTAGCAACGAATACATCCGATCTGGCACTTTCCATGTTGGCGGTTATGAGTGGGCCATAGACGTGTGCCCATGGAAGAAAGATGGGGATGAGAAGGAGCACATCAGCATCTTCCTCACGCTCTTGAATGCTCCTGCTGCTGTTGTCATCAATGTCAAAGCCTCGGGGTTCTTTCGGATCCATGACCCTAATGGGAAATCACCGGCATTCTCCCGCGAGTTTGGATCCATGCCCATCTATTCCAGGGTGGGGCAGTCCTATGGGATTCGACGGTTCATCACTCTGGAATCTGCCACTTCAGAGTACGTGGGACACGACGGCTCTCTCACAGTACATTGTGATTTCCAGGTGGCCACCGTGTCACGCACTAGCACCGCCAACGCCAACGTTGGAGCCATGGTCATTGTGCCGCCGACCGACTTGGCATGGCATTTTGAGCAGCTTCTGGTGAACGAGCAGGGGTCAGACGTCAAGTTCATGTTCGAACAGAGCGAGATTCGTGCGCACAGGCTTGTGATCTCCGCACGCTCGTCGGTGCTTCACAAGATGGTGGAATTAGCTGCCAACACCGATCTCGTGACGATCGATGACATCAACACCATTGCTTTCAAGGCCATGCTCCACTTCATCTACACCGACGAGCTGCCTCTTAAGGAGAACCTAGTACTTCACGCCAGAGATTTCACGACGGTGGCCGGAGATATGCTCGCGGCAGCATGCCGGTTCCGCCTAGAGAGGATGAAGCGGTTGTGCATGAACTTGTTGGCCGAGAAGGTCACGACTGTGTCGGAAGCACTCGCCACTGTGAAGGTAGCGCGACGTCATGGCTGCCCGGAGTTGGAGCAATACTGCAGACGGTACATGTCGTTGCCTCACGTGTCCAATGAAGTCACGGAAGCTTGTATCAGCTTGTTTCTACAATCTCAACTAGCTTAGCTAGGGCTACCCGGTTCACTTGTAATAAGTAGTAGTATTTTTTTTTTCTCAATCTCGGTCCACGTGCAACTCAATTTGTTGGGATCATGATTTTCAGATTAAGTAGCTAGCCACGATAATTTCTTTTAGGAATTACGATCTTTATTAATCTGGTATGTTTCGATGTCTAGTAGGATAATAATCTACAAACAAATTCAGAAAAAATAGGCAGAGTCTACAAACAACCGCGAGAGAGAGAGAGAGAGAGCAATCTGACACCAGGACGTATATATGGGCTACACAGAAAAAATATTTACAGAACTACCAAACTAAGCTGACTCATGAAACGTAGAAGCAGAAAACGTGCGTAAGAAGTGTGACACGATAGGCTACCAGGGTGGCGCGTGTTGGCGAGCGACAAGTTTGGTGGAGCACTTCGATTCGTCCGGGTGGTGGTTGGGGGTCAGGAGAAATCCTTGTCGGCTCGGCTGGCACCGACACGGCGATGCCTGCGGGCGCCGTTGTCCTTCCTGAAGGGCGTCGGGTATACCCTGCCCCACTCCTCTAAGCGTATCGGGGGTAATCCTAGGACTAATCCGGACAACAGCGTCGTCATCGTCGCACTCCTTCTTGAAGGTGTTGCTTGGTACGTGGCGATTCGAAGTGTTTGGAGTGTGGTGGGACTTCTCCGGAGGGCGAAATGGTTGCGGATCATTCTCGTTTTGTCGATCTGGCGTTGTTAGCTTTAATTCCTCTTCTATTTCTCTTGTTTTTCTTTTGGGCTGGATTGTGCAGTTTGCCCTAGCAGTTGTTCCGATGTTGTATCATGTCATTGCTATATTAATATAGCGGGGCGAAAGTCTGATTCGAGAGTGTGACACGATAGAAAAACATCACAACATCACCAAAAAACCTCGTTAGCAAGAATAAAAAACAGAAAAGCAACTTATAACTTGGGATTTTTGTTAACCAAGCCATTGCATGTTATCAAAATCGAAGCCATTGGATCACTTCGGATCATTCAGGCAAGCAGAGAACCAAGATATGTCTTGATGCAAGTTTACGAAATTAAACCTTAGCATTCTCAAATTGTTGCCAAACTAAGTAAATTTCTCTCATTCTCAAATGCTTTCTTCACTGGAAATACCCACCTTTGTTTTGAAAGATCTAGGCACCACTCGAAGAGAAATTCTTTTGTTGGCTGGTAATGAGAAACAAATACTGTTCAGCGGACATACAGTAAAAAAGAGGTTTTTACCATGTTGAAGGCATCTGGTGGTTGAGAGAAACCGATCTGGTTACGCAATTTTTATGTGTATGCGAGTCAGAGTGAGAAGAGGAGCTACACACTACCATACCGAACCGGTACACACTACCATACCGAACCGGTACCAAGAGAGAGCTCCCCCAAGAGGCGGCGGCAAATCCCATCTAAGGTTTCTTCCCTCCGCCGACGACGTCATCTGGTGGTTGAGAGAAACCGATCTGGTTACGCAATTTTTATGTGTATGCGAGTCAGAGTGAGAAGAGGAGCTACACACTACCATACCGAACCGGTACACACTACCACACCGAACCGGTACCAAGAGAGAGCTCCCCCAAGAGGCGGCGGCAAAACCCATCTAAGGTTTCTTCCCTCCGCCGACGACGTCACCGGTCCGTCCCATCTCCGGTGGCCTTAGGGCCTTGGAGGTGTGGCAGACCATGGCCCCTCGCCGGCGGGAGGTCTCAGTGTTTTGTTTAGACTATTTTCAGTGTCTTTTTTCAGGATGTTGAGGCGGCGGTTAGAGTCAGAATAAGGTCCTCCCCGTCCTATCCTCGCTTTGGTGGTGCGTCTAGCATCCACGGAGGGCGTGTGGAGTCGTGTGTACGACAGATCCCTTGGAATCTGGTCATTTTTCGTATTCGTTGGTGTGTTTTGAGGTCAGTCTCTTCTGATCTACGTTGGTCATCTTCAGCAACGGTTGCTGCTCTGCGCGCTGGTCATTGGGGCCTTAGCACGACGATTTACCGTCTGTCTACTAAAATAAGCTTTAGTACGACAATCTTTGCCCGGCTCTGGTGATGGAGGGGCGAGGACGGCGGCACGCCTTCGGCTCATGTCAATGTTTGTAGTCGTCGCTAGGTGATCCATTGGCCTATTTGTAATTTTTATTACTTTTAGAAATCTTTGTACTGTTGTTGATGATTACTAATAGGTCGGTGTCATTTCGCAAAAAAAAGGAGGAGAGGAGCTGACTTTCAATGTCCAAGTACATCATACATGTGCCCCATGGTATCGTTTCTGATTTCATGTTACAGTTTCGGAACGGTGAGTAGTCCGTCAAAATTTAATACTCCCTCTAATTCATAATAAGTGTCGTTAATTTAGTAGAAGTACAACTTTGTGCTAAATCAGCAAAACTTATTATGGATGGCAAGAGCACTAATTAAAGTCAGTCTTACCTAGAGAGACGACGTTGGAGTATTTTTATCCCATTGGCACCGAGCTATGTTCAATAATGCCTGGAAATGAGTCGTTCATCATGGTGTATGAACAGTCATGAGCTGTTCCGCATGTTTCTCTATTTTTCTAGCTTTGCTCCGGCACCTCCACCTGCTTTCATGATGAGCAACGTATTCAAAAGAAACTTAAAAAATGTGAAAAGTCTAACGGAAATCTTAGTCCTAGTTTGGCAATAAAGTTTAAATCCACTTTTACACTCAGGTGCATATGCTCCTGCCATCCAAAAAACCATTTTAAAATGTTGAAAAAATTTGGAACGAATTTTTTTCATGTGCATCTTGATATTCTATGTGCGTACCACAAGTTTCGTGGAAAACCGACATTGTTGGTGTCATGTGTAAAAAAGATATAAAAAATTGTCTCATGAGGAGCTTTTTTACAATGAATTTTATCTTTTTTACACACGGCATAAAACATATTGGTTTTTTGTGAAACGACTTTAAAAACACAAAGAATGTCGATATGTACACATGACATTTTTTGTCAGAATTTTCGAACATATTAAAATACGTCTAAAGTTCAATTTAAAAAACAGGAGCATATGCTCCTGGGAGAAAAAATGCCTTGTCCTCTAACGGAAATCTTAGTCTAGTTTGGCAATAAAGTTTTTCTAAATCTGGAATATATACCATATTATTTGGGGTTAATTGATAGACGCCACTACAATTTTAGACTATTCGAGAAATGCCACTACAACTTTCAACTTTTAAAAAATACCACTACAATTCTAAGTAGGTCTCGCATATGCCATTACACTCATTTAAACAAACATACCATACAATATATGCATGTATTTCTGTGCTACATGCATATATACGGTGAAATCCAAGCGCAAGCAGTGACTGCAGGGTTGCAGGTGCAGGCTAAGTTTACGGGTCAACTCCAGTGTCTACATGTTATTCGCCTAAGAGCCTAGCTCCACTGCGTACACGGAGCTCAAGTGCATGTGCTGCCATTTGGAGATGAATCTCTATTGGATGTTTCCAATATGTATACATATATAATATCCATTTGGACCGTGGATCAATTTTGAATGACTTTTATATGCATGTAAAATGTTTTTGTATGCATGTTACGATTTGTTGAATGTTGTTGGACCTGGATCTATATAAAAGAAATCTATATAAAAGAAGATTCCAACTTTATCCAAAATAAATTCATGCTCTTTTTTCTGCTTGAGCCGGACAACATCAGCCTTATTTTAGGTGGGGCTCACATTTTATACGCATGCACGATTAAAATACAAGTGTATATGGCCTAGTATATGTGTTTACGTGAGTGTAATGGCATATATGATGTACATAGAATTGTAATGGCATTTTTTAAAAGTTAAAAGTTGCGATAGTGTTTTTTAAATAGCCAAAAATTGCAGTGGCTTTTATCCAATTAACCCTATTATTTTAGTGCCTAGCAAAGTAATACTCCAGTTTTCTCTTTTCTCAGTTTTAGAAAAAAGAGGGTCCGACTTCTTTCTGAAATACTTCAAAAAAACATAGTTTTAGAGAATACTTCAGTTTTAGAACCATTATATTTGTTGGATCCAAACACCTCAAAATATTTAATACTTTAGTTTTTTCAGAAACCGGAGTCTTCTTTAATACTTTAAAAATACTTTGATATCAAACAGGGCCTAAAATATATTCGCACATAGAACAGTTCTCATTCAGATGATTATACGTCTTCATAGAAGAAAATTGTAACTGTACCCCGTGAAAAAAATTAAATTTGGTGCTCCAAACTAGAAATCCTTTTGGCACTAAAACTTGTGTTGCTAACACAGACCATGAAAATGATTTCCGTTTCACGAAAAGTTGCAACCATGAGTTGCTCCAATATATTTACATGTCCAATCTCAATGTAACTTTTCAGCACTTCACTATTTGTTTTTTTTACCTTGAGAGGACCTAGCACCAGATGAATCTGCTTCCTCTTACTCGACATAATACACATCCTTGTGGACGGCGTACAAATAGTAAATACTTAAGCTCGACGTTGCTAAGGACTATGGTGTTAGAGGAGGCGGACACCACGGAAAGACTGATTACCCCATCCGGGTGTATGAAGCCTAGGCTTTGTTTCCTGTTGAGTACAAAGACAAATGACAAATGTATGAGTGCAAATAAACCAATAAAACTACAAGTTTCAGGCTCCACGAACGAGAAATTCTGCTACTGTATTATTCCAGAGAACACAAATCAACTATGGATGCAAGGAATAATTCCATAAACTGCTCACTAACCTCGTTGTAGACGGGCAAAGGATCTACCCATCTGAAGGTAACCAAATTACAACAGTCAGAACTGAAAATTACTCTAATAGAACTAACTTTCATGTGGCAGAGAAAATGATACGGCACCTGTAATAATTGAACTCGCTTAAAACATCAGCAGACATTGTCTTCCTTTCTATGCTGCCATCACTTTGCTTCCTTACAACAACCTAGTAGAAAGGTCCAATACATCGATGCTAAGAACATATGACAGCAACTTTAGTCCTGCAATTGTATAGAAAAAATACCTCCACAGACACATTGCTCCTTAAAGTATCACCATCCATATGTTCCTTGCACATATCCATCAACATTGCACTGAACTACGATTGCATGATGTGAATAAAAAAATTGTCAACTTTTTGCATTTTATAAAATAAAATCATTAATAAAAATCTATAATAAGGGAAACTGCCTGAAAACTGAATCACCTTCGGAACAGTATTGAGGACTTTCCCAGCACATTCAACTAGAACATCACCAACGCAAACCCCAGCTGCATCAGCAGGTGATCCCTTAGCCACCTAATTATTTAATAATTAAGTTCACTTGTAAACATATATACACCACTACGTGCACTGTAGAGATTTTGTAATCTAGATAAACTCTAGTATGGAAATTATAACTAGACATATAGTCAAGCACTAGCACTTGAGCAACCCTGCATTTAAGAAAAAACTAGGTATTACTATGCGTTATGCAAATATCCTTTTTATGAAAATGTGCCATTTCCACCCGGGTCCATTCACAACCTATATTATTAGTACTACAAGAAGTTGCGATTTTTTAAAGTTATCATAACTACGGAACAATATCATGGTATACTAAGTTTAGAAATATCATCCATGTTGTGAAATCCACCAACAGATGATTAAAAGAGAGTTATCTATAATAGTGAAAAATGCCTTCAAATGAGATCCACAATAAGAAATTAGCTATTATAGAAAAAAGGGTACAAACTTTCATTAACTACTAGTTAATTAAGTAATAGATGAAAACAAAGAAGAGTTTCATACATTTGAAATATACAAACCCTTGCCAACATATGCACATCTCTCCAAAACCCGAATGGGCAACATCTCAAGAGGCTTATACAAGATTCCAAGCCAAGGTCGAATTATTTTTCTGTAAATTAGAACAAGCTATTAATCATATGCAAGGCTGCTAAAAACATGATATATTTCCACGTACCAATGAAATTTGTATAGTTGTGTGATCAATAGGAAGGGACCTACCCATACTTCCGCCAATGTTTCAAGCATCTTAAGATGACAGATGTTGAAAGAAATGGTGTGTGGTCCTCTCCATAGAAATTGATACCCACAACATGGCCATCTGAATTTACAAGGGGTCCTCCAACACCCGCCTAGTCAAAAGAAATATATGATTATGCCCATCTTGAGCAAATGACATCCAAAGCTGAAGCAGAAGAGCAAGAAAAAGAATGCACCAAATATCATGCACAAATAATGGAATATATGGTATCCAGACATATTCACAGCAAGAAGTTATGACAAGAAAAATATTAAGTAAATTATCATTTATACATGTAAATAGGTAATCACATCAAACATTTTCTTTTCATATGTCTAATTTTCTTAAGACTAGAAAAATAGTTTTAGTGATATAATGATGCATTTCCTAACCATGGTTGTGCTTGATGCTAATATTGCTCATTTTAGTGATTTAAATCATGCATTGATTACCATGGTCGTCCGGCAGCTGGATACTAGAAGCTCTGGGCACTCAAAGGTACTAGCTTGTTTTCTGATTTCACCTTGTGCACACATCACTCCACCATGATCATACAAACGTCCGATCGCTAACACATCTCCTCTCTTGATAACATCACTCACCAGAATTGCCTCTGGAAGTTTATGATCAGATTTCACTTCAACGATAGCTATGTTAAAGTGAAAGTCTACCATAGATATGGAGCCATCCGAGATTTGCCCATTTGGTAGACAGACCTTGATCTAAAATCGGTGCTCGACAAGAAGAACTCATGTAAGAGAAAAATATACACATGTGTACTAAATTAAGGTACATTCACAAGGAACTACATGTAACATGCACCCACCTTTACATCTGGAATCACACTGTTATTTGCATTAAGAATCCTGACTAGTGTTGCCGAAGTTAAGATTTTGGTGGTATATGTAGAGCCATTAGATGATATCACACATCCTGAGCAAACTCTTATCCTCTTTTCATCTGGAAACGAATAAGTCAGAGTCAGTATGATGCAAGTCATGCACTGTATGGAGGAAAACGCTAGCTGGTAGGAGAAACAAGAACACCTGAAAATGAAGAGAGGCCGACGACGGACCGCGAAGCTAGCAAAGCCACTTTCCGAGCTTTGCAACTCCGGGAACTGCCATCGTCAATGTCGCAGAACTCAGTCTCCCTTGTAAGGTCGCAAGAATCCTCGGATTCTCTTCGAACTGCAACAAGATAATCTTATTGTTAAATTTCAGGAAAGAGATATAGATCAAGTATGAAAAGTATTCAAACCACAAAATCTTAGCTAACACTCTTATGTCCAGACGGGCCAAGGTTGTCAAGCATCCATTCGTCGCATGTGAAAAATTGATGACATTTACAATATATTGCAGGGAGTCAAGAGGCACACGCAAAACACGATAGAGATGGCAGATGCACTGGGTTGATTAGAATAAGTACAATAAGCCTAGTCAGCAGGCTATAGGAGGTGCCATGTCATTTAAAAGGCTAGGCGGAAGAGAGAGAAAAGAGGAGAGAGAGGAACGCGAGTGCTTCACGTATAGCCGGCTCTAGCACAGAGGCCGAGAGAAAAAGTCTTTGCATGCAGCCTAGGCCAAATAGCATGTGTGTTTTAAAGAAATAAATCTTAATTAAAGTTCATCTAATAGACAACCTAATACTAGTCTATTCTATGGATGGCCTTTTATGTTAGCTATAGATGACGTGTCATAGGTATACAGCCGGCAGCCGGCTGTATTATTAACCTTGCTCTTAACTGGTGCCTTTGGGGGAAATGATGCATCCGTAACTACACGTATGCCGCTCTTCACAGACTATAAATAACACCACACGCTTCCACCTACTGGTAACGTACACCCACAATCGAGGACAGATTATTGAGGGAAATATAGGAATATTGTAGACCGTCACTACTACCGGCAAGCAAAATCTCTGAATCTTCTTTGCATTTTTTCTTTCTGATGAAGAAGATTTAGTGACAACACGTAATAATCCTTTTGTTCTTTCTCTAGAGTATTCAAAATTTCAGAAATTCACTATTTGTAAGCCTGGTTCTTTGGAAGAATTACTAAAACATCACGAATTATTTCTTGACTGCTTTTTGGCTGATAGATAGTTCATGAGTTGATCCATTTTCTAAATGAGAAGTTGGTGAACTGATGGCCATCATGTCTTCCTTTAGTTTCTCAATTGCAATTTCATAGCCTCTCTAGTGATAGGAAAAACATATAAGAACAGTATAGTGTTATGATAGTACCTTTTGTAGCATCGTTGGGTCGATTAGCAGCATAACGAGTCATAATTCGCCTGAACGTGTCTCTCATTTCTTCAGAGAGCTTAGGGGTGGGTAAACTGGATCCGGGGGACTGCTCCTCAGGTGCGGCCCTTGCGACGGTTGCCTCGATCTGTGAGCGCTCCACGCTCTCCCCGTCCAGAGCAAGGGGCTTGCCATCCACGCGAGGGCGCTTCCGCCTGGCCTCCCTCTCCACGTCCTGATCAAGGGGCATTGCTTCACCGCCTGAACAGTTAGGGCTTGCAGACACGCGAGTGGGAGGACGATCGCTGACGGCGAGGTCGAAGGGGGATTGGGATTGGGGTGGACGCGTTGCCCTAAATCTGCTGGTTGGGATCGGGTCCGTGAATCGGCTCGCTGTTTTTTGTTTGGGTCAATAAGACACGAGGTGGACGCTCGCTGCGCCTCATGCACGCACACGGTGCGGCCACCGCCTGGCAATTTCCTTTTTTTCCTCCATAAAAATATAATAATAATAATTATTATTATAAATTCTTAAAAATGCAAAAATTAACGATCTCATTCTTAGAATAAACATTTCTAATCATTTAATAAAACTATACATTTTTCGAGATGGGAATTTTTTTTCCCGAAAATTTAAAAGTTTTGTGTTTCAATTCTTTGATACAAAATATTTTAATTTACAAGTTAAAAAAAGGGTTGAAACATGCGTATTTACAAGTTTAAGAAAAGGCCAAGACACCAATCACTCCAAACAAGACTACGACTAAACAACCCAAATCCGTCAAATCCTTCTCTAAGACGCCATAGAGTGAGCTTGTCCGCTAAAAAAATACCCTTGCCAATGAAAGTCGCAGTGTTTATGCCTCGTCTATATTACTAAGAACTTGCCAACTGCAGCTAAGACGGTGTTCCGCCTAAATCCCGCGAACTAACAACGGCTAGCTAGAAGTATTGGTGCTCCGGCCTTAGCCCAAATCCGGGGTACACCATCGGCGTAGAGCTTGCCTCCTAGCAATCTCAACTGAGTTGCGAGCGTGCAGCATTCACCAGCCCACCATCAAGCACGGAGGTCAACCCACCACTGCTCATTTGAAGGCTTGCTCGCGCCGTTCGAAAGATGATCATCGTCATGTAAGCCACCGCGGTACCACTCGAGAGTCTGGCACGCTATCTGCACCGCAAGACGCCTCCTATGTGGCCAACACCGAGATCCATAACAAAGAACTACACCTGAACCAGAGAGTCAAGTCCCCAAGAAAACTCCTCCATGGAGGGTACGACATCAAAGACATCGTCGACACCCGATCCGGCAAGCCAAATTTGAGGTTTTCACCTGGAACATGAAACGCTGGGCAAGAGAGGTACCAAAACTACTCGATGTCGCCTCAGAGGAAACGGCGCCTTAGGCATCACCGTCACTGGATTTCTCCCGGAGCATGGCCCCACGTCATCGCAATCGAGCACATTGTCTTCCTCTACCGGATCTCTAGCCCTGCCAAAGCACCACTCTAGCTACACGTCCAACACACCAGGTTCAGGGCAGCCATGCCCACAAAGGGACAAGCAGCCTGAGAGGGGCACCATCGAGCCAGAAGCGGTAGAGGTACCATCATCAGAGGAGTTGCTGGTAGGTCTGCGCGCAGCCACCTCAAAAATGCAACACCGGCCACCCATCACCGTGTACACCCGGTTGATACTTTGTATCGTCATAATAGTTACATATATGACTAGTTTATATTTTTTGCATTGTTATATCATTATTTATAAATTTTTAGATGATTTATGAGACTTTTCTATAAATTACCTTATTCTGGTATTTAATTTTAGGAGACAGAAAACCTTCTTTTTTGTATTTTTCTATTTCAGGGATTTTTTGGACACCAATTAATTTCAGGAAAAATATCATAGAAGTTTTTCATCACAAGAGGGACAATTGGTGACGAGGGGTTAACTCGTCAATGTCCATCGTTGATGGACTTGGGTTATAGGAATTGGGGAGCGCTGGAGGCATCGATCGGCTAGCAAACAAACACATCAGGATCACACGGTTTACTCAGGTTTAGGCCCTCGGAAGGGACCCTACTCCTACTTATCTGCTCTTGAATTATCGAGGAGCCGAAAGTTATAAGGGGTGCGCATATATAATCTGGTGGTGTGTAAACTAGGGTTGCGGATATCCTTCTTGCTTCTCCCTCATTTCCTTTATATAGGGAGGCCAGGTCTCGAAATAACAGGCCGAGTCGCTTACAGATTAGGGTTTTCTCTTTAAGTTTATATCTATTCCTTGTCATGTTCTTCAAGGAGGCGCATGGGCCTGGGTCACCCGAATCCTTGCTGGGCTTTAATTGTCCCACGGGCTCATCTCGGGCCAAACCGTATAGGCTAATTTATTGTACCCGTGGGGCATACCCATGTCAATCGGTTTTGGAACCACGCGAGGGGAGCCACAAGGACCAAAAGAGCCTAGGTGGAACGACAACCTTATAGAACCGCGCCACCTAGGCCCATTTGGGACTCAAGCGTCGCATCGGCTCTTCCTTATTACAGACGGCTCTGTTTCGCTCAAAAACCTAGGCCAGATTTTTCTCACAATTTACATATGCATCAACGATGGAGACAAAAGTCTTCTCCTACTTCGAAAGAGGACAAATCCTCCTGCTTCGAGGCCTCCAGAGAGGGACAAATCAAATCCATCGTGATCACCACTCGTATTGACATAGAGAGGGCTTCTCCATCACCATCACCATCATCCCCAACATCAGCACCATCTCCATCTCGAAGATCCACATCGTTTCCCTCATAGTTTGTGATCAGATTGAATCCTGGATATTGTTTTAGTGCCTTATGCATGATTATGCTTGGTAACTTGTCATTATTTGGTGGTGAAGTTATAATTTCAGATTGTGTTGTATCCATATGCCACTGATCCATATCATGTTTCATCGTTGTAAGTAGTTTCCCATGTTCCTGAGGGCATATGATGAATTGGCTATGATTTTTATATAGTATGCAATAAGTATTTGGTTAAGTTTTAATCTTTTTTGTTGTTCTATAATGGTAATATGTGAACACCGACTGCATATTAATTCACATATATGGACTCATAGGGCTGCACCTTAGTGTAATGACGAGTGTAGGGATGGACGGAATGACAGAAATCGTGTCTTAAGTCTTGAAGTTGTATTAAGGGAGTTTTAGTGTTGAGGGGCAACCTTGGGGATGGCCTGATCTTCCAAGAATCCCTTGTAAATCGGGGCGGAGTGAGTGGGGGGTGAGGGAGAGAGCAAAATCTGCGAACTCATGCACGATGAACACACACACACCAAGAAGACATGATGCAAGCCAATTGCTCACGCCGGCGGCTACCGGTCCGGCGCAATCCCTAGGATCGGCGTTGGTCGGGAATCTCTCTCGAACCAGCACGGCAAGTATGGAGTCTCGGTGATATCTTGACATCTTGGCAAAGGGACTCCGATGCCAAGGCCTTGTACAACGCGGAGGCACGATGCAAACTCCAACGAGGTTTGTGATATTTGGTGCTCCTCAAAGGAGCATGAGGCAAGAACTAAATAGATCCACAAGGGGTGTCCACTAATTCCAAATATAAAGCCTAGGGCTTACAATATAGGTGGGGGATTATATATAGGCCAGCCACTAGTTCAGGGGTACTTTAGGCAACTAAAAATATCAAAGGGGTGCGTTACAAGGCCAAGGGGCTGAGCTGGGACGCGCGGGTCATGTGGCGTCCGGTAGTACCAGAACGGGTGACCGGTAGTACCGGTTAAGGGTGGTAGTACCGCTTGCGGGTACCGGAGTGGTCGAGGCAATGGCGCGGTCTTCAGGGGTGTGCAGTAATACCGCTCGCCGATTGCGGTAGTACCGGTCGAGGCGGTGGTGCCGCTCTCCTGGGACCGGTGAGGTCTGGGGGTTCGGGTGGCAGCTCTCTGTTCGTGGCGGTAGTACCGTGGTCTCCAGGCGGTAGTACCGCTTCTTGCGGCCGGTAGTACCGCTTGCTCCAGGCAGCTACTGGCTGTTGCGATGCTCAGCTGGCTTGTGTCTTTATACCTGATGATGCATATGTTGGAAATATGCCCTAGAGACAAATAATAATAAGGATTATTCTCATATTTCATAAAGTTTATGATTAAGTTTTATATCATGCTATAAGTGTATTGAGAGGAAACGTCAATACACGTGTGATATATAAACAACCAGGGGTTCCCGGTGAAACCCTAGTCACTGGTTCATTGGTCAACAGATGATCAAGGTTTCCTGATCATGTGGCGTTTATGCTAGTTGGAAATGGAGTCAACTCATTTTGAGAATGAGATGATGAACCAATACCCAACCTAAACATCATAACCCGATCGTGTCACGAAGTTCAAGTTATGATGATTAGAATAAACCTCGTAGACTATTCCTTAGACCGTGAGACTATATCAATCACTGTCTCCCCTAGAATGCTTTGATAGCATCAAACATCACTTATGACAAAGTGATCATAAAGGTGTGTTCAGGTATTCGGAGGAACCGTAGAGGCAATATATGTCAAGAGCGGGATTTGTCGATCCACTTGACGGAAATATGCTCAAGGGCCCACTCGGAGAAGTTGTATCCAATAGCTGTGCATCGTGTGATTCGATCACAGGGATATCACTTATCGAAACGAGTTAACTAGCATTGTTCGATAACGAGATTGAACACGACATGGTGATGTCATTGATCAGATCTCGGGCAATGCAAGTATCGAGAGACAAAAAGGAATAAGACGTGATTGTCCCGGTTCAAACGATGAAAGATCTTCGTGGAATGCACATGGGTCACATGGCCATCCAGGTCCCTTTGTCGATCATTGGTCCGGGAGTGTCCCGGCCATGTCTGGAGTATTCCCAAACCATGGGGTATCATGCTTAAAGGCTTGATGATGCTTAGAGTGTGTTTACAGGATCTGTAGAATCACCAAAGAAGAGAAGAGAGAAAACCGGAAGTGTTTCGGTAAGTCCGAAGGATGTCCGTGTTGGAAATATGCCCTAGAGACAAATAGTAGTAAGGACGATTATCATATTTCATATAGTTTATGATTAAGTTTTGTATCATGCTATAACTGTATTGAGTGGAAACATCAATACACGTGTGATATACAAACAACCAGGGGTTCCCAGTGAAACTCTAGTCACTGGTTCATTGGTCAACAGATGATCAAGTTTCTTGATCATGTGGCATTTATGCCAGTTGGAAATGAGGTCATCTCATTCTGAGTATGAGATGATGAACCAATACCCAACCTAAACATCGTGACCCGATCATGTCACTAAGTTTAAGTTACGATGATTAGAAATGGATCCTCGTAGACTATTCCTGAGACCGTGAGGCTATATCAATTACTGTCTCCCGAGAGTGCTTAGATAGCATCAAACGCCATCTGGTAATACGGTGGTTATAAAGGTGTGTTCAGGTATTCGGAGGAAAAACGTAGAGGCAATATATGTCAAGAGCGGGATTTGTCCGTCCATGTGACGGGAAGATACTCAAGGACCCACTCGGAGAAGTTATATCCAATAGCTGCACAGCATGTGATTTGATCACGGGGATATCACTTGTCGGAACAAGTCAAGTAGCATTGTTTAGTAACGAGATTGAACACGACATGGTGATGTCATTGATCAGATCTCGGGCAATGCAAGTATCGAGTGACAAAAGGAATAAGACACGACTGTCCCGGTTCAAACGACGAAAGATCTTCGTGGAACACACAGGGGTCACATGGCCATCCAGGTCCCTCTGTCGATCATTGGTGAGGGAGTGTCCCGACCATGTCTGGAGTGTTCCCGAACCGTGGGGTATCACGCTTAAGGGCTTGATGATGCTTAGAGAGTGTTTATAGGATCGGTAGAATCGCCGAAGAGTTATAGGGAGAAAACCGGAAGGGTTTTGGTAAGTCTGGAGGATGTCCGGAGTGGAGGTGGAAGGTGTTCCATAGCCACGGAGATTGAATAATGTGTGAATGAATGTTGAATGTTGATTTAACCATTTATTCATAATTATTTAAATAAAGAGAAAATCAATTTTAATGGTCAAAGGCTTAATGGGCCAATTCTGGAGGCAGAGGGCCCATTAGAGGAAAGGAGAGAGGGAGAGGGGCCAAGGGGAGGCCGGCTGGTCCTAGCCCCCCCCCCCCGCGCGGGGCCCACTAGGGTGGCCGACGGCCACCCCTCCCCCTCCTCTCCTTTAGTCCCACCCCGGGACTTTGAGGGAGGTAGTACCTCCCCTCCTGCTATATATAGTGGGGGTATTTGGCCAAAAGAAATATACCAATAATCAATAAAGGTCTTCTCACTTTTGGGAGGACCTCCAGTTGATATTTTCTCTCTCCCCCTCTCTCTCTCTCGTGACCGTGGTCCCAAGTATGGACTGCGCGAGCGAGAGACATCTTCACCGCGGAGCGCCGTCGCGCTACGAGATTCGGATCTGGGAGCTCTACTTCCCTAACTGCTGCTGGATCGGGGAAGCGAGAGTCATCGTCAAGCACCGGACGTGTGTAACTCCCCACGAGGTGTTGCACTTGAGGCACTCAAGTCGTTGGAGCCAAAGGAGCGCGAGGACTTCATCACGACCTTGAGGTCGGCTTCGGCTCGTCTACATCAACCACGCTCCCCTGAGCGTTGACAACGCTTTTCGGTCTTCAAGGGTAAGTTCGCGAAAAGCCCCTCCCATTACTGTATTACTAATAGATAGGTCCTGGCATCTTCAGGGGTTCAGGGGCGTAGAGTAAAATCTATTGTTTTCATACGCGGAACCCCAACAGTGGTATTAGAGCCAGATCTATGCGTAGTAATGCTAGTACGGGTAGAACACACGAGATGTAGCGTGTGGGCGTTGATCTTTTAGTTGTTACCCTCCCACGTGTACTTGTGTATACCGCAGTAATGCTTGATGAAGTGGCCCCCACCTGACTTTACGCGTTCATTCGCGAGACTAGTCCATGCTTGACATACGGCTTGTACCGTATAAAGTGGCTTAGGGGGGTGTCTGTCTCTCTCGCATTAGTTGGTATGCCATTTGCAACGGAGGGCCCCAAAAGGGGTGTAGTAGAGAAAACTACTTGATCAGCGTTGTGCTGAAAGTTCTTAGGTAAGAACAGTTCTTGTGCGAAAGCCCATTCAGCCACGTAAAACATGCAAAGATAAAGTAGAGGCATCTAACTTTGTTTTGCAGGGGGGCATTGCTTTGTGATATGGTTGTGGCAAAGTTAAAGTGATTACCTTTTGTTACGTAGTAGTAGATAGTCACGGAGGTGACGAACTACCACGCCGGAAAGACACCGGTACCCTGGTGTCTACGGCGCCAGAACCCTGGCGCCGGAACCCGGTGACGACGGATGGAGATCACGACGTGAAGGACCATATCACATAGCATTTACATTCAATGTTATTGTTTGTATGTCTTATTGTGTGCTAGTATTAGATACTCGACGGTAGCCTAAGAAGATGATCCCTGTTAAAATTACCAATGATTGTGTTCCCCCTTAGTGTGCACCACCAAGAAAGTTCTTCGGTATGAGGCGATCCAGGGTTACAGGCCTGGGTGTCAGACATATCTACGTTCGTATACAGTAGGTGTAAGCCATGTTGCACAGTGAATACACTAAGGTTGAGTTGGCGAGCCTAGCACGCCACAGAAGCGTGGCCTCAAAACACGGATGGTCGAAAGATCGAGCACGAGTCGCATGAATGATGTGACCGACGTTTAGCGTCCACCTTTGAACCCACATCGATGGTCGTGTTCAATCGGGGGAGATGTGGCTGATAGGGGTCGTGTTGTCACTAGGAACCCTTTTGGGGATAGGTGTTTCTGAGTGGAGTTATTATTAACTCATTTAGTTATAAACTTAGTCTAAATTCCTTTTGCAATTATAAATGTAGATGGCTCCTTTCGTGTTGACGATTGATTGGTTAGAAGGAGAGAAGCTCAGATTAGATGGATCAAACTTCTCAATATGGGTTGCACATCTCCACGTTCTCCTTAGTGAGAACGACGTGGTCGACTACATACTCGACGGGATGGATTTGGTTCAGCCCACTGACCTAGAGACCCCAGAGGAGCGAAAAGACCGCCATCTCCATCGTGAGATGGCCTCCTTCATTTCAATTACCATGAATTTCAGAATGGTGGATGAGCTGTGGCCTTTCGTGGGTGATGTTGACCCTCGTTCGGTGATGCTACAGCTTAGGACACATTTCGTGGAACAAGTACGCATATGGGAGCATGAGCTGATGGGAGACTTCCTATCCATTAAGATGGAGGAGAACTCATCACTGGACGACCACTTGGAGCACATGCATGATGTGTACATGAGGCCTGCATAGTTCTTGGATAACTGGATGACGGGATCTTTCGCAAACAGTGTTGTGCTGCGGTCGCTGCCACCAAGCTACCAAGCACAAGTCAGGACTTGCGTAATGAGAGGCGACGCGGAATCAATGGAGTTCCACCGGTTCGTGACACATCTCAGGAATGTGTTGGTTGAACCAGATGTCGCCGAGGTCATCAATGACAAAGGTATATATTTGATATACAATTTTATAAATGTTATAATCTTGCAAACACATTTGCACTGTTAAGTATATCTGATACTTGTTCTGTTTTGCTGAAAACTGGTCCTTCTGCATGAGAGGTGCTTGCTGGAGAGGAGGTGAAGTTGCGTGTTGATGGCGAGCATGATGATGACGACCGATGATGTCTACGCACTTCTATTATTGTAGACAGTTGTTGGGCCTCCAAGTGCAGAGGTTTGTAGAACAGCAGCAAGTTTTCCCTTAAGTGGATCACCCAAGGTTTATCAAACTCAGGGAGGAAGTGGTCAAAGGTATCCCCTCTCAAGCAACCCTGCAATCAAGATACAAGAAGTCTCTTGTGTCCCCAACACACCCAATACACTTGTCAGGTGTATAGGTGCACTGGTTCGGCAAAGAGATAGTGAAATACAAGTGGTATGGAAAATTATAAGTGGTAACGGTGATAGAAAATAACTTGATGGCATGGAAAAGACTAAAGGCAAACTGAAATAAAGATAGCAGCAAGCAAACATGTAACAGATCTAGTAGCAAACGGTGTTTCAATGCTTAGAAACAAGGCCTAGGGATCATACTTTCACTAGTGAACACTCTCATATAAATATATTCTTCTTTATGATACTACGCTGAACTACTCTCCGGTTAGACACTCTAATCCATGGTAGGGCTATAACAGCACACCTCAAAGTAACTCTTTCCCATCTAGAAAACCCCACACTGTCACCTTGAGCACTAGATGAGTCCAACAAACACCACAATTTCATAGAAACATCCAACTCCAAATATAACTCATAACAAGTATTTAAATCTCTAGCCTAAGTGCCACCATGGTGAGCAAGCTGTCACTTTCACACACATGGGGAGAGCAGAGATCTATTAAGCACTTGAGCAGCAAGGTAGATCTATAGATTACAAGCTCATGATCTCAACAAGATCATGCATAGAGAGAGATGAACACATAGCTACCGGTAGAACCCTTAGCCTCGAGGAAGAACTACTCCCTCCTCATCATGGGAATCAGCAATGGTGATGGAGATGGCGGTGGAGATCGATGGAGATGGCTCCGGGGGCACTTCCTTGTCCCGGCAGGGTGCCGGAACAGAGACTTTCTGTCCCCCGAATCTCCCCTTTGGTGGTGGCGGCGCTGCGGAACTTTTCGTGGATTTGTGAATGACTATATAGGGTTTTTGCCTCGGGGGAACTTTATAGGCGAAAGAGGCAAGGTCGATGGCCGGCCAGGGGGCCCACACCATGCCCTGGCGTGACCAAGGGGGACCCGCGCCTAGGGGTGGTGTGGCCACCCTGTGGCCCCTCTCCGTCTCGTATTCTGGCTCCGTGAGTCTCCGGGAAAATAGGCATATTGGCTTTTGTCCCGTCCAATTTCGAGAATATTCATTTTCTGACTTTCTGGAACCAAAAACAGCAGAAAACAGGCAACTGGCACTGTGGCTCTTGTTAATAGGTTAGTCCAAGAAATCATATGAAAAGTACTCCAAAGTGTGGACAAAACACAAGAAAGTAGATAAAACCAAGCATGGAACATAAAAAATTATAGATACATTTGCAATGTATCAGCCGACGACACTCTCCCTCGACATTTATCATTTAGTTTATGTTTTAGGATGATTATTGTAATCAAGAGATTGTGAACTTCTTTAGTGTGTCTCACACTTCGTGAGACGGTTATTCATATGAGTTTGTAACAAACAGTTGTTCCACTTTTATGAATGATTTCTATTCATGTTCATATCTTGTTTGATTATGTGTGAATTATCCTTGTTGTTTTAAACTAATTGATAATGCATGAACATTTGTAAAACATTAAAAATGCCTTGTTTAAAATACCCAACTTAATGATATGTTCATTAATGAATGAAAAACCATTGTTTAAATTCAAAGTTATGATGATAATATGTGAAAGTCATTCGATTTCTTATCACATATAAATCATGCCTAAGTTCGGCAAAATAACTTGAACACCCTGTATTACTTGAATACAAAGTGTTTAAAGAATTGTTGTAAGTAAATACATATTCGATGTATTGTGTTTAACGAAAATGGTAATTATCATTATGTGATTGTTTAAATGTGTAAATAAGTTTACCAAAGGAAACATGAATATGAAACTATTTGATTTGATCAAAATGTTTCATCAACAAAGGGTATAAAAGTAAAAGAGAATCTAATTACTATGATTTGATCAATAGTAATCAAATTCAACTTTATAAGAATGGCATAAAAGAAATTGTGGAATGCAAAGCATTTTGAAACGTCAAAATGCAAAGCATCACAGTGTGATATTAGATATCAAAGGGGTTGAATAGAAGGCACCAAATAAATCTTCGTAGTGTAGATGTAGGGACCATTAGCTTAGAAATAGTTAGCACTCAATTAGAATTTATAGTGAACCATTTGAATTCATGAAAGTTTTGGGGTTATTTGATATAACCAAAACAATAGCGAATAAGTCCTTGTAGAGTATCCATTGGAAAACTTTGAATACAGAATCCATAGCTAAATCGAAAGAGAAGCAAAACTTGTATTGCTTGGATTTTGGTGCATTCTTGAGAAAGCTCACTTTTAGTGATGTTTCTCAATTATGGGGCATATGGAAAGTAGTGTAAAACACGATGAGGATTCATATCCCTGCATCAGAGTGTCGAGAAGCGCAATGGACAAACGTTCCTGAACGATTCTCTTCACAGAAGGAAAGAATCAATGATATTGATCATTGTATTTTCCCCACTAGTGTTTTCACTACATGAAGTAGGATTCAAAATGTAATCCATATCTTGTATGGAGACATTTGTGAATCATATGTAATGATTCTTGGAATACGACATACCTACGAACTACTAAGGAAATAATGGTAAACTAGAATTATGAGAAATCCTAAAAGCAAAATTCACTTGAGATTAGAAAGCAATCCGTTGCTGAAACTCACAAGTAAAAGGGGTTACTTGGAATTTTCCCAAATGACTGCAAAGCCATAGTGGAAAAAGGGGTGAATGACAAAAGCATAATTTGTCAGGTATTGGACAAATTCAAATGAATTTGATTCAAATGTGCTAAATGCCTAGTGGATTTAAAACTAGTAAAGTACTAGTATCTCATAGTAAAATCTCCAAGTTTGATATTTGATCAAAGAATTTTGAAGATATTCAAAATAGTGAGTAGATATGCAATTTGCATAAAATTGAGTGGGAGCTATGAAAGCCTTCCTGAAACAATATGTTAATGACATATTTTGAGTGGGAGCTTATAGGAGTAATTCTTAAGTATGTTAAGAATGAAAGCGCAAATACTTATAAATAATTATTTATAAGATGTAGAAGTTGATAATAGGTGTATTATGATATTATGTAGTATTCCTTAAAGGATTCTGAAAGGGGTTGGTATCATGAGATGAAAGGGGTTACCCTCAAGGTTGATCTAACGTCACTGTAGGCTCCTGGAATCAGGCCTCGTTCTGCTGCCATAGCAACGATGCATACACACAGATGCTATCATGAGATGATAAAGTATTAATGTCAATCAAGGTGACATTAGTAAGTTGCAAAGGATTTGGGACTGTAAAGTACATACCCAAGACTCAACCTCTTCCATGAGCAAGCATGTTCAGTGTACCGGATATATGGTGCCAATGATTGAGAACAAATGCAGCTAGTGTATTTGTACTCTAGTGCAAGTGGGAGACTGTTGGAAATATGCCCTAGAGACAAATAGTAGTAAGGACTATTATCATATTTCATATAGTTTATGATTAAGTTTTGTATCATGCTATAACTGTATTGAGTGGAAACATCAATACACGTGTGATATACAAACAACCAGGGGTTCCCAGTGAAACTCTAGTCACTAGTTCATTGGTCAACAGATGATCAAGTTTCCTGGGGCCTGTTCGTCTATGGTACCAAAGTTCACAGGCCAGCGCATGGCGGTACCTAAGTTGCCTGAAATTACCGCGTTTCGAAAAGTTGGGTCGCCAACTACTGAGAGGGGCCATTTCGAGCAAACTCATCTCACCCCGGCCAAATTCAAACATTCCGTTAAACCGCCCCGTGAAGTAGACGGTGGGGACCCTCATGTTGGTCATCTGTCCGTGACGCGAGCGCCAACGCGGCAACCTCTTAGGCAAATCAAGTAGATAAATGGATTGGATGCGTTGACCAATTTCACAAATCCATTCCCAGCTTTCCCCTAGCATCGGCGGCGTCGGAAGCCACCCTCCAGGCAGGACGATCCTTTCAGACATTTGACTTCTGGGGCCAAGTTGCTGCACCCAGTTGCTGCGCCCAGTCGCTGATACAGAGCTCCAATGGCACATGACGTAGCCGTCATTGCGAGGCTCTAGCCCGCCTCTGCCGCCGACGAGCCGAGCAGTTCGGAGGATGGTAGATCCTACTATCAAGGAAGAAGAAGTTCTGGCTACAAGTGGGTGAGCTACCCTTCTCTTTGCTATTCGCACTAATTGTAACTGCTAGCTGGCTACTGAACCTCAAATTGTTTGTTAGCCCAACGCTGGCAAACATATTTTGTCCACAGTTTTCTGTCAAGTGAGATATGCGCGGACCCCCCTTACCTGGTTACGGTAGTCCTTTACAGGTATGACTCTAAGGGCAAGTGGTATGGACACCATTGTTTCACGATGAAAGAAGCACCTGCGCAGATCTGCACTATATCTGGTATGGTTGCTGCTTTGCGTAATCATTTTGAATTATGGCCGAAGCAGACAATAAAGTTCAGCTTCATGGATGAACGTGGCATCATGGTTCCTATAACGTATGACAGTCAGCTAATTGGGTTGATGAAAAGGTATGCTTCGGCTGCCATGTTTGAGCTGAAATGTGATGTACTGGATGTGGAAGTTGCTGCAACTGGGAGTCGCCCTTCTATTCTTGATAGGGTGGTTGCTCAAACCCAATTAGCTCCTGGTAAGCAAAGGTCGCTTGGGGTTCGCATGTTTGTGTTGAATTGTAATTTTTGTTTTATTTACTCTGTAGATATTGGGTAGTTATGCAACAGTCTTGTTTCTTTGACAGCAAGCGCCGCAAGGTTAGAAACATGACTGTTGGGTCAGTCATTTTGCTGCTCGAAGAAATTAAAAGCGAGTGGAAAGATGATGCTGGACACGATTCTGGTGCCCATTGTCCCGGCGATGCAGAGTACGTGAAGCTAAGAAAATTGGCACCGGGGAAGAGGAAGAAGGCAGGAAATGAAGAAGCCAGTGGACGTGAAGGCTTGGCACCCAGGCTGCGGAAGAAGGCTGCTGGCAATGAAGATGCATAGTAATGTGTTGAACTTGAACCTATATATGTAATTCTGTTAAATTATGAAGCTCTGTGTGTGGCATGTTGCTGGGCGAAACAATCTACCCACGTTCTCTGAGTAAAATGTACCGTGACTTAGGGTTTGGAAATGCCCGAGTCAGTAGTTGAATCTGAAATTGTGATTGTGTCACTGCTATCTGAAAACAAGGATCCACCGGTTCCACGATTGTTGAGGAGCAAGAGGTCTCCAAATACGACGGAATGTAAGTGGCACAGAAATAAATTATTTAAGCTGCCACACTCTACGAAGCAGCAACTTATTTCAGATGCTGCACAACGACGTGGCAACATAAACAACAATGTTCTCACCGATAATGCCCATATGAGGAGGAAATCGGTACCACTTTCTGGCCTAATATTGAGCCTGTCTATCTCACCGCCTCTCTGCTCATGCATCCCCTGCATCTGGCGAAGCTCCCGGATCTCCAGTAACCGGGTGTACGTGCTTCCACTTTATAAATTGTGGTTGTGCCATTTGCATGCGGCCAAATCCACGTAGATTACATTTAAACAAACCACCAATGTCAGAATACACTAGTAGAAAAGGGGTCTTTGGTCCGCGGTCACGTTCCCAATCCGGGACAGAGATCTAAATCGAGGCAGAAATTGATCTAAATGACAAATTCTTCCACAAATTAATCGAGACAGAGATCTAAATCGAGGCATTTCATTAATTCAGCCACAAATTCTTCTAAACAAAGGTGCGATTTCACATCCTACATTAATTCAACCACTAGTCAACAATTTCACTTCCGCTGCCGCTGTCCTCCGAGCCGCCGGCTTCCTCGTCGTCGTCGGACGGAACCTCCACGATTTCCGCATTGTTCGCGAGAAGGAGCACCTTTTCGTGGCGAGCAGTGGCGATGACAGTGTACTTGGTCCGTCCAGGGACGGACCAGAACCTCTCCCGCCCTTCTCGGTTCCGGAGATCCCGATGCACCACACGCCCGTAAATGATGCGGTTGCCAATCTTGGCCTTCCGCTCGTTCTTGAACAGCGCCAGCTAGTACTGGGGAAGCGCCCTCTTCCACGCGGGCATCTGGCAGCGGCGCGCCACGATTTCGCTCTCCATCACGGCTCCGTTGGGGACGAGGAGTAGAGCCACCAGCACCCCCGCATAGCTGATGCGCCATTGATACATTGCAAATGTATCTATAATTTTTGATGTTCCATGCTTAGTTTTATCCACTTTTTGTGTTTTGTTCCAACTTTGGAGTACTTTTATTATGATTTCTTGGACTAACCTATTAACAAGAGCCACAGTGCCAGCTGCCTGTTTTCTGTTGTTTTTGGTTCCAGAAAAGTTAGAAAATGAATATTCTCGGAATTGGACGGGACAAAAGCTAAAGTGCCTATTTTTTCAGAAGGGATCAAGTGCTAGAATATGAGACGGAGAGGGTCCAGGGGCCGGCCACACCACCTGGCCGCGTGGCCAGGCCTGGCCCGCGCCAGGGGGTGGTCTGGCCGACCCCAGCACCCCCTCGGCCTCTCCTTCCGCCTATAAGTTGCCCTCGGGACAAAAACCCTACGTACCCGATCAAAAATCCACGAAAGAGTCTGTAGCCGCCGTCATCTCCATCCCTAGATCGGGGGGATCTGAAGCTCTTCCCGGCACCCTGCCGGAGAGGGGAATTCACCTTGGAGGCCTTCTTCATCACCATGTAAGCCTCCGGTGTGATGCGTGAGTAGTTCATCCTTGGACTACGGATCCATGTAGTAGCTAGATGGATGGTTTCTCCTCCTTTGTGCTTTCATGTTTAGATCTTGTGAGCTCCGTTCATGATCAAGATCATCTATTTGTAATCCTTACATGTTGTGTTTGCGGGGATCCGATGGATATTGAGATGCTATTTCAGATTGATTATTGATTCTATCATGTCTTTGTTATTTGAGATCTTGCATGCTTTCCGTTGTTAGTAGCTATCTTGGCCAAGTAGATGCTAGCAACTCCAAGAGTTAGTATTTATGCTCGATAGTGGGTTCATACCTCTGGTAATCTGGGGAAGTGACAGAAATCTCTAAGGTACTAGATGTGTTGTTGCTACTAGGGAGAAAACAACGATCTTTTGTTCATAGAACAATTGTATTGTTTACTTTACATGCAGTTCGTAAAGCAATAATTTGTTGCTTGCAACTTAATACTGGAGGGGGTTCGGATGATAACCTGAAGGTGGATTATTAGTCATAGATGTAGTTGGATGGCGGTATATGTATTATGTTGTAATGCCCAGTCAAGTCTCAAAGGAGTCAAGATGATTAGTATATGCATGTATTGCTTTCTCGGTGTTTGTCAATTGCCCCGCTGTAATTTGTTTACCCAGCATGTTATCTATCTAAGGAGAGCCACCTCTAGTGAACTATGGATCCCGGTCCTTTTCTTTACATACAATCTACAATCTTTTACTACTTTGTGTTTACTTTCTGCAAAATTTTACTTCTTTCCATTCGATACGTTTAATCCTTTGTTTTCCGCAAAACACGGTGAGATTAACAACCTCATCGCAAGTTGGGGACAAAGTTCTGTGGTTGTGTTGTGCAGGTCTCCACGTTGCTACTAGCACCGGTAGTGCGCCCTGCCAAAGCTCAGCTAGTAACACCTTTGAGGTGTTTCCTTGCTCCTACTGGTTCGATTAAACCTTGGTTTCATGACTGAGGGGAACTTGCTGCTGTGCTCATCATACCTTCCTCTTGGGGTTCCCAACAAGCTCTACATCAACACCACGCACCAAGCACTTTTCTGGGCGCCGTGTATTGAGCCATCAAGCGATTTTCTGGCGCCGTTGCCGGGGAGTCAAGGACATCTTCACAAGTGGAGTCCCTCATAACCAATCTATTTACTTTGTTGTTTTTGTTTTGCTTAGTTCCCTTTTTGCTTTGTTTGCTTGTTTTGTTCTTCAAAAATAAAAATAAAAATAGTTTTACTTGTTTCCTTTCTTATTTGAAAAACACAAAAAAATTAGTTCCTATCTTGAGTTGCCACTATGTCTAGCCTTGCTCCAATCACTATGTCACCCGAGGAAATGATTCTCACTTTTAAACAAGGAATTGAGGAAAGTTTTAAGGAAGCTTGGTCTAGAATCTCTGATCTACATGAAAAGACTGAGCCTAGAATGATTCAAGGCTTGTTCCTTAGCAGTTTTTACCTTGGGATTGCTCTTTGCTATAGATATGCTTTAGATGCTATTGTGGGAGGAGATTTCCTCCAATGTAATGAGGATGATGCCATTAATGCTATAAAGAAATTGATCCTCACTTACACTATGCCTAGCCAAACTGATATTTCTTTTGCAAAAATATTTGCTAGGTTGAACACTCTTGAGGCTAGCACTACTAGCTTAGAAAGTTGCTATAATACGCTTAGGGAGCATCACAGTTATGTTCCAATAAATTCTGAACCATCAAAGTGGCTCCCTACAGTAAAGATTGAGATAAACACTGAAACTTTTCAAGCCCGCTGCGATATCATGTCAGAATTTTGTCTTATGCCCAAAGATATTTATGAATCTTTGAATCTTTGGGGGCTTACTGAAGGAGGAAGAGAAATATCTCTTGCTAATAATGCTACCATATTACCTATTGGAATAGCTGAAGGAGTATTTACAAAGATCCTTGGGAAAATGATTTCTACTGATTATCTTGTTATTGAATGTGCAGGAAAAGGACAAATTACACTTGGAAGGTCCCTATTAGAACTCCTTGGAGCAATAATAGATGTGGGAAAGGGGACCATGCACCTTTCTTATCCACCAAACAATCACATTTTCCCAAAGGTTAAGAATAAAAATAAGAGAGGTAAGGGCAAGAAAGTTGGTCTTAATTTTTCTTCATTTGAGAACACTTAATTCTTTCTTTGGTTCTTATGCCTAACTTAAAGGCGTTAAAGAAAAGTACTTGTTGGGAGATAACCCAAGAGTTTTAGATGAGTCTTGGAAGTTATTACCTCTGTAATAACCTCTCCTTATCCTTTTTACTTGCTTTTTGTGCCAAGAGTAACCTCTAATGAGAGTGAAGTAATGATTGGGAAAGTTGTTGTCCCGAAACAGATTTCTGTGCTTCACCGTCAAAACTCCTGAAAGAGCTCTGTACGTTGAATTGAGATGTAATATTTTGTGCTTCTGCCCCAGGTTGTTATCTAACTTTCTTTAGTTCAACACTTTTTGATTTGAGCAACATAAGGTCTTCGAAAAAATTCGTATTTACCTGCTGGTCTGTTTTGACAGATTTCTGCCATTTTCTGCATTTGCTTTTTGTCGGTTCCTTCTTGAGTTCTTTTGGGGAATTGAGCTTTTTGAGGGAAGTGCTACAGTAGCTAGTGTTCTAATGGAAGTTTATTTGGTGTTAGAACTGAACCTTGAGACTTATTTATCTTGAGTGCAGTAATGTTGCTAATGAGATTGTGTGAAGTTTTGTATGAAGGAAAAATTTCAGGTGTATGGAAGGAATGAGTAATGAGATGAAGGCTGGACTAAAGCTCAAGCTTGGGGATGCCACGCGTGTCACCCCAAGAAATATCCAAGAACTACAAGCGTCAAAGCTTGGGGATGCCCAAGGCATCCCCTTCTTCATCAATAAAAATTCCAGGTTTCTTCCAAACGCTTCATTTTTATTGTTTCGTGCACAGTTGTGTTTCTCTTGGAGCGTCTTCTTTTTTGTTTTCGTTTTGGTTTTTAGTTTGCTTGGTTTGCTTAGTTTTCTGAATAAGTTGGTTGGACCCCCTCTTTCACACTTTGGTTTGCAAATAGTTTGGTTTGGTTTGGAAAAGAGTAGGAAAGTTCATGCTTATGTGGTAAAAAGAGCTCGTTTTTGACTGTGGCTATGCTTTGTCATGCCATGCTTGATATTGTTTTGGCTTTATGCTTAGTATTCTTTGCTGTAGCATTACTTGTTATAAACAATTGAGATTGCTTAATGTGCCTTGGATGAATCATGCGTTGTTTTAGCATATTAAAGCATAGTATAGTGGTATTCTCCTTGATGCTTTATTTGGGTTGACTTGGCACATGCTCACACCATGTTATGACTATCTAAAGTCACCATAGCCTTTATGATCCTTTAGTTTTCAACTTGTAGTATCACTTTATGCTTTGATCAATGATGTTTTGTCTCTCTGCATGATTATGGCCATTATTGCTCTCTTAGTTTGTCGCTCCCAGTCTTTTGCTAGCCTCCACAACAAAGTATGAGTTCCACTCATGCATCCAACTCCCTAAACCAAGTTTTTCCAAAGAGTCCACCATACCTACCTACTAGCTTATACTATTCCAAGTATATTCATGCTTTTGTTTACCTTCCACTTGTTATGAGAAAACTAGTGATTAAAGCTCTCACGAACTTGATGGCACACTTTACTTTATTGTCTCTAATAAACTTGAACCATTGTGTCGTCTATGTTGTATATGCTTGCACTTATTTGTTGGGAATTAGCAAAACCATGCTTTCATGGGGAACGCTTTCAACATTGCACTTGGTACTTGTACCTAGTTGATATCATGCTCTTTTGTATATGGATGTCGTCGGTGTGAAATGAAAGGGGAGCTTGTAAGTCCATGGAGTTATGTATATGTGTTAGAGAAACGCCTGGGCCGCTGGTCTAATCCATGCTGACATGGTGGAAACCTGCAGCGTAACCATAATGAGCTGTCTATGAAGCATTCTTCTTATAAAAAAAGAGTCCTATTGAGAAAAAAGAGAAAAAAAAGATACTATGAAAAGAGGAAGAGAGAAAAAAGCACCATATTCCCATGGTAAATAAGAAGAATGCTGAGATGCTCGTTGTCTGCTTGCCTTGTCATTTTGATATGGGGATTCTTCCGTATCATCGGGCAAGGGGTACCCTGTTGGCGGTTCACAATGATACACATGTACTTACAATGACAAGAACTTACCGGTGACTAAACTTGAGTAGCATGAGGAGAGGCCCTCGTATACAAGGGACATGAGATTTTTAACTTATATTTCGTCAAGCATGTACACCATAGTCTGTTCACTTTAACCTTAATCACTTCAACATGCTTATGATAGGGGCAATGAGAGCTGAAAGCTGTAAGTACCATAATTTTTGGAAGCTCTTTATGCGACTTGAATCCCTACTTCCTTTTTACAAAAGGCCTTTCTTCCACCATTATATTGAGTCTCCACCTTCTACCTTTATGCACCTACTTTGAGAGCATAGTGGCTATTCTTAGTTCTATGTGCATTGTCCCAAGACTAGTTGATTGATGCATAACTTGTTATTGCTTGTTTGAAACTATTGTATCTAGTCACTCTTATGAACTTTGAAGGTGTCCTATGCATTTATATTTGCTACTCTATTGAGGGACAAGCTGAATACTATTATGCTATGTTTTCTTTATGTGAAACAAACAAACGTCTTGCAAAGCATGTTATTCATGAATCTTTTTCTTTGTGCCTTTTCATGTTGCATCTTAGTTTCTTTGCTTATTGCTAGAACTTTGTCTTTCATGTTATGATTGAAGTAGTACGATCCCAGCCTTGAATGTTTTGCAAATACTTTGATCAATTCTTTGATGGTGCATGTCACCTCAAAAATTCTTTCTTTTTATCACTTACCTACTCGAGGACGAGCAGGAGTTAAGCTTGGGGATGTTGATACATTGCAAATGTATCTATAATTTTTGATGTTCCATGCTTAGTTTTATCCACTTTCTTGTATTTTGTTCCAACTTTGGAGTACTTTTATTATGATTTCTTGGACTAACCTATTAACAAGAGCCACAGTGCCAGCTGCCTGTTTTCTCTTATTTTTGGTTCCAGAAAAGTCAGAAAATGAATATTCTCGAAATTGGACGGGACAAAAGCCAAAGTGCCTATTTTTCTGGAAGGGATCAAGTGCTAGAATATGAGACAGAGAGGGGCCAGGGGCCGGCCACACCACCTGGCCGCGCGGCCAGGCCTGACCCGCGCCAGGGGGTGGTCTGGCCGACCCCAACACCCCCTCGGCCTCTCCTTCCGCCTATAAGTTGCCCTCGGGACGAAAACCCTAAGTACTCGATCAAAAATCCATGAAAGAGTCTGTAGCCGCCGTCATCTCCATCCCTAGATCGGGGGGGTCTGAAGCTCTTCCCGGCACCCTGCCGGAGAGGGGAATTCACCCTGGAGGCCTTCTTCATCACCATGCAAGCCTCCGGTGTGATGCGTGAGTAGTTCATCCTTGGACTACAGATCCATGTAGTAGCTAGATGGCTAGTTTCTCCTCCTTTGTGCTTTCATGTTTAGATCTTGTGAGCTCCGTTCATGATCAAGATCATTTATTTGTAATCCTTACATGTTGTGTTTGCGAGGATCCGATGGATATTGA
The DNA here is from genome assembly GCA_916181665.1 of Avena sativa. Taxonomy (NCBI): domain Eukaryota; kingdom Viridiplantae; phylum Streptophyta; class Magnoliopsida; order Poales; family Poaceae; genus Avena; species Avena sativa. Next base: position 30,304,638 of record OV702291.1, read on the forward strand.
GATGCTATTTTAGATTGATTATTGATTCTATCATGTCTTTGTTATTTGAGATCTTGCATGCTTTCCGTTGTTAGTAGCTATCTTGGCCAAGTAGATGCTAGCAACTCCAAGAGTTAGTATTTATGCTCGATAGTGGGTTCATGCCTCTGGTAATCTGGGGAAGTGATAGAAATCTCTAAGGTACTAGATGTGCTGTTGCTACTAGGGTGAAAACAACGATCTTTTGTTCATAGAACAATTGTATTGTTTACTTTACACGCAGTTCGTAAAGCAATAATCTGTTGCTTGCAACTTAACACTGGAGGGGGCTCGGATGATAACCTGAAGGTGGATTATTAGTCATAGATGCAGTTGGATGGCGGTCTATGGATTATGTTGTAATGCCCAATCAAGTCTCAAAGGAGTCAAGATGATTAGTATATGCATGTATTGCTTTCTCGGTGTTTGTCAATTGCCCCACTGTAATTTGTTTACCCAGCATGTTATCTATCTAAGGAGAGCCACCTCTAGTGAACTATGGATCCCGGTCCTTTTCTTTACATACAATCTACAATCTTTTACTGCTTTGTGTTTATTTTCTGCAAACTTTTACTTCTTTCCATTCGATACGTTTAATCCTTTGTTTTCCGCAAAACACGGTGAGATTGACAACCTCATCGCAAGTTGGGGACAAAGTTCCGTGGTTGTGTTGTGCAGGTCTCCACGTTGCTACTAGCACCGGTAGTGCGCCCTGCCAAAGCTCAGCTAGTAACACCTTTGAGGTGTTTCCTTGCTCCTACTGGTTCGATTAAACCTTGGTTTCATAACTGAGGGAAACTTGCTGCTGTGCTCATCATACCTTTCTCTTGGGGTTCCCAACGAGCTCTACATCAACACCACGCACCAAGCACTTTTCTGGGCGCCATGTATTGAGCCATCAGCCATCCGTGGGGCACCGTCACAGCCGGCGGCACGAGGATGTCGAAGTGCGCGAACATCACCACCTTGTAGAAGTTCAGCGAGGGCATCTCCATGGCGACACGGTGGAGATTGGAGAGGGAGCGAGGGGGTGGACGACGAAGCGACAGCGCGATGGAGATTGGAGAGGGAGAGGGGATGGGCGACGAAGCGACGCGCTGTGGCGCCTCCTATTTGTACACGAGGACGACGAAGCGACAGGCAGAATATCCAAGGGGCACTGGTCAGACAAAAGGAAGTAATGCAGGGTTAAGACAGATTAATGGGCGACCAAATTTTTTACTCCCAGGACTCCGGGGCCAATAGTTCAGACCGCTAGGTCAACAAGTACAAGTATTACAACTTAAAAAAGGCACGGAGCTTAAGCTAAATAGAACTAGTTATCACACATCTCCTTGATCTTCCTAATCTTAGCCCGATGCGCATCTTCCTGCGAGAGCAAGGATCGAATCGTCTGCTCCTTCCTTTTAGCATCTTCCTTGCACAACTTCAATTGTTTCTCTGCATTTTTCCTCATGCACTTGTCAATACTCGTAGTTGTGAACTGCAGGACTTTGGCCTGGTGAAGATCCTTCCTTGCTTGAGTCAGTTCTTGCTCTGCTTTATCCTTCAGGGCCAACGCCGCGTCCCTCTCCTTCTCGACTTTGCTAACCTTGTCTTCCACCCACCTGAGATCTCGCTTATGCTTGGTCGTGTCAACTGGTTCCCATAGCTTCATCTCAACACTGTCAAGAAGTGAGCTGAATGCGGATTCTTTCAACTCAACAGTCATTTCCCATAGTTTGTCCAGCGTTTTCTGCATCGATTGGGACCACTCTAGATCTACCCATTTGATAACACCGCAACTTCCACCTCGCGTCATTGCATGATGTCCTTGACACCATAGAAACCTCCTGCCTGCGTTTCGTCCTTCGAACGCTACAAATTTAGCGGGCACATATCCATGTTTACATACCAGAGGACTGTCTTCATCCGCTAAACCATGATAGTCGGCGTCATACATCGTCTAGTTGGCCTAACACATCATACGCGCATGAGTAAACGGAGTAGATCTGGCTCAAAAAATAGATAACTGGCCACAGATGATAGAGATAGAGATGAGACGACTCACATCGAAATCACCGTCCCTGTCATCACGACGTGTTTCCTCACCGTCTCCCCTTGAAACCATGACGAGAGGGGGGGTGGCTGCTGAAGAGGGGATTGGGATGGAGGCGCCATCGGCTTGCAGCTACGGCAGGATGTGAGTGAAGTGGGGAAAGTGGCTTCGAGGGGAAGGAAGAGAAGTACGGGGAGGAAGATAAGTCATGGAGACGTGACACTAGGATATGGCCCACTCAACTCGTGAGTCGTGACACTCGCAACAGGGGAGCCCCCGGTGTTGCCAGTTTGTCCAGAGCAAGCGTGGCCAATTATGCCGTAGAACAGATTACTCGCGGATCGATCTCACGAAAACCATCCCAATCGTCCAAGCGCCCCGATCGAACGGTATGTAACAATCGTCAAGCAGAACAACTGTGGTAGGGAGTGCCTTCTAGAAGACTCGGTCTAACGCTAAGGTTAGGGCTCTCCTAAGGTTAATTAGGATCCATATGTGGTTTATGAAAAGAACACACATCCAATGACACTAGTGGATCCATATGTGGTTTGTGAGAAGAACACACATGCAATGACACTGGTGGATCCATATGTGGTTTATGAGAGGAACACACATACAATGACACTAGTGATATGTGGTTTGTGAAAAGAACAAACATGCAATGACACTAGGTGTGGTTCATGGGAAGAACACACATGTAATTACACTGGTGGATCCATGTGTGGTTAATGAGAAAACACACATGCAATGACACTGGGTGTGGTTCATGATATGGTTTGTGAGAATAACATACATGCAATGACTATAGCTATGGTTCATGAGAAGAACACACATGCAATGACACCGGTGTATCCTTATGTGGTTTGTGAGAAGAATACACATGCGATGACACTGGTGATATGTGGTCTGTGAAAAGAACATACATATAATGACTCTAATCGTGGTTAATGAAAAGAGCAGACATGCAATGCACTGGTGGATCCATGTGTGGTTAATGAGAAGAACACACATGCAATGACACCGGGTGTGGTTCATGATATGGTTTGTGAGAAGAACACACATGCAATGACTCTACCTGTGGTTCATGAGAAGAACACACATGCAATGACTCTAACTGTGGTTCATCAAAAGAGGAGACATGCGATGACACCGATGGATCCATGTGTGGTCTATGAGAGGAACACACATCCAATGACACCGGTGGATGCTTACGTGGTTTGAGAGAAGAACACACATGCAATGACTCTAGCTGTGGTTCATGAGAGGAACACACATGCAATGACTCTAACTGTGGTTCATGAAAAGAGGAGACATGCTATGACACCGGTGGATCCATGTGTGGTCTATGAGAGGAACACACATCCAATGACACCGGTGGATATTTACGTGGTTTGTGAGAAGAACACACATGCAATGACACTGGTGATATGTGGTTTGTGAAAAGAACACACATGCAATGACACTGGTGGATCCATATGTGGTTTGTGAGAAGGAAACACATGCAATGACACTGGTGGATCCATGTGTGGTCCATGGGAAGAACACACATGCAATGACACTGGTGATATGTGGTTTGTGAAAAGAACAAACATGCAATGACTCTAATTATGGTTAATGAAAAGAGCAGACATGCAATGACACTGGTGGATCCATGTGTGGTTAATGAGAAGAACACACATGCAATGACACTGGGTGTGGTTCATGATATGGTTTGTGAGAAGAACACACATGCAATGACTCTAGCTGTGGTTCATGAGAAGAACACACATGCAATGACTCTAACTGTGGTTCATCAAAAGAGGAGACATGCGATGACACCGGTGCATCCATGTGTGGTCTATGAGAGGAACACACATCCAATGACACCGGTGGATCCTTACGTGGTTTGTGAGAAGAACACACATGCAATGACACTGGTATACGTGGTCTGTGAAAAGAACACACATGCAATGACACTGTTGGATCCAGATGTGGTTTGTGAGAAGTACACACATGCAATGACACTGGTGGATCCATGTGTGGTCTGTGAAAAGAACACACATGCAATGACACTAGTGATATGTGGTTTGTGAAAAGAACAAACATGCAATGACTCTAACTATGGTTAATGAAAAGAGCAGACATGCAATGACACTGGTCGATCCATGTGTGGTTAATGAGAAGAACACACATGCAATGAGACTGGGTGTGATTCAAGATATGGTTTGTGAGAACAACACACCTGCAAGGACTCTAGTTGTGGTTCATGAGAAGAACACACATGCAATGACTCTAACTGTGGTTCATGAAAAGAGCAGACATGCGATGACATCGGTGGATCCATGTGTGGTCTATGAGAGGAACACACATGCAATGACACTTGTGATATGTGGTCTGTGAAAAGAACACACATGCAATGACACTGGTGGATCCATATGTGGTTTGTGAGAAGGGCACACATGCAATGACACTGGTGGATCCATGTGTGGTTCATGGGAAGAACACACATACAATGACACTGGTGATATGTGGTTTGTGAAAAGAACAGATATGCAATGACTCTAACTGTGGTTAATGAAAAGAGCAGACATGCAATGACACTGGTGGATCCATGTGTGGTTAATGAGAAGAACACACATGCAATGACACTGGGTGTGGTTCATGATATCGTTTGTGAGAATAACACACATGCAATGACTCTAGCTGTGGTTCATGAGAAGAACACACATGCAATGACACTGGTCTATTCTTATGTGGTTTGTGAGAAGAACACACATGCAAGGAATTTAGCTGTCGTTCATGGAAAGAACACACATCCAATGACTCTAGCTGTGGTTCATGAGAAGAACACACATCCAATGACACTGGTGGATCCATGTGTGGTCTGTGAGAGGATCACACATGCAATGACTCTAACTGTGGTTCATGAAAAGAGCAGACGTGCAATGACACTGGTGGATCCATGTGTGGTTTGTGGGAGGAACACACATCCAATGACACTGCTGGATCCATATGTGGTTTGTGAGAAGAACACACATGCAATGACACTGGTGGATCGATGTGTGGTCTGTGGGAAGAACACACATGCAATGACTCTAGATGTGGTTCATGAAAAGAGCAGACATGCGATGACACCGGTGGATCCATGTGTGGTCTATGAGAGGAACACACATCCACTGACACCGGTGGATCCATATGTGGTTTGTGAGAAGGACACACATGAAATGACACTGGTGGATCCATGTGTGGTTGATGACCCACAAGTATAGGGGGTGTGTCGCAGTATTTTCGAGGGAAGTGAAACCCAATTTATTGATTCGACACAAGGGGAGCCAAAGAATATTTATAAGCCTTAACAACTGAGTTGTCAATTTAGCTGCACCTAGAAACAATCTTGCTCACAGCTTTTTATTAGTAGCAACAGTTTTGTAGTAGGAATAGCAAAGTAACAGCAATACTAAAGCAAAGACAGTAGTAACAAAAGCAGTAACAGTGGGATTCGAGTGCGGTAGGCATAGGGATGGATGGACGAGCGTTGCATGGACAAGACAATCCACATAGCAATCAGAACATAGGGCAATTGCAGATAAATATGATAAAGCATTCAAGTACTAGACAATCCTAGGCATGTGGTCCATATATAGTCATACGTGCTCGCAATGAGACCTTGCACACCATCTTTTGTCCTGCCAGCCCGTTTGCAGCGGGGCCTCTAGGGAACTACTGGCAATTAAGGTGCTCCTTTTAATAGAGCACCGGAGCAAAGCAATAACACTCCATGAACACATGTGATCCTCACATCAAAGCCTTTCCCTTCCGGTTATCCCGATTTCTGTCACTTCGGGGCCATAGGTTCCGGACAACGACGTGTGTATACAACTTGCAGATAAAACCCAAAACAATACTATCATAATGAATCAATAACATGTTCAGATCTGAAATCATGGCACTCGGGCCCTAGTGACAAGCATTAAGCACAACAAGTCGCAACAAAGTCATAAAGCACTAATAAAAGATACTAGACACCATGCCCTAACAATCTGATGCCATTACATGAACGATCTCATCCAATCCCTACCATCCCCATAGCCTATAGCGGGGGATTACTCACTCATAGATGGGGGAAACATGGATGGTCGATGAAGATGATGGTGGAGATCGATGGAGATGGCTCCGGGGGCACTTCCCCGTCCCGGCAGGGTGCCGGAACAGAGACTTTCTATCCCCCGAATCTCCCCTTCAGTGGAACTTTTCGTGGAAAAACGTTGAACCCCCAAAGTTTTTAGGTCAGAAGGCTTCTTATAGGTGAAGAGGGAGACCGAGGGGGTGCCTGGGGCCACCACACCATGCCCTGGCGCGGCCAGGCCCAGCCCGCGCCTGGGGGGGTGTGGCCAGCCCCTGGCCCTCTTCCGTCTCGTATTCTGGCTCCTGGAGTCTTCTGAAAAAATAGGCACTTTGGCTTTTGTCCCGTCCAATTCCGAGAATATTCATTTTCTGATTTTCCTGTAACCAAAAACAGCAGAAAAGAGGCAGCTGGCACTGTGGCTCTTGTTAATAGGTTAGTCCAAGAAATCATATGAAAAGTACTCCAAAGTGTGGACAAAACACAAGAAAGTGGATAAAACCAAGCATGGAACATCAAAAATTATAGATACATTTCCAATGTATCAACATCCCCAAGCTTAACTCATGCTCGTCCTCGAGTAGGTAAGTGATAAAAAAGAAAGAATAATTTTTGAGGTGACATGCACCATCAAAGACTTGATCAAAGTATTTATAAAACATTCAAAGCTAGGATCATAGTACTTCAATCATAACATGAAAGACAAAGTTATAACAATAAGACATAGCAACTATGATGCAACATGAAAAGGCACAAACAAAAGATTCATGAATAACAATGCTTTGCAAGACGGTTGTTTGTTTCACATAAAGAAAACATAGCATAATAGTATTCAGCTTGTCCCTCAATAGAGTAGCAAATATAAATGCATAGGACACCTTCAAAGTTCATAAGAGTGACTAGATACAATAGTTTAAAACAAGCAATAACAAGTTATGCATCAATCAACTAGTCTTGGGACAATGCACATAGAACTAAGAATGGCCACTATGCTCTCAAAGTAAGTGCATAAAGATAGAAGGTGGAGACTCAATATAATGGTGGAAGAAAGGCCTTTTGTAAAAGGAAGTAGGGATTCAAGTCTCATAAAGAGCTTCCAAAAATTATGGTACTTATAGCTTTCAGCTCTGATTGCCCCAATCATAAGCATCTTGAAGTGATTAAGGTTAAAGTGAACAAACTATGGTGTACATGCTTGACGAAGTATAAGTCAGAAATCTCATGTCCCTTGTATACGAGGGCCGCTCCTCATGCTACTCAAGTTTAGTCACCGGTAAGTTCTTGTCATTGTAAGTACATGTGTATCATAGAGAACCGCCAACGGGGTACCCCTTGCCCGATGATACGGAAGAATCCCCATATCAAAATGACAAGGCAAGCAGACAACGAGCATCTCAGCATTCTTCTTATTTACCATGGGAATATGGTGTTTTTTTCTCTCTTTCCTCTTTTCATAGTATCTTTTTTTCTTTTCTCTTTTTTCTCAATATAGGACTCTTTTTTTATAAGAAGAATGCTTCATAGACAGCTCATTATGGTTATGCTGCAGGTTTCCACCATGTCAGCATGGATTAGACCAGCGGCCCAGGCGTTACTCTAACACATATACATAACTCCATGGACTTACAATCTCCCCTTTCATTTCACACCGACGACATCCATATATAAAAGAGCATGATATCAACTAGGTACAAGTACCAAGTGCAATGTTAAAAGCGTTCCCCATGAAAGCATGGTTCTGCTAATCCCCAACAAATAAGTGCAAGCATATACAACATAGACGATGCAATGGTTCGAGTTTATTAAGGGCAAGAAAAGTAAAGTGTGCCATCAAGTTCGTGAGAGCTTTAATCACTAGTTTTCTCGTAACAAGTGGAGGGTAAACAAAAGCATGAATATACTTGGAATAACATATGCTAGTAGGTAGGTATGGTGGACTCTTTGGAATAACTTGGTTTAGGGAGTTGGATGCATGAGTGGAACTCATACTTGGTTGTGGAGGCTAGCAAAAGACTGGGAGCGACAAACTAAGAGAGCAATAATGGCCATAATCATGCAGAGCGACAACACATCATTGATCAAAGCATAAAGCGATACTACAAGTTGAAAACTAAAGGATCGTAAAGGCTTATGGTGACTTGGGATAGTCATAACATGGTGTGAGCATGCGCCAAGTCAACCCAAATAAAGCATCAAAGGAGAATACCACTATATTATGCTTTAATATGCTAAAACAACGCATGATTCATCCAAGGCACATTAAGCAATCTCAATTGTTTATAACAAGTCATGCTACATCAAAGAATACTAAGCATAAATCCAAAACAATATCAAGCATGGCATGACAAAGCATAGGCCACAGTCAAAAACAAGCTCTCTTTACCACTTAAGCATCCTACTCTTTTCCAAACCAAACCAAACCAAACTATTTGAACACCAATGTATGAAAGAGGGGGTCCAACCAATTTATTCAGAAAACTAAGCAAACAGAAACAAACGAAAACCAAAACAAAAATGCAAAAGAAGACGCTCCAAGAAAAACACAATTGTACATGAAACAATAAAAATGAAGCGTTTGGAAGAAACCTGGGATTTTTATTGATGAAGAAGGGGATGCCTTGGGCATCCCCAAGCTTTGACGCTTGTACTTCTTTAATATTTCTTGGGGTGACAGGTGTGGCATCCCCAAGCTTGAGCTTTAGTCCATCCTTCATCTTATTACTCATTCCTTCCATACACCTGAAAATTTTCCTTCATACAAAACTTCACACAATCTTTATTAGCAACATTAGTGCACCAAGATAAATAAGTCTTAAGGTTTAGTTCTACCACCAAATAAACTTCCATTAGAACACTAGCTAATGTAGCACTTCCCTCAAAAAGCTCAATTCCCTAAAAGAACTTAAAAAGGAACCAACAAGAAGCAAATGCAGAAAATGGCAGAAATCTGTCAAAACAGACCAGCAGGTAAAGACGAATTTTTTCGAAGACCTTCTGTTGCTCAAATCAAAAAGTGTTGAACTAACGAAAGTTAGATAACAACCTGGGGCAGAAGCAAAAAAATTCACGTCTCAAAAAGATGTTCAGAGATTTTACACGAATATTTATGGTGAAGCACAGAAATCTGTTTCGGGACAGCAACTTTCCCAATCATTACTTCTCTCTCATTAGAGGTTACTCTTGGCACAAAAAGCAAATAAAAAGGTAATGAGCGGTTATTACCGAAGTAATAACTTCCAAGACTCATCTAGAACTTTTGGGTTATCTCCCAATAAGTACTTTTCTTTAATGCCTTTAAGTTAGGCAAAAGCAAAAACTGAAAATGGATAAAATAGAAGTAAGCGGAGATAATCATGGTGAAAACATTGTTTTGTTCAATGAAATCCTTTTGTTAACAAGGTTGATCAGGTATTGTTACCAAAAAAATTTCATATGATACAAAACTTTGTATTCCACTAATGATTATGTTACCTCAACCTTGATAGCAATGGTCCCAATCATAATAGTTTCAAATTTTTCTCTTGGTATGGGACAATATATTTCTCCAACTTGAATGCCCTCAACATGTTCAATTGAATTAAAACCATAAGTCCTTTCAATATTCTTGGGGAAATAGATAGTATGTTCCTTGTCATTGACATTGAATGTCACCTTCCCTTGATTACAATTAATAACAGCTCCTGCAATATTTAACAAAAGGTCTCCCAAGAATAATAGACATAATATCATCTTCAGGCATAAAAGTTTGAGAGGATGCTCTCATAAGAAATATGAGTTGAAGTAAAAGAGAGCATCGAGAAGCAAATTCAAAACACATTTAAGTATAACCCACTTCCTATGCATAGGAATCGTGTATACAAATAAATTCACAAAGAACAAAGTGACAAGCATAGGAAGATAAAACAAGAGTAACTTCAAAACTTTCAGCACATAGAGAGGTGTTTCAATACCATGAAAACTTCTACAACCATATTTTCCTCTCTCATAATGATTTTCAGTAGCCTCATGAATAAACTCAACAATATAACTATCACATAAAGCATGCTCTTCATGATCTACAAGCATAAGAGCTTTATTATAAACATTTTCAAAAGAAACCTCGGGAACATAACATTCATCCTCCTTTAGTAAGCATGGAGGGCAATCAAATAATGTAAGGGATAAAGAGATACTCTCATTAGAAGGTAGGCATGGGTAGCTAATCCATTCTTCCTCCTTTTGTTCATCACTCTCCTCCTCTTTTTCATCTAATGAGATTTCAGGTTCATCAATTTCTTCTTCCATAGGAGCCTGCAAGGCATTAGTCTCTTCCATAGGGTCCTGCAAGGCATTAGTATCTTCCATTTGTGGAAAGAATCTATTAAAATATTCAAGGATATAGCTATTTTCATCCTTGTAATTATCAAAGCAAAATTTAAGTATACCATAAACCTCATGCTTATAAGGTGAATCATCAATATTTTCAAGCAAACTAGCAAGTTCAAAAGCACCCTTCCAAGCAATAAATTCTTCAATTTGTTCCGCATCATAAAAGTCATAAATTCCTTTAGCAATGGAAGATATGGTATCATTATCACTATACTCACATTGAAAAGGGAGGTGTTTATACCTCTTTCTGCAACAAGACTCATCACAGCAATAAGTAACATTATAAGTAGAGCAAACGTTTCTAGCAATGGTATACAATCTATCAATTTGTTCCCATAAGTGTTTCCCTTTTTATGACAAGTGGTGTTCCTTATAATAATATTTTGATCTTCTGTGAACCCACCTTGCCAATAAGCTTCAGTTTCAAAGAAACCAACCATTGACAACAAGCATGACAAAGCAAGACAATAACAGACCAACGAAAATAACAACTAGAGTAGGAACTAATTTTTTTTGTATTTTTGATAAAGAAACAAGCAAACAAGGAGAAAATAAACTTAGCTTGAACAATAGTGAATCCAGGTGAACTTTATAAATAAAGCTATGCTCCCCGGCAATGGCTCCAGAAAATAGTCTTGATGACCCACAAGTATAGGGGGTGTATCGCAGTATTTTCGAGGGAAGTGAAACCCAATTTATTGATTCGACACAAGGGGAGCCAAAGAGTATTTATAAGCCTTAACAACTGAGTTGTCAATTTAGCTGCACCTGGAAACAATCTTGCTCACAGCAGTTTATCAGTAGCAATGGTTTTGTAGTAGGAATAGCAAAGTAACAGCAGTAGTAAAGCAAAGACAGTAGTAACAAAAGCAGTAACAGTGGGATTCGAGTGCGGTAGGCATAGGGATGGATGGACGGGCGTTGCGTGGACAAGACAATCCATATAGCAATCAGAACATAGGGCAATTGCAGATAAATAAGATAAAGCATCCAAGTACTAGACAATCCTAGGCATGTGTTCCATATATAGTCATACGTGCTCGCAATGAGAACTTGCACAACATCTTTTGTCCTGCCAGCCCATTTGCAGCGGGGCCTCTAGGGAACTACTGACAATTAAGGTGCTCCTTTTAATAGAGCACCGGAGCAAAGCATTAACACTCCATGAACACATGTGTATACAACTTGCAGATAAGACCCAAAACAATACTATCATAATGAATCAATAACATGTTCAGATCTGAAATCATGGCACTCGGGCCCTAGTGACAAGCATTAAGCACAACAAGTCGCAACAAAGTCATAAAGCACTAATAAAAGATCCTAGGCACCATGCCCTAACAATCTGATGCCATTACATGAATGATCTCATCCAATCCCTACCATCCCCATAGCCTACAGCGGGGGATTACTCACTCATAGATGGGGAAACATGGATGGTCGATGAAGATGATGGTGGAGATCGATGGAGATGGCTCCGGGGGCACTTCCCCGTCCCGGCAGGGTGCCGGAATAGAGACTTTCTGTCCCTTGAATCTCCCCTTCGGTGGTGGCGACGCAGCGGAACTTTTCGTGGAAAAACGTCAAACCCCCAAAGTTTTTAGGTCAGAAGGCTTCTTATAGGCAAAGAGGGAGACCGAGGGGGTGCCTGGGGCCACCACACCATGCCCTGGCACGGCCAGTCCTAGCCCGTGCCTGGGGGGTGTGGCCAGCCCCTGGCCCTCCTCCGTCTCGTATTCTGGCTCCTGGAGTCTTCTGGAAAAATAGGCACTTTGGCTTTTGTCTCGTCGAATTCCGAGAATATTCATTTTCTGACTTTCCTGAAACCAAAAACAGCAGAAAACAGGCAGCTGGCACTGTGGCTCTTGTTAATAGGTTAGTCCAAGAAATCATATGAAAAGTACTCCAAAGTGTGGACAAAACACAAGAAAGTGGATAAAGCCAAGCATGGAACATCAAAAATTATAGATACATTTCCAATGTATTAGTGGTCCATGGGAAGAACACACATGCAATGACACTGGTGATATGTGGTTTGTGAAAAGAACAGACATGCAATGACTCTAAATGTGGTTAATGAAAAGAGCAGACATGCAATGACACTGGTGGATCCATGTGTGGTTAATGAGAAGAACACACATGCAATGACACTGGGTGTGGTTCATGATAAGGTTTGTGAGAAGAACACACATGCAATGACTCTAGTTGTGGTTCATGAGAAGAACACACATGCAATGACTCTAACTGTGGTTCATGAAAAGAGGAGACATGCGATGACACCGGTGGATCCATGTGTGGTCTATGAGAGGAACACACATCCAATGACACCGGTGGATCCTTACGTGCTTTGTGAGAAGAACACACATGCAATGACACTGGTGATACGTGGTTTATGAAAAGAACAAACATGCAATGACATTGTTGGATCCATATGTGGTTTGTGAGAAGGACACAGATGCAATGACACTGGTGGATCCATGTGTGGTCTGTGAGAAGAACACACATGCAATGACACTGGTGATATGTGGTTTGTGAAAAGAACAGACATGCAACGACTCTAACTGTGCTTAATGAAAAGAGCAGACATGCAATGACACTGGTGGATCCATGTGTGGTTAATGAGAAGAACACACATGCAATGACACTAGGTGTGATTCATGATATGGTTTGTGAGAAGAACACACATGCAAGGAATCTAGCTGTGGTTCATGAGAAGAACACACATGCAATGCCTCTAACTATGGTTCATGAAAAGAGCAGTCATGCGATGACACCGGTGGATCCATGTGTGGTCTATGAGAGGAACACACATGCAATGGCACTGGTGATATATGGTCTGTGAAAAGAACACACATGCAATGACATTGGTGGATCCATACGTGGTTTGTGAGAAGGACACACATGTAATGACACTGGTGGATCCATGTGTGGTTCATGGGAAGAACACACATGCAATGACTCTAGATGTGGTTCATGAAAAGAGCAGACATGCGATGACACCGGTGGATCCATGTGTGGTCTATGAGAGGAACACACATCCAATGACACCGGTGGATCGTTACGTGGTTTGCGAGAAGAACAGACATGTAATGACACTGGTGATATGTGGTATGTGAAAAGAACACACATGCAATGACACTGGTGGATCCATATGTGGTTTGTGAGAAGGACACACATGCAATGACACTAGTGGATCCATGTGTGGTTCATGGGAAGAACAGACATGCAATGACACTGGTGATATGTGGTTTGTGAAAAGAACAGACATGCAATGAATCTAACTGTGGTTAATGAAAAGAGAAGACATGCAATGACACTAGTGGATCCATGTGTGGTTAATGAGAAGAAGACACATGCAATGACACTGGGTGTGGTTCACTATATGGTTTGTGAGAACACACATGCAATGACTCTAGTTGTGGTTCATGAGAAGAACACACATGCAATGACTCTAACTGTGGTTCATGAAAAGAGCAGACATGCGATGACACAGGTGGATCCATGTGTGGTCTATGATAGGAACACACATCCAATGACACCGATCGATCCTTACATGGTTTGTGAGAAGAACACACATGCAATGACACTGGTGATATGTGGTCTGTGAAAAGAACACACATGCAATGACACTGTTGGACCCATATGTGGTTTGTGAGAAGGACACACATGCAATGACACTGGTGGATCCATGTGTGGTCCATGGGATGAACACACATGCAATGATACTGGTGATATGTGGTTTGTGAAAAGAACAGACATGCAATGACTCTAACTGTGGTTCATGAAAAGAGAAGACATGCAATGACACTCGTGGATCCATGTGTGGTTAATGAGAAGAACACACATGCAATGACACAGGGTGTGGTTCATGATATGGTTTATGAGAAGAACACACATGCAATGACTCTAGCTAAGGTTCATGAGAAGAACACACATGCAATGACTCTAACTGTGGTTCATGAAAATAGGACACATGTGATTACACCGGTGGATCCATGTGTGGTCTATGAGAGGAACACACATCCAATGACACCGGTGGATCCTTACGTGCTTTGTGAGAAGAACACACATGCAATGACACTGGTGATATATGGTCTGTGAAAAGAACACACATGCAATGACACTGTTGGATCCATATGTGGTTTGTGAGAAGGACACACATGCAATGACACTGGTGGATCCATGTGTGGTCTGTGAGAAGAACACACATGCAATAACACTGGTGATATGTAGTTTGTGAAAAGAACAGACATGCAATGACTCTAACTGTGGTTAATGAAAAGAGCAGACGTGCAATGACACTGGTGGATCCATGTGTGGTTAATGAGAAGAACACACATGCAATGACACTGGGTGTGGTTCATTAGATGGTTTGTGAGAAGAACTGAAGGAAATATGCCCCGAGAGGCAACAATAAAGTTGTTATTATATATTCCTTATACATGATAGATGTTTATTTTACATGCTAGAAATGTATTGATTCGCAAACATCAATAAATGTGTGTTTAATAAACAAAAAGGGTTCCTAGTCATGCCTCTCTTATAGACTAGCTTGTTGATTAACAAGATGATCAAGGTTTCCGGATCATGGACATTGGATGTTGTTAATAACAAGGTCACACCATTGGTGGAATGATGTGATGAACATTCATCCCAAGTATAGCATTACGATCAAGTCATTATGTTTATATTTCTATGACATCATACGAAGTAATCTTTATTCTTAGACCATGAGATCATGTTAATTGCTAACACCAGAAGAGTATCTTGATAACATCAAACGTCACACCGTAACAGGGTGACTATAAAGATGGGTTCAGTACTACGAAGGTGTTATGTTGAGGCTCATGGATCAAGAGTGGAATTTGTCAATCCAGATGATGGATAGATATACTCTGGGCCCTCTTGGTGATATCACATTAGGATAGCTTGCAAGCAAGTGATGTGATCACTAGAATGTTATATCATGGGAACGAGAAAAGAGTGCATGTCGGTAACGAGATCAAACTAGGTATGGAGATACCGATGATCGAATCTCGGACATGTAATATATCGAGAGACAAAGGGATTTAGTTACAAGCATTAAAGGTTCTCATGATCACAGGAGTCATCGTTGAATGTGTAGGAGTCAGTACGGATCTCCAGGTCCCGCTGCTGATTATTGATCGGAGAAGGGTCTCGATCATGTCTGCATTATTCGCGAACCGTAGGGTGGCACACTTAAGAGTTACCGGACACCATTTTGGAGCACATATGTTTCAGACGAAAGAATTGCAAAGCGTAGGAATTGTTTCAATAGAAACCGGAAATTGTTTCGAGTGAAATTGCAGAAGGTGGTTCTGCATGTGATATTGAAATATTGCAAGGGGATATATGTGAATGTTTGTTAATTAAAGTAATTAACAAAATTCTGAATAAATTTAATAAAAAGAGTTTTATTAAATGAGAGAGCGTTAAATTTGGAGAAATTTAATGCATTTAAGGTGGAGGCTTTAAAAGGGAATGTGAAGAGGCATTTTAATGTGGAGGGGTTACCACCACATGAATGGGGGAGGTGAGGGGTCAACCCCCCATGCGCCGGCCATGGAGAGAGTGGGCACCCCCTCCTCCTATAAAAGGCCACCCATTCCCTCCTTCATCCACACACCTCCTTGTGAAGGATCTCTCTCCCCCTCTAGAATTATTCCCCCATGGTCTCGGATTAGCGAGATACATGTTCCCGGTGGCATTTCGTCTGGAAGGAGTTGCTGCTTCCGCTGGATCGCTGGAGTGAGGAGGTGGAGGTTGTCCGGTGGCTTGAACGTGTGTGCGAGTGCGGATGCGCTGCTGAGTTGCGGCGCTCGGACTTCCTCACGATCTTGAGATCGGCAAGTGTACGATTACATCAACCACGAGTTCCTACTCGTTAACAAAGCTCGTTGTCTACGAGGGTAAGTTCTCGTTGGATGTATGTTCACCCGTTGCTTTGTACCTAGTAGATAGATCTTGGCGTGTAGTTCACACCGTAGGAAATTTTTTGTTTTCTATGTTGCAGACCCAACAGTGGTAATAGAGCCTGATCTATGCGTACGTGCTTAGCACGGGTAGTACACATATGGTTGATATGTGGGCGATGGTGATCATGTTATTGCATCTTCTATTTATTTTGGATATTGGTGGCATAGTGGGATGAAGCGGCCCGGACCAACCTTACATGTCATCGTACATGAGAGCGGTTCCACGACTGACATGCAACTTGTTTTGCATAAGTGGCTGGCGAGTGTCTGTCTCTCCTACTATAGTCAATATCTGATTTACAACGAGTTGCTAATAACTTAGTTATCCTCATTGTGGTTCATGTTCGTAGGTAAGAATGGTTCTATCTCCGAAAGCCCTAAGCCACGTAAAACTTGCAATTGATAAATTATAGGCGTCTAGTTTAGATCGTTGCTGGGCTAGTGTGTTGATATGGTATTGTTGTAAGTAGATGTATGGTGGATACTCTTACAACACACTCAACGTGTAAGTTCCATAGACCTTGGCCTTACACACAAAGGAATGATAGAGATCATACCATGATGCAAGTGATAGAGATCAAATGCACGGACCATATCATCTCACTTTACACATTAGATGTTAGCATCTTATACTGCTAGTTTGGCGCGTTTGATAGCATTATAAGATGATCCCTCTTTTAGATATCAAGATAAAAATGTGTTCTTCCTTGAGTATACACCGTTCTATGGATCGTGTTTCGAGACATCACATGATGATCGGGTGTATTCGAATCTATGCTTTCATAGGAACGGGTGTATGACAGTTTTACACACGCGAATACTAAGGTTCTTACTTAGCGAGCCTAGCATGTACAGACATGGCCTCGGAACACGGACCGAAAGGTTAAGCATGAGTCATATGGTTGATATGATGCCCATATAGATGCTCGCCTTTGAAGCTATATCAACTCACGTGATGATCGGACTTGGTATAGTGGATTTGGTTCATGTAATCACCAAAAGGACACGAGGGATGTCGTTTTTGAGTGGGAGTTCATTAGTAATTTGGATTAGTTGAACTCAATCTATCATAAACTTTGTCTAAATAAACTTTATAAATTTTGTTGTAGATGGCACCACCTGCTTTTAATTTTAATGTGTTCATGGAGAAAGAGAAACTTGCTGCGAATGGTAGCAACTTCACCAACTGGGCTATGAATTTGAGTATTCTCCTCACTACTGCACAAAAGCAATATGTGCTTGATGCGCCGCTAGGCCCCCCACCAGCTCCTGATGCCCCTGACGAGGAAAAGAATGTCTATGTGACTCGTTAGGAGGACCACAACTTAGTTCATTGCGGCATACTGTATGGGCTAGAGCCAGAACTTCGAAAGCGTTTCGAAAATAGCAATGCCTTTGATACCATGGGAGAATTGAAAATGATTTTCGATACCCATGCTGCCGTAGAGAGTTATAATGCTACAGAAAAGTTCTTTAGCTGCATGATGGAGGAAAACAGCTCCGTTGAGCACGTACTCAAAATGTCTGGGTACGCCGATAAGCTTGTGTCCTTGGGAATAATGATTCCCATTGACTTAGGCATACATCGTGTTCTCCAATCTCTGCCACCTAGCTACAAGAGCTTCGTGATGAACTATAATATGCAGGGCATGAAGAAGTCTCTTCCCGAGCTTCTGTCAATGCTTAAGACTGCATAAGTGGAGATTAGGAAAGAACATCAAGTGTTGATGATCAATAGGACCACCGGTTTCAAGAAGGACAAGAAAGGAAAGCACAAGGGAAAGAAGGGTGGCAAGTATGTTGCCACGCCTGAAAAGAAACCCCGGGCTGGCCCTAAGTCTGACACCGAGTGCTACTATTGCAAGGGGACTGGCCATTGGAAGCGCAACTGCCCCAAGTATTTGGCGGACAAGAAGTCCAGCAAGGCAAACAAAGG
This sequence comes from Avena sativa, assembly GCA_916181665.1. Taxonomy (NCBI): domain Eukaryota; kingdom Viridiplantae; phylum Streptophyta; class Magnoliopsida; order Poales; family Poaceae; genus Avena; species Avena sativa. Next base: position 30,323,096 of record OV702291.1, read on the forward strand.
TATATGTGATATACATGTTACTGATGTGTACTTGACTAGTACTCGCAGTAGCACCTGGGTATTTGATACCGGATCGGTTGCTAATATATGTAACTCGGTTCAGGGGCTACGGAACAAGCGACAGCTAGCAAGGGATGAGGTCAGGGTGCGGGTCGACAATGGATCAAGAGTTGATGTGATCGCCGTCAGGATGCTACCTCTCCATTTGCCATCGGGATTAGTTATAAACCTAAATAATTGTTATTTGGTGCCTGCACTGAGCATGAACATTGTATGTGGATCGTGTTTGATGCAAAGTGGTCATTCCTTTAAATCTGAGAACAATGGTTGTTCGATTTATAAGAATGATATCTTTTATGGTCATGCACCTATGTTGAATGGTTTATTTCTATTGGATCTCGATAGTAATATTACGCACATTCATAATGTGAATGCTAAAAAGATTGAACTTGATGATGATATGTCTACATATATGTGGCACTGCCGTCTAGGTCATATTGGCGTTAAACGCATGAAGAAACTCCATTCTGATGGACTTTTGGAATCACTTGATTTTGAATCATTTGATACATGTGAGCCATGCCTTATGGGCAAGATGACTAGAACGCCGTTTTCCGGTTCAATGGAACGGGCGACAAATCTGTTGGAGATCATACATACTGATGTGTGTGGACCAATGAGTTTGTCGGCGTGAGGTGGATATCGTTATTTTGTTACTTTCACGGATGATTTGAGTAGATATGGGTATATCTATTTGATGAAACACAAGTCTGAAACTTTTGAAAAGTTCAAGGAATTTCAAAATGAAGTGGAAAATCGTCGTAATAGAAAGATCAAGTTTCTACGGTCTGACCATGGAGGAGAGTATCTAAGTTACGAGTTTAGCACACACATGAAAGAGTGTGGAATAGTTTCACAACTCACGCCTGCCGGAACACCACAACGTAATGGTGTGTCGGAACGTCGTAATCGTACCTTATTGGATATGGTTCGATCTATGATGTCTCTGACTGACTTACCTCTGTCATTTTGGGGTTATGCACTGGAAACAGCTGCATTCACTTTAAATCGGGCACCATCTAAATCCATTGAAACGACACCGTATGAATTATGGTTTGGAAACAAACCTAAGCTGTCATTTCTTAAGGTTTGGGGATGCAATGTTTATGTGAAGAAACTTCAACCGGATAAACTCAAACCCAAAGTGGAAAAATGCGTCTTCATAGGATATCCTAAGGAAAAAATTGGGTATACCTTCTATCATAGATCAGAGGGCAAGGTTTTTGTTGCAAAGAATGGATCCTTTCTTGAGAAGGAGTTTCTCGTGAAAGGTGTGAGTAGTCGGAAGGTAGAACTCGAAGAGGTTATTGAACCTTCTCTTCATGGAATGGCGAGTGGCGCAACACCGGAAGTTGTTTCGGAGTTGAATTCACCTGATGAAGAGAGAGCTAATGATAATAATCATGAAACTCCGAAAGAGGACACTACCGAACCTCGCAGGTCAAGCAGGACACGTGCAGCTCCTGAACTGTACGACAATCCTGTTGTGAATTTCATGGTTGATGAAATGGATGACCCTGCGATGTATGAAGAAGCGATGATGAGCCCGGATTCCAACAAATGGCTAGAAGCCATGAAATCCGAGATGGAATCCATGTACGAGAACCAAGTTTGGAACTTGGTGGACTTACCTCACGATCGAAAGGCCGTTGAGAATAAATGGATTTTCAAAAGGAAAACTGATGCTGATGGTAATGTGACCATCTATAAGGCTCGACTTGTCGCAAAGGGGTTTCGACAAATTCAAGGAGTTGACTACGATGAGACATTCTCTCCCGTAGCGATGCTTAAATCGGTTAGGATTATGTTAGCAATTGCTGCATATTTCGATTATGAAATATGGCAGATGGATGTCAAAACTGCGTTCCTCAATGGTAAGATTGAAGAAGAGTTGTATATGATACAACCTAAGGGTTTTGTCGATCCTAAGGATGCTAATAAGGTGTGCAAACTTCAGCGATCCATCTATGGACTAAAGCAAGCATCACGAAGTTGGAATCTCCGCTTTTATGAGGTGATCAAAGAGTTTGGATTCTCCAAACTTATGGAGAAGCTTGTATTTACAAGAAATTGAGTGGGAGCAATGTGGCATTTCTGATATTATATGTGGATGACATATTATTGATTGGAAATGATATAGATCTTTTAAACAGTGTTAAAAGTTATCTAAACAGCAAATTTTCGATGAAAGACCTTGGTGAAGCATCATATATATTAGGCATTAAAATCTATAGAGATAGATCAAGGCGCCTAATTGGGCTATCGCAGAGTACATACCTTGATAAGATATTAAAGAAGCTTAATATGGACGAAAGTAAGAAGGGGTTCTTACCTATGTTGCAAGGTAAGACATTGAGTAAGACTCAAAGTCCGGCTACGGCGGAAGAAAGAGAGATGATGGATAAGATCCCCTATGCCTCGGCCATAGGCTCTATTATGTATGCCATGCTATGTACAAGACCGGATGTGGCACATGCTATTAGTTTGACTAGTAGGTACCAATCTGATCCTGGTTCGGAACACTGGATAGCGGTAAAGAACATCCTCAAGTACTTGAGAAGAACTAAGGATATGTTTCTCATATACGGAGGTGAAGAAGAGCTAGTCGCTAAGTGTTATGTTGATGCTAGCTTTGACACCGATCCGGATGACTCTAAGTCTCAATCCGGATATGTATTTCTCTTGAACGGAGCAGCAGTTAGTTGGAGGAGTTCCAAACAACCTGTGGTGGCTGGATCAACAATGGAGGCGAAATATGTTGCTGCTTCAGAAGCGGCGCAGGAGGCAGTTTGGATGAAAGAGTTCATTATGGAACTGGGTGTGGTTCCCAGTGCGTTGGACCCGATGGTGATCTATTGTGACAACAATGGAGCCATAGCCAACGCAAAGGAACCAAGGTCTCACAAGAATTCCAAACATATTAAGTGCCAGTTTCACTCCATCCGCGAGCATGTCAAGGATGGAGATATAAAGATTTGTAAAGTACACACGGACCTAAATGTAGCAGATCCGTTGACTAAAGTTCTCCCTAGGGCAAAACATGATCAATACCAGAACTCCATGGGTGTTAGATTTATCACTATGTGAACTAGATTATTATCTCTAGTGCAAGTGGGAGACTGAAGGAAATATGCCCTGAGAGGCAATAATAAAGTTGTTATTATATATTCCTTATACATGATAGATGTTTATTTTACATGCTAGAAATGTATTGATTCAGAAACATCAATACATGTGTGTTTAATAAACAAAAAGGGTTCCTAGTCATGCATCTCTTATAGACTATCTTGTTGATTAACAGGATGATCAAGGTTTCCTGATCATGGACATTAGATGTTGTTAATAAAAGGTCACACCATTGGTGGAATGATGTGATGAACAATCATCCGAAGTATAGCATTACGATCAAGTCATTATGTTTATATTGCTATAACATCATACGAAGTAATCTTTATCCTTAGACCATGAGATCATGTTAATTGCTAACACCGGAAGAGTATCTTGATAACATCAAACGTCACACCGTAACAGGGTGACTATAAAGATGGGTTCAGTACTACGAAGGTGTTATGTTGAGGCTCATGGATCAAGAGTGGAATTTGTCAATCCAGATGACGGATAGATATACTCTGGGCCCTCTCGGTGATATCACATTAGGATAGCTTGCAAGCAAGTGATGTGATCACTAGAATGTTATATCACGGGAACGAGAAAAGAGTGCACGTCGGTAAGGAGATCAAACTAGGTATGGAGATACCGATGATCGAATCTCGGACATGTAATATATCGAGAGACAAAGGGATTTAGTTACAAGCGTTAAAGGTTCTCACGATCACAGGAGTCATCGTTGAATGTGTAGGAGTCAGTACGGATCTCCAGGTCCCGCTGCTGATTATTGATCGGAGAAGGGTCTCGATCATGTCTGCATTATTCGCGAACCGTAGGGTGGCACACTTAAGAGTTACCGGACACCATTTTGGAGCACATATGTTTCAGACGAAAGAATTGCAAAGCGCAGGAATTGTTTCAATAGAAACCGGAAATTGTTTCGAGTGAAATTGCAGAAGGTGGTTCTGCATGTGATATTGAAATATTGCAAGGGGCTATATGTGAATGTTTTTTAATTAAAGTAATTAACAAAATTCTGAATAAATTTAATAAAAAGAGTTTTATTAAATGAGAGAGCATTAAATTTGGAGAAATTTAATGCATTTAAAGTGGAGACTTTAAAAGGGAATGTGAACAGGCATTTTTAATGTGGAGGGGTTACCACCACATGAATGGGGGAGGTGAGGGGTCAACCCCCCATGCGCCGGCCATGGAGAGAGGGGGAACACCCTCCTCCTATAAAAGGCCACCCATTCCCTCCTTCATCCACACAACTCCTTGTGAAGGATCTCTCTCCCCCTCTAGAATTATTTCCCCATGGTCTCGGATTAGCAAGATACATGTTCCCGGTGGCATTTCGTCTGGAAGGAGTTGCTGCTTCCGCTGGATCGCTGGAGCGAGGAGGTGGAGGTTGTCCGGTGGCTTGAACGTGTGTGCGAGTGCGGATGCACTGCTGAGTTGCGGCGCTCGGACTTCCTCACGATCTTGAGATCAGCAAGTGTACGACTACATCAACCACGAGTTCCTACTTGTTAACAAAGCTCGTTGTCTATGAGGGTAAGTTCTCGTTGGATGTATGTCCACCCGTTGCTTTGTACCTAGTAGATAGATCTTGGCATGTAGTTCACACCGTAGGAAAATTTTTGTTTTCTATGTTGCGGACCCAACAAGAACACACATGCAATGACTCCAGCTGTGGTTCATGAGAAGAACACACATGCAATGACACTCGTGTATCCCTATGTGGTTCGTGAGAAGAACACACATGCATGGACTCTAGCTGTGGTTCATGGAAAGAACACACATCCAATGACTCTAGCTGTGGTTCATGAGAAGAACACACATCCAATGACACTGGTGGATCCACGTGTGGTCTGTGAGAGGATCATACATGCAATGACTCTAACTGTAGTTCATGAAAAGAGCAAACATTCGATGACACCAGTGGATCCATGTATGGTCTGTGGGAGGAACACACATCCAATGACACTGCTGGTTCCATATGTGGTTTGTGAGAAGAACACACATGCAATGACACCGGTGGATCCATGTGTGGTCTGTGGGAAGAACACACATCCAATGACTCTAGATGTGGTTCATGAAAAGAGCAGACATGCAATGACACCGGTGGATCCATGTGTGGTCTATGATAGGAACACACATCCAATGACACTGGTGGATCCTTACGCGGTTTGTGAGAAGAACACACATGCAATGACACTGGTGATATGTGGTGTGTGAAAAGAACACACATGCAATGACACTGGTAGATCCATATGTGGTTTGTGAGAAGGACACACATGCAATAACACTGGTGGATCCATGTGTGGTCCATGGGAAGAACATACATGCAATAACACTGGTGATATGTGGTTTGTAAAAATAACAGACATGTAATGACTCTAGCTGTGGTTAATGAAAAGAGCAGACATGCAATGGCACTGGTGGATCCATGTGTGGTTAATGAGAAGAACACACATGCAATGACACTGGGTGTGGTTCATGATATGGTTTGTGAGAAGAACACACATGCAATGACTCTAGCTGTGGTTCATGAGAAGAACACACATGCAATGACTCTAACTGTGGTTCATGGAAAGAGCGGACATGCAATGACACAGGTGGATCCATGTTGTGTCTATGAGAGGAACACACATCCAATGAATCTAACTATGGTTCATGAAAAGAGAAGACATGCAATGACACTGGTGGATCCATGTGTGGTTAATGAGAAGAACACACATGCAATGACACTGGGTGTGGTTCATGATATGGTTTGTGAGAAGAACACACATGCGATGACTCTAGCTGTGGTTCATGAGAAGAACACACATGCAATGACTCTAACTGTGGTTCATGAAAACAGCAGACATGCAATGACACTGGTGGATCCATGTGTGGTCTATGAGAGGAACACACATCCAATGACATTGGTGGATCCTTACGTGGTTTGTGAGAATAACACACATGCAATGACACGGGTGATATGTGGTCTGTGAAAAGAACACACATGCAATGACACTGGTGGATCCATATGTGGTTTGTGAAAAGGACACACATGCAATGATACTGGTGGATCCATGTGTGGTCCATGGGAAGAACACACATGCAATGACACTGGTGCTATGTGGTTTTTGAAAAAAACGAACATGCAATGACTCTAATTGTGGTTAATGAAAAGAGCAGACATGCAATGACACTGGTGGATCCATGTGTGGTTAATGAGAAGAACACACATACAATGACACAGGGTGTGGTTCATGATATGGTTTGTGAGATGAACACACATGCAATGACTCTAGCTGTGGTTCATGAGAAGAACACACATGCAATGACTCTAACTGTGGTTCATGAAAAGAGGAGACATGCGATGACACCGATGGATCCATGTGTGGTCTATGAGAGGAACACAAATCCAATGACACCGGTGGATCCTTATGTGGTTTGTGAGAAGAACACACATGCAATGACACTGGTGATACGTGGTCTATGAAAAGAAAACACATGCAATGACACTGTTGGATCCATATGTGGTTTGTGAGAAGGACACACATGCAATGACACTGGTGGATCCATGTGTGGTCTGTGAGAAGAACACACATGCAATGACACTGGTGATATGTGGTTTGTGAAAAGAGCAGACATGCAATGACACTGGTGGATCCATGTGTGGTTAATGAGAAGAACACACATGCAATAACACTAGGTGTGATTCATGATATGGTTTGTGAGAACAACACGCATGCAAGGACTCTAACTTAGGTTCATGAGAAGAACACACATGCAATGACTCTAACTGTGGTTCATGAAAAGAGCAGACATGTGATGATACCGGTGGATCCATGTGTGGTCTATGAGAGGAACACACATGCAATGACACTGGTGATATGTGGTCTGTGAAAAGAACACACATGCAATGACACTGGTGGATCCATATGTGGTTTGTGAGAAGGGCACACATTCAATGACACTGGTGGATCCATGTGTGGTTCATGGGAAGAACACACATGCAATCACACTAGTGATATGTGGTTTGTGAAAAGAACAGACATGCAATGACTCTAACTGTGGTTAATGAAAAGAGCAGACATGCAATGACACTGGTGGATCCATGTGTGGTTAATGAGAAGAACACACATGCAATGACACTGGGTGTGGTTCATGATATGGTTTGTGAGATGAATACACATGCAATGACTCTAGCTGTGGTTCATGAGAAGAACGAACATGCAATGAGACTGGTGTATCCTTATGTGGTTTGTGAGAAGAACACACATGCAAGGACTCTAGTTGTGGTTCATGGAAAGAACACACATCCAATGACTCTTGCCGTGGTTCATGAGAAGAACACACATCCAATGACACTGGTGGATCCATGTGTGGTCTATGAGAGGATCACACATGCAATGACTCTAACTGTGGTTCATGAAAAGAGCACACATTCAATAACACCGATGGATCCATTTGTGGTTTGTGAAAAGAACACACATGCAATGAGACTGGTGGATACATATGTGGTTTGTGAGAAGAACACACATGCAATGACACTAGTGGATCCATGTGTGGTTCATGGGAAGAACACACATGCAATGACACTAGATGTGGTTCATGAAAAGAGCAGACGTACAATGACACCGGTGGATTCGTGTGTGGTATATGAGAGGAACACACATCCAATGACACCGATGGATCCTTACGTGGTTTGTGAGAAGAACACACATGCAATGGCACTGGTGATATGTGGTCTGTGAAAAGAACACACATGCAATGACCCTGGTGGATCCATATGTGGTTTGTGAGAAGGACACACATGCAATGACACTGGTGGATCCATGTGTGGTTCATGGGAAGAACACACATGCAATGACACTAGTGATATGTGGTTTGTGAAAATAACAGACATGCAATGACTCTAACCGTGGTTCATGAAAAGAGAAGACCTGCAATGACACTGCTGGATCCATGTGTGGTTAATGAGAAGAACACACATGCAATGACGCTGGGTGTGGTTCATGATATGGTTTGTGAGAAGAACACACATGCAATGACTCTAGCTATGGTTCATGAGAAGAACACACATGCAATGACACTGGTGTATCCTTATGTGGTTTGTGAGAAGAACACACATGCAAGGACTCTAGCTGTGGTTCATGGAAAGAACACACATCCAATGACTCTAGCTGCGGTTCATGAGAAGAAGGCACATCCAATGACACTAGTGGATCCATGTGTAGTCTGTGAGAGGATCACACATGCAATGAATCTAACTGTGGTTTATGAAAAGAGCCGACATGCAATGACACTTGTGGATCCATGTGTGGTCTGTGGGAGGAACACACATCCAATGACACTGCTGGTCCATATGTGGTTTGTGAGAAGAACACACATGCAATGACACTGGTGGATCCATGTGTGGTCTGTGGGAAGAACACACATGCAAAGAATCTAGTTATCGTTCATGGAAAGAACACACATCCAATGACTCTAGCTGTGGTTCATGAGAAGAACACACATCCAATGACACTGGTGGATGCATGTGTGGTCTGTGAGAGGATCACACATGCAATGACTCTAACTGTGGTTCATGAAAAGAGCAGACATGCAATGACACCGGTGGATCCATGTGTGGTCTATGAGAGGAACATAGATCCAATGACATCGGTGGATCCTTATGTGGTTTGTGATAAGAACACACATGCAATAACACTGGTGATATGTGGTCTGTGAAAAGAACACACATGACATGACACTGGTGGATCCATATGTGGTTTGTGAGAAGGACACACATGCAATGACACTGGTGGATCCATGTGTGGTCTGTGGGAAGCACACACATGCAATGACACTGGTGATATGTGGTTTGTGAAAAGAACAGACATGCAATGACTCTAACTGTGGTTAATGAAAAGAGCAGACATGCAATGACACTGGTGGATCCATGTGTGCTTAATTAGAAGAAACACATGCAATGACACTGGGTGTGGTTCATGATATGGTTTGTGAGAAGAACACACATGCAATGACTCTAGCTGTGGTTCATGAGAAGAAAACACATGCAATGACTCTAACTATGGTTCATGAAAAGAGAATACATGCGATGACACCAGTGTATCCATGTGTGGTCTATGAGAGGAACACACATCCAATGACACCGATGGATCCTTACGTGGTTTGTGAGAAGAACAAACATGCAATGACACTGGTGATATGTGGTCTATGAAAAGAACACACATGCAATGACACTGGTGGATCCATATGTGGTTTGTGAGAAGGACACACATGCGATGACACTGGTGGATCCATGTGTGGTTCATGGGAAGAACACACATGCAATGACTCTAGATGTGGTTCATGAAAAGAGCAGACATGCGATGACACCGGTGGATCCATGTGTGGTCTATGAGAGGAACACACATCCAATGACACCGGTGGATCCTTACGTGGTTTGTGAGAAGAACACACATGCAATGACACTAGTGGATCCATGTGTGGTTCATGGGAAGAACACACATGCAATGACACTAGATGTGGTTCATGAAAAGAGCAGACATGCAATGACACCGGTGGATCCGTGTGTGGTCTATGAGAGGAACACACATCCAATGACACTGATGGATCCTTACGCGGTTTGTGAGAAGAACACACATGCAATGGCACTGGTGATATGTGGTCTGTGAAAAGAACACACATGCAATGACCCTGGTGGATCCATATGTGGTTTGTGAGAAGGACACACATGCGATGACACTGGTGGATCCATGTGTGGTTCATGGGAAGAACACACATGCAATGACACTAGTGATATGTGGTTTGTGAAAATAAAAGACATGCAATGACTCTAACCATGGTTCATGAAAAGAGAAGACCTGCAATGACACTGGTGGATCCATGTGTGGTTAATGAGAAGAACACACATGCAATGACACTAGGTGTGGTTCATGATATGGTTTGTGAGAAGAACACACATGCAATGACTCTAGCTATGGTTCATGAGAAGAACACACATGCAATGACACTGGTGTATCCTTATGTGGTTTGTGAGAAGAACACACATGCAAGGACTCTAGTTGTGGTTCATGGAAAGAACACACATCCAATGACTCTAGCTGCGGTTCATGAGAAGAAGACACATCCAATGACACTGGTGGATCCATGTGTAGTCTGTGAGAGGATCACACATGCAATGAATCTAACTGTGGTTTATGAAAAGAGCCGACATGCAATGACATTTGTGGATCCATGTGTGGTCTGTGGGAGGAACACACATCCAATGACACTGCTGGATCCATATGTGGTTTGTGAGAAGAACACACATGCAATGACACTCGTGGATCCATGTGTGGTCTGTGGGAAGAACACACATGCAAAGAATCTAGCTGTCGTTCATGGAAAGAACACACATCCAATGACTCTAGCTGTGGTTCATGAGAAGAACACACATCCAATGACACTAGTGGATCCATGTGTGGTCTGTGAGAGGATCACACATGCAATGACTCTAACTGTGGTTCATGAAAAGAGCAGACATGCAATGACACCGGTGGATCCATGTGAGGTCTATGAGAGGAACACAGATCCAATGACATCGGTGGATCCTTATGTGGTTTGTGATAAGAACACACATGCAATAACACTGGTGATATGTGGTCTGTGAAAAGAACACACATGAAATGACACTGGTGGATCCATATGTGGTTTGTGTGAAGAACACACATGCAATGACACTGTTGGATCCATGTGTGGTTCATGGGAAGAACACACATGCAATGACACTGGTGATATGTGTTTTGTGAAAAGAACAGACATGCAATGACTCTAACTATGGTTAATGAAAAGAGCAGACATGCAATGACACTGGTGGATCCATGTGTGCTTAATGAGAAGAAACACATGCAATGACACTGGGTGTGGTTCATGATATGGTTTGTGAGAAGAACACACATGCAATGACTCTAGCTGTGGTTCATGAGAAGAAAACACATGCAATGACTCTAACTATGGTTCATGAAAAGAGAAGACATGCGATTACACCGGTGGATCCATGTGTGGTCTATGAGAGGAACACACATCCAATGACACCGATGGATCCTTACGTGGTTTGTGAGAAGAACACACATGCAATGACATTGGTGATATGTGGTCTATGAAAAGAACACACATGCAATGACACTGGTGGATCCATATGTGGTTTGTGAGAAGGACACACATGGGATGACACTGGTGGATCCATGTGTGGTTCATTGGAAGAACACACATGCAATGACTGTCGTGGTGGTGGCACGGCAGATGCCATGGGTAGGCTAAAGTATGGGGCCAATGGATGCTAGTGGGATCTGGGGAGGGAAGATGCAACTGTCTTTACACTCAAGCTGCCAAAGTGATGAACTTTATTTCTCTCTTGATGGGTTACAAGTGCTCCTTGAGCTGTTTACAGGGGGACAACGTGAATCTCCCCAGCCTAACGGTGCTCCTTCTCCCTTTCCCTCAGGGTCCAAACCTCCCCTTATAAAGGGGTGCCTTGGGTGCCCTTAGGGCTGACGAGGCAAGCATATTCGTGGAATATGCTTGTCCCAAAATAGTAGTTCGGCGGCCTCCTTTCCCTGTCGCCCTTCTAATGACGGCAAGGCTCTAGTGGCCCCCCTCCTGCGTGCCTCGGGCTTCAGGACTGTCACCTTCGTGACCTTCTTCTGCCCCTCTGATGCCGTGCATCCTTGTCTCTTGTGCTTGGCCCTGTCCTGATTCCTTCTAGCCTGCAGCTATACTTTGACCCTGGGCTTCTCCTTCTCCTGCAAGCTTCGTATCACTCGGCCTTACCTTGTGTTACTCGGCTCGTTCCTTACCTGCATGAAGATCATTTGGGTAACCCGGCCGATTTTCTCATTAACTCGGCCGGGTGACTACCTGATACCTATACAAGGGCTTCTTTCCTCCGTTCATCGGCCGACATATCCATGATTCGGCCGACCTAGGCCGTAGCTCGGAAACCAGACGGGGACAGTACCTCTGTCTTTCCCCGTCTCTGATCTACCCGAGGTTAACCCCCCGACATTAGTCCCCGAAGCTGGTGTGGCCCTGTCAATAGCTTTGGCCGGGTTATATCAGCTTCATTACTTCCTTAAGTCTTGTTTCCGAGCTATGGCCTCGTCCGAGGTTTCCTCGTTCCTTCCATCGTACGCCATGTCCTACGTATCACCCCATCATTGCTCTTCTAGTTTTTAGGTCCTTCTACAGTGCTTACTGACAAGCTACAGTGAACCCTGTTCCTGCTGCGCCGCCGCCGCGACGCCTCGTGCGCCGCTCCCCTTGGGATCGCAACCACTTTTCTTTGTCTGTGGCCGTTGGTGTGGCTCCACTTACCGTCGTGCGTTCGTGTTGTTCCCACGATCTACACGGGTAACTGCCACACCCACGATCCCACTCCCTGTTCGTGGCTTGACTATAAAGAGGGGAAACGCGCCCGCAGGGTTCATCTTTCCCCTTATCGCTCGCGTCCGCTCTCCTTCTTCCCTTCGCCTGCGTGTTCTCTTGCCGCTCCGCCGCCGTTCATCCGCCAGAGCTTCCGCCGGTGAGGATTCCGCCGCGTCGTTCGCCCGCGCTCTACGGCTGTGGCTCCGCCGCCGGTGAGTCCTTTCTGACCATCTTGCCCTGATCTTGCTCTAGATCGATCCGCTCCGTTTTCGTGCTCAGGCGGCGGTTCCTCCTCTCTTCGCCATTGTTTTAGTGCTAAGTTCCGACGGGGCCTTGTAGCTTTAAGCTCCCCTCCGCCGCCAGTTTGTCCTCCGGCGATCTCTCTGGCGCACCCATGTCTAGTTCGTTTAGCGGTGCTCTTGTTGAGGACGATGACGCTGGCTCTGGGCCCGAGCGTGGATCGTGGCAGGGCTCTTCAGTCACGCGCCGTGAGATTGAATGGCTCATCCGAACTCGACGGATTCCTGCCGAGGTTTCCTGCCGTTTACCCGGCAGCGAATCCTCTCCAGTTATCAGAGATGGCGAGTATGTGGTCTTCATGTCTCACTTCGCCCGCGGCTTCGGTCTCCCTCTCAGCGATTTCGCTAGAGAATTCCTTGATTACTTCGGCCTTCAGCCGCACCACCTTCCTGCGAACGCCATAGCTTCTCTTTCTGCTTTCATCTCCGCTTCGGAGGGTTACTTCGGCCTGTGGCCGTCAGTGCATGTCTGGTCGAAGTTCTTCCAGATCCGCTCCAACGTCGTTCCCGACAAATCTCTGCATCCTTCCGAGAAGTTGCTCACCCAATGTGGGGCGGCGTCTATTACACCTCGGAGGAAATCCGTGTTCCCCCGTGTCACTGGGTTGGAGTCATGCAAGAAATGGCACAAATCATTCTTCTATGTCAAGAATAGAGGGGCGGAAGACAAGATTCGGCTCCCTCCATTCTCAATTGGCCCACCTTCCAAAGTGAACTGGCTCTATAATCCGAGGAAAACTCATGCCCTGGCCGAGGCCTTCGAGATTCGGCTAAAAGAGTTGATCCGGGCCGGGTTGTGCGGCGAAGACCTGATGGCAACTTTTATTAGTAGCCGGATCTGCCCCTTCCAGCAGCGGACCCACAAGCTATGCTACATGAGTGGTCCTCTTGACCCTAACCGAGTCTCGACCGTGGAGTTGGACAATTACCTTATTCATAAGCGCGTCCGAGCTATCTTCAAGACTGAGATGCCTGAGGATTGGTCTTGGGGGTTAAAACCATTCACCCGCGACCGTCCGCCTCCCGAGGTATGCCTAATCTCCATTACTCTATTTTTCCTCAGTTCCTAGAGACTGGTTTACATGATTTTCTTTCTCCTTGTCCTGCAGAGGTTCGCAGAGCAGAAGAATGAGGACGCCGAAGTTCTGCAGCTCCCTTGGCCCGCAGACAGGAGTACCCCGGATACTGGCGAGCCGGACTCCGAGGAGTTCGTCCCTAAGTCGGATCCTGCTCCGGCTCGAGCTCGCGGCAAAACTTCAGCGCAAGAAGAGGAAGGTGATTCGGACGAGGTCCAAATTCTTGAGGTAGTTGCCGCCATGCCTATTTCTTATGCATTTCCGGCTTCTACTTTCCTAGCTAATCCGGCCGGTCAGGTTCACGACGCCGAACCTATTGCTTCCCGGCCTCCCGTTACCTCGGGGAAGCGCGGGGCTCCTGCTAGTGCCTCGGAGGCGGTTCCTAAGAAGCGAATAAAGAAATCCGCTCCGAATCCTCCCAGGCGCAAGACTATGCCCGGGGTTGCTGGGTAAGTTCTTCTGCCTATATTTCTTGTTTCTCTCTTTCTGTCTCCCATACAGACGAATCTTCTTTCTTATTTTTGCAGCGCTCCTCTGTCTGTTAAACCCGGCGGTCCTAGTATGACTAGCCGTCCGATTCGGCCGCCATCTCCTCCTCCCGCTGATGACACCCGAATACCTAGTCCTATTCGTCCTGCTTCTCCCCCCGCTCCAAATACGTCGCCTGTTCGTCGTGATGCCCCTGAGACCTCTTCCATTGATCTGGATCCGATCCGGCCCTCCAATGTTTTCGTTGAGCCAGCTGTCCCCTCTATGGGCCCCAGCGTTACCATTGAGCCTCCATCTATTCCGGCAGTTTCTACGGTCGTCCCGACCTTGGCCGAAAAGGTCGTTGCCCCGGCGCCCTCTGCGAGCTTATCCTCCGCTGGTCCTAAGGACTCCGTCCCCACTTCGGAGGCGCAACTTCCTGCTGACGCCTCTTCTAAGGAGAAACGTGTTATTGCCGTCAAGACTTCTTCTCAGAAAGGTCTTGCCGGCTCTTCTCAGCCGAGTATTGCAGACGCGCTGCGTAAGGGAGCTGCATCTGCCAAAGTCACTGTTACCTCGGCCACCGGCAGCCAGCTTGCTCTTCATAAGAGCCCTGCGACTGCCGTGGTCGGACCGCCTGCCCGGGGTAAAGTTCTAACTCGGACAGCTAGCGGGAACAGCCTTGGAGCGCTAGTTGAGTATGCCAATAACTGGAATGCTGCTGATCAATTTGAGGGTAATCCAGCCAACCAACCTTTCCAGCTTTCTGACATCAGCGGCCGTTTTGACCATGCTGCCCAGTTTATCATTGATACCAACAAGATGAATGCGGTAATTATTTTATCTCTGAGTCTTAAATTATTCTCCAGATGTTACCATATTCTCTAGTCCCCGAAACTTGCAAGGAAATAACTTGTTGTATGCTTGGAAGTTTGACTTAATTTTATTTTTAAGGTTTGTTAGTCCGGCCATCTATTTCATAGTTTATTCGGACTTGGTGTAGCTTTGAATATCCATCCACCTAGAGCCGAGTTAAGCCCTTCTTGACTCGGATCTGGCATAGCTTTGAATCTCCAGCCACCTATAGCCGAATTAAGCTTTGCTTGATTCGGATTTAGTTTAACTTTGAAGATCTAGCCACCTAGATCTGAGTCTAGTCCTTCTTGACTCGGATCTAGTATAGCTTTGAATATCCAGCCACCTAGAGCCGAAGTGAGCTTTGCTTGATTCGGATCTAGTTTAGCTTTTAATATCCAGCCACTTAGAGCCGAAGTGAGCTTTGGTTGATTCGGATCTAGTTTAGCTTTTAATATCCAGCCACCTAGAGCCGAATTAAGCTTTGCTCGATTCGGATCTAATTTAGCTTCTACTTGTTGTTTTATCATTTTGCTCCATTGCTCAGGTTGCACATGACCGACGGACCGCCGAGTTCCAGAGGTTGCTTTTTTCGCACCGCAAGCTGGAAGAGAAGTACGAGAAAGTTCTGCCCGTGGCAAAGAAGGCCGGTAAGTCGATAGTTCGTTTTCCTTATTTCCACCTTTCTCATATACTCGTCCGCGGAATGTCGGCTTACTTCTTGTTGAATAGGTAATATCAATAACCTCAATATCCGCCTTGAAAAGAAGATCAAGACCTTGAAAGGTTAGTTTCCTTTCTACTTTACTCCTTCTCCTTTTAGTATCTATGCTAAGTTTCCTTATTGCGTTGGGCTGTGGTAAAGCCGAGTTGCAAGACTTTGCAGTGTCGCAACAAGATTGCGTGCCCATTCCTGACGTGATGCTTCATTTTTTAGAACAAAGCGCAGTTCATTCGGCGCAACTACAAGAAAAAGATGATGAGATAGCTCGCCTGAGATCCGAGGTGAATGCACTCAAGCTCTCTCAGAAGTCCGAGCTAGAAAAGGTCGACCAAGAATTTGCCGAGGAAAAGAATCGGCTGACTTTGGATTTACAGAAGAACAAAGAACTCCTCGAAGCTGCCGAACTTAAAACTCGCGGTTTGAGCGAGGAAATTGCTCGTTTCGAGAAGAGTAAAGCTGCTTGGGCCAAAGACCTTCAGATAATGATGAGCTACATTCATCGTAAGTTAGTTGGCCTGGCCGAACTATATTTTTGCTTTGTCGTCGCTGCTATCCTTTGACACGTCCATGTTTTGCGCAGATCACTTCCCCGAGGCCAAACCCGTGAGTTCTAAAGCTGTTCTTGCAGCTCGCGCTCGTCGAGGTGAACTTGTTGCTGTTGACTTTGAATATTCGATGGAGGATTTCTTGGTTGCTGTTGGTGCTGCAGTTGGTCCGATGAAAATTATGGGCCGGGACTTGGTGCAGGCCGCTATCCGAGCTTATCATGCACTCTGGCCG
The DNA here is from genome assembly GCA_916181665.1 of Avena sativa. NCBI lineage: Eukaryota > Viridiplantae > Streptophyta > Magnoliopsida > Poales > Poaceae > Avena > Avena sativa. The sequence goes on from OV702291.1 coordinate 30,339,874, forward strand.
AATACCTCAGGGACTCCTGATATCAATGAAGTCAAGTTATTGGTGACAAGGCTGATGGCATCTAAGAGACAGTTGAGTCTTTGGAGAGAATCTGCTGCGCGTGCTGGTGCCGACATGGCCCTTACTGTAATCATGTCATGGTATGAAGACATCTCTCTTGACATTCTGAGGAATCTGCGCACTGGCTCCCGCTGGGTTGAAGATCCCACCTTCGTTGCTCTTCGGCAAGCTCGGGCTTTCCAGCTCGTCGAGTACGCCGACGTGCACACTTGGAATGAAGGGCCGAGTTTTCTCCCCGATCCGGATGAAGGTGCTTCGGGTGATGATTCAGCTGAGCACGGGGAAGATGAAGATGATTCGGCCACATCCGATAGCTCCAGCTCAAGCTCGGATAGCAACGGTGATGCGCGGTCCTCCTCCAAAGGCACCGGGCATTCTACCGCACGTACTGACGCTCCTGAACAACCCCTTGATACCGCCGAAGTTGCACCTGGGTCGGCGGAGGGCGAGGCGACCTCAGTCGAAGTTCCTCCTACTTCGGAGTGCCCCGCACCTGAGCAAGGAGCTGCCCCTCCAACGAACAACGCCTAGGTTATTTGCGATCCCTGGTATGCCGGGCGTATAATGTAGACGAAAAGTTTGTCAACTCGTATGATTCGAACTTCTTTTGCTATGTGTTGTTGAGACTCTTTGTTAAGTGGATGCTCGTCCGAATTCTTGCCTTGCTGGCTCGTAATTTCTTCATCTTTTAGGGCTCAACTTTGCCGTTATTTTGATGATCTTATCCAGGCATTAGCGCTGAATATCTACGCTATTGACCTGTTTTGAATATAAGTTAACTACTCCGTTGTGGGAGCAAGCAACAATCGCTGGATCGTCGTTTACTGTCCGGAACTTCCTTATATAAATCACGTTTCGGAGGTGGTATAAAACTGATATGATTGCGTTTAGCATAGGTTTGAGGTATCATACGGTAGTCCCCGAATCGTTGCTTTAGATGCCGAGGTTTTAGTGTCTACGCATTTGACATATCATATGATAGTCCCTGAGTCAATGCTTTTGGCACCGAGGTACATATTCGTAACATGAAAGGAACACAACATACGGCAGTCCCCGAGCCACTGCTCTGATCGCCAATGTTCAAGTATGTAACGCGAAAGAAATAAATATACCATATGGCAGTCCCCGAGTCATTGCTCTGCGTGTCGAGGTTCAAACATATAATACGAAATAATCATTACATATGGCAGTCCCCGAGTAACTGCTCTGGGTACCGAGGTTTAAACATCTAACATGAAATAACATAACATATTGTAGTCCCCGAGTAACTGCTCTGGGTGCCGAGGTTTGAAATACATGATATGAAATAAATATACCATATGGCAGTCCCCGAGTCACTGCTCTGGGTGCCGAGATGCAAATACATTATTGGATTTTGACCTTGAGATAGAACGCTACGAGTAAAACGGCCGAAGTAAAGCCACATTCCAGGGGCGCTTCATTTCTTCACCAGCTTTGTCTGCCTTGTTCTCTCCAGGGGATTGAGCATCGATCAGATAATATGCATCGTTGTGCAATGCTTTGCTCACGATAAATGGTCCTTCCCATGGGGGTGATAATTTGTGCATGCCGGCCGTGCGCTGCACCAGCCGGAGGACTAAATCTCCTTCTTTGAATACTCTTGGATTCACTTTCTTGCTGTGATATCGCCGTAAGTTCTGTTGATAAATGGCCGATCGTGATAATGTCAACTCCCTGGCTTCTTCCAACAGGTCTACGGCATCTTGCCGAGCTATTTCATTTGTTTCTGAGGTTGTGTACTGAGCAACCCTTGGCGAGTCATAGATTATGTCGGCTGGGAGTACGGCCTCTGCCCCGTATACCAGAAAGAATGGAGTGTAACCTGTTGATCTATTCGGAGTAGTCCGGAGGCTCCATAACACGGCTGGGATTTCTTCGATCCAACATCCTGCCGACCGTTGCAAAGGTTCAACAAGTTGTGGTTTTATTCCTGATAACACCAGTCCATTGGATCTTTCAACTTGCCCATTGGATGCTGGGTGGGCCACCGAGGCAACATCTAGTCTTATGTGCTTCTCTTGGCAAAATCTGGCGAAGGCTCCTTCTGCAAAGTTCGTGCCATTATCCGTAATAATGCTATGTGGGTATCCGTATCTCAAGATGATATCCTTGAGAAATTTCACTGATGTGTGCCCATCACACTTTTTGATTGGTTTTACTTCAATCCACTTTGTGAACTTGTCTACCATAACCAAGATGTGGGTCATTCCTCCTCTCGCCGACTTGAAAGGTCCCACCATGTCTAAACCCCATACAGAAAATGGCCAAGTGATGGGTATTGTTTTTAACTCGGCCGACGGCATATGTATTCTGGTTGCATATCTCTGACACCCATTGCACTTCTTAACTAATTCTTCTGCCTCTTTTAACGCCGTTGGCCAGTAAAATCCATGCCTGAAAGCCTTGGCTACTAAAGCGCGAGATGAGGCATGGTGCCCACATTCTCCTTGGTGTATGTCTAGAAGGATTTCCTGACCTTCTGTGGAACTCACGCACTTCTGCAATATGTTTGTTACGCTTCTCTTATATAACTCATTGTTTATGATTGTATAGGCTTTTGCTCTTCTGATGGTTTGTCTGGCTAATATTTCATTACTCGGCAATACCGCGTCTTTTAGGTACGAAAATATGGGTTGCGCCCATATCGGCGTTACTCTTTCTGCAGTGATCTCAGTGTCTATCTCCATGTTTTCTGCCGACGTATATACCTCGGCTCTCTCCATGATTGCTATTACCTCGGCTGTCCCTCTCTTTAGGGATTCCGAATCTTTCTGCGGATCTACCTCCATTGGCGTATGATTCTCTGCAGAACTTGCTGGGATAAAGATTGATTCGGACTCTGGTGATGGGTTTATTGATGGTTTCCTGAGATGCTCCAGGGCAATACCTGGCGGAATTGATTGCCGGGTTGATCCTAATTTTGACAATGTGTCAGCAGCGTCATTTTCTGCTCGTGGTATGTGGTGGAATTCACATCCTTCAAAATATCCACTTATCTTTTGCACATGGAATCTGTATAAAGCCATATTAGCATCTAATGCGTCCCAACTGCCCGATACTTGCTGTACTACTAGATCCGAGTCACCGTAGCATAGGATTCGACGTATACCAATTTCTTTCGCCACTTTCAATCCATGAACTAGTGCTTCATATTCAGCTACATTGTTGGATGCGGCAAAATGTATTTGCAGTACATATTTCAACTGATCTTTTTTAGGCGAGGTTAGCACTATTCCTGCTCCCAAACCGTTCCTTAGTTTGGAACCATCAAAATGCATTGTCCAGTAATTTGGATCTGGCAGTGGTGGCTCATATTGCACCTCGGCCCAGTCTACGAGAAAGTCGGCGACAGCCTGAGATTTGATCGCATCTCTCCTATCAAATTGTGGAGCATACGGTGATAACTCGATTGCCCATTTTGCTATTCGGCCACTTGCATCTTTGTTGTTCAATATGTCGGCTATGGGTGCCTCACAGATTACTTTGATGGGGTGCTCTTCAAAGTAATGCTTAAGCTTTTTTGCCGACATATATACTCCATAAGCCATCTTCTGATAGTGCGGATAATTCTGCTTTGAAGTGGATAATACTTCACTTAGATAATATACTGGCCTCTGAACTGTCTTACCCTCTTCAAGTCGTTCCACTACAACCACAGTACTAACTACTCGATTGGTAGCCGCTACATAGAGTAGCATAGGTTCTTTCGATAATGGAGAAGCTAAAATGGGTGCCGTAACTAGCATCTTTTTCAACTCATGAAATGCAAGGTCCGCCTGGGGAGTCCAGCCGAATTTGTCCGACTTTCTCATCAGCTGATAAAGTGGCAGTGCCTTTTCTCCTAGCCGACATACAAATCGACTAAGCGAGGCCAGGCAGCCCGTGAATTTTTGTACATCGTTCAAGCATCTCGGCAATTCCATTCTTTCTATTGCTCTTATCTTCGTTGGATTATCCTCGATACCTCGGCTGGACACAAGGAAACCGAGTAATTTTCCTACCGGCACGCCAAATGTGCACTTCTCTGGATTAAGTTTCATTCGGAACCTTCTCAGGTTCGCGAAAGTTTGCCGTATATCTTCTAGCAAGGTTTTGCTCTCCTTAGTTTTGATGACTACGTCATCCACATATACTTGTACATTTTTTCCTATCTGATCATGTAGGCACTTTTGCATGCACCTTTGATACGTTGCTCCTGCATTTCGCAGGCCGAATGGCATTGTGCGATAACAATAAGCCCCGTACGGGGTAATAAATGCAGTCTTTATTTGATCGGCCGGATTTAACGGTATCTGGTGGAAACCAGAATACGCGTCTACAAATGATAACAGCTCACAGCCAGCGGTCGAGTCAATGACTTGGTCTATTCTAGGCAAAGGAAAAGGATCTTTCGGACATGCCTTGTTCAGGTTAGTGTAGTCGATACACATTCGCCACACAATGGCTACATTGGGGTCATCTTTTTTCTTTTCTACTAGTACCGGATTTGATAACCAATCCGGATACAGCACCTCCATGATGAACCCGGCTGCGAGAAGCCGAGCTATTTCATCCCCTATTACTTTTCTCCTGTCTTCGGCGAAGCGGCGGAGAGGTTGCTTCACCGGCCTTGCTCCTGGCCTGACGTTTAAAGAGTGCTCAGCCAACTCCCTCGGCACACCTTGCAGATCTTGAGTTGACCATGCAAATATGTCCCGATTCTCACGGAGGAAGTTGGTGAGCTCGCTTTCCTATTTAGCGTCAAGGCCTGCACCAATAGTAACAGTGCGCTCTGGGAGCTGCTCATCAATCTGAAATTTCTTCGTCTCTTTGGTCGGCTGAAAAGAAACACTGCCATGAGGGTTGGCCAGTGCCGGCATGCTTAACTGTGCTGACTGAGCGAGGGCTGCTACCTCCTGAATCCTTTTCTTTTCTCTTGCTATAACCAATGACTCGGCCAAATTTGACCCGGCCGAAGCACACTCCATTGACTTCTTGTAATCCCCTGCAACCGTTATCACCCCTTGTGGTCCGGGTAACTTCATCTTTAGATAACCTATATGACAGCTGCTCATGAATTTGGCCAGTGCGGGCCGTCCGAGTAGAGCATGATAACAACTTTCCAGATCGACCACCTCAAATTCTAAATTTTCTGCTCTGCAGTTATCTCTTGTACCGAATAACACGTCCACTCGGACTTTACCGATGGGCTCACATGAAAGCCCTGGCACTATCCCATGGAAAGTTGTCCTCGTGGACTGCAGCATATTCTGTGATATTCCGAGCTTGTGCATGGTATCTTTGTACATGATGTTGATACTGCTTCCATTATCGATGAGTACTTTTGAGAATTTCACATTGATGCTTGGTCCCACAAACGTTGGATCCAACACGAGTGCATATGATCCTGGACTTGGCATTATTCTGGGATATTCTTTCATGCTCCAGGTCATCTCCTGATCAGACCATGGCTGGTATCTTGGCACTGCCGGTACAACTGCATTCACTTCCATATGCCGGCGCTGCACACTCTGCTTGTCCTGCTGTTCCGTCGTGAACACACAATAAGACTGGTGATGTTCCCTGTAATCATTACGTCCAGCATTCGCCGGATTTATCCTTCCGTCCTGCCCCTGGTTCATTACTTGATGCACTGCATCCCTTCGATCCGAGTTATCGTACCTCAGGGGAGGGGGCGGTAGCATCAGTTACTGTGTATTTGCTCCAGTTAATTGCGGCTGATGCTGCTGTTGCACCTGATGGGAAACCTGAACTCCTGCCGGGTTCCCCATCGCATTTTTCATCCAGGCGCATTGCCGGGTTGTATGATTGGCCGGTCTAGATGGGTTTGATGTGTGAAATTTGCACGGCTGATCTAACATGGATTCGAACGTATACTTCGGCCTCTCTTGCCATTGCTTCTTTTGCTCTGGGGTCCATTGCCTCTTTCCCTCATTCCTTGATGTCCACTGTTGAGGTCCATTTTTCTGTCGTTGAGTTGCTCCGTGACTCGGCTGATCTTGTGCTACAGCCGCCACCTGGGCTGAATTATATCTATAATTCGGCCTCTCTTCTCTTCTTCTTCCTCTGAAATCACGCCTAGATGACCCGGCCAATTCTCTCGTGTACTGGTCTTGTTGCTCACGATGATCTGCCGACATTAACTCCGGTTGGGTTGGGTCACCCAATGCATAGGAGTCCGCTATTCTGATAGTTTCTGCCAGTGTGGTTGGCATATCTCTCTGCAGGCGTTGCCACAGTACGCTGCCATAACGGCAGCCTTGCGCGAACCAAGCGATCGCTTGCGATTCGATAACTCCTTCACATGAGTTTCTCAGGTTACACCATCGAGTTAAAAACTCTCTATCTGTTTCATTCGGCCTCTGCTTGCACATGGCTAGTTGCTGTGGTCTATTCGGTCTCTTGTATGTGCTGGTAAAGTTGCTAACGAACATCTCTTCGAAATCCAACCAGCAGTTGATACTGTCAGCTGGTTGATTATTCAACCATACCCTGGCTGGTCCTTCCAACATCTGTGGGACATACCGCACAGCCCATCTCAGATTGCCACCTGCTATCTTCACAGCGGTGGCATAATCAATCAACCAGTCTTGCGGTTTGGTACTTCCATTGTACGTTTTTGTGCCTCTTGCCAACTGAAAATTCGGCACTGGTGGTTCGCCCATGATCCTTGGTCCAAAACATGCCGGACCTGGTGGACCTTGCTCTTCCAATAGCTCGGACCGGTATAGCCGATCCAACTTTACTCTTGCATCATTTGCTGGCAAATCTCTGTACAGGATTCTATCCTGTATCCCATAGTGATTGTTTCCACCCTGGTTTGTGTATTCTACCTCGGAATATCCATCATTATACCTTTCATTCATCTGATTGTAGCGAGCTGGCCTCACTTCTCTTTCCTGCCGAGGCTCATGTCTTGGTTGCGGGTTGAGCGGTACTTCTCTTCTTACCTCGGCCGGGGTTTGGTTTTCATGATTGTCTCTTGCAGGTTCTTTCCTGCCGTGCTCCCCATTACCTCGGCCGCCGTCGTCCTTTTCCATGCGGCCATGGTTTCTCTCCCCACTATTACCTCGGCTTGCATTGCCTCTGTTCTCATTTTCCTTTCCAGCTATTGCCGGGTCATATGGAACAATTTGTTTGTTCCTCTTCCCCGAGGTTACTGCTTTTTCTTTTCTAGCGTTGTTTCCAGGTGAAGACGCCGCTACCGCAGATAAAGCAGGTGCTGCCCCTGCCGAATGAACCATCCGTGAAGCCCCTGGTCTTGCCGGGTTGGCTCTGAGCATTTCTTCATTTTGCTGGTTCGCGATGCGCACCAGCTCATTCACTCTTTCTTGTTGTTTCTGCCGAGCTTCCCCTGTTAATCCCTCTAATTCCAATGCTGCGGCATTTGCCGCTCTCAGGTTTTTCGCCGGGGTACTGTACCTCGGCAAACCCAAATCGCCTGATTCGGCTCTGTGAGCTTCATGCTCTTTGTTAATATCATTCATGAGGTTCTTACCTCTTAATCTTAGTTCGTCCACCCGCTCGGGTGCGATATCAAGCTTATTAGCTTTTGCATATTCTCTCAGGGTCCTGTTCAAGGATTCCCGCAGGGCTGATACTTTTTTGGCCTCTGCCAGCACCCTTTGCCTGGTTTCCTCTAACTCTGCCTGCGCATTTGCCGGATCAAGTATCGGCGCTACTGGTGTGGTTAAGTTCTCTATAGTTGCCTGAAGAATGTTCTCTGGTCTCTCCAGAGGTGGTCCTCTCACTCTTGGTGCCTTTGGGGTGGTGTCATGCAGCTCTGCCGGGTTTGTCACTGGCGGAATTACCTCGGCGGTTTGCAGTGTGATCTGCTTAGGCGGACCCTGCGCGCCTGCGGCGGGTTCTCTGCTTGACCCGGCTAATGCTGCTCCCGCTTGAGTCCCTGCTGCGACCATCACCTCGACGCTGCCCGCCCGATGCTCCCCTGATGGACTGCTCGCCGCGCTTCGAGGTGGTTCCCCTGCAACAACAACTTGGTGAGGATAAATGTCAGTGATGTCGACGCCGACGTAGACCCTGTGCTCGCCCAGGCCGATGAAGATCCCGTTGCGCGGGGGGGTTTTCCCCCTGAAGCTCCCTGCATTGTCTCTGACATAGTCGCAGAGACCAAATCTCTGGACCAAGCCAGAAACAACGCGCTCGCCGGTGTTGATGAAGTTTCCCGTCCGGATCACGACTCCAGCTAGCATCGCTGCTGGCCCCACGGTGGGCGCCAACTATCGTGGTGGTGGCACGGCAGATGCCATGGGTAGGCTAAAGTATGGGGCCAATGGATGCTAGTGGGATCTGGGGAGGGAAGATGCAACTGTCTTTACACTCAAGCTGCCAAAGTGATGAACTTTATTTCTCTCTTGATGGGTTACAAGTGCTCCTTGAGCTGTTTACAGGGGGACAACGTGAATCTCCCCAGCCTAACGGTGCTCCTTCTCCCTTTCCCTCAGGGTCCAAACCTCCCCTTATAAAGGGGTGCCTTGGGTGCCCTTAGGGCTGACGAGGCAAGCATATTCGTGGAATATGCTTGTCCCAAAATAGTAGTTCGGCGGCCTCCTTTCCCTGTCGCCCTTCTAATGACGGCAAGGCTCTAGTGGCCCCCCTCCTGCGTGCCTCGGGCTTCAGGACTGTCACCTTCGTGACCTTCTTCTGCCCCTCTGACGTCGTGCATCCTTGTCTCTTGTGCTTGGCCCTGTCCTGATTCCTTCTAGCCTGCAGCTATACTTTGACCCTGGGCTTCTCCTTCTCCTGCAAGCTTCGTATCACTCGGCCTTACCTTGTGTTACTCGGCTCGTTCCTTACCTGCATGAAGATCATTTGGGTAACCCGGCCGATTTTCTCATTAACTCGGCCGGGTGACTACCTGATACCTATACAAGGGCTTCTTGCCTCCGTTCATCGGCCGACATATCCATGATTCGGCCGACCTAGGCCGTAGCTCGGAAACCAGACGGGGACAGTACCTCTGTCTTTCCCCGTCTCTGACCTACCCGAGGTTAACCCCCCGACAATGACTCTAGATGTGGTTCATGAAAAGAGCAGACATGCGATGACACCAGTGGATCCATGTGTGGTCTATGAGAAGAACACACATGCAATGACACTGGTGATATGTGGTTGATGGCTCAATGTTGATGTAGAGCTCGTTGGGGAACCCCAATAGGAAGGTATGATGAGCACAGCAACAAGTTTCCCTCGGTTATGAAACCAAGGTTTAATCAAACCAGTAGGAGCAAGGAAACACCCCAAAGGTGTTGCTAGCTGAGCCTTGGCAGGGCGCACTACCGGTGCTAGTAGCAACGTGGACACCTGCATAACACAACCACATAACTTTGTCCCCAACTTGCGATGAGGTTGTCAATCTCACCGGTTTTCCTGAAAAAAAGGATTAAACGTATCGAATGGAAGGAAGTAAAAGTTTGCAGAAAGTAAACACAAAGCAGTAAACAGTTTGTAGATTGTATGTAAAAGAAAGGACCGGGATCCATAGTTCACTAGAGGTGGCTATCCTTAAGATAGATAACATGCTGGGTGAACAAATTACAGCGGGGCAATTGACAAACATCGAGAAAGCAATACATGCATATACTAATCATCTTGACTCCTTTAGAACTTGATTGGGTATTACAACATTCTACATAGACCGCCATCCAACTGCACCTATGACTAATAATCCACCTTCAGGTTATCATCCGAACCCCCTCCAGTATTAAGTTGCAAGCAACAGATTATTGCTTTAAGAATTGCGTGTAAAGTAAACAATATGATTGTTCTATGATCAAAGGATTGTTGTTTTCTCCCTAGTAGCAACAACACATCTAGTACCATAGAGATTTCTATCACTTCCCCAGATTACCAGAGGCATGAACCCACTATCGAGCATAAATACTAACTCTTGGAGTTGCTAGCATCTACTTGGCCAAGATAGCTACTAACAACGGAAAGCATGCAAGATCACAAATAACAAAGACATGATAGAATCAATAATCAATCTGAAATAGCATCTCAATATCCATCAGATCCCCACAAACACAACATGCAGAATTACAAATAGATGATCTTGATCATGAACGGAGCTCACAAGATCTAGACATGAAAGCACAAAGGAGGAGAACCAGCCATCTAGCTACTACATGGATCCGTAGTCCAAAGATGAATTACTCATACATCACACCGAAGGCTTGCATGGTGATGAAGAAGGCCTCCAGGGTAAATTTCCCTCTCCGACAGGGTGCCGGGAAGAGCTTCAGATCCCTCCCGATCTAGGGATGGAGATGACGGTGGCTACAGACTCTTTCGTGGATTTTTGATCGGGTACTTAGGGTTTTCATCCCGAGGGCAATATATAGGTGGAAGGAGAGGCCGAGGGGGTGCTGGGGTCGGCCAGACCACCCCCTAGCGCGGGCCAGGCCTGGCCGCGCGGCCAGGTGGTGTGGCCGGCCCCCAGCCCTTCTCCGTCTCGTATTCTGGCATCTGATGACTTCCGGAAAAATAGGCACTTTGGCTTTTGTCCCGTCCAATTCCAAGAATATTCATTTTCTAACTTTCCTGGAACCAAAAACAGCAGAAAACAGGCAGCTGGCACTGTGGCTCTTGTTAATAGGTTAGTCCAAGAAATCATATGAAAAGTACTCCAAAGTGTGGACAAAACACAATAAAGTGGATAAAACCAAGAATGGAACATCAAAAATTATAGATACATTTGCAATGTATCAACATCCCCAAGCTTAACTCCTGCTCGTCCTCAATTAGGTAAGTGATAAAAAGAAAGAATAATTTTTGAGGTGACATGCACCATCAAAGACTTGATCAAAGTATTTGTAAAACATTCAAAGCTGGAATCATAGTACTTCAATCATAACATGAAAGACAAAGTTCTAGCAATAAGACAAAGAAACTATGATGCAACATGAAAAGGCACAAACAAAAGATTCATGAATAACAATGCTTTGCAAGACGTTTTTATTTCACATAAAGAAAACATAGCATAGTGGTATTCAGCTTGTCCCTCATAGAGTAGCAAATATAAATGCATAGGACACCTTCAAAGTTCATAAGAGTGACTAGATACAAACAGTTTAAAACAAGCAATATCAAGTTATGCATCAATCAACTAGTCTTGGGACAATGCACATAGAACTAAGAATGGCCACTATGCTCTCAAAGTAGGTGCATAAAGGTAGAAGGTGGAGACTCAATATAATGATGGAAGAAAGGTCTTCATAGAAGGAAGCAGGGATTCAAGTCTCATAAAGAGCTTCCAAAAATTATGGTACTTATAGCTTTCAGCTCTCATTGCCCTATCATAAGCATCTTGAAGTGATTAAGTTTAAAGTGAACAAACTATGGTGTACATGCTTGACGAAGTATAAGTTAGAAATCTCATGTCCCTTGTATACGAGGGCCGCTCCTCATGCTACTCAAGTTTAGTCACCGGTAAGTTCTTATCATCGTAACTACATGTGTATCATAGAGAACCGCCAACGGTGTACCCCTTGCCCGATGATACGGAAGAATCCCCATATCAAAATGACAAGGCAAGCAGACAACGAGCATCTCAGCAATCTTCTTATTTACCATGGGAATATGGTGCTTTTTTCTCTCTTTCCTCTTTTCATAATCTCTTTTTTTTCTTTTTCTCTTTTTTTCTCAATATAGGACTCTTTTTTTATAAGAAGAATGCTTAATAGACAGCTCATTATGGTTATGCTGCAGGTTTCCACCATGTCAGCATGGATTAGACCAGCGTCCCAGGCGTTTCTCTAACACATATACATAACTCCATGGACTTACAAGCTCCCTTTCATTTCACACCGACAACATCCATATACAAAAGAGCATGATATCAACTAGGTACAAGTACCAAGTGCAATGTTGAAAGCGTTCCCCATGACAGCATGGTTCTGCTAATTCCCAACAAATAAGTGCAAGCATATACAACATAGACGACACAATGATTCAAGATTATTAAGGGCAAGAAAATTAAAGTGTGCCATCAAGTTCGTGAGAGCTTTAATCACTAGTTTTCTCATAACAAGTTTAATTCGAAAGGTAAACAAAAGCATGAATATACTTGGAATAGCATAAGCTAGTAGGTAGGTATGGTGGACTCTTTGGAATAACTTGGTTTAGGTAGTTGGATGCATGAGTGGAACTCATACTTGGTTGTGGAGGCTAGCAAAAGACTGAAAGCGACAAACTTAGAGAGCAATAATGGTCATAATCATGCAGAGCGACAAAACATCATTGATCAAAGCATAAAGTGATAATACAAGTTGAAAACTAAAGGATCATAAAGGCTATGGTGACTTTAGATAGTCATAACATGGTGTGAGCATGCGCCAAGTCAACCCAAATAAAGCATCAAAGGAGAATACCACTATACTATGCTTTAATATGCTAAAACAACGCATGATTCATCCAAGGCACATTAAGCAATCTCAATTGTTCATAACAAGTCATGCTACAACAAAGAATACTAATCATAAAGCCAAAACAATATCAAGCATGGCATGACAAAGCATAGGCCATAGTCAAAAACGAGCTCTTTTTACCACATAAGCATGAACTTTCCTACTCTTTTCCAAACCAAACCAAACTATTTGCAAACCAATGTATGAAAGAGGGGGTCCAACCAATTTATTCAGAAAACTAAGCAAACCAAGCAAACGAAAAACCAAAACAAAAACGAAAAAGAAGACGCTCCAAGAACAACACAACTGTGCATGAAACAATAAAAATGAAGCGTTTGGAAGAAACCTGGGATTTTTATTGATGAAGAAGGGGATGCCTTGGGCATCCCCAAGCTTTGACGCTTGTACTTCTTGGGTATTTCTTGGGTGACACGCGTGGCATCCCCAAGCTTGAGCTTTAGTCCATCCTTCATCTCATTACTCATTCTTTCCATACACCTGGAATTTTTCTTCATACAAAACTTCACACAACTTTATTAGCAACATTAGTGCACTCAAGATAAATAAGTCTTAAGGTTCAGTTATAAAACCAATAAACTTCCATTAAAACACTAGCTACTAAAGCGCTTTCCTAAAAAATCTCAATTCCCCAAAAGAACTCAAAAAGGAACCAACAAGAAGCAAATGCAGAAAATGGCAGAAATCTGTCAAAACAGACCAGCAGGTAAAGACGAATTGTTTCGAAGACCTTATGTTACTCAAATCAAAAAGTTTTGAACTAACGAAAGTTAGATAACCACCTGGGGCAGAAGCACAAAAATTCATGCCTCAAAAAGATATTCAGAGATTTTACATGAATTTTTACGGTGAAGCACAGAAATCTGTTTCGGGATAGCAACTTTCCCAATCATTACTTCTCTCTCATTAGAGGTTACTCTTGGCACAAAAAACAAATAAAAAGGATAAGGAGCGGTTATTACTGATGTAATAACTTCCAAGACTCATCTAAAACTTTTGGGTTATCTCCCAATAAGTACTTTTCTTTAACGCCTTTAAGTTAGGCATAAGAAGCAAGAAAAAGAATCAAGTGTTCTCAAATGAAGAAGCATTAAGACCAAATTTCTTGCCCTTACCTCTCTTACTTTTATTCTTAACCTTGGGGAAAATATGATTGTTTGGTGGAGAAGAAAGATGCATGGTACCCTTTCCCACATCTATTATTGCTCCAAGGAGTTCTAATAGGGACCTTCCAAGTGTAATTTGTCCTTTTCCTTCACATCTAATGACAAGATAATCAGTAGAAATCATTTTCCCAAGGATCTTTGTAAACACTCCTTTAGCTATTCCAGTAGGTAATATGGTAGCATTATTAGCAAGAGATATTTCTTTTCCTCCTTCAGTAAGACCCCAAAGATTCAAAGATTCATAAATATCTTTGGGCATAAGGCAAAATTCAGACATGATATCACAGCGGGCTTGAAAAGTTTCAGTGTTTATCTCGATCTTTACTGTAGGGAGCCACTTTGATTGTTCAGAATTTATTGGAACATAATTATGATGGTCCCTAAGCGTATTATAGCAATCTTTTAAGCTAGTAGTGCTAGTCTCAAGAGTGTTCAGTCTAGCAAATATTCTTGCGAAAGAAATATCAGTTTGGCTAGGCAAGTTGTAAGTAAGGATCAATTTCTTTATAGCATTAATAGCATCATCCTCATTACATTGGAGGAAATCTCCTCCCACAACAGCATCTAAAGCATATCTATAGCAAAGAGCAATTCCAAGGTGAAAACTGCTAAGGAACAAGCTTTGAGTCATTTTAGGCTCAGTTTTTTCATGTAGATCAGAGATTATAGACCAAGCTTCCTTAAAACTTTCCTCAATTCCTTGTTTAAAAGTGAAAATCATTTCCTCGGGTGACATAGTGATTGGAGCAAGGCTAGACATAGTGGCAACTTAAGAAAGGAACTATTTTTTTTTGTGTTCTTGAAATAAGAAAGCAAACTAGTAAAACTAATTTTTTTGTGTTTTTGATAAAGAAACAAGCAAACAAAGCAAAAAGAAACTAAGCAAAACAAAAATAACAAAGTAAAGAGATTGGTTATGAGGGACTCCCCTTGTGAAGATGTCCTTAACTCCCTGGCAACGGCGCCAGAAAAGTGCTTGATGGCTCAGTGTTGATGTACAGCTCGTTGGGGAAACCCAAGAGGAAGGTATGATGAGCACAGCAGCAAGTTTCCCTCAGTTATGAAACCAAGGTTTAATCGAACCAGTAGGAGCAAGGAAACACCCCAAAGGTGTTGCTTGCTGAGCCTTGGCATGGCGCACTACCGGTGCTAGTAGCAACATGGAGACCTGCACAACACAACCACAGAACTTTGTCCCCAACTTGCGATGAGGTTGTCAATCTCACCGGTTTTGCTAAAAACAAAGGATTAAATGTATCGAATGGAAGGAAGTAAAAGTTTGCAGAAAGTAAACACAAAGCAGTAAACAGTTTGTAGATTGTATGTAAAATAAAGGACTGGGATCCATAGTTCACTAGAGGTGGCTCTCCTTAAGATAGATAACATGCTGGGTGAACAAATTACAGCGGGGCAATTGACAAACATCGAGAAAGCAATACATGCATATACTAATCATCTTGACTCCTTTGGAACTTGATTGGGCATTACACCATTATACATAGACCACCATCCAACTGCATCTATGACTAATAATCTACCTTCAGGTTATCATCCGAACCCCCTCTAGTACCTTAGAGATTTCTGTCACTTCCCTAGATTATCAGAGGCATGAACCCACTATCGAGCATAAATACTAACTCTTGGAGTGGCTAGCATCTACTTGGCCAAGATAGCTACTAACAACGGAAAGCATGCAAGATCAAAACTAACAAAGACATGATAGAATCAATAATCAATCTGAAATAGCATCTCAATATCCATCGGATCGCCGCAAACACAACATGCAGAATTACAAATAGATGATCTTGATCATGAACGGAGCTCGTAAGATCTAGACATGAAAGCACAAAGGAGGAGAACCAGCCATCTAGCTACTACATGGATCCGTAGTCCAAAGATGAACTACTCACGCATCACACCGGAGGCTTACATGGTGATGAAGAAGGCCTCTAGGGTGAATTCCCCTCTCCGGCAGGGTGCCGGGAAGAGCTTTAGATCCCTCCCGATCTAGGGATGGAGATGACGGTGGCTACAAACTCTTTCGTGGATTTTTGATCGGGTACTTAGGGTTTTCGTCCCGAGGGAAATATATAGGCAGAAGGAGAGGCCGAGGGGTGCTGGGGTCGGCCAAACCACCCCCTAGCGCGGGTCAGGCCTGGCCGCGCGGCCAGGTGGTGTGGCCGGCCCCCAGCCCTTCTCCGTCTCGTATTCTGGCATCTGATGACTTCCAGAAAAATAGGCACTTTGGCTTTTGTCCCGTCCAATTCCAAGAATATTCATTTTCTGACTTTCCTGGAACCAAAAACGGTAGAAAACAGGCAACTGTCACTGTTGCTCTTGTTAATAGGTTAGTCCAAGAAATCATATGAAAAGTACTCCAAAGTGTGGACAAAACACAAGAAAGTGGATAATACCAAGCATGGAACATCAAAAATTATAGATACATTTGCAATATATCAGTGGTCTGTGAAAAGAACACACATGC
This sequence comes from Avena sativa, assembly GCA_916181665.1. NCBI lineage: Eukaryota > Viridiplantae > Streptophyta > Magnoliopsida > Poales > Poaceae > Avena > Avena sativa. The sequence goes on from OV702291.1 coordinate 30,356,052, forward strand.
AATGACACTGGTGGATCCATATGTGGTTTGTGAGAAGGACACACATTCAATAACACTGGTGGATCCATGTGTGGTTCATGGGAAGAACACACATGCAATGACTCTAGATGTGGTTCATGAAAAGAGCAGACATGCATTGACACCGGTGCATCCATGTGTGGTCTATGAGAGGAACACACATCCAATGACACCGGTGGATCCTTACGTGGTTTGTGAGAAGAACACACATGCAATGACACTGGTGATATGTGGTCTGTGAAAAGAACACACATGCAATGACACTGGTGGATCCATATGTGGTTTGTGAGAAGGACACACATGCAATGACACTGGTGGATCCATGTGTGGTTTGTGAGAAGGACACACATGCAATGACACTGGTGGATCCATATGTGGTTTGTGAGAAGAACACACATACAATGACACTGGGTGTGGTTCATGATATGGTTTGTGAGAAGAACACACATGCAATGACTCTAGCTGTGGTTCATGAGAAGAACACACATGCAATGAGACTAGTGTATTGTTATGTGGTTTGTGAGAAGAACACACATGCAAGGACTCTAGCTGTGGTTCATGGAAAGAACACACATCCAATGACTCTAGCTGTGGTTCATGAGAAGAACACACATCTGATGACCCACAAGTATAGGGGGTGTATCGTAGTATTTTCGATAAGTAAGAGTGTCGAACCCAACAAGGAGTAGAAGGTGCTGGCTAGTGGTATGGATCAGGAATTCTCTGCAAATACTTAGCAAACGGATTTTTAGGGGGTTTTGATAAAGCAAGTAAACAAAATACGAGTAAATAAAAGACAGTAGGAATAAATGCAGGAACTGGCCCAATCCTTTATGAAGCAAAGGACAAGCCGGTTGTATTACTTAAGATGACCAAACGTTCTCGAGGACACATGGAAGACTGTCAAGTGCTTTCGCTTCATATAGTTGATTAATCTTCTTTAGCTTGCTAAGTTGTGTGGGTGAACCTGTGCTAATGTACCGACCTTCCTAGGACTAATACATACTTGTGATTATACCCCTTGCAAACATCCGTAAGTACAAGAAAGTAATTAAGGTAGAAACCTAACCACAGCTTTAAACTCTAAGACCCTTACGTCCCTTGTGCAATGGTTTCCTAATGGGGGTTCAGGTTTCTGTCTCTCTGGCAACCCCTACGATTAGTAGACAAATACACAATGCATTCCCCTAGGCCCATATAGGTGAAGTTTCATGTAGTCGGCATTCACATGACACCACTAGAAGAAGTACACCACAACTTAAATATCAAACTATTGAATCTTTCTCAACACAATTCTACTACTAACAACATGACTTCTCCCATGTCCTCAGAACAAAATGAACTACTCACAAGGCATCATATGGATCATGATTAGAGATGGAATAATGATGTATAACAATCTGAACATAAACAATAATTCAACGGTTCACACAATAACATCAACTACAAAGAGCAATCAACACCGGGAAAGTTTCCCCTATGAACTATGCAATATTCAACGCAATTGTTACAGCAATATGGAGATGGTGATGAGGGTGCTGATGGTGATGATGGTGGTGATGATGATGATGATGATCCCGATGAAGTCCAGCTTGATGGTGGTGTTGATGGCGATGATCTCCCCTCTTCGGGAAGGAATTCCCCCGACAGAAATCTGTCTGCCGGAGAGATCTTTCTCTCTCTCGGTGTTTTCCATCCCGTAGACGAGGCGGGATCTTTCTGTGGTTGCTCCTCGAGTCTTAGGGTTTCGGGAGGATAATATACGCCAGAGGGGAGTGCCAGGGGTGGACCAGGGTGGCCACACCACCTGGTGGCGCGGCCTAGGCTGGCCCACGCCAGGGGTGGTGTGGGCCCCCTGTGGCCCATCTCCAGCCCTCCTTCTAGCTTCCTTCGTCTTCTAGAAAAATAGGATTTTCCGTATATTTTCCCGGATTTTCTGATCTTCGCGAATTTTGCCTCCAAACAGCACCTTCTCCATCAGAATCCTCACTGCAGCAGTCCATGCTCCAAAAGTCATCAACCATGCAAAAACAGATGAAATAACATAAGTATCACCTCTCAATATGAAATATATCAATGAATAACAGTGAATTATGAATAGTGATGCAAAATGGACGTATCAACTCCCCCAAGCTTAGACTTCGATTGTCCCCAAGCGAAACTGAGCTCAATAAACATGGCCTTAGGTTTATGGAGTGAAGAGTCAATAAAAGAATACGGACAAGAAGCATCACATTCATCAATACATAGATCATAATAGAAGACAACTCACTATTATATAACTCAACTTGCAATGAGTAAAGGAAACACAATAAATACACATAAAGTAAATCATAATTGGTAATGGCAAACTTAGCTCTTGGTCGAAGAATAGTTGATAATTGCCGGAGTTCATAAATAATTGGTTTTCAATGATAGCTTTCAAAGTAGTAAACATCAAGATAAGAGCAATGTGCAAAACAAGGAACATAAGAAACATGATTGAATAAATCATCATATGAACGAATGAAACACATCAACTCAAAATACTTGTTGAGATAGAGAGGAATAGGTTTACTGACTCAACTAAAAAGTAAAAGAAAGGCCCTTCATAGAGGGAAGCAGGGATTGCAAGTCTCATAAAGAGCTCCCAAAAACTATGATACTTACTAGCTTTCAGCTCTCATTTCCCCTATCATAGGCATCTTTAGGTGATTAAGGTTAAAGTGACACAACTAAGAGGATATGCTTGACAAGTTATAAGTTGAAATCTCATGCCCCTTACTTACGAGTACTGAACCACATGCTACTCAACTTCAGTCACAAGTAAGCTCTTGTCATTGTAAATACATGTGTATCATTGAGAACCGCCAACGGGGTACCCCTTGCACATGACACAGGAGCTATCCCATAATAAAAATGACAAGGCAAGCAGACAGTGAGCATCTCATCGATCTTTTTATTTGCTATTTGCAAAGGTTTTTATTGAGGATGCTTCATAGAATGCTCACTATAGTTATGCTGCAAGTTTCCACGATGATTAGGCATGGCTTAGGCTAGCGGCCCAGGCATTTCTCTAACACACATATAAACTCCATGATCTTACAAGTTCCAATTTTATTTCACACCACCGGGATCCATAAGCAAAAGAACATGATATCAACTAGGTACAAAGTACCAGTGCAATGTTGAAAGCGTTCCCCATGATACATGGTTTTGCTAACTTCAACTCATAAAGCGCAAGCATATACGCAACAAAGAAGGACCCAATGGTTCAAGTTATTAAATGCAAGAAAATTAAAGTGTGCCATCAAGTTCGTGAGAGCTTTAATCACTAATTTTCACATAACACGTTTAATTTGGGAGGTAGATAAAACAAGAATTTACTTGGAATAGCAATAATGCTAATAGGTAGGTATGGTGGACACAAATGGCGTGGGTTTTGGTTTAAAGGAAGTGGATGCACGAGAAGAATTCTCTCTCAGTACAGGTTTTTGGCTAGCAAGGCTGGGTAGCTAGTACAAGAGTTGAAGGAAACAAACAAACATACAAGTGATAAAGACAAACATGCAATCTTCCTTGGAAGCACAAAAGATCTTAACTAGAGAATACTAGACTTATGAGCAAATCAAGAAAGAAAGATGATGAAATTATTTTTCTTTAGAGTACTTTTATCTTTTCATTCAACTCTCAGAAATAGTGTTGCTACTGACCGAGCCAGGTTTGCCAAAACCAACTAAATTAACTCAATGATCCCAAAGTGATACTGATACATTGCAAATGTATCTATAATTTTTGATGTTCCATGCTTGGTTTTATCTACTTTCTTATGTTTTGTCCACACTTTGGAGTACTTTTCATATGATTTCTTGGACTAACCTATTAACAAGAGCCACAGTGCTAGTTGCATGTTTTCTGCTGTTTTTGGTTCCAGGAAGTAAGAAAATGAATATTCTCGGAATTGGATGGGACAAAAGCCAAAGTTACTATTTTCCCAGAAGACTCATGGAGGCAGAAGGAGAGCCAGAGAAGGGCCACAGGGAAAATATGGTTGTAGAAGTTTTAATGGTACTGAAACACCTCTCTATGTGCTAAAAGTTTTGAAGTTACTTTTGTTTTATCTTCCTATGCCTGTCACTTTATTCTTTGTGCATTTATTTGCTTACAAGATTCCTATGCATAGGAAGTGGGTTAGACTTAAATTTGTTTTGAATTTTCTTCTTGATGCTCCCTTTTACTTCAATTCATATTTCTTATGTGAGCATCTTCTCAAACTATCATGCCTAACTTAAAGGCGTTAAAGAAAAGTACTTATTGGGAGATAACCCAAAAGTTTTAGATGAGTCTTGGAAGTTATTACTTCAGTAATAACCACTCCTAATCCTTTTTATTTGCTTTTTGTGCCAAGAGTAACCTCTAATGAGAGAGAAGTAATGATTGGGAAAGTTGCTGTCCCGAAACAGATTTCTGTGCTTCACCGTAAAAATTTGTGTAAAATCTCTGAACGTATTTTTGAGGCGTGAATTTTTGTGCTTCTGCCCCAGGTTGTTATCTAACGCTCGTTAGTTCAACACTTTTTGATTTGAGCAACAGAAGGTCTTCGAAAAAATTCGTCTTTACCTGTTGGTCTGTTTTGACAGATTTCTGCCATTATTTGCATTTGCTTCTTGTTGGTTCCTTTTTGAGTTATTTTGGGGAGTTGAGCTTTTTGAGGGAATTACTACAGTATCTAGTGTTCTAATGGAAGTTTTATTGGTGTTGGAACTGAACCTAAAGACGTATTATCTTGAGTGCACTAATGTTGCTAATAAAGATTGTGTGAAGTTTTGTATGAAGGAAAAATTTCAGGTGTATGGAAGGAATGAGTAATGAGATGGAGAATGGACTAAAGCTCAAGCTTGGGGATGCCACGCATGTCACCCCAAGAAATATCCAAGAAGTACAAGTGTCAAAGCTTGGGGATGCCCAAGGCATCCCCTTCTTCATCAATAAAAATTCCAGGTTTCTTCCAAACACTTCATTTTTATTATTTCATACACAGTTGTGTTGTTCTTGGAGCGTCTTCTTTTTTGTTTTCGTTTTGGTTTTTCATTTTCTTGGTTTGCTTAGTTTTCTGAATAAATTGGTTGGACCCCTCTTTCATACATTGGTTTAAATAGTTTGGTTTGGATTGGAAAAGAGTAGGAAAGTTCATGCTTAAGTGTTAAAGAGAGCTTGTTTTTTACTGTGGCATATGCTTTGTCATGCCATGCTTGATATTGTTTTGGCTTTATTCTCAGTATTCTTTGATGTAGCATGACTTGTTATAAACAATTGAGATTGCTTAATGTGCCTTGGATGAATCACGCGTTGTTTTAGCATATTAAAACATAGTATTGTGGTATTCTCCTTTGATGCTTTATTTGGGTTGACTTGGCGCATGCTCACACCATGTTATGACTATCCAAAGTCACCATAGCCTTTATGATCCTTTATTTTTCAACTTGTAGTATCACTTTATACTTTGATCAATGATGTTTTGTCGCTCTGCATGATTATGGCCATTATTGCTCTCTTAGTTTGTCGCTCCCAGTCTTTTGCTAGCCTCCACAACCAAGTATGAGTTCCACTCATGCATCCAACTCCTTAAACCAAGTTATTCCAAAGAGTCCACCATACCTACCTATTAGCATATGCTATTCCAAGTATATTCATGTTTTTGTTTACCTTCCAAATTAAACTTGTTATGAGAAATCTAGTGATTAAAGCTCTCACGAACTTGATGGCACACTTTAATTTTCTTGCCCTTAATAAACTTGAACCATTGTGTCGTCTATGTTGTATATTCTTGCACTTATTTGTTGGGGATTAGCAGAACCATGTTGTCATGGGGAACGCTTTCAACATTGCACTTGTACTTTGTACCTAGTTGATATCATGCTCTTTTGTCTATGGATGTCGTCGGTGTGAAATGAAAGGGGAGCTTGTAAGTCCATGGAGTTATATATGTGTGTTAGAGAAACGCCTGGGCCGCTGGTCTAATCCATCTTGACATGGTGGAAACCTGCAGCGTAACCATAATGAGCTGTCTATGAAGCATTCTTCTTATAAAAAAAGAGTCCTATATTGAGAAAAAATGAGATTATGAAAAGAGGAAAGAGAGAAAAAGCACCATATTCCCATGGTAAATAAGAAGATTGCTGAAATGCTCGTTGTCTGCTTGCCTTGTCATTTTGATATGGGGATTCTTCCGTATCATCGGGCAAGGGGTACCCCGTTGGCGGTTCTCTATGATACACATGGACTTACAATGACAAGAACTTACCGGTGACTAAACTTGAGTAGCATGAGGAGCGGCCCTCGTATTCAAGGGACATGAGATTTCCAACTTATACTTCGTCAAGCATATACACCATAGTTTGTTCACTTTAACCTTAATCACTTCAAGATGCTTATGATAGGGGCAATGAGAGCTGAAAGCTATTAAGTACCATAATTTTTGGAAGCTCTTTAAGAGACTTGAATCCCTACTTCCTTCTATGAAGGCCTTTCTTTTACTTTTATGTTGAGTCTCCACCTTCTATCTTTATGCACCTACTTTGAGAGCATAGTGCCATTGATACATTGCAAATGTATCTATAATTTTTGATGTTCCATGCTTGGTTTTATCCACTTTCTTGTGTTTTGTTCCAACTTTGGAGTACTTTTCATATGATTTCTTGGACTAACCTATTAACAAGAGCCACAGTGCCAGCTGCCTGTTTTCTGCTATTTTTGGTTCCAGGAAAGTCAGAAAATGAATATTCTCGGAATTGGACGGGACAAAAGCCAAAGTGCCTATTTTTCCGGAAGTCATCAGATGCCAGAGTACGAGACGGAGAGGGTCCAGGGGGCCACCACACCACCTGGCCACGCGGCCCAGCCTAGCCCACGCCAGGGGGTGGTGAGGCCAGCCCCGACACCCCCTCGGCCTCCCCTTCCGACTATAAGATGCCCTCGGGACGGAAACCCTAAGGGCCCGATCAAAAATCCACGAAAGAGTCTGTAGCCGCCGTCATCTCCATCCCTAGATCGGGAGGGATCTGAAGCTCTTCCCGGCACCCTGCCAGAGAGGGGAATTCACCCTGGAGGCCTTCTTCATCACCATGCAAGCCTCCGGTGTGATGCGTGAGTAGTTCATCCTTGGACTACGGATCCATGTAGTAGCTAGATGGCTGGTTCTCCTCCTTTGTGCTTTCATGTTTAGATCTTGTGAGTTCCATTCATGATCAATATCATCTATTTGCAATTCTGCATGTTGTGTTTGCGGGGATCCGATGGATATTGAGATGCTATTTCAGATTGATTATTGATTTTATCATGTCTTTGTTATTTGTGATCTTGCATGCTTTCCGTTGTTAGTAGCTATCTTGGCCAAGTAGATGCTAGCAACTCCAAGAGTTAGTATTTATGCTCGATAGTGGGTTCATGCCTCTGGTAATCTGGGGAAGTGACAGAAATCTCTAAGGTACTAGATGTGATGTTGCTACTAGGGAGAAAACAAAAATCCTTTGTTCATAGAACAATCGTATTGTTTACTTTAGACGTAGTTCGTAAAGCAATAATCTGTTGCTTGCAATTTAATACTGGAGGGGGTTCGGATGATAACCTGAAGGTGGATTATTAGTCATAGATGCAGTTGGATGGCGGTCTATGTATAATGTTGTAATGCCTAATCAAGTCTCAAAGGAGTCAAGATGATTAGTATATGCATGTATTGCTTTCTCGATGTTTGTCAATTGCCCCGCTGTAATTTGTTCACCCGGCATGTTATCTATCTTAAGGAGAGCCACCTCTAGTGAACTATGGATCCCGGTCCTTGTCTTTTATATTCAATCTATAAACTGTTACTGCTTTGTGTTTACTTTTCTGCAAAATTTTGCTTCTTTCCATTCGATACGTTTAATCCTTTGTTTTCCACAAAACACGGTGATATTGACAACCTCATCGCAAGTTGGGGACAAATTTCTGTGGTTGTGTTGTGCAGGTCTCCACGTTGCTACTAGCACCGGTAGTGCGCCCTGCCAAAGCTCAGCTAGTAACACCTTTGGGGTGTTTCCTTGCTCCTACTGGTTTGATTAAACCTTGGTTTCATAACTGAGGGAAACTTGCTGTTGTGCTCATCATACCTTCCTCTTGGGGTTCCCAACGAGCTCTACATCAACCACGCACCAGCACTTTTCTGGGCGCCATACACAGAGCCATCAACCATTCTTAGTTCGTTCTATGTGCATTGTCCCAAGACTTGTTGATTGATGCATAGCTTTGATATTGCTTGTTTTAAACTATTTGTATCTAGTCACTCTTATGGACTTTGAAGGTGTCCTATGCATTTATGTTTTCTACTCTATGAGGGACAAGCTGAATACCATTATACTATGTTTTCTTTATGTGAAACAAACAAACGTCTTGCAAAGCATTGTTATTCATGAATCTTTTTGTTTGTGCCTTTTCATGTTGCAACATAGTTTCTTTGCCTTATTGCTAGAACTTTGTCTTTCATGTCATGATTGAAGTACTATGATCCCAGCTATCATTGTTTTACAAATACTTTGATCAAGTTTATGATGGTGCATGTCACCTCAAAAATTATTCTTTCTTTTTATCACTTACCTACTCGAGGACGAGCAGGAGTTAAGCTTGGGGATGTTGATACATTGCAAATGTATCTATAATTTTTGATGTTCCATGCTTGGTTTTATCTACTTTGTTATGTTTTGTCCACACTTTGGAGTACTTTTCATATGATTTCTTGGACTAACCTAATAACAAGAGCCACAGTGCCAGTTGCCTGTTTTCTGCTGTTTTTGGTTCTAGGAAGTCAGAAAATGAATATTCTCGGAATTGGACGGGACAAAAGCCAAAGTTACTATTTTGCGGGAAGTTCTGGAGCCAGAAGGAGAGTCAGAGAATGGCCACAGGGTGGCAACACCCCCCCTTGGCACGGGCCAGCCCAGGCCGCACCAGGGCATGGTGTGGGCCCCCTGGCCGGCCATCGATCTTGCCTCTTTCGCCTATAAGAGCCTCCCGATGCAAAAAACCTAAATCATCAAGCCTCCAGCCACGAAAAGTTCCGCAGTGCCACCGCCACCGAAGGGGAGATTCTGGGGACAGAAAGTCTCTGTTCCAGAGCCATCTCCATCGATCTCCACCACCATCTCCATCACCATTGCTGATTCCCATGATGAGGAGGGAGTAGTTCTCTCTCGAGGCTAAGGGTTCTACCGGTAGCTATGTGTTCATCTCTCTCTCTATGCATGATCTTATTGAGATCATGAGCTTGTAATCTATAGTTCTACCTTGCTACTCAAGTGCTTTAATAGATCTCTGCTCTCCCCATGTGTGTGAAGTTGACAGTGTGCACACCACGGTGGCACTTAGGCTAGAAATTACAAATACTTGTTATGAGTTATATTTGGAGTTGGATGTCTTTATGAAATTGTGGTGTTTGTTGGACTCATCTAGTACTCAAGGTGACAGTGTGGGGTTTCTAGATGGGAAAGATGAACTTTGAGGTGTGCTGTTATAGCCCTACCATCGATTAGAGTGTTCAACCGGAGAGTAGTTAAGAGTAGTATCATGAAGAGAATATATTTATATGAGAATGTTCACTAGTGAAAGTATGATCCCTAGGCCTTGTGTCTTAGCATTGAAACAACGTTTGCAATTAGATCTATTATATGTTTGCTTGCTTCCTTCTTTATTTCAGTTTTCCTTTAGTTTTTTCCCACGTCAACCACACGCTAGCAAGCTATTTTCTATCACTGTTACCACTTATAATTATCTATACCACTTGTATTTCACTATCTCTTCGCCGAACTAGTGCACCTATACACCTGACAAGTGTATTGGGTGTGTTGGGGACACAAGAGACTTCTTGTATCTTGATTGCAGGGTTGCTTGAGAGGGAATACCTTTGACCACTTCCTCCCTGAGTTCGATAAACCTTGGGTGATCTTAAGGGAAAACTTGATGCTGTTCTACAAACCTCTGCACTTGGAGGCCCAACAACTGACTACAAGAATAGAAGTGCGTAGACCTCAGATACTAATACTAACAACAAGATCAATCATATAACCACGAATTGAAAACTAATATAAGCTATGCAAAAGAGTAAATGATAGAACTTCTCATTAATATTCCATAACGGCAACTCACACCAAGTGATACATATCTAACGAGAGAGGGGACACTTCCATAATGCAAATCATCCTCATAATAACTTCTCTATTCATGATATGACTCTACTAATAAGGTAAAAAGATAGAAGATAGTGATGTGATACCGCGGCACTCCCCCAAGCTTGGAACAAACCAAGGGGATGCCAAACCTGATGACGAATTACTCCTTCGGTGGTGGTGGTATCCTCTCGATGAGCTTCTTGACCAATTTCCCCAAGTCCTCAATCTCGAAGGTGAGGGTACGAATCAGCTGTGAGTTTTTCTCAATGCGGCTCATGATCATGTCTGGTTGAGAATTCTAGCTCTTGCTATTCTTTCCCCACTCTTCCTCCTTGAAGTATTCTTTTCCTGCATGGCTAGAACGAGGCAAATCCCAATTGGAGGGTAATTTCCCTTTGGGCATATTCTGGTATTGATGCTCATGGATAAGGGTATGGAAAGGATTCTTGGTGCGTGGAGGAACTGACCATGGAGCCAAGCAGTGACGAGGAGCTTTCCCCCTAGTCTACATCTGTGCAGTCCTTCTAACCCTGGCAGGTTTTGTCACAACTCCAATGCTTGCAATGGTAGTGCCGGTGTGCGAATGTTGGCCTTGCTCCTCTTCATCTTCACTCTTGATCTCCTCCTCCTTCCCAGGGTCTTGGAGATCCTCCTCCATAGGCTCCTTCCCTTTATCCTTGGCAGACACCATTGTGCTTCTAAACCTTCAAAGAGTATGTCCTGGCAGAAACAGATCAAAACGAAAACACGATGAAAACACGATATACGAACCTCGGGGGATTCGGGGGATTATATATTACGAAGTTTCATATCAAAAGGAAGGTACTGGGAGAAAACGAGTCGGAGGCGGAGTCCGGGGTGGACTCACCACCTGGAGGCGTGGCCAGGGGTGGGCCCGCGCCACAGGGTGGTGTGAGCCACCCTGGCTCCGTTTCCTTCCCTCTTTCGCTTCATAGCTTTCCTTATTGACTGAAAACTGCAAAAATATAATTGAATAGTAGTTTCGTGGAACTTTTCTTACTAGAACTGTTACCTATTTGGAAACGGACTCTGCAGGTCTCTGAATTTGGTATTTAGTACATTCTTCCAGAGTCACCACTTGAATAACATCAATATCTTCATCTTCATACACTTATTACTTGAGTCATAAAACCTTTCTCTTCCTTAATACACCATGGTCTCCACTACCTGGAAATTTCTTTCACACAATTCTCATTAGCAACATTAGTATATATGAAGTAATAAAACCTTTTGAGTCCAACTTCAACTGAAAACCATCAAAACATAAGCTACTGTAGTAACTCCTTCCGAAAACCCAAAAAGAATTCAAAAAGGAAATCGAATAAAGAAGCAAATGCAAGAGTGGCTAAATCTGTCAAAACAGACCAGCAGGTAAAGATCAATTTTTTCGAAAATCTTCTCTTGCTCAAATGAAAAAGTGCAAAACTAACGAAAGTTAAATAACAACCTGGGGCAGAAGCACGAAAACTTACAGCTCAATCCGACATACCGAGATCTCTCACGAATATTTATGGTGAAGCACAAAAATCTATTTCGGGATAGCAACTTCCCCAAATCTTACTTCTCTCTCATTAGAGGTTGATCTTGACACAAAAACCAAACAAAAAGGATAAGAATAGGTTATTACTGAAGTAATAACTTCCAAGACTCAAAGAAACAAAAACAAATTGAAAGCAAAAACAAATTGGGTTGTCTCCCAAAAAACTCTTTCTTTATAGCCATTAAGATGGGCATGATAATTTTGATGATGCTCACACAGGAATATGAATTTAAGTGAAAGAGAGCATTAAGAAGAAAAAATACACACATTTAAGTCTAACCCACTTCCTATGCAAGGGAATTTTGTAAACAAACAAGTTGTTGAAACTAGAGGCTACTAGCATAGGAAGGCAAAAGAAGTGCAACATAAAAACTTTCAGCATAAAACGGGGAAACTTGATATTATTGAGATACATAAGAACACTTTTCCCTTTTTCATAGTAACTTTTAGTATCATGCATAAAATTAACAATATAACTATCACAAGGGCCATCATAGCAATGATCTCTTATTCTAACAGAAAACACAGGAATACTAGCTCTCATAACACTACTTTGTGAAACAATATTAGAGGTATCCTTACAAAGGATAGTGTGTCCCTCTTCTTCATATTTAGTACCAAAGTCTTTCACATTTGCTATTACAGGTTCATCAACCATACTAGCTATCATAGAATGTTCCTTAATCTTAACTGGGAAAGGCATTTTCTCAATATAAGGTTCAAGTAAACCATTATTAGCAGTATAAACTTCAGTACTTCTTGCAGGAACACTCTTAGCAACATCTTTATAAGGTTCATGATACTTATTCCACTTCTTTTTAAGCACTTCAATGTAGGAAGCAAAAGCCTTAAAATAAGAAGTAATAGCTTGAGAGTCTAGACCATAAGCATTTTTAATATTTTGAAAGTCATCAGTTCCCATAAAAGATTCAATGCATTCATAATCATAATTTATACCTGACTTTCTACCTTTGTCATTCTCCCAAGCTTCAGCATTGTCTTGAATACGGTCCAGAAGATCCCATTTAGCTTCTTCTTCCATGCGAGTGAATGATCCAGCACAAGAAGCATCCAATAAATCCTTATCATGTAGAGAAATCCTTGCATAAAAGTTATTGATAATAATATTGTTGGGGAGCTCATGAATGGGACATTTGAGCATTAGTAACTTCAATCTCCCCCAAGCTTGAGCTGTACTCTCTCCATCAAGAGGCCAAAAGTTGTATATTTGATTCCGATCTTTATGAATCTCACTAGGAGGATAAAACTTTGAATAAAAGAGAGGCACTATTTCCTCCCATTCAAGAGCTTGACCATTATTCAGCAGCTTATACCATTCCTCAGCTCTTCCTTTTAGTGATAATGAGAATAACTTCTTCTTAACTTGATCTGTAGTAATACCTGCACACTTGAACAACCCGCATAATTCGTGTATAAAAAGCAAATGATCACCGGGATGGACGGTTCCATCCCCAACATAGTAGTTATCCATAAAACGATCAATAATTCTTGTAGGTATTTTGAAAGCATCATTATCAGCAGGTGGTCTGTGAAAAGAACACACATGCAATGACACTAGTGGATCCATATGTGGTTTGTGAGAAGGACAGACATGCAATGACACTGGTGGATCCATGTGTGGTTCATGGGAAGAACACACATGCAATGACTCTAGATGTGGTTCAAGAAAAGAGCAGACGTGCGATGACACCGGTGGATCCATGTGTGGTCTATGAGAGGAACACACATCCAATGACACCGGTGGGTCCTTACGTGGTTTGTGAGAAGAACACACATACAATGACACTAGTGATATGTGGTCTATGAAAACAACACACATGCAATGATACTGGTGGATCCACATGTGGTTTGTGAGAAGGACACACATGCAATGACACTGGTGGATCCATGTGTGGTTCATGGGAAGAACACACATGCAATGACACTGGTGATATGTGGTTTGTGAAAAGAACAGACATGCAATGACTCTAACTGTGGATAATGAAAAGAGCAGACATGCAATGACACTGGTGGATCCATGTGTGGTTAATGAGAAGAACACACATGCAATGACACTGGGTGTGGTTCATGATATGGTTTGTGAGAAGAACACACATGCAATGACTCTAGCTGTGGTTCATGAGAAGAACACATATGGAATGACACTAGTGTATTGTTATGTGGTTTGTGAGAAGAACACATATGCAAGGACTCTAGTTGTGGTTCATGGAAAGAACACACATCCAATGACTCTATATGTGGTTCATGAGAAGAACACACATCTGATGACCCACAAGTATAGGGGGTGTATCGCAGTATTTTCGATAAGTAAGAGTGTCGAACCCAACGAGGAGCAGAAGGTGCTGGCTAGTGGTATGGATCAGAAATTCTCTATAAATACTTAGCAACGGATTTTTAGGGTTTTTTGATAAAGCAAGTAAACAAAGTACGAGTAAATAAAAGATAGTAGGAATAAATGCAGCAAGTGGCCCAATCCTTTATGTAGCAAAGGACAAGCCGGTTGTATTACTTAAGATGACCAAACGTTCTCGAGGACACATGGGAAGACTGTCAAGTGCTTTCGCTTCATATAGTTGATTAATCTTCTTTAGCTTGCTAAGTGTTGTGTGGGTGAACCAATGCTAATGTACCGACCCTCCTAGGACTAATACATACTTGTGATTATACCCCTTACAAATACCCGTAAGTATAAGAAAGTAATTAAGGTAGAAACCTAACCACAACTTTAAACTCTAAGACCCTTATGTCCCTTGTGTAATGGTTTCCTAACGGGGGTTCAGGTTTCTGTCACTCCGGCAACCCCTACGATTAGTAGCCAAATACCCAATGCATTCCCCTAGGCCCATATAGGTGAAGTGTCATGTAGTCGATGTTCACATGACACCACTAGAAGAAGTACACCACAACTTAAATATTAAACTATTGAATCATTCTCAACACAATTCCACTACTAACAACATGACTTCTCCCATGTCCTCAAGAACAAAACGAACTACTCACAGGACATCATATGGATCATGATCAGAGATGAAATAATGATGTATAACAATCTGAACATAAACAATAATTCAACGATTCACTGAATAGCATCAACTACAAAGAGTAATCAACACCGGGAAAGTTTCCCCTATGAACTATGCAAGATTCAACGCAATTGTTACAGCAATATGGAGATGGTGATGAGGGTGCTGATGGTGATGATGGTGGTGGTGGTGATGATGATGATCCCGATGAAGTCCATCTTGATGGTGGTGTTCATGGCGACGATCTCCCCTCTCCGGGAAGGAATTCCCCCGGCAGAAATCTGTCTGCCGGAGAGATCTTTCTCTCTCGGTGTTTTCCGTATATTTTCCCGGATTTTCTGATCTTCGTGAATTTTGCCTCCAAACAGCACCTTTTCCATCAGAATCCTGACTGCAGCGGTTGATGCTCCAAAAGTCATCAACCATGCAAAAACAGATGAAATAACATAAGTATCACCTCTCAATATGAAATATATCAATGAATAACAGTGAATTATGACATAGAATAGTGATGCAAAATGGACGTATCAACATCCAATGACACTGGTGGGTCCATGTGTGGTCTGTGAGAGGATCACACATGCAATGACTCTAACTATGGTTCATGAAAAGAGCAGACATGCAATGACACCGGTGGATCCATGTGTGGTTTGTGGGAGGAACACACATCCAATGACACTGCTGGATCCATATGTGGTTTGTGAGAAGAACACACATGCAATGACACTCGTGGATCCATGTGTGGTCTGTGGGAAGAACACACATGCAATGACTCTAGATGTGGTTCATGAAAAGAGCAGACATGGAATGACACCGGTGGATCCATGTGTGGTCTATGAGAGGAACACACATCCAATGACACCGGTGGATCCTTATGTGGTTTGTGAGAAGAACACACATGCAATGACACTGGTGATATGTGGTCTGTGAAAATAACACACATGCAATGACACTGGTGGATACATATGTGGTTTGTGAGAAGGACACACATGCAATGACACTGGTGGATCCATGTGTGGTTCACGGGAAGAACACACATGCAATGACACTGGTGATATGTGGTTTTTGAAAAGAACAGACATGCAATGACTCTAACTGTGGTTCATGAAAAGAGCAGACATGCAATGACACTGGTGGATCCATGTGTGGTTAATGAGAAGAACACACATGCAATGACACTGGGTGTGGTTCATGATATGGTTTGTGAGAAGAACACACATGCAATGACTCTAGTTGTGGTTCATGAGAAGAACACACATGCAATGAGTCTGGTGTATCCTTATGTTGTTTGTGAGAAGAACACACATGCAAGGACTCTAGCTATGGTTCATGGAAAGAACACACATCCAATGACTCTAGCTGTGGTTCATGAGAAGAACACAAATCCAATGACATTGGTGGATCCATGTGTGGTCTGTGAGAGGATCACACATGCAATGAATCTAACTATGGTTCATGAAAAGAGCATACATGCAATGACACTGGTGGATCCATGTGTGGTCTGTGGGAGGAACACATATCCAATGACACTGCTGGATCCATATGTGGTTTGTGAGAAGAACACACAGGCAATGACACTGGTGGATCCATGTGTGGTCTGTGGGAAGAACACACATGCAATGACTCTAGATGTGGTTCATGAAAAGAGCAGACATGCAATGACACCGGTGGATCCATGTGTGGTCTATGAGAGGAACACACATCCAATGACACCGGTAGATCCTTATGTGGTTTGTGAGAAGAACACACATGCAATGACACTGGTGATATGTGGGCTGTGAAAAGAACACACATGCAATGACACTGGTGGATCCATATGTGGTTTGTGAGAAGGACACACATGCAATGACACTAGTGGATCCATGTGTGGTCTGTAGGAAGAACACACGTGAAATGACACTAGTGATATGTGGTTTGTGAAAAGAACAGACATGCAATGACTCTAACTGTGGTTAATGAAAAGACCAGACATGCAATGACACTGGTGGATCCATGTGTGGTTAATGAGAAGAACACACATGCAATGAACTCTCGTGGGTCCATGTGGTTTATGAGAAGAACACACATCCAATGAACTCTAGTGGATCTATCTTGGCATAATTTGATGTATGCCACGATGTATTTCATTGTACAAGACACTCACTTTCCATTTTTATACTACTAAGTTTTGCCCTTGGTTTTATGTGGTACTACTCAGTTTTGCCCCCCTCTCTCTATCTTCCGTAGAAGCACAAACCTGTGCTCACCCTGTCTGCTACTCCCTGATTGGTTGTCACAGTTGTCACGTGGATCATGTGCACCAACCGTTGATTCTGTGCGATCCAACGATGATCGTTGCACACGTCGTCCCCTTCGCAGTACAACGTGAGACAGCACGGACGTCTCCCTCAGCGAGACTTCTACAAGAAGGAACACGATGATGTCCATGGAAAAAGTCGTCGAGCGGTCATGTCATGTTTAATCAAGTCTAAAAAGCCTACTACTGCTACTACTACGCCACAACGCATGCGTCATCGAGTGCACGGTCGTCGATGGACAGCTGCAATTTATTGCCACTTGATTTTAATAAGACATATCCCATTTTTTACGCAGCGGCTCTCAATCGCCAATTTTAGGGCCGTGTCAAACTTCGTACATAGAAATTGTGTATGCGCCCTTTGCATGCGGCTCAATACAGAACTGCCATGCATGGCTCGGGAAAAAAACGTGACGTACCGTGCGTGTGTCGCGGTGCACGGTGTAGTAGACTGCGTGGCGCGTTGCACGGTGGTGCAACGAAACGTGCCTTGTTTCCATCCACCTTATCTATAGAGCCCCTCTCTGCACACCCACTCCCACTCTCGCTCACTGTCCCCACGCAACCCTCTCCACTGTCCCACCAGCATCCGCAAACTCCCGAGAATACCCGTCCGTGCCGGTGATGGCCGAGGAGGATAAGGTGGCCATCGTCGCCTTCGTGGCCGCCGGCGAGAAGGCCCCCGTCTTGTTGCCGATCCCCCTCGACGTGTTGAAAGCAGTCGTCGTCCCTGTCTAGTCCCCAGTCGAGGCATCGATGGCAGCCACCGTTCCTGTCCAGGCCCCCGCCCCCGCTACCGATGGAGCCGCCGAAGAGGAGCCCTCCGCCGGCGAGGAGGCCCCCGCCGGCGAGGAGGCCCCCGCCGGTCACAAGCAGATCAAGCACTTCTTGGGCACCTACGATCCAGATAAGTACATCACTCCGCTGAACCCCTACGACACCGGCATCGACGACCCATGGTCGGAGGTAACTAGGGTTTGCTCCCCTTCCCTAGTTCTTCTACCGTTCCCATCGTTGGATGCTAGATCTTGGTTTATTAGGATTCGCTTGTTCGCATTTCGATTGCTCAATCTTCTTACATCATCTACTCCCCCATTTCCTTTTCTTCTAATAGGTTTCCGGAAGCGACGTCTGCAGCGATGATGAGTCCATACACACCAAGACCCGTCAGGTGCTGAGGAGGATGCGGGCCGGCCAGTACGACGCCTTCTTCAGGGGCGGCCCCTGGCGCTGCCCCTTCCACAAGGGGATCAACTTCTGCTATGTGACTCTCGCCGATGGCACCGACTTCATCTCCTTAATGAAGCATGTAGAGGCCGCGGGCTCCGGCATCAACAAAGGCGGCGAGCGCGAGACCGTGAAAATCAACACCTACATCGCTAAACACCGGGCTCTCGGCATTCACCTCCGAAACCTCCAGTGGTTGGCCATCAAAGAGGGTCGCATTCATCCAATTAGGCCCAAGCCCCCTAGGATCAAGGGACTGGCCAGCAAGAAGTAGCGGAGGCACCGGAGGGAGGTGGAGGCGCTGGCGAATGAACGGGTCGGATGTCTCCCTGAATGTACCTGCTGCTGCGGCTGCTGCTAAGCAGCTTCTTTTGATTTTCTATATTTTGCTTGCATCCTATTTCTGGCTGAATGCATTGAACCTCGTTAAGCAACCTACTTTCTATCGCTATATCCTATTTAGCTGCGCACAGCTATATCTACATTTGTTTTGTTTTCTGAATGAATGTATTCTTCCTGGTGTGATTTGCTGCTCTAGATTTGCTACCTGATCGGGGGCAAAAAGTGGTCCAAAAGGGAACGAATTATCAAAGAGAGAATCTTCTCTAGATTTGCTACCAATTTGGGCAAAATGAAACATATCTGTTTAGCGAGAGAGGAAAAGGGTACTCTTTCAAACTGCCAGTTAACGAGCTACCATCTTGACGAGGCCCCATCTTGACGTCTCCCTCTACAAGAAGGAACATGATGCCGTCCATGGAAAAAGTCGTCGAGCGGTCATGTCACGTTTAATCAAGTCTGAAAAGCCTACTACTGCTACTACTACGCCACAACACATGCGTCATCGAGTGCACGGTCGTCGATGGACAGCTGCAATTTATTGCCACTTGATTTTAATAAGACACATCCAATTTTTTACGCAGCGGCTCTCAATCTCACTTCCAACTGGGGCCCACCGTAAGAAGCTTGCACGCGCTAGCCGAAGGCCGAACAGCTGAGCTCGACGAGACCTAACATCTCCGGCTTCATCGAGTCACTCGCAGCCATCAACACATCCCTTTACCCGATCTATCACAACCCCACAAATCTCGCCGTACAGCCACCTACCTTCCCCTCTACATTTCCACTTTTAACTATCGCCAATTTTAGGGCCGTGTCAAACTTCGTACATAGAAATTGTGTGTGCGCCCTTTGCATGCGGCTCAATACAGAACTACCATGCATGGCCCGGGAAAAAATGTGGCGTATCGTGCGTGTGTCGCGGTGCACGGTGCAGTAGACTGTGTGGCGCGTTGCACGGTGATGCAACGAAACGTGCCTTGCTTCCATCCACCTTAAATATAGAGCCTCTCTCTGCACACCCACTCTCACTCTCGCTCACTGTCCTCACGCAACCCTCTCCACTGTCCCACCAGCACCCGCAAACTCCCGAGAATACCCCGTCCGCGCCGGCGATGGCCGAGGAGGATAAGGTGGCCATCGTCGTCTCCGTGGCTGCCGGCAAGGAGGCCCCTGTCTCCTCCCCGGTCCCCCTCGACGCGTTGAAAGCAGCCGGCATCCCTGTTTAGGCCCTGTAGCATCCCAATTGTCTAACAATTGTAATGCTACTTGGTCTAGTAATATAATGGCTACTTCATATATATAATTGTTGCATCATAATTATATCATGCTCATGTCATCATGCCACCTTGCTTTTGAGCATCATATAAAACCCTTTTTGTTTTGGTTCTTCTCTCATATGCATTGTAAATTGTATTTGCCTCTTGATATTGTAGTTGGTTCTTGATATATTGTTTCATGCCCAAGTTGAGTTGGGGGCATATCTGTTATTCAACTCCATCACCTTTCTCTGTCACCACCTTATAATTCCACCATCCAACCAAATATGAGCTTTGCACTTTATTGGGTTTTACCTCTAGCTCATATGGGTGGGGATGGATCCAATTCTATTGTTCCACATGCTCTCATCTTAGCATCATGTTGTTTTCACATTATTGATATGAGAGCCACATGGCCACCTTTGCATGCCTTGTGAGGGGAACCCTTTTTCCTAGCTTATATATGGATTATTATGGAATTATGCTCATGTTGGGATATTTTTGGGACTATTAAGCATCTAGTGGCACATACACACTAGCATGTTCCATTTTATTCAAATATGGGCATCTCCAACTACTCCACATGGGGCATCCTTCCACTTCTTCTAGTTTGGCTTATTCCATATTTTTGGAATGCATATGTATAAATGCTATGGCTATTTATGTTGTTTTCACAAGATGAAACCTAGCATTAATACTATGCATGGGCCATGCAAAGCATCACTTTTCTTTCTCTTTTGAGTTTTTATTTGAATCTTGAGTGGATCATCCCCATATCTCTATACCCCTCTCCCTTATTCTTTCTCCAAACCTAACCTCTCTCTATCCCTCACCACCTTTGATCTCCTTCTCTCTTTTTTTGGCTAGCTTTGTTTGTTCTTGGCTTGATCTTGACAAAAACAAACACTAGCCACCTTACCCCTCCTCTCTCTTCACCCCCCCCCTCTCTAAACCACACCCCCATCTAACCTAACCCGAGCACCTCTCTAACTAACCCTAGTTCCCCCTCTCTCTCGGCCTCTCTCCTCTCTCACCTAGCTGGCCCCACCTGGTCACCCTGGCCCCACCTAGCTACCACCACCTCAAGCCCCAACCCTAGTACCAAACCCTAACCCGAGGCTCCCCCCAACCTAGCCCGAGCCTACCCCCCTCTCTCTCTATAGCTCTCTCTGCCAGGAGGGCCCTAGCCCGAGCCTCCCCACCAACCAGCCGTCCCCACCTGCAGCCCCATGCACCTGCCCCTGCCCTAGTCCTGCCCGACCCAAGCACGTGAGGAGGGGAAGGAGAGAAAGGTGGCACCGAGGCCACCTTTTCCATCTACCCCACCTCCCCACGGCATCTCCCTCTCCCCCTCTGCTTTACCTCCGCCCCACGAACCCTCTGCACCCCAGATCTCCCCAGGCCGCTCCCCTCTCTCCCTGCCTTCCCTCACAACCGTCTACCCCATCACCGGCCACCGTCGGTGTCCACCGTCGTTTCCTCATACCAGCCGGTGGCGTGGCGCTCAAGGGTGTCGAGGAAGATCACGTGGTCCCTCTGCTTCGCCCAGTACCGCCAGCGAGGAGGAGAAAGGCCAGAGCCGAAGATCGTCGCCGCCACTGACGCCAAACCCTAGCTCGGCCGGCCTCTGCCTCGGCGACGACCCGCTTCTCCTCTGCCCGATCCGACCGCACCAACAACCTCCCGGTGAGCCCACGAGCCTCCCTGACACCTCCTTCCTCGCCGTTGCATCCTGTTCGCGTCGGACCGCTTGTCGAGCACCCTCGGTGCACCGGCGAGCGCGTGCGTCTGCTCGCTCAGCGCGTCGCGGAACCTCATCTAGCCGCGCAGCCGTTCCCCAGCAACAACGCCAGACCACCGCAGTGGCTGCCGCCTCCGCGCGCGCACGGCAGGTCCCCGGATCGAATCCCGTGCGCCGCGCCCCGCGTCCTGTCGAGCACCGTTTTGTCGTCAGACATTCAGAGAAGAACAACAGTGCATCGGGCGCTCGTTTCGCAAATAACCCCTCCTAGCTTTTTATTCCTAAACCCGCGGACCAGCCTGCCCCACCGTCAGCCTCAGCGCCGTTTTGCAGTTAGACCCCCTGGTTCTTCCAGCCTCAACCCGCGGTACCCCTGGATCTCCCACGTGTCGCATCCCCGCTGGCACGCCCGCGTGTGGCCCTGGGGCTGCCGTGGCCCCACCTGTCATCTGCTGTGGCTAGGTCAAGCCGCGGTGGGAAAAGTCTGTCTGTGCGCGTTTGGTCCCAGTCAGCCAGTGGCCCCACCTGTCATTGCCTGTGGCTAACTAAACCTGAGTAGAAAAAGTATTTCTGTCTGTCGGTTTGAATTTAAACCTTTTTCAAATTATTTCAAATTCAAATTTAAATCTGTTTTCAAATAACTTTTAAAATATAAATCCAAATAATACAAATAATATATGTTTTCAAACCAGAAAAATGTGAGGAATTCAAATATGCCATTCAAAATACATTTTGAACACTTAAAATTTCAAGTTGTATTAAATTACAATAAAATGCCCTTTATCCTTAATTAATTAATAACTTTTGTTTTATAACTCCAAATTTGACAAATAATATGTCTAAAATGATTAGCTCGACGAGACCTTTCTGTTTATGCATTCCATGATCTGTTTTGCAGCATGCATCATATAAATATAAAGTATACAGCAACTTATATGAGGTTAAAATGGGGCCAAAACTCAATAAAATGATTTATTCTTGTATTCCACACTTCACCCATGCCATGCTACTTTATTGCCATGCAAATTGTGCATCATTCATCATGGCATGATTGATTGCTTGATGTATTTTATTCATATGCTTGTGCACTTTATTTATGTTGGCCCTTGTCTGTTTGGTTCTTCTTCGAATAGACGCTGAGCAGGGGATATATCAAGAGAACCAGGAGCACTACCCAGATCCATCCCTTGCTTCAACTGAGCTGCCAGGCAAGCACTACCACATGCTTGCATACATATAGTACCTATTGCCTCTTTCTTATTCTTGCATCATTGAGTCGCGATTGCATTAAATTGAATCCCAAGTATTGCATAGCCTTTACTTTTAAACCCCACCGAAGCTTGTTCCTCCATCCCATGAGCCATTACTACAGGAGTTGTTTGAGCCATGCGAGTCGTAGAACAGCATGTGTAGGGTATGTGAGTGTCTGATGGATAACGAGGTACCTAAACAACTTAACCTGAGTAGTAATGGGATAACTAATGAAAGTGGCATCGGTGAGCCATATTTGCTATTTGGTTTTTCAGGCTCACTTGTGTCCCGTAGGACCCCGAGTACTTGATTCCTGTTCCTTGAATATTCGCGCTATCCACATCCGGGAGGCTTATGAACCCCCCTGAGCCAGAGCTTGATTCATTCTTATTTCTTGGGGCCACAAACTAGTTTGAGGTTTTATTTACTATCCTGTACTTATGCCATGCTTTACTGCTTTATTTAAAATTGTGCGAGGTACTGCACCTGTACTGTTTAGGGTCGTGACCCGTTTTCGCTGTATCGACAAGCCCAGTCACACTTTCGGGTTCCCAGTCGTTTACAGCCGGCCACACAAACCTTGAGTCCGTCTCATAGCCGGCCAGCTTCGTCGCGGGTAGCTTAATGGGGTGGCCCCCTGAAATATTTCTGAATCCTGTGATCGCTTTGTCGTGACTGCCTCGTTGGGTTTTGATTTGGTTTTTCCGAGGTTGATCGAGTGTGTGTTGCTATTTGTGAACCCCTGCAGGGTAAAACTTTCTGAAAGCCGTGTCCGCGATTATGGACGACTTGGAGCACAGTTTCTCGATCATAGACAAGCATAACTAAAGTACCGCTGTTAATTTGACTAAGTACCTGACTAGTAAATAGTGCAATACTCATGGAATGGATAAGAAAACTGCCAACGGATGGGGGGTTGTTCGTCCGCTTCCTCGTCGGTAAGCGAGGAGGAGGATGGATCTGTGGGTATTACCGTTATAACTGTTATAACTGTTGTTATTAATTCACGGACATCCGTCTATCTCTGGTTAGGCGGATGGTTAGCGAGTATCTCTAGAATTGTTAGGGTTTATTTTTCGCTGCAATTGCGTCACCCCAGGTTGTGTCCCCTTTAGAGGCATAAAGACTTGCTGAGTACCCCTAGGGTCTCACACGATAAATTGTTTGATTCAGATGAACAGGTAAACTCGCAAGATGGATACTGGGTGGAGGAGACGGACGATGTGGGCAACGAGCATTCGGTGTAGAGATTCCGGGAACGGGAATCCGCGAGATCTGTGGGCGGGATGTGTTTATTTATGGGGCATCTTATGCCGATTTGCTTCTTATCCGTACTCGGATCTTGTTTTCCGCTTCCGCCTGATACTCTAATGTTTGATGTATGAGGAGATATCCTAAACTATTATATCTATCTAGGATATTTGGATCTTGCCGTATGGCATTGCAATATTTCCTTTCTTTTTAGATCGAATGACTCTGAGAACCATTGTATGGTGGCTTGCATACATACTCATTTGTGTATGTAGTTGATCCCTTCGCCTGCCGATTACGCCGCCCGTTCTTGTCCCGATGTTTGGAAATGGTTAGGACGGCCGAAAGGTCTACCTGTGAGTGGCATTTGGGCCCCACCGTACTATTTTAACCATTTCCACTCATCCAGGCTTGTAACTAGGAGCGTAATTCACCGAGGTAGTTACAATTGGTATCAGAGCCATCCCGCCCTTCAGGGTCTCAGCCAAATGGTCGTTGTCAGTCTAGCAAATATTTTTGGTAGCTATGTATACTAGGGAAAAACAAACGCGAGAGTAGGACTGCTTCCACTTTTCTTCTTACCCACCCACCCACCCTTTTCTGGTAAGGAAGTGTAACGTTTTCAATCCTCTTCTTAAAATTCAAACTAGGATTCACGTGTTCTGGGTTACGTAGTACCATAGGTTGTGTGTGTGTGTGTAACTCTTTGTCTATCTGTTGCATCCAACTTGTTATCACAATCTACCTTTGGTTATCAACTGTTGGTACATTCCATACCGACAGGCTTTTGCAAACCGACACGATCTATCTGATTCGTTGTATACCGCCGCGATCTGTCTTACTCTTTGTTATCCGACGTTATCTTGTTTGGGGTGTTCGTTTCCGTAGTTACTAATCTTTAGGTTCATCGTGAGAAGAAGATGTTGGGATATGTGTTCTACTTATTCATGTGCGGAGTAATGATTTGAGTGCGGGATGGAGTCGCGACCATACCACTACTCTTATCATTCGCTCTTGTATATTGAATTGGTAGTGTCACTAATCTTGATTCGTTAAGTGATTTTGCGCATCTATTGGTATTTTAATGCCGAAATTTGTGGAAAATTTTTCTTTGATATATCTGTGTACCACACTCCTTTTCAGTCGTGTGTGATATGCTTAATATCTTCTAGGTGCTTTGAACTTTGTTGATATTTTAATATCATCTTAGTAAATTGTATCCTTTAATATTGATTAATTCCATCTTGGTACTATTTTGGATTATTATTATTCTCCATCATAGTACTGACTTGTGTTTTATATCAATAACAGGATGGCACCACCACGCCGTTCTGAGGAGGACATACAACCTGAACTGGGGGCAGCGTTGTCAAGCATCGCCAATGCCTTGGCAGCAATGCAGCAGAACCAGCAGCGCTTTGAAGAAAGTGTCAGGAGGAATGAGTTTGTTCCGCTACCTCCACCTCCCAAGCGAGGAGACATCAAGAGCTTCCTGAAGTTCAACCCACGCCAATTTGATGTTTCTGATCAACCACTTGATGCTGATGATTGGTTGCGTGAGATGTCAAGGTTGCTGATGACTGCTGATGTTCCTGATCAAGAATGGGTAAAGTGTGCTACTCACCTTCTGAAGGGAGATGCAGCTCTCTGGTGGGAGAATTACCTGAAGGCAAACTGCACTGGTTTTCAGCCTACTTGGGGACAGTTCACTGGAGCTTTCAAAGAGCAGTATCTGTCAGAAATTGTCATGGAGAGGATGAAGGAAGTGTTTCTCAACCTCAAGCAGGGCAATGATAATGTCAATACCTACATCAGAAACTTCATGAACCTTTCTCGTTATGGTGGCGATGAGATCTCTGATGACAAGAAGAAGCAAAAGAGATTCCGGCAAGGGCTCAATGCATCGATTAAATATGCA
Source organism: Avena sativa (assembly GCA_916181665.1). Classification (NCBI taxonomy): domain Eukaryota; kingdom Viridiplantae; phylum Streptophyta; class Magnoliopsida; order Poales; family Poaceae; genus Avena; species Avena sativa. The sequence goes on from OV702291.1 coordinate 30,382,135, forward strand.
ATCACACATGCAAGGCCGGCGTCTTTTCTGGAACTTCAGCATACAGCTCTGCAGGAAGAAGCAAGTAGGCAAGTGTTTGAGGAGTCAAAGAAACACAGCCGTGATGCAGCAAGCTCTTCAGCTATGTCAACTCCTTCTAAGCGTCGTGTCTGGGTTCCTAACACCCCACCGTCGCTCCCGGCTACACCAAGACCTTCAAGCTTCGTGGCAAGGCCACCAAACTTCCTCACTGCTGCTCCCAGGGGCTACAACCACCACTACCCTGGAGCGCCTGGCGGAGTCCCTGGCTACGTTGCTCCACGTCCACCTGGTGCTTGTTACACTTGTGGAGACACTGGGCATCAGTACTGGAACTGTCCGTTGAAAAACAAGGCTCTTCCTCCACCACCTCCAAGATCTGCGGCAAGCTCTCCTATGGTTCGTGCACCACCACTTCGGGCTCTCAACATCAACACCAAGCCCGGGTCTACTGTTGCTCGTGCCAACTGTGTCAACGCTGCTCAAGCTGAGCATGCACCTGGAGTTGTGATGGGTATGCTTCCCGTTAACTCAGTCCCTGCACGAGTTTTGTTTGATTCTGGTGCTTCGCATTCTTTTGTTTCGCATAAGTTTGCGCATGAGCAGGATCTGGATATGGTTCCTTTATCACATCGTCTGGTGGTACAATCTCCTGGGTCAAACATGAGGGCTGCTCATATCAACCATGGCAATCAAATTGAGATTGGTGGCTCTTCGTTCTCGGCATCCTTAATCATTCTGGGCAATTCTGACATTGATGTCATCTTGGGCATGGATTGGTTGACAGCAAATGCAGCTGTGATTGATTGTGCTGAACGCTCGGTTTCTCTGAAGATTCTTGAAGGCCATATAGTCTATTCTCCAAGTCTGACTCCTGCTATCCAGCTTTTCTCTTTGGCGGCTCTGAATGATGATGCTATGGAAGCTATTCAGAGTGTTCCGGTGGTCTGTGAGTTCCCAGATGTCTTTCCTGAAGAGTTGCCAGGTATGCCTCCGGATCGTGAGGTTGAGTTTGTAATTGAGCTTGAACCTGGTACCGCTCCTATCTCCAAGCGGCCTTATAAAATGGGTCCTGCTGAGTTGGCTGAACTCAAACGTCAACTTGATGAACAAGAGAAGTTGGGTTTCATTCAACACAGTACTTCTTCTTGGGTAGCCCAACAATCTTTGTGAAGAAGCGAGACAAGACTGATAGACTTTGTGTTGACTATCGGGCTCTCAATGCTAAAACCATCAAGAATAAATATCCCCTTCCGCGGATTAATGATCTCTTCGATCAGCTAGCTAGAGCTGTGGTATTCTCTAAGCTTGACTTGAGAAGTGGTTATCACCAAATCAAGATTCGCAAGGAAGATGTTCCTAAAACAGCTTTCACCACCCGCTATGGCCTGTATGAGTACACGGTCATGTCTTTCGGTCTCACCAACGCACCTGCCACCTTCTCGAGGCTCATGAACTCGGTTTTATTGGAGTATCTTGATAAGTTCGTTGTGGTTTATCTGGATGACATCCTAGTCTATTCTAAGTCACGGGAAGAACATGAAGAACACCTTCGGTGTGTCCTAAACAAGATTCGCGAGAACCGCTTGTATGCAAAGTTCTCCAAGTGTGAGTTTTGGCTGCCTCAAGTAACCTATCTTGGTCACGTCATCTCTTCCAAGGGCATTGCCGTCAACTCGGAAACTGTAAGGACAATTGTTGAATGGCTTCCCCCGGCAAATGTCAAAGAAGTGCGGAGTTTCCTTGGTTTGGCTAGTTATTGCCGTCGCTTCGTTTAGAACTTTTCGAAGATAGCGAAGCCTCTTACCGATCTCCTCAAGAAAGGCAAGAAATACCTTTGGACTCCTGCATGTCAAGCAAGCTTTGAGACACTCAAAGAGAAGCTCACTTCCACACCAGTCTTGGTTCCTCCAGATACATCCAAGCCTTTCCAGATATTCTGTGATGCCTCTTTGCAAGGATTGGGTGCGGTCCTTATGCAAGAAAAACAAGTTGTTGCTTATGCCTCTCGACAGTTGAAGACGCATGAGATCAACTATCCTACACATGACCTCGAGCTCGCTGCAGTTGTCTTTGCTTTGAAAGTATGGAGGCACTACTTGCTTGGCAACCGTTGTGAGATCTTTTCTGATCACAAGAGTCTGAAGTATATCTTCACTCAGCCTGATCTCAACCTTTGGCAGAGGAGATGGATTGAAGCAATCAATGATTTTGATTTGACCATCAACTACACTCCGGGCAAAGCTAATGTCATGGCCGATGCTCTCAGCCGTAAAGCTTATGTCAATAACCTCATGATGGAAGAACAACAGCCTCTCTTGTGCGAGGAATTCCGTCAGCTCAACCTTGAAATTGTGGAACAAGGGTATCTCCTGAACCTCCTGGCTACTCCTCTCTTGGAAGAAAAGGTTCGCTCCTCGCAGCTTGGTGATCCGTACACAAGAAAGATCATCTCCAAACTTCAGCTTCCAAAGTATGAGTCCTTCCACGTCGATGATCAAGGCACGCTTTTCTTTGAACACCAGATGTTTGTTCCGAACTACCCGGGTTTGAGAGAGCAAGTTCTCAAGGAGGCGCATGATTCTGTTCTTTCTATCCACCCTGGCAGCACAAAGATGTACATGGACTTGAAAACACAATATTGGTGGCCGGGTTTGAAACGATATTGTGCCAAGTATGTCTCGGAGTGTGATGTCTGCCGCAGAGTTAAAGCTGTCCATCAGAAACCTTCCGGCCTTCTACAGCCATTGAAACCCCCGGACTGGAAATGGGAGAAAGTAGAGATGGACTTCATCACTGGTTTTCCAAGGTCGCAGAAGGGCAACAATGCAATCTTTGTTGTCATTGACAGGCTTTCTAAAGTGGCTCACTTCTTCCCCGTCAAGGAAACAATTTCTGCAATTCAGTTGGCTGAGCTCTATATCAACAGAATTGTCTCTCTGTATGGGGTTACGCTTGAGATCAGTTCAGACCGTGGAAGCATCTTCACTTCCAAGTTCTGGGAGAGTTTCCAAAATGTTTTGGGAACAAAGTTGAACTTCAGCACAGCTTACCACCCTCAGTCGCAAGGACAAGTTGAAAGGATCAATCAGATTCTAGAGGATATGCTCCGTGCTTGCGTCATCTCTTTTGGCATGAAGTGGGAAGAATGTCTTCCTTATGCTGAGTTCTCTTACAACAATAGCTTCCAGAAAAGTCTAAATATGGCACCATTTGAGGCTCTCTATGGTCGCAAATGCAGAACTCCGATTGGTTGGTCGGGTGCAGGAGAAAGAATATTGTTTGGCCCTGACATTGTAACTCAAGCGGAGGAGAAGGTGCACATCATTCTTGAAAATCTGAGGATTGCTCAAAGTCGCCAGAAGAGCAATTATGACAGGAAGCACACGGACATGGAGTATGTCCCTGGTGATCTCGTTTACCTTCGTGTCACTCCCATGAGAGGCACGCACCGCTTTGGTATCAAAGGAAAGCTGGCTCCTAGATACATCGGTCCTTTCAAAATTCGTGGAAGAAGAGGAGAAGTTGCTTATGCTCTTGAGCTCCCAGAAAAACTCAAAGTCCATGATGTTTTCCACATCTCTCAACTCAAGAAGTGCTTCAAGGATCCCGACAGGACCGTGGACCATGAGCTTATCAATCTTCAAGAAGACCTGTCTTATCAAGAACACCCCACAAAAATCCTTGAAGTCGCAGAAAGAAGGACTCGCAACAAGTCCATCAAGTTCTGCAAGGTGCAGTGGTCGCACCATTCCGTTGATGAAGCCACTTGGGAACGTGAAGATGAGCTCCGTGCCAAGTATCCTACCCTCTTTGAGTCTTCTTCTTCTTCCTAGAATCTCGGGGCGAGATTCCTGTTTAGTGGGGGAGAGTTGTAGCATCCCAATTGTCTAACAATTGTAATGCTACTTGGTCTAGTAATATAATTTCTACTTCATATATATAATTGTTGCATCATAATTATATCATGCTCATGTCATCATGCCACCTTGCTTTTGAGCATCATATAAAACCCTTTTTGTTTTGGTTCTTCTCTCATATGCATTGTAAATTGTATTTGCCTCTTGATATTGTAGTTGGTTCTTGATATATTGTTTCATGCCCAAGTTGAGTTGGGGGCATATCTGTTATTCAACTCCATCACCTTTCTCTGTCACCACCTTATAATTCCACCATCCAACCAAATATGAGCTTTGCACTTTATTGGGTTTTACCTCTAGCTCATATGGGTGGGGATGGATCCAATTCTATTGTTCCACATGATCTCATCTTAGCATCATGTTGTTTTCACATTATTGATATGAGAGCCACATGGCCACCTTTGCATGCCTTGTGAGGGGAACCCTTTTTCCTAGCTTACATATGGATTATTATGGAATTATGCTCATGTTGGGATATTTTTGGGACTATTAAGCATCTAGTGGCACATGCACACTAGCATGTTCCATTTTATTCAAATATGGGCATCTCCAACTACTCCACATGGGGCATCCTTCCACTTCTTCTAGTTTGGCTTATTCCATATTTTTGGAATGCATATGTACAAATGCTATGGCTATTTATGTTGTTTTCACAAGATGAAACCTAGCATTAATACTATGCATGGGCCATGCAAAGCATCACTTTTCTTTCTCTTTTGAGTTTTTATTTGAATCTTGAGTGGATCATCCCCATATCTCTATACCCCTCTCCCTTATTCTTTCTCCAAACCTAACCTCTCTCTCTATCCCTCACCACCTTTGATCTCCTTCTCTCTTTTTTTGGCTAGCTTTGTTTGTTCTTGGCTTGATCTTGACAAAAACAAACACTAGCCACCTTACCCCTCCTCTCTCTTCACCCCCCCTCTCTAAACCACACCCCCATCTAACCTAACCCGAGCACCTCTCTAACTAACCCTAGTTCCCCCTCTCTCTCGGCCTCTCTCCTCTCTCACCTAGCTGGTCCCACCAGGTCACCCTGGCCCCACCTAGCTACCACCTCAAGCCCCAACCCTAGTACCAAACCCTAACCCGAGGCTCCCCCCAACCTATCCCGAGCCTACCCCCCTCTCTCTCTATAGCTCTCTCTGCCAGGAGGGCCCTAGCCCGAGCCTCCCCACCAACCAGCCGTCCCCACCTGCAGCCCCATGCACCTGCCCCTGCCCTAGTCCTACCCAACCCAAGCACGTGAGGAGGGGAAGGAGAGAAAGGTGGCACCGAGGCCACCTTTTCCATCTACCCCACCTCCCCACGGCATCTCCCTCTCCCCCTCTGCTTTACCTCCGCCCCACGAACCCTCTGCACCCCAGATCTCCCCAGGCCGCTCCCCTCTCTCCCTGCCTTCCCTCACCATCGTCTACCCCATCACCGGCCACCGTCGGTGTCCACCGTCGTTTCCTCATACCAGCCGGTGGCGTGGCGCTCAAGGGTGTCGAGGAAGATCACGTGGTCCCTCTGCTTCGCCCAGTACCGCCAGCGAGGAGGAGAAAGGCCAGAGCCGAAGATCGCCGCCGCCACCGACGCCAAACCCTAGCTCGGCCGGCCTCTGCCTCGGCGACGACCCGCTTCTCCTCTGCCCGATCCGACCGCACCAACAACCTCCCGGTGAGCCCACGAGCCTCCCTGACACCTCCTTCCTCGCCGTTGCATCCTGTTCGCGTCGGACCGCTTGTCGAGCACCCTCGGTGCACCGGCGAGCGCGTGCGTCTGCTCGCTCAGCGCGTCGCGGAACCTCATCTAGCCGCGCAGCCGTTCCCCAGCAACAACGCCAGACCACCGCAGTGGCTGCCGCCTCCGCGCGCGCACGGCAGGTCCCCGGATCGAATCCCGTGCGCCGCGCCCCGCGTCCTGTCGAGCACCGTTTTGTCGTCAGACATTCAGAGAAGAACAACAGTGCATCGGGCGCTCGTTTCGCAAATAACCCCTCCTAGCTTTTTATTCCTAAACCCGCGGACCAGCCTGCCCCACCGTCAGCCTCAGCGCCGTTTTGCAGTTAGACCCCCTGGTTCTTCCAGCCTCAACCCGCGGTACCCCTGGATCTCCCACGTGTCGCATCCCCGCTGGCACGCCCGCGTGTGGCCCTGGGGCTGCCGTGGCCCCACCTGTCATCTGCTGTGGCTAGGTCAAGCCGCGGTGGGAAAAGTCTGTCTGTGCGCGTTTGGTCCCAGTCAGCCAGTGGCCCCACCTGTCATTGCCTGTGGCTAACTAAACCTGAGTAGAAAAAGTATTTCTGTCTGTCGGTTTGAATTTAAACCTTTTTCAAATTATTTCAAATTCAAATTTAAATCTGTTTTCAAATAACTTTTAAAATATAAATCCAAATAATACAAATAATATATGTTTTCAAACCAGAAAAATGTGAGGAATTCAAATATGCCATTCAAAATACATTTTGAACACTTAAAATTTCAAGTTGTATTAAATTACAATAAAATGCCCTTTATCCTTAATTAATTAATAACTTTTGTTTTATAACTCCAAATTTGACAAATAATATGTCTAAAATGATTAGCTCGACGAGACCTTTCTGTTTATGCATTCCATGATCTGTTTTGCAGCATGCATCATATAAATATAAAGTATACAGCAACTTATATGAGGTTAAAATGGGGCCAAAACTCAATAAAATGATTTATTCTTATATTCCACACTTCACCCATGCCATGCTACTTTATTGCCATGCAAATTGTGCATCATTCATCATGGCATGATTGATTGCTTGATGCATTTTATTCATATGCTTGTGCACTTTATTTATGTTGGCCCTTGTTTGTTTGGTTCTTTTTCGAATAGACGCTGAGCAGGGGATATATCAAGAGAACCAGGAGCACTACCCAGATCCATCCCATGCTTCAACTGAGCTGCCAGGCAAGCACTACCACATGCTTGCATACATATAGTACCTATTGCCTCTTTCTTATTCTTGCATCATTGAGTCGCGATTGCATTAAATTGAATCCCAAGTATTGCATAGCCTTTACTTATAAACCCCACCGAAGCTTGTTCCTCCATCCCATTAGCCATTACTACAGGAGTTGTTTGAGCCATGCGAGTCGTAGAACAGCATGTGTAGGGTATGTGAGTGTCTGATGGATAACGAGGTACCTAAACAACTTAACCTGAGTAGTAATGGGATAACTAATGAAAGTGGCATCGGTGAGCCATATTTGCTATTTGGTTTTTCAGGCTCACTTGTGTCCCGTAGGACCCCGAGTACTTGATTCCTGTTCCTTGAATATTCGCGCTATCCACATCCGGGAGGCTTATGAACCCCCCCTGAGCCAGAGCTTGATTCATTCTTATTTCTTGGGGCCACAAACTAGTTTGAGGTTTTATTTACTATCCTGTACTTATGCCATGCTTTACTGCTTTATTTAAAATTGTGCGAGGTACTGCACCTGTACTGTTTAGGGCCGTGGCCCGTTTTCGCTGTATCGACAAGCCCAGTCACACTTTCGGGTTCCCAGTCGTTTACAGCCGGCCACACAAACCTTGAGTCCGTCTCGTAGCCGGCCAGCTTCGTCGCGGGTAGCTTAATGGGGTGGCCCCCTGAAATATTTCTGAATCCTGTGATCGCTTTGTCGTGACTGCCTCGTAGGGTTTTGATTTGGTTTTTCCGAGGTTGATCGAGTGTGTGTTGCTATTTGTGCACCCCTGCAGGGTAAAACTTTCTGAAAGCCGTGTCCGCGGTTATGGACGACTTGGAGCACAGTTTCTCGATCATAGACAAGCATAACTAAAGTACCGCTGTTAATTTGACTAAGTACCTGACTAGTAAATAGTGCAATACTCATGGAATGGATAAGAAAACTGCCAACGGATGGGGGGTTGTTCGTCCGCTTCCTCGTCGGTAAGCGAGGAGGAGGATGGATCTGTGGGTATTACCGTTATAACTGTTATAACTGTTGTTATTAATTCACGGACATCCGTCTATCTCTGGTTAGGCGGATGGTTAGCGAGTATCTCTAGAATTGTTAGGGTTTATTTTTCGCTGCAATTGCGTCACCCCAGGTTGTGTCCCCTTTAGAGGCATAAAGACTTGCTGAGTACCCCTAGGGTCTCACACGATAAATTGTTTGATTCAGATGAACAGGTAAACTCGCAAGATGGATACTGGGTGGAGGAGACGGACGATGTGGGCAACGAGCATTCGGTGTAGAGATTCCGGGAACGGGGATCTGCGAGATCTGTGGGCGGGATGTGTTTATTTATGGGGCATCTTATGCCGATTTGCTTCTTATCCGTACTCGGATCTTGTTTTCCGCTTCCGCCTGATACTCTGATGTTTGATGTATGAGGAGATATCCTAAACTATTATATCTATCTAGGATATTTGGATCTTGTCGTATGGCGTTGCAATATTTCCTTTCTTTTTAGATGGAATGACTCTGAGAACCATTGTATGGTGGCTTGCATACATACTCATTTGTGTATGTAGTTGATCCCTTCGCCTGCCGATTACGCCGCCCGTTCTTGTCCTGATGTTTGGAAATGGTTAGGACGGCCGAAAGGTCTACCTGTGAGTGGCATTTGGGCCCCACCATACTATTTTAACCATTTCCACTCATCCAGGCTTGTAACTAGGAGCGTAATTCACCGAGGTAGTTACAGGCCCCAGTCGAGGCATCGATGGCAGTCGCCATTCCCCTCCAGGCCCCCGTCCCCGCTACTAACGGAGCCGCCGAAGAGGACCCCCCGCCGGCGAGGAGCCCCCCGCCGGTCACAAGCAGATCAAGCACTTCTTGGGCACCTACGATCCAGATAAGTACATCGCTCCGCTGAACCCCTACGACACCGGCATCGACGACCCATGGTCGGAGGTAACTAGGCTTTGCTCCCCTTCCCTGGTTCTTCTACCGTTCCCATTGTTGGATGCTAGATCTTGGTTTATTAGGATTCGCTTGTTCGCATTTCGATTGCTCGAGCTTCTTACATCATCTACTCCCTCATTTTCCTTTTCTTCCAATAGGTTTCCGGCAGCGACGTCTGCAGCGATGATGAGTCCATTCACACCAAGGCTCGTCAGGTGCTGAGGAGGCTGTGGGCCGGCCAGTACGACGCCTTCCTCAGGCGCGGCGACTACAGCTGCCCCTTCTGTAAGGGGATCACCTACTGCTTGACGATTCACGCCGGCGGCACTGACTTGAACACCTTACTGAAGCATGCAGAGGCCGCGGGCTTCGGCATCCACAAAGGCGGCAAGCGCGAGACCGTGAACATCAACGCCTACATCGTTGAACACCGGGCTCTTGGCATTCACCTTCAAAACCTCCAGCGGGTGGTCATCAAAGAGGGTTGCATGCCTCCAATCAGGCCCAAGGTCCCCAAGATCAAGGGACTGGGCAGCAAGAAGTGGAGGAAGCGCCGGAGGAAGGAGGCGGAGGCGCTTGCGCTTGCAGGATGTGCCTGCAGCTACGGCGGCTACTGCTGCTGCTAAGCAGCTTCTTTCTAGCTATATCCTATTTCTGGTTGAATGCATCGAACCTTGTTAAGCAACCTACTTTATATCGCTATATCCTATTTAGCTGCGCACATCTATATCTACATTTGTTTTGTTTTCTGAATGAATGTATTCTGCCTGGTGTGATTTGCTTCTCTAGATTTGCTACCTGATCGGAGGCAAAAAGAGGTCCAAAAGGGAACGAATTATCGAAGTGAGAATCTTCTCTAGATTTGCTACCAATTTGGGCAAAATGAAACATATCTGTTTAGCGAGAGAGGAAAATGGCACTCTTTCAAACTTCCAGTTAACAAGCTACCATCTTGACAAGCTACAAGACACATACATAAACATAACACAACGAGGGTTAAATTTATTTACTAGTATCACTTGAGGCGCTAGACATCTTGACAAGCTAACTGAGTTCCACAAAACAGAAACATAACACTAACGTAAAATTTAATTCACTTCTCATCAGATCACTTGAGGCTCTTGCCATCGTTCCTAAGCGACAAACTGTGACCATTCCAGGTACTCCACAGCTCACGAAATGCTTCGTCCCACCTGGGATCTTACTTGGCTTCCCTATCTTCAGCGTCCTGCGGCACAATTAGCGGTGCATCACAGGCCTGATTGTTGCTGCTAGAAGATGCTGCCTCTCTGTCAGCTGCTTCTGCTTCAGCTGGAAGCTCTCTTTCAGCTGCTTCTGCGGCCTCTCTGTCAGCTGCTTCAGATGCAGCCATTTTCTTTGCATATGTAGCTTCAAACTCAGCTATTCTGTATTTTCTACAAAGGGCTCCCCTAAGCTCGTCTTCCCTCTTGCAAATAGGGCAAAACACGAGGTACTGTAGAAAAAAATGGATCTTCTTGTACAGCTGGTAGGTCACGTAAGCATCTATGGCTGCATACTTCAGGTTTATATCAGACAACAGCCACCCGTCCCAGAAATTGTGCCTATCCGTAGGGAAATCTTCCTTTATTTTGTCGTACGACTCATCAAGGATTCTAGTTGCGAGTGATGCCATTCCATCTTTCCTCGAGCCCCCTAGGATCTTGACAAGACTTTGAATATCGATCCAGTTGTGTACAGGAATTATAATTTCCTCTTGATAAAATTTCAAAAAATCAGTTGTTGTCTCGACAGTGCAGAAAACAATTCCCTTTTCTACAAGGAACTGGCGCAGCGCCGGACATTTCCTGTCAGTCCTGAAAGTATGTAGTTTGTCATCACCAAAGTTTGTAACTACAAATATTTTGTCAATGCAAGATCATCATCTCAATATAATTTTGAAAAGTTTAGTAAATGCAAGATCAAGACTCTCAACATTGTCTTGTCATAATTTATTCGGTTTTGCTATTTCTCAGTCAACTGAACGAGTTGCACATTTCTTTTAACTATGGTTGCACTTTTCTTAGGTGATTGAGACTAAAGAAAATCTCAGTCGATTGAGACATAGGCAAACCCTAATTTATTTGGTCCTAAATAAAATCCAGTAGTTGCAAGATGAGCAAGTGGATAAAGAATAAGAGGAGAAAACCCTAAAAGCGGTTAGCTACAGAGAGCATATCTACAAACCGGGAGAGGTGGTAGACGAGGACTTGTTTCCGCATGGCCAGTTGAACGACAGCGACTTCACTCCCTTCATATGGGTGCTCCAGGGTGTACTCGAGGTCCAATCCCACAAACTTGTCCTCGTCTATCCCAAGCCAACCCTCGTACATCCTCAGGACATGCACCACTATCTCCTCCTCATTGGTGTAGACAACTTCTATCTTCTTATTGTCATGGGTAGTGAAGCTTGTCTCTAGAGTGCATAGATCTTCCATGGCGGCAAGGAGAAGACGGGAAGAAGATAGATGACAGGAAGAAGAAGAGTGGTTTCTGCGAGGCAGGGGAACGGTGGAACCGTCAATGCGCTTTTAAGGTAGTGGTTAACAATTGGGACAGAAGTCCAAGGATAGACGCGTGTCGGTGGCCGTTCCAGCTTCTGAGTAAACAAAAAAATAATTATAACGCCGATACATGTGCCCTATTTTGTCACGTCAATACACTAGGTAGAGGGTGGGCAGGGGGTGTTGTCCTATCCACTGTGCAAACGCTGCAAGCCTACATGACAGCCACCCCGCCTAAGCGACGAGAGCAACATAACGGCGAGAACTGACAGGGGGGCCAACTTGACGGGCGTTAGCCTGATTTTTTGTATTGAAACGTAAAGTTGAATTCGTGCCAAAAAATACCCTATGAGTATTTGGCACACCAACTGTAGTCATCCCGGCTGATTTCAGGGAACTTGGGTACCGCGTTGCCTGTACACCCCAACTTTTGGGCCGCAAAATGATATTCTCAGTTTCCTGATCATGTGGCATTTATGCCAGTTGGAAATGAGGTCATGTCATTCTGAGTATGAGATGATGAACCAATACCCAACCTAAACATCGTGACCCGATCATGTCACGAAGTTCAAGTTATGATGATTAGAAATGGATCCTCGTAGACTATTCCTTAGACCATGAGGCTATATCAATCACTGTTTCCCGAGAGTGCTTAGATAGCATCAAACACCATCTGGTAATACGGTGGTTATAAAGGTGTGTTCAGGTATTCGGAGAAAACTGTAGAGGCAATATATATCAAGAGCGGGATTTGTCCGTCCATGTGACGGGAAGATACTCAAGGGCCCACTCAGAGAAGTTATATCCAATAGCTGCGCAGCGTGTGATTTGATCACGGGGATATCACTTGTCGGAACGAGTCAAGTAGCATTGTTCAGTAACGAGATTGAACACGACATGGTGATGTCATTGATCAGATCTCGGGCAATGCAAGTATCGAGTGACAAAAGGAATAAGACACGACTGTCCCGGTTCAAACAACGAAAGATCTTCGTGGAACGCACAGGGGTCACATGGCCATCCAAGTCCCTCTGTCGATCATTGGTGCGGGAGTGTCCCGACCATGTCTGAGTGTTCCTGAACCGTGGGGTATCACGCTTAAGGGCTTGATGATGCTTAGAGAGTGTTTATAGGGTCTGTAGAATCACCGAAGAGTTATAGGGAGAAAAGCGGAAGGGTTTCGGTAAGTCCGGAGGATGTCCGGAGTGGAGGTGGAAGGTGTTCCATAGCCATGGAGATTGAATAATGTGTGAATGAATGTTGAATGTTGATTTAATCATTTATTCATAATTATTTAAATAAAGAAAAAATCAATTTTAATGGTTAAAGGCTTAATGGGCCAATTCTGGAGGGAGAGGGCCCATTAGGGGAAAGGAGAGAGAGAGAGGGGCCAAGGGGGAGGCCGGCTGGGCCTAGCACCCCCCGCGCGGGGCCCACTAGGGTGGCCGGCGGCCACCCCTCCTCCTCCTCTCCTTTAGTCCCACCCCGGGACTTTGAGGAAGGTAGTACCTCCCCTCCCCCTATATATAGTGGGGGTATTTGGCCAAAAGAAATATACCAATAATCAATAAAGGTCTTCTCACCATTCCGTTGTTCATCAACTCAGGAACGTGAGGGTCACCTTCATTCCGAACATCCGCCTCTCGTCATGTCTTTTTCTTTTTCCTAGGAATCTCGGGGCGAGATTCTTGTTAAGTGGGGGAGAGTTTTAGCATCCCAATTGTCTAACAATTGCAATGCTACTAGCCTAGTCTAGATAATGCTACCTTCCTACATATAATTGTTGCATCATTATTATATCATGCTCATGTCATCATGCCACATTGCATTTGAGCATCATATAAAACCCTTTTCATTTGGTTCTTATCTCATATGCATTTATTAACTGTATTTGCTTCTTAATAAAATGTATTTGATTCTTGATGAATTGTTTGATGCCCAAGTTGAGTTGGGGGCATATCTTTTAACTATTCCATCACCCTTGCCACCTCCCCTTATCTCCACACACTTTTCCACCATTCCTTTTATATATGGGCAAATGCATTTCTTCCTTTGATATTTATCTCTAGCTCATGTATAGTTGGTATGGTTCCATTCTATTCCTCATACTTCCATACTTGATCTAATATTGTTTTCACAATATTTATGTGGGAGCTACCTTGTCACCCTTTGCATGCTATGTGAGTAGAACTCATCCATAAGCTTCCATATGGTTTGAATTTGAATAAATGCTCATGTGAGAATATAAATGTGGCTATATTTTGTCTAGTGGATCACACACACCAGCTTGGCCACCATCTCTTCATGCATGTTCTTTATTTAGTCCATATGAGAAGCAAGCTTGTGTATTTTTGGTTTGGCCTTAATTCAAATATTGACATGCATGCAAGAATATATGACCATGATTGAAAATAGTTGTTTTCACAACTAGAATTAGTGGCATTTATTACTTGTGCATGGGCCATGCAAGCTTCCTCTCTCTCCTTTTTCTACCTATTTGATTTTTGCTTTGGTTTTGGAAGAGATTTGAGTAGTTTGTTTTCAAACTAATAAAATAAATAAAAGAGGAATACACCTACCCTATCTCTACATCATGTCATACTACATGCAATATTAGCCTCTAATCACATGTGATATCAATGCCACTAGTGACCTCTCTTTTATTCAAATTCTTTTGCACTTGTTTGTTTGTTCAAATTTTTGATCAAATCCTATATCTACACTCCATCTACCAAGTTTTCCTAGCTAATCTAGCTATCTAAATAAAGACTCCATCTCTAATATTTATTTATTTATTTTTGTCTCTTGATCTCTGCCCAAATCATTGATAATAAATCTGTCTAAAGTTTTGTCTAAAACTAGTCTCATCTGGTCTAGTTTGGTCTATATAAAAACTCCAATCTCCTTCTTTTCCAAAATTCTGGCAATGTGTACATATCACACACATACACTCCCTATCCATCGACACACACAAACCCAATCTGTGTGCCTATCTAGCTAGCTATACACCAATGCTTCTTTGTTTTGGATTAGACCGTGTGGTGCAACAAAGATCAAGATCAGCCCGGTACAACCTTCTGGGCTCCAACTTGATCAAGTCAGACCCAACCCCAGCTGCACCAACCGGTCGCCCCATCCCTGCACCCGTTGCATGCACCTAACCCGGCTCCTGTTTTTCTTCTCCTTGGCACCGAGCACGTGAGCCGGATGCCATGCCTCTTGCGTGATTCCCCCTCCTCTACAAAAAGCCAAGCAGCAGCTGGCGTCCCCATCCTCTCCCCAACCACTCCATCTCGCCTCAGATCGAGATCCCTCTTCCTTAATTCCTCTCCAAGCCATGGGCAAATCCTAGCCGAAGCCATGCCATGGCCGCCTCTCCGTCTGCCTCGCTGCTAAACTGCACCGCCGGGGAAGCCGTCGACAAGCGGAGAAGCGACACGTCGTCTACATCTACCTCTCGGAGGAGCGTGCAAGGAGGAGGAGGGATGCGCACCACGATGTACCTCTCCGTCCCAGCGCACACCGACGCTCGCTGCCGTTCCCACGCAGTCACCGCCATCGCCTCCATCCCCAGGCCCGGCCACCTCGCTAGAAAACACCTCGGTGAGCCTTAGCTTGCCCACCTCTCTGGCCTCGTTTTGCATCGGCACCTCACCTGCAGTCAGCCGTCCTCGCTACGCCGTGCAAGCCGCTCCGTGCAGCCACTCACCATGCGCACGCCGTGCTCTCCACGCGCAACAGCAACACCCGCTCGCGGGCCGTCTGAATCTTGTTGTTTTCCCGTCAACACCGCCACGCTCCGACGAAGCTCCTAAGAGCACATATGTTCCCCTATCTCCCATCTACGTGTGGTATCAAACGGTGCTCAAAACGGTGCTCAAAACGGACCAGCTAGCCTCGACCACGCTGTTCGTTTTCAGTTCGATAGAGTTCCACCGTGAGTTCCTGCAAGCTTGCAAATAAGCCCCTGCCCTTTTCCTTAATCCAAACTCGTAAACCCCTTGGTCCATATCCTTCCTACTGCACGTGCGCGGCAGATAGCTGCTGTAGCGGCCCAGGTTTTTCTCCCGGAGGCCCATCTACTGAAACCTTTTTCTTTCTATTCGTTTTTCCCTAATTAACTCAAATAATTCAAATTCGCTTATAAATTCATAACTATTTAAATATGTTGAATTTCTAAAAACTTATAAAATGAAAAGTGAATATTTTTAGAGAGGAATTCAAAAACATTTTCGCAAAATTACCACAATGTCCCTAACTATTCAAACTAATGACATTTTTGTCCCTTTCTATACAAAATGCAATTATTATAACTTTTAACCACTATTTTCAAATAATACAAATGATATATGTATTTGAATCAGAAAAATATGAGGTTTTCAAATATGCCATCCAAAATAATGTTTGATTAATTTAAATTTTCGAAATTTTTAATTGCAATAAAAATGCCTTTTCTCAATTAATTAATAACTTTAATTCGATAACTCCAAATTTGACAAATAATATGTCTAAAATGATCAGCGCGACGAGCCCGTTCTAACTATGCATTCCTTGATATGAATTAAAGCATGCATCATGTCATTATTAAAAATCAGAACTGTTTATGGCAATAAAACTTGACCAAATAATTAATAAAATGATTTATTCTTGTCCCCACACCTAACCCTTACCATGATACATTATTGCCATGTAATTGTGCATCATTCATCATGGCATGCTTGTTTGCTTGTCGCATTTTATTCATATGCGTGTGCACTTTATTTATGTTGGCCCTTGTTTGTTTGGTTCTTCTTTCGAATAGACGCCGAGCAGGGGAAATATCAGGAATCCCAGGAGTACTACCCAGATCCATCCCTCGCTTCAACTGAGCTGTCAGGAAAGCACTACCACATGCTTGCATACATATAGTACCTATTGCCTCTATCTTATTCTTGCATCATTGAGTCGCGATTGCATTAAATTGAATCCCAAGTACTGCATAGCCTTTACTTTTAAACTCCACCGAGCTTGTTTCTCCATCCCATGAGCCATTACTACAGGAGTTGTTTGAGCCATGCAGGTCGTAGAACAGCATGTGTAGGGTATGTGAGTGTCTGATGGATAACGAGGTACCTAACCAACTTAACCTGAGTAGTAATGGGATAACTAATGAAAGAGGCACCGGTGGGCAATATCTGTTATTTGGTTTTTATGTCCACTTGTGTCCGGTAGGACCCCGAGTACTTGATACATGTTCCTTGACTATCGCATTATCCGCATATGGGACCATGAATCCCCTTAGCGCGAGCTCGATTCATTTCTTATTTCTTGGGGCCACAAAGTAGTTTGGGGCTTTATTACTATCATGTACCTATGCCATGGTTTACTGCTTTATTTAAGATTGTGCGTGGAGCACCTGTACTGTTTTGGATCGTGGAATGTTTTCACGGTATCGACAAGCCCAGTCACACTTTCGGGTTCCCAGTCGTTTACAGCCATTGACACAAACTTTGGGTCCCTCTCGGAGTCGGCCAACTTCGTTGCGGGTAGCTTAATGGGGTGGACCCCTGAAATATTTTATGAATGCTTTGTCGTGAAAGCCTCATTGGGTTTTTATTTGGTTTTTCCGAGGTCGATCGTGTGTGTGTTGCTATTTGTGCACCCCTGCAGGGTAAATCTTTCTGAAAGCCATGTCCGCGGTTATGGACGACTTGGAGCACAGTTTCTCGATCATAGACAAGTATAACTAAAGTACCGCTTTTAATCTGACTAAATACCTGACTAGTAAATAGTTCAATACTCATGGAATGGTTAATAAAACTGCCAACGGATGGGTTGTTCGTCCGCTTTCTCGTTGGTAAGCGAGAAGGAGGATGGATCTGTTACTTTATACTGTTATAACTGTTGTTTCTAATTAACGGACATCCGTCTATCATTGGTTAGGCGGATGGTTAGCGAGTATCTACAGACTTGTTAGTTATTATCTTTTGCTGCAATTGTGTCACCCTAGGTTATGTCCCCTTTAGAGGCATAAAGACTTGCTGAGTACCCCTAGGGTCTCACACAATAAATTGTTTGATTCAGATGAACAGGTGTATTCGCAAGATGGATACTAGGTGGAGGAGACAGATGATGTTGGCAACGATCACTCGGTGTAGAGATTCTGGGGATGGGGATCCGCGAGATCTGTGGGCGGGATGTGCTTAGTTATGTGGCATCTTATGCCGATTTGCTTCTTGTCCGTACTCGGATCTTGTTTCCCGCTTCCGCTTGATACTATGATGTTTGATGTATTAGGAGCTATCCTACACTATTATCTCTATCTAGGATATTTGGATCTTGTCGTATGGCGTTGCAATATTTCTATTTTTTTTAGATGGTATGGCTCTGAGAACTGTTGTAAGGTAGCTTGCATACATACTCACTTGTGTATGTATTTGATCTCTTCGCCTGTTGCCTACGCCGCTCGCTCTTGCCCCGATGTTCTTGGAAGTGGTTAGGACGGCCGACGGGTCTACACATGGGTGGCCCCTGGGCCCCCGCTGTACTATTTTAACCACTTTCGGTTCATCCAGGCTTGAACTTAGAGCATAGGGTCCGAGGTTGTTACACTGTGGTCCCAAGTTCGAACTACACGAACGAGAGACATCTACACTGTGGAGTGCCATCGTGCTTAGAGATTCGGATCCAGGAGCTCTATTTAACACCCCACATTACTAATAGGATGGAGAGCCACCACAACTACCACATCAGTGGAAGGATAATAGCCCACGGAAGAAATCTGATAGAGTTTCCCCTATACTGGAGGACATCCATGACAGGCAGTTGACAAAGAGTAACAAAATACAAACCACTAATAATATTAATCAAACAAACGGCCTCAAAAGGACAGTTCACAACTCAAACCACTCGTCATTCGAGCACTAGGGTCTCTACACGAGGATACAACAAACATTGCATGAAGCAATCACCAAGGATAGTGAAGTGAA
The DNA here is from genome assembly GCA_916181665.1 of Avena sativa. Taxonomy (NCBI): domain Eukaryota; kingdom Viridiplantae; phylum Streptophyta; class Magnoliopsida; order Poales; family Poaceae; genus Avena; species Avena sativa. The sequence continues at coordinate 30,400,431 of OV702291.1, forward strand.
CTTTGTAGGAACACAAGAATAAGTGAGAACGTGAAGTGAATGGATCATGTTCTATTCTGTAACATCCCAACAGTAGAGCTTAAAAATAAGCTGAGTTCAGATGTGTGCATTGCATTCATGCATAGAAAATCCGGGAAATTTTCGCGCAAAACTAAAGAAGCCGGTGAGGGATTGGAGTCTGTCTTGTTCTGATGGAAACATCTAGGCAAGTGCGATAGACTTCAACAGGACCTCTATAGTACCTTTGTTTTTGAGGGGTAGAATTTGAAACTTACTTTGAATTTCTAAATTCAATCCATATTTGAAACTTAAAAATTTAGGAATAATCATAATTTAAACTAGTAAGAAGAAATGATTATAATAATATAAAATAATTCTTTATCAATTAGAAGACATGAAGTAATACATTGTTCTTTTATAACAAAAGAATAAAAGTAAATTACATTTAAATAATTACACAAATAAGATAAAAGGAAATAAACAAGAGAATTCCTTATTACAGGAATACACCTATTACATTGTCTTTATAGAAAATAAGTAAGGAAATGATACAAAAATAATTATCACACAATCAAAAGAACTTTATTAAACAAATACTTATTACAATGTCTATACAGAAGTCAAAATAAAAGATTACAAAGGTAATGAAATAAAACCCTAGACTAATATCTAACTATTCTTTCATCTGGTGTCTTCATTCCTCACTCTGATTCCTGCAAAACAGAAACAAAGAATAGAATAAGAGAAAGGGGTTAGTGTGTTAGTTATACTCTCATATTAGGCATAGAAGTGCTATGCCATTATCATCATTGAGTAAATTAAAGGGGCCAATTTCACCAATGTATAATATCTGTTCTTTTAAGCAAATAAGCTTCAAATCAACATCATCAGCACAAGAAAAGGGGCAAGTTTCACCAGGCTGTCAACTAGTAAACAGGTAATAGTAAAAGCCAAGTGCTTGAGCTGATCCACATGCACAATACACACACAGCTTAGTCAACTAACTGCATGGATGTGCTGGCAAGCAAACAACAGCAGTACAAGTAACCATACAGAGCACCAGCCGAAGGAGAACACAGGAACTCATTTCTCCTTCTCAAGCACACACTCATAGCTATAGAGCTTGCTGAAACCATAGCCAAATACTCCACCTGATTACCCAAATCAGCCACCAGTTCTTCACCAGATGGTAACATAAGGAATGGGTGGAGCAGGTGAATAGCAAGGTTAAGCAGAAAGTCACAGGAGCAGCACCAGAGGGTGCAGAGCTAGATCAAGACAACAAGTAACACCACAATCTCATCAACCATCAAGTAAATTGGTGAGTACAAATAACACCATCAATAATCCAATCATCATAGGGTCACTAGAGCATGTGTATGTATTTGATCTTCTCAGAACAACACCCAAGTGGGGTGTACATCCATCCCAGAAGTATCTAGATAAAAACCAATGACCAATCTTTACAAACAAAGCCAATATCTCAGCCTATGCATCCTAGATCTAGGATATAAACTTAAATCTTCACATTCTTATATGACAGCGGCCTTAGAACAAGATTTCAGGGCACATCTCTCAATGAGTAGCACCTCTGAACTCTAATGATCTTAAGGATCTATGTTTAACAGTGAGGATGTCAATCATTTTCTTAAAGAATTCAATAATCATTAGCTGATATTATGCATTAGAGCACATCTATTAGAGATAGATAGTACCAAACTTAATTTTATTAGGTATGCCTCAGACCAGTATCGTAGGCTAATAAACTTGTAGCATCTTAGGATAATAAAGCCAGCAGGAGATTTCAATTCATTTAGCCCAGCCATGCTTGTACACAGGAAAGATCTAGCCAAAGAAGTATGGACACTTGTGTACCATTCTAATGAAGGTGTCACAAGTATAACTTTTAAACCAAGCAAATGCTATACTTAGAGTTCATCAGTAAACTTGTAGTTGGCTAACTAATCATTTTCCTGGAATGGGTACTCAGGAATCATAATCATGTTGCATATACAGGGAATCATAGGAGTATCATAGTAACTCCAATCTGAAGTATCAACACAAACTAGTGTATAAATATAAAGTGAAACATTACTAACAGTACCATTATCAGTACTAAGATCAGGAAACAATAGTGAAATCCACATCACTAGAATAAGTGGACAAACGTCCATGACAGTATAAACACTATAATCAGTTCTAGTATCGTCATCCTAATTAAACCGGAGGGATGAACCCTCATTAAACCATGAACCCAATTAGGGATTGCTCACTAGAAGCCCACAGTGGCTATCGAGCAAGGCAGAGAATAGAGAGCACAGAGAGAGGCATAGAAAAACTTACCGAAGGTCCTCGCGAGTTTAGAGAAGAGGAAGCAGAGGCCGGAGAAGAGGCAGCACACAGCGGCACGGGGAGCACCCCAGAGGGGCGCTGCGACCCGCACTGAGCCGCAGTCACGGCCGCCACAGGATAGGGTGACACCCCACCATCACCAAGGCACCAGCGCGATGTCAAAAGGGCATCAGAGCGCCAAATCGCCGGCGAGCTCCTAACCCTAGATGCTAGGAGGAAGGCAGAAGCACCACCAGCAGAGGGCGCGAGCCACTGATCGAAGAAGATAGGGCAATGTAGTACCATCGGAAACGTCACCCTACACAGCGGCGGCAGCCGGGGAGGCCTGAGGCCGCCGGAATCGTAGCAGCGACGCGTCGCCAGGGCAGCGCTGGGGATAAAGCTCGAGAGGGAAAGAGAGGAAAATGACGAGGCCGATTGAGGCCGGTCTAGCGACTCTGGGTTGGTTTGACCCAACCTAGTGGGCTGGATCGGGCCGGCCCAACCCAGCGGACCGGATCGGGCCGGGCCAGCCAGTGGGCCAGGCCCATGTTTAATAAGAAGGTTTAATTTAAAATTTCTAATTACAAATATACCCCTGAACTTATTTCAACTCTAGGAAAATAAATAAAAAATCCTAAAAATTTATAGAATGTATTAAAATGATCACAAAAATAATATCTACCTAAGAAAAATATAACCTAATTTGTTTAAGTTTAATAAAATGCAAATAAATAATAACACTAATAACTTCTAAATGAAATTTCATAAAATAAGTAAAAGTCCTAAAAAATCAATATAAAATCATTTCTGTGTACTAAAATCATTATACTACTTTATAAAAATTATTAACTTTAATTATTACAAATAAAACTTAAAACAGATATTCTAAAGTATTTAATCCTTTGTGGAATTTTATAAAAAAATAAGAATAATACTTAAAAACAAATAAAAACCATTTTTAAGATCTAGAATACACATAATTTACTAATATAATACTAAATATAATATTTCATGAGTTTTCAAGGTTTTAAAGTAATAAATTTGGAACTATTCTATAGAATACCATTTTATAAATTCTTTAGTAGTATTTCTTAAATAAGAAATAATAATAAAACCTTAACCCTTGTATATTCAAATACTAGTTCCAAAACCATAACTTGGATTTATGCAAAACTTAAAATACAAACTATTAACTGTATAAAACTCTTTAAACCTTAAATCCAAGTAAACCAACAAGTTTAATTAAGTTTTCAAACATTAATCAGTATTAATAGAAATGTAAGCTTCCTACCTTTTAACTCAACCATGTTTAGCATAGTTTTGAATCCCAAGCACATTTAAACTTATCATTCACTTAAATCCATAAGTGAATGATCTCTAGTCTCGAACATGATCATTATAAGGCTTAACCCTTTTAAATACTTTAAACACATCACACCTAGGTCTATTTATGTTTTAAAGTTATGTAGGTAATATATAAAGTTTAATTAGGTTTTATAGTTAGCTTTTGTCTGTTTCAATCAAATCATAAAGAATCTCAAATTCATATAATTCGAGCCAATACAAACGACATTGATCACAACCTATTAACCACACAAATTGTTTAAACCTTGTCAAAGAAACCTTTTCCTCAAAAGTTATTCGTTTTGCCACTTCAAACGACAACCTTATAAAATAAGTTCTTTAACTCTTAGCAATCTATCACACCAACATCCATCATAATTACTGGATAGTAAATTGCCTCAACCTCAAAGTGTTATTACACTTCACTTGCACAGTTGGCATGTTAAACATTTAAATTCTTTGTAGTTATCTTAACTTAAGAAATAAACATGAGAAATAGCCAAATCTCAAAAAGGTGTCACTTAAGATAAAACTCATTCATGTTATTGGGAATTTATCTCGGGATTTTACAAAATGCATTACATTACTTATGCATCAGCATATTGCTTCTTGAAACACTAGTCCTTACTGGACCAATGATGTTGTTCACAGAATTTAGATCTTCTAATGTCTTGAAGACCGTGAGTTCATAATCTTGCAATCGCAAAAAGGCAAGTTCACAACTTGCTCATGTCCTTTGATTATTTTCTATCAAATACTTGTAACTCAAATGTTTTCCTCACCTGCATTTCAAAAAGGTCAGAAAACACTATTTTCATAATAATCTGATTATGGATTATTTACCAAGAGGTAATAATCTATTGATACAGTTCTGGTGGTAAAGGAACATAAGATCTAGGACTTAACAACCAATGTCGCCAGTGATTCTAGCGTCGTATATTACACGTCAACCATGAGACTTGGAATGGGACGGTAAAATCAGTTGTATCTTCTCCCTTTCATATGGAGGCAAGATGACCTTATCGTGACGTTGGGATTCCCAATGTGGATCCAACATATGGGTGGGCACCCTTAGGCCCCACGATTTTGGTGTCTAGATTATTTATGAGTGGCTGCCGGAGGTATGAACCTCCAGGGGCATCACCAGCTCATAGAGTCTTCGGGAACTCCCATGGTTATAGCTTGCCCTAGTTGGCGGCTTAACGGATGTGTAGTCAGCCCCGGAGGATCGTGCAGACATATGGGGTCACGGAGAGGGCAGTACTGGCTTGGATCTTAGACTGGGCCCCACATCAAGGAATTGTGGACGGGAATAAGCTGCCCGGTTGTGCAACAAGGCTAATGTCTCTTATGGGAAAAGTGACGTACCTCTGCAGAGTGTAAGAATTGTGACATGTTACTCCCTGTTCCGGGAAGGAGCTACGAACACGACAGGAAAGGAACTCCATGAAGTTCTGGTCAACCTGTGAAGGCTGTCGGACATAGTTTTCGGAATAAAAGCAACCTTTGAAGAAATGTTTATGAAAACCTGCATTGCCTATGACCTATGGTCGATGGCTGTAGACATAGAGCATCATACACTCCTTTTTAGTGAACTTGCTGAGTACGCTCGTACTCAACCGTACCTTCTTAACCCTTGCTAGATTCTAAGCCGTTGGAGATGACGTCAACATCAATTTTTGCTTAAGAAACCTTCATCGACAATTCAAGTTCTTCAATAAAGTTAATGGAGTCAACATACACATCAGCGGAAGTGAAGTCAGAGTTCTTAAGTAGATGGGAGTAAATTTCTATAGCCATAAAACCTACTTCTGTAGAGCATTGCAATAGCAGCAATGGCAAGCCAAATAGTTTTTATGCTAGTCTTAGTTACTAGATATTTCTAAGTTATTATTTCTGGTTCTTCCTGTAAGAAGTTTATTTCTCTCTTTAACCTAGAGAGTTCTCTAGATCTTTTGTAAAGAGTCGAGTTGTAATCTTAGTCATGTCTTGGACCTGTTGTGTTTTTGTTGTACCACTCTGAGGGATGTAATACTGGTGAACGGTGTTTCATTGGTGTTATGTCAACGACTATAGTGTACCACATCATGCAGTGGTATGCTGGGTCACCGCATATTCCCAAGTCTCCCATATGCATATGTAGTTATCCATCTCAAACCTGAAACAATAACATTGCAAATGTGAGCTCATAGAACTCCGAAAGCAACAAGTACAAGAGGGGATAACAAACAAGCATAGTACCACATAAAAAGTTGGAGAATAGTTATTTGCATGTTGTAGTTCTCTTACCATCATCGTGCTAGGTAATATAAAAAAGGTAATATCGGTGCTACCTGCCAAACACACACTAAGGTCTGGTGATCTAAGAATCACCAAGTTATGTTCAACAAGTGAACCATGAATTTAGCGCAACCCATTGGCTCTTATGGTTACCACCACCCATTAAATCTGAGGTAACAAAGTCACCATCTACTAGCAAACTGAATCTTGTAGAGCATACGAAGTCATTGGCTTGTGAAACTACTCGTCATATATTCCCCATGGTAGCCAACATGGCCAAGAATGGAACTTAAAAGCCAAACTTCAATATATCCATCCTGAGTAGGCATGGAGTTGCATGCTAATAAATAAAGAAGGCAACCAAGATCGAGAACTAGGCTCTGAGCACTGCCGGCAAGCTGAGGAGGGGTGGCGTCTCACCCGAGCTCCTTTTCATCCCTCACCAGGTGAGAGGACCATAGCATGAGGATGGACCCTAAGGACCAAAGACTCACAAAGCGAGGATCTTCCTTGAATTGGGAAAGTACACTCATGATGGAATTTTTATCGAGAAGAACCAAGAAAAGGCAAACCCTATCATATGCCAGAAAAATGGTGCATTGAAAGATACACCATGGCGAAGTATGGCATCTTGAAATCACGACGACGGGTTGAAACATGGTATTGAGCTAAGTGATATACATAACCTGTCATCCAACAGAACTATATGTACCCATCAATAAGATATCTCCATCTAGTGGTTTCTAGTGAAAAGGCCTCTAAGGCACAAGCACCACATAAGTACGTGCTCTTGAGGCGGATCACTCGATATTGAACAAACTAAAGGAATAAACTATGCATGACTGAGCCATCCATGAAACGTGAACTTAAGTGTTACCAATAGCAGATATCAAAGGCTGCAGAAGATAACATTTAAAGGATAAGTAATTAGTTTGCGATAGGGGGTCACATGATGCCCACCATCCCAACATGCACTTGCCTTTACCGATGGCGAAGACGTTGAGTGGAGATGAAACCCCAATACATGTGAGCAAGCAGAGCACACACAAGTCTCAATACACAAGATAAATCACAATATGAGACACATACATGCCTCATGCATCACACCGAATTATCACATCTAAAGCACACCCATATAAGAGTATGTGGATGGTGATGATCATGTTATTGCTTCTTATATGTACTTTGGATATTGGTGGCATAGTGGGATGAAGCGGCCCAGACCAACCTTACATGTCATAGCACATGTGACCGGTTCCACGACTGACATGCAACTAGTTTTGCATAAGTGGCTGGCGGGTGTCTGTCTCTCCTACTATAGTCAATATCTGATTTACAACGAGCTGCTAATAATTTGGTTATCATCATTGTGGTTCCATGTTCGTAGGTAAGAACGGTTCTATCTTCGAAAGCCCTAAGCCACGTAAAACTTGCAATTGATAAATTAGAGGCGTCTAGTTTAGATCGTTGATGGGCCTGTGTCATGATATGGTATTGTTGTGAGTTGATGTATAGTTGATACACTTACAACACACTTAACTTGTAAGTTCCATATACCTTGGCCTTACACACAAAGGAATGATAGATATCATACCACGATGCATATGATAGTGATCAAATGCAAGAACCATATCATTTCACTTTACACATATGATGTTCGCATCTTATATTGCTAGTTTGGCGTTTTAATAGCGTTATAAGATGATCCCTCATTTAAATATCAAGATAAAAATGTGTTCTTCCTTAAGTACGCACCGTTTATGTTTTGCCGCTTTAAGACATCACGTGATGATCGGGTGTACTTGAATCCACAATCATATTTCGGGTGTAAGACAGTTTTACACACGCGAGTACTAAGGTTCTTACTTGGCGAGCCTAGCATGTACAGACATGGCCTCGGAACATGGAACAAAAGGTTAAGCATGAGTCATCTAGTTGATATGATGCCCATATAGATGCTCGCCTTTGAAGCTACACTGACTCACGTGATGATCGGACTTGGTGTAGTGGATTTGGTTCATGTAATCACTAAAAAGACACGAGGGATGTTGTTTTTGAGTGGGAGTTTCTTTGAACTTAATCTATCATGAACTTACTCTAAATAAACTTTACAAATTTTGTTGTAGATGGCACCACCTGCTTTTAATTTCAATGTGTTCATGGAGAAAGAGAAACTTGCTGCGAATGGTAGCAACTTCACCAACTGGGCTATGAATTTGAGGATTCTCCTCTCTGCTGCACAAAAGCAATATGTGCTAGAAGCGCCGCTAAGCCCCCCACCAGCTCCTGACGCCCCTAACAAGGAAAAGAATGTCTATGTGACTCGTCAGGAGGACCACAACTTAGTTCATTATGGCATAATGTATGGGCTAGAGCCAGAACTTCGAAAGCGTTTCGAAAATGGCAATGCCTTTGATAACATGGGTGAATTGAAAATGATTTTTGATACCCATGCTACCGTAGAGAGTTATAATTCTTCAGAAAAGTTCTTTAGCTGCAAGATGAAAGAGAACACCTCCGTCAGTGAGCATGTACTCAAAATGTCTGGGTACGCCGATAAGCTTGTGTCCTTGGGAATAACGATTCCCATTGATTTAGGCATACATCATGTTCTCCAATCTCTGCCACCTAGCTACAAGAGCTTCGTGATGAACTATAACATGCAGGGCATGAAGAAGACTCTTCCCGAGCTTTTGTCAATGCTTAAGACTGCAGAAGTGGAGATTAGGAAATAACATCAAGTGTTGATGGTCAATAGGACCACCGGTTTCAAGAAATACAAGAAGGGTAAACAGAAGGGAAAGAAGGGCGGCAAATCTGTTGTTGCGCCTGAAAAGGAATCCCGGGATGGCCCTAAGTCTGATATCGAGTGCTACTATTATAAGGGGACTGGCCATTGGAAGCGCAACTGCCCCAAGTTTTTGGCGGACAAGAAAGCCAGCAAGGCAAACAAAGGTATATATGATATACATGTTATTGATGTGTACTTGACTAGTACTCGCAGTAGCACCTGGGTATTTGATACCGGATCGGTTGCTAACATATGTAACTCGAATCAGGGGCTGCGGAACAAGCGACTGCTAGCAAGGGGTGAGGTCAAGATGCGTGTCGACAATGGATCAAGAGTTGATGTGATCGACGTCGGAAGGCTGTCTCTCCACCTACCATCGGAATTAGTTATAAACCTAAATAATTGTTATTTGGTGCCTGCACTAAGCATGAACATTATATATGGATCTTGTTTGATGCGATGTGGTTATTCGTTTAAATCCAAAAACAATGGTTGTTCGATTTATATGGATAATATCTTTTATGTTCATGCACCCGTGATGAATGGTTTATTTCTGTTGAATCTCGATAGTACTCATACGCATATCCATAATATTGATGCTAAAAGAATTTAACTTAATAATGATATATCTGTATATATGTGGCACTGTCGTCTAGGTCATATTGGTGTTAAACGCATGAAGAAACTCCATTCTGATGGACTTTTGAAATTCTTTGATTTTGAATCATTTGATACATGTGAGCCATGCCTTATGGGCAAGATGACTAGAACGTCGTTTTCCGGTTCAATGGAATGGGCGACAGATTTATTGGAAATCATACATACGGATGTATGCGGTCCAATGAGTGTGTCAGCGCGAGGTGGATATTGTTATTTTGTCACTTTCACAGATGATTTGAGTAGATACGGGTATATCTATTTGATGAAACATAAGTCTGAAACCTTTGAAAAGTTCAAGGAATTTCAGAATGAAGTGGAAAATCATCATAATAGAAAGATCAAATTTCTGCGGTCCGATCGTGGAGGTGAGTATCTAAGTTACGAGTTTAGCACACACATGAAAGAGTGTGGAATAGTTTCACAACTCACACCTGCCGGAACACCACAACGTAATGGTGTATCAGAACATCGTAATCGTACTCTATTAGATATGGTTCGATCTATGATGTCTCTGACTGACTTGCCACTGTCATTTTGGTGTTATGCACTAGAAACCGTTGCATTCACTTTAAATCGGTCACCGTCTAAATCCATTGAAACGACACCGTATGAATTATGGTTTGGAAACAAACCTAAGATGTCATTTCTTAAAGTTTGGGGATGCCATGTTTATGCGAAGAAACTTCAACCGGATAAACTTGAACCCAAAGAAGAAAAATGCGTCTTCATAGGATACCCTAAAGAAACAATTGGGTATTCCTTCTATCACAGATCCGAGGGCAAGGTTTTCGTTGCCAATATGGATCCTTTCTAGAGAAAGAGTTTCTCGCGAAAGGTGTGAGTAGTCGAAAGGTAGAACTCGAAGAGGTTATTGAACCTTCTCTTCATGAAATGGCGAGTGGCGCAGCACCGGAAGTCATTTCGGAGTTGACTTCACCAAATGAAGAAGGAACTAATGATAATGATCATGAAACTCCGAAAGAGGACACTACTGAACCTCGCAGGTCAAGCAGGACACGTGCAGCTCCTGAACTGTACGGGAATCCTGTTGTAAATTTCATGGTTGATGAAATAGATGACCCTGCGACGTATGAAGAAGCGATGATGAGCCCGGATTCCAACAAATGGCTAGAATCCATGAAATCCGAGATGGAATCCATGTATGAAAACTAGGTTTGGACCTTGGTGGACTTACCTCATGACCGAAAGGCCGTTGAGAATAAATGGATTTTCAAAAGAAAAATTGATGCTGATGGTAATGTAACCGTCTATAAAGCTCGACTTGTCGCAAAAGGGTATCGACAAATTCAAGGAGTTGACTACGATGAGACATTCTCTCCCGTAGTGATGCTAAAATCAGTTAGGATTATGTTAGCAATTGATGCATATTTCGATTATGAAAGATGGCATATGGATGTCAAAACTGCGTTCCTCAATGGTAACATTGAAGAAGAGTTATATATGATATAACCAAAGGGTTTTGTCGATCCTAAGGATGCTAACAAGGTGTGCAAGCTTTAGCGATCCATCTATGGACTGAAGCAAGCATCACGGAGTTGGAATCTCCACTTTGATGAGGTGATCAAAGAGTTTGGATTTGTCCAAACTTATGGAGAGACTTGTATTTACAAGAAAGTGAGTGGGAGCAATGTGGCATTTCTGATATTATATGTGGATGACATATTATTGATTGGAAATGATATAGATCTTTTAAACAGTGTTAAAAGTTATCTAAACAACAAATTTTCTATGAAAGACCTTGGTTAAGCATCATATATATTAGGCATAAAGATCTATAGAGATAGATCAATATGCCTAATAGGGCTATCACAAAGTACATACCTTGATAAGATTTTAAAGAAGTTTAAAATGGACGAAAGTAACAAAGTGTTCTTACCTATGTTGCAAGGCAAGACATTGAGTAAGACTCAAAGTCTGGCTACGGCGGAAGAAAGAGAGGTAATGGATAAGATCTCCTATGCTTCAGCCATAGGCACTATAATGTACGCCATGCTATGTACAAGACCGGACGTGGCACATGCTATTAGTTTGAATAGTAGGTACCAATCGGATCCAGGTTTGGAACACTAGCTAGCGGTCAAGAATATCCTTAAGTACTTGAGAAGAACTAAGAAAATGTTTCTTGTATACGGAGGTGAAGAAGAGTTGCTCGCTAATTGTTATGTCGACGCTAGATTTGACACTGATCCGAGCGACTCTAAGTCTCAATATGGATACGTATTTCTCATGAACGGAGCAACAGTTAGTTGGAGGAGCTCCAAACAACCCGTGGTAACAAGGTCAACAACGGAGGCAGAATATATTGCTGCTTCGGAAACAGCACAGGAAGCGGTTTGGATGAAGGAGTTTATTACCGAATTGGGTGTGGTTCCTAGTGCGTTGGATCCAATGGTGATCTATTGTGACAACAATGGAACCATAGCCAACACAAAGGAACCAAGGTCTCACAAGAATTCCAAACATATTAAGCGTCGATTTCACTCCATTCGTGAGCATGTCAAGGATGGAGATATAAAGATTTGTAAAGTACATACGGATCTCAATGTAGCAGATCCGTTGACTAAAACTCTCCCTAGAGCAAAACATGATCAACACCAGAACTCCATGGGTGTTAGATTTATCACCATGTAGCTAGATTATTGTCTCTAGTGCAAGTGGGAGACTAAAGGGAATATGCCCTGAGAGGCAATAATAAAGTTGTTATTATACATATTCCAAGTATATGATAGATGTTTATTTTGCATGCTATAATTGTATTAATTTGGAAATGTTAATACATGTGTGTTTAATAAACAAAAGAAAAGTTCCTAGTTATGCCTCTCTTATAAACTAGCTCGTCGATTAACAAGATGATCAAGGTTTCCTGATCATGGACATTGGATGTTATTAATAACGAGGTCACAACATTAGTGGAATGATGTGATGAACATTCATCCGAAGTATAGCATTACGATCAAAGTCATTGTGTTTATATTTATATAACATCTAACAAAGTAATCCTAGTCCTTAGACCATGGGATCATGTTAATCACTAACACTGGAAGAGTATCTTGATACCATCAAATGTCACACTGTGGAAGGGTGATTATAAAGGTGGATTCAGTGCTACAAAAGTGTTATGTAGAAGCTCATGGATCAAGAGTGGGATTTTTCCATCCTGATGACGGATAGATATTCTCTAGGCCCTCTCGGTGATATCACATTGGTTAGCTTGCAAGCAAGTGATGAGATCACTTGAATGTTATATCTATTGGAAATATGCCCTAGAGACAAATAGTAGTAAGGACTATTATCATATTTCATATAGTTTATGATTAAGTTTTATATCATGCTATAACTGTATTGAGTGGAAACATCAATACACATGTGATATACAAACAACCAGGGGTTCCCAGTGAAACTCTAGTCACTGGTTCATTGGTCAACAGATGATCATGTTTCCTGATCATGTGGCATTTATGCCAGTTGGAAATGAGGTCATCTCATTCAGAGAATGAGATGATGAACCAATACCCAACCTAAACATCGTGAACCGATCATGTCACAAAGTTCAAAGTTACGATGATTAGAAATGGATACTCGTAGACTATTCCTTAGACCGTGAGGCTATATCAATCACCGTCTCCTGAGAATGCTTAGATAACATCAAACGCCATCTGGTAAAACGGTGGTTATAAAGGTGTGTTCAGGTATTCGAAGGAAACCGTAGAGGAAATATATGTCGAGAGCGGGATTTGTCCGTCCATGTGACGGGAAGATACTCAAGGGCCCACTCGGAGAAGTTATATCCAATAGTTGTGCAGCGTGTGATTAGATCACAAGGATATCACTTGTCGGAACGAGTTAAGTAGCATTGTTTAGTAATGAGATTGAACACGACATGGTGATGTCATTGATTGAATCTCGGGTAATGCAAGTATTGAATCACAAAGGGAATAAGACACGACTGTCCCGGTTCAAACGACGAAAGATCTTCGTGGAACGCACAGGGGTCACATGGCCATCCAGGTCCCTCTGTTGATCATTGGTGCGGGAGTGTCCCGACCATGTCTGGAGTGTTCCTGAACCGTAGGGTATCAGGCTTAAGGTATTGATGATGCTTAGAGAGTGTTTATAGGATCGGTAGAATCACCGAAGAAAAGAAGGGAGAAAACCGGAAGGGTTTCGGTAAGTCCGGAGGATGTCCGGAGTGGAGGTGGAAGGTGTTCCATGGCAACGGAGATAAGATAATATGTGAATGAATGTTAAATATTGATTTAATCATTTATTCATAATTATTTAATAAAGAGAAAATAAATGAAAAGGTCAAAAGGCTTAATGGGCCAATTTCTGGAGGGAGAAGGCCCATTAGGGAAAGGAGAGAGGGAGAGGAGCCAAAAGGGGAGGCCGGCTGGGCCTTGACCCCCCCCCCCCCCCCCCGCGGGGCCCACTAGGGGCTGGCCGGCGGCCACCCCACCCCCTCCTCTCCTTTAGTCCCACCCCGGGACTTGAGGGGAGGTAGTACCTCCCCTTCCCCTATATAAAGTGGGGTATATTGGCCTAGAAAATACACCCCAATAATCAATAAAGGTCTCCCCACTTTTGGGAGGACCTCTAATTGATATTTTCTCTCTCCCCCTCTCTCTCTCGTGACCGTGGTCCTAAGTCTAGACTGCGCGAGCGAGAGACATCTTCACCGCGGAGCGCCGTCGCATTGCGGGATTCGGATCCGGGAGCTCTACTTCCACAACTACTGCTGGATCGGGGAAGCGGGAGTCATCGTCAGGCACCGGACGTGTGTAACTCCCACGAGGTGTCACACTTGAGGCACTCAAGTCGTTGGAGCCAGAAGGAGCGCAAGGACTTCATCACGACCTTAAGGTCGACTTCGGCTCGTCTACATCAACCACGCTCTCCTGAGTGTTGACAAAGCTTTTTGGTCTTCGAGGGTAAGTTCGCAAAAAGCCCCTCCCGTTACTATATTACTAATAGATAGGTCCTGGCAGCTTCAGGGGTTCAGGGGCGTAGAGTAAAATTTATTGTTTTTATGCGCGGAACCCCTACAGTGGTATCAGAGCTAGATCTATGCGTAGTAATGCTAGTATGGGTAGAACACACGAGATGTAGCGTGTGGGCGTTGATCTTTTAGTTGTTACCCTCCCACGTGTACTTGTGTATACCGCAGCAATACTTGATGAAGCGGCCCCCAACCGACTTTACGTGTTCATTCGCGAGTCTGGTCCATGCTTGACATACGGCTTGTACCGTATAAAGTGGCTTAGGGGGTGTCTGTCTCTCTCGCATTAGTTGGTATACCATTTGCAACGGAGGGCCCTCAAAGGGGTGTAGTATAGATAACTACTTGATCAGCATTGTGCTGAAAGTTCGTCTGTAAGAACGGTTCTTGTGCGAAAGCCCATTCAACCACGTAAATCATGCAAAGATAAAGTAGAAGCATATAACTTTGTTTTGCAAGGGGGCGTTGCTTTGTGATATGGTTGTGGCAAAGGTAAAGTAATTACCTTTTGTTGCATAGTAGTAGATAGTCACGAAGGTGACAAACTACCACGCCGGAATGACACTGGTACCCTAGTGTCTATGGCGCCGGAACCCTGGCGCCGGAACCCGGTGACGAAGGATGGAGATCACGACGTGAAGGACCATATCACATAGCATTTACATTGAATTGAATGTTATTGTTTGTATGTCTTATTGTGTGCTAGTATTAGATACTCGATGGTAGCCTAATAAGATGATCCCTGTTAAAATAACCAATGATTGTGTTCCCCCTTAGTGTGCACCACCAAGGAAGTTCTTCGGTATGAGGCAGGCCATGATGATCGAGTGTCAGACATATCTATGTTCGCATATAGTGTGTTGAGGGCAAACCTCTAGGGTGGCCCGATCTTTCACGATTCCCTTTCAAAAGGAGGGTGGAGTGCGGGGGGGGGGGGGGGGAGGGAAGGATGAACGCGACGAACACACACACAAAGAACGCGATGAACACACACACGCAAAACCACGATAAACACCAATAGCTCATGCCAGCGGTGACCGGTCCGGCGCAATCCCTAGGATCGGCGTCGGGCGGAGGACTCTCTCTCGAACCGACATGGCGAGATGGGAGACTCGGTGAGATCTTGACGTCTAGGCAAAGGGACACCGATGCCTAGGCCTTGTACAACGCGGAGGCACGATGCAAACTCCAACGAGGTTTGGGGATATTGGTGCTCCTTAGTCAAGGATCATGAGGCAAGAATTAGATAGATCCACAAAGGGGTTTCCACTAATTCCAGTATCAAGCCTAGGGTTTACAATAGAGGTGGGGGGCTATATATAGGCCAGCCACAAGTTTAGGGGTAGTTTAGGCATTAAAGTAGAGTTCTGGGCGAAGTAGAGGGGTACATGGGCCATAGGGCCTAGCTAGGCTCGCAGGCCCATCGTTTGGGCCGAACAGTCCGGGTCGGATCGACCGGACAGTCCGGGGGGCCGGACACTCCGGGCAGTGTCCGGGCAGTGTCTGATTCGACCTTCTGAATGTCCACACCAGGTCTGGGCTCGAGCAGGCCGGACACTCCGGCTGAGTCGCGTCGGACACTCCGGCTTGATTCGGGCGAACACTCCGGCTCAGGCAGCTTCAGGACAGGTGCAGCTTCAGGGCTCGTGGGTCGACGCGGCGGGGGCTCATACCTGATGATGCACAAAGTAGTGGTATGAAGTAGCATGCCATCCAAGGAGGTATCGAATTGGCACGAAGAGAGGAGCGAGTTCACCTTAGCTTGGAGGAGTTTGGCTCGGGCACGAGTCATGGGTCCACTTGGGGGACTTGTTGGTGTAGATGTAGAAGCGTCCGTAGGACGGGCTGCATCAGCTCCCCCCCTTGGGAAAGAGTCATCCTCGACTCTTCATGGATATCATCTTGAACATCTCCATGGTAGGGTGAGAGATCCTTGACATTGAATGTATTGCTGGCAAGGTACTTGGAGGTCGGGATGTCGATGATGTAGGCGTTGTTGTTGATTCGTTTGAGGACCTTGAAGGACCATATCCTCTTGGCTTGAGCTTGGAGTCACGTTCCTTGGGGAAGCGGTCCTTGCTTAGGTGTATCCACACAAGGTCACCTTCTTCAAATATCATCTCCTTCTTGTCCTTGTTTAACCTTGAAGCTTGACGAAGGACTTGTTGTTCGATAGTTTCTCTTGTTTCTTCATGAAGCTTCTTCATAGCTTGTGCGTGCTTCTCGACGTCCATGTTTGTGCGCTCATGGAGAGGTAGTGGTAGGATGTCGAGCGTGGTGAGGGGATCGAAACCATAGACGATCATGAATGGACTCATCTTGGTTGTTGAGTTCTTGGCTCGATTGTAGGCGAACTCGGCATGTGGAATGCATTCCTCCCAATCCTTCAGGGTTTTCTTGATCAAAACACGAAGGAGAGTTCTGAGGCTTCTGTTGACAACTTTGGTTTGTCCATTAGTTTGAGGATGTGATGCAGATGAGAAGAGGAGCTTGACGCCAAGCTTGGCCATGAGGGTCTTCCACAAGTAGCTCATGAATTTGACGTCATGGTCGGAGACGATTGTCCTTGGCACACCGTGAAGACGGACTATTTCCCTGAAAACAGATTTGCAACATGTGAAGCATCGTCGGTCTTATGGCACGGTATGAAGTGTGCCATTTTGGAAAATCGATCCACAACAACAAATATAGAATCATGACCATGCTTAGATCTAGGCAATCCTAACACAAAATCCATGCTAATGTCAGACCAAGGTGTATGAGGAATGGGCAATGGCATATAAAGACCATAGGGATTAGCTTGCGACTTAGCTTGAACACATGTCGTGCATCGTTGAACGTAGCGCTCCACATCACGCTTCATCTTGGGCCAAAAGTAGTGATTGGAGAGCATGTCCAATGTCTTGTCGCGACCTAAGTGACCCATAAGGCCGCCACCATGAGATTCTTGGAGAAGCAAAAGTTGAAGCGACGACTTCAGAATGCATAGCTTGTTTTGTTTAAAAAGAAAGCCCTTATGCAAATAGAAATCATCAACTCCCTTGTCATTGGAGCACTTTGCGAAAATTGGTTCAAAGAACGGGTCGGAAGCATACAAAGATTTTATTTCCTCAAGACCCAACACGTTGATTTCAAGTCTCATAAGAAGGCTTGTATGTTTGCGAGACAATGCGTCCGCAACTACATTATATTTGCCCTTCTTATACTTGACAATGTACAGAAAACACTCCATGAACTCAACCCACTTAGCATGTCTCTTGCTCAAGTTAGCTTGGCCTTTGAGATATTTCAACGACTCGTGGTCGGAATGTATGATAAATTCCTTGGGCCAAAGGTAGTGTTGCCAAACTTGAAGTACACGAACTAAGGCAAAAAGCTCTTTGTCATAAATCGGATAGTTAAGGCGAGCACCATCAAGTTTTTCGCTATGGTAGGCTATAGGACGTCCGTTTTGCATAAGAACTCCTACAATGCCAATACCACTAGCATCACACTCTATCTCAAAAGTTTTTGTGAAATCCGGTAAAGCAAGAAGAGGTGCTTTGGTGAGCCTCTTTTTAAGTTCATCAAAAGCTTTTGTTGTCCTTTGCCCCACACGAAGGTGACATTCTTTTTGGTCAATTCATTAAGGGGACAAGCAATGGTTGAAAAGTCTTTCACAAAGCGACGATAGAAACCGGCCAACCCATGAAAACTTCGGAGTTCACTCACATTTGTTGGTATGGTCCAATCTCGTATGTCCTTTACCTTGGAAACATCAACTTCAATTCCCTTCGAAGAAACGACAAATCCAAAAAAATCAACTTGTCTTTAGCAAAAGTGCACTTGGGAAGATTAGCATAAAGCTTTTCATGTCGAAGGATTTGCAAAACTTCCTTGACATGTGTTATATGGTCCTCAAGTGATTTGCTATAAACAAGAATATCATCGAAATAGACAACATCACTTTTTCCAATGAGAGAACGCAAGATGTGATTCATAAGGCGCATGAAGGTGGATGGGGCATTTGATAAACCAAAGGGCATAACCAACCATTCATAGAGACCAAGTTTGGTCTTGAAGGCGGTATTCCACTCATCACCTTCAGCCATGTGTATTTGATGGTAACCACTACAAAGATCAATTTTCGAAAAAATAGTGGCTCCACACAACTCATCAAGCATGTCATCGAGACGTGGTATGGGATGTCTATAACGCACGTTGATAGCATTGATTGGACGGCAGTCCATGCATAACCATAATGTATCATCCATCTTTAGAATAAGAATCACGGGTACGACACTTGGACTAGTGCTAACTTGGATCAAACCTTTGGAGACGAGTTGGGTGATTTGACGTTCAATCTCCTTTGTCTCCTCCGGGTTCATGCGGTAAGCAGCACGGTTGGGAAGTGGTGCACCGGGGATGAGGTCAATGCCACGAAGAGGAGGTAGTCCATGTGGAAGTTCTTCGGGGAACACATCCTTGAATTCCTGCAAAACACTCATCAAAGATGGAGGAACATTGGTTAATTCGTTAGTTCCTTGCGCTAGTCCTTTGCAAAGGAGGACATAGTGCAAGATGGATGGGTTGTTTCGAAAATCTCTCATCTCACTTTTGGTGGCAAGGATAACACTCTTAGTTTTTCCACTCGAATTTGGCTTGTGGCTCTCACTCACTATGAGGTGGTTCTCTCTCTCACCGCTCTTCTCACAAGTAGGTGTTGTGCTTTGCGCCCTCGCTAAAGCCTTTGCATTGTCCGCAATTATTTGGCTAGGAGTCATCGGTTGCAAAACACATGTTTTGTTGAGCCATTTGAAGGTGTATATATTGGTGCGACCATCATGTTGAGCAGCCTTGTCAAATTGCCATGGTCGACCAAGAAGCATGTGGCAAACTGTCATAGGAACCACATCACACTCCACCGTATCTTTGTAAGGACCAATGGCGAAGGAGACCGATACGGTATGCTTGATCTTCACGGACCCTTGGTCACTTAGCCATTGCACGTGGTAGGGGTGCTTGTGTGGATGGAGGGTGAGGTTGAGCTTCTCACACAACTCGGTGCTAGCAAGGTTGTGACAACTCCCTCCGTCAATGATCACCTTGATAGATTTGCCATTGATGCCGGCTCGTGTTTGGAAGATATTGGCGCGTTGGTCTTCATGCTCTTGTGCTTGAGTGGTCAAGATTCTTGTGACGACAAGCGATGGACTTGCGTCATGTTCACACATGAGGAGTTCTTGATCATCTTCCACTTGTTGCCTTGCCATTGCTTCCTTGACACGGGCATCAAACTCATCTTCACTCAAGTACTCTTCATCACCATTGTCGTGGATGAACAAGACTTTCTTGTTTCCACATTCGGCCGACTTGTGTCCTTTACCTCCACACTTGTAGCATTCACCGTTGAAAGGTGTATCACTCTTTGCTTGCTTGCCACTTGGGGGCAGTTTTCCTTGAGGAAGTGTGGGCTTGAAGGAAGTCTTGGAGGTACTTGAGGAGCTAACATTGAAAGTTGTTGGTGTAGCGGTTGAAGCTTGCTTGTACGTGAAGTACGTCTTGGGCTTGTTGTATTTGATATCCTCTTGCACTTGACGTTCAGCCTTTGTTGCGATGTGCACAAGCTCAACCATGTTGTTGTAGGTTTGGAACTCGACGATGCGCTTGATTGGGTGGTTCAACCCAATACGGAAACGTGCCATTGTTTGCTCCGTGCGCTCATCAATGTTGGCGCGAATCAAGTTGAGTTCCATTTCCTTGAAGTACTCTTCCACGGTCTTTGTCCCTTGACGAAGCGCTTGAAGGTTGTTGAAGAGGTCACGCGTGTAGTGCGCGGGGACGAACCGGGATCTCATGTGAGCCTTCATGTCATGCCAAGTTGTGATTGGCGGTTCTTGTCTTGCATCACGAGCAACTTGAACTTGTTCCCACCAAAGGTTGGCGTAATCATCAAACTCTAGCGAAGCCATGGCGACCATCTTCTCGTTACTATAGTTATGCATGCGGAAGATCTTGTCGACTTTGAGTTCCCACGAGAGGTATTCTTCGGGGTCATTGGATCCGGTGAACTTGGGCATTGTGAACTTGAGCTTGCCAAAAGTTTCTTCATCGTTGCGGTCATTGCGACGAGCTTGGTGACCTTGTTGATGATCTTATAGTTGGGGAGGTGGAACTTGGTTCTTGCGTCCTTGTTGCGGAGCTTGCTCTTGATATTGTTGTTGAAGAGCTTGACCTTGCTCTTGGCGCGGTTGTTGACGTGGTTGAGGTGCTTGGGCCTCATGGTGGCGAAGGTGTGGAGCCTCTTGACGCGGTTGATGACAAAGACGAGGCTCGTTCCTTGGTTGGTGATGTTGGTTAGGCACCTGGGCCTCACGGCGAAGAACATGGTCATGAGCCTCTTGACGTGGTGGGCATTGCTCAACTTGTATCACTTGACGCTCCAAGTTTTGTTGATGGGGAGGAGGCGCTGTGTGATGACCATGGTGTCGTTGTTGACGTTCATGACGTTGATGACGAGGAGGAGGATCTTGGAGAGCTTCACGTCGATGACGAGCTTGATTCTCCAAATTGGAGTTATCACTTGATGTGTCAAGTATGTGTCACGGTCGATGTTGGTAGACTTGCGGTTGTACTTGCGGTTGCGCTTGCGGTTCCTCTTGTGGTTGCTCTTGTTGGATCACTAGTGCCCTTGCGCTTGCGGTTCCTCGTGTGGTTGACAGTGTGCTTCTTGCCTTGCGCGTGGCCTTGAAGAGAGGTCACCATCATAGCTTGACGTTGCGGCGTGCCGTGGGGAAGGTACATAGTTCGAAGATTTTCCATCTTCAACCACGGGGGCGTCATTGCGTCTTTGAGCACTTTGATGTAGATCTTGTGGAAGAGGTGCATGACGATGCGAAGAACTTGCCGAGATTGATGCGCGTGAACGTGGTCTTGCCATGCCATCGATGAGGCGTCGAAGATTGTCATTTGTTTCGGCGACGGAACGTTGAAGCGCTTCATTTTGGTGGCCGAAGTTGTGATGCATTGCATGCATTTGTCGTTCGAGGCCGTCGAAGCGGTTGTCGATGTTCTTGAACTCGGCTTGCGTCTCACCAAATTGTTCATCTTGTCTCGTCTCAAGTGCTTGGCAACATTCACGGAACTCTTGTCGAACGATGAAGTGACTTGCACGCGTCATGTACGGACCTTGATCTTCTTCTTGGGGGGTGGTTGGCTCGTCTCACCGTGCCTATCCATCATGCAAAACACACAAGTATTGTATATGGAAGTGGAGTATGGTGGTGTTAGCCTTGTACGTCACCTTGGGGATTGCAGCAAACTAGAAACCACAAGTGAGAGCTATTAGCGTGCAAAGTGGAATTGCAAAGAAAACTCACACTAAAGAAAGAACTAACTCTCAAAAGCTTGTTGGTGGTAGGTTAGGATTGTGGACAGCCAAAGAACCTACCAAAAGAAAAGGGATAGTCAAAAGTGGTAAAAAATCCAACAAAACTCAAGTCAAAGGCGAAGGTCAACAACTCAAAAGGGTGACGGGAACCTACGACTATGTACACACACGTGGAGAAAGTTGGGATTGACACGACTATGAAAATGAGCAAACCAAAAGTCCTAACAAAGACTAAGCTCATTGTCGTGCCAATGCAAGGAGAGACCGTGGCTCGTTTGCAAAGAGGAAAAGTGAGCAATGGATTTGTGCACTTGCCTTGGGCGCTCTTCTTTCTCTCTTGCTTACAAGCTTTGAGACTTTCTTTTGCAAGGGGAGACTATTTTTCTTTTGCTTTTTCTTTGTATCTTTTTAACTTTTTTTTGCTCTCCCTTGATGCTACCTAGTCACACTTGATATTTCTCTTGCACTCTCACTATCCAAGGACAAATGCACAATGCTCAAGCAAACACAAGATGAGCCACTCTCATGGGATAGGTACACACAAAGGAAGATGGGGGTTAACAAGGTGACGCAAGTTATACCTTCGTTGATGATGAACTTGGCGTCGGTGGTGCGGGATGATGTTCGTGGTCCGTGGTGTCGATGACGCGGAAGATAATGATGCGGAAGCTTGCTGGTATTTGCTGACACGCACACGGGACACGAGCAAACAAAGGAGATTAGCCAATGCGAAACATGAGCCAAAACAGTCAAAACTGGCGTTACAGCCGGACACTCCGGTCTGTCTGGGCCGGATACTCCGGTCTGTTTCGGCCGGACACTCCGGTCGGGCCGGACACTCCGGTCGGAATAAGCCGGACACTCCGGCGCGGGTTTCCTGCTCGTGTTCTTGAGCGGAAATCCTCGCCTTCGGGCCTCAAATCCGCGAGAAACTGGCCAAATCAGGCTGGGGAAACGCAGGATAAAGCTAGACCAACTCCTTAGGTAAGGTTTGGTCGGATCAAAACCACAAATAACACTCCAAATCAAGAGATCGATCCAAAGGCAAATATGGGCTGTTTTTTGTGGGGATTTTTGAATTTTTGGTGGATAGAAGAAAAATTTGTGGGGGAAATCGTGAGCAACGAAGCTCTTGATACCAATATGTTGAGGGCAAACCTCTAGGGTGGCCCGATCTTTCACGATTCCCTTTCAAAACGAGGGTGGAGTGCGGGGAAAGGAGGGAAGGATGAACGCGACGAACACACGCACGAAGAACGCGATGAACACACACACGCAAAACCACAATAAACACCAATAGCTCACGCCGGCGGTGACCGGTCCGGCGCAATCCCTAGGATCGGCGTCGGGCGGAGGACTCTCTCTCGAACCGGCACGGCGAGATGGGAGACTCGGTGAGATCTTGACGTCTAGGCAAAGGGACATCGATGCCTAGGCCTTGTACAACACGGAGGCACGATGCAAACTCCAACGAGGTTTGGGGATATTGGTGCTCCTTAGTCAAGGAGCATGAGGCAAGAATTAGATAGATCCACAAAGGGGTTTCCACTAATTCCAATATCAAGCCTAGGGTTTACAATAGAGGTGGGGGGCTATATATAGGCCAGCCACAAGTTCAGGGGTAGTTTAGGCATTAAAGTAGAGTTCTGGGCGAAGTAGAGGGGTACATGGGCCATAGGGCCCAGCTAGGCTCGCAGGCCCATCATTTGGGCCGCACAGTCCGGGTCGGATCGACCGGACAGTCCGGGGGGCCGGACACTCTGGGCAGTGTCCGATTCGACCTTCTGAATGTCCACGCCAGGTCCGGGCTCGAGCAGGCCGGACACTCCGGCTGAGTCGCGTCGGACACTCCGGTTGCTCCGGACACTCCGGCTTGATTCGGGCGGACACTCCGGCTCAGGCAGCTTCAGGACAGGTGCAGCTTCAGGGCTCGTGGGTCGACGCGGCGGGGGCTCGTACCTGATGATGCACAAAGTAGTGGTATGAAGTAGCACGCCATCCAAGGAGGTATCGAATTGGCACGAAGAGAGGAGCGAGTTCACCTTAGCTTGGAGGAGTTTGGCTCGGGCACGAGTCATGGGTCCACTTGGGGGACTTGTTGGTGTAGATGTAGAAGCGTCCGTAGGACGGGCTGCATCATAGTGGGTGCAAGACATGTTACACAGCGAATACACTAAGGTTGAGTTGGCAAGCCTAGCACGCCACAGAAGCGTGGCCTCGGAACGCGGATGGTCGAAAGATCGAGTACGAGTCGCATGAATGATGTGACCGACGTTTAGCGTCCACCCTTGAACCCACATTGATGGCCGTGATGATCGGGGGAGATGTGGCTGATAGGGGTCGTGTTATCACTAGGAACCCTCTTTGGGGATAGGTGTTTCTGAGTGGAGTTGTTATTAACTCATTTAATTATAAACTTAGTCTAAATTCCTTTTGCAATTATAAATGTAGATGGGTTCTTTCGTGTTGACAACTAAATGGTTAGAAGGAGAGAAACTCAGATTAGATGGATCGAACTTCTCCACCTCGATTGCCAGTCTCCATGTTCTCCTTAGCGAGAACGACATGGTCGACTACATACTCGACGGGATGGATCTGGATCCGTCCATAGACCTTGAGACCCAGAGGAGCGGAAAGACCGCTATCTCCGTCGTGAGATGGCCTCCTATATTTCAGTTGTGATGCGTTTCGGAATGGTGGACGAGCTGTGGCCTTTCGTGGGTGATGTCAACCCTCGTTCGGTGATGCTACAGCTTAGGACACATTTCGTGGATCAGACAGGCATCTGGTAGCATGAGTTGATGGGAGACTTCCTCGCCATTAAGATGGAGGAGAACGTCACTGGACAGCCACTTACAGCACATGCATGATGTGTACATGAGGCCAGCATACTTCCTGGACGTCTTGATTACAGGCTCTTTCGCAAATGCTGATGTGCTGCGGTCGCTGCCACCAAGCTACCAAGCACAAGTCAGGACTTACATAATGAGGGGCGACACAGAAACAATGGAGTTCCACCAGTTCATGACACATCTCAGGAATGTGTTGGTTGAACCAGATGTCGCTCAGGTCGTCAACGACAAAGGTATATATTTGATATACAGTTTTATAAATGTTATAATCTTACAAACACATTGCAGTGTTAAGTATATCTGATACTTGTTCTGTTTTATTGAAAACAGGTCCTTCTGCATAGAGGTGCTTGCTGGAGAGGAGGTGATGTTGCGTGTTGATGGCGAGCATGATGATGACGGCCGACGACACACTCCCTCGACATTTATCATTTAGTTTTGTGTTTTAGGATGATTATTGTAATCAAGAGAGATTTGAACTTCTTTAGTGTGTCTCACACTTCGTGAGACGGTTATTCATATGAGTTTGTAACAAATAGTTGTTCTGCTTTTATGAATGATTTCTATTTGTGTTCATATCTTGTTTCATTATGTGTGAATTATCCTTGTTGTTTGAAACTAATTGATAATGCATGAACATTCGTAAAATATTTAAAATGCCTTGTTTAAAATACCCAACCTAATGATATTTCATTAATGAATGAAACCATTGTTTAAATTCAAAGTTATGTGATAATATGTGAAAGTCATTCGATTTCTTTTCACATATAAATCATGCCTAAGTTCGGCAAAATAACTTGAACACCGTGTATTACTTGAATACAAAGTGTTTAAAGAATTGTTAAAAGTTAATACATATTCGATGTATTGTGTTTTAACATCAATGGTAATTATCATTAAATGGTTGTTTAAATGTGTAAAGTAAGTTTACCAAAGGAAACATGAATATGAAACTATTTTGATTTGATCAAAGTGTTTCATCAACAAAGGGTATAAATATAAAAGAGAATCCAATTACTATGATTTGATCAATAGTAATGAAATTCGAATTTATAAGAATGGCATAAAAGAAATTGTGGAATGCAAAGTGTTTTGAAACGTCAAAATACAAAGCATCGCAATGTGATATTGGATATCAAAAAGGGGTTGAATAGAAGGCACCAAATAAATCATTATAGTATATATGTAGAGACCATTAGTTAGAAATAGTTAACACTCAATGAGTTTACAGTGAACCATTAGAATTCATGAAAGTTTTGGGGTTATTCGATATAACCAAAACAATAGCGAATAAGTCCTTATAGCGTATTCATTGGAAACTTTGAATACAAAATCCATAGCTGAAACCAAAAGGAAAGCAAAATTCGTATTGCTTGGATTTTGGTACATTCTTGAGAAAGCTCACTTCAGTGATATTTCTCAATTATGGAGCAAATGGAAATTAGTGTAAAACACGATGAGGATTCAAAACCCTGCATCAGAGTGTTGAGAAGCACAACGGATAGCATTCCTGAATGATTCTCTTCGCGGAAGAAAAAAATCAATGATTCTGATCATTGTGTTTTTCCCCTCCAATATTGTTCTATCACTACATAAAGTAGGATTCAAAATGTAAATCCATATCTTGTATGGAGACATTTGTGAATCACTTGTCATGATTTTTGAAATATGACATACCTACGAACTACAAAGGAAATGATGGTAAACTAAATTATGAGAAATCCTAATAGTAAAATTCCCTTGAGATTAGAAAGCAATTCGTTGCTAAATCTCACAAGTAAAAGGAGTTACTTGGAATTTCCCCAAATGACTGCAAAGGCATTGTAGGAAAAAGGGGGTAAATGACTAAAGCATGATTTGTTAGGCATTAGACAAATTCAAATGAATTTGATTCATGTGTGCTAAATGTCTAGTAGATTTAAAACTAGTAAAGTACTAGTATCTCATAATAAATCTCCAAGTTTGATGTTTAATCAAAGGATTTTGAAGTTGTTCAAAATAGTTAAGGAGATATGCAATTTGCATAAAATTGAGTGGGAGCTATGAAAGTCTTCCTAAAACAATATGTGATTGACATATTTTTAAGTGGGAGCAATATAAGACTTAAATTCAAATATGTAAGAACATAGTTTGAGTAAGAGTACTGACTCGTACCCAAATATGTTAGCAACATAGTTTGAGTGGGAGCTTATAGGAGTAATTCTTAAGTAAGTTAAGGATGAAAGCGCAAATACTTATAAATAATGATTTATAAGATGTAAAAGTTGATAATAAGTGTATTATGATATTATGTAGTATTTCTTAAGGGATTCTGAAAGGGGTTTCAGAATAGAAGTTAATTAAGGAACTGGTCCTTAATAACTCAAATTAGGAATAGCATTAAGTCTGAACATCAATGGTTGAAAGAAAGAAAGGGATGATCATCATCCACTATGTTGAGACATAGGTTCTATCTTAGTAAACCATGATGATAACTTAGCATAATATGTGATCTAAATAAGGAAGGTTTAAAAGTGATTTAGTTCGAATCACAGAATGTTGAGCTAAGTTTGTCCGCAGTGTCTAGTAGAGAACTGTGGATATATTTTCCAAATCCATAAAGGATAACATATCTTAAAGCATAAAGAGTTATGTTATAAGGGAATATGTTGGAAACTCCTGTAGATACCAATTAAAGTCAAATAGGAAGCAAGGTGAACAAAACATCGAAAGTTGCACAGAGTGCACTAGTGTTTCGATGAATACATTTATAATAATAGATAAGGGTACCATCTAAAGTGGTGTATAATGTTATGGTGGGGCTAGTTCGCTTTTAACGTAAAATGATGTGTCCCAAGGCACAGTGCCCATGAGAAAGCCCTCGAGGTTGATCTAACGTCACTATAGGCTCCTGGAATCAGGCCTCGTTCTGCTGCCATAGCGATGATGCATACACAGAGATGCTATCATGTGATGATAGAGTATTAATGTCAATCAAGGTGACATTAGTAAGTTGCAAAGGATTTGGGACTGTAAAGTATAGACCCAAGACTCAACCTCTTCCATGAGCAAGCATGTTCAGGGTACTGGATATATAGTGCCAATGATTGAGAACAAATGCAGCTAGTGTATTTGTACTCTAGTGCAAGTGGGAGACTGTTGGAAATATGCCCTAGAGACAAATAGTAGTAAGGACTATTATCATATTTCATATAGTTTATGATTAAGTTTTATATCATGCTATAACTGTATTGAGTGGAAACATCAATACACGTGTGATATACAAACAACCAGGGGTTCCCAGTGAAACTCTAGTCACTGGTTCATTGGTCAACAGATGATCATGTTTCCTGATCATGTGGCATTTATGCCAGTTGGAAATGAGGTCATCTCATTCAGAGAATGAGATGATGAACCAATACCCAACCTAAACATCGTGACCCGATCATGTCACGAAGTTCAAAGTTACGATGATTAGAAATGGATCCTCGTAGACTATTCCTTAGACCGTGAGGCTATATCAATCACTGTCTCCCGAGAATGCTTAGATAGCATCAAACGCCATCTGGTAAAATGGTGGTTATAAAGGTGTGTTCAGGTATTCGGAGGAAACCGTAGAGGCAATATATGTCGAGAGCGGGATTTGTCCGTCCATGTGACAGGAAGATACTCAAGGGCCCACTCGGAGAAGTTATATCCAATAGATGCGTAGCGTGTGATTAGATCACGAGGATATCACTTGTCGGAACGAGTTAAGTAGCATTGTTCAGTAACGAGATTGAACACGACATGGTGATGTCATTGATCGAATCTCGGGCAATGCAAGTATCGAATGACAAAGGGAATAAGACACGACTGTCCCGGTTCAAACGACGAAAGATCTTCGTGGAACGCACAGGGGTCACATGGCCATCTAGGTCCCTCTGTTGATCATTGGTGCGGGAGTGTCCCGACCATGTCTGGAGTGTTCCCGAACTGTAGGTTATCACTCTTATGGGCTTGATGATGCTTAGAGAGTGTTTATAGGGTCGGTAGAATCACCAAAGAAAAGAAGGGAGCAAACCGGAAGGGTTTAGGTAAGTCCGGAGGATGTCCAGAGTGGAGGTGGAAGGTGTTCCATGGCCACGGAGATTAGATAATATGTGAATGAATGTTAAATATTGATTTAATCATTTATTCATAATTATTTAATAAAGAGAAAATAAATTAAAAGGTCAAAAGGCTTAATGGGCCAATTTCCGGAGGGAGAAGGCCCATTAGGGAAAGGAGAGAGGGAGAGGAGCCAAAGGGGGAGGCCGACTGGGCCTTGCCCCCCGCGGGGCCCACTAGGGGCTGGCCGACAGCCACCCCACCCCCTCCTCTCCTTTAGTCCCACCCCAGGACTTGAGGGAAGGTAGTACCTCCCCTCCCCCTATATAAAGTTGGGTATATTAGCCTAGAAAATACACCCCAATAATCAATAAAGGTCTCCCCACTTTTGGGAGGACCTCTAATTGATATTTTCTCTCTCCCCCTCTCTCTCTCGTGACCGTGGTCCCAAGTCTGGACTGCGCGAGCGAGAGACATCTTCACCGAGGAGCGCCGTCACGCTGCGGGATTCGGATCCGGGAGCTCTACTTCCGCAACTGCTGCTGGATCGGGGAAGCGGGAGTCATCGTCAGGCATCGTATGTGTGTAACTCCCACGAGGTGTCACACTTGAGGCACTCAAGTCGTTGGAGCCAGAAGGAGCGCAAGGACTTCATCATGACCTTGAGGTCGGCTTCGGCTCGTCTACATCAACCACGCTCTCCTGAGCGTTGACAACGCTTTTCGGTCTTCGAGGGTAAGTTCGCGAAAAGCCCCTCCCATTACGGTATTACTAATAGATAGGTCCTGGCAGCTTCAGGGGTTCAGGGGCGTAGAGTAAAATTTATTTGTTTTTATGCGCGGAACCCCTACAATATCACGGGAATGAGAAAAGAGTACATGTCGGTAACAAGATAAAAACAGGTATGGAGATACCGATAATCGAATCTCGGACATGTAATATATCGCGAGACAAAGGGATTTAGTTACTAATGTTAAAGGTTCTCACGATCACATAAGTCATCGTAGAATGTGTAGGAATCAATATGGATCTCCAGGTCCTGCTTCTGATTATTGATCTGAGAGGGGTCTGGATCATGTCTGCATTATTCATGAATCGTAGGGTGACACACTTAAGGGACACCAACACCATTTGGAGCAAATGTGTTTCAGACGAATGAATTGCAAAGCGCTGGAATTATTTCAATAGACATCGAAACTGTTTCGGGTGAAATTGCTGAAATTGGTTCTGCATGTAATA
The DNA here is from genome assembly GCA_916181665.1 of Avena sativa. Lineage (NCBI taxonomy): Eukaryota > Viridiplantae > Streptophyta > Magnoliopsida > Poales > Poaceae > Avena > Avena sativa. Next base: position 30,430,385 of record OV702291.1, read on the forward strand.
TTAAAATGTTGCAGGGGGTTTTATGTGAATGTTTGTTAATTAAAGTAATTAACAAAATTCTGAATAAATTTAATAAAAGAGTTTTATTAAATGAGAGATCATTAAATTTGGAGAAATTTAATACATTTAAAGTAAAGACTTTAAAGAGGAACGTTAAGGGACACTTTTATGTGGAGGGGGTTACCATCACATGAATGGGGAAGGTGAGGGGTCACCCCCCATGGGGCGCCGACCATAGGGAGGGGTACCCCCTCCTCCTATAAAAGGCCACCCCTCTCACCCTTCTTCCTCACACCTCCTCGTGAAGGATCTCTCTCCCCCTCTAGAATTATTCCCCCATGGTCTCGGATTAGCGAGATACATGTTTCCGGTGGCATTTTGTCTAGAAGGAGTTGTTGCTTCCCCTGCATCGCTAGAGCGAGGAGGCGGAGGTTGTTCGGTGGCATGAACATGTGTGCGAGTGCGGATGCGCTGCTAGTTTGCGGTGCTAGGACTTCCACACGATCTTGAGATCGGCAAGTGTACGACTACATCATCCACGAGTTCCTACTCGTTAACAAAACTTTGTTGTCTTCGAGGGTAAGTTATCCATGGATGTATATCCACCCGTTGCTTATATCTAGTAGATAGATCTTGGCGTATAGTTCTCATCGTAGGAATTTTTTTGTTTTCTATGCTGCGAACCCTTCAGAAGCTCAATTTCTCCCCACAACACTCGAAAGAACAGGAAGAACGCAAAACGCACTCGGTGTTTGATCTATGCTCGAACCAGACAAAGAAATCGAATGGTGGCACGCATACCTCAATCTTGACCTTATTTCGTTTGATCTCAGAACGAGACCTAAAAGCCGACAGCAAGTCTGCCGGCGACACGGTGGAACGGATGCCCAGCACAATGGCCATGAGAGTGTGGTCGTTGAACTCTTTTGCCATGGCTACCATGCCTAGGATGTGCGATAGGACGCAACCGCCCTTGGACGGTCACCGGTCCGAATCGCCTGACGGGACGCACTCCGCCGTGCGAGAAGGACTAGCTAGATGGGAGAGGCTAGGCCGGGGACGCGAAGCTTCGATACGGCGACTAGGAACGACAACGCGATGATGACGACTGTGAGCTTCGATTAGGGTGTGAGAGGTTGACTGGACAAGGCGGGGATGCAAGGAGAGCAACAGCGATCTCCGATCTGGAGACAAGCAACCTGACCTGAGCAAACGTTATGGGGAGGGGAACAAGGGAGAAGAGCAGATAAGAGAAGAAGATCTGGTCCATGCAGGGTAAACTATCCACGACCACAAAAGATAATGGAGAATACTGACAGGACGGGTCAAAAAGAGTTAACCTAACGGTGGTATTTGAGTTCAACCATGTTCAACCATTTTTCGTCTGGTTTAAACGATCGTTTGCCTGTTAGATTTGTATTCACCCGCATTTGGTCCTCTGGGAAATTGACGAAGCTACTACAAACCCTCCGCAAGATTACAATCAACTTGAACTGTGCTACACCTTGACCTCTCAGCTTTCGGGCAGCAAAGTAACAAACTGTTGGATAATTAGGAACAATTTCCGTGATTAATTTCAGAATATTAAACATGATAATACCAGCTACTCGCACATGTAACTCAAACATACTAGATGTACTAAACAACAAGATGAATGGAAACAGGCAGCAGCTAAACATGTACTCGCAGAACATGATTAATAACCAGACAGCAGCACGTCGCACGTACCGTTCGATTGCAGTAATCGCAGCAGTAGCCTTGGGGAAGATTGGTCGAAGCAGACGGTGGCGAAGACGACGATAGGCAACACCGCCCGACTTGGATGGAAGACGAGCTGTGATGCAGAACTTGAGCAGTCGTGCAGGGCGCTTCCCAAAAACCTTATTCGCCCTCTCCCGTACAGGATCGCAAAGGCGAGTGGTTCCGTAGACCTGCTCTCCCTTCCGCCGGTGCACGCCGGCAAGCGGGATGGAGTAGACTACGGTGGCGGCGCAAGCAGAGAGGTTGGCAAACCCTAGATTGGTTTTCGGTATGTGCATGGTGGAAGCCGCACTAGAGTTTATATAGAGCGGCTCGAGAATCCCGCATAGGGCACGTCATGGACCAAGCCCACGTTGCGCACGTTCGGGTCGGTTACAGATAGCCCACGATCCGGGAGCGACCCGAATAGGCTAACTGTTGACACGTCTGTCAAAACCGCACAAGTTTTCCCAAGCAGCAAAAATAAAGCTCGGCTCGGCGAGATTCCCGCAACCTGCGGCGCGCGCGTCCGTCGTGACGAGACGAGCGGGCGGGCGGGCGGGCGAGCGGCGGCGTCGTCGGGGGAGGAGCGCGTGTGTAGTTCTCCTCTTCTCACTCACTTTACTAAGTGGTGAACCACTCCACCTTATAAGATGGTGTAACTCTCCTCCAACTTTCCATGTGGGACTAAACTTTAGCTCCCACTCCACTCATATGTGAGCTGCCACCAAATTGGGCCAAATCACACATGGGCTTCCACACACATGGGCTTTGAGATTTAGGGAAAATTTGAAATCTATATGGGCTTATTTATTCAGCCCATTATTTCTAACAATCCCCCACCAGATCTCAAATGCCCATTTGAAGATTTGCCAATTCTCGCTACTTGTTTATATACCAGTGTTTCAGCAGAGACTGTTAAGTTGAACTTCCGCCTAGAACCTTGAGCTACGTCTATCAGCAACTTGAACAATGAACGAACCTTGAATTGCAAGTTTGGTGCTTTTAGATTTCACACAAAGTCATAACTAGTACCTGGCTGCCAGTAGCCTACCCCGCGGGTGTAGCATATGCGTCATACTACTTGGTCTCTTCATGAGTTTACTAGAGATCACCCAAATCTCATAGATTGCGATGTTTAACAATCGGAACTCGTATAGGTGTGTTCTTTCAAGAATGCTCCGTAGGACGACATCTTTGCTAATCATAGCCAACAGAAACACATTAAGGCATGCTTCCAACCTGCCTTACAGCTTTTGAGAGTTGTACATCTTCACATAGAGAGGGTTGTCTAATACTCTCCTCCATCACACCACTAGCTTGTTTTTCTCAGGTCCTAATTCACGGGATCTCCAATCAAAAAGGTTGGGTTAACACTACTGTGTAACATCCATGGGTCTCAAACTCATCTCTCTCGATGCACTTTCTATCACGTTTCGTGATAGTCCCTTTGTAAAGGGATCTGCCAGGTTTTTGTCAGTTTGAATATACGTAACAGTAATTACTCCGGAGTTTCTCAATTTCCTGACAGACTTCAAACGTCTCTTGACGTGTCTTGATTACTTCGCGTTATCCTTAGAATTGTTCACTTTCACAATAACAGTTTGATTATCACAATTCAAGAGGATGGCCGGTATAGGTTTCTCAACCACCGGCAAGTCCATCAAGAGTTCACGCAGCCATTCTGACTCTACAGTGGTTGTGTCTAAAGCAGCAAGTTCTGCTTCCATAGTCGACCTTGTCAATATGGTTTGTTTGCAAGATCTCCATGATACCACGCCACCTCCAAAGGTAAATACATACCCGCTAGTGGCGTAGAGTTCATCTACATCCGAGATCCAGTTCGCATCACTATATCCTTCGAGCACCGCTGGATGCCCCGAATAGTGTATCCCATAACTCATTGTACCACATAGATAGCGCATGACCCTTTCAAGTGCACACCAATGTTCAGTACCCGGGTTAGACATGAACCTACTCAACTTGCTCATAGCAAAAGAGATGTCGGGTCTTATCGCGCTAGCTAAGTACATAAGTGAGCCAACGATCTGAGAGTATCTCAATTGTTCTTTTGGCTCTTTCTTGTTTTTCCGTAATGTCACACTGGGATCATAAGGTGTTGGGGAAGACTTGCCATCAACGAAACCGAAAGGGCTCAAGATCTTCTCAACATAGTGTGATTGCGTCAAAGTAATCCCACTCTCGTGCTTAATCAGCTTGATATTTAGAATAACATCAGCTTCTCCCAGATCTTTCATATCAAAGCTCTTTGACAGAAAGGACTTGACTTCATTTATCACATTCATGTTTGTACCAAAGATAAGGATATCATCCATGTACAAACATAATATAACACCTTCGCCCCCACCATGGCGATAGTAGACGCACTTGTCAGCCTCATTAACGACAAAGCCAACATAAGTTAATGTTCTGTCAAACTTCTCATGCCATTGCTTAGGTGCTTGCTTCAGGCCATATAAAGATTTTAACAACTTGCACACCTTTCTCTCTTCACCTTTTACCACAAACCCATCAGGCTGATCCATATAGATCTCCTCTTCCAACTCTCCATTGAGGAAAGCTGTCTTAACGTCCATTTGATGAACGATAAGACCATAAGAGGCAGCCAGGGATAGTAGTACTCGAATGGTGGTCAGTCTAGCAACAGGTGAATAGGTGTCAAAGTAATCTTCACCTTCTCTCTGGGTGTAGCCTTTTGCTACAAGCCGAGCCTTATACTTTTCAATAGTACCATCAGGCCTTAGCTTCTTCTTGAACACCCACTTGCAACCCATAGGCTTACAGCCATGGGGTCGTTCTGATAGTTCCCAAGTTCCATTAGAAAGAATCGAGTCCATCTCATTATGAATAGCTTCTTTCCAATCATCTGCATCAGGAGATGCATATGCCTCTGCAATGGAAGTGGGAGTATCATCCACAAGGTACACAATGAAATCATCTCCAAAGGATTTTGCAACCCTCTGTCTCTTACTCCGTGTAGGAGCTTCATTGTCATCCTTCTCTAGGACTTCTTCCTCACGTGGTTGCTCAAAATTCTCACTAGATGCACTAGTTTCAGGAAGTATTTCAGAAGAAATTCTAGCAGTGCTATGCATATCTTTCATAGGAAACATATTCTCAAAGAATGTTGCATCACGAGATTCCATTATAGTATCAACATGCATATCAGGAACCTCAGATTTAACTACTAAAAATCTATAGCCTACACTCCGCAGAGCATATCCTAGAAAGATGCAATCCACTGTCTTTGGTCCAAGTTTGCGTTTCTTAGGAATCGGTATGTTGACCTTAGCCAAACACCCCCAAGTGCGCAAGTAAGAAAGTGATGGTTTTCTCCCAGCCCACTTCTCATAAGGGGTTTTATCTTTATTCTTGTTAGGAACTCTATTTAGGACATGACACACTGTCAATAAGGCCTCCCCCCACCATGCCTTAGATAAACCAGCGGTGGCTAACATGGAATTCACCAAGTCAGTCAGCGTGCGGTTTTTCCTCTTGGCAACCCCGTTTGATTGAGGCGAGTAGGGAGGCATCCTTTCATGAATAATGCCATATTCCTCACATAATTCATCGAAGATTTTGGGGAAATATTCACCACCATGATCCGACCTAAGACGTTTGATCTTTCTCTCTAGTTGATTTTCAACTTCGGCTTTATAAATTTTAAAGTAGTCTAAAGCTTCATCTTTTGTGCGCAACAAATAAACATAGCAGTATCTAGTCGCATCATCAATCAAAGTCATGAAATATCTCTTTTCACCTTTTGTCAACACACCATTCATCTCACAAAGATCAGAATGTATGAGCTCCAGAGGTGCCAAGTTTCTCTCCTCGGCTGCCTTGTGAGGCTTTCGAGGTTGCTTTGATTGCACACAACTATGGCACTTGGAACCTTTGGCAATAGTGAAATTCAGAATTAAACTCATATTGGACAACTTGGACATCAAACCAAAATTAATGTGACATAAACGAGAATGCCAAACACTGGTATCATCATTAACACCGCCACAAATATGGTTTACGGACTTATTACAAAAATCTGAAAGTGAAAAGCGGAACAACCTTCCGCACTCATATCCTTTACCAATAAATTGTCCATGTCTCGACACAATGACTTTATTAGACTCAAAAACAACCTTAAACCCATCTCTGCACAGAAGGGAGCCGCTAACGAGATTCTTGTTCATGGAAGGGACATGCTGCACGTTCTTCAGCTGCACGATCTTTCCCGAAGTGAACTTCAGATCTACCGTGCCAACACCATGAACAGAAGCATGTGACCCATTCCCCATTAGGACGGATGAAACCTGATAAGAAGTGAACATAGAGATGTCAGCACACACATGAATATTAGCACCCGTATCAATCCACCAACATGGTGATTGAAAAACTGAAAGAATAGTAAAAAGATTACCATACCCATCAGCATTGCTAGCAGTCATGACGTTGACAGTCTTCCCCTTTTTCCCTTTACGATCTGCATGTTCTGGGCAGTCCTTAGAAAAGTCCCCGAGCTCTCCACAGGTAAAGCAACCTAGCTCGGCCTTATTCGGCTTCTTCTTCTTCTTGAAGGTTGTAGTCTTTTCAGGCTTGTTGAAGGAGGGCTTATAGTTCCCTTTGTTCTTGCCGAAGGTCCTCTTCTGCACCATGTTGGCGCTAGACTGACCCTTGCCTCCTTTCCCAGCAGTGTCCTTAGCCCGAGCCTTCTCCTCAACATCAAGAGACGCTATCAAGTTTTCAACCGATATCTCTTGTCTCTTATGCTTGAGAGTTGTGGCAAAATTCCTCCATGAAGAAGGCAACTTTGCAATGATGCACCCAGCCACAAACTTGTCAGGTAAGTTACACTTAAGGATTTCAAGCTCCTTGGCAAAGCACTGTATCTCATGATCTTGTTCGACTATAAAACGATTGTTAACCATCCTGTAATCATGAAAGTTCTCCATGATGTACAGTTCACTGCCAGCATCTGTTACACCAAACTTAGCGTTCAGTGCCTCCCAGAGCTCTTTGCCATCTTTGAAGTGCATGTACACATCAAACAGCTTGTTGTCAAGAACACTCAGAACGCATCCCACAAAGGCAAGATTGGTTTCCTTGAACTTGTTCTGATCTTGTTCATATATAGTTCATTTACGTAAACCCTCACTAGCCTCGAATACTTTCAGATTTTGCAGCCACATAGTGGTCTTATACTGCCACCTCTTAAAGTGAATACCGGTAAACTTTTCCGGCTTCATCGCATCGGCCAAGTGTCCCATGTTTATCTCGGAAAATTGCCTATAATAAGGTTTTTGGATTGTTGGATAATTAGGCACAATTTTCGTGATTAATTCCAGAATATTAAACATGATAATACCAGCTACTCGCACATGTAACTCGAACATACTAGATGTACTAAACAACAAGACGAACGGAAACATGCAGCAGCTAAACATGTACTCGCAGAACATGATTAATAACCATACAGCAGCACGTCACACGTACCGTTCGATTGCAGTAATCGCAGCAGTAGCCTTGGGGAAGATTGGTCGAAGCAGACGGCGGCGAAGACGACGATAGGCAACACCGCCCGACTTGGATGGAAGACGAGCCGTGATGCAGAACTTGAGCAGTCGCGCAGGGCGCTTCCCAAAAACCTTATTCGCCCTCTCTCATACAGGATCGCAAAGGCGAGTGGTTCCGGAGACCTGCTCTCCCGTCTGCCGGCAAGCGGGATGGAGTAGACTACGGTGGCGGCGCAAGCAGAGAGGTTGGCAAACCCTAGATTGGTTTTCGGTATGTGCGTGGTGAAAGCCGCGGAATCCCGCATAGGGCACGTCGTGGACCAAGCCCACATTGCGCACGTTCGGGTCGGTTACAGATAGCCCACGATCCGGGAGCGACCCGAATAGGCTAACTGTTGACACGTCTGTCAAAACCGCACAAGTTTTCCCAAGCAGCAAAAATGAAGCTCAGCTCGGCGAGATTCCCGCAACCTGCGGCGCGTGTCGAGACGGGCGGGCGGGCGGCGAGCGTCGGAGGAGCGCACGTGTAGTTCTCCTCTTCTCACTCACTTTACTAAGTTGTGAACCACTCCACCTTATAAGGTGGTGTAACTCTCCTCCAACTTTCCATGTGGGACTAAACTTTAGCTCCCACTCCACTCATATGTGAGCTGCCACTAAATTGGGCCAAATCACGCATGGGCTTCCACACACATGGGCTTTAAGATTTAGAGAAAATCTGAAATCTATATATAGGTTATTTATTCAGCCCATTATTTCTAACACAAACCGTGCCTTAGGAGGTAGTACTACTTTACTCGACTTGGAATCGTGTTACCCGCCAAAAGAATTGGAATCGTGTCGTCTTTTAGCCGCCGGTGGAACTAGAATATTGTACTGTACTTAGTTACATAATCGTGCGGTGATGTTGCTAAAAAATGTCGATTTTTTTTTCAAACCATTCTGTTGCGTTTGGGCGGTTCGTACTACTTCGTTGCCCCCGCGCGTGGAACTGGCCAGCCGGCCGGCGCGCGCCCGCAAGCCATACAAAACCCACGTACGTCCTGCCGCCATCACATCCTTTCCAGCCTCCGTTTCCCCGCGGCGCGCGCATCCCACTCTCCGCCCAATCACCCGCTAGCTCCCGCTCCGCCACATAAACAAACCTCGATCGCTTGGCGCTACCCAGCTTGCTTAAGATTGAGCTGGCCCAGGCCACCGTGAGATCTTGTCTCGGCTCGGCGTTGGCTTTGTCGCGCGCCGCTCGACGTCTCCGAGGAGAAGCGCGCGGCCGTTACGGCGTACGTACGTGACCGGCCGGCCGTGATCTCCATGCGGGCGCAGCAGGGATGACCATCACGGGGCTCGTGGGCGGCGTCTTGGGCTTCGTCCTCGGCCTCCCCATCGGCCTCGCCGCCGCCTACCTCGTCTACCTCCGCCTCTTCGCGCCTCGCCGCCGCCTCCAGGTGACCACCGCCACCATCCATCCATCCATCTCCGTGCTTTCTTCGTCGCCGCATTAAATCTGTTCGCTCCAACGTACCGATCGTCGTGCCCCAATCATACTGTCACGGTTTAGTTAGTTAACCAGTTCGCTTCGATCTCCGTGATGAGCACGTACGCCCTTTGCCAGCTACCAACGAGCTCAGGCCGTGTGTGCGTGCCGGTCACCGACTCCTCCCCCCCATGGATTTCATTGGACAGAAACCGTCCTGATCCCTACTCCCCAAACTTCCAGCGGGACATTATTATCCCATGTCGTGTGTGACGTACGTGGGTCGTGGGGAGACGGTCACGATCGAGCTGTCGAGTAGTACGTGCAGCCGTGGCGCGCGCCGTGCCGTGCGGTGCTCGAACTCGAAGAAGTCCATGCCTTAGCCGAGCTGCTTTCTCCATGCAGCTAGCTCTGAGCCTCTGACCAGGCACGCCGTCGATCGGTTCCTTTCAGCTGGCACCTCCAGCTTTAAGCAGCTCGCCTGCCTGCCTGCTCGCGTATCCGATTCCGATCGATTTCGCCATATATTCCCCTGGCTGTAACATGCTTGCTTCCATCGATCCTCAATCGTACCTGCCAGGTAGACTAGACATGCCACTTTGTCTGTTTGGAACTGCTGCCGTTGCACCGGACGACGTGTCCAGAAATTAGTTTCTGGAAGCTGGTCCGGGACAGACAGGGAGAGGGTCGCGCGCGTACGTACGTGTTGGTCGAGTTCAGGTACCGGTCGGTGGAGGGACGGCGACTTGACCGTCGAGATTCGGGGACCGGATCCCGGCCGGCCGCGTGGATTACTCTGTATTATTAATCGGTGACAAGGACGTACGTACATGGTTGGCTGATTGCGACAGAGCAAAAATCCCACTTGGAATTTTCCCACGCACATCTACTAGCGATCTGGCGTATACAGTGCTCCTACTCGCCTTTAGTTTATGACATTGATGCTATCCAGCGTACTTTGTTGAAACCTTTTCTGCTCGCAAGATCATAAAGATATCGGATTGGATTGCGTGTGCTTCGTAGTTAAGAAAACAAAGAATCATATCCCAGATGTTAATTAAGCAAAGAAGCAGTCATAACCACCAGGAGTTCTATATTATTATGTTTTACTGAGGTAATCAGATTCGTACCCACCACCACTACTTCTATTTCACTTGCCACAGATGGAGCAGTACACACGTACGTTCGAGAGTCGTCCACCAACCTCGCAAGAAAGAAGAAATGAAAGCAGTCCTCGACAATTGCAAGAAAGACCCCGAAATATGTGTGGACAACATGATCAGGTCCTCCAACCGAACCACCGACACTGGAGCCTTGCCGTTGCGGCTGGCCATCTTCCTCCCGTCGGGGACGCACCACTTGGCTTGAAGAAGACGAGGGGCACCGGCGCAAGGGCCTCCAGCCTGGAGGTAGACACGCCAAAGAGGCGTGAAGAGTCGCTGCACTTGCGGCCGGAGATGCCGGTAGCCAACATGGCCACCCGACGATGAGCTCAAATCGGTAGCAGCCTGCGCAAATCGACAACGCCACCAACCTTCACGCCGCCCCCCTCGTCACCTCGGTCGGCCAGGACGGTGCTCTGCTTGAAGACGTTGAAGCAGCACATGCAGGAGTGCTTATTGAGAAGTCACGCCTCCTCCGCTCGCAACAGCATCCACCATGGAGACCGGAGTAGGAACAGAGAAGAACTCCATCCGGCCCTGCAACCAGACATGAAACTGAACCAGGGGCTTCATGAACTGCCAGATCCGGGCACCGACAGGCTACTCCTCCCCACCCCCTCGTCGCCACGGTCGGCCAGGAAGAGGAGGAGTAACGGCACAGCGAATCCGAACCAGAGGCAGCAGAGGGAGGCCTTATTGCGGAGATCTTTGAGATGACGACCGCCGCCGATGGCTCTGACCACCAGAGCGGCGCCGACGAGGGATGAACTCGAACTGCAAAGGGACCGACCAAGAAATCTCCATGCCCTACTCCAATTACACGGCAAAACGCCAGACAAACTACACCTAAACCTACAACCTACACGGGTGCCTCTCCTCCGCTATCTCCGGCCGGTAACGTGGTGGTGACAGCTCGGGATCAGCCCGGACACACTAAGACAACTCTCAAGGGGAAAGGGGGGGGGAGCAGGGGAGAGAGTGGTCGTGTTCTTCAGAGTACATCTCAGTTTCAGGCCCGACTCTTTTCAATATGGATCGTCATGTAAAGTTATGAAAGCCACAGAAATAGGTGACATGTCCTCTTCAATCCTACAACATTAAGGTAATTTTGACCAAAATGTTTTTGAATCAGTAGAAAAAAACACAGAAATTGTAGCAACGATTTTGGGTGGATGGCATTCCCTCTAGAATAAGAAAGGAGACGAATAATTAAGATGGAATCTTAAAGATTTCAATCATGCGAGAACGAACTGACTTCTGTAGGAAAAAATTAAGAAGATTCCTTTGGGATCCTAGTCCTTTAAACATTTCCTTGAATCGGAATAGCCCTAGAGTATGTGGAACATGCTATTTTAGAAATAAGGAATCAAACAAATGAAGGATTTGTCAAAAAAAAAATGAATTTACGATGACATGACCTACAGAATATAAAAATCACAGATTTTTTTTTGTGTACGGTGGTTTGGATAGTCCAAAAAACCTACTTCCCCAGTTCACTATTATAAGGTGTTTTATTTTTTATAAAAAATATATTTATTTATACGTGTTTTAGTGTGTAGGTTCACTCACTTCAGTCAGTATCTAGTCCATATTAAAATATCTAAAAGTTCTTATAACAATGAATGGGGGAGCACTTAACTTCAAAGAGAGAGGAGTATGCGAGTGCAACTCCAAAATAACCATCGTACCGAAGAAAACTCTAAAGTCCAACCTATTACTATGAATCCTTTAAAATTGGGGTGTCAAGTAATAACCCGTAGAATTTTTTGTGTGGTCTCGTTACTTTCATTCGAAAGGTTCTTCATGCTTGTTTTGTTAAAAATATCTCTGCTAAACTTGTGGCAAAATCCTTCGATCCGAAAACATAGTGTCCCATGTGCAGCCGCATGTGACACAAATTTTGAAATATTAATGTCACTTAGTCACATAAATAAGGAGTTCAGTTGCATCAAAATAAGTTTGCAATTGCACCAAATACATATTGAAAAATAGTATGAAAATAAATAAAAGTTGAATTGCAACAAAAATAGAATATCACAAATAAAAAGAAAAATTACACAAAAAGTGCATATATAACAAATACAAAAATAGAAAATTAAACAAAGATAACGAAAAATAACAGAAACATCATGAATAGTAGCTGAAATATCACACCAAGTGAGTGAAGCAAAACTTGTGTTTTAGCAAATTCTGGTGTAATATATGCCAAACATGATGTATTTGATATTTCTTCATTAAACCGACAATTCGTATTATCTTTCTTATTATGATCATTTCACCTCCAAAAGGTTACATGTCAAGGCTTTTGTGACGTGGGCAGACAAGTCACTCATATTATTTGTCCACATCCACATGGACGGACAAGTCACTCGGATTGCCACCTCAGCTGCTGCTCAGCTCCAAAAGGCCACATCATCACATCTCTCTCCCCACTCCCCACCTCCCTCCGCCGTCGCTTCTCCGACGACTCCTCTCCGTCGTAGGCCACGTGCAGCAACGGAAGAACAACCACAAGGCCCCGAGCAGTAGGCATAGCCCACCAACCACCCAGCCACCCCTACCGCCTCTCCCAATACGCACAGGCGGCTCCGTCCCTCCCGGTCTGGAGCGCGACGCTCAAACCTAGACGGCCGCCCCACCATCCTCCTGTCCTCGTTCAGCCGGCAATGTCATCTGAAGAGCGGCGCATGTCGTCCCCAGCGCGTGCACCCTCGGCCGCGCCAGCGGCTGGCTCCGGACAGCAAGTAGTGATAGCGCCGGCGCCGGTGGAGCATGGGGAGCGGTCTGGAGTCCAGCTGGGACTTCGCCCGACTTTAAGTGCTCGTCCTTTCTCCCGGTACATGACTTCGGTTTTCCTTTTTTGTCTGGTACAGCGGATTTAGGGTATTTTTCATGATATTACTGGTAAATAACATTCTGCTCAATATGACAGTATCAAACCTAAAGGTCCTGGCACAGAACATGTGGTCTTCGGAAACTTCAGTTGTACGATTCTAGGGTGATACAAGACTATGTCAAAATCTACCGTTTAGGGCTCATCTAACTTATATATATATATATATATATATATATATATATATATATATATATATATATATATATATATATATATATATATATATATATATATATATTGTGGATTTCAGAGGGTTCATATGGTAGTTCAAACTTCAAATCGATGTAAATTGTGTGCTCGGTTATATTTGACAGAGGTTACAGCAATAGCAATTCATTTGAAATGGAATTACATACATTTTCTACACCAAAATGGTAGGTACTCTAGTTTAAGTTTCACTCTGATACTGTGCAAGATGAGACTAACACTGTTGTTATACTTAACGACAGTCTCTTGGTGCCTGTCAACAGTTTCTCTGATGGATAAACTGTGCAAGATGATCAAAATTTTGTTCCAATCTGACTGTTAATAACTGCTTTGCAGGATCCTGCCATTAGACCTATACGAGATTTAGTTTCTGAGACACTACAGACGATAGTACCCGACATTCCGTTGTGGGTGAAGTGTCCAGACTATGAACGGGTTGGTACTCGATACACTATTGTGTCAATTATTTACCCTTTGTTTCTTCAGGATTATATTTTTCCTATTCAACCTCTGTTTTGTATTATTTTTTTGTCAAAAGCAGTACAACTAGTTTTAATCCATGTCTTTTTTTTCAGGTTGACTGGATGAACAAATTTATTTTTAATATGTGGCCTTCCCTGGATAAGGTTCTTTTACCTAATGCTTTAGAGTGTTATTCACTCCTTCAAGATGTGTGTGATGTATTAATTTTGGTTAGTAAGCTGATCAGCCTAACAGTTTTCTTCCATTCATAACAGGCAATATGCAAAATAATAAGAAGTGTAGCAAGGCCAATATTCGATCAATATGTTGGAAAATATGGTATAGAATCAATTGAATTTGGAAACTTGACGCTTGGCGCTCTTCCGCCTACACTCCAAGGTCTGTATTTTTTTTAAACAACTTACTATTTGATGCAATCTGTTCACCGGGACAACAATGTTATCTCCTTAAATGATGCTTACCACTTTTTTCGGGAAAACGCAATGACACTGCGTTTCTTTTCATTGCATAGAAGAGTTTTCAGTTACAAGACACCTAGCAGGTGTCGTTTACAAAATGATGCTTACCATCACTAAACAAAAATATAATGCTTTCTCTTTTTCATAAACCTCAACTATATGATAGAAATAGATTATATTGACACACCAACTCAAAATCTAATGTACACTCATCCCTCACTACAGTCTCATTTGAAGTGACGATATTGGACTTAACAACCTTATTTAGGTATGGTATAGATTTTTTAGGAGGTGTTGTTAAGCAATTATCATCTAAAGCTAATTATTCCTCGAACTAGAATCTGGGATGTGCGTTTGATACTTCTGTTGCTATGTGTTTTATTTGAACTGTGCATAAAAGGATGGGTTTACTCCAGTCCCAACCTTTTGTATTCTCAAAAGCTTCTGATCGTCATGTAGATATTTAACATGTTTGGTCTGAAGTTATATTCCCTCTCTTAACATTTCCTTGTTTAAATAAACAGGAATTAAAGTTTATGAAATGCGAGAAAAAGAACTGGTAATTGAACCTGTGATTCGGTGGGCTAGCATAGCAAATGTAACCGTGAATGTGAAGGTGCATTCTTTCAATTTGTCTGCCCAGGTTAGTTTTGTCCCTAGTCACATTATACATACAACATGTTTAGATAGGCTTAATTGTATAGACCTCTGACATAATTATATTGCTATTTTCAGCTTTTAGATTTGCATATACTGCTGACTCCACGTGTGACTCTGAAGCCACTTGTGCCAAGCTTTCCCTGCTTTGCCAACTTGTGTGTTTCGTTGGTGGAGAAGGTATGAATCTGCTCCTTTAATGTGCAGATGTGCACATAATTTCTATCTTTAAGTTAGCAACAACTTCAATAAAGAATTGACTCAAGTTCCTTAATTATGAAGCCGCATGTTGACTTTGGATTCAAATTGCTGGGTGGAGATGTCATGGCAATTCCTGGGTTGTATCGGTTTGTTCAGGTGGTTTCTCTTCTGCCCTTTTACATAATCTTACTGGGGTGGACACTAAAAAAAAATCCCTGATGGTTTCGTAACTTCTGCCTCATTTGTTGCTAATACCATACACTTGGTTCTTTCTGTACTTAGCTACCCGTTTTCTTTCTATTTTGCAGGAGCAAATAGCAAAGCAAATTGCAATTCTCTATCATTGGCCTAAGGTCATAGAAATTCCTATTTTAGATGGAGCAAGGTGACATTCTCTAATGATATCCAAACAAACATCTGGTGTCTCTCAAGTTGAATATCCTTCTGCTAATATAAAGTCAGCCTGCGAAGGCTGACATGTGTTATGTACCACTATCCTGCTTCAATAACTAGATAAATATGACTTCAAGGCGCCTGGACTAGTTGATTCATATTTTATGTCATTATATTGCACTCACATTATATTTGAAACCTATATCCCTTGGCTAATTTGGAAATAAGATTATATCTGGAGGGGATCCTTTGGTCTGGCATAAATAGATAGTGCACTTACCTTACTCAAGGAAATAAATGATGGGGTAACTACAAGTTGAATTTTTTTTTGTTGAAATGAAATTATATTGATAAAATGCTACTCCCTCCAATCCAAATTAATTGACGCGGATTTAGGCAAAATGTTGCCTAAAATTTGTCTAGATTCAACGAATCAGCATTAATCAGGATCAGAGGGAGTACATGTCTGATCTGGTGTAAATAGATACTACTACTCACTTACCTCTATTCATGGGAAGAAATGGAAATAGTGGGGTAGCTACAAGATAGATTGCTGCATGATTGGTTCAAGAAATATACTCCCTCGGTTCTGAAATACTCAACGTTTTAGAAAATTTCAGACAATTTAGCAAAGCATTAATTAGTACTAGTAGACTTGATGTGTCACAGGAAACAAAGCATCCTCAACTTTTACCGACAAAAGATTAAATACGACCATGCAAAATTGCATGCACCCGGGCCAATGGGAGTTGTGATTTTAGCTGAGTCGTGCGGACAGATTGGGTTGGTCGCCTCAGGTGCGTGTGTGCTATTACTCTCCATACGCTATTAATTAGCAAGGTGGGCCCTCATATACCAGAACGCAGACTAATTCTGAACAAAATTTTGACCCAGAACGTAGAGTATTTCCGAATGGAGGGAGTATATCACTAAAATGCTGCATATGGTTTCTCACAGCTGAAGCAAGCCTTATTGATTATTGATGTATCGTGTTTAATTTGGACCTGAGCAATAATTATTGATACAATTTTATGAAATCATGCTGCAGTGGTGCTACAAAGAAACCAGTTGGAATATTGCACGTGAAGGTAATTCGTGCGATGAATCTTCCCAAGATGGACTTGCTTGGAAAATCTGATCCCTATGTCAAACTCCGGCTGAGTGGAGAGAGACTGCCCTCAAAGAAAACCTCTGTTAAGATGAGCAACCTGAATCCTGAATGGAATGAACATTTCAGGCTCGTTGTCAAGGATCCTGACACGCAAGTCCTTGAGCTCCAGATGTTTGATTGGGAAAAGGTTTAGGATGCTGTATGCAACTTAATTACCTTCTGTCATTTTTAAAGTATTTCTTAAGCCCTCACACTATAGTGCTAAAGACAAGGTGTCTTGTCATTTTTGGAAAAAAGTCCCTTTTCTAGGTTTTTTCTGCTTTGGAAAATCGCTGGAGACTTCAGAGACTAACCAGTTCTGCTCTAATTGTGCAGCTCAAAATGCATGATAAAATGGGCGTGCAAATAATTCCCCTCCGCTTGCTTACTCCTTACGAGAGCAAGTTGTTCACGCTAGACCTTCTCAGAAGTATGAACCCAAATGATCAGAACAAGAAGAATAGAGGAAAGCTCATCGTGGAACTGACATTTGATCCTTTTAGAGAGGACAACAGCACGAGTGCTGTGAACTCAGATGGTGAAGGCAATGTCAGTATAAAAAGGGATGTCCCACCTGGTGGTGGGGTGCTGTTAGTTTCAGTAGAAAATGCAGAAGACGTGGAAGGGAAGCGTCACACCAATCCATACGCTGTGGTTATTTTTAGAGGAGAAAAGAAGGAAACTAAGGTTAGCTTTAATCCTTTTATTCCCGTGGCAATGTTTCATTTTATTTATTGAATCGGCATTAACAAACCTAGCAAAGGTGCTTCTTAAGTTTGACCATATCTCGCATACTGATAATGTTGTTCCGGTTTAGAGAAAAGGAGGCTATTTTATGATTTTACCCTCTAAAAAGTAAAAAACATCCATTGTATTTTACATTTCATACTTGCCATTTTATTAGTTAGGTGATTTGTCACATCAGTTCCTTTCTAGAGTAAGTATGTACCATAATTAGTAGTAGTATTCATGCCAAGGATGGTAACAACTGCTGCTCTTAGCCAGAATAGTATACAGCTGAAACTAGAGCGGCACGGTCTGCAGATCAACTTGCCGAAACTGCATGGCCATTTTTTTTAGACAGTGAGGTTGCCAAATTTCTTACCCAGGTCTTTGTCTTGATGAATTTTGCAAGAGAAAACTTGGGATAGCAGTAGCAACTGACAAGTGGTAGGCTGCTGCGTGCTGACAGTTCTGAATCGACTGAAATGTCAAGTTGCAGATGACATTACAAATACGTCAACCTGGTCTGAATTCAGAAGTAGTAGGTTCAGACTCCAGAGCAGGTTGTAGGATAAGTTCACTGTCATGGAAAATAAAAAACCCAGGTCCTCGCTCTGCTGCCGCTTTCTGCCCAAGTGTACACTAGGCAGTTAAGTGAGAAAATGCACCACATTGCTAGTGGCGACTTGTCTGTGCACAACTCTGAACAGAAAACTTTTCATGTTCTAATACTTTGATACCGTCCATCTACCGAAAACCCACAGATCATCACCAGCTACTGATCCACGTCTGTGTGTGTACCTACCCTACAGGTGATCAGGAAGGAGAGAGATCCGAGATGGAGCGAGGAGTTCCAGTTCGTGGTGGACGAGGTCCCCTTGGACGAAAAGATCCACATCCAAGTCCGGAGCAGACGCCGGGGGCTCCTCCCCTTCCACAACAAGGTCGCTCGCTAAACCGCTTCGCCACCGTCGTGTTCCGTTATGGCTTTGTTCCTGCTGACTGTGGATGATCGTGCCCTGTTTGACGCCCGCCGGGTTTTTTCTTTTTTTCTTTCAGGAGTCGCTGGGTCACGTGAACATAAACCTGGTGGACGTGGTGAACAACAGGCGGATCAACGAGAAGTACCACCTCATCAACTCCAGGAACGGGAAGATACACCTCGAGATGAAGTGGAACACCGTGTGACGATCGATCTCGCTTCTGTACATATTGCCAAGCCGAGCCGAGCCATACTCGTCGTCGAGAGGAGGTAACAGTCAGCCATGTTCGGATGTTCCTGCCGTGGCCCTGTATGTTGATGTTGTTGTTGTAGCTTTGGTGTCCGTGTATTTTGTCTTTGCTCCTTTTGGGCGCTTTTTGGTGTGTGGTGTAACATACAGTAGGCCCTTTGCCCGCCCCCTGATGTGAATGATTTGGAGCATGATAAAAGGCGTTGCATTTTGGTTCACGCGGTATCTCGTAAGGTTTCTTTAGATGCCACACTAAAGTAAGTTGCGGAAGTGGAGCCTGTCGGTTTGGGCTGTTTTGGTTCCTTTGCTGCCAATTCATGCATGGCAAAGCTATATCTTCCCAAAGACATACGGTACCTACAATGTGCAACTCCTTTTTTCCTGGCAAGATGTTCTAATAATATCAGTCAGATCTTGCTGCAATTTCCTTTCGATTTTTTCCACCTTCTCCGGTCTCTTTGTTGGTACCCTGGTCACCTTACCGGATTTCTACATGACATTGCTCAACAACAACCAAGCCCAATAGGTACTTCCTTGCCAAAAGTCGGTAGAACCCTCTCACACATCTAAAAGAGAAAAGTCTGAAACAAACCTTGAATTCGTAGGCATTTAGCTAAATCAAACCCTAAACTTTGAATCCCGGAAATTGACACTCTGAACTCTCAAATCCCAGTCTATTTTCAATCCTATATTTGTTTGGCCCACCGAGAAAGCAACAGACTAGACCAGGATAGCATGTCGATAACACATCTAAAATACACAGCAATAGGAAAAGAACACATACTCTTCTCGCGGCACTTCTCCAATGATGTCTCTGGGTGCTTTTGGTGTTGCCACACGCAATTTCGTACTACTATCATTCTCTATCAATTATCTGTGCGTTGCAGCCTTGCAGGGGGGAATGTAAAGTTCTTTTGCTGTCTCAGGTTCGCCATCGAGCTGCCGTGATGCAACTGACGCGGGCACTCAGAACCATTTGGCAATGATAATACCATTTGTATTTCGTACTACTCAGAAAGTGGATACCAAAGGCTTTTTTGGCAAAACGAAGTTTCTCAATGCGCCTTCTCCACATGTAAAGCCCATCCATTCTGCCATGTCGAGTCCTTTTATTCTTTCTTCTTCTGAATCAGTTGCAGCTCGGCAATGGCCTCCGGTTTCATCTAATTCGTTCAGGTTCAGTCGTTGCAGACACAAGAGAAAGAAAATGAAGGAAATTATTCGAGCTCCATGTTGACGCTGCTCACTCGACTGCAGCACCCTCTCACGTGGACGTGTGCTAGCTCATCCACCCCAGAAAAAAATGATCATGGTGCGTGGAGTCGGTCAACGACATAAAAGAGTGATCGGATCGGATCCCCAAGCCCAAAGCACACGCAAAACGAAATACTAAAGAACCGCATACACGATGCAACTGAGCATGGGATCCATTACCAAATTAAATTTTTTTTATCACCAAACCTGCGTCTTCTGCGGCTAGCACCAGCGGAGGACGTATGGAGTCGCGTGTCCGACGGATCTTTTGGATCTGGTCGTCTTTCATATTTTTTGTGTGATTTGAGGCCAGGTCTCTTTTGATTTATGATTGTCATCTTCGGCGATGGTTGATGCACTAGTGCGCTGGTCGTTCGGTGCCTTAGCACGTGTCCTTTTACTACAACAAGTTCTACTATGACAAGCTTTGCCCGGCTCCGGTGATGGAGGTACACGGACCTTATGCTAGTGTATTTAGTCGTTGCAAGGTGCTCCAATGACCTATTTATAATTTTTATTATTCTTTGTACTACAATTGATTATTATTAGTAAATCGGTGAAATTTCGGAAAAGAAAAATACACACATCTCCTGCCGATCCAGCATACCTGAGTGCAGGCTAGTCTTCTCCTCCAGACCAAGAACAACCCAAACTAGTCGTTTCAAACAAAAGACCTCCAGACCAAGAGCAACCCAAACTAGTCGTCTCAAACAAAAGACCTCCAGACCAAGAGCAACCCAAACTAGTCGTCTCAAACAAAAGACCTCCAGACCAAGAGCAACCCAAACTAGTCGTCTCAAACAAAAGACCTCCAGACCAAGAGCAACCCAAACTAGTCGTCTCAAACAAAAGACCTCCAGACCAAGAGCAACCCAAACTAGTCGTCTCAAACAAAAGACCTCCAGACCAAGAACAACCCAAACTAGTCGTCCCAAACAAAAGACCTCCAGACCAAGAGCAACCCAAACTAGTCGTCCCAAACAAAAGACCTCCAGACCAAGAGCAACCCAAACTAGTCGTCCCAAACAAAAGACCTCCAGACCAAGAGCAACCCAAACTAGTCGTCCCAAACAAAAGACCTCCAGACCAAGAGCAACCCAAACTAGTCGTCCCAAATAAAAGACCTCCAGACCAAGAGCAACCCAAACTAGTCGTCCCAAACAAAAGACCTCCAGACCAAGAGCAACCCAAACTAGTCGTCCCAAACAAAAGACCTCCAGACCAAGAGCAACCCAAACTAGTCGTCCCAAACAAAAGACCTCCAGACCAAGAGCAACCCAAACTAGTCGTCCCAAACAAAAGACCTCCAGACCAAGAACAACCCAAACTAGTCGTCCCAAACAAAAGACCTTCAGACCAAGAACAACCCAAACTAGTCGTCCCAAACAAAAGACCTCCAGACCAAGAACAACCCAAACTAGTCGTCCCAAACAAAAGACCTCCAGACCAAGAACAACCCAAACTAGTCGTCCCAAACAAAAGACCTCCAGACCAAGAACAACCCAAACTAGTCGTCCCAAACAAAAGACCTCCAGACCAAGAACAACCCAAACTAGTCGTCCCAAACAAAAGACCTCCAGACCAAGAACAACCCAAACTAGTCGTCCCAAACAAAAGACCTCCAGACCAAGAACAACCCAAACTAGTCGTCCCAAACAAAAGACCTCCAGACCAAGAACAACCCAAACTAGTCGTCCCAAACAAAAGACCTCCAGACCAAGAACAACCCAAACTAGTCGTCCCAAACAAAAGACCTCCAGACCAAGAACAACCCAAACTAGTCGTCCCAAACAAAAGACCTCCAGACCAAGAACAACCCAAACTAGTCGTCCCAAACAAAAGACCTCCAGACCAAGAGCAACCCAAACTAGTCGTCCCAAACAAAAGACCTCCAGACCAAGAACAACCCAAACTAGTCGTCCCAAACAAAAGACCTTCAGACCAAGAACAACCCAAACTAGTCGTCCCAAACAAAAGACCTCCAGACCAAGAACAACCCAAACTAGTCGTCCCAAACAAAAGACCTCCAGACCAAGAACAACCCAAACTAGTCGTCCCAAACAAAAGACCTCCAGACCAAGAACAACCCAAACTAGTCGTCCCAAACAAAAGACCTCCATACCAAGAACAACCCAAACTAGTCGTCCCAAACAAAAGACCTCCAGACCAAGAACAACCCAAACTAGTCGTCCCAAACAAAAGACCTCCAGACCAAGAACAACCCAAACTAGTCGTCCCAAACAAAAGACCTCCAGACCAAGAACAACCCAAACTAGTCGTCCCAAACAAAAGACCTCCAGACCAAGAACAACCCAAACTAGTCGTCCCAAACAAAAGACCTCCAGACCAAGAACAACCCAAACTAGTCGTCCCAAACAAAAGACCTCCAGACCAAGAACAACCCAAACTAGTCGTCCCAAACAAAAGACCTCCAGACCAAGAACAACCCAAACTAGTCGTCCCAAACAAAAGACCTCCAGACCAAGAACAACCCAAACTAGTCGTCCCAAACAAAAGACCTCCAGACCAAGAACAACCCAAACTAGTCGTCCCAAACAAAAGACCTCCAGACCAAGAACAACCCAAACTAGTCGTCCCAAACAAAAGACCTCCAGACCAAGAACAACCCAAACTAGTCGTCCCAAACAAAAGACCTCCAGACCAAGAACAACCCAAACTAGTCGTCCCAAACAAAAGACCTCCAGACCAAGAACAACCCAAACTAGTCGTCCCAAACAAAAGACCTCCAGACCAAGAACAACCCAAACTAGTCGTCCCAAACAAAAGACCTCCAGACCAAGAACAACCCAAACTAGTCGTCCCAAACAAAAGACCTCCAGACCAAGAACAACCCAAACTAGTCGTCCCAAACAAAAGACCTCCAGACCAAGAACAACCCAAACTAGTCGTCCCAAACAAAAGACCTCCAGACCAAGAACAACCCAAACTAGTCGTCCCAAACAAAAGACCTCCAGACCAAGAACAACCCAAACTAGTCGTCCCAAACAAAAGACCTCCAGACCAAGAACAACCCAAACTAGTCGTCCCAAACAAAAGACCTCCAGACCAAGAACAACCCAAACTAGTCGTCCCAAACAAAAGACCTCTAGACCAAGAACAACCCAAACTAGTCGTCCCAAACAAAAGACCTCCAGACCAAGAACAACCCAAACTAGTCGTCCCAAACAAAAGACCTCCAGACCAAGAACAACCCAAACTAGTCGTCCCAAACAAAAGACCTCCAGACCAAGAACAACCCAAACTAGTCGTCCCAAACAAAAGACCTCCAGACCAAGAACAACCCAAACTAGTCGTCTCAAACAAAAGACCTCCAGACCAAGAACAACCCAAACTAGTCGTCTCAAACAAAAGACCTCCAGACCAAGAACAACCCAAACTAGTCGTCTCAAACAAAAGACCTCCAGACCAAGAACAACCCAAACTAGTCGTCTCAAACAAAAGATTGGACGAGGCAAGAACATTATAAAAGAAAAAAGGCAGGAAGGGTAGACGAGAGATACTTCCCCCTCCGTGGGCTTGAGCCTAAGTCAAATCGTAAGGAAAGATATTAAAAAAAAAGGAAATGAACAAAAATAAATGAGCTCCATGTTGACGTACGCCATTAGACTTTGATTTGAGCTCACTCGAGTGGAGCACCTCTCACGTGTGCTAGCTCATCCACCCCAGAAAGAAATGATCATGGCTGTTCGAGTCAACGACATAAAAGAGTGATCGGATCCCAAGCCCAAAGCACACGCAAAACGAAATGCTAAAGAACTGCACACGATGCAGCCGTGCATGGGATCCGTCACCACAGAACTACTATCCCCAAAACAGGCATCTAACCACAAATCTGTACAGAACATCATACAGTGAACCTCCCTTTGTCTGACGACGGGCAGCTTCCTCTGGTAGAGTAGTACTCAGGTGCTTTAAGATCCGCGCTTCTCACTAATCAGTCGAGTGAGCCATGGACTAGCCTCCGTGCTTCCCAACAGAAAATCACATGGTTAATTAATCACTCAAGTGGAGTGGGGTTACTTTTCTCCACTTGATCTGCTTGTTTACGCTGGTCAATCTCTTGGGTAAGCGAAAGTATTTATGCCTCCGCTTAATTAGTCCGTGATCCAATACTTCGCTGTTGCTGGAAACATAAACCCAATCCACGACGACTAATTAGTCAACTAACGGACTACCAGTAGCTAGTTTGGCACCACAAATGTCGCTGGATACTCACTCTAGAGTCAACGGTAAAACACGAGATGACGGCACCAATCGAGAGGTTGTGGTAATACGCGTAAACTGCCCGGCAGCCGTTTAGTTTAGTCTCTGACGTAGCCCCATGGTCGAGGAAACTGAAATCAAGGTCCAGTGTAGTACAGTGTATTTTTGTATGGATCCCGAGGTGAGCTGCCACCTGCAACTCTGCGAGATTGTCCCTTGGAGGAGGCGGTGGTCGGCGCTGCCACGGGTGGCCGGCCGCGGCGGCGGAGGAGGCGGCGGCCCGCGTGATCGTCACGTCGCGTCTCACGTGCGCGCGGGTGCTGAAACATGCGCACATGCGCGTGTGCCCTGCCCTCGGCCGGAATCTCTGTTCTTTGGACGACAGCTAGCCGGCCAGCAGCCACACGCTCGCCCAGCCAAGATCCAACGATCTGCGTGATCCATCTGTCCAATGTCCATTACCGTTCCGCTCTGCCCTATCTTTTTTTTTTGGCGCTCATCTTTAGTGTACATTTTTCTTTCTTTGTTGCGGTCGTTTTTACTTAGTCAGAAAAAAAGAGAGGTTAAAGTATAGTACTCCCTCCGATCCAAATTAGTTGACTTGGTTTTGTCTAGATTTGAACGTATCTAGCACTAAAACAAGTCTAGATACATTTGAATCTAGACAAATCTAAGTCAACTAATTTGGGTCGGAGGGAGTAGTAACAAAGTAGCCTGACTCATAGTTTTAAAAACCGGACCGCTGATCGAACCAGACCGTTTAAAAAAAGAGGAGGAATTTTATGAACTAATATAGATTTGATTTTCGTATGAAAACATGGTCTATAATTCTCTCAAATGAAAAAAAGGTTCTATAAACAAGTTAAAAAATCTTGTTTGCTCTAGACAAGAAATAACTACTACTCCCTCCGTCCCAAAATAAGTGACATGGGTTTGTCTAGATTCGGATGTCATTTAGTATATAGTTACATACGAATATAGACAAACTCAAGTCACTTATTTTCGGACGGAGGGAGTATTATTTTTTGCTGGCCATCCTTTCATGGCATTTCATGCATCCATGACTACTTGTGCACACATTTGGAATTTTTTTTAAACCGCTTTCATAAACATACGGTGTATGGTTGATTTAAGAGGCCTCATGAAGTGCAGGACGTGATCCGGGATGCTCTCCTCCTCCTCCTCGTGATCAGGCTCATGTACGTGATCCGCAATTTAAGTTTTCTCTGAAAACGACTCCTGTTAAGGTCGTACCCCTTTTTACTTTGGGAACAAGGGCGAGCAGTATGTACGTATACTTGGCTTTTTTAGAGGTTTAGCCAATATACTACATCGCACGTACGTGCACCGTGCATGTACTCGGTTGCTTTCACTGGAGATAGAGTGCGTGCGTGAGTGAGTGCATTTCCAGGGGACAAAACGCACAACGTACCTAGGTAGTAGGTACGTGCTTCTCCACAGCTCCAGTCCGCCCAAACAGGTAATGCCAGTGAGTACATGCCCCATACGTACGTCCGGATCAGTGAACTGCAGTGAGTACGCGCGTGCACTGTGTACATGTTGAGGAGCAGAGCGTCTACTGTGTACATGTTGCTAGCTACTCCAGTTGTCTATCAATGGAAGCCGTCGAGATGTACCCAAGATCTTGGGCTGACTCCAGGAGCTACACGTACTGCTTAATTATTATCTTCACGTGAGATCACTTTCCGGGAAATCAGATAAAAAAGTACTGTTAGTAGTACCGCAACGACCGTAGCAGTGGATTATTAGTACTCCCTTCAATCTAAAATAATGGTCTCGGATTTGTCTTAATTCGGATATATCTAGCACTAAATATATCTAAATTTAAATAAATCTGAGTCTATTAATTTGGATTGGAGAAAGTACTCAAAGTATGTAATACGTGGTTGTCCTGGCATAGGGATCTGAAACTCCCTGTATGCTAAAAATTGCAGCTAGCTAGCTAGGAGCAGCTAAGCCAGCAACAAGATCGTTTTGGGATTTGAGAGGTCAGATCAATAGCTCTAATAATCTCTCAACACGTACTGCGACCGTATTATAGTATTGCCTCAAAAGGATAAGCTAGCTCGTGATCTCGTCGTATACTAAAAGCTACACAATGTAGTAGTACGAATCTATCGCCAACCTCTAGGTACGTTTCTGCAATGGAATATACACGCGCGCGTGTGCGGCTCGCCCTATATAAGGCACCGGCACAACCCAACCGGTCCGCTGCGTCCGAACGGACACGTGGTTAGGACACGCCTCCTCCAGCGGGACGATTCATCTGGACCGCTCATCCAATTCGATCCATTTGTACATCAAATTTAGGCAAAGGTTGCATCTGGACGGTGCAGGCGTGTTCTCTCGCGGGGCCGTCGGCATGACAGCGACCCAACAACCTTCTTCCACTAGCCATCAATGGAGAGAGTTAAGCTGCTCCAAAGGTTAGCCGCGCCGCTTACGCTTCGCCTCCTGCGCTGTCGGCGTCGACCGACGCCTCACATCAATGTCGTCGCTTCGGCCTCCGTGCCGGTATCTAATGCCGTGTCTTTTTAACAGGCCACCCGTGGCCATCTTCTTCCACACTACACTCTCCTCCCTCCCATCCTTCACTACTAATAGCAAGCCATGGCCGACGACGTTGGATCGAGAGGAGGGCGTCTAGGACTACCATCGGGCCCTGGCCATGGTCTTCGAGGTAGGCGCGGAGTACGCGGCCAGAGCAGCACGCCGCCACGGTCTCCCTCACCACTGCGGCCTAGCCATGGCCATCGAGGAAGGCGTGGGGGACGCGGCCAAAGCAGCACGCCGCCATGATCTCCCTCACCACCGGCATCACCACCACCGGCGTCGCCCGAGCTCGGGCCCATTGACATCAGCCTCACCGTCTTCGAGTTCGCCATGACCATCCACTTGGGCATGAAGCGGGACAGGATGCTCCTTCCCCGCAAATTCACATTGCTGGTCAATGGTGCAGAGCCGCAGCAGGTCGTACTGCGGGCGGCCGGTGGCAAAAACCGCGTGTGGCCGGTTGAGGTGTTGTTCGATCGCCTCGTCCAGATGTTCCTTGCCAACAGATGGGAGGAGTTCGCCCGCGCGCACCAAAAGCAAGTCGGACAATTTGTCGTCCTCATGTACGACGGCAAAGCCATGCTCACCTTCAGCGTCTTCGACGACACCATGTGCCGTTGCCACTAACACTCCGACTCTGACTCCAACGAGTAGGCTTAGCACTAGACTAGGCTGTGTACTCATAGTGTATCATTTGAATGAAATTAGCAGTGTGAGAATTGGCCATTTACAATGAAATATTTCCATTCAAGTTTATAAATGTATTACAAACAAACCCAACCTAGAACAACAAAATAACTATGGGTTGCCTACGATGCTGAAATGTATTACAAGCAAACCCAACCTAGAACAACAATCTAACTATGTGCTGCCTACGACGCAGGCGGCAGTGGAGACATCGGGTCGGCGAGACCCCATTCTTGTTTGAGAGAGCACTAGATCGCAACCTGATTCTGCAACACCTCTTCAGATTACGCGAGGCGGGCGCATAGGTGAGCGTCGTCGACATTGGCCTGCACCGCTTCAAGGGCCCAATCGCACATGTCTGTGAGCGCTTGACGTTGCAGGTGCTTCGGCAGAAAGACGTGGCCCATTACCTCCAACATGAAAGGCTTGCCGGTGGTCCTGTTGTGGTTGAAGTGAGTGCGTCATGGCCGCCAATCATTGTGCAAACTGAATATCTGTGGTCGTCTCGGAATCGGAGGTGGCAACACGTCTGGTAACTCCAGCAACATGTCCGGTAACTCTGGCAGGCCACAGTGTGATGTCCTGTTGGCCCAGCGTGGACAGAAGGGTCACACTGCTGGGTGCGGTTGACCGGACAAGCCGGACCACAACCCAAATCCCCCGCGGCCCGACACAAACGGATAGAAACGGACATTTTGGGTCGTTTGTTTGGGTCGGCCAGGTGGAGATGCCCTAAAGTAGGGATTATTAGTGTCGTCTCCGGGGTCCGAGTTATCTCAGATTCAACGGGTGGTGGGCCTCAACTCTAGACAAGAAGAGATTCCTTTGCGGGGTCATGGCTGGGAGCATTCCTGGTATCTCGACAACATGATCCGTGGTAGATCCGGGAGAAGAACTAGTAGCTAACTTAGTAGGGAAGGAATAAGCAAATCGGACGGCTTTGCACAATGTGGCATGAACCGGGGTAAAAAAACATGTTTGCCTCTGTGTGGTCGTGTGTTCTTCGCGTTCGACGAACAAGATTTTTCCGTATTGCACCCCTGGCCGAACTACATATCCCTGTGTCAAAATCTAGGGCACAAGATCTTGCAAGCCAGGTAGGGGCGCAAACAAGGAAGAATTCGTCTACTTCTTCGCCTGCGGCAGCAGGCTGCAATGCTCAGGTCCAGGGGCTTGGGGAAGCAGCATGTGACCCTAAACAGGGAGGTGACACGCTTGGGGGATCAACCGAGATCTTCGTGCCATGACATTCCCTGGATCCACCTGGACAAGCTATAAAATGGACGGAAGGACCACATGATGAGGCCATGGCCGCTTCAATCGTGGAACCGAGCGGCGTCCCTCGAGGGCGCACCATCTCCCGCACTCAACTATGATACCATAGGGGAATGCTGTTACCAAGATGGCGGTGCGGCCGGGTCGAATCAGTGACCTTTATGAGCTCCGTCAAAGGCCCAATGAGCGCCTTCAAAACTTCATGTGTTGCTTTAGTTTGATCATCGACACTTTCCATGAAGCGCCACTAACACTTTTCGTCGCATCCCTCCGGCGAGGAGCGCGAAACGCACTCCTTCAGCGAGAGATGAGCGCCCAGCGCATCGACACCGTGTTAGGGTTGTTCATCCTGGCCGACTAATGTGCCCAGGTTGAGGAGGATGACTTGGCAGTCGCCTGGGGAGATATGCACTAGGGCATGTGACTCGGGACCCTCCGAAGGGACCGTTCCTGGAGTTATCTCCGTGGATAGTGAAAGGACGGGTACATCCACATCGTCTAGAGTTTTTCCCAACCATGAAAAGTGAAGCGAAGGGTCGCCTCGCTTCAAGTCTCTGTGTGGCCGTGTTGTACTTGACATGTAGTTCCAGGATGCGCGGAGGTACGTGTTTTAGGAAACATAACGGGAGGCTGGCCTCATGACCCATCGCTGGAGCGTCCTCGGCTCCTCGCGTTGGCCGCCACAGGTCTTTGGGGAGGTCAGCCACCCCAAACTGTTAGGTGAAATTGGCAGCCGCACGACCTAAATAAATACCTCAAGTAAAACACCAGCCCTGGTCCTTGGATTCAAAAATATAAGTCCTCCACGGGATTTTACCTGTTGGATTACTTAAGTTTGTGATGTACCGTTTGTTCCAGTTTCTCGTCTCCACGAAAAACTAAGTGTACAACTAACCGTAGAAAGGGCATTCTAGGAAGAGAGCTTCCCTGTGAGCGTTCGCCCAGATCCGGCCCGAGGTCCTCAGTGCGGCGGCGTACCGACCGAAAGGCGAAGAGGCTGTGCAGTGGGAGGTGCACCGCTTAGTCGGTACTATCGGACCCGATCCCTAGTCATTTGGATGGTGTACGTGTGCTGGTCAATCCCT
Source organism: Avena sativa (assembly GCA_916181665.1). NCBI lineage: Eukaryota > Viridiplantae > Streptophyta > Magnoliopsida > Poales > Poaceae > Avena > Avena sativa. The sequence goes on from OV702291.1 coordinate 30,459,789, forward strand.
GAATACACTAAGTAAAAAAGAGGGAACTTGAACCGGGAACTGGGTGAAGTTTATTGAACAAATAATATAATGAGAGTAGCTAGAAGAAAAAAGAACAATCTCATAAAGCCCTGCGACTTTATTCGTTTATTTCTCGACAGGGATAACGAGGAGAGGCAAGTAAGCCTCATTCGGACGGCTCATGACACAACTGCTCCACTACCCTGGCAACTGCGGCCTCCACCGCTTCTTTGGAGACCTGAAGGTCCTTGCCGGGGACGGGAGGTTTGAAGACCATTTCGACATCGAAATTGGGGATATGGTGGTGTAGCCTAGACAGCAGAACCCGGGCCAGCCCCACAGCCACATCCCCGCCTTCCTCCAGTAATAGCAATCGATGGAGGAGCGAAAGCCTTCAAGCTGCGTCAGCAAGGCAGGAAGGACGTGGGAGCAAACATCCTCGTTGGGGCTGGGGAGGAGTATCAGCTGCAGTTAGAGGGACGACAACAGATCGATAAACTGAGAGGCCACCACAAGGAGCGATGATGATCGCGCATCGTGCGCCTCCCGCTCCACATGGAGTGACAACGACGTGTGCTCGGCCTCCTACTTGGCCTTCGACAACTAGTTTACCAGGAAGAGCACTTCCTCCTCCAAGCAAGGGAGGTTCGAGTGGACGGAGTCAAGATGCTGTTGTAGGCCCATCGCTCGGGCACCGGCTTCCAGTTCTCTAACCACTGAAGCCCTCTTGGCCCCCTTCAGCCCTGCCACCTCTTTCACTAGCTTGGATCGGTGGCTGTGGAGAGCCAAGAACACCTTCTTCAGGGTTAGGAGAACGTTGTCCCTGTCAAGGAGGGACTGCCATGCGAACTCCTCCTCGAGGAGTTGCTTATGGTGGTGCACCAGTGCCTCGAAAAGGATCTCGATTCACCCCACTTCGTGGAGGATGTCCCGCTGTTGCCACCCTACGATATCGGAAAGTCCATCGCAAGCCTCGAGTTCGTCCTGGAGTGCTTGCCGCTCAGAATCGTAGGCACGTAGGATTTATGGGCCCGGGGCCATAGTGAAGGGAATATGCCCGAGAGGCAATAATAAAGTGGTTATTATCTTATCATGTTTATGATAAATGTTTATTTTGCATGCTATAATTGTATTAATTGGAAACGTTAATACATGTGTGTTTAATAAACAAAATACAAAGTTCCTAGTACTACCTCTCATATAAACTAGCTTGTTGATTAACAAGATGATCAAGGTTTCCTGATCATGGATATTGGATGTTGTTAATAACGAGGTCACAACATTGGTGGAATGATGTGATGAACATTCATCCGAAGTATAGCATTACGATCAGAGTCATTATGTTTATATTGCTATAACATCATACGAAGTAATCTTAGTCCTTAGACCATAAGATCATGTTAATTGCTAACACCGAAAGAGTATCTTGATAACATCAAACGTCACACCGTAACAGGGTGACTATAAAGGTGGGTTCAGTGCTACGAAGGTGTTATGTTGAGGCTCATGGATCAAGAGTGGGATTTGTCCATCCCGATGACGGATAGATATACTCTGGGCCCTCTCGGTGATATCACATTGAAATAGCTTGCAAGCAAGTGATGTGATCACTAGAATGTTATATCACGGGAACGAGAAAAGAGTGCATGTCGGTAACGAGATCAAACTAGGTATTTGGATGCCAATGATCGAATCTCGGACATGTAATATATCGCGAGACAAAGGGATTTAGTTACGACGTTAAAGGTTCACACGATCACAAGAGTCATCGTTGAATATGTGGGAGTCAGTACGGATCTCCAGGTCCCGCTGCTGATTATTGATCGGAGAGGGGTCTCGATCATGACTGCATTATTCGCGAACCGTAGAGTGACACACTTAAGGGATACCGACACCATTTTGAGCAAATATGTTTCAGATAAAGATTTAAGAAAGCGCTGGAATTATTTCAATAGACACCAAAACTGTTTCGGGTGAAATTGCTGAAATTGGTTCTGCATGTAATATTGAAATGTTGCAGGGGTTTTATGTGATTTTTTATTAATTAAAGTAATTAACAAAATTCTGAATAAAATTAATAAAAGAGTTTTATTAAATAAGAGAGCATTAAATTTGGAGAAATTTAATGCATTTAAAGTGGAGACTTTAAAAGAGAATGTGAAGGGGTATTTTAATGTGGAGGGGGTTACCACCACATGAATGGGGGAGGTGAAGGGACACCCTCCCTTCCTCCTATAAAAGCCCCCCCTCTCACTCCTTCTTCCTCACACCTCCTCGTGAAGGATCTCTCCCCCCCTCTAGTATTTTTCCATGGTCTCGGATTAGCGAGATACATGTTCCCGATGGCTTTATCTGGAAAGGAGTTGCTACTTCCGCTGCTTTGCTAGAGCGAGGGACGAAGGTTGTCAGGGTACCGGACGTGTGTGCGATCACGGATGCACCGCTGCTTTGCGGTACTGGACTTGGTGGTGCTGGACTTGCTGGAGCTGGATTTGAAGGACGTGCTGGAGCCGGACCTGCTGGACTTCATCACGATCCTGAGATCGGCAAGTGTACGACTACATCATCCACGAGTTCCAACTCGTTAGCAAAGTTTTGTTGTCTTCGAGGGTAAGTTCTCTATGGATGTATATCCACCCGTTGCTTGTATCTAGTAGATAGATCTTGGCGTATAGTTCCCATCATAGGAATTTTTTTGTTTTCTATGCTGCGAACCCAACAGTGGTATCAGAGCCTGATCTATGCATAGGTGCTTTGCACGGGTAGAACACATAAGAGTATGTGGGCGATGATGATCATGTTATTGCTTCTTTCATGTATTTTGGATATTGGTGGCATAGTGGGATGAAGTGGCCCGAACCAACCTTACATGTCATCGCACATGAGACCGGTTCCACGACTGACATGCAACTAGTTTTGCATAAGTGGTTGGCGGGTGTCTGTCTCTCCTACTATAGTCAATATCTGATTTACAACGAGTTACTAATAACTTGGTTATCCTCGTTGCGGTTCCATGTTCGTAGGTAATAACGGTTCTATCTTCGAAAGCCCTAAGCCACGTAAAACTTGCAATTGATAAATTAGAGGCGTCTAGTTTAGATCGTTGCTAGGCTAGTGTCATGATATGGTAATGTTGTAAGTAGATGTATGATAGATACTCTTACAACACACCTAACGTGTAAGTTCCATAGACCTTGGCTTACACACAAAGGAATGATAGAGATCATACCATGATGCATATGATACAGATCAAATGCATGGACCATATCATCTCACTTTACACATTAGATGTTTACATCTTATATTGCTAGTTTGACATTTTAGTAGCATTTTAAGATGATTCCTCATTTAGATATCAAGATAAAAATGTGTTCTTCCTTAAGTATGCACTGTTGTATGGATCGTGTTTCGAGACATCACGTGATGATCGGGTGTACTCGACTCCGCGCTTTCATACAACGGGTGTAAGACAGTTTTACACACGCGAGTACTAAGGTTCTTACTTGGTGAGCCTAGCATGTACAGACATGGCCTCGGAACACGGACCGAAAGGTTAAGCATGAGTCATATAGTTGATATGACGCCCTTATTGATGCTCACCTTTGAAGCTACACTGACTCACGTGATGATCGACTTGGTGTAGTGGATTTGGTTCATGTAATCACCAAAAGGCACCACGGATGTCGTATTTGAGTGGGAGTTCATTTCTAATTTGGATTAGTCGAACTCAATTTGTTATAAACTAAATTGAAGTGAATTTGCATAATTTGTTGTAGTCATTGGCATTTGTTTACTACCTTACGCTTAGTTTTAATTGAGATAATAGAACTATATAATTCTAGATATTTACTTTATGAACATGTATCGTATTGTTTTGAATGTCAATTTAAAGTTTATAAGTCCTATTGCAAACTTTTAGCAAACTCTATTTACTCCATGAAGTTTAATAAGTAATATTAAATCAAGAGTAAGAATTCCAATGTTAGTATCTAAAGTATCATGTTTGCCTCCATGATTATTGATATTCAAAAGTTGTTTTAATATCAAGATTATATAGGAGTTGAAAATTGTTTCAGAAACCATCATGTGTGAAAGATATTGTGATATCTGAAACAATATTTTTGGTTGCATTATGATAGAGTATAATTTAGCAAAATACATGTTCTCATATTGTATGAGAATTTGTGAAGGATGGAGATGCTAAGCATCCGGATATCCCAAAAAGATTTTGGGAACTAACATTATACTCGCGATTCTTCCTTACAGGCTATAGTAGCTTGATCATGAAAGTTGTCATGATAAGGATGAATAGAAGATGTAAGTAAAATGTTTACTACACTAATATATTACTAAAGAATGGATTTTTGAAAGAACACCAAACATTTGATGATGGTGATCCACTTTAAAGTGCAAGTTCAAAGGTATTAGTATTTGACTATATACACTTTGTACTATGTGTCATGTGAATGACACCACTATTGATGTTGATAGATTCTTTTAAAAGAAAAGGAATTGTTGAAAGAGAATCTATAAAATATTTGGCAGAAAAGAAAAGGTTGGAGATGTCTAACTTAGGTATATAGAAGATATACATGTTATGGTTGTATTCCTTGCTTGTTAAACAATGTGGTTCTAAGGTATTGGATACCGAATTGGTTGATATGAAGTGTCATACAGGACAACACAATTCATGAACTGCAATGGCCTAAGTAACTAGCAAGAGAATAAGTGATGATGTTCATCGAAAACAAATAAAGTGTTATTGTGTTTTTCGTTGTTGTCAAACCTAGCCTTCAAGATTTGTTTTAATAATTGTTATTTTGTTCCGGTATTACGAGAACAATAGTTGTTCAAATAATTACCGTATTCCATAAAGGATGGATGAACTTTTACAAGTCTAGTGGGAGAAATCACATCCATAAACACTATTGCTAAAATGTTGCAAGAAAAATGATTGAAAGATCACTTATGAAGTGACATCGCTGTTTAAATTATATTGGAAAGAAAACATGAAGAAACTCCATGTTGATGGATTTTTGGAGTCTTTGATTTTGATCAATTAACGTTTGTGAGACTTTCCTCGAGATAATTGAAACTCCGTCCATAGGCCAAAGAGGAACGGATGACTAACTTATTGGATATTATACATATTGATGTATATAGTCCATTATATGTAGCCATATGCGATGGATCTTTTTGCTTTATATGCTTTCTCCGGAAATTTGAGTGAATATATCTATATATTTACTTAATAAGTAAGAAGTATGAAACATTTGAAAATTGTTTAAAGATTTTCAAGATGAAGTGAAAAATCATTGTAACAAGACAATAAAAGAGTTTATGATTTGATCATAAAGGAAGATATTTGAGTTACATGTTTAGCAAAACACTTAAGATTTGAGGAATTGTTCCATGATTTGTGTTTTCCGGTAAACCATAGGAGTATGGCATATTCGAGAGATGAAATCAAACCATGTTTGACATGGTAAGATCAAGCGTGTCATTTATAAAACTGCCATTATGTTTTAAGGATTGAAGCTTTAGAGACTACCGCTTTTACACTAAAAAGAGCATCATCGTGATCCGTTGAAATGACACCATATAAGTTATGGTTTGGGATAAAACCCAAATTGTCTTTTCTTAAATTTTGGTATGCTGTGCATAAGTAAAATGTTTACAACCAAAGTCGGGTAAGCACGTCTTTATAGGTTATCCCAAAATTTTTTTTGGGAATTTCTCCATAACACCGAGGATAAAAGAGTTTGTTACTTGGAACGTCAAGTTTCTTAAGAAGGAATTTTTCGCGAAAAGTTAAGTGGGAGGACAATAGAACTTTGATAAGGTTGTTGAACCTTAGCTATATGTGCTAAGTAGCGCAGCACCGGAAAGTGTCCCGATGGCGGCCACAATGCTCATGGCTCCCGTGATTACAAAGGTTGTGATCTCGGAGATTAGAGTTCCTATTGAACCGTGTGGGTCGGTAAGAATCAAATAGTGTGATTTGATAAGCAAGTCATTATTGTTTTGACAATGATGAACCGAGTACATGCAAAGAAGCGATGATGGGCCCTGACTCCATAAAATGACTAGAAGTCATAGAATCCGTGATAGTATCCATACACGAGAAATCAAGTTTCTGAACTTGGAAGACCCTCTGGAAAGGCGTGAAACCTATCAGTCGTGTTTGGATCTATAAAGAAATAGACATGGATGTTTAACATCTATGAAATAGTCGACATGTCAGAAAGAAGTTTACGACAATGTTCAAAGAGTTGACTATGACAAGATTTGATCTTTCATAGCGATATTTAGTCTTGACGGATTAATGTAGCAACCACTACATATAATTTGATGTATGGTAGTTGAACAAACAAAACAATGTTCTTCTAATAGAATGGTTACCTAGGACGTGTACAAGACACGGTCTGAAGGGTTTTGTTAATTCAAAGGGTACTAAAAGGACATGCAAACTTCAATAGTTAAAGTAAGCATAGCGGAGTTGGAATCTTCACCATGATGAAACATTTAAAAGAGTTTAAATTCATCGGAGATGATGAAAATGCTTGCATTTGCAAGAAATTAAGTGGGAGCGCTGAGACATATTTCGAATACATTATGTAGAGGACATATTGTTGATTGGAAATGATGTATCTTGTATTGACAGAAGTTATGAATTTCATTAAAATAAGATTTTGATGAAAGACTTGGGCAAAATCGGAATATTAGGCATCAATATCTATATGGATAGATTGAGGCGCTAATATGGTTGTGCCAGACATACATATATGAGATATTGAAAGGGTTCAATATGGAAACAACAAGAAAGGTTCTTGCTGCATGGAAAGGATTGTATCAAGATTCAAGTGTTTCAACACTTGGTGAGTAAAATCACATGAAGATTTTGATCGATTATACCGTGATATGTATATATCCAGATATGTCCTATGCTCTAAATGTTATGAGCACATACTAGAATGATTCATAAGATGATCATTGGACGATAGTAAAGATATTCTTATGATCTTTGGAAGAACTAAGAATATATCATGTATAAGTGACAAATAGTTAAAAGGTAGTTCATTGTAAAGTGTTACATTGATACTAGTTTTGTCACAAGATACAAATTAAAATTTATCTCAATTTAGACTATGGGTGGAACAATGTAATGAAAAAGATGTTCCATGATGGATTTGGATAAGTTCCAAAGTTGAGACATTGTGACGGATACTACAACGAAAAGGCTAAGTATATGAATGCTATACTAGCAGCAAAAGAGGGCATTTGTGTTAAGAAGTTTGTTATCAAACTAGGTGTGGTTCAAAGTGGGCTAATACTATGAAGGTATATTGTATGACAACAATATCAACATATTTTAACCCGAATGAACTAAAGGTCTCACCAAAGGACCAAATTTATACAATGCCATCTCATTTGAGAATGAGTGATGCGTAGAGACGCAAAGACATGCAAATACACACGGACCTGAAAGTGTCAGATCCGGAGATTATGTTAACCACTAGCAAACGCGTATATTCAACGCCTAGGTGTTGTATATAAAAGTTTATAAACTAGATTATTGACTCTAGTGCAAGTGCGAGACTGAAGGGAATATGCCCGAGAGGCAATAATAAAGTGGTTACTATCTTATTTCATGTTTATGATAAATGTTTATTTTGCATGCTATAATTGTATTAATTGGAAACGTTAATACATGTGTGTTTAATAAACAAAATACAAAGTTCCTAGTACTACCTCTCATATAAACTAGCTTGTTGATTAACAAGATGATCAAGGTTTCCTGATCATGGACATTGGATGTTGTTAATAACGAGGTCACAACATTGGTGGAATGATGTGATGAACATTCATCCGAAGTATAGCATTACGATCAGAGTCATTATGTTTATATTGCTATAACATCATACGAAGTAATCTTAGTCCTTAGACCATGAGATCATGTTAATTGCTAACACCGGAAGAGTATCTTGATAACATCAAACGTCACACCGTAACAGGGTGACTATAAAGGTGGGTTCAGTGCTACGAAGGTGTTATGTTGAGGCTCATGGATCAAGAGTGGGATTTGTCCATCCCGATGACGGATAGATATACTCTGGGCCCTCTCGGTGATATCACATTGAAATAGCTTGCAAGCAAGTGATGTGATCACTAGAATGTTATATCATGGGAACGAGAAAAGAGTGCATATCGGTAACGAGATCAAACTAGGTATTTGGATGCCAATGATCGAATCTCAGACATGTAATATATCGTGAGACAAAGGGATTTAGTTAGGACGTTAAAGGTTCACATGATCACAAGAGTCATCGTTGAATATGTGGGAGTCAGTACGGATCTCCAGGTCCCGCTATTGATTATTGATCGGAGAGGGGTCTCGATCATGTCTGCATTATTCGCGAACCGTAGGGTGACACACTTAAGGGATACCGACACCATTTGGAGCAAATATGTTTCAGATAAAGATTTTAGAAAGCGCTGGAATTATTTCAATAGACACCGAAACTGTTTCGGGTGAAATTGCTGAAATTGGTTCTGCATGTAATATTGAAATATTGCAGGGGGTTTTACGTGAATGTTTGTTAATTAAAGTAATTAAAAAAATTCTGAATAAAATTAATAAAAGAGTTTTATTAAATGAGAGAGCATTAAATTTGGAGAAATTTAATGTATTTAAAGTGGAGACTTAAAAAGAGGATGTGAAGGGGCATTTTAATGTGGAGGGCGTTACCACCACATGAAGGCTTTGTTCGGTTCACCCCAACCCGGCCGGGATCAGGGCGATATACCCGTGTGTTAGCCGGGATCAGATACACATGGGTTTAATCCCAGCCTTTTTATTCGACGTGTTCGGTTAGTCCTGTCCGGCAATCCACCCCGTACTTTTCCACCCCGACTCCCTTGGTTTCAGAGGGGAAACAAAACACGACGCCCGGCCCGTGGAACAAATCCCCCACTTCTTCGTCTCTCGCCTCTTTCTTTCTCACGATTTGGAGGGTCGGCGGCGGCTGGGGCGGAGGGACATCGGCGGCTGGGGGGTGGAGGGACAGCGGCGGCTAGGGCGGAGGGACGGCGGCGGCGCAAAGAATCCATACCAAAGACACGTGTCCTCTCCCCTTTCCAATCGGCAGCACGAGTTTGTCCCGGAGATCTCACCCCGTGCGAGCTCGGCGACGCCCTTGACAAGTCAGCTCCGACGTCCTCTCTACTTCCATCTGCTTCGTGCTGGTAAGCGCATACCCTTCCTCTTCATCCTCTCACAGTTTCTAGGGTTTTGACATGTCCTATAACAATTTCTAGGGTTCTTGGTGTGGTCGGTAGTGGTAGGTTCTTGCATGTTTGTACATCACAGATTGCCTTTTCTTGGTTTTTTTTGCGAAATAGGTTGTTAGTTTTGATCGCTAGGCCACTTGCCTCGCTCTGAACCAGTGAATCTAGACGTAGTACTATTCGAATAGATTATGTGCAGCAGTGGACCTGCCTCTGCTCTCACTCTGCCTGAGGTGCTCCTAATTTTAAACCTTCTATCCAGCCTGAGGTGCCTCTTCTCTCACTCTGAACCAGTGAGTCCAGTAGCAGTAGCATACTAGCAGTATCAGATATGCTGGCTGCTTTATACGTTCTTCTAGCATGGAGAGAAGGTTTTAAAATTCAGAACTATATATGTAGGCATTGCATACTATCTTACTGAATAATTAGATCTCTGCAGCTAGGGGTGGGCGTTTTAACCGAGAACCGATTTACCGAACCGTATTGACCTAAACCGAAAGCGAGAAAACCGACACCGAAATTATCGGTACTAATCTCGGTTAGCATTTCTAACTAACCGAATTTCCTTGGGTGATTTCGGTCGTGGCCATCGGTCCACCGAACAGACCGAGCACCGAATCCATACAACTATTTGCATGGTATGCATCGCATGCTGGATGTTAACAATTGCTATTTGGGCTATCTTTTTTAATTCTTTATTGACTGGAACCCATGTCTCTCACGCATGTTTGCTAGCCCAGACAAACTCACAGGGTGTGTCAGCTTTCTCAGTAGTAGAGCCCATCGTGGCAGCTTCCCAGCCCAACGCAACAGTTCCCTAGATGCTCACTTCGGTCCATTCGGTACAAACCGAGTACCGAACCGAAAAATCTGGACACCGAAGCCTCGGTTCCGTTAAATTTTAGACACCGATCGGTCACTGATTTCTAAGATCCGAAATATTCGTATGACCGAAGCACCGGACCGTTCGGTTCGGTGGAACCGAACGCCCACCCCTATCTGCAGCTCAAGCTCACTTGCTACTTTTTCTAGAAATAAATACTAGTAAATCTTTTATATGGTGATGGTACTCATAATTGAATACCAGATCCGCTACAATTGCGTGTAGTAGTATCTTTGCTGCTAAAAGAGTAAAATTCATACGTAGAGAATGACAGCTCCTGAATCCTGATTTCTACAATGAAGCTACAATTGCTTCGTACTGGTGTGCTAAGCATGCATTCTGAAAGGAACCATATGCAGCAGAGCAGATCCATTTTCATTAATCCTAGCCTAGGGACACACATCATATGTACATGTTAGACTTTAGCAGATGTCGTTTTCATCTATAAATCCTCCATCACTTGTTAGACTTGTTTGAGTAACTAACTTGCAGTCGATAGGTAGTATTCTGATTTTCCTTCATCAATATTTGTTGGCAACTTTGTGATTTTCACAGCAGGTCAATGAGGGTGCCAGCCCAATCTATATTTTAATATACTTAGATACAACCATCAGGTCAATGCATGCGGAATGCTTTCATTTTGTATTGACCAACCTGTCCAAAATTAATCCAAGGCATGTTTTTGCTGACTCAGTTTTATTTTGGTCCAGATATCTGATTGCTACTTTAATTAGGCCAATATGAAGATACTGTCCAATTTTGTATTTATGAAATCTTCCATGTTGACCAACTATCTTAGGTACAGGTAAATAATTAGCCTGGTCTTAGTCTAACTCTCACACAGATAAAAACAAGTTTTTCACTCTCTCTTCTAGAGCTTATCAGAGTAATTCTTCAACAGATATTGCAGGTCCCTTCTTACTTTGTTTCTTTCTCACATGGTATGTTCCTTGTGAGTAGAACTCCACGTTCTCTCCAAGATAAATCTTTCATCTAGGACCTAGGAAGGTTTGGTACCGTAGTTGTTTGAATAATATATGGTATCAGATTCTGTTCTTGTTTGTTTCAGCATAGCATCTGTGCTTGCTTGTAATATTGCTTGTTCTTGTTTATTTTGCTTCTGGTAACTAGTGTCCTATTTGTTTTTTAGTCTTTGCATGGATTTGAGAATGAGGGATCATATTAGAAAGAGACAGGAGGAGGAGGAGGATGATGACGATATGATGCTTTTCCTTTTACCTGCACTGCATCTATTGGGTGGTAGTGAACCAAAAAAGCCTCACCATACGTCGATTCTAAGAGGTGATGAGGTTGTAAGGGACTTGCTTGAAGGGCACGTCAAAAATTGTCAAGAAGCATTTAGGATGGAGCCTCATATCTTCAAGACTTTGGCTAGTTTCCTTCGACGGGAGAAGTTGGTACGTGATACCAAACTTACTGTCGAAGAGAAACTAGCAGCCTTTCTGTGGATGTTGTTCCACAACTCCTCCTTCCAGTCCCTCCAGGTCCAATTCAAGCGAAGTGGTGACACTTTTCATTGGCACATGAAGAATTTCTTCAACATAATCCCTACTCTGTCAAAGCATTTTCTCAAGCCTCCAAATCCTACTCAAGTACATCCAAAGATCCAGTCTAACCCGAGATTCTTTCCCTATTTTCAGGTTTTTGCTAAATCATATTCCCATGACAATGTCTTCCTTTCCACAAACCAAAATAATTTCTCATTATTTTCTTATCATTTCCTTTTCAGAACTGTATTGGAGCCATTGACGGGACTCATATTCCCATGACCATTCCGGGTGACAAAGCTGCTCCCGTTAGAAACAGGAAGGGGACACTCAGCCAGAATGTTATGGTCGCATGTGACTTCGATCTAAATTTCACATTCATATCTTGTGGCTGGGAGGGGTCTGCGACCGATGCTAGGGTTCTTAGATCTGCACTTCTCAAAGGATTTAAAGTACCTCAGGGAAAGTTCTATCTCGTAGATGGTGGTTATGCAAACACTCCATTCTTTCTCGCACCATATCGTGGTGTTCGATACCATTTTAAGGAGTTTGGGCGTGGTTGTCGTGTTGGAGATATGCCCTAGAGGCAATAATAAATGTAGTTATTATTATATCTTTGTGTTTATGATAAATATTTACATTCATGCTATAATAGTATTAACAAGGAAACATTAATACTTGTGTGATTTGTAAACTTAATTTGAAGTCCCTAGTAAAGCCTCTGTATAATACTAGCTTGTTGGTTAATAGATGATTGTGGTTTCCCTATCATGAACATTGAGATGTTATTAACAACAAGATCATATCATTAGGAGAATGATATGGTGGACATACTCCTATAGATAAGCGTCCCATAAAGATCAAGTCATTTTAATAGTTCAATTGCTATATGCTTTCTGATACATAGTTATCTGATTCCTTCGACCATGAGATCATGCATATCACCTTTACCGGATGGATGCTTTGATAACATCAAACACCACACCGTAACTGGGTGGCTATAAAGGTGTCATTGAGTGTTCAGAAAGTATTGGTTGAAACACATGGATCAAGAGTGGGATTTGTCCATCCATATGACGGATAGATATACTCTGGGCCCTCTCGGTGAAATGTCATCCAATTGGCTTGCAAGCATGTGACTGGCTCACAAGGGATCACATATCACGGGAACGAGAAAAGAGTACTTATCAGTAACGAGGTTGAACTAGGTATGCAGAGATACCGACGATCATAACCTCGGATAAGTAAACTATCGTGAGACAAAGGGAAATTGATATCATATGTAAGTGGTTCATTCGATCGCAAAGTAATCGTAGAAATATGTGGGAGCCATATGAATTTCCAGATTCCTCTATTGGTTATTGTTCGGAGAAGTGTCTCGATCATGTCCGCATAATTCACGAACCGTAGGGAGACACACTTAAGGATTCGACATTGTTTGAGTAGTTATGGAATGATGAGAAAGAGACCGAATGTTGTTCGGAGTCTCGAATGGGATTCGGGATATCACGAGGAGATCCGGAATGGTCCGGAGAATAAGATTCATATAAGGAAAGTCCCGTTTCGGAGTTGGGGAATGGTTCCGGTGTTTTCATCGGGAACATTCTAGAAGGTTCCGGAATGTCCGGCACTCCGGGGGGGGGGAAGGGTACATGAATGTGTCATTGTAAGTTGGAATGATTGCATCATGTACTAGGTGTCCTTGCTGTCCAAAATAAAGGGTTTATTTAAATCCTAAATTGAAAAGTCAAACGGCTAGTTTGAAAGTCAAACGGCAAGTTTTGGAAAGAGGAGGAGGAGTGGGAAACCGAGTTGGGGAGGGATTCCCTCCTCCAACCGCCGGCCCCCTTCCAAGCCGATTTGGGGAGGGACTCCCCTCCCCTTGGCCGCGCCTCCCACCTATAAAAGGGAGGGGCAGCTCTGCCCCTCCTAGCACACAAGTCCCTCTCCTCTAAACCTAAACCCTAGCCACAGCCTAGGGATTTCTCCCAAGCCGTCAAGTTAGAGATTCTAATTGCCCTAGCCTCCAGTTTAGAGCCTTCTAATTGGTGTGTCTAAACCCTAGATCACCAAAGCTCTCTCATACTCCACCATACTCGCTCCGGCTTAAGGCGAAGCCCTGCGAGATCTCCCCTCTACTTCCGGTACCACGCCGTTGTGCTGCCGGAATCGCGAGGAGAGTGCTACAACCTCCGCTGCCTGCTGGAACAAGGGAGAGGAAGGTCTTCGTCGAGTACCGAACGTGTGACCGACTGCGGGAGCGCTGCCGGAACGCGGCGCCGGAAGGATCGTCTACGCGATCTTGAGATCGGAAAGAGTACGACTACATCACCCACGAGAATCTGCTCTCGTTAAACGCTTTGGAATCTTCGAGGGTGAGTTATTCCATCGACTCGTTGCTACAATCTAGTAGATAGATCTTGGCTTGTTTGTTTGTATGCGATAGAAAATTTTTGTTTTCCATGCTACGAAACCCTACATGTCGTGCACCCCAAAACTACAAGGAGCTATTCAATCACCGCCACGCCGTACTACGGAATCATATTGAACGTTCATTGGGAGTCCTAAAGAAACGCTTCCCCATTCTCAAAGTGGGAACCCATCACACATTAGAGAATCAAGTGAAGTTATCGGCGGCTGCTGCAATATTGCATAACATCATCCGTTTGCATAAGGGAGATGAGAGCTGGTTAGATAACCAAACAAATAACATACCTCCAGAAAATTATGTGGACCTTCCTGATGGTGATCTTCCTCAAAACCATCAAGTCAACAATGAAGGCAACAATCTTAGAGATATGATTGCGCATCAAATGTGGGCGGATTACCGTCAACAGTAAAGTCAAGTGTGATGTAATAAAGTAGTGACATTTGAGCTTCTTTTGTTTCTTATGTGATGTAATAAAGTAATGACATTTGAGCTTCTTTAATTCTTATATGAGGATAAATTTCTTGCTTCTTGTATCATAAATATTGTTCTAGGGGTCATGATGATGACTGGAAGAGGATCTCCAAGGATTAATCTCATGCAAACTAAAGTTGCCCAGAAAAATCTCTCACCAAAAGGCGGGGTAACAAAAAAGCGGTCTAAAGGTAGAGACTTCAATTCTATAACCCCAATAGCTTATTATACATGCTTGTTTTTGGCTAACTTGAAATATTTCTCAAACAGATAGAGCCTCTTGGAATTCTGAACTAGAAAAGACCCTTGTGGATTTGCTGCATGAGCACAATACCCCTCAATATAAGGGTCAGAATGGGTGGTCCTCCGACGCCTGGAATAAGATTGTCAAGAGATTCCAAGCAAGCCATCCGTATGTGTCTTACACAAAGGGATAGATCCAAGATAAGGAGAAGGAGCTAAAAAAGGTATATAAGATGCTCAAAGAAGCTAGGCAACAAAGCGAAGTATCCTGGAATGACAAGCGTTCAATGATTGAAGCTGAGCAAGCGCTATGGAATAACCTTATCATCGTAAGATAGTCTTAGCTCCTTACATGCATATGATCATTTCCTTATTATCGTAGATATTACTTATTATGGTAAATCACTCGTCTTATTTTCTATTGTACAGTCATTTCCTAAGATAGGGAAGTTTCGTACTAAGGCTTTTCCACTTTTTGATGCCTTGGGAGAGTTGTATGATGGACAGACCGCTGAGGGAACCTATAACTTTACCTCCACTCAGCAATCCCAACAACCAATCCTCAGAAAAGTGGAGTTCGATCCTGAGGTTAGTTCTGTAGAGGTCATACAACCCCATATTGGAGAGACCACGGTGGATGTTGAGGCTGATACACAAGGAGGCATGCAAGAGGCCAATTTTCAAGCTAACCCAATAGTGGCTGCTACACCATCAACAAACACTGGTATTGAACCCAAAAGGCGCCGATCAAATGCAGATGTAGCTGCAATGATGGAAAAATATATTGAGATGAAGACAGAGCAAATTGAGGACACGAAAGCTGATTCAAGGAATGTGGATGAGTTCTCAATCAAGAACTGCATTGCTCGCCTAAGCACAATGGAATTCTCGCAAGAGGAGAAGGTGAAAGCTCTACGAGTTTTTAAAAGTGCAGACAACTGCGAGCTCTTCATCTGCGCTGACCTTGAGACGGCTGCGATGTGGCTGCGAAGCGAAATGGCCTAGCAAAAGTGAAATCTTCTCTTCTTTCTTATTGTTTTCCAAGCTGCATCACTGCTACTACTGTCTTCTTATGTTTCTTTATTGCATCATACTTGATATATACACAAAAAACAGTCTAGATTTACACAAAAACAGTCTAGATTTTTGCTTGGTGATACTGCTAGTTCCTGTTATACATGTTTGCTTGGTGATAATGCTAGTTCCTGTTATACATACTTCCTCCAATCCAAATTAGGTGACTTAGATTTTTCTAGATTCGAATGTATCTAGACTTGTTTTAGTGCTAGGTACATCCGAATCTAGACAAAACCAAGTCAACTAATTTAGATCGGAGGGAGTAGTTCTTTCATGGATTGTATTTATGTTCCATTTTAGCACATATTTTGTTTCTACACTATCTATTTTGCTACTGGTAACTAGTGGCATGTTTCTTTTTTTAGTCTTTGCATGGATTTGAGAATGAGGGATCATTGTAATAATCTAGACCTTACCATCATCACATACATGTTTGGCTCTCCAAAATTAATTCTTGTACATGATGGATGGCCTTCAGTTTAGATATACAAATAAGGAGATGTTTGTACCTTTGGTAAATGTGATTGCTAGCAGAGTCCAGTCTTGGTTTCTTAGGTTATACCCCTATATATCTTATATCTTGCATCAGCTATAGGCTACAGCGCATCATAAATAGTGTCACATCTAGCCTATTCTGTTTTTTATTATGCTACTAGCTCGTTGCAGTAGATGATTACTTTCTAAATTGAGAACTTCTCCTTTTATGCAATTGCGGTTGGCAGGCTGTTACAAATCGTTCTAGAATTTTTTTTCTCTTTTTTCCTCTGCATGAGTGATATAATTCAACATTGGTACCAACAATGAGGACAGTTGGGAGCATTCTGACTGAGCCATGTTCTTCTCAACAATGGTACCATTTTCTGCATGAGCCATGTTCTTATATTTTCGCTGTATATTAGGTACATGATGAGGGAAAAGAGTTGGAGTTCTACATGAAGAAGATCTAGAAGAAAAAACACAAGGCTGTTGTGGCGATCAATCAGAGGCTGTTTGTGGCGATCAATCCGTGTGTGCTCTACATCAGAAAGACTGCATATTTATTTTTTGCGTATGTATGCTCTACATCAGAAAGACTGCATATTTATTTGCTGTGTCTGTATATTATTCACTCTATTTTGTTGCCCTGTCACTATTTTTCTAAGGACGAATCTCACTGTATCTCACTAGAAATTTGTATGGCTTTCACTGTATTTTGTTGCCTGTATTTTTTAGCTGATGACAGAAAGAATATTATTTAGATTCAAATGTTATGCTGCTTGTTTTGCTGCCTGCCGAAACTGCAGCTGTGCTGTGTGCCGAAACTGCAGATGTGCTGTGTGACGAAACTGCAGCTGTGCTGTGTGCCGATCTTACAGGGATTAACCGAATAGCAATAAAAGACAGAGATTAGTAGGGAAAGTGGGGAGAGGGATGGTGGGGATCGGGGTGACAACTGGGGATCACCCAATCCCTGCAGGTATTAGATCAGCTAGTGTATTTTATCTCATGCAACCGAACAAAGCCGAATGGGGGAGGTGAAGGGACACCCTCCCTTCCTCCTATAAAAGGCCCCCCTCTCACTCCTTCCTCACACCTCCTCGTGAAGGATCTCTCTCCCCCTCTAGTATTTTCCCCTATGGTCTCGGATTAGCGAGATACATGTTCCCGGTGGTTTTATCTGGAAAGGAGTTGCTGCTTCCGCTGCTTTGCTAGAGCGAGGAACGGAGGTTGTCAGGGTACTGGACGTGTGTGCGATCACGGATGCACCGCTGCTTTGCGGTACTGGACTTGGTGGTGCTGGACTTGCTGGAGATGGATCTGAAGGACGTGCTGGAGCCGGACCTGCTGGACTTCATCACGATCTTGAGATCGACAAGTGTACGGCTACATCATCCATGAGTTCCAACTCGTTAACAAAGTTTTGTTGTCTTCGAGGGTAAGTTCTCTATGGATGTATATCTAACTGTTGCTTGTATCTAGTAGATAGATCTTGGCGTATAGTTCCCATCATAGGAAATTTTTTGTTTTCTATGCTGCGAACCCAACACATAGTTTGTCTACATGGGCACAAATGACATCCCAGTCCATCCTGGCTCTGGGGGCTTCGACATCGACCAATGCGCCAGGACTCGCCAATGCATCAGGGTGGTGATCCAAAACCTGGAAGGGGCGCTCATGCCTCTCCTTCTTCGAATGGTGGTCGACCTCGGGCTACACCGCCGAGGTTGCCTAGACTGGAGGATACATCTGCCCAGGGTCTACTACCACATGAGTCATCACTTTAAAGATAGAAGGAATGAACGTTAGAAGAGCAGAGCAGATAGTGAACTTCAAGATAGGGGCGCTGGTAGGATTTGCAACATGGAAAACAAAAAACCCTACGGAAGAGCGGATGGAACCCAACAAGATTGAGTCTATGAAATGCTAGTAATGAGAATTATATTAGATCTACATACCCTGGAAGATCCAAATCATTTAAGGATCTCGAAGATCGTGGTTGATGTAGACGTACATGGCGTCGGCTCAATCCGATGAAGCACAGAGGGGGATAGGTGTATGATATTGATCCCCGCGACACAAAGGCATGACAACAGACCTATGGTGGGATCACTAAAAACTTTCGGAGCGGAGGAAGTATATGGGAGAGGGAGAAAGTGGTAGGAGGCTTCCAAGGGGTCAAGTACCACGATCGATCCCTCCTCTCCCTCTTATATAGGCGTGGGGGCTGCCTTGGCCCCTCCTCCAAGCCTAGTGTCGTCGAAAAAAAGGGGAGACTTTTCCTCCAATTTAACTCCCTAATGTTAAGGGATTTGACCTTATGGGATAGGTGGGACCCACTATGGTGCCCTCTGGAACCTTCTAGAATCTCTGGTACAATACCGGAAAATCCCGAACTTTTCCGGTAACCCAAAAAATACTTCCCATATACTTTTTGTTTACCTCTGAACCATTTCAAAGATACTCGTGATATCTAGGATCTCATCGAGGACTCCGAATCAAAACTAGATAACACTATCTTATTATCTCATCAAAACCCTAGTGACATCGAACGTTAAGTGTGTGTGTGACCCTATGGGTTCGAGAACATGTGGACATGATCGAGACTATCTCTCCGGTCAATAAACAATAGCAAGACCATGGATGCCCATAATGGTTCTCACATACTCAACAAATATCTTTCATCGGTTGAACCACGATGTCGAGGATTCGGTTAATCCAGTATCCAATTTCCTTTATCTTTTGATATATTACTTGTCTGAGATTCGATCGTCGGTGTCGTCATACCTAGTTTAATATCGTTACCAGCAAGTTCTCTTTACTCGATCCCCGTGACTAAACACATTAGTCACATGTTGTGGCACCCCGATCTGGAAGATCGTGATGCCTCACATTCCTACCCCAGAAACATGGCCAATCAAGCAACTCAGCAAACAAAGACAAGACCAATATATATTATGGCAGGGAAATGCAATAGGCGAATGGAGTAATGCAGCAACTCTTCAATAAGAGCCCACTCTTCTTCTCTCTTTTCTTTCCTTCAACTCAGCATAAATATATTATTTAATATCGTATAGCCAGCTGATGTCACCTATTGTACTACGTGCTCTAAGAGTATACTCTATTATGATGGTTGTTTCTTAAGTTTAAATACTACCTCTGTTTGAGATTATAAGTTCAGAGAGCTTTTTTATATTGTTTGGGATTATAAGGGCTATCTATTTATTAGTCTCTCTCGTTCATTCATGTTTTTATTTCCTCTCACTTCTTTCATGCATGTAGAACTATTGGTGCATGCATAGATTAATGAGAGTGAGTCATGAAGTGTCTTGATATGGTACGAAACTTGGTCCTTAGGACTAATAATCCCAACATAAGTAATAGCTTATATGACAACATGCTAAAAGACCCTCCATTGTGAAATACCTCGGTTGCAGTTCATGGTCTCCTCCAGCATCGTTTTTGGTTGTTACGAAACAGCGGAAACAGGGCAACAGCGTGCGGTTTCATTTAATCCGTTCGTTCAGGTCGAGTCATGTTGACGTACGCCATTGGACCTTGATTCGAGCTCACTCGAGTGGAGCTCCTCTCACGTGTGCTAGCTCATCCACCCAAGAAGAAATGATCATGGCGTGGGGAGTCAACGTCTCAACGACATAAAAGAGCGTGATCGGATCCCTAAGCCCAAAGCACACGCAAAACGAAATACTCCCTTCGTTCTTTAATATAAGATGTATAGTTTTTTTTAAAAAATTCATAATATAGACTGTATAGAGAATTTTGAGATTTGTTTCTCTTATTTAGGGCAATTAATCCGATCAGAAGAGACATAATACCCAAATTTCGTATATTCCCTCTATATCACGTCAATTACATGGGGTATTTATGTCCTAAAGCAACAAAATTTGCCTTTCCAGTCTGTGCGCTAATATTCGTGCAAGATAACTATACATCTTATATTAAAAAACAGAGGGAGTACTCAAGAATCGCACACGACGCAACTGTGCATGAGACCCATCACCAAACCTGTTCCCCAAAGCAGGCATCTACTCCCTCCATCGGAAGGCTTAGCGTAAAAATCTCAGCGCAGTTATTTAGGCAAGGATTGGTGGAGAGAAAAAATTGGCATTTTTTCCTTCTTGCCCCTGCATGCACGCAGGTACTCGCCTTAAATTCTCTCCCGTGTGTTTAAATACTCCCTCTGTCCCAGTTTAGGCTAGTCATAGTGATAGTATCATATTACTAGTATCATAATATGATACTATATCCATAGTGCATGATATCATATGGTACTCCCTTCCCCCGTTTTACTGGGTCTAATCTGAAAAAACATTTTCCCATAATACCTCCCCTCTAAGGCCTCTATGCATTTAATTAGGAGTTACTAGTAACCTCTCTAATTACTCTCCACCTCTCCTTTCTCTTTTTTCACGGTGGGTAGAAACTAAAGTTTGCATGAGGCTGTTGCATGGGTATGCGATTGGAGAGAGCAAAGTCCAATAGATAGATGCCTTGGTCGTGATGAAAAATAAATCAAGCCCCATGGTGCATATGTAGGTCTAGAGTACACATCACACTAAGAGAAGAGTAATTAACATATTCATGGTGCATTTTAAGGGATTAAAAAAGAAAAACACAAGGCCAAACTAGTACATATGTAGATCTAGAGTAAATAACCACACTAAAGGAAGAGTAATTACCATATTCAAGGTGCATTTGAAGGGATTAAAGAAGACAATCATAAGGGCAAACTAGTGCATATGTAGGTCTAGAGTACACAATTACACCAAATGGAGTAATTAATATATTCAAGGTGAATTTGACTGGATTAAATAAGACAAATACATGGTCTGACTAGTGCATATGTAGATCTAGAGTACACAACCACAATAAGAGGAGACTAGCTAGTACTACCTCTGTTCGGGATTATAGGTCCGGGGAGCTTTTTTATATTGTTTGAAATTATAAGGGTTATCTTATTTATTAGTCTCTCTCGTCCAATGCATGTTCTCCTTTTTCTTTCACTTCTCTCATGCATGTAAGACTATTGGTGTATGCATAGATTAATGAGAGGGAGAGTTATGAAATATCTTGGTATTAGCAACTTGGCTCTTAGGACTAATAATCCCAAACAGAGGCAGTACTTGTGAATGATTAGCAACCTTTGGTAGGGAGAAGCAACCACTCTAGGTCGGGAGGCCAGCTTCCATCCCATGCTATGTGGATGAAGAGGATATGCCGAAGTAGATGCGGCGTCTTGTCGATGTGGATGAACATCGCACCAGAGAACTGCCAAAGGATAGCTAATATATCGCCTCGCCAACGTAGGTCGGAGCAGGTGCCCTTCCTAGATGTAGATAAGAACAAAAGAGAAAGTCATGACTATGGTGGGGAGTGTGGTCGTATTTTCTATGCATGGTCCCCTTTTATAAAGGTAGGCTTCCATTGATGGGCCTTGACGGGTCTAAACCATCGCACACAGTTCTAATTAAAAAAACATTGGTGAATAAGGCACACGACTTCTCTCAGATTCTCGTGTGCGATTAGGCACCACATGTTCCTTTTCGAAAAAATACCGTGTCCGATGTAATGACTACGCTAGCATGAAGAGACTACAAAGTTTAACACATAATATTTATGTACCAACGATTTGGAATTTATTGGTACAAAGCTATATTACGCACCATGAATAACTAAAAAATAAATTTATTTCTAGCAAGAATGAAGAATATATGGATTAAGTATAACATTATTAAGGTAGTATATAAGTGAACAAAGAATATTAATCGAATCTCAATGATAAACTATATTGTGTTTTATTGTTTTTTATGAGTACTTTGCACTTAACAGGACGCTCGGCATCGGCATCGCTACCACTCGAAATATCGATGTAAATACCCTATTTGGCCATTTACCCTACATTATCATAAATGAAACAATGAAAAATCCTTCTTAATAGCTTGAGTGAAAAAAAAGAAAATACTAGCTAAATAACCACATAAACTTGGGTACAGATATTGCAGGGAGATCTAGTTGCTTCATCTATATCTGGATACAATCCTGTCGAATACCATGAAATACTGATGGCTATTTTGCACGAAATACGATCTACTACTAGCAGAAAAGGGAGCAATGGTATTAATCTTGTATTGCTGATCTAGAGGGTCGCGTAGTCGATCTAATTTGCAGGCAGCTGGGATGAAGCGGATTCTTCAGTTGGTATTCCCGCCGCACATAGAAGAGAAGACGAGGCCGTCGAGTGGAAGGAGACAAGGGGCAAGTGGGGTATTTTTAGATCCATGCTCCGCTTTGTAGGTATGCCGAGTCATCTCAAACGGTTTACTAAGGTATACCCTTGTGCATGACTTGTGATTGTTTTATCGGAGGTCGCACACAATTAACCCGTTGGTATTGTGAAAGTCACAATACTCCAAATTGTTTCGAAGTCGTCGTCTGAGGAGGTCCAGCCGGCTTACGAGGGGAAGGAGCCTCCGTCGTGGTCTGCCGACGGGATAGGGTGCTCCTCCTCCTCAACCTCTGTAGCTTCCTCCTCCACTACCGGAGAGTCATGTTCATTATAGCGGCAATTCACCGACGAGCACTGCCAGACGCAAGAAAGGCGAGCGGTTGGCGCGGCGGCGTGGGGATTAATGCCGCGCGTTCGGGAAGCTACATCGTCTCCAATATGTAGCACGCAGTGGTAAAAGAAGAGGTTACGAATGCGTGTTACAAAATTCGAGAAAAGTACACCATGATTTATAACTCACCGTGTGAAAAACAGAACAGAAAAAGTTACAGTGGCAAGTTTATACAATGTCGCAAATATGAGGCACATCCTTAGCGGTAGAGGAGACGCCGGCGATGCTTTGTTACTAAGCAAACATTTTTTTTAAAAAAAAATGAGTCGTGTGTTATATATTTGTTACGGTTTCGAAAAGTGTTCAGTGTAAGACAAAGCGAATGATGTACCTAGACCGTGGGCAGAAGGTCGAATTTTTGTGCCACACGCGGTAAGGCC
Source organism: Avena sativa (assembly GCA_916181665.1). Taxonomy (NCBI): domain Eukaryota; kingdom Viridiplantae; phylum Streptophyta; class Magnoliopsida; order Poales; family Poaceae; genus Avena; species Avena sativa. The sequence goes on from OV702291.1 coordinate 30,483,185, forward strand.
TTTCCGTGTGCTTGACGGGTGACTTAATAGGTTCGATCTGTACTGGTGGCTGTTGCTAGAAAAGTAAACCTAATCGATGACTGGTTACTCAATTAACGGCCGGACTAGCTAGTTCGGCGCCACAGATGTTGTAGGATATTCACCATCTCCAAGTGATACTCCCACTCTAGAGTCAACGGTAAAACTCAATATTTCCTCTTTGTTTTTTGCAACGGTAAGCGTAAACTGCGCGGCAGCCGTTTAGTTTTAGTCTTTGATATATCGCTATGGTCGAGGAAACTGGAATGAAGGTATTTTTGTTTGGATCCCGAGGTGAGCTGCCACGGGTGGCCGGCCGCGGCGGCGGAGGAGGCGGCGGCACGCGTGATCATCACGTCGCGTCTCACATGCGCGTGTGCCCTGCCCTCGGCCGGAATCTCCGTTCTTTGGACGACAGCTAACCGGCCAGCCACACGCTCGCCCAGATCCAACGATCTGCGTGCTCCATCTGTCCAATCTCCATCACCGTTCCTCTCTGCCTATCTCTTTATTCTGGCGTCCATCTTTAGTGGACATTTTTCTTTTTCTGTGCGGTCGTTTTCACTTGGTCAGGAAAAAGGTTAAATACAGTAACAAAGTAGCCTGCATTAGTTCAAAAAAACAACGAAACAAATCCACTTTAAACATTGAAGATTGGTACTTTGTCTAACATGTAGCCTGTGTTTGGAAATCATGTGATCCAAAAAAAAACCTTATCAGTTGCAACCCATGTTGTAGCTCAGACCATGAGTGGGTCTCGAGAGCAACGGACCCTTTTTTTTAAACCTTTGGAAATTTGTATTTTGAAGTTTCAAAAAATTCTGAGCAATAATTCTAGATGTAGAAAATAATGTGCTTTACCACTATGAAAAATTCTCAAGTCGAAATACCCAGTTTTTTGGGCTGCACAAAAAAATGCCAAAATCTAATATCTAAAGTAGTGAACAATCCCAATTTTCAAACCACCAAATTCTGTCAGATTTTTGTCAATTTTTTTGAGACCAAAATATAAGGTATTTCGGGTTGAGACTCTGTGTGTTTAATAGAGTACATCATATTTTTTTTTTTGCGGGACTACGTGCAAAAAATTTTCATAACTTTTTGATACTTTAAAATCAAGTTTTCAATTTCGAAAAATATAGGAGTCCATGTAGCTCGAGATCCAAAACGATTTTCCGCTCAGACCATGTATTATGTGTGTAAAAAGCAATTTCTACCTTCTCACGTCTCCTCTTGAATTGGTTCTGTACACTTGAGGAACCGACTCATATAGTCTGACACAAAGAAACGGCTCAACATATTGGTTCTATTCTTTCATGCAATTGTGGGACCTAATGATAGAAATGTGAGGTGATTAGGTGAAGCCAGATACATGCATGTAGGAAAAGTGAATGTGCATTTCCAGGGGACAAAACGCACAACGTATACCTAGTACGTGCTGCTGCAGTCTAGTAGGCCCAAGTAATGCCCTTTGAGCTGTACATGTCCCATACGTCCGGATCAGTGAACTGCAGTGCCCGTGAGAGAGTATGTGTACCTAGCTAGTTGTCTAGGAGTATCTATCAATAGGAGCCGTCGAGATGTACGCAAGATCTAGCGCTGATTCCAGGAGCTACACACACGTACTTATTCACGTGAGATTAAGTAGACGAGATCCTCAGTTCAAAAAAAAAAAAAGTAGACGAGATCCTAGCCCTCTGAATAATCGATCATTTTCTCTGCATATGGTACCTACAACGTGCAACTCATTTTCTGTGCCAAGATGTTGCAATGATATATATATCAGTGTAATCTCACTATCGCATCGAACCGGTACGTACGAGTGTGGTGCGTGCCCAAGAGGAGGCGGCGGCGGCGGCTGCTCAAGACCCATCTAGGGTTCCATTCCCTTCGTCGACGACGTCGTCGGTCCTTTCCGTCTCCGGTGGCCTTAGGGTCTTGGAGGTGTGGCGGACCACGCCTCTCGCCGGCGGGAGGTTTTTCGTTCCTCGTTTAGGCTTCTTTTCTGTGTCTTCTTCAAGATGGCGAGACGATGGCTACATCTTGAAGTCAGAATAAGGCCCTCCTCACCCTATCCTCGCTCCGGTGGTGCGTCTAGCGCTAACAGAGGACGCGTGGAGTCGTGTGTCCCGCTGAGCTCCTCGGATCTGGTCAGTTTTCGTGTTAGTTGGTGTAATTTCATGTCAGTCTCTTCCAATCTACAGATGTCATCATTGGCGACGGTTGCTGCTCTAGTACGCTGGTTCTTTGGGGCCTTAGCACGACGACTTTCCGTCTGTCTACTATAAAAAGCTCTACTACGACAAGCTTTGCCCGGCTCCGGTGATGGAGGGGCGAGGACGGCGGCGCGCCTTCGGCTCGTGCTAGTGTTTGTAGTCGTTGCTAGGTGGTCCATCGACCTACTTGTAATTTTTATTACTTTTAGACCTCTTTGTACTACTATTGATGATTATTAATAGATCGGTGGAATTTCGCAAAAAAAAAAAAAATCCTTTCGACTCTTTGCCTTTCTCCGGTCTCGTTGTTGGTACCCTGGTCACCTTACCGGATTTCGACATTACAATGCTCAGCAGGTACTATTTTCTTGCCAAAAGTCGATAGGACCCACTCACACATCTAAAATACACTGCAATACTAGGAAAAACCACATGGATATACTCTTCTCGCGGGCGCGGCACTTCTCCAAGGACATATCCTGAGGGGCTTTTGGTGTCTCCACACGCAATTTCCTATCATTCTCTATCATCATTATCTGCGCGTCGCGGGCGAATGTCAAGTGCCTCTGCCGTGTCATCGAGCTGCCGTGATTCAACTGACGCAGGCACACTCAAACCATTTGGCAATGATAATATCATTCGTACTAGAAAGTGGATGCCAAAGGCTTTGTGACAGCGAAGTTTCCTTCTGCGCTTTCTCGAAATGTGAAGCCCATCCAATCTGTGATGTCGAGTTCTCTATTCTTTCTTCTTCTGAACCAGATGCAGACTTGCAGTGCATGCTCTCCAGCATCGCTTTTGGTTGTTGCGAAACATCGGAAACAGGCAACAGCCTCCGGTTTCATTTAAAGCCCTGCTTCAGTGCTCCCCCTAACTGAAGTTGAGGGGTTATATTTGTTTTTTTTCCTATCTTAGGTCCGCCGAAACCCATATCTAGCCCATGTATACATGTATGTATACGTATGGTATCTATGCGCTGCGTCAGAAAAAAAAGAGGTCACATGACCAGGTAACAATCCCAGCTGCGCAATTAGCGTCCCAACGTCCTGCATGCGTGGATTTGAAACCACTTTTGCGGGCGGCGTACACATTCGTTGGGATCCGACGACGGAATCGTTACGCCGGCAGGGATCCTGCTAATTAAGTGTGCTACACGCGCTGGTCGTCTCCGCCATCGCAGGTGATGTCATGCCGCTCTAGATCCGCTAGTCCCATCGGCGGAGGGTACCCTCTGTTCCCGGCGAGGCTAGGGTTAGGGTCTCCGCCCGATCCTATCGAGGTGTTGGGACGGTCAGGTTCAGCGAGCGGCCACAGTCGGGTTATCCTGCTCGTGCGCGTGGGCTTTTTCCTCTGGCACATCGACGAACATGGTTGGATGGAACTTGCAGTAGCACGTGTCATCAACCCTCATATAAGCATCCAACCCCTGAGCCCAGATCTTCTTCTCCACCTTCTTCTCGTAGGACTTCACATTGTACTTGTCAACTTCAGCTTCATCAGAGGAGGCATCAGATGAAAGTGACTTGTACTGCAAACAACAGATCAAAGATATGAGGTCAACAATCAGCTATTAGCTAACCTACAGCTCAAGCACAAGTTATATGCAAAAAGAAATAGCTAGCCCAATCAAGCTCACCGAGAGGCGATCGCCGGAAGAGGACAAGTCAGAGACACAGATGTCATCGAACACCACAATGAACTTCCTCTTCTAGCCAGCTACATGGGATGACCCCTCACCAACCTGATTTAGAAATATTTAAACACAAGTTACATTGTTACTGAATTCACATTGTCAAATTATAAGTAAATAGTTAGTTCAACTAACCAAATATTACAGTAATGATGCATTATCCGTTACACGAAATTAATTAACTCATTCTTACTAAAAATAGTGTTGAAACCAAAATTATGTAAAATTTGCAATTCTACATATTCTTAGTTGAAAATCACTCCATCTGAATATTTTGGGAACAATTAAATGTGGATCACTTGTACTTATATGATTCCAATGGAGGAGGGTGCAATTTACAGTAGCATTTATAAGTGCTATCGTTAAACATTTTTGCATACATACTAGTAAGACAAACATTGGGCATTTTGGCATAAGTGCTAGGTCATAAACCTACACTAAATAAGTAATTGTGCTTGATATTTTGCCAGAACCAGGGTGTCAAGGCTGGTCCTGCCAAATTACTAAATGTCACTTACTACCTAAAAAGGCTATTTCACATGGTTTGTGATGCAACCAAAATGTTGATGAAAAATGAACAAACTTGTGATTGCAAGGTATTTTTTAGAAGTTATAGAAAGGGAGCAAATGATTTTGTGAATGTACTCGCCATCATGGCAAGACATCTGCCCCAATCTTGTTTTTACACAGCCTACATTGCACTACTCATCGTGTAACTAAAATTTGCAAATTAATAGTGTATCACACAGCTTCACAATTTAATACTCAAGGGTTGAGACCGCCAAAATTCCAACCCTTTAAAAACTATTGGCAATATCAGAGTGCCAAACACCTAAGAATCAGCTGGACATGTAAATACCAGATTCCACGAAAATAAAATACTAGTATTAGCAAATTAATCTCCATCTTGCAGCACAAGGAAAATGCATCTACTACAAATTAAGTATGTTTTCTTAAAGACCCAACCGACCAATGTGATGGAAAAAATTGGATATTACAAATTGTGCACAATCTAACCCTAATCCCGACTAACATACTGTATGGAAGCCTAGGTTAATCTGCTCGATCTCCACTAGTGCCTGGTTGATCTAACCCTAATCACCACTAACAAAAACGGAAAGAGCAAGGGCCAAGAAGCATTGCGAAAACACATCGCGCTGATTGACGTTCAGATCCAGCGCGCTCGTGCCGCCAAATGCCACCTCCTCCTGATCCGGTGCCGTCACCACCAACCCGCTCGATGTGGCCACACTAGCAGCCGAACCCATGGCCACCTCCGCCCTCGACAACCCCATCTGCCCCGTGACGCCGATCTTCCTGTCCTTAGGAGCAGCGGCCGCTACCGCTACGGAGATCCCACCCTCCACCGCCAGCGGAATCGAAAGAAGCACTCGGAGAAGCCAAATCCAACTATATGCGGTGGAGAAGACGAAGTGGATGGGGGTTTTCGTTCCTGATTTGGGGGGAGGGGGGGGGGGGGGGGAGGGAGGCATGAGGAGCCGCCCACGACCCTTGCATAACAAAGCTTGCACTGTCTTTTCACACTTAGGCGCACAACGTGCCGTTGGTAATGATTCTACTGCGGTGCTGCAAATTCGCAAGCTCGTCCTAAGTAATTGTTGTTGTTCATTGCCCGTTGCGGTCTACATGATGTCACACACGCACGTGTTCTCATCTGTACGATACGTATACAAATAGTTTGTACCAATCAACGTGGGGGGCTATAGAGGACACTACGTATCTGTCAGATGTCCCTAAATTATGACCGTGCCACCACCAAAAACTGCTAGCGAACGGGTATGGGACGATCCCACCGTCCTTGTGTTTTGCCGGGACTCAATTTCGCTCGGGGAGGAGCACCGGAGCAGAAGTGTTCATTTAGTTGGTCCAGGTTCAGTCATCCCAGACACAGCGGGAAAAAAATGAAGAAAATTATTGGAGCTACATGTTGAGGTACGCCATTGGACCTTGATTCGAGCTCACTCGACTAGAGCACCTCCCACGTGTGCCAGCTCATCCACCCAAGAAAAAATGATCATGGCTCATGTAGTCAACGACATAAAAGAGTGATCGGATCCCCGTATGATCCCAAGCCCAAAGCACACGCAAAACGGAATCGTATTAAAAGAACCGCACGCGATACTACAAGTTGTGCATGGGATCCATCACCAAATAAACATTTCTTTTATCACCATACCTGCTCCCCAAAACAGGCATCTAATAACCATGGTCTACTACGCTTATCTCTACAGATCATACAATGAACCTCCCCTTGTCTGATGCGCAGCTTCCTCTGGAGATAATAGCTAGTGCTTCTCACTCTCCGGGAGAGCATATCGACCGAACCAGCTTGGGTTAACTAATCACCCAAGATCGTGTGGGGTTACTTCTTTTCACCTTGACCACTTGCTCTGCTTGTTTGTTTATGCTGGTCAATCTCTCAGGGACTAAACGCGACTATTTTTGCCTCCGATTAATTGGTCCGTGATCCGATAGGTTCGCTGTTGCTGGAAACGTAAACCTGATCTGCCACTCAATCAAGTCCCACTCCCACTGACGATAAAACGAGACGACGGTAGCGAGAGATTTCTTGCGGTAATGCGTCTTCTTTATTTCTGCAACGGAAAGAGTAAACGGTCGGGCAGCCGTTTAGTTTAGTCTTTGATTTGGTCGAGAAAATTGAAATGAAGGTACAGTGTAGTGTCGAGGTGTCGTGAGCTGCCCCTGCCACCTGCAACTCTGCGAGCAGGTCTCTGGGAGGAGGAGGCGGTGGTCGGCGCTGCCACGCCGTTTCCGGCCGCGGCGGCAGAGGAGGCGGCGGCACGCGTGATCGTCACACGTGCACGTACGCCGGTGCTGAAACATGCGCACATGCGCGTGTGCCCTGCCCTCGGCTGGAATCTCTGTTCTTTGGACGACAGCTAGCCGGCCGGCCACACGCTCGCCCACATCCAACGATCTGCGTGCTCCATCAGTCCAATGTCCATCACCGATCCTCTCTGCCTATCTATTTTTCATTTCTTTTTTGGCGCCCGTCTTTGAGTGGACATTTTTCATTCTCTGGACTTTGGTGTTCTTCTTGTAGTACTTTTTTTTTTGCCAAATCTTGTACTCGTATTTTTGGTAGACACTCGTAATAGGCTTTCGCCCACTATATCAATATAGCAACCTCACGATACAACCAACTATACCTGAGCATGTTCCGGGCCGGGCCTGACAAAGCCCGCCCGAGCCCGACCCGGCCCGGCTGTCGGGCCTGAAAATTGAGACCGAGCCTGGCCTGTATTGCACAGATTTCTTCGGCCCGTGGGCCGGGCTTCTCCCTATTTTTCGATTTTCTTAGACCCGAGCCCAGCCCGTGCATCCTTCGGGCCGAAAATGTGAAGCCCAGGTCCGGCCCACGACCCGTCAGGCTTTTTTCGGGCCGGGCTGCCCATGCCCAGGGACACAACCAACGATAATGCTAGGACAGCAACACAGTCTAGCCCAAAAGAAAAGAAAGATAAGTAAAAGAGAAACAAATGCCGAAAAGGCAGATTAACGAAACAAAAATAACTCGCAGCCGTTGCGTCCTCCGAAGTTGCCCCACCACACTCCTAGCCCCGTGTATTAAGCAACAACTTCAGAAGGAATGCGATGCCAACGATGCTATTGCCCGGACTTGTCCTAGGGTTCCCCCTATACACAAAGTGGAGTGGGGAAGGGGTACACCTGACGCCCCTTAGGAGGGACGGTGGCACCCAGAACTGTCACCGCGTCGGTGTCGGCCAAGCCGACAAGGATTTCTCTAGACCCCCAAAAAACCAGCACCCTGATCGTTATGTAGCGCTCCACCAACCTTGCCGCCCACCGACACGCGCCAACACGATCTTGCTGCCATCATCGTCGTCTCACTATGGCCGCTGATGTGAGATTTGCAAGACGGAGACAAGGGACCGCGGGAAAAGAGCGCAACATGGCAGTCTCACCCGACGAAACTGAATAAATCATCAAATCTAGAATCAAGAAAGCCGAACAGTACCTAGAGCAAAACCCATGAGATTTCACTGGTTTCCAAGACAGTGTCTCCTACGGATCTGACAGTGATGGCAGCAGCTTATACATGCCGCGACACCAAGTGTGTGTGATCATTGGATGGGAACCGTCAATGCCTCGAGACTCCAATGTTAATCCAATCCTTGATCCCAATGATGTTCTATCAGATGACGATGCAGGACACCGCGAGGGCAGGGAGGAACCCCAAGAAAATAACCGTGTCGTGCAAGGAGGAGAAAGAGCGTGCGAGGGCGAGCGGCTCCAACTTCACCTGTCACTAACAATATGGCAGACGACAAAGTACATGGGCATGTTCCGGGCCGGGCTGGGCTCAGGATACAACCAGCTATACATGGGCATGTTTCGGGCCGGGCTAGGCTCGGGCCAGGCCTGACAAAGCCCGCCCGAGCCCGACCTGGCCTGACTATCGTGCCTGAAAATTGAGCCCGAGCCCAACCCATGGTGCACAGATTTCTTTGGACCGGGCTTCTCCCTATTTTCCGATTTTCTCAGACCCGAGCCCAGCCCGTGCATCCTTCAGACCGCAAATGTGAAGCCCAGGCCCGACCCACGGCCCGTCAGGCTTTTCTCGGGCAGGGCTGCCCAGGCCCGTCAGGCTTTTCTCGAGCAGGGCTGCCCAGGCCCATCAGGCTTTTCTCGGGCAGGGCTGCCCATGCCTAGGGACACAACCAACGATAATGCTAGGGCAGCAACACAGTCTAGCCCAAAAGAAAAGAAAGAGAAATAAAATAGAAACAAATGCCGACAAGTAGATTAACGAAACAAAAATAACTTGCAACCGCTGCGCCGTTCGGAGTTGTCCCACCACAGTCCTAGCCCTTCGACGCGCCGTGTATTAAGCAGCACCTTTAAGAGGAATGCGACGCCGACGACGCTATTGCTCGGACTTGTCCTAGGTTCCCCTATACACAAAGGGGAGTGGGAAGGGGTACACCCGACGCCCGTTAGGAGGGACGGTGGCACCCGCAAGTGTCACCGTGTCGGTGCCGGCCAAGCCGACAGGGATTTCTCCCGACCCCCAAAAAACCAGCACCCCGATCGTTACGTAGCGCTCCACCAACCTTGCCGCCCACCGACATGCGCCAACACGATCTTGCTGCCATCATCGTTGTCTCACTTTGGCCGCTGATGCGAGGTCTGCAAGATGGAGACAAGGGACCGTGGGAAAAGAGGGCAACATGGCAGTCTCACGGTATTTTGACCAGAAAATACACACAATATTTAATAAAGGTTTCCTCACTTTTGGGGAGACCTCTAATTCATATTTCTCCTCTCTCTCTCTCTCTCTCTCTCTCTCTCTCTCTCTCTCTCTCTCTCTCTCTCTCTCTCTCTCTCTCTCTCTCTCATGACCGTGGTCCCAAGTTCGGACTGCGCGAATGATACCTTCGATCTAGATTACAGATGTAGTATAGCTTCTTTTTCCCTAGTAGATCTAGGTTATCGAATCCTCGGGAAGCAGAACCGTAGTGAAGTTACTTTAATGGACCTTTAGGAGTTTTAGAATTCCTTTTTTGTTTTTACCAGACCAAGAGTTTGCGTATTTTTGTTGTTGTCGATGATGGAGAGAGAGGGCCTAGGGCGTTTAGTTTCACCTGTAGCTGTTAAAAGCATCTGATGGGAATAAAAGATAGAAATAAAGTATACATGTAATTGTTAGAGCAAGATAAATTATATGTGGGTAGTGCATCCATAATTGCTATTGCCTCCGCACGGTTATAGCAATAACCTACTAGTCTCATCCATAGAAGAAAGAGAACTAATGATATGCATAGTGATGTCACCATTAATCCCAAGTAAATCCCTCACAGACAGCCGTACTACCCCTTTTGTCACTGGGGTTCCCAACCTGCAGATTAGTCATTACTCATACTCCCTATACCTGGCTCAATCCTCGGGATCTTTGGTACCTGACAAGTCCTTATACTAAGGCAAGAGAGGATACAATAATCATCATATCATACAAACTAATACATGATCCCATCTATGATAAATAACATGCACAAATGCTACATGGCTAGGCCGAAGCCCTTATCCCAAGGAGAATTACTCACACATAGATATGAGATCAACAATCATAAACATTGTAATGAAAATCAAAAGATTGATAGAAAATAGTCTTACAATGTCGCCAATCAAAGAAGAGATCTACTATTACAAGTGGTGGAATATGGCTATGGTGCTGGAGAAGGGCTTTGGAGATTAGATCTATGTCTATTCTTTCGGTGGCTCTTCGGTGTGGTGGATGGAGATCTGGAGGCGGCTGATGATCTGGGGCAGGGACTCTCGAGGCTCTTTTCTCGTCGCTCGAGGCTTCTTTATATAGGGGTCCCTTCACGAAAGTTCTTCTATTTGACCTAGCGGTGTCATTGGCAACTATACGGCCAGAACTATACGACCGGAATTTTATTCCTGTCGTATAGTTGGTCGTTAAAGCGTTTACCTCTGAACCACGACTCCTAGTTTCTTCTGGTTGTTGGAAATCTCGTATCTTTGACTTTAATGTAGTGATTCCCATCATTAAACATGATTATCTGCGCAGGAAAAAATGGAAGGAGAGGATTGCATACCCCTTTGAATATTAGGCATTAGTGGCAGGGTTTAGATAGATATTTCATCAAAAATATGAATAATATCCAGTTTAAATGTGGACGTAGATGACTATATTTCAGAGCCATCAATCTCCCCAAGCTTAAACTTGATCGTCCCCGAGCAAGAAAACCAAAATCAAAAATAAACTCGACATTTAAACTGAAATAACGAGATGATGATCTTACTCATGATTGGTAGTCTCATGTTTCCTCCACTTCATAAATCTGAAAAACTTTAGCATAGATAGAGTAATTTCAAGCATATCACACGGGTTTTATGCATCCTTATAGCGCATCAAAATTGTTGTTAACATGGATGATTCAAATGAGTAAACTTTATTCCATGTCATGTAATCAACTCATAGGCTTGCCTTTGAAAAATAAAGTATAATCATGTAAATTGAGAGTGTGAGAGTTGTCATGAAAGGCATATATACTAGAGTGTCTCAATTTTCCAACATCAATAAATCAAGACTTTTCAATTCATTGTCCTTCAAGAATTTCAGTTCTTGAGTAATTGAGAGCATGCCAAACATTTGTATTACTTTATCGAGCTATGATGGACACTCGTGGCATCACTAAGGTTTTTGTTCCTTTTAGATAATGATCACTCATAACAGCCAGAGGAGTGATTCAATCATGAACACAGCTACCCGAGAGTGCCAAGAATCTTATCCACTATAGCATTGCTGCTACATGTATTTAATCAACTCATAGCCGAAATCTAGGAGTTTCCTCCATGAAGATCGTTCGTAGGCCAGCAGAGTTGTTGGCATCCCATGAAGTTTGACACGCATAAAGCTATATCATTCTTATGATTAACAAGTCAAACTTTGGCATGCTCACAAAAACCGCTAAACATTAATTCAATCGAACAAATCCTTTTAAAGGGAGCTATCAAATCAATCAACAATTTTAGTGGCATTGAGTGTCTCTAGAGATAAGCCTTCAAGACTAAGCACTACAATACCCAAGCCTTCAATTGTGAGACTTTTTCTTATTACAATTGTTTAGCAATTTTTAGGCAAGACTCAGTTAACTACAAGAGCTGGAACAAAATGTACCCAACTAAATACCCATGCGAACAAAAATCTTACTATAATACAAAGACTCACTCAACCAATATAATATCTCAACATTTACTACTAACTAGGATGGGTTTCTCAAACTTCAAAAGTGGGGAGTCATAAGGCATACCTCTCATGTTTGGTTTCACTTCTCTCTTCCTTTTTTATTTGCTTCTTGGAAACTCGAAGTCGATCACTCTCCTGCAAATATATGAGAACCTCGAGGCGGAAAGAAAAGATAGAGGGAAAATAAAGAAAAAAGGAGTAATCTTTTTGTGGTTTTTAAGTGAGGGAATTTAAATAATAGAAAATTGGTGGCAAATCTCGGCTAGAAAATTCTCAAAAGAAAATAGAAAGAACTAAAAATAAAGTGTTGGGGAAACCAACAGGAGTGCTTATAAACTCGAATTAAAAACATAACCTCGAAATAAATAAAAGCAAATGAACGCCAAATAAATATACATGAGGAAACTTCCCCAAGCTTAGGCTTTTGAAAGCCCTTCAAATCATTCTGGTGGCGGGAAAAAGTCGTTACTCCAGTTTGCAAATTGAGTTGAGAGGTTACTAGTTGTTCCTCGGAGGTTCAAAGAGAGGCTATGCATCCTCTCCATAGTCCCTCCAAGTTCTTGGAAGTCTTGGTATGTAGCGAACCGGGTTTGCGGCTGCTCCTCTTCTTGGTCCTCATCCTCCTCCGAAACCTCCTCCTCGGTTTGGTGTTGCTCAACGTGTAAGTCATATAGAAAACATCCTTCCTCGATAGAGAAAATACCATTAGGCATAGGAGCGGGCTAGAGACGCCCACCTCCAGCAATATGCAGGTAATAAACATCCCTCTCCTAGTGAGCATTCCACAAGCTTTTAAAGTAGAGAAACCAACACGTCGCTCACCTAGCACAGGTTGCAACTCACCTAGGTCGATGCCTAGGGAGTGGCAAGCACGGTGATGACGCCTCCACCTATGATTGGTCCTTGGCTTTGGGAGGATTGGTGCTCCAGGTAGCGCACAAGGATTGCGCCCAAGTTGAGTGACAAGCCGTAGTTGATGTAAGCAGCCTTTGCAAGGACTAAGATGTCCTCCTCGTTGAGTCTCGTGACCTAATTACGTGCCTGCAAGGTGTTAGCAATAACATAGAACAAATAGAGAATTGCAGGATGTTGAATATTCTTCCCCTTGCCCACTCTAGTAGTGAAACTCATTCCATTATAATATTGTGAAGGGGAAGGGTCTAAGCTAGTAAAGGATGCGCGTAAGGCATTAACATCATTGTTTGGAATATTAAAACATGTGCACCATTCATCTAGTGTTAAAGTGTAGTTGTTATTCATAAGTTGGAAAGAAATCGTGTCCTCTCCTTGTCATAGTTTAACGGTGCTTTGCAACGAACTTAGGAATTCAATAGTTAAGCGGCGATAAGTAGGCACATCATTATACACAAAGTTTTGTAGGCTAGCTCTATTGCAAAGTAAATTGAAGTCATCGGAAATACCGAGTTGGTTCAATATAATGGGGCAAGCCCACTTGGTGGCCTTCACTTCGCGGTTCTTGATCTTTTTGAAGCAATCACGTTGGAGTTCATCCCTCCTTGACCAACCAAACATTTAGATCTAGCAAGCCCAAACCAAGCAAACCGAAAAGGAGCACATCCTGAAAAAGGGCAATAATCGTATCCCCATGCGTTCTTGAGTGACAGCTCGAGAAGCGATAGCGGTGGCACGAGCACGAGTTTGGCTCCTTGTGTTCATCATCTAAAACGTTGAAGAAAGACAAAAATAAAACTTTTTGATCCAACAACAGTAAATATAACATATTCCTCATCATAACACACTAAAGAATCTCCTCAAAATAATAATCTAGGCAAGAGAGTGATGACTGCAAGTGCACATATTGTTTGTAGCTAGTTTTGAAATAACGATATCGATCCCACAGGGAGCAGGAGTCTCAAGTCTAATAACTCTTGGAATAAGTATTACAATAGAAATGCTAGATAAAGTTCTAAGTGGCAAGATAAAATGCGAGTATTGTGTAAAAAGGTGTTTTTGGGTTTTGGGTATAAGAGCAATAATAAAGTAAAGTAAAACAACTGAGTACAAAAAGTAAGTATCGCGTATGTAAGAGAGATTGGAACTGCAGTAGGGAAAAATATTCTCAGGGAGTAGCGGATACACCACTAGTATTGTAAGGATCTAAGATAAAGATTATCATCATGAACATTCTCAACTATGTATGTGTGGGAGGAACTCCATAATTGGACAAATAGGCAGCAACCGCTGCTCACATCATCCTCATAACCACAGCAGTCAGCAATCAACATCAATCGAATTACTCGCTATTAAGGAACGTAATCCCGTAGGACGTATCCCATGGCATGGATAGTGTTCCGTGAGTTTCTCGGTTCCCAAGTTGATACGTAAGGGGTGCTAACAACTTTATAGTCACTATAAGTGCTAGCACACCTCCGTCTACCAACAAGTAGTTTCCTCCATCGAGTCCCCACGAGAGGCAAATATTGAGAGGTCGACTTCTCTCAACATCAAGATGTAGAATATCTAACACATGGTCACAGCGATGAATATCATAATAGACTTTATCTTATTTCAATCTCATACTAGGGTTTCTCCATCTCCCCAAGAACTAATGTTCTACTCAGACATGGAGGCAATCAACATCATAGCAATGGTAATGGAAACAATCATAGATGAATAGTACTTGTACAAATCCACAACGAGTACGGGAATTACAACAAGATCTAGACAAGATGTAGATGGGATTGATGGAGATGGTGGTGATGCAGCGCTGGATGATGAAGATCGATGCCTTAGCCTCACGGATCTGCGCAGGGCGAAGATGGATCCTTGGTGGATGAGTTCCCTCTCCAGATGCCTCCCGGAGTGAGGTTTCTGCAATTTCTGGGTCTTCTGTATGTCGTCTCCTCGAACCAATTGCACATGGTGAAACTATTTGACGAGGCGGAGGCGGCGCCAACTATATGGCCGGAGCTATATGGCCGGAAAAGTTGCCTTGGTCGTATAGTTGGTCGTTGGACTCTCTGCCTCCCTTGTTCGTTTCTGGTTTCTTCTAGTATTATTAATATTTCCCAAATAAGCGATTTACGTTGTTTTTGACTCATTTTCTCCATAGTACAACTGCTCCAAGAATTGTATCCATTGGATCCATCATATGTCCTAATCCTGGTGAAAACAGACATAAAATATGCACGCGAGCGCCATAAAATACCAAGATCCTACATCTAAAATGCAAAACATGATGCAAATATGCACTCATCAACTTCCGCAAGCTGAGACTCTTGTTCGTCCCGAGCAAGTTTTAGCTTAATGGATGTGATCCTCATATTCATGAAGCTGAGTCGATAAAACAAATGAGGTAGTTGCAACATGTGTTTATCATGTACGATACATAGGAATAAGTTCATGAACAGTACCTTACTTGAACCATCTGAATAGTATTAGCAGGCTTCCACACCTTAGTGATCAACAGTTCATAAAAGGTGAATCTCAACATAATGTAAAAGTATCCGGTTCAACCGAATGAGTTGGCGAGGTAGTCCCAAGTGTTTTAGGATCAACATATTCACTTGGGATTCAGAATCTCAAAAGTGTCTCTTTGTTATACTACAATACAATGGTATATGCCTACTTGCTCTTTGCACATTCGCCCTTTTTATTTTTCTTTTCTTTTGTATATATGCTCACACTTTTGTTTAAGTGATGTGCAAAGGAGATAGCCATACATTCCACTTCATGTAGGAATTCAAAGTTTAACGATCTCAATTATCAAATTCCAATTGTATATGAAGCATTCTTATGACTTGAAGATTCTACCTTGACTTGTTCTCACTCTATTTTGATAGCACTTTCATTTTCCTTTGTTTAAGGTTTCTTTTTCAACTTAACTGTATAGATAATTTTACTTTGTAAATCAAATCGTAGACCTACATCATATTTACCAAATCATCTTTAAGTGTTCCATTAATACCAATGGTGTGGAAGACTCATATTGCTATCATCAAGTGCAAGTAAGATTATACTCAAGCCATTCATATATCAATAAAGTAAACACAAACTCAATATTTCTCCATATATAATAATAAACTCGGAATTTCATAAAAGGGATCGACTATTCCTGAAGGGAATTCTAATGGTGTAAACTTTATTGCTAGTTTGAACTAATGCGAACATAGTAATAAAAACTTATAGGATAGATTACAAGGTCTTAAAGATCCCCCCAAGCTTGGAATCAAGCCAGGCGGGATCAAATAATCCCTTGCGATTATTTGATACCGTGATTTTTTTAGATCACTGTGGAGCCATGGCACGTGGTATCTTCTCCTCACGGGCTAGCATGAGGCGGAGGGATTGATTGACATCTTCTAATTCTTTAACACGCAGCTTGTAGAAAAGATTGTTTCTCTCCAGCACCTTAACTTGTTCTTTAATGAACTCATTGTTATCCTGAAGTGTTTGTAGTGCTTTAAGACTCATAGAAAAACCTGCTTCGGTTGTCTGCTTGATATCTTCATCAAGTTTATCAAGATAAAGTCGCAACAATCGAAGGTGTTTGGGTGTCCCTGGCGTCTCCTTGTCCAACTCTTCAATCTTCAGCTCCAGGGCCTTCAAATCCCTCTTCCGACACCCATGGTCGGTGTCGAGGAACTCTATGGGGATGGCCTTGATCTCCTTGCCTTGCTCGCTATTGCTGCCGATCTCCATGGGAGCTTTTCTTCTTGACCTCTATCCCTTGGTTGAGGTCCTCACATGCGAATAAGAGGTAGATTGGTTTCTGGTGATTATGATTAGAGAGAGACAATGGTAGTATATAAAGGGGGTCAGAGGTCGGTAAAACTCGTGAAAAACACCAAATTGTTGCCCAAGAAAAGAATCTAAACGAAACTGGAAAAGAAATCATGGATTTGGAAGTTTCCTGCCGCGTAACGGCCAACTATACGGGCGCACCCCGTATAGCTCCGGCCGCATAATTGGTTCCGGGCAGATATTTCCAAATATCCTGAGTCCAGGTCGATTAAATCTCAACTCGGAACCGACAATAACGTAGTTTAGTTTTTTTAAAGCAATAAACAAAAAATCAAATGAAAAAGTGTCTGAGAGTTTAACGACCAACTATACAGCCAGAATTTTTGGTTCCGGTCGTATAGTTGCGACCGTATAGATACAAACACCGAAAATCAAAAGTGTATGAGAGTTTAACGACCAACTATATGGCTAGAATTTTAGCTCCGGTCCTATAGTTACGAACGTATAGATACAGACACCAAAAGCAAAACTATCTAAGAGTTTAACGACCAACTATATAGCTAGAATTTTTGGCTCCGTTCGTATAGTTGCGACCGTATAGGCTCAGATAGCGAAAAAAATTCACGAAGATAATACAGAGAGTTTAATGGCCAACTATACGGCGGGAGCTTCCACTCCGGTCGTATAGCTCCGTCCGTATAGTTGGTAAAAACTCTCTAAAGCTTCAGAAAAACACAAGGAATTCAAAGGCAGAATTTTCAAAAGTAAAAATTGTAAAAACAAATCACTTATTTGGGTAAGAACACTTACCTTGCACTTATCATAGTTTATTCGGGGATAAAAAGTTCCTCCCACAACAAAGACTTCTTCTCTCTCGGAGGAATTGACCTTAATTCATTGAATAATTCTCGTAAACGAAAATCACTAGGACTAAAGTTCCTCTCAATAAGATTCATGTCTTGGGGGGCAATCATGGACACTTCATCCAACATCTTTATTTCTTGCATCTGCATAATCTAACACTCAAATTCTTGAAGTAAAAGAATCCAACGGATCAGTCTTGGCTTATGGTCTTTCCTTTCAAGGAGTTATTTTAAGACATCATGATACGTGTGACCTCTTACCTTTGCATCAACTATATATGAACAAAATTTATCACAATAGAAAAATATAGCAAAATGTTCCTTTTCTTCCTTAGGATAGTTCTTTTGAGCACCATTAAGAGTTCTACTAGCATTATGTATAATAGTAAATCTACGACCAATATGTTGTCCCAGAGTTACTCCTACAACATCATTACTAGCTTCACATATTAAGTCAAAGGTTGTATCCTAGATAGGTGGTTTAATGATGGGAGCACGAGATAAAGCATTTTTGAGTTTATCAAAGGCTTCAAGACACTTATCATCAAAATTAAATATTATTCCCTTTTGCAGGAGGTTAGTCAAAGGTTTAGATATTCCAGAGAAATTTCTAATGAACCTTCTATAAAACCCACATGACCAAGGAAACTTCTTATACCTTTAATATCCCTAGGTTGTGGCATTCTCTCTATTGCTTCAACCTTAGCTCTATCAACTTCAATTCCCTTACCTGATACCTTGTGTCCAAGGACTATACCTTCTTTGACCATAAAATGGCACTTCTCCCACTTTATAACAAGATTAGTTTCTTCACAACGCTGCAAAACTCTTTTGAGATTATCCAAGCAACTAGTAAACAAAGTACCATAGATAGAAAATTCATCCATAAATACTTCCATTATAAGTTCTATAAAATCCGCAAAATAGCAGTCATGCATCGTTTAAAAGTAGCTGGAGCATTACATAAACCAAAAGGCATACATCGATAAGCATGTAAACCATAAGGACTAATGAAAGTTGTTTTAAGTTGGTCATCAGGATGAACAACTATCTGAGAAAAACTAAAGTCTCCGTCCAAGTAGCAAAAATGAGTATGGTTTGATAACCTTTCTAAAGTTTGATCTTTGAACGATAATGGATAGTGATCTTTCCTAGTCTCTTTATTTAAGTTTGTGAAGTCTATGCACATCCTATGCCCAACAATAGTTCTAGTAGGTATCAATTCATTGTTTTTATTAGGAACAACAATAAAACCACCCTTCTTAGGAAAACCGTGAACAAGACTTACCCATTCACTTTCTTTAACATGATAGATTATACATGCGTCTAGTAGGCATACAATTTCTTTTCTTACCACTTCTTTCATTTTAGGCTTCAATCTTCTATTAAATTCTGCAACTGGTTTAGCACCTTCTTCCAAGAATATATGATGGATGGCTATCATGGGATGGATGCCCTTCAAGTCATCCATTGAGTATCTAAAGGCTTGACGATGCTCCTTAAGTATATTCATGAGTTCTTCTTCTTCTTATCCTGAAAGTTTAGCAATAATAATAACAGGGAATTTATTTGTATCATCTAAAAACCTGTATTTAAAATTTTCTGGTAGAGTCTTCAACTCAGGGGTGGTAGTTCCTCGTCCCCTCTATTTTCTGGCTCTTCAAAAGCCTCATCGGTTGGAGGCCCCAAAATGCAAAGTGAGTCGAATTCATCTTCTAGTTATCCCAGGGACTTGTCCTCCATAACTATTTCTCCATAGTTTGGATTTTCATCCACTTCTTCTTCTAGATTACTAAAGAAAAGAGCCGCCATTTCCTCAATAGTTCTCTCTTCTTATTCTTCTTATATCTATGGAGGACTATCATTAAATTTGAAAAAATGGAATTTACTTTCCATTCCCCCAAGCTTAAGAGACACAATCTCCTTCTTGAAATTAACATAGGCACCTATATCACCCAAAAAGTTCCTTCCAAATATAATTGGGTAAAGAGTGTCAGCTGGCATATCAACAACTACAAAATCAATAGGAAAGTTTTTGTTGCCAATTGTGACAGTTGCATCTTCAACTACTCCCATTGGAATTCTAAGGTTTTTATTGGCTAACATAATTGTCATATCAATATTTTCAATTGTAGCTGGTTCTATTTCTTCTTTTATTTCTAAGTAGAAATCATAAGATATAACATTAACTTCGGTGCCAATATCACATAAACCGTAGTGCGAAGTTTCTTTAAATATGCAGGGAAGAATAGGCTTACCCACATCTTTTACCTTTGTTTTACCTTCAACCAATATGGAAGTCTCTTCATCAAGTTCAACTATGTTACAATATGCGTACATTGCCATAATTGCTTCCTTGGTTACCTCTTCATCTTTGGTCTCTTCAAGATGTTCCACTTCTTTTGGCATGCTTTCCTCTTCCTTCTTCTCCTATACTACTTTGACCTGTTCACATTCAAAAATATGCTTTTGTGCAGTGTTAGGGAAAGGAATTTCATATATTGGTTTTACGGAGGCCAGTGTTGCTTTATCTTTTCTTTTCCTTTCAGGTTCGGGTGGTGGATCATACTTGACTGGACCCTCGTTTGGAGCTTTGATATGTTCTGTAAAAGCTTTAACAACTTGCAACACAAGATCTGAATCCAAATAAAGTTCTTTAGATAATTCTTTAACAACATGGCCTTTTTTTATTGTAATCATGAATACAATCATGCTCTATTTCTACGCCTCCTTTGCTTCCTAGACCAAAATTCCATGAAACTCTATGATCACGAATTCTATTAAGTAAATCCCAAGCTTTAGGTATAGGAAGATTCATAAAGGCTCCTTCTGCGAAAGAGTCTAGTTCAATTTTATTAGGTTCAATTAAACCGCCATAAAAGATATGTAGTAAATACCATTCAGGCAAATCATGATGAGGACATAGTCGTAGTAAATCTTTAAATCTAATATAAGCTCTTACCAGTCCTTCATTAGAACGATTCTTCCAAGTCATTATAAGACGCCTGATTCCAAAATATTTTGATAGAAATTCACATGCCAGATTATCCCACTTAGTAGTGGCTTCAGGGGGTAGAGATCTATACCATGAGAGAGGTGTACTTGTCAAAGTCTGACTAAAAAGTTTAACCCTTACCTCATCAGCGGTATATCCTATCAATAGAAAAGTGCCACATATGTCTTTAAAACATGCAATATGCTCATATGGATCAGGATCTTCTTCATCTCGAGTAAATTGCTTCTTATGTAGAATACTAAGTAGTAGAGGATTTATTTCAAACCCCCTTGTCTTCTCATTGGAGTTGTCTCTTTTATATATATCATAGGGCTACCCAAAGTGGTTGAGTGGTCTAGGACTAGTCATATGCTCAAACTCCATCATGTTCGTGGAAACCTATAACTCAAAACAAAATTTAGCAAGACAAAAATAAATAAGCAAAAACTAAAAGACCTACAGCGCTTAGCTCCCCAGCAACAACGCTAGAAAATAGCTTGATGACTGCAAGTGCACATATCATCTGTAGCTAGTTTCGAAATAAAGATATCGATCCCACAGAGAGCAGGAGTCTGAAGTCTAATAAACCTTGAAATAAGTATTACAATAGAAATGCTAGATAAAGTTGTAAGTGATAAGATAAAATGCGAGTATTGTGTAAAAAGGTGTTCTTCGGTTTTGGGTATAAGAGAAATAATAAAGTAAACTGAAACAACTGAGTACAGAAAGTAAGTATCGCGTATGTAAGACAGATTGGAATTGCAGTAGGGAAAAAGCATTCCCCGTGAGTAGCGGATACTCCACTAGTATTGTAAGGATCTAAGATAAAGATTATCATCATGAACATTCTCAACTATGTATGTGTGGGAGGAACTTCGTAATTGGACAAATAGGCAGCAACCGCTGCTCACATCATCCTCATAACCACAACAATCAGCAATCGATATCAATCGAATTACTGCGCTATTAAGGAATGTAATCCCGTAGGACGTATCTCATGGCATGGATAGTGTTCTGTGAGTTTCCTTGATTCCCAAGTTGATACGTAAGGGGTGCCAACAACTTTATAGTCACTATAACTGCTAGGACACCTCCATCTACCAACAAGTAGTTTCCTCCATCGAGTCCCCACGAGAGGCAAATATTGAGAGGTCGACTTCTCTCAACATCAAGATGTAGAAAATCTAACACATGGTCATGATACGTCGTAAATGTATCTATAATTTCTAATGTTCCATGCTTGTTTTATATCTTCTTTCTTATGTTTTTTCCATACTTTGGAGTATTTTTATACATTTTCTGGAACTAACCTATTAACAAGATGCCACAGTGCCAGTTGCCCGTTTTCTGTTGTTTTTGGTTTCAGAAAAGCTGGAAAAGAAATATTCTCGGCATTCGACCAGACAAAAGCCAAAGTAAATATCTTGCTGGAAGACTCACGGCGCCAGAAGACGAGACAGAGAGGGGCCACGAGGTGGCCACACCACCTGGTGGCGCGGGCCAGCCCAGGCCGCGCCAGGGGGTGGGGTGGGCCCCTCGGGTGCCCACCGACCTTTCCCTTCCGCCTATAAAAGCCTCCCGGGACAAAAACCCTAAGTACCCGATCAAAATCCCATGAAAGAGTCTGTAGCCGCCGCCATCTCCATCCCTAGATCGGGAGGGATCTGAAGCTCTTCCCGGCACCCTGCCGGAGGGGAGAGATCACCCTGGAGGCCTTCTTCATCACCATGACTGCCTCCGGTGTGATGCGTGAGTAGTTCATCCCTGGACTATGGGTCCATATAGTAGCTAGATGGTTGGTTCTCCTCCTTTGTGCTACCATGTTTAGATCTTGTGAGCTCCGTTCATGATCAAGATCATCTATTTGTAATCTTACATGTTGTGTTTGCGGGCATCCGATGGATATTGAGATGCTATTTCAGATTGATTATTGATTCTATCATGTATATGTTATTTGTGATCTTGCATGATTTCCGTTGTTAGTAGCTATCTTGGCCAAGTAGATGCTAGCAACTCCAAGAGGGAGTATTTATGCTCGATAGTGGGTTCATGCCTCTAGTAATCTAGGGAAGTGACAACAATCTCTAAGGTACTAGATGTGCTATTGATACTAGGGAGAAAACAGAAATCCTTTGTCCATGGGACAATCATATTGTTTACTTTACACACTTTGCTTAATGCAATTATCTGTTGCTTGCAACTTAATACTGGAGGGGGTTCGGATGATAACCTAAAGGTGGATTATTAGTCATAGATGAAGTTGGATTATGGTCTATGTATAATGTTGTAATGCCCAATCAAATCTCATAGGAGTCTAGATGATTAGTATATGCATGTATGCTTTCTCGGTGTTTGTTAATTGCCCTGCTATAATTTGTTCACCCAACATGTCATCTATCTTAAGGAGAATCACCGCTAGTGAACTATGGACCCCGGTCCATTCTTTTACCATCAATCTACCATCTATTTACTGTTTACTGTTTACTTTATGCAAGCAATTAGTATGTTCCACACAATACGTTTAATCCTTTGTTTTCAGCAAAACCAGTGAGAATGACAACCTCACTGTAAGTTGGGGCAAAGTTATGTGGTTGTGTTGTGCAGGATTCCAAGTTGGAAACAACTCCTTGGAGTTGTTTCCTTGCTCCTACTGGTTCGATAACCGTTTCATAACTGAGGGAAAACTTGCTGCTGTGCTCATTATACCTTCATATTGGGGTTCCCAACGAGCTCGATATATTTTGAGCCATCAAGCCTTTTTTCTGGCACCGTTGTCGGGGAGTCAAGGACATCTTCACAAGGGGAGTCCCTCACAACCAATATCTTTACTTTGTTTTTTGTTTTGCTTAGTTTATTTCTGCTTTGTTTTCTTGTTTCTTTTATCAAAAACACAAAAAAATAGTTGAACTAGTTTGCTTCCTTTTATTAAAAACACAAAAAAATTGCTATAATTGTCACCTTATTCTTTGCTCACCATGTTGATCCCTAAGTTCACTCTGAAATACCTTTCAATAGGTAATGGCTCTATAATTGGGAAAGATAATATTGAAGAATTCTTTAATCATGTTAGCAAGCATGAGGATATTGTGGATAGATCCCTAGCAGAACTTGCTCCAAATTATGAAATTACTGCAGCTTCTTTAGTTCACATGTTGGAAGCTTGGTTTGTTAACCTTAACCCCATAATGCAAGTAATGTTTCTTAAACTTAAAGATATTGAGGACACTGAAAAGAGAGATTTTATTCTAGAAACGTTGCTTAAAGAATTCTATGATGTTGTTAAGGAAGCTAGAAAAGTCTTTGATCGTTTTAATATGCTAGGCTCATGTGTAGATGTTATTGGTACACGAGAAAAGATGGAAAAAACCAAACCTAAAGATGGGGAGGAAATTAAGACACCAATACCTTTTAAACTTGTAGGAATACATGAAGCCTTAGAAAAGAATTTTGATTGGATTTGTTCCTAAAAACCCGTTTGATGAAAATTGTGAACCCAATAGCATTGAGAGAGGATCCTCTAGAACTTATTTGGATGAGATACCTTGACTTGTTGAAGATATTTCTGGTATTGATCTTAATACTTCTTCATTTGAGAATACTTTATTCTTGCTTCTTATGCCTAGCTCAAAGGCGTTAAAGAAAAGCACTTATTGGGAGATAACCCAAATTTTTAGTCAATAAATTTTTCTCTTTTTGAGTCTTGGAAGTTATTGCCACAGTAATCACCCCTCCTTATCCTTTGTGTGGTTTTTGTGCCAAGAATAACCTCTAATGAGAGAGAAGTAAGACTTGGGAAAGTTGCTGTCCTGAAACAGATTTTTTTGCTTCGCTATAAAAATTCGTGAAAAATCTCTGTATGTCGGATTGACCTGTAATTTTTTTTGCTTCTGCCCCAGGTAGTTATCCAACTTTTGTTTGTTTAATACTTTTCGATTTGAGCAACATAAGGTCTTCGAAAAAATCGGTTTTTACCTGCTGGTCTGTTTTGACAGATTTCTGTCATTATTTGCATTTGCCTCTTAATCTCTTTCTCTTTGAGTTCTCTTTGATCACTTGAACTTTTAAAAGGAATTGCTACAGTAGATTGTGTTTTAATGGAAGTTTTACTTGTGTTGAAACTGAACCTAAAGACTTTTTTATCTTGAGTACACTAATGTTGCTAATGAAGATTGTGTGAAGTTTTGTATGAAGGAAATTTTAAAGTGTAGGGAAGAACAATGTGATAAGATGAAGTATGGACAAAAGCTCAAGCTTGGGGATACCACCTGTGTCATCCCAAGAAATATTCAAGAAGTACAAGCGTCAAAGCATGGGGATGCCCAAGGCATCCCCTTCTTCATCAATAAAAATCTCAGGTTTCTTCCAAACACTTCATTTTTATTGTTTCATGCACAATTGTGTTGTTCTTGGAGCGTCTTCGTTTTCGTTCTTAGTTTTCTTCTTGCTTAGTTTGTTTGAATAAATTAGTTGGACCCCCGCATTCATATATAGTTTCAAATAAGTTGATTTGGATTGGAAAAGAGTAGGAAAGTTCATGCTTATAAGTGGTACAAAAAGGAGCTTGTTTTTGACTGTGACAGGCTTTGTCATGTCATGTTTGATATTGCTTTGACTTTACGCTTAGTGATTATTGTTGTAGCATGACTTGTTGCAAACAATTGAGATTGCTTAATGTGCCTGATGACCCACAAGTATAGGGGGTGTATCGCAGTATTTTCGATAAGTAAGAGTGTCGGACCCAATGAGGAGCAGAAGGTGCTGGCTAGTGGTATGGATCAGGAATTCTCTGCAAATACTTAACAAACGGATTTTTAGGGTTTTCGATAAAGCAAGTAAACAAAGTATGAGTAAATAAAAGACAGTAGGAACAAATGCAGCAAGTGGCCCAATCCTTTATGCAGCAAAGTTCAAGCCGGTTGTATTTCTATAGATGACCAAATGTTCTCGAGGACACATGGGAACACTGTCAAGTGCTTTCGCTTCATATAGTCGATTAATCTTCTCTAGCTTGCTAAGTGTTGTGTGGGTGAACCTGTGCTAATGTACCGCCCCATCCAAGACTAATACATACTTGTGATTATACCCCTTGCAAACATCCATAAGTACAAGAAAGTAATTAAGGTAGAAACCTAACCACAACTTTAAACTCTAAGACCCTTACGTCCCTTGTGCAATGGTTTCCTAACGGGGGTTCAGGTTTCTGTCACTCCGGCAACCCCTACGATTAGTAGCCAAATATATAATGCATTCCCCTAGGCCCATATAGGTGAAGTGTCATGTAGTCGATGTTCACATGACACCACTAGAAGAAGTACACCACAACTTAAATAACAATCTATTGAATCTTTCTCAACCCAACTCCACTACTAACAACAAGACTTCTCACATGTCCTCAAGAACAAAACTAAGTACTCACAAGACATCATATGGATCATGATCAGAGATGGAATAATGATGTATAACAATCTGAATATAAACAATAATTCAACGGTTCACTCAATAGCATCAACTACAAAGAGTAATCAACACCGGGAAAGTTTCCCCTATGAACTAATGCAAGATTCAACTCAATTGTTACAGCAATATGGAGATGGCGATGAGGGTGCTGATGGTGATGATGGTGGTGGTGGTGATGATGATGATGATGATCCCGATGCAGTCCAGCTTGATGGTGGTGTTGATGGCGACGATCTCCCCTCTCCGAGAAGGAATTCCCCCGACAGAAATCTATCTTCCGGAGAGATCTTTCTCTCTCGGTGTTTTTCGCCCTGCAGAGGCGGCGGAATCTTTCTGTGGTCGCTCCCTGAGTCTTAGGGTTTCGTGGGGATGATATACGCCAGAGGGGAGAGGCTGGAGTGGGCCCCTGTGGCCCACCTCCACTCCATCTTCTGGCATCCCGAGTCTTCTAGAAAAATAGGATTTTCTGTATATTTTCCCGAATTGTTTGATCTTCGCGAATTTTGCCTCCAAACAACACCTTTTCCATCAGAATCCTGACTGCAGCGGTCCATGCTCCAAAAGTCATCAACCATGCAAAAATACATGAAATAACATAATTATCACCTCTCAATACGAAATATATCAATGAATAATAGTGAATTAAGACATAGAATAGTGATGCAAAATGGACGTATCAACTCCCCCCAAGCTTAGACTTCGCTTGTCCCCAAGCGAAACTGAGCTCAATAAACATGGCCTCAAGTTTATGGAGTGAAGAGTCGATAAAAGAATATGGACAAGAAGCATCACATTCATCAAATACATAGATCATAATAGAAGACAACTCACTATTATACAACTCAACTTGCAATGAGTAAAGGAAACACAATAAAGATACATAAAGTGAATCATAATTGGTAATGGCAAACTTAGCTCTTGGTCGAAGAATAGTTGATAATTTGCTGGAGTTCACAAATAGCTGGTTTTCAATGAAAGCTTTCAAAGTAGTAAACTTCAAGATAAGAGCAAATGTGCAAAACAAGGAACATAAGAAACATGATTGAATAAATCATCATATGAATGAATGAAACACAACAACTCAAAATACTTGCTGAGATAGAAGGGAGTAGGTTTACTGACTCAACTACAAAGTAAAAGAAAGGCCCTTCGCAGAGGGAAACAGGGATTGCAAGTCTCATAAAGGGCTCCCAAAAATTATGATACTTACTAGCTTTCAGCTCTCATTGCCCCTATCATAGGCATCTTTAGGTGATTAAGGTTAAAGTGATCAAAAATGAGGATATGCATTGACAAGTTGTAAGTTGAGAATCTCATGTCTCTTGAATACGAGGGCCGCTCCTCATGCTACTCAAGTTTAGTCACCGGTAAGTTCTTGTCATCGTAAGCATATGTGTATCATAGAGAACCGCCAATGGGGTACCCCTTGCCCGATGATACGGAATAATCCCCATATCAAAATGACAAGACAAGCAGACAACAAGTATCTCAGCAATGTTCTTATTTACCATGGGAATATGGTTCTTTTTTCTCTCTTTCCTCTTTTTATAATATCTCTTTCTTTTCTTTTTCTTTCTCAATCTCTATCTCTTTTTTTTATAAGAAGAATTCTTCATAGATACTCGTTATGGTTACGCTGCAGCTTTCCACCATGTCAGCATGGATTAGACCAGCGGACCAGGCATTTCTCTAACACACACGCATAACTCCATGGACTTACAAGCTCCCCTTTCATTTCACACCGACGACATCCATAGATAAAAGAACATGATATCAACTTGGTACAAAGTACTAGTGCAATGTTGAAAGCGTTCCCCATGACAGCATGGTTCTGCTAATTCACAACTTACAAAAGCGTAAGCATATACGCAACATAGTGTTGGGTCCGCAGCATAGAAAACAAAAATTTTCCTACGGTGTGAGCTACACGCCAAGATCTATCTACTAGGTACAAAGCAAACGGGTGGACATACATCCATAGAGAACTTACCCTCGTAGACAACGAGCTTTGTTAACGAGTAGGAACTCGTGGTTGATGTAGTCGTACACTTGCCGATCTCAAGATCGTGAGGAAGTCCGAGCGCCGCAACTCAGCAGCGCATCCGCACTCGCACACACGTTCAAGCCACCGGACAACCTCCACCTCCTCACTCTAGCGATCCAGCAGAAGCAGCAACTCCTTCCAGACGAAATGCCACCGGGAACATGTATCTCGCTAATTCGAGACCATGGGGGAATAATTCTAGAGGGGGAGAGAGATCCTTCACAAGGAGGTGTGAGGAAGAAGGAGGGAATGGGTGGCCTTTTATAGGAGGAGGGGGGGTGCCCCCTCTCTCCATGGCCGGCGCATGGGGGGGTGACCCCTCACCTCCCCATTCATGTGGTGGTAACTCCTCCACATTAAAATGCCGCTTCACATTCCCTTTTAAAGTCTCCACTTTAAATGCATTAAGTTTCTCCAAATTTAATGCTCTCTCATTTAATAAAACCCTTTTATTAAATTTATTCAGAATTTTGTTAATTACTTTAATTAACAAACATTCACATATAGCCCCTTGCAATATTTCAATATCACATGCAGAACCACCTTTTGCAATTTCACCCGAAACAATTTCCGGTTTCTATTGAAACAATTCCTGCACTTTGCAATTCTTTCGTCTGAAACATATGTGCTCCAAAATGGTGTCCGGTAACTCTTAAGTGTGCCACCCTACGGTTCGCGAATAATGCAGACATGATCGAGACCCTTCTCCGATCAGTAATCAGCAGCGGGACCTGGAGATCCATACTAACTCCTACACATTCAACGATGACTCCTGTTATCGTGAGAACCTTTAACGGTTGTAACTAAATCCCTTTGTCTCTCGATATATTACATGTCCGAGATTCGATCATCGGTATCTCCATACCTAGTTTGATCTCGTTACTGACATGCACTCTTTTCTCGTTCCCGTGATATAACATTCTAGTGATCACATCGCTTGCTTGCAAGCTATCCTAATGTGATATCACCGAGAGGGTCTAGAGTATATCTATCTGACATCTGGATTGACAAATTCCACTCTTGATCCATGAGCCTCAACATAACACCTTCGTAGCACTGAACCCATCTTTATAGTCACCCTGTTACGGTGTGACGTTTGATGTTATCAAGATACTCTTCCGGTGTTAGCAATTAACATGATCTCATGGTCTAAGGATAAAGATTACTTCGTATGATGTTATAGCAATATAAACACAATGACTTGATCGTAATGCTATACTTCGGATGAATGTTCATCACATCATTCCACCAATGGTGTGACCTTGTTATTAACAACATCCAATGTCCATGATCAGGAAACCTTGATCATCCTGTTAATCAACAAGCTAGTCTATAAGAGAGGCATGACTAGGAACCCTTTTTGTTTATTAAACACACATGTATTGATGTTTCCTATCAATACAATTATAGCATGTAAAATAAACATCTATCATATACAAGGAATACATAATAACAACTTTATTATTGCCTCTTAGGGCATATTTCCTTCAGTCTCCCACTTGCACTAGATACAATAATCTAGTTCACATAGTGATAAAACACCCATGGAGTTCTGGTGTTGATCATGTTTTGCCCTAGGGAGTACTTTAGTCAACGGATCTGCTACATTCAGGTCCGTGTGCACTTTACAAATCTTTTTTATAAGAAGAATGCTTCATAGATAGCTCATTATGGTTACGCTGCAGGTTTCCACCATGTCAGCATGGATTAGACCAGCGGCCCAGGTGTTTCTCTAACACATATACATAACTCCATGGACTTACAAGCTCCCCTTTCATTTCACACCGACGACATCCATAGACAAATGAGCATGATATCAACTAGGTACAAAGTACCAGTGCAATGTTGAAAGCGTTCCCCATGACAACATGGTTCTGCTAATCCCCAACAAATAAGTGCAAGAATATACAACACAGACGACACAATGGTTCAAGTTTATTAAGGGCAAGAAAAGTAAAGTGTGCCATCAAGTTCGTGAGAGCTTTAATCACTAGTTTTCTCATAACAAGTTTAATTTGGAAGGTAAACAAAAACATGAATATACTTGGAATAGTATATGCTAGTAGGTAGGTATGGACTCTTTGGAATAACTTGGTTTAGGGAGTTGGATGCATGAGTGGAACTCATACTTGGTTGTGGAGGCTAGCAAAAGACTGAGAGGGACAAACTAGGAGAGCAATAATGGCCATAATCATGCAGAGCGACAAAACATCATTGATCAAAGCATAAAGTGATACTACAAGTTGAAAACTAAAGGATCATAAAGGCTATGGTGACTTGGAATAGTCATAACATGGTGTGAGCATGCGCCAAGTCAACCCAAATAAAGCATCAAAGGAGAATACCACTATACTATGCTTTAATATGCTAAAACAACGCATGATTCATCCAAGGCACATTAAGTAATCTCAATTGTTTATAACAAGTCATGCTACATCAAATAATACTAAGCATAAAGCCAAAACAATATCAAGCATGTCATGACAAAGCATAGGCCACAGTCAAAAACAAGCTCTCTTTACCACTTAAGCATGAACTTTCCTACTCTTTTCCAAACTAAACCAAACTATTTGAAAACCAATATATGAAAGAGGAGGTCCAACCAATTTATTAAGCAAACTAAGAAAACCAAGCAGACGAAAAACCAAAACAAAAACGAAAAAGAAGACGCTCCAAGAACAACAAAACTGTGTATGAAACAATAAAAATGAAGTGTTTGGAAGAAAACCTGAATTTTTTTATTGATGAAGAAGGGGATGCCTTGGGCATCCCCAAGCTTTGACGCTTGTACTTCTTGGATATTTCTTGGGGTCACATGCGTTGCATACCCAAGCTTGAGCTTTAGTCCATCCTTCATCTCATTACTCATTCCTTCCATACACCTGAAATTTTTCCTTCATACAAAATTTCACACAATCTTTATTAGCAACATTAGTGCACTCAAGATAATAGGTCTTTAGGTTCAGTTCTAAGACCAATAAAACTTCCATTAAAACACAAGCTACCGTAGCACTTCCCTCAAAAATCTCAATTCCCTAAAAAAACTCAAAAAGGAACCAACAAGAAGCAAATGCAGAAAATGGCAGAAATCTGTCAGAACAGACCAGCAGGTAAAGATGAATTGTTTCGAAGACCTTGTGTTACTGAAATCAAAATGTGTTGAACTAACGAAAGTTAGATAACAACATGGGGCAGAAGCACAAAAATTCACGCCTCAAAAGGACGTACAGAGATTTTGCACGAATTTTTACGGTGCAGCAGACAAATCTGTTTCGGGACAACAACTTCCCAATCATTACTTCTCTCTCATTAGAGGTTACTCTTAGCACAAAAAGCAAATAAAAAGGATAAGAAGCGGTTACTACTGAAGTAATAACTTCCAAGACTCATCTAAAACTTTTAGGTTATCTCCCAATAAGTACTTTTCTTTAACGCCTTTAAGTTAGGCATGATAGTTTGAGAAGATGCTCACATAAGAAATATGAATTGAAGTAAAAGAGAGCATCAAAAAGCAAACCCAAAACACATTTAAGTCTAACCCACTTCCTATGCATAGGAATCTTGTATGCAAATAAATTCGCAAAGAACAAAGTGACATGCATAGGAAGATAAAACAAGAGTAACTTCAAAACTTTCAGCACATAGAGAGGTGTTTCAATAGCATGAAAACTTCTACAACCATATTTTCCTCTCTTATAATAATTTTCAGTAGCCTCATGAATAAACTCAACAATATAACTATTACATAAAGCATGCTTTTCATGATATACAAACACATAATTTTTATCAAGCTCAAAAATAGTGGGATTAAAACCTTCAATCCCACTTTTAATAATTCTATAACAAGATGGCTGATCATTCAATATAGGACCATCGTCTAGAGCTTTATCATAAACATTTTCTAAGCAAAACTCTTTAATACCATGCAAACCGAAGTTAAGTACAAATAAAGTATCCTATATCCTATATAACTAAGAAGATCATCCCCACTACCTTATTTCTCTCAACATGTAGCTATGCCACCTCATCGGTCCCACCACATCACACAACTTTGTCCACGTCATCCCGGGGATGCAGAGCTCGCTGGCCTGTTCGTGTGTGATGCCTTCCCGACTTCCATGCCCCATCGCTTCCCCTCCCAATTCTGTCAACATAAATGCGATTCACAATTATATCAAGCGATCTACTTCTCCTGTTGATCCAATGTCACGTCCGCTACCATCATCATCCCTCGCCCCTCTATCCCAATTCGGTGTTTGGTTCAGCAGATCATCCCTCTGAGCCTCCCCTCAATTGGCGACAGTTATTCTCAAGGAAGACGATGCCCTTCACAATGAATTTAAGTGCCCTCCATAGTAGCTGAAAGTTCATCTCCGTCCAGATCTGAGGAAATCTTGGTTGGATCTGCTTCGTCACCTCTTGCCTCCTTTGATTCAACATCACGAGGTCTCCATCACAGTCAATTCTCGACCACAGAATAATGATGCCATCTTGGCCGTCATGCTCATCATACTCTCACCTCCGGTCAGTATATATTCCCTAGCCTATGTGACCCTAGCCTATGTGATCTCATTAACCTGTAGTCTGAAGATGTGTTAGTCCCTGATCTCTCCATAGGTACATGGCCTAGAAGAACCTCAAGCACCCTCAGATTCTTAATTTGTGGATCTACGCTGCTGCTGTCTTTCTTACGTTTACATATGTCGTCCTTTCTTCTTGCTGGATATTTGGACACTTGGTATATATATGCCACTATGATTCATCGTCCTCCTTCGTGATTTTTATGGTTCATTGTTATTTTTACTACTATGCGGTTTTGTTTCATGGATGTTTCTGCAAGCAAGCACCTTTTGTCTATTCACTCTTAACAGGTATGTAATACCAATTCTCTCTATTTTGCCTTCATAATGTATATATGTTTACCGAACTGTAAAAGGTAAATGTATATAATGTATAGACTGATTTTGTCCCTCAAACAGAATCAACCACTCATGGTGATTGGTGTGGCATTTCATTTATTTCAAGATCCTGCATCTCTATTAAGTGGTATGCAATATATTTTTTGTTTTCAAATATTGGTAATTAAAAAGGACATCAACAACATGAGCCTTATATCAGGTAGCAAAAGTGGTACATAACTACGTATACGTTTTACCTTTTATATGAGATGTTTGTTTTTCTGTCGAATGAACAAATAGTTTTGATTGTTTGCTTTTCCTTGATATTCAGTGTAGGATCAACAGCTGTTTGGGGTCTTTTCAGATATCGAATTGTTTTCTTAGCCTAACCCTTTCCTTCTACTCCTATTTTACTATTGATTGGACATACCCCTTACTGTTGAGAAATTTGATTTTCTAAATACCTTAATTGGTTCGTCAGACTAGATATGGTCTGTTCACTTGCTTTCTACATTGACATTTCTTCATTCCTCTTGCAATTATGAAATAAAATAAGTTCATATATTAGAAAAAAAATATAGCGTGTGTGCATTGGAGCTGACTGAAGACAATTCAAGTCTGCAATTTCAACCTTCGGCCAACATTGTCTCCGTCAAAAATCAAAGGAGTATTTGTGTACGAGTGCAGCCATCAATGGCAAAAGAAAGGTTGTGCTCCAGTTTATAGCTTTTGCTCTCATTGGGCATCAATTCCACTACTCCGGAGACTTAGGTTGTCTATATATACAACAAAACTTGCTGATTTGACACCAGTGTATGTTGGTCCATGTGTACCAGCTCCCATCTATACTCAGATCTCATAAATATTATCTCACAAAGTTCTCATTCATGGTTGACAAGACATGTTTTGGGTCTACTAAAGCACGGATTGAGTAGATTAATGTGGTGTATTTCAATTTTAATTATATATATCACCATCCTCTACTTCTCCCTGTGTTGCTATGTTTTCCTATACGATTCAAAGGAGTCATATCTACTTCATCTAAGTTTGACTTTCTAACGGCAATGTTCAAACTACTTTATTGGGTGCTCTATCTGACTTTGATTGACACTTCATATTTTTTATATTATCCCGCAACAACGTGCGGGGAATTGTCTAGTTATCATAGATAACATGAGCATAACATTATCCTCCTTTGGTAAGTATGGGGGGCAATCAAATAATGTAAGGGATAAAGAGTTACTCTCGTTAGAAGGTAGGCATGGGTAGCTAATCCATTCTTCCTCCTTTTGTTCATCACTCTCCTCCTCTTTTTCATCTAATGAGCTCTCAGGTTCATCAATTTCTTCTTCCATAAGATCCTGCAAGGCATTAGTCTCTTCCATTTGTGGAAAGCATCTATTAATATATTTAAGAATATAGCCATTTTCTTCCTTGTAATTATCAAAGCAAAATTTAAGTATACCATAAACCTCATATTTATAAGGTGAATCATTAATATTTTCAAGCAAACTAGTAAGTTCAAATGCACCCTTCCAAGCAATAAATTCCTCAATTTGTTTCACATCATAAAAGTCATAATTTACTTTAACATAAGAAGATATGGTAACATTATCATTTTACTCACATTGAAAAGGGAGGTGTTTATACCTCTTACAGCAACAAGATTTATCAAAGCAGTAAGTAACATTATAAGTAGAGCACACGTTTCTAGCAATGGTATACAATTTATCAATTTGTTCCCATAAGTGTTTCCTTTTTTGTGACAAGCGGTGTTCCTTATAATAATATTTTTGTTCTTCCATGAACCCACCTTGCCAATAAGATTCGGTTTCAAAGAAAACAACCATTGATAGAAAGCATGATAAAGCAAGACTATAACAGACCAACGAAAATAACAACTATAGTAGGAACTAATTTCTTTTGTATTTTTGATAAAGAAACGCAAACAAGGCGGAAATAAACTAAGCTTGAACAATAGTGATTCCAAGTGGACTTGATAAATAAAGCTATGCTCCCCGGCAACGGTGCCAGAAAATAGTCTTGATCACCCACAAGTATAGGGAGTGTATCGCAATATTTTCAAGGGAAGTGAAACCCAATTTATTGATTCGACACAAGGGGAGCCAAAAAATATTTATAAACCTTAACAACTGAGTAGTCAATTCATCTGCATCTGGAAACAATCTTGCTCACAGCAGTTTATCAGTAGCAACAGTTTTGTAGTAGGAATAGTAAAGTAACAGCAGTAGTAAAGAAAAGACAGCAATAACAATAGCAGTAAATAGTAGGATTCGAGTGCGGTAGGCATAGGGATGGATGGACGGACGTTGCATGGACAAGACAATTAACATAGCAATCAGTACATAGGGCAATTGCAGATAAATAAGATAAAGCATCCAAGTACTAGATAATCCTAGGCATGTGTTCCATATATAGTCATACGTGCTCGCAATGAGAACTTGCACAACATCTTTTGTCCTGCCAGCCCGTTTGCAGCGGGGCCTCAAGGGAACTACTGGAAATTAAGGTGCTCCTTTTAATAGAGCACCGGAGCAAAGCATTAACACTCTGTGAACACATGTGATCCTCACATCAAAGCCATTCCCTCCGGCTATCCCGATTTCTGTCACTTCGGGGCCATCGGTTCCGGACAACAACGTGTGTATACAACTTGTAGGTAAGACCAAAAACAATACTATCATAATGAATCAATAACATGTTCAGATCTAAAATCATGGCACTCGGGCCCTAGTGACAAGCATTAAGCATAACAAGTCGCAACAAAGTCATAAAGCACTAATAGATGATACTAGGCACCATGCCCTAACAATCCGATGCCATTACATGAACGATCTCATCCAATCCCTACCATCCCCATAGCCTACAGCGGGGGATTACTCACTCATAGATGGGGGAAACATGGATGGTCGATGGAGAAGCGATGGTGATGATGATGGCGATGATCTCCTCCAATTCCCCGTCCCGGCAGAGTGCCAGAACGGAGTTTCTGGTTCCGAATCATGAAATCTGGTGGTGGCGGCGGAGTGGAACTCATTTTGGAAAAACGTCGACCCTCCCTGAGTTTTTAGGTCAGAAGGCATCTTATAGGCAAAAAGGGAGACCGAGGGGGTGTCTGGGCGGCCAGACCAGCCCCTGGCGCGGCCGGGTGGTGTGGCTGGGCCCCATCCCCACTCCGTCTCATATTCTGGCTCCGGGAGTCTTCTGGTGAAATAGGATTTTTGGCTTTTGTCCCGTCCAATTCCGAGAATATTCATTTTCTGACTTTCCTGGACCAAAAACAGCAGAAAATAGGCAGCTGGCACTGTATCTCTTGTTAATAGGTTAGTCCAAGAAATCATATGAAAAGTACTCCAAAGTGTGAACAAAACACAAGAAAGTAGATAAAACCAAGCATGGAACATCAAAAATTATAGATACATTTGCAATGTATCAGTATGGATCAGGAATTCTCTGCAAATACTTAGCAAACGGATTTTTAGGGTTTTTTGATAAAGCAAGTAAATGAAGTACGAGTAAATAAAAGACAATAGGAATAAATTCAGCAAGTGGCCCAATCCTTTATGCAGCAAATGACAAGTCGGTTGTATTACTTAAGACGACCAAACGTTCTCGAGGACACACGGGAAGACTGTCAAGTGCTTTCGCTTCATATAGTTGATTAATCTTCTTTAGCATGCTAAGTGTTGTGTGGGTGAACCTGTGCTAATGTACTGACCTTCCTAGGACTAATACATACTTGTGATTATACCCCTTGCAAACATCCGTAAGTATAAGAAAGTAATTAAGGTAGAAACCTAACCACAACTTTAAACTCTAAGACCCTGACGTCCCTTGTGCAATGGTTTCCTAATGGGGGTTTAGGTTTTTGTCACTCCGGCAACCCCTAAAATTAGTAGCCAAATACACGATGCATTCCCCTAGGCCCATATAGGTGAAGTGTCATGTAGTCGATGTTCACATGAAACCACTAGAAGAAGTACACCACAACTTAAATATCAAACTATTGAATCTTTCTCAACACAACTCCACTACTAACAACATGACTTCTCCCATGTCCTCAAGAACAAAACGAACTACACACAAGACATCATATGGATCATGATCAGAGATGGAATAATGATGTATAACAATCTGAACATAAACAATAATTCAACGGTTCACTCAATAGCATCAACTACAAAGAGTAATCAACACCGGGAAAGTTTCCCCTAAGAACTATGCAAGATTCAACCCAATTGTTACAACAATATGGAGATGGTGATGAGGGTGCTGATGGTGATGATGGTGGTGGTGATGATGATGATGATCTCGATGAATTCCAGCTTGATGATGGTGTTGATGGCGACGATCTCCCCTCTCCGGGAAGGAATTCCCCCGGCAGAAATCTGTCTGCTGGAGAGATCTTTCTCTCTCGGTGTGTTCCGCCCCGTAGATGCGGCGGAATCTTTCTATGGTTGCTCCCCGAGTATTAGGGTTTCAGGAGGATTATATACGCCAGAGGGGAGAGCTAGAGGTGGGCCAGGGCGGCCACACCACCTGGTGGCGCGGCCTAGGCTGGCCTGCGCCAGGGAGTGGTGTGGGCCTCCTGTGGCCCATCTCCACTCCTCCTTCTGGCTTCCTTCGTCTTCTGGAAAAACAGGATTTTCCGTATATTTTCCCGGATTTTCTGATCTTCGCGAATTTTGCCTCCAAACAGCACATTTTCCATCAGAATCCTGACTGCAGCGGTCCATGCTCCAAAAGTCATCAACCATGCAAAAACAGATGAAATACATAAGTATCACCTCTTAATATGAAATATATCAATGAATAACAGTGAATTATGATATAGAATAGTGATGCAAAATGGACGTATCAACTACCCCAAGCTTAGACTTTGCTTGTCCCCAAGCGAAACTGAGCTCAATAAACATGACCTCAGGTTTATGGAGTGAAGAGTCGATAAAAGAATACGGACAAGAAGCATCACATTCATCAATACATAGATCATAATATAATACAACTCACTATTATATAACTTAACTTGCAATAAGTAAAGGAAACGCAATAAAGATACATAAAGTGAATCATAATTGGTAATGGCAAACTTAGCTCTTGGTTGAAGGATAGTTGATAATTTGCTGGAGTTCACAAATAACTGGTTTTCAATGATAGCTTTCAAAGTAGTAATCACCAAGATAAGAACAATGTGCAAAACAAGGAACATAAGAAACATGAATGAATAAATCATCATATGAATGAATGAAACACAACAACTCAAAATACTTGCTGAGATAGAAGGGAATAGGTTTACTGACTCAACTATAAAGTAAAAGAAAGGCCCTTCGCAGAGGGAAGCAGGGATTTCAAGTTTCATAAAGAGCTCCCAAAAATTATGATACTTATTAGCTTTCAGCTCTCATTGCCCCTATCATAGGCATCTTTAGGTGATTAAGGTTAAAGTGATCAAATATGAGGATATGCTTGACAAGTTGCAAGTTGAAAATCTCATGTCCCTTGAATACGAGGGTCGCTCCTCATGCTACTCAAGTTTAGTCACTGGTAAGTTCTTGTCATCGTAAGCACATGTGTATCATGGAGAACCGCCAATGGGGTACCCCTTGCCCGATGATATGGAAGAATCCCCATATCAAAATGACAAGGCAAGCAAACAACAAGCATCGCAGCAATCTTCTTATTCACCATGGGAATATGGTGCTTTTTTCTCTCTTTCCTCTTTTCATAATCTCTTTTTTTCTCTTTCTCTTTTTTTCTCAATATAGGACTCTTTTTTATAAGAAGAATGGTTCATAGACAGCTCATTATGGTTACACTGCAGGTTTCCACCATGTCAGCATGGATTAGACCAGCGGCCCAGGCGTTTCTCTAACACACATGCATAACTCCATGGACTTACAAGCTCCCCTTTCATTTCACACCGACGACATCCATAGACAAAAGAACATGATATCAACTAGGTACAAAGTACCAGTGCAATGTTGAAAGCGTTCCCCATGACAGCAAGGTTCTGCTAATTCACAACTCACAAAGCGCAAGCATATACGCAACATAGATGGGCACAATGGTTCAAGTTTATTAAGTGCAAGAAAGTAAAGTGTGCCATCAAGTTCGTGAGAGCTTTAATCACTAATTTTCACATAACAAGTTTAATTTGGAAGGTAGATAAAAACATGAATTTACTTGGAATAACAATAATGCTAATAGGTAGGTATGGTGGAAACAAATGGCATAGGTTTTGGTTTAAAGGAAGTGGATACACGAGAAGAATTCCCTCTCAGTACAGGTTTTTGGCTAGCAAGGCTGGGTAGCAAGTATAAGAGTTGAAGGAAACAAACAAACATACACGTGATAAAAACAAACATGCAATCTTCCTTGGAAGCACAAAAGATCTTAACTAGAGAATACTAAACTTATGAGCAAATCAAGAAAGAAAGATGATGAAATTATATTTCTCTAAGAGTACTTTTATCTTTTCATTCAACTCTCAAAAATAGTGATGCTACTGACCGAGCCAGGTTTGCCAAAACCAACTAAATTAACTCAATGATCCCAAAGTGCTACCAATACTAACAACAAGATCAATCATATAACCACGAATTGAAAACTAATATAAGATATGCAAAAGAGTGAATGATAGAACTTCTCATTAATATTCCATAACGGCAACTCACACCAAGGGATACATATCTAACGAGAGAGGGGACACTTCCATAATATAAACCATCCTACATGATAACTTCTCTATTCATGATATCACTCTACTAAAAAGGTAAAAAGATAGAAGATAGTGATGTGATACCGTGGCACTCCCCCAAGCTTGGAACAAACCAAGGGGATGCCAAACCTGATGACGAATTACTCCTTCGGTGGTGGTGGTATTCTCTCATCATCGTCCAACTTCTAGGGAAAGGGCTCCCCATCAACAAAGGACATCATGGTCTCCAACATCCTGAAAATTGCAGCAGCACTTATGCATTTAAACCTAACCTCATACTCACAGTTTTGATTTTGAATGTCGTAGAGCTGTGCTTGCAGTTCGTTTGTTGTTTGGCGGAGTGAGAGGACTTCATCCTTGAGCTCAGCAGTCTCTTTTTGGTGCTCGACGATGAGTTCGGAGCAAATCTTATGGATGATATCCACTTCGTGTTCCGCCATCTTCTTGTACCTAAAGACTTCTTGCTCCAGTGCTTCCATCCTGTCCTCTAGACCTCCTTCACCCTTAGGGCCTTGAACCTCTTTTATCCGGACCTCCCCATCTTCAAGCAACAACTCCTTGGGATGAATCTTCAACTCTCTCACGTATGGGTTGATGATATCCTCTAAAGAATCTTCCTTGGCTGATCCAAGGGAAGACATTGTGGCTCCAAATCTGGGACTCTACCTGTCAGAAATAGATCAAAACAAAAACATGATGAAAACACGATATATGAACCTCGGGAGATCCGGGGGATTTTATATTACGAAGTTTCATATCAAAAGGACGGTACTGGGAGAAAACGAGTCGGAGGTGGCGTCCGGAGTGGCCACACCACCTGGTGACGTGGACAGGGGTGGGCCCGCACCACAGGGTGGTGTGAGCCACCCTGGCTCCTTTTTCGTCCCTTGTTCGCTTCATAACTTTCCTTATTGGCTAAAAACTGCAAAAATATAGTTGGATAGTATTTTCGCGGAACTTTTCTTATCAGAACTGTTACCTATTTGAAAACGAACTCTACAGGTCTCTGAATTTGGTCCTTGATAAATTTTTCCGGAGTTATAACTTGAAAGGCATCAACATCTTCATTGTAAGAATCTCTAGCAATATAGTGCTTGAGTCGCTGCCCATTTACTACTTGTGTAGTATTATCTTTTAAAGAAGAAATTTTTATTGCTCCCGAACGGTACACTTCTTCAATAATGAAAGGTCCTTCCCATTTTAAAGGTAGTTTTCCTACAAAAAATCTGAGACGAGACCTATACAAATAACTTTCTCACCAACATGAAATTCTCTCTTAAGTATTTGCTTGTCATGCCATCTTTTAACTTTTTCCTTAAAGAGCCTAGCATTTTCATAGGCTTCACTCCTCCATTCATCTAAAGAACTTAAGTCAAATAATCTTTTCTCACCAACGAGCTTACAATCTCTATTTAGTTCTTTAACTGCCTAGTAAGCTTTGTGTTCTAATTCTAAAGGTAGGTGACAAGCTTTCCCATAAACCATTTTATAAGGAGACATCCCCATAGGGTTTTTGTAGGCAGTCCTATAAGCCCATAAAGCATCATTCAACTTTGTAGCCCAGTTTTTTCTAGATCTATTAACAGTCTTTTGCAAGATGGATTTAATTTCTCTATTTGATAACTCTACTTGCCCACTAGTTTGGGGGTGATAAGCTGAAGCAATTCTATGATTAACATCATATTTAGCAAGGGTCTTTCTAAAACCACCATGAATGAAATGAGAACCTCCATCAGTCATGAGATACCTAGGCACTCCAAACCTAGAAAAGATAACATCCTTAAGCATTTGTAGAGAAGTCTCCCCATCAGCACTCTTCGTAGGAATGGCTTCTACCCACTTAGTAACATAATCGACGGCAACAAGAATATGAGTATAACCTTTCGAGGGAGGGAAAGGACCCATAAAGTCAAATCCCCAGCAATCAAAGGGTTCAATAACTAGAGAGTAGTTCATAGGCATTTCATTGTGTCTAGAAATATTACCAACACGCTGACACTCATCACAAGATAAAACAAATTTTCTTGCATCTTTAAAAAGGGTAGGCCATTAGAAACCTGATTGCAGCACCTTTTGCCAGTTCTATCTCCTGCATTATGTCCTCAATAAGCACTACCATGACATTTACGCAATATCTCTTTTTGTTCATATTCTGGAACACATCTTCGCATAATACCATCCACCCCTTCTTTATATAAGTGTGGGTCATCCCAAAAATAATGCCTCAACTCATAAAAGAACTTTCTTCTTTGCTGAGCTATAAAAGTTGGAGGCAAATACTTGGAGACAATAAAGTTAGCATAATCAGCGTACCAAGGGCTCCCTCGCGAGCTTACCCCTACCGCAGCCAGCTGTTCATTTGGAAAACTATCATTAACAGGCATATGATCAAAGGAGATATTTTCCAATCGAGATAAATTATCAGCTACAGGGTTTTCAACACCTTTCCTATCTACAATATGTAGATCAAACTCTTGTAAAAGCAGCACCCATCTAAAAAGCCTAGGTGATGGGGATATGCTGAAGGGGGTATGCCCAGTAGGATGTTCCAAATGGGCCGAAGGGCCTGCGGGTGCGTCCGAAAGACGGCGACTGGACTATGAAGGAAGGAGAGGCCCAACGACTGGCGACTGGAGGCCTAGAACCGTAACAGAAGCCCAGTCGGATTAGGTCAAAACCTCCGGATCCTTATCTTGTTTGGTGATAACTTGTAAACCCTACCGAGGTGCCTCATATATAAACCTCCCTAGGGTATCCTAGAGACTTACGTTCCATCATACACCCCCTCAAGCGACTCGCTGCCTAGCCGCCGAGCTCGCGACCCCTGTAACTCGCTCTCCAATAATCTCATCTAGCAGGAGTAGGTCTTTACCCTCCGGGGGGCCAAACCTAGGTAAACCCATGTGCATCCGCCCCCATCTCGCACCGTAGATGGCCGCCAACTCTTCCTCATGAAACACTCAATCAATGCCAGTGGCAACGACTGTCGTGGTCATTTCCACGTCAGTGGCGCCCACCGTGGGGAATAGCAGGACTGGCCTGAGTTCTGTGACGAGACCCTACTCGCCGATCGATCGGCCGC
This sequence comes from Avena sativa, assembly GCA_916181665.1. NCBI lineage: Eukaryota > Viridiplantae > Streptophyta > Magnoliopsida > Poales > Poaceae > Avena > Avena sativa. The sequence goes on from OV702291.1 coordinate 30,525,668, forward strand.
TCGCCACCGGTCGCATGATCGCCATCAGCAGGATCTTACAGATCCTGCCCAGCAGCTACATCCCGGCGTCACGTCCGGTCACTCACGGCGCGGTGATGCCGGTCGGCTCTATCAACCTCTTCGTCGGCTTCACCGGCGCGATCGACCCAGCTGCAACGGTGATCGTCGGCGGATCGTCGCCACACCACGATCTACTTTCGGAGGATCAGGTCCGCTCCATCGGGAGCCTTGTCACCGAGTACGACTCGGCCGCCAATGACACGGTCGAAACTAACGCCGCCACCAACGACGACGCCCTAAACGATGACGCCGACTCCGCGACCCCTGCATCGGTCGACGGATCCATCACCGCCGCATCACGGGAGGACTCCATCACGCGAGTCTCCAACCCCGAGGACTTCGAGGACCCTTCCATCCTGGGGATCTTCGACTCCGATTCCGGCTCGGAGTCCCCCGAGGATTTTCGCGCCAGATCCAATCGCTTCAACACGATCTACATGGCGGGCAGCACAGCCGCCCCGCCAGATCCGTTCGCCACGCCGATCCCACCGACTACGACGGCCACGGAGGTGGAGCAAGCCCGCCTGCGGCTCGCCGAGGCACAACGCAACGAACTCGCCGAGCGCGAGAAATACCGCCTCGAACAAGAGACGGCGCGGGAGCTGTCGCTCTATCACTAGCGCCGCATCAGGACCCGCCTGAGCTCCAACGTCCAGGGCCGCGTCCTGAACTTCAACGACGAAAGCGACCCCGCGCGTGCCGTTGAGCGCGAATACTGCGAGAATGCGCCACCAGGCGGAAGCAACCCCGCGAGACCACCACCTAGCGCACCGGCAACTGGGGCCCCTCCACCACCCATGGGCCGCACGCCCCCGCCGGACCAACCGCGGATCATCATCTCTCCTCAAGCCCGTGACGCCAACGGGCTACCATTATACTCCACCTCGATGGACAACGTCGTCGCAGCCGATGCCGTGATAGCCAACCTCGACGTCTAAGGCGACGGCGTGCTACAGATCCAGTACGCCAAGGCCCTACTCGTCAGGGCCGTCGAGCAACAAGCCGAGGGAGTCGACCCGCGGGGGCGGATGTACTCCCGCTCATCAGCAAGCAGGGCGGCATCAAGAGGCCACCCCACCGTGGACAACGCATTAGTTTGCCCACCACCCTAGCCCCTGGTAAACCAACCATGGGCCGCCAATCCCGCGCTGTCAACCAACGAGCCGCGACCGGCGAACAACATGGTCGCCGCCAACGGGCAGCCCCTCGATGCCCGAACGAACATCATCAACAACCAGGCGTGGCGGTCGCGCCAACCCAACGACCTGCGGCACACCCTCACCAACCGCGGCGACCCGAAACCAAGAGGCTTGCTCAGTCGAGTCGGGCCGCAATGCTTCGGACCAATGATTCGCAGGGAAAAATTCCCCGCCAACTTCAAGGCCCCCAAGGAGATCGAGAAGTACGACCTGACATACGACCCCGCTGTCTGGCCGGACACATACCTCATGGCAATGGGAATCGTAGGCCACACCGACCTGCTCGCTGCTCGCTACCTCCCCCTGATGATGGAAGGTGCGACCCGACAGTGGATCAACACGCTCCAAGCCGATAGCATCGATTCCTGGGAAGAAATGCGGGACGCCTTCGTCAGGCACTTCGAGGGCTCCTACACCCGCGCCACCACCATAGAGGACCTGGAGTGATGCATCCAGGGACAACGTGAGTCGACTCGCCGTTGGACCCAAAGATGGCAAGAACTATGGATAAACACCTCTGGCATCCATCCAGACACGACGATACACTGTTTCAAGAACGCGTGCCGGTACGAACCCCTGGTCGCCAAGATCAAGAGGGTCTACCTGACGCTCGACAACATCCCCGACCTTCTCGAGATCGCCAAGCGCTATGCAGAGGAGGACCCCAACCAAGACTCCGACGACCAGTCCGGAGGAAGACGCCGCACTAGCATCCACGACAGCGGGCGCCTACGCGACATGCGCTACAGGAACACCCGCATCACCGGCAAGCGCCGCACGGACGGGCGAGTCGACTTTGTCGCCAACGCTGGCTACGGCCAGCGTGACCCCAAGAACTACCGTCGCGACGGAGGAAACTACCGCAACAACGGGAACTACCGTGCCAACAAGCTGACGAGGACGAAATTCGACCCCGCCGTCCTGCTCAATCAGCCCTGCATCTACCATAGCAGGGAGGGAAAACCCGCCACCCACACCACCGCCGATTGCCACTCTCTCAAAGAGATCAAGAAGGTGAGACGATCAAGGGAGGACCCAAACAACAACCCACCTCGGGACAACGGGAATGGCGGCGGCTTCGGCACCGTCGTCGGCTCGCTACACACCTTCACCAGACTCGGCACCAAGCGCGAGAAGAAGGTGCTCACCCACGCGGTCGCCGTCAATGCGGTGACACAGGTCGACATCCCTCGCTTCCTAAACTGGTCCAAGCAGAGCATCACCTGGAGTCGCCAGGACCATGCGCCAAGGATCGAATACCCAGGGCGAGTCGCCCGGGTAGTCAGGCCCAAGGTGACCGACTACTGGCTGCCCAAGACACTAATGGACGGTGGGAGCTCCATCAACATCTTGTACCTCGACACGTTCAAAAGGCTCCAGCTCCCAGAAGCAGCCATTGAGCCAACACTGACGACCTTCCACGGCATTGTCCCCGGTCGGAAGGCGTACCCGATCGGGAAAGTGACGCTGCCAGTCACCTTCAGCACTCCAGCAAACTACCGCACGGAGAGAATCGTGTTCGAGCTGGTGAACTTCCGCAGCCCCTACCACTGCGTCCTGGGCCGCCAGGCATTCGCAAAGTTCATGGCGACCCTACACTATGCCTACAACATGATGAAGCTCCTCGGGCCAAGCGGCATCATCACCGTCCACGGTGACCCCGACATGGCCGTGGAATGCGAGGACAAAGGCGCCGAGCTCGCCGATGCCGTCATCGCCGTGGAGACCGACCACGCGGAGGAGCTCGTGAAATACGCGGGCAACATCAACAAGGACGACCCCACCATCCTGAAGAAACCAACCGCTGCGAACTCCACCTTCGAGGCAACCACACACACCCGCGCCGTTGAGCTCGTCCCAAGCGACTCCAGCCAGACGGTCACCATTGGGGCGCACATGAGCCCCACATAGGAAAGCGCGCTCATCAGGTTCCTCCGTGAGAACCGCGACATCTTCGCATGGACGCCATCTGACATGCCAGGTGTCCTGAGGGAACTCGTTGAGCACAAACTCAACGCCGACCACAAAGTGCGACCGGTAAAGCGGTCGCTACGGCCCTTCAATAAAGAGCGCCGTCGAGCAATCGCCGAAGAAGTTCAGCGCCTCCTAGCCACAGGCTTCATCTGGCCAATCAAGTACTCCAAGTGGCTGGCAAACCCAGTCCTGGTTCTAAAAAAGAACAACACATGGAGAATGTGCATCGACTACACCAACCTCAACAGCGCCTGCCCGAAGGAGGAGTTCGTCCTACCGCGCATCGATCAGATCATCGACTCGACCGCGGGATCGGAGTCGCTGTGCTTTCTTGATGCTTACTCTGGTTATAACCAGATCAAGATGGCGGTCGAGGACGAGGAGAAGACGGCATTCATTACGCCATTCGGCGCATTCTGCTACACGGCCATGACGTTCAGCCTCAAGAACGCAGGCGCCACATACCAGAGGTGCATGCAGGAGTGTCTAGCAAGCCAAATTGGCCACAACATTCACGTCTACATCAACGATGTGGTGGTAAAATCCACCCGCCAGGACGACTTCTCGCCGACCTAGCCAAAACCTTCGCAAACTTGTAGAGGTACAACATCAAGTTGAACCCCGGAAAATGCACCTTCGGCGTCCCACCGGACAACTCCTGGGTTATGTAGTCTCCAAGCGAGGCATCAAGGCCAACCCCACCAAGATCGACACCATCGCGCGACTTGGGAAACCCGAGTGCCTGCGCGACGTCCAGAAGTTTGCAGGGCGAGTCACGGCCCTCAGTCGCTTCATCCCTCGACTAGGCGAGAAGGCAATGCCCCTCTACCGCCTGATGTGCAAGAACCCCATGTTCCAATGGGACGCGGAGGCCGACGATGCACTCAAAGCGCTCAAAGAAGTGCTACTCGCGGCACCACTACTCGCCGCACCACTCGACAAAGAGCCAATGCTCGTTTACGTCGCGGACTCTGCTCGAGTCGTCAGCGCCGTGATGGTCGTAGAACGACCGGAAGAGGGCAAGGAGCGCCCCATACAGCACCCCGTCTACTACATCAGCGAAGTCCTAACGGACTCACGACAGCGCTACCCGTAATACCAAAAACTGGTGTACACGGTATTCCGAGCACAGCGGCGACTCCCACACTACTTCTAGGAGCACCCAATCACGGTGGTCTCCTCCGTGCCCCTGCAGGACATCATACACAATCGCGAGGCGACCGGGCGAGTCGCCAAGTGGGCCGTCGAAATCGGTGTCCACAACATCAAATACGAGCCCCGCAAAGCGATCAAGTCACAAGCCCTAGCTGATTTCCTTGCAGACTGGGAAGAAGCACAGCAGACAGAGAAGCTCCCATACCTCCACTACTGGTCGCTCCATTTCGACGGCTCCAAGAACACTGACGGTGCAGGGGCTGGGGTCATCCTGACCTCCCCCAAAGGAGACAAGCTCTGCTACGTGCTCCACCTCAACTTCAAGCCCTGCACCAACAACATGGCAGAATATGAGGCCCTCCTCCACAACATGAGAGTCGCTAAGGAGATGAACGCCAACCGCCTACGATGCTATGGCGACTCCGACCTCGTCGCCGGCCAAGTCGCCGGGACGTGCGACACCGTCTCCCCAACAATGATCGCGTACCGCCAAGCTGTCGACCAGTTGGGGGACACTTCGACGGCTACTCGGTCGAATGGATCGACAGGCACAAAAACGAGGAGGCAGACGCCCTCTCCCGCATCGGATTGACCCGACAAGCGCCACCAGTAGGCGTCTTCCTCGACATCATCCACAAACCATCGGTCAGTCCACCAAAAGAGATCGACTTCAGGATCCCACTGCAACTAGAACCGGCCTTAGTCGCCATGGTTGTGGAACCTAGCGACTGGATAGCACCATACGTCGCCTTCCTGGAACACAAACTCCTACCGAGCAATGGGACAGAGGCGCGAATGATCGTGCGCCGCTGCAAATCCTTCGTCATCATCAACGGCGAGCTCCACAAGCGCAGCGTGACCGGCGTGTTCCAGCGCTGCGTACAGCCAGAAGAAGGCCGCAAGATCCTCCAGGACATTCACGCTGGCGACTGCGGCCATCACGCCGGCGCCAAGTTGCTAGTCGCCAAGGCCATGCGGCACGATTTCTACTGGCTCACCGCACATGCCGACGCCACCAACATCGTCCAACGATGCGTCGGGTGCCAGAAGTACGCCAACCAGACGCACCTCCCTGGCTCGGCACTCAAGACCATCCCCATCACGTGTCCATTCGCCGTATGGGGCATGGACATGGTAGGCCCGTTCAAGAAGGCCCCGTCTGGCTTCACTCACCTCCTGGTCGCAGTCGACAAGTTCACCAAATGGGTCGAGGCCAAGCCGATAAAAAAGTGCGACGGCAAGACGGCCACCAAGTTCCTACGCGAACTCATCTAGCGGTATGGCTACCCGCACAGCATTATAACAGGCAACGACACCAACTTTGCCAAGGGGGCCATGGCGGAATTCTGTGAAGAACATGGCATCCGACTCGACCTCGCATCAGTCGCTCACCCGGAGTCAAATGGCCAGGCAGAACGCGCCGACCAGAGCGTCCTCCATGGGATCAAGCCGCGATTCCAGGTGCCCCTCGAGTGCACCCCAGGATGCTGGGTCGACAAGGTCCCCTCTGTGATATGGGGGATTCACACCTCCGTCAACCGCTCAACCGGGTTCACGCCCTTCTTCATGGTGTATGGCACCGAGGCCGTAATGCCAACCGACCTAGAGCATGACTCACCTCAAGTTGCCAACTACGTCGAGGCGGCCAACGAGGTTGCCCGCCAAGACAGCATCAATCAACTCGATGAGGCACGCGACCTGGCTTGCTCCTGCACCACCATATACCAGCAAGGACTCCGCCGCTACCACAGCCGCCGAGTGCGAACTCGCACCTTCCAGGAAGGCGACCTGGTCCTGCGACTGGCCCAAGACAAGAAGGGCATGCACAAACTCTCCCCCCATGGGAGGGGACGTTCGCCATAGGCCGAGTCCTCGATTATGATGCTTACTACCTCATTGACATATGGGGTGACGACCAACTGGAGGTCGGGAGGCCATGGAATGTAAACCTCCTCAGAAAGTTCTATACTTAGAACCTCACATTGTACTCCATCGGAATCTATAATGCAATTCATCCGGATCGTACAGATTGTGTCCACTCGCCATATTCTTGTGACACTCGCACTCGTACATACTAGCAATACACAACTTACGGAAGTCAACCTCTGGTCGAGCGACCAGATCGGCTAAGTAGTGCGGCACAAGGGCACCGGAAAAATTCAGGCCTTGGGTCATCCACGAAAAACCCCAACCCGGAGCCACCACTGGAGTCGCCTAGCCCGACTGGCCCACCAGGCCAAGACAACCGGTACACGCTTCTCACAGCGACCTATCCCTCCCACCCTCGTGCAAAGCGACTCGAATGGTTAAGTACCACACACGGGGACTCCAAAAAACAGGAGCCACCATGCGGCTCGGGAAGACACCAAGTAAGAGAGCTGCCTAGGACTCGCCAAGCGACTGGCTCTACGGGCCAGGGGAGGAGACGCGATACAAACAACGAACTCACAACCTGCAGCAGGAGCATGGCCAATATGGTCGGCCACCACGCTCGGGGACTCGCTTATAAGTCAGCCTACTCGTGCCCAGGGACTCGCCACTCAGAAGACGCGAGGGATAAAAACAATGCATAAACAAAACAATACACAAAAGTATACAATCGAGTTATACCCCATTAAAGGGCGGACGCGCTCGGGGACTCGCTCAATCAAAACAATGCATAAACAAAACACACCACACATTCCTAGTCGCAATACGAGTCGATCGACTCCCCTTGGCACATATTGCAAAAATATCATACAACATTTGCCACTTGGCATACATCACAACTTGGACAATTACATTGTTTACCCCAGAGGCCCTGATGAAGAAGCAGCGCCACCCCCATTGACACGAACAAAAGGCTGCCACGGGTTCGTCGGGTACGTCGTCAGCGACTTCGACAACAATGACCGGAAGGGCTGCTCCGACTTCATGTCGTGATGCTCCGGCTTGGGGTTGCCAGGCGCCAACACCGTCTCCTGGTACGGCAGCAGATCCCCCATCGCCAAGACCTGATCGGCGTAAGGGGCGGCCTTCGCAGTCAGCTTTAGCACCTCTGACATCTCCACCGTGCCGGTCGCCGATGGATAGCCACTCGTCACGTTGTCAAGGTCAAAGTCGTCGGGGAAGTGGGCGAGACCCAAGCTCAAGGCTGTGGTGGCCCCGCGCCTGAATGCTGAGCGCGTCATCCACTCCACAATGGCAGGCACCTCCTCCAGATAGCGCCACACCTCCGTAAGCCCCCCAGGAATGACTTCGGTGGGGGACATGCCCTGAAGAGCCGCTTGGACGCACAACGCCGAGGCTATGGCCGCGTTCACCACGGCAGTCACGCACTGCGAGGCATTGTAAGTTTGCACCACCGGGTCACTTTGGCCTACCACAGCTGCAAAGTCAGGTGTTAGTGAAACTATGTCACCCCCAAATCGGGGACTCGACAAACGGCTCAGGCAAAGACAAAGACTCACCAAGGAGTTTGCGGCAGTTCTCCTTGACGTGCTTCTCCAAGGCGGTTTGCTCGTTGTGCAGCCCCACGATGATGGAATCCGTAGCTTTGCGCTCTTCCTCAGCCGTAGCGACGGCAGCCTTCGCTCGCTCCTCCGAAGAAATTGAGGCCGCTTTCGCCTCCTCCAAGTCCTTGACCAGGGAGGCTATTCGTCCATTCGCCGCGTCCAGCTCGGTGACTAGAATATACCCCTCACGGGCCTTGGAGATCTCATCCGGGAAACCATCTGCAAGAGAAGCCATCAGCGTACTGTACACGACTAGCTCACACCCGAAAGAGGAGAATAAAGACAAACAAATACTCACCAATAGTTTCCTGAAGCCGCTGGTTCGCCTCTTGTGCTTCGCGCAAGTCACGCTCCAAGCGCTCTCTCGCGGCCTGCCGATCGGTCGACTCCCTTTGCAATCCCTGCAAACAAACAACTCGCCTCAGCATTTGACAAAACTAAACCCAGTTCCTAGCCGCTGAAATTCAGCGACCAGGAACTCGGGGACTGGAGAAGGAGAAAAGAAACTAAATTCCTAGCCGTCGAAATTCAGTGACTAGGAATTCAGGGACTGGAGAAGGAGAAAAGAAACTAAATTCCTAGCCGCTGAAATTCAGCGACTAGGAATTCGGGGACTGGAGAAGGAGAAAAGAAACTAAATTCCTAGCCGCCGAAATTCAGCGACTAGGAATTCGGGGACTCGATAGGAGCAAGAGGTTCAGTTCCCAGCCGCTGAAATTCAGCGACCAGGAACTCGGGGACTGGACATACCTGAATAGCAGCGCCGAGCATCCTGTGAAGTTCTCCGGCATCAGTTGACGGGATCGTGAAGGAAGTGCGCCCTCGACGGGACCCAATGTCCGCATCCACGATCTCTGGACTCTGCGGAGACTGCATGTCCGCCACCCCTGGAAACCCCCTCGCCATGAAACGCGGGAACGTCACTGACGCTCTGGCGGAGGCACTGGTTGTCGGGACCGGCGCTTCCGGCACGGACGCAGCCAAGACTGGTTCCGATCGCGTCGCCACCACCTCGTCAGCGACTGGCGCAGCATCTGGCTCCACGGCGATGTCCTTAGTCGCAATGTCGTCGACACCCCCCTTCTGCTTCTTCACGACTTCGGCGGTCGCCACATCTCCGGTGGCCTTTCTCTTCTTGGGGAGATCGCCCTCTCCCGTGGGGATGGCCGGTGGAATATTAGCCACCGAAGGACGATCAATCTTCTTGGCCCCCGACCTACACGAGTCCCCACAATCAATATAACGACAATACAAAAGAGCAAGGTGAATCGGGACGAGGGAGCAGTACTTACTTAGCGACTGGGAGGACGCGAAGCCCGGTGCTGATGTGGGCGGGCTTGTCCAATTCGGGACCCAACTTGCGGGTGAGCCCCCTCTCGAAGACGTCTGAAGCCCACGAAACCGCGGGCTTCCTCAACAATGAAGCTGCAGTCGCCGGGATCTCTGGCTCCGACGCGGCCGCCCTTGACGGCTGTGGCGACTTGGACGTCATCGCCTCAGCCGCTTCTTGGCTTGGAACCCCCGAGGCCATCGGTGCAATCGCCGCCAGGGGAGCCTCTACCACTACCTCCGTGTCCTCGCCCTCCAACCCCTTCATCGGGACTGCATCCTTTGGGGCCTTGTGCGAGAGTTCGGGAGAACCTTCATCATCGGAATCATCATCCGAATCGAACACCAGCGCCGACTTGGACGGCGATGTGGGCCTTTTCGCTGGTGACTTGGGTCTGCGTGCGGGCTTCGACGACGTAGAAATACGCCAGGACGTATGCTCCTGTGCGACCTCGTCGCCTCCGTTGTGCTCGTCTAGGCTGCGGCTCGCCTCGACTTCACGTTGTTTCTGCATGCGGGTCTTGCGAGCCACAGGCGCTGGGGCAGGAACCTCTTCTTCATCCCCGTCGCTGTCAGAAGGGTCCCCCTCGGAGTCTTCCTCCAGTTCCTAGGGAACCTCTTCATCGAGCGGAGGGAGCCAGCCCTCCAACACCTGAAAAAGCTGAGAACCACCACGATAAAACACCAAACGAGGAGACTGAAAACTGAAACACGGACGTAGCGATTGGGAAGAGAACTTACTGTGGGGGCTTCGTTCTTCACAGGAGTGTACGGGGCGACCCCGGCCGCCACACTGGTGAACTCTGCGTCGGTGATCTTCTTCAAGGCGGCCTTGTAGTCCTCGGCCTCCCATGATTCCTTGCTGGTTCGGGATGGGTCATGCTTCCCGCTGTATTCATACATCTAGTGCGGCCGAGCTGCCAACAGAACCAGGCGCCGCCCGAGCCAGCAGTTGTAGAGGTTGATCGGAATCAACCCCTGGACCTTCAGCTTCTGGATCTTATCCATCATCTCCGCGACTGCTATCCGCTGGTCTTCGGGAAGATTCTTCGGCGCCAACCGACGGGGCTCGCTCCTCTCGGCGACGAACTCGGGAAGAGCCACCTCGCCGGAGGGAGTGGCTTCCTTGACGTAGAACCAGCTCTTCTTCCACTCGGTGGCAGCCTTCTTCAGTAGGAGGAGCTTGATGAAATTGGCCTTCGGCTTCAGTTGAAATGTGACTCCACCTGCGGCTAGCATCAAGCCGTTGGACGCCTCGCGCCCGATGCGGCCGTGGAAGAGCTCCAGCCATAGCGGGAAATACGTCCTGCAGCCGAGGTAGCATTCACAGAAGGCGACGAAGATCGCCAGCTGCTCGATGCTATGCGGACCAAGATCCGATGGCTTGATCGCATAGTACGCGCAGATTCGGCGGAAAAAGAGTGAGGTGGGGAATCCCAGACCCCTCTCAAGATGACTTGGGAAGCAGATGAACCCGCCAGTTCCCCTTGCAGAGCACTCCAGCATCCTCGAAAGATTTAAGCTAGGCCGTGGTACACTTGTATTTTCCCCATGAGCCTTTGGGAGGCGCCATCGGGTAGGATGTGAAATCGCACGATGCGGAAAGGACAAGCCGGAAGGACGCATGCAGGGAGATTGGAGGTAGGAAGAACGAATGAGGAAGAATGAAGGATGCGAAGAAGGTCTATAGAGCTGAACCATCACTCCCCTTATATGGGAAACGCCACCCGCCAAAATTGGGATAGCCGTTACTCACGGTAATTGCCCCGAAGTTACCGTTGGAAATTCCAACGGATAGTTTGACCAGATTTTACGGTCCAACTCCTTTATTTCACCCGCTACCCGCCAGTCTTTTCCATTCGCCAAGACGACGACTTGGCGGCAATAATATTCATTGAGGCGGTGAATGGAAACATGGGGAAATTCTCCTTGGTTCTAATGGAGTCCATCACCGACTCGACTGGACGCCCAAATTGCGCTTGCCTACTTCGAACGCCAAAAGGACGCCTGCGCCTGCATCAACGATGGCCTTGGGGACTACTGATGGGGATATGCCGAAGGGGGCATGCCCAGCAGGACGTTCCGAATGGGCCGAAGGGCCTGCGGGTGCGTCCAAAAGACGGTGACTGGACTACGAAGGAAGGAAAGGCCCAGCGACTAGCGACTGGAGGCCCAGAAGCGTAATAGAAGCCTAGTCGGATTAGGTCAAAACCTCCGGATCCTTATCTTGTTCGGTGATAACTTGTAAACCCTAGCGAGGTGCCTCATATGTAAACCTCCCTAGGGTATCCTAGAGACTTACGTTCCATCATACACCCCCTTAAGCGACTCGCTGCCTAGCCGCCGAGCTCGCCACCCCTATAACTCGCTCTCCAATAATGTAATCTAGCAGGAGTAGGTCTTTACCCTCCGGGGGGCCGAACCTGGGTAAACCCATGTGGATCCGCCCCCATCTCGCACTGCAGATGGCCGCCAACTCTTCCTCATGAAACACTCAATCGCTGGCAGTGGCAGCGACTGCCGTGGCCATTTCCGCGACACTAGGCTTAGCGTCCTTCTTCGTCATAAGGTATTAATAGCAGCATGATCAGTATGAATGGTGACTTTTGAGTCTACAATATAGGGTCTAAACTTATCACAAGTGAAGACGACAGCTAGAAATTCTTTTTTAGTAGTAGCATAATTCCTTTGAGCAGCGTCTAGAGTCTTACTAGCATAATGAATAACATTTAGCGTTTTATCAATTCGTTTCCCAAGGATAGCACCTACAGCAAAATCACTAGCATCACACATTATTTCAAAGGGTAAACTCCAATCAGGTGGTTGAACGATAGGAGCTGTTGTTAAAACCTTCTTGAGAGTTTCAAAAGATTCCTCACAATCATCATCAAAAACAAAGGGCACATCTTTTTGAAGAAGATTAGCGAGGGGTTTTGATATCTTAGAGAAATCTTTAATAAACCTTCTATAGAAACTAGCATATCCAAGGATACTATGAATACCTTTGATGTCTCTTGGGCAGGGCATTTTCTCAATTGCCTCGACTTTAGCTCTATCCACTTCTATGCCTCTTTCAGAAACCTTATGCCCAAGGACAATCCCTTCATTAACCATGAAGTGGAATTTCTCCCAATTAAGAACAGGATTAGTTTCTTCACACCTCTGCAAAACTTTATTAAGGTTGTGCAGACAATTATCAAAAGAAGTTCCATAGACAGAGAAGTCATCCATGAACACTTCCACAATTTCCTCACAAAAACCATGAAAGATAGCAGGCATGCATCTTTGAAAAGTAGCAGGAGCATTACATAAACCAAAAGGCATATGTCTAAGCATAAGTTCCGTAAAGGCAAGTAAAAGTAGTTTTTTCTTGATCTTGTTGTTTAACAGCAATTTGAGAGAAACCAGAATAACCATCAAGAAAACAAAAATGGGTCTTTTTAGACAACCTTTCCAACATTTGATCAATAAAAGGAAGCGGGTAATGATCTTTCTTAGTAACTTTATTGACTTTCCTAAGGTCAATGCACATCCTATAGCCTACTACTATTCTTTGGGGAATAATCTCATCATTATCATTAGGCACAACAGTAATACCTCCCTTTTTATGGACACAATGAACAGGACTAACCCATTCACTATCAGCAATAGGGTAAATAATACCAGCATCAAGGAGTTTCAATACCTCATTTCTTACCACTTCCTTCATCGTAGGATTTAAACGTCGTTGGTGCTCTACTACTGGCTTTGCATCTGGTTCTATATTGATAGCATGCTGACATATAGTAGGTGAAACCCTTTTAAATCATCTAGAGTATAGCCCATAGCCCCTCGGTGTTTCTTCAAAACCTCCAATAACCTTTCTTCCTCCTTCCCTGAAAGTTTAGAGCTAATAATAATAGAGTATATCTTTTTATCATCAATGTAATCATATTTAAGATCGTCAGGGAGAGGTTTTAGATCAAAGACCGGATCCTTTTTAGGTGGCAACGTAGTACCCAAGTCTTCTACAGGCAAGTTATGCTTAAGCATCTTAGGCTGATTACGGAGAATCTCGTCAATCTCATTCCTTTCTTCCATGAAGATTTCACTTTCATGATCTTCCATAAATTGCTGCAAAGCATTGTTAGGAGCAAGAGAAATAGAAGCCAGTTGTTCGACTCTAAAATCCTCATTATGGGTTTCCTCTTCACGAGGTTCTTTAGTAAATTTTGAAAAATTAAACTCATAAGATTCCCCATCAAGCTTAGTCAAGATTTTATCCCTTTTGCAATCTATAATAGCTCCATAAGTACTCAAGAAAGGTCTACCAAAAATGATACGATAAGTTTTACTTGCAGCTGAACCAAGTACTAGAAAATCAGCAGGATACTTAATCTTACCACAAAGAACTTGCACGTCTCGTACAATACCAATTGGAGAGATGGTCTCTCTATTAGCAAGGTGAATAACCACATCAATCTCTTCCAATTCGCAGGGACTGATTTCATTCATAATTTCTCTATAAAGCTCATAGGGAATAGCACTGGAACTTGCACCAATATCACATAAACCATAATAGCAATGATCACCAATTCTAACGGAAAGCACAGGGACACTAACATTTTTAGTTCTATTAGGGTGTGAAACAATATTAGAAGCATCCTCACAAAAGACCATGTGTCCATCTTCTACGCTTTTAGTGACAAGGTATTTCACAATTGCTACAACAGGTTCAATGTTTATTTGTTCATCAGGTTTTATAGTTCTCTTTGCACTTTTAGTGATTACACTAGTTATCATAGGATGGTCCTTTACCTTATCAGGGAAGGGTTTCTCGATATAAAGTTCAGGTAAGATGTGATCAATAGTGTAAAACTCAGTACTCCCAATAGGTACACAGTCAGCAATATCTTTATAAGGCGCATGGTACTTGCTCCATCCCCTTTTTGGGATTTCAATATAAGAAGAAAAAGCCTTAAAGCAATTTGTAATAACTTGTAAATCAAGACCATAAGTATTATTAATATTTTGAAAGTCATCAGTTCCCATAAAAGATTCAATGCATTCATAATCATAATTTATACCTGACTTTCTACCTTTGTCATTCTTCTAAGCTTCAGCGTTATCTTGAATACAGTCTAGAAGATCCCATTTAGCTTCTTCTTCCATGCGAGTGAATGATCCAGCACAAGAAGCATCCAATAAATCCTTGTCATGTAGAGGGAGCCTTGCATAAAAGTTATTGATAATAATATTATTGGGGAGCTCATGAATGGGACATTTGAGCATTAGTAACTTCAATCTCCCCCAAGCTTGAGTTGTACTCTCTCCATCAAGAGGCCAAAAGTTGTATATTTGATTCCGATCTTTATGAATCTCACTAGGAGGATAAAACTTTGAATAAAAGAGAGGCACTATTTCCTCCCATTCAAGAGCTTGACCATTCTTCAGCAGCTTATACCATTCATCGGCTCTTCCTTTCAGTGATAATGAGAATAACTTCTTCTTAACTTGATCTATAGTAATACCTGCACTCTTGAACAACCCGCATAATTTGTGTATAAAGAGGAAATGATCACCGGGATGGACAGTTCCATCCCCAACATAGTAGTTATCCATAACACGATCAATAATTCTTGTAGGTATTTTAAAAGCATCATTCTCAGCAGGTGGTGGTTCGTCTACTACCTTAGCAGTGGTAGTAGCTTTACCAAATAAGAAACTCAGCGCATTATCCATAATGAAAATAAAGCAACTAACAGAAATAAACAATACTCACAGTAGAAGTTTCCTTTACTAGTTCCACTCTCCAATAGTGCTTCACTCCCCGGCAACGGTGCTAGAAAATAGTCTTGATGACCCACAAGTATAGGGGGTGTATCGCATTATTTTCGATAAGTAAGAGTGTCGAACCCAACGAGGAGCAGAAGGTGCTGGCTAGTGGTATGGATAAGGAATTCTCTGCAAATACTTAGCAAACGGATTTTTAGGGGGTTTTGATAAAGCAAGTAAACAAAGTACAAGTAAATAAAACACAATAGGAATAAATTCAGCAAGTGGCCCAATTCTTTATGCAGCAAAGGACAAGCCGATTGTATTACTTAAGAGGACCAAACTTTCTCGAGGACACACGAGAAGACTGTCAAGTGCTTTCGCTTCATATAGTTGATTCATCTTCTTTAGCTTGCTAAGTGTTGTGTGGATGAACCTGTGCTAATGTACCGACCTTCCTAGGACTAATACATACTTGTGATTATACCCCTTGCAAAAATTCGTCAATACAAGAAAGTAATTAAGGTAGAAACCTAACCACAGCTTTAAACTCTAAGACCCTGACGTCCCTTGTGCCATGGTTTCCTAATGGGGGTTTAGGTTTCTGTCACTCCGGCAACCCCTACGATTAGTAGCCAAATACACAATGCATTCCCCTAGGCCCATATAGGTGAAGTGTCATGTAGTCGACGTTCACATGACACCACTAGAAGAAGTACACCACAACTTAAATATCAAACTATTGAATCTTTCTCAACACAACTCCACTACTAACAACATGACTTCTCCCATGTCCTCAAGAAGAAAATGAACTACTCACAAGACATCATATGGATCATGATCAGAGATGGAATAATTATGTATAACAATCTGAACATAAGCGATAATTCAACGGTTCACTCAATAGCATCAACTACAAAGAGTAATCAACACCGGGAAAGTTTCCCCTAAGAACTATGCAATATTAAACCCAATTGTTACAGCAATATGGAGATGGTGATGAGGGTGCTGATGGTGATGATGGTGGTGGTGATGATGATGATGATGATCCCGATGAATTCTAGCTTGATGATGGTGTTGATGGCAACGATCTCCCCTCACCGGGAAGGAATTCCCCCGGCAGAAATCTGTCTGCCGAAGAGATCTTTCTCTCTCGGTGTTTTCCGCCCCGCAGAGGCGGTGGAATCTTTCTGTGGTCACTCCCCGAGTATTAGGGTTTCAGGAGGATTATATACGCCAGAGGGGAGAGGCAGAGGTGGGCCAGGGCGGCCACACCACCTAGTGGCGCGGCCTAGGATGGCCCGCGCCAGGGGTGGTGTGGGCCCCCTGTGGCCCATCTCCACTCCTTCTTCTGGCTTCCTTCGTCTTCTGGAAAAATATGATTTTCCGTATATTTTCCCGGATTTTCTAATCTTCGCGAATTTTGCCTCCAAACAGCACCTTTTCCATCAGAATCCTGACTGCAGCGGTCCATGCTCCAAAAGTCATCAACCATGCAAAAACAGATGAAATACATAAGTATCACCTCTTAATATGAAATATATCAATGAATAACAGTGAATTATGATATAGAATAGTGATGCAAAATGGATGTATCATTGATTTCTATGTTTTGGATGTTGAATACAATGCTTATTGTCCTATTATTTTAGGAAGACCTTTTCTTAGAACTCTTGGTGCCATTATTGATATGAGAGAAGGCACCATTAATTATCAATTTCCACTCAAGAAAGGTATAGCACACTTCCCTAAGAAGAGATAGAAGATTCCTTTTGCCTCTCCTATTAAAACAAAATTGGCTCTTAATGCTTCTTCATTTGAGAATACTTGATTCTTGCTTCTTATGCCTAGCTCAAAGGCGTTAAAGAAAAGCACTTATTGGGAGATAACCCAAATTTCTTTAGGAATCTTTTGTTGAGTCTTGGAAGTTATTGCTTCAGTAATAACCTCTTCTTATCCTTTTTGTGTGGTTTTTGTGCCAAGAGTAACCTCTAATGAGAGAGAAGTAAGACTTGGGAAAGTTGATGTCCCGAAACAGATTTTTGTGCTTCGCTGTAAAAATTCGTGAAAAATCTTTGTACGTCGGTTTGAGATGTAATTGTTTGTGCTTCTGCCCCAGGTTGTTATCCAACTTTCGTTAGTTCAATACTTTTCGATTTGAGCAACAGAAGGTCTTCGAAAAAATTGGTTTTTACCTGCTGGTCTGTTTTGACAGATTTCTGCCATTATTTGCATTTGCCTCTTAAATCTCTTTCTCTTTGAGTTCTTGCCAAAATTCTTGAACATTTTAAAGGAACTGCTATAGTAGCTTTTATTTTAATGGAAGTCTTTCTTGTGTTGAAACTGAACCTAAAGACTTATTATCTTGAGTACATTAATGTTGCTAATGAAGATTGTGTGAAGTTTTGTATGAAGGAAATTTTAAAGTGCAGGGAAGAGTAATGTGATAAGATGAAGAATGGACAAAAGCTCAAGCTTGGGGATGCCACCAGTGTCACCCCAAGAAATATTCAAGAAGTACAAGCATCAAAGCTTGGGGATGCCCAAGGCATCCCCTTCTTCATCAATAAAAATCTTAGGTTTCTTCCAAACACTTCATTTTTATTGTTTCATGAACAATTGTGTTGTTCCTGGAGCGTCTTCGTTTTGGTTTTTAGTTTTTGTTTTCTTAGTTTGCTTAAATAAATTTTTTGGACCCCCGCATTCATACATAGTTTCAAATAGGTTGATTTGAATTGGAAAAGAGTAGAAAAGTTCATGCTTATAAGTGGTATAAAAGGAGTTTGTTTTTGACTGTGATTTAGACTTTATCATGTCATGCTTGATATTGTTTTGACTTTATGCTTAGTGATTATTGCTATAGCATGACTTGTTACAAACAATTGAGATTGCTTAATGTGCCTTGAAAGAATCATGCGTTGTTTTAGCATATAAAAGCATAATATTGTGGTATTCTCCTTTGATGCTTTATTTGGGTTGACTTGGCGCATGCTCACACCATGTTAAGACTATACCAAGTCACCATAGCCTCTATGATCATTTAGTTTCGACTTGTAATATCACTTTATGCTTTAATTAATAATCTTTTGTCACTTTGCATGATTATGGCCATTACTTCTCTCTTAGTTGGTCGCTCCCAGTCTTTTGCTAGCCTTCATACCAAGTATGATTTCCACTCATGCATCCAACTCGAAAGAAAACCAAGTTATTCCAAAGAGTCCACCATACCTACCTATTAGCATTTGCTATTCCAAGTATATTCATGTTTTTATCTACCTTCCGAATTAAATTTGTTATGTGAAAATTAGTGATTAAAGCTCTCACAAACTTGATGGCACACTTTACTTTTCTTGCACTTAATAAACTTGAACCATTGTGCCCATCTATGTTGTGTATATGCTTGCGCTTTATAAGTTGTTGAAGGGGGTTTCCCAGCATAGTAAATCAAAATTTTCTATGGAAGCGAACAGAGGGAAAGCCAAGATCTAATCTAGGAGATGCAAACAACGAGAGAGATTGGATTAGATCTTCATACCCTTGAAGATTCGCACAGCGGAACGTTCGTCGGAACGTGGGTGATGTAGTCGTACTCGCTTCTCCTCCTCGCGATCCGATCCGATCTACCACCACAAGTGGCGGTGCCTCCGTGAGATGCACACGTGCAGCACCTCGACGTCTCCTCCTTCCTCGGACCAGCAAGTATGGTGGAGAGATGGATTGGATCTACAACACGACGGCGTGGTGTATATGGTGGAGAATTTCTGCCGCAGGGCTTCGCCTACAAACAGTCGGGAGGGAGAGAGGAAGGGCAGCAGGGCAACTAGGGTTTGGAGGAAGGTGTGTGGGGGGAGGGGGCGCACCAGCCCTCTATATATAGAGGGGGGTGCGGCCAGCCCTTGCCCATCCTCCAAGCCTATCTCTAGTTTAAACGATTTAAACTCTCCCTTCTAGAAACCCTATCTTATATCTAGTTTAAACGATTTAAACTCTCTAGGATCGGCTAGGCCCTATGGGGCCTTGTGCCCCTGGCCCAATGCGGCCAGGACACTCCCTCATAGGCCCATGCCCCCTCCCGGAAGGTGGGACCACGTTGGCCCCCTTCCGGAAGGTTCTAGAAGCTTCCGGTACAATACCGATTAATCCGGAACAATTCTGAAGTCCAAAAACTGCACTGCCTTATATGAATCTTATTCTCCGGACCACTCCGGAACCTCTCGGGATGTCCCGGATCCCATCCGAGACTCCAAACAAAAATTCATAAACCAAGTATCCAATCTATCCTAGCGTCGAGACACGTTAAGTGTGTGACCCTGCGGGTTCGAGAATATGCAGACATGATCTTCTATCAATAATCAACAGCGGGGTCTGGGCACCCATATTGACTCCCACACATTCATCGATGATCATATCGGATGAACCACGATGCCAGGATTCAATCAATCCCATATATATATTCCCTTCGTCTCGCGATATTTTACTTGCCCGAGATTCGATCGTCGGTATCGTCATACCTAGTTCAATCTCGTTCACAGCAAGTACTTTACTCGTTCCGTAATTCGATATCACTTCGTGATTAACTCCTTAACCACATGCTTGCAAGCGGTGTTGATATCGATTACCGAGTAGGCCCGAAGTATATCTCTCCGACTCGGGAGGGACAAATCCCATCTCGATACATACAACCCAACAGATACTTTCCGATCACCTGAGAGACACCTTTATGATCACCCTCTCATAGGATTACGTTTGATGACCTCAAAGCTTTCTTCCGATACCAGGGAGTTGTATTATCTCATGGTCTAAGGAATACAATATTTGACATAAGAAAAGCTTCGCAAAGATGAACACAAGGACACGATCTAATTGCTTCGCTTAGTTTGGGTCTGTCCACCATATCATTCTCCCAATGATATGATCTCATTATCAATTGACAACTCATGTCTATGGTTAGGAAACCTTAACCATCATTGATCAATGAGCTAGTCCATAGAGGCGTACTAGGGACACGGTGTTGTTCACAAACCACACAAGTATTAATGTTTCCGCTTAATACAATTCTAGCATGGAATATAAACTTTATCATGAACAAGAATTATAATAATAACATCTTTATTATTGCCTATAGGGCATAATTCCAACAGTCTCCCACTTGCACTAGAGTCAATAATCTAGTTTACATTTGGCAACAATCTCACACCCATGGCACTGAGGTGCTGATCATGTTTTACACGTGGAAGAGGTTTAGTCAAGGGATCTGCAACATTCAGATCTGTATGTACTTTGCTAATCTTCAGATCTCCATCTGCTAATAATCTCGGATTATATGAAACTTGCGGTTGATATGCTTGGTCTTTGGATGATATCTTGGTTCCTTAGCGAGTGCTATGGCGCCAGTGTTGTCACACAATATCTCCAGTGGGTCCAATGCACTTGGAACCACGCCAAGCTCAGTGATGAAGTTTCTGATCCAAACTCCTTCACTTGACGCTTATACAGCAGCCATGTATTCCGCTTCTACTGTAGATCCCGCGATCACGCTTTGCTTGCAGCTTCTCCAGCTCACAGCTCCTCCATTCAAAATATACACGTATCCTGTCTAAGATCTACAATCATCCTTGTCGGTATCGAAACTAGCATCGACGTAACCTTTTACGACGAGCTGTTCATCACCCTCATAGACTAAGAACATTTCTTTAGTCCTATTTAGGTACCTTAGGATGTTCTTCACGGCTGTCCAGTGTTCCACTCCTGGATCACTTTGATATCTGCTCGTCAAACTAAGAGCATTGGACACATCCGGTCTAGTACACAGCATGGCATACATGATGGAACCTATGGCCGAGGCATAAGGCACTTTGCTCATAGCTTCCCTATCATTTACCGTAGCTGGACACTGAGCCTTGCTCAATATCTTACCTGACAACATAGGCACTGAACCTTTCAATGCCTTATCCATTCTGAACCTTTTCAGAACTTTGTCTAGGTATGTACTCTGGCTTAAAGCTATCAGGCGTCTTTGTCTATCTCTATAGATTTTGATGCCCAATATATAAGCAGCTTCACCTAGGTCTTTCATTGAAAAACACTTGTTCAAATAACTCTTCACATCGTTAAGCATGTTGATGTCGTTTCCAATAATCAATATGTCATCCACATATAGTACCAGAAACGTCACCGAGCTCCCACTCACTTTCTTGTAGATGCAAGATTCGTAGCAATTTGGAACAAATCCAAAGCTCTTGATCACTTGATCAAAACGAAGGTTGCAACTCCGAGATGCTTGCTTCAGTCCATAAATGGAACGCTGAAGTTTGCATACTTTATTAGCATCCTTAGGATCGACAAAACCTTCGGGTTGCATCATATACAACTCTTCATCAATGTTGCCATTGAGGAAAGCAGTCTTGACATCCATTTGCCATATTTCATAATCATGAAACGCAGCAATTTCTAATAAAATCCGAATGGACTTAAACATCGCTACGGGAGAGAAAGTCTCATCGTAGTCAACACCTTGAACTTGTCGAAAACCTTTCGCAACAAGCCGTGCTTTATAGACGGTAACATTACCATCCGCGTCCGTTTTCTTCTTGAAGATCCATTTGCACTCAACGGCCTTTCGGTCGCTAGGAGGGTCCACCAAAGTCCATACTTGGTTTTCGCTCATGGATCCCAATTCGGATTTCATGCCTTCTAGCCATTTCTCATAGTCTGGGCTCATCATCGCTTCCTCATAGTTCGTAGGTTCACTGTCTTCTACTAACAAGACAGTCAAGACAGGGTTGCCGTACCACTCAGGAGGGGCACGCGACCTTGTCGACCTGCGACGTTCAGTAGCAGCATCGTCCGAAGCTTCATGATCATTGTCATTAGCTTCCTCTATTGTTGGTGCAGGCGGCACTGGAACAATTTCAGGTGCTGCGCTACTCTCCAATTCAAGAGAAGGTTCAATAACCTCGTCTAGCTCTACTTTCCTCCCACTCACTTCTTTCGAGAGAAACTCCTTCTCAAGAAAGGAACCGTTCTTTGCGACAAACACTTTGCCTTCGGTTCTGTGATAGAAGGTATACCCAATAGTTTCCTTAGGGTATCCTATGAAGATGCATTTCTCCGCTTTGGGTTCGAGCTTGTCCGGCATCAACTTCTTGACGTAAGCTTCGCATCCCCAAACTTTAAGAAACGACAACTTAGGTTTAGCACCAAACCACAGTTCATACGGTGTCGTCTCAATGGATTTAGATGGAGCCCTATTTAAAGTGAATGCAGCGGTTTCTAATGCATAACCCCAAAATGATAACGGCAAATCAGTAAGAGACATCATCGATCGGACCATATCTAATAGGGTTCGATTCCGGCGTTCAGACACACCATTGCGTTGTGGTGTTCCGGGTGGCGTGAGTTGTGAAACGATTCCACTTGCTTTGAGATGCGTGAGAAAATCATAACTCAAATATTCGCCCCCACGATCGGATCGTAGAAACTTAATCTTTCTGTTACGATGGTTCTCCACTTCATTCTGAAATTCTTTGAACTTTTCAAACGTTTCAGATTTATGTTTCATTAAATAGATATACCCATATCTACTTAAGTCATCGGTAAAAGTGAGAAAATAGCGATATCCACCGCGCGTCGAAACACTCATCGGTCCGCATACATCGGTATGTATGATTTCCAACAAGTCTGTTGCTCGCTCCATCATACAGGAGAACGGGGTTTTGATCATCTTGCCCATGAGGCATGGTTCGCATGTGTCAAATGATTCAAAATCAAGAGACTCCAAAAGTCCATCAGAATGGAGTTTCTTCATGCGCTTTACTCCAATATGACCTAGACGACAGTGCCACAAATAAGTAGTATTATCACTATCTACTTTGCATCTCTTAGCCTCAATGTTATGGATCTGTGTTTCATCCCTTTCGAGATTTAGAAGAAATAAACCACTCACAAGAGGTGCATGACCATAAAAGATGTTACTCATATAAATAGAACAACCATTATTCTCCGATTTAAATGAATAACCGTCTTGCAATAAACACGATCCAGAAATAATGTTCATGCTCAACGCAGGCACATAATAACATTTATTAAGGTTTAAAACTAATCCCGAAGGTAAAACTAAGGAGAGCGTGCCGACGGCCATCACATCAACTCTTGATCCGTTGCCAACGCGCATCGTCACCTCATCCCTCGCAAGCCGCCGTCTATTCCGCAGCTCCTGTTTCGAGTTACAAATATTAGCAACTGAACCGGTATCAAATACCCAGGCACTACAAAGAGGGCTAGTAAGGAAAACATCAATAACATGTATATAAAATATACCTTTGATGGTGCCAGCCTTCTTGTCCGCTAAGTACTTCGGACAGTTGCGCTTCCAGTGACCCTTGTCCTTGCAATAGAAGCACTTAGTTTCCGGCTTGGGTCCAGACTTGAGCTTCTTCTCAGCAGGGGCAACGTGTTTGCCGCCTCCTTTCTTGAAGGGCTTCTTTGCACCCTTACCTTTCTTAAAGGAGGGCTTGTTGACCATTAACACAGGATTATCCTTTTTTATGTCCACCTCCGCAGCCTTCAGCTTTGCGAAGAGCTCGGTGATCGTATCAGTGGAACCAATCTGATTATGAGTCACTACAAAACTTTTGTAGCTGGGAGGGAGTGATTGCAGAACCCTGTCAATCTTGAGCTCCTCTGGAATCTTGCAGTCCAGTTGCTAAAGGCGTTGAGTGTAACCCGACATCTTAATGGCGTGCTCACTAACGGAACTCCCTTCCTCCATCTTGCAGTTAAAGAACTTCTCAGAGATCTCATATCTCTCAGAACGGGCCTGAGTCTGAAACATGGTTTTCAGCTCCTCGAGAATCTCAAAGGGCCCGGGATAGTTTTCAAAACGATTTTGAAGCTCCGGTTCCATAGCAAACAACATGGTGCTCTTAATCACACCATAATCATCTTTGCGCGACTGATAGACAGCTTTCTCATCAGCCGGCGCAGTTGCAGCAGGGGGGTTACCTAACGCTTTCTCAAGGACATAGTCCTTTTGTCCTCCAGACAGAATGATTCTCAGATTGCGGAACCAATTGGTGAAGTTAGACCCACTATTTCTAAGCTTTTCTTTCTTAGCAAAAACGTTGAAGTTGAAGTTGGACTTGGCCATGTGATCTACAGTATTTGCAAGTACAATTT
Organism: Avena sativa; assembly: GCA_916181665.1. Lineage (NCBI taxonomy): Eukaryota > Viridiplantae > Streptophyta > Magnoliopsida > Poales > Poaceae > Avena > Avena sativa. Next base: position 30,549,810 of record OV702291.1, read on the forward strand.
AGACTATGTTCATGATAAATAGTTCAACTTAATCAAATTACTAGATGAACTCCCACTAAATTCAACATCCCTCAAGTTGTTTAGTGAACACGATCCAAATTCACCACACCTAATCCGATCTTCACGAGAAGAGATGTGGTTTCAATGGTGGACAACGAAGTGTCGATCATATCATTCATATGACTCATGCTTAACCTTTCGGTTCATGTGTTCCGAGGCCATGTCTGTACATGCTAGGCTCGTCAAGTTAGACCCAAGTATTTCCGCGTGTGCAAAACTGGCTTGCACCCGTTGTATGTGAGCGTAGAGTCTATAGCACCCGATCATCACGTGATGCTTGGACACGACGAACTTTCGCAATGGTGCATACTTGGGGAGAACACAGTTTTATCTTGATCTTTAAGTGAGGAATCATCTTATAATGCTACCGTCGCGATCTAAGCATGATAAGATACATAAAAGGATAAACATCACATGCATATAACTTTATGTGACATGGTATAGCCAATCTTCGCGCAATGATCTCCATCTTGTGCGTTCCGGCATGATCTCCATCACTCCACCATGATTGCCTCCACCACGAATAGCAACTACAACTATTGCTAACTACTTAGCGATAAAGTAAAGCTATTACATGGCGTATAAGAAGTTGACTCGCAGGTCATACACAATTATAAAGACAACCATATGGCTCCTGCCGGTTGTGTACTCATCGACATGCAAGTCGTGAAACATTACAAAACATGATCATCGCATACATTATACACATCACATCTTGGGCCATACCATATCACAGAAAACACTCCCTGCAAAAACAAGTTAGACGCCTCTACTTTGTTGTTGCATGTTTTACGTGGCTTATGGGAGTAGATGCTAAGAACGATTCTTACCTACGGAAAGCCACAACGGTGATATTATGGTTGCCAAACTCCGGTGTTAATCCCATGACAACTATAGTGAGAGAAACCGACATCCACCAGCCGCATGTGTGGTACAAACCACACGTCAAGTGCGGAGCCGGTCTCGCGAACGACGTCGCGTAAGGTTGGCCTGGACCGCTTCAATCTCACTATCCCGCGTCATAAGAAGAACACAAACAAGAGGCTTGCAACAGAAAACATCAACGCCCGCAACAACCATGTTGCGTTCTACTCGTGAAACACATCTACGCATAGATCTAGCTCTGATACCACTAAAGGGGGTTTCCCAGCATAGTAAATCAAAATTTTCTATGGAAGCGAACAGAGGGAAACCCAAGATCTAATCTAGGAGATGCAAACAACGAGAGAGATTGGATTAGATCTTCAGACCCTTGAAGATTCGCACAGCGGAACGTTCGTCGGAACGTGGGTGATGTAGTCGTACTCGCTTCTCCTCCTCGTGATCCGATCCGATCTAGCACCAAAAGTGGCGGTGCCTCCGTGAGATGCACACGTGCAGCACCTCGACGTCTCCTCCTTCCTCAGACCAGCAAGTATGGTGGAGAGATGGATTGGATCTATAACACGACGGCGTGGTGTATATGGTGGAGAATTTCTGCCGCAGGGCTTCGCCTACAAACAGTCGGGAGGGAGAGAGGAAGGGCAGCAGGGCAACTAGGGTTTGGAGGAAGGTGTGTGGGGGGAGGGGGCGCACCAGCCCTATATATATAGAGGGGGGTGCGGCCAGCCCTTGCCCATCCTCCAAGCCTATCTCTAGTTTAAACGATTTAAAGTCTCCCTTCTAGAAACCCTATCTTATCTCTAGTTTAAACGATTTAAACTCTCTAGGATCGGCTGGGCCCTATGGGGCCTTGTGCCCCTGGCCCAATGCGGCCAGGACACTCCCTCATAGGCCCATGCCCCCTCCAGGAAGGTGGGACCACGTTGGCCCCCTTCCAGAAGGTTCTAGAAGCTTCCGGTACAATACCGATTAATCCGGAACAATTCCGAACTCCAAAAACTGCACTGCCTTATATGAATCTTATTCTCCGGACCACTCCGGAACCTCTCGTGAGGTCCCGGATCCCATCCGAGACTCCGAACAAAAATTCATAAACCAAGTATCCAATCTATCCTAGCGTCGAGACACGTTAAGTGTGTGACCCTGCGGGTTCGAGAATATGCAGACATGATCTTCTATCAATAATCAACAACGGGGTCTGGGCACCCATATTGACTCCCACACATTCATCGATGATCATATCGGATGAACCACGATGCCAGGATTCAATCAATCCCATATATATATTCCCTTCGTCTCGCGATATTTTACTTGCCCGAGATTCGATCGTCGGTATAGTCATACCTAGTTCAATCTCGTTCACAGCAAGTACTTTACTCGTTCCGTAATCCGATATCACTTCGTGATTAACTCCTTAACCACATGCTTGCAAGCGGTGTTGATATCGATTACCGAGTGGGCCCGAAGTATATCTCTCCGACTCGGGAGGGACAAATCCCATCTTGATACATACAACCCAACAGATACTTTCCGATCACCTGAGAGACACCTTTATGATCACCCTCTCATAGGATGACGTTTGATGACCTCAAAGCTTTCTTCCGATACCAGGGAGTTGTATTATCTCATGGTCTAAGGAATACAATATTTGACATAAGAAAAGCTTCGCAAAGATGAACACAAGGACACGATCTAATTGCTTCGCTTAGTTTGGGTCTGTCCACCATATCATTCTCCCAATGATATGATCTCATTATCAATTGACAACTCATGTCTATGGTTAGGAAACCTTAACCATCATTGATCAATGAGCTAGTCCATAGAGGCGTACTAGGGACACGGTGTTGTTCATAAACCACACAAGTATTAATGTTTCCGCTTAATACAATTCTAGCATGGAATATAAACTTTATCATGAACAAGAATTATAATAATAACATCTTTATTATTGCCTCTAGGGCATAATTCCAACAGTTGTGAGTTAGCAGAACCATGCTACCATGGGGAACGCTTTCAACATTGCACATTATTTAGTTGATATCATGATTCTTTTGATTATGGATCCCGGCGGTGTGAAATAAAAGAGGAGCTTGTAAGCTCATGGAGTTTGTATATGTGTTAGAGAAACGGCTGGGCGGCTAGCCTAAGCCATGCCTAATCATGGTGGAAACTTGCAGCGTAACCATAGTGAGCAATCTGTGAAGCATCCTTAATAAAAACCTATGGAAATAGCAAATAAAAAGATCGTTGAGATGCCCATTGTTTGCTTGCCTTGTCATTTTGATATGGGAATGCTTCCGTATCATCGGGTAAGGGGTACCTCGTTGGCGGTTCTCTATGATACACATGTACTTACAATGACAAGAACTTACTCGTGACAAAAGTTGAGTAGCATGAGTTTCGGTACTCGTAAGCAAGGGGCATGAGATTTTCAACTTATAACTTGTCAAACATATCCTCATATTTGTTCACTTTAACCTTGATCACCTAAAGATACTTATGATAGGGGCAATGAGAGCTGAAAGCTAATAAGTACCATAATTTTGGAAGCTCTTTATGAGACTTGAATCCATGTTTCCTTCTACGAAGGGCCTTTCTTTTACTTTTATGTTGAGTCTCCATCTTCTATCTTTATGCACCTATTGAGAGAACATAGTGGTCATTCTTAGTTTAATGTGCATTGTCCCAAAACTTGTTTATTGATTCATAACTTTGATATTGCTTGTTCTTAAACTATTTGTATCTAGTCACCCTTATGAACTTTGAAGGTGTCCTATGCATTATGTTTTGCTACACTATGAGGGACAAGCTGAATACCACTCCCATTATGTTTTCTATATGTGAAACAAACAAAAGTCTTTCAAAGCATTGTTATTCATGAATATTTTATTTGTACCTTTTCATGTTACAACATAGTTGCTATGTCTTATTGTTAGAACTATATCTTTCATGCTATGTTAAAGTACTATGATCCCAGCTGTCAATGTTTTACAAATACCTTGATCAAGATTGTGATGGTGCATGTCACCTCAAAAATTATTCTTTTTTATCACTTACCTACTCGAGGACGAGCAGGAGTTAAGCTTGGGGATGTTGATACGTTGTAAACATATCTATAATTTTTGATGTTCCATGCTTGTTTTATATCTACTTTCTTATGTTTTGTCCACACTTTGGAGTATTTTTACACATATTCTAGAACTAACCTATTAACAATATGCCACAGTGCAAGTTGTCTGTTTTTTGCTGTTTTTGGTTTCAGAAAAGCTAGTAAGGAAATATTCTCGGAATTGGACGGGACAAAAGCCAAATCAATATTTTACCTGAAGCAACACGGAGTCCGGAGGGGAGACGAAGTGGCGCACCAGGGCGGCCACACCTGGTGGCGGCACGGACTGGGGGGCACCACCAGGGGGAAATCGTATTGTTTACTTTACACACTTTGCTTAATGCAATTATCTGTTGCTTGCAACTTAATACTGGAGGGGGTTCAGATGATAACCTGAAGGTGAATTATTAGTCATAGATGGATTACGGTCTATGTATAATGTTGTAATGCCCAATCAAATCTCGTAGGAGTCAAGATGATTAGTATATGCATGTATGCTTTCTTGGTGTTTGTCAAGACGAACGCAATTACTATCTTCCACACAACACGTTTAATCCTTTGTTTTCAGCAAAACCGGTGAGATTGACAACCTCACTATAAGTTGGGGGCAAAATTCTATGGTTGTGTTGTGCAGGATTCCAAGTTGGAAACATCACCTTGGAGGTATTTCCTTGCTCCTACTGGTTCGATAACCTTGGTTTCATAACTGAGGGAACACTTGCTACTGTGCTCATCATACCTTCCTCTTGGGGTTCCCCAACAAGCTCGATATATTTTGAGCCATCAATCCCGCGAAGGCAATTGAAGCTTCACGTTCCCTTCATGTAGATTAATCAAAGCCTTAATAGTTCTTAAGAAAGGATGGCCTAATATAATAGGAGCAGTAGCATCTTCAGGCATGTGAACAATAACAAAGTCAATAAGAGTAGGACAACCTTTAATGTATACTAAAGTATTCTCCTTAATTCCTATAGCTTGTTTTTAGGTAGACTCTGCTAGATGCAATTTTAACTCAGTGATCTCAAAAGATCCAAGATTTAACTTGTTAAAAAAACTCTTTGGAATCGTTGAGACACTTGCACCTAGATCACAAAGTGCAGCTATCTCATTGGTCCCAATTTTAATCTTAATAGTAGGCTCAAATATGTCATCAAGCTTCACAGGTAATTTTTCAGCAATTTGCTTGTATTCTTCCTCAAGCTCATGTACCTTTATTGCTACCTGATTAACAAAGTGTTTACATAGCTTCCTCATTACCTTCACTTACCGGAATCTTAACGTTGATCCTTTTTACGAGATCTTCAACAGTGTAGCTTAGTGAAGGGGCATTACTATAATCTAGTTCTTTAGGTTCCTCCATTTGGATTCTCATCATCTTGAGGTCTTCAACAGGATTGGGCTCAGCTTTACCTGCAAATTTAGCTAGAATGGGAGTTTGACTCTCGGTTATCTTACCTAGCTGTGCCTGAATGATCCACGTTCTTTCTTGAAGGGCCTGCAGATCATTTCTCAAACTTACAACTTGGTTAGATAATTTACCAAGCATAGCATCATGGTTCTCCGTTATTTTAACAAGAATATTGTTTTGTTCATTTTGTGAGTCTATAAAAGACTTATTTCTTGGAGACTAGCATTACTAGTTCCCATATTATTAGAGTTACCTGCAGGACTAGAATAATGTTTCTAAAAATTAGGATTATAATTCTTCTTCCAAGCAGGGTTATAATCATTACGAGCTATGAAGTCTATTTCTACAAAATTTATTTTAGGAATAGCTATTACCTCGGTTTTTTTACCTTTTACGGCTAGTATGACCTCATCCAACTTAGCATTGAGTTCTTCATTTTCTTGTGGTGAGACGGATTTCACCTTCTTCGTGTTTGATCTATCCACATGCCATTGGGCATGGTTGTCTTGCATATTGTCTAGCAGCTGCTTTGCTTTAATAATATGTTTACCCATAAATGTTCCTCCAGCTGCAGTATCAAGCATAGACTTAGACACGGGGTTAAGTTATAAAATAGATGGAGAATAAACCAGTCTTCCATCCCATGACTAGGACAGTTTCTCATGCATTCTTTGATCCTCTCCCATGCAAGCGCTAGTGGCTCACGCTCTTCCCATCTAAAACCAGTAATATTAGATCTGAGTTGCATAGTATTTGTAGGTGGGAAGAATTTAGTTATAAATAAAGAAGTGCATTCCACCCATGATGTAATAGTATTTCTAGGCAAAGATAGCAACCATTCTTTTGCTCTTCCTCTAAGAGAGAAAGGGAATAAACACAATTTGACCGCATCGGGGTCAACGTCTTTTATACGCATCATATCACATATTTCAGTGAAAGTATTCAAGTGCATACCTGTGTCCTCAGCAGCAGAGCCTCCAAATTGATTCTGTTGAACCAAACTTAAATAATGGGGCTTAATTTCATAGTCATCGGCAACAATTGCTGCCTGAGTAATAGGAGTACGCAAATAATCCTTGTTGGGAGTAGCAAACTCCCCAAGCTTTTTTCCAGCCATATTTCCTATGTTTTTTGGTTTTCTTAAATAGATAATTATAATAGTAAAAGCAAGAATTTAAAGACTAAATTTTTTTTGGTTTTTGAAATAAAGACTGAAAGCAAACTAACAAAATTAAAAACTAGAATTAAAACTAGCAAGGTTCCTACTAACCTCACTAGGGTAGTTATTGCTTCCTCGGCAACGGCGCCAGAAAAAGGATTGATACCTTCGATCCGGATTACAGATGTAGTATAGCTTCTTTTTCCCTAGTAGACCTAGGTTATCGAATCCTCGGGAAGTAGATGTGTAGTGAAGTTACTTTAACGGACCTTTGGGAGTTTTAGAATTCCTTTTGTGTTTTTACCGGACCAAGAGTTTGCGTCTTTTGGTTGTTGTCGATGATGGAGAGAGAGGGCCTAGGGCGTTCGGTTTCACCTGTAGCTATGCAAAACATCTAATGGGAATAAAAGATAGGAATAAAGTATGCATGTAATTGTTAGAGCAAGATAAATTATATGTGGACAGTGCATCCATAATTGCTATTGCCTCTGCAACCGGTTATAGCAATAACCTACTAGTCTCATCCATAGAAGAAAGAGAACTAATAATATGCATAGTGATGTCACCGTTAATCCCAAGTAAATCACTCACATACAGCCGTACTACCCCTTCTATCACTGTGGTTCCCAACCTGCAGATTAGTCATTACTCATACTCCTTATACCTGGCACAATCCTCGGGGTCTTGGGTACCTGACAAGTCCTTAGATTGAGGCAAGATAGGATACAATAATCATGATGTCATACAAACCAATGCATGATCCCATATATGATAAATAGCATGCACAAACGCTACATGGCTAGGACAAAGCCCTTAACCCAAGGAGAATTACTCACACATAGAGATGATATCAACAATCACAAACATTGTAATGGAAATCATAAGATTGATAGGAAATAGTCTTACAATGTCGCCAATCGAAGAAGAGATCTACTATTACAAGTGGTGGAATATGGCTCTGGTGGTGGAGAAGGGCTTTGGAGATTAAATCTAAGTCTATTCTTCTGACGGCTCTTCGGTGTGGTGGATGGAGATCTGGAGGCGGGTGATGATATGGGGCAGGAACTCTCGAGGCTCTTTTCTCGTCACTCGAGGCTTCTTTATATAGGGGTCCCTTCACGAAAGTTGTTCTGTTTCACCTAGCGGTGTCATTGGTAACTGTATGACTGGAACTATACGGCTGAAATTTTATTCCGGTCGTATAGTTGGTCGTTAAAGCGTCTGGCTCTGACCCACGACTCCTGGTTTCTTCTGGTTGTTGGAAATCTCGTATGTTTGACTTTAATGTAGGGATTCCCATCATTAAACATGATTATCTGCGCAGGAAAAATGGAAGGAAAGGATTGCATACCCCTTTGAATATTAGGCATTAGTGGCAGGGTTTAGAGAGATATTTCATCAAAAATATGAATAATATCCAGTTTAAATGTTGACGTAGATGGCTATATTTCAGAGCCATCAGCGAACGAGATACATCTTCAAAGCAGAGCAGCTTGCTCTGCGGGATTGGGATCCAGGAGCTCTACTTCCACAACTGTTGTTGGATCGGGGAAGCATGAGTCACCGCTAGGCACCGGACGTGTGTAACTCCCCGCGAGGTGTCACACTTGGGGCACTAGGATTCGTTGGAGCCATAGGAGCACGAGGACTTAAACGCGACCTTGAGGTCGGCTTCGGATCATCTACATCAACCACGCTCTCCCGAGCATTAACAACGTTTTTCAGTCTTCAAGGGTAAGTTCGCGAAAAGCCACTTCCATTACTACATTACTAATAGATAGGTCCTGGCAGCATCAAGGGTTCAGGGGCGTAGGGTAAAATTTTATTGTTTTCATACGGGAACCCCTATAGTGGTATCAGAGCTAGATCTATGTGTAGTAATGCTAGTACGGTAGAACACACGAGATGTAGTGTGTGGGCCTTGATCTTTTAGTTGTTACCTGCTGGCTCGTGGTTGATATCGAGCTCGTTGGGGAACCCCAAGAGGAAGGTATGATGAGCACAGTAGTAAGTTTCCCTCCGTTATGAAACCAAGGTTATCGAACTAGTAGGAGCAAGGAAACACCTCCAAGGTGTTGTTGCCAACAATCCTGCACAACACAACCACAGAACTTTGCCCCCAACTTACAGTTAGGTTGTCAATCTCACCGATTTTGCTAAAAACAAAGGATTAAACGTATTGTGTGGAAGAAAGTAATTGCTTGCAGAAAGTAAACAGAAAATAGTAAATAGTTGTAGATTCATGATAAAAGAAAGGACCGGGGTCCATAGTTCACTAGTGGTGGTTCTCCTTAAGATAGATGACATGTTGGGTGAACAAATTACAGCGGGGAAATTGACAAACATCGAGAAAGCATACATGCATATACTAATCATCTTGACTCCTTTGAGATTTGATTGGGCATTAAAACATTATACATAGACCGTAATCTAACTGCATCGATGACTAATAATCCACCTTTAGGTTATCATCCGAACCCCCTCCAGTATTAAGTTGCAAGCAACAGATAATTGCATTACACATTGCGTGTAAATTAAACAATACGATTGTTCTACGAACAAAGGATTGTTGTTTTCTCCCTAGTAGCAATAGCACATCTCGTACCTTAGAGATTTCTGTCACTTCCCCAGATTACTAGAGGCATGAACCCACTATCGAGCATAAATACTAACTCTTGGAGTTGCTAACATCTACTTGGACAAGATAGCTACTAACAATAGAAAGCATGCAAGATCACAAATAACAAAGACATGATAGAATCAATAATCAATCTGAAATAGCATCTCTGTATCCATCGGATCCCTGCAAACACAACATGTATGATTACAAATAGATGATCTTGATCATGAACGGATCTCACAAGATCTAAACATGGTAGCACAAAGGAGAAGAACCAACCATCTAGCTACTACATGGACCCGTAGTTCAAGGATGAACTACTCACACATCACACCGGAGGCTTGCATGGTGATGAAGAAGGCCTCCAGGGTGATTTCTCCCCTCCGGCAGGGTGCCGGGAAGAGCTTCAGATCCCTCCCGATCTAGGTATGGAGATGATGGCGGCTACAGACTCTTTCGTGGAATTTTGATCAGGTACTTAGGGTTTATGTATCGGAGGCATCTTATAGGCGAAAGGGCAAGGTCGGTGGAGTGTCAGGAGGCCCACACCCCCTTGGTGGCGCGGCTAGGACTGGCCACACCACCACCAGGTGTGGCTGACCTGGCTCCCCTCTTCGTCTCCCCTCCGGACACCGTATTCCTTTTGGTGAAATATTGAATTCGGCTTTTGTCCGGTCCAATTCCAAGAATATTTCCTTACTAGCTTTTCTGAAACCAAAAACAGCAGAAAATAGGCAACTGGCACTGTGGCATCTTGTTAATAGGTTAGTTCCAGAAAATGTGTAAAAATACTCCAAAGTATGGACAAAACATAAGAAAATAGATATAAAACAAGCATGAACATCAAAAATTATAGATACGTTTGGAACGTATCAACATCCCCAAGCTTAACTCCTGCTCGTCCTCGAGTAGGTAAGTGATAAAAAGAAAGAATAATTTTTGAGGTCACATGTACCATCATAATATTGATCAAAGTATTTGTAAAACATTGATAGCTGGGATCATAGTACTTTAACATAGCATGAAAGATATAGTTCTAACAATAAGACATAGCAACTATGTTGTAACATGAAAAGGTACAAACAAAAGATTCATGAATAACAATGCTTTCAAAGACGTTTGTTTGTTTCACATAGAGAAAACATAATGAGAATGGTATTCAACTTGTCCCTCATAGTGTAGCAAAACATAAATGCATAGGACACCTTGAAAGTTCATAAGGGTGACTAGATACAACTAGTTTAAGAACAAGCAATATCAAAGTTATAAATCAATCAACAAGTCTTGGGACAATGCACATTAAACTAAGAATGGCCACTATGCTCTCTCAATAGGTGCATAAAGATAGAAGATGGAGACTCAATATAAAAGTAAAAGAAAGGCCTTCATAGAAGGAAGCAGGGATTCAAGTCTCATAAAGAGCTTCCAAAAATTATGGTACCTATTAGCTTTCAGCTCTCATTGACTGTCGTGGAAATGGCCACGGCAGTCGCTGCCACTAGCAGCGATTGAGTGTTTCGTGAGGAAGAGTTGGCGGCCATCTGCGGTGCGAGATGGGGGCGGATGCACATGGGTTTACCCAGGTTTGGCCCCCCGGAGGGTAAAGACCTACTCCTGCTAGATTAGATTATGAGAGAGTGACTTACAGGGGTGGCAAGCTCGGCGGCTAGGCAGCGAGTCGCTTGAGGGGGTGTATGATGGAACGTAAGTCTCTAGGATACCCTAGGGAGGTTTATATATGAAGCACCTCGCTAAGGTTTACAAGCTATCCCCGAACAAGATAAGGATCCGGAGACTTTGACCTAGTCCGACTGGGCTTCTGCTACGCTTCTGGGCTTCTAGTCACCAGTCGTTGGGCCTTTCCTTCCTTCGTAGTCCAGTCGCCGTCTTTCGGATGCACTTGCAGGCCCTCCGGCCTAATCGGAACGTCCTGCTAGGCATACCCCCTTCGACATATCCCCATCAGTAGTCCCCGAGGCCATCGTTGATGCAGGCGCAGGCGTCCTTTTGGCGTTCGGAGTAGGCGAGCCAAATTTGGGCGCCAGTCGAGTCGGCGATGGACTCCATTAGAACCAAGGAGAATTTCCCCATGTTCCCACTCGTCGTCTCAATGAATGTCACCGCTGCCCAGTTGTCGTCTCAGCGAATGGAAAGACTGGTGGTGGCGGGTGAACTAAAGGAGTTGGACCGTCAAACCTGGTCAAACTATCCATTGGAATTTCCAACGGTAACTATGGCGTAATTACCGCGAGTAACGGCTACCCCGATTTTGGTGGGTAGCGTTTCCCATATAAGGGGAGTGATGGTTCAGCTCCGCAGTCCTTCTTCGCATTCTTCATTCTTACTCATTCGTTCTTCCTTCCTCCAATCTTCCTGCCTACGTCCTTCCGACTTTGTTCTTTCCGCATAGTGCGATTCCACATCCTACCCGATGGCGCCTCCTAAAGGCTCATGGGGAAATCCAAGTGTACCACGGCCCATCTTAGATCTTTCGAAGACACCGGAGTGCTCCGCAAGGGGAATTGGCGGGTTCCCCCTCCTCCGAGACCGAGCCGAAGTCGCGACCCGGTGAGTTCATCTGCTTCCACAGTCATCTTGAGAGGGGTCTGGGATTCCCCACCTCTCTCTTTTTCCGCCGCTTCTGCGCGTATTACGCGATCAAGCCATTGGATCTTGGTCCGCACAGCATCGAGCAGCTGGCGATCTTCGTCGCCTTCTGCGAATGTTACCTTGGCTGCAGGCCGTATTTCCTGCTATGGCTGGAGCTCTTCCACGGCCGCATCGGGTGCGAGGCGTCCAGCGACTTGATGCTGGCCGCAGGCGGAGTCACGTTTCAACTGAAGCCGAAGGCCAACTTCGTCAAGCTCCACTTGCCGAAGAAGGCCGCCAGCGAGTGGAAGAAGAGTTGGTTCTATGTCAAGGAAGCCACTGCCTCTGGCGAAGTGGCTCTTCCCGAGTTCGTCGCTGAGAGGAGCGAGCCCCGTCGGTTGGCACCGAAGAAGCTTCCCGAAGATCAGTGGATGGCCGTCGCGGAAATGATGGACCAGATCCAGAAGCTGAAGGGCCAGGGGTTAATTCCGATCAACCTCTACAACTGCTGGCTCGGGCGGCGCCTGGTTCCACTGGCGGCTCGACCGCACTGGATGTATGAATACAGCGGGAAGCACGACCCATCTCGAACCAGCAAGGAGTCATGGGAGGCCGAGGACTACAAGGCCGCCCTGAAGAAGATCATCGATGCAGAGTTCACCAGCGTGGCGGTCGAGGTCGCCCCGTACACTCATGTGAAGAATGAATCCCCCATAGTAAGTTCTCTTTCCAACTACTACGTCTGTGTCTCAATTTCAGTCTCCTCGCTTGGTGTTTCTGACTCGTGGTGGTTCTCAGCTTTTTCAGGTGTTAGAGGGCTGGCTCCCTCCGCTTGATGAAGAGGTTCCCCAGGAACTGGAGGAAGACTCCGAGGGGGACCCTTCCGACAGTGACAGGGAGGAGGAAGAGGTCCCTCCCCCAGCGCCTGTGGCTCGCAAGACCTGGATGCAGAGGCAGCGTCAAGTCGAAGCAAGCCGTAGCCTGGACGAGCACGACGAAGGCGACGAGGTTGCACAGGAGCAAACGTCCCGGTGCACCGCCACGCCGTCGAAGCCCGCACGTCGGCCCAAGTCGCTAGCGAAAAGTCCCGCGTCACCGGCCAAGTCGGCGATGGTGTTTGAGTCGGATGACGATTCCGACGATGAAGGTTCTCCCGAAGTCTCGCACAATGCCCCAAGGGACACAGTCCCGACAAAGGGGTTGAAGGGCGAGGACACGGAGGTGGTGGTAGAAGTTCCCCTGGCGGCGATTGCGCCGATGGCCTCGGGGGTTCCAGACCAGGAAGCGGCTGAGGCGATGACGTCCAAGTCGCCACAGCCGTCAAGGGCGGCCGCGTCGAAGCCAGAGATCCCGGCGACTGCAGCTTCATCATCACGGAAGCCCTCAGTTTCATGGGCTTCAGACGTCTTCGAGAGGGGGCTCATCCGCAAGCTGGGTCTGGAGTTGGACAAGCCTGCCCATATTAGCACCGGGCTTCGCGTCCTTCCAGTCGCTAAGTAAGTAGCGCTCCCTCGTCCCAATTCGCCTTGCTCCTTTTGTATTGTCGTTGTATTAACTGAGGGGGCTCGTGCAGGTCGGGGGCTAAGAAGATTGGGCATCCTTCGGTGGCTAACATTCCACCGGCCACCGACAAGGGAGAGGGCGACCCATCCAAGAAGAGGAAGGCCACCGGAGATGTGGCGACCGCCGAAGTCGCGAAGAAGCAGAAGGGGGGCACCGACGATGCCGCGACCAAGGGCAGCGCCGTGGAATCAGCTACTGCGCCAGTCGCCAAAGAGGTGGTGGCGACGCGATCAGAACCAGCATTGGCTGCATCCGTGCCAGAAGCGTTAGCTCCGGCAACCAGCACCCCCGCCAGAGCGTCGGTGATGTTCCTGCGTTTCATGGCGAGAGGGTTTCCAGGTGTGGCGGACACGCAGTCTCCGCAGAATCCAGAAGTCGTGGATGCGGACATTGGGTCCCGCCGCGGGCGCACTTCCTTCACGATCCCGTCGACTGACGCCAGGGAACTTCACAAGATGCTCGGCGCTGCTATTCAGGTATGTCCAGTCCCCGAGTTCCTGGTCGCTGAATGTCAGCGTCTGGGAACTGAACCTCTTGCTCCTTTCCAGTCCCGGAATTCCTAGTCGCTGAATTTCGGCGGCTAGGAATTGATTTTCTTTTTCCTCCTTCTCCAGTCCCCGAGTTCCTGGTCACTGAATTTCAGCGGCTGGGAACTGGGTTTTGTTTTGTCAAATGCTTAGGTGAGTTCTTTGTTTGCAGGGACTGCAAAGGGAGTCAACCGATCGGCAGGCCGCAAGCGAGCGCTCGAAGCGTGACTTGCGCGAAGCGTAGGAGGTGATCCGGCGGCTTCAGGAAACTATTGGTGAGTATCTATTTGTCTTTATCCTCGTCTTTCGAGTGTGAGCTGGTTGTGTGCAGTACTCTAATGTCTTCTTTTGCAGATGGTTTCCCGGCTGAAATCTCCAAGGCCCGTGAGGGATATGTCCCAGTCGCCGAACTGGACGCGGCGAATGGGAGGATAGCCTCCCTGGTCAAGGATTTGGAGGAGGCTAAAGCGGCCTCAATTTCTTTGGAGGAACGGGCGAAGGCTGCCGTCGCCGCGGCTGAGGAAGAACGCAAAGCCACAGATTCCATCATCGTGGGGCTGCACAACGAGCAAACTGCCTTGGAGAAGCACGTCAAGGAGAACTGCCACAACCTCCTTGGTGAGTCTCTGTCTTTGCTTGGCCCTTTTGTCGAGTCCCCGCTTTGGGGGTTTCATAGTTTCACTGACACCTGACTTTGCAGCTGTGGTAGGCCAAAGCGACCCGGTGGTGCAAACTTACAATGCCTCGCAGTGCGTGACTGCCATGGTGAATGCGGCCACGGCCTCAGCGTTGTGCGTCCAAGCGGCTCTTCAGGCCATGTCTCCCACCGAAGTTATCCCTGGGGGGCTTACGGAGGTGTGGCGCTATCTGGAGGAGGTGCCCGCCGTTGTGGAATGGATGACGCGCTCGGCGTTCAGGCGCGGGGCCGCCACAGCGTTGAGCTTGGGTCTCGCCCATTTCCCCGACGACTTCGTTCTTGATGATGTGACGAGTGGCTATCCATCGGCAACCGGCACGGTGGAGATGTCAGAGGTGCTGAAGCTGACCGCGAAGGCCACCCCTTACGCCGATCGTGTCTTGGCGATGGGGGATTTGCTGCCGTATCAAGAGACGGTGTTGGCGCCTGGCGACCCCGAGCCGGAGCACCGCGACATGAAGTCGGAGCAGCCCTTCCGGTCGTCGTTGTCGAAGTCGCTGACAACATACCCAACGAACCCGTGGCAGCCTTTTGTGCGCGTCAAGGGGGGTGGCGCTACTTCTTCATCAGGGCCTGTGGAGTAAACAATGTAATTGTCCAAGTTGTAATGTATGCCAAGTGGCGAATGGTGTAAGATATTTTTGCAATGTATGCCATGGGGAGTCGATCGACTCGTGTTGTGATTAGGAATGTGTGTTGTGTTTTGTTTATGAATTGCTTTGATTGAGCGAGTCCCTGAGCGCGTCCGCCCTTTAATGGGTATAACTCGATTGTATACTTTTTGTGTATTTGTTTTGTTTATGCATTGTTTTTATCCCTCGCGTCTTCTGGGTGGCGAGTCCCCGAGCGCGGGTAGGACTGACGTATGAGCGAGTCCCCGAGCGTGGTACCCGACCGTGTTGGTCATGCTCCTGTTGCAGGTTGTGTGTGCGTTGTTTGTAACGCGTCTCCTCCCCTGGCCCAGAGAGCCAGTCGCTTGGCGAGCCCTGGGCAACTCTCTTACTTGGTGTATTCCCGAGCCGCGTGGTGGTTCCCGTTTTGCGGAGTCCTCGTGTGTGGTACTTAACCGTTCAAGTCGCTTTGCACGAGGGTGGGAGGGACAGATCGCTGTGAGAAGCCTGTACCGGATGTCTTGGCCCGACGGGCCAGTCGGGCTAGGCGACTCCAATGGCGGCTCCGGGTTGGCGTTTTTCGTGGACGACCCAAGGCCCGAATATTTTCGGTGCCCTTGTGTCGTACTACTTAGCCGTGCCGGTCGCTCGACCAGAGGTTGACTTCCGTGAGTAGCATATTGCAAGTATGTACGAGTGCGAGTGGCACAAGAATATGGCGAGTGGACACAATTTGTGCGATCCGAATGAATTTCATTATATATTCCGATGGAGTACAGTGTGAGGTTCTAAGTATAGAACTTTCTGAGGAGGTTTACATTCCATGGCCTCCTGACCTCTAATTGGCCGTCGCCCCGTATGTCGATGAGGTAGTAGGCATCGTTGCCAAGGACTCGGCCTATGGCGAATGGCCCCTCCCATGGGGGGAGAGCTTGTGCATGCCCTTCTTGTCTTAGGCCAGTCGCAGGACCAGGTCGCCTTCCTGGAAGGTGCGAGTTCGCACTCGGCGGCTGTGATAGCGGCGGAGTCCTTGCTGGTATATGGTGGTGCGGGAGCGACCCAGGTTGCGTGCCTCGTCGAGTTGATCGATGCTTTCTTGGCGGGCGACCTCGTTGGCTGCCTCGACGTAGTTGGCGACTCGAGGTGAGTCATGCTCCAGGTCGGTTGGCATTACGGCCTCGGCGCCATACACCATGAAGAAGGGCGTGAACCCGGTTGATCGGTTGATGGAGGTGCGAATCCCCCATATCATAGAGGGGAGCTCGTCGACCCAGCATCCTGGGGTGCGCTCGAGGGGCACCTGCAGTCTCGGCTTGAGCCCGTGGAGGACGCTCTGGTTGGCGCACTCTGCTTGGCCATTCGATTCCGGGTGAGCGACTAATGCGAGGTCGAGTCGGATGCCATGTTCTTCATAGAATTCCGCCATGGCCCCCTTGGCAAAGTTGGTGCCGTTGTCTGTTATAATGCTGTGCGGGTAGCCATACCGGTAGATGAGTTCGCGTAGGAACTTGGTGGCCGTCTTGCCGTCGCACTTTTTTATCGGCTTGGCCTCGACCCATTTGGTGAACTTGTCGACTGCGACCAAGAGGTGAGTGAAACCAGACGGGGCCTTCTTGAACGGTCCTACCATGTCCATGCCCCATACGGCGAATGGCCACGTGATGGGGATTGTCTTTAGTGCCGAGCCAGGGAGGTGCGTTTGGTTGGCGTATTTCTGGCACCCGACGCATCGTTGGACGATGTTGGTGGCGTCGGCGTGTGCGGTGAGCCAGTAGAAACCGTGCCGCGTGGCCTTGGCGACTAGCGACTTGGCACCGATGTGATGGCCGCAGTCGCCGGCGTGAATGTCCTGGAGGATCTTGCGGCCTTCTTCTGGCTATACGCAGCGCTAGAACACGCCAGTCACGCTGCGCTTGTGGAGCTCGCCGTTGATGATGATGAAGGATTTGCAGCGGCGCATGATCATTCGCGCCTCTGTCTTATTGCTCGGTAGGAGTTTGTGTTCTAGGAAGGCGATGTATGGTGCTGTCCAGTCGCTAGGTTCCACAACCATGGCGACTAAGGCCGGGTTCTGGTTGCAGTGGGATCCCGACATCGATCTCTTTTGGTGGGCTGACCGATGGTTTGTGGATGATATCGAGGAAGACGCCTACGGGAGGCGCTTGTCGGGTCGATCCGATGCGGGAGAGGGTGTCCGCCTATCATAAGCATCTTGAAGTGATTAAGGTTAAAGTGAACAAACTATGGAGTATATGCTTGACAAAGTATAAGTTGGCAATCTCATGTCCCTTGAATACGAGGGCCGCTCCTCATGCTACTCAAGTTTAGTTACCGATAAGTTCTTGTCATAGTAAGTACATGTGTATCATAGAGAACCGCCAACGGGGTACCCCTTGCACATGATACAGGAGCTATCCCATAATCAAAATGACAAGGCAAGCAGACAATGAGCATCTCAGCAATCTTCTTATTTACCATGGGAAAATGGTGCTTTTTTCTCTCTTTCCTCTTTCTCATCTTTTTTTCTTTTGTTTTTCTCAATCTCTATCTCTTTTTTTAAAGAAGAATGCTTCATAGATTCCTCACTATGGTGATGCTGCAAGTTTCCACCATGATTAGGCATGGCTTAGTCTAGCGGCCCAGGCATTTCTCTAACACACATACATGACACCATGGACTTACAAGCCCCCTTTCATTTCACACCGACGACATCCATAAACAAAAGAGCATGATATCAAATGGGTACAATGTACAAGTGCAATGTTGAAAGCGTTCCCCATGACATAATGGTTCTGCTAATTCCCAACGTATAAGTGCAAGCATATATGACAAAAAAAGTGCAAGCATATACAACATAGATGACACAATGGTTGAAGTTTATTAGGGGCAAGAAAAGTAAAGTGTGCCATCAAGTTCGTGAGAGCTTTAATCACTAATTTTCACATAACAAGTTTAATTCGGAAGGTAGTTAAAAACATGAATATACTTGGAATAGCAAATGCTAATAGGTAGGTATGGTGGACTCTTTGGAATAACTTGGTTTTATTTGGAGTTGGATGCATGAGTGGAACTCATACTTGGTATGGAGGCTAGCAAAAGACTGGGAGCGACCAACTAAGAGAGCAATAATGGCCATAATCATGCAAAGCGACAAAACATCGTTAATTAAAGCATAAAGTGATATTACAAGTCAAAAACTAAATGATCATAGAGGCTATCGTGACTTGGTATAGTCTTAACATGGTGTGAGTGCGCCAACTTAACCCGAATAAAGCATTAAAGGAGAATACCACAATATTATGCTTTTATATGCTACAACAACACATGATTCTTTCAAGGCATATTAAGCAATCTCAATTGTTTATAACATGTCATGCTACAGCAATAATCACTAAGCATAAAGCCAAAACAATATCAAGCATGACATGATAAAGTCTAAGTCACAATCAAAAACAAGCTCCTTTTTACCACTTAAGCATGAACTTTCCTACTCTTTTCCAATCCAAATCAACTTTATTTGAAAACTAATGCATGAATGAGGGTGTCCAACCAATTTATTCAAGCAAACTAAGCAAATGAAAACTAAAAACTAAAACGAAGACGTTCCAAGAACAACACAATTGTGCATGAAACAATAAAAATGAAGTGTTTGGAAGAAACCTGAAATTTTTATTGATGAAGAAGGGGATGCCTTGGGCATCCCCAAGCTTTGACGCTTGTACTTCTTCAATATTTCTTGGGGTGACACGAGTGGCATCCCCGAGCTCGAGGTTTTGTCCATTCTTCATCTTATCGTATTACTCTTCCCTACACTTTAAAATTTTCCTTCATATAAAACTTCACACAATCTTCATTAGCAACATTAGTGTACTCAAGATAATAAGTCTTTTGGTTCAGTTTAAACATGAGTAAAACTACCATTAAAATAAGCTACTATATCACTTCCTTTTAAAAGTTCAAGAATTTTGGCAAGAACTCAAAGAGAAAGAGATTTAAGAGGCAAATGTAAATAATGGCAGAAATCTGTCAAAACAGACCAACAGGTAAAAACCAATTTTTCGAAGACCTTCTGTTGCTCAAATCGAAAACTGTTGAACTAACTGAAGTTGGATAACAACCTGGGGCAGAAGAACAAAAAATTACAGCTCAAACCGACGTACAGAGATTTTTCACGAATTTTTACAGCGAAGCACAAAAATCTGTTTCGGGACAGCAACTTTCCCAAATCTTACTTCTCTCTTATTAGAGGTTACTCTTAGCACAAAAACCACACAAAAATGATAAGGAGAGGTTATTACTGAAGCAATAACTTCCAAGACTCAACAAAAGATTCCTAACAAAATTTGGGTTATCTCCCAATAAGTGTTTTTCTTTAATACCTTTGAGCTAGGCATAAGAAGCAAGAAAAAGAATCAAGTATTCTCAAATGAAGAAGCATTAAGATCAATACCAGAAATATCTTCAACAAGGCAAGATATCTCATCCAAATAAGTTCTATAGGATCCCCTCTCACTACTTTTAGGTTCACTATTTTCATCAAACGGATTTTCAGAAACAATCCAATCAAAACTATTTTCTACGGCTTCATGCATTCGTACAAGTTTAAAAGGTATTGGTATTTTAATTTCCTTTCCATATTTAGGTTTGGTTTTAGCTATCCTTTATCGTGTCCCAATAACATCTACGCATGAGCCTAGCATATTAAAACGATTAAAGACTTTTCTGGCTTCCTTAACAACATCATAGAATTCTTTAAGCAAGGTTTCCAGAATAAAATCTCTCTTTTCAGGGTCCTTAATATCATTAAGTTTAAGAAAAATTACTTGCATTATGGGGTTAAGGTTAACAAACCTAGCTTCCAACATGTGTACAAAAGAAGCTGCAGCAATTTCATAATTTGGAGCAAGTTCTGCTAGGGATCTGTCCTCAATATCTTCATGTTTGCTAACATGATTAAAGAATTCTTCAATGTTATCTTTCCGAATTATAGAGCCACTACCTATTGAAAGGTCTTTTAGGGTCAACTTAGGGATCAACATGGTGAGCTAAGAACGAGGTAACAACTATAGAAAGAACTAATTTTTTTTGTGTTTTTAATATAAAGAAGCAAACTAGTACAACTAATTTTTTGTGTTTTTGATAAAAGAAACAAACAAACAAAGCAGAAATAAACTAAGCAAAACAAATAAAACAAAGTAAAGAGATTGATTATGAGGTACTCCCCTTGTGAAGATGTCCTTAACTCCCCGGCAACGGCGCCAGAAAAATAGCTTGATGGCTCAAAATATATTCGAGCTCGTTGGGAAACCCCAAGAGGAAGGTATGATGAGCATATCAGCAAGTTTCCCTCAGTTATGAAACCAAGGTTATCGAACTAGTAGGAGCAAGGAAACACTTCCAAGGTGTTGTTTCCAACTTGGAATCCTGCACAACACAACCACAGAACTTTGCCCCCAACTTACAGTGAGGTTGTCAATCTCACCGATTTTGTTGAAAACAGAGGATTAAACGTATTGTGTGGAAGACAGTAATTGCTTGTAGAAAGTAAACAGAAAACAGTAAATATTAGATTGTAGATTGATAGTAAAAGAATGGACCGGGGTCCATAGTTCACTAGAGGTGATTCTCCTTAAGATAGATAACATGTTGGGTGAACAAATTACAGCGGGGCAATTGACAGACACCAAGAAAGCATACATGCATATACTAATCATCTTGACTCCTATGAGATTTGATTGGGAATTATAACATTATACATAGACCGTAATCCATCTGCATCTATAACTAGTAATACACCTTCAGGTTATCATCTGAACCCCCTCCAGTATTAAGTTGCAAGCAACAGATAATTGCATTAAGCAAAGTGTGTAAAGTAAACAATACGACTATTCTATGAACAAAGGATTGTTGTTTTCTCCCTAGTAGCAACAGCACATCTAGTACCTTAGAGATTTCTGTCACTTCCCCAGATTCCTAGAGGCATGAACCCAGGCTCTGGGAATCTCTCTTTTAGTTGGCAAGGTCAATCTAGCAGATCTAGTGGAAAAGGGCCCCTCTAGAACATTCCTTTTAATGGAAGCTTTGCCACCGCCCACTCTATGTGCTCCGATTAGCGTTCTGACGCCTGGGCTGGCGAACCGCTTCTTCTTCCACAAAGATTCAGACAAAACCGAGCAGAAGACATTTTCTCCACAGGATCAATAGAATATCACACATGTGCCATTACTATGCCTCACGTTAAGTTTACAACTTTTATGATCTCTTCCCGAACCAAACATGAACCTCCATCGCCCCTTTCCTTATATATTCGGTAATCGAGTTCCCTACAACCCCATACCAGGAACTGAATGACGGGAGAACGAGTAAGGGGAAGGCATAAAATACTAGATTGATTGATCGAGTTAGTAATGGGATTCGGGCACTGGTGCTGTTCTGCTTCAGGATAACCATCCATAGCGAAATTTGGTTCTATTCTAGGTCAAGGGGTTAAGGAGACAGGCAGCCGCTGCTAAACCAAGATCTCCATCTCTTGACTCCGTCAACCCTCGTTTTGTGTTGCTGAGACATGCGCCTAAGGAGAAATTGCCACCCGAGGGGGAAGCTAAAGCACACTCTTTCACGTTGTCACCCGCCTGTTTAAAACTTCCTACTTCATACTCATTTTGATCAATTACTAAGTAAGCCACATCTACACATATGCAAATTAAGAAGCTAATTTGAGCTCACATCGCATATAAATCAAATAAACTTCCACATAATTACTCCCAAACTAAAACCCACAAATTCATCTACTTCTAGAGCATGAAATAAGCTAAACTAGCAATGACAGATGAAGGTGATCATCGACAGCTTGGGCTAGGCCACGGCTCGACACATCCTCCGATAGTCCTTTTGATCGGCTTAAAACCAATATGAATTGCTCCTATGAAAGAATGAAGTTGCTAATCTTTTAGAAACCTTGGATAGATGGGGCGCCGCCAAATCTTGACAAATCATCGGAAAAAATGGGGATGAACTTGAGCTCGGGCAGGGCAGAGGAGAGGAAACAGAGAAGAAATCTTGAATGAAGTATGACTCGAATAGGGAGATAATGATATAGGATGGACTTTAGTCCCGGTTGGTGGGGTCTATCTTTAGTCTCGGTTGGAGACATCAGCCGAGACTAAACGGGCTCGCACCGGTCGCAGCCTGTCGTAACCCCTTTAGTCCCGGTTGGAATCTCCAGCTAGCACTAAAAGGTTCCGTTTGACCAGGGACTAAAGTTGGTCGTGCCCTTGTGGCGTCCTATCCGTTGGAACCGGGACTAATGCTCACATTAGTCATGGCTCAAACACGGCCAGGATTAAAGCTCTGGACGGAAGACTCATTTTCTACTAGTGACGAACTCCCGGCAGCAGGGGCGGAGCCAGGATTTCAACATAGGGGGGGCGAGAAAGAAAATGATCTCACAAAATATTTAAGACATAAGAGAAGAGGTATTTTGTCTTAAAAACCCTACTTACTTTCCATATTTCTACCTATTTGGAGATCTCTAACGTTAGGATACACTTTTTTTTTCTTTAGGAACAAAATGATAGAGAGACATTTGATCTCATGAAAAGCCCTTGTTCTTTTTGATTCAGTTGTTTCGTAGGGGTAGCATGACACGTCAATCATGTGACTGCGTTGATATAAAACTAGTACTATAGAAATATATGTATGACAATTCAAATGAAAGCTACATTTCTATAAGCCTAAATATTGCTCTACCGCATCAAGACACTCACAGTTAGGTTGTACCTCAACTGAATTACAATAGCTACTTATCTGCATCTTTCTCTTCATCTTTGAGGCATTGAAGAATTAAAATATCCCCACAAAATAAATTTAATTAAGGACATGCATAATTAATGATAAACCGTTGGTTTATGAGCAACTGTGTGAATTCATCAAAGTAGTAAGTTGTAATTCACCAGAACTATTAACTAGTAGCTAGCTACGGAGCACATGAATACTTACAGAGATCAATTGACATTCACGGCGGCGGACGACACGATGGAGACCGACTGTATATATGACCGTATCCATGACTCCTAGTCTCCTGCAATCTGGTCGTCGTTGCCGATGGCGAGTGGCTGAAGCGGCAGCCGCATGTGCCCTAGTACCGCACGAGCTGCCGAGATCGACCCATCGATTTGATTGCTGATCGTACGGGCGATGCAGAGAGGTTTTGTTTGGCAGAAAAACATGACTATGGGCCATCAGATGGATTTTTGGGCTTATGTAACGCATGTACGTGGGTGTAAATTACTAAACATGGGCTAATTAAGTAATTACCCACGGTCATTAGCGCATGTACATCGTATCCTTCTACCAGACCCTGTTGCAAATCCTTGGGGGGGACCAACCATTAGGGGGGGGTCTAGCCCCCCCCCCCCCCCCCCCCCCCCCCCCCTGTCTCCGCCCCTGCCCGGCAGCGAGCAACGGCATAGAAGGGCGACCACCTAGGGTTTCCGAAGGAATCCCCAAGGTTCCAGCGCGCCTCTGCTGCCAGATCGATGCCACTAGGGAGGTCACCGCCGCAACCACCCCGACGTAGGGGTGCCGCCCGACAACCACGAGCCGTCATCGCCCATGCAGCTCCCGCCAACACCGTCAACGCCCACCACCCCAGTACCTTCGGTAGATGGGCCCGCCGCTACCGCCCGGCGAGGGCCGGCGGCAAGAGAAGCCGGGGATAGTCGTTATGGTTTGCTGTCGTTGCATACTAGTCGTTATGAGTTCCTCCGTGGCAGTACCTCCGATCTGCTCGTTAGAATCTCGTCATTGCCGTGATCAGGCTGATGTACGTACGTACGTGTACGTGATCCGCAATTTAAGTTTTCTCTGGAAACGACTCCTGTTAAGGTCGTACCCTTTACTTTGGGAAGAAAGGGCGAACAGTACGTCCGAGTACTAGCTATTTTCGTAGCGATTCAGCCAATACGTCGCACGTAGTACGTGCACCGTGTGTACTGGGTTGCTTTCACTGGGGGAGGCGTGCGTGCCTGCATTTCCAGGGGACAAAACGCACAACGTACCTAGGTCCGCCCAAGTAATGCGTCCGGATCAATGAACTGCAGTGCCCGCCAGTGGGTACGCGCGTGCACCATGTACATTTTTCCTCGGCTTAAGGAGCAGAGCGTGTACTGTGTACATGTTCCGAGCTAATAGTACTTGTCTATCTATCAATGGGATGGGAGCCGTCGAGATGTACTAGTACGCAAGATCTAGTGCTGACTCCAGGAGCTACACGTACTTATTATCTTCACGTGAGATTAAGTACCAAGAAATCCTTTCCAGGAAATCCGATAATAAAATTACTGTTACTAGTACCACATCGTAGCAGTGGAGTAGTACTAGTATGGAGTACTCAAAGAACGTATACACCGTTGTCCTGCCATATAGGGATCTGAAATTCCCTGAATGCTAAAAACCGCAGCTAGCTACTACTAGCTAGGACTAGCTAGCCAGCAACAAGATCGTTTTGGGATTTGAGAGGTCAGATCGCTCGCTCTAATCTCTCAGCACGTACTGCGACCGTATTATAGTATTGACTCAAAAGGACAGGCTAGCTCGTGATCTCGTCGTATACTACTCCAGGGGAATAGTACTCCAAACCTCTACCCCAGCGCAACATCACGCGCGCGTACGATTCGTGCGTACGCCGGCGTAGTAGTAGTACTGTATGTACAGCACGCGACAGAACGCATGTAATAGATCCACGAGCATGTGCGAGTTGCGTTATTACCACCCACTGATCTATCAATAGTAGCCGTAGTAGTACTACTACAGAAGATAGTGCGAGCTAGGTGACAACGTGGTAGTAACACCACGTGAACAGTACAATACAAGCGCCCTGTATGTATCATGCAAATATGCGAGCATGGTTACGATATCTCAATCTGTTTCTTTCTCTGCAAAAGTCTTGTATGTATTGTAGGCTGCCCTAATGATGGCGGGCGACGGCTGACGATGACCAACGCCCCTCCCGTTGGACGGTGAGGGTGATGTGGCTTTTTGCCCCTCCGTTGGTGGCTCAAGCCGGGACGGTTGCGTCTATGTACCTAGTCCCCGGTCAGTCGGCTCTGACAGTGTCGGGGCCACGGTCAAGTTTCGGGGCGAGAGCCCTGATCGGCGACATCTGATGCAGACCATAACGACGTCTGCGGGCACCGCTTCATTGCCAAAGGCGTGGTCTTGGTCCCAACATTACCTCTTCTCCTCCGGTGCGGCGAGGAACCCTAGGATCGGTCCACCGTACCAGGCATCTGCAGCACCACGACATTGTTAGTATCTTCTTGAAGACGTCGTGTAGGCTACCAAGGAGAGGAAGATGCGACATTTTTGGCGGATGGGAGCAGCGTGATGAGTTTCCGGTGTTAGCTGCTACCCAGGGCATGGGCCTCCGGGGCGCAATGTACGACATGGGAACCCGCACTTTGGTCGATGTCTTCTTCCCCAAGTCCGAAGGATCCTGCCTTCTTCTCATCGACTCCTCTAGGATCATGAGGGGAGGTACGTTGGTCTGGGTTGCCTTGGAGCCACGGTATGTCCATGATGGTAGCTTGATTTGGTTCGTGTGACACGGCTCGGAAGCTCTGTGCTCCATCTCCTCACCTCTCTCGGTGGGATGTTGGGTAAGGCGAGTCGTTTTCTTCGCGTTTGAGGAGGGTGTGATGTGAGCCGCTTTGCGATGTATCGAGTAGGGTGTGTGGAGTTGTGGCATATGTGCCGTTGTACTGGACGTCGGCCTTTCTTCTATGAAATTTGATATGTTTTCTAGCGCGTATTCTAGGGGGAAATCGAGTGAATATGGAGAGTACATGCAGCGTGCATAATACTATCTTTGTTTCAAAGCTTTAAGGCTTATGCTTTTTTGAAAGTGAAGCTACAGAAAGTTTGACCAAACTTTTAGGAAAAAAAGGGTTCCCTCCGACCTAAATTAATTGATTCAAGTTTATCTAGATTCGGATGTATTTAACACTAAAGCATGTCTAGATACATCCAAATCTAGACAAATCTGGGTCAACTAATTTGGGTCGGAGGAAGTATTAAGAACTATGATATTATATTGATACCATGTGAAAAAATGTTTCATGATATATTAAAGGGTATGAATTTTATATTGTAAATATTAATATTATTCTGAAAACTTGATCAAACTTTACTTTAAAAAAGGATAAGCCTTACTTTAGGACCGCTTCCGTTGAGAAAGAGAGATAAGTACTCCCTCCCTCTTAAAATATATGTCGTAAATAGATGTTGTAGGTTTGTTAAAATTTAGATTAGGAAGTAAATCGCAATAGTGGACGCTGTTCTTGACATGATGCATGTCCACTTGACATACAGTAGACTGGAGGTCGTTAGCATGCACATTTCATCGACCCCGACGACACGAGGGGCCCCTCTGGCAAGGGCCTTGTTGTGTGCGCGCCCCATGCTCCTCTCCATGGCTCGTAGCTGCTGCTGTAGCAGTAGCCTTGTCTTGATCGTGTGTGTCGAGTTCACATGCATATGCACGCGCTACAGTTGGTTGGTTTTTTTTTTTTGAGAAAAAAAGGACTACTCCTAGTGAATAGGAACAGTTGGTTGGTTGGGTCACGCACCTATCATGCAAATGGCCGCTCACGAGGAGGAGCCAGCCGGTCGATCGACGACGCAGATAATAATAAACAGCGCGCACACGTGGACATGTACACGTATGTATACATACGTAGCACTAGTTTGCTTCAGCTTGCGCGCTTCTACTACTACCAGTGTGACGCCACGGCCGGCCGGCCGGATCGGGCCACACGACTGCAGCGTATGCTAGTATTGTTTTATACGTACGTGGACGTAGCCGTTCCATCCAACACGAAACCGACGTCTCGAGAGGACGTCGCGGCCGGCCGGGGACAGATCTGCTGCGTGCAACAAGATGCCAAAATTAAAGCAGTAGTACTAGTACTGTATACGCAGATTTGGACTTGCACGCATGCATGCTGGCTGTAGCTGCTACACATCTTTATCCGTGAAACTACCGAGTGGAAAAAAACTTGTAAAGTGGTATGTGCCGGCTGAGGCTAAACCCTTTTTTTTTTGTGTGTGTGTGTGTGGTGTGTCGCCTTCTTTTCTAGCTTTCCATGGTCAAAAGCGGCTCGGGGTGGGCGCGATCGACACGCGAGAATGCAGCTGGGCGCGGGAGGCATCGCACGCACATGGCCAGTTGGACCCGCTGCATGCATGCATGCTACCCTACCCCTCGCCTCGCCGCTTTGGCTTCTTGCTGTCCATGTTGGTTCCGAGCTGCCCGCGTCTTTGATTTCTGATGATGAAAACTAGTAGGCGCCCGCGTGAGTGGGAATTTAGGATAGACTACTAGTAGGCCTCTGATCGATGATCAAAATGACCCACGTTTTCGATGATCAGTTCAAAGGCCACCCCGAGCAAGCAAAAAATACATGTTGTTCAAACAATGTTCTAATGTGTAGCATGAGACCAATGTTTCGGAACAACAACGGTCTCGCTGTGTGATCGCGCTACTTGCGCTGTTTGGCTGCAAACACTGTATTTTCTACTTAGCTTTATTTGAAATTTTAAAATCCAATTTTGTAACACTCTTTCTTGAGCGTTTTTATGTGGTTGTTATGGTATACCTCGAGGGTCCTCTAGGATTTGGTTTAAGGGGATTTCAACATCATTTGCCGACGAGCGGACAAGAAACAATGCTAATTTTGATGCGAGATGACTTTTTATGTTTAATGCTATTATTATTGAATTCTAGACTTTAGATAACTTGTCCTCTCTCGATGCCAATATACTTGGGTAAATCTTTGAATGTGACGAAACGATCCAAAATTTGTTTCCATCCGGTCCTCTTGTGTTATTTATTACTATGGAATTAGGTAAATGTAGCTTCCAATCAACCACCACCAACTAGTATTTTGAATATGTTTGAGAGGGGTTAGTAAGCCAGTGATGGCGCTTTATGTTGGTCTCATCAGAACCCCGGCCCTTTAATGATATTGTATTTAGCAAAGCCAATATAATTCTTTGCTTGTTACACGGAAAACTACTTGTTGGATACATACATAGTACCAAGTTCAACATAAGGAAGCTTGGGAGTTTCATCCTCCGGGTGGAGATGGTCGCACAATGTTTGTTCAATCAGTTTGGTTGGTGGTTTAGAAAATAGGATTAGTTATGCATAATTTTGTTAGTAATCATCTTTTCTGAGATGGATCCCGTTAACGTTTTCTTATGAACCTCTAAATAAACAATGCAATAAAATATCTACCTGCATCATGGATGCACATACCGAGGGTCAGAGAAGAAGACAATGATGCCGACGACTCAAAGCACCAGGGATCGATTCCTTTGGCTAGATCGGAGCATATGACAGGGACAATTTGAGGCGCTGATAAGATGGATGCGGGGAGCTTCACACCATGGGCGTAAATGAGCAGCAATGGCGGCAGTCTCATGTGACCTTAGAGAGGACGAGGGAAATTGAGATCGATGGGATTGAAAACATCGGCGTGGTCTCAAGCGAGTCTGATCTATGGGATCTGGCCTCTGCTTGCCGTGATTTCGGTCAGCGGTGGGTGATTTTGTTTGCTGGCATGGTTGGTCAATGTCATAAGATAGGGGAAAGGAGATAGCCACAGAGATGTGGCACCCACAAAAACCTATAAAAAATTCTAGATGTTCTTCTAAATAACACCTAACATGTGGAGCCCTGCCTTGTCGATAATCGAGTCAATTCGTGCTTAACTATCTATGAGTGTTTTTTTTGCAAAAAAAAGAAGGAAAAAGTGTTGATCTACACTTGGTTTGCTTTACTAAATGATGCATTCCTCATCTTCTAGAGGAATTCCTTCTAGAAGGTGAGTAAGATATCGTTTGATGATTCATGTCATAAATTTATTTCTTACAGGTAACATTCCTTTAAAGTGATCATGGTTCCTGTTTAATGGCAATTCATAGTTGTTTGTTCTTATTGTCATCAAGGGTTGTGCACTGAGTGCATGTCTTGATCCTTTACTTGTGATGCCTCTTAACTGAGTGTACATAAATGGTGATCAAGGATTTGTGATTGTGCTTGCCTCCGAGATCATAGATCATAATATAACATGATCTTCTGGTGCAGAGTACTATAATTACTACTACTATTTTACCCTTCCCTGGGTCCAAATGATCCCTAGCTACCAATTTTCTTTTAGTTATTCTTCTACCAACAAATTTTAGAGTGTTCTAAGCTAAAAACCTCTGTAGATTCCTAAGTGAGCTTGTTGAAGATCTATAGCTTCTTCTTGAGGTGTTCCTAAAGTTCCTGCTTCTTGTTCTAGCTTTCACTCTTCTTGGATCTCCCTCTAAGTTGTGTGTGCTTTTTTGTTTGAGCTATACCAGTGAGTTGTGAACTCTGGGGTTTGAGATGATCACTTATTTATAGTGTTCTCAAATTCCTGTTGTGTTGACACCTCTCACATGCATTTAAGTGAGTATGCAGCTTGGTTATGAGTGTAACTGTCTCTCTAGCATGCCCTATGTGCATGTGATACTTCTACTTTCGGTGGTCAAACCCATAAGGGTTTTGTATTTAGTAAGTTTTCCAATTTTCTTATATGAGATCTTTATTCTTATGTGCAGGTACAATGCAATTGTACATGCCAAATTAGGCATGTCGGCTTAGTTTATTCTTGTCCATGTCTTGGAAGGAGACAAGTGACATGTCTTTTTAGTAGGATTTGTTTTTATCATTTAGATTTCTTAGCTCTCATTTTGATTTTTGAATTGGAGTGATGAACTTCTTAGTGTTCATTGATACGTCCATTTTGCATCACTATTCTATGTCTTAATTCACTATTATTCATTGATATATTTCGTATTGAGAGGTGATAGTTATGTTATTTTATCTGTTTTTGCATGGTTGATGACTTTTGGAGCATGGACCGCTGCAGTCAGGATTTTGATGGAAAAGGTGTTGTTTGGAGGCAAAATTCGCGAAGATCAGAAAATCCAGGAAAATATACGGAAAATCCTATATTTCCAGAAGACTAAGGATGCCATAAGACGGAGTGGAGATGGGCCACAGGGGGACCACACCACCCCCTGGCGCGGGCAGCCCTAGGCCACGCCAGCAGGTGGTGTGGCCACCCTGGCCCACTCCAGCCTCCCCCCTCTGGCGTATATCATCCTCCCGAAACCCTAAGACTCAGAGAGCGACCACAGAAAGATTCCGCCGCCTCTGCGGGGCGGAAAACACCAAGAGAGAAAGATCTCTCCGGCAGACAGATTTCTGCTGGGGAAATTCCTTCCCGGAGAGGGGAGATCGTCGCCATCAACACCACCATCAAGCTGGACTTCATCGGGATCATCATCATCATCATCACCACCATCATCACCATCAACACCCTCATCACCATCTCCATATTGCTGTAACAATTGTGTTAAATTTTGCATTAGTTCATAGGGGAAACTTTCCCGGTGTTGATTACTCTTTGTAGTTGATGCTATTGAGTGAACCATTGAATTATTGTTTATGTTCAGATTGTTATACATCATTATTCCATTTCTGATCATGATCCATATGATGTCTTGTGAGTAGTTCGTTTTGTTCTTGAGGACATGGGATAAGTCATGTTGTTAGTAGTGGAGTTGTGTTGAGAAAGATTCAATAGATTGTTATTTAAGTTGTGGTGTACTTCTTCTAGTGGTGTCATGTGAACGTTGACTACATGACACTTCACCTATATGGGCCTAGGGGAATGCATTGTGTATTTGATTACTAATCGTAGGGGTTGCCGGAGTGACAGAAACCCGAACCCCCGTTAGAAAACTATTGCACAAGGGACGTAAGGGTCTTAGAGTTTAAAGTTGTGGTTAGGTTTCTACCTTAATTACTTTCTTGTACTTACAGATGTTTGCAAGGGGTATAATCACAAGTATGTATTAGTCTTGGATGGGGCGGTACATTAGCACAGGTTCACCCACACAACACTTAGCAAGCTAGAGAAGATTAATCAACTACATGAAGCGAAAGCACTTGACAGTCTTCCCATGTGTCCTCGAGAACGTTTGGTCATCTTAAATAATACAACCGGCTTATCCTTTGCTGCATAAAGGATTGGACCACTTGCTGCATTTATTCCTACTGTCTTTTATTTACTCGTACTTTGTTTACTTGCTTTATCAAAAAAACCCTAAAAATCCGTTTGCTAAGTATTTGCAGATAATTCCTGATCCATACCACTAGTCAGCACCTTCTGCTCCTCGTTGGGTTCGACACTCTTACTTATCGAAAATACTGCGATACACCCCCTATACTTGTGGGTCATCATTCATCCTTCAAGAATTTGTTATTTTTATAAGGAATCCATGGTGTGGGTATTTTTCTATTTGCAATACTCTCAAAGATCTATTGGTTTCCTAAGTAGGTTCCTTAGTGGTTTACTAGATATGGCTATTGGTATGATTCAATTGCACTAATACTTGATCTTTATTGTACTATCTATACTACTGGTGTTGGTTGACACGTGTTCAGTTCATCTATGTTTTGCTCATATGCATATTTGTACTATATTGTTGTAAGTTGTGGCTATAGCTCTAGTTAATACTATTGTGAATTGCTATTTGGACTTGTCTTGCTGTCAACCTGGGATCTGGTAGTGTTGTTGTATATCCATGATACACTTGCTATGTACTTGCTCAGTATCTCATGTTGTTTGTATCTATGATTACTGGTGTTGGGTTCTACAGTAATTTGCTCTTTAACAACTATTTGCTCTTACTATTTTTTTCACAAAGAGCTCTGGTTATTGTTACTTATACAACTATGTGGTACTATTGTTGGTAAACCTAACCATTACTATTATTTTCCTTTTGGTTTTATTCACATTTTCTTTGGTTGCTATCTGCCTAATCTCCCTAGGCCCAAGATTCATATGACTAGTTCTTGATATTCTTCTTTGGATTCCAAATTGATTGGTTTCACCGGTCAAACCTACATTTTAACCATGGGAATACTCTTTTTCTGGTCTTGTGATGTTTGTGGGTTCAATAGGGATCAAGAGTTGAAGATGAGAGGAATAGAGGTGAGATGAGATCATTTAGATAGGTTTTGGTTTCAAGGGTTCTCTTCTTTTGTTTGTAATATTCTTTTGAATTTTTGTAGTACTCAACTTTGTAACCACATTGAAATGAATGGTACGCTTATTTGAGTATTAACTTGTGTTCATATTTACTTTTATGCTTTCCTTTAAGTTCTTGTATTTCATATATAGTTGATCTCAAGTTCGACTAATTTAAACCTCCATTTTAAAATCAAATGTTTGAAATTTGTTCTAAATATCACTTAATTGTACATGAGTGTGTGTGTGTGTATAAATTACCAAGTCATCCATTGAATTATTTTCACTTTCATGACTCACGATCAATCCACAATTGAAATTTGAACTTCAAATCCTAGTGTTGATTCGAGTCAAACTCAAAACTAGAGTCAACTTTCAAATCCTAACACTCAAACATTAAAAAGTTTAATGTCCCCCTCATTTTCATACGTATGAGATGCAAATGCACAAATTGAACATTGACCCTTTTCTCCCTCCCTATTCCTTGGGATGTTACAGGAATAAAGTGTTAGGGAGCTCGATTGACTGTTGTTGTTGTGGTAGGGGAGGGCCATGGGCATCCACGAGCCATGGAAGATGTCGGAGCTCTATATCCAAGCCGGCATGCTTGCCGACATGGAGGCCACCACCATAGAGGCCACAACGCGCACGACCTGACCTTGCTCCTAGAGCTTGTTGTGGGAAGGGATGGCGACCTCGTCGACCCGCTGGCGCTAGTGGCGCGCCGATGTGCTAGCAATTTTGGAGAGCATGGAGTTTGGGGCGGTGATTTTCCGCCACGGTAGGTGAGAACGTGGGAGAGAGAGAGAAAACAAAGAAGAAAGAGGGATATATGGGCATAAAAGAAATTGGCAGGTGGGTGGGACTACGAGGTTGAGAGGTTGTGTCTGGTTCTCCCAATTGACACCCGTCCACGGATCCGGGTATCCACGGATATCCGATCCGACGGGTATGGGTATGGAGGGCTAATTACGCCCACAGACGAATATCCGCAAATTCTTGGGACGGGCATGGGTAGTGGTTTTGCTCCATGGATATCCAACGGATACCCTACTGACACATGGGACCAACATGTCAGTGAGACATTGTTTTTTACATATGCCATATTACTCACTAAGAGGCCAAACGTTCCAACTTCCAAGCCCTAGGCCTAAAGGTCCACCTAAGTACTAATCCCTAATTATCTATTCATTTTCTCTAATCACTCGTACGCACATGGACGATTGGATGAGGGCATGATCCAGCTTCCAATGGAAGCAGCGGAGCGCTAGTGACATTTCCCCTCCTAGCGGACCGGCGACACCACCACTCTCCCTTCCACTCCTAGCGGGCCGGCGACGCCGCAGCTCTCCCTGCCACCCCTATTCCTCCTCCGCTAGGAATTGCCAGCGATCGCCCTCCTACATATTCCTCCTCGTCTGCAAGAATAGCCGACTGTTGTCTTGTCCATATAATATTTTCTAAAATGATGCTAAAATGATGTCGAAATGCCGTCAAAATTTGCTATAATATCGCAGTTATGCCGAATGTTGTTATGATTATGTATATAGCTTGTAAACCAATGAATATCCGACGGGTTTGGATCTGGGGCAACATCCATGTCCATGGATATCTTCGTGGGCGGGTTAGAGTGAGGTTCCTGGATTTGGATTTGGATTTGGTTTTGGTTTTGGTATATCCGTCCAGACCCGCTCCATCGCCATCCTTATACCCGACGCACTAGGAGTGGCTGGGCATGCCAGGCACAATTTGAGCACCGTTTGGACAAAAGTGGCTCTTGAGGACTATGACTGAGCATGATTTTTAGTCTGAAGCGCCCGGTAGGCCTTCGGGGAAGCCTTAACGACCGGAGATGCTCTTAGGTCCCTTATATGGGGAACCTTGAATTGATTTGGCTCTAGCTATCGTATCAACAGATTACATTATGAGATCAGCACGGTTGGTGTACCAAAAGCACGCTAATTCTGCATAGTCAAGACAACAAGATTCTAGGTGGGATAGGACAACAATTACGGCCAAGATCTTGCTTTACGGTCCTTGGTCTTAAGCACCAACCAAAACCAAATGTTTTAGAGCGAGAGCATCCTCTGGAGTCCCCTTGTTTTCGTGTGTTCTGGGGTTACTTTTATACTTATGTAGTACTCCACACACACGTACGTGATGTGGATACCATACGCATGTCACAATTTCCCATTCGCACTTTGATTAATTATAAGAAAGGGAAGCCCCAACTATATATTTATGATGATAGTTTCCTAATCAATCAAGTGACACAACCAATCTACCATAATCTAACACTAAGCCAGGCAGGCAGGCAGGAACACAAAATGGATTATAATAAT
Source organism: Avena sativa (assembly GCA_916181665.1). Classification (NCBI taxonomy): domain Eukaryota; kingdom Viridiplantae; phylum Streptophyta; class Magnoliopsida; order Poales; family Poaceae; genus Avena; species Avena sativa. The sequence continues at coordinate 30,584,506 of OV702291.1, forward strand.
TAGCAGCCACTAAATCAAGCTACAGCACAAGTCCAACCGTCACCACATCATGGTGACCTGCGCTACAGTGTCCCATTCATTCCCATGCCACCAATCAAGCGAGACAGTCGCACTAATATATGGTCGACAGCGGATGACTTGACCACATCTCCTAGGAGTACACGCTTGTCGGTCCAAATCATTCAACGACACTTGAACTAATCACAACTGTTGATCACTCTCCTCCATTTTCAGTGCTGCAACATTAATTTATTTCTGGTCTCACATTTGGAGATATTGCTATCCTTCTCCACTTGTGACTGTGTCAAGGGAAGATCCGATCCGAGCCCGACAAAAGCCCTCGCGCTTTGACAATTGAAGGGTTGTGGGATTTGATTGGACCGTGATGGACCATGCATCATCAACAATCAGAAATTAGTTTAAACGTTTTAATATTAATCCCTTGTTTAATTTTGTTGAATGGAGACTTGTCCGAGTATTTGATTGGTTGTAGTACTGTACTTCGACTAGACCCTATAAAATGGAGATTTCATCTAATGGAACCGTAGATCTGGTGCTCTGAACAAGAGTTTGACGACATCATATTATGCGGAATGGATCAAGTACACTCCCAACTCATCTAGATAGTCCATTTGCCCTGCAGGCCAATTGATAGTTAATTCTTTCTTTCTTGCTCTTGGTAGCTATTAATTAAATCGTGCCCACGTATTGAAGTCATCTTGTTTTCTTCATTGCCAATCATTAATTAATTATTTATGCAAAGGTTTCTCCTTAGGTAGACCCCCTCCACAAAAAGACATAAACGAAAAACACATGGACGACCCAGATTGCCTGATACTCCTTCGGCTCGGAGGATAGGATGGTCATTCGGGAAAATTGAATCCCTATTAAAACATCGTACAGCGTACATATAATTGATATAGCCGTATTCATACATCGTTTTCATATAGTATGTGGATGATGAGGGAAACTTGTCGTGGATGGAGTCTTTGGGGAAGAATTACATGTGTGTGAATTGAACCAACTCTTTCATCGAAAGGATATATCAGGGAAGGGAGACGTAGCCGACACATCAGTATGGACGCCACTGGCGTTCTCGACCACGACTCCGTTTCATAAATCATGTGTGCCTCGCTAGCAGCAGCATGAACGATGTTGGCTGCCACTAGCATCGTTGGCTATACCGTCTACCATTGAAACCGAGGTCAGTTGATGTTCGCGGCGGATGCGAGAATTTAGGATTGATCTTCTTCTGGAACCAGACAATAGATCGAAAAGAAGGGTGTGGGTTTTCCTGCTGCTGATCTACTCCAGTTCGTCCCTTTGACTAGCGAACTACGACATCGATGGGGGCGAGAATGTCATAGGAGATGAAGAAGGGGCGACGGGGGTTGCTAAGTGCATGCGGGGTTGGGGCGGCGGTTAGATCGATTGCCGTGTAGAAAAACATAGGTACAAACTGGGTAATATGGGCTTGGGTTTGATTAGAATTTTACAACTTTTTAGGGTTGGGGTCTACCGATGCACACCTCTTCGGTTACTCGCATATCTATGTACTACGCAATGCTCAAAAAAAAAAAAATCTATGTACTACGCTAGTCAGTCCAATGTGTGCATGATCCATCTAAAAAATAGTGTGCCTGATCTTGTATCGATGTGTATAATTGAAGTTGGCCACCTGACTAGGTCCTGTGTTTTTGTTATTTATAAAACCAAATGTACTCCTTGTCTCGTGAAAAGATGTTTTACCTGGTGTGGATTAATACTAGTCTCGCGTCTAGGTTTTATTCCTTTTCGACTCTTGTTTAAGTGTCCTTCGCTACGCTCCCTCAAAAAGAGGAAGAATTGAGTAAGAGAAAAGATGTATTCTTTGATTGTAAACTGTTGCCAAAGTCTCTTAACTTTTAGTATAGTAGTTTCTTAGTCCCTCAAATGTAAGAATACTTCCCCTCAGCAGAATTATTTTATTTTATTTTATTATAAAAGGTACAAAAATGTGTGGAAACTATAATTTATTAAAATTTATTGTTGAAAAGAAATTTGAAATAAGAAATCAGGAAAAAGATGAAGGAAACATTACATCTGTTTTAAAACATCTTATATTTAAGAGTGGACTCCTCGCTTTATAAACAAAGCTACACACGGCCGATCCGATACAAGGTGATGAGGAGAACCTCTTGCAAAGAAGAACAAAATAAACAAAAAGCACAAGAAGGGCGGAGACTTTGCCACTGAAGCCACCAAAACTAGACAGTGGGGATCGGAGCTCCACAACTACGCCCCAACCGGGTAATGACGCAACCGTAGTCGTCGTCAAGACCAAAAGATCAATGGTTTCCACCTGGATCCCCAGCGCGTGAAAGTAACCACAACAACGCCCGCAAGAGGGTTATGCCACCCTCGAGCATCGGCACCGTTGGCGTCGATATGTTGAGCTTTCGCCCAGAAAAACCTCCGCACACGCCCGATAACCTCAGACCACCCAATGTCCCCGAGCCCGAGCTCCATAACACGATCTGGGAGAAGTCGGTATCGCCACCAACTCTAGGAACTCTCGCTGCCTGCTCCTCGCCATCCAAATGATCGAAGAGAAAGGCAAGCATCACCACCACGTCACTTGCTAGAGAATCGCTGTCTTGCAACCATGCTGAGCCGAGGCAATCGATGTTCCGATCTGCTACCGCCTACGGCCCTCGCTGCCAGGGAGCTAGGCGCGCACGACCGCCCTGCCACCCCTCACGCCACCACCAGAGAGAGAGTGAGTGTCGGCGCTAGAGAGAGTGAGCGTCGCCGACTTCCCGTCAGGAAACCTAGCCTCTGGCCCAGCGAAGTGGACCCGCGACCATCCACCGCGCGGGAGAACAAGGAGACCTCGCCGGCATTGGCAACAACCGGGATTTTCCTAGCCGCGCCCTTGGTCGCGGCTAGGGATCAAGGCAGGTAGAGGGGAGGGCCCTAGCGGTGGAGGAATTAGGGTTCCTCCCCGTTGCCACACGGGAGTGACAAGGGAGAGGAGGACCATGAGGGTCACTATACAGTTTCTAAAAATAATGGAAACTACAAATTTTAGAGTTTGAAACAATATGCTCAATTAGATGTCACAGATTGTCTAGATTTGTATGTATTTAAACATGTTTTAGTGTATAGATACATTGAATCTAGACAAAGACAAAGTTGTGACATCTAATTTAGGAAAGAGGGAGTACAAAACATTGTAAAGAGACAACATATCCACGGGCGCCCCCAAAGATTGGTCGGCAAGCGTGCCGACAATGGCTTTGGGGGTCAGTGCCCAAACTGCCAACAATCAAAACTCCCAAACATGAAATGAAGCAAGCAAAAGCTTAATAGTTCACGGCCACACACTGGCCACCAAGTTCGTAGTCCAAAATGCCACGGTCGAGCAGCGGGATCATATTACAAACAAGCCATCAAATGAAGTCAGCACCGTCCACTATCGCCACACTGTGCCAGCGGGTGCGTCACTAGGTGCTCACACTGGTGCGATAGGTTCCCAAGCCGATGCAGCACCCTGCGTTTTCACCATTACGGCCACGATGCGTGCGTGAGCGTCATTGTTCCAAAGTCGCACATGGTCATTCAGGGTGGATGCGTTAGTGGTCAAGATCCTCGCCTGCTCGGCCATTTGGTTGTTCATCACCTGGATCATGCAGATCTGGAGGCTGCTCAAGAAAACAGTGGAGATGCTCTAAGCATGAACATTGTAGAAAGGAAGAAAACAGTGAAGTTTTTCTTATTGATACTAATCTGGTGAGAATATAGGACGCTTTTTTTCCGCAAAAGGAAAGAATACGCTACGGTTTTGTAAAAAAAAAATACGGGAGGAAGCGGAGTAGAGGCAACAAATAAAGAAACAATCTAGAACCAACCAGTAGTTGGGTTGGCTAGGAGAGCTAGGGGTAAAAAGGTTAGGAGGGCAGTGCATAAATCCCGGGCTAAGCAGAGTTTAAATCTTAGGTTTAACGCTTTGGTGTCTCAGTAAAACTGAAATATTCTTTAATAAGAGACGATGTTACCGTTGACAGCAAGATATATGTGGTGTCTTCCTCAATCTCAGGTGACCCGCCGATCAGTCCGTTAAACTCAGTTGGCCTCCACCGCCAACTCGGTTGGGGGCTAGGTTTGTGGGTGCCTATGAAGATGCTCTGAGCATGAACATTGTAGAAAGGAAGAAAACATTGAAGTTTTTCTTATTGATACTAATCTGGTCAGAATATATGATGGTTTTTATCTAGAAGAAAATGAATACGCTAACGGTTTTGTAAAGAAGAAAAATGTGGGAGCAAACCGAGGAGAGGCAACAAATAAAGACACCGTCGAGAACCAACGTGTAGTTGGGTTGGTTAGGAGGGCTGGGGATAAAAGAGGGAAAATGATTGGCCTCCCCCGGGGGATCGATCCCCCGGGTCTCATCCCGCACAGCACGTGGAGGTGGGCCCCGCCCATGACCCATCTTCTCCTCCACAGGTTCCTTATCTCTCTATAGAAAAATCCCCACGACGTGCATCCTCGCCTGGAGCTCGCTTGCCACACCGGCTGCCGGCTCGCCCTACCGCCGGCCCTCACAGCCGATGTTCGCCCTCCACTCCGATGGCGGCGGCCCTCCTCCGCTCTATCTCCCCTCCCTTGTTGGCTCTCTGACAAGCACGCGTCCAGTACTCGCATCCACAGCCCAGCCATGGCCTGCGGAAAAGCGCGCAACTACTGCAACCTAGCTCTCCACCTCCGGTTGTTGGCCAGGGCCGAGTCCCATGGACGACGGCGAGGTGCGGCCCATGGCTGCTACAACGGCGGTGTGCGTTGGTACGAGTGGCGGGAGATGTTGCTGCTGGCGATGCTACTACCGGAGTGGCGGGTGGTGTTGCTGCTACCGACCGCGACGTGCTCTGCTACCGACAGAGGCGTGCTCTGTTGCCGACGGCGGCGTCCTCTGCTACCGACCGCGAGGTGCTCTGCTACCGACAGCAGCAACCTTTGCTACCGAGCTTTTTTTTTTTGCCATGTATCCGACGAAGTCAGTTTTTTGTTACATTAGAAGAACTTTGTTGCTACAAACGTCTTGTTCTTTTGCTACAACAGTGTCTACTTTTTGCTACAAGGTCTTCGGTGAGAGTCACTAGCGAGTTTTTTTCGGCGAGGTCGGTTTTGCTACATTAGCAAACTTTTTTGCTGCATGGTCTCCGGCGAGTCTCCGGTGATTCTCCGGCGAGACTTTCTATTTTTTGAAACGAACCGTTTTTCTACTTCGAAAGCAAAAGCGGGGACGTATGCAGCTAAAAGATGTGTTCTGCAGCAAAAGCAGGATTTGAAGCTATTTCGGTGGACACGTGTCGCGCAGGGGAGGAGGACGATGGGAACTCCCCATCGTCCGGGGGACGCCTAGCAGTGCCCATAAAAGTGTCAGTTCAAATCCTAAATTTAACGCTGTTCCCGTCGATAACAAGACACATGTGGTATTTTCATCTCAAGACCCGCCGATGATCAGTCTCTTAAACTCAGTCTTCTATTTGTACGCATTTGTGAGGGCTGTAGTGGGTTTGAAAAAAAAAAACAAAGACACCGTCCCGTGTGGTCGACAGGGGCGCGAGCGGCAGACGCGGTCTGGGTAGCGCGGCCCGGCGGCACCAGTTGACTCGACGTGTCGCACCGTCCCGTAACCCGCGCGGGCGCGAACGAATCTCGAGGCGATTCAACGGCGGCCTCCACCCGACAAAAACATCTCCCGATCCCCATCCGATCCGATCCCCGTGCCGTGCGTGCGTGCGTGCGTGCCGCCCGCGTCGCGGCGCGTTCGTGACCGGTCGCGCGCCCCACCACACCGAGCCGAGCCGTTGCGGGAAGCTCGCTAGCTCGAGCGAGTGGTCAATCAGATCACAGGATAGCAATGAGTTCTCGAGTGGATCAGTCACCTACCTACCTGGTCATGTGAATCCAGCCTCCCCACACATGCGACCCCGATCTCCATGCCTGTTACAGAATGCGTTCTTAATGAAGAAAAGTACTAGCACTACCACTACCAGTGCTGTGCTAATCCCGTGACTGAGTAAAAATAAATATCCGGTAGCAGCAGCAGCTGGCAGTGGACTAGCAGTTGGGGAGTGCCTTTTCGTGCATGCTGGGAACCGAACTGAACTGAACCGAACCAAAAAGCAGCAGCCAGCCAGCGACTGATTAATTAACAGTAGTAGTAATTAAACCGCTAGCAAAGGGGATTTATCCATCGGTAGGGGATACTAGTACTGCTTTGCTTTCTAATCCTCTGCTTTTAGCCTTGACTCCCCCCTCCACCTCCCCCTCACTCTCTCTGTCTCTATTTAGTTGTTTTGCGCCCCCGTGTCAGCTGCAGTCTGGGGGAATCTGAGCCTGCCTCCCTGCTGCTGCTGCTGCACCTGAGAGCCTGCCCTGACGGACACTGGAGGGGAGGAGGCAGCCGAGGCAGAGCCTGCAGGCAGGAGGAGCAGACAGAGGGAGAGGGCTTGCGCTGTGTGTGCCAAGATTGCCCTCCCCTTCGTCCTCACTCCAGCGGTCCAGCCAGCCAGCTTTGGAGGGATCTGTCTGGTGGAGCTCAGCTGCGTCGACAGGTGAGTGACTGGACGGGTGGATGGATGGATGGATCGCGGTGCTGTCGGTCGGCCCTTTCTTTCTTGCCTTGCCTTCTCCCTGCTACGTCTCTGACCCCGAAATTCTCCCTTTCTTTTGTTCCTCCTCTTTTCAGTCCAGCCTTTTCGAGCTTGCTCGCTTCCTCGCTCTGATGGTCCTGGTGCTGGTGGCGGCGGCTGCGCTGCGGGAAAGCTCCTGGTGGTGGTAGTGGTAGTGGTGGTGGTGGGGGATCAGACTCGGAGTAAGGTGCGGTGGGGAGGGAGAAAGTTGTTGCGGCGGGTGGGGATTGCCCAATTCTGCCGGGAATTCCTTCTTTCTTTTGCTTGCTTCCGCTCCGGGTGGTGGTGGTGGTTGGGTGTTGGCACTTGGCAGCAGTGGTAGCCAGTCGAGGTGGGAGGAGGAAGATGATTACGTTCGTGGACTCGGCGGCCGTGGAGCGCGGCGACGACCGGTGCCTGGACCCGCAGCTCTGGCACGCCTGCGCCGGCGGCATGGTGCAGATGCCGCCCGTCGGGGCCAAGGTCTACTACTTCCCGCAGGGCCACGCGGAGCACGCGCAGGGCCAGCCCGGCCCCGCCGTCGACTTCCCGCCCGGGCCCGGCGCCCGGCTGCCGGCGCACGTCCTCTGCCGCGTCGCCGCCGTCCGCTTCATGGCCGATCCGGACACCGACGAGGTATTCGCCAAGATCCGCCTCGTCCCCGTCCCCGCCCCCGTCCGGACCCACGACGCCGCCGACGACGACGCCATTGCCGCGCAGCAGCAGCAGCAGGAGGACAACAAGCCCGCCTCCTTCGCCAAGACGCTCACGCAGTCCGACGCCAACAACGGCGGGGGCTTCTCGGTGCCGCGCTACTGCGCCGAGACCATCTTCCCGAGGCTCGACTACTCCGCCGACCCGCCCGTCCAGACAGTGCTCGCCAAGGACGTGCACGGCGTCGTCTGGAAGTTCCGCCACATCTACCGGGGCACGCCGCGACGCCACCTCCTCACCACGGGCTGGAGCTCCTTCGTCAACCAGAAGAAGCTCGTCGCCGGGGACTCCATCGTCTTCATGAGGACGGAGAACGGGGATCTCTGCGTCGGCATCCGCCGCGCCAAGAAAGGGGGCATCGGTGGCCCCGAACAACTGCTCCCTCCGCCGATGCCGCCCGCTGCGCCTGGTGGCAATTACGGCGGATTCTCCATGTTTCTCAGGACAGAGGACGACGGCAACAAGATGAGGGGGAATAATAAGGTGAGGGCGAGGGTGCGGCCGGAGGAGGTCGCCGAGGCGGCCAATCTTGCGGTCAGTGGACAGCCGTTCGAAGTGCTCTACTACCCGAGGGCCAGCACCCCCGAGTTCTGCGTCAAGGCGGCCGCGGTCAGGGCGGCCATGCGCACCCAGTGGTGCCCCGGCATGAGGTTCAAGATGGCCTTCGAGACGGAGGACTCGTCCAGGATCAGCTGGTTCATGGGGACTGTGTCGGCCGTGCAGGTGGCTGACCCTATCAGATGGCCCACTTCACCTTGGAGACTTCTTCAGGTACTTACTACATCTCCAGTTCCCCCATCATGTGTATTCAATTCTGTACAAATTCTCCTCCATCATGGGTAATAGTAGTATTTAATTGTCTACACAAATCCTCTCAAGGACAGCAACAACAAATTGTCACAATTCCTTTCACTGACTCATTGATTGCTAATAGAAGCATGCATTTGATTGTCACAATGCTGAATTCTTCTTGCCTGGAATGGCTCATTCTGCAGGTGACTTGGGATGAACCGGACTTGTTGCAGAATGTGAAGAGAGTGAGTCCATGGTTGGTTGAGCTAGTCTCAAACATGCCGGCCATGCATCTCGCTCCGTTCTCGCCTCCTCGGAAGAAGCTCTGCGTTCCATTCTACCCCGATCACCTTCCGCACGACGGCCAGTTTCTGGCCCCGATGTTCCACGGAAACCCGCTGGGACGCGGCGGGGTTGGTCCGATGTGCTATTTCCCGGACGGTACTCCTGCAGGCATACAGGGAGCCAGGCATGCTCAATTTGGTATATCTTTATCAGATCTCCACCTCAACAAACTGCAGTCGAGTCTGTCACCGCACGGGCTTCACCAGATCGATCACGGCGCGCAGCCGAGGATCGCTGCGGGGCTTATCATCGGTCATCCAGAAGCTCGAGACGACATCTCGTGCCTGCTGACCATTGGTAATCACCAAAACAACAAGAAATCAGATGTCAAGAAGGCTGCACCGACCCAGTTGATGCTCTTTGGAAAACCCATACTAACGGAGCAGCAGATAACTCTAGGTAACTCTGGGGGTTTCTCTCCAGCGCCTGCTAGGAAGAGCCCTTCTGATGCGAGTGCCGACAAGTCGGCGAATAACTCTGACATTCCAAGCCCACAGAGCGATCAGAATGGGCATACAGAGAACTTGTCCTGTGGAGGAGTTCCATTGTGCCAAGATAATAAGGTTCTTGATCTCGGGATGGAAACCGGGCACTGCAAGATATTCATGCAGTCAGAGGACGTCGGGCGCACGCTTGATCTCTCTGCTGTTGGCTCGTACGAAGAGCTGTATCGCCGGCTCTCTGACATGTTCGGTATCGAGAAAGCTGAGTTGATGAGCCATCTTTTCTACCGTGATGCCGCTGGGGCACTCAAACACACTGGAGATGAATCTTTCAGGTTCGTATGATTTTCATATTAAAATATCTATATCTCTATTCAAGCATGAGGTTACTCATCGTTTTAGCTCATCATTTAGAAGGTGCGAGTCATAAATCAGTTTGATATTTAGTCACATCCACTCTTCAGATTAAAGTGTCGGTTTCTTAAGTTTTTGGTATACAAATTGCTGGCTAGAAACTTCTAGTAACTTAATTTACCTGCAATGTTTTACTTGATAATATGTATGTATCTGCTAACCTCAGTATCACCCATTTTGAGCACGGCCATACCTTGGAAATTGCCGCATTTGTAGTAGTGCTAGTTGCAATCTTCGTAGATCTGTCAATCAAATAAATCCAAAATTGATTTTTCTTAAGGAACCCAAACTCTAGGTGTTCTTGTCTTGTAAGCATCCCCCTTATGGTACTTTGACTTTAGGAATTCGCGCCGAAGACAGGCAGTTTCCTTACTGTCCAAGGAAACATCATTTTCTGCTCCACTTTTTCCCCTTCTCCATTTGTTCTCTTGCTCAGAGGCTACTAGAAGTTTTTTCTCTGAATTTTAGCTACATTTCTTTTCTTCCTCCATTTGTTGTCTTGTTCAGACCAGATACTAACCTGTTAGACAAAAAATGCTCTGGATTAGCTAGACTTTTTTTTTTGCTTCCTCCGATTGTTTTCTTAGTTCAAGCCAGATGCTAACCTACCAAAACTACTCTGAATTTTTTGCAGCGACTTCACGAAGACGGCGCGTAGGCTGACCATACTAACGGAGACGAGCGGCGGCGATAGCTTAGCGAGTTAGGAGGAGGCTGCTCTCTCTGCCACCTGTACAGCTGGGAGAAGCACACGCACAGCATGGAGGCAATTCTTCTTCGAGAGCTTGTAGCGCGGTGCGTCAAGGCAATTCCGACGGCAAATTGCCGCTTGCGGAAGGAGGCAGCTTCGGTTCTCGCGTGATTATTAGAGGAGCTCCCGGGATGGGACTGGCTGTGTAATCTCCAGGCGCAATTTTTCTTTTTTTTCAAGTCGGACTTTAGCTCTATGGTGTTCGTTATGTACTACGGATTGGTGTTGTGATCCACGGAACCATTTCTCTCGGCGAAATGCGTGCGGTTCCTGGAAGTTCTGGGAATGAAGAATGTCTGAATCTTCTGCTGCGACATGTGTGTGTGCTCTGTCAGTGTCGAACCAGAGGGAATGTATGCATCAGTGCATATGCTGTTGTTCCAAGGATCGGTGGGTGAGCTGGATGCACGGATGTGTGCCCAGCTTTCGCTCGTCGCGGCTGTCCAGGCTGATGTGAAAGAATATATGGTGTCCGTGTCGTGTCGTGTCGTGTCGTGTGTAGCGACTGGGGAGGGGGATCATGGCCAGGGCAAGCAAGCGAACGAAGCAAAGCAAAGCTGTCCGTGGTCGACCGGTGGAGCGCGACGTCTGCTGGCTCTGTCCCTTTGCCGCGTGAACTGCCATTGCCGGTTGCTTTCTCCGCTTTCGTCCCGGCGCTGTAGCGCCGGTGGCCGGAAAGCTACGGGTCTGAGCGAGGTGTCGCTAGCGATGATCTCGGGCCCTTGTCATATCCTGTTCTTTCTTTGGTTGCTGCTGTGCTGTTAGAAATAACGCGTGCACGCCCCGCTAGTAGTATCGGTTGCCTTTTTCTTCAGTAGAATTGCCATTTCTCCAAGAAACAGCCTTTCCTCTGGAAATCCACTTTTGATCTCGGGTGCATATGTTCTAGCTGATTTTTATATAAAAAAAATGTCGGATGCATATGCTCCTGCTAGCTGATTTTTATAAAAACAATGTTAAAAAATTCCGAAAATTTTTGGACACGTACATCTTGATATTCTATGTGCTCACAAGTCGTTTCGCGGAAAACCGATATGTTTTATGTCCTGTATAAAAGAGACAAAGAAATATCTCGTTACACGCATTTTTTAAGCGCCAAAATTATCCTTTTTACACACTACACAAAATATGTCGGTTTTCCGTGAATCGACTCTGTGAGCATATAGAATGTCAAGATGTACGAGCCAATTTTTTCGTTGAATTTTTTAATATTTTTAACTTGCGTTTAAAATTCAATTCGAAAACCAGGAGCATATGCTCCCGGGAGCCAAAACGCCTCAGTTTCGAGCCAAATAAAGAGAGGACAACAAAGCCCAAAGAGAGATATCGAGAAAAAATAAAAAATGCTGGAGCTGCAAGATCTAAATTCCCCAGGACGGAATATCAGCGAACCGTAGGTGAAGCGTATAGGCATGCTGCCGCCAGCAAGGCCTGAAGACTGCCGTCCAAAAGCTCCATATCCCGCTGCCTAATAAGCGGGTGTCACGGCTGTAGGAAAGTAAGAAATTTGAAGATAGAGTCAAAAGCACGTTGCAGGAAAACGCTCTCGATAATCATTTAATACGAATATTCCACAAAGTCCAGGTCATCGCGGCAAACGCTAACCCAAAAAGGCAACGCCTCCTACCTGTGCGGTTTTATCTCGGTCTCAAGGAACTCACTGAGGTCATGGGCCTACCAAGCAAGCCCTAGATCCTCGCAGACAAAGCTCCGTAGAAACTAGACAACAAGATAGGAGAACATAATGTGGGTCCCCAGTACCGGGATCCCACATAGCGGACGTAGGCCATTGCCCGGCCCATGTCATCTTGATACTTCTAACCCTAAGGGAGGACGATCCCACGTGAATTGCCACACAAAGATCTTAATATTGAGCGATAGTGGCGCTTTCCAAAGAGGAGTCGTGCAGGGAAGAATGGGCCCTTGAAATAGGGCTCGATAATACGAACTAACAGAGAAAGTCCTCGACAGGTACAAATGGTAGGATACACAATCAGATGCATCCGAGAGGGACTGGGGAGGGTCCCCCGAAGGGTATCAAAGGCCGTATCCTCCTCCATGCCAAAGGTTCTCCGGAACAGGATATTCCAAGTTCCTTTATGGCAAGCAGTAGCCACTAGTAATAACGGATGAGTGCAAATGACGAAGAGGGAGGGGAACTCCGCGCTAAGAGGGGTTGCTGAGTGCCGGGGGGGTCAAGCCAGAACACTGCTCCTTCACATTGCCAATGGTGAAGAAGGCCCCCAAGAGAATCTCCTACTTCATGTCTTGGATGCTCTCTAGAATTGAGAGCCACCCCTTCGGTCAAACGCTAAGAGTAGGCGCCCACAGAGGTAGTTGGCTTTGATGAGCTGAAGCCACAAACCTCGATCCTCTGTTGGGATAAGCACATCCATTTCAGCATAAGCGCCACATTAAAACTGCGCGTCTAAAATGCCTATGCCTCCTAACTTCTTGGGGGCGTCCGTACCTTGCTAGCCAAAAGAATCGTGACAAATCCTTAGCGAAGTTAGCATGAGTACCTTCGGGTAGAAGGTACATGCCCATAATATACATGGATAGGCTGGATAGGCAAGAGTCAATCAAGAAAGCATTGCTACCCTTAGATGTGAGGCACACTTGCCAGGATTCAGCCTTGGATTTGACCCGCGCCACGTGGTGGGGACTGGGGAGTGGGGGGTGGAGGTGGGGGTGCAGGTCGTTGATCGGAATCGGGGTATTGCAAAAAGACATGCCCAGGTAGGTGATGGAAAAGTTACCTAGCCTATAGTTTGTTTAAAAAAAATCATTACCTCACTTTTTTCGAAGTTGACCTTAAGTTCTGATAGATTCAAAGCGGAGGAGAAGGAACTTGAGATTGATGATGCCAAGTTCCGAATACTGAACAATAATTATGGTGTCATTCGTGCATTGGACACGGGTAACCCCTCCTCCAAAGATAAGATGTCCTCCAATCACACCAAAAGTGTGGCCAAAAGATATTAACTGCGTAGACGAACAAACCGGTAGACGCCGAGGAAACACTTGGAGCACGTTTGGTAGCATGCATGAGGGTCATGCATCCTCTAGGGAGAAAAAAATCAGCCCAACTGGTTGCCTGCATGCGAGTTTGGGCTACGCCAGCACGATTCACAAAGTATCCCGGAGCCAGGCCCAAGGACAACGCTCAAATTGTCTGTTTTTGTGGAGCCAACCCCGAACACAGATATTAAAGCACCCGTCGATGCAATTCTTGCACGCACTCGTCCGATGGTTTTTGCTCTCTCCTCTCTTAAACGGTGTTCATCCCAACCACTTGTGATTAGCACAAATATGCTCCAAATCAACTCAAGCTCGACATGAAAAAGACGCACATCAACGACAGGGTTCCATTCTGACCATTGGAACCAAGGTTCATGCTCCGTATCATCTCAGATTCATAGTCAAAGTTGGAACTTTTTGGGAGGATTTTTTTTCAGGTTTATCGCATAGAATCAATCTTTCGAAGTGTCCTTTCAGGTGTAGCTTGATCTTGATGTTCGCTACAACCCTCATATTGCAAGTTTTTCATTCTGATGTAGGGTTAGGGATCCCTCTGAAGATGTACCTTTTCTTTGTAGCTAGTATGTGAGGAGGATGAAGGGCTTCTCTCTCCACCCTCAACATTCTCTCACATATCCACTTGTAATCAACACCCTTATGCTTGGATTCAAAACAAATTCCACATGAAAAAGATGAGCATCAGACGGGGTTCCACTCCAACCATTGGCACCGAGTTTTGTGCTCTGTATCTTCTTAGATTTATGGTCAAATTTGTAGTTTTTTGGACGAATTTTGTTAGATTAGTCGCATAGATTTAACCGTTCGAGATGGTCCTTTGAGGTGTAGCTTGATCATGATGTTCTCCATAACTCTCGTGTTCGAAGTTTTTCGTTCGGGTGCAGGTGTAGAAATTCATCTGTAGCTTACCTATGGTTGAAGATGAAAGTCTCTAGAAGCCCAGGTCATGCAGGCGGAAGAGCTGCAGCGGCCGGCCCTCTCCATGTCCTCCCACGTCGCCGTCCATCGCTAGGGCCGCCAAAGAAGGTGTCGCACCGCCGTCCGTCACCGGAACAGCTGCCGCGCTAGCAGTCAAACACGAAGAACACTAACTACTAATGGCGGTTTAGGTGTACAGATTAATGTGACGCCTGAATCTAATGCAGGCAACCAAACAACATGGGTATAGTAGCTTAAGCGATACAACTTCTATAACGGCAATGCTACCAAATGAGAAGCGAAAAGTGGTTCAGCCTTTGTATGTGCGCGCGTGGTAGTGTCAGCCGCAGTACTGACCAACTGAATGTAGGCTACCAAACACCCCCTTGGATGCAATGAGGTGTGCATCAGCGTCGCATATGTGGTTCTTGCGTCGGCTGTTTCCGGTAAACTCGTCTTCACTCTTGCTTCGTGTTGTTTTTCTAACTTGGTGCGCAGGAGTAGGATTACAAGTAAGCAAGAAAGAAAAGCAGCGATTCCGCGCTGGGCGGCGCCGGCAGGGCTACCACCGGTCCACCACTACCTTTTTCTTCCGTGTACAAAACCGTACACACTGTACTTTGTTAGGGCATCTTCACCGGGCCGATCCAAATGCGTGACCGAAACGGTCCGTTTCTGTCCGTTTGGGTTGGCCCACGGTCACTTTGGGGTCACGGTCCGGCCTGTCCGGATAGCCGCGCCCAGCGACCCGACCCATCTGTCTGTCTCCCCCACTGTCACCGCTTGACACTCCGGTGATGGGACGTTAATGGCGACACAACGTCGGCTATCAGCGTCGGCAGCTTCCCGTGCGGCCGGCGTTTCTCGTCGTTGTAGCTTTCCGTTTCCCGCGCATGCCTCCCCGGTCGTTTCCCTCCTTCGCCGTCGTCTATAAAAGACGGCCGCGCGGCGCGACTGAGACAACAAGCCTAGCCAGAGCAACCACCACCGAAAAAAGCTTCTACCGCAGCCATGCCCCGCCGCAAGATCACCAACTGGAGCAAGATTAGGGAGCTGTGCCGCAACCGCTACCAGGACACCGACACTGTCGACCTCCAGGCTGCGTTCCTGTCCCAGCGCATGGACGAGGCGGAGGTGGTGGCCTTCGAGGAGGAAGGCCGTGTGGCCGAGGCGACACTAGAAGAGGTGGTGGAGGCGGCCTCACTGGTGGCGGCCCAATGGGCTGTGCGTGATGTTCACTACGTCGCCGCCAAGGAGGTGGTGGACACGGTGGCCAAGGAGGCCGCAACACGGGCCCTCCGCGAGATCCGCCATGAGGCAGCCATGGTCACGCTAGAGGCGGTGGCCAAGGAGGCCGCCAAGGAAGCCGCCCGCGAGCTTCGCCAGGCCGCCGCCTCGTGCAGTGCGGCGGAGCACGCTGCCAAAACAGTGGCGGAGCAGCTGCGAGTGGCTGCTGCCGCTGAGGTGGCGACCTCCTGGGGTCTCGTCAATAGGGACGAGATCGAGGTGGAGGACGACGACGAGGAGGGAGAGGAGGTGGATCAGGTGGTGGCGGAGGAGGGGCGGGGGAGGAGGAGGGGGAGGAGCTGATCGCCGTCCCCCTGCAGATCACGCAAGCCCTCGGCGTCGGCCCCAACGGAGCTTCGATGGCCCCATTGGTAGCAAGGGTGGCCGTGGCGGCGGAGGTGAAGGTGGAGGACCAGGAGGCTAGGGACCACTGGGCAGCCGAGATGGAGAAGGCCCTGGCCAACCGAGCGGCGGCGGACTGCGCGAAGGCGTCCGGCAAGAAGGAGGCTCGTAGTCGGGCGAGCGAGCGTTACCACGACCCCCTCCAGCAGAAGGCCATCTGGTCGACTATAGCGGCGATTGACGGTTCCGGCGGCAGGTGGTGGCCGCGGCAAAGGCAGCAGTAGTAGTTTTTTTTAGAGTCACCGCGCATACTTCATATTACATAATAGAAACCAGTACAACACGCGAGGACACAACCGAAGCATCTTGAAGAGACAGGTGTCCTAGAGCAAACAACACAGAAACCCCCAAAAGAAATAAAATTACACTGAAGCGCCTGGGATACTCTGCGCCGAAAAAACCCGTTGATCGTCGCCGTCATCCTTCGTCGCCGGAGCGGCAGCCGGAGAACAGAGACGATAACCGCTTGCCTGTAGGACTGGAGCGCCTCATCGCAATAGAGCTTTAGGAGCCGAAAGAGTAGCCCATCACGCAACGACGGACTTTTTCTCCTTGTGGCACATCGGTTGGGGAACGCCCCCGAACGCCGCAGCCCCCAGATCCACCGTCTCCTCACCACCATGATGGGTAGAAGCCGCCGGATCTGCCCACCAGCTACCAACCTTCCTGCTCTAGGCTTCCTGCCACCAAGGATGCGCCACCGTGGTTGTTCCCAAGCGGAACAACCAGCAGCAGCCGCGCTCCTGAACGAGCCCTCCTGCTCCCTGCCGATGCCGGAGCGAGCGCCGCCGCAGCAGGGACGGAGCGGAGGGACAAAATCCTCTGACGGGGTCGCCGCCGCCGCCTCGCCGGCCCTGCCCAAGAACACAAATCTTGCTGCCGAAAACGGCCAGCAAGAAGACCCTAACCTCACCGCCCGAAGAGGACGGAAGGAATCTACCTTCCCCAGCCCTCCGCCACCGCCACAAAGGCCATGAACATGGAGGAGACAGAGCTAGAGAACACCAGCGGGACGCGACGCTACCGACACCTCCGAAGCAGCACCCCCATCGCACCTAAACCTAACCCTATGTACATGCGCGGGACAAGGGCCGGGGTTCCCCACCCCTCCCGCCGCCGCCGGATCGGCCGACAGAGGAGAGGGGAACCCACAGCTTCACCGACGTACGAAGGGAGGACTTGGATCTCTCGGTCGCCTCACGCTCTACTATAGAGGGGAGGGGGGCGGGAGAAAGACCAGTTAGGACCCACATCAGCAGCAAAGTAGTGGTTTTAGTTTGTTCAAACGGTCTTTTTGTAATCGGCATGGCTTAATCTAATGGAAAGTCAGTTACTTATTAATGTTTCGCTTACACATGGGCCCGAGCGGCCGACAGCTGTCTGAGCCGACCCAGTAGTCACGCAAATTAGGTGCACGGATAGGTCGAGCAGGACTCGTCGGGACGGATGGGTCGTGCCGCTGCGCGCCACACACGTCGTGCGCGTCCGCGCGGACGGGTTCGAACATGCCGGGACGGGTTGTGTCGACCCGATGGAGAAAAAAACAGTGATAAGTGGAGAAAAAAACAGTGCGCCGGCTTAAACCTCGACGAACGACTATTTGCCGTGCACGCTCTGCTCAAGGTGGATCAAGTTTAAAGGGCACCGCAATTCCCCAACGAACGACGCCTACGTGCACTGTTGAGGGGTCACCGCCTCTCCGGTCGACCGCGCGCGGCGCCGAAGCTAGGCCACGCACGACGACGCCCCCGCCGCGTGCTTACTGTGCAAGGCACGCGATGTCGGCATGGCGCCGATCGATCAGTTGCCGGCCGGCCGGGCGTCGCTTTCGCGTGCGCGCGTGGGGCTGGCTGGCTGCCGCTGCCGGCCTCTATGTGGGATGTGCCTAGCCTAGCTAGCAGATGTCGTGTCGGGAGCAACTTAATTACCAGCGCCTTGTTCCTCTCGTTTCGGCTGTATATATGCACAGTGGTCGACCGGTGGCGTATGTAGCTTTGCGTGTATGGACTGGAGGATTCGACCATGTAGCTGTCCCCGTATATTATGGGACAAAAGGGAGGGGTCGAATTTATGCTAGCTATGCTGGCGGCTTTTACAGCGAGAGCGCAGTCATGTACAACGTGTGGATAGTGTCTAAAGAAAAAGTGAGCATGTGTCTAAGCAAAGGAACTAGCTGCAGCGTTTAGGCAGTGACTAAGAAAACTTGTGGGATCTACTAAAGTGAAGATACTGACTTTTTATAATAGTTTTATATGTTGGTCATACACTGGCAAGTGAGACCATTATTCGTCTTTTCCTTAGACACTTGTGTCTTGTACTAGACATAGGACTAAGAATTTTTTAGCTAGCACAATCCTTTTCACTGTGCTAGACTTAACTTTGAGAGAAAAAGTTGCTCTTAGAGATCCTGCTGCGCATGCTCTTAGAGTTGCTCTAAAGTTAACAGTGCCAGGACCAGAAAAGAATGTAGACTTGTTCAGAAAAACTAAGTGACACATGGCGTCCCAGCCTGCGACGTGGCGTGGGTACGTGAGGCAGTGAATCAAGAAATAGGACACTTCGCGTCGCCCAACTGTTGGTACATGCTCCTTCGTTTTTTTTTTCAAGGATACGTATTGAGAGACCGTATCGTTTTCTTAAAAGAAAGGCCAAGCGGCTGAGCATTACACCCGCTGAGGCATATACACACCTGACGTAATCCATGCTGTACAGAGAACAACACTCACACACTAGACAACTACTCTGTGATATCTACACTTGTCCACCTGCCTAGACACCCGTGGAAGAGACCCGCAGCTCTCCACAACTCTGCCTCAGAGGAGATCTTGCAGATGCCTCTGCCGCGGACGGGACGACACCCTCAAAAATAACGTCGTTCCGATGACACCAGAGCGTCCAGCAGACGAGCGAGATCCTGGTCCATAGGTCACGCTCCTCACCTTTGCCCCCTCGCCTCTTCTGTAGCCAGGTAGTGAGTCTAGAATCCTGATCGGGTAACCAATGGCTCTTGCCCCACCAGCTTAGGGAGGCATCCCACACCTCTCGGGCGAGAACACAACCCATCAGGAGGTGATCAATGGTTTCCCCACACTGGTCACAGAAGGGACATGCAACCAGATGCTGCAGGCCACGCTTGTGGAGTCTATCCGTGGTCCAGCATCCGTCCTCACAACAGCCATAGCGAGACTTTGCAGCTGGTGGGTGCACGCGAGCGCCAGATCTGCAGGGCTCCTGCCATCGAGGTCCTGCTAGCAAAGAGTGCCTGGTAGCAGGATTTGGCCGTGTAACAGTTTCTCGGGTCCCAGTTCCACTTGAGAATGTCCTGCGTGCTTTTGGTTAGGTTGACTTCCTCTAGTCGGTCCGCCACTTCGAGGAGTTCCTTGATTACCGCAGCACCCATTTCAGGGAAGATGTCGTGCAACCAGCCTCCGACGATGCCCTCGCGGACTTTGCGTGTGGCAGCAACACTAGCTGGCACCATCGCAAATAGGTTCGGCGCTATCTCGCTGATGCGGCCACATGGAAGCCACTTGTCCGTCCAGAAAAGCGTTGCAACACCATCCCCTACCACCGAGGTAGTCGCCGCATCGAAGAGCTGCCTAGCCAATCTTGGGACCCTAATGTCAAGCTCTTGCCATGGCTTATCCAATTCCACGCGCTTCAACCATAACCATCTGGCTCTCAGCACAACGTTCATGAGGCGCAAGTTGGGGATGCCAAGGCCCCCATCTCCTTTGGCATGCACACCCTGTCCCACGCCACTTGGCAGTGGCCGCCATGCACGTCCTTTCTCCCATTCCAAAGGAATTCCCGTATGATTTTCTCGATGGCCATGCTGATCTGTATAGGGATGTCAAGCGACATCATGGTGAAGACTGGGATGGCGGAGAGTGTTGTCCTAACCAGCTCAAGCCGCCCCTCTCGATTGAGCATAGAGGCTTTCCACGATGGTAGCTCAAGCTGCCCCTCCTTCGCTATCCGATCGGATGTCCCGGTTCCCTTCTGGAGAGAAGACCATAGAGGACAACCGATCCGGTCAAGTACATGGGTTTTGCCCGTCTCGTTAGGGAGGTCGGTTGGAGTCGGTAGTCACGACGATCAATTAAGTGCCATCAACGATGTTATAAACGGGAGAAGCGAATAACGAAAAACGAAAACGGAATCACATCAGAGAGACACATGATTTAACGTAGAAAACCTTTCCAAGAAAGAGGAAAAAACCATGGATGGTAGCCAGCGAGATTTTACTATAACAGAGAGTGTTTACATAACCGGGATTTTACGTATATAACTTATCTCAGCTGGCAGAAATCTAGCTCTTCGAGGATCATCCGTAGCGATCCCTAGCTAATTTTCTGTAGCGTTCGTTCCCAAGTCGTACTTACGATGTGTTTGACATTGCCACATCGGTACGCAGCACAGAGCAAGCATGATAGCAGATGCATGCGTGCGTGTGCGGCTGGTGGTTGAAAATTACATAGTGGCGTAGGACGAGCTCTATGCAAGCGTGCATATATACTTAAGCAACTGGTAGTGTCCGGCCGGCCTGTACTAGCAGAGGAGGATTAATAAGACGTTGACGGGTCCGTAAGGGATCGCACTCTAACTGTACTTGCCTGAAACAAGAAAACAGTTTGGCAGCGAACAAAGTGATTAAGCAGGCAACCCACACCGTAATGACCGGTCAATCCATCGGAACCCGGCCAGCTCAGGAATCCATCCGATGAGTAGTATCTTTCTGTGCGGTGACCAGCACAAAACCATGCATGATGTATCGGCAGATCCAAGGCGCAGGGCGGGGTGACCAAGGATTAAGGAAGGACGTACGCCGTGCTTCTGCGTGTGAGTGTTAATCAAGGCCGGCCCTCGCGTTCCGGCGTGTCCCCTGCTCGTCTGCTCCCGCGCCCGCGCGTGCTGCCTGGGATCTGCCGCCGTGCTTGGACGGGATCCCGGCCGGAGCACGTGATTTTTTTTGACGGTCTCCAACGGAGGAGCACGTGATTCATCGGTCTCAGTGTTCGTGATCTCCAACGGAGGAGCAGGTGGGAGTGGGACTCCCCTTCGCTTCGTGGGACTGGTCACTGAGAGTATTTCTGTGATCTCCAAATCCATGTGCTCGGTGAGTGTTGAAAATCAGAGGCACCTATGAATATGCATGAGAGGGGCAAGCGGGGACGCCGGATGGAGCTGAAAACGACGCGGACTATCCCTAGCGGTGAGATAGGTGCTTCTTTTCCAGAGCCGATGTGTCCCATCGCGGCGGCGCGCTTGATATATTGCAAATGTATCTATAATTTTTGATGTTCCATGCTTGGTTTTATCTACTTTCTTGTGCTTTATCCACACTTTGGAGTACTTTTCATATGATTTCTTGGACTAACCTATTAACAAGAGCCACAGTGCCAGCTTTTCTGCTGTTTTTGGTTTCAGGAAAGTCAAAAAATAAATATTCTCGAAATTGGATGGGACAAAAGCCAAAGTCATTATTTTACCGAGGGACACCTAGAGCCAGAATACGAGATGGAGAGGGGCTGGGGCCCAGCCACACCACCTGGCCGCGCGGGCTGGGTCTGGCCGCCCCAGACACCCCCTCGGTCTCCCTCTTCGCCTATAAGATGCCTTCTGATCTAAAAACTCAGGGGGTTCGACGTTTTTCCAGAAGGAGTTCTGCTCCGCCGTCACCACCAGATTCTACGAAACAGCACCAGAAACTCCGTTCTGGCACCCTGCCGGGACGGGGAATTGGAGGAGATCATCGCCATCATCATCACCATCGCTTCTCCATCGACCATCCATGTTTCCCCCACCTATGAGTGAGTAATCCCCCGCTGTAGGCTATGGGGATGGTAGGGATTGGATGAGATCGTTCATGTAATGGCATCAGATTGTTAGGGCATGGTGCCTAGTATCTTTTATTAGTGCTTTATGACTTTGTTGCGACTTGTTATGCTTAATGCTTGTCACTAGGGCCCGAGTGCCATGATTTCAGATCTAAACATGTTATTGATTTATTATGATAGTATTGTTTTTGGTCTTACTTGCAAGTTGTATACACACGTTGTTATTCGGAACCAATGGCCCCGAAGTGACAAAAATCAGGATAACCGGAGGGAATGGCTTTGATGTGAGGATCACATATGTTCACAGAGTGTTAATGCTTTGCTCCGGTGCTCTATTAAAAGGAGCACCTTAATTGCCAGTAGTTCCCTTGAGCCCCCGCTGCAAACGGGCTGGCAGGACAAAAGATGTTGTGCAAGTTTTCATTGGGAGCATGTATGACTATATATGGAACATATGCCTAGGATTATCTAGTACTTGGATGTTTTATCTTATTTATCTGCAATTGCCCTATGTTCTGATTGCTATGTGAATTGTCTTGTCCATGCAACGTCCGTCCATCCATCCCTATGCCTACCGCACTCGAATCCTACTGTTTACTGTTATTGTTACTACTGTCTTTACTTTACTACTGTTATTACTTTACTATTCTTACTACAAAACTGTTGCTACTGATAAACTGATGTGAGCAAGATTGTTTCCAGGTGCAGCTGAATTGATAACTCAGTTGTTAAGGCTTATAAATATTCTTTGGCTCCCCTTGTGTCGAATCAATAAATTGGGTTTCACTTCCCTCGAAAATACTGTGATACACCCTCTATACTTGTGGGTCATCAAGACTATTTTCTGGCGCCGTTGCAGGGGAGCATAGCTTTATTTATCAAGTCCACTTGGAATCACTATTGTTCAAGCTTAGTTTATTTCCGCCTTGTTTGCTTGTTTCTTTATCAAAAATACAAAAAAAATTAGTTCCTACTCTAGTTGTTATTTTCGTTGGTCTGTTATTGTCTTGCTTTATCATGCTTGTTGTCAATGGTTGGTTTCTTTAAAACTGAATCTTATTGGCAAGGTGGGTTCACGGAAGAACAAAAATATTATTATAAGGAACACCGCTTGTCACAAAAAGGGAAACACTTATGGGAACAAATTGATAAATTGTATACCATTGCTATAAATGTGTGCTCTACTTATAATGTTACTTATTTCTTTGATAAATCTTGTTGCTGCAGGAGGTATAAACACCTCCCTTTTCAATGTGAGTATAATGATATTGTTACCATATCTTCTTATGTTAAGGGAAATTATGACTTTTATGATGTGGAACAAATTGAGGAATTTATTGCTTGGAAGGGTGCATTTGAGCTTGCTAGTTTGCTTGAAAATATTGATGATTCACCTTATAAATATGAGGTTTATGATATACTTAGATTTTGCTTTGATAATTACAAGGAAGAAAATGGCTATATTCTTGAATATATTAATAGATGCTTTCCACAAATGGAAGAGACTAATGCCTTGCAGGATCTTATGGAAGAAGAAATTGATGAACCTGAAAGCCCATTAGATGAAAAAGGGGAGGAGAGTGATGAACAAAAGGAGGAAGAATGGATTAGCTACCCATGCATACCTTTTAATGAGAGTAACTCTTTATCCCTTACATTATTTTATTGTCCCCCATACTTACCAAAGGAGGATGAATGTTATGCTCATGTTATCTGTGATAATCCTTTATTTGTGCCTATCTTTGAGATGCATGGTACTAAAGAGTTTTGCTTAGAAATTGTTTATGATAAAGCTCTAGACGATGGTCCTATATTGAATGATCAGTCATCGTGTTATAGAATTATTAAAAGTGGGATTGAAGGTTTTAATCCCACTATTTTTGAGCTTGATAAAAATTATGTGTTTGTAGATCATGAAAAGCATGCTTTATGTGATAGTTATATTATTGAGTTTATTCATGAGGCTACTGAAAATTATTATGAGAGAGGAAAATATGGTTGTAGAAGTTTGCATGGTATTGAAACACCTCTCTACATGCTGAAAGTTTTGAAGTTACTCTTGTTTTATCTTCCTATGCCTGTCACTTTGTTCTTTGCGAATTTATTTGCATACAAGATTTCTATGCATAGGAAGTGGGTTAGACTTAAATGTGTTTTGAATTTGCTTCTTGATGCTCTCTTTTACTTCAATTCATATTTCTTATGTGAGCATCCTCTCAAACTATCATGCCTAACTTAAAGGTGTTAAAGAAAAGTACTTATTGGGAGATAACCCAAAAGTTTGAGTATTGAAAGTTACTACTTCAGTAATAACCGCTCCTTATCCTTTTTATTTGATTTTTGTTCCAAGAGTAACCTCTAATGAGAGAGAAGTACTGATTGAGAAAGTTGCTGTCCCGAAACAGATTTCTGTGTTTCACCGTAAAAATTCATGTAAAATCTCTGTACGTCCTTTTGAGGCATGAATTTTTTTGCTTCTGACCCAGCTTGTTATCTAACTTTCGTTAGTTCAACACGTTTCTATTTGAGCAACATAAGGTCTTCTAAAAAATTCGTCTTTACCCGCTGGTCTGTTTTGACAGATTTCTACCATTATTTGCGTTTGCTTCTTTTGGGGAATTGAGCTTTTTAAGGGAAGTGCTACAGTAGCTAGTTTTTAATGGAAGTTTTATTGGTGTTGGAATTGAACCCAAAGACTTATTATCTTGAGTGCACTAATGTTGCTAATAAAGATTGTGTGAAGTTTTGTATGAAGGAAAAATTTCAAGTGTATGGAAGAAATGAGTAATGAGATGAAGGATGGACTAAAGCTCAAGCTTGGGGATGCCACGTGTGTCACCCCAAGAAATATCCAAGAAGTACAAGCGTCAAAGCTTGGGGATTCCCAAGGCATCCCCTTCTTCATCAATAAAAATCCCAGATTTCTTCCAAACACTTCATTTTTATTGTTTCATGCACAGTTGTGTTGTTCTTAGAGCGTCTTATTTTTCGTTTTCGTTTTGCTTTTTCGTTTTCTTTGTTTTCTTAGTTTGCTGAATAAATTGGTTGGACCTCCTTTTTCATGCATTGGTTTTCAAATAGTTTGGTTTGGATTGGAAAAGAGTAGGAAAAGTTCATGCTTAAGTGGTAAAGAGAGCTTGTTTTTGACTATGGCCTATGCTTTGTCATGCCATGCTTGATATTGTTTTGGCTTTATGCTTAGTATTCTTTGTCGTAGCATGAATTGTTATAAACAATTGAGATTGCTTAATGTTCCTTGGATGAATCATGCGTTGTTTTAGCATATTAAAGCGTAATATAGTGGTATTCTCCTTTGAAGCTTTATTTGGGTTGACTTGGCGGATGCTCACACCATGTTATGACTATCTCAAGTCACCATAGCCTTTATGATCCTTTAGGTTTCGACTTGTAGTATCACTTTATGCTTTGATCAATGATGTTTTGTCGCTCTGCATAATTATGGCCATTATTGCTCTCTTAGTTTGTCGCTCCTAGTCTTTTGATAGCCTCCGCAACCAAGTATGAGTTCTACTCATGCATCCAACTCCCTAAACCAAGTTATTCCAAAGATTCCACCATACCTACCTACTAGCTTATGCTATTCCAAGTATATTCATGTTTTTGTTTACCTTCTGAATTAAACTTGTTATGAGAAAACTAGTGATTAAAGCTCTCATGAACTTGATGGCACACTTTACTTTTCTTGCCATTAATAAACTTGAACCATTGTGTCGTCTATGTTGTATATGCTTGCACTTATTTGTTGGGGATTAGCAGAATCATGCTGTCATGGGGAACAATTTCAACATTGCACGGGTACTTTGTACCTAGTTGATATCATGCTCTTTTGTCTATGGATGTCGTCGGTGTGAAATGAAAGGGGAGCTTGTAAGTCCATGGAGTTATATATATGTGTTAGAGAAACGCCTGGGCCGCTGGTCTAATCCATGCTGACATGATGGAAACCAGCAGCGTAACCATAATGAGCTGTCTATGAAGCATTCTTCTTATAAAAAAAGGAAAGTCCTATATTGAGAAAAAAGAGAAAAAGAAAAAATAATATGAAAAGAGGAAAGAGAGAAAAAAGCACCATATTCCCATGGTAAATAAGAAGATTGCTGAGATGCTCGTTGTCTGCTTGCCTTGTCATTTTGATATGGGGATTCTTCCGTATCATCGGGCAAGGAGTACCCCGTTTGCGGTTCTCTATGATACACATGTACTTACAATGACAAGAACTTACCGGTGACTAAACTTGAGTAGCATGAGGAGCGGCCCTCGTATTCAAGGGACATGAGATTTCTAACTTATACTTCGTCAAGCATGTACACCATAGTTTGTTCACTTTAACCTTAATCACTTCAAGATGCTTATGATAGGGGCAATGAGAGCTGAAAGCTATAAGTACCATAATTTTTGGAAGCTCTTTATGAAACTTGAATCTCTGCTTCCTTCTATGAAGGCCTTTCTTCCACCATATATATTGAGTCTCCACCTTCTACCTTTATGCACTTACTTTGAGAGCATAGTAGCCATTCTTAGTTCTATGTGCATTGTCCCAAGACTTATTGATTGATGCATAGCTTTGATATTGCTTGTTTTAAACTATTTGTATCTAGTCACTCTTATGAACTTTGAAGGTGTCCTATGCATTTATGTTTGCTACTCTATGAGGGACAAGATGAATGACACTATGCTATGTTTTCTTTATGTGAAACAAACAAACGTCTTGCAAAGCATTGTTATTCATGATCTTTTGTTTATGCCTTTTCATGTTGCAACGTAGTTGCTTTGTCTTATTGTTAGAACTTTGTCTTTCATGTTATGATTGAAGTACTATGATCCTAGCTATGAATGTTTTACAAATACTTTGATCAAGTTTATGATGGTGCATGTCACCTCAAAAAATATTCTTTCTTTTTATCACTTACCTACTCGAGGACGAGCAGGAGTTAAGCTTGGGGATGTTGATACATTGCAAATGTATCTATAATTTTTGATGTTCCATGCTTGGTTTTATCTACTTTCTTGTGTTTTGTCCACACTTTGGAGTACTTTTCATATGATTTCTTTGACTAACCTATTAACAAGAGCCACAGTGCCAGCTGCCTGTTTTCTGCTGTTTTTGGTTCCAGGAAAGTCAGAAAATGAATATTCTCAGAATTGGACGGGACAAAAGCCAAAGTCATTATTTTACCGAGGGACACCTGGAGCCAGAATACGAGACGGAGAGGGGCCGGAGCCCAGCCACACCACCTGGCCGCGCGGGCTGGGTCTAGCCGCGCCAGGGGGTGGTCTGGCCGCCCCAGACACCCCCTCAGTCTCCCTCTTCGCCTATAAGATGCCTTCTGACCTAAAAACTCAGAGGGGTTCGACGTTTTTCCAGAAGGAGTTCCGCTCCGCCGCCACCATCAGATTCCACGAAACAGCACCAGAAACTCCATTCTAGCACCCTGCCGGGATGGGGAATTGGAGGAGATCATCGCCATTATCATCACCATCGCTTCTCCATCAACCATGCATGTTTCCCCCATCTATGAGTGAGTAATCCCCTGCTGTAGGCTATGGGGATGGTAGGGATTAGATGAGATCGTTCATGTAATGGCATCAGATTGTTAGGGCATGGTGCCTAGTACTTTTATTAGTGCTTTATGACTTTGTTGCGACTTGTTATGCTTAATGCTTGTCACTAGGGCCCGAGTGCCATGATTTCAGATCTGAACATGTTAATGATTCATTATGATAGTATTGTTTTTGGTCTTACCTACAAGTTGTATACACACATTGTTGTCCGGAACCAATGGCCCCGAAGTGACAGAAATCGGGATAACCGGAAGGAATGGCTTTGATGTGAGGATCACATGTGTTCACGGAGTGTTAATGCTTTGCTCCGGTGCTCTATTAAAAGGAGCACCTTAATTGCCAGTAGTTCCCTTGAGGCCCCGCTGCAAACGGGCTGGCAGGACAAAAGATGTTGGGCAAGTTCTCATTGCGAGCACGTATGACTATATATGGAACACATGCCTAGGATTCTCTAGTACTTGGATGTTTTGTCTTATTTATCTACAATTTCCCTATGTTCTGATTGCTATGTGAATTGTCTTGTCCATGCAACGCCCGTCCATCCATCCCTATGCCTACCGCACTCGAATCCTATTGTTTACTGCTATTGTTACTACTGTCTTTACTTTATACTATTGTTACTTTACTATTCCTACTACAAAACTATTGCTACTGATAAACTGATGTGAGAAAGATTGTTTCCAGGTGCAGCTGAATTGACAACTCAGTTGTTAAGGCTTATAAATATTCTTTGGCTCCCCTTGTGTCGAATCAATAAATTGGGTTTCACTTCCCTTCCGTTCCCTATACCTGTGGGTCATCAGCGCCCTTTCGTTCCCGCCCTTTCCACCTCTTCCCGCCTAGTTTTCCCGCTCTTTCCAGCTATATCTTGGGCGGTCTCCATTGCCATCCACAGATCCACACCACCCTCTCTCACCATGGACACCCCACATTGGGCATATCTCGCCCCCGGCTAGGCTACCTGGTACCCATGTTCGCCGGGCTACCTGGTACCCCCTGACTGGATGCTGAGCATCGGAGGAGTGCCTATCCATCCTGTGCCTCGAGGTTCCCGCCGCCGGATGGTCATCACGAGCCACTGCTATCTCGAGCTCATGTCGGAACAACGGATGGATCCCAATTGTTGCCCCGACAACACCGCGACCTGGAACGCCTTCTTCGCCAATCGGCAGGAAAGAGAGCTCGCCAGGTACGTGTTGGGCCACACAGAGATAAACAAAACCTTTTTCCTTACGCAGTACTTCCAAGATCTAGCTCAGGTGATAGGCCACGAGATTACCACTAGACGCGCAGATGCGGAAACCGCATGTGCAACACCTCTACCGGTATCCACATGCACAAGAAGGAGCTGCGACGAGAGGATTGCTAGATCCTATCAAGCCTGAAATAAGAGTGGAGAAAGTGATGGATAGGTGATGGCCCAAAATATATCGAGCTCGTTGGGGAACCCCAAGAGGAAGGTATGATGAGCATAGCAACAAGTTTTCCCTCAGTACGAAACCAAGGTTATCAATCCAGTAGGAGAAAAGAAACACCCCAAAGGTGTAGCTAGCTGAACGATGGCAGGGCACACTACCGGTGCCAGCAGCAACATGGAGACCTGCACAACACAACCACAGAACTCTGTCCCCAACTTGCGATGAGGTTGTCAATCTCATCGGTTTTGCTGAAAACAAAGGATTAAACGCATCGAATGGAAGGAAGTAATAGTTTGCAGAAAGTAAACACAAAGCAGTAAACAGTTTATAGATTGTATGTAAAAGAAAAGGACCAGGATCCATAGTTCACTAGAGGTTTCTCTCCTTAAGATAGATAACATGCTGGGTGAACAAATTACAGCGGGGCAATTGACAAACATCGAGAAAGCAATACATGCATATACTAATCATCTTGACTCCTTTGGAACTTAATTGGGCATTACAACATTATACATAGACCGCCATCCAACTGCATCTATGACTAATAATCCATCTTCAGGTTATCATCCGAACCCCCTCCATTATTAAGTTGCAAGCAATAGATTATTTATTTACGAATTGCATGTAATGTAAACAATACGATTGTTCTATGAACAAAGGATTGTTGTTTTCTCCCTAGTAGCAACAGCACATCTAGTACATTTCTGTCACTTCCCTAGATTACCAGAGGCATGGGCCCACTATCGAGCATAAATACTAACTCTTGGAGTTGCTAGCATCTACTTGGCCAAGATAGCTACTAACAACAGAAAGCATGCAAGATCACAAATAACAAAGACATGATAGAATCAATAATCAATCTGAAATAGCATCTCAATATCCATCGGATCCCCGGAAACACAACATGCAGAATTACAAATAGATGATCTTGATCATGAACGAAGCTCACAAGATCTAAACATGAAAGCACAAAGGAGGAGAACCAACCATCTAGCTACTACATGGATCCGTAGTCCAAGGATGAACTACTCACGCATCACACTGGAGGCTTGCATGATGATGAAGAAGGCCTCCAGGGTGAATTTCCCTCTCCGACAGGGTGCCGAGAAGAGCTTCAGATCCCTCCCGATCTAGGGATGGAGATGACGGCGGCTACAGACTCTTTCGTGGATTTTTTTATCGGGTCCTTAGGGTTTTCGTCCCGAGGGCATCTTATAGGCGGAAGGAGAGGCCGAGGGGGTGCTGGGGTCGGCCAGACCATCCCCTGGCACGGGCCACGCCTAACTGCGTGACCAGGTGGTGTGGCCGGCCCCCAACCCTTCTCTGTCTCATATTCTGGCAATTGATGACTTTCGAAAAAATAGGCACTTTGGCTTTTGTCCGGTCCAATTCCGAGAATATTCATTTTCTGACTTTCCTAGAACCAAAAACAACAGAAAACAGGCAGCTGGCACTGTGGCTCTTGTTAATAGGTTATTCTAAGAAATCATATGAAAAGTACTCCAAAGTGTGGACAAAACACAAGAAAGTGGATAAAACCAAGCATGGAACATCAAAAATTATAGATACATTTGCAATGTATCAACATCCCCAAGCTTAACTCCTGCTCGTCCTCGAGTAGGTAAGTGATAAAAAGAAAGAATAATTTTTGAGGTGACATGCACCATCAAAGACTTGATTAAAGTATTTGTAAAACATTCAAAGCTAGGATCATAGTACTTCAATCATAACATGAAAGACAAAGTTCTAGCAATAAGACAAAGAAACTATGATGCAACATGAAAAGGCACAAACAAAAGATTCATGTGTAGGGGTTCGTAGCATGGAAAACAAAAATTTTCTATCGCATACAAACAAACAAGCCAAGATCTATCTACTAGATTGCAGCAACGAGTCGATGGAATAACTCACCCTCGAAGATTCCAAAGTGTTTAACGAGAGCAGATTCTCGTGGGTGATGTAGTCGTACTCTTTCCGATCTCAAGATCGCGTAGACGATCCTTCCGGCGCCGCGTTCCCGCAGCGCTCCCGCAGTCGGACACACGTCCGGTACTCGACGAAGACCTTCCTCTCCCTTGTTCCAGCAGGCAGCGGAGGTTGTAGCACTCTCCTCGCGATTCCGGCAGCACAACGGCGTGGTACCGGAGGTAGAGGGGAAATCCCGCAGGGCTTCGCCTTAAGCCGGTGCGAGTATGGTGGAGCTTATGAGAGAGGCTATTAGTGGTCTAGTAATTAGACACACCAATTAGAAGGCTCTAAACCAATTAGAAGGCTCTAAACCGAATAGCTCTAAACCGGGGTCTAGATCTAGGGTTTAGTTTAGAGGATAGGAAACTTGTGTGTCTAGGAGGGGAGGCCCTGCCCCTCCCTTTATAGGTGGGAGGGCCGGCGGCCAAGGGGAGGAGTCCCTCCCCAAGTCGGCCTTGGGAGGTGCGCCGGCCAAGGGGACTCCTCCCCCAAGTCGGTCTCCACCTCCTCCTCTTTTCCCACTTCCCAAAACTGCCGTTTGACTTTCAAACTGGCCGTTTGACTTTTCAATTTAGGATTTAAATAAATCCTTTATTTGGGACAGCAAGAATACTTAGTACATGATGCAATCATTCCAATATGTAATGACACACTCATGTACCCTTCCCCTTCCGGAGTGCCGGACATTCCGGGACCTTCTAGAATGTTCCCGATGAAAACACCGGAACCATTCCCCAACTCCAAAACGGAACTTTCCTTATATGAATCTTATTCTCCGGACCATTCCGGATCACCTCGTGATATCCCGGATCCCATCCGAGACTCCGAACAACATTCGGTCTCTTTCTCATAATACCATAACTACTCAAACAACGTCGAATCCTTAAGTGTGTCTCCCTACGGTTCGTGAATTATGCGGACATGATCGAGACACTTCTCCGAACAATAACCAATAGAGGAATCTGGAAATTCATATGGCTCCCACATATTTCTACGATTACTTTGCGATCGAATGAACCACTTACATACGATACCAATTTCCCTTTGTCTCACGATATGTTACTTATCCGAGGTTATGATCGTCGGTATCTCTGCATACCTAGTTCATCCTCGTTACTGATAAGTACTCTTTTCTCGTTCCCGTGATATGTGATCCCTTGTGACCAAGTCACATGCTTGCAAGCTAATTGGATGACATTTCACCGAGAGGGCCCAGAGAATATCTATCCGTCATGTGGATGGACAAATCCCACTCTTGATCCATGTGTTTCAACCAATACTTTCCGAACACTCAATGCCACCTTTATAGCCACCCTGTTACGGTGTGGTGTTTGATGACATCAAAGCATCCATCCAGCAAAGGTGATATGCATGATCTCATGGTCGAAGGAATTAGGTTACTATGTATCAGAAAGCATATAGCAATTGAACTATTGAAATGACTTGATCTTTATGCTACGCTTGTCTATAGGAGTATGTCCACCATATCATTCTCCTAACGATATGATCTTGTTGTTGATAACATCTCAATGTTCATGACAAAGAAACCACATCATCAATCAACCAACAAGCTAGTGAAGTATAGAGGCTATACTAGGGACTTCAAATTAAGTTTACAAATCACACAAGTATTAATGGTTTCCTTGTTAATACTATTATAGCATGAATGCAAACATTTATCATAAACACAAAGATATATAATAATAACTATATTTATTATTGCCTCTAGGGCATATCTCCAACAGTCTCCCACTTGCACTAGAGTCATCTAATCTAGATTACATGGTAATATACCGAACACCCATGGCAGTTTGGTGTTGGTCATGTTTTGCCCTCGGGAGAGGTTTAGTCAACGGATCCGCCACATTCAGATCTGTGTGTACTTTGCAAATCTTTATATCCCCATCCTGGATATGTTCTCGAATAGCGTGAAAACGCAGCTTGATATGCTTCAGCTTCTTGTGTGACCTTGGTTCTTGCGCATTGGCTATGGCGCCCATGTTATCACAGTAGATAGACATTGGGTCCAGCGCACTTGGAACCACACCCAGCTCTGCAATGAACTCTTTCATCCATATCGCTTCTTGTGAAGCCTCCGAAGCAGCCATGTATTCCGATTCAGTTGAAGATCTCGCCACAACGCTTTGCTTTGCACTCCTCCAGCTAACTGCTGCACCATTCAAAATAAATACGTATCCAGATTGTGATTTAGAATCATCCGGATCGGTGTTCCAACTAGCATCGGTGTAACCATTAACAACGAGCTGTTCATCACCTCCATAAGAAAGAACCATATCCTTAGTTCTTCTCAAGTACTTAAGGATGTTTTTGACCGCTGTCCAATGATCCACTCCTGGATCACTTTGATATCTGCTAGTTAAACTAACAGCATATGCAATGTCGGGTCTAGTACATAGCATGGCATACATTAGAGATCCTATGGCTGAGGCATAGGGAGTCTTACTCATCCTTTCTCTATCTTCTGCCGATGTCGGACTTTGAGTTTTACTCAAGGTCGTATTGGGCAACATGGGCAAGAACCCTTTCTTGCTATCTTCCATTCCAAACCTCTTTAGAACTTTGTCCAAATATGTACTTTGTGACAATGATATTTGGCGTTTCGATCTATCTCTATAAATCTTTATGCCTAATATGTAAGCTGCTTCGCCAAGATCCTTCATTGAAAAACTATTATTCAAATACTCTTTGACACTATTAAGAAGGTCTACATCATTCCCAATCAACAATATGTCATCCACATATAGTATTAAGAATGCTACAGAGCTCCCACTCACTTTCTTGTAAATACAAGCTTCTCCATAAGTTTGTATAAAACCAAAACTTTTGATTACCTTATCAAAACGTTGATTCCAACTTCGGGATGCTTGCTTCAATCCATAGATGGACCGTTGAAGTTTGCATACCTTGTTAGCATCTTTAGGATCGACAAAACCTTTGGGTTGTATCATATACAACTCTTCATCAATGTCTCCATTGAGGAATGCTGTTTTGACATCCATCTGCCATATCTCATAATCATAATATGCAGCGATTGCTAACATAATCCTCACAGACTTTAGCTTCGCTACCGGTGAGAAAGTCTCATCGTAGTCAACTCCTTGAATTTGTCGAAACCCTTTTGCGACAAGTCGAGCTTTATAGACAGTAACATTACCATCAGCATCTGTTTTCTTCTTGAAAATCCATTTGTTCTCGACAGCCTTCCGGCCATCCGGTAAGTCCACCAAAGTCCATACTTGGTTTTCGTACATGGATCCAATCTCGGATTTCATGGCTTCTTGCCATTTATTGGAATCTGGGCTCATCATCGCTTCCTCATATGTCTCGGGGTCATCGGTGTTGTCCACCAACATGACATTCATAACGGAATCATACCAATCTGGAGTGGTACGAGTTCTCGTTGACCTCCGAGGCTCTGTAGTAACTTCAACCGAAGTTTCATGATCACTATCATTAGCTTCCTCTCTTATTGGTGCAGGCATCACAGGAACTTCTTCCGGTGCTGCGCTACTCGCAATTTCGAGAGAAGGTTCGACAACCTCGTCAAGTTCTACTTTCCTTCCAGTCACTTCTTTCGAGAGAAATTCCTTCTCTAGAAAGGATCCATTCTTGGCAACGAAGATTTTGCCTTCGGATCTATGATAGAAGGTATACCCAATAGTTTCCTTCGGGTATCCTATGAAGACGCATTTTTCCGCTTTGGGTTCAAGCTTGTCCGGCTGTAACTTCTTTACATAGGCTTCGCATCCCCAAACTTTAAGGAACGACAATTTAGGTTTCTTCCCAAACCATAATTCATACGGTGTCGTTTCAACGGATTTAGACGGTGCCCTATTTAAAGTGAATGCGGCTGTTTCTAATGCATAACCCCAAAATGATAGTGGTAAATCTGTAAGTGACATCATAGAACGAACCATATCTAAGAGAGTTCGATTACGACGTTCAGACACACCATTACGCTGTGGTGTTCCCGGCGGTGTCAACTGCGAAAGTATTCCACATTTCTTCAAATGCTCGCCAAACTCGTAACTTAGATATTCACCTCCACGATCAGAACGTAGAAACTTAATCTTCTTGTTACGTTGATTCTCTACCTCACTTTGAAACTCCTTAAACTTCTCGAAAGTTTCGGACTTATGTTTCATGAAATAGATATACCCATATCTACTCAAATCATCCGTGAAGGTAAGAACATAACGATAACCACCGCGCGATGCTACACTCATTGGACCACATACATCGGTATGTATGATTTCCAATAAGTCCGTAGCTCGCTCCATCATACCAGAAAATGGAGTCTTAGTCATTTTACCCATCAGACATGCTTCGCATCTTTCAAGTGATTCAAAATCAAGTGATTCAAGAAGTCCATCGGAATGGAGTTTCTTCATACGCTTCACTCCAATGTGACCAAGACGACAGTGCCACATATAGGTCGAGTTATCGCTTGATTTCAAACGTTTAGCTTCAATGTTATTAATATGTGTATTTCCACTATCGAGATTCAATATGAATAGACCATCTATCAAAGGTGCATGTGCATGAAACATGTTACTCATATAAATCGAACAACCATTATTCTCGGATTTAAACAAGTAACCGTCTCGCAATAAACAAGATCCTGATATAATGTTCATGCTTAACGCAGGCACCAAATAACAATTATTTAAGTATAAAACTAATCCCGATGGTAGATGAAGAGGTAGCGTGCCGACCGCGATCACATCAACCTTTGATCCGTTTCCTACGCGCATCGTCACCTCGTTCTTCACTAGCTTCCGTTTATTCTGCAGCTCCTGTTTCGAGTTACAAATATGAGCAACCGAACCAGTATCAAATACCCAGGCACTACTACGAATACTAGTGAGATACACATCAATAACATGTATATCAGATATACCTTTCTTCTTGATGTTGCCGTTCTTCAAATCTGCCAAGTACCTTGGGCAATTCCGCTTCCAGTGACCTTCTCCCTTGCAGTAAAAGCACTCAGTTTCAGGCTTAGGTCCAGCCTTGGTCTTCTTCGTCGGCGTGGTAACTTTCTTACCACCCTTCTTGAAGTGTCCCTTTTGCTTAGACTTGCCTTTCTTGAATTTGGTGGTCTTATTGACCATCAACACTTGGTGCTCTTTCTTGATCTCCACTTCTGCAGATTTCAACATAGCAAATAGTTCTGGCAACTCTTTGTTCATGTTCTGCATGTTGTAGTTCATCACAAAGTTCTTGTAACTTGGTGGTAGTGATTGGAGGATGCGATAAACTCCCAAAGTATTAGGAATCACTATACCCAAACTTTGAAGTTTATTTGCGTGCCCAGACATCTTAAGCACATGCTCACTGACGGAGCTACCCTCTTCCATCTTGCAGTTAAAGAACTTTTCAGAAGCTTCATAACTTTCAATTGCCGCATGAGTCTCAAAGATTAATTTGAGATCCTCGACAATATCATATGGATCTGACTCTTCAAACCTTTTCTGAAGCTCCGATTCTAAACCATACAAGATAGCACACTGAACTATGGAGTACTGATTCTTCCGAGCGAGGTAAACATTCTTTACTTCATCGGTAGCATCAGCTGCAGGTGGGTCACCTAGCGGTGCATCCAGCACATAGGTCAAATTACCAGCTGTGAGGACAATCCTCAAATTGCGGAACCAATCCGCGAAGTTGCTTCCATTGTTTTTCAACTTTTCTTTCTCTAGGAACGCATTAAAATTGATGGTAGGGGCTGCCATTGATCTACAACATATTTGCAATAGTTTAGACTAAGTTTATGACAAATTGAGTTCAAATTAATTAATGAAATTAAACTAGGTGAACTCCCACTCAAAACAACATCCCTCACATTGTTTTAGTGATCACACGAACCAAATCCACTACATCAACACCGATCATCACGAGAGCTGATATAGTTTTAATGGCGAACAATCATCATGTTCATCATATCTACTATATGATTCATGCTTTGCCTTTCGGCGATCCGTGTTCCTGAGGCCATGTCTGTACATGCTAGGCTCGTCAAGATCAAACCTTAGCTACCGCATAAGCAAATCTGGCTTGCTTACGTTGTATTCACCCGCGGAATCAAAGACACCCGATCATCACGTGGTGCTTCGAAGCAGCAAGCTTTGGCAACGGTGCATACTAAGGGTGAACACTTTAGAACTTGAAATTTATGTGCATGAGGGATCATCTTATAATGCTACCGTCGTCTACTAAGCAATACAAGATGCATAAAGGATTAACATCACATGCAATTCATAATATGTGATATGATATGGCCTTTCTTCTTTGTGCTTCCGATCTCCATCTTCAAGCACGAATATGATCTCCATCATCACCGGCATAGCATCAAGGTCAATGACGCTTCTCCATGGTTGTCGTCCACCAGCTTCAACTATTACAACTATTTTGAATAGACACGCAGGTCTTAACAGAAATTAAAGACAACCATATGGCTCCTGCCGGTTGCCAACTTACAATAAGGAACATTGCATACATCAAATATAATCACAATCATGGCCATATCACATCACTGCACACCCCTGCAAAACAAAGTTAGACGCTTCTACTTTCTTTGCATATTTTACGTGGTTTGGGGCTTTCCATAAGTGTCATTCTAACTTACGAACAATGACCACAACATTGATACTAGCATTGTTGATCACCCGTTGTAAATTGGATCTTTACTATGCTAGGAGAAACAGGCACCCGCAAAGCCACTTATGCAAAACGAGTTGCATGTCAAGCGTGGAGCAAGTCTCATGAACGATGTCATGTAAGGTTAGCCCGGGCCGCTTCATCCCAACATACCGCAAGATGCAAAGTACACAAAAAGCAATCTACAATAAAAGCATCAACGCCCACAATGACCATTGTGTTCTACTCGTGCAACAGATCTACATATAGACACGGCTCTGATACCACTGTAGGGGTTCGTAGCATGGAAAACAAAAATTTTCTATCGCATACAAACAAACAAGCCAAGATCTATCTACTAGATTGCAGCAACGAGTCGATGGAATAACTCACCCTCGAAGATTCCAAAGTGTTTAACGAGAGCAGATTCTCGTGGGTGATGTAGTCGTACTCTTTCCGATCTCAAGATCGCGTAGGCGATCCTTCCGGCGCCGCGTTCCCGCAGCGCTCCCGCAGTCGGTCACACGTTCGGTACTCGACGAAGACCTTCCTCTCCCTTGTTCCAGCAGGCAGCGGAGGTTGTAGCACTCTCCTCGCGATTCCGGCAGCACAACGGCGTGGTACCGGAGGTAGAGGGGAAATCCCGCAGGGCTTCGCCTTAAGCCGGTGCGAGTATGGTGGAGCTTATGAGAGAGGCTATTAGTGGTCTAGTAATTAGACACACCAATTAGAAGGCTCTAAACCAATTAGAAGGCTCTAAACCGAATAGCTCTAAACCGGGGTCTAGATCTAGGGTTTAGTTTAGAGGATAGGAAACTTGTGTGTCTAGGAGGGGAGGCCCTGCCCCTCCCTTTATAGGTGGGAGGGCCGGCGGCCAAGGGGAGGAGTCCCTCCCCAAGTCGGCCTTGGGAGGTGCGCCGTCCAAGGGGACTCCTCCCCCAAGTCGGTCTCCACCTCCTCCTCTTTTCCCACTACCCAAAACTGCCGTTTGACTTTCAAACTGGCCGTTTGACTTTTCAATTTAGGATTTAAATAAATCCTTTATTTGGGACAGCAAGAATACTTAGTACATGATGCAATCATTCCAATATGTAATGACACACTCATGTACCCTTCCCCTTCCGGAGTGCCGGACATTCCGGGACCTTCTAGAATGTTCCCGATGAAAACACCGGAACCATTCCCCAACTCCAAAACGGAACTTTCCTTATATGAATCTTATTCTCCGGACCATTCCGGATCACCTCGTGATATCCCGGATCCCATCCGAGACTCCGAACAACATTCGGTCTCTTTCTCATAATACCATAACTACTCAAACAACGTCGAATCCTTAAGTGTGTCTCCCTACGGTTCGTGAATTATGCGGACATGATCGAGACACTTCTCCGAACAATAACCAATAGAGGAATCTGGAAATTCATATGGCTCCCACATATTTCTACGATTACTTTGCGATCGAATGAACCACTTACATACGATACCAATTTCCCTTTGTCTCACGATATGTTACTTATCCGAGGTTATGATCGTCGGTATCTCTGCATACCTAGTTCATCCTCGTTACTGATAAGTACTCTTTTCTCGTTCCCGTGATATGTGATCCCTTGTGACCAAGTCACATGCTTGCAAGCTAATTGGATGACATTTCACCGAGAGGGCCCAGAGAATATCTATCCGTCATGTGGATGGACAAATCCCACTCTTGATCCATGTGTTTCAACCAATACTTTCCGAACACTCAATGCCACCTTTATAGCCACCCTGTTACGGTGTGGTGTTTGATGACATCAAAGCATCCATCCAGCAAAGGTGATATGCATGATCTCATGGTCGAAGGAATTAGGTTACTATGTATCAGAAAGCATATAGCAATTGAACTATTGAAATGACTTGATCTTTATGCTACGCTTGTCTATAGGAGTATGTCCACC
Organism: Avena sativa; assembly: GCA_916181665.1. Classification (NCBI taxonomy): domain Eukaryota; kingdom Viridiplantae; phylum Streptophyta; class Magnoliopsida; order Poales; family Poaceae; genus Avena; species Avena sativa. The sequence goes on from OV702291.1 coordinate 30,623,673, forward strand.
ATATCATTCTCCTAACGATATGATCTTGTTGTTGATAACATCTCAATGTTCATGACAAAGAAACCACATCATCAATCAACCAACAAGCTAGTGAAGTATAGAGGCTATACTAGGGACTTCAAATTAAGTTTACAAATCACACAAGTATTAATGGTTTCCTTGTTAATACTATTATAGCATGAATGCAAACATTTATCATAAACACAAAGATATATAATAATAACTATATTTATTATTGCCTCTAGGGCATATCTCCAACATCATGAATAACAATGCTTTGCAAGACGTTTGTTTGTTTCACATAAATAAAACATGGCATAATAGTATGCAGTTTGTCCCTCATAGAGTAGCAAATATAAATGCATAGGACACCTTCAAAGTTCATAAGAGTGACTAGATACAAATAGTTTAAAACAAGCAATATCAAGTTATGCATTGATGACCCACAAGTATAGTGGGTGTATCGTAGTATTTTCGAGGGAAGTGAAACCCAATTTATTGATTCGACACAATGGGAGCCAAAGAATTTTTATAAGCCTTAACAACTGAGTTGTCAATTCAGCTGCACCCGGAAACAATCTTGCTCACAGCAGTTTATCAGTAGCAACAGTTTTGTAGTAGGAATAGCAAAGTAACAGCAGTAGTAAAGTAAAGACAGCAGTAACAACAACAGTAAACAGTGGGATTCGAGTTAGGTAGGCATAGGGATGGATGCATGGGCGTTGCATGAACAAGACAATTCACATAGCAATCAGAACATAGGGCAATTAAAGATAAATAAGATAAAGCATCCAAGCAGTAGACAATCCTAGGCATGTGTTCCATATATAGTCATACGTGCTCGCAATGAGAACTTGCACAACATCTTTTGTCCTGCCAGCCCGTTTGCAGCGGGGCCTCTAGGGAACTACTGGCAATTAAGGTGCTCCTTTTAATAGAGCACCGGAGCAAAGCATTAACACTCCGTGAACACATGTGATCCTCACATCAAAGCCATTCCCTTCCGGTTATCCCGATTTCTGTCACTTCGGGGCCATAGGTTCCGGACAACAACGTATGTATACAACTTGCAGATAAGACCAAAAACAATACTATCATAATGAATCAATAACATGTTCAGATCTGAAATCATGGCACTCGGGCCCTAGTGACAAGCATTAAGCACAACAAGTCGCAACAAAGTCATAAAGCACTAATAAAAGATACTAGGCACCATGCCCTAACAATCTGATGCCATTACATGAACGATCTCATCTAATCCCTACCATCCCCATAGCCTACAATGGGGGATTACTCACTCAGAGATGGGGGAAACATGGATGGTCGATGGAGATGATGGTGGAGATCGATGGAGATGGCTCCGGGGGCACTTCCCCGTCCCGGCAGGGTGCCGGAACAGAGACTTTCTGTCCCCCGAATCTCCCCTTCGGTGGTGGCGGCACTGCGGAACTTCTTCTGGAAAAAGTCAAACCCCCCGAAGTTTTTAGGTCAGAAGGCTTCTTATAGGCGAAGAGGGAGACCGAGGGAGTGCCTGGGGCCACCACACCATGCCCTGGCGTGGCCAGGCCCATCCCGCGCCTGGGGGGGGGGTGGCCATCCCCTGGCCCTCCTCCGTCTCGTATTCTGGTTCCTGGAGTCTTCTGGAAAAATAGGCACTTTGGCTTTTGTCCCGTCCAATTCCGAGAATATTCATTTTATGACTTTCCTGGAACCAAAAACAGCAGAAAACAGGCAGCTGGCACTGTGGCTCTTGTTAATAGGTTAGTCCAAGAAATCATATGAAAATTACTCCAAAGTGTGGACAAAACACAAGAAAGGAGATAAAACCAAGCATGGAACATCAAAAATTATAGATACATTTGCAATGTATCATGCATCAATCAACTAGTGTTGGGACAATGCACATAGAACTAAGAATGGCCACTATGCTCTCAAAGTAGGTGCATAAAGATAGAAGGTGGAGACTCAATATATGATGGTGGAAGAAATGCCTTCATAGAAGGAAGTAGGGATTCAAGTCTCATAAAGAGCTTCAAAAAATTATGGTACTTATAGTTTTCAGCTCTCATTGCCCCTATCATAAGCATCTTGAAGGTGATTAAGGTTAAAGTGACACAACTAAGAGGATATGCTTGACAAGTTATAAACCAAAATCGCATGCCCCTTACTTACGAAGACCGATCCTCATGCTACTCAACTTTAGTCATGAGTAAGCTCTTGTCATTGTAAGTACATGTGTATCATAAAGAACCGCCAACGGGGTACCCCTTGCACATGATACAGGAGCTATCCCATAATCAAAATGACAAGGCAAGCAGACAATGAGCATCTCATCGATCTTTTTATTTGCTATTTGCATAGGTTTTTATTGAGGATGCTTCATAGAGTGCTCATTATGGTGATGCTGCAAGTTTCCACCACGATTAGGCATGGCTTAGGCTAGCGGCCCAGGTGTTTCTCTAACACACATACAAACTCCATGATCTTACAAATTCCACTTTTATTTCACACCGCCGGGATCCGTAAGCAAAAGAACATGATATCAACGGGGTACAAAGTACAAGTGCAATGTTGAAAGCGTTCCCCATGATACATGGTTCTGCTAACTTCAACTTATAAAGCACAAGCATATACGCAACAAAGAAGGACCCAATGGTTCAAGTTTATTAAGGGCAAGAAAAGTAAAGTGTGCCATCAAGTTCATGAGAGCTTTAGTCACTAGTTTTCTCATAACAAGTTTAATTTGGAAGGTAAACAAAAGTATGAATATACTTGGAATAGCATAAGCTAGTAGGTAGGTATGGTGGACTCTTTGGAATAACTTGGTTTAAGGAGTTGGATGCATGAGTGGAACTCATACTTGGTTGTGGAGGCTAGCAAAAAGACTGGGAGCGACAAACTAAGAGAGCAATAATGGCCATAATCATGCAGAGCGACAAAACATCATTGATCAAAGCATAAAGTGATAGTACAAGTTGAAAACTAAAGGATCATAAAGGCTATGGTGACTTGAGATAGTCATAACATGGTGTGAGCATGTGCCAAGTCAACCCAAATAATGCATCAAAGGAGAATACCACTATACTATGCTTTAATATGCTAAAACAACGCATGATTCACCCAAGGCACATTAAGCAATCTCAATTGTTTATAACAAGTCATGCTACAGCAAAGAATACTAAGCATAAAGCCAAAACAATATCAAGCATGGCATGACAAAGCATAGGCCACAGTCAAAAACAAGCTCTTTTTACCACATAAGTATGAACTTTCCTACTCTTTTCCAATCCAAACCAAACTATTTGCAAACCAATGTATGAAAGAGGGGGTTCAACCAATTTATTCAGCAAACTAAGCAAACTAAAAACCAAAACGAAAAAAAGAAGATGCTCCAAGAACAACACAACTATGCATGAAACAATATAAATGAAGCGTTTGGAAGAAACCTGGGATTTTTAATGATGAAGAGGGGGATGCCTTGGGCATCCCCAAGCTTTGACGCTTGTACTTCTTGGATATTTCTTGGGGTGACACGCGTGGCATCCCCAAGCTTGAGCTTTAGTCCATCTTTCATCTCATTACTCATTCTTTCCATACACCTAAAAATTTTCCTTCATACAAAACTTCACACAATCTTTATTAGCAACATTAGTGTACTCAAGATAATAGGTCTTAAGGTTCAGTTATAACACCAAATAAACTTCCATTAGAACACTAGCTACTGTATCACTTTTGTCAAAAAGCTCAATTCCCCACAGAACTCAAAAAGGAACCAACAAGAAGCAAATGCAGAAAATGGCAGAAATCTTTCAAAATAGACCAGCAGGTAAAGACGAATTTTTTCGAAGACCTTCTGTTGCTCAAATAAAAAAGTGTTGAACTAACGAAAGTTAGATAACAACCTGGGGCATAAGCACAAAAATTCACGACTCAAAAAGACGTTCACAGATTTTACACGAATGTTTACGGTGGAGCACAAAAATCTGTTTCGGGACAGCAACTTTCCCAATCATTACTTCTCTCTCATTAGAGGTTACTCTTGGCAAAAAAAGCAAATAAAAAGGATAAGGACTCATCTAAAACTTTTGGGTTATCTCTCAATAAGTACTTTTCTTTAACGCCTTTAAGTTAGGCATAAGAAGCAAGAAAAAGGATCAAGTGTTCTCGAATGAAGAAGCATTAAAACCAAATTTTGTTTTCATAGGAGAGGCAAAAGAAATCTTCTCTCTCTTCTTAGGGAAATGTTCTATACCTTTCTTGAGTGGGAGTTGATATTTAATGGTGCCTTCTTTCATATCAATAATGGCACCAACAGTTCTAAGAAAAGGTCTTCCCAAAGTAATAGGACAAGAAGCATTGCATTCAACATCCAAAACATAGAAATCAACGGGGACATAGGCATTGTTAACCATAATAAGAACATAATTAATACTCCCCCCATGAGTTTCTTTTTAGCATTATCATCAAGTGGGACATTCAAATAACAATCTTCAAGTGGAGGCAAATCAAGCATATCATAAATCCTTCTAGGCATAATAGAAACACTACTATCAAGATCACATAAAGCTTTGAAATCAAAGTCATTCACTTTCATATTAATGATGGGTTCCCAACCATCTTCTTGTTTAATAGGAATAGAAGCTTTATGTTTCATCTTTTCTTCTTTAATCTTTATGAGAGCACCAGTAATGTGTTTTGTAAAGGCCATGTTCATAGCACTAGCATTAGGACTTTTAGCAAGCTTTTGTAGGAACTTAATAACTTCAGAGATATTGCAACCATCAAGATCAAAATCAAAATTATCATGTAAAGTAGTAGAACTATTACTAGCCTCAACACTAGTGGTGGTAATAGTAGAAACACTAATATTTCTAGCAATTTCATCTTCTCTTTCCCACTTAGTATGTAATTCAGCTAATAGTCTAACATTTTCATCAATTCTTACTTGTATAGCAATAGTAGATGCAAAGGGATTATCATTAGTTTCAGGTTTAGCAGCCATTTTATTCAAAGAAGATTGAGCTTCAGCCAAATATGCTATATTTCTTTCAGCATTAGAGAGTTTTTCCTCAATAGTTTTATTGAAAGTAGTTTGTTTACTAATAAAGTCTTTAAGCATGACTTCAAATTCAGAGGGTGCACTCCTATTATTGTTGTAGGAATTTCCGTAAGCATTACCATTGTTGGGAGGATATGGCTTATAATTGTTGTTGCCAAAATTACTCCTATAAGCATTATTGCCAAAATTGTTATTTCTTATGAAGTTCACATCAATTTGCTCTTCTTGAGAAACCAAAGAAGCTAAAGGAATATTATTTGGATCAATATGGGCTTTCCCATTCACAAGCATAGACATAATAATATCAATCTTATCACTCAAGGAGGAAGTTTCCTCAACAGAATTTACCTTCCTACCTTGTGGAGCTCTCTCAGTATGCCATTCAGAATAATTAACCATCATATTATCCAGAAGTTTTGTTGTAGCACGCAAAGTGATGGTCATAAAGGTACCTCCAGCAGCAGAGTCCAATAGGTTCCTTGAAGAATAGTTCAATCCTGCATAAAAAGTTTGGATGATCATCCAAGCAGTCAGTCCATGAGTGGGACAATTCTTTACCAAAGATTTCATTCTTTCCCAAGCTTGAGGAACATGCTTATTATCAGATTGTTTAAACTTCATTATTTCACTTCTCATAGATATAATCTTAGCAGGAGGATAGTATTTTCCAATAAAAGCATCTTTGCACTTAGTCCAAGAATCAATACTATTCCTAGTTAAGGAATTCAACCACTCTTTAGCTTTTCCTCTCAAAGAGAAAGGAAACAATTTTAGCTTAATAATATCACCATCTACATCCCTATGCTTTTGCATCTCACAAAGTTCAACAAAGTTATTTAGATGGGCAGCAGCATCTTCATTACCAATACTAGAAAATTGTTCTCTCATAACAAGATTGAGTAAAGCAGGTTTTATCTCAAAGAAAGTATCTTCAGGCACAGGTGGAGCAATAGGTGTGCTCATAAAATCATTGTTGTTCGTGCTAGTGAAGTCACACAACTTAGTGTTTTCAAGAGTAGTCATTTTTGTGTGTTTTCAAATGAGAAAGCAAAATAGTAAAACTAATTTTTTTTGTGTTTTTGATAAAGAAACAATCAAAAAGAGCAAAAAGAAACTAAGCAAAACAAAAATAACAAAGTAAAGAGATTGGTTATGAGGGACTCCCCTTGTGAAGATGTCCTTGACTCCCCGGCAACGGCGCCAGAAAATATGCTTGATGGCCCAAAATATATCGAGCTCGTTGGGGAATCCCAAGAGGAAGGTATGATGAGCACAACATCAAGTTTTCCCTCAGTACGAAACCAAGGTTATCAATCCAGTAGGAGCAACAAAACACCCCAAAGATGTAGCTAGTTGAACGATGGCAGGGCGCACTACCGGTTGATACGTCCATTTTGCATCACTATTCTATGTCTTAATTCACTATTATTCATTTATATATTTCGTATTGAGAGGTGATACTTATGTTATTTCACCTGTTTTTGCATGGTTGATGACTTTTGGAGCATGGACCGCTGCAGTCAGGATTCTGATGGAAAAGGTGTTGTTTGGAGGCAAAATTCGCGAAGATCAGAAAATCCGGGAAAATATACAGAAAATCCTATTTTTCCAGAAGACTAAGGATGCCAGAAGATGGAGTGGAGGTGGGCCATAGGGGGCCCACACCACCCCATGGCGCGGGCAGGCCTAGGCCGCGCCTAGGAGTGGTGTGGCTGCCCTGGCCCACTCCAGCCTCTCTCCTCTGGCGTATATCATCCCCATGAAACCCTAAGACTCGGGGAGCAACCACAGAAAGATTCCGCCGCCTCTGCGGGGTGGAAAACACCGAGAGAGAAAGATCTCTCCGGTAGACAGATTTCTGCCAGGGGAATTCCTTCCCGGAGAGGGGAGATCGTCACCATCAACACCACCATCAAGCTGGACTTCATCGGGATCATCATCATCATCATCACCATCAACACCCTCATCACCATCTCCATATTGCTGTAACAATTGCGTTGAATCTTGCATAGTTCATAGGGGAAACTTTCCTGGTGTTGATTACTCTTTGTAGTTGATGCTATTGAGTGAACCATTGAATTATTGTTTATGTTCAGATTGTTATACATCATTATTCCATCTCTGATCATGATCCATATGATTTCTTGTGAGTAGTTCATTTTGTTCTTGAGGACATGGGAGAAGTCTTGTTGTTAGTAGTGGAGTTGTGTTGAGAAAGATTCAATAGATTGTTATTTAAGTTGTGGTGTACTTCTTCTAGTGGTGTCATGTGAACGTCAACTACATGACACTTCACCTATATGGGCCTAGGGGAATGCATTGTGTATTTGGCTACTAATCGTAGGGGTTGCCGGAGTGACAGAAACCTGAACCCCCGTTAGGAAACCATTGCACAAGGGATGTAAGGGTCTTAGAGTTTAAAGCTGTGGTTAGGTTTCTACCTTAATTACTTTCTTGTACTTACAGATGTTTGCAAGGGGTATAATCAGAAGTATGTATTAGTCTTGGATGGGGCGGTACATTAGCACAGGTTCACCCACACAACACTTAGCAAGCTAGAGAAGATTAATTGACTATATGAAGCGAAAGCACTTGACAGTCTTCCCATGTGTCCTCGAGAACGTTTGGTCATCTATAGAAATACAACCGGCTTTTCCTTTGCTGCATAAAGGATTGGGCCACTTGCTGCATTTATTCCTACTGTCTTTTGTTTACTCGTACTTTGCTTACTTGCCTTATCGAAAACCCCTAAAAATCCGTTTGCTAAGTAATTGCAGAGAATTCCTGATCCATACCACTAGCCAACACCTTCTGCTCCTCGTTGGTTCGACACTCTTACTTATCGAAAATACTGCGATACACCCCCTATACTTGTGGGTCATCAAGACTATTTTCTGGCGCCGTTGCCGGGGAGTGAAGCACTATTGGAGAGTGGAACTGGTAAAGGAAACTTCTACTGTGAGTATTGTTTACTTCTGCTAGTTGCTTTATTTTCGTTATGGATAATTCGCTTAGTTTTTTATTTGGTAATGCTACTACCACTGCTAAGGTAGTAGATAAGCCACCACCTGATGAGAAAGTTGTTTTCAAAATACCTACAAGAATTATTGATCGTGTTATGGATAACTACTATTTTGGGGATGGAACTGTCCATCCCGGTGATCATTTACTCTTTATACATGAATTATGCGGGTTGTTCAAGTGTGCAGGTATTACTACAAATCAAGTTAAGAAGAAGCTATTCTCATTATCACTGAAAGGAAGAGCTGAGGACTGGTATAAGCTGCTGAAGAATGGTCAAGCTCTGGAATGGGAGGAAATAGTGCCTCTCTTTTATTCAAAGGTTTATCCTCCTAGTGATATTCATAAAGATCGGAATCAAATATACAACTTTTGGCCTCTTGATGGAGAGAGTACAACCCAAGATTGGGGGAGATTGAAGTTACTAATGCTCAAATGTCCCATTCATGAGCTCCCCAACAATATTATTATCAACAACTTTTATGCAAGGCTACTTGTACATGATAAAGATTTATTGGATGCTTCTTGTGCTGGATCATTCACTCGCATGGAAGAATAAGCTAAATGGGACCTTCTGTATCGTATTCAAGACAACGCTGAAGCTTGGGAGAATGACAAAGGTAGAAAGTCAGGTATAAATTATGATTATGAATGCATTGAATCTTTTATGGGAACTGATGACTTTCAAAATATTAAAAATGCTTATGGTCTAGACTCTCAAGCTATTGCTTCTTATTTTAAGGCTTTTGCTTCTTATATTGAAGTGCCTAAAAAGAAGTGGAATAAGTATCACGAACCTTATAAAGATGTTGCTAAGAGTGTTCCTGCAAGAAATACTGAAGTTTATACTGCTAATCATGTTTTACCTGAACCTTATGTTGAGAAAATGCCTTTCCCAGTTAAGGTAAAGGAACATTCTATGATGGCTAGTATGGTAGATGAAAGTATGAATAAAGCTGTTGAACCTGATAAACAAATGGTTGATGAACCTATAATAGCAAGTGTGAAAGACTTTGTCACTAAGTATGAAAAAGAGGGACACACTATCCTTTGCAAGGATACCTCTAATATTGTTTCACATAGTAGTGTTATGAGAGCTAGTATTCCTGTGTTTTCTGTTAGAATAAGTAATCATTGCTATGATAGTCCTTGTGATAGCTATATTGTTAAGTTTATGCATGATACTGAAAGTTACTATGAAAGAGGGAAAAGTGTTCTTATGCATCTCAATAATCTCAAGTTTCCCCGTTTTATGCTGCACTTCTTTTGCCTTCTTATGCAAGTTGCCTTTGGTTTCAATAACTTGTTTGTTTACAAAATCCCCTTGCATAGGAAGTGGGTTAGACTTAAATGTGTGTGTGTTTTGCTTCTTAATGCTCTCTTTCATTTCAATTCATATCCCTATGAGAGCTTCTTCAAAATTATTATGCCCATCTTAATGGCTATAAAGAAAGAGCTTTATGGGAGACAACCCAATTTGTTTTTGCTTTCAGTTTTTTTTCTTTGAGTTTTGGAAGTTATTACTTCAGTAATCACCGCTCCTTATCCGTTTTGTTTGGTTTTTGTGTTAAGATCAACCTCTAATGAGAGAGAAGTAATATTTGGGAAAGTTGCTGTCCCGAAACAGTTTTTTGTGCTTCACCGTAAAAATTCGTGAGAGATCTCTGTATGTCGGATTGAGCTGTAATTTTTTGTTCTTCTGCCCCAGGTTGTTATTTAACTTTCGTTAGTTTTGCACTTTTTGATTTGAGCAACAGAAGATTTTCGAAAAAATTGATCTTTACCTTCTGGTCTGTTTTGACAGATTTTGCCACTCTTGCATTTGCTTCTTTATTCGATTTCCTTTTTGAATTCTTTTTGGGTTTTTGGAAGGAGTTGCTACAGTATCTTATGTTTTGATGGTTTTCAGTTGAAGTTGGACCCAAAAGGTTTTATCAGTTCACTTATACTAATGTTGCTAATGAGAATTGTGTGAAGTTTTGTGTGAAAGAAATTTCCAGGAAGTGGAGATAATGGTATAATAAGGAAGAGAAGGGTTTTATGACTCAAGTAATAAGTGTATGAAGATGAAGATATTGATTTTATTCAAGTGGTGACTCCGGAAGGATCCACTAAATACCAAATTCAGAGACCTGCAGAGTCCGTGTTCAAATAGGTAACGGTTCTGGTAAGAAAAGTTCCACGAAAATACAATCCAACTATATTTTTGCAGTTTTCAGTCAATAAGGAAAGATACGAAGCGATAAGGGACGAAAACGGAGCCAGGGTGGCTCACACCACCCTGTGGCACGGGCCCACCTCTAGCCGCGCTACCAGGTGGTGAGTCTACCCAGGACTCCGCCTCCGACTCGTTTTTCCCAGTACCTTCCTTTTGACATGAAACTTCGTAATATATAACCCCCCGGATTCCCCGAGGTCCGGATATCGTGTTTTCGTCGTGTTTTTGTTTCGATCTGTTTTTGTCAGGACATACTCTTTGAGAGCTTAGAAGCACAATGGTGTCCGCCAAGGATAAAGGGAAGGAGCCCATGGAGGAAGACCTCCAAGACCCCGGGAAGGAGAAGGAGATCAAGAGTGAAGGTGAAGAGGAGCAAGGCCAACATCCACATACCGGCACCACCATTGCAAGCATTGGAGTGGTGAAACCTGCCAAGATTAGAAGGACTGGATGGATGCAGACTGGGGGGAAAGCTCCTCGTCACAGTTTGGCTCCACGGTCACTTCCTCCACGCACCAGGAATCCTTTCCATACCCTTATCCATGAGCATCAATACCAGAATATGCCCAAGGAGAAATGACCCTCCAATTGGGATTTGCCTTGTTCTAGCCATGCAGGAAAAGAAGACTTCAAGGAGGAAGAGTGGGGAAAGAATAGCAAGAGCTGGAATTCTCAACACGACATGATCATGAGCCGCATTGAGCAAAACTCACAGCTGATTCCTAATCTCACCTTTGAGATTGAGGACTTGGGGAAACTTATCAGAGAGCTCATCGAGAGGATACCACCACCACCTAAGGAGTAATTCGTCATCAGGTTTGGCATCCCCTTGGTTTGTTCCAAGCTTGGAGGAGTGCTGCGGTATCATATCACTATCTTCTATCTTTTTACCTTATTAGTATAGTCATATCATGAATAGATGAGTTATTATGTAGTATGGTTTGCATTATGGAAGTGTCCCCTCTCTCGTTAGATATGTATCCCTTGGTGTGAGTTGCCGTTATGGATTATTAATGGGAAGTTCTATCATTTACTCTTTTGCATAGCTTATATTAGTTTTCAATTCGTGGTTATATGATTGATCTTGTTGTTAGTATTGGTATCACTTTGGGATCATTGAGTTAATTTAGTTGGTTTTGGCAAACCTAGCTCGGTCAGTAGCAACACCTTTTTGAGAGTTGAAAATAAAAAGATAGAAGTACTCTAGAGAAAAATAATTTCATCATCTTTTTTTTTATTTGCTCATAAGTCTAGTATTCTTTAGTTAAGATGTTTTGTGCTTCCAAGGAAGATTGCATGTTTGTCTTTATCACTTGTATGTTTGTTTGTTTCCTTCAACTCTTGTACTTGCTACCCAGCCTTGCTAGCCAAAAACCTGTACTGAGAGGGTATTCTTCTCATGCATCCACCTCCTTTTAAACCAAAACCGTTGCCATTTGTGTCCACCATACCTACCTAGTAGCATTATTGCTATTCCAAGTAAATTCTTGTTTTGTCTACCTCCCAAATTAAACTTGTTATGTGAAAATTAGTGATTAAAGCTCTCACGAACTTGATGGCACACTTTACTTTCTTACATTTAATAAACTTGAACCATTGTGCTCACCTATGTTGCGTATATGCTTGTGCTTTGTAAGTTGTGAATTAGCAGAACCATGCTGTCATGGGGAACGCTTTCAACATTGCACTGGTACTTTGTACCAAGTTGATATCATGTTCTTTTGTCTATGGATGTCGTCAGTGTGAAATGAAAGGGGAGCTTGTAAGTCCATGGAGTTATGCATGTGTGTTAGAGAAATGCCTGGGCCGCTGGTCTAATCCATGCTAACATGGTGGAAACCTGCAGCGTAACCATAACGAGTATCTATGAAGCATTCTTATTATAAAAAAAGAGTCCGATATTGAGAAAAAAAAGAGAAAAGAAAAAAGAGATATTATGAAAAGAGGAAAGAGAGAAAAAAGCACCATATTCCCATGGTAAATAAGAAGATTGCTAAGATACTTGTTGTCTGCTTGCCTTGTCATTTTGATATGGGGATTCTTCCGTATCATAGGGCAAGGGGTACCCCGTTGGTGGTTCTCAATGATACACATATGCTTACAATGACAAGAACTTACCGGTGACTAAACTTGAGTAGCATGAGGAGCGACCCTCGTATTCAAGGGACATGAGATTCTCAACCTACAACTTGTCAATGCATATCCTCATATTTGATCACTTTCACCTTAATCACCTAAAGATGCCTATGGTAGGGGCAATGAGAGCTGAAAGCTAGTAAATATCATAATTTTTGGGAGCTCTTTATGAGACTTGCAATCCCTGCTTCCCTCTGCGAAGGGCCTTTCTTTTACTTTGTAGTTGAGTCAGTAAACCTACTCCCTTCTATCTCAGCAAGTATTTTGAGTTGATGTGTTTCATTCATTCATATGATGATTTATTCAATCATGTTTCTTATGTTCCTTGTTTTGCACATTGCTCTTTTCTTGAAGTTTACTACTTTGAAAGCTATCATTGAAAACCAGCTATTTGTGAACTCCAGCAAATTATCAACTATTCTTTGACCAAGAGCTAAGTTTACCATTACCAATTATGATTCACTTTGTGTATCTTTATTGTGTTTCCTTTACTCATTGCAAGTTCAGTTATATAATAGTGAGTCGTCTTCTATTATGATCTATGTATTTTATGAATGTGATGCTTCTTGTCCGTATTCTTTTATCGACTCTTCACTCCATAAACCTGAGGTCATGTTTATTGAGCTCAGTTTCGCTTGGGGACAAGCGAAGTCTAACCTTGGGGGGAGTTGATACATCCATTTTGCATCACTATTCTATGTCTTAATTCACTATTATTCATTGATATATTTCGTATTGAGAGGTGATACTTATGTTATTTCACCTGTTTTTGCATGGTTGATGACTTTTGGAGCATGGACCGCTGCAGTCAGGATTCTGATGGAAAAGGTGCTGTTTGGAGGCAAAATTCGCGAAGATCAGAAAATCCGGAAAAATATACGGAAATTCCTATTTTTCCAGAAGACTAAGGATGCCAGAAGATGGAGTGGAGGTGGGCCACAGGGGGCCCACACCACCCCATGGCGCGGGCAGGCCTAGGTCGCGTCTAGGAGTGGTGTGGCCGCCCTGGCCCACTCTAGCCTCTCTCCTCTAGCGTATATCATCCCCACGAAACCCTAACACTCGGGGAGCGACCACAGAAAGATTCCGCCGCCTCTGCGGGGCGGAAAACACCGAGAGAGAAAGATCTCTCTGGCAGACAGATTTCTGCCGGGGGAAATTCCTTCCCGGAGAGGGGAGATCGTCGCCATCAACACCACCATCAAGATGGACTTCATCGGGATCATCATCATCATCATCACCACCATCATCACCATCAGCACCCTCATCACCATCTCCATATTTCTGTAACAATTGCGTTGAATCTTGCATATTTCATAGGGGAAACTTTCCCGGTGTTGATTACTCTTTGTAGTTGATGCTATTGAGTGAACCATTGAATTATTGTTTATGTTCAGATTGTTATACATCATTATTCCATCTCTGATCATGATCCATATGATTTCTTGTGAGTAGTTCGTTTTGTTCTTGAGGACATGGGAGAAGTCATGTTGGTAGTAGTGGAGTTATGTTGAGAAAGATTCAATAGATTGTTATTTAAGTTGTGGTGTACTTCTTCTAGTGGTGTCATGTGAACATCGACTACATGACACTTCACCTATATGGGCCTAGGGGAATGCATTGTGTATTTGGCTACTAATCGTAGGGGTTGCCGGAGTGACAGAAACCTGAACCCCCGTTAGGAAACCATTGCACAGGGGACGTAAGGGTCTTAGAGTTTAAAGCCGTGGTTAGGTTTCTACCTTAATTACTTTCTTGTACTTACGAATGTTTGCAAGGGGTATAATCACAAGTATGTATTAGTCTTGGATGGGGCGGTACATTAGCACAGGTTCACCCACACAACACTTAGCAAGCTAGAGAAGATTAATCGACTATATGAAGCGAAAGCACTTGACAGTCTTCCCATGTGTCCTCAAGAACGTTTGGTCATCTATAGAAATACAACCAGCTTGTCCTTTGCTGCATAAAGGATTGTGCCACTTGCTGCATTTATTCCTACTGTCTTTTGTTTACTCGTACTTTGCTTACTTGCCTTATCGAAAACCCCTAAAAATCTGTTTGCTAAGTATTTGCAGAGAATTACTGATCCATACCACTAGCCAGCACCTTCTGCTCCTCGTTGGGTTCGACACTCTTACTTATCGAAAATACTGCGATACACCCCCTATACTTGTGGGTCATCACCGGTGCCAGCAGCAACGTGGATACCTGCACAACACAACCACAGAACTCTGTCCCCAACTTGCGATGAGGTTGTCAATCTCACCGGTTTTGCTGAAAACAAAGGATTAAACGTATCGAATGGAAGGAAGTAATAGTTTGCAGAAAGTAAACACAAAGCAGTAAACAGTTTATAGATTATATGTAAAATAAAAGGACCGGGATCCATAATTCACTAGAGGTGGCTCTCCTTAAGATAGATAACATGCTGGGTGAACAAATTACAGCGGGGCATTTGACAAACATCGAGAAAGCAATACATGCATATACTAATCATCTTGACTCCTTTGGAACTTGATTGGGCATTACAACATTATATATAGAGCGCCATCCAACTGCATCTATGACTAATAATCCACCTTCAGGTTATCATCCGAACCCCCTCCAGTATTAAGTTGCAAGCAACAGATTATTGCTTTACGAATTGCGTGTTATATAAACAATACGATTGTTCTATTAACAAAGGATTGTTGTTTTCTCCCTAGTAGCAACATCACATTTAGTACCTTAGAGATTTCTGTCACTTACCCATATTACCAAAGGCATGAACCCACTATCGAGCATAAATACTAACTCTTAGAGTTGCTAGCATCTACTTGGCCAAGATAGCTACTAACAACGGAAAGCATGCAAGATCACAAATAACAAAAACATGATAGAATCAATAATCAATCTGAAATAGCATCTCAATATCCATCGGATCCCCGCAAACACAACATGCAGAATTACAAATAGATGATCTTGATCATGAACGGAGCTCACAAGATCTAGACATGAAAGCACAAAGGAGGAGAACCAACCATCTATCTACTACATGGATCCGTAGTCCAAGGATGAACTACTCACGCATCACACCGGAGGCTTGCATGATTATGAAGTCGGCCTCCAGGGTGAATTCCCCTCTCCGGCAGGGTGCCGGGAAGAGCTTTAGATACCTCCCGATCTAGGGATGGAGATGACGGCTACAGACTCTTTCGTGGATTTTTTGATCAGGTCCTTAGGGTTTTCGTCCCGAGGGCATCTTATAGGCGGAAGGAGAGGCCGAGGGGGTGCTGGGGTCGGCCAGACCACCCCCTGGCGTGGGCCAGGCCTGGCCGCGCGGCCAGGTGGTGTGGCCGGCCCCCAGCCCTTCTCCATCTCGTATTCTGGCATCTGATGACTTCCGGGAAAATAGGCACTTTGGCTTTTGTCCCGTCCAATTCCGAGAATATTCGTTTTCTGACTTTCCTGGAACCAAAAAACAGTAGAAAACAGGCAGCTGACACTGTGGCTCTTGTTAATAGGTTAGTCCAAGAAATCATATGAAAAGTACTCCAAAGTGTGGACAAAACACAAGAAAGTGGATAAAACCAATCATGGAACATCAAAAATTATAGATACATTTGTAATGTATCAATAGGTAAGAGACTATCCCTTGTCGCTCCACTTATATACATCTCTAGTTGGGCTCAACTCTTGAGGCCCATTTAGATTGTACCCAATTACCATATAGATCTAATACACATGAGCTCCTTACCCTTTAGTGTGTGATCCCGTAGGTTCACGTACACCTGGACATGACATGAGCTACACCTCCAATTATCCCGTTGTAGCTTTGAGTCCAACTCACTCCCAAGAACACTTGGTCTCAAGTCGATACATGGTAGCGGCCTCTATCAAGACGTGCCAATTCCCAAGTACCATAAAATCAACCTTTCCAATGTGACTTTCGTCCAAATTCCTTTGCCTCACGATATACCTTATCAAGCTATAGGCGAGTCGTTACCATCCCTTTAATAGCTTAACTTTCTCCTCGTTCCATGATATACGGTTCACTAGACTAACACTTAGTTCGACTCATTGGTTAATACTTAACTAAATCACGATGTCCATGCTTCCGAATCATATCACACAAGAGGGCACAGGGAATATCTCTCCATTATGGAGGGGCAAATCCCATCTTGGTAATCTATGTAATGCAGCTTGATTCATAACCAACCCGAACTCTACGTATATAACTGGCTATTTACGGAACAACTTTTGATAGAACCTAAGTTGGGATCCACAACTCAGATCGTGCGATCACCTTAGGTCAAAAGATTTCATTACTTGAGACTACAAATGACAACATGCTCGTTGTGTCTCAACTATGGATCAGTCCGACTCACTAAACACTTTAGACGAATCAGTGTAAGTCGGAATAGCATCACCATGCCCATAACAAATGGAACCGTGTCATCAGCCGACTTGCATATTGGTCTAAGTTGTGTGTCCAACACAACTTTAATGATCAAGGACAATCTAGTATGAACAATCATGAATATATAGTTTCACAATTGAATCACGTATTCAATGATATATATCTGAAGTTCATACAAGGACAACTTTATTACTTATGAATACTTTGGGAACTACCATTATACATGATTGCCTCTAGGGCATATTCCCAACAGTACGAGGGAAATGACCCTCCTCTGGTGAACCACAACGAAGACGGCCGACTGCTGTGGTGCGCAAACTGGACACTCGCCGATGTGATGCGCCACATCACCGAAGGAGATCACCCTCGCTTGTGGTACCCGCACTTTCAGCCAAACGAGACACCCCACCTCTAGGCATCCTGCCTTCGAGAACGGAGTGGCGGGTGCCTCCGGAATACGCTATGGCCGCGCGCCATCTTGGACGTACCGGCGACTCGGAGGAGTTCCCGAGGCAGCGCGCGACCATGTGCGCCTCTTTGTGCCCCGGAGGACAACACTGTGGCTTGCTACAGCAGCTGCGGCCATCGGTCTCCACAGCTGATCTATGATATCCGCTACCCGCTGCAAACCGGGGAAGGGCTCCAGCTGCGCATGCCAAGCAACGATGACGACGACCCCGAAGTTGGGTACTACAGGAGCAGGCACGATTATGACTAGTTATTATTTTTCGCACATGTAAAATTGTTGCCGAATAATTCCAAAATTGTTTTCTCCAGGTACACAACTGTCAGCATACACCCCCCCAATTCGAGAACCCCACACAATACGACCTAAAATCAGGCTCGCGGGATGCCATATTGGGGACGAGTCGAGATGCTCTAAGGGCATCTCCACTGGGCCAACCCAAACGGGTGACCAAAATGGTATGTTTCTGTCTGTTTGGGCCTGACCGCTATTGCTTTTGGGTCGCGGTACACTTTTTCGGCCAGCCTCACGCCCAGCGGCGCGACTCATTTTTCCGCGTCTAGCCAGCGCTAGACCAAGCCGTTTTTCCAAAATTCAAACCGAGACAATTCACGCTAAAACTCGCAAAGTGCGTACATGTTTATACATAATATTACATTTAAAATATAAAAAAATATTGGCACTAGCCCTAGCTACTGATATCTCCCGCAGCCGGCGCCTCCACGTCCATCTAGGGGTCGAGGTCGATGTACTTCGGGGGTGCCCAGAGGTGCGCCAGCGGCAGGTTCGGAGCTGGTGCGGGTGCGGGTGCAGGAGGCGCGAGCTGGTCGATCACCTGGCCAGGTCATGCTGGCCACACATCTGTCTATGCCGGCGCGGACGAAGCATACCACCCTAGCACGAGTGGAGCAGCCACCCTGGCATGGGCGGAGCAGCCGACCCCGTAGCGGCTGCAGTGGTGGTGGCGACAACCCCACATGTTGGGTTTGCAGCATAGAAAACAAAAAATTCCTATGATGAGAACTATACGCCAATATCTATCTACTAGATACAAGCAACGGGTGGATATACATCCATGGAGAACTTACCCTCGAAGACAACAAAGTTTTGTTAACGAGCAGGAACTCGTGGATGATGTAGTCGTATGCTTGCCGATCTCAAGATCATGTAGAAGTCCTAGCACCGCAAACCAGCAGCGCATCTGCACTAGCACACACGTTCAGGCCACCGAACAACCTCCGCCTCCTCGCTCCAGTGATGCAGCGGAAGCAACAACTCCTTCCAGACGAAATTCCACTGAGAATATATATCTCGCTAATCCGAGACCATGGGGGAATTATTCTAGAGGGGGAGAGAGATCCTTCACGAGGAGGTGTGAGGAAGAAGGGTGAGAAGGGTGGCCTTTTATAGGAGGAGGGGGTACCCCCTCCATGGCCAGCGCCCCATGGAGGTGACCCCTCACCTCCCCCATTCATGTGGTGGTAACTCCCTCCACATTAAAATGCCCCTTCACATTCTCTATTAAAGTCTCCACTTTAAATGCATTAAATTTCTCCAAATTTAATGCTCTCTCATTTAATAAAACTCTTTTATTAAATTTATTCAGAATTTTGTTAATTACTTTAATTAACAAACATTCACATAAAACCCCCTGCAACATTTCAATATAACATGCATAACCAATTTCTGCAATTTCACCCAAAACAGTTTCGGTGTCTATTGAAATAATTCCAGCGCTTTGCAATTCATTCGTCTGAAACACATTTGCTAATGGTGTTGGTGTCCCTTAAGTGTGTCACCCTACGGCTCGTGAATAATGCAGACATGATCGAGACCCCTCTCAGATCAATAATCAGAAGTGGGACCTAGAGATCCATAGTGACTCCTACACATTCTACGATAACATCTGTGATCGTGAGAACCTTTAACATTAGTAACTAAATCCCTTTGTCTCGCGATATATTACATGTCCGAGATTCGATCATCGGTATCTCCATACCTAGTTTGATCTCGTTACCGACATGTACTCTTTTCTCGTTCCTGTGATTTAACATTCTAGTGATCACATCACTTGCTTGCAAGCTATCTTAATGTGATATCACCGAGAGGGAGCAGAGTATATCTATCCGTCATCGGGATTGAAAAATTTCACTCTTGATCCATGAGCCTCAACATGACATCTTCGGAGTATCTGAACCAACCTTTATAGTCACCCTTTTACGGTGTGATGTTTGATGTTATCAAGTTACTCTTCGGATGTCAGCAATTAACATGATCTCATGGTCTAAGGATAAAGATTACTTCGTATGATGTTATAGCAATAAACATAATGACTTTGATCGTAATGCTATACTTCAGATGAATGTTCATCACATCATTTCACAAATGTTGTGACCTCGTTATTAACAACATCCAATGTCCATGATCAGGAAACTTTGATCATCTTGTTAATCAACGAGCTAGTCTATAAGAGAGGCATAACTAGGAACCTTTTATTTATTTATTAAACACACATGTATTGACGTTTCCTATCAATACAATTATAGCATGCAAAATAAATATCTATCATATACAAGGAATACAGAATAACAACTTTATTATTGCCTCTCAGGGCGTATTTCCTTCAGTCTCCTACTTGCACTAGAGACAATAATCTAGTTCACATAGTGATAAATCTAACACCCATGGAGTTCTGGTGTTGATCATGTTTTTCCCTAGGGAGAACTTTAGTCAACAAATCTGCTACATTTAGGTCCGTGTGTACTCTACAAATCTTTATATCTCCATCCTTGACATGCTCGCGGATGGAGTGAAACCGGCGCTTAATATGCTTGGAATTCTGGTGAGACCTTGGTTCCTTGGCGTTGGCTATGGCTCCATTGTTGTCACAATAGATCACCATTGGATCCAATGCACTAGGAACCACACCTAGTTCCGTTATGAACTCCTTCATCCAAACCGCTTCCTGCGCCACTTCTGAAGCAGCAACATATTCTGCCTCCATCGTTGATCCAGCCACCATAGGTTGTTTGGAACTCCTCCAACTAAATGCTGCTCCGTTTAAGAGAAATACATATCTGGATTGAGACTTAGAGTCATCCGGATCGGTGTCAAAGCTAGCATCGACATAACACTTCGCGACTAGCTCTTCTTCACCTCCATATACAAGAAACATATCCTTAGTTCTTCTTAAGTACTTAAGGATATTCTTGACCGCTATCCAGTGTTCTGAACCTAGATCAGATTGGTACCTACTAGTCAAACTAATAGCATGTGCCACATCCGGTCTTGTACATAGCATGGCGTACATTATAGAGCATATGGCTGAGGCATAGGGGATCTTATCCATTATCTCTCTTTCTTCCGCTGTAGCCGGACTTTGAGTCTTAATCAATGTCTTGCCTTGCAACATAGGTAAGAACCCCTTCTTACTTTCGTCCATTTTAAACTTCTCTAAAATTGTATCAAGCTATGTACTTTGCGATAGCCCTATTAGGTGTCTCGATCTATCTCTATAGATCTTTATGCCTAATATATATGACGCTTCACCAAGATCTTTCATAGAAAATTTGCTATTTAGATAACTTTTAACACTGTTTAAAAGATCTATATCATTTCCAATCAATAATATGTCATCCACATATAATATCAGAAATTCCACATTGCTCTCACTCACTTTATTGAAAATACAAGCCTCTCCATAAATTTGGACAAATCCAAACTCTTTGATCACCTCATCAAAGCAGAGATTCCAACTCCGGGATGCTTGTTTCAGTCCATAGATTGATCGCTGAAGCTTGCATACCTTATCAGCATCCTTAGGATCAACAAAACCCTTAGGTTGTATCATATACAACTCTTCTTCAATATTACCATTGAGGAACGCGGTTTTGACATCCATGTCCCATATTTCATAATCGAAATATGCAGCAATTGCTAACATAATCCTAACCGACTTTAGCATCGCCACGGGACAGAATGTCTCATCATAGTTAACTCCTTGAATTTGTCGAAACCCCTTTGCAACAAGTCAAGCTTTATAGATGGTCACATTACCATTACCATCAGCATAAGTTTTTATTTTTAAAATCCATTTATTCTCAACGGCCTTTCGGTCATGAGGTAAGTCCACCAAGGTCCAAACCTGGTTTTCATACATGGATTCCATCTCGGATTTCATGGCTTCTAGCCATTTGTTGGAATCCGGGATCATCATCGATTCTTCATACGTCGCAGGGTCATCTATTTCATCAATCATAAAACTCATAACAGGATTTCCATACAGTTCAGGAGCTGCACGTGTCCTGCTTGACTTGCGAGGTTCGGTAGTGTCCTCTTTCGGAGTTTCATGATCATTATCATTAGCTCTCTCTTCATCAGGTGAAGTCAACTCCGAAACAATTTCTGGTGCCGCGCTACTCACCATTTCATGAAGAGAAAGTTCAATAACCTCTTCGAGTTCTACCTTCCGACTACTCACACCTTTCACGAGAAACTCCTTCTCAAGAAAGGATCCATTCTTGGCAACAAAAACCTTGCCCTCGAATCTGTGATAGAAGGTTGATACATTGCAAATGTATCTATAATTTTTGATGTTCCATGCTTAGCTTTATCCACTTTCTTGTGTTTTGTACACACTTTGGAGTACTTTTCATATGATTTCTTGGACTAACCTATTAACAAGAGCCACAATGCCAGCTGCCTGTTTTCTGCTATTTTTGGTTCTAGGAAAGTCAGAAAATGAATATTCCCGGAATTGGATGGCACAAAAGCCAAAGTACCTATTTTTCTGGAAGTCACCAGATGCCAGAATACGAGACGGAGAGGGGCCAGAGGCCGGCCACACCACCTGGCCGTGCGGCCAGGCTTGGCCCGCGCCAGGGGGTGGTGTGGTGGCCCCTGGCACCCCCTCGGCGTCCCCTTCCGACTATAAGATGCCCTCTGGACGAAAACCCTAAGTCCCCGATCAAAAATCCACGAAAGAGTCTGTAGCCGCCGTCATCTCCATCCCTAGATCGGGAGAGATCTGAAGCTCTTCCCGGCACCCTATCGGAGAGGGGAATTCACCCTGGAGGCCATCTTCATAACCATGCAAGCCTCCGGTGTGATGCGTGAGTAGTTCATCCTTGGACTACGGATCCATGTAGTAGCTAGATGGCTGGTTCTCCTTCTTTGTGCTTTCATGTCTAGATCTTGTGAGATCCGTTCATGATCAAGATCATCTATTTGTAATTCTGCATGTTGTGTTTGTGGGGATCCGATGGATATTGAGATGCTATTTCAGATTGATTATTGATTCTATCATGTCTTTGTTATTTGTGATCTTGCATGCTTTCCGTTGTTAGTAGCTATCTTGGCCAAGTAGATGCTAGCAACTCCAAGAGTTAGTATTTATGCTCGATAGTGGGTTCATGCCTCTGGTAATCTGGGGAAGTGACAGAAATCTCTAAGGTACTAGATGTGCTATTGCTACTAGGGAGAAAACAATAATCCTTTGTTCATAGAACAATCGTATTGTTTACTTTACACGCAGTTCGTAAAGCAATAATCTGTTGCTTGCAACTTAATACTGGAGGGGGTTCGGATGATAACCTAAAGGTGGATTATTAGTCATAGATGCAGTTGGATGGCGGTCTATGTATAATGTTGTAATGCCCAATCAAGTCTCAAAGGAATCAAGATGATTAATATATGCATGTAGTGCTTTCTCGATGTTTGTCAATTGCCCCACTGTAATTTGTTCACCCAGCATGTTATCTATCTTAAGGAGAGCCACCTTTAGTGAACTATGGATCCCGGTCTTTTTTATTTACATACAATCTATAAACTGTTTACTGCTTTGTGTTTACTTTCTGCAAACTATTACTTCCTTCCATTAGATACGTTTAATCCTTTATTTTCCGCAAAACACGGTGAGATTGACAACCTCATCGCAAGTTGGGGACAAAGTTCTGTGGTTGTGATGTGCAGTTTTCCACGTTGCTACTAGCACCGGTATTGCGCCCTGCCAAGGCTCAGCTAGCAACACCTTTGGGGTGTTTCCTTGCTCCTACTGGTTCGATTAAACCTTGGTTTCATACTGAGGGAAACTTGCTGTTGTGCTTATCATACCTTCCTCTTGGGGTTCCCAACGAGCTCTACATCAACACCGCTCCAGCATTTTTCTGGCGCCATACACAGAGCAATCAAGCATTTTTCTGGCGCCGTTGCTGGGGAGTCAAGGACATCTTCACAAGGGGAGTCCCTCATAACCAATCTCTTTACTTTGTTATTTTTGTTTTGCTTAGTTTGCTTGTTTCTTTATCAAAAACACAAAAAATTTAGTTTTACTAGTTTGATTTCTTATTTGAAAACACAAAAAATGACTACTCTTGAAAACACTAAGTTGTGTGACTTCACTAGCACCAACAACAATGATTTTATGAGCACACCTATTGCTCCACCTGTGCCTGAAGATACTTTCTTTGAGATAAAACCTGCTTTACTCAATCTTGTTCTGAGAGAACAATTTTCTGGTATTTGTAATGAAGATGCTGCTTCCCATCTAAATAACTTTGTTGAACTTTGTGAGATGCAAAAGCATAGGGATATAGATGGTGATATTATTAAGTTGAAATTGTTTCCTTTCTCTTTGAGAGGAAAAGCTAAAGAATGGTTGAATTCCTTAACTAGGAATAGTATTGATTCTTGGACTAAGTGCAAAGATGCTTTCATTGGAAAATACTATCCTCCTGCTAAGATTATATTTATGAGAAGTGAAATAATGAAGTTTAAACAACTTGATAATGAACATGTTGCTCAAGCTTGGGAAAGAATGAAATCTTTGGTTAAGAATTGTCCCACTCATGGACTGACTACTTGGATGATCATCCAAACTTTTTATGCAGGATTGAACTACTCTTCAAGGAATCTATTGGATTCTGCTGCTGGAGGTACCTTTATGACCATTACTTTGGGTGCTGCAACAAAACTTCTGGATAATATGATGGTTAACTATTCTGAATGGCATACTGAAAGAGCTCCACAAGGTAAGAAGGTAAATTCTATTGAAGAAACCTCCTCCTTGAGTGATAAGATTGATGTTATTATGTCTATGCTTGTGAATGGGAGAGCCCATTTTGAACCAAATAATGTTCCTTTGGCTTCTTTGGTTGCTCAAGAAGAGCAAGTTGATGTGAACTTCATAAGAAATAACAACTTTGGCAATAATGCTTATAGGAGTAATTTTGGTAACAACAATTATAAGCCATATCCTCCCAACAATGGTAATGCTTATGGAAATTCCTACAACAATAATAGGAGTGCACCCTATGAACTTGAAGTTATGCTTAAAGAGTTTATTAGTAAACAAACTGCTTTCAATAAAACTATTGAGGAAAAACTCTCTAATGCTGAAAGAAATATTGCATCTTTGGTTGAAGCTCAATCTGCTTTGAATAAAATGGCGGCTATACGTGAAACTAATGATAATCCCTTTGTAGCTACCAATTCTATACAAGTAAGAATTGATGAAAATGTTAGACTATTAGCTAAATTACATGCTAAGTGGGAAAGAGAAGATGAAATTGCTAGAAACATTAGTGTCTCTACTATCACCACCACTATAGTTGAGGCTAGTAATAGTTCTACTACTTTAGATGATAAATTTGGTTTTGATCTTGATGGTTGTAATATATCTGAAGTTATTAAGTTCCTACAAAAGCTTGCTAAAAGTCCTAATGCTAGTGCTATGAACATGGCCTTTACAAAACACATTACTGATGGTCTCATAAAGATTAAAGAAGAAAAGATGAAACATAAAGCTTCTATTCCTATAAAACAAGAAGATGGTTGGGAACCCATCATTAATATGAAAGTGAATGACTTTGATTTCAAAGCTTTATGTGATCTTGATAGTAGTGTTTCTATTATGCCTAGAAGGATTTATGATATGCTTGATTTGCCTCCTCTTGAAGATTGTTATTTGAATGTCCCACTTGATGATAATGCTAAAAAGAAACTCATGGGGTGTCTTAATGATGTTCTTATTATGGTTAACAATGCCTATGTCCCCGTTGATTTCTATGTTTTGGATGTTGAATGCAATGCTTCTTGTCCTATTACTTTGGGAAGACCTTTTCTTAGAACTGTTGGTGCCATTATTGATATGAAGGAATGCACCATTAACAACTCCCACTCAAGAAAGGTATAGAACACTTACCTAAGAAGAGAGAGAAGATTTCTTTTGCTTCTCCTATGAAAACAAAATTTGGTCTTAATGCTTCTTCATTTGAGAACACTTGATTCTTTCTTGCTTCTTATGCCTAACTTAAAGGCGTTAAAGAAAAGTACTTATTGGGAGATAACCCAAAAGTTTTAGATGAGTCTTGGAAGTTATTACCTCTGTAATAACCTCTCCTTATCCTTTTTATTTGCTTTTTGTGCCAAGAGTCACCTCTAATGAGAGAGAAGTAATGATTGGAAAAGTTGCTATCCCGAAACAGATTTATGTGCTTCACCGTAAACATTCGTGCAAAATCTCTGAACGTCTTTTTAAGGCGGGAATTTTTGTGCTTCTGCCCCAGGTTGTTATATAACTTTCGTTAGTTCAACACTTTTTGATTTGAGCAACAGAAGATCTTCGAAAAAATTCGTCTTTACCTGCTGGTCTGTTTTGACAGATCTCTGCCTTTTACTGCATTTGCTTCTTTTGGTTCCTTTTTGAGTTCTTTTGGGGAATTGAGCTTTTTGAGGGAAGTGCTACAGTAGCTAGTTTTCTAATGGAAGTTTATTTGGTGTTAGAACTGAACCTTAAGACTTATTTATCTTGAGTGCACTAATGTTGCTAATAAAGATTGTGTGAAGTTTTGTATGAAGGAAAAATTTCAGGAGTATGGAAGGAATGAGTAATGAGATGGAGGATGGACTAAAGCTCAAGCTTGGGGATGCCACGCGTGTCACCCCAAGAAATATCCAAGAAGTACAAGCGTCAAAGCTTGGGGATGCCCAAGGCATCCCCCTCTTCATCAATAAAAATCCCAGGTTCCTTCCAAACGCTTCATTTTTATTGTTTCATGCACAGTTGTGTTTTTCTTGGAGCGTCTTCTTTTTCGTTTTCGTTTTGGTTTGTCGTTTGCTTGGTTTGCTTAGTTTTCTGAATAAATTGGTTGGACCCCCTCTTTCTTACATTGGTTTCCAAATAGTTTGGTTTGGTTTGGAAAAGAGTAGGAAAGTTCATGCTTATGTGGTATAAAGAGCTCGTTTTTGACTGTGGCCTATGCTTTGTCATGCCATGCTTGATATTGTTTTGGCTTTATGCTTAGTATTCTTTGCTGTAGCATGAATTGTTATAAACAATTGAGATTGGTTAATGTGCCTTAGATGAATCATGCGTTGTTTTAGCATATTAAGGCATAACATTGTAGTATTCTCCTTTGATGCTTTATTTGGGTTGACTTGGCGCATGCTCACACCATGTTATGACTATCTCAAGTCACCATATCCTTTATGATCCTTTAGTTTTCAACTTGTAGTATCACTTTATGCTTTGATCAATGATGTTTTGTCGCTCTACATGATTATGGCCATTATTGCTCTCTTAGTTTGTCGCTCCCAGTCTTTTGCTAGCCTCCACAACAAGGTATGAGTTCCACTCATGCATCTAACTCCCTAAACCAAGTTATTCCAAAGATTCCACCATACCTACCTACCAGCTTATGCTATTCCAAGTATATTCATGTTTTTGTTTACCTTCCAAATTAAACTTATTATGAGAAAACTAGTGATTAAAGCTCTCACGAACTTGATGGCACACTTTACTTTTCTTGCCCTTAATAAACTTGAACCATTGTGTCGTCTATGTTGTATATGCTTGCACTTATTTGTTGGGAATTAGCAGAACCATGCTTTCATGGGGAACACTTTCAACATTGCACTTGGTACTTGTACCTAGTTGATATCATGCTCTTTTGTATATGGATGTCATAAGTGTGAAATGAAAGGGGAGCTTGTAAGTCCATGGAGTTATGTATATTTATTAGAGAAATGCCTAGGCCGCTGGTCTAATCCATGCTGACATGGTGGAAACCTGCAGCGTAACCATAATGAGCTGTCTATGAAGCATTCTTCTTATAAAAAAGAGTCCTATATTGAAAAAAATGGAAAACAAAAAAAGAGATTATGAAAATAGGAAAGAGAGAAAAAAGCACCATATTCCCATGATAAATAAGAAGATTGCTGAGATGCTCGTTGTCTGCTTGCCTTGTCATTTTGATATGGGGATTCTTCCGTATCATCGGGCAAGGGGTACCCCGTTGGCGGTTCTCTATGATACACATGTACTTACGATGACAAGAACTTACCAGTGACTAAACTTGAGTAGCATGGGGAGCAGCCCTCGTATACAAGGGACATGAGATTTCTAACTTATACTTCGTCAAACATGTACACCATAGTTTGTTCACTTTAACCTTAATCACTTCAAGATGCTTATGATAGGGGCAATGAGAGATGAAAGCTATAAGTACCATAATTTTTGGAAGCTCTTTATGAGACTTGAATCCCTACTTAGTTTTATAACAAGGCCTTTCTTCCACCATTATATTGAGTCTCCACCTTCTATCTTTATGCACCTACTTTGAGAGCATAGTGGCCATTCCTAGTTCTATGTGCATTGTCCCAAGACTAGTTGATTGATGCATATCTTGATATTGCTTGTTTTAAACTATTTGTATCTAGTCACTCTTATGAACTTTGAAGGTGTCCTATGCATTTATATTTGCTACTCTATTGAGGGACAAGCTAAATACTATTATGCTATGTTTTGTTTATGTGAAACAAACAAACGTCTTGCAAAGCATTGTTATTCATGAATCTTTTGTTTGTGCCCTTTCATGTGGCAACATAGTTTCTTTGTCTTATTGCTAGAACTTTGTCTTTCATGCTATGATTGAAGTACTATGATCCCAGCTTTGAATGTTTTACAAATACTTTGATCAAGTCTTTGATGGTGCATGTCACCTCAAAAATTATTCTTTCTTTTTATCACTTACCTACTCGAGGACGAGCAGGAGTTAAGCTTGGGGATGTTGATACATTGCAAATGTATCTATAATTTTTGTTGTTCCATGCTTAGTTTTATCCACTTTCTTGTGTTTTGTCCACACTTTGGAGTACTTTTCATATGATTTCTTCGACTAACCTATTAACAAGAGCCACAGTGCCAGCTGCCTGTTTTCTGCTGTTTTTCGTTCCAGGAAAGTCAGAAAATGAATATTCTCGGAATCCGACAGGACAAAAGCCGAAGTGCCTATTTTTCCGGAAGTCATAAGATGCCAGAATACGAGACTAAGAGGGGCCAGAGGCCGGCCACACCACCTGGCCGCGCGGCCAGGCTTGCCTGCGCCACGGGGTGGTGTGGTGGCCCCTGGCACCCCCGCGGCCTCCCCTTCCGACTATAAGATGCCCTTGGGACGAAAACCCTAAGTCCCCGATCAAAAATCCACGAAAGAGTCTGTAGCCGCCGTCATCTCCATCCCTAGATCGGGAGGGATCTGAAGCTCTTCCCGGCACCCTGCCGGAGAGGGGAATTCACCCTGGAGGCCTTCTTCATCACCATGCAAGCCTCCGGTGTGATGCGTGAGTAGTTCATCCTTGGACTACGAATCCATGTAGTAGCTAGATGGCTGGTTCTCCTCCTTTATGCTTTCATTTCTAGATCTTGTGAGCTCCGTTCATGATCAAGATCATCTATTTGTAATTCTACATGTTGTGTTTGTGGGGATCTGATGGATATTGAGATGCTATTTCAGATTGATTATTGATTGTATTATTTTTTTGTTATTTATGATCTTGCATGCTTTCCGTTGTTAGTAGCTATCTTGGCCAAGTAGATGCTAGGAACTCCAAGAGTTAGTATTTATGCTCGATAGTGGGTTCATGCCTCTGGTAATCTAGGGAAGTGACAGAAATCTCTGAGGTACTAGATGTGCTGTTGCTACTAGGGAGAAAACAACAATCCTTTGTTCATAGAACAATCGTATTGTTTACTTTACACGCAGTTCATAAAGCAATAATCTATTGCTTGTAACTTAATACTGGAGGGGGTTCGGATGATAACCTAAAGGTGGATTATTAGTCATAGATGCAGTTGGATGGCGGTCTATGTATAATGTTGTAATGCCCAATCAAGTCTCAAAGGAGTCAAGATGATTAGTATATGCAGGTATTGCTTTCTAGATGTTTGTCAATTGCCCCGCTGTAATTTGTTCACCCAGCATGTTATCTATCTTAAGGATATCTATGAACTATGGATCCCGGTCCTTTTTCTTTACATACAATCTATAAACTGTTTGCTGCTTTGTGTTTACTTTCTGCAAACTATTACTTCCTTCCATTCAATACGTTTAATCCTTTGTTTTCTGCAAAACACAGTGAGATTGACAACCTCATCGCAAGTTGGGGACAAATTTCTGTGGTTGTGTTGTGCAGGTCTCCACGTTGCTACTAGCACCGGTTCGATTAAACCTGCCAAGGCTCAGCTAGCAACACCTTTGGGGTGTTTCCTTGCTCCTACTGGTTCGATTAAACCTTGGTTTCATACTGAGGAAAACTTGCTGCTATGCTCATCATACCTTCCTCTTGGGGTTCCCAACGAGCTCTACATCAACACCGCTCCAGCATTTTTCTGGCGCCATACACATAGCCATCAAAGGTATACCCAATCGTTTCTTTAGGGTATCCTATGAAGATGCATTTTTGCCGCTTTGGGTTCGAGTTTATCCGGCTGAAGTTTCTTCACATAAACATCGCATCCCTAAACTTTAAGAAATGATAACTTAGGTTTGTTTCCAAACCATAATTCATACGGTGTCGTTTCAATGGATTTAGACGGTGCCCGATTTAAAGTGAATGCAGCGGTTTCTAGTGCATAACCCCAAAATGACAGTGGCAAGTCAGTCAGAGACATCATAGATCGAACCATATCCAATAGAGTATGATTACGATGTTCCGACACACCATTATGTTGTGGTGTTCCGGCAGGCGTGAGTTGTGAAACTATTCCACACTCTTTCATGTGTGTGCTAAACTCGTAACTTAGATACTTACCTCTACGGTCAGACCGCAGAAATTTGATCTTTCTATTATGATGATTTTCCACCTTTTTCTGAAATTCTTTGAACTTTTCAAAGGTTTCAGATTTGTGTTTCATCAAATAGATATACCCATATCTACTCAAATCATCCATGAAACTAACAAAATAACGATATGCACCTCGCGCCGACACACTCATTGGACCGCATACATCAGTATGTATGATTTCCAATAAATCTATTGCCCGTTCCATTGAACTGGAAAATGGCGTTCTAGTCATCTTGCCCATAAAGCATGGCTCACATGTATCAAATGATTCAAAATCAAGTGATTCCATAAGTCCATCAGAATGGAGTTTTTTCATGCGTTTAACGCCAATATGACCTAGACGACAGTGCCACATATATGCAGATATATCATTATCAAGTTTAATCCTTTTAGCATCAACATTATGAATATGCGTAATACTACTATCGAGATCCAACAAAAATAAACCATTCATCACAGGTGCATGACCATAAAAGATATCATTCATATAAATCGAACAACCATTGTTTTCAGATTTAAAGGAATAACCACTTCGCATCAAACACGATCCGGATACAATGTTCATGCTCAGTGTAGGCACCAAATAACAATTATTTAGATTTATTACTAATCCCGACGGCATATGGAGAGGCAGCGTTCCGACGGCGATCACATCAACTCTTGATCCATTGCCGACCTGCATCGTGACCTCATCCCTTGCTAGCTGTCACTTGTTCCGTAGCCCCTGAATCGAGTTACATATATTAGCAACCGATCTCGTATCAAATACCCAGGTGCTACTGTGAGTACTAGTCAAGTACACATCAATAACATGTATATCACATATACCTTTGTTTGCCTTGCCGGCCTTCTTGTCCGCCAAATACTTGGGATAGTTGCGCTTCCAATGGCCAGTCCCCTTGCAATAGTAGCACTCGGTATCAGACTTAGGGCCAGCTCGGGATTTCTTCTCAGGTGTGGAAACAGATTTGCGGCCCTTCTTTCCCTTCTGCTTGCCTTTCTTGTCTTTCTTGAAACCGGTGGTCTTATTGATCATCAACACTTGATGTTCTTTCCTAATCTCCACTTCTGCAGTCTTAAGCATTGAAAGAAGCTTGGGAAGAGACTTCTTCATGCCCTACATGCTATAGTTCATCACGAAGCTCTTGTAGCTAGGTGGCAGAGATTGGAGAACACGATGTATGCCTAGGTCAATGGGAATCGTTATTCCCAAGGACACAAGCTTATCGGCGTACCCAGACATTTTGAGTACGTTCTCACTAATGGAGTTGTTCTCTGCCATCATGCAGCTAAAGAACTTTTTAGAAGCATTATAACTCTCTATGGTAGCATGGGTATCAAAAATCATTTTCAATTCTCCCATGGTATCAAAAGCATTGCTATTTTCGAAACGCTTTTGAAGTTCTGGCTCTAGCCCATACAATATACCGCAATGAACTAAGTTGTGGTCCTCCTGACGAGTTATATAGATATTATTTTCCTCGTCAGGGGCATTAGGAGCTGGTGGGGGGCCTAGCGGCGCCTCTAGCACATTTTGCTTTTGTGCAGCAGTGAGGAGAATCCTCAAATTCATAGCCTAGTTGGTGAAGTTGCTACCATTCGCAGCAAGTTTCTCTTTCTCCATGAACACATTGAAATTAAAAGCAGGTGGTGCCATCTACAACAGAATTTGGAAAGTTTATTTAGACTAAGTTTATGATAGATTGAGTTCAACTAATCCAAATTACTAATGAGATCCCACTCAAAAACGACATCCCTCATGTCCTTTTGGTGATTACATGAACCAAATCCACTACACCAAGTCCGATCATCACGTGAGTCGGTGTAGCTTCAAAGGTGAGCATCTATATGGGCATCATATCAACTATATGACTCATGCTTAACCTTTCGGTCCGTGTTTCGAGGCCATGTCTGTACATGCTAGGCTCGCCAAGTAAGAACCTTAGTATTCGCATGTGTAAACTGTCTTACACCCGCTGTATGAAAACGTAGAGTTGAGTACACCCGATCATCACGTGATGTCTCGAAACACGATCCATAGAACAGTGCATACTTAAGGAAGAACACATTTTATCTTGATATTTAATTAAGGGATTATCTTACAATGCTACTAAAAACGCCAAATTAGCAATATAAGATGCGAACATCTAATGTGTAAAGTGGGATGATATGGTCCATGCATTTGATCTCTATCATATGCATTGTGGTATGATCTTTATCATTTCTTTGTGTGTAAGGCCAAGGTCTATGGAACTTACATGTTAAGTGTGTTGTAAGAGTATCTACCATACATCTACTTACAACATTATCATATCAAGACACTAGCCCAGCAACGATCTAAACAAGACGCCTCTAATTTATCAATTGCAAGTTTTACGTGGCTTACGACTTTCGGAGATAGAACTGGTCTTACCTACAAACATGGAACCACAACGAGGATAACCAAGTTATTAGCAACTCGTTGTAAATCAGATATTGACTATAGTAGGAGAGATAGACACCCGCCAGCCACTTATGCAAAACTAGTTGCATGTCAGTCGTTGAACCGGTCTCATGTGCGATGACATGTAAGGTTGGTCCGGGCCGCTTCATCCCACTATGCCACCAATATCCAAAATACATGAAAGATGCAATAACATGATCATCATCGCCCACATATAAACATATGTGTACTACCCGTGCAAAGCACCTACGTATAGACCTGGCTCTGATACCACTGTTGGGTTCACAGCATAGAAAATAAAAAAATTCCTACGATGAGAACTATACACCAAGATCTATCTACTAGATACAAGCAACAGATGGATATACATCCATGGAGAACTTACCCTTAAAGACAATAAAGTTTTTTTAACGAGTAGGAACTCGTGGATGATATAGTCGTACGCTTGCCGATCTCAAGATCGTGTGGAAGTCCTAGCCTCGCAAACCAGCAGTGCATCCTCACTCGCACACACGTTCAGGCCACCGAACAACCTCCGCCTCCTCGCTCCAGCGATGCAGCGGGAGCAGCAACTCCTTCCAGACGAAATACCACCGGGAACATGTATCTCGCTAATCCGAGACCATGGGAGAATAATTCTAGAGGGGGAGAGAGATCCTTCACGAGGATGTGTGAGGAAGAAGGGTGAGAGGGGTGGCCTTTTATAGGAGGAACGGGGGTACCCCCTCCATAGCCGGCGCCCCATGGAGGTGACCCCTCACCTCCCCCATTCATGTGGTGGTAACTCCCTCCATATTAAAATGCCCCTTCACATTCTCTTTTAAAGTCTCCATTTTAAATGCATTAAATTTCTCCAAATTTAATGCTCTCTCATTTAATAAAAATCTTTTATTAAATTTATTCAGAATTTTGTTAATTACTTTAATTATCAAACATTCACATAAAAACCCCTGCAACATTTCAATAAAATATGCAGAACCAATTTCTGCAATTTCACCCGAAACAGTTTTAGTGTCTATTGATATAATTCCAGCGCTTTGCAATTCGTTCGTCTGAAACACATTTGCTCCAAATGGTGTTGGTGTCCCTTAAGTGTGTCACCCTACGGTTCGTGAATAATGTAGACATGATCGAGACCCCTCTCAGATCAATAATCAGAAGCGGGACCTGGAGATCCATACTGACTCCTACACATTCTATGATGACTTCTGTGATCGTGAGAACCTTTAACATTAGTAACTAAATCTCTTTGTCTCGTGATATATTACATGTCCGAGATTCGATCATCGGTATCTCCATACCTAGTTTGATCTTGTTACCGACATGTACTCTTTTCTCGTTCCCGTGATATAACATTCTAGTGATCACATCACTTGCTTGTAAGCTATCTTAATGTGATATCACCGAGAGGGAGCAGAGTATATCTATCCGTCATCGGGATTGACAAATTTCACTCTTGATCCATGAGCCTCAACATGATATCTTCGGAGTATCGGAACCCACCTTTATAGTCACCCTTTTACGGTGTGACGTTTGATGTTATCAAGTTACTCTTCGGATGTCAGCAATTAACATGATCTCATGGTCTAAGGATAAAGATTACTTCGTATGATGTTATAGCAATAAACATATTGACTTTGATCGTAATGGTATACTTCGGATGAATGTTCATCACATCATTTTACAAATGTTGTGACCTTGTTATTAACAACATCCAATGTCCATGATCAGGAAACTTTGATCATCTTGTTAATCAACGAGCTAGTCTATAAGAGAGGCATAACTAGGAACCTTTTATTTGTTTATTAAACACACATGTATTGACGCTTCCTATCAATACAATTACAACATGCAAAATAAACATCTATTATATACAAAAAATACATAATAACAACTTTATTATTGCCTCTCAAGGTATATTTCCTTCACCGCGTTCACCTGCGCCACCAGGCCGGTGAGCTGGACGGCCTCTTGGTAGCCGTCCTCCTCCTTCGCGCTGGCCGGCCTACTCGAGGAAGGATCCTCGTTCGTATATAGTTTTGAACACATATGAGCTAGCTATGCAGCGGCCGGGTCCCGACCAAATTGAACACTGTAGCTACCTAGCTAGATGGGAGACGATTATTGCATGCAAGCATCATATTCCACGGATATACGTACCACCCCAAGAGTTCTTCTAACAAATATGTCAATTTTTTAAGAACTGGAATTGGCTGATAACTACTCCCTGCATTTCCAATGAATTATACACACATGTTATTAAGATATTTCTTAATGAAGAACTAATCCATGTATATATATACATACATACATATATATATATATATATATATATATATATTTGATACTAGTAGTGGATGTTCGCCATAAAAATGGAGCTCAGAAAATTAAAACAATAAATTGGTGGATGTAGGAGTTGAACCTAGGACATGCCAACCAAGACGAAAGGAATCAACCATCCTAGCTAAGACAACTTTGTATCTAGTATAGATCCGCACCGTATATAAACAGTAGTGTAGCACCTATGTCTTAGGCGGGCATAGGCGCTACACTTTGTATTGTAACGCCAAGGCACTAACGGAGCGGCCCCTGGGACTCATGTGCCACGCTGGTAAAGGGTGTAGTGCCTTTGCCATAGGCGCTACACTGCAGTGTGAAGCCTTTCTATTAAGCACTACACATAAGGGTTAGTGATGTAAAATAGTTTTGTCGCGAGTGCACACTGTTTATTCCTTTCAAACATGGGTCAATTTTGTTCATACTGCCTAAATGCGCCGTGCGTGGCCGCTCTATCGATGGACCGATTGGATGTGGGTGCTGCAGCTTCTGTCTTGGTCGAAACATGCCGCCGCCCGCTGGGGTTCTAGCCCAAATTAACAAAGAAACCCGTAGGACTACGGATCTGTTGGCAGGCCGGGGGCCGGCCGGTGCCGTTTGCTTCTGGCAAATCATTTCGTCACTTCGTGTGTATTGCCAAATCAGAGACTTCAGAGTACGTGGTAGAGTATTAGCTAGGGGATTAGGACATCTCCACCGGGCCAACCCAAATGGGTGACCGAAACAGGACGTTTTTGTCAGTTTGGATCGGTCCGCAGTCGCTTTGGGATCGCGATCCGGTCTATTCGGACAGCCGCGCCCAGCGACCACTGGTGGAAAAATGGCCTCTAGTCCCGGTTCATAAGGGCCATTGGTCCCGGTTCCAGAACCGGAACCAATCACTCGGGACTAATGCTAGTCCCGGTTCGCGCACGAACCGGGATCAATGGGTCTCCACGTGGGCGGGCGAGCTACGGGGGGGGGGGGGGGGGGGGGGGGGGTGGATCATTGGTCCCGGTTCGTGGGAAAAACCGGGACCAATGGGTCCCCACGTGGCAGCGCCAGAGACGGGCGGGGGTGGATCATTGGTCCCGGTTCTTGGCACGAACCGGGATCATTGGTCTCTGTGCCGCGGCAGGGTTTTGTGCCACGGCAGGATTTTCGGGCTATTTTTCTGCCGTGGCAGGATTTTGGGCTATTTTTCTGCCACGACAGGATTTTTTTTATAAATCTAATGGTACTACATATATACAGCAATAATGAAACCACGATATATATATTACACATCATGCATGATCACAAATATATACACCGTCTCATCTGTCTTCTTGGTCGAAACATATTATAATTACAAACGATACTCTCACACGAATTTGATCTAATTTACACTTCTTTTATACACTTCACCCTTCCAAATGAAGTGGGTAATAGTATTCTCCTTTTGGATCTATGATTTATTCTAACAAGAATCCGGCAATTTCCTCTTGAATTGCTTGCACGCGTTCTTGTGATAGAAGACCGTCCCGCATCCGTTCGATCTAATATAAAGAAGGGGATCAATATATATGAATGAAACTAAACACAATTGGTGGTAATAAAATAAAGTTGTGATTATTGTTTATCGTACTTCAATTTTTTTGATGTTCCGGTCTGCCCCCTTCTCTTTGGTCGTCTGGCGAATGAACTCGCAGACATAGTATCCACATAAGTTATTTCCGGCTTCCTGCCTCAAGCACTTTACGAGAACGGAGTTCAATCAAAATAATAATCAAGAATGATAATGGTGGTATTGAAACTAGAATCAAAGAGATGCATGGATCTAGCAAGTAGTACTTACAGTCAATGGTTGAAATGTAAGCTCTGGCTTCCAAACACCCCTAGTTTTGGCGGTGAACCGTTTCCAAGCCATTTGGAGGCATTCCTGCATGTCCGCCCACTTTTCTAATGGTGTGCATTTCGAATCCAGGACTTTTACTACTCCGGTGTCAACAACAATGATTAACAGAATATAGTGTAAGCTTGACACACTAACAAAATATAACACGAGTCAAGTATACGCTTAACATCGAGTAAGCGAAAATAGAATGTGTACAAGACAGTAACACTCACCCAGCGTTGTAAGGAAATAGTATTTCCCTTCTGTTGCTGAAATACTTCAACGCTTGGAACAAGTTATCCGCTATCTCTTTGGGATTTGTTTTTAGAGTAACTTCATGAACGAATTACAGTCAACAAACCCAATGTCATAGATTTGTCCTTTGTTGCATTCTTGAATCTTCATTCTGCATATATAATTAGTATAGTGATTAATAAGATTATACAAGCAACGAATGAGATGAGCTAGAAAGACTTAATTACAGAAATTAATAATACTTACGAATAATAGGCACTGACAGGCACTGACGATAGCTTTGTCGAGGGCGTCTTGTAGGTAAAACTGAAATAATTCTGGAAATTCAATCAGTATGAAGCCATCCCCATGACCGTAATGGTGGTGTTTACATGCAGCATAGATCCAGTTTTTGGAATCAGCACAGGCTTGGATATACCATTTATGCAATCTTCGCATTTTTGTTGGTAGATCTTTGACTAACTCGGGTTTGACGAGAGGAGCCTCATACTGGTACACGTATGCTGTTTCTTGGTACCCCTCGAACTCATGCACACGGCTCATGTACTCAGTAATAGACAATCCATATAATTCGCCTTTTTCTCCGTATAGTCGAACAAACTCCGGATCAATGTTCGGATCATGCCGCTCCTGGATCATCCACTCATCCGGATCAATGTTCAGATCATGCCGCTCCGTATCGATTGATTTTTTTGTTGTCCGAGCTAGGCAACTTCTTTCCCGACTCTCCGCTCTTTTGCCTTAGCCGACTTGGTAATAGAGCGATTATAGTCTGATGTGAGCGCTATGGGTTAGTGAAGCTGAATCTTAAGCGCGGCTGCTTTGGCTTTATCTTCTGTGGTGACCGGGAAAAATGCCTCTATCGGCTTTTTCTTGTTAGCCATATCAATCTTCCACTTTTCATAATAGGCAGCTGCGGCCGCATCAGTTTCCTCATCTGTCTTCTTGCAAGGTAGCTTCTTCATATTCTGATGAGGTACTCTTGGGAGGGGCGATTGCTCACGTTTCGGTGATCGGAACGTGCTCTTGCTGCTGGTGGTGGTGCTGCCCCCCTTAGTATACTTCCACTTTTGTCTCTGAGGCTCAGGGGCCGGAGACGGCTAACGCGGCGGTGGAGACGGCTGAGTCGGCGATGGAGACGGTTGCGCTGAGCGGTGAGGCGGTGAAGGCGACGGTTGCGCTGGAGAATGGTGAGGTGGCGGCGAAGGTGGATTGGTGCTCTGAGGAGTGGGTGGCCTTGGCGGTACATAATTTGGAAGCATGATACACTCCTTTAGCCATAGAATAGTCCCCCCTTTGGCTTCTCCTAGTTGAGTCAGCTCCATATCTTCCCCTGCAGGGTGTTCTAGCTTCAGCTCCTCAAAATCTTCCTTCACCTCATCCACCGTGACGACAGTGTACCCTTTTGGAACCGGTCTGCAATGCCAAGTTGGGTTAGGCCCAATTGGTACCGCCATGCCGACAGCCGCCGTCACCCTTAAGTTCATAACCTGCACCTTTAGCTCACAAGCTGCTGTCTCCGTGATATTTTCCATTGGGTAGCGTTTAGGAGGAGATGTCGTCGGTGCATCATCACCAACATCATGGAGCTGCGTGGAAGCGACGCTGCTTTTCTTATTCGATAGGGCGCCGGTACCCTCGAATGCAGCTTCTACCACGTGCCGCTGAGATTGGCCGCTAGTACCTTGCTGGCTAAGTCTATCGAGTTGATCCTGGTGTCGCTTTAATGCTTCTTCTACATTACGTAGCCGGTCTGCAGCGGCCGCTTTCTCAGCTGCCTCCCTTTCCTTTCTCCTCTGATGGCTTTTATCGGGATATCTCTTCATTTCCAGGGGGAAGGCAACCTTCCATGACTTGGAGCCTGGTGTGCCTCGTGCTCGTCCGTCGTGTTCAGGATTTTTAAGGGCCCGTGTGAGCTCGTCGTTCTTTCTATCAGGAACGAACCGTCCCGCTGCAACATCATCTACTGCATTTCTAATATCGTCGATGGGCAGTAGGGGATCATCTTTGTGTTTCTGATTATATATTGCCCTCCCTTCTTTGTCCAACGTGCCCCCATGGCCGTAAAACTAGTTTCTTGCCCGTGGTGTCCATGTTGCGGGCTCTGGTCTGATCCCGGTAGCTATGTAATTGACCTCAAGTGCATCCCACTTAGGCATGCAACCGGCGTAGCCAGCAGGCCCCATGTTATGATGGTACAGTTTCTTAGCAGCGTTCTCTGTATTTATTCTAGACCTTTCCTTAGCTTTCTCCGATGTCTTGTACTTCACAAAATCCTCCCACTGCTGTCTTAACTTAGCATAGCCGGCTTCATTGAAATTCGGAGTCTTCTCTACCTTGACAAAGTTATGGTACAGTTTCTTCTTCCAGTTCTTGAATGCATCGGCCATCTTGCTGAGAGCAAACTTCTTGACTCTTTGCACAAGCTCCCTTCTTGCTCTCTCCTCCTCATCTGGAGTCACATCTGGTTCCGACAGGAGGAAATTAGTCATGAGCTTGTCAAAAAACTTATCTTTGGCGTTGTCACCGACATACGGGACTCCACCACCGATTGGCCGATTCCATTCTTGAACGGTGATCGGGATGTAGTCCCTCACGAGAACTCCGCATTGCTTGACAAATTTTCTTGCGACCTCGACGGGAGCTTGCGGTTCGCCATCTACATCGACCACGTCGATCCTATACCTCACAGTGTCATCCAACTTTTTTGTTGGGCCTCATTTCGTTCTTACGGAAGAAGTTCTCGATCCGGAGGGCTAAAAGAAGAAAGAGTGTTAATATATGCATGTATATATAGACAACAACATTTTAATTACAAAAATACATATATACACATCGCCGGTGTTTGCGAGATTTAAGGTTCTGCCGGAGCCGTCGCCTTCTTCCTTATCGGCTTCTCCCCTATCCTAGGCTTCGACTTCTACCTCACCTAAGCCGTCTCCTCGGTTGAGAGACTCATCTCCCTGACCGGAATCATTTAGAAACTCACTCGTGACATCGATATCGATATCTTCATTTTCCCAGATCATCCCTTGGAGGATGTTTTCCTGATGTGTTGGATCCATAGTATCTGCAAGTTAAACAATCAACACATGGCATCGATAATGATATGACAATTTAAACATAGTTGAAATTTAACCCTAAGGCATGCTTGGCAATTTAAGTGAGATCCGAAGGGTCCAAACCCTAGTACAGGAGAGACCCCGAAATCACCTATGAGGGGTTGATTTCATTCTCTTATTAAACTTGTAATTAAAGTTGTTGAACAATTCATGATTATGAATCTATTGTGTAGATCTCATTTTTCTGAACATTTTGATATATTATACATATTTTTCTGACTTAGAAATAATTAGTTATTGAATTTATAAGATTAAACTCTTTTCTGAAATTATTTAAACATTTATTAAACTTTTATTGCGTCAACATAGGTAAAGGCTGACGTCACCTAAGGCCGGGAACCTTTTCTCACAGATGCATTGCCTACCCACAGTGACTGACTAGTGGGGCTAGGGCCACGTCGGGCAGCCACGCTGGCAGAGCTTACTCGACGCCCACGTCAAGGCGCCACATGAGCGCCACCTTGGCGCCACATGGGCTCGCCGGAGGGCACGTAGGCCGGTGGTGGTTAGCGGCACTAGAGTGCTTGCTAGAACGCGCAGAAGGTCGGGTTTGAACGAGCGCGTCGCGAGGAAGCTAACGGTGGTCGCGCCGCCCCTTATTGGTCATCGGAGCGTCGTCTGCAACGGCGGCCGACGACGGCGGACAGTGGCGCTCGGCGACAGAAGGAAACAGAGCGAGAGAGAGAAAGGAGAGGTCCTGGAGGACCACCGGCTCACCACGAAGACGATGGATGGGTTGACGAGGCCGGAGGAGCTCGGAAGCAGCGGCAACCGCGACGGCCGAAGTCGGAGCAGACGGTGACCCTGGTGTCGATTTCCAGCGTGCGCGGTCGATTCCTCAGACGGTGCTGGCGCGGCGGCGGCGGGCGTCGACGGCGTGAAGCGGCCGCTCTGGATTTGGGTAGCCTGCCGGTGTGATTTTGCTCCGCCGCAAATTTTCCTTAGCCACGCGTCGATGTGCTCTGTGAATTGGGGGAGTTGGGGAGGAGGAAGGCCGGGGGTGTTAACTGTACAGACCATTGGTCCCGGGTCATCCCAATAACCGGGACCAAAGGACCAACGGTCCCGGTTCGTGCCACCAACCGGGACCAAAGGTCTGAGGCACGAGCGTTGCTGTGCTGCCACGTGCACGACCGTTGGTCCCGGTTAGTCCTACCACCCGGGATCAAAGGATCAACGGTCTCGGTTCGTGCCAATAACCAGGACCAAAGGCGTGTTAATGGCAGCACGCGCATCCAAGATCATCGGTCCCGGTTCGTGGGACGAACCGGGATCGTTGACCCGTTTTTTCAGATTTTGGCAAACCTTTTGGTCTTCCCGCCATTTTCAAATTTGTTTCTTCTTTAATTAATAAGATGTTTCAATTTAAGATGATTATTTATTTGGAATTTTTAAAAACTTTTAACAAAAAAAGTGCTTCAATTTAAATAACTAATCAAAAACCATTTTCTATTTTCAAATATTTTTGTTTGAACTATAAAATTGTACTATTTACAATTAAAATCGCATTAACAAAATATTTATTGCATAATTTGGAATTTTAAAAAACTTTTAACATGAAAAGTGCTTCAATTTAAATAACTAATCAAAAACCATTTTCTGTTTTCAAATATTTTTATTTGAACTATACAATTGTACTATTTACAATTAAAATTGCATTAACAAAATATTTATTGCATAATTTGGTATTTTAAAAAACTTTTAACAGGAAAAGTGCTTCAATTTAAATAACTAATCAAAAACCATTTTCTATTTTCAAATATTTTTATTTGAAATATACAATTGTACTATTTACAATTAAAATTGTATTAACAAAATATTTATTGCATAATTTGGAATTTAAAAAAACTTTTAGCAGGAAAAGTGCTTCAATTTAAATAACTAATCAAAAATCATTTTCTGTTTTCAATTTTTTTATTTGAACTAGACAATTGTACTATTTACAAATAAAATTGCATTAACAAAATATTTATTGCATAATTGGAATTTAAAAAACTTTTCAAGATTTGAACTACAAGTAGATGATATAATGCTTGTGAATTTTAAAAAAATCATT
Organism: Avena sativa; assembly: GCA_916181665.1. Lineage (NCBI taxonomy): Eukaryota > Viridiplantae > Streptophyta > Magnoliopsida > Poales > Poaceae > Avena > Avena sativa. Next base: position 30,666,162 of record OV702291.1, read on the forward strand.
TATAGGTTCACAACATGCTATTTCATCAGAGATCCACTTCAAGTTCAACGAGGCTCAGCCCTGGGCTAAGAAGCTTCATGCGTGCCGTTTTGAATATAGTTTGAAATGGGCATAAGAAATTCAAAAATGATCCAAACAATGTGAAACCTTCGCGTGGTGTCATATTATGTGTCACAGTTGCAAGGAAAAATAGTGAACTTGAAAACTTGCAAACATCATAAAAAAATCCTTCACAAAATGACCTATCATGTTCGAGGTTTCATGGCATTTAGGTCAAACCACCAATGTTATGGCTAGAATCAGGACATAGTTTGTGATAATGTGCCCATATTGTGCACACATGTGCATCTTGGGATGGCTTACAATGTTGCAGGAGGAAGTTTTCCCTTTCGACACACGAAAAAGCCAATTTCCATTTTTGAGGTGCCAAAATCGGGGTGTTCTGTGAAGCAACCACCAAATTAAAGTTTGGCATTGGTACCAAACCATTTTTCAAAAATACTATACCACCTTATATGGACAATTTCCCAACCAGTGTATCTGGAACCTTTCTGTCCATCCCTCATGAAAAAGACAAATTCCTGCCGAATCGGTAGGAGGTTGCCAAGATTTGAACTACAAGTACATGATATAATGCTTGTGAATTTTAAAAAAAATCATTTGTAGGTTCACAACATGCTATTTCATCAGAGATCCACTTCAAGTTCAGCGAGGCTCAGCCCCGGGCTAAGAAGCTTCATGCGTGCCGTTTTGAATATAGTTTGAAACGGGCATAAGAAATTCAAAAATGATCCAAACAATGTGAAACCTTCGCGTGGTGTCATATTATGTGTCACAGTTGCAAGTAAAAATATTGAACTTGAAAAATTCCAAATATCATAAAAAAATCCTTCACAAAATGACCTATCATGTTCGAGGTTTCATGGCATTTAGGTCAAACCACCAATGTTATGTCTAGAATCAGGGCATAGTTTGAGATAATGTGCCCATATTGTGCACACATGTGCATCTTGGGATGGCTTACGATGTTGCAGGAGGAAGTTTTCCCTTTCGACACACGAAAAAGCCAATTTCCATTTTTGAGGTGCCGAAATCGGGGTGTTCTGTGAAGCAACCATCAAATTAAAGTTTGGCATTGGTACCAAACCATTTTTCAAAAATACTATACCACCTTATATGGACAATTTCCCAACCGACGTATCTGGAACCTTTCTGTCCATCCCTCATGAAAAAGACAAATTCCTGCCGAATCGGTAGGAGGTTGACAAGATTTGAACTACAAGTACATGATATAATGCTTGTGAATTTTAAAAAAATCATTTATAGGTTCACAACATGCTATTTCATCAGAGATCCACTTCAAGTTCAGGGAGGCTCAGCCCCGGGCTAAGAAGCTTCATGCCCGCCGTTTTGAATATTGTTTGAAACGGGCATAAGAAATTCAAAAATGATCCAAACAATGTGAAACCTTCGCGTGGTGTCATATTATGTGTCACATTTGCAAGGGAAAATATTGAACTTGAAAAATTGCAAACATCATAAAAAATCCTTCACAAAATGACCTATCATGTTCGAGGTTTCATGGCATTTAGGTCAAACCACCAATGTTATGGCTAGAATCAGGGCATAGTTTGTGATAATGTGCCCATATTGTGCACACATGTGCATCTTGGGATGGCTTATGATGTTGCAGGAGGAAGTTTTCCCTTTCGACACAAGAAAAAGCCAAATTCCATTTTTGAGGTGCCGAAATCGGGGTGTTCTATGAAGCAACCACCAAATTAAAATTTGGCATTGGTACCAAACCATTTTTCAAAAATACTATACCACCTTATATGGACAATTTCCCAACCGGTGTATCTAGAACCTTTCTGTCCATCCCTCATGAAAAAGACAAATTCCTGCCGAATCGGCAGGAGGTTGCCAAGATTTGAACTACAAGTACATGATATAATGCTTGTGAATTTAAAAAATAATCATTTATAGGTTCACAACATGCTATTTCATCAGAGATCCACTTGAAGTTCAGCGAGGCTCAGCCCCGGGCTAAGAAGCTTCATGCCCGCCGTTTTGAATATAGTTTGAAATGAGCATAAGAAATTCAAAAATGATCCAAACAATGTGAAACCTTCGCGTGGTGTCATATTATGTGTCATAGTTGCAAGGAAAAATATTGAACTTGAAAAATTGCAAACATCATAAAAAATCCTTCACAAAATGACCTATCATGTTCGAGGTTTCATGGCATTTAGGTCAAACTACCAATGTTATGGCTAGAATCAGGGCATATTTTGTGATAATGTGCCCATATTGTGCACACATGTGCATCTTGGGATGGCTTACGATGTTGCAGGAGGAAGTTTTCCCTTTCGATACACGAAAAAGCCAATTTCCATTTTTGAGGTGCCGAAATCGGGGTGTTCTGTGAAGCAACCACCAAATTAAAGTTTGGCATTGGTACCAAACCATTTTTCAAAAATACTATACCACCTTATATGGACAATTTCCCAACCGGTGTATCTGGAACCTTTCTGTCCATCCCTCATGAAAAAGACAAATTCCTGCCGAATCGGTAGGAGGTTGCTAAGATTTGAACTACAAGTACATGATATAATGCTTGTGAATTTTAAAAAAAATCATTTATAGGGTCACAACATGCTATTTCATCAGAGATCCACTTCAAGTTCAGCGAGGCTCAGCCCCGGGCTAAGAAGCTTCATGCCCGCCGTTTTGAATATAGTTTGAAACGGGCATAAGAAATTCAAAAATGATCCAAACAATGTGAAACCTTCACGTGGTGTCATATTATGTGTCACAGTTGCAAGGAAAAATATTGAACTTGAAAAATTGCAAACATCATAAAAAATCCTTCACAAAATGACCTATCATGTTCGAGGTTTCATGGCATTTAGGTCAAACCACCAATGTTATGGCTAGAAACAGGGCATAGTTTGTGATAATGTGCCCATATTGTGCACACATGTGCATCTTGGGTAACCTTTAGTCCCGGCTGGTGGGTGCAACCGAGACTAAAGCTGCCGGTGGGATAAGGACGCGTGGGTAACCTTTAGTCCCGGCTGGTGGGTGCAACCAGGACTAAAGCTGTCGGTGGGATAAGGACGCGTGGGTATCCTTTAGTCCCGGATGGTGGGTGCAACCGAGACTAAAGCTGTCGGTGGGATAAGGACGCGTGGGTAACCTTTAGTCCCGGCTGGTGGGTGCAACCGAGACTAAAGCTGTCGGTGGGATAAGGACACGTGGGTAACCTTTAGTCCCGACTGGTGGGTGCAACCGATACTAAAGCTGTCGGCGGGATAAGGACTTGTGGGTGGACGCACTGCTCGATGAGATAAAGCATGTAGCGCATGACGCCCTGTCGGAGGAACAAGACAAACTAGAAGCGGCGCCGTGCCTATAAAAGGACCATCGATACGCCATGGCAAGCAGCTCAACAAGCCAACATAGGTAGAGAGAGTTTCATCCCCATGGATGGAGGGTTGGGAAATCTCTCGTGGCGGAGCTTCTCGAAGATGTCGTTGGTGCACACGCCCTACGGCATCTTCGGAAGCTTCGCCACAGAAAAATTTCCCTGCAAGCCCGTGAAAGACTCAATCTCCTCTAACATTGTTGGGGAAAGGGTTGAGAAATCTCCCGTGGCGGAGCTTCTCGAAGATGTCGCTGGTGCACACGCCCTACGGCATCTTCGGAAGCTCCGCCTCGGAAAAATTTCCTTGCAAGCCCGTGAAAGACTCCATCTCCTCTAACAGTGTTGGGGAAAGGGTTGAGAAATCTCCTATGGCGGAGCTTCTCGAAGTAGTCGTTGGTGCACACGCCCTATGACATCTTCGGAAGCTCCGCCTCGGAAAAATTTGCCTGCAAGCCCGTGAAAGACTCCATTACATAAAGTTTCGATACATCACATAAAGTTTCCATACATTACATAGATTTACATAGGGTTTAGGGTTTAGGATATGAATCCTTCGTTGCGTATGTTGATCCCTTGCCTATGATCGCTTCTTAGGCCGTAACCATGGAGCATCTTCTTTGCTTAACGGGATGCTTGGGTCAGTTTTCACGGTTAAGGGCAGAATTTCATCAAACTTATCATAATCTGCTGACATGTCTGTCTTGTCCTCGACTCCCGCGATGTTTCTTTTCCCTAAAAGAACTATGTGACGCTTCGGCTCATCATCTGATGTATTTGTTTCCTTATTTTTTCTTTTTTGCGGTCTAGAGGACATGTCCTTCACATAAAAAACCTGAGCCACATCATTGGCTAGGACGAATGGTTCATCTCTATAACCAAGATTCTTGAGATCCACTGTTGTCATTCCGTACAGCTGGTCTACCTTTACCCCTTCTCCATTCATGTTGACCCAACGGCACCGAAACAATGGGACCTTAAAAGTAGGTCCATAGTCAAGTTCCCATATCTCCTCTATGTAACCATAGTATGTGTCCTTTTTCCCATTCTCGCATGTTGCATCAAAGCGGACACCACTGTTTTGGTTGGTGCTCTTTTTATCTTGGGCAATCGTGTAAAATGTATTCCCATTTATCTCGTACCCTTGGAAAGTCAATACAGTCGTAGATGGTGTCGCAGCCAACAAGTAGAGCTGATCTCCAATAGTGGTGTCATTCATGAGATGTAATTGCAACCAAGTGCCGAAAGTCTCCATGTGATTTTTTTTAATCCAGTAGTCATCCTTCCCCGGGAACTTGGAGCGTACAACATTCATGTGTTCCTCGATATAAGGAGCCACTAAGGTAGAACTTTGGAGAACTATGTAGTGTGCTTGATTCAAAGAATGTCCATCCCTAAATATCATTGCTTTCTTTCCTAGCGTGCCTTTTCCACTCAGTCTCCCCTCATACCGTGATTTAGGAACACCAATCGGCTTAAGGTCAGGAAGAAAGTCTACACAGAACCCAATGACCTCCTCTGTTCCATAGCCCTTGGAGATGCTTCCTTCTGGCCTAGCACGGTTACGAGCATATTTCTTTAAGACTCCCATGAACCTCTCGAAGGGGAACATATTGTGCAGAAATACAGGACCGAGAATGTAAATCTCATCGACTAGGTGAACTAAGATATGCGTCATAATATTGAAGAAGGACGGGGGGAACACCAACTCAAAACTGACAAGACACTGGACCACATCCTTCTATAGCCTTTCCAGACTTTCTCGATCGATTACATTCTGAGATATTGCATTGAGGAATGCACATAGATTCACAATGGCTAATCGAACATTTTCCGGTAGAAGCCCTCTCAATGCAACCGGAAGCAACTATGTCATAATCACGTGGCAATCATGAGACTTCAGGTTCTGAAATTTTTTCTCTGCCATATTTATTATTCCCTTTATATTTGACGAGAAGCCAGCTGGGACCTTGATACTGTAAAGGACTTCAAAAAAGATTTCCTTCTCTGCTTTGGTAAGAGCGTAGCTACTTAAGTATTTACGTCATTTATCAGTATGCTTGTTGTGTGGGTCTTTGATACGTTGCTGGTCCTCCCGTGCTTCTGGTGTATCTTTTGTCTTCCCATACACGCCCAGGAAGCCTAGCAGGTTCACGCAAAGATTCTTCATCACGTGCATCACGTCGATTGAAGAACGGACCTCTAGGTCTTTCCAATACTCAAGCTCCCAAAATATAGATTTCTTTTTCCACATGGCCGTGTGTCCGGTAATGGGGTCTTTCGGAACAGATTGACCGCCAGGACCCTTTCCAAAGATTACTTCTAGGTCCTTCACCATACCAAATACATTAGCACCTTTAGGGAGCTTAGGCTTCTTCCGGTAATCTGCCTCACCGTTGAAATTCTTGCATTTCTTTCTTACTTGATGATTGGTCGGAAGAAATTTATGACACCCCAGGTACACAACCTTCTTACATTTATCCAAATATGTACCTTTAGTATTATCTAAACAGTGCGTGCATGCATTGTATCACTTGTTTGACTGTCCTGAAATGTTACTAAGAGCAGGCCAATCATTGATGGTAACAACAATGCTCGTAGGTCAAATGGCTCCTGTTTGTGCTCATCCCACACCTTTACACCTGGTTCTGCCCACAACTGCAAAAATTCATCGACTAATGGCCTTAGGTACACATCAATGTCATTGCCGGGTTGCTTCGGTCCTTGGTTGAGCACTGGCATCATAATGAACTTCCGCTTCATGCACAACCAAGGAGGAAGGTTGTAGATACATAGAGTCACTGGCCAGGTGCTGTGACTATAGCTCTGCTCCCCAAAAGGATTCATGCCATCTGTACTTAGACCAAACCATAAGTTCCTCGCACCTGCAAAGTTCGAGTACTTTCTCTCAATGTTTCTCCACTGCGACCCATCGGCAGGGTGTCTCAGTTTCCCGTCTTTCTTACGCTCTTCTTTGTGCCATCGCAACAACCTAGCATGCTCTTTATTTTTGAACAGACGTTTCAACCGTGGTATTATAGGAGCATACCACATAACCTTAGCAGGAACCGTCTTCCTGGAGGACTCTCCATCGCTCTCAACATCACCAGGGTCATCTTGTCTGATCTTGTATCGACATGCATTGCATACCGGGCATTTATCCATATTCTCGTACTTCTCACCGCGGTACATGATGCAGTCATTAATGCATGCATGTATCTTCTCCACATCTAATCCTAGAGGGCAGATAGTCTTCTTTGCTTCGTACGTTGTCTCGGGCGGCTCGTTATCCTTTGGAAGCTTCGGCTTCATTATTTTTAGTAACTTCTCAAATCCCTTGTTAGATAAGCCAGTCTCTGCCTTCCATTTCAGCAGTTCAAGTGTGGTACCGAGCTTTGTGCTGCCATCTTCACACAACAACTTTTTGTGATCCTTTTGCATGGCCTCCAACTTAAGCTTCTCCCTTTCTGTATCACATTGTTGCTTTGCATCAAAAATGACCCGACCAAGACCATCAGCGGGCTCATTTGATGCCTGTTGTTCTTCTTCATTGCCGCCTCCCTCTTCTTCATTGTCTTCCATTACAGTATCACCGTATTCTTCAGGGGACATAGGATAGCTGTCATCCTCCTCCTCTTCTTCATTTTCTTCTAGCCTAACCTCGCTTTCTGCGTGCATGGCCCAACAATAATATCTGGGCATGAAACCTCTCCGAAGCAGATGGCTTTGAAGGATTCTCGGAGTAGAGTGCTCCGCCACGTTCCGACAGTCGACGCAGGGACAAGGCATAAAATTATCCACTTTGTTTGCCTTAGCCAAATCGATAAATTTATGGAGGCCTGCAATAAAATCGGAATGGCATCGGTCGCCATACATCCATCGCATCCGTGTATCGATCTGCGTCATAATAATTAACCATTACAATAACATCGTGAATAGTAAAATGACCACCCTACATGGACAGATGCAATATTTTTGTATCAGTTACAGATAAAGAAGATAAGGTTGCTAACCTCAGCCGAGGATACCGTGTTGTGCGAACTAAAGTGTGGCTCGGACATTTCGTCGAACACCTTGTGTGCAATCAAAGAAAAAAAAGCTAGCACCCACTCCTCACACACAATCCAGCAAAATTTGGTGGGCAAAGGACTGGGCTTATATATAGCCAGGGCAGGGTTTTTGGTCCCGATTATTGCCACGAACCGGGACCAAAGCCCCTCCAGAAGCTCACACCCCACCCAGGTCATTGGTCCCGGTTAATGGCATGACCCGGGACCAATGACTTTGGTGGGGGGCGCGCTGCTAGGCCGCCACGTGTCACGCCGGAGGGGCTTTGATCCCGGTTCTTGGCAATAACCGGGACCAATGCCTCCGTCGCTTCGTCGTCCTCGTGCATAAATATGAGGCCAAAGCGCTCGCTTTCGCCATCGCCTCTGCCTCTCTGTAGTCCCTCTCCACCCCACCACTTTGCCTCTCCACCGCGCCGTCGTTTCGCCTTCCCTCCCTCTCCAATCTCCACCGCGCTGTCATGGAGGTGCCCACGCTCAACCACTACGAGGCGGCACAGTTTGCGATCTACGGAATCCTCGCGCTGCCGCGCGCGATCCTTCCCGCTGGATTTTGCATCAGCGAGGGGGGTGTGCTGGTGGCTCCGCTCCTCAACCCCCGCGGATACGAGATGGAGTACATCATCGCGGAGCATCGCCACCAACTGCCCGCGTGCATTAGGGCGTAGCCCCGGTACGTGGCGGGCAACTGTTCAAGAAGGAGCGGAAGGCCAAGCTTGGCAACCGTTTCGTGGACGGGCGCCTAGTGCACCCAGATCGCCGCAACCAAGAAGGGCGGGACTTGTTCTGGTCCGTCCCTGGATGGACCATCTACACCGCCATCGACGCCGCTATGCGCGCAGACGAGCTCCGTCTCCCGAACAACGCCGAAATCGTGGAGATTTCGTCCGACGACGACGAGGAAGCCGGCGGCACGGAGGACAACAGCTCGGAGGACAGCGGCAGCGGAGGTGTTGTCGACTAGAAATTTATAAAGTCGCATCTTTATTTGTATGGAAAAATTTGTGGTCGAATAATAAAATGTCTCAATTTAGACCTTTGTCTCGATTAATTCGTGAAAGATTTGTTCAAAAATAGTGATCAATTCAATTTCTACCTCGAATTAATTTCTGTGCCGAATTAATTTACATTAATGCCTGGACTGCTGACCGGCGCGGGGTTTTTGGTCCCGGTTGTTGGCATGAACTGGGACCAATGCCTCGCAGAGAGCCACGTGTGCATCGCGGGGTCATTGGTCCCGGTTCGTGCCATAAACCGGGACCAATGCTTACATATGAACCAGGACCAATGCCCTGGTGGCATGAACCGGGACCGGTGCCTGGCATTGGTCCCGATTACGGAAACGAACCGGGACCAATGGAATTTGGGCGCTGGACCAAAGGCCCTCTTTCTACTAGTGGACGCGACCCATCTGTCCGCTCCTGGCCAATAGGGCCACGCCGTCTTTTTTTCGAATTTCAAACCGAGACATTTCGTGCGTAAACTGGCAAAGTTTGTACGTAATTATACAAAATATTACATTCAAAACATAAAAAAGAAAAAACTGGCCCTAGCCCTAGCTACTGACGATCTCCCCGCCACCGACGCCGCCCCGTCCATCTATGGACCGAGGTCGATATACTCCGGCAGCGTCCAGAGGTGGGATGGCAGCAGTCCTGGAGCTAGCGTTGGTGCGGGTGCGGGAGGTGTCGGCTGGTCGATCACCTGGCCTGTCCACGCATCCGTTTTCACTAGCAACGGCGGAGTGTACCACCCCGACGCGGGTGGAGCAGGCCACTCCGACGCGGGCGGAGTATCCCACCCCCTTAGCGGCTGCGCTTGGGGCGGTGGTGGCGACAGCGACTGCCCCGCGTTCACCTGTGCCACCAGGCGAGTGAGCTGGATGGCCTCCTGGTAGTTATCCCACATCCGGTCCTCCTCCCTCATGCTGGCCGCGATGGCCTGCTCGAGGAATGCGTCCTCATCGTGGCCCCACGCTAGGACCTCCTGGTACTCTGGGGGCACGTGCGTGGCGGCAGATGCGGAGGACAACCCCTCCTCCTCTTTAACGATGATGTCGAGGTCGGCATCCGTGTGGTTGACGGTGCCGTCGTCGGCTGGCTCGGAGGTGGGGAGGTCGCGAGGGCCCCACGGGTCAAACTCGCCGCGATAGGTGCTGAGACGGCACGCCGTCTACTCCCACTCAAGGAACTTTTTCCAAAACGCCTTGTTCTAGTAGGCACGGTCGAAGCGGAAGGTCGGCCAGAGCTGGCAGATGTGGCGGACGATCTCCTCGAGTGCCCTACCCTCCTTGGGTGCGGGTGGCACCGGCACCCGCTCCTGGTCGAGGTGCCAGCCCGTGGGGAGGGGGACATCGTGGTGGGCGATGCCTCTCCCCTCCCCCCACCGCTGCTCGCACTCCGCCACGCGGAAGTAGCGGCGGTCCCGAGCTGGCCCATTCTCCTCCTAGCGCGCGACGGGGGCGCCGATGAAGTCCTGCGCCCGGGGCGGCGGTGGCACAATCCCCCGAAGGAAGGACGGCATGCCGCTCCCCTGACAGCGCCGGCCGGTCGAGCCGGATCCGCCGGCCTCGTGGTCGTTCTTGGACTTCTTGAACCACCCGAGCTTCTCCATCGCAGGAGAGGGCGACGATGGTGGCGGTGGCTGTGGCGGGATGCTGGGTGGCTCCGGCGATGGCGATGGCGAGAGGAGGGAAGGTGTGCGGGACCGACGGTCATAGGGGCCTGCTTAAGTAGCCCCTGCCGGTGGGAGCACGCGCAGGTCCTCGCGTCATTGATGGGGATTGGGGAAGGCTGGCGTGGTTGCGTCTGACTCAGTGCCGCTGTTCAGGCTGCCGCTCGCGCCTCTGAATCGGTGTTGCAGTTGTGTCTGAATTGGTGTCGCGGTTGCCTCTGACTCGCTATGGACGCTGACGGGTGGGCCAGTAGCGCGCGCCGGGGAGGACACGCACGCGATGGTCACGCAAATTAGGTGCGGCGATGGGTCGAGCCGGACGCGTCGATCCGGATGGGTCGTGCCGCTGGGAGACCGCGTAGGCCACGCACGTCCGCGCGGACGCGTTCGGACGCGCCTGGGCGGGTTGGGTCGGCCCGGTGGAGATGCCCTTATACAAGGAAGCAAAGCAGCGGTATCTCGGACTACAGAGTACAGACAGCTCGGAGAGGTACTGTGGCGCTACAATACCTCCGTCTCAAAGCTTTAAGCTTTAAGGTTTTTTTAAATTCAAAGTTATAAATTTTTTTACTAAACTTTCAGAAAAATCTATGGTATTATATACATACCATGTGAAAATATGTCTCATGATGTATCAAAGGGTACTGTGCGCCTTCATCTCGTGCTAGTGTCAGTAATCTTTGCTAGGTGCTCCATTGACCTATTTGTAATTTTTATTATTTTTGGGACTCTTTGTACTGCTATTGATGATTATTTATAGATTTGTGGAATTTTGCAAAGAAAGAATACGTATTATAAATATTAATATTTTTATAAAAATTTGATCAAAGGTTACCTAATTTGATTTGACTTTTGGAAAAAAAGTGACTTAAGCTTTGCAACAGAGATAGTATTATTTGCTAGTTCGCGCTTGTAGCACACCATTAATGTTTATCTATAAACCTCGATGATCATTACTCTATAACTTAAGCTTGAGCGCATGCAAGCGCTGTGAGCCATCGGGGAGGCTCCCCAATATTTCTAAACCCACTATTAGTTATGCAGGAACTATGTATTTTATTCCATGTCCATCTCTCAAGCACTAAAATACACCACAGAAGATCCTTTTGAGTACCTTTCGACTTTTCATCACATTCCGAGTCTGCATGCCGCATGTGATTTTATCCTTCGTGTAAGCTCTCCCTTCTCTTTATTCTTCAGTATTTAAAGCACCAAACGACCCAGACCTATATCCATCCATAATCTTATTTCTTCTCCGATTTGGAGCACATGTAAGATGACATATATTTCGCTTTGATCTCTGATTTGCAAGTCATTTAAAGAAGAGTGGTTTCTAAGAGATAGCTTGTTAACATACATAGCGAAAATGATTGTAATGCATTCTGATTGGAATTATTTATGAATCCGGTACGATACGACATGCGCAATTCGACTAAAAATTGTTAGTTCTTCTGGTTGGAATTATTTATGAATTCGGTACGATACGCCGTGTGCAATTGGACTGAAAATTGTTAGTTCTCCGTTATCGAAGAGTATAATTTGTCTCCATGCTACCTCTTATTTTAGATGTCTAAATATGTTGTCAATATTTATTGAGCGTATAATGACAACGTATGTTGCTATGTGTTTATTGTAAAAAAAATATATACTCAGCACCATGCATGCTGCCGCTGCCTCTCCTGATTTGTTCCACTACCTGTGGGCCAGGGTGGGTGGTGCACGATAGCGCGTTGACGTCCACGCGTGCCGCTTCGTGATTGATTCACTCTACTCCAATCTCTTCCATGGATATTTCTGTGGGTATGCGACCTTATCAGGTTTGTTGTTGTCTTTTTTCATCCGGTAGTGGGTTGCTTTTCCTTGGGTCTCTTTGGGGTTGGTTAGGATTGATTTGGCCTGTGCACATGATTGTAGGAAAGAGCCTCCAGGACTTGCAAAGGCTTTACCCGCGCAGCTACAACGGGAAGCCGCCGTTGTCGACGAAGTTGCCCCTTCCGCTCGGGCTACTGTCCTGGCCTTGCATCCGCCTGAGCAACCATGCCACGAAGAACGCCAATTACAAGATGCTCTCTTGATCTGCAATGAAAACCAGGTGATCTGCCCCACGTCCTCACCGCCTGCTGTCACTTGCGAGGAGGCTGCCACATTTTCCGGTGACGTGGACTCCATCCTCGTCCGAGATTTCCAAGTTGGCTGCTCTGGTTCTCTGATATGGCGCCCACACCGCGCCACCCGTGGCGGCCAACACGCCAAGCCATCTGTGGTGGAACTGGTCTTTATGCCGTACGACCACCGGGAGCTCCCGGGGATGGATGCGAGCTAGCCGCCAGCTTGGATGTGCTCATGTACACGAGGGATCTAGGCGGTGCTACTGCTGCTAGCTACCTGCTTGGGTGCGCATAGGAGCTAGGTGACGATGGATGCGAGCTAGCTAACTCCCCATCCCTTGTCGCGTCCATGACGAGGTCGGCCTGAAGCACTATGTTCTGTAGGTCAGTCGCGAGGTCCCATCTCGGTGGTATTGGTCTGCACACAGGCTATGGACTCCTCCACAGTATGGTTCTGGGCTGCCCGCGACCTGCTTGTGGTAATGTCGTTGTTCCGCCGCTTGCACGAGGGAACAACAGGGAGGCGCACACCCACGACGCATGCAGACACACACGTGGTTTTCTGTGGCGGCACTTGGCTTCCTACAGATAGCGTGCAGACATCACACAAGTGCGGGAGGTAACCGAACGGCGACTTGTAGCATTGGGGTTGAGCTGTGCGGCAGCGACCAAGGCGACTTGCAACCGCGTGAGTGATCGGCGGCCAGCATAGCTGGCTGGTCATCGTGGCTTTGGGCATGGGAGGTAAACATCATTGCTGCTAGCACACGGTGGCGCGGCGTCGGCGTGGCATGCCGTGACACGAAGGACTAGATGCAAGTGGATACCCTATGGTGCTAGAGGCTCGTCTCAGAAGTGATGCGCGGCGTTGGCGCTCCTCCGTTCTGTATGCCTAGTGCTACCCTACGCCAGTCCTTTTACAAGATGTCCCCAGGGACTAAGCAATCAACGCCCCAATTCAAAGATCAAGGTCCTTCCGGTGCCAGGTTTTCCTTTTCCATTATATTAATCTGCCTTGACATCTCCATATGGTAGTATTGATTGATTGTTGTAATATTATAGCGTACGGATCGATGTTACCTCTAATTTTTGTTTAACGCTTTGAGCTACACTTGTAATCAATTGCCATATTACAAGTAGTAGTTATTGTAGTAGTAGTAGTATCACATCATGTATTTATGGATGGATCTTGCCTCTTATTCTCCTGTCAAATAGTTAGGAAGTGTACAAATGCAAATTATTCTCCTAATATTACTGATTTTAATTTGCACCTGTGTAATTGCTATCAGTACAAAGTGACAAACATAAAAGAAAATATCGCTTAACCAAATGGAACATTATTTGTGGACCGAAAGATCGGGGGAGGGGGGGGGGGGGGGGTTAGGAGTTGAGGTTCTCGAATTAAAGAACAAAATTTTACTCGCCAAGTGATTGTTTAAACTTTTGAATAAGGATGGGATTTGGCAGGAATTATTGGAAAATAAGTATTTGCATTCCAAAACGCAACCACAAGTGAAAGTCAAGCCATCCGACTCTGCATCTTGGAAAGGGCTTATGCGGGTAAAGAAAGAGTTTTTTCTAGAGGGTCATTCACGATTAAAAGTGGTTGTAGTGCACATTTTTGGGAGGATGTTTGGTTAGGCGAGACTCCTCTAACTGTTCGGTACCCGTCGCTTTATGCCATTGTGCAAAGAAGAGAAGTTTCCGCCGCACACGTTATGTCTAATGACCCTCTAAACACTGCATTCCAAAGAAATTTAACCGGACCTAGATGGCCAAGTTGGCTACATTTAGTGAATCAATTAATAGATATACATCTTCAAGAGGGGATGTTGGGGATATACTTTCCGGGTATCCTGACAGTTCCTCACTGACCAGGGTGGCCCACTTCGGGTTAGAGCTTTGCTTCACGGGCGGCCTAGTCAGGGAGAAAGACGGAGTCCAATCCGGCTACGGGAAGGCCCAGAAGACTTACCGACTTAGGCCCATAATGTTACTTGTAGTTCAAGATGTACTCTGTAACCGACTCTTATACGTAGCCGGAGAGATCTCTCCTATAAACCCTAGGCCGAATATCTATATAAGCCGTCCTAGGGAGAGCCTTTAGGGCACACCAATACTTTAGACCCTCAACTCGCACAGGCGAAACCCTTGTAACCCATATTCCGGCTCTGCCATATTATTGGATTGCTAGCAGGAGTAGGATCCGTCCAAAGCTGGCGGATTCGAACCTGGGTAAACTTGTGTGCTCGCCGTCCCGGAACACCATACGTCTCACACCCCTCTCTTCCGCACGCCTCGAGGACCCCCTCATGGCGTACTTGTCATCAATCCGACGACAGTTGGCACCCACCGTGGGGCAAGTGAGCTTCGGATCTGCGTTCCGAGCGGAATCTGCAAGAATCGGAATCGGCGAGACTATCGCCGTCGGTCGCATCCTCTACGCCAGCGACGTCCCTCTCATCGTTCTCGACGAGACTTGGATTCCGTCCAGGGAGGCCGTGACTGCTTACACAATCATGTCTTTCGGTGAGATCGATGTTTACATCGGTTTCGCTGAACCTGCCCAACCCACCCCAGCGGTGATGATAGAGGCAGAAGAATTTTCTGGGTCCCCTTTGTCCGCGGAGGCGGCAGAGTTCCGGATCTCAGAAAACAATAATCCCACCCAGCCCGCACCAATTGCGGAGATAGTGGAGAAACCCGAACCTGAAGAAGACCTAGCGGACCAAGTCGAATTTGGAGTGGATCTCTCCGGAGAAGCCGGATCCCAGATCGACCCACCCGTGGACGTCGAAATCCAGGAGGAGCATATCAACGACACTGATTCCGGCTCTGATGATGCCGGAACAGATAGGCCTTTCCTAAGGTACACACTACGATGTATGACACTGCAAGGCGAAAGCGCAGATGCAATCCTCGAAACCATCAAAAGTTTCGATATGGCTGATCGCGAAAGCCGCAGGTACCTCAGGAAGCACGCGTCGCACTTTGTCGGATACGTGGGATCCGGATCCGGCTCTGCCGATGCCGGAGAAAACACCGACTCTGTGCTGGAGGCAATTGGAACAAACACTGATGAACCCGCATCTTCAGATGAGTCGATGACATCAGCAGATTTCCGAAAGTTCTCCGCGGAACATGAAGAGGAGTACAACTCCAAAACTGCAGAAGAAGGAGAAGCCATGGATGAAGGATCCGGGGAACACTCTCCCAAAACGCAAGATGACATGGACGTCGGAGATAATCCCGAGGTCCAGATGTCCGAAAGTACCGATCAGAGCTTGACTCCGGGAAACGGACCCAAAGCCATCTTTGCTACCGGCGCTGCCAAGAAGGCAAAGAAGAAGAACAAGAAAAACAAGACCCCGGCAAAAGACCCTCTGACAGAGGAGGTGATTGCCGAGGAATACGAGGAAGACTCAGATGGAGCACTTATCCCAGACGAGCCGAAAAAAGAAGCATCGGTGGATGGACACGTGATCACAGAAGGTGCGCGTAAACTCATCGATGCCGCATTAACCACACCTATCCCTACAGCTGCAGAACTCACTGCAGATGAGCTAGACGAAAGGGCGCAAGCCCTAGAAGCGCGTCGTCAACAACTCCTCGATGAAGCCAAAAACATCGAGCTGGAGAAGAAACGCATGTCAAACAAGGAATACATGTCTCGTCTACATCAGAAGACACGGAAGCGTCACACAGATGACAACCAATTCCCTCGTGTCCATGCCGTCCTTTTTGGAGATGAGATGGGGAAACCACGGAAAGATAGCAATGGAGATTGGGTATACCCAACGCCAGTACAAAATACCGTGGCAACCCGAGAAATTCTATCGGCTAATCCAGGACCAGAAGAGATCCGCTTGGGCACCAAGCTACTCAACAAGGGACTGGAGCAGCAAAAGGTAGCCCTGTACGGAAGTCAAAAACTGGTCTCGGATTCTGACCAATGTCGCACAGATCCGGCATGGGCTGACATAAAACCCCATTACGTTCGGGCACAGTACCATCACCCTGAACGCAGGGAGGACAATTATTCAAGAACCGGATCCTCGGGACAGCATCGCAGAACCACGCATAACTGGAGCAACATCGCTCCAGCGGCTGAAAAAGACGCCATCGCTGCCCTGAATCCGATGAACCCTCCCCGACAAAGGGGAGAAGATAAGGAGAAACGTCGGGAGGAGGATCATCAGAGAACGCCACCTGCTAGACACGAGAACCATCCGACTGAGACTCACCATAGTGGGAACGACGGACGAAGAAACGACGGAAACCATGTCGGTACAAGCCGGTAGGGGGCTCGTCGTAGTCAAGCTGCTCCACCCTCTCCACCACACAGTCATCACAACGGCTCCCATGGAGGGCAAGGAGGACGACATGGCGGAGGAGGTGGTGGCAGAAGCCGAAGTCCAGCTCCACGACACCGCAGCCACAGCCGGCATTCGGGACGATCTCTATCCCCGAACGACACAAGGCACAGGATCAATTCCAACATAGAGGCTCGGCGCTATGAAAACGATGACGTGTACATGGGCCCAAAGTGCTTTGGTCCACGCATCAGAGCTACAAAATTCCCGGAAGGATTTACTATCTCAAGACATATCCAAGCCTACGACGGCATTGCTCGGCCAGACACCTGGTTACAGGATTTCTTCCAAGCTTGCTGCATTGCCAAAGGCGGAAACAGCCTGGTCGCAACCCGATATATCCCACTTATGTTGCGGAATATGGAACGATCATGGCTCAATGAACTTCCGGTAAACACCATCCATAACTGGTATGATTTAAAAAGCGCATTCTTTCGGAATTTCGAAGGCACATATCGGAGGCCCTGTACGATTGGAGACCTACAACGTTGCACCCAAAAAGCCGGAGAAACTTGCCGGGATTACCTCATACGATGGATCGACACCAAGAACTCCTGCGAAGGAGTAAACGATCAAACTGCGATTGAAGCTTTCATCACAGGTCTCCCTATTGGTTTACTACGTCATCGCTTGAAATGTGACAAGGTTACTGATTTGGGAGAGATGATAGAAACAACGAGCAAGTATGCAGATGCTGATGATGATGCAGAAGGACTACTCAATGCCCTAGCTGTGCCTCAGTCGGCAAAACAATCAAAGCAACAAGATCAGAAGCGCAAAAACACATCGGAAGAAAAACCCAACGCGGAAATAGCAGTAGTCACTACTATTTCCGGGTCTGGAGGACGAGGAGGACGTGGTGGAGGCCGCGGGCGTGGCCGTGAGACATCAAGGGTCCAAGGTAGAGGAGAACAACAACCAGGCAAAACCTACTCTTGGGCCGACATTGCCAATAACCCATGTGTGCATCACTTAGACGCCAATGGGGGCTCGTCCCACACTAACGCTGAATGTCGTTTTAATGACGACATCAAGAGAGATGATACCGCAGGCTACAAAGCTAAGCGGAAGAAGGGAAAGAAAAATCCCGAAAAAGACAAGGAGACCAAGGAAGATTCTGACATGGAGGAAGTTGATGCTTAAAATCCCAAGTCGGAAGGGAAGACAACTTTTCCCACCAAGAAGGACACTTATGTCACCTTTCTCGGATCTCAACCAGCAAAGGTCAAGAAAGCAGTTCTACACGAGCTCAATGCAACAGTTCCGGTTATCCCCCAGTATTTGGACTGGTCGGAAGTGGCAATCAGGTTTGACCGCGATGATCATCCGCCTAAGTTACACAAGCGAGGAAAATACGCCTTAATCGTCAACCCACTTATTGACGGTTATGGCTTCTACAAGACCCTCATGGACGGTGGTAGCAGCATCAATATTCTCTATGTCGAAACGCTACGCCGGATGAAGATCTCAGAGACCTAGCTAAACCATAGCTCTGTGATTTTTCATGGAGTAGTCCTAGGAAGACAAGCTAATTCCCTGGGAGAGATCACTTTGGATGTTCCCTTTGGAACTCCAAAGAACTATCGGACAGAGGCACTTTCCTTCGAAGTGGTCCCGTTCAAGAGCGCACACCACGCTATATTCGAACGTCCGGCTTATAGGGCCTTTATGGCTCGTCCATGTTACATTTACAATATGATGAAAATTCCAGGTCCCAACGGCATGATCACCATCAGGGGAGACCCGAAGAAAGCACGAGAGTGCGAGGATGGAAATGCCGCCTTTGCTGAAGCCGTGTTGCACGCCCAGGAGTATCAGGAGATCAAGAAGAGCATAGATCCGTCCGAGATGCCCGCAACAAAGAAAGAGGTTACTAAGCCAAATCCGGAGTTCAAGGCATCAGAAGAGACGACGAAAGCACCGTTGAAGGATGATGGCCCCTCCAAGGTGACCTAGATAGGCGTAGGCCTAGATAACGCATAGGAAAGCGTGCTCGTCAAGTTCCTCCAAGCAAATCAAGATATCTTCGCATGGCAGCCATCTGACATGACTGGAGTACCTAGGAAACTTGTCGAGCACTCTCTAAATGTAAACCCGAACGGTAAACCCGTCAAACAGTCCTTACGACGGTTTGGTGACGAAAAGCATAAGGCAATAGCTAAGGAACTAGCACGGCTCGAATTAGCCGGATTCATAGAAGAGGTCATCCACACTGAGTGGTCGGCCAATCCTGTAATGGTCCCTAAAAAGGACACCACTGATTTAAGGATGTGTGTTGATTATACTACCTTGAACAAGGCTTGTCCAAAAGATCCGTTCGCTCTGCCTAGAATTGATCAAGTTATCGATTCTATGGCAGGCTCAGAACTCCTCTGTTTTCTCGACGCATATTCCGGTTATCACCAAATTCGGATGAAGGAATCTAACAAAATCAAAACTTCATTCATAACCCCCTTCGGAACCTTCTGTTTTGTTACGATGCCCTTTAGGCTGAAGAACGCAGGAGCTACGTACCACCGCACGATGGAGCGTTGCCTCCACGACCAACTCGGACGCAATGTACATGCATACGTAGATGATATCGCGGTGATGTCCAAAAAGAAGGAAACACTCGTTTCTGACTTGGAGGAAACGTTCGCCAATCTACGAAAATACAATATCATGCTTAATCCGAAGAAATGTTTCTTTGGAATACCAGCCGGAAAATTGTTAGGTTTTATCGTGTCTCAAAGAGGCATAGAGGTGAACCGCGATAAAATCAAGGCTATACTCAATATTTCCAGGCCAACTCGTCTGAAGGACGTACAAAGATTAACTGGTTGCATTGCTGCGGTCAGTCGATTTGTAAGCCGGCTTGGTGAAAGAGCCGCACCATTATACAAACTCCTGAAGAAGACCAAAGATTTTGTCTGGCCTGACGAAGCTGAAGCTGCACTGCAAGACCTGAAGAAAGTACTCTGATCTGCTCCTATCCTCGCAGCGCCGGAACCTCTGGAACCGATGTTGCTTTATATTGCTGCGACAAATAAGGTCGTTAGTATCGTCATAGTGGTGGAGAGATCAGAGGAAAATCAGGAACACTTGGGTGCAACATCCGACTTACTTTGTCAGTGAGGTCTTGACAGAATCAACACAGCGATATCCGCACTATCAAAAGTTGGCTTACTGTGTTTTCCTAGCATCTCGTAAGTTACGACAATATTTTCAGGAGCATCCAAGTACCGTGGTGAGCAAAGCTCCCATGAGAGACATAATCAACAATAGCGACGCCACAGGACGTGTCGCCAAATGGGGCATAGAGCTCTCAACTTTCGATATTGAGTATAAACCTTGGACAGCAATCAAATCCCAGATCCTTGCCGACTTTGTCGCTGATTGGACAGAGATGAAGGAGAACATGGTCCTCCCTGAGTTGGAATACTGGACCCTCTTTTTCGATGGGTCCAAGGCTCGAGGAGGCTCGGGGGCTGGCGTGTTGTAGATCCACTTCACAGCGACAAATAATATTGCCGAGTATGAAACACTGCTGCATGGAATCCGGATTGCCAAAGATATTGGCATCCAATGTTTTATGTGTTACGGAGATTCAGATCTTGTTGCTCAGCAAGTCTTGGATATTTGTAATGCAAATAAGCACATGGCAGCATATAAAGCTATCGTGGATGACTTATCTAAATCGTTCGAAGGGTTTGAAGTTCAACACATCCCTCGAGCAGAAAATGAGGAAGAAGTTGCACTATCTCGAATAGGCTCTGCGCGGAAAGAAGTCCCGGATGGCGCATTTTTAGAGCACCTCAAAGTTCCCTCGATAAAGGGAGTAGATGAGGAATATCTGACCAAATCCGACTCACCTTTAATAGCAGTTCTGGCTGTAATTCCTAGCTGGACTCAACCCTACCTCGATTATTTGGTAGATGGCAAATTACCCGAAGACGAGGTGCTGAGCTGGCAGATTATTCGACGAGCAAAAGCCTATACTATTGTTAAGGGTGAGCTCCAGAAACAGAGTGTTTTTGGGGTTTTTCAGCGCTATGTATCTCCGGAAGAAGGAGTGGAAATCTTAAGGGAAATCCACGAAGGCGAGTGTGGTCACCACGCTGCAGCCAAATCTTTAGTGGAAAAAGCTTTTCGACATGGATTTTTCTGGCTTACAGCTCAGGCACATGCCGAACGATTAGTCAAGACATGCAAATGCTGCCAAAAGTACGCCAAACAAGCTCATGTTCCGGCTGATCAGCTACGAACAATACCTATAACATGGCCTTTTCTGGTCTGGAGGCTTGATATGGTAGGACCTTTTAAACGAGCTCCAAATGGATTTACTCACCTCTTAGTGATGGTGGATAAATTCACCAAGTGGATCGAGGCTAAAACTGTCACTAGTTGTGACGGAGCAACAACCAAAAGATTTGTCGAGGATGTTATAATCCGGTATGGTTATCCGCATAGCATTATCACGGACAACGGGAGTAACTTTTCTATGGGAAAATTGGCCGAATTCTGCGATGAGCAAAATATTCGGCTTGACATTGCGTCAGTCGCACATCCATAGGCTAACGGACAAGTCGAAAGAGCAAATGGTTTAATTCTACAAGGCTTGAAACCAAGACTCGAAGCACCACTACGACATGCTGCGGGGGCTTGGGCAGAAGAACTACCTTCTGTAATTTGGAGTTTACGAACAACTCCGAACAGTTCAATAGGATACCCACCTTTCTTCTTGGTCTATGGCGCAGAAGCAGTTCTTCCTAGTGATTTAATTCATACTTCGCCTAGAGTGGCCACATATATCGAAGAGGATGCCGAGATTTCTCGACAAAATGATCTCGACTTAGTCGAAGAAGTCTGCGTCGTTGCTGAAATGAGATCTACAGCCTATCAGCAGAAGTTACGCAAGTATCATAGCCAGAAAGTCCGAAATAGATCTTTCAATAAAGGTGATTTGGTTCTCCGGCTTGTGCAACAAAGAAAACACAAACTTTCCCCAGTATAGGAAGGGCCCTTTTTAGTTAGTCGAGTATTGCACAATGGATCGTACTACTTAACTGACATGAGGCCAGTCAAAGAAAGACCTGCTACTAAGAAGAGAAAGAGAGCTGGAGGCAGTACAAATCCAGATGAGTTAGACAAACCTTGCAATATTGCTCAGCTACGTCCCTTTTATTCTTAGTTTATCCTTCTTTGTAATCATATATATGTACATGTTCTGTGAGAAATAAAAGTTTTGGTTGCCTCAAGTTTTTTCTGAGAAGTTCTTAAACCATCTTATTTTCGAATGATCATGTCATAGTCGAAAATCCCAGAATGCTTGAAAGTACTTTATGCTCATGTTCGTTCTGGTCTAGATTTCCGATTCTAAAACTGCTACCTTCGGGTATAACTCTAAAAATTCTAGTCTTTACTTTGGTTATTTGTCTGATTGCTGGATGCGGGCATTTTCCGAGTAGTGAATTGTTGGTACTGGAAGCCGACTTTGTTTTCGAGTTTAAACTGGTTTAGCAATTGAGCTCCGTTGCTCGGCAAAGTTTCCGGATGAAGGTTTAGCCGGCTCACGAAAGGGACAAGGCGGAAAGCCAGATAAACGATAAGTAGAGACGAAAAAGTATAAGTGCTTGTGTAAATATTTCAGGCACGCAAAAATTTCAAAAGTCAAAAGTGCTGAATAAGTTCAAAAGCTTAGCACTAGCAAAAAGTCATAGTACTTAATATTTACAAGCGCATCATATTCTTTCACAGAATAATACATAAGTTTGTGGTCTATGATGCAGGAGGAGATGAAGGAGCTGTCGGCTCGCTGGTCACTCTGCCTTGATATCGTTCCGAGATGTCCGGATCCGAGGTGGTCCGCTCATCGTCGGAAACTTCTTCGGCTTCTTCTGGAGGAGGAGGCGGGGTATCCACGCGGGTGAAGAAGGGCACCTCATAGCTGGTCAGATCAGCTACGTGGCACCCATATCCGGTGCAGGAGTGAATGATGGCTTGAAGGTCCTGCTCCTGGCCGTCTTCATCTACCTTGCAGTACCCTCTGGTCACTTGCCATATTTCCATGTTTCCATGGTGGCTCATGACCATGGTGAGAGCGTTCTGCGCAGCAGTCCGCGCGTAGGACATGTTCCAGTCTCGAACAAGCTACGGCATCTCCGTGGCCTTCTCCCGCACCTAGAAGTGCGACATGCTTGGCATGTCCGGAATCCTGAGAGACTCGCCAATGTCCTCAAGGGACTGGCGGTAGTCATGAAGAAGATCATCGACTTGGGTAAGCCGGTGGGTGCGGGGCTCAGATGAGGAAGAGTCCCTCAAGTTCAGAGGACCTATACACAAAATAAAGATAAGAAAAAACCGACATTGATAAGAGTCGAAGAAAAAGATAAGTCAGAGAGGTGCAACGTACCGAAAATGACGTCGTCAACCTTGGTCTTCTCCTCCTGGAGACTCTGGAGTTCAGCCCGGAGCGCCTGGGAGATGTCCTTCTCTCTGCCAAGCTCATTCTTGAGGTCCGAGATAATTTTATCTTGAGCGGCAATCTTGCGATCGCGCTCTTCAGTGGCCATGGAGGAGGATTCCAGGACTTGAGCTATGCTCGTTTCATGATCCGCCTTGAGCTTATCCAATTCTTGGCAAAGTCCCTTGTTCTCCACCACCAAGGTCTTGAGGTTCTCGGCCTCTTCAATCATAGCGATGGATTGTTTCACCAACGCTGTAAGTCAAAAAAGAACAACTGTTCAGAAAAATTCGACATTGAAAAAAAATACAAGGTTTGAATCTCGGAATATTTACCTTCGGCTTCATCCTTGGCTACTTTGAGCTCAGCATTTTTAAGCCGGAGAGCTTTGATCTCTCTCCGCTTATCACAGACATTGGTCAATAATTCCTGGTTATAGGAACATACTTTCTGTAAGTCAGAAAGCTACTTAAGACTCGGGCTAATATTTTTGCTAAATATCAGCACGAGCCTTGGGGGCTACACTAGTTCGTTCTTTGGCATCCTAATGAAGCATAAACCTAGATTCTATATCCTACTTCATGCTTGGGGGCTAGAGGATATGATATAGCATAAGGTAAAAACAAGAGTTGGAATTCCGACTTACATATTGCTCGCGGGTGAGTTTATCTAAACCCACGTTCACTTCAGCTGCCACTTTCTCGGCGAGGGTAAGAGGGATTACCGGGACTATTGGAAGCTCGCCAGCCCTAATCCTCTCATCGCGAAGGCGGACTTGAGCGAGAAGATCAGAGAACTTGACGTCCTATTCTTCTTGCGCTTCCTCTTTGGGGGATAGATGGCTTTTGTCCAGGACTTGCCTGGCTAGCCGCTGGATCTCCTCTGCAGATTTCCGGGTCAGGCCAAACTTGGCAAGACCCGGATTGCTGAGGAGGTTTTTGGCGAAGACTTCAGCCGAGGGATCATTACCCGAAGAGGGTTCACCCTTATCTTGAGCTGACGCACTCGTGGTGACGTCAGTATGCGACCCAAGGATCGTCGGCTCCGCTTGAGGAGCTGGATCTTCTGCAATCACCGGAGAAGGGATGATCGCCGGAGTTGCAGAAGGTTGAGGGGCCGGAGTCGGAGGAGCCACGGCAGGGGAAGCTATTGTAAGTTTCGTCTGATGCAAGGGCTTCGAAGAAGTCCCTTTCCCCTTGCCCTTGATGATTAATTTTGCTCTGAGAAGGTAGTAAAGTCGGAAACATTACATCTCGGAAAGAAACTTGAGTAAATAACAAAGGCGGAAAAGTTGTGACAGAAGGTTACCTCTTCACGACTGGCACCTCCTTTGTGCCAACTGCCACTGTTGGAGCTTTGCGCTTCCTGAGCGCAAGATCCGGCATTGGGACTACTTCCGTCTCCTGAGAAAACTCAGGAGGGTATCCTTTGAGCGGAGCAAGTTCCGACTCGGGGATGTCAGCAAGCTGAAAAGAGAAAACATATCAGTATTGCAGTTTAATTCAAAGATGGAAACACATAAAAGATGTGATGATAAAAGCTTACCGGCACCACGGGACTTTCCGCCGTGTGCATGTCCAGAGAAACCTCTGGAATCAGCTTCTCGATCCGCTCTTTGATCAGCCACTTGATTTGGCTTATGTAGCCCTGAGTGGTGTAGGCCTTGGGGCTGATGCGGAGGGAGTCGGTCAGGGAAGACGTGACAGAGTGCATCAGTCTATCCCCGTGGTACTGAAGTGGTTGGATCCGGTGTGAGACCCAGCAATGGACCAAGTCGTATCCCTTCAAACCACTATGCTTAATCAGATATTCGATCCGCCTTTTGGCAAGGATCAGATCATCTGTGAGAGCCGGAGCAGCCTCGTCCCAGGAAGGCTAGGCCGTGGCGGCTCCATCAACAAAAACCGGCAAAGCAGTATCTTTGCCGGGAGCCGGAATATCCCTATGGTAGAAAAAAGTGGTTGCTATTGTTTGACCGAGTCACTGGCAGAAATTTTGGAATATGCCCGGTCTCGTCTAAGAGAAAAACTAATGGTGCCGGTGATATAAGGAACACCGACAGTGATCGAATTCCTCCGGACATGAAAGTAAAACCGGAAGAGAAGCAAACTCGGCCTAATGCCGAGAAAGCCCTCGCAAAGCGGAACATACGCGCTCATTTCTAGAAGAGAATTGGGAGGAAGATTGTGGAGTTGAACTCCATAGTGATCTATCACCTCGGAGAAGAACTCCGAGGGAGGAAAAGACAGACCTCGGTCCAGATGAGTGCCGAAGTGGACTCGCTCGCCCTCGCGTGGGCTAGGGATGGTTTCACCGGAGCCACTCCGCCAGTCGCCGGCGGTGAGAAGCCCCTCCTTCTCCATGTTCTTAAGGCCTGCTTCGTCGAGGGCGCAGGGGATCCAGATTCCCCTGAAGCTTTCCTTCTCCGCTGCTGCTTCTGCCTTCGCCGCCGCCGCTGCCGCCGCCAAACTGGAAGAAGAAGATGAAGCCATTCTCTCCGGTGGAAAGGTCACCTTAAAGGGGTGGTGTTAGGAGCTTTGTGGAGAGAGAACGAGGAGGCTCTGTGCGCGCAGGAGGATTGGGAGGAAAGGAACGGCAAAAGACTGGTGGAAAGGAGAAGAAGAAATCCGAACCCCTTATATCCACCTACCTGCGCCAAGATTCGTGCAAACGCTATAGTGTAACCGCCACGCGTCGTGGAAAGAACTGTGAAGGGCCCGCGCGATGATTGCGTCGCCTCGATCTCCACGCACGCATTGAAACGGCGCCTCGGTTCCGCGGACTGCGGACCCACTAACGGTTGTGCTGATGGAACGCCTGTCAGATGACGTGACTTGACCATGCTTGTGTCAGGTGGCGTTAGAGACCAAGTTTCGGCTTAGTTTAAAAGCGAGCTGGAAAATCCGAGTAACCAACTGAAGGTCCGACTTATTTTTAAAAGACCAGGATCGTATCTTTTGTTGTGAAGTTTCAGGAACCCTTCAAGATTCTGCAAGCCGAAGATCAATCTAGACGATGATAAATCCGACTTTGGATCTTGGAGGCCTCTGGAGGCTGCTGTTGGGGATATACTTTCCGGGTATCCTCACAGTTCCTCACTGACCAGGGTGGCCCACTTCGGGTTAGAGCTTTGCTTCACGGGCGGCCCAGTCAGGGAGAAAGACGGAGTCCAATCCGGCTACGGGAAGGCCCAGAAGGCTTACCGACTTAGGCCCATAATGTTACTTGTAGTTCAAGATGTACTCTGTAACCGACTCTTAGACGTAGCCGGATAGATCTCTCCTGTAAACCCTAGGCTGGATATCTATATAAGCCGTCCTAGGGAGAGCCTTTAGGGCACACCAATACTTTAGACCCTCAACTCGCACAGGCGAAACCCTTGTAACCCATATTCCGGCTCTGCCATATTATTGGATTGCTAGCAGGAGTAGGATCCGTCCAAAGCTGGTGGATTCGAACCTGGTTAAACTTGTGTGCTCACCGTCCCGGAACACCGTACGTCTCACACCCCTCTCTTTCGCATGCCTCGAGGACCCCCTCATGGCGTACTTGTCATCAATCCGACGACAGGGAAAGGTAAATTTAAATGGAATCTAACTTCATCGGGGGTCTTCTCGGTCAAATCCATGTATCTTGACTTACTAAATGGGAACACAAGGTTCCTATGTAAGTATTTATGGAAAATGAAGGTGCCACTAAAAATTAAGATTTTTATGTGGTTTTTAAATCGCAAGGTTTTGCTAACAAAAGATAACTTAGCAATAAGAAATTGGCAAGGAAGCCAGAAATATTGTTTCTGTGATCAAAACGAGATCGATACAACACTTGTTCATGGATTGTACGTTTGCTAAAGTAGTTTGGTGTATAATCCATATGGCTTTTAATTAAGCTCCCCCCAAAAACATTGATAATCTATTTGGAAACTAGTTACGTGGTTTTCATAAGTTAGAAAAAGTTTAAACACGAGTGGGTGTTTGTTCTTAGCTCTGGGCTATATGGAATTTTTTGAGCAATGACTGTAGGGCTTGAGCCCCACAGTATATTTATTAATAATAAAGAAATAGAGGTCCCCACATGTTTATAAATGTACAACAATGGAAAATAAGAAAAAGAAAAAAATTACATCAGAGTGTGAATCCATAATGACAATTCTTCTAAGTGCTTAGCCTTCACCCTATGCATATACAAGGTGATGTCATGAACAAACCTCCTCCTCCAGGAACTAAAGGATGGCATAATCTTCTGAAATATTGCCTCATTCCGTTGCTTCCATATATGCCACGCTGCCAAGATAACAACTTCTGTGAAAAAAGGCTTAGCAAACTTCTGCCTTGCTATCAGCGGGCTCCCATTCAATTTTGAGATAGTGCCAAATCCTCAAGATGAAGTTATAGAAAAACAACAAGTGTTGCCGGTCTTCTAATGCATGAACAGGGCATAAAACACAATGATCATTATCATTCACCTTCCAATGCCGCCGTTTCAGCATATCTTTGGTGTTGATCCTATCGCTGACCAATAACCATGCAAAAAGTTTGATTCTAAGCAATACTTTTCTTTTCCATATCCATGAATATATTGTGCTCCCCACCACTTCCCGAAAACAGAACATCAAACTCTTCTTTCATGCAGGTTATTCCTATAAGTACCCACTAGATCCGTATGTGGTCTTTCCTCCAGCCAGAGGAGCGAAGGCCGGACATGGCTATTGGGTGCAGCCGTTTGTAAACGGTTGCATGGGACTTATTCACCCTGTTCGGCCGGCGTTTTGACAACAGAATCACATGTTGATGCAACAACTTTTTTTGATCATCGGTTTCTTTAGATGGCTGGTGCATGTTTCAACTTTATGTGACCCATGAGCTGGAAACTTTGTAATAAAGGCCATATGCATCAGTTGATGCAGAGGCCGGGGTGATATCCCCATTTCGAAAAAAAAGTTAGAGAACTATAGAAGAGTGATGTGTGTTTACAATATTTTAGCTTAGTATGACGCCGTCTTGTGTAGTGCATGACTAATGAGTAGATGAATTAGGGAGCTTGAGATGACTAATACACATTCTTTGTCGATGGCAAAGTCACCACAAAATGCCTATCTAGCAGCACTCATGTGTTCATAACAGGTGGGGAAATGACATATTTGTTTCCTCAAACTGATAATGGTGTAGTCTAAGTCACAATTAGAATAATAAAATTTACTCACTTCAGTGTATTGTATATATTCAACTCCCATGGGTAGTTGTTATTTTTTTAGCTTTCTATATATGCTAATGGATGAGGAGACATCTACTATCAGTCCATCAGAAAGTATAAGACAAACATCTAATTCTACCTTCAAACATAATTTGCTAATGCAAAAAAATAATTTTTTTCCAGTGTTTGTAGCGAAGTGAATTGAGCGTTCCTAGATTGGTGTAAGGAGGAACTTGGTTATGCACCTCGATCATTAAACATAAGCTTATATATTAACCAGTTCATATTGTTGTGATGTCAAAGCTTTCAGAAGGATTTTAGTCGTCGGATGATGCCTTCTATTTTTGTTGTTCTTTGTTGGTCAATTGTATATAGTCAATGTATTCATTTAGTAGTTCTTAGTCGAGTCCGGGTATATTTTTTTGGGTTATCCTTTTGAGTTGGCCATAGTATACATTTTCTATACATCATTTTATAATATTCGTTTGTTTAGATTGTTTACTGTACGTCATGTTATTTCCTGTGGACCATATATGTGATAGATCATTTCTGTCGTATGGGCACCTATGTAGCGCTGCCCTGAAGGGCTCCTATGAATGCACAGTTTTTGAGTATGTCACATGAGTTATGTAATAGTAACGTAGAAATTCTATTAATGCCAAATCTATAGAACTGTGCATAGTTGTGGTGTTTTCAGTACTTTCATTGGAATTGTGTATAGATCTTCATCCTCCCAACAATTATCAGACTAATAAAATAAATTTATGTCTTAATAATACATATTGTTTGTTTCAAATACATATATCAGAAGTATATATGAATCAAATGGAAGAGCATTGTTAGAGTAGTGTAAAGATAGAGCAGTCCACAAATGTACAATATACCAGAATGATACAATTCTGATTATGGATGGTCAACTTCGATGGTACTCGCACACACAAAGAATAAATTACATGCACGCATCTGGACGGTATTCCCAGGTCAATCCTCTAGCCATATTTTGTGTGTCATGTGTATGCCCACTAGGTTCACACGGCACGATTTATCGGTTTAGATTTACGTGAGTCGATAAGAAGAAAATGTCCAAAAACCTGAAAGTGCTATACATAACGGTGAGGTGACACGAACAAAAATATCTGAAATTCTACTGCTCTAGCCACGCCATGCCCAAACAAAATACAGACTGCGAGGCAAGCCCGCATACCAGTCTAGTAATTAAATTATGTGTTACGTAACCCCGGCTATTCTATTAAATCCTAACCGTAAATTATACATCTAAGTGTTATAATAATTGAGATGATGTGGTTTAACTTGGTATCACGAAAAACATCCTTATAGAAGATTCCTTGTCACATCTATATAGAATAAAGTGTTGTTCACAAAGCCGTAGCAGCTGGCACATAATTATTTTGCATGTCGCATGGTGTATTACCGAATTTTGTGTTAATCCTTCATAGAGAAACATGGTTAGGAGGCCTGCCCTAAATCTAGTAAGGAGTAATATAACAATAATAAATAAGAAAAATAAACTCGATAACCAAAGTAAAAAAAAAGAACAGTTTATTTATTCAACATAAGCAACGGGTTTACAAAAACACATGGTGGGTAAATTATATGGGGAGCATGCATATGTGTGCATCAAACAGTACACATCCCGAGTCAAAAGACCGTGCTTCAGTGTTCCAATGGATCGGCCTCGGCCCCCCTTAATTGCATTTGGGGCTCTGCGCGAAGTTGCTGACAGGGAACGACTGCTGCATCCCCTGAAGGTCGAACGTTAGCTTGTCACCGACACGCTCCACCCCTTCGAACCCGAGAAACTCAGACTTGACGAACACCCTCACGCCGTGCACATTGGTTATGGATCCGGGCTTGATAACCGCGGTGACGGTGCTGCCATACTTAAAATGAAACTGATCGGCGCCAAGCGTGACGAAGAAGTTGCACTCACCCGGGAAGGTCACCTCCAGAACGCCCTCGTGGAGCTGGAACGACTTCACGCCCTGCGGCAGGAGGCCACGCGGGAAATTGTTTTGCACTAGGATGTCGTATGCTGTCGCGCTCGCAGCGTCTACCGTCAGGTTGGCTGTGGTTGAGGACACCGTGAGCAGGACGGAAGCCATCAGGACAACCAGGAGGAGATGCTGCATGGTCATCGTAGATAGCTGCTTCGATGGGTAGTTGCAAGCTAGTACGAGGGAGGAGATAATTGAGGATGAACCTGGAAGGTCTGGTCATGTATATATAGGCGGACAGCCGAATCATAAACACGATTTTATTTATTTATTACATTTATGTTTTCCTAATTTGTCTCATCGAAACGTTCCTCAAATTAAGCTAAAATATGGTGACCAGAATTAGAATCAAAATTTATTTTGTCCTAATTAAGCATTCCACATTTAGTCATTTTGATTAATTCAAAATCGTTCCTCAAATCTACATAATTGGTACGGACCATATAAGGAGATTGAATCCACATTTATAGACTTAGGGCATATACAATGCTAGAGAAGGCATGTCTTCTCTTAGCTCTCCACATTATTTAGAGAAGACACAAGATATAACTCGTACAATGCATTATCTCTTATTGATGTCTCTAGCAATTAATGAGATTAACTATTTTTAGTAAAAAATTGGTTGGCTAAGGGAAGCCATATGGTACAATGGAGAAAATAGTCTTCTCTTATTTCTAAGAGATCATCCCTTAGCTAAGGGAAGACAACCTTCTCTTTTTTATTTCTCTCTCCTCCAACTAGGCAAAAATCCAACGTGGCAAGCATAAGGGAAGGCTGATGTCACCGTATTGTACATGCCCTTAGAATTCTTTTGGCATAAGTCGACATTTATTGATGAAATCTTCTCTACACACAGTACGATGTTTTACAAATTATAACAGCCTTGTATGGCACTTCTTGTTGGAAAACATGTGAAGGTGAACAATGGCACACATGCCACTGTTTGCTACTCATTTTTACTTTTTTACTAGCTATTTTTATCTTTTGCAAGTATTCGTAAAAGTAACTAATCGGCGTGTGATAAGTTAAGCTTAAAGCTAGAACGAGCAAGAATTTGATTTCTATAAGGCAAAAGTGGACTTGTGCACCAACCGGTATGCCTGTACGAACGGGGTGTGGCGATTCCGGTGGCGATGCATAGGATGCTATCCCGGCATGCCACACACCCGATGTCTCGCCGACAGTGGGCGCGGTGGCTCGTGGGCCATCGCCGAACTATTTGCAGCCAAGGGAGATAGAGCGATTGGTGGAAAGTTTTGGCCTCTAGCAGACCTCGAGGAGGAGGGTGATTAGGGGTACACATGCAGCGATTCAGATCTAGAATCAAGGCTCGCCACCTCCGAGCTAGGCTCACCACAGCCGTGACCGTGGCGGAGCTTTGGGGATGCCTATGCCTACAGAAGGGGAGGTATTTTGCCCCTTGGCGTTCGCGGGTCTAGGTTCCAAGTTAGTGGGACGGCTGAGATGGCCGACTTTCATTCTAGGAACACTCCTAGCATACCCGTGGTGGGGTTGGGTGTGGCTCGCCCCAGAGCCACAACGGTAGTTGCCTCGCGGGGCAGGGAAGCAGCGGTGGTGGCGTCTTTTGAGCTCGGGAGAATGATAGGTGCGAATCATGTGGAACGAACGGTGGTCTCGAATCCTACTGGGCCGGGCCGACCTGATGGGCCTGTTAGAAGCGAAGGGGTACTCTCGGCCGAAGTTCGAGAGGGCTTCCAGCTTGACCGAATGTGCATAGAAAATGAACCTAGTTTTGACATCCATCTGTCAAATTTCATAATCGAGAATTGCAGCAATTGATAATAGAATAAAAACAGACTTTACTTTCGCTAGTTGTCATAGCAGCTGCATCATGTAGATCTTCCACGAAAACACCATGAATTGCATGGTCCGGTTCCTACTGGGGGAAAGTATGCAGCATGTCTCTTTTGCCTTCTAAAAGTGTTGATGAAACATGTGTGTTGTTTCCTTCACCAAGCTTGCGCCCAATTTTATAAATAAAACAATATCCATACAAGACTCGGTACAATCCAGCGAAAAATCCAAATGCTGGGCAAAGAGCATAGACAAGCCCACGTCCAGAAAAAGAGGAACAACAACAACAATGATATAGCTCCCTCCAGGAGAAACTCTCAGTGGCCAGATGGTGTAGAAAAGTGGCGGGCTGCCACTATCAAATGCTCCATCATCACGTTCAGTTGCTCACTATCTCGCGGATGCATGTAAAATGCATACATGAACTTTGTAGTTTGTTAACATGTTTTTCCACGTATTTGTATCATATATAATGTTATATGTTTTATATTGATTTTTGGGGATTTACCAATGATCCCCTTTATTTTGGTTATAACCCTGCAGGGCAGAAAAACCATGTTTTCAATATTTTTGATGTTTCAGGACCTATACGAAGTCAAATGGACCTGCACTTTTGGGAATGCCATATTTATCCACGAGAAGCATCCAGAGCACTGGAATCTCACCAGTAGGGCCAGGGGGGGCAAACAAGCCCAGGTTGCGTGCCCAGGCTTGGTGGGCACGCCACCCATGCTCGTTTGCTCCTCGACCGTCTGATCGTCTTGATTCTTTCACCCACGGAGTTCTCTTGACCTAAAAAGTCCCTATATAAGGACCCCAGGGGCATCCTCAGAGAGGAGACACCAGAAGCCACCAGAGACAAAAACACAACCAAACAGAGTTAGATCCAGTGAAGATTGGAGGGGGAAACTCCATTGGAGCCATCTCCAGGGAGATCTCCACCCTCTCCAACATCTCCAGCTTCATCACCATGATGAAGAGGGAGTAGTTGATACATTGCAAATGTATCTATAATTTTTGATGTTCTATGCTTGGTTTTATCCACTTTCTTGTGTTTTGTTCCAACTTTGGAGTACTTTTCATATGATTTCTTGGACTAACCTATTAACAAGAGCCACAGTGCCAACTGCCTATTTTCTGCTGATTTTGGTTCCACAAAAGTTGGAAAATGAATATTCTTGGAATTGGACGGGACAAAAGCCAAAGTGCCTATTTTTCCGGAAGTGATCAAGTGCCAGAATACGAGATGAAGAAGGGCCAGGGGCCGGCCACACCACCTGGCCGCGCGGCCAGGCCTGGCCCATGCCAGGGGGTGGTTTGGTGGCTCCCAGCACCCCCTCGGCCTCTCCTTCCGCCTATATATTGCCCTCAGGACGAAAACCCTAAGTACCCGATCAAAAAAATCCACGAAAGAGTCTGTAGCCGCCGTCATCTCCATCCCTAGATCGGGAGGGATCTGAAGCTCTTCTCGGCACCCTGCCGGAGAGGGGAATTCACTCTGGAGGCCTTCTACATCACCATGCAAGCCTCCGGTGTGATGCGTGAGTAGTTCATCCTTGGACTACGGATCCATGTAGTAGCTAGATGGCTGGTTCTCCTCCTTTGTGCTTTCATGTTTAGATCTTGTGAGCTCCGTTCATGATCAAAATCATCTATTTGTAATCATACATGTTGTGTTTGCGGGGATCCGATGGATATTGAGATGCTATTTCAGATTGATTATTGATTCTATCATGTCTTTGTTATTTGTGATCTTGCATGCTTTCTGTTGTTAGTAGCTATCTTGGCCAAGTAGATGCTAGCAACTCCAAGAGTTAGTATTTATGCTCGATAGTGGGTTCATGCCTCTGGTAATCTGGGGAGTGACAGAAATCTCTAAGGTACTAGATGTGCTGTTGCTACTAGGGAGAAAACAACAATCCTTTGTTCATAGAACAATCGTATTGTTTACTTTACACGCAGTTCATAAAGCAATAATCTGTTGCTTGCAACTTAATACTGGAGGGGGTTCAGATGATAACCTGAAGGTGGATTATTAGTCATAGATGCAGTTGGATGGCGGTCTATGTATAATGTTGTAATGCCCAATCAAGTCTCAAAGGAGTCAAGATGATTAGTATATGCATGTATTGCTTTCTCGGTGTTTGTCAATTGCCCCGCTGTAATTTGTTCACCCAGCATGTTATCTATCTTAAGGAGAGCTACCTCTAGTGAACTATGGATCCCGGTCCTTGTCTTTTACATACAATCTACAATCTTTTACTGCTTTGTGTTTACTTTCTGCAAACTTTTACTTCTTTCCATTCGATACGTTTAATCCTTTGTTTTCTGCAAAACACGTTGAGATTGACAACCTCATCGCAAGTTGGGGACAAAGTTCTGTGGTTGTGTTGTGCAGGTCTCCACGTTGCTACTAGCACCGGTAGTGCGCCCTGCCAAGGCTCAGCTAGTAACACCTTTGGGGTGTTTCCTTGCTCCTACTGGTTCGATTAAACCTTGGTTTCATACTGAGGGAAACTTGCTGTTGTGCTCATCATACCTTCCTCTTGGGGTTCCCAACGAGCTCTACATCAGCACCGCCAACAAGCATTTTTCTGGGCGCCGTGCATTGAGCCATCAGTAGTCCACCTCCGGGCTATGCGTTTGTGGCAGTAGCTTGATCTATTTCTCTCTTGTTCTTCATAGATCTAGTACCATATGAGCTGCCCAACATGATTATGGTTATATTTGTAATTCCTATGTGGTGGATCTTTGTTCTATGATTTGATATTTGAGATTGGCATCTATTTTGTGTAAGATGTTTTAATAGATGCATATCATGCACCCCGTTCTTCATTGCTTGTTTTGATCCAACTTGTATGCAAGAACTTGTATGGGGAGAAGTGTATGTTAGATGGAGTAGCATGGGGGTGGAGATTGAATTATGACACATAATATTCAAGATCTACTTTGGTGTTTACCTTTCTTTTGCTGCCTCACTAGGGATAAAGTGAAATCATGTGCTATAGTTATCACGTGATAGTGTGGTGACCTTGTTAGATCAAGGTAGCATATTGTATTTCAAACTGAAAGGGTTCCGTAGCAGAAAACAATTTTTTTCTATCTACTCGAACACTAATACCAGGATCTATACTATGTAGACATAAGTAACGCAGGAGAGAAAGACGGTATTCATACCTTTGAAGACCGAGGCACGCCTTACGCAGGAAGGCTTATATTGATGAAGACGAGCAACATCCCAAGTGTGGTGCCTTCGAAGTTCGTCACACGTCCGGTGTAGGAGACGTCAACCGGACTCCGATCCAGCCGAGCAGCGGAAGAAGTAGATGTCGGATCGCTGATCACACGACGGTGGTGTGAAGGTTGAGAACTCACCCACAAGGGCATGGGATGATTCCAAAGGGGGAGGGGTGACCCCTATATATAGTAGGAGGGGGAAGCACCACCCAGGGGCCACGCGGTGTGGGACTAATCCCCACACCCGCCGGCCACCTAGGGGCAGCCGCCGGCCCTAGGTGGGCCCTACTAGGGCGGCCCACGAAGCCCAGGCTGGCTAGCCCCCTCTCCCTATTGGGCCTCCCTTCGGGTGAGGCCCATTAGCATTATAAAGCCTTAAATAATAAAATATATATTTAATATTAATTATCCAATTAACATTCAAATACACATATTATATTATTCCTTCACTCTGGAACACCTTCCGGACCCCTTCCGATCTCCATTGGATGTTACCCGGAACTATTCCGGTTTCTCTTTCTCTATTTCTCCTACAATACCTCATCTACCCTAAGCGTCCCTAC
Source organism: Avena sativa (assembly GCA_916181665.1). NCBI lineage: Eukaryota > Viridiplantae > Streptophyta > Magnoliopsida > Poales > Poaceae > Avena > Avena sativa. The sequence continues at coordinate 30,702,072 of OV702291.1, forward strand.
CCTTAAGTGTGACATCCTTCAGTTTGGAAACACTCTAGACATGATCGAGACTACTCTCACATCAATGATCAACAGAGGGACCTAGATGGCCATGTGACACCCGTGCGTTTCACGAATATAATCGCTCGAACCATGAGATAGTCGTTTCCCGTTCCCTTTGTCATATGATACCTAATTCATTCGAGACTTGATCTTCGGTATCCCCATACCTTAGTGCTGTCTCGTTACCAATGAACTTGTTTACTCGGTCTCATGTCGTTGCATTCCGTGACCAAGTCACATACTTGCAAGCTTCATTAATGCAACATCACCGAGATGGCCACATGTATCTATCCGTTACATGGATTAGACAAATCATGGTCTTGATATGTACTCCTCTACCCATCCCTTTGGAAAACCTGAGTGGCACCTTTTTGATCACCCTGTTACGAGATGATTCTTGATAACCATCTAAGATTCCTCCAGAATGGTGATTTGCATTACCTCACAATCAAAGGATCAGGTTGCGAGGTTCTCTGTGTTTTATCATCAATGGTGAACTTTGTAACTAGATCTCATTAAGATATAACGGCCGGATGTTTGTGTATCATGTTATTCAACTAATAACATGACCCCATTGTCAATTGGCATAAATGCCCATGATCTTGAAATCCAGACCATCCTCATGACCAATGAACTAGTTCACTAGAGGTAACTAGAGACACGGTTTGTTTACATACCCCATGTGTATTAATGTTTCGATAACACAGTTATAGCATAGTATGAAACGTATTATGAACATATAGGAGATATATCAAATAATACACTCTATTATTTGCCTCTAGGGCATAACTCCTTCAGTCTCCCACTTGCACTAGAGTACAAATAAAACTAGTTTACAATAGGCAGGAACCTAACACCAATGGAATCTCGGTGTTGTTCATGCTTTTCCTGATGGAGAGCTTTGGTCAAAGGATCTGCCATATTCAGTTCCGTATCTACTTTGCAAATCTTGACTTCAGCTTCGTCAACATACTGTCAGATGACCTGAAATCTAAGCTTGATGTGTTTGGCTGCGGAATGAGTCCTTGGTTCCTTTGCATTTGCAATAGCTCCCGTGTTATCACAATAGATCGTCATGGGGTCTTGCGCATTTGGAAAAACTCCTAGTTCGATGACGAAATTCCTTAGCCAAACAGCTTCATTCGCTGCATCAGCCGCAACAATGTATTCAGACTCCATTGAAGACTGTGCCACCACCGACTGCTTATTACTCTTCCAGCTTACCGCCCCACCATTCACTAGGAACACAAATCCTGTTTGAGACTTTGAGTCATCATGATCTGAGTTCCAGCTCGCATCCACGTAACCCGTTACGTTTAGAGCTTCATCATTTCCTCCATAGATTAGGAACATACCCTTTGTTCTTTTGAGATACTTTAGGATATTCTTCACAGTTGTCCAGTGATCTGGTCCTGGATTACTTTGGTATCGGCTCGTCAAACTAAGAGCCAATGCCACATCAGGTCGCGTACTTAACATTGCATACATGATAGATCCTATGGCTAAGGCATAGGGGTTGTAGGACATCTTCTCTCTATCATTATCCGTTACCGGACATTGAGTCACACTCCTCTTGCAATTCTTCATCATTGGTACAAAGCCCATTTTGGTATTGTCCATTTTGAACCTCTTAAAAATCTTTTCGATGTAAGTACTCTGACTTAATGCAATTAGGCACCTAGATCTATCTCTATAGATCTTGATTCCTAATATGTATGCAGCTTCACCTAGATCCTTCATGGAAAATTGACTACTAAAATATGCTTTCACGCTTCTCATAAGATCCACATCGTTTCCCATGAGTAATATGTCATCCACATGTACTACTATGAAAACAACTGAGCTCCCACTCGCTTTCTTGTAAACACATAACTCTTGTTGATTTTGGACAAATCCAAAACTTTTGATCACTTGATCAAGACGCTGGTTCCAGCTCCGAGATGCCTGCATCAATCCATAAATGGATCGCTGAAGCTTACATACCTTTCCAGCATCCTTAGGATCAACAAAACCTTCTGGTTGCATAATATACAATTCTTCATCAATGTGACCATTGAGGAATGCAATCTTGACATCCATCTGCCAAATTTCATAGTCGAAATGTGCAGAAATTGCTATTAAAATCCGGACAGCCTTAAGCATCACTACAGGATAATAAGTCTCGTCGTAATCAACTCCTTGCATTTGTCGAAACCCCTTTGCGACAAGTCAAGCTTTGTGAATGGTCACATTACCATTCGCATCTATCTTTTTCTTAAAAATCAATTTATTTTCCACGGCCTTGCGACCTTCCAGAAGATCTACCAAGGTCCAAACTTGGTTCTCATACATGGATCCTATTTCAGATTTCATGGCTTCTAGCCATTTCATGGAGTCAGCACTATCCATAGCTTCTTTGTAGTTTGCAGGTTCTTCCTGTTCATCTAGGATGACAGACATCACAAGGCTACTGTACCAATTAGGAGTGGCACGAACTCTTGTAGACATGCGAACCTCAGAAGTCTCGATGTTGTTGTTTTGATCATCAACATTGGGCTCTTCCTCCCAGTTGGAGAGCGGTTTTGGAACAACTTCCACTACGCTACTCGGAATTTGGAGAGAATGGTCAACAACTTCATCTAACTCAATTTTCCTTCCACTAACTCCTTTAGCAAGAAACTCTTTCTCGAGAAAGGTGCCGGTCTTTACGACAAACGTCTTGCCTTCGGCCTTGTTGTAGAAAGTATACCCAATGGTTTCCCTTGGATATCCCCCAAAGATGCATTTTTCTGATTTGGGTTCGAGTTTATCAGGCTACAGTTTCTTGACGTAAGCCTTACAACCCCAAACTTTTAGAAACAACAACTTTGGCTTCTATCCATACCATATCTCATATGGGGTTATCTCCACGGATTAGGATGGTGCTCGGTTTAAATAAAAGCAGCGTTTTCTAACGTGTATCCCCAAAAAGACACAGAATAATCAGTTAAAGACATCATTCCGACACACCATTACGCTGTGGTGTTCCGGATGGCGTAAGCTGTGGGCTAATCCCATAGTCTTTCAAGTGCATGTTAAACTCATAACTCAAATACTCGCCTCCTCGATCCGATCGAAGATGCTTGATTCTCTTGTTAAGTTGATTCTCTACTTCTTTCTGAAATTCCTTGAACTTTTCAAAGGTTTCAGACTTGTCCTTCATTAAGTAGATATATCCATATCTGCTTAAGTCGTCAGTAAAGGTAACAAAGTAACGATAACCATTGCGTGTTGAGACTCTCATTGGTCCACATACATCCGTATGTATGATTCCCAGTAAGTCTACAGCTCTCTCCATTGTCTCGGAGAATGGTGTGATACATTGCAAATGTATCTATAATTTTTGATGTTCCATGCTTGGTTTTATCCACTTTCTTGTGTTTTGCCCACACTTTGGAGTACTTTTCATATGATTTCTTGAACTAACCTATTAACAAGAGCCACAGTGCCAGCTGCCTGTTTTCTGCTGTTTTTGGTTCCAGCAAAGTCAAGAAATGAATATTCTCGGAATTGGACGGGACAAAAGCCAAAGTGCCTATTTTTTCGAAAGTCATCAAATGCCAGAATACGAGACGGAGAGGATCTAGGGGGCCACCACACCACCTGGCCACACGGGCTAGGCCTGGCCGCGCCAGGGGGTGGTGTGGCTAGCCCAGGCACCCCCTTGGCCTCTCCTTACGCCTATAAGATGCCCTCGGGACGAAAACCCTATGTACCCGATCAAAAATCCATGAAAGAGTCTATAGCTGCCGTCATCTCCATCCCTAGATCGGGAGGGATCTGAAGCTCTTCCTGGCACCCTGCCAGAGAGGGGAATTCATCCTGGAGGCCTTCTTCATCACCATGCAAGCCTCCGGTGTGATGCGTGAGTAGTTCATCCTTGGACTACGGATCCATGTAGTAGCTAGATGGCCGGTTCTCATCCTTTGTGCTTTCATGTCTAGATCTTGTGAGCTCCGTTCATGATCAAGATCATCTATTTGTAATTCTGCATTTGTTGTGTTTGCGGGGATCCGATGGATATTGAGATGCTATTTCAGATTGATTATTGATTCTATCATGTCTTTGTTATTTGTGATCTTGCATGCTTTCCGTTGTTAGTAGCTATCTTGGCCAAGTAGATGCTAGCAACTCCAACAGTTAGTATTTATGCTCGATAGTGGGTTCATGCCTCTAGTAATCTGGGGAAGTGACAGAAATCTCTAAGGTACTAGATGTGCTGTTGCTACTAGGGAGAAAACAACAATCCTTTGTTCATAGAACAGTCGTATTGTTTACATTACACGCAATTCGTAAAGCAATAATCTGTTGCTTGCAACTTAATACTGGAGGGGATTCGGATGATAACCTGAAGGTGGATTATTAGTCATAGATGCAGTTGGATGGCGGTCTATGTATAATGTTGTAATGCCCAATCAAGTCTCAAAGGAGTCAAGATGATTAGTATATGCATGTATTGCTTTCTCGATGTTTGTCAATTGCCCCGCTGTAATTTGTTCACCCAACATGTTATCTATCTTAAGGAGAGCCACCTCTAGTGAACTATGGATTCCGGTCTTTTCTTTTACATACAATCTATAAACTATTTACTGCTTTGTGTTTACTTTCTGCAAACTATTACTTCCTTCCATTCGATGTGTTTAATCCTTTGTTTTCAGCAAAACCGGTGAGATTGACAACCTCATCGCAAGTTGGGGACAGAGTTCTATGGTTGTGTTGTGCAGGTCTCCACGTTGCTGCTGGCACCGGTAGTGCGCCCTGCCATCGTTCAGCTAGCTACACCTTTGGGGTGTTTCCTTGCTCCTACTGGATTGATAACCTTGGTTTCATACTGAGGGAAAACTTGTTGTTGTGCTCATCATACCTTCCTCTTGGGGTTCCCCAACGAGCTCGATATATTTTGGGCCATCAAGCATATTTTCTGGCGCTGTTGATGTGAACTTCTTTGGTTTCTTTGGTTGCTCAAGAAGAGCAAGTTGATGTGAACTCCATAAGAAATAACAATTTTGGCTATAATGCTTATAGGAGTAATTTTGGTAACAACAATTATAAGCCATATCCTCCCAACAATGGTAATGCTTATGGAAATTCCTACAACAATAATAGGAGTGCTCCCTCTGAACTTGAAGTTATGCTTAAAGACTTTGTTAGTAAACAAACTGCTTTCAATAACATTATTGAGGAAAAACTCTGTAATGCTGAAAGAAATATAGCATATTTGGCTCATGCTCAATCTTCTTTGAATAAAATGGCTGCTAAACCTGAAACTAATGATAATCCGTTTGCAGTTACTAATGCCATACAAGTAAGAATTGATGAAAATGTTAGACTATTAGCTAAATTACATGCTAAGTGGGAAAGAGAAGATGAAATTGCTAGAAACATTAGTGTTTCTACTATCACCACCACTAGTGTTGAGGCTAGTAATAGTTCTACTACTCTAGATGATAAATTTGATTTTGATCTTGATGGTTGCAATATCTCTGAAGTTATTAAGTTCCTACAAAAGGTTGCTAAAAGTCCTAATGCTAGTGATATGAACATGGCCTTTACAAAACACATTACTGATGCTCTTATAAAGATTAAAGAAGAAAACATGAAACATAAAGCTACTATTCCTATAAAACAAGAAGATGGTTGGGAACCCATCATTAATATGAAAGTGAATGACTTTGATTTCAAAGCTTATGTGATCTTGATAGTAGTGTTTCTATTATGCCTAGAAGGATTTATGATATGCTTGATTTGCCTCCACTTGAAGATTGTTATTTGAATGTCCCACTTGATGATAATGCTGAAAAGAAACTCATGGGGAGTCTTAATGATGTCCTTATTATGGTTAACAATGCCTATGTCCCTATTGATTTCTATGTTTTGGATGTTGAATGTAATGCTTCTTGTCCTATTACTTTGGGAAGACCTTTTCTTAGAACTGTTGGTGCCATTATTGATATGAAAGAAGGCACCATTAAATATCAACTCCCACTCAAGAAAGGTATAGAACACTTCCCTAAGAAGAGAGAGAAGATTTCTTTTGCCTCTCCTATGAAAACAAAATTTGGTCTTAATGCTTCTTCATTTGAGAACACTTGATTCTTTTTCTTGCTTCTTATGCCTAACTTAAAGGCGTTAAAGAAAAGTACTTATTGGGAGATAACCCAAAAGTTTTAGATGAGTCTTGGAAGTTATTACTTAGTAATAAATGCTCCTTATCCTTTTTATTTGCTTTTTGTGCCAAGAGTAACCTCTAACGAGAGAGAAGTAATGATTGGGATAGTTGCTGTCCCAAAACAGATTTCTGTGCTTCACCGTAAAAATCGGTGTAAAATGTCTGAACGGCTTTTTGAGGCGTGAATTTTTTTGCTTCTGCACCAGTTTGTTATCTAACTTTCTTTAGTTCAAAACTTTTTTATTTGAGCAACAGAAGGTCTTCGAAAAAATTCGTCTTTACCTGCTGGTCTGTTTTGACAGATTTCTGCCATTTTCTGCATTTGCTTCTTGTTGATTCTTTTTTGAGTTCTTTTGGGGAATTGAGCTTTTTGAGGGAAGTACTACAGTAGCTAGTGTTCTAATGGAAGTTTATTGGTGTTGTAACTGAACCTTAAGACTATTATCTTGAGTGCACTAATGTTGCTAATAAAGATTGTGTGATGTTTTGTATGAAGGAAAAATTTCAGGTGTATGGAAGGAATGAGTAATGAGATGAAGGATAGACTAAACCTCAAGCTTAGGGATGCCACGCGTGTCACCCCAAGAAATATCCAAGAAGTACAAGCGTCAAAGCTTGGGGATGCCCAAGACATCCCCTTCTTCATCAATAAAAATCCCAGGTTCCTTCCAAACGCTTCATTTTTATTGTTTCATGCACAGTTGTGTTTTTCTTGGAGCGTCTTCTTTTTTGTTTTAGTTTTGGTTTTTTGTTTGCTTTGTTTTCTTAGTTTTCTGAATAAATTGGTTGGACCCCCCTCTTTCATGCAGTGGTTTTCAAATAGTTTGGTTTGGTTTGGAAAAGAGTAGGAAAGTTCATGCTTAAGTGTGAAAGAGAACTTGTTTTTAACTGTGGCCTATGCTTTGTCATTCCATGCTTGATATTGTTTTGGCTTTGTGCTTAGTATTCTTTGCTGTATCATGACTTGTTATAAACAATTGAGATTGCTTAATGTGCCTTTGATGAATCATGCGTTGTTTTAGCATATTAAAGCATAGTATAGTGGTATTCTCCTTTGATGCTTTATTTGGATTGACTTGGCGCATGCTCACACCATGTTATGACTATCTCAAGTCACCATAGCCTTTATGATCCTTTAGTTTTCAACTTGTAGTATCACTTTATGCTTTGATCAATGATGTTTTGTCGCTCTGCATGATTATGGCCATTATCGCTCTCTTAGTTTATCGCTCCCAGTATTTTGCTAGCCTCCACAACCAAGTATGAGTTCCACTCATGCATCCAACTCCTTAAACCAAGTTATTCCAAAGAGTCCATGATGACCCACAAGTATAGGGGGTGTATCACAGTATTTTCGAGGGAAGTGAAACCCAATTTATTGATTCGACACAAGGGGAGCCAAAGAATATTTATCAGCCTTAACAACTGAGTTGTCAATTCAGCTGCACCTGGAAACAAATCTTGCTCACAGCAGTTTATCAGTAGTAACAGTTTTGTAGTAGGAATAGTAAAGTAGCAGCAGTAGTAAAGCAAAGACATTAGTAACAAAAGCAGTAAACAGTGGGATTCGAGTGGGGTAGGCATAGGGATGGATATACGGGCGTTGCATGGACAAGACAATTCACATAGCAATCAGAACATAGGGCAATTGCAGATAAATAAGATAAAGCATCCAAGTACTAGACAGTCCTAGGCATGTGTTCCATATATAGTAATACATGCTCGCAATGAGAACTTGCACAACATCTTTTGTCCTGCCAGCCCGTTTGCAGCGGGGCCTCTAGGGAACTACTGGTAATTAAGGTGCTCCTTTTAATAGAGCACCAGAGCAAAGCATTAACACTCCATGAACACATGTGATCCTCACATCAAATCCATTCCCTTCCGGTTATCCCGGTTTCTGTCACTTCGGGGCCATAGGTTCCGGACAACAACGTGTGTACACAACTTGCAGATAAGACCAAAAACAATACTATCATAATGAATCAATAACATGTTCAGATCTGAAATCATGGTACTCGGGCCCTAGTGACAAGCATTAAGCACAACAAGTCGCAACAAAGTCATAAAGCACTAATAAAAGATACTAGGCACCATGCCCTAACAATCTGATGCCATTCCATGAACGATCTCATCCAATCCCTACCATCCCCATAGCCTACAGCGGAAGATTACTCACTCATAGATGGGGGAAACATGGATGGTCGATGGAGAAGTGATGGTGATGATGATGGCGATGATCTCCTCCAATTCCCCCTCCCGGCAGGGTGCCAGAATGGAGTTTCTGGTGCTATTTCGTGGAATCTGGTGGTGGCGGCGAAGCGGAACTCCTTCTGGAAAAACGTCGAACCCCCCGGAGTTTCTAGGTCAGAAGGCTTCTTATAGGCGAAGAGGGAGACCGAGCGGCTGCCTAGGGGGCCCACACCATGCCCTGGCGTGGCCAGGCCTAGCCCTCGCCTGGGGGTGGTGTGGCTAGCCCCTGGCTCTTCACCGTCTCGTATTCTGGCTCCTGGAGTCTTCTAGAAAAATAGGCACTTTGGCTTTTGTCCCGTCCAATTCCGAGAATATTCATTTTTTGACTTTCCTGGAACCAAAAACAGCAAAAAACAGGCAGCTGGCACTGTGGCTCTTGTTAATCGGTTAGTCCAAGAAATCATATGAAAAGTACTCCAAAGTGTGGAAAGAACACAAGAAAGTGGATAAAACCAAGCATGGAGCATCAAAAAATTATAGATACATTTGCAATGTATCAACATCCCCAAGCTTAACTCATGCTCGTCCTCGAGTAGGTAAGTGATAAAAAGAAAGAATAATTTTTGAGGTGACATGCACCATCATAAACTTGATCAAAGTACTTGTAAAACATTCAAAGTTGGGATCATAGTACTTCAATCATAACATGAAAGACAAAGTTCTAACAATAGGACAAAGAAACTATGATGCAACATGAAAAGGCACAAACAAAAGATTCATGAATAATAATGCTTTGCAAGACGTTTGTTTGTTTCACATAACGAAAACATAGCATAGTGGCATTCAGCTTGTCCCTCATAGAGTAGCAAACATAAATGCAAAGGACACCTTCAAAGTTTACAAGAGTGACTAGATACAAATAGTTTAAAACAAGCAATATCAAGGTATGCATCAATCAGCAAGTCTTGGGACAATGCACATAGAACTAAGAATGGCCACTATGCTCTCAAGAAAGTGCTCATAGAATGTGTGAAGACTCAACAAGGAAATGAACAGGTTTTGAAAAGTTTGAAAGGCTTCCAAATGCTGAAAGTATGGTACTCATTAGCTTTGAGCTCTCATTGCCCCTATCAAAAGCATCTTTAATGTGGTTAAGGTGAAAGTGAGGTCCAATCCGAGTTATATGCTTGACAGACTATAAACTGAAAATCCCATGTCCCTTGAGTACGAGGGCCGCTCCTCTTGCTACTCAACTTTAGTTACCGGTAAGTTCTTGTCATCGTAAGTATGTGCGTATCATAAAGAACCGCCAATGGGGTACCCCTTGCCCGATGATACGGAAGAATCCCCATATCAAAATGATAAGGCAAGCAGACAATGAGTATCTCAGCAATCTTCTTATTTACCATGGGAAAATGGTGCTTTTTTCTCTCTTTCCTCTTTTCATAAATCTCTCTTTTTTTCTTTTTCTTTTTCTCAATAGCTATCTCTCTTTTTATATAAGAAGAATGCTTCATCGATATCATTATGGTTACGCTGCAGGTTTCCACCATGTCAGCATGGATTAGACCAGCGGCCCAGGCGTTTCTCTAACTCACATACATAACTCCATGGACTTACAAGATCCCCTTTTATTTCACACCGACGACATCCGCAAACAAAAGAGCAAGGTATCAACTGGGTATATATTTACAAGTGTTGAAAGCGTTCCCCGTGACAGCATGGTTCTGCTAATCCCCAGCCTATAATTAGCAAGCTATAACTTTCATGGAGAGTTCACAATGGTTCAGGTTTATTAAGTGCAGGAAATAAAGTGTGCCATCAAGTTCGTGAGAGCTTTACTAACTAACTTTCTCATAACAAGCAAACATTTTATTCGAAAGAAAACAAGGCATATTGAATATGCACGGAAGTAGCAAATGATGCTAATGGGTAGGTATGGTGGACACTTTGGCAATATTTGGTGTAGGGAGTTGGAAACATGAGTAAAACACTTAGTATAAGTGAAGGCTAGCAATAGTAAGGGAGCGACAAACGAGAGAGCAATAATGGCCATAATCATGCAGAGCGACAAAACATCATTGATCAAAGCATAAGGTGATACTACAAGTTGAAACATGGTGTGCGCATGTGCCAAGTCAATCCAAATAAAGCATCAAAGGAGAATACCACTATACTATGCTTTAATATGCTAAAACAACGCATGATTCATCCAAGGCACATTAAGCAATCACAATTGTTTATAACAAGTCATGCTACAGCAAAGAATACTAAGGATAAAGCCAAAACAATATCAAGCATGGCATGAAAAAGCATAGGCCACAGTCAAAAACAAGCTCTCTTTACCACTTAAGCATGAACTTTCCTACTCTTTTCCAAACCAAACCAAACTATTTGAAAACCAACACATGAAAGAGGAGGTCCAACCAATTTACTCAGCAAACTAAGCAAACCAAAGAAACGAAAAACCAAAATGAAAACAAAAAAGAAGACGCTCCAAGAACAACACAACTGTGCATGAAACAATAAAAATGAAGTGTTTGGAAGAAACCTGGGATTTTTATTGATGAAGAAGGGGATGCCTTAGACATCCCCAAGCTTTGACGCTTGTACTTCTTGGATATTTCTTGGGGTGACACGCTGGGTATCCCCAAGCTTGAGCTTTAGTCCATCCTTCATCTCATTACTCATTCCTTCCATACACCTGAAATTTTTCCTTCATACAAAACTTCACACAATCTTTATTAGCAACATTAGTGCGCTCAAGATAAATAAGTCTTAAGGTTTAGTTATAACACCATATAAACTTCCATTAAAACACAAGCTACTGTAGCACTTCCCTCAAAAAGCTCAATTCCCCAAAAGAACTCAAAAAGGAACCAACAAGAAGCAAATGCAGAAAATGGCAGAAATCTGTCAAAACAGACCAGCAGGTAAAGACGTATTTTTTCGAAGACCTTCTGTTGCTCAAATAAAAAAGTGTTGAACTAGAGAAAGTTAGATAACAACCTGGGGCAGAAGCACAAAAATTCACGCCTCAAAAAGACGTTCAGAGATTTTACACGAATTTTTACGGTGAAGCACAGCAATCTGTTTTCAGGACAGCAACTTTCCTAATCATTACTTCTCTCTCATTAGAGGTTAATCTTGGCAAAAAAGCAAATAAAAAGGATAAGGAGTGGTTATTACTGAATTAATAACTTCCAAGACTCATCTAAAACTTTTGGGTTATCTCCCAATAAGTACTTTTTTTAACGCCTTTAAGTTAGGTATAAGGAAAAACTAAAATGGATAGAATAGAAGTAAGCGGAGATAATCATGGTGAAAATATTGTTTGGTTCAATGAAATCCTATTGTTAACAAGGTTGATCAGGTCTTGTTACCAAAACAATTTCATATGAGACAAAACTTTGTATTCCACTAATGATTATGTTACCTCAGCTTTGATAGCAATGGTCCCAATCATAATAGTTTCAAATTTTCTCTTGGTATGGGACAATATATTTCTCCAACTTGAATGCCCTCAACATGTTCAATTGAATTCAAAACCATAAGTCCTATCAATCTTCTTGGGGAAATAGATAGTATGTTCCTTGTCATTGACATTGAAGGTCACCTTCCCTTGATTACAATTAATAACAACTCCTGTAGTATTTAAGAAAAGGTCTCCCAAGAATAATAGACATATTATCATCTTCAGGCATAATAGTTTGAGAGGATGCTCACATAAGAAATATGAAGTGAAGTAAAAGAGAGCATCAAGAAGCAAATCCAAAACACATTTAATTCTAATCCACTTCCTATGCATAGGAATCGTGTATGCAAATAAATTCGCAAAGAACAAAGTGACAGGCATAGGAAGGTAAAACAAGAGTAACTTCAAAACTTTCAGCACATAGAGAGGTGTCTCAATGCCATGAAAACTTCTACAACCATATTTTCCTCTCTCATAATAATTTTCAGTAGCCTCATGAATAAACTCAACAATATAACTATCACATAAAGCATGCTTTTCATGATCTGCAAGCACTAGAGCTTTATTATAAACACTTTCAAAAGAATCATCAGGAACATACCATTCATCCTCCTTTAGTAAGCATGGAGGACAATCAAATCATGTAAGGGATAAAGAGTTACTCTCATTAGAAGGTAGGCATGGGTAGCTAATCCATTCTTCCTCCTTTTGTTCATCACTCTCCTCCTCTTTTTCATCTAATGAGATTTCAGGTTCATCAAATTCTTCTTCCATAGGATCCTTCAAGGCATTAGTCTCTTCCATTTGTGGAAAGCATCTATTAAAATATTCAAGAATATAGCCATTTTCATCCTTGTAATTATGAAAGCAAAATTTAAGTATACCATAAACCTCATATTTGTAAGGTGAATCATCAATATTTTGAAGCAAACTAGCAAGTTCAAAAGCACCCTTCGAAGCAATAAATTCTTCAATTTGTTCCGCATCATAAAAGTCATAAATTCCTTTAGCATAGGAAGATATGGTATGATTATCATTATACTCACATTGAAAAGGGAGGTGTTTATACCTCTTTCTGCAACAAGATTCATCACAGCAATAAGTAACATTATAAGTAGAGCACACGTTTCTAGCAATGGTATACAATCAATCAATTTATTCCCATAAGTGTTTCCCTTTTTGTGACAAGCGGTGTTCCTTATAATATTTTTTTTGATCTTTCGTGAACCCACCTTGCCAGTAAGCTTCAGTTTCAAAGAAACCAACCATTGGCAACAAGCATGATAAGGCAAGACAATAACAGACCAACGAAAATAACAACTAGAGTAGGAACTACTTTTTTGTATTTTTGATAAAGAAATAAGCAAACAAGGAGAAAATAAACTTAGCTTGAACAATAGTGATTCCAAGTGGACTTGATAAATAAAGCTATACTCCCCGGCAACGGCGCCAGAAAATATTCTTGATGACCCACAAGTATAGGGGGTGTATCGCAATATTTTCGAGGGAAGTGAAACCCAATTTATTGATTCGACACAAGGGGAGCCAAAGAATATTTATCAGCCTTAACAACTGAGTTGTCAATTCAGCTACACCTGGAAACAAATCTTGCTCACAGTAGTTTATCAGTAGCAATAGTTTTGTAGTAGGAATAGTAAAGTAGCAGCAGTAGTAAAGCAAAGACAGTAGTAACAAAAGCAGTAAACAGTGGGATTCGAGTGCGGTAGGCATAGGGATGGATAGACGGGTGTTGCATGGACAAGCCAATTCACATAGCAATCGGAACATAGGGAAATTGTAGATAAATAAGATAAAGCATCCAAGTACTAGACAATCCTAGGCATGTGTTCCATATATAGTCATACGTGCTCGCAATGAGAACTTGCACAACATCTTTTGTCCTGCCAGCCCGTTTGCAGCGGGGCCTATAGGGAACTACTGGCAATTAAGGTGTTGTAACACCCTCGAATCGGCCCTATGCCAGTTTTAGCGCTTCCCGCCAAACCCGCATAGAATCGATTCAAGGATGCCCACCAGGCACTTGCGTGCGGGTGGAAAACGAAGTAATACCATTACACAATAGTTCACGAAGGAACCCACAGAAACATTTATATACAACAACGACTCAAAGAGTCAAGGATATAGATATACAGTACAAAGATCCAAATCACCTTGAAAACGATACAACCTCCGAGTACGGATAAGATGCAAATGGGGCTAAGAGCCATGAAGAATAACCAATGGCGTCCATAACCCTTCCCAGGCCAAGCCGGAAGGGTAACCCTGCTAATGACGTCGAACTCGTACCTACTAAACAGAAGGGGTGCCGACAAAGGGCGAAGGGAAAAAGAGGAGCGTCAGTACTGAGGCCAGTACACGGCGAGGCTAGAATTCGGCGTCTCTCGCCTACATAGGTATGGTGGACTGAAGCGGCAGCGAAGCATGCACTAAACAACCTATAGAGACTCGATACATCTGTCGATTATTAGAGAGGGATAAGAAAGACCTATCCGGAACCAACCTTATACTAACACCAATCATACCCATCTTGGTATTCCCCCTCGAGACCAAACGAGGAAGTCAAACCGAGGAACTCACACAGTTGGTAGTTCTATTCATTCTATTATAGTTGCAGCACTTACTAGTCAGATATAGATAGCATGAGTCATCCTGATAGCATAAGTAGTGGGCAGTTTTAGTTAACCATTTAGTTGTAGTTGCAGTACTTACTAGTCAGATACAATTAGCAGGTGACATCCCAAACCCAGCAGTTGTTGGCACTTTTATCACATTCCATTGGAGTTGCAATACTTACTAGGCAGGTATAGTATGACACAGATCACCACAGATCCACCAGTTGTTGGCATTTTTTTAATATCCATCCCGTGATAGTTGAATCTGATTACTAGTCACATATTAAGTCAAGTTTATAGCACTACTTTAGTTATGCTTGTCTATGATCGAGATATTGTGCTCCAAGTCGTCCATAACCGCGGACACGGCTTTCAGAAAGATTTACCCTGCAGGGGTGCACAAATAGCAACACACACACGATCAACCTCAGAAAAACCAAATCAAAACCCAACGAGGCTTTCACGACAAAGCAATCACAGGATTCATAAAATATTTTAGGGGGCCACCCCACTAAGCTACCCGCAACAAAGTTGGCCGGCTCCGGAACGGACCCAGGGTTTATGACGACGGCTGTAAACGACTGGGAACCCGAAAGTGTGACTAGGCTTGTCGATACCGCGAAAACGTGGCACGATCCAAAACAGTACAGGTGCTCCATGCACAATCGTAAATAAAGTAGTAAAGCATGGCATAGGTACAGGATAGTAATACAGCCCCAAACTAGTTTGTGGCCCCAAGAAATAAGAAATGAATCAAGCTCTGGCTAAGGGGATTCATGGTCCCATATGCGGATAGTGCGATAGTCAAGGAACATGTATCAAGTACTCGGGGTCCTACGGGACACAAGTGAGCGTGGAAGAACCAAATAACATCTATTGCCCACCGATGCCTCTGCATTAGTTATATCTATTCCCAGCATTTTAATAGTTTCATTTAAAGTCATGATCATCTCCACCATTAAGCATCTCCACCATTTATCATGTGTCAACTTGCCGTCAACGGCGAAACGACAACGACGCAAAGCAACACATAAGCAAGAAACTACGACTCGCAAGGCTGGCTATCTATTAAACAACAGGCAATAGGATGTGTCCATGGCAATATAGAGGCTGCAAGGAGTATAAATGGTGCACGGAAACTAAAGCATCACAACACGGATAGCAATAGATCAACGGGAGGAAATAAAGACTATAAAAGCAAAATAGGTAGAAAGGGGGAGAATTCTCGCCTGGGAAACACCGCCGAAGGATCATATCTGGAGAACTTGCCGATACTCGCATCCACTCATCGGCCTAATCCGCGAAGAAGCAAACACTAGAAGAAACACCGGATGCAATATTTAATACTATGGTAGAAGATTCAGCATGATTATGATATGATGCATGGCATGGCAAAGATGCGATGCAATTAGACAAGATTAAGTGGAACCGGGGTCCCGACAATTGATTAGGCGGTTCAAGTTATTTAGAAACCCCGCAATTTAAATGTTGTCTTAACAGGGCAAAACATGGCATCGGTTCGCTACACAAATTTAAATGGAGTCCGGAATAAGACAAAGATATCCCGCATAGGTACTCCATATTTAATTTAGGTGAATCGACTATTTAACCCAACCCACCAGATGACATGTATGCAAGCATGATGATTTAATGATGCGACAGGTATATGTCATTATAAAAATAGAGGCTTAGGGTCACACATCTGGGTTCGGAAGATCTTGGGCTCCGAGGGCCTCGGGGTTCGGGTCTTCGGGGCAACGGCCTTCGGATCCGTGAAGGCGATCTTGCCGTTCCGAGGTCTCTTCGGGTCGGGATCTCGGTGGGATCGGTCTTCGGTTCTGGGAAGGAGTTCTCGGTGCTCCGTGTGATCGGTCTTCGAGAGAGTCAAATCCGTGTTGGAGAACTTGTTCATTGGTCATCAAACGGCACACATGTAGCACCACATCATCACCACTTCACCAGATCAACACACTGGTTCAGCCGAACAGCAACAACACTACCATCGGGGTCACACATGGTTGCTAGCGCAACGAGGCATAATGAAATGGGGCACGACAACCTGCTTGTTCTCGACGAATGCGAGCGGGCGGCAGACATGGGCAGTGCCGGTGAGGTCGGCGACACGGGCGAGGACGTACAGGGGTCGGGGAACATGAGGCAGGGAGGCGACCCGGGTCGAGGGCGCACAGGCAGGCCCTCGAGGAGACGCAGATGGCAGCCGAGCTTCACCACGACTGCCTAACATGGAAGGCACCGGGAACAGGGGATCAACGGGGCCCGCGGTTGGAGAGGCAGAGGAGGAAGACGGCAGGGAAGGTGGCAACGGCGACGGGGGGAAGCTCTGCTCGATGAGGTCCGGCGCATGGGCGGAGGCACGGCGGTCGAGGACGCGCCAGTCTCGAGGTGGAGAAAGCCGGCGACGGTGCACGCAGGGTTCATCAGGGTCGGGATCGAGATGGACCTCGAGGTGGAGGCCAACGAGCAGACTGCGCCGGAGAAGAGCAAGATGGCGGCGGCGACCGTGTTTTGTAGGAGGAAGGCAGAGAAGCAGCACAGCGAGCACAGGTCGGCGGCCGAGGCAGAAGACGGGGTCACAGGCACGACAACGAGCACGAGGCGGTCGACTACGGCGGCTCGGCACGTGGGGGCGAGTGGACGACGGTGGCGGATGGTTGCAGAGGAGGTCGGGGCGACAAGGTGGAGGGCCAGCGGCGGAAAGGAACCCCGCAGGCCGAGGACGACGGGGGCCACAGCTGGCCGAGCTTGGGCGGGACAGGGCGGCGAAGCGGGTCCCGGCGGCGGTGTTTCTAGGGATCGAGTAGGGGAGGTGGTGGCTCACATCCAGGCGGCGGGATGGGGACAGAGGAGAAGGCCGGGGTGGGGCGTGCGGAGAAACGACGAGAGTGGTGGGGATCCGGGCAGGTGGCAGGGAGACGGGCCCACAAATGGTCGGTGTGTTGGCCAAAAACTGAGTGCGGGATGGGATTCGTGGACTTGGTCCGCTATGTGCGTGCAGGTGCGGGGGCGGTGGCAACGAGGCCAGGTGGCCAGGGAAGAGCGGGAGCGGTGTGCGGCAGGCGGGAAAAGAAAAGGAGGTGGGGCCTGGCGAGGTGAGGTGGCAGGCTGGGAGTGGCCGGGATGAGGTGGCAATGGGGTGGGAGGAGTTTGGCTACGCGCGGCTGGTGGGCGGCTGGGCGGGAGTGTGGGCAGGTGGATAGGGTAGGGTGAGGAGATGGGTTGTCTGGTTTTATTTATTGGGGGTGGCCGGCTGGGTCGGATTGGCCCGGTTCGTCTGCCTCCTAAAAATAATACAAATATTTTATTTGTTTAAAACGGGGCGTTTGAAATCTGTTTGTAGACGAAACAAAATAATCCGGAGATCCGGTTTTAATTTGAAATAAAGACGGGGCGTTTAGAAAACAAAACCTGGCTTTTCGAAAATAGTTTTGAGACAAACCATGCATGATGGTGACGATGCTCAAATACAATGTGGCATGATGACATGAGCATGTTGTCATGATGATGCACAAAAATAAAAACGACACGCGATTTTCTAGTAGTGGTTTTAGCGGGGTGCTACAGGTGCTACTTTTAATAGAGCACCGGAGCAAAGCATTAACACTCCATGAACACATGTGATCCTCACATCAAAGCCATTCCCTTCCGGTTATCCCGATTTCTATCACTTTGGGGCCATAGGTTCTGGACAACAACGTGTGTACACAACTTGCAGATAAGACCAAAAACAATACTATCATAGTGAATCAATAAGATGTTCAGATCTGAAATCATGGCACTCGGGCCCTAGTGACAAGCATTAAGCACAACAAGTCGCAACAAAATCATAAAGCACTAATAAAAGATACTAGGCACCATGCCCTAACAATCTGATGCCATTACATGAACGATCTCATCCAATCCCTACCATCCCCATAGCCTATAGCGGGGGATTACTCACTCATAGATGGGGAAACATGGATGGTCGATGGAGAAGCGATGGTGATGATGATGGCGATGATCTCCTCCAATTCCCCGTCCCGGCAGGGTGCCAGAACGGAGTTTCTGGTGCTGTTTCATGGAATCTGGTGGTGGCGGTGGAGCGGAACTCCTTCTGGAAAAACATCGAACCCCCGGGAGTTATTAGGTTAGAAGGCTTCTTATAGGCGAAGAGGGAGACCGAGGGGGTGCCTAGGGGGCCCACACCATGCCCTGGCGTGGCTAGGCCCAACCCGCGCCTAGGGGTGGTGTGGCCAGCCCCTGGCTCTTCTCCGTCTCGTATTCTGGCTCCTGGAGTCTTCTGGAAAAATAGGCACTTTGGCTTTTGTCCCATCTAATTCCGAGAATATTCATTTTCTGACTTTCCTAGAACCAAAAACAGCAAAAAAAAGGCAGCTGGCACTATGGCTCTTGTTACTAGGTCAGTCGAAGAAATCATATGAAAATTACTCCAAAGTGTGGAAAGAACACAAGAAAGTGGATAAAACCAAGCATGGAGCATCAAAAAATTATAGATACATTTGCAATGTATCAACATCCCCAAGCTTAACTCATGCTCGTCCTCGAGTAGGTAAGTGATAAAAAGAAAGAATAATTTTTGAGGTGACATGCACCATCATAAACTTGATCAAAGTACTTGTAAAACATTCAAAGATGGGATCATAGTACTTCAATCATAACATGAAAGACAAAGTTCTAACAATAGGACAAAGAAACTATGATGCAACATGAAAAGGCACAAACAAAAGATTCATGAATAATAATGCTTTACAATATGTTTGTTTGTTTCACATAAAGAAAACATAGCATAGTGGCATTCAGCTTGTCCCTCATAGAGTAGCAAACATAAATGGAAAGGACACCTTCAAAGTTTACAAGAGTGACTAGATACAAATAGTTTAAAACAAGCAATATCAAGGTATGCATCAATCAACAAGTCTTGGGACAATGCACATAGAACTAAGAATGGCCACTATGCTCTCAAGAAAGTGCTCATCGAATGTGTGAAGACTCAACAAATAAATGAACAGGTTTTGAAAAGTTTGAAAGGCTTCCAAATGCTGAATGTATGGTACTTATTAGCTTTGAGCTCTCATTGCCCCTATCAAAAGCATCTTTAATGTGGTTAAGGTGAAAGTGAGGTCCAATCTGAGTTATATGCTTGACAGACTATAAACGGAAAATCCCAAGTCCCTTGAGTATGATTCCTGGAGTCTTCTGGAAAAATAGGCACTTTGGCTTTTGTCCCGTCCAATTCCAAGAATATTCATTTTTTGACTTTCCTGGAACCAAAAACAGCAAAAAACAGGCAGCTGGCACTGTGGCTCTTGTTAATAGGTTAGCCCAAGAAATGATATGAAAAGTACTCCAAAGTGTGGAAAAACACAAGAAAGTGGATAAAACCAAGCATGGAGCATCAAAAAATTATAGATACATTTGCAATGTATCAGTCCACCATACCTACCTACTAGCTTATGCTATTCCAAGTATATTCATGTCTTTGTTTACCTTCCAAATTAAACTTGTTATGAGAAAACTAGTGATTAAAGCTCTCATGAACTTGATAGCACACTTTACTTTTCTTGCCCTTAATAAACTTGAACCATTGTGTCGTCTATGTTGTATATGCTTGCACTTATTTGTTGGAAATTAGCAGAACCATGCTATCATGGGGAACGCTTTCAACATTGCACTTGGTACTTGTACCTAGTTGATATCATGCTCTTTTGTATATGGATGTCGTCGGTGTGAAATGAAAGGGGAGCTTGTAAGTCCATGGAGTTATGTATATGTGTTAGAGAAACGCCTGGGCCGCTGGTCTAATCCATGCTGACATGGTGGAAACCTATAGCGTAACCATAATGAGCTATCTATGAAGCATTCTTCTTTAAAAAAGAGTCCTATATTGAGAAAAAAAAGAAAAAAAGAGATTATGAAAAGAGGAAAGAGAGAAAAAAGCACCATATTCCCATGGTAAATAAGAAGATTGCTAAGATGCTCGTTTTCTGCTTGCCTTGTCATTTTGATATGGGGATTCTTCCGTATCATCGAGCAAGGTGTACCCTGTTGGCGGTTCTCTATGATACACATGTACTTACGATGACAAGAACTTACCGGTGACTAAACTTGAGTAGCATGAGGAGTGCCCCTCGTATACAAGGGACATGAGATTTCTAACTTAGACTTCGTCAAGCATGTACACCATAGTTTGTTCACTTTAACCGTAATCACTTCAAGATGCTTATGATAGGGGCAATGAGAGCCGAAAGCTATAAGTACCATAATTTTTGGAAGCTCTTTATGAAACTTGAATCTCTGCTTCCTTCTATGAAGGGCTTTCTTCCACCATTATATTGAGTCTCCACCTTCTATCTTTATGCACCTACTTTGAGAGCATAGTGGCCATTCTTAGTTCTATGTGTATTGTCCCAAGACTAGTTGATTGATGCATACCTTGATATTGCTTGTTTTAAACTATTTGTATATAGTCACTCTTATGAACTTTGAAGGTGTCCTATGCATTTATATTTGCTACTCTATGAGGGACAAACTGAATACTATTATGCTATGTTTTCTTTATGTGAAACAAACAAACGTCTTGCAAAGCATTGTTATTCATGAATCTTTTGTTTGTGCCTTTTCATGTTGCATCATAGTTTCCTTGTCTTATTGCTAGAACTTTATCTTTCATGTTATGATTGAAGTACTATGATCCCAGCTTTGAATGTTTTACAAATACTTTGATCAAGTCTTTGGTGGTGCATGTCACCTCAAAAATTATTCTTTCTTTTTATCACTTACCTACTCGAGGACGAGCAGGAGTTAAGCTTGGGGATGTTGATACATTGCAAATGTATCTATAATTTTTGATGTTCCATGCTTGGTTTTCTCCACTTTCTTGTGTTTTGTCCACACTTTGGAGTACTTTTCATATGATTTCTTGGACTAACCTATTAACAAGAGCCACAGTGTTAACTACCTATTTTCTGCTGTTTTTGGTTCCTGGAAAGTCAGAAAATGAATATTCTCGGAATTGGATGGGATAAAAGCCAAAGTGCCTATTTTTCCGGAAGTCATCAGATGGCAGAATACGAGACGGGGAGGAGGCAGGGAGCCACCACACCACCTGGCCGCGCCAGGGGGTGGTGTGGCCAGCCCAGGCACCCCCTCGGCCTCTCCTTCCGCCTATAAGATGCCCTCGGGACGAAAACCCTAAGGACCCAATCAAAAATCCACGAAAGAGTCTGTAGCCGCCGTCATCTCCATCCCTAGATCGGGAGGGATCTGAAGCTCTTCCCGGCACCCTGTCAGAGAGGGGAATTCACCCTGGAGGCCTTCTTCATCACCATGCAAGCCTCCTGTGTGTTGCGTGAGTAGTTCATCCTTGGATTACGGATCTATGTAGTAGCTAGATGGTTGCTTCTCCTCCTTTGTGCTTTCATGTCTAGATCTTGTGAGCTCCGTTCATGATCAAGATCATCTATTTGTAATTTTGCATGTTGTGTTTGCGGGGATCCGATGGATATTGAGATGCTATTTTAGATTGATTATTGATTCTATCATGTCTTTGTTATTTGTGATCTTGCATGCTTTCCGTTGTTAGTAGCTATCTTGGCCAAGTAGATGCTAGCAACTCCAAGAGTTAGTATTTATGCTCGATAGTGGGTTCATGCCTCTGGTAATCTGGGGAAGTGACAGAAATATCTAAGGTACTAGATGTGCTGTTGCTACTAGGGAGAAAACAACAATCCTTTGTTCATAGAACAATCGTATTGTTTACATTACACGCAATTCGTAAAGCAATAATCTGTTGC
This sequence comes from Avena sativa, assembly GCA_916181665.1. Taxonomy (NCBI): domain Eukaryota; kingdom Viridiplantae; phylum Streptophyta; class Magnoliopsida; order Poales; family Poaceae; genus Avena; species Avena sativa. The sequence goes on from OV702291.1 coordinate 30,724,413, forward strand.
TTGCAACTTAATACTAGAGGGGGTTCGGATGATAACCTAAAGGTGGATTATTAGTCATAGATGCAGTTGGATGGCTGTCTATGTATAATGTTGTAATGCCCAATCAACTCTCAAAGGAGTCAAGATGATTAGTATATGCATGTATTGCTTTCTCGATGTTTGTCAATTGCCCCGCTGTAATTTGTTCACCCAGCATGTTATCTATCTTAAGGAGAGCCACCTCTAGTGAACTATGGATCCCGGTCTTTTCTTTTACGTACAATCTATAAACTGTTTACTGCTTTGTGTTTACTTTTTGCAAACTATTACTTCCTTCCATTCGATATGTTTAATCCTTTGTTCTCAGCAAAACCGGTGAGATTGACAACCTCATCGCAAGTTGGGGACAGAGTTCTGTGGTTGTGTTGTGCAGGTCTCCATGTTATTGCTGGCACCGGTAGTGCGCCCTGCCATCGTTCAGCTAGCTACACCTTTGGGGTGTTTCCTTGCTCCTACTGGATATAACCTTGGTTTCGTACTAAGGGAAAACTTGCTGCTGTGCTCATCATACCTTCCTCTTGGGGTTCCCTAACGAGCTCGATATATTTTAGGCCATCAGTGTCCTAGTCATCTTGCCCATGAGGCATGGCTCACATGTATCAAGGGATTCAAAATCCAATAATCTAAGAAGCCCTTCTGAATGAAGCTTCTTCATGCGTTTTACGCTAATGTGACCAAGACGGCAATGTCACATAAACACGGAATTATCATCATTATGCTTACGACATTTAGCATCAACACTACGGATGTGTGTATCACAATCAAGATCAAGTAAGAATAAACCATCACACGCAGGGGCATGAACATAGAAAATATCATTCATATAAATTGAACAACTATTTGTTCCTGATTTAAACGAATAATGATCTTGCAACAAGTAATACCTACTCACAATATTCATACTCAATGCGGGTACATAGTAGCATTTATTCAAAATCAAAAATAATCCTGACGGTAGACGAAGATGCAGGGTGCCGACGGCCATCACTTCGACTCGCGAACCATTGTCGACGGGCATCGTCACCTCGTTCTTCCTCAGGTGCCTCCTACTCTGCAGATCCTGCTGAGAGTTAAAAATGTGAGCCATAGAACCGGTATCAAATACCCAGGAGTTACTCCTGGCACTTGTAAGGAACACATCAATAACATGTATATCACATATAATTTTGTCCTTGGCGGCTATCTTGCCAGCTCGCTTGTCTTCAAGGTACTTGGGGCAGTTGCGTTTCCAGTGCCCATCCCCTTTGCAGTAGTAGCACGTAGTGCCAGGCTTAGGGCCAGGCTTGGCAGTCTTTGAGGTATTGTCAATGAACTTGCCATCCTTCTTGGACTTCTTCCCCTTGCCATCCGTTTTCCCCAACTTCTTAAAATTGGTGGTCTTATTTACCATCAACATTGTGTGATCCTTCTTGATTTCAACCTCAGCAGTTTTGAGCAAGGCGAACACCTCAGCAAGGGTCTTAGTCATCCCTTGCATGTTGTAGTTCATCACAAAGCTCTTATAGCTAGGGGCAGCGAGTGCAACACCCTATCAATTGCGAGCTCCTCCGAGATTTTGCAATCTAGGGCATTCAAACGCTTAACATAGCCAGACATTTTGACTACGTGCTCATTGATACTGTTGTGCTCTTCAATTTTAGCAAAGAAGAAGACCTCGGAAGCATCATACCTCTCTGCATAGGCCTGTGGAGCAAAGACAGCCTTGAGATCCTCAATGATCTCAAAGGCATTCATCTTCTCAAAACGCTTTTGAAGCTCTGGCTCCACGGGATAGAGCATTCCACTCTGGATGAGGGAGAAATCGTCTGCCTTGGACTACCAGACATTCTTTTCGTCCTGGGAGGCGGATTCTGCAGGCTTAGCTGGAAGCTCAGCCTCGATGACATAAGTCAACTTGTAGGGGACTAGGAGGATCCTAAGATTGCGGAACCATGCGGTGAAGTTGGTTCTATCGGTTTTCGGCTTGTCCTTCTCGAGGAAAGTGCTAAGGTTGAAGGTGGGTGGGCGAGACATCTATAATGGATTTGCAAAGTGTTTAGACCATGTCCATAACAATGAGTTCAAGTTTTAATTATGTTATCAAACTTAAAACAAAAGAACTCCCACTCAAACGAACATCCCTCCACTCGTTTAGTGATCACATGATCCCAATCCCCTGCACCTCCCCCGATCATCACGACCATCAGTGAAGTATCAAAGGTGGACATTCCCTAATGTCGATCACATCAACTATGTGATTCATGCTCGACCTTTCAGTCTCCTGTATTTTGAGGCCATGTCTCTGTAACATGCTAGGTGATACGTCATAAACGTATCTATAATTTTTGATGCTCCATGCTTGTTTTGTATCAACTATCTTATGTTTTGTCTACACTTTGAGGTATTTTTATACATTTTCTGGGACTAACCTAGTAACAAGATGCCACAGTGCCAGTTGCCTGTTTTCTGTTGTTTTTGGTTTCAGAAAAGCTAGAAAAGAAATATTCTCGGAATTGGACCGGACAAAAGCCAAAGTCAATATTTTACCAGAAGACTCACGGAGTCAGAAGACGAGACAGAGAGGGGCCATGAGATGGCCACACCACCTGGTGGCGCGGGCCAGCCTAGGCCGCGCCAGGGGGTGGTGTGGGCCCCTCGGGCACCCACCGACCTTGCCTCTTCGCCTATATATTGCCCCCGGGACGAAAACCCTAAAAACAAGATCAGATTTCCACGAAAAGTTCCACAGCACTGCCGCCACTGAAGAGGAGATTCGGGGGACAAAATTCTCTGTTCCGGCACCCTGCCATGACGGGGAAGTGCCCCCAGATCCATCTCCATCGACTCCACTACCATCTCCATCGCTGTTGCTGACTCCCATGATGAGGAGATAGTAGTTCTCTCTCGAGGCTATGGGCTCTACAAGTAGCTATGTGTTCATCTCTCTCTATGCGTGATCTTATTGAGATCATGAGCTTTGTAATCTATAGATCTATTCTGCTACTCAAGTGCTTTAATTAATCTCTGCTTATCCCCACGTGTGTGAAGTTGACAGTGTGCATACCATGTGGCAATTGGCTAAGATTACATAAATACTTATCATGAGTATAATTTGAGTTGGATGTCTCTATGAGATTGTGGTGTTTGTTGGAACCATCTAGCGCTCAAGGTGACAGTGAGGGGTTATCTAGATGGGGAATGCAAACTTTAAGGTGTGCTGTTATAGCCCTACATCGTCCAACCGGAGAGTAGTTTGGGGTAGAATAATGAAGAGAAGATATTTATATGAGAGTGTCCACTAGTGAAAGTATGATCCCTAGGCCTTGTTTCTAAGCATTGAAACACCATTTACAATCAGTCATGTTACATGTTTGCTTACTTCCACTATTATTTCAGATTGCAATTACCACTTATAATCATCCATATTACTTGTATTTCACTATCTCTTCGCCGAACTAGTGCACCTATACACCTGACAAGTGTATTGGGTGTGTTGGGGACACAAGAGACTTCGTATATCTTGACTGCAGGGTTTCTTGAGAGGGATACCTTTGACCACTTCCTCCCTGAGTTCGATAAACCTTGGGTGATCCACTTAAGGGAAACTTGCTGTTGTTCTACAAACCTCTGCACTTGGAGGTCCAACACTATCTACAATAATAGACGCGTGCGTATACATCAAGCTATTTTCTGGCGTCGTTGCCGGGGAGGTAAGGTTAAAGGTACTCACATCCTCTGGCTACTAAGCTATTTTCTAGCACTGTTGCTGGTGTGTGAGTGCTCGAAGTTATTTCATTTAGATTCTGCAATTATATATTTGTTTCTTGTTTTTATTTTCACTAGTTAGGCTTAATGGAAAATAACAAAAAAGTTAGAGAGCTTTATAGTATTTATCTTGAGTTAGGACATGACGTGTTTGAAGAGAAAATTAAAAAACCCATGGAACTTTCTTTGCATGCTAATAGCAATATTATTAGTATGAATTCTTTGAACACCATTATTGCTAATGCTATGGAAAAGTCTAAGCTTGGTGATGTCTACGCACTTCTATTCTTGTAGACAGTTGTTGGGCCTCCAAGTGCAGAGGTTTGTAGAACAACAGCAAGTTTCCCTTAAGTGGATCACCCAAGGTTTATCGAACTCAGGGAGGAAGTGGTCAAAGGTATCCCCTCTCAAGCAACCCTGCAATCAAGATACAAGAAGTCTCTTGTGTCCCCAACACACCCAATACACTTGTCAGGTGTATAGGTGCACTGGTTCGGCGAAGAGAGAGTGAAATACAAGTGGTATAGATAATTATAAGTGGTAACGGTGATAGAAAATAGCTTGCTGGCGTGTGGTTGACGTGGGAAAAGACTAAAGGCAAACTGAAATAAAGAAGGCGGCAAGAAAACATGTAACAGATCTAATAGCAAACGGTGTTTCAGTGCTTAGAAACAAGGTCTAGGGATCATACTTTCACTAGTGAACACTCTCATATAAATATCTTCTCTTATGATACTACTCTTAACTACTCTCCGGTTGGACACTCTAATCAATGGTAGGGCTATAACAGCACACCTCAAAGTAAGCCTTTCCCATCTACAAAACCCCACACTGTCACCTTGAGCACTAGATGGTTCCAATAAACACCACAATTTCATAAAGACATCCAACTCCAAATATAACTCATAACAAGTATTTTTAATCTCTAGCCTAAGTGCCACCATGGTGTGCACGCTGTCACTTTCACACACATGGGGAGAGCAGAGATCTATTAAAACACTTGAGTAGCAAGGTAAATCTACTTGATTACAAAGCTCATGGTCACAATATGATCATGCATAGAGAGAGATGAACACATAGCTACCGGTAGAACCCTTAGCCTCGAGAGAGAACTACTCCCTCCTCATCATGGGAATCAGCAATGGTGATGGAGATGGTGGTGGAGATCGATGGAGATGGCTCCAGGGGCACTTCCCCGTCCCGGCAGGGTGCCGGACTAGAGACTTTCTATCCCCCGAATCTCCCCTTCGGTGGCGGTGGCACTGCGAAACTTTTCGTGGATTTCTCATTGATGATTTAGGGTTTTGGTATCGGGAGGCTCTTATAGGCGAAGGAGGCAAGGTCGGTGGAGTGCCAGGGGGCCCACACCACCTGGTGGCGCGGGTAGGGCTAGCCCGCGCCTAGGGGGGTGTGGCCAGGCCCTGGCCCTCCTCTGTCTCATATTCTGGCTCCGTGAGTCTTCCGGTAAAATAGGAACTTTGGCTTTTGTCCCCTCCAATTCTGAGAATATTCATTTTCTGACTTCCTAGAACCAAAAACAGCAGAAAACAAGCAACTGGCACTGGGGCACTTGTTAATAGGTTAGTCCTATAAATCATATGAAAAGTACTCCAAAGTGTGGACAAAGCACAAGAAAGTAGATAAAACCAAGCATGGAACATCAAAAATTATAGATACATTTGCAATGTATCACTTGGGGAAGCTAGTTTTTATGAAAATGATATTTTTAGTCCCCCAAGCACGGAGGAGAAAATTTACTTTGATGATACTATGCCTCCAATATGTGATGATTACAATGATGAATATGATATTTTCAGTCCACCTACTATTGAGGAGAAAATTAATTATGATTACAATATGCCTCCTATATTTGATGATTATGGTGATGAGAATAATAATGATAACTATTTTGTTGAAGTTGCTCCCACTACGATTAATAAGAATGACTATGCTTATAGGGAGAGTAATAATTATTTTATGCATGTGACTCGTGATAAGAATGTTTTATGTGATAGTTATATTGTTAATTTTATTCATGATGCTACTGAAAGTTATTATGAGAGAGGGAAACATGGTTTTATATATCTCAACAATATTAAGTTTCCCCTCTCTATGTTATATTTTTTCAAGTTGCACTTGTTTTGCTTTCCTATGCTTGTTGCTTTGTGCTTTCATGACTTGTTTCTTTATAGGATTATTTTTCATAGGAAGTGGGTTAGACTTAAATTTGTTCCATATTTGCTTCTTGATGCTCTCTTTTACTTCAATTCATATTTCTTATGTGAGCATCATCGAAATTATCATGCCCTTATTAATGGCTATAAAGAAAGAGCTTTTGGGAGACAACCCATTATATTTTTACTTTCAGTTTATTTTTGTTTTGTTGAGTCTTGGAAGTTATTTCCTCTGTAATAACCTCTCCTTATCCTTTTTGTTTGGTTTTTGTGCCAAGAATAACCTCTAATGACAGGGAAGTAAGATATGGGGAAGTTGTTGTCCCGGAACAGATTTCTGTGCGTCACTGTAAAAATCGTAAAAAATCTCAGTATGTCGGATTGAGCTGTAATTTTTAGTGATTATGCCCCAGGTTATTATCTAACTTTCATTAGTGTAGCACTTTTCGATTTGAGCAACAGAAGGTCTTTGAAAAAATCGGTTTTTACCTACTGGTCTATTTTGACAGATTTCTGCTATTATTTGCATTTGCCTCTTAATCACTTTATCTTTGAGTTCTCTTTGATCACTTGAGATTTTAGAACGAATTGCTACAGTAGCTTGTGTTCTAATGGAATTTTTACTTGTGTTGAAACTGAACCTAAAGACTTATTATCTTAAATACACTAATGTTGCTAAGGAAGATTGTGTGAAGTTTTGTATGAAGGAAATTTTAAAGTGTAGGGAAGAACAATGTGATGAGATGAAGTATAGAGAAAAGCTCAACCTTGGGGATGCCACCCGTGTCACCCCAAAAAATATTCAAGAAGTACAAGCGTCAAAGCTTGGGGATGCCCAAGGCATCCCCTTCTTCATCAATAAAAATCTCAGGTTTTCTCCCAAAACACTTCATTTTTATTGTTTCATGCACAATTGTGTTGTTCTTGGAGCGTCTTTGTTTTTGTTTTTAGTTTTATTTTGTTTGGTTAGCTTAAATAAGTTGGTTGGATCCCAACACACTTATTTTTGTGAGAGACACACCCCGTTATTCATTGCCTAGAACACTCTAGTTTTCACTCTTATTGTTCTGTGAGTGTTCTCCTTTGCTAGCACGTCGTTTAGCTTTAGTTTTCGATTGGTGTTGGAAAAGAGTAGGAAGATTCATCCTTATAAGTCATACAAAAGGAGCTTGTTTTGACTGTGGCCTAGACTCTAACATGTCATGTTTGATATTGCTTTGACTTTATGCTTAGTAATTATTGTTGTAGCATGACTTGTTCCAAACAATTAAGATTGCTTAATGTGCCTTGAAAGAATCATGCGTTGTTTTAGCATACAAAAGCATAATATTGTGGTTTTCTCCTTTTATGCTTTATTTGGGTTGACTTGGCACATGCTTACACCATGTTAAGACTATACCAAGTCACCATAGCCTCTATGATCATTTAGTTTTCGACTTGTAATATCACTTTATGCTTTAATAATAATGTTTTGTCGCTTTGCATGATGATGGCCATTATTGCTCTCTTAGTTGGTCGCTCCCAGTCTTTTGCTAGCCTCCACATGTACCAAGTATGAGTTCTACTCATGCATCCAACTCCTAATGAAACCAAGTTATTTCAAAGAGTCCACCATACCTACCTATTAGCATTATTGCTATTCCAAGTATATTCATGTTTTTATCTACCTTCCAAATTAAACTTGTTATGTGAAAATTAGTGATTAAAGCTCTCATGAACTTGATGGCACACTTTAATTTTCTTGCACTTAATAAACTTGAACCATTGTGCCCACCTATGTTGCGTATATGCTTGCGTTTTGTAAGTTTTGAATTAGCAGAACCATGTTATCACGGAGAACGCTTTCAACATTGCACTTTATTCAGTTGATATCATGTTCTTTTGCTTATGGATCCCGGCAGTGTGAAATGAAAGGGGAGCTTGTAAGGCTCATGGAGTTTGTATATGTGTTAGAGAAACGCCTGGGCAGCTGGTCTAAGCCATGCCTAATCATGGTGGAAACCTGCAGCGTAACCATAGTGAGCAATCTGTGAAGCATCCATAATAAAAAAAGATAAAAAAACTATGCAAATAGGAAAAAAAGAAGCCTATGCAAATAGTAAATAAAATGATCGCTAAGATGCTCATTGTCTGCTTGCCTTGTCATTTTGATATGGGAAATCTTCCGTATCATCGGGCAAGGGGTACCCCATTGGCGGTTCTCTATGATACACATGTACTTACAATGACAATAAATTACCTGTGACTAAAGTTGAGTAGCATGAGGAGCGGTACTCGTAAGCAAGGGGCATGAGGTTTTCAGCTTATAACTTGTCAAGCATATCCTCATATTTTTTCAATTTAACCTTAATCACCTAAAGATGCTTATGATAGGGGCAATGAGAGCTGAAAGCTAATAAGTACCATAATTTTTGGAAGCTCTTTATGAGACTTGAATCCCTGCTTCCTTCTATGAAGGGCCTTTCTTTTTAATTTTATGTTGAGTCTCCATCTTCTATCTTTATGCACCTATTGAGAGAGCATAGTGGTCATTCTTAGTTTAATGTGCATTGTCCCAAAACTTGTTGATTGATTCATAACTTTGATATTGCTTGTTCTTAAATTATTTGTATCTAGTCACCCTTATGAACTTTGAAGGTGTCCTATGCATTTATGTTTTGCTACACTATGAGGGACAAGCTGAATACCATTCTCATTATGTTTTCTATATGTGAAACAAACAAACGTCTTTCAAAGCATTGTTATTCATGAATCTTTTGTTTGTACCTTTTCATGTTACAACATAGTTTCTATGTATTATTGTTAGAACTATATCTTTCATGCTATGTTAAAATACTATGATCCCAGCTATCAATGTTTTACAAATACCTTGATCAAGATTTTGATGGTGCATGTCACCTCAAAAATTATTCTTTTTACCACCTAGCTACTTGAAGACGAGCAGGAGTTAAGCCTGGGAATGTTGATAGGTCATAAACGTATCTACAATTTTTGATGCTCCATGCTTGTTTTGTATCAACTATCTTATGTTTTGTCTACATTTTGAGGTATTTTTATACATTTTCTGGGACTAACCTATTAACAAGATACCACCGTGCCAGTTGCTTGTTTTCTGCTATTTTTGGTTTCAGAAAAGCTGGAAAAGAAATATTCTCGAAATTGGACCAGACAAAAGGCAAAGTCAATATTTTACCAGAATACTCACGGAGCCAGAAGACGAGACGGAGAGGGGACACGAGGTGGCCACACCACCTGGTGGCGCGGGCCAGCCTAGGCCGCGCCAGGGGGTGGTATGGGCCCCTCGGGCGCCCACCGACCTTGCCTCTTCGCCTATATATTCCCCCCGGGACGAAAACCCTAAAAACAAGATTAGATTTCCACGAAAAGTTCCATAGTGCCGCCGCCATCGATGAGGAGATTCAAGGGACAGAAGTCTCTATGAGATTGTGGTGTTTGTTGGAACCATCTAGCGCTCAAGGTGACAGTGAGGGGTTATCTAGATGGGGAATGCAAACCTTAAGGTGTGCTGTTATAGCCCTACATCGTCCACCGGAGAGTAGTTCAGGGTAGAATAATGAAGAGAAGATATTTATATGAGAGTGTCCACTAGTGAAAGTATGATCCCTAGGCCTTGTTTCTAAGCATTGAAACACTGTTTACAATCAGTCATCTTACATGTTTGCCTGTTGCCACTATTATTTCAGATTGCAATTACCACTTATAATCATCCATATTACTTGTATTTCACTATCTCTTTGCCAAACTAGTGCACCTATACACCTGACAAGTGTATTGGGTGTGTTGGGGACACAAGAGACTTCTTGTATCTTGATTGCATGGTTGCTTGAGAGGGATACCTTTGACCACTTCCTCCCTGAGTTCGATAAACCTTGGGTGGTCCATTTAAGGGAAACTTGCTGTTGTTCTACAAACCTCTGCACTTGGAGGCCCAACACTGTCTACAAGAATAGAAGCGTGCGTAAACATCACTAGGCTCGCTAGTTCTAACTTGTGTGTATTCGCAGTGCAACATGGCTTACACCCACTGTATGCGAACGTAGATATGTTTGACACCCGCTCACCATGGGTCGCCTCATACCGAAGAATTTTCTTGGTGGTGCACACACAAGGGGAATACGATAACTGGAATACTATGAGGGATTATCTTATTATGCTATCGTCGAATATATAAATATACCAGCACAATATGTAATACTTCAAATAGTAAAGTGTTATGACGTGGTTATAGCATTTTGATCATCATCAATAGCTTCAATGAAAGTTTCATAAACTTGTCATTGCCACGTCATAATACATGCCCCTATGCAATAATAAAAATAGACGCTTCTATATTATGTATTGCAAGTTTTACGCGGCTTTAGGGCTTTTGTGGTAGAACCCCTTCCCACCTACGAACGCGTGGAGCCACAACATGGATTCAATGATTGCCGTTCTTATTCCCTTTTCAGGGCCCTCCAATGTCGATGCCATATCAACTACTGCAGAGAGACAGACACCCCCTAAGCCACTTTGATTCGTGGAGCAGTCTCGTGAATCACCACGTGAGGTCGGTTGGGGCCCGCTTCATCAAACAGTGCCGCGATATGAACAAGAACATTAAAAGTGGGTAGCAACTAGAGAATCAATGCCCATGTACTGCTATGTGTTCTATCCGTACGATATGTCTACCCATAGACCCGCTCTGATACCACTGAAGGGTTCCGTAGCAGAAAACAAAAAATTTCTATCTACTCGAACACTAATACTGGTATCTATACTATGAGACATAAGTAACGGAGGATAGAAAGACGGCATTCATACCTTTGAAGACCGAGGCACGCCTTACGCAGGAAGGCGTATATTGATGAACACGAGCAGCACCCCACGTGTGGTGCCTCTGAAGTTCGTCACACGTCCGGTGTAGGAGAAGTCAACCAGACTCCGATCCAGCCGAGCAGCGAAAGAAGTAGATGCCGGATCGCTGATCACACGACAATGGTGTCAAGGTGGAGAACTCACCCACGAGGTCCTCCCCAATATTACAGAGAAGTCCTCAATGGATGAGAGAGAGAGAATGAGAGGGAATGGGATGATTCCAAAGGGGGAGGGGTGACCCCTATATATAGTAGGAGGGGGCGCACCACCTAGGGGCCAGGCGGTGTGGGACTAATCCCCACACCCGCCGGCCACCTAGGGGCAGCCGTCGGCCCTAGGTGGGCCCCACTGCGGCGGCCCACCAAGACCAGGCCGGCTACCCCCTCTCCCTAGGCGCCATGCCCTATTGGGCCTCCCTTCGGGTGAGGCCCATTAGCATTATAAAGCCTTTAATAATAAAATAAAATCTATATTTAATATTAATTCTCCAATTAACATTCAAATACACATATTATATTATTCCTTCACTCCGGAACACCTTCCGGACCCATTCCGATCTCCATCGGATGTTACCTGGAACTATTCTGGTTTCTCTTTCTCTATTTCTCCTACGATACCTCATCTACCCTAGGCGTCCCTACCCTTAAATGTGCCATCCTTCGGTTCGGAAACACTCCGGACATGATCGAGACTACTCTCACATCAATGATCAACAAAGGGACCTGGATGGCCATGTGACTACCGTGCGTTTCACGAATATAATCGCTCGAACCATGAGATAGTCGTTTCCCGTTCCCTTTTTCATATCATACCTAATTCATTCGAGACTTGATCTTCGGTATCCCCATACCTTAGTTCGGTCTCGTTACCAATGAACTTGTTTACTTGTTCTCATGTCGTTGCATTCCGTGACCAAATCACATGCTTGCAAGCTTCATTAATGCAACGTCACCGAGATGGCCACATGTATCTATCCGTTACATGGATTAGACAAATCATGGTCTTGATATGTACTCGTCTACGCATCCCTTTGGAAAACCTAAGTGACACCTGTTTGATCACCCTGTTACAAGATGATTCTTGATAACCATTTAAGCTTCCTCCGAAATGGTGATTTGCATTACCTCATAGTCAAAGGATCTGGTTGCGAGGTTCTCTGTGTTTTATCATCAATGGTGAACTTTGTAACTAGATCTCATTAATATATAATGGTCGGATGTTTGTCTATCATGTTATTCAACTAATAACATGACCCTATTGTCAATTGGCATAAATGCCCATGATCTTGAAACCCAGACCATCCTCATGACCAATGAACTAGTTCGCTAGAGGTAACTAGAGACACGGTTTGTTTGCATACCACACGTGTATTAATGTTTCGTATTAACACAGTTATATCACAGTATGAAACGTATTATGAACATATAGGAGATATATCAAATAATACACTTTATTATTTGCCTCTAGGGCATAACTCCTTCACAAACATCATATAATATTGCTTAAAGCTATACTCTGATTTGTCCTTAAATCAAGATTGCATGGAGATTTCCCTTTCTTGAGGAGTATAAGAGAGAGATGTATTCCATCTCAATATTAGAATGCGATGCCCATATCAATTCCTTTTATCAAGAACTTATAGAATTTTCATGAATCTTTATCATTGATGAATTGTTTTATGATCACTATAACCTAAAAAGAGAGTAGACAAGTGAACCCATGAACCCCGGTCCAATTTTTATCACAAGAAACACCTTTCCATTGCATATACTATCATTTATAATTTCTGCAATTTATTATTTCGAAAATACAAAAATACTTTCTCTACTTGCAATCACCCATAAAACCCCAAAAATAACTCTACTATCTTCCATATCATCTAGTTTCTATTCCTTTACTTTATTTATTTTGTTTTATATTTTATTTACTAATACAAAACCTTGTGCTTGACAATCACTTGGTGGAGTTGGGGATACAAGAAAAATTATTTTACTTTATAGGTTACTCGAAGAGGAGAAGAAAAATATCCACGCAATTCCCCGAGAGTTCGATATAAACCCTCGAGTCACCCTTTTGGGGAAACAAAACTTGCTACAACACCCTACACTTGGAGTCCCAACGAAAAGTGGCTACGTTTGTTGCCATCAAGACTATTTTCTGGCACTGTTGCTGGGGAATTGGTGGACACATATCACAGTGGTTGCAGTCATCTTCATCAACATCAACCCAAGCTAGATTATTTTTTGGCGCCGTCATCTTCTTCAACTTGTGCAACAACCCAAGCTTGGGGAGGTTGCACCACTATGAGCTTTTTCTTCTCCTTTTAGATTTTTAAAGTATTTTATTTTGTCTTGTTTTTAGTCTTTTTAAGTTTTTCCTTAAAACACAAAAACACATAAAATTAGTATTACCCTTTTTATTTGCAAACATGGGAGAAAGAGGAACAAAACTTTGTGACTACACAAACACCCCTAATGATCAATTCATGGCTAGACCCATTACCACTCCTGAAATTACTGCTGAAAGCTTTGAAGTAAGTCCTAGTGAGGACGCTTCTATGCATTTGCATGACTTTTGTCAAATTTGTGATATGCAAAAGTTTAAAAATGTGGAAATGACATTGTCAAACTTAAACTATTCCCATTTTCACTAAGAGGTAGAGCTAAAGTATGGTTATTATCGCTTCCTGCTGCTAGCATAAACTCTTGGGATGACCTAAAAGAAGCTTTCATTAAGAAATACTACCCACCGGTTAAGATCCTACAAAATAGAAATAGTATCCTATCATTTAGACAAAATGATAATGAACAAGTAGCAACAGCTTGGGAGAGAGTTAAAAATGTGCTTAGATCTTTCCCATCACATGGAGTAAAAGAATGGACCATATTGCATTCTTATTATAATGGCCTAAATATTATGTCAAGAAGCATTCTAGATTCTGTTGCGGGGGGTGCATTTATGAGTAAAACTATGTGTGAAGCTAAAACTATCCTAGAAAGCATGCTCCACAACCATAGTCAATGGCATACTGAAAGAGCACCAAACCCATCTAAGAAACTTCACTCCATTGAAGAAATAGACTCCATAGAAAGTAAACTTGATGCCATATTTGCTTACATATCTAAGCAAACTACCGATAATATTCCTCTACAAGAATTAGTAACAAATACCAATGAAAGTGTACATGTCAACTACATAAGAAACTTTGGTAGTAATGGGAATGGGAACAACTATAATAACTCATATGGTAGGCCACCTTTTGTTCCTAATAAATATGCTAGTGGTAATAATGCTCCTAATGATTTAGAAAGCACCATGAGATCCTTTGTAGCTACTCAAAAAGAACATAACAAATAATTTATAGCTAAGTTTGAAAGACAAGATGCTTTGTTTGAAAAGGAATATCTCCTAACACAACAAGTCACATCATTCAAAAATCTTAATCAATCTCAAAAGAACCATGAGGAAATAATCAAATATGTGCAAGAAGTGATAAATAAATCGTTGGAAACTCTTAATATGATGGAGGAAAAAGAAACACTAATGATAGCAAATGATAAACAAGTAGAAGAAGTCAAAATGCTAAGTGAAACAAAAGAACCTTTACTTGATCTTGATAAATATAGCTTGCATGAACTCCTTAACTTGTTGAAAAAAATTCTAATGATCCATCCTTTAATGGTAATCAAGCAGGATTTGGTTCTTACCTAGCAAATTATGTTATAAAAGAAAAGATTGAAAGATACAATAGAGAAGCTATGATACCACCTAAGCTTGGGGATGTATGTATCCCCAAGGTATTAATCACTATTGGAAAAAAGACACATCATGCTATTCTAGATTTAGGATCTAGTGTCTGAGTTTTATCTTAAGATCTATATGACTTACTTGAGTCGAAACCTATGGAAAGATCTTTTAATTTCTGATGATTCAACTAAACATGCTTTAGTAGAAGTTAATAATATTATGGTTGAATTACATATGACATTTGTGCCTGTTGATTTTATTGTCAAGGATATGGGGAGTAACACCTCAAGTCCTATAATACTTGGTAGACTTTTCTTGAGAACCACAGGTGTAGTCATTGATAAAAAAGAAGGAAATGTGAAGTTCCAATTTCCTCACAAGAAGTGCATGGAACACTTTACAAGTAAGAAGGAGGCAGCTAAGAAGCACAAGCTATCCCATGAGTTCCACATCACCTAAACCAAGTAAGTAAAGCCTAACTATATGGCTATAAAGAAAGCGCTTTGTGGGAGGCAACCCAGTTATTTTTCTTTTGGATTTTTGTTCTGAACTCTTGCTGTAGAAAGAGAGTGTTGTTTTGGTTTTCTTTCTGTAATTTTTAATAAAGTACCAAGTGGAACCCATTTTTGATGTTTTAAAAGTTGCTAAACATATGGAGTAGCAAATTTCTACAGAACAGTTTTTAGTGCGTGAATTTTCTGATTTTATTGTAACTCCAATTGCACTCAAATTCGTACAGAATTTACAAATGTTCATCCTATGTATGCACAAACATTGGCTAAAATTCCTGACATGTCTAAGTGGACAAAAAAATTCATTTTGCTATTGCTAAAAATCTGGACAGATTCTGCCATGTTTTGTTTTAACCATTCCTAAGTGTCCTAAGATGATTTGTATGAGTCATATTATATGCTAGGGATATGTAGGAACATTATATACTTTCCGGAACATTTAGAAATATTTTTTTCTTTGATATATAAGCAGCAACTATTATATTCTTGTGCGACTAATGTCACCTCTCAGAAAATAGATGGGAGAAAAAATTTTGTGTTGAAGTTTTTTGACAGGGAATAGAGGAACACCACACCAAGAGCAATACAAGGATGGTGAAAACCATAAGCTTGGGGATGCCCAAGACACCCCCATTGTACCAACTCAACTCTCGTTTTGCAAACCTCTAAACTTTGTTTTTTGAGCAAAATAGAACAATCGTAAAAACTTGGAGCGTCTGTTTTGTCATTTTATTTTTTGTTTTGCATTAGAAAGACCACCACCACCATTATTATAAATTCTTATGATCAGCTGCTAAAAAGAAACTCTATCTTAATGAGATCAAAACTGAAAAAGAATGCCATGGAATAAAAGAAAAGGGGAGATAAAAAGAAAAGATGAAATTCGTGTTGTGTCTAGTTCTTAAGCTCAAGTGTGTTATATAAGCATGATCTATTTATGCCTATTAATTTGTATCCTTTACTTGTGCATATTTATGTTCAACATTAAGAAACAATGTGATAAAATAAATGTTGACATTATAAACTAGATGGCACACTCTATAGATCTCTTTTTGCTAAGCCTTTTCTACACAAGCTAAGACTTGTTCCAAGACCCTTAAAAATATACTAGGCATACCCACCTACTTGTGGAAAAAGCTACTTTCAAGTATAGTATATATGCTAACCCTCCGAACTCTCTTAAAAACACCATGTTCATGTATTTTAAAGCTCATAAGAAAGTAAGGTTTAGGGTGATACCACTATGGAAATTTTTGTGCTTCACATCTTATTAGTGGTTGTTAGCTAAACCATAACTGGCATGGCACAAAGCTTTCAATGTTAAATGTTGAATATCAATTATTTTTAAGTTCTACCTATGGATTGCAACGATGTGAAATGAAGTGTGCACACTAGTGTAGGCATGTTGGTAGAAAACGCTCCTGAACTGCTAGCCAAAGCCATGCATGACATGGTGGAAACTTACATCATGATGATCCTTGTTGATATGATTCATATGTTTGTTTTTCTTGTCATACTGCCCCTCCCACCTTGAACACAACCAAGGAATTATATTATCTTTTATGCTTAATAAATGAATAAATAAGAAAATAAATAAATGCCAAAAAGGAGGGCATATAGCTACACAGGGGCAAGAGGTACTTTAGTGATGTGATTTCGTAGACCAACATGAGTATACAATGACATGCCTAAGTTGAGTAGCATGAGTAGTGCAAGTTCATAGGCTAGGTGCATGAAATAATCAACATGTAAGATGTTTAGCACATAAACCATATGAAGCTTTAAAACAAAGTGAAATTAAAAAGCTACTTGGAACCCCATCCTTATTAGTATTGTTAACATGAATTACATAGCTCAAAATTCTATTTTATATTCTTTATGGAGAGTTAACATATGTATTCAATTCTTACTTTCAATATGGGATGCAAAACATCTCAAGGGAAGACATAAAACTAAGAAGTGAGTCTTCTAGTCAAGGGCATGAAACTAAGAAGTAGCCTAAAAATAAAGGCATGCAAAACACCAATGCCAATCATGAAAAGAGTCTCTTATTCTATAGGTTCATCAAAGTGTGCTTGAAGGTTTATTTTGTTCATCATTTGTTTTATCACACCATCACTTATTGTTTAGCATATTTGTAGATGTGTAAAAGATACAACTTGATAGTACACTTGCATATTATGTTTCATTGAAAGGAATTGAGTCTATGCACTCTACATGATAATGAAGGAAGCAAAGGTAACCAACTCCAAAGTCCATGTTTAGTTTTATCACCTTCATGCTCGAGGACGAGCATAGGTTAAGCTTGGGGATGTTGATGCATGTAAAATGCATACATGAACATTGTAGTTTGTTAACATGTTTTCCCACATATTTGCATCATATATAATGTTATATCCATGTTTATATTGATTTTTGGGGATTTACCAATGATCCCCTTTATTTTGGTTATAACCCTGCAGGGCAGAAAAACCCTGTTTTCAATGTTTTTGATGTTTCGGGACCTATACAAAGTCAAATAGACCTGCACTTTTGGGAATGCCTATATTTATCCACGAGAAGCATCTGGAGCACTGGAATCTCACCAGGAGGGCCACGGGGCCAAATGATCCCAGGTGGCACGCCCAGGCCTGGTAGGCGCACCACCGATGCTTGTTTTCTCCTCGACCATCCGATCGCCTTGATTCTTTCACCCACGGAGTTCTCTTGACCTAAAAATCCCTATTTAAGGACCCTCGGGGCATCCTTAGAGAGGAGACACTAGAAGCCACCAGATACGAAAACACCACCAAATAGAGTCAGATCTGGAGAAGATTGGAGGGGGAAACTCCGTCGGTGCCATCTCCGGAGAGATCTGCACCCTCTCCAACATCTCCAACTTCATCACCATGATGAAGAGGGAGTAGTCCACCTCTGGGCTTTGGGTTTGTGGCAGTAGCTTGATCTATTTCTCTTTTGTTCTTCATAGATCTAGTACCATGTGAGCTGCCCAACATGATTATGGTCATATTTGTAATTCCTATGTGGTGGATCTTTGTTCTATGATTTGATATTTGATAGTGGAATCTATTTTGTGTAAGATGTTTTAATAGATGCATATCATGCACCCCGTTCTTCATTGCTTGTTTTGATCCAACTTGTATGCAAGAACTTGTATGGGAAGAAGTGTGTGTTAGATGGAGTAGCATGGGGGTGGAGATTGAATTGTGACACATAATATTCAAAATCTACTTTGGTTTTACCTTTCTTTTGCTGCCTCACTAGGGATAAAGTGAAATCATGTGCTATAGTTATCACGTGACAGTGTGATGACCTTGTTAGATCAAGGTAGCATATTTGTATTTCAAACATCATATAATATTGCTTAAAGCTATACTCTGATTTGTCCTTAAATCAAGATTGCATGGAGATTTCCCTTCCCTGAGGAGTATAAGAGAGAGATGTATTCCATCTCAATATTAGAATGTGATGCCCATATTAATTCCTTTTATCAAGCACCTATAGAATTTCCATGAATCTTTATCCTTGATGAACTATTTTATGATCACTACAACCTAAAAAGAGAGTAGACAGGTGAACCCATGAACCCCGGTCCGATTTTTATCATAAGAAACGCATTTCAATTGCATCTACTATCATTTATAATTCTACAATTTATTATTTCGAAAATACAAAAATACTTTCTCTACTTGCAATCACCCATAAAAACCCAAAAACAACTCTACTATTTTCCATATCATCTAGTTTGTATTCCTTTAGTTTATTTTTTTTATATTTTATTTCATAATACTAATACGAAACCTTGTGCTTGACAACCACTTGGTGGAGTTGGGGACACAAGACAAATTATTTTACTTTACAGGTTGCTTGAAGAGGAGAAGACAAATATCCATGCAATTACCCGAGAGTTCGATATAAACCCTCAAGTCACCCTTGTGGGGAAAAGAAACTTGCTATAACACTCTACACTTGGAGTCCCAACGAAAAGTGACTATGTTTGTTGCCATCACTCATAGTCTACATAGCGGGTACCACTGTTGCAAAAAAAGTCAAGAATTTGAAGATCGAGTCAGTGGCACGGCGCAGGAAGACACGCTCTATGACCATTTTTCTGATATTCCATAAGGTCCAGGTCATCACTGCAAACAGTAATCTGAAGCAGCGCCTCCTCCTTCTGGTACGGTTTGTGTTGGCTTCAAGGAATTCACCGAGGTCTGAGCTCTAACATTCAGGCCCTAGCGCCTCACGGGTCAATTCTATAAGAAGCGAGCCGCATGACAAGAGAACCACTCTGAGACCGCACATAGGGGTACAGGCCATTCCCAGGGCCATGCCGTTTAGCCACCTAAACACCTGAGGGAAGACGGTCACGCAACAATTGTCACACGAATGTTTTAATCTTCAAGCACAAGGGGGCCTTACATAGAGGAGAGGTGAAAGGATAGAGATGTCGCCTAGAGGGGGTGAATAGGAAATTTCAAAACTATTATGATTTTGGCTTGATAGAATACAAAATTAAACTAACATTTATTTTACAAGCACAAAACCTAAATACACTAGACTCAACTAAGTGCACCAACAACAAGTTTAGCTAAGCAAGATAGCACAAGATAAATATACCAAGCAAGATATAAGTACTTAAAGCTCGATGGATATCACAAGGAAAGTAAGCTCGGGTATAGAGATAAATGAGGCAAGCGGAGACAAAGATGTATTACCGTGTTCCCTTGCAAGTAAGGTACATCACGTTGGAGAGGCGTGGGATTCCATGAAGGATTTCCCAATGCCACGAAGGCTCACCTTATTCTCTGAGTCTATCCCATGAAGGAATAGGCCATTTCCTTATGTCTAGCTTTACCTCCACTCCGGAGATGGCAAGCTCCACAACCACTTCACAAGCTCCACGAAGGAGAAGCCCGGGTCTCTTCACAATCTTCCATGAAGAGGACACCGCGGCACCAACTGCCAAGCCAACTAGTTGGTTACCCTACAAGAGTAACAAGCTCACGGTCTCTCACTCGAACAAATCATAATGGATAGCTCAACACTTATGCAAGAA
This sequence comes from Avena sativa, assembly GCA_916181665.1. Lineage (NCBI taxonomy): Eukaryota > Viridiplantae > Streptophyta > Magnoliopsida > Poales > Poaceae > Avena > Avena sativa. The sequence goes on from OV702291.1 coordinate 30,744,563, forward strand.
TGCAAAGCAAGAACACCAAGGGTGTTCAAATCCCTCACTCTCAAATCCCACCAAGGCAACAAGTGCTAGGGAGTAATTGGAGAGGAAGAGCAATGGTGGAAGTCAACCAATGACTTCAAGATCTAGATCCAATGGGATCCCCTCTCTTATAGGAGGAATTGATTGGTGGGGATTATAGATCTAGATCTCCTCTTCCAAAGCCCTCAAAAAGATGAGGAAGCAAGCTCAAGAGAGTCAACAATAGAGGTCAATTTCGGGCTCAAGAACACCCAAAACGTGTTGGGGAAGAAACCCCTTTTATAGGTGACATGGGTATGATTACCCGGATACTCATTATTTGCTACCCTACATTAAGTAAAAGGTCTGCAACCCATGAAGATTCCAAATGATGGCCCAAGGAAGCAACCGCCAGAGACTTCTAGTTGTATTAGGAAAGAAACCTGAACCGACATTATGTTGGTATTGTAATAACACGTGTATGAAACCTATCCGCATACAGCTTTGAGACCCGGCCTATTATATATAGGACGGGAGAAGACTAAGCGAGGGCACCAAAATCTAGAGGACAACTTGTAATACAGTGTTTTCTCAATATTCAGGCGACTTTGTCTTCATTGTTTTCCTGACATCCGACGAAATCCCTAGCGTTCTCTTTTCCGGCGAAACCCTAGGTCCATCACCATGGTCATTGCCGAGATCACCCCTCGTCAATAGGGGAAAGCAAATATGGATGTTGGGAGAAATCTGCGAGAACAGGTTTCAAGTTTGGTTGAACCGGCTCACAGACCAGACTTCCCGGTTTCAAGTTCGGTTGACCAGCTCACAAACCGGAAAGTCTTTGCGTTCCATCTTAGAAAGACTTGGTTGCGACCCGGAATAGACTTGGTTTTGAAAATACTAAATCCGGTCTACGGGTCGTTCTTCCGGTGCTGGAATCGGACCATCCGGTGTGAGAACCGGTTGAACCATATCCACAACCGAGATTCAATAGACTTCACGAAAAATACAATAACTTTTGCATCCAGACTCCGATTTTGATGATCTTGGGCTTGTTTTTATGAGGACAACAAGATCTATAAGATGGTGTAGAGAAACATCATAGTCCAACAAATGAGGATTGAACCAAATGAATAAAGGTATGAAGCTTCCCTATAAGAAGAACACGTAAAACCTTCAAGCTCGAAAACGCCATACAAGATGCATACGAATTTTGTTTTCGATGAACTTGGGATTGTTGAAGAGCTAGAAACATGCTCAAGAACCTCACATGGAGAAACACTAAGAAGCAACAAAATATCAAGATGCAAAGTATACAAATGATTGAGCTCCCTAAGACGATGTGATCAAGTTACCCAACCGAAAGCCCTTTTGATAGTGCGCCTATCTATCTTATAACCCGGTCTCCCAACAACCACCTTGAGACCCGTAAAAGGAAAACCTAGCAAGGCCATACCTTTGCCTTGCGCATCCCTCTTGATCTTGATGACAACGCTTCAAGCTCCATCCAAGCCGTAATGCATCACTTGATCATTGTTGCTTCGTGAAGACTCATAATTTGCTACCCCATACACCACTATGTGCTACCCCATACACCACTATCGGATAGCTTCATTAATACATGTATTCACATGTCCATTATCACCAATATAGACGGCAAGATTCTAGCAAATGATCTTCTCGATATGCTTATCTTAAACTTTCCCTTCTCAACCTTGATGACGATCACCACTTGATGTCATCCTCTCATGGGCTATATGAGATCTTCACTTTTGAAGCATGCCCATGCATGGAAAGATACCTATCACATATAGAAAATGCAAAGGCACATATATAATGGGTTAGTTAATGATGCATAATTTACAAGGCTTACCATACCACAAAATCCATGTGGTACATTCTTTATGATTCATGTGTTGACCAACTTAAAATCACTATTCACTCTTTATATTGGTCAACCAAGTATCTTCTCATGTTCCATCTCAATATCTTGAGGTACATAAGGAACTCTTCATTTGATTACATACTCTAAATCTTAGTTAACCATAGCTCAACTAATGAGGCTATCATGACACCGACTTAGAGTCATATCTTGAATTATTTTATTGAGATCACACTCTCAAGATCTTGATCATATCATATTCTTATCTTCAACTCGGTGATCTTGATGCCAATACTCAAGGTATATCTTTATCTTCATGGCATCCATACTTGAATCCAACACATGGACTACAAGCATGACCTATGGAATATTCCTTCATATAAAACTCAATGAAAACAATAGTCCATAGGGATTGTCATTAATCACCAAAACCACACATAGGGGAAATTACACTTTCAAGAGGTCCAGGTAAGAGAGGGCCCGCTAAATAGGGCCCTATAGGCTGAACTCGCGGTAAAGGTCCTCGAGGGGGCAAGGTGCCAAGGCACGCTATCTGGGGATTGGGGAAGGGTCAGCAGGAGGCTGTCCCGAAGCCCATCCTAGGAAGTCGTCTCCTGTGCACCAAGGTTTCACCGAAACTTGGCATTCTAGAACCCCTCCTCGAATGCCTCTGCCACCAAAATCACCGGGTTTGAGAAAATTGCAAAGAGCGCAGGAACCTCATGGTGAAGAGGGCGCCCCCACAACCCACGAGTCTAACCACAATAGGGTGTCCCCTCTATCGCCTATGGAGATGGACACCCCCTTCCATACTATCGGCTTGATGTCATGGATGGATCTCCAATACTGAGACTCGTCCTGACGCTCACAAACTACCAAGGGTCGCCCCCGAAGGTACTTACATTTCACTAGTTGTAGCCAAAGGCCATAATCATCTGTCAAGATCCACCACACCCATCTTAACATCAACACCACATTCATGTGTGACGTCTACGCATGCTTCTATTCTTGTAGCCAGTGTTGGGCCTCCAAGTGCAGAGGTTTGTAGAACATCATCAAGTTTCCCTTAAGTGGATCACCCAAGGTTTATCGAACTCAGGGAGGAAGTGGTCAAAGGTATCCCTCTCAAGCTACCCTGCAATCAATAAACAAGAAGTCTCTTGTGTCCCGAACACACCCAATACACTTGTCAGGTGTATAGGTGCACTAGTTCGGCGAAGAGATAGTGAAATACAAATAATATGGATGATTATAAGTGGTAATTGCAATCTGAAATAAGAGTGGCAGCAAGAAAACATGTAATAGGACTGATTGTAAATTGTGTTTCAATGCTTAGAAACAAGGCCTAGGGATCATACTTTCACTAGTGGACACTCTCATATAAATATCTTCTCTTCATGATTCTACCCTGAACTACTCTCTGGTTGGACGATGTAGGGTTATAACAGCACACCTTAAAGTTCACATTCCCCATCCAGATAACCCCTCATTGTCACCTTGAGCGCTAGATGGTTACAACAAACACAACAATCTCATAGAGACATCCAACTCAAATTATACTCATGATAAGTATTTCTGTAACCTTAGCCTAAGTGCCACACGGTGTGCACACTATTAACTTCACACACGTAGGGATAAGAAGAGACTAATTAGAGCACTTGAGTAGCAGAATAGATCTACTTATTCAACTAGATTACAAAGCTCATGATCTCAATAAGATCACGCATAGAGAGAGAGATGAACACATAGCTACCGGTAGAGCCCTTAGCCTCGAGAGAGAACTACTCCCTCCTCATCATGCGAGTCAGCAACGGCGATGGAGATGGCGGTGGAGTCGATGGAGATGGCTCTAGGGGCACTTCCCCGTCCCGGCAGGGTGCCGGAATAGAGACTTCTATCCCCTGAATCTCCTCTTCGGTGGCGGTGGCGCTGCGGAACTTTTCGTGGAATTCTGATCTAGTCTTTAGGGTTTTCGTCCCGGGAGGCTTTTATAGGCGAAGGGGCAAGGTCGGTGGAGCACCAGGGGGCCCACACCCCCTGGTGGCGTGCTTATGGCTGGCCGCGCCACCACCAGGTGTGGCCGCCTCCTAGCCCCCTTCCGACTCTGTGTTGCTTCAGGTAAAATATTGACTTTGGCTTTTGTTCCATCCAATTCCGAGAATATTTCTTTACTAACTTTTCTGAAACCAAAAATAGTAGAAAATAGGCAACTGGCACTGTGGCATCTTGTCAATAGGTTAGTTCTAGAAAATGTATAAAAATACCTCAAAACATGAACAAAACATAAGAAAGTAGATATAAAACAAGCATGGAACATCAAAAATTATAGATACGTATATGACGTATCAACATCCCCAAGCTTAACTCCTACTCTTCCTCGAGTATGTAAGTGATAAAAAGAATAATTTTTGAGGTGACATGCACCATCATATTTGTAAAGCATTGATAGCTGAGATCAAAGTACTCTAAACATAAGCATGAAAGATAGAGTTCTAACAATAAGACATAGCAACTATATTGTAACATGAAAAGGTACAAACAAAAGATCATGAATAACAATGCATTGAAAGACGTTTGTTTGTTTCACATATAGAAAACATAAAAAGAGTGGTATTCAGCTTGTCCCTCATGGTATAGCAAAACATAAATGTATAGGACACCTTCAAAGTTCACAAGGGTGACTAGATACAAATAATTTATAAACAAGCAATATCAAAGTTATGGATCAATCTACAAGTTTTGGGACAATGCACATTAAACTAAGAATGACCACTATGCTCTCTCAATAGGTGCATAAATATAGAAGATGGAGACTCAACATAAAAGTAAACAGAAAGGCCCTTCATGAAGGGAAGCAAAGATTCAAGTTTCATAAAGAGCTTCCAAAAATTATGGTACTTATTAGCTTTTAGCTCTGATTGCCCCTATCATAAGCATCTTGAGGTGATTAAGGTTAAAGTGACACAAATATGAAGATATGCTTGACAAGTTATAAGTTGAGAATCTCATGCCCCGTGCTTACGAGTACCGATCCTCATGTTACTCAACTTCAGTCACAAGTAAGTTCTTGTCATTGTAAGTACATGTGTATCATAGAGAACCGCCAGTGGGGTACCCCTTGCCCCATGATACAGGAGCTATCCCATATGAAAATGACAAGGCAATAGACAACGAGCATCTCAGCGATCTTTTTGTTTGCTATTGCATAGGCTTTTATTGAGGATGCTTCATAGAATGCTCACTATGGTTATGTTACAAGTTTCCACCATGATTAGGCATGGCTTAGGCTAGCCGCCCAGGTGTTTCTCTAACACACATACAAACTCCATGAGCTTACAAGCTCCCCTTTTATTTCACACCGTCGGGATCCATAAACAAAAGAACATGATATCAACTGAATAATAAGTGCAATGTTGAAAGCGTTCCCCATGACAGCATGGTTCTGCTAATTCACAACTTATAAAGTGCAAGCATATAAGCAGCATAGATGGACACAATGGTTCGAGTTTATTAAGTGCAAGAAACTAAAGTGTACCATCAAGTTTGTGAGAGCTTTAATCACTAATTTTCACATAACAAGTTTAATTTGGAAGGTAGATAAAAACATGAATATACTTGGAATGGTGTAACACACAATGCATAGGAATTTACAGTGGACTCTTTGGAATAACTTGGTTTTCTTGGGAGTTGGATGCATGAGTGGAACTCATACTTGGTACAGGTGGAGGCTAGCAAAAGACTAGGAGTGACCAACTAAGAGAGCAATAATGGCAATAATCATGCAAAGCAACAAAACATTATTAATTAAAGCATAAAGTGATATTACAAGTCAAAAATTAAATGATCATAGAGGCTAAGGTGACTAGTTCATAGTCTTAACATGGTGTAAGCATGTACCAAGTCAATGATACATTGCAAATGTATCTATAATTTTTGATGTTCCATGCTTGGTTTTATCCACTTTTTTTGTCCACACTTTGGAGTACTTTTCATATGATTTCTTGGACTAACCTATTAACAAGAGCCATAGTGCCAGCTGCCTATTTTCTGCTATTTTTGGTTCCAGGAAAGTCAGAAAATGAATATTCTCGGAATTGGACGGGACAAAAGCCAAAGTGCCTATTTTTCCGAAAGTCATCAGATGCCAGAATACGAGACGGAGAGGGGCCAGAGGGCGGCCACACCACCTGGCCGCGCGGCCAGGCTTGGCCCGCGCCTAGGGTGGTGTGGCCAGCCCAGGCACCCGCTCGGCCTCTCCTTCCGCCTATAAGATGCCCTCGGGACGAAAACCCTAAGGGCCCGATAAAAAATCCACGAAAGAGTCTGTAGCCGCCATCATCTCCATCCCTAGATCAGGAGGGATCTGAAGCTCTTCCCGGCACCCTGCTGGAGAGGGGAATTCACCCTGGAGGCCTTCTTCATCACCATGCAAGCCTCCGGTGTGATGCGTGAGTAGTTCATCCTTGGACTACGGATCCATGTAGTAGCTAGATGGCTGGTTCTCCTCCTTTGTGCTTTCATGTTTAGATCTTGTGAGCTCCGTTCATGATCAAGATCATCTATTTGTATTTCTGCATGTTGTGTTTGCAGGGATCCGATGGATATTGAGATGCTATTTCAGATTGATTATTGATTCTATCATGTCTTTGTTATTTGTGATCTTGCATGCTTTCCGTTGTTAGTAGCTATCTTGGCCAAGTAGATGCTAGCAACTCCAAGAGTTAGTATTTATGCTCGATAGTGGGTTCATGCCTCTGGTAATCTGGGGAAGTGACAGAAATCTCTAAGCTACTAGATGTGCTGTTGCTACTAGGGAGAAAACAACAATCCTTTGTTCATAGAACAATCGTATTGTTTACTTTACACGCAGTTTGTAAAGCAATAATCTGTTGCTTGCAACTTAATACTAGAGGGGGTTCGGATGATAACCTGAAGGTGGATTATTAGTCATACATGCAGTTGGATGGCAGTCTATGTATAATGTTGTAATGCCCAATCGAATCTCAAAGGAGTCAAGATGATTAGTATGTGCATGTATTGCTTTCTCGATGTTTGTCAATTGCCCCGCTGTAATTTGTTCACCCAGCATGTTATCTATCTTAAGGAGAGCCACCTCTAGTGAACTATGGATCCCGGTCCTTTTCTTTTACATACAATCTATAAATTGTTTACTGCTTTGTGTTTACTTTCTGCAAACTATTACTTCCTTCCATTCGATAGGTTTAATCCTTTGTTTTCTGCAAAACACGGTGAGATTGATAACCTCACGCAAGTTGGGGACAAAGTTCTGTGGTTGTGTTGTGCGGGTCTCCACGTTGCTACCAGCACCGGTAGTGCGCCCTGCCAAGGCTCAGCTAGCAACACCTTTGGGGTGTTTCCTTGCTCCTACTGGTTCGATTAAACCTTGGTTTCATAACTGAGCGAAACTTGCTACTGTGCTCATCATACCTTCCTCTTGGGGTTCCCAACAAGCTCTACATCAACACCGCACCAGCACTTTTCTGGCGCCGTACACTGAGCCATCAAGCATTTTTCTGGCGCCGTTGTCGGGGAGTCAAGGACATCTTCACAAGGGGAGTCGCTCATAACCAATCTCTTTACTTTGTTATTTTTGTTTTGCTTAGTTTCTTTTTGCTTTGTTTGCTTGTTTCTTTATCAAAAACACAAAAAATTAGTTTTACTAGTTTGCTTTCTTATTTGAAAAACACAAAAAAAATGACTACTCTTGAAAACACTAATTTGTGTGACTTCACTAGCACCAACAACAATGATTTTATGAGCACACTTATTGCTCCACATGTGCCTGAAGCTACTTTCTTTGAGATAAAACATGTTTTACTCAATCTTGTTATGAGAGAACAATTTTCTGGTATTGGTAATGAAGATGCTGTTGCCCATCTAAATAACTTTGTTGAACTTTGTGAGATGCAAAAGCATAGGGATATAGATGGTGATATTATTAAGCTGAAATTGTTTCCTTTCTCTTTGAGAGGAAACGCTAAAGAATGGTTGAATTCCTTAACTAGGAATAGTACTGATTCGACTAAATGCAAAGATGCTTTCATTGGAAAATACTATCCCCCTACTAAGATTATATCTATGAGAAGTGAAAGATGAAGTTTAAACAACTTGATAATGAAAATGTTGCTCAAGCTTGGGAAAGAATGAAATCTTTGGTAAAGAATTTTCCCACTCATGGACTGACTTCTTGGATGATCGTCCAAACTTTTTATGCAGGATTGAACTATTCTTCAAGGAACCTATTGATTCTGCTACTGGAGGTACCTTTATGACCATCACTTTGGGTGGTTCAACAAAAGTTCTGGACAATATGATGGTTAATTATTCTGAATGGCATAGTAAGAGAGCTCCACAAGGTAGGAAGGTAAATTCTGTTGAGGAAACCTCCTCCTTGAGTGATAAGATTGATATTATTATGTCTATGCTTTTTAATGGGAAAGCCCATATTGATCCAAATAATGTTCCTTTGGCTTCTTTGGTTGCTCAAGAAGAGCAAGTTGATGTGAACTTCATAAGAAATAACAACTTTGGCAATAATGCTTATAGGAGTAATTTTGGTAACAATAATTATAAGCCATATCCTTCCAACAATGGTAATGCTTATGGAAAATCTTACAACAATAATAGGAGTGCACCCTCTGAACTTGAAGTTATGCTTAAAGAGTTTATTAGTAAACAAACTGCTTTCAATAAAACTATTGAGGAAAAACTCTCTAATGCTAAAAGAAATATAGCATCTTTGGCTGAAGCTCAATCTTCTTTGAATAAAATAGCTGCTAAACCTGAAACTAATGATAATCCCTTTGCAGCTACTAATGCTATACAAGTAAGAATTGATGAAAATGTTAGACTATTAGGTGAATTACATGCTAAGTGGGAAAGAGAAGATGAAATTGCTAGAAACATTAGTGTTTATACTATTACCACCACTAGTGTTGAGGCTAGTAATAGTTCTACTACTTTAGATGATAAATTTGATTTTGATCTTGATGGTTGGAACATCTCTGAAGTTATTAAGTTCCTACAAAAGCTTGCTAAAAGTCATAATGCTAGTGCTATGAACATGGCTTTTACAAAACACATTACTGATGCTCTCATAAAGATTAAAGAAGAAAAGATGAAACATAAAGCTTCTATTCCCATAAAACAAGAAGATGGTTGGGAAACCATCATTAATATGAAAGTGAATGACTTTGATTTCAAAGCTTTATGTGATCTTGATAGTAGTGTTTCTATTATGCCTTGAAGGATTTATGATATGCTTGATTTGCCTCCACTTGAAGATTGTTATTTGAATGTCCCACTTGATGATAATGCTAAAAAGAAACTCATGAGGAGTCTTAATGATGTTCTTATTATGGTTAACAATGCCTATGTCCCCGTTGATTTCTATGTTTTGGATGTTGAATACAATGCTTCTTGTCCTATTACTTTGGGAAGACCTTTTCTTATAACTGTTGGTGCCATCATTGATATGAAAGAAGGCACCATTAAATATCAACTCCCACTCAAGAAAGGTATAGAACACTTCCCTAAGAATAGAGAGAAGATTGCTTTTGCTTCTCCTATGAAAACAAAATTTGGTTTTAATGCATCTTCATTTGAGAACACTTGATTCTTTTTCTTGCTTCTTATGCCTAACTTAAATGCGTTAAAGAAAAGTACTTATTGGGAGATAACCAAAAGTTTTAGATGACTCTTGGAAGTTATTACTTAAGTAATAACTGCTCCTTATCCTTTTTATTTGCTTTTTGTGCCAAGAGTAACCTCTAATGAGAGAGAAGTAATGATTGGGAAAGTTGCTGTCCCAAAACAGATTTCTGTGCTTCACCGTAAATATTCGTGTAAAATCTCTGGACATCTTTTTGAGGCGTGAATTTTTTTGCTTCTGCCCTAGGTTGTTATATAGCTTTCGTTAGCTCAACACTTTTTGATTTGAGCAACAGAAGGTCTTCGAAAAAATTCGTCTTTACCTGCTAGTCTGTTTTGATAGATTTCTGCCATTTTCTGCATTTGCTTCTTGTTGGTTCCTTTTTGAGTTCTTTTGGGGAATTGAGCTTTTTGAGGGAAGTGCTACAGTAGCTGGTGTAGTAATGGAAGTTTATTTGGTGTTAGAACTGAACCTTAAGACTTATTTATCTTGAGTGCACTAATGTTGCTAATAAAGATTGTGTGAAGTTTTGTATGAAGGAAAATTTTCAGGTGTATGGAAGGAATGAGTAACGAGATGAAGGATGGACGAAATCTCAAGCTTGGCGATGCCACGCGTGTTACCCCAAGAAATCTCCAAGAAGTACAAGCGTCAAAGCTTGGGGATGCCCAAGGCATCCCCTTCTTCATCAATAAAAATCCCAGGTTTCTTCCAAACGCTTCATTTTTATTGTTTCATGCACGGTTGTGTTGTTCTTGGAGCGTCTCCTTTTTATTTTTTCTTTTTGTTTTGGTTTTGCGTTTTCTTTTGTTTTCTTAGTTTTCTCAATAAATTGGTTGGACCCCCTCTTTCATACATTGGTTCGCAAATAGTTTGGTTTGGTTTGGAAAAGAGTAGGGAAGTTCATGCTTATGTGGTAAAAAGAGCTCGTTTTTTACTGTGGCCTATGCTTTGTCATGCCATGCTTGATATTGTTTTGGCTTTATGCTTAGTATTCTTTGCTGTAGCAGGACTTGTTATAAATAGTTGAGATTGCTTAATGTGCCTTGGATGAATCATGCGTTGTTTTAGCATATTAAAGCATAGTATAGTGGTATTCTCCTTTGATGCTTTATTTGGGTTGACTTGGCACATGCTCACACCATGTTATGACTATCTCAAGTCACCATAAGCCTTTATGATCCTTTAGTTTTCAACTTGTAGTATCACTTTATGCGTTGATCAATGATGTTTTGTCGCTCTGCATGATTATGGCCATTATTGCTCTCTTAGTTTGTCGCTCCCAGTCTTTTGCTAGCCAACACAACCAAGTAAGAGTTACACTCATGCATCCAACTCCCTAAACCAAGTTATTCCAAAGAGTCCACCATACCTACCTACTATCTTATGCTATTCCAAGTATATTCATGCTTTTGTTTACCTTCCAAATTAAACTTGTTATCAGAAAACTAGTGATTAAAGCTCTCATGAACTTGATGGCACACTTTACTTTTCTTGCCCTTAATAAACTTGAACCATTGTGTCGTCTATGTTGTATATGCTTGCACTTATTTGTTGGGAATTAGCAGAACCATGCTTTCATGGGGAACGCTTTCAACATTGCACTTGGTACTTGTACCTAGTTGATATCATGCTCTTTTGTATATGGATGTCGTCGGTGTGAAATGAAAGGGGAGCTTGTAAGTCCATGGAGTTATGTATGTGTTAGAGAAACGCCTGGGCCGCTGGTCTAATCCATGCTGACATGGTGGAAACCTGCAGCGTAACCATAACGAGCTGTCTATGACGCATTCTTCTTATAAAAAAGAGTCCTATATTGAGAAAACAAGAGAAAAAGAAAAAAAAAGAGGTTATGGAAAGAGGAAAGAGAGAAAAAAGCACCATATTCCCATGGTAAATAAGAAGATTGCTGAGATGCTCGTTGTCTGATTGCCTTGTCATTTTTATATGGGCATTCTTCCGTATCATCGGGCAAGGGGTACCCCGTTGGCGGTTCTCTATGATACACATGTACTTACGATGACAAGAACTTACCGGTGACTAAACTTGAGTAGCATGAGGAGCGGCCCTCGTATACAAGGGACATGAGATTTCTAACTTATATTTCATCAAGCATGTACACCATAGTTTGTTCACTTTAACCTTAATCACTTCAAGATGCTTATGATAGGGGCAATGAGAGCTGAAAGCTATAAGTACCATAATTTTTGGAAGCTCTTTATGAGACTTGAATCCCTACTTCCTTCTATGAAGGCCTTTCTTCCACCATTATATTGAGTCTCCACCTTCTACCTTTATGCACCTACTTTGAGAGCATAGTGGCCATTCTTAGTTCTATGTGCATTGTCCCAAGACTAGTTGATTGTTGCATAACTTGATATTGCTTGTTTTAAACTTTTGTATCTAGTCACTCTTATGAACTTTGAAGGTGTCCTATGCATTTATATTTGCTACTCTATGAGGGACAAGCTGAATGCTATTATGCTATGTTTTCTTTATGTGAAACAAACAAACGTCTTGCAAAGCATTGTTATTCATGAATCTTTGGTTTGTGCCTTTTCATGTTGCATCATAGTTTCTCTGTCTTATTGCTAGAAATTTGTCTTTCATGTTATGATTGAAGTACTATGATCCCAGCTTTGAATGTTTTACAAATACTTTGATCAAGTCTTTGATGGTGCATGTCACCTCAAAAATTATTCTTTCTTTTTATCACTTACCTACTCGAGGACGAGCAGGAGTTAAGATTGGGGATGTTCATACATTGCAAATGTATCTACAATTTTTGATATTCCATGCTTGGTTTTATCCACTTTCTTGTGTTTTGTCCACACTTTAGAGTACTTTTCATATGATTTCTTGGACTAACCTATTAACAAGAGCCAAAGTGCCAGCTGCCTGTTTATGCTGTTTTTGGTTCCAGGAAAGTCAGAAAATGAATATTCTTGGAATTGGACGGGACAAAAGCCAAAGTGCCTATTTTTCCGGAAGTCATCATATGCCAGAATATGAGACGAAGAGGGGCCAAAGGGCGGCCACACCACCTGGCCACGTGGCCAGGCTTGGCCCGCGCCAGGGGGTCGTGTGGCCAGCCCAGGAAACCCTCGGCCTCTCCTTCCGCCTATAAGATTCCCTTGGGACGAAAACCCTAAGGGCCCGATCAAAAATCCACGAAAGAGTCTGTATCCACCGTCATCTCCATCCCTAGATCGGGAGGGATCTGAAGCTCTTCTCGGCACCCTGCCGGAGAGGGGAATTCACCCTGGAGGCCTTCTTCATCACCATGCAAGCCTCCGGTGTGATGCGTGAGTAGTTCATCCTTGGACTACGGATCCATGTAGTAGCTAGATGGCTGGTTCTCCTCCTTTGTGCTTTCATGTTTAGATCTTGTGAGCTCCATTCATGATCAAGATCATCTATTTGTAATTCTGCATGTTGTGTTTACGGGGATCCGATGGATATTGAGATGCTATTTCAGATTGATTATTGATTCTATCATGTCTTTGCTATTTGTGATCTTGCATGCTTTTCGTTGTTAGTAGCTATCTTGGCTAAGTAGATGCTAGCAACTCCAAGAGTTAGTATTTATGCTCGATAGTGGGTTCATGCCTCTGGTAATCTGGGGAAGTGACAGAAATCTCTAAGGTACTACATGTGATGTTGCTACTAGGGAGAAAACAACAATCCTTTGTTCATAGAACAATCGTATTGTTTACTTTACACGCAGTTCGTAAAGCAATAATCTGTTGCTTGCAACTTAATACTAGATGGGGTTCGGATGATAACCTGAAGGTGGATTATTAGTCATAGATGTAGTTGGAAGGCGGTCTATGTGTAATGTTGTAATGCCCAATCTAATCTCAAAGGAGTCAAGATGATTAGTATGTTTATGTATTGCTTTCTCGATGTTTGTCAATTGCCCCGCTGTAATTTGTTCACCCAGCATGTTATCTATCTTAAGGAGAGCCACCTCTAGTGAACTATGGATCCCGGTCCTTTTCTTTTACATACAATCTATAAACTGTTTACTGCTTTGTGTTTAGTTTCTACAAACTATTACTTCCTTCCATTCGATACGTTTAATCCTTTGTTTTCCACAAAACACGGTGAGATTGACAACCTCATCGTAAGTTGGGGACAAAGTTCTGTGGTTGTGTTGTGCAGGTCTCCACGTTGCTACTAGCACCGATATTGCGCCCTGCCAAGGCTCAGCTAGCAACACCTTTGGGGTGTTTCCTTGCTCCTACTGGTTCGATTAAACCTTGGTTTCATAACTGAGGAAAACTTGCTGCTGTGCTCATCATACCTTCCTCTTGGGGTTCCCAACGAGCTCTACATCAACACCGCACCAGCACTTTTCTGGCACCGTACACTGAGCCATCAGTCAACCCAAATAAAGCATCAAAGGAGAATACCACAATATTATGCTTTTGTATGCTAATACAACGCATGATTCTTTCAAGGCACATTAAGCAATCTCAATTGTTTGAAATAAGTCATGCTACAACAATAATTACTAAGCATATGGTCAAAGCAACATCTAGCATGACATGATAAAGTCCAAGTCACAGTCAAAACAAGCTTCCTTTTGTACCACTACAAGCATGAAACTTCCTACTCTTTTCCAACACCAATCAAAAACTAAAGCTAAACGCAGTACTAGCAAAGGAGAACACTCACAGAACAATAAGAGTGAAAACTAGAGTGTTCTAGGCAATGAATAACGGGGTATGTCTCTCTCCAAAAGAAGGGTGTTGGGATCCAACCAACTTATTCAAGCAAACCAAACAAAAGAAAACTAAAAACAAATACGCTCCAAGAACAACACATAGTGCATAAGGTATTAAAAATAAAGTGTCTTAAAAGAAGACCTGAGATTATTGATGAAGAAGGGGATGCCTTGGGCATCCCCAAGCTTTGACGATTGTACTTCTTGCATATTTCTTGGGGTGACACAGGTGGCATCCCCAGGCTTGAGCTTTTGTCCATACTTCATATCATCACATCATTCTCTCCCTACACTTGAAATTTTCCTTCATACAAAATTTCACACAATCTTCATTAGCAACCTTATTGTATTCAAAATAATAATCCTTTGGGTTCAGTTTCAACTCAAATAAATCATCCATTAAAACATAAGCTACTGTAGAAATTCCTTATAAAATCCCAAGTGATCAAAGAGAACTCAAAGAGAAAGAGATTAAGAGGCAAATGCAAATAATGGTAGAAATCTGTCAAAACAGACCAGCAGGTAAAAACCGATTTTTTTTCGAAGACCTTCTGTTGCTCAAATCAAAAATTGCTAAACTAACGAAAGTTAGATAATAACCTGGGGCATAAGCACAGAAAATTACAGCTCACTCTGATGTATAGGGATTTTTCACGATTGTTTATAGTGACGCACAAAAATCTGTTTCGGGACAGCAACTTTCCCAAGTCTTACTTCTCTCTCATTAGAGGTTATTCTTGCCACAAAAAACACACAAAAAGGATAAGGAGAGGTTATTACTGAGGCAATAACTTCCAAGACTCAACAAAACAAATATAAACTAAAAGTAAAAATATAATGGGTTGTCTCCCAAAAGCTCTTTCTTTATAGCCATTAAGATAGGCATTATAATTTCGATGATGCTCACATAAGAAATATGAATTGAAGTAAAAGAGAGCATCAAGAAGCAAATATGGAACAAATTTAAGTCTAACCCACTTCCTATGAAAAATAATCTTGTAAAGAAATAAGTCATGAAAGCACAAAGCAACAATCATAGGAAAGCAAAACAAGTGCAACTTCAAAATTTTCAACATAAAGAGGGGAAACTTAATATTGTTGAGATACATAAAACCATGTTTCCCTCTCTCATAATAAATTTCAGTAGCATCATGAATAAAATTAACAATATAAATATCACATAAAACATTCTTATCATGAGACACATGCATAAAATAATTATTACTCTCCGTATAAGCATAGTCATTCTTATTAATCATAGTGGGAGCAAATTCAACAAAATAGCTATCATTATTATTCTCATCACCATAATCATCAAATATAGGAGGCATATTGTAATCATAATTAATTTTCTCATCAATAGTAGGTGGACTGAAAATATCATACTCATCATTGTAATCATCATATATTGGAGGCATAGTATCATCAAAGTAAATTTTCACCTTCGTGCTTGGGGGACTAAAAAGATCATTTTTCATAAAAACTAGCTTCCCCGATCTTAGACTTTTCCATAGCATTAGCAATAATGGTGTTCAAAGAATTCATACTAATAACATTGCTATTAGCATGCAAATAAAGTTCCATAGGTTTTTTAATTTTCTATTCAAACACTTCATGTCCTAACTCAAGATAAATACTATAAAGCTCTCTAATTTTTTTGTTATTTTCCATTAAGCCTAACTAGTGAAAATAAAAACAAGAAACAAAAAGTTATAATTGCATAATCTAAAGGAAATAACTTCAAGCACTCACACACCAGCAACAATACTAGAAGATAGCTTAGTAGCCAGAGTATGTGAGTACCTTTTACCTTACCTCCCCGGCAACGGTGCTAGAAAATAGCTTGACGTCTACACATGCTTCTATTCTTGTAGACAGTGTTGGGCCTCCAAGTGAAGAGGCTTGTAGAACAGCAGCAAGTTTCCCTTAAGTGGATCACCCAAGGTTTATCGAACTCAGGGAGGAAGTGGTCAAAGGTATCCCATCTCAAGCAACCCTGCAACCAAGATACAAGAAGTATACAAATGATTGAGCTCCCTAAGACGATGTGATCAAGTTACCCAACCGAAAGCCCTTTTGATAGTGCGCCTATCTATCTTATAACCCGGTCTCCCAACAACCACCTTGAGACCCGTAAAAGGAAAACCTAGCAAGGCCATACCTTTGCCTTGCGCATCCCTCTTGATCTTGATGACAACGCTTCAAGCTCCATCCAAGCCGTAATGCATCACTTGATCATTGTTGCTTCGTGAAGACTCATAATTTGCTACCCCATACACCACTATGTGCTACCCCATACACCACTATCGGATAGCTTCATTAATACATGTCTTCACATGTCCATTATCACCAATATAGACGGCAAGATTCTAGCAAATGATCTTCTCGATATGCTTATCTTAAACTTTCCCTTCTCAACCTTGATGACGATCACCACTTGATGTCATCCTCTCATGGGCTATATGAGATCTTCACTTTTGAAGCATGCCCATGCATGGAAAGATACCTATCACATATAGAAAATGCAAAGGCACATATATAATGGGTTAGTTAATGATGCATAATTTACAAGGCTTACCATACCACAAAATCCATGTGGTACATTCTTTATGATTCATGTGTTGACCAACTTAAAATCACTATTCACTCTTTATATTGGTCAACCAAGTATCTTCTCATGTTCCATCTCAATATCTTGAGGTACATAAGGAACTCTTCATTTGATTACATACTCTAAATCTTAGTTAACCATAGCTCAACTAATGAGGCTATCATGACACCGACTTAGAGTCATATCTTGAATTATTTTATTGAGATCACACTCTCAAGATCTTGATCATATCATATTCTTATCTTCAACTCGGTGATCTTGATGCCAATACTCAAGGTATATCTTTATCTTCATGGCATCCATACTTGAATCCAACACATGGACTACAAGCATGACCTATGGAATATTCCTTCATATAAAACTCAATGAAAACAATAGTCCATAGGGATTATCATTAATCACCAAAACCACACATAGGGGAAATTACACTTTCAAGAGGTCCAGGTAAGAGAGGGCCCGCTAAATAGGGCCCTATAGGCTGAACTCGCGGTAAAGGTCCTCGAGGGGGCAAGGTGCCAAGGCACGCTATCCGGGGATTAGGGAAGGGTCAGCAGGAGGCTGTCCCGAAGCCCATCCTAGGAAGTCGTCTCCTGTGCACCAAGGTTTCACCGAAACTTGGCATTCTAGAACCCCTCCTCGAATGCCTCTGCCACCAAAATCACCGGGTTTGAGAAAATTGCAAAGAGCGCAGGAACCTCATGGTGAAGAGGGTGCCCCCACAACCCACGAGTCTAACCACAATAGGGTGTCCCCTCTATCGCCTATGGAGATGGACACCCCCTTCCATACTATCGGCTTGATGTCATGGATGGATCTCCAATACTGAGACTCGTCCTGACGCTCACAAACTACCAAGGGTCGCCCCCGAAGGTACTTACATTTCACTAGTTGTAGCCAAAGGCCATAATCATCTGTCAAGATCCACCACACCCATCTTAACATCAACACCACATTCATGTGTGACGTCTACGCACGCTTCTATTCTTGTAGCCAGTGTTGGGCCTCCAAGTGCAGAGGTTTGTAGAACATCATCAAGTTTACCTTAAGTGGATCACCCAAGGTTTATCGAACTCAGGGAGGAAGTGGTCAAAGGTATCCCTCTCAAGCTACCCTGCAATCAATAAACAAGAAGTCTCTTGTGTCCCGAACACACCCAATACACTTGTCAGGTGTATAGGTGCACTAGTTCGACGAAGAGATAGTGAAATACAAATAATATGGATGATTATAAGTGGTAATTGCAATCTGAAATAAGAGTGGCAGCAAGAAAACATGTAATAGGACTGATTGTAAATTGTGTTTCAATGCTTAGAAACAAGGCCTAGGGATCATACTTTCACTAGTGGACACTCTCATATAAATATCTTCTCTTCATGATTCTACCCTGAACTACTCTCTGGTTGGACGATGTAGGGTTATAACAGCACACCTTAAAGTTCACATTCCCCATCCAGATAACCCCTCATTGTCACCTTGAGCGCTAGATGGTTACAACAAACACAACAATCTCATAGAGACATCCAACTCAAATTATACTCATGATAAGTATTTCTGTAACCTTAGCCTAAGTGCCACACGGTGTGCACACTATTAACTTCACACACGTAGGGATAAGAAGAGACTAATTAGAGCACTTGAGTAGCAGAATAGATCTACTTATTCAACTAGATTACAAAGCTCATGATCTCAATAAGATCACGCATAGAGAGAGAGATGAACACATAGCTACCGGTAGAGCCCTTAGCCTCGAGAGAGAACTACTCCCTCCTCATCATGCGAGTCAGCAACGGCGATGGAGATGGCGGTGGAGTCGATGGAGATGGCTCTAGGGGCACTTCCCCGTCCCGGCAGGGTGCCGGAATAGAGACTTCTATCCCCTGAATCTCCTCTTCGGTGGCGGTGGCGCTGCGGAACTTTTCGTGGAATTCTGATCTAGTCTTTAGGCTTTTCGTCCCGGGAGGCTTTTATAGGCGAAGGGGCAAGGTCGGTGGAGCACCAGGGGGCCCACACCCCCTGGTGGCGTGCTTATGGCTGGCCGCGCCACCACCAGGTGTGGCCGCCTCCTAGCCCCCTTCGGACTCCGTGTTGCTTCAGGTAAAATATTGACTTTGGCTTTTGTTCCATCCAATTCCGAGAATATTTCTTTACTAACTTTTCTGAAACCAAAAATAGTAGAAAATAGGCAACTGGCACTGTGGCATCTTGTCAATAGGTTAGTTCTAGAAAATGTATAAAAATACCTCAAAACGTGAACAAAACATAAGAAAGTAGATATAAAACAAGCATGGAACATCAAAAATTATAGATACGTATACGACGTATCAACATCCCCAAGCTTAACTCCTACTCTTCCTCGAGTATGTAAGTGATAAAAAGAATAATTTTTGAGGTGACATGCACCATCATATTTGTAAAGCATTGATAGCTGAGATCAAAGTACTCTAAACATAAGCATGAAAGATAGAGTTCTAACAATAAGACATAGCAACTATATTGTAACATGAACAGGTACAAACAAAAGATCATGAATAACAATGCATTGAAAGACGTTTGTTTGTTTCACATATAGAAAACATAAAAAGAGTGGTATTCAGCTTGTCCCTCATGGTATAGCAAAACATAAATGTATAGGACACCTTCAAAGTTCACAAGGGTGACTAGATACAAATAATTTATAAACAAGCAATATCAAAGTTATGGATCAATCTACAAGTTTTGGGACAATGCACATTAAACTAAGAATGACCACTATGCTCTCTCAATAGGTGCATAAATATAGAAGATGGAGACTCAACATAAAAGTAAACAGAAAGGCCCTTCATGAAGGGAAGCAAAGATTCAAGTTTCATAAAGAGCTTCCAAAAATTATGGTACTTATTAGCTTTTAGCTCTGATTGCCCCTATCATAAGCATCTTGAGGTGATTAAGGTTAAAGTGACACAAATATGAAGATATGCTTGACAAGTTATAAGTTGAGAATCTCATGCCCCGTGCTTACGAGTACCGATCCTCATGTTACTCAACTTCAGTCACAAGTAAGTTCTTGTCATTGTAAGTACATGTGTATCATAGAGAACCGCCAGTGGGGTACCCCTTGCCCCATGATACAGGAGCTATCCCATATGAAAATGACAAGGCAATAGACAACGAGCATCTCAGCGATCTTTTTGTTTGCTATTGCATAGGCTTTTATTGAGGATGCTTCATAGAATGCTCACTATGGTTATGTTACAAGTTTCCACCATGATTAGGCATGGCTTAGGCTAGCCGCCCAGGTGTTTCTCTAACACACATACAAACTCCATGAGCTTACAAGCTCCCCTTTTATTTCACACCGTCGGGATCCATAAACAAAAGAACATGATATCAACTGAATAATAAGTGCAATGTTGAAAGCGTTCCCCATGACAGCATGGTTCTGCTAATTCACAACTTATAAAGTGCAAGCATATAAGCAGCATAGATGGACACAATGGTTCGAGTTTATTAAGTGCAAGAAACTAAAGTGTACCATCAAGTTTGTGAGAGCTTTAATCACTAATTTTCACATAACAAGTTTAATTTGGATACCCCTCTGACACCTAACCTTCACCTCATGGATAATCTCATGAAGCGCAAGTATCCCATCATGGATATACATGCCTTTTAGAAAGGCAAACTGATATGGGTGTGTTAGGCGCTCCATTACTGGAGCCAGCCTGCGAGCACATACCTTGGACATGATCCTCTGGATCACGTTCATTACCGTGTTGGTCCTGAATTGGTGTATATCCATGGCCCCCACCACTGTGGGATCAGGGTTATAATGCTGAAGTTCAAGCGCGACATTGATACGTCGTAAACGTATCTATAATTTTTGATGTTTCATGCTTCTTTTATATCTACTTTCTTATGTTTTGTCCACACTTTGAGGTATTTTTATACATTTTCTGGGACTAACCTATTAACAAGATGCCATAGTGCCAGTTGCCTGTTTTCTACTGTTTTTGGTTTCAGAAAAGCTAGTAAGGAAATATTCTCGGAATTGGACCGGACAAAAGCCAAAGTCAATATTTTACCTGAAGCAACATGGAGTCCAGAGGGGATACGAAGTGGCGCGCCAGGGCGCCCACACTTGGTGGCGGCGCGGCCAGCCCTAGGGCACGCCACCAGGGGGTGTGGGTCCCCTAGTGATCCACCGACCTTGCCCCTTGATACGTCCATTTTGCATCACTATTCTATGTCTTAATTCACTATTATTCATTGATATATTTCATACTGAGAGGTGATACTTATGTTATTTCATCTATTTTTGCATGGTTGATGACTTTTGGAGCATGGACCGCTGCAGTCAGGATTCTGATGGAAAAGGTGCTGTTTGGAGGCAAAATTCGCGAAGATCAGAAAATCCGGGAAAATATACGGAAAATTATATTTTTTCAGAAGACTCAGGATGCCAGAAGATGGAGTGGAGGTGGGCCATAGGGGGACCACACCACCCCATCGCGCGGGCAGGCCTAGGCCGCGCCAGGGAGTGGTGTGGCCGCCCTGGCCCACTCCAGCCTCTCCCCTCTGGCGTATATCATTCTCCCGAAACCCTAAGACTTGGAGAGCGACCACAGAAAGATTCCACCGCCTCTGCGGGGCGGAAAACACCGAGAGAGAAAGATCTCTCTGGCAGATAGATATCTACCGGGGGAATTCCTTCCCGGAGAGGGGAGATCGTCGCCATCAACACCACCATCAAGCTGGACTTCATCGGGATCATCATCATCATCATCATCACCATCAGCATCCTCATCACCATCTCCATATTGCTATAACAATTGGTTGAATCTTGCAATAGTTCATAGGGGAAACTTTCCCGATGTTGATTACTATTTGTAGTTGATGCTATTGAGTGAAC
Source organism: Avena sativa (assembly GCA_916181665.1). Taxonomy (NCBI): domain Eukaryota; kingdom Viridiplantae; phylum Streptophyta; class Magnoliopsida; order Poales; family Poaceae; genus Avena; species Avena sativa. Next base: position 30,766,339 of record OV702291.1, read on the forward strand.
CATTGAATTATTGTTTATGTTCAGATTGTTATACATCATTATTCCATCTCTGATCATGATCCATATGATGTCTTGTGAGTAGTTCGTTTTGTTCTTGAGGACATGGGAGAAGTCTTGTTGTTAGTAGTGAAGTTGCGTTGAGAAAGATTCAATAGATTGTTATTTAAGTTATGGTGTACTTCTTCTAGTGGTGTCATGTGAACATCGACTACATGACACTTCACCTATATGGGCCTAGGGGAATGCATTGTGTATTTGGCTACTAATCGTAGGGGTTGCCGGAGTGACAGAAATCTGAACCCCCGTTAGGAAACCATTGCACAAGGGACGTAAGGGTCTTAGAGTTTAAAGATGTGGTTAGGTTTCTACCTTAATTACTTTCTTGTACTTACGGATGTTTGCAAGGGTATAATCACAAGTATGTATTTAGTCTTGGATGGGGCGGTACATTAGCACAATTTCACCCACACAACAATTAGCAAGCTAAAGAAGATTAATCGACTATATGAAGCGAAAGCACTTGACAGTCTTCCCATGTGTCCTCGAGAACATTTGGTCATCTATAGAAATACAACCGGCTTGTCCTTTGCTGCATAAAGGATTGGGCCACTTGCTTCATTTATTCCTACTGTCTTTTATTTACTCTACTTTGTGTACTTGCTTTATCGAAACCCCCTAAAAATCCGTTTGCTAAGTATTTGCAGAGAATTCCTGATCCATACCACTAGCCAGCACCTTCTGCTCCTCGTTGGGTTCGACACTCTTACTTATCGAAAATACTGCGATACACCCCCTATACTTGTGGGTCATCAAGACTATTTTCTGGCGCCGTTGCCGGGGAGTGAAGTGCTATTGGAGAGTGGAACTGGTAAAGGAAACTTCTACTGTGAGTATTGTTTACTTCTGCTAGTTGCTTTATTTTCGTTATGGATAATTCGCTGAGTTTCTTATTGGGTAGTGCTACTACCACTACTAAGGTAGTAGATAAGCCACCACCTACTGAGAAAGATGTTTTCAAAATACCTACAAGAATTATTGATCGTGTTATGGATAACTACTATGTTGGGGATGGAACTGTCCATCCCGGTGATCATTTACTCTTTATACACGAATTATGCGGGTTGTTCAAGTGTGCAGGTATTACTACAGATCAAGTTAAGAAGAAGTTATTCTCATTATCGCTGAAAGGAAGAGCTGAGGAATGGTATAAGCTGCTGAAGAATGGTCAAGCTCTGGAATGGGAGGAAATAGTGCCTCTCTTTTATTCAAAGTTTTATCCTCCTAGTGAGATTCATAAAGATCGGAATCAAATATACAACTTTTGGCCTCTTGATGGAGAGAGTACAGCTCAAGCTTGGGGGAGATTGAAGTTACTAATGCTCAAATGTCCCATTCATGAGCTCCCCAACAATATTATTATCAACAACCTTTATGCAAGGCTCCCTCTACATGACAAGGATTTATTGGATGCTTCTTGTGTTGGATCATTCACTTGCATGGAAGAAGAAGCTAAATGGGATCTTCTGGACCGTATTCAGGACAATGCTGAATCTTGGGAGAATGACAAAGGTAGAAAGTCAGGTATAAATTATGATTATGAATGCATTGAATCTTTTATGGGAACTGATGAGTTTCAAAATATTAAAAATGCTTATGGTCTAGACTCTCAAGCTATTGCTTCTTATTTTAAGGCTTTTGCTTCCTATATTGAAGTGCCTAAAAAGAAGTGGAATAAGTACCATGAACCTTATAAAGATATTGCTAAGAGTGTTCCTCCAAGAAATACTGAAGTTTATACTGCTAATCATGTTTTACCGGAACCTTATATTGAGAAAATGCCTTTTCCAGTTAAGGTAAAGGAACATTCTATGATAGCTAGTATGGTTAATGAAAGTACTAGTAAAGCTGTTGAACCTGATAAACAAATGGTTCATGAACCTATAGTAGCAAATGTGAAAGACTTTGTCACTAAGTATGAAAAAGAGGGACACACTATCCTTTGTAAGGATACCTCTAATATTGTTTCACAAAGTAGTGTTATGAGAGCTTGTATCCCTATGTTTTCTGTCAGAATAAGTGATCATTGCTATGATAGTCCTTGTGATAGCTATATTGTTAAGTTTATGCATGATACTGAAAGTTACTATGAGAGAGGGAAAAGTGTTCTTATGTATCTCAATAATATCAAGTTTCCTCGTTTTATGCTGAAAGTTTTTATGCTGCACTTCTTTTGCCTTCTTATGCAAGTTGCCTTTGGTTTCAATAACTTGTTTGTTTACAAATTCCCCTTGCATAGGAAATGGGTTAGACTTAAATGTGTGTGTGTTTTTGCTTCTTAATGCTCTCTTTCGCTTCAATTTATATCCCTATGAGAGCTTCTTCAAAATTATCATGCCCATCTTAATGGCTATAAAGAAAGAGCTTTATGGGAGACAACCCAATTTGTTTTTGCTTTCAGTTTATTTTTGTTTCTTTGAGTCTTGGAAGTTATTACTTCGGTAATAACCGCTCCTTCTCCATTTTGTTTGGTTTTTGTGTCAAGATCAACCTCTAATGAGAGAGAAGTAAGATTTGGGGAAGTTGCTATCCCGAAACAGATTTTTGTGCTTCACCATAAACATTCGTGAGAGATCTCTGTATGTTGGATTGAGCTGTAATTTTTTGTGCTTCTGACCCAGGTTGGTATTTAACTTTCATTAGTTTTGGACGTTTTGATTTGAGCAACAGAAGATTTTCGAAAAAATTGATCTTTACCTGCTGGTCTGTTTTGACAGATTTAGCCAATCTTGCATTTGCTTCTTTATTTGATTTCCTTTTTGAATTCTTTTTGGGTTTTCAGAAGGAGTTGCTACAGTAGCTTTTGTTTTGATGGTTTTCAGTTGAAGTTGGACTCAAAAGGTTTTATCACTTCACTTATACTAATGTTGCTAATGAGAACTATGTGAAGTTTTGTGTGAAAGAAATTTCCAAGAAGAGGAGACAATGGTGTAATAAGAAAGAGAAGGGTTTTATTACTCAAGTAATAAGTATATGAAGATGAAGATATCGATGATATTCAAGAGATGACCCTGGAATACCAAATTCAGAGACCTGCAGAGTCCATGTTCAAATAGGTAATAGTTCTGGTAAGAAAAGATCTACGAAAGTACAATCCAACTATATTTTTGCAGTTTTCAGCCAATAAGAAAAGTTTCGAAGCGAAAAAGGGACGGAACCGGAGCCAGGGTGGCCCACACCACCCCATGGCGCGGGCCCACCCCTGTCCACGCCACCAGGTGGTGAGGCCACCCAGGACTCCGTCTCCGACCCGTTTTCTCCCAGTACCTTCCTTTTGATATGAAACTTCGTAATATATAACCCCCCGGATCTTTCGAGGTTCGTATATTGTGTTTTCGTCATGTTTTTGTTTCGATCTGTTTTTGTCAGGACATACTCTTTGAGAGCTTAGAAGCACAATGGTGTCTGCCAAGGATAGAGGGAAGGAGCCCATGGAGGAAGACCCCCAAGACCCTCGGAAGGAGAAGGAGACCAAGAGTGAAGGTGAAGAGGAGCAAGGCCAACACCCACACACCGGCACTACCATTGCAAGCATTGGAGTGGTGGAAAATCTAGCCATTCGAGGGAAGCCTCCTCATCACCGTTCAGATCCCTGGTCACTTCCTCCACGCACCAGGAATCCTTTCCATACCCTTATCCATGAGCATCAATACCAGAATATGCCCAAGGACAAATTACCCTCCAATTGGGATTTGCCTCATTCTAGCCATGCAGGAAAAGAAGACTTCAAGGAGGAAGAGTGGGGAAAGAATAGCAAGAGCTGGAATTCTCAACCTGACATGATCATGAGCCGCATTGAGCAAAACTCGTAGCTTATTCGTAATCTCACCTTCGAGATTGAGGACTTGGGGAAACTGATCAGAGAGCTCATCGAGAGGGTACCACCACCACCTAAGGAGTAATTCTTCATCAGGTTTGGCATCCCCTTGGTTTGTTCCAAGCTTGGGGGAGTGACGCGGTATCATATCACTATCTTCTATCTTTTTACCTTTTTAGTAGAGTCATATCATGAATAAAGGAGTTATTTTGTAGTATGGTTTGCATTATGGAAGTGTCCTCTATCTCGTTAGATTTGTATCCCTTGGTGTGAGTTTCTGTTATGGAATATTAATGAGAAGTTCTATCATTCACTCTTTTGCTTAGCTTATGTTAGTTTTCAATTCGTGGTTATATGATTGATCTTGTTTTTAGTATTGGTAGCACTCTGGGATCATTGAGTTAATTTAGTTGGTTTTGGCAAACCTGGCTCGGTCAGTAGCAACACCTTTTTGAGAGTTGAAAAGAAAAAGATAGAAGTACTCTAGAGAAAAAATAATTTCATCATCTTTCTTTCTTGATTTGCTCATAAGTCTAGTATTCTCTAGTTAAGATCTTTTGTGCTTCCAAGGAAGATTGCATGTTTGTCTTTAGCACTTGTATGTTTGTTTGTTTCCTTCAACTCTTTTACTTGCTACCCAGACTTGCTAGCCAAAAACCTGTACTGAGAGGGTATTCTTCTCGTGCATCCACCACCTTTAAACCAAAACCTTTGCCATTTGTGTCCACCATACCTACCTAGTAGCATTATTGTTTTTCCAAGTAAATTCCTATTTTATCTACCTCCCAAATTAAACTTGTTATGTGAAAATTAGTGATTAAATCTCTCACGAACTTGATGGCACACTTTATTTTCTTGCATTTAATAAACTTGAACCATTGGGTCCTTCTTTGTTGCATATATGCTTGCGCTTTATGAGTTGAAGTTAGCCGAACCATGTATCATGGGGACCGCTTTCAACACTTCATTGGTACTTGTACCTAGTTGATATTATGTTCTTTTGCTTATGGATCCCGGCGGTGTGAAATAAAAGTGGAACTTGTAAGATCATGGAGTTTATATGTGTGTTAGAGAAACGCCTTGGCCGCTAGCCTAAGCCATGCCTAAACATGGTGCAAACTTGTAGCATAACTATAGTGAGCATTCTATGAAGCATTCTCAATAAAAACCTATGTAAATAGCAAATAAAAAGATCGCTGAGATGCTCACTGTCTGCTTGCCTTGTCATTTTGATTACGGGATAGCTCCTGTGTCATGTGCAAGGGGTACCCCGTTGGCGGTTCTCAATGATATGCATGTATTTACAATGACAAGAGCTTGCTCGTGACTGAAGTTGAGTAGCATGAGGATCGGTACTCATAAGTAAGGGGCATGAGATTTCAACTTATAACTTGTCAAGCATATCCTCTTAGTTGTGTCACTTTAACCTTAATCACCTAAAGATGCCTATGATAGGGGCAATGAGAGCTAAAAGCTAGTAAGTATTATAATTTTTGGGAGCTCTTTATGAGACATGCAATCCCTGCTTCCCTCTGCGAAGGGACTTTCTTTTACTTTGTAGTTGAGTCAGTAAACCTACTCCCCTCTATCTTAGCAAGTATTGTGAGTTGATGTGTTTCATTCATTCATATGATGATTTATTCAATCATGCCTTATGTTCCTTGTTTTGCACATTGCTCTTATCTTCAAGTTTACTACTTTGAAAGCTTTCATTGAAAAAGCCATCTATTTGTGAACTCAGCAAATTATCAACTATTCTTCGACCAAGAGCTAAGTTTGCCATTACCAATTATGATTCACTTTATGTATCTTTATTGTGTTTCCTTTACTCACTGCAAGTTGAGTTATATAATAGAGAGTTGTGTTCTATTATGATCTATGTATTTGATGAATGTGATGCTTCTTGTCCATATTATTTTATCGACTCTTCACTCCATAAACCTGAGGTCATATTTATCGAGCTCAGTTTCGCTTGGGGACAAGCGAAGTCTAAGCTTGGGGGAGTTGATACGTCCATTTTGCATCACTATTCTATGTCTTAATTCACTATTATTCATTGATATATTTCATACTAAGAGGTGATACTTATGTTATTTCATCTATTTTTGCATGGTTGATGACTTTTGGAGCATGGACCGCTGCAGTCAGGATTCTGATGGAAAAGGTGCTGTTTGGAGGCAAAATTCGTGAAGATCAGAAAATCCGGGAAAATATACGGAAAATTCTATTTTCCCAGAAGACTCAGGATGCCAGAAGATGGAGTGGAGGTGGGCCATAGGGGGCCCACACCACCCCATGGCGCGGGCAGGCCTAGGCCGCGCCAAGGAGTGGTGTGGCCGCCCTGGCCCACTCCAGCCTCTCCCCTCTGGCATATATCATCCTCCTGAAACCCTAAGACTCGGAGAGCAACCACAGAAAGATTTCGCCGCCTCTGTGGGGCGGAAACACCGAGAGAGAAAGATCTCTCCGGCAGACAGATTTCTGCCGGGGGAATTCCTTCCCGGAGAGGGGAGATCATCGCCATAAACACCACCATCAAGCTGGACTTCATCGAGATCATCATCATCATCACCACCATCATCACCATCAGCATCCTCATCACCATCTCCATATTGCTGTAACAATTGGTTGAATCTTGCTATAGTTCATAGGGGAAACTTTCCCGGTGTTGATTACTCTTTGTAGTTGATGCTATTGAGTGAACCATTGAATTATTGTTTATGTTAAGATTGTTATACATCATTATTCCATCTCTGATCATGATCCATATGATGTCTTGTGAGTAGTTCGTTTTGTTCTTGAGGACATGGGAGAAGTCTTGTTGTTAGTAGTGGAGTTGCGTTGAGAAAGATTCAATAGATTGTTATTTAAGTTATGGTGTACTTCTTCTAGTGGTGTCATGTGAAGGTCGACTACATGACACTTCACCTATATGGGCCTAGGGGAATGCATTGTGTATTTGGCTACTAATCGTAGGGGTTGCCGGAGTGACAGAAACCTGAACCCCCATTAGGAAACCATTGCACAAGGGACGTAAGGGTCTTAGAGTTTAAAGTTGTGGTTAGGTTTCTACCTTAATTACTTTCTTGTACTTACGGATGTTTGCAAGGGGTATAATCACAAGTATGTATATAGTCTTGGATGGGGCGGTACATTAGCACAGGTTCACCCACACAACACTTAGCAAGCTAAAGAAGATTAATCGACTATATGAAGCGAAAGCACTTGACAGTCTTCCCATGTGTCATCGAGAACGTTTGGTCATCTATAGAAATACAACCGGCTTGTCCTTTGCTGCATAAAGGATTGGGCCACTTGCTGCATTTACTCCTACTGTCTTTTATTTACTCATACTTTGTTTACTTGCTTTATCGAAAACCCCTAAAAATCCGTTTGCTAAGTATTTGCAAAGAATTCCTAATCCATACCACTAGCCAGCACCTTCTGCTCCTCGTTGGGTTCGACACTCTTACTTATCGAAAATAATGCGATACACCCCGTATACTTGTGGGTCATCACCCCTTCGCTTATAAAAGCCTCCCGGGACGAAAACCCTAAGTACAAGATCAGAAATCCACGAAAAGTTCCGCAGCGCCATCGTCACTAAAGAGGAGATTCGTGGGACAAAAGTCTCTATTCTGGCACCCTGCCGGGACGGGGAAGTTCCCCCGGATCTATCTTCATCGACTCCACCGCCATCTCCATCGTCGTTGCTGACTCCCATGATGAGGAGGGAGTAGTTCTCTCTCGAGGCTAAGGCTCTACAAGTAGCTATGTGTTCATCTCTCTCTCTATGCGTGATCTTATTGAGATCATGAGCTTTGTAATAGATCTATTCTGCTACTCAAGTGCTTTAATTAATCTCTGCTTATCCCCATGTGTGTGAAGTTGACAGTGTGAACACATGTGGTACTTTGGCTAAGGTTACATAAATACTTATCATGAGTATAATTTGAGTTGGATGTCTCTATGAGATTGTGGTGTTTGTTGGAACCATCTAGCGCTCAAGGTGACAGTGAGGGGTTATCTAGATGGGGAATGTGAACTTTAAGGTGTGTTTTTATAGCCCTACATCATCCAACCGGAGAGTAGTTCAGGGTAGCATAATGAAGAGAAGATATTTATATGAGAGTGTCCACTAGTGAAAGTATGATCCCTAGGCCTTGTTTCTAAGCATTGAAACACCGTTTACAATCAGTCCTGTTACATGTTTTCTTGCTGCCACTCTTATTTCAGATTACAATTACCACTTATAATTATCCATATTACTTGTATTTCACTATCTCTTCTCCGAACTAGTGCACCTATACACCTGACAAGTGTATTGGGTGTGTTGGGGACACAAGAGACTTCTTGTATCTTGATTGCAGGGTTGCTTGAGAGAGATACCTTTGACCACTTCCTCCCTGAGTTCGATAAACCTTGGGTGGTCCACTTAAGGGAAACTTGCTGTTGTTCTACAAACCTCTACACTTGGAGGCCCAACACTGTCTACAAGAATAGAAGCATGTGTAGACATCAAGCCATTTTCTGGCGCCGTTGCCGGGGAGGTAAGGTAAAAGGTACTCACATCCTCTGTCTACTAAGCTATCTTCTAATACTGTAGCTGGTGTGTGAGTGCTCGAAGTTATTTCCTTTAGATTCTATAATTATATCTTTTTGTTTCTTGTTTTTATTTTCACTAGTTAGGCTTAATGGAAAACAACAACAAAATTAGAGTGCTTTATAGTATTTATCTTGAGTTAGGACATGACGTGTTTGAAGAGAAAATTAAAAAACCTATGGAACTTTATTTGCATGCTAATAGCAATATTATTAGTATGAATTCTTTGAACACCATTATTGTTAATGCTATGGAATAGTCTAAGCTTGGGGAATCTAGTTTTTACAAAAATGATCTTTTTAGTCCCATAAGCATGGAGGAGAAAATTTACTTTGGTGATACTATACCTCCAATAAATGATGATTACAATGATGAATATGATATTTTCAGTCCACCTACTATTGAGGAGAAAATTAATTATGATTACAATATGCCTCCTTGATACGTCCAAAACGTATCTACTTTCCCGAACACTTTTGCTATTGTTTTTCCTCTAAACTTGTGTGATTTAGATACAACTAACACGGACTGACGCTGTTTTCAGCAGAATTACCTTGGTGTCTAGTTCTTGTGCAGAAAATCAACTATCAGGAAAAATCCCAGAAAATATGCCAAAAATCCTATTTCACCAGAAAACTCACGGAGCCAGAACACGAGACGGAGGAGGGCCACGAGGGGCCCACACCACCTGGCCGCGCGGGCCAGGCCAGGCCGCGCCTGGGGTGGTGTGGCCGCCTCGGTCACCCCCTCGGCCTCCCTCTTCGCCTATAAGTTGCTCTTGACCTAAAAACCAAGGGGGGTTCGATGTTTTTCCAGAAAGAGTTCCACTACGCCGCCACCACCAGATTCCACGATTTAGACCCAGAAACTCCGTTCTGGCACCCTACCGGGACAGGGAATTGGAGGAGATCATTGCCATTATCATCACCATCGCTTCTCCATCGACCATCCATGTTTCTCCCATCTATGAGTGAGTAATCCCCCGCTGTAGGCTATGGGGATGGTAGGGATTGGATGAGATCGTTCATGTAATGGCATCAGATTATTAGGGCATGGTGCCTACTATCTATTATTAATGCTTTTTGACTTTGTTGCAACTTGTTTTGCTTAATGCTTGTCACTAGGGCCCGAGTACCATGATTTCAGATCTGAACATGTTATTGATTCATTATGATAGTATTGTTTATGGTCTTACCTGCAAGTTGTATACACATATTGTTGTCCGGAACCAAAGGCCCCAAAGTGACAGCAATCGGGATAACCGGAGGGAATGGCTTTGATGTAAGGATCACATGTGTTCACAGAGTGTTAATGCTTTTCTCCGGTGCTCTATTAAAAGGAGCACCTTAATTACCAATAGTTCCCTTGAGGCCCCGCTGCAAACGGGTTGGTAGGAAAAAAGATGTTGTGCAAGTTCTCATTGCGAGCACGTATGACTATATATGGAACACATGCCTATGATTATTTAGTACTTGGATGCTTTATCTTATTTATCTGCAAATGCCCTATGTTTTGATTGCCATATGAATTGTCTTGTCCATGCAACGCCCGTCCATCCATCCCTATGCCTACCGCGCTTTAATCCTATTGTTTGCTACAATCCTTACTACTGTCTTTACTTTCACTACTGCTATTACTTTGTTATTGCTACTACAAAACTGTTGCTACTGATAAACTGCTGTGAGCAAGATTGTTTCCAGGTGCAGCTGAATTGACAACTCGGTTGTTAAGGCTTATAAATATTCTTTGGCTCCCCTTGTGTCGAATCAATAAATTGGGTTTCACTTCCCTCGAAAATACTGCGATACACCCCCTATACTTGTGGGTCATCAAGACTATTTTCTGGCGTTGTTGCCGGGGAGCATAGCTCTATTTATCAAGTTCACTTGGAATCACTATTGTTCGTTTCCATCCATCCATCATGGGTAAGTCTCGTGATGGCAAGGTCCCTATTTTACCATCCACTACAAGGAGAGGTACGGTTCTGAACACCTCTGTTGCTCTTGATTCACCATCTGTTATGAGTAAGTTCCTTACACCACCACATGCACATGCTACACACACTGCTACTACTACTGAATCTGAAACTTCTGATACTTATGATGCTGCTTCTACTGTGCTTGATAAAAGTGGTTCATTAGGTCATTTCCTAGATGCTACGATTGCTAGAACTATAGCTGGAAATACTGAAACTCCTAATGAAGACACTACTACACCTGTCAGTTCGCCTGAGTCTAGAGAGAGATATGATATTGAAGACGATTATATAGAGATGACCGATGAATTTATTAAATAATATCAATACACCCATGATAGGAGTGCTATTAAGAGTCTCCTTGAGAGGCGTACTATAAAACCCAAATTGTCTCCTAATGCTAAGTTTGCTGCATCTCCCATAAACATTAAAGATAAGGATTATGATTTCTCTCTTGATCTATCTTACATAACTATTGTTGAGAAAGAACCTTTTTGCGGGACTAAGAATTAAAGTGCGGTAGCACATATGACTGAGCTTTCTACCATGAGTGTCCTATTTTCTGATGATATTAAGATGCGCACCTAATTTGTTGCTAAAATTTTCCCTTTCTCGCTGAAAGGAGAAGCTAAAACTTGGTTTAATAATTTACCTCATGGATCTATTGATAGCCCTGATTGCTTGATTGGTACCTTCCTTCAGAAATATTTTCCTCCTAGTGCTAGACATGCTATTTTGCAGGAACTTTTTGATTTTAAACAGGGAGGAAAAGAGATATTGCCTGAATCATGGGCAAGGTTTTGTGCTTGATTCATGCACAGGCTGGATGTCCATTACCTAAGAATGAGCTTCTTGACATATTTTATAATGGACAACTGAAGAATCTAGGACATACCTGGATAGTTGTGCTGATTGTGTTTTCAGGAATAGGACTCCCAAGGAAGCTGAGGAATTAATGGCTAAAATAAGCAAAAATTATGAAGATTGGACTCCTCCTGAACCAGCTATACCTGAGACAACTATACCTAAACCAACTATCTCTGCACCTGTACCAACATCAAAGAAGAGGGGAGTTATCAAACTAAATGATGAAGTGATGAAGGAAGCTAAGAAATGTCTTAAGGAGAAGGGAATTAAAGCTGCAGACGTCAAGAATTTACCTCCTATAGAAGAATTATGTAAGCCAATATCCCACTCATCCAGTATTCAGGTACACTCTCTCCAACATTTTGATGAAGGTGATATTCCTTACTCTAAACCTCCTGATCAATGCTTAGAAGAATTTGATGTTTTTATTCTTAAGCAGGAAAATTTCAATAAAAGGGTGCAAAATCATTTAATGGAAAACTCTAGAGCTATTGTTGAGTTAAAAGATACTGTGGAAAGAACCTCTAACGATGTTAAAATGCTTGTTAAACATTTTCAAATGGTTCAAACTCAAATTGATCAGCTTATTAAGGTACAAAAAGACTTGCTAGTTAATGATGCTAAAGAAAAACATGCTTATGAAATAAGAACTAGAAGTGGTGCTGCCACCCGGGCCCAGGATCCTCTATATCCTAAGGGGCATCCTAAAATAATTGAGTAGGATTCTCAACAAGCTGAAAATAGTGGTACTACTCCTAAGAAAAGAAAAAACAAACATAAAACTATTGTATAATCCTCTAAACCTGCTAAGGATCCTAATAGTATATCTGTCTCTGATGCTGAAACTGAAAGTGGTAATGAGGATAATGATGCTCCTGATAAAGAAAAAGTTGAAGAACTTGAAAGGCACACTAAGAATACTAAATACACTAAATAAGATTTTGTTGCTAAGAAACATGGTAGTGAAACAGAGCCTTGGGTCCAAAAACCTATGCCTTTCCCTGATAAGAAACACAAGTCAAAGGAAGATGAACACTATAATAAGTTTTGTGAGTGGATCAAATCTTTATTCTTGCAAATTCCTTTGACTGATGCTATTGAATTGCCTCCTTATTCAAAGTATATGAAGGATATTGTCTCGAATAAAAGGAAGATCCCTAATGAAGAAATTTCTACTTTGCTTGCTAATTATTCCTTTAATGGTAAGGTTCCAAAGAAACTTGGAGACCCAGGGATTCCAACTATTCCATGCTCTATTAAAAATAGTTATGTTAGAACTGCTTTGTGTGATTTTGGAGCAGGAGTTAGTGTTATGACTTTTTCTCTCTATAAGAGACTTCAATTGGAAAAACTAATACCAACTGATATATCTTTGCAAATGGCTGATAAATATACTACTATTCCTGTTGGTATATGCGAGGATGTATTGTTGGGCCGTGCAGAGATAAACAAAACTTTTTACCCTACGCGGTGCTCCCAAGATCTAGCTCAGGTGATAGGCCACGAGATTTACCACTAGACGTGCGCGCAGGTGCGGATTGTTGATGAAGCGCGTCAGTTGATGCCATGCCGAACGACCCCCGAACAGCACGTCTAGATCCCCACGGACCTCCTTGTCTCCAGCGCCGCACGTGCAACGCCTCTACCGGTATCCACACGTATAGGAAGCAAGCTCCAGGCAGAGGACTGCTAGATCCTGTCTAGCCCGAAATGGGAGTGGAGAAAGTGACGGCTACGTCAGGGACAATCCCTCGTCACTCCACTTATATACACTCCTAGCTGGGCTCAACACTTGAGGCCCATCTAGGCTGTACCCCAATCTCCACATGGATCGAATCCACATGGGCTCCTTACCCTTAAGTGTGTGACCCTATAGGTTTACGTACCTGGACACGACACGAGTCAGCACTCTGAGTCGATAGTTGGTAGTGGCCTCTAGCAAGACATGCTAACTCCCAAGCGTTGTAAAGTTAGAAGACAAACCTTTCTCAATGTGACTTTCATCTAAGTCCCTTTGCCTCACGATATATCTTGTCAAGCTATAGGCGAGTTGTTGCCATCCCTTTAATAGCTTGACTCTCTTTTGTGATATACGATTCACTGGACTAACACTTAGTCCGAATCCTTGGTTAACTCTTAACCAAGTCGCGCATGGCCATGCTTACGAATCATGTCACACGAGAGGGCCCAGAGAATATCTCTCCATTACAGAGGGGCAAATCCCATCTTGGTAATCCACGTCACGCAGCTTGCTTCACAACCAACCCGGACCCTACCTTTATAACTGCCCATTTACGGAACAACGTTTGATAGGACCTAAGCTGGCGATCCACAACTCAGATCATGCGATCACCTCAGGTCGAAGGATTCCATTGCTTGAGACTACAAATTGATGTCTCAATACACGGCGCCCAGAAAAGTGCTTGGTGCGTGGTGTTGATGTAGAGCTTGTTGGGAACCCCAAGAGGAAGCTATGATGAGCACAGCAGCAAGTTTCCCTCAGTTATGAAACCAAGGTTTAATCGAACCAGTAGGAGCAAGGAAACACCTCAAAGGTGTTACTAGCTGAGCTTTGGCAGGGCGCACTACCGGTGCTAGTAGCAACGTGGAGACCTGCACAACACAACCACAGAACTTTGTCCCCAACTTGCGATGAGGTTGTCAATCTCACCGTGTTTTGCGGAAAACAAAGGATTAAACATATCGAATGGAAAGAAGTAAAAGTTTGCAGAAAGTAAACACAAAGCGGTAAAAGATTGTAGATTGTATGTAAAGTAAAGGACCGGGATCCATAGTTCACTAGAGGTGGCTCTCCTTAGATAGATAACATGTTGGGTGAACAAATTACAGCGGGGCAATTGACAAACACCGAGAAAGAAATACATGCACATACTAATCATCTTGACTCCTTTGAGACTTGATTGGGCAATACAACATAATACATAGACCGCCATCCAACTGCATCTATGACTAATAATCCACCTTCAGGTTATCATCCGAACCCCCTCCAGTATTAAGTTGCAAGAAACAGATTATTGCTTTACGAACTGCGTGTAAGGTAAACAATACGATTGTTCTATGAACAAAGGATTGTTGTTTTCTCCCTAGTAGCAACAGAACATCTAGTACCTTAGAGATTTCTGTCACTTCCCCAGATTACCAGAGGCATGAACCCACTATCGAGCATAAATACTAACTCTTGGAGTTGCTAGCATCTACTTGGCCAAGATAGCTACTAACTATGGAAAGCATGCAAGATCACAGATAACAAAGACATGATAGAATCAATAATCAATCTGAAATAGCATCTCAATATCCATCGGATCCCCGCAAACACAACAGGTATGAATTACAAATAGATGATCTTGATCATGAACGGAGCTCACAAGATCTAAACATGAAAGCACAAAGGAGGAGAAACCAGCCATCTAGCTACTACATGGATCTGTAGTCCAAGGATGAACTACTCACGCATCACACCGGAGGCTTGCATGGTGATGAAGAAGGCCTCCAGGGTGAATTCCCCTCTCCGGCAGGGTGCCGGGAAGAGCTTCAGATCCCTCCCGATCTAGGGATGGAGATGACGGCGGTTACAGACTCTTTCGTGGATTTTTGATCGGGTACCTAGGGTTTTCGTCCCGAGGGCAACTTATAGGCGGAAGGAGAGACCGAAGGGGTGCTGGGGTTGGCCAGACCACCCCCTGGCGCGGGACAGGCCTGGCCACGCGGCCAGGTGGTGTGGCCGGCCCCCAGCCCTTCTCCGTCTCGTATTCTGGCACTTGATCCCTTCCGGAAAAATAGGCACTTTGGCTTTTGTCTTGTCCAATTCCGAGAATATTCATTTTCTGACTTTTCTGGAACCAAAAACAATAGAAAACAGGCAGCTGGCATTGTGGCTCTTGTTAATAGGTTAGTCCAAGAAATCATAATAAAAGTACTCCAAAGTTGGAACAAAACACAAGAAAGTGGATAAAACCAAGCATGAAACATCAAAAATTATAGATACATTTGCAATGTATCACAAATGACAACATGCTCGTTGCATCTCAACTGTGGGTCAGTCCGATTTGCTAAACTCTTTAGCCGAATCAATGTAAGTCAGAATAGCATCACCATGCCTATGACAAGTGGAACTGAGTCATGAGCCGACTTTCACATTAGTCTAAGTTGTGTGTCCAACACAACCTCAACGACTAAGGACAATTAGTATGAACAACATGAATATATAGTTCCACAATTGAATCACATATTTAATGATACATATTAGTAGTTCATACATGGACAATAACTTTATGAATACATTGGGAATAACATCATACATGATTGCATCTAGGGCATATTCCCAACAGTCTCCCACTTGCACTAGAGTCAATCATCCGACATCACAAGTCTAGGCATTTAATGCCCATAGCTCTCAGGTGCGCCTCATGCTTCGGCTATGGAAGTGGCTTTGTCAACGGATCCGCAATATTTGCATCCGTGTGTACCTTGCATAACTTGATATCACCTTGATCCACGAACTGGCGAATCAGGTGGTACCGCATGAGTATATGTTTGTTCTTCTGGTGTTTTATAGGTTCCTTGGCTTGTGCGATAGCACCATTGTTGTCACAATACACGTATAATGGATTGGACGAGCCCTGAACCACACCAAGATCCATGAGGAAATTCCTCATCCAAACGGCTTCTTTTGTCGCCTCCGAGGCAGCAATATACTCAGCCTCTATCATAGATGCAGACACCGTCTCTTGCTTGGAACTCTTCCAGCTCATAGCCCCTCCGTTTATCACAAACACATATCCAGATTGCGAACGAGAATCATCCGAGTTAGTGAGATAACTCGCATCTGTGTAACCCCTTACACTGAGTTCATCCTCACCTCCATAAACCAGGAACATATCCTTAGTCCTTCTCAAGTACTTAAGGATATTTTTAGCCGCTGCCCAGTGGATCTCTCTAGGGCTAGCCTAGCATCTGATGACAACACTCAAAGCATAGGAAACATCCGGCCTAGTACAAATCATAGCGTACATGATGGATCCGACTGCAGAAGCATACGGAATCGCATTCATCCAACTTTGCTCATCAGTTGTCGAAGGACACTGAGTCTTGCTAAGTTTTACACCATGGGACATCGGTAAGAACCCCTTCTTAGACGATTCCATGTTGAACTTCTTCAACACTTTGTCCAAATGTACTCTGACTCAATCCAATGAGCCGCCTTGATCTATCTCTATAGATCCGGATTCCTAGTATGTAAGTGGCCTCACCCAAGTCTTTCATCGAAAAACTCTTTTCCAATGATTCCTTGGTTTCTTGCAACATCTAGACATCATTTCCAATCAGTAATATGTCATCCACATGTAAGATCAGAAAGTTTACTTTGCTCCCACTAAACTTCTTGTATAAACAAGAATCATGATCACTTTTGATGAAGCCAAACGATTTGACTACTTCATCAAAGAAAATGTTCCAACTCCGAGATGCTTGCTTCAACCCATAAATGGATTTCCGAAGTTTGCATACCTTATCAGCATTAGCCGGATCGACAAAACCCTCGGGCTATATCATATACACGTCCTCGGTTAAATTTCCATTAAGGAAATCCATCTTGACATCCATCTGCCATATCTCATAGTCGAAATAGGATGCTATAGCTAACATGATCCGAACTGACTTACTCATCGCCACGGGAGAGAAAGTCTCATCGTAGTCAACTCCTTGAACCTGTCGGAACCCCTTCACGACAAGCCGTGCTTTATAGACAGAAATATTTCTGTCCAAATCAGTTTTCTTCTTAAAGACCCATTTGCACTCGATGGGTCTTGCACCATCTGGCAGATCAACCAAGTTCCAAACTTGATTTTCATCCATGGACTTTAACTCGGATCTCATGGCTCCAAGCCACGACTCAGAATCAGATCCCACCATCGCTTCGGAATAAGTTGCCGGCTCATCACTATCCAATTGTAACACATCACGAACACTTCGCAATCTGGCCGATCTTCACAGTGTCGGTGCAGTTGCCGGCTCAGGTACCACAACCGGCTCAACCTCTAAGGCTTTTGCTGACTCGCTGTTGGCCGGTATCTCTCGAATTTCTTTGAGCTGCACCGTGCTCCCACTGACTCCCTGACTGAGAAAATCTTTCTCAAGGAAGACACCGTTCCGAGCGACAAACACTTTGCCCTCTTCTCGGTTGTAGAAGTAGTATCCCAAGGTTTCCCTCGGATACCCCACGAAAATACACTTATCCGACTTGGCCATAAGCTTGTCCGACTAAAGTCGCTTGACAAATGCTTCACAACCCTAAGTCTTAAGAAAAGACAAACTCAGCTTCTTGCTAGTCCACGTCTCATGCGGTGTCTTCTCTACCAACTTTGATGGTAGTTTGTTTAGTGTGAACGCTGCAGTTTGTAGACAATAACCCCAAAATGATAAAGGCAGATATGTCCGACTCATCATGGATCGTACCATGTCTAACAAGGTCCGATTCCTCCTTTTCGACACATCATTTCTCTGTGGCGTTCCTGGAGGACTGAGCTGGGGAACTACTCCACAACTCTTCAGATGGTCATCAAACTCATGGCTCATGTACTCGCCTCCTCGGTCCGACCGAAGAAACTTTATTTTCTTTCCGAGTTGATTATGTACCTCATTCCGGAATTCCTTGAACTTTTCAAAGGCTTCGGACTTATGTTTCATCAAGTAGATATATCCATACCTACTCAAATCATCAGTGAAGGTAATGAAGTACTCATAACCACCTCTGGCCTTCGTGCTCATCGGGCCACATACATCACTATGTACTAGTCCTAATAAGTCGGACGCCCTATCGCAACTCTTTGCAAAAGGTGTCTTGGTCATCTTGCCGAGTAGGCAGGTGACATGGGTATACCCTACAGGTACTCGAACTTGGTATATACGGCCCAAATACGTATAGGCCCACGGTGTCGCCAAGGCCCGGATGGAGGGACTCGAGTAACCTATGGACTCTCAATTGCTTGAAGGACAAGAAGAAGCTAAAGATAGAAAGTTTGAAGGGGAAAACCCTAACTTGTAACCAACTCGACCTGCTACCCAAGACCTAGCCTATCTATATAAAGGCTAGGAGGGGGCAGCGAGGAGGACACACGCAACCCTAGTTTTCGTAACTCTCGCCAGATTTCATCTGCGCATCATTGTAACTTTCGACTCCCTCGATAATTCCACGAGCAGACAAACAGGAGTAGGGACCTCTATGAGGCTTGAACCTGGGTAAATCCTTTGTCCCCTATGTGCTTGTTTTCTAGCCGATAGATGTCTCCAGTGCTCCCTCCTTCTCCAAAACCCAAGTCCATAACAATGGGCATTGACGAGTTAAACCCTCGTCAATTGGCGCCGTCTGTGGGAACTGGGAGTGCTGATGTTGCGGCTTCTTCGGCCCCATCAAACGCGATCTACAACTCTGCAACAGCGGAGATTCGCCAGCTCTTCGGCGCCTTCGACTTCACCGTCCACACGCTGGCCACTCGCCCGGCATTCGACTCCGTGGGCGAAGGAATCAGCCTGGCAATTGGGAGCTTCCGCTTCCAAGTTGGTCAGATGGGCACGCTTCGCATGCCCGATCAGCCGACGGCACCGGCGATTGCCCCAGCATCATGGTTCCCTCCACCGATCGGTACCCTCAGCAAGCTCAATGCTCCAGCGGCAATCGGGAACATGGTCAGCGACAGCAGTCGCGACTCAGATCTAAGCGATCTGGCCACCGAAGAAGGAACCTACGGTTCCGGATCTGAAAGTTGTGGAAGCAACAGCTTCCCAAATCACTTCATGTGCACCGTCATCAACGCGGGCGACACCTCCGCCAACCGCGGCAACGACACCGACCCGCCCAACGCCGCCAACGGCGGCAACGGCGGCAATGGAGGAGCAGTCGAACCTCCTACCATAATCAACGAGCAAACCGGCGAACGCATCGTGATCAGGCTCAACGAGCAAGAGTGGGAACGCTGCCGCGAAGCCCTACGAGGTACACCTCTACCCCTCGGGTCCCCGCAAGAACTACTGATGGGCTACCACTGGCTCCTAAAGGAGGAATTCAAGCGCCAGAAACAAGCAATCGCGGAACTTGAGGCGCGTAAAAAGGCGGCAGACGAGTCAAGCCTTCGTCATGCTGGGCTCTCTTCCTACGGAGGATCCTCCTCAAGGGGCAATGAACACCTCGCCAAGAAGAGGCAATCACAGATGGCTCACCTCACCGAGCAAGAACGCATAGACGCCGCGAAAATCCTCGACTTCGGCTCCATGACAGTCGACACGAGAGGCAACGTGGTTCCCAGGACGCCGCAGGCCGCGGTGACGGCGGCCACCATGTACCTTCTCAACAACCAGCCACCGGCTGGAGATCCTCGGACGGCCATGCACCAATCTACGATCGTGGGCCTTGGACTAATCGAGGCCGCCCTCGACAAAGAACCAGTACCCGACCCAAAAAAGGGCAAGGCGTTAGCAAAACGCTATTCCTCGTCCTCGTCACGCGACGATAGTCACGACCTGTCTCGCTGCCGCCATTCGCGATGGCACGATCGCGACTACGATGCACGCGACAAGCTCACGCAGCGCAAGATCGACAAGTCAAGGGCACGACGTGCTCGGTCGACTGATTCGGAAGAAGAAGATGGAGAGCTCTGCGGTGCCAGATGCTTGAGCAGATCCATCAGGCAGAAGCGAATGCCTAAAGGGTTCAAACTCCCATCAGAGAACCCAAAATTTGACGGTCTACAGGACCCCAAGATCTGGCTGGAAGATCACATCTCCTCAGTCAGGCTGCACGGAGGCAGTCGGAGTACCGCCATGCAATGCTTGCAGCTACAGCTGCAAGGCGCCGCCCGGGCATGGCTCAATAACCTCCCGCGCGGATCCATTCGCAGCTGGGATGAGCTGGTCTACAGCTTCGTGCGCAACTTCAAGGGCACATATAAACGCCCCGCTTCAATCGAAGTACTGAGATGCTGCCAGCAAAAATCTAACGAATCGCTACGCTCTTACATCCAAAGGTGGTCCATCATCAAGAACTCCGTGGAGAACATCTCGGAAGACCGTGCGATTGATGCATTCAACGACGGTGTCCGCCGCATAGAACTCAGGGAGGAGCTAGGATGCTCAAAGCCCAAGACCATCGACCACCTGATGGAGATCGTGAACCGGTGGGCTGATGGAGAAGATTCGCCGAAGAACCGCGCTCACTCTGACGAGGAAGCAGAACTCAGACGCGACCGTCGGGGCAAATGTCGTATGCGCGTCTACGACGATCGCGATGACGTCAACATGGTCGCCGCCGGCTACGCCGATAGACGCGACGACAACCGCAACAGCGGATACCGTAGCGGCGGATATCGCGACTCCGGGAAAACCACGCAAGTATGGCAACGTCGCACCCGCGATGAAGCACCCGCGACCACCATCGAAGATAAACTGTCCGGACCATGCACGGTACACTTCTACATCGACAAGCATGACGGCAAGAGAAAGTCTAGTCACCTCCTCAAGGACTGCCGCGAGTTCCTCAAGCTACACGAGGGATTGGTGCGGATGAACCGCAACACGGTCGAAAGAGGCTACGGAACCGCTCCAGGCGCCATGGCACATGGCGCACCACCACCACATGGGCCACCCCCGAACGGAGCTGCACCAGACCAACACCACGGAGGCGAACCGTACCCACGGGCCATGGGTACCATGATGATCCAAAAGGGGCGCCCCTCCAATAGGGTGCAGGAGGCCATCACTCGCCAAGTCAACTTGGCCATGCACTCGCCACCATCCACCACTGAGTACCTCAGTGGCAGTGAGTCGTGCATTACCTTCGACAAACGCGACCACCCGCCTCAAGTACCTCGCCCAGGTCATTGCCCCCTCGTACTCGAGGCGCAAATTGGAGGCTTCGACATGAGCCGCGTCTTCATGGACGGCGGAAGCGGTATTAACCTCATATTCGCGAGTACCTTGCGAGCAATGAGGATCCCTCTAACCTACTTGGAAGCATCGGACACAACGTTCCACGGCATCGTCCTAGGAAAAGGCGTATACCCCCTGGGCAAAATCAACCTCGACGTCATATTCGGCACGCCAAAGAACTTCCGGCGCGAGCGCATCGACTTTGAAGTTGTCGACTGGCCCTCACAATACCACTGCATCCTCGGGCGCGTCGCGTTCGCTAGGTTCATGGCAGTACCTCACTACGCCTATCTACAGATGAAAATGCTAGGTCCCAACAGCGTCATCACGATCAACGGGAGCTTCGAGCGATCTGACAGTTGCGACAGGGAATTCAACAGAATGTCCCAGTCCTTCGGCATGCAGGAGGAACTCGCGCGATTGAAGGAAACGACAGACAATAGTCTGCCCCCTCTGAGTAGGTCAAGCTCACCTGATCTCTCCTTCGACTCATCTGTGCACACAAAGAAGGTGCAGGTCCATCCATCGGATCCCGCTAAAAAGGCCCTCATCGCCAACAACTTGAGTCCCGCATAGGAACTCCCGCTCGTCGAATTCCTCCGTGAGCACTGGGAAATTTTCGCCTGGTGTCCTGCGGACATGCCAGGAGTTCCCAGGGAATTCGCCGAGCACGCACTCAACGTCAACCCCGATGCAAGGCCGGTCAAGCAAACAATCAGGCGACTGTCTGAGCCACGGACACAAGCAGTCGGAATGGAGATCAACAAACTCCTCGGGGCCAAATTCATACGCGAGATCAAGGAAAGCACTTGGCTCGCCAATACAGTACTAGTGCCAAAAAAGGACACGGATATCCTGCGGATGTGCGTCGACTTCACTTCTCTTAACAAGCACTGCCCAAAAGATCACTTCCCGCTACCACGGATCGATCAAATTATCGACTCCACTGCTGGATGCGAGCGCCTCTACTTCCTTGACGCCTACTCAGGCTATAACCAAATTCGAATGAAGGAGGAAGACCAGGAGAAGACCGCGTTTACAATGCCCTTCGGCGTGTTCTGCTACAACACAATGCCCTTCGGGCTAAAAACGCAGGAGCCACGTACCAGCGGTGCATGCAGGCCTGCCTCAAGGAGCAACTTGGTCGCAACATCCAAGTCTATGTCGACGACATAGTAATCAAAACCAAGGAAGAAGCCTCTCTAATCGATGACTTGCGCGAAACCTTCGCCAATCTCGATCGCTACCGGATAAAGCTCAATCCGGACAAATGCGCCTTCGGCGTACCCTCCGGACAACTGCTCGGGTATCTCATCTCCGTGAGAGGGATTGAGGCAAACCCGAAAAGATAAAGGCCATACTGGCCATGGAGAAGCCAAAGAACATAAGAGGCGTTCAACAACTAGCCGGGCGAATCGCGGCCCTCAGTCGATTTATCAGTCGAACGGGAGAAAAGGCGCTGCCCTTCTATCAGCTCCTCCGCAAAACCGACAAATTCGAGTGGACCAACGACACGCAAGAAGCATTCGAAGACCTCAAGTGCCTGCTATCCACCTCGCCAGTATTGGTAACTCCACGAGAAAGGGAACCACTGCTGCTGTACATCTCCGCCACCAACCAAGTGGTTAGCACAGTGCTCGTCGTCGAACGGGCCGAGGAAAACAAGGTCCATGGCGTAAAACGCCCCGTATACTACCTCAGCGAGGTCCTCACGCCAACAAAACAGCGGTACCCGCACTATCAGAAGCTGGCGTACGGCGTCTTTATGACCGCCCGGCGACTGTGCCACTACTTCCAGGAACACCCAATCGTGGTAGTCAACGACGCCCCATTGGGACATATCCTCAATAACCCTGACGCCACAGGGCGAGTCGCGCTTTGGAGAATCAAACTGTCTCCACGAGACATCACATACGAAAAGCGCGACGCAATTAAGTCGCAAGTTCTCCCGGACTTCCTCGTACATTGGATGGAAAACCAACTCCCGGACAAGCCAGACATATCCAACCTCTGGACAATGCACTTCGATGGGTCCAAGAGGAAAGATGGAGCAGGAGCAGGTGTCATACTGACATCACCTCAAGGGGACAAGCTGAAGTACGTCCTGCGAATGCAGTTCACAGCCTCAAACAACGAGGCTGAATACGAGGCCTTGTTACACGGGATGAGTGGCAAAAGCCTGCGGCGCAAAGAGGCTAATCATATATGGCGACTCCAAGTTGGTCGTAAACCAAACAATGCACAAGTGCGACGCACTAAACGACAACATGATCGCATACCGCGACCTCTACGACACACTTGAAGGAGACTTCGATGGCTGCGAGTTGCGACACATAGGTCGCGAAAGCAATGAGGAGGCGGACGCACTCGCCAACATAGGTTCCACCTGCGCACCCATACCACCTGGGGTATTTCTCGAGCGCATATGCAAACGCTCCATCAAGCCAAAGGCCGTAGAGAAGAAAACAAGCGCAGCAACGGACTCGGGGGGCTACGCCACCCAATGAGCCAACGACAATCGATGACTTGGAGCTCGACACAGGACTCGAGGGACCAATGAGCGTCATGATGATCGAACAATCCTGGACGCAGCCGTACATTACATACCTCCTCAGCAAGCGCCTACCGGACGACCCGACAGATGCACGACACATCGCGCGACGCTCCAAGGCATTCGTCGTTATCAATGGCGAACTGTATAAACGCAGCATCACAGGCGTGTTACAGCGATGCGTCTCCCTAGCCGATGGAAGAGCAGTCCTCCTCGACATCCATGAAGGGACCTGCGGGAACCACGCCGGCAGTCGCGCCCTCATCGCCAAAGCTCTACGAGCTGGAATTTACTGGCCCACGGCCATGCGCGACGCCAAGGATATAGTCCAAAAGTGTAACGCCTGTCAGCGATTCGCGGACAAGCCACATGCACCAGGCGCAGAGCTACGGCCTATTCCATTGGCCTGGCCCTTCGCCCAATGGGGACTCGACATGGTCGGCAAACTTCCAAGGTCCTCTCAAGGAGGCTACGTCTACCTCTTGGTCGCAGTCGACAAGTTCACCAAGTGGATCGAGGCCATGCCAGTGACCAAGCAATCAGGGCACAGCGCAGTCAAGTTCTTAGAGTCCATCATCTACCGCTTCGGTGTGCCACACAGCATCATCACCGGCAATGGAACGAACTTTACATCCAAGGAGTTCCAAGAATTCTACGAGAACCTGGGGATCAACATCAGCTATGCCTCAGTCGCACACCCGCAGACCAACGGTCAGGTGGAAAAGGCAAACGGGCTCGTCTGCAGCGGCATCAAGAAGCGACTCCTCCGGCCACTCGAACAAGCCGCGGGCTGCTGGCCAAACGAACTGCAATCCGTACTCTGAAGCCTGCGTACAACTCCAAACAGCGCCACCGGCTACACACCATTCTTCATGGTACATGGAGCAGAGGCAGTATTACCCGCCGAAGTACGGACAGAGCGCCACGCATAGTCACCTACAGCGAGAAGGATTCATCCCTCGCACTCGAAGACTCCGTCGACCTCCTTGACGAAGCAAGAGAAATCGCCGCAGAAAGATCTACGATCTACCAGCAGAACCTGCGCAACTACCATAGCAGAAGACTTCGCCCAAGATCCTTCGTCGAAGGTGACCTGGTCCTGTGACTGAAGCAGCAGGGGCATCTCAAGCTCGAGTCCCCCTGGGAAGGACCGTACGTGATTACAGAAGTAATCCCAGGTGGCGCCTATCGCCTTCAAGATTTAGAGACAGGAGTCGCATACTCCACCCCTTGGAACGTCGCACAACTGCGACGCTTCTACCCTTAGTTGTTTCTTCTTTACTTTTACATCGCAAATAAGGCTATTCAGCCAAGGCTACTTAGCCGCACATTGTACTACGTACTGTTCTCCGAATAAATGAAAGCTAAGTGCCCCAAAACTCCGTGCTCTCTTTTCTTTTGTCAACTTTTATACTCGGGGCCTGCGCCACCCTATATACATATGTTCTTCGAACAATAACGCGACATCCTGAGTAGATGGCACATCAATCGAACCCCTAAACATAAACACAACCCAGCTGCCACGCAGCTGACAGGTTGACAGGGGAAAGATACAAAGATGACCAGGCTAACGAAAAGGACTCGCATAAGTGCAACGCACCCCACGCTTATAAAGCTATTTGTAAATCATCTACAAAATTATATACGAGCTTTACAACACCAGTACACTTGTATGCAGGATACATATTTGGCTACCCTTGCAACAGAAGAACATTAGTCTGTTCCTCGAAGAAGTCGATAATTTCCTCGGCTGGACGATCCACCGCTTGATAATGCGGCACCATGTTCCAGGAAGATCCTGCAGGTGGCATCGGTGGCCCAGATGCAATGACGGTGACATCCACGTCAGGCCTGTGCAAGCGCACCAAAGAGAGTGCAGCCTCGGCACCAGCCACTAGCTGCTGCCTCACGCACTCGCGAACCACGGACATATCTTGAAATTTCGTCAGAAGGGCCAGCAGGCTTGATGGAGTATCATCCAACGGGAACATCGCCCGGTAGATGTTCTTCAGGCACGACTGCGACTTCTTCAGAAAGAGCATGACTCGCGAGGCGCGATCCTGCAGGGTCGCTAACGCAGTCGCACGATCATGATCTACC
Source organism: Avena sativa (assembly GCA_916181665.1). Taxonomy (NCBI): domain Eukaryota; kingdom Viridiplantae; phylum Streptophyta; class Magnoliopsida; order Poales; family Poaceae; genus Avena; species Avena sativa. The sequence continues at coordinate 30,792,248 of OV702291.1, forward strand.
TAGAAGTATCCACTCTCTTGAAGTTGCTCTTGGGTAAGATCATGAAGGCGGATGGCAATCCTATCTCTCTCCTCTTGCGGACGATGTGCGCTAACAACTACACGAAGCAGCATCAACAGCATGAGTACAACGTACCATTGCGATTAACTACAAAGGAAAAGACGAGGATGAGCAAACTAACATTTAAACTGGTCGCCCAGTTGCGTCACCTCGCCAAGCAGATATTGCTCGCGGGCGGCGGCTTTTTCAGCCTTTGACTTCCACACGTCGGTGCTACCACGGATCACGGGCAACTCACGCTCCAGCTGCTTAACGCGATCACGAAGTCGCGAAAGCAAGGAAAGCTCCTGTACTCTGGAGCAAGGTGGTGACGTTGCATCCTCAAGAGATGACGAGTCCGGGGTTCCCCCCACAGGGCCACTTGATGTACCCTACCAAAAATCAAGCCAGAAGCAAAATAAGGCGACCAACTCAAAAGCCAAAAGTAACAGGTGCATTCAGGATCAATAAAAGTATGTACAAACATATCCGCCAACAGGCATGATCTACAATCAAAAGAGCGAGTTCATCAGCTATTACAAGAAACTAACTACGGAGCAGCTGGCTTCTTCGACTTCGAGGACTTCGGGGGCTTCATCAAGTCCGTGGCAGTATCAGATGCCACTGACTTTTCGCCGGCCCCTGAGGCCGAAGTTTTCGCCGCCTTCTTTGCACGATTGAGCTCCTCCGAATACTTGGCAACGGTGTTTATCAAGGAATGGCCATATTTGGCACAGGCAGTCGCAAAGGGAGCGAACACTACCTGCTGACCATCCACGCCAACAGGCATTGTCTTCGACACCACCGAGGGATCCACTTCGACTCTGTGGGCTTGCACCATGGCTAGCGACATGGTCGCGCCAGCTGCGCGGAGGGAGTTCTTGTACGTGGCAGGCACACCCCCAGCGAGTGACTCCACCAGCTCCTCGACATTGTCGACCAGCTCCGCCTTCGGCATCAGCTCCTCCCGGAGGCGACTCAGGGTGGCCTTGGCTTTGGACAACATATTTTGGACAGCGGCGCTACGGTCTTCGACCGCAGATACCGCGCTCGCCAGAGCGTCATCACGACCAAGGACTCGTGGATCAAAACTCAAGCCACCAGCATCTACACCAAAAAAACACACACGGGTCAAACTTCTAAATGCCACCGGCGCCACAGAGGAAGAGAAGAACATCAATAAAAATATCCACCAAGTAAAGGTACCTGAGAGGGCCTTGGCGACTGAGAACAGTTGCTCTTCGAACAACTTCTCCCTGGCCACAAAGGAGGCACGCAGATCCTCTTCGCGGTTCTGGGCTTCATCACGAGCCGCGATTGCCTCGTCGCGCCCCTTCACAACTGCGGCCAGAGTCTTTTCCAACGTGGCAACGTCACGCAATAAAGCATTATGCTCAGCTATAGGATAGTCAAAATTTGGCTGGCAGTCGATGATACCAAAATACAGAGAAGACGACAAGAATAAGTATAGAACACTCACTCTCAACCACGCGGTGGCGCTTCTCCAGCATCGCATGCTGGCGACCTATCGCCATCACTTGCTCCGCCACCTGCGCGGCTTCCTTTACAAGGAGCTGTCGCACAAAACAAGGAATCAGCAGAAGGCAACAAAGGGCGTTGACTCCAGATTATAAAAAAAGAGAGAGAGAAAGATATACTTACATGGTCCTCCAGCGACTCCGAAGAAGATTGATGAACCATCATCCGAGCTACTACTTGATGCTCCCCTACGTGAGGAGAGCTCGAAGAATTGTGCCCGGAGTGGGCCGCCGCCGGAGGAGAAGGAGCACGCTCGACCTCTATCTTGGCCTTTGAGGTCGCGACTCCTGATTCCTTCAAAAATTCGACGTCACCAGAAGATGACGATGCCTCTTGACTGCAAGACAAAATCCGCACTCAGATAAGGAAACTACAGGGAAAAGCCAACAAGAAGAAAACAAGTGGCGAGCGAATGCACTAGCAAACCTACCAGTCAAATCTATCAAGATCAAATGTGGCCTACGTCGACTCCGACAAAGATTCCTTGGGCAATCGCATCTTCTTGCGAGAAGACGGTGCCACGGCCCTCACAGGAACGGCGTGAATTGGCGACTCCGCACCAACAGTCGCGCCCCCTGGAATGGAAGGAGTCGACGCGTCGGAATCCTCGTTACGCGAACGCTTGCGAGTATCCGGACTCTCGGACTCGGGGGCTTCCTCTTCAACATCGGAAGGGACAGTCGACTCAGACTGGTCCTCTTCCATATCCTCACGAGGAATAATCCCCTCAGGGAGGGGATGCATGCAAGGCGACACCGCCCACTCCTGCATACAAAAGTAAAACAGATAAGCAACAGAAGACGTAATCGAGAAAATACGCTACAACGTAGCACAACCATACCTCAGGAGGAGGATTCGAAGCATCGAAAGGAGGAACGACTGGCTCATTCGGAAGCACATCCTTGAGGGTATACTTCGTGACCAGTCGCACCCTCTTATCTACCTCACTCACGGACATGCCGTGGGCAGACACGTGAGTGGGATCATCAGCGCCACCCCATTGGAACATGGGATGGACCCTGGCCTGGAGAGGCTGGACGCGACGACGCAGCCAAGTCCTGACAAGGGCGCAACCTCCCTCTTCTGCGCCTATGTGACTCTCGAGGTCGCAGACACGCTGATATAACACGTCTATCTCCGCGAGTTCAGAAGGCATGATCACGTTCTTCCAAGAACGCATCTTCTTGCAGGGAGTCGAGGGATCGAAAGGTGCGAGACCAAAGTGCTCGTCCTTGTCCTTCTGGTCGTGCACATAAAACCATCTGTGCCTCCATCCCTGGACGGACTTGGTGAGCTTGATATCAAAGTAAGTGGTGGATGGATCAACATGGATTCCGCAACCACCTACGTCTTAAACTAAAGAGCCAGATGCGGACTGACGCTTCAATTTAAAAATGCGTTTGAAAAGACCAAAGTGCGGCTCGATTCCGAGCCAGCACTCGCAGAGGGTGATGAAACAAGTGATGTGGAGGACAGAATTTGGGGACAGCTGATGGAGCTGGAGCCCATAGAAACAAAGAAGACCCCAAAGAAAGGGGTGAAGAGGCAAGGAAAGACCGCGAATGATGAATGCAAGAAACATCACTCGATAACCAGCGGGAGGCATAGGAACGGTCTCACCGCTGGGAACGCGCGAATCGGCGACTGATGCAGAAATCACTCCGTCTTGGCGAAGAAGACGGAGATCCGACGCCTTGATGATGGAGGGGCGCCACACGCCATTAGTCACGCGGGTCCCGCGACCTTCTTTTTCCCGGCGGCAGCGGCGCTGGTGGCCGCAGTAGCGAAGCCACCCTTCTTCTTTGCTGCAGTGAGGGTGGCCGCGGAATCGGCGGCAGCGCCTCCCTTCTTCTTCCCCATTGCGCGGCGGTGATGAGAGCGAAGAAAGTAGCTAGGGTACGAGCGGAGCTGGTCCAGCGTCGTGGCGAAGATGGGCGCAAAGAAAAGCAGGAAAGCAAAGGGCAATGGCGATGGCAGCAAGGAAGAAAGAACACAGATGAGAAAATTACCGCCGCAGCATCGCTACTTAACCCCTGGAAGATGCAATCCAACGGCTGACAAAAACCCTATTGGATGCGTGGCACGCATCGCGTAGGACACGTGGAGAAGAGGAAGCGCGAACCGTCCCCCCACTTCTACCATTACGCACGGAAATCGAGGAGGCACAGTTAAAAATAAGATTACGCACGCCCAGTCAAATCAAAGTCAGAAAGTGGGACCCACAGCTCGTCACGTCCCGTCAAAACCGCTCACGCGGGCAACTAAGGTCATACAAGCGTCAGCACTGACGTCACCAAAGGCTATGCAATGGAGAACTTCGACTATTTTTAGTCCTTGCTGGAGTCTTCGACTCCACCAAGCATTCAGGGGCTACTCCCATAGGGAGCGCTGGCCGCGCACCCTACGATTTTACTTTTCTTGTTGCAGGAACATGGACAATCACAAAAAGCAAACCCAACCACTCGAAACACAGTTCGATTATGAACATGGGTTACTCCCATAGGGAGCGCCGGAAACAAGCAGGCAAAAGACGACAGCAGTCGCGAAAATATTTTAACTGCCTGAGTCATCGACTGAAACAAGCAAGCAAAGGACGACAGCAGTCGCAAAAAGTTTTAGTCCCTGCCCGGGTCATCAACTGAACAAGCAAGCAAAAGACGATAGCAGTCGCAAAAGTTTTTAGTCCCTGCCTGAGTCTTCGACTCAACCAGGCACTCGGGGGCTACTCCCATACGGAGCGCTGGTCGCGCACCCTATGATTATTTGAACAAAAAACTATGTGTTGATAACATCCACACTCGAAACTCATGGCGACACCGCCTCATAATTTTTCCCTACAAAGAGACTGCGTCTCCTGGGTTACCCGAATCGTCTCCGCGATGATAAAATTCGGATGTCGCGCCTACGGCGTGAAGGTAAGACCTACATAAGGCCTGGCAACGCATTTAACTGCGCACTACCAGAAACATATCCATGCCCACAGGCACGATGAACATGCCTTGACGGACGTATCAAGTGCTCACACCCATATAACTGGAATTTGACTCCTGTAAGACCTCCGCGGCCTGAGTCGAATTACACCAGCACTTTTCCAGATTCGAGTCCGGGGACTCGAATTCGAGTAGATTGCGTTGTTTCACCCTAAGGTGGTTAACTGATACCGATACTTCGGTTATATCAGGCACGTATATCAACAAATCCCTATGACACAAATAAAAGCAATCGAAATATACTCATTCAGGCACTCAAAGGCTTCAAAAGTCCCCAGTCGAATCTGCGATTCCACTGGACACTCGGGGGCTACTGACATGGGTATACCCTACAGGTACTCGAACTTGGTATATATGGCCCAAAACGTACAGGCCCACGGTGTCGCCAAGGCCCGGATGGAGGGACTCGAGAAACCTATGGACTCTCAATTGCTTGAAGGACAAGAAGAAGCTAAAGATAGAAAGTTTGAAGGGGAAAACCCTAACTTGTAACCGACTCGACCTGCTACCCGAGACCTAGCCTATCTATATAAAGGCTAGGAGGGGGCGGCGAGGAGGACACACGCAACCCTAGTTTTCGCAACTCTCGCCAGATTTCATCTGCGCATCATTGTAACTTTCGACTCCCTCGATAATTCCACGAGCAAACAAGCAGGAGTAGGGACCTCTACGAGGCCTGAACCTAGGTAAATACTTTGTCCCTTGTGTGCTTGTTTGCTAGCCGATAGATGTCTCCAGCGCTCCCTCCTTCTCCAAAACCCAAGTCCATAACAATAAGCATTGACGAGTTAAACCCTCGTCAGTAGGATTCACATGTCTCGAACGACTCCAAGTCGAACGAAGTTAGGAGTCCATTATCATGGAGCTTCTTCATGCGTTTCCAACTTGTATGACCAAGCCAACAATGCCAACAGTAAGTCATATTCAGATTGTTTGGTTTGAACCTTTTCACATTTATGTTATAGACAGATTCACCTTCAAGATTCAAAATAAATAACCCGTCCTGGACGGGTGCAAAGCAGTGAAACATATCAGTCAAATATAAAGAACAACCATTATTATTAATATTCGACTCATAGCCTTATCTCATCAAACATGAGGCAGAAATAATGTTTTGACTAAGCACTGGAACATAATAAGAATTATTTAGCTCTATTAAGAATCTAGAAGGTAAATGAAGTTGCATCGTGCCGACTTCCAACGCAGTGACTCTCGCTTTGTTGCCGACTCGAATGTCAACCTCGCCTATTGCCACGCTCCTAGTTTTTACCAGTCCCTGCAACGAGTTGCAGATGTGAATGACTGATCCGGTATCATATACCCAAGAACTACCAGGTGCAACAGCAAGATAAATGTCTATAACATTGCAAACAAGCGTACCTGAGCCGGAAGTCACACCTCCACTCTTTGCTTTGTTAGCCGGATACTTGCTGCAATTCCTCTTTTAGTGGCCATTCGCCTTGCAGTAGAAGTAAGTGGATCTGGCTGCAGGAGATGGCTTAGTCCCTAAGGAAGCGCTTTGGACAGGGTCCTCAGCCTTACCTCCCGACTTTGCCTTCTTCTTAGTCCAAGAACTCTTCTTGAACTTAGCCTTATTATGCACCATCAACACTTGACTGGCACCTTTCTTGAGATCCGCCTCAGCCTGCTTGAGCATCCCATGTAATTTAGTGAGATTCTTATCCATACCATGCATGTGGTAGTTCGATATGAACTGACCATACGCACTAGGAAGAGAGTTCAGAATTATGTCCGTAGCGAACTCTTCGCTAATGGCGTAGCCCAGCCTTTCCAGAGACTGCACGTAACCAACCATCTTGATCACATGCAGACTCAGTGGATCGCCATCCTTAAGCTTGTAACTCAACAAGGCCTGAGAGACTTGATACCTCTCAGTCTTTGCCTGAGCCTGGAACATACTTTTGAGGCTTTCGATCATATCGTAGGCCTCAACATTCTCGAACCGCTGATGCAAGTCCGATTCCATGTGAGCAAGCATAAGATAGCTAATCTCCGTAGACTCATCACATGTCCTACGGTAGGCATTGGTGGCTGCGACACTCGCATTCTCATTCGGCTCATCTAGAAGTGGGTTGTCTAGGACATGGTCCCTCTTTTCTTGCTTGAGAACAATTCTCAGATTACGATACCAGTTGGTGAAGTTAGTTCCATTTAGCTTATCTTTCTCTAAGATGGTTCTCAAAGCAAAACTGGAAATCTAAGGGAGACTGCTAGGTGCCATTGATTTACAACAGAAAAATATGCAAAACACTTAAGACATGTATTCATAAAAGAGAAAGCATATTAAACATTTTAATACTTATGCTCCCACTAGAACCAACACCCCTCCGATGGTTACTTAGTGATTCAGGATCCTAAATAAGCAAGCCAACTAGTTATCTTTAGCATCACCACTAGTTGTCAAGTGATCTAGGTAGACAACTCCTTGTCAATCGCATCTCATACGACTCCTGTTGGACGGGTGGCATCACATGCCCCGGCTCCCATCCGGCTTTTCCCCGAGTCCCACAACCATTGTGATAGACCCGTCTAGATTACCGAGTGCTTCTACTATAAGAGTCCGACTCGAACCCACCTAGTCGGAAAGAATTGATAGCACCTCAATTTTATGAGCTCACTACCAAAAATGTCCGACTTGTGATGGTGCGGCACTGGAAGGGAAACCTACTAGACCTTCTTTGAGGGATTACTTTCTACCAACTAGCTAATAGAGGTAAAACAGAGACATAACAATAACACAAAATAAAGCAATTATAATGTAAAATGGTATGGCTCTCTTTATTGCGATCTCCATCTCCACAAAGCTTGTAATTCGACTCGTGTCAACTCTTGTCACGTGCCGCCTTACAGCATGTAGCCGACTTGTACATCGACTTGCATGCCATCCGGATTCTCCAAACAGCTACACTAGCTAGTAATGTAAATTACATAGATAATCTGACATGTAGGTCGTTATACAATAAAATGACAGCACCTAGGCTCCAGCCAGCTGACAAAAACCGTGATACGCAGATCACGTATGGATTACACACATCACATGCACATAAGCCATACCATTCACAACATCATCCTGCAAAACATAAGTTATGCATAGACATGATATCTACCGGCGTTGTGAAACTCGCAACAACATCTAATGCGCTATGACAGGGCGAAGCCGGTGGTACCGCTAGCCGGATAGCAGGCGGGGATTGAAGGGGCAGTGCCCGACGATTTTTTCGAAAACACAGATCTCATATACATTCCGGACATGGATTTCATCATCGGATAAAACAATTTTACCCAAATCCGATCCGGACTCCGATTCGACCAAACTCTTTGATCTTCGATCACGGCATCCGGATTTACGTGTCACAGTCTACCCCGATGGCAGCAGCCGACCGGTAGGGGTATGTCGTTCCACGACCTCTGTAGTTAGATCATAGAAACCGGATCATCCAATTCCCCGAGTACAGTTGATCCAATCAACCTCATACAAAACCGATCTATCTCATAGATTGACCACCAAAACAGCAATTAGATCCAATCTAATGCCAACCGCATATCACATATGCACGATCTCGAGCCTAAAACCAGAAGCTAACGCTATGATACCACTGTTGGGCCGCGTAGGGTAAAAAGTTTTGTTTATCTCTGCACGGCCCAACATGTACCTGCTCAAGTGGCTCATAATTGCTTGATATTAACTGATTTTGTTGTGCTTGAAATGCCCAAAGATGATAATATGTCTATTATTCTTGGGAGACATTTTCTTAATACTGTAGGAGCTATTATTAATTGTAATCAAGGAAAGGTGACTTTTAATGTTAATGACAAGGAGCATACTGTCTATTCCCCCAAGAAGATTGATAGGACTTATGGCTTAAATTCAATTGAACATGTTGAGGGCATCCAAGTTGGAGAAATATATTGTCCCATACCACGATAAAAATATGAAACTATTATGATTGGGACCATTTCTATCAAGGTTGAGGTAACATAATCATTAGTGGAATACAAAGTTTTGTTTCATATAAAATTGCTTTGGTAACAAGACCTGATCAACCTTGTTAACAAAGGGATTTTAATGAACAAAACCATGTTTTTACCATGATTATCTTTGCTTACTTTTATTTTATCCATTTTAGTTCTTGCTTTCGCTTAGTTTAATTTTCTGTTGTTAGTTGCTTGCACATTAGAGTGTCTTGGAACTTCTGAAGTTTTAGTTTTGTTTTGCTTTTGCATATTTCCGAAAAAATCTTTCTGTCAAAAAATCATTCATCTATACCTGAAAATTGCTCAAAAATAAATTGTCTCAAAAAATTCCAAAAAATTCATATTAAATTTTTACGTGAAAAAAGGGGCAGAGAAGTGCCTGGAGAGTACCAAGGGGGGCCACCAGGCAGGCACACCACCTGGTGGCGCGGCCAGCCCAGGGGCGCGCCTGGCCATGGTGTGGGCCACCCCTGGCCCTCCACTCACTCTCTCACTTGCCATTGCTTTCTCTCACCCGAGAAAACATCAGTTCATTGCTCGAAATCGCGTTCTTGCTGTTCTTGTCCATGATTTTTCGATCTCCTTGCTCAGTCCATCTTTGCTGCTGAAATTTGGAGCATTTGTTATCTGGTATGTGACTCCTCTGCTTGTCCAAGTAGATTTGTGTTTAGTGGTTTATATCTTGAGTATTTTGCTGTTGTAGGTGACAGATTATGAGAGCTTGTAAGCTTGCTCAATGCTTAGAGATGTTGTTTTGATGCATGTTTAGGCTTCTTACAAGTCCCTATGAGTAGTTCCCTTCATTATGTATTCACTTTGCAATCACTTGTGTAATGGATGTTTGAATTTCAGAATAGAAGATGAATGAACACCAACTCATCCAACATGAGCTAAGGGTGCCTGAGGTTATGGAGGTTCACCGAGAGGAGGAAGTTTTTCCTTCCATCTATCCATGCCCCGAATTCATGAGGGCTGCATCGATTTCTCAGGACTTCCATACTTTAATTGCTAATGAAGGATTGGAGCATTTTGTGGGAGATGAACCTTACCAATTTGTAAAACTAACTATGTCTGTGGTGCAGGACTTTCGATTTAGTTGCTCTTTGCCTAACCCCATGGTTCACTACAAAATTTACAATATAGCTATCGACCTTCCTCTTGATGACTTTTGTGCAGGTATTAAGGTACCTTAGTGGGGATCATGTGGAAGGATTAAAGAGTGACATGCACCACTCATGGACTTGTATGCGGAGATTTGCCAAGGGAGCAGCTTCTCAAAGGAGAGTGGGAAAATTCATAGCATTCCTCTCTCGTCTATTCGCTACTTTGCTTACTTTATTGCCAAGTGTGTCCTCACTAGGAAAACTGCTAATAAGTTATCCTCATATGATCTAGCATTTATCTCAGCTACTTTAAAACGACATAGGACTTATAACTTGGGTGCCTTGATAGCTTTCCGTCTTCCTGCTAGCCGCGAGAAAGGTCGAATCTGTGGAGGCCTCATCGCCTCTCGTTTATTAGCTTTGCATGGTGCAGCGCCTCATCATCTAGACCTGCAGTTTCCCATAGAGAGATTGACCTTAATCCAGTGATACAGCATAAATTTGTTTCTTCTTGGGCTAATTTGAGTGATTTTTCTTATGAAATAACCTTTCTCAAGGCTGGTTTGAGAAGGAGTAAGTCCGAGCGAGTTGTTCTTTTGCCTGCACCTATTTTTTTAACCTTGATACCAGGGTAGGATGGTCACTCACCGAGGAAGAACTCGACGCATACCTAGGGGAGCTCTCCCAACAGGAGCAGGATACTGGAAGGGAGGTTACAGAGATTCGGTCTATCCTTCAAATGAGGGGGAGTCTTCATATCAGCAGCCTACCTATGATTGGGGAGCTTCTTCTTCTTCCCAAGGGCCTAACCACGATCATTCTTACCATGACCCGCCTGCTTGGAACCCTTACCCACGTTGGGGTTGATACCCACTTAGGCCAAACGCCTAAGCTTGGGGGGAGGTACACCGACATCACGCTCATCTACATATCATGTTTAGTCGGTACTTTGTATATCCATGCTTTGTTCTCTTTTTAGTTTTCGTTCTTTCTTTACTTTTGCTTTCTAAAACACAAAAAGACCAAAAATATTTTCTTTGTTTCTCTTTGTTTGCTTCTTTTTTGCCTTGGCTTGCTTCTTCCGTTTGGCTTTGTCTTAATTATTCGAAAAACCCAAAAAGATTTTGCTTTACTTGTTCTTCCTTTTTTCGTTCTTGCCTTTAAAAATCGAAAACCCAAAAATATTTTTTGTTCTTCTTTGGTTTTGTGAAGTTTGTTGCAGGGTTCAGCAGTCCTCAGTGGAATTTGGTTTCATGTTATAATTCAAGCCGCACAAGTGAATAGCAATAATGAGGATTAATGACAACTTGAGGTGTGGTAAGAGGCTGGTAACGAACTCTATTTGTTTTCATTTTTGTACGTATACTCATCATTGTGGGCATGCTTAGTCTGTTCATGTAGGGCGTATGTTATTTATGGATGCTTAGTAGATCTTGCTTTCTTATGATTAGCTCCAGCTTGCTAATAGTTTGTAGCATGTCATATGAATGTTTGCTTGCATTGCTCTATTCATAACTTGGTATGACATTGTGGTATCATCCTCTGAATGTTTCACTTGAATTGACTTGGCACATACTCATGCATACATATGACTGAAACAATAATCAGTTAAGCCTCGATGAATTATTTTGCCTTAGGGGTCTTGAATCACTTTCGTGCCATGATTAGTCTAGTTTTGTTGCAAGCATGATTATGACAGTTATTTCTCTCTCGTTTGTCGCTCTCTTACTATTGCTAGCCTTCACTTGCACTGAGTATGAGCTCTACTCGTGTTTCCAATTCCCTAAAACCAATATTGCCAAAAGTGTCCACCAGACCTACCTATTAGCATCATTTGCTTTTCTATGCATATTCAGTATGCCTTGTTTTCTTCCGAATAAAAGGTTTGCTTGTTATGAGAAAGTTAGTTAGTAAAGCTCTCACGAACTTGATGGCACACTTTGTTTCTTGCACTTAACAAACCTGAACCATTGTGACTATCCATGAAAGTTATATGCTTGCAAATTATAGGCTGGGGATTAGCAGAACCGTGCTCTTTTGTTTGCGGATGTCGTCGGTGTGAAATAAAAGGGCAGCTTGTAAGTCCATGGAGTTATGTATGTGTGTTAGAGAAATGCCTAGGCCGCCGTTCTTGTCGTGGAAATGGCCACGGCAGTCGCTGCTACTGGCAGCAATTGATTGTAACATGAGGAAGAGTTGGCGGCCATCTGCGGTGCGAGATAGGGGCGGATGCACATGGGTTTACCCAGGTTCGGCCCCCGGAGGGTAAAGACCTACTCTTGCTAGATTAGATTATTGGAGAGCGAGTTACAGGGGTGGCGATCTCAACGTCTAAGCAGCGAGTCGGTTGAGGGGGTGTATGATAGAACGTAAGTCCTTAGGATACCCTAGGAAGGTTTATATAGGAGTCACCTCGCTAGGCTTTACGAGTTACAACCAAGCCAGATATGGACTCGGAGGCTTTTTGACCTAATTCGACTGGGCTTCAGATATACTTCTGGGCCTTCAGTTTCCAGTCGCCAGGCTTCTCCTTTAGTCGTAGTCCAGTCGCCATCCTTCAGGCCCACTCAAAGGCCCTTCGGCCCAATCGGAACATCCTGCTGGGCATACCCCCTTTGGCATATCCCCATCAGTAGTCCCCGAGGCCATCATTGATTCAGGTGCAGGTGTCCCTTTGGCAATCGAAGTAGGCGAGCCCAACTTGGACACCCAGTCGAGTCGGTGATGGACTCCATTAGAACCAAGGAGAATTTCCCCAGGCTTCCACTCGCCACCCCGACGAACGTTACTGCTGCCAAGTCGTCGCTTTGGCGAGTGGAGAAGACCAGCGGGTAGCGGGTGGAATAGAGGAGTTGGACCGTCAATTCTGGTCAAACTATCTGTTGGAATTTCCAACGGTAACTTCGGCGCAATTACCGTAAGTAATGGCTACCCTGAATTTGATGGGTGGCGTTCCCATATAAGGGGAGTGATGATTCAGTTCTGCGAATCCTTCCCTGCATTCTTCATTCTCCCATATTCATTCTTCCTGTCTTCAATCTTCCTGCCTTCAACCTTCTGATTCAACCTTTCCGCACTGTGCGATCCCACGTCCTAGCTGATGGCGCCTCCCAAAGGATCATGGGGAAAATCCAAATGCACCACAGCCCAACTCAAGTCTTTCGAGGACGCCGGAGTCCTCCACAAGGGGAACTGGTGGGTTCCCCCCTCCTCCGAGACCGAGCCGAAGCCGCGAGCCGGCGAATTCATCTGCTTCCCCAGCCATCTAGAAAGGGGTCTGGGATTCCCCACTTCGCTCTTCTTCCTGCGCTTCTGTGTGTATTACGCGATCAAGCCGTCGGATCTCGGCCCGCACAGCATCGAGCAGCTGGCAATCTTCATTTCCTTCTATGAGTGCTATCTCGGCTGCAGACCGTATTTTCTACTATGGTTGGAGCTCTTCCATGGACGTATCGGGCGCGAGGCGTCTAGTGGCTTGATATTGGCTGCAGGTGGCGTTACGTTCCAATTCAAGCCGAAGGCTAATTTCATCAAGATCCTTCTGCCAAAGAAAGCCGCCAGCGAGTGGAAGAAGAGTTGGTTCTACATAAAAGAATCCACTCCCCTCGGCGAGGTGGCACTTCCCGATTTCGTCGCCGAGAGGAGCGAGCCTTGCCGGTTGGCACCGAAGAAGCTTCCCGAAGACCATAGGATGGCCGTCGCGGAGATGATGGACCAGATCCAGAAGCTGAAGGACCATGGGTTGATTTCGATCAACCTTTACAACTGCTGGCTCGGGCGGCACCTGGTTCCGCTAGAGGCTCGGCCGCACTAGATGTACGAATATAGCGGGAAGCACGACCCCTCCTGAACCAGCAAAGAATCGTGGGAGGCCGAGGACTACAAGGCTGCCCTCAAGAAGATCACTAACGCAGAGTTCACCAGCGTGTCGGTCGGGCTCGCCGTGTACACTCCCGTGAAGAATGAAGCCCCCATAGTAAGTTTTCTCCCCAGTCGCTGTTTCCGTAGCTCAATTCTCAATCGCTACATTTGGTGCTTACTCGTGATGGTTCTCAACTGTTTCAGGTGTTGGAGGGCTGGCTTCCTCCGCTCGATGAAGAGGTTCCACAGGAGCTCGAGGAGGCCTCCGAAGGAGACTCTTCCGATAGTGATGGCGAGGAGGAGGAGGTTCCTCCCCCAGCGCATGTGGCTTGCAAGACTCGCATGTAGAAATAGCGCGAGTTCGAGGCAAGTCGCAGCCTCGATGAACACGAAGGAGGCGACGAGGTCGCGCAGGAGCACACCTCCCAGCGTATGGCCACACCATCGAAGCCCGAGCGCAAGCCCAAGTCACCAGCGAAGAAGCCAATGTCGCCGGCCAAGTCGGCGGTGGTGTTTGAGTCAGATAACGACTCTGACAATGAAGACTCCCATCTCGCGCAAGGCTCTGGAGGGTGTGATCCTGACGAAGGGGTTGGAGGGCGAGGACACCGAGGCGGCAGTAGAGGTTCCCCTAGCGGTGATCGCGCCAACAGTTTCGGGGGTCCCGAGTCAGGAAGCGATTGAGGCGGAGGTGTCTAAGTCGCCACAGCCATCGAGAGCGGCCGCGTCTATGGAGGCGGACATTCTGGCGACCGCGGCTTCGTCGTTGAGGAAGCCTGTGGTGTCATGGGCTTCAGACGTCTTTGAGAAGGGGCTCACTCGCAAGCTGGGTCCGGAATTGGATAAGCCTGCCCACAACAGCACCGGGCTGCGTGTTCTCCCGGTTGCAAAGTAAGTGTTGGTTCTTCATCCGACTCGCCTCTTGTTTTTGTATAGTTGTTATATTGATTGTGGGAATTCGGGCAGATCTGGAGCCAAGAAGAATGGCCGTCCTTCGCTGGCGAAGATTTCGCCAGCTGCCACCACGGGAGAGGGCGACCTCCCCAAGAAGAGAAAACCCGCCGAAGATGTGGCGACCGCGGAAGGCGGGAAGAAGCAGAAGGGGGTGGCGATGATGCCACAGCCATGGACGGCGCCGCGAAGCCCGATTTTGCGGTAGTTGCTGAAGAAGTGGTGGCGGCGCGATTGGAGCCAGTCTTGGTTGCGGCCGTGTCAGAGGCGCCAGCCCCGACAACCAGTGCTCCCTCTAGAGCATCGGCGACGTTCCCGCGCTTCATGGCTAGGGGGTTTCCAGGCGTGGCAGACACCCAGTCTCCACAGAGTCCGGAGATCGTGGATGCGGACATTGGGTCCCGTCGTGGGCGCACTTCCTTCACGATCCCGTCGACTAACACCGGAGAACTCCACAGGATGCTTGGCGCCGCTATTCAGGTATGTCCAGTCCCCGAGTTCTTAGTCGCTGAATTTCAGCGGCTAGGAACTGAACTTTCTCCTACTCTCCAGTCCCCGAGTTCTTAGTCGCTGAATTTCAGCGGCTGGGAACTGGATGTTGATTTTTGGTAAGTGCTGAGTTGTATTGTTTGTTTGCAGAGTTTGCAAAGGGAATCGACCGATCGGCAGGCCGCAAGGGAGGGCTTGGAGCGGGATCTGCGCGAAGCGCAGGAGGCGAACCAGCAGCTTCAGGAAACTATTGGTAAGTATCTGCCTTTCTGTCCTTTCCTCTGTCAAGTGTGAACAGTTGGTGTTTGGCGCGCTAATGGTTTCTCTTTCGATGGTCTCCTGGCTGCGATTTCCAAGGCCCACGAAGGGTATGTTCTAGTCGCCGAGCTGGACGCAGCGAATGGGCGAATTGCCTCACTGATCCAAGACTTGGAGGAGGTGAAAGCGGCCTCAGTTTCTTCGGAGGACCGAGCGAAGGCTGTTGTCACTGTGGCTAGGGAGGAACGCAAGGTCGCGGATTCGATCATCATGGGGCTGCACAATGATCAAGCCGCCTTGGAGAAGCATGTCACGGAGAACTGCTGCAAAATCCTTGGTGAGTCTCCGTCTTTGCCTGACTTGTTTGGCGAGTCCCTGATTGGGGAGGTTCGTAGTTTCACTGACGCCTGATTTTGCAGCTTCGATAGGCCAAAGCGACCCGGTGGTTCAGAACTTCAACGCTTCGCAGTGCGTGACTGCTGTGGTGAACGTGGCCACGGCTTTGGCATTATGTGTCCAAGCGGTTCTTCAAGGCATGTCCCCCACCGAGGTTATTCCTAGGGGGCTTACGGAGGTGTGGTGCTATCTGGAGGAGGCGCCTGTCATGGTGGAGTGGATGGCGCGCTCGGCGTTCAGGCGCGGGGCCACCACGGCATTGAGATTGGGTCTCGCCCACTTCCCCGACGACTTCGACCTTGATGACGTGACAAGTGGCTACCCATCGGCGACCGGCACAGTGGAGATGTCAGAGGTACTGAAGCTGACCGTGAAGGCCGCTCCTTACGCCGATCGGGTCCTGGCTATGGGGGATCTTCTGCCATACCAGGAGACGGTATTGGCGCCTGGCGACCCCGAGCCGGAGCATCGTGATATGAAGTCGGAGCAGCCCTTCCGGTCGGCATTGTCGAAGTCACTGACGACGTACTCGACGAACCCGTGGCAACCTTTTGTTCGTGTCAAGGGGGGTGGTGGTGCTTCTTCATCAGGACCTGTGGAATAAACAATGTAGTTGGGCAGTTTGTGATGTATGCCAAGTGGCGACTGTTGTAATGTGTTTTGTAATATATGCCAAGGGGAGTCAATCGACTCATATTGCGACCAAGATTGTGTGGTGTGTTTATGTTTGATTGAGCGAGTCCCCGAGTGTGTCCGCCCTATAATGGGGTATAACTCGATTGTATACTTTTGTGTTTTGTTTTGGTTGTGCATTGTTTTATATCTCGCGTCTTCTGAGTGGCGAGTCCCCGAGCGCGAGTGGGATTGTTTTGTAGGCGAGTCCCGAGCGTGGTGCTCAACCATATTGGTCGTGTTCCTGTTGTAGGTTGTTAATGTGTTGTTTGTAATGCGTCTCCTCCCCTGGCCCAGAGAGCCAGTTGCTTGGCGAGTCCAAGGCACCTCTCTTACTTGGTGTGTTCCCGAGCCGCGTGGGGGTTCCCGTTTTGCGGAATCCCCGTGTGTGGTACTTAACCGTTCGAGTCGCTTTGCGCGAGGATGGGAGGGACAGGTCACTATGAGAAGTGTATACTGGTTGTCTTGGCCCGGTGGGCCAGTCGATCTAGGAGAATCCAATGGCAGCTCTAGGTTGGCGTTTT
Organism: Avena sativa; assembly: GCA_916181665.1. Classification (NCBI taxonomy): domain Eukaryota; kingdom Viridiplantae; phylum Streptophyta; class Magnoliopsida; order Poales; family Poaceae; genus Avena; species Avena sativa. Next base: position 30,809,066 of record OV702291.1, read on the forward strand.
CATGGACGACCCCAGGGCCTGAGTATTTCCGGTGCCCTTGTGCCGCACTACTTAGCCGTGCCGGTCGCTCGACCAAAGGTTGACTTCCGTGAGTAGCATATTTCTAATATGTACGAGTGCGAGTGGCACAAGAATATGGCGAGTAGACACAATTTGTGTGATCCGAATGAATTTCATTGTATATGCTAGCTGAGTACAATTTGAGGTTCTATGTATAGAACTTTCTGAGGAGGTTTACATTCCATGGCCTCCCGACCTCGAGCTGGCCGTCACCCCGTATGTCGATGAGGTAGTAGGCGTCATTGCCGAGGACTCGTCCTATGGCGAATGGCCCCTCTCATGGGGGCAGAGTTTGTGCATGCCTTTCTTGTCTTGGGTCAGTCGTAGGACTAGGTCGCCTTCCTGGAAGGTGCGAGTCCGTACTCGGCGGCTGTGGTAGCGGCGGAGTCCTTGCTGGTATATGGTGGTGCGAGAGCGAGCAAGGTCGCATGCCTCGTTGAGTTGATCGATGTTGTCTTGGAGGGCGACCTCGTTGGTCGCCTTGACGTAGTTGGAAACTCGAGGTGAATCGTGTTCTAGGTCAGTTGGCATTACGGCCTCAGCACCGTACACCATGAAGAAGGGTGTGAACCCGGTGGAGCGATTAACGGAAGTGCGGATCCCCCATATTACGGAGGGGAGCTCGTCGACCCAGCACCCTGGGGTGCGCTCAAGGGGCACCTGGAGTCGCGGCTTGAGCCCATGGAGGACGCTCTGGTTGGCGCATTCTGCTTGGCTGTTCGACTCCGGATGGGCGACTGAAGCGAGGTCGAGTCATACGCCATGTTCTTCACAGAATTCTGCCATGGCCCCCTTGGCGAAGTTTGTGCTGTTGTTTGTTATGATGTTGTGCGGGTAGCCGTATCGGTAAATGAGCTCGCGTAAGAACTTGGTGGCCGTCTTGCCGTCGCACTTTTTTATTGGCTTGGCCTCGACCCATTTGGTGAACTTGTCGACCGCGACCAGGATATGCGTGAAGCCAGATGGGGCCTTCTTGAACGGGCCTACCATGTCCATGCCCCATATGGCGAATGGCCATGTAATGGGGATGGTCTTGCGTGCCGAACCAGGGAGGTGCATCTGGTGGGCGTACTTCTGGCAGCCGACGCATCGCTAGACGATGTTGGTGGCATCGGCGTGTGCGGTGAGCCAGTAGAAACCGTGCCGCATGGCCTTGGCAACTAGCGACTTGGCGCCGGCGTGATGGCCGCAGTCGCCGGCGTGAATGTCCTGGAGGATCTTGCGGCCTTCTTCTGGCTGTACGTAGCGCTGGAACACGCCAGTTGATACATTGCAAATGTATCTATAATTTTTGATGTTCCATGCTTGGTTTTATCCACTTTCTTGTGTTTTGTTCCAACTTTGGAGTACTTTTCATGTGATTTCTTGGACTAACCTATTAACAAGAGTCACAGTGCCAGCTGCCTGTTTTCTGCTGTTTTTGGTTCCAGGAAAGTCAGAAAATGAATATTCTCGGAATTGGACGGGACAAAAGCCAAAGTGCCTATTTTTCCGGAAGGGATCAAGTGCCAGAATACGAGTCGGAGAAGGGCCATGGAGCCACCACACCACCTGGCCATGCGGCCAGGCCTGGCCCGTGCCAGGGGGTCGTGTGGCCGCTCCCGGCACCCCCTCGGCCTCTCCTTCCGCCTATAAGTTGCCCTCGGGACGAAAACCCTAAGTACCCGATCAAATATCCACGAAAGAGTCTGTAGCCGCTGTCATCTCCATCCCTAGATCGGGAGGGATCTGAAGCTCTTCCCGGCACCCTGCCGGAGACGGCAATTCACCCTAGAGGCCTTCTTCATCACCATGCAAGCCTCCGGTGTGATGCGTGAGTAGTTCATCCTTGGACTACGGATCCATGTAGTATCTAGATGGCTAGTTTCTCCTCCTTTGTGCTTTCATGTTTAGATCTTGTGAGCTCCGTTCATGATCAAGATCATCTATTTGTAATTCATACATGTTGTGTTTGCTTAGGATCCGATGGATATTGAGATGCTATTTCAGATTGATTATTGATTCTATCATGTCTTTGTTATTTGAGATCTTGCATGCTTTCCGTTGTTAGTAGCTATCTTGGCCAAGTAGATGTTAGCAACTCCAAGAGTTAGTATTTATGCTCGATAGTGGGTTCATGCCTCTGGTAATCTGGGGAAGTGACAGAAATCTCTAAGGTACTAGATGTGCTGTTGCTACTAGGGAGAAAACAACAATCCTTTGTTCATAGAACAATCGTATTGTTTACTTTACACGCAGTTCGTAAAGCAATAATCTGTTGCTTGCAACTTAATACTAGAGGGGGTTCGGATGATAATCTGAAGGTGGATTATTAGTCATAGATGCAGTTGGATGGCGGTCTATGTATTATGTTGTAATGCCCAATCAAGTCTCAAAGGAGTCAAGATGATTAGTATATGCATGTATTGCTTTCTCTGTGTTTGTCAATTTGCCCCGCTGTAATTTGTTCACCCGGCATATTATCTATCTAAGGAGAGCCACCTCTAGTGAACTATGGATCCCGGTCCTTTTACTTTACATACAATCTACAATCTTTTACTACTTTGTGTTTACTTTCTGCAAACTTTTACTTCTTTCCATTCGATACGTTTAATCCTTTGTTTTCCGCAAAACACGGTGAGATTGACAACCTCATCGCAAGTTGGGGACAAAGTTCTATGGTTGTGTTGTGCAGGTCTCCATGTTGCTACTAGCACCGGTAGTGCGCCCTGCCAAAGCTCAGCTAATAACACCTTTGGGGTGTTTCCTTGCTCCTACTGGTTCAACTAAACCTTGGTTTCATAACTGAGGGAAAACTTGCTGCTATATTCATCGTACCTTCCTCTTGGGGTTCCCAACGAGCTCTACGTCGAAATTCGAGCGCATCAAGATTTTCTGGCGCTGTTGCTGGGGACTGAAGAAGAAGAAGCTCCCACGTCAACCTCGCGCCATCAAGATTTTCTGGCGCTGTTGCCGGGGAGTCAAGGACATCTTCACAAGGGGAGCCCCTCATAACCAATCTTTTTACTTTGTTGTTTTTGTTTTGCTTAGTTTCTTTTTGCTTTCTTTGCTTGTTTTGTTCTTCAAAAACACAAAAAAAAATTAGTTCTACTTGTTTGCTTTCTTATTTGAAAACCCAAAAAAATGACTACTCCTGAAAACACTAAGTTGTGTGACTTCACTAGCACCAACAACAATGATTTTATGAGCACACCTATTGCTCCACATGTGGCTGAAAATACTTTCTTTGAGATAAAACCTGCTTTGCTCAATCTTGTTATGAGAGAACAATTTTCTGGTATTGGTAATGAAGATGCTGCTTCCCATCTAAATAACTTTGTTGAACTTTGTGGCATGCAAAAGCATAGGGATATAGATGGTGATATTATTAAGCTGAAATTGTTTCCTTTCTCTTTGAGAGGAAAAGCTAAAGAATGGTTGAATTCCTTAACTAGGAATAGTATTGATTCTTGGACTAAGTGCAAAGATGCTTTTATTGGAAAATACTATCCTCCTGCTAAGATTATATCTATGAGAAGTGAAATAATGAAGTTTAAACAACTTGATAATGAGCATGTTGCTCAAGCTTGGGAAAGAATGAAATCTTTGGTCAAGAATTGTCCCACTCATGGACTGACTGCTTGGATGATCATCCAAACTTTTTATGCAGGATTGAACTATTCTTCAAGGAACCTATTGGATTCAGCTGCTGGAGGTACCTTTATGACCATCACTTTTGATGCTGCAACAAAACTTCTAGACAATATGATGGTTAATTATTCTTAATGGCATACTGAGAGAGCTCCACAAGGTAAGAAGGTAAATTCTGTTGAGGAAACCTCCTCCTTGAGTGATAAGATTGATGTGATTATGTCTATGCTTATTAATGGGAAAACCCATATTGATCCAAATAATGTTCCTTTAGCCTCTTTGGTTGCTCAAGAAGAGCAATTTGATGTGAACTTCATAAGAAATAACAACTTTGGCAACAATGCTTATGGTAATAATGCTTATAGGAACAATTTTGGTAACAACAATTATATGCCATATCCTCCCAACAATGGTAATGCTTATGGAAATCCTTACAACAATAATAAGAGTGCTCCCTCTGAACTTGAAGTTATGCTTAAAGAGTTTATTAGTAAACAAACTGCTTTCAATAAAACTATTGAGGAAAAACTCTCTAATGCTGAAAGAAATATAGCATCTTTGGCTGAAGCTCAATCTACTTTGAATAAAATGGCTGCTAAACCTGAAACAAATGAGAATCCCTTTGCATCTACTAATGCTATACAAGTAAGAATTGACGAAAATGTTAGACTATTAGCTGAATTACATGCTAAGTGGGAAAGAGAAGATGAAATTGCTAGAAACATTAGTGTTTCTACTATCACCAACACTAGTGTTGAGGCTACTAATAGTTCTACTACTTTAGATGATAAAGTTGATTTTGATCTTGATGGTTGCAACATCTCTGAATTTATTAAGTTCCTACAAAAGCTTGCTAAAAGTCCTAATGCTAGTGCTATGAACATGGCTTTTACAAAACACATTACTGAGGCTCTCATAAAGATTAAAGAAGAAAAGATGAAACATAAAGCTTTTATTCCTATAAAACAAGAAGATGGTTGGGAACCCATCATTAATATGAAAGTGAATGACTTTGATTTCAAAGCTTTGTGTGATCTTGATAGTAGTGTTTCTATTATGCCTAGAAGGATTTATGATATGTTTGATTTGCCTCCTCTTGAAGATTGTTATTTGAATGTCCCACTTGATGCTAATGCTAAAAAGAAACTCATGGGGAGTCTTAATTATGTTCTTATTATGGTTAACGATTTCTATGTCCCCGTTGATTTCTATGTTTTGGATGTTGAATACAATGCTACTTGTCCTATTACTTTGGGAAGACCTTTTCTTAGAACTTTTGGTGCCATCATTGATATGAAAGAAGGCACCATTAAATATCAAATCCCACTCAAGAAAGGTATAGAACACTTCTCTAAAAAGAGAGAAAAGATTTCTTTTGCTTCTCCTATGAAAACAAAATTTGGTCTTAATGCTTCTTCATTTGAGAACACTTGATTCTTTCTTTGCTTCTTATGCCTAACTTAAAGGCGTTAAAGAAAAGTACTTGTTCGGAGATAACCCAAGAGTTTTAGATGAGTCTTGGAAGTTATTACCTCTGTAATAACCTCTCCTTATCCTTTTTATTTGCTTTTTGTGCCAATAGTAACCTCTAATGAGAGTGAAGTAATGATTGGGAAAGTTGCTGTCCCGAAACAGATTTTTGTGCTTCACCGTAAAGATTCCTGAGAGAGCTCTGTATGTCGGATTGAGATGTAATTTTTTGTGCTTCTGCCCCAGGTTGTTATCTAACTTCCGTTAGTTCAACACTTTTTTATTTGAGCAACAGAAGGTCTTCGAAAAAAACGTCTTTACCTGTTGGTCTGTTTTGACAGATTTCTGCCATTTTCTGCATTTGCTTCTTGTTAGTTTCTTCTTGAGTTCTTTTGGGGAATTGAGCTTTTTGAGGGAAGTGCTACAGTATCTAGTGTTATAATGGAAGTTTATTTGATGTTAGAACTGAACCTTGAGACTTATTTATCTTAAGTGCACTAATGTTGCTAATGAGATTGTGTGAAGTTTTTTATGAAGGAAAAATTTCAGGTGTATGGAAGGAATGAGTAATGAGATAAAGGATGGACTAAAGTTCAAGCTTGGGGATGCCACGTGTGTCACCCCAAGAAATATCCAAGAAGTATAAGCGTCAAAGCTTGGTGATGCCCAAGGCATCCCCTTCTTCATCAATAAAAATCCCAGGTTTCTTCCAAACACTTCATTTTTATTGTTTCATGCACAGTTGTGTTTTTCTTGGAGCATCTTCTTTTTTTGTTTTGGTTTTTAGTTTGCTTGGTTTGATTAGTTTTCTGAATAAGTTGCTTGGACCCCCTCTTTCACACTTTGGTTTGCGAATAGTTTGGTTTGGTTTGGAAAAGAGTAGGAAAGTTCATACTTATGTGGTAAAAAGAGCTCGTTTTTTACTGTGGCCTATGCTTTGTCATGCCATGCTTGATATTGTTTTGGCTTTATGCTTAGTATTCTTTGCTGTAGCATGACTTGTTATAAACAATTGAGATTGCTTAATGTGCCTTGGATGAATCATGCATTGTTTTAGCATATTAAAGCATAGTATAGTGGTATTCTCCTTTGATGCTTTATTTGGGTTGACTTGGCACATGCTCACACCATGTTATGACTATCACAAGTCACCATAGCCTTTACGATCCTTTAGTTTTCAACTTGTAGTATCACTTTATGCTTTGATCAATGATGTTTTGTCGCTCCGCATGATTATGGCCATTATTGCTCTCTTAGTTTGTCGCTCCCAGTCTTTTGCTAGCCTCCACAACCAAGTATGAGTTCCACTCATGCATCCAACTCTCTAAACCAAGTTATTCCAAAGAGTCCACCATACCTACCTACTATCTCATGCTATTCCAAGTATATTCATGCTTTTGTTTACCTTCCTCTTGTTATGAGAAAACTAGTGATTAAAGCTCTCACGAACTTGAAGGCACACTTTACTTTACTTGCCCTTAATAAACTTGTACCATTGTGTCTTCTATGTTGTATATGCTTGCACTTATTTGTTGGGAATTAGCAGAACCATGCTTTCATGGGGAACGCTTTCAACATTGCACTTGGTACTTGTACCTAGTTGATATCATGCTCTTTTGTATATGGATGTCATCGGTGTGAAATGAAAGGGGAGCTTGTAAGTCCATGGAGTTATGTATATGTGTTAGAGAAACGCCTGGGCCGCTGGTCTAATCCATGCTGACATGGTGGAAACCTGCAGCGTAACCATAATGAGCTGTCTATGAAGCATTCTTCTTATAAAAAAGAGTCCTATATTGAGAAAAAAAGAGAAAAGAAAAAAATAGATACTATGAAAAGAGGAAAGAGAGAAAAAAGCACCATATTGCCATGGTAAATAAGAAGAATGCTGAGATGCTCGTTGTCTGCCTGCCTTGTCATTTTGATATGGGGATTCTTCCGTATCATCGGGCAAGGGGTACCCCGTTGGCGGTTCTTAATGATACACATGTACTTATGATGACAAGAACTTACCGGTGACTAAACTTGAGTAGCATGAGGAGCGGCCCTCGTATACAAGGGACATGAGATTTCTGACTTATACTTCGTCAAGCATGTACACCATAGTTTGTTCACTTTAACCTTAATCACTTCAAGATGCTTATGATAGGGGCAATGAGAACTGAAAGCTATAAGTACCATAATTTTTGGAAGCTCTTTATGAGACTTGAATCCCTACTTACTTTTACAAAGGCCTTTCTTCCACCATTATATTGAGTCTCCACATTCTATCTTTATGCACCTACTTTGAGAGCATAGTGGCCATTCTTAGTTCTATGTGCATTGTCCCAAGACTAGTTGATTGATGCATAACTTGATATTGCTTGTTTTAAACTATTGTATCTAGTCATGCTTATGAAGTTTGAAGGTGTCCTATGCATTCATATTTGCTACTCTATTGAGGGACAAGCTGAATCCTTGTATGCTATGTTTTCTTTATGTGAAACAAACAAACGTCTTGCAAAGCATTGTTATTCATGAATCTTTTGTTTGTGCATTTTCATGTTGCATCATAGTTTCTTTGCTTATTGCTAGAACTTTGTCTTTCATGTTATGATTGAAGTACTATGATCCCAGCTTTGAATGTTTTGCAAATACTTTGATCAAGTCTTTGATGGTGCATGTCACCGCAAAAATTATTCTTCCTTTTGATCACTTACCTACTCGAGGACGAGCAGGAGTTAAGCTTGGGGATGTTGATACATTGCAAATGTATCTATAATTTTTGATGTGCCATGCTTGGTTTTATCCACTTTCTTGTGTTTTGTTCCAACTTTGGAGTACTTTTCATGTGAATTCTTGGACTAACCTATTAACAAGAGCCATAGTGCCAGCTGCCTGTTTTCCGCTGTTTTTGGTTCCAGGAAAGTCAGAAAATGAATATTCTCAGAATTGGATGGGACAAAAGCCAAAGTGCCTATTTTCCAGAAGGGATCAAGTGCCAGAATACGAGACGGAGAAGGGCCAGGGAGCCACCACATCACCTGGCCGCGCGGCCAGGCCTGGCCCGTGCCAGGGGAGGTGTGGCCGCTCCCGGCACCCTCTCGGCCTCTCCTTCCGCCTATAAGTTGCCCTCAGGACGAAAACCCTAAGTACCCGATCAAAAATCCACGAAAGAGTCTATAACCGCCGTCATCTCCATCCCTAGATCGGGAGGGATCTGAAGCTCTTCCCGGCACCTGCCGGAGAGGGGAATTCACCCTGGAGGCCTTCTTCATCACCATGCAAGCCTCCGGTGTGATGCGTGAGTAGTTCATCCTTGGACTACGGATCCATGTAGTAGCTAGATGGCTGGTTTCTCCTCCTTTGTGCTTTCATGTTTAGATCTTGTGAGCTCCGTTCATGATCAATATCATCTATTTGTAATTCATACATGTTGTGTTTGCGGGGATCCGATGGATATTGAGATGCTATTTCAGATTGATTATTGATTCTATCATGTCTTTGTTATTTGAGATCTTGCATGCTTTCCGTTGTTAGTAGCTATCTTGGCCAAGTAGATGCTAGCAACTCCAAGAGTTAGTATTTATGCTCGATAGTGGGTTCATACCTCTGGTAATCTGGGGAAGTGACAGAAATCTCTAAGGTACTAGATGTGATGTTGCTACTAGGGAGAAAACAACAATCCTTTGTTCATAGAACAATCATATTGTTTACTTTACACGCAGTTCGTAAAGCAATAATCTGTTGCTTGCAACTTAATACTGGAGGGGGTTCGGATGATAACCTGAAGGTGGATTATTATTCATAGATGCAGTTGGATGGTGGTCTATGTATTATGTTGTAATGCCCAATCAAGTCTCAAAGGAGTTAAGATGATTAGTATATGCATGTATTGCTTTCTCGGTGTTTGTCAATTGCCCCGCTGTAATTTGTTCACCCAGCATGTTATCTATCTAAGGAGAGCCACCTCTAGTGAACTATGGATCCCGGTCCTTTTACTTTACATACAATCTACAATCTTTTACTGCTTTGTGTTTACTTTCAGCAAACTTTTACTTCTTTCCATTCGATACGTTTAATCCTTTGTTTTCCGCAAAACACGGTGAGATTGACAACCTCATCGCAAGTTGGGGACAAAGTTCTGTGGTTCTGTTGTGCAGGTCTCCACGTTGCTACTAGCACCGGTAGTGCGCCCTGCCAAAGCTCAGCTAGTAACACCTTTGGGGTGTTCCCTTGCTCCTACTGGTTTGATTAAACCTTGGTTTCATAACTGAGGGAAAACTTGCTGCTATATTCATCGTACCTTCCTCTTGGGGTTCCCAACGAGCTCTACGTTGAAAGTCGAGCGCATCACCAGTTACGCTACGTCTTTGGAGCTCGCCGTTGATGATGACGAAGGATTTGCAGCGGCGTGATACATTGCAAATGTATCTATAATTTTTGATGTTCCATGCTTGGTTTTATCTACTTTCTTGTGTTTTGTTCCAACTTTCGAGTACTTTTCATATGATTTCTTGGACTAACCTATTAACAAGAGCCACAGTGTCAGTTGCCTGTTTTCTGCTATTTTTGGTTCCAGGAAAGTCAGAAAATGAATATTCTCAGAATTGGACGGGACAAAAGCCAAAGTTCCTATTTAACGGAAGACTCACGGAGCCAAAAGCAGAGACGGAGGAGGGCCAGGGCTTGGCCACACCATATGGTGGCGCGGGCTAGCCCTGGCCGCGCCACCAGGTGGTGTGGGCCCCCTGGCACTCCACCGACCTTGCCTCCTTCGCCTATAAGAGCCTCCCGATACCAAAACCCTAAAGAGTCAATCAGAAATCCACGAAAAGTTCCGCAGCGCCGCCGCCACCGAAGGGGAGATTCGGGGGACAGAAAGTCTCTGTTCCGGCACTCTGCCGGGACGGGGAAGTGCCCCTAGAGCCATCTCCATCGATCTCCACCACCATCTCCATCGCCATTGCTGATTCCCATGATGAGGAGGGAGTAGTTCTCTCTCGAGGCTAAGGGTTCTACCGGTAGCTATGTGTTCATCTCTCTCTCTATGCATGATCATATTGTGATCATGAGCTTGTAATCTATAGATCTACCTTGCTACTCAAGTGCTTTAATAGATCTTTGCTCTCCCCATGTGTGTGAAAGTGACAGCGTGCTCACCATGGTGGCACTTAGGCTAGAGATTACAAATACTTATTATGAGTTATATTTGGAGTTGGATGTCTTTATGAAATTGTGGTGTTTGTTGGAACCATCTAGTGCTCAAGGTGACAGTGTGGGATTTTCTAGATGGGAAAGGCTTACTTTGAGGTGTGCTGTTATAGCCCTACCATCGATTAGAGTGTTCAACCGGAGAGTAGTTAAGAGTAGTATCATAAAGAGAAGATATTTATATGAGAGTGTTCACTAGTGAAAGTATGATCCCTAGGCCTTGTTTCTTAGCATTGATACACTGTTTGCAATTAGATATGTTACATGTTTGCTTGCTTCCATCTTTATTTTAGTTTTACTTCAATCTTTTCCATGCCATCGAACTATTTTCTATCACCGTTACCACTTATAATTATCTATACCACTTGTATTTCACTATCTCTTCGCCGAACTAGTGCACCTATACACCTGACAAGTGTGTTGGGTGTCTTGGGGACACAAGAGACTTCTTGTATCTTGATTGCAGGGTTGCTTGAGAGGGGATACCTTTGACCACTTCCTCCCTGAGTTCGATAAACCTTGGGTAATCCACTTAAGGGAAAACTTGTTGCTGTTCTACAAACCTATGCACTTGGAGGCCCAACAACTGTCTACAAGAATAGAAGTGCGTAGACATCAAGCTATTTTCTAGCACCGTTGCCGGGGAGGTAAGGTAAAAGGTACTCACATCCTCCGGTGTGAGTGCTCGAAGTTATTTCCTTTAGATTCTGCAATTTTGTCTTTTTGTTTCTTGTTTTCACTAGTTAGGCTTAATGGAAAACAACAACAAAATTAGAGAGCTTTATAGTATTTATCTTGAGTTAGGACATGAAGTGTTTGAAGAGAAAATTAAAAAACCTATGGAACTTTATTTGCATGCTAATAGCAATGTTGTTAGTATGAATTCTTTGGACACCATTATTGCTAATGCTATGGAAAATTCTAAGCTTGGGGAAGCTAGTTTTTATGAAAATGATCTTTTTAGTTCCCCAGCTTTGGAAGATAGCTATGCTATTGCTTATGATGATACCAAACCTCCAATATATGATGATTACAATGATGAATATGTTATTTTAAGTCCACCTACTATTGAGGAGAAAAATCATTATGACTACAATATGCCTCCTATATTTGATGATTATGGTGATGAGAATAATAATGATAGCTACTTTGTTGAATTTGCTCCCACCACAATTAATAAGAATGACTATGCTTATGTGGAGAGTAAATAATCATTTTATGCATGTGGGTCATGATAAGAATGTTTCATGTGATTTTTATATTGTTAATTTCATTCATGATGCTACTGAAAGTTATTATGAGAGAGGGAAACATGGTTTTATGTGTCTCAACAATATTAAGTTTCCCCTCTTTATGTTGAAAATTTTGAAGTTGCACTTGTTTTGCTTTACTATGCTTGTTGCTTTGTGCTTTCATGACTTGTTTCTTTACAAGACTCCTATGCATAGGACGTGGGTTAGACTTAAATGTGTTTTGAATTTGCTTCTTGATGCTCTCTTTTACTTCAATTCATATTTCTTATGTGAGCATCTTCTGAAACTATCAAGCCTAACTTAAAGGCGTTAAAGAAAAGTACTTATTGGGAGATAACCCAAAAGTTTTAGATGAGTCTTAGAAGTTATTACTTCAGTAATAACCGCTCCTTATCCTTTTTATTTGCTTTTTGTGCCAAGAGTAACCTCTAATGAGAGAGAAGTAATGACTGGGAAAGTGCTGTCCCGAAACAGATTTCTGTGCTTCACCATAAAACTTCGTGTAAAATCTCTGAAAGTATTTTTGAGGCGTGAATTTTTGTGCTTCTGCCCCAGGTTGTTATCTAACTTTCGTTAGTTCAACACTTTTTTATTTGAGCAACAGAAGGTCTTCGAAAAAATTCATCTTTACCTGCTGGTCTGTTTTGACAGATTTCTGCCATTTTCTGCATTTGCTTCTTGTTGGTTCCTTTTTGAGTTCTTTTGGGGAATTGAGCTTTCTGAGGAAAGTGCTAAAGTATCTAGTGTTCTAATGGAAGTTTATTGGTGTTAGAAATGAACCTTAAGACTTATTATCTTGAGTGCACTAATGTTGGTAATAAAGATTGTGTGAAGTTTTGTATGAAGGGAAAATTTCAGGTGTATGGAAGGAATGAGTAATGAGATGAAGGATGGACTAAAGCTCAAGCTTGGGGATGCCACACGTGTCACCCCAAGAAATATCCAAGAAGTACAAGCGTCAAATCTTGGGGATGCCCAAGGCATCCCCTTCTTCATCAATAAAAATCCCAGATTTCTTCCAAACGCTTCATTTTTGTTGTTTCATGCATAGTTGTGTTGTTCCTGGAGCGTCTTCTTTTTCGTTTTTGTTTTGGTTTTTTGCTTGCTTTGTTTGCTTAGTTTTCTGAATAAATTGGTTGGCCCCCCTCTTTCATACATTGGTTTTCAAATAGTTTGGTTTGGTTTGGAAAAGAGTAGGAAAGTTCATGCTTATGTGGTAAAAAGAGCTTGTTTTTGACTGTGGCCTATGCTCTGTCATGCCATGCTTGATATTGTTTTGGCTTTATGCTTAGTATTATTTGCTGTATCATGACTTGTTATAAACAATTGAGATTTCTTAATGTGCCTTGGATGAATCATGCTTTGTTTTAGCATATTAAAGCATAGTATAGTGGTATTCTCCTTTGATGCTTTATTTGGGTTGACTTGGCACATGCTCACACCATGTTATGACTATCCAAAGTCACCATATCCTTTATGATCCTTTATTTTTCAACTTGTAGTATCACTTTATGCTTTGTTCAATGATGTTTTGTCGCTCTGCATGATTATGGCCATTATTGCTCTCTTAGTTTGTCGCTCCCAGTCTTTTGCTAGCCTCCACAACAAAGTATGAGTTCCACTCGTGCATCCAACTCCCTAAACCAAGTTATTCCAAAGAGTCCACCATACCTACCTACTAGCTTATGCTATTCCAAGTATATTCATGCTTTTGTTTACCTTCCACTTGTTATGAGAAAACTAGTGATTAAAGCTCTCACGAACTTGATGGCACACTTTACTTTACTTGCCCTTAATAAACTTGAACCATTGTGTCTTCTATGTTGTATATGCTTGCACTTATTTGTTGGGAATTAGCAGAACCATGCTTTCATGGGGAACGCTTTCAACATTGCACTTGGTACTTGTACCTAGTTGATATCATGCTCTTTTGTATATGGATGTCATCGGTGTGAAATGAAAGGGGAGCTTGTAAGTCCATGGAGTTATGTATATGTGTTAGAGAAACGCGTGGGCCGCTGGTCTAATCCATGCTGACATGGTGGAAACCTGCAGCGTAACCATAATGACCTCTCTATGAAGCATTCTTCTTATAAAAAAAGAGTCCTATATTGAGAAAAAAGAGAAAACAGAAAAAAAAAGATTATGAAAAGAGGAAAGAGAGAAAAAAGCACCATATTCCCATGGTAAATAAGAAGAATACTGAGATGCTCGTTTTCTACTTGCCTTGTCATTTTGATATGGGGATTCTTCCGTATCATCGGGCAAGGGGTACCCCGTTGGCGGTTCTCAATGATACACATGTACTTACAATGACAAGAACTTACCGGTGACTAAACTTGAGTAGCATGAGGAGCGGCCCTCGTATACAAGGGACATGAGATTTCTGACTTATACTTCGTCAAGCATGTACACCATAGTTTGTTCACTTTAACCTTAATCACTTCAAGATGCTTATGATAGGGGCAATGAGAGCTGAAAGCTATAAGTACCATAATTTTTGGAAGCTCTTTATGAGACTTGAATCCCTACTTCCTTTTACAAAGGCCTTTCTTCCACCATTATATTGAGTCTCCATCTTCTACCTTTATGCACCTACTTTGAGAGCATAGTGGCCATTTTTAGTTCTATGTGCATTGTCCCAAGACTAGTTGATTGATGCATAACTTGATATTGCTTGTTTTAAACTATTGTATCTAGTCACTCTTATGAACTTTGAAGGTGTCCTATGCATTTATATTTGCTACTCTATTTGAGGGACAAGCTGAATACTATTATGCTATGTTTTCTTTATGTGAAACAAACAAACGTCTTGCAAAGCATTGTTATTCATGAATCTTTTGTTTGTGCCTTTTCATGTTGCATCATAGTTTCTTTGTCTTATTGATAGAACTTTGTCTTTCACATTATGATTGAAGTACTATGATCCCAGCTTTGAATGTTTTACAAATACTTTGATCAAGTCTTTGATGGTGCATGTCACCTCAAAAATTATTCTTCCTTTTGATCACTTACCTACTCGAGGACGAGCAGGAGTTAAGCTTAGGGATGTTGATACATTGCAAATGTATCTATAATTTTTGATGTTCCATGCTTGGTTTTATCTACTTTCTTGTGTTTTGTTCCAACTTTGGAGTACTTTTCATATGATTTCTTGGACTAACCTATTAACAAGAGCCACAATGCCAGTTGCCTGTTTTCTGCTGTTTTTGGTTCCAGGAAAGTCAAAAAATGAATATTCTTAGAATTAGACGGGACAAAAGCTAAAGTTCTTATTTTACCGGAAGACTCGTGGAGCCAGAAGCAGAGACGAAGGAGGGCCAGGGCCTGGCCACACCATATGGTGGCGCGGGCTAGCCCTGGCCGCGCCACCAGGTGGTGTGGGCCCCCTGGCACTCCACCGACCTTGCCTCCTTCGCCTATAAGAGCCTCCCGATACCAAAACCCTAAAGAGTCAATCAGAAATCCACAAAAAGTTCCACAGCACCGCCACCACCGAAGGGGAGATTCGGGGGACAGAAAGTCTCTGTTCCGGCACCCTACCGGGACGAGGAAGTGCCCCGGGAGCCATCTCCATCGATCTCCACCACCATCTCCATCGCCATTTCTGATTTCCATGATGAGGAGGGAGTAGTTCTCTCTCGAGGCTAAGGGTTCTACCGGTAGCTATCTGTTCATCTCTCTCTCTATGCATGATCATATTGTGATCATGAGCTTGTAATCTATAGATCTACCTTGCTACTCAAGTGCTTTAATAGATCTCTGCTCTCCCCATGTGTGTGAAAGTGACAGCGTGCTCACCATGGTGGCACTTAGGCTAGAGATTACAAATACTTGTTATGAGTTATATTTGGAGTTGGATGTCTTTATGAAATTGTGGTGTTTGTTGGAACCATCTAGTGCTCAAGGTGACAGTGAGGGGTTTTCTAGATGGGAAAGGCTTACTTTGAGGTGTGCTGTTATAGCCCTACCATCGATTAGAGTGTTCAACCGGAGAGTAGTTAAGAGTAGTATCATAAAGAGAAGATATTTATATGAGAGTGTTCACTAGTGAAAGTATGATCCCTAGGCCTTGTTTCTTAGCATTGATACACTATTTGCAATTAGATCTGTTACATGTTTGCTTGCTTCTATCTTTATTTCAGTTTTACTTCAGTATTTTCCACGCCATCGAACTATTTTCTATCACCGTTACCACTTATAATTATCTATACCACTTGTATTTCACTATCTCTTCGCCGAACTAGTGCACCTATACACCTGACAAGTGTATTGGGTGTGTTGGGGACACAAGAGACTTCTTGTATCTTGATTGCAGGGTTGCTTGAGAGGGGATACCTTTGACCACTTCCTCCCTGAGTTCGATAAACCTTGGGTAATCCACTTAAGGGAAAACTTGCTGCTGTTCTACAAACCTCTGCACTTGGAGGCCCAACAACTGTCTACAAGAATAGAAGTGCGTAGACATCACGGCGCACGATCATTCGCGCCTCAGTCTCGTTGCTTGGAAGGATCTTGTGCTCCAGGAAGGCGACATATGGTGTTGTCCAGTCGCTAGGCTCCACAACCAAGGCGACTAGGGTCAGCTTTGGTTGCAGCGGTATCCCGACGTCGATCTCCTTTGGTGGGCTGACCGAAGGTTTGTGGATGATGTCGAGGAAGACACCTGCTGGTGGCGCTTGTCGGGCCGATCTGATGCTGGAAAGGGCGTCTGCCTCCTCGTTCTTGCGTCTGTCAATCCACTCGATGGAATAGCCATTAAAGTGCCCTCCTAGTTGGTCTACCGCTTGGCGGTACGCGATCATTATTGGAGAGACGGCGTCGCATGTCCCGGCGACCTGGTCGGCGACTAGGTCGGAGTCACCGTAACACCGTAGGCGGTTTATGTTCATATCCTTGGTAGCCTGCATGCCGTGGAGGAGGGCCTCGTATTCTTCCATGTTATTGGTGCAGGGCTTGAAGTTGAGGTGGAGCACGTAGCGAAGCTTGTCTCCCTTAGGGGAGGTCAGGATGACCCTGGCCCCTATGCCATCGGCGTTCTTGGACCCTTCGAAATGGAGCGACCAGTAATGGAGGTACGGGAGCTTCTCTGGCTGCTGTGCTTCTTCCCAATCTACGAGGAAATCAGCTAGGGCTTGTGACTTGATTGCTTTGCGGGGCTCGTATTTGATGTTGTGGACGCCGATTTCGACGGCCCACTTGGCGACTCGCCCGGTCGCCTCGCGATTGCGTACTATGTTCTGCAGAGGTGCGGAGGAGACCACCATGATCGGGTGCTCCTGGAAATAGTGCGGGAGTCGCCACTAAGCCCGGAATACCGCGTACACCAGTTTCTGGTACTATGGGTAGCGATGTCGTGAATCCGTTAGGACTTTGCTGATGTAGTCGACAGGGCGCTGTATGAGGCGCTCCGTGCCCTCCTATGGTCGTTCGACGACCATCACGGCGCTGATGACTCAAGTGGAGGCCGCGGCGTAGACGAGCATTGGCTCTTTGTCGAGTGGAGCAGCGAGGAGTGGAGCCGCGCGTAGCACTTATTTGAGCGCTTTGAGTGCATCGTTGGCCTCCACGTCCCATTGGAACGTGGGGTTCTTGCGCATCAGGCGGTAGAGGGGCATTGCCTTCTCACCTAGTCGGGGGATGAAGCGAGTGAGGGCCGTGACTCGCCCTGCCAACTTCTGGACGTCGTGCAGGCACTCGGGTTTCCCGAGTCACGCGATGGTGTCGATCTTGGTGGGGTTGGCTTTGATGCCTCGCTTGGAGACTACATACCCCAGGAGCTGTCCGGTGGGGACGCCGAAGGTGCATTTTCCGGGGTTTGGCTTGATGTTGTACCTCCGCAGGTTTGTGAAGGTTTTGGCTAACCTAATAATTAGAACCTAATTAAGATAGAAGGACTAATCTGCCAGCTATATTAGGGTAATTATGTTAGAGGTGAGCCGTATAGCTTCTCACTTGTTATGGCTTGGGCCTTTTATGGCGGATCTCGGCGCACAGACCCGGGCATCTCGGACAAAGACAATAACAAGAAGAGATGGGAAGACCCTTCGCGGTCCTGCTCCCTGGTCTCTACCTTGCTTACCGCCCCTCGTAGGGGCCAGCGTACCGTCACCTGTAATCCGCGCAGGTGTGTCCGCACCCCCTGGAGTGGACGAGAAAGAAAGGATTTTTTCTCGGAGCAACCCGGCGAGCAGGTCATCCTAGCGGGTGGATTTTACCACCACGTCGTCGATGTAGACGTGGATGTTGCGGCCAATTTGGCTCGCTAGGCACTCCTGCATGCATCTCTGGTATGTGGCGCCGGCGTTCTTGACGCCGAACGTCATGTCCGTGTAGCAGAAGGCGCCGAAAGGCGTGATGAATGCCGTCTTCTCCTCATCCTCGACCGCCATCTTGATCTGGTTATAACCAGAGTAAGCGTCAAGGAAGCACAGCGACTCCGATCCCGCGGTCGAGTCGATGATCTGATCGATGCGCGGTAGGAAAAACTCCTCCTTCGGGCAGGCGCTGTTGAGGTTGGTGTAGTCGATACACATTCTCCATGTGTTGTTCTTTTTTAGAACCAGTACTGGGTTTGCCAGCCACTTGGAGTATTTGATTGGCCGAATGAAGCCTGCGTCTAGCAGGCGTTGTACTTCCTCGGCGATTGCTCGACGGCGCTCTTCATTGAAGGGTCATAGCGACTGCTTTATTGGTCGCACTTTGGGGTTGGCGTTGAGTTTGTGCTCAGCGAGTTCCCTCGGGACACCTGGCATGTCAGATGGCTTCCATGCGAAGATGTCGCGGTTCTCATGGAGGAACCCGATGAGCGCGATTTCCTATGCGGGGCTCATGTGCGCCCCGATGGTGACCGTCTGGCTGGAGTCGCCTGGGACGAGCTCGACGGTGCAGGTGTGCGTGGTCGCCTCGAACGTGGAGTTCGTGGCGGTTGGTTTCTTCAGGATGGTGGGGTCGTCCTTGTTGATGTTGCCCACGTATTTCGCGAGCTCCTCCGCGTGGTCGGTCTCCGCAGTGATGATGGTGTCGGCGAGCTCGGCTCCTTTGTCCTTGCATTCCACGGCCATGTCGGGTTCGCCGTGGACGGTGATGATGCCGCTTGGTCCTGGGAGCTTCATCATGTTGTACGCGTAGTGGGGGTCGCCATGAATTTGGCAAACGTCTAGCGTCCCAGCATGTAGTGGTAGGGGTTGCGGAAGTTCACCAGCTCGAATTCGATTCGCTCGGTGCGGTAGTTCGCCGGTGTGCCGAAGGTGACGGGTAGCGTCACTTTTCCGATCGGGTATGCCTTCCGACCGGGGACGATGCCGTGGAAGGTTGTCAGGGTCGGCTGGATTGCCGACTCCGGGAGCTGTAGCCTCTTGAACGTGTCCAGGTACATGATGTTGATGGAGCTCCCTCCGTCCATCAATGTCTTGGGTAGCCAGTAATCAGCCACTTTGGGCCTGACTACCAGGGCGACTCGCCCTGGGTACTCGATTCTGGGGGCATGGTCCTGGCGACTCCAAGTGATACTCTGCTCGGACCAGTTGAGGAAGCGTGGGATGTCGACCTATGTCACCGCATTAACGGCGACCACGCGGGCGAGCACCTTCCTCTCGCGCTTGGTGCCGAGTCCGGTGAAGGTGTGTAGCGAGCCGACAGCGGTGCCGAAGTCGCCGGCGTTCCCATTGTCTCGGGGTGGGTTGTTGTTGGGGTCCTCCCTTGCTCGCCTCGCCTTCTCAATCTCTTTGAGAGAGTGGCAGTCAGCGGTGGTGTGGGTGGCGGGTTTTCCCTCCCTGCTATGGTAGATGCAGGGCTGATTGAGCAGGGCAGTGGGGTCAAATTTCGGCCTCGCTGTATTGTTGGAGTGGTAGTTTCTGCTGTCGCAGTAATTTCCTCCGTCGCGGCGGTAGCTCTTGGGGTCGTGCTGGCCGTAGCCGGCGTTGGCGCCAAAGTCGACTCGCCCGTCCGTGCGGTGCTTGTCGGTGATGCGGGTGTTGCTGTAGCGCATGTCGCGTAGGCGCCCGCTATCGTGGATGTCGGTTTGGCGTCATCCTTCCGACTCGTCGTCGGAGTCTTGGTTGGGATCCTCCTCCGTGTAGCGCTTGGCGATCTCGAGGAGGTCGGGGATGTTGTCGAGCGTCCGGTAGACCCTCTTGATCTTAGCGACCAGGGGTTCATACCAGCACGCGTTCTTGAAGCAATGTATCGTCGTGTCTGGGTGGATGTCGGAGGCATTGATCCATAGTTCTTGCCATCTTTGAATCCAGCGGCGAGTCGACTCGCGTTGTCCCTGGATGCATCGCCCCAGGTCTTCTATGGTGGTGGCGCGGGTGTAGGAGCCCTCGAAGTGCCTGATGAAGGCGTCCCACATTTCTTCCCAGGAATCGATGTTGTCGGCGGGGAGGGTGTTGATCCATTGCCGAGTCGCACCCTCCATCATCAGGGGGAGGTAGCGAGCGGCGAGCAGGTCGGTGTGGCCTGCGATTCCCATTGCCATGAGGTATGTGTCCAGCCAGACAGCAGGATCATACGTCGGGTCGTACTTCTCGATCTCCTTGGGAGCCTTGAAGTTGGCGGGGTATTTTTTCCCATGGATCATGGGACCGAAGCATTGCGGTCGGACTCGACAGAGCGAGCCTCTTGGTTTAGGGTCACCGCGGTTGGTGAGGGTGGGCCTCAAGTCATTGGGCTGGCGCGCCCGCCATGCCTGGTTGTTGATGATGTTCGTTCGGGCATCAATGGGCTGCTCGTTGGTGGCGACCGTGTTATTCGCCGGTCACGGCTCGTTGGTGGACAGAGCGGGGTTGGCGGCCCATGGCTGGTTCGCCAGAGGGCAAGTCAATGCGTTGGTGACGGTGGGGTGACCGCTTGACGCCGCTCTGCTTGGTGAGGAACAGGAATACATCCGCCCCGCGGGTCGACTCCCGCAACTTGTTTTTCGACGGCCCTGCCGAGTAGGGCCTTGGCATACTGGATTTGTAGCACGCCATCGCCTTGGACGTCGAGCTTGGCGATCGCGGCGTCGGTCACGACGACGTTGTCCATCGGGGTGGAGTAGAGTGGTAGTCCGTTGGCGTCATGGGCTTGAGGCGAGATGATGATCCGCGGTTGGTCCGGCGGGGGCGTGCGGCCGATGGGTGATGGAGGGGCTCCGGTCGCCAGTGCGCCGAGTGGTGGTCTCGTGGGATTGCCTCCGCCTAGCGGCGCGTTCTCGCAGTATTCACGCTCGGCCATGCGTGCGGGTTCGCTTTCTTCGTTGAAGTTCAGGACGTGGCCCTGGACGTTGGAGTTCAGGCGGGTCCTGATGCGGCGCTGGTGGTAGAGCGATAGCTCCCATGCTGTTTCCCGCTCGAGGCGGTATTTCTCACGCTCGGCGAGTTCGTTGTGTTGCGCCTCCGCGAGCCGCAGGCGGGCTTCCTCCACCTCTGTGGTCGTCGCAGTCGGCGGGATCGGCGTGGCGAACGGATCTGGCGGGGCGGACGTGCTGCCCACCATGTAGATCGTGTTGAAGCGATTAGATCTCGCACGGAAGTCTTCAGGCGATTCCGAGCCGGAGTCGGAGTAGAAGATCCCGAGGATGGAGGGGTCCTCGAAATCCTCCAGGTTGGAGACTCGCGTGATGGAGTCCTCTCGTGATGCGGCGGTGATAGATCCATCAACCGAGGCAGGGGTCGCGGAGTCGGCGTCGTTGTTTAGGGCCTCGTCATTGGTGGCGGTGTTGGTCTCGGCCGTGCCGCTGGCGGCCGAGTCGTACTTGGTGACGAGGCTCCTGATGGAGCGGACCTGCTCTTCCGAGGGCAGGTCGCGGTGCGGCGGCGATCCGCCAACGATCATCGTTGCAGCTGGGTCGACCGCGCCAGTGAAGCCGACGAAGAGGTTGATGGAGCCGACCGGCATCACCGTGCCGTGAGTGACCGGGCATGACGCCAGGATGTAGCTGCTTGGCAGGATCTGTAAGATCCCGCCAATGGCGATCATGCGGCCGATGGCGAGCAGCCGATCGATCGGCGAGTAGGGTCTCGCCGTAGAACTCAGGACAGTCCCGCTATGCCCCACGGTGGGCGCCACTGTCGTGGAAATGGCCATGGCAGTCGCTGCTACTAGCAATGATTGATTGTAACGTGAGGAAGAGTCGGTGGCCATCTGCGGTGCGAGATGGAGGCGGATGCACATGGGTTTACCTAGGTTCGGCCCCCCGGAGGGTAAAGACCTACTCCTGCTAGATTAGATTATTGGAGAGCGAGTTACAGGGGTGGCGAGCTCGGCGTCTAAGCAGCGAGTCGCTTGAGGGGGTGTATGATGGAACGTAAGTCCTTAGGATACCCTAGGGAGGTTTATATAGGAGTCACCTCGCTAGGGTTTACAAGTTACAACCGAGCCAGATATGGACTCGGAGGCTTTTTGACCTAATTCGACTAGGCTTCAGATATACTTCTGGGCCTTCAGGTTCCAGTCGCCAGGCTTCTCCTTCAGTCGTAGTCCACTTGCCGTCCTTCAGGCCCACTCACAGGCCCTTCGGCCCAATCGGAACGTCCTGCTAGGCATACCCCCTTTGGCATATCCCATCAGGTCTAATCCATGCCTAATCATGGTGGAAACCTGCAGCATAACCATAATGAGCAATCTATGAAGCATTCTTCTTATAAAAAAAGGAGAGATAGTTGTTGAGAAATAGAAAAAAAGAGATGTTGAGAAAAGAGGAAAGAGAGAAAAAAGCACCATTTTCCCATGGTAAATAAGAAGATTGTTGAGATGCTCGTTGTCCGCTTGCCTTATCATTTTGATATGGGGATTCTTCTGTATTATTGGGCAAGGGGTACCATGTTGACGGTTCTCTATGATACGCATGTATTTACTATGGCAAGAACTTACCGGTAACTAAAGTTGAGTAGCATGAGGAGCGGCCCTCGTACTCAAGGGACATGAGATTTCCAGTTTATGGTCTGTCAAGCATATAACTCAGATTGGACCTCACTTTCACCCTAACCATTTAAAGATGCTTATGATAGGGGCAATGAGAGCTCAAAGATAATGAGTACCATACTTTCAGCATTTGGAAGCCTTTCAAACTTTTCAAAATCTTTTCATTTCCTTGTTAGCACTTTCTTGAGAGCATAGTTGTCATTCTTAGTGTAATATGCTTGTCACAAAACATGATTAATTGTGTCATGACCTTGATGCTTGTATCTTTGATATCTTTACTTCTAGTCTTCACTTGAACTTCAGAGGTGCCTTGGCATTTATGTTTGCTCTACAATCAAAGGCAAGCGAGACACCACTCTATCATACCTTGTTATGAGCATTGCAATGTTGCTTATGTTTATGTTTCATGCTATTTATTATTTTTGAGTTGGAATCTCTTCATAGCTTGTAATGACTATTAAGTAAACTTAGTTGCATACTCTTTATTATGAATTGCCTAAGTAATTGATCATATGCTGAGAATATATACATCTTATAAAGCAAATGTGTTCGTGAAAGTTTCTTTCATCGCACTCAGTTTTCAACTGAATTGCTTGAGGACAAGCAATAAGCTAAGCTTGGGGGAGTTGATACGTCCAAAACGTATCTACTTTCCCGAACACTTTTGCTATTGTGTTTCTCTAAACTTGTGTGATTTGGATACAACTAACACGGACTGACGCTGTTTTCAGCAGAATTACCTTACTGTCCAGTTTTTGTGCAGAAAATCAACTATCAGGAAATATCCCGAAAAATATGCCAAAAATCCTATTTCACCAGAAGACTCACGGAGCCAGAAGACGAGACGGAGGAGGGCCACGAGGGGCCCACACCACCTGGCCGCGCGGGCCAGGCCAGGCCGCACCTGGGGGTGGTGTGGCCGCCTCGGTCACCCCCTCGGCCTCCCTCTTCGCCTATAAGTTGCCTCTTGACCTAAAAACCAAGGGGGTCGACGTTTTTCCAGAAAGAGTTCTACTGCGCCGCCACCACCAGATTCCGCGATTCAGACCCAGAAACTCCGTTCTGGCACCCTGCCGGGACGGGGAATTGGAGGAGATCATCGCCATCATCATCACCATCGCTTCTCTATCGACCATCCATGTTTCCCCCATTTATGAGTGAGTGATCCCCCGATGTAGGCTATGGGGATGGTATGGATTGGATAAGATCGTTCATGTAATGGCATCAGATTGTTAGGGCATGGTGCCTAATATCTATTATTAGTGCTTTTTGACTTTGTTGCAACTTGTTTTGCTTAATGCTTGTCACTAGGGCCCGAGTGCCATGATTTCATATCTGAACATGTTATTGATTCATTATGATAGTATTGTTTATGGTCTTACCTACAAGTTGTATACGCATATTGTTGTCCGGAACCAAAGGCCCCAAAGTGACAGCAATCGGGATAACCGGAGGGAATGGCTTTGATGTAAGGATCACATGTGTTCATGGAGTGTTAATGCTTTGCTCCGGTGCTCTATTAAAAGGAGCACCTTAATTGCCAGTAGTTCCCTTGAGGCCCCGCTGCAAACAGGCTGGCAGGACAAAAGATGTTGTGCAAGTTCTCATTGCGAGACATATGACTATATATAGAACACATGCCTATGATTATTTAGTACTTGGATGCTTTATCTTATTTATCTGCAAATTCCCTATATTTTGATTGCCATATGCATTTCTTGTCCATGCAACGCCCGTCCATCCATCCCTATGTCTATCGTGCTTTAATCCTACTGTTTACTGCAATCATTACTACTGTCTTTACTTTCACTACTGCTATTACTTTGTTATTGCTACTAGAAAACTATTGCTACTGATAAACTGATGTGAGCAAGATTGTTTCTAGGTGCAGCTAAATTGACAACTCAGTTGTTAAAGCTTATAAATATTATTTGTCTCCTCTTGTGTCGAATCAATAAATTGGGTTTCACTTCCCTCGAAAATACTGCGATACACCCCCTATACTTGTGGGTCATCACTCCTATATTTGATGATTATGGTGATGAGAATAATAATGATAGCTATTTTGTTGAATTTGCTCCCACTATGATTAATAAGAATGACTATGTTTATGTGGAGAGTATTAATTCTTTTATGCATGTGGCTCATGGTAAAAATGTTTTATGTGATATTTATATTGTTAATTTTATTCATGATTCTATTAAAAGTTATTATGAGAGAGGGAAACATGGTTTTATGTATCTCAACAATATTAAGTTTCCCCTCTTTATGTTGAAAATTTTGAAGTTGCACTTGTTTTGCTTTCCTATGCTTGTTGCTTTGTGCTTTCATGACTAGTTTGTTTACAAGATTATTTTTCATAGGAAGTGGGTAAGACTTAGATTTGTTCCATATTTGCTTCTTGATGCTCTCTTTTTACTTCAATTCATATTTCTTATGTGAGCATCAACGAAACTATCATGCCTATCTTAATGGCTATAAAGAAAGAGCTTCTGGGAGACAACCCATTATATTTTTACTTTCAGTTTATTTTTGTGTTGTTGAGTCTTGGAAGTTTTTGCCTCTGTAATAACCACTCCTTATCCTTTTTGTTTGGTTTTTGTGCCAAGAATAACCTCTAATGAGAAGGAAGTAAGATATGGGGAAGTTGCTGTCCCGGAACAGATTTTTGTGCGTCACTATAAAAAATCGTGAAAAATCCATGTACGTCGGATTGAGCTGTAATTTTTTGTGCTTATGCCCCAGGTTATTATCTAACTTTCGTTAGTTTATCTCTTTTCTATTTGAGCAACAGAAGGTCTTCGAAAAAATCGGTTTTTACCTGCTGGTCTGTTTTGACAGATTTCTGTCATTATTTGCATTTGCCTCTTAATCTCATTATCTTTGAGTTCTCTTTGATCACTTGAGCTTTTAAAAGGAATTGCCACAGTAGCTTATGTTCTAATGCATGATTTACTTGATTTGAAACTGAAACCAAATGATTATCATTTTGAATACACTAATGTTGCTAACGAAGATTGTGTGAAGTTTTGTATGAAGGAAGTTTTCAAGTGTAGGGAGAAAATGATGTGATGAGATGAAGTATGGACAAAATATCAAGATTGGGGATGCCACCCGTGTCACCCCAAGAAATATTCAAGAAATACAAGCGTCAAAGCTTGGGGATGCCCAAGGCATCCCCTTCTTCATCAATAATCGCAGGTCTTCTTTCAAGACACTTTATTTTTATTACCTTATGCACTATATGTTGTTCTTGGAGCGTCTTTGTTTTTAGTTTTCTTTTGCTTTCTTTATCGCAATAAGTTGGTTGGATCCCAACACACTTCTTTTGGAGAGAGACACACCCCCGTTATTCATTGCCTAGAACACTCTAGTTTTCACTCTTATTGTTCTGTGAGTGTTCTCCTTTGGTAGCACTGCGTTTAGCTTTAGTTTTCGATTGGTGATGGAAAAGAGTAGGAAAGTTCATCCTTATAAGTGGTACAAAAGGAGCTTTGTTTTGACTGTGGCCTAGACTTTATCATGTCATGTTTGATATTGCTTCGACTTTATGCTTAGTAATTATTGTTGTAGCATGACTTGTTCCAAACAATTGAGATTGCATAATGTGCCTTGAAAGAAGCATGTGTTGTTTTAGCATACAAAAGCATAACATTGTGGTATTCTCCTTCGATGCTTTATTTGGGTTGACTTGGCACATGCTTACACCATGTTAAGACTATGTACCAGTCACTTTAGCCTCTACGATCATTTAGTTTTTTGACTTGTAATATCATTGTATGCTTTAATTAATAATATTTTGTCACTTTGCATGATTATGGCCATTAGTACTCTTTTAGTTGGTCGCTTCCAATCTTTTGCTAGCCTCCACATGTACCAAGTATGAGTTCCACTCGTGCATCCGACCCCCAAGGAAACCAAGTTGTTCCATAGAGTCCACTATAAATTCCTATGCATGGTGTGTTACACCATTCCAAGTATATTCATGTTTTTATCTACCTTCCAAATTAAACTTGTTATGTGAAAATTAGTGATTAAAGCTCTCACAAACTTGATGGCACACTTTACTTTCTTGCACTTAATAAACTTGAACCATTGTGTCCATCTATGTTGCTTATATGCTTGCACTTTATAAGTTGTGAATTAGCAGAACCATGCTGTCATGGGGAACACTTTCAACATTGCACTTATTATTCAGTTGATATCATGTTCTTTTGTTTATGGATCCCGGCAATGTGAAATAAAAGGGGAGCTTGTAAGCTCATGGAGTTTGTATGTGTGTTAGAGAAACACCTGGGCGGCTAGCCTAAGTCATGCCTAATCATGGTGGAAACTTGCAGCATAACCATAGTGAGCATTCTGTGAAGCATCGTCAATAAAAACCTATGCAAATAGCAAATAAAAAGATCACTGAGATGCTCATTGTCTGTTGCCTTGTCATTTTGATATCGGAAAGCTCCTGTGTCATGGGGCAAGGGGTACCCCATTGGCGGTTCTCTATGATACACATGTACTTACAATGACAAGAACTTACTTGTGACTGAAGTTGAGTAGCATGATGTTCGGTACTCGTAAGCACGGGGCATGAGATTTTCAACTTATAACTTGTCAAGCATATCTTCATATTTGTGTCACTTTAACCTTAATCACCTCAAGATGCTTATGATAGGGGCAATGAGAGCTAAAAGCTAATAAGTACCATACTTTTTGGAAGCTCTTTATGAAACTTGAATCTCTGCTTCCCTTTGTGAAGGGCCTTTCTTTTTACTTTTATGTTGAGTCTCCATCTTCTATCTTTATGCACCAATTGAGAGAGCATAGTGGTAATTCTTAGTTTAATGTGCATTGTCCCAAAACTTGTTGAATGATTCATAACTTTGATATTGCTTGCTCTTAAACTATTTGTATCTAGTCTCCCTTATGAACTGTGAATGTGTCCTATGCATTTATGTTTTGCTATACCATGAGGGACAAGCTGAATACCACTTTTATTATGTTTCTATATGTGAAACAAACAAACGTCTTTCAATGCATTGTTATGCATGATCTTTTGTTTGTACCTTTTCATGTTACAACATAGTTGCTATGTCTTATTATTAGAACTCTATCTTTTATGCTTATGTTTAGAGTACTTTGATCCCAGCTATCAATACTTTACAAATATGATGGTGCATGTCACCTCAAAAATTATTCTTTTTTTCACTTACCTACTCGAGGACGAGCAGGAGTTAAGCTTGGGGATGTTGATACGTCGTAAACGTATCTATAATTTTTGATGTTCCATGCTTGTTTTATATCTACTTTCTTATGTTTTGTCCACACTTTGAGGTATTTTTATTCATTTTCTGGGACTAACCTATTAACAAGATGCCACAGTGCCAGTTGCCTGTTTTCTGCTATTTTTGATTTCAGAAAAGCTAGTAAGGAAATATTCTTGGAATTGGACCGGACAAAATCCGAAGTCAATATTTTACCCGAAGCAACACGGAGTCCGGAGGGGAGACGAAGTGGCGCACCAGGGCGGCCACACCTGGTGGCGGCGCGGCCAGCCCTAGGGCGCGCCACCAGGGGGTGTGGGCCCCCTGGTGCTCCACCGACCTTGTCCTTTCGCCTATAAAAGCCTCCCTGGACGAAAACCCTAAGTACAAGATTAGAAATCCACAAAAAGTTCCGCAGCACCGCCACCACCGAAGAGGAGATTCGGGTGACAGAAGTCTCTGTTCCGGCACCCTGCCAGGACGGGGAAGTGCCCCCCGGATCCATCTCCATCGACTCCACCACCATCACCACCGCCGTTGCTGACTCCCATGATGAGGAGGGAGTAGTTCTCTCTCGAGGCTAAGGCTCTACAAGTAGCTATGTATTCATCTCTCTCTCTATGCATGATCTTATTGAGATCATGAGCTTTGTAATAGATCTATTTTGCTACTCAAGTGCTTTAATTAATCTCTGCTTATCCCCACGTGTGTGAAGTTGACAGTGTGCACATCGTGTGGCACTTTAGCTAAGGTTACATAAATACTTATCATGAGTATAATTTGAGTTGGATGTCTCTATGAGATTGTGGTGTTTGTTGGAACCATCTAGCGCTCAAGGTGACAGTGAGGGGTTATCTAGATGGGGAATGCGAACTTTAAGGTGTGTTGTTATAGCCCTACATCATCCAAACGGAGAGTAGTTCAGGGTAGCATAATGAAGAGAAGATATTTATATGAGAGTGTCCACTAGTGAAAGTATGATCCCTAGGCATTGTTTCTAAGCATTGAAACACCATTTACAATCAGTCTTGTTACATGTTTTCTTGCTGCTACTCTTATTTCAGTTTGCAATTACCACTTATAATCATCCATATTACTTGTATTTCACTATCTCTTCGCTGAACTAGTGCACTTATACACCTAACAAGTGTATTGGGTGTGTTGGGGACACAAGAGACTTCTTGTATCTTGATTGCAGGGTTGCTTGAGAGGGATACCTTTGACCACTTCCTCCCTGAGTTCGATAAACCTTGGGTGATCCACTTAAGGGAAACTTGTTGTTGTTCTACAAACCTCTGCACTTGGAGGCCCAACATTGTCTACAAGAATAGAAGCATGCATAGACATCAGACATCACAAGGGTCCCGACATAAAGTTCTTGGAACGTAGGCATAATGGCTCCCTGGATCTTATCCTAGAACTTCTGGAGGAAAATGACAAGGATACCATCAGGACCCGGGGACGATCTCACCTTCATCTCCATGATGGTATGTTCCACCTCACCTGGCAGGAATGGGAGCATAAGCTCAGCATTCTCATCCTCGGATACCCTGGCCCACGGCCAAAGGTCTCCCACTAATGCTACCCCTGTACGGGGTCCTGCGGTGAAGATCTCCTTATAAAGGAGTAAATGTGGGAGGTGACATCTCTGGCCTCCTCCAAGAGATGTCCTCCCTCCCAGAGGCAGGGGATGGAACACTTTCTATGTTGACCATTAGAAATGACATGGAAGTAGGCAGTGTTCACATCCCCTTTAAGGAGCCAGTTCTAGCAACTCGATTGTCGCCAAAATGTCTCCTCGCCCCTATAAATCTCCATGAGGGAGTCCTCCAGAGCATACCTTTGGAGCCACTCCTCAATAGAGAAGCCTATAGAATTTGAAGCCCGGTCCAGGTCCTGTATGGCACTAAGGAGGTCACCTTTTTTGTGTCGCACGTCGGTGCCCGGGTTATCCCCCCACCTGCGCATGAACTGGCAAGCCATCATAGCACAAAAGTGCCAAATGTCCGCAGTCGTGCGCACGCGCAGGGCAGAAGATGTTGCGGCTTTCCGCTTTATCTAGACCATCTCCATAAACCCTGACTGCTAGAGCCAAAAGTTCTCGAGGTGGAACCGATTAAGCCTCGGTGGGGTGCCGCCCCTAGTGGAAAGCATCAGAGGGCAATAGTCCGACCCAATCCTCATTACTTCTCGCAAGGAGAATAAGGGAAAGGCCGTCTCCCACTCCACTAATACAAGGACCCTATCCAGCACGCTTTGTATAGCATCCACCCGGTTATTAGACCAGGTGTATCGCCCCCACTGGGTGATCTCTCCAAGTGCGAGATCGACAATGCAATCGTTAAACATGCGCATCCTTGGGAGGTCCATATTGCCCGAGCTCTTATCATCAGGGGAGCAGATAAGGTTGAAGTCTCCTGCCACCACTACTGGAATGGTGCACAGCTCCACCTTGGTTGATAGCTCAGCCAGAAATGCAAGGGACCTCCTACGATCTGCGGGGCCATAGACAATGATAACCGCCCACCTGAGGTTATATCGTATATGGGTGAGTGACATGCTCACAAAAATTCCCCTAGGTCCATGTCCTCTACCTCGAAGGTATCCTTCTTTACGCCTAGGAGGATCCCTCCGTAATGACCGTCCACCCGCAGTCAATGCCAAACAAATCTATGGCGGCTCGATTCCTGCAACTCAGGGATCGAGAATTCATGTCTGATCATCTCTTGTAGGCCCACAATATCCACATCTTCTTGCCTCAAATATTCTCGCAGCTGCTGTCTCCGGCCATCATGCCCGAAGCCCCTAATATTCCAAATAAAAGCAAAAATAGGTCTATTCATAGAGAAACAATGCTGGGGGTTGTCCCATTACGAGGGACCTACCGGTCCCTACCAACCGTGGAGGGCTTTGTCAGTTTCTGATCATCGACATGTATGATATGATGCGTGTTTCTCCGTCACTTCCACCGTAGGTCACTCATCGGTGATGTGAAAGAATACATGGAGCGCGCAGTTCAATGTCTACGTCTGTGTCCTGTGGTAGCGAGCGACCACAGGTGAAGCAAGTTGTTGGTTAGATGGCTAGGAGCGCAATGACACCCATGTTTGATTGTTTGCTGTCTTTTAAAAGACGGAATATCTTAGTGGTAGACGATATTCACATCGACAGTGAGGCAACTGTTATGATTTTGTCAATCTCAAAACCTGTCTATCAGTCTCTCAGATTCAGTCTTTCGGACATGCACATAGGATAGAGTGTGCATATGTGCTTTTGTAGCGGTGAGTGTATATACACATCTATGAGCGTCTCTGGAAAAAACAACGAACAAAAGACGTCGATGGAGCGCGATGTTTGCCATCAGTTGCGTGTGCGCTCTCTTCCCGGCGTTGTGCTGCCGGTGAGTGGAGAATTCACATCGAGCGCTATATATGGGAACGAGAAAATACACGCTAGGCCAAAGCCTTGGCCTCAGCAATGGCTAATACGTTGGATAATTTAGCAAGGTCTTATATATATTACTCTCTCCGTTTTAAGATGTAAGATTAGCTTTTGTGAAACCGAATATACCTAGACGTCACAATCTTATATTTTAAAATAGAAGAAGTGCCTTATTAGGTTGCAAACAGGGCCAGTATAAATCCATATATATACTCCCTCCGATCCATATTACTTGTCGCTAGAGATACATCCAGTCTAGCGACAATTAATATGGATCGGAGGGAGTACAAGTTTTCTAAAGTTAACCTAATTTAATTTTGTTTTAAATTAGTATATGTCTTACTTTTGACATACCTACATGTGAACTCGCAGGATATCCACTTTGCAATGCAACCCTAATAGCTTTTCTCACCGTGGCCTTATTCATAACGGGGGGAAATAAGGAATCAGCAAAACACGCCCATCGTCCACAACAAGCACACCAAGCATGCCGCACGTTTGCTTGCCTTACCAAAGATCAATAAAGAGGAATATCTTGGGTAATCATGGGAGCCAAGTCGGTTGAGTGAATTCATTCCATGATAATAGACCAAGTCTTTTGGTTTTTGACAAAGTCTTGTGACCTTGGCGGCGGCGACATGCCGCGGAGGAAGCGCGACATCGGTGGTGGAGTGGGCGAACGACGCCCTCGTCGCAAGCGTGTCCCATCGCCGTTGGCCTCACTGTCATTCTTCGTTTTCTTGAGCCATGAGGACATCGTCGGTGGTGGCGGTGGGCGAGCTTTCCTGGCAATGGCTGGGGTGAAAAGTGTGGCGCTGATGGGCACTGGGCTAGTTTAAGTAGCCCCTGACCGTCAATGCGCACGCAGGTTCTCGCGTCTTCGTCATCAATGCTGGTGCGGGAACTCGGGTGGTGTCTCGGTAGCCGGCGCAAACATTGATGGTCAAGGCTAATTTTGCTGGTCAGTCTGCCCGTGAGCGCTTCTGAGCCGATGGCATGTGTCTAGGTCGCTGCCATCGGTGGTGGGCACGCGCTCTATCTGCCCGCGTCTGGATCCGACGCATGGCCACCCAAAATTGGTGGATAAATGGATCACGCCGGACACGTTGGTCCGAATGGATCGCACTGCCTATGGGTATGCGGCCGACTCTAGTTCGACCAGTTGAAATGCTGCCGGAACGTTTGGATCGTACCGGTTGAGATGTCCTTGGTTTCCCGGATGCGGATTGGCCAACCAGCTGCGCCGGTCTCCCGGCCGGCAGGGTGGCTGACTGGCTCGTGACGAGTCGCCGCCCGGCGCGCGCGGCGACCAAAGGCAGAGACCTACATATGTCGGCATGGCGAGTTGTTGCAGCCGGCCGTCGCTGTCACGTACGTGTCGGGAGCAACTGACTGGCAACCAGCGCCTCGTTCCTTTCGTCGTGGCTGTTGCGTACGTACAGAGATCGACTGCTGGTGCTGGCGGTGTAGTGTAGCTAGCTGGTGCAGGATTCGAGCGTGTAGTAGTTTTTGCTACGTGTGGAAACGAGCGCTCCTTTCACGGTTGAATATATACTACTCCCTCCATTAAAAAAAATGACTTAGGTTTGTTTAGCTTCGTTTAAAATATGTCTAGATAAGCATAAATTTTGACAAATCGAAGTTACTTATTTTGAGACTGAGGAAGTATATGATTATTGGACGTGTACTTATTTCCCTGTCGTTCTTTTTCAGCATGCTCAGAAATCAAATCATGCAAGTCGTTCTTTTTCAGCATGCTCAGAAATCAAATCATGCAAGGCGAAGGCCCGGAGCACATCGCCTTTTGCACTTTGGTGAAGAACAGGCAAGGCTACCGGGAGGTGAAAGCAGAAGCTAGCCGGCGCGGCGAGGCGATCGAGGATTCTAGACCGTCCGTGGCGTAGTACGAAGTTGACAGGTCCATCAGTTCGCGCATCATCATGTCCATGAAAGATCTTCGCGCTGTAATTGTGCACTGCTCAACAAGACAACAGGATTAACAAAAGACAACGTAATGACCGGTCAATCGCACCGGAACCCAACCACAACGTACGAAGATCCTAAGTTGAAACAATAATCAGTTGACTAATCACGGGCCATCTATCTGCATGGCGATCACCACAAAAACCATCTGCATCGGCAGATTCAAGAGTCGATGCAGATTCAAGAGTTGTTAGCATAAAATTATCACTCTGAGAGCAAAATTCCGGAAAACTACCACTTTACGTTTTCGCCGTAAAAATCTAATACATTTCGAGTCATTTTTCTCAAATCGCACTAAACACAAATTGATAACGAATTAATGGTGTTTCTGACATACGTGGCCCGACCAACTGATGAGCTGAACTAGGCCCCACTTGTCACCGTACCACCACAATCGCCGGCAGTCCTCCTTGTGATGGCGCCACCGCCCGTCGTTGCGCCTCGAGGCCGTCCGCCGTCGCGCCCACCGGGCCGGCCGCCGTCACGCCACAAGGTCGCCCGTCGTCGCCGCCATAGGCCGGCCGCCGTCGCGACCCCATGTGAGCCGTCGTCCGCCGTCGCGCCACCAGGCCGGCCGCCGTCACTCCCCAAGGCCGCTCGGCGTCACGCCACCAGGTCGCCCGCCGTCGTCGCCATAGGCCGGCCGCCGTCGCAACCCCCATGTGAGCCGCCGTCCGCCGTCGCGCCACCGGGACGGCCGCCGCCGTGCCCCAAGGCCGCTCACCATCGCAGGTAGGAGAAGACCTCCAAACTTTTTTATGTTTTTATTTTTTGTATTTTTTTTATTTTTTAATGGAGCTGACAGGTGGAACCAGTCCACGTCAGCAAATAACTTCTAACAAGTGGATCCCACCCGTCAGATTCGCTGTCAATTCTGGTTAAAACCGAGTTTAGTGTTTTTGTAATCTCTTGAGCAAAATCTGGTAGTTTTTTGCGATTAAAACGTAAAGTGTGGTAGTTTTTCGGAATTTTGCTCTCAAATTGATAGTTTTATGCTAACAACTCGGAGATTCAAGGTGCATGCCAGGAAAATAGTACCAGTAAGAGCAAGTCCAATAAGATCTAGTTTTTTTTTGAAAGTGATCACAGTATATATTAAACAAGCAAGCCGCCTCATTAAAAACCTTCCAGTCCCCGTAGGTACCCTGGTAAGGAAAAGAGTGCTCTGAAACTTGCTGCTTTCAAGAGTTAATTACATCGTTTGCAACGATCTCCGCCACACAGGGCGGTGCTGCATTACAAATAGAATTGCTACCCCCAGCCTTACCTAACTGCGCTAGGGCATGTGCTGCAGCATTGCCTAAACGACATACTTTACCTACTGTGATCCCATCATAGACCCTCATAATTTCCTGGGCCCGAAGGTACAGACTCCAACAGTCGGAACGATCTCTCTTTGGATCATTGAGAACTTGCACGACACGCAGACAATCGGTTTCTATGATTCCACGCCTTGAAAACTTCTGAATGAGCGTGTTGAAACCCTCCAAACAGGCAAGCACTTCTGACTCCTCCGCACTTGCACACGTAGGGATAAACTTCCATTCAGTGGCAAGTACCTGGCCATGATCGTCTCTAGCAATAACACCAATACCAGTTTTTCTTGTCCACGGATCCCAACCATTGTCCATGTTTATCTTGACTTGTCCTGCTGCTGGCGCCTTCCAACCATGACCTCTAGCCGAGGCCCCCAGATCTTGAGCACTTGTTTCAATATTTGCTTTTCCTTTGCCATAAGTGTTAACCGGGTCCTTACCCTTTGTATCCTAGCCAGGCCGCATGCACGCTTGGAAAGAGTCAAAGTAGTTTCGAAGATAGGGAATTGATGCAGTGACTGAAGCCTTCCCATCCCCATGTACCAGGTTATTCCGGTGATGCCAAACTCTCCAGAGAAGGAAGATAACTCTATCTCTCTCAATTGGGCTTGACTGGTGAAGTAGCCTAAGCAGCCACTCCCTACCTGGGCTTTGGAAAACAGTATCCGATGGCAAATTCCAATGTTTCCTCATACCGTCACAAAGGATGCGCGCCATAGTACATGTCACGAGAGCGTGGTGTGAGTCTTCGATTCCATTGCCGCATATAGTACAAACGGGGTCAGCAGATTCAATGCGACGGTGCAGTGCTTCTTGCACCGCCAAGGAATTGGACGCCGCCTTCCATGCGAATATACGAAGCTTTGGCGGGACCCCTGATTTCCATACAATATCCCAAATTTTTCGTTCTCCGTCGGGCGCCGAACTGGTTTGCCCTGGGCTCATCGCCGCCAAGGCAGGTTGGATGCCAAGGCGATAGGCCGATCTGATTGTGAACACGCCGTCCTTCTCGGGTAGCCATGCCACAAAATCCTCCGCCTGTCCTGATGGTAGTTTAATGCTGAGGATCGTGGCTACATCCGTTGGCACACAAAGCTCCCTGACCAACTGGGCGTTCCAAGTATGTGTAGCTGGATCAATCATCTCTGAAACCCATCGCCTTCTTGAGTTAGCATGCCGCGGGGTGGCCTTTGGGGCATCCCCTCTCGGTAGCCAATTGTCGCGGAAAATACGAACACTAGTTCTAGAGCCAATTCTCCATATAACTCCTTTTTTAAGTAGCTCCAATCCGTAAACGATTGCTTGCCATGTAAGCGAAGCATTTTGAATAAAAGCTGTGTCCAGCAAATTGGCAGCGGGGTAATATCTTGCTTTCAACAAGTGAGCCCATAAACTGTCAGGACACTGAACTAGGCGCCACGCCTGCCTCGCAAGTAAAGCTTGATTGAAAATCTTGAGATCTCGGAAACCAACACGTCCATGTCGTTTCGGCCGAGCCAAACGGTCTCAAGCCATCCAATGCATGCGTCTCCTATTCTGCTCATCCCCCCACCAAAAGTCACTAACTATCTTTGTTAGCTCTTCGAGCGGTCCAGCTAGAAACTTAAAAAACCCCATGGCGTAGGTAGGAAGAGACTGCAAGACAGCTTTGATAAGAGTTTCTTTTGCCGCTGATGACATGTATTTTTCTATCCAATCTGTTGCCCTTTTCCTGAACCTTTCTTCAGTAGGCTTGAATTTTCCACTCTTTATACCTCCATCCGGGGTTGGGAGCCCCAGATATTTTTCTTCAAAACAGGCCGTTTCATACTTCAGAATGCCCTTTATTGCGTCTTGCACGCCCAGCGAGCAGCTCTTGCCATACATGATGGAGCATTTGCCTAGGCTCACAAGCTGACCTGTTCCCTTTTCATAGTCAGTTAGCAAACTCTTCACAACTGTAGCCTGTTCCACCGATCCTTCGAAAAACATTAAGCAGTCATCGGCAAATAGGAGATGGGATATTCCCGGAGCTCTTCTACATATATGTAGTTCACGAAGGGTTCCTGTTTCTATTTTCTTTTTTATCAAACAAGATAAACCGTCAGCAACAAACAAAAATAAGTATGGCGATAGGGGATCACCTTGGCGAAGCCCGCGTGATGGAGTGAAAGAGTCTAATAGATGACCATTGAAGCGAATAGAGTAGCGGACGGTGGTGACGCATGCCATAACCCACCGGATCCATTGACTGTGAAAGCCCAATTTCGCCAGAACTCCCTCCAAAAACCTCCAGTCCACCCGGTCATAAGCCTTGGCCATATCCAACTTGTACGCACAATACTTTGATCTCGCCGTTGAGCCAGTCTGAATAGCATGAATTCACTCAAAGGCCACCAACGCATTATCTGTGATTAACCTTTCTGGAATAAACGCGCTCTGAGTAGGGGAGATAATATCTTAGAGAAAAGGCCTCAACCGATTCACTGGGCATTTTGACACCACTTTATATATAACATTGCACAAACTGATTGGCCTGAAATCTTTTAGAGCTTCAGGATCATTTTTCTTCGGAATCATCACTATTGTCGTGTCATTTACCTCATCAGGCATGATACCCTCCTCAAAAAACCGTAGCACTGCAGCAACAACATCATGTCGCATAATCTCCCAGTTGCGTTGGAAGAATCTTGCTGGGAAACCATCTGGTCCCGACGCCTTTAATGGTCCAATCTGGAATAGAGCATCACTTATTTCTTTTTCAGTAAAAGGGACGCACAGTGTGTCGTTTATATGTTGATCCACGCACTCCTCCATCTGATCAATCACAATACTTGGATCCGTACTATCCTCCCTAGTATAAAGGCCCTGGAAGAACTCTCTTGCCATATTTTCCATCTCAACGGAATCCATCATCCATGTACCGTCCCCCCTCTTCAGTCTTCGAACCTTGTTTTTCTTGTGTCTCCACGAAGCCTTGCGGTGAAAATATTTGGTATTACGGTCTCCTTCTTTCAACCACGAAATACAAGACCTTTGCAGCCATTGGATTTCCTCTCGGTATAGCATTTCGTCCATCTCACGTAACACCCTTTGTTTTTCTTCGGAGCTCTCATTGTCGTCATTGGCGTGAAGACCTTCGAGCTTGCACCTCAGCCGCTGAAGCTCCTTTGGGACAGATTTGAAGTGTTTCTTTTTCCAACCATACAAATTTGTCATTACCTCCCGCAACCCCATATTGACATCCCCTAGATCGCTGCATGGTACCCGCCTGGACCATGCCCCCTCCACCGCAGTAGCAAGAGATGGCTCCCTCTCCCAGGCCACCTCGTAGCGTTTGATCGGCCGCTCGATTCGGCAGCTGAGAGCCTGTTCGGCCTCTAGTAGCAGTGGGCAGTGGTCCGACCGTGGCGAAGTTAGGTGCCTCAGCCGAAACTCCGGGAACCTCGCTGACCAAGTTGGTGAAGCAACCGCTCTGTCCAATCTTATTTTCACGTTTCGCTCCCCTTTTTTCTTATTATCAAAAGTCCACGGAACGCCTGCAAAACCAATGTCGTGAAGGTCGCAGTGTGAAAGAGCATCACGGAAGTTAGCCATAATCCTCTCTGATCTCTTACTCCTAGAAAAATGTTCTTCCTGCCATATGGCCTCATTGAAGTCGCCGAGCATCAACCAAAGTTCAGAAGATCTTGGTTTTAGATCATGCAATAATGCCCACATTTTATGCCGGTCAGCTGGCTTAGGCTCTCCATATACGAAGGTACACCTCCACATGCAATCATACGGACCTCCACTGATATGGACGTCAATGTGCCTCTTGCTGAAAGAAAGAAGATTAACAGTGATTCCCTCTTGCCAATATAAAGCCAGACCGCCTCCTTCACCATCTCCTTGAACGTGAAAGCATCCACTCATCCCAATCCAAAAGCGCAGATTCTTCACGCGCTCCTCACTTTGCCTAGTTTCACAGAGGAACACTAGACAGGGCCTGTACGACTGCACAAGGCAGTCAAGCTCGCGAACTATCGCCGGCGGCCCTGCCCCGCGACAGTTCCAGCCTAGTAGACTCATTGGGCCCGGCGGTCCTCCTCACTGGAGGCCGCCGATGTCGCCAAATCAGGTTTGTTGTCACTCATCTTCCTTAGTTTAGACCGATCCCTTGGATCAATATACAGCGGGGGAGGTGGAGGGACCTCCCCGGGCATAGCTGCTGCACCGGTCATGTCCATAGCTGCGCCATTACTATTATCATTGTCAAAATTTAAATTCCTCCGCGTGTTAGTCTCCTGACCGCTGTCGTTCTCTGTCCCTGTACCGCTAGGCTTTAGAGGGCTTGTGATGGTTTCCCCTTCCTCCTCCTCATCATCGAGCGCCGCTTCCTGCGATGACCGCTTCCGCGGTTGAACAGTACTCGCTCCTCTACCTGACCATGTACCGCGGCCATGCTCCCTTCCACGATCTTGATTAATGAACCTCCTCACCTCAGGTTGCAGAAGATTTGAGCGTCGCGTAGCAAGCATCCATGTGCCATACTGTAGATCCTTATCCTCCCAGTCTCCATCCCCACACTCCTCATGATCATGTCCAATAAGCCCGCAGTGCCGGCAAAAGTATGTCAGTTTTTCATACTTGACAAACAGCATCTTCCTCCCCTCACCCTCGATATTTAGGAACACAAACCTAGGTAGGGGGTTTGTAACTTCAATCAACACACGCAGGTGGACGTAATTTCCTTCAAATAAAAGTTTCGGGGACATTTGTACTTCCTTTGTCTTGCCAATCCTCCTAGCCAGATCATCCACGGTAGTTTCCTTTCTATACAATTCAGGTATTCCATGGATTTGCGCCCATGTGTACATGCCGCCGAATACAATTTTCTCTGGATCTTCACATCCATCATAGTCCTCAATGAGAACCGCCCAGCCACGAAAAGTCCAAGGCCCCGATGAACAACCTTCTTCCAATCGCCCAGGCAGTGCATCTGGAAGATGAACAGATTCTCCCCTGCCTCTCTACAGTTTGGTTCTCTAGACAGGTTCCAAATAGCCTTCATCTTGCCGAACAGGGCCTCTGAGCTGAACGATCTCGTCGTATGCACTTTCGCGACAGCCAACCATCGCGCCTCCTTCTTCAGCTCCTTCTTCAGCTCCTTCACCTGTCTGATCCAACCATAACATCAACCAGTTCATCCTCCCTCAAGATCAGATGTTTGAGCATGTCCTCGATGCTTCCTTCTTTCCTTGCCGACGACTCCGTTGCCGAAGCCATCCCTTCCCGCCGCGACATCCTTGAGAGCAGAACCGAGAGGGCAAGAGCACCCGCAGACCGCCGGGGACGCGCGCTCCTTCACGATGATGAGAACCACAGTGGAAAAAGAATCGGATCCGAACCGATCTCACGGGGGACTTGGAGTCGCCGTCGGAGCCAAAACCCTAAACGAGAGGGTAACTCACCCCCCCGTCCAATAAGATCTAGTTAGCTGGCTATAAGGATTAAAATACTATTATTTTGTTTAGTTGGATGGGTGGGAAGATGAGAGAGAAGAGAAGCGGGTTCTTAGTGCCTAGTTGGAAGACAGAGAAGAGGAGAGAGAAAATGTGTGAGCTCTTGGTTAGAACAACGACAATAGTATAGCCAGCTGCTGGCTATAAACCAAGTACCATGTTATTTATAGTCAACTTAGAGCTAGCATGTACAATAATGAGCTACAAAAATATACTACTTTAGCACTACATGGCCCACCTTTCACTCTCTCAAAGTGCCTAGGAGCACGTGCTAGAGCTGACTCTTGCATAAGAGCCCACTCTTCTCTCTCTTATTCTCTCTCTTCCAAACTAGGCAAAAAAATAATATTTTAATTCTTATAGTCAGCTGACTAGGACTTATTGTACTTGCTCTTAAGAGCCAGCTGCTGCACGTGCTCCTAGGCACTATGTGAGGGTATAAAGTGGGCCATGTATTAATAAAGTAGTATATTTTTATCTCTACCTACTGTAGATGTTGACTATTAAATTAGCTATAGATGACATGGACATGTCTTGTAGCCGACAGTTGGCTCTACTATTGCCCTTGCTCTTAATAGCCAACAACAACACGTGTTTTTAGGCACCTTG
Organism: Avena sativa; assembly: GCA_916181665.1. NCBI lineage: Eukaryota > Viridiplantae > Streptophyta > Magnoliopsida > Poales > Poaceae > Avena > Avena sativa. Next base: position 30,849,667 of record OV702291.1, read on the forward strand.
TGAGTATGTGAAATTAGTCATGTATTAATAAAATAGTACTCATATCTTATACTATCAACCTATTGTATGTGTTGGCTTGTATGTGTTGGCTATTAGATTGACTCTAAGTGACGTGGCAACCGTATATAGCCAACGTGCTTTTTACTATTGAACTTGCTCGGAGGAGTGCGAGACATAGGAAGGAAACGAGACGACCAGATCACGAGGGGAAGCTATTTGGAGGGGAACCGTCGCTGAGGATCGGGTTCAGTCAACTACATGGCGCCATCCATCGGTGGCGGCGGCAGGCGGCAAGCAAACCGGGCTGCAGCGGTGTCATCGTCTCACGAGCACGACAACACTGAGCAGTCGGCACCCGCTGTCTACACCGATGCCGGCATGTGTAGTAGAAGATTGCAAGGTAAAAATACCTTTGCACCTGAGAATGCCCACCAAGAATCTGACTCGAATCGATGCATGCCTGGCTTGCTTGTGTAAGTGTGGAACTGTGGATGTTAGAGAACATATTTTACAGGGAAAAAATAAAAGTAGTGGTCAATTTTGAGTTGATCGAAACGGGGAATCTCTTTACAGATTTTTGAGCATACAAAAGTTGCAATTGCTGCTCATACATCTGAATAATCATCTTTAATCTTTAACTGTCTAAAAGCAAGTAAAGCATCTTCTCTTCTCCAGTGTAACAACTGATAGGAATTCACGAAAGGAGACAAGTGTTTTAGTACGAAGAACCAGTGCAGTCCTGTAACTTTTAGCAAGAGAGAGATAGGTCCAGTAAAGAGTTGTAGCTTCGAAGTGCAGGGAATTGTTCTAACACTTGATAACAGCAGAGGTTCTTCTAAATTGCTGCAGTCAACAATTACTAGTCTGGTGCTATATTATATTTTCAGCATACACGGGCACACAAGTGTATACCAGATTTCAGTTTCAGTTTTTGCCAAAGAGATGTACAGTAATAGATTGGTGACTCACATTGAAGATCAGGAGAAATAGCATGCTAGAACCATTCGACCAGTGGTACAATCCATTGCACAACGACAAAATACTTCACACTAATGCTAAGGATCCTACTCAACTCGGTACGTACTATCTCAAACTAAACAAAACTGAAAAGGTGTACCATCTCAAAATAATAAACATAACTGAAAAGGTGTACCATCTCAAAATAAACATAACTGAAAAGGTTCACCGGCAACAAATTAATCAATGCACAGAACAGTAGCTTTGCAGCGCGAGTGCGTTATGTTGTCTAATATTCTTGCCTCCGTCGCAGGAAGTGAATCCCGACATTTGACCAGCTGCCCATGTTGATTTTATCTCCAATCAACGTCGTCTCCGTCGACGTCCAATCATTTCGAAGCCTGGGCTCGCACTTCTCACACCCTGGATCCTTGTGCAGGTATACAGCCTCCAGGTTCACCGCTGCCTCCATGACGTTCCTGACATACCTCACGAATTTATCTCCTGCCTGGAACCCATAGAACCTGAGCTCAGCCAGATTATGGTGCTTGAAATCATCAGGGGCACATGGTTCCCACTCTAGTCCTTTTTCCTTCTCGCTGAAGTCAAACAAGTACCTCCGCTTCCCCTTTATCATCTCACATAAATGATCACGCACCTGCATTCATATAAGATCAAAAACTTCTAACTGGTCACAGAAAGTTTGAACAACAAAAGGAGACAATTTGCTATGCATATTCAACATGAGGTGGAATAAAAATGAAGAATCGGTACAAGAGCTTACCATGATGCGTAGTTTCTTAAGGGCGGGTGCACCTTGGAGTATGAACATTGTCCAAGTCAGGTCGCATTCTTCCGAAATGTTAAACAAATTCACAAGGCTTAGCTTGTGGAACACCGGTAACAATTGCTTTCGTCCTTCTGGTTTGACCCAAATCTGCAAGAGGGGGATAATGCAGGAATTTTTGAACCAAAAACAATGAATACAACCTCTCCAGGACACACATCATTCTTTTTTTTTTGAAAATGGGTTGTTCTATTAATTTGGAATAGAGTTTTGATTACATTCACTCAGAACCAGATCCAACGCGCAGGAAGGAGCTGATCCCAACAACACCCCATTACATCTTTCCACTCGACCCCATCTAGCTAGTTGATGAGCCACTCTATTGTCATCCCTACTGATCTTCTTGAACTTGATGTCTTCGAAGAAGGCACATAACCGATGGATATCAGATATAAGGCTTGAAACCTGGGAACGATCAACTCCGGTATTCTCTAGTTTTGCCACTAGGCTAGCACAGTCAGATTCCACGATCAGCCTTGAATTGGTCACCGTTAGAGCATGTTTTATACCCTCCCAACATGCCATAGCTTCTGCTGCTTCTGCGTTTGCACAATTTTGAATAAGTGCCCAGGCTGTAGAAATAACCTGCCCTTGTGCATCGCGGATTATAGCACCCCAAGAGGCTTCCCTTGTATTCTGGACATAGCTAGCATCAACATTCATGCATTGCCAGCCTGTATCAGGCGGAATCCACTTGGAAGGTTTTACAAAATGATGTTTCTTCTCCTTGGTAAGAATTAGTTCAGAGACTGGTTTCTTTCCTTTTACATCCACATCCTCACGTCCGTCTTTAATATCAGTTAAGGTCAACAAATAATTTCTAAGAAATTCAACGGAGTTTTTGATGCCACACTTACCATCTCCGAAGATTATATTATTTCTCAAATGCCAAGCTCTCCACCAGATCAACATAACTTTTACCCGCATGTTTGAGTTCAGCCTACTCAAAGCATGCAGAGCCCATTCCTTGCCTTAGTCAGAGTATTTTCTTTTGGTAAATCCCAAATCTCTCTAAGCCTGGACCACAGCGCTACTGCCTTTGTGCACCGCATAGTGGCATGGAACCCATCCTCTTCTTCCATTCCGCAGATTGTACAGGTAGGATGAGTTGCCATATTCCGACTGCATCTGTTTTGCTGCACAGCTAAGGAATTTGTTGCTAATCTCCAATTTAAAACTTTTACTTTTTGAGGTACATTCGCCTTCCAAATAATATCCCAAATTGGTCTATCTCCATCAGGTAGCTCACTTGTTTGTCCATCCGTGATATGCTTTGGGTTATTTAGCAAAGCAAGTCTATACGCACTGCGCATGCTGAAAATGCCAGATTTTTCATAGTGCCAGGCAATAAAATCCTCCCCATTAGTTTGTGGGAGTCTGATGCGTAGTATATCTTCAGCATCATACACGGGAAAAAGAGAACGAACCAGTGTTTCTTTCCACTGATTAGTGCTTGGATCAATAAGGTCTGAAACCCATCTAAACCTCAAACGCTTGTTCCTAGTTGTTGCTTTCAGGTTTCCTCTTGGAATCCAGTTGTCTCGCCAAATACGGATTTTTGTCCCTGACTGAACTCTCCAAATCACCCCTTTTTTTAGGAGGTCCAGTCCATGGCTAATTCCTTGCCAACCCGGTGAGGAGTTTTGGGTAAAAGATGTGTCCGTCAGTTCGCCTTGAGGGAAGTATTTTGCTTTAAACAGTCGAGCACACAAACTGTTTGGTTTTGTTATCAACCTCCAAGCTTGTCTAGCAAGCAGGGCTTGGTTAAACAATCTCGGATCTCTAAAGCCCAGTCCACCAAAATGTTTGGGTGTGGCTATTTTCTCCCATGCCTTCCAATGAGTCTTTTTTCTATCCTCTTCGTCACCCCACCAGAAGTTACGAGTTAATTTACTGAGATCGTCGCATAGTCCAGTAGAAAACTTAAACACACTCATTGCGTATGTCGACATTGCTTGGACCACTGATTTTATCAAAGTTTCTTTAGCTCCCGAAGACATATATTTTTCAGACCAATCATTGAGACGTTTGTGCAGTCTGTCCTTTATGGGTTGAAAGCGACCATCTTTCATTCGTCCTTCCGGTACAGGCAACCCCAAATATTTCTCTTCAAACTCAGGTTTCACGATTTGAAGAGCGGTCATTGTGGCTTGGCCATCATCCTCGCTGACTTTGTTTCCGAGGAGGATAGAGCATTTGGGGGGGCTAAGTAACTGCCCTGTACCTTTCTCATACTTTCTCAGGATATCTTTTATCCTTGTGGCTTGATCACAACATACTATCGTCTGCAAAGAGCAGGTGTGAAATCCCAGGAGCTTTACGACAGATTTTCAGATCCCTGACATTGTTTGCATCAATTTCCTTTTCCATTAGATTTGATAAACACTCAGGAACTAGTTGAAAGAGGTAAGGCGATAGGGGATCGCCTTGCCTAAGACCTCTCGTCGGTTGGAAAGAATCCAACAGACAACCATTTAGTCGAACTGCATATCGAACTGAAGTAACACAAGCCATTGTCCACTTTATCCATTGCTCACCAAAACCCAATTTTCTTAGGGCTCCTTCTAAAAAAGTCCAATCCACACGGTCATAGGCCTTGGTTAGATCTAACTTATAGGCACAATACTTACCCCTTTTGTCCGAATTCTTCTGAATTGCATAGATACATTCAAACGCTATTAGAGCGTTATCAGTTATCATCCTCCCTGGGATAAACGCACTTTGGGTAGGCGAAATGATATCGTCTAGCAGCGGTCTTAATCTATTCACAATACATTTGGAGATGATTTTATAAGTCACGTTGCATAGGCTTATCGGTATGTAGTCCTTGAGGTTTGAGGCATCCTTTGTTTTGGGAATTAGCACAATCGATGTATCATTTAGACCCTCTGGCATTGTGCCAGTACGAAAAAAATCCATCACTGCACTAGTAATTTCATCTTTTACCAGGTCCCAGTTTCTTTGGAAAAATCTTGATGGATATCCATCTGTCCCCGGCGCTTTCATCGGTCCAATTTGGAAAAGGGCATCCCCAATTTCTTCTGCCGTAAAATCTTTACATAGCTCTTTATTCATGTTATCACTGATTTTATTTTGAAAAAGATGTAAAACCTCACCAGGTTCTATATTGTCATCCTTACTATATAATGTCTTAAAAAAATCAGTGGCCATCTCCTTAATTTCATCTATGTTTTCCCTGGCAGACCCATCAGACTTCACAAGTTTCGCTATATTATTCTTCTTGGATCTCCAAGTAGCTTTTCGATGGAAATAAGCAGTGTTTTGGTCTCCTGCCTTTAACCAATTAATTCGAGAACGTTGTTTCCATTTAATCTCTTCCTTTGCAAGTAATTCATCTAACTCCAAGGACAGTCTCCTTTTTTCCTTCGTACTAAAATCATCATGGTAAGCGCTTACAACTCCCAGTTGCTTGCGTAAATTCTCAATCTTTTTTGATACTGATCCAATAGTTCTCCTGCTCCAACTTTGGAGCGTGTCCATCAGACCACTCAGTTTGTTTTGCACCTCATTCAGATTTGTTGCTTTCATTTGTCCTTCCCATGCCCCCTCAATTTCCTCTCGTAGACTTTCCTCTCTTTCCCAGTAGCACTCATATTTCCTGCTAGGAATCATCTGTCTCCTACCTCCGTCAACCTTCAGTTTTATTAAAACAGGGCAGTGGTCTGATCTGCTACTAACCAGATGTTCCACTCTGTAATCTGGAAACGCATTCATCCAATCAGGAGACACATCATTCTGACAAGACTTAGGACGTTCACTAACCTTTTTGATTTGAAGTTCAAATGCAGGATGCTTATGGCGGTTGAACGAAGCAACGCACTTAGCTTGAGCATCTTGTGCCCAGAAAGAGCAGTATTAACAATGCTCAAAGTCTGGAGCAGTGGGACATAGCCCAAAGAGAAGGGGTCATCCAGAGATTCAAACACATTAAATTTCACTACTTTGAGCTTTGGTACCCACTTCAGATCAACCCTCTGAAGACTGCTACAGGAAATCATTAGTTCACTGAGTTGCGGGTGCTGCACTTCCAGCAAAGACAGATGCCCTGTGTCACACTGCCAGAGGTGGAGGAACTCCAGTTGCTTGCATATACCAAAAAGTTTGGGGAAGTATGATTCGTCTAACCTCAAATTCTCCAGCCAGAGGTATGCAAGACCACCAAATGTGTTTGGACAGGAACCAAAGAATGACATGAACTGTTTCCCATTAGTGAGCAGCTCGTCAGAGGTACAATATTTACCCGATTCTGTTAAGATCGTAAACTCAACTGAAGCAACCTTTTGTGTTGCTATGGTGTTGGCAACAGTCTGGGCAATGAAGATGGAGTCATCTCCCAGATAGAATTGCACGGACATTAGCTGAATGGTGTATAGACTTCCAGCCCTGCTTTCCAGTATGCTCCTGGTTGCTTTCAGCATCCTGGTTTTGGCCCGAACTATATCATGTGAGGTTGGTTTTCTCCGTCTGTGCTTGGGCTTGGGTTCAAAAGAAGTAACATTTAAGGTAATTTTTGAGAGCATAGCAGGGATCTGCTTCCAACGTCTGGAGAGGGTGGCGGTTCGTGCTACGTCGGTGATATCAAGTCGCTCGACAATGTTGAGCAGAACATCATCGGGCAACTCGCTGAGCCTATCAACTTCATTGTCCTACATTTGATATGGAAACATATCAGAGTTGATTTACTGTCTCATCACAGGTGTAATTTAAATATTTAATGGACTCCGATATGGCTAGATTCGGATGTATAAAGCACTGGAACATGACTAGACTAGACAAATCTGAGTCCATTAGATTGAATCGGAGAGTGTATTTCCCCACCAAGAAGGTCAAAAATTGACCACAAATTCTGATCACGGTTCCTACTTTATATTATTCCTTGATTTTTTTTATGCGGTGATGTTGTAAGAGGATCTACCGAAAGGGAAAAAAAGGGAACAGGAGGACGAACTCACCAACATGTCGAGGGAGGATTCGCCGAGGCCGATCTGGCAGCAGGTCGCCTGGGAAGAGAGCTGCTGGTCTCCTCTCAAAACGGGCGGGTACACTACCAATTGAAACTCTCGATTAAATATTGGAAAATATCCAAAAGGGGGATAGAGGAATTTGATTGTAATACGGGAGGGATTTGTGAAATATACAAAGGGAGCCGCTTCGATCGCTGACTGCGGCTGGAAGAGGAGCCGTTGGATGTGCTCCACTACCCGAGGGCGAGCACGCCGGAGTTCTGCGTCAAGGCGGCCGCGGTCAGGGCGGCGATGCGCACCCAGTGGCATGCGGACTGTGTCGGCCGTGCAGGTGGCTGACCCCAAAAGCCCATTCCACTTGCGGAAGCTGTGTAAGCTCCGACTGGGCCCGAGACTCGTATGGCCCAAGGGAGTTTCCTTCTGGCCATCACCTAACGGGCTTCGGCGTTAAGGGCCCGAAAGCACGAACCCCCGCCTCACTTGCGAAACAAGTAAGGAAATTGCCCGAGCCCCGGCGGCGCCGTCTCCTCACCCGCAGTTCCTGCCGCCGCCGCGTCGCGCCAGAGAGCACGAGACGACAACGGCGACGATGATGAGGCGGCAAGCGCTCCAGCTCCTCTCCCGGGGGCTGCGCACCTCCGCTCCTCCGCCGCTCCGTCGCCCTCAGGTCAGAACGAACCCCTTTTGCCCCCAATCTGCAGTTCAGCTGTTCCTCTTCTGTCGCTAACGCGGCGGCTCTGTGTCTGTGTGCGCGCGACTTATTCGCGAGGCAGGTCGACGCGCTGAGAGGCTGGAGATCCGGGGGAGCGCTGGCTGGGTTCTTCTCGACCGACGCCGCCGCAGGTGCTTCTGGGGCGCAAGGCGGTTCCAAGTCCGAGGCGGCGGCGGCTGTGTCTGCGTCTTCCGCCGCGGGGCAGGCCGGTTCGAAGCCCGCGGCTCCGGGCTCGGATGGCGGTGGCAAAGGGGGCGGGCAGGATGGGAAGTCGGGCCAGGACGGCGGGAAGTCTGTCCGAGGAGGGGTAAGCTGTTTCAGACACACACTCCATTTTCTGAATGAGAACTACTGAAACACCCGATTTGTCCAATTGTGAGGTATAGGAGCAGTGATTTTTTCAATATGAGCGCCAGAAATGGGTCTCATTACTATAGCCTTCTGCAGTAGAATACTATGTGCGATTGTCGAATAGTAAATCCTCACGTAGCTATGTTGCTTGCTTGCAGCCTGTCTCGTGGTTGAGTTTTCTCCTGCTTCTTGTGACCGGAGGAGGAATCATAGTGTACTACGACAAGGAAAAGAAACGGCACATTGAAGGTAGATTACTATGGTGAGTTAGTGCAGTTTTATGTTGTGTGGATTCTTTGCTGTGATCATGACTCAACTCGTCGTAGTTATTTCGGGACTTTTAAGAGGAACCCTCATGCTGTTCAGGCCAATACAAACCACTATAGAAATTTCGAACGGATAGCAGTTAACATATGTCAGGAGAACATATATATGCAGTTTAGGTAACTAAGTCTTGGACTAATTTTGCAGCAATAACAATGGAATAGTATCGTCTTCTGCTTCTTTTGGTAAATTGTGAAAAGATGAACAGACGAAGCCATCCATTTTTCACTGTTATATCTACAGAATAATCAATTCTGATGTTATTTATGACTGTCAATACTCTTTGTCCTGATAATCTGCATTTCTAGCTGCTATTCTATCGTGTGAATATGCAGAATAGTATGATTGTTTGTTTCTTCAGTTAAAGCTCTAATAGATGTACCGGCAAACCCAATCTACTTTCAGTGCTATATCTTGTGCTATTTCTGACTGTCAATACTCTTTTACCTGGGGATTGATATTTCTAGCTGCTACTCTATCATGTACTCCCTCCGTTTCAAAATATAAGATGTTTTAACTTTGTGAATGAAGTGTATCTAGACCTCTTTTAGTGGGTAGGTTCAGTCCATACCTAAATGAATCTACACACTAAAAGAGGTCTAGATACACTTCATTCACAAAGCTAAAACATCTTATATTTTGAAACGGAGGGAGTAAATATGAAGAGAGTGACACATACCAGACATAATAGCCCGAGGCGCTGGATGTTGGTATGACTTGTTATTTCCATTGTGCATTTCAACATGATACTTCCCTTAATTGAGAAAGATGATATATTTAACAAACCTCGTTGGACAATGCTGCTTATGTCTTTATGAACCCATCCATGTGCAAAGCGATTTTTGCTTTAAACTTGTATTTTATTGCTGCATCTAGCATTCTAGATGAACATCTTGTCCCCTGGTTTATCAGAGTTGAAGGACAAATCAAATTCGGTAAAGCCAGCACAAACAGTAGGAACTGCTGCTATTGGTGGTCCATTCAGTCTTCTAAATCATGATGGGAAACCTGTCACTGAAAAGGATTTCTTGGGTAAATGGACGCTGCTATATTTTGGGTTCACACACTGCCCTGACATTTGTCCAGATGAGCTCCAGAAGATGTCTGCTGCTATTAATAAGATCAGTAAGTCAATTTAATCTTGCTTTGACTAGAATTGTTGTGTGCTGAGTTAAGCATAAAACATACTTATCTGCTTATCATCAAACTTATGGTCTTATGTTTGGTAATTAAGTACTCCCTCCGATCCATATTAGTTGTCACTAGATTAGATGTATCTAGCACTAAAACATGTCTAGATACATCCATTTCTGCGACAATTAATATGGATCGGAGGGAGTAGTTTAGTTATCAGTTTGTCACTTTCTCACTGATGACATACAAAACTGTCTTTATATGAACAATGTGTGCTATTGCACGCACATAATGCATTTATTTGCTGGTGGCATGGCAGGAGGATTTTGTGCACCAGTCACATCTTACATAACTGGTGTTCACCAGAGTACTGAATTGAATTGGCTTTTCCTTTTTCGCCCCATACTGAAGTTCAACCAAATAATTTGATTAGACAAAATATCCCAACTAAACCAGATCAGATATTACACAGTTATACCTGTATTGTGGAAATATATTCTTATAACCTTTAAGTAAATGTATTTGTAGAAGTTCATTAGGACGTTCCTATCAGTATGCTTTTTTTCTGTTTTAACTATGTGTGGATTTTAATTAGCTCCTGTGCTATCCATTATAAGCCACCGTGAAATTTCAAGATGAAAGTTTGTTTTGCTACAGTTAAGATTGCAGAAAAAAGAGAAAATGAAACATAACCAGACAAAGAGATATCATCATTGCTCTTATTCAATTTTAGATGCCTTCCATGGATATCATCATAAAGTTTTTCTTTAATTTGCTTCAGAGGAAACGGCAAAGCTAGAAATTGTGCCAGTATTCATCTCTGTTGACCCTGAAAGAGACACTGTCGAGCAAGTCCATGATTATGTCAAAGGTATGTAATTTTTGTCTTGGATGATGGCTCATTTTGCTACGCTAATTAGTCTATTTTGTTGCATGCATTAGAATTGTGTATCATCATTGTTGTAGATTTTCCGAAACATACTACTATTATCATATCTTGAGATTGCTGCTGCACTTTGTATTGTTTTCAGTTATGATGTCTAACACTGGCACTTGTGTATCTGCCAGAGTTTCATGAAGATCTAATAGGACTTACTGGTACCTCTGAGGAGGTAAGGAAGGTTGCTCGTGCTTACCGAGTTTACTATATGAAGACAGAAGAGGAGGGCTCTGACTACCTTGTTGATCATTCCATTGTCATGTATGTAATTTTTTTCTTATTTATTATTACACTGTTTTGTTTCCTTCCTGTGATTTTGATGGTATCTCTGGTTTGCGATTGGTAGGCACCAATCAATAGAAATAGGAATGTAATTTTGTTGAATGCAAAAGCAGAAAGACTTTCATTAAAAGAAAGCAATTAGGTTATTCTTGCTTGTGCCAATCATTGAACTAGAACTTGCTCCAAGACACAACATGCAATTATCCCTATTCCTTAGTAACAAGGCCAACTTGCATTAATTAATGAGCCCAAACCAACCGGGTCAAGCATGCGATATTTGTTGGGCGCAGCCCATGTGGCATCTATTGTACTCTGTTGTGATGACTGCTATCGAGCTGCCCAGCGACACCTGTGGATTCTGTGGCTGTCTCCATTAGTGTGTTGCTGTTCATTTTCCTCTTTTGTAGCCAACTGCCATGAGAGTTAACTATGAAATCTAGTCATTTGTAGTAGTGCTACGTGTTTACCATAAAATTAGTACTATTTGAAGGCTCGTGAAATTTGGGTAATCGCAGCTGTCTTGGTGAAATACAAATAAAGTGCTAGCACCAACAATATACTTACCTTGAAGTAGCAATTACTAGCTTGGTAGGGCAGATACTGACCCTATGTTTGTCTACTTTCAGGTACTTGATGAACCCGAAAATGGAGTTTGTTAAATTCTTCGGCAAGAACTATGATGAGGATACCCTTGCTCAAGGCATCATCAAGGAAATCCGAGAGCACAAGAGCAGCTGAAACTCCGCGCTTTGTTTTGACGGAAAACTGTTTAGAACTATTTCCAAATAAGCATACCTCAATTATGCTACTGGCTAGCTACTGTTAGTTGGATTATTATTATTGTATGTCGAGGCATTTAGTTAGCAGATTTTGGCTCTACGACGTGAGAACTGAACATACTCTTGACTGGGTTCACTTTTTTTCATGTCTGTTCGAAATTCATCTTGGTTAACAGATTGGGTTTGACCCGTGGAAAGCGCATTGGTGTCTTTGATCATCATTGATTTAAATTCTCCTTTCGGCGGACAATCATTGTTAAGCTCTTCGAATGCACAACTCTTGGGTGGATTTGGGTCGTCTGACCTTTTATCTTTAGTAGTATTTTTCTGTGTGATTGCTTAGTGACTTTGATCGAGTCAGAATACTCTGTTCAAAGGTTCACACGGAGAATGACATGAAAGAAAAGCTGCTGCGCTTGCTTTACTGAGATGTTTGTTCACGTGGACTCTCAAGACTGACACGCACCGGCGCTGTGTCGTCTCTGCCATGCAGGCGTCTGTGTTGAGCGCCGAACCGTCTCCATCGGAGCTGTCTGCTACGGCTATTCTTCCTTCCGGTCCGGTCAGAGGTTCGTACGTTTTCCTACTGGAAGGAGAATAGTTGTGTTCTTCCAGACCTATTTTCCTCCTAAAAAACATTATAAAATTTCCTGCTCGAAGAAGAACAGTCGTGTTCTTCCAGAGGCACATATACATCACTAAGTACCTAAAACACATTATAAAATTGGATTTAGGAAAATAACTGATATAAATGGTGGTTGTGATTTCTAATCAGTAGTGAAACACTTTGAAAATACTGTAAATGGGAAAACTCTGCATCAGGAATGCTGCCACCAAATGTTCACTGGACGGTCAACATAGGCCACACGACTCCAAAAGCCTTAGAGCAAGAGCAATAGTAGAGCCAGCTGTTGGCTATAAGCCATGTCTATGTCATTTAGAGTCAATCTAATAGTCAACATGTACAATAGTTAGAGATCAAAATATACTAGTCTATTAATGTATGACCCACTTTTTACTCTCACATAGTGCCTAGGAGCACGTGCTGCAGCTGGCTCTTAACTAAGCACCCACTCCTTTTCTCTCTTCTCTTCTCTCTCATCCAACTAAGCACAAATATATTATTTTAAGTCATATAGTCTGCTGACTGGACTTTATTGTACTGTTAGGCTGCTGTTGACCGGTGAGGCTACACGAAGTTTAGTCCCACCTCGTCTACGGGAGGAGGCCACACCCACCTTATAAGGGAGAGATTCCTTCCTCCTTTCAGTCCGGGCTTTTGGGATGGAGTGGGCTCTCTTCTTATAGTTGGGCCGTGAGCGCATGAACGTCCAGAACGTAGGCTGAGTGCTGGGCTGGGCCAAGTGGATGCTAACATCTGGTATCAAAGCTAGCGATCGCCATGCCTTTCCGAAGGGCTTCTCAGGGGGATGGGATGTTAGGCTGTTGTTGACCAGTGAGGCTACACGAAGTTTAGTCCCACCTCGTCTACGGAAGAAGGCCACACCCACCTTATAAGGAAGAGATTCCTTCCTCCTTTCAGTCCGGGCTTTTGAGATGGAGTGGACTCTCTTCTTATAGTTGGGCCGTGAGCGTATGAACATCCAGAACGTAGGCTGAGTGCTGGGCTAAGCCAAGTGGACGCTAACATGTACTTGCTCTTAGAGCAAGGACAATAGTATAACCAGCTGCTGACTATAAGCCGAGTGTCATGTCATCTATAGCTAACTTAGAGCTAGCATATACAATAATGAGCTACAAAAATATACTTTAGTACTACATGACCCACCTTTTACTCTCTCAAAGTGCATAGGAGCACGTGCTAAAGCTGGCTCTTGCATAAGAGCAAGTACAATAGGATGACCTCAGCTGGCTATAAGAGGTAAAGTACTATATTTTGGCTGAGTTGGAGGAGAGAGAAGAGGAGAGAGAAGAAGAGCTGGCTGTAAGTTAAGAGTCAGCTACAACACGTGCTCCTAGGCACTTTATGGGATTGACATGTGGGCCATATATTAGTAAAATAGTACATGTTTTTAGTTAGCTATTACACGTGTTGGCTATAGTGGTGACTACAGATGACATGGCAGTGGCTTATAGCCAACAATGGCCTATACTATTAAACTTGCTCTAAAAACCTACTCTTTTTCTCTATTTTCTTCTCTCTTCCAACTAGACAAGTAAATAGTATTTTAATCCTTATAACCAGCTAACTAGGACTTACTATACTTGCTCTTAGCTGGAACGTCGTACTAGTAGCAAGTTTGACCATTCGATTGTCATTTCTCGGAACTCGAAAAGTAAGAGCTCCCTGGGAACTACGCGTACCGCTGAGCGTTGATGAATCATGAATGAATGTTCACGGGAAACACGCGCCATTTACATTATAAAACCACGCCGAAGCCAAGGAAGGAACCTGCACGAGAGAGAAGTCCACTGCTCACGAGAAAAAGGCACCACCTTTTCCCCCGCTCGCTCCTCCCCTCTCCTCTCCCTCGGAAGAAAAGAAATGGCGACGCGGGCGCTGCCGGCGGCGGTGGCCGTGGCGCTGCTGGCCGCGAGCCTGCTGTCGTGTGGCGCGGCGGCGCAGTCGACCGACGCGCCGGCGGAGTGCGCGAACAAGCTGGTGGGCTGCGCTGCGTACATGAACGGGACGGACGCGGAGACGCCGCCGGACACCTGCTGCGTGCCGCTCAGGGACGCCGTGAAGAACGAGAAGCCCTGCCTCTGCTCGCTCTACGCCTCGCCCGAGATCTTCAAGGCCTTCCACATCAACCTCACCGACGCGCTCCGCCTCTCCAAGCGCTGCGGCATCAGCGAGGACACCAGCAGCTGCCCCAGTAATTAACCAACTCTCCCCTCACCTCCCTCCCTCCCTCCTTACACAGCAATCACTTCTGGAGTAATTTTTTACAGTGCAATTTTTCTTATGTATTGTCCTATGTGATTTTCTCACATCCGATTTTCAACGATTTGATCTGCTCAATTAAGCGCGCTTGCCTGTAAAATATTCAGTTCGTTCGTCAAATTTCCTGGTAAAACTGTGTAGGCATGTGAATTAGCTTCATGTGATCAAGTACCACAGGGAAGGTACTGTTTGACAGATGGTAGCTGTGCCGGTGGATTGCGTACTTAAGTTTGCGCGTCTGCTAACTTGTTCCGGTTGGCGTATGGTATGGAGGTTGGTCATACTAGCATTTCTGTCACTATCAAATGGTACTACTAGAAAACATTAAAAAAAGAAATCTTGATGAGGGATCTTGGACCAGGTGGCAATTGAAGGCGTAGAACAAATTCCAGTTGCCTTCAACTTCCCTGGTCTGTCCCTTGATAAGCTTAGTTTAATCCAGCGGTTTAAGGGTGGTAATATGTCAGACTATGCTGGTTTAATATAACACGGTGGACTTCGTTAGATGAACGATTTGTCTCGGATTAGTCTTGGATGTACTATTATTGTGGCCGTTTGGAGTTTTGTGATGATGCTTACAAGTCGATTTGGAAATTATCTTGTTTGACTTTGACCTCACCAAATAGAGCCATGGAAATTGGTGATCTGCAATTTTGCTCACGCTTTCTCCGGTGTGCTTGTTTCCACTTTATCGGCAAAGTGCATAGCATTCCCATGCTCAACCTTGCAAATCAGTGGCAGGCCTTGCGTGTAGTGCCGCGCATGTTGTACATGTCCAAATGAATTTTTATTCTTCGGCTTTGACAGTAGCTCGTATTTTTCTTCAGATAATCTCCAACTGTATATCTTTCTGTGATTTTCTGATGGCCTTGCATCTTTAATTTACAGGCAACTCTCCGACGTCGTCTCCTCCAGGTAATATATGCTTCTTATGCTTTCTAAATAGTAGTAGCGTGCATGAGTAAAACAGCCATATGCTTGATTTGCTTAGCTACTATGTTGTCTGAATCGTGACATTTTGCCAACTGAAAATTCATGCCTGCTAAAGAATGATATCTTACCTTATTGACTTTTAGTTAGCTCCACGATGGAAAATCAATTGATTTCATGTTTTTCAGTTCAGGTCTAGAAAGAAATTGCGTTGTTCGGTCATCGGATGATATTGGTCTTTTTAGGGAAAGACACCACTCTGTTTGTGTTTGATGAATGATTAGTATTGGACATGGGCTATCAGACATGTACTTTGGGGTAATGGGACACTGTAACTGTATGTGATAAAAGTTAAAACTAGTTGAGAGACTATTCACAATTCATCTCCCACTTGGTCTATATATTTGTTAAATTTGTGACATGATCCACCGTTTGACTACCACAAAGAGTGTAGTAGACTTAAATTGGCCAATAAGCGAAAACTCAGAAACATACACTACACGTGCCTCACTTTTCCTTCTGTCAGACATGTTGTAGACATGGCCAGCAATGTTTCATGGGAACAGTATGAGTAGCTGAATGCTATTACAAATCTGTTGGGATGCCTTGTGGAGTGATGTTTCTAACGTTCACACTTTTTTCATTTTGTATTGTCAGTTTGTCACTTGGCTTGCAGAGTGAAGTTTCTTATATTCACACCGTTTTCATTTTCTCCTGACACTTGGCATGAAGTAGGTTGCTAAAGTTTCACATCACTTGCCCCCACAAAATTGTGCTTTTCCATCTGAATCACCAAGTTTAACGTTTGTTGAGTCGTTGGCATGGTCTGTACACTTATCGATGTTCATCGAGGTGGATTCCTTATTTTCATCATGAATTTGAGCTTAAAAAACTGCCCCAAAACACAACTGAAACATGTTCTTCAAGTAGGAATCGACCCTTGTGTGAACCCCATCCATGCTTCGAAGTTTGAACAGAAAAAATCGAAACCAATGATTTGTGGCCTTACAAACGACCTTTTGTTGATTGCAGGTTCACCGTCAGGCAAGAACGCCGGTCACCGTACTATCTCGGCCAGTTTCGTGGGTTTGATGAGCTTGTTCCTGGTTCTGTGGTCTGTATTGGCATAAAAACTGCAGCATGCTAGAGATCTTTTTTCAACTTATCCTATGGTAGATAATTGGCAGCTACTCCCTCTGTTTCAAATTACTCCGCGCGCACGCTTACCTAGGTGGTCTAGTATTCTCTCATTTTTTATCAAAAAATCCTTAGAATTTTTGGTATACGTAGTACACATTTCATACTATCTATTTCAAAAATGACAGGATTTTTTTGAATAAAATATGAGGGAGTACTAGCCCACCTACGTAAGCGCGCTGGCGGAGTAATTTGAAACAGAGGGAGTATTATGAACTTGATGATGTTATTGATGTGTATTTCATCGGCATTGTTTTGCTGTGTATTGATTATGTCAGTCAGTAGACTTTATGTGAATAAGAATCTCGGCACTCTAATCAGACCTGGGATGATCAAAGCGGAACGGCCATGATGTGAAACATATTTCAGCTTCACCATAATTTGCAAGAATTTCATAAGAAAATAGTTTTATTCACACACACAAACGAGTAAACATCATGTCAATCAAAGAAACCTTGTTTGCCATTGCATGTCATAGTTTGTCAACGTAGACCAAAACCAAAGTCGATTTTTCAGTTCCTTGAATATTCTGTTCATTCTTCCCCACGACTTCTCATTATGCCGGTGTTAGCGATAACCGTAGTTAGTAACTAGTGTTTAACCCTATATATCTTTTCTAAATGTTAGTAGACTGTTATGATCTTGTATTGTACTCCCTCTGTTCCATAATATAAGATGTTAGTGTGTAGATTTGAAGAGAACCTACGCACTAAAAAATGTCTAGATATATTCGCTTCATAAAAGCTAAAACATCTTAAATATTAAAATAGAAGGAGTACCATTTATTGTGCCAAAGGTGTTTATCACGGTCTATATGTCGAGGGAATTACCCCCAGGTAGGCGAAGCTGGGCCGAATGACCCTCAACCAGAAGGACAGGCCGGTTGGCCAGCTCCGATCGGTCAACTCTGAAGAGACCTCGTCTGGCCGGTCAACTAGAAGATCAAGACGGGTGGCCTACTCCATCCGGTCACCTCGGAATCAGTATCGGTTATCCGGAGTGTGTGACGATGAAGCTACAAGCACACCTCTGGATCCCTGGCAGCGCGTTAGATAAAGTAGGCGGCGCCCCTAGACTGTGCAGTAGCATGCCTCCGGCCCCCAGATGGCGCATCAGATAAAGTAGCGGCGCCTCTAGACTGTGCAATGGAACGTTTGTTGGGACCTACTGACTGGCCCCCACCAACTGGCCATGCCTTGTAAACTGCACCCCCAGCCAGTATATAAGGGTGGGTGGGGGGGGGGGGGCAACACCTCCATAACGAGGACCGAATGATCCAACCTTTCTCCTTCCTCCAGTTTCCCCCAATCGCCCGGCAATGGGAGATATATGGATGGCAGCCTGTGGATCGCCTGCTGGGGGTTGGTTGGAGAGCAAGTATGTGGAGGTAGCAATAGCGGCGGCTTGCAGTGTCTTGGGCATCATGTTTCCCGATGAGTCCATAGACATGAAGGAGGATTCTTGAGTGCTCTGGTGAATTCATGCATTTCTACCTCATTCATGTACTACGTATGGGAGCGTCGTGTGTGCGCCCCAGGGACGTAGTTTTTCCTTGATGAGGACCCGCCGATGGAGGATAACTCCGCATGTCGAGCACTCAACTCGCGGCCTTCTCCTATTGGAGGTTGCATTGCTATTGGAGGAGGTAGTGGTAGTCCATCAACTCCTCGCAAATCGCTTCGGGCCCAAGAGGCATTCCCTTTAGGGCTTGATTTATTCTCTCCAATTGATTAGTTGTGAGGTTGATGGTTTATCGTTCTGGTTCGCTGTCGTTGCCAGCCTGGCCACCAGTGTTGTCTCTGCCATTGACTCATTCACCACCGTCATCGTCCTCGGGTGCGTTGGTGACATGGGTATACCCTACAGGTACTCGAGCTTGGTATATACGGCCTAAATATGTAAAGGCCCATGGTGTCGCCAAGGCTCAAATGAAGGACTCGAGTAACCTACGGACTCTCGATTGCTTGAAGAACAAGAAGAAGCTAAAGATAGAAAGTTTGAAGGGGAAAACCCTAAC
Source organism: Avena sativa (assembly GCA_916181665.1). Lineage (NCBI taxonomy): Eukaryota > Viridiplantae > Streptophyta > Magnoliopsida > Poales > Poaceae > Avena > Avena sativa. Next base: position 30,868,027 of record OV702291.1, read on the forward strand.
TTGTAACCGACTCGACCTACTACCCGAGACCTAGCCTACCTATATAAAGGCTAGGAGGGGGCGGCGAGGAGAACACACGCAACCCTAGTTTCCACAACCCTCGCCAGATTGCATCTGCGCACTATTGTAATCTTCGATTCCTTCGATAATTCCACGAGCAGACAAGCAGGAGTAGGGACCTCTACGAGGCCTGAACCTGGGTAAATCTTTGAGTTCCCTGTGTGCTTTTTTACTAGCCGATAGATGTCTCCAGCGCTCCCTCCTTCTCTAAAACCCGAGTCCATAACAATGGGCATTGATGAGTTAAACCCTCGCCAATTGGCACCGTCTATGGGAAGATTACAAGGCGGTCAAGTGGAAAAAGAAAACGGGCTCGTCTGCGGCGACATCAAGAAGCGACTCCTCTGGCCACTCGAACAAGCCGCGGGTTGCTGGCCAGACGAACTGCATTCCGTGCTCTAGAGCCTACGCACAACTCCAAACAGTGCCACGGGCTACACGCCATTCTTTATGGTGCACGGAGCCGAGGCAGTGCTATCCGCCGAGGTACGATACAAGGCGCCGCGCGTGGTCGCTTATAGCGAACAGGAGTCATCCCTCGCACTCGAAGACTCCACCGACCTCCTTGACGAGGCAAGAGAAATCGCCGCGGAAAGATCAACGATCTACCAGCAGAACTTGCGCAACTACCGTAGTAGGAGGCTACGCCTTAGATCCTTCGTCGAAGGCGACCTGGTCCTACGACTGAAGCAGCAGGGACATCTCAAACTCGAGTCCCCCTGGGAAGGACCATACGTGATTACAGAAGTAATCCCATGTGGCGCCTATCGCCTTCAAGATTTAGAGACAGGAGTCGCATACTCCAACCCCTGGAACGTCGCACAACTGTGACGCTTCTATCCTTAGTTGTTTTTACCTTTCGATCACAAATAAGGCACTCAGCCAAGGCTACTTAGCCACACATTGTACTTCGTACTGTCCTTCGAATAAATAAAGCTAAGTGCCCCAAAACTCTGCGTTCTCCTTTATTTTTCCAATTTATCTACTCGGGGGCTATGCCATCCTATATACATTTGTTCTACGAACAAAAACGCGATATCCTGAGTAGCTGGCACATTAATCGAAACCCTTGACAATCAACCCAGCTGCAACGCACCTGACAGGTTGACAAGGGACTGAGATAAGAGCATGGCCAGGCTAACGAAAAGGACTCGCATAGTGCAACGCACTTCATGCTAACAAAGCTCTTTATACATATCCGACAATAAATTATATACAACATTTATACGAACTTTATAACACGGGTACACTTATGTGCAGGATACAAACTAAGCTACTACTGTAACAAGAGAACGTTGGTTTGTTCCTCAAAGAAGTCGACGATCTCTTCCGCTGGGTGATCCACAGTCTGGTAGTGCGGCACCATATTCCAGGCAGAACTTGCTGGAGGCGCAGGCGGCCCAGTCGCAATTGCCGCAACATCTACGTCAGGCCTATGCAGTCGCACCAGCGATAGAGCGGCCTTGGCACCAGCCACCAACTGTTGTCTCACACACTCGCGAACCGCAGTCAGGTCTTGAAACTTGGCAAGCAGGGCCAGCAAGCTCGATGGAGTAACATCCAGCGGAAACATCGTCCGATAAATGTTCTTCAAGCATGACTGCGACTTCTTCAGGAAGTGCAGCACTCGCGACGCATGATCCTGCAGGGTCGCCAGCGCAATCGCACGATCATGATCTATCCAGAAGTATCCACTCTCTTGAAGTTGCTCCTGGGTGAGATCATGGATACGAATGGCAATTCTATCCTTCTCATCCTGCGGATGACGCACGGTGACAACTACACGAAGCAGCAACAGCATCATAAGTACATCGCACCATCGCGAGTGACTACAAGGAAAAGATAAAAGCAAGCAAACTAACACTTGAATTGGTCGCCTAGCTGTGTCACCTCGCCAAGCAGATACTGCTCTCAGGCGGCGGTTTTCTCCGCCTTCGACTTCCATACATCCGCGTTACCCCGGAGCACGGGCAACTCACGCTCCAGCTGCTTCACGCGGTCACGCAGTCGCGAAAGCAGCGACAACTCATCTACCCTGGAGCGCGGCGGTGCCAAAGTATCATCAAGAGGCGGCGAGTCCTGAGTTTCCCTCAAAGGATCACTTCATGTACCCTACCACAAACCAAGATAGAAACAAATAAGACGACCAAATCAACACAAAGACAAAAGATTCAAGTGCATTCAAGACCAGCAAAAGTATCAGCAGATACACTCGCCAGCAGGCATGTTCTTAACAGAGGACATAAACTAGTTAACTATTACAAAGTCACTAAGGAGCGATTGGCTTCTTCGACTTCGACGGCTTCGGGGGCTTCATCGAGTCCGTGGCAGTATCAAATGCCACTGACTTTCCGCCAGCCCCTGATGCCGCAGCCTTTGCCGCCTTCTTGGCGCGTTGCAGCTCCTCAGAATACTTCGCAACCGTGTTTATCTGTTGCGGCCCATATTTACCACAAGCAGTCGCGAAAGGAGCAAAGACTACCTGCTGGCCGTCCACGCTAACAGGCATCGCCTTCGACACCGCGTTAGGATCAATCTCGACTCCGTGGGCCTGCACCATGGCAAGTGACATGGACGCGCCAGCCGCGCGGAGTGAGTTCTTGAAGCTGGAAGGAACACCCCCGGCGAGTGACTCCACTAGCTCGTCCATGTTCTCGATTAGCTCAGCCTTGGGCATCAGCTCCTCCCGGAGACGACTGAGAACGCCCTTAGCCTTGGAGAGCGTATCCTGAACGGCGGTGTTGCGGTCTTCGACTGCCGACAATGCACCCGCCAGAGCATCATCGTGACGAAGGGCCTGCGGGTCGAAGCTCAAATCGCCAGCATCTATACATAAATCCACACATGGACAAAGCATCAGCGCCAACGGCAAAAAGTCGAGCAGAGAAGGATAACGATATCCAAAGCAAAGTACCTGAGAGGGCCTTGGCAATCGAGAAAAGCTGTTCTTCGAACAACTTCTTCCTGGATGCGAAGGAGGCACGCAGATCCTCTTCGCGCCTCGTCACGTGCCGCGATTGCCTCATTGCGACCCTTCACAGCCGCGGCGAGGGTTTTCTCCATGGTGGCAGCGTTGCGCAGGAGGGCGTTATGATCAGCTACAAAACAGAAGGGATTGACTATCAGTCGACCATATAAAAGAAGAAGAAGAAGAAGAGGAAGTGAAAAACACTTACTTTCGACCACGCAATGACGCGTCTCCAGCATCGCATGCTGGCGGCCCATCACAATCACTTTCTCCGCCAAGTGCGCGGCCTCCTTCACAAGGAGCTATCGCATAACAAAGGATTAGCAGAAGCTATCGACTACAACATCAAAAAGAAGAAAAGCCTACACTTACGTGATCCTCCAATGACTCCAAAGTCGTTTGGTGCGCAGTCATCCGGGCAACCATTCGATGCTCCCCTGCATGAGGAAAACTGGAAGAGTTGTGCCTAGAGTGGGCCGCCAATGGAGGGGAAGGAGCACGCTCGACCTCTTTCTTGGCCTTTGAGGTCGCGACTCCTAATTCTTTCAAAAATTGGACGTCGCCAGAAGATGACGACACCTCTTGACTGCAAGACAAAATCCACATCAATAAAGGGCAAACCTAGAGACGAGCCAACAAGGGCAAAACAGAGAAGAACAAGTAAACTAGAAAACTTACCAATCAAACTTGTCAAAGTCAAAAGCGGGCTCCCCCGACTCTGACGAGGACTCCTTGGGCAATCGCATCTTCTTGCGAGAGGATGGTGCCACGACGCTCACAGGAATGGCAGGGATTGGCGACTCCGCACCAACACCTGCACCTTCCGGAGTCGAAGGAGACGACGCATCAGAATCCTTGCTGCGCGAACGCTTGCGAGTATCCGGACTACCGGACTCGGGGGCTTCCTCCTCCACATCAGATGGGACGGTCAACTCCGACTCGTCCTCTTCCAAGGCTTCGCGAGGGATAATCCCCTCAGGAAGAGGGGGCATATAAGGTGACACCACCCAATCGTGCATACAGACAACAAATTCAGCAAAAAGCAAGTAAACAACAAAGAAGCAATCGACAAACTAAGCTACTGCGTAGCACAACTATACCTCGGGAGGAGGATTAGCAGCATCAAATGGAGGAACAACTGGCTCCCTGGGGAGCACATCCTTGACGGTGTACTTGGTGACCAGCCGAACCCTTTTGTGCACCTCACTCGCGGACATGCCATCGGCAGACACGCGAGTGGCATCGTCAGCGCCAGTCCACTGAAACATGGGGTGGACTCTGGCCTTCAGGGGCTGGACACGACGGCGCAGCCAGGTGCGAATGAGGGCGCAGCCTCCCTCCTCTTTGCCGATGCGATTTTCGAGGTCACAGACACGCTCGTACAACACATATGTCTCCGCGGATTCGCCAGGCATGACTACATTTTTCCAGGAGCGCCTCCTCTTGCACGGCGTCGCAGGATCGAAAGGTGCGAGTCCGAAGTGCTCCCCGTCAGCCTTCTCATCGCGGACGTAGAACCACTTGTCCCTCCACCCTTGGACGAACGCTGTGAGCTTGATGTCGAAATAGGTGGCGGATGGGTCAACGTGAATTCCGCAACCACCTACATCGTATACTAAGGAGCCAGAAGCAGATTGGCGCTTCAACTTGAAGAGGCGCTTGAAGAGGCCGAAGTGCGGCTCGATTCCGAGCCAGCACTCGCAGAGGGTGATGAAGCAAGAGATATGGAGGATAGAGTTCGGGGACAGCTGATGGAGCTGAAGCCCGTAGAAACAAAGGAGGGCCCTAAAAAAGGATGCAGGGGCAATGAGAGGCCGCCAATGATGAATGCCAAAAACATCACTCGAAAACTAGCGGGAGGAGAAGGAATTGTCTCACCGCCGGGGACGCGCGCGTCGGCGACTGCGTCGGACAGCACTCCGTCTTGGCGAAGAAGACGGAGATCCGATGACTTGATGATGGAGGGACGCCACGCGCCATTCGTGACGCGGGTGCCCGTGCCCTTCTTCTTCCTGCCTTTCTTCTTCGCCGCAGCAGCGGTAGCCGCGGAATCAGCCACAGCACCTCCCTTCTTCTTCCCCATTGCGCGGCGACGATGCGACCGAAGGAAGTAGCTCGGAAATGAGCGGAGCTGGTCCAGCGTCATGGAAGAAACGAGCGCAGAGAAAGCAGAGGAGTAGCGGCAATAGCGATGAAAGCAAAGGATGAATGAGAGCAGATGAGAAATTACCGTCGTAGCACCACTACTTAACCCCTGGAAGATGCAATCCAACAGCTCAGAAAAACCCTACTGAACGCGTGGCAAACATCGTGCTAGACACGTGGAGGAGTGGAAACGCCAACCGTCCCCCCACTGTTCCCATTACGTGCGGAAATCGAGGAGGCGCAGTTAAAATAAAAGATTACGCATGCCTAGTCAAATCAAAGTCAGGAGTGGGACCCACTACTCGTCACATCCTGTCAAACTCGCTCACGCGGGCAACTGATGTCATGACATCGTCAGCACTGGCGTCATTAAATCTACGCAACAGAAGACTTCAACTAGTTTAGTCCTTGCTTGAGACTTCGACTCCACCAAGCAGGTCGCGCACCCTACGATTTTTCTTTCTTCTTTTTCAGGAACATGGATAATCAAAACAAACCCAACCACTCGAAGCATGGCTTGACTATGGACATGGGTTACTCCCATAGGGAGCGCCAGAAGCAAACTCGACTGAAACAAGCAAACAAAAGACGACAGCAGTCGCAAAAGTTACTTAGTCCCTGCCTGAGTCTTCGACTCAACCAGGCACTCGGGGGCTACTCCCATAGGGAGCACTGGTCGCGCACCCTATGATTATTTGTACTAAGTACTGTGTGTTGATAACATCCACACTCGAAGTTTATGGCGACACCGCCTCATTTCCCTACAAAGAGACTGCGTCTCCTGGGTCACCCGAATCGTCTTCGCGATGATAAAATTTCGGATGCCGCGCTTACAGCGTGAAGGTAAGACCTGGATAAGGCCTGACAACGCATTTGCTGCGCACTACCAGAAATATATCCGTGCCTATAGGTACGATGAATATGCCTTGACAGACGCGTCGAGTGCTCACACCCATATAACTGGAATTCGACTCCTGTAAGACCTCCACGGCTTGAGTCGAATTACACCAGCACTTTTCCGGATTCGAGTCCGGGGACTCGAATCCGACTAGATTACGTTGTTTCACCCTAAGGTGGTTAACTGATACCGATACTTCGGTTAAATCAGGCACGCACATCAACAATCCCTATGGCACAAACAAAGCAGTCGAAATATACTCATTCATGCACTCGAAACACTTTAAAAAGTCCCTAGTCGAATCTGCGATTCCACTGGACACTAGGGGGCTACTGACATGGGTATACCCTACAGGTACTCGAGCTTGGTATATACGGCCTAAATACGTAAAGGCCCACGGTGTCGCCAAGGCTCAAATGAAGGACTCGAGTAACCTACGGACTCTCGATTGCTTGAAGAACAAGAAGAAGCTAAAGATAAAAAGTTTAAAGGGGAAAACCCTAACTTGTAACCGACTCGACCTGCTACCCGAGACCTAGCCTACCTATATAAAGGCTAGGAGGGGGCGGCGAGGAGGACACACGCAACCCTAGTTTCCACAACCCTCGCCAGATTGCATCTGTGCACCATTGTAATCTTCGATTCCTTCAATAATTCCACGAGCAGACAAGTAGGAGTAGGGACCTCTACGAGGCCTGAACCTGGGTAAATCTTTAAGGCCCCTGTGTGCTTGTTTGCTAGCCGCTAGATGTCTCCATCGCTCCCTCCTTCTCCAAAATCCAAGTCCATAACAATGGGCATTGATGAGTTAAACCCTCGTCAGTTGGGGTTGACAACAACACACAAGTAGAGGGTTGGGTAGATTTTGCTTCTGTGGCTCTCAAGGTCAGAGCCGACGTGATCGCTTTCCACGAGCGGATCACTCAGATTGGAACCGCAACAAGTGTTGCTGCTAGTGCGGTAGATTGATGACGAGGCAGCATTCTCGTTGAGGGTGCCGAGGGGGGTGGGATCCATGATGCAGATGCAATTGACGGTGATGTCGACTGTGTAGGAACCAAGCAGATCTGGTCCAGGAGACAAAGAGTGCCCACCTTGTCGATGCGGAAGTTCAGATCGCCGATCATCACATTCATTCCAGCATCGACGGAGTCGAATGCCGTGCACGTGGCCAACGAGTGGAGGGTGAAGCTGAAGGAGCCGAGACATATCTTCTCCTCAGGAAGTAACGAATCGTAGATCATCGGTGATGGAACCGTCGAAGTCGTAACATCAACACACGGGTTTCCCACAGACAACGCCAATCTATGTGGGGTCTCCACGACAATGCCCATACTTGATGGAGGGTTTTAGAGAAAGAGGTATGCGTTGGAGACTTCGTCCGCTAACAAAGAAACAACAGGGATGCGAGTTTACCCAGGTTCAGGACCCCTGAGGGAAAACCCTACTCCTGCTTGTCTGTTCTTGATTGATGGAGAAACCGAAGGTTACAACTTCACCGAGATGGCTTGTGGGTGCGCAAATTAGATCTCGCGTGTTTTCCATGAGATCTAAGGTGTTCTCCCTGGTGGCCCCTCCTAACCCTTATATGGGAGGCTAGGTCTCGGGTACCATCCGAATCAGTTACAGATCGGATTCTATCTCTAAGTTTCCTAGTTTAGGAGCTTCTTCTTGCTTGTCACGCCATGAGCCAGTGTCCGTATGGGTTTCGTGTCACCCGAATCTTCATGGACTTCAGTGATCTCAACAAATTATTGCGTGGGCCTCCCTCTGGGCTAAACCAAATAGGCCAAGGGTGATTGCCCGTTGGGCATACCTATGTCAGTATCCGAGCATTCGACAACATGGAAAACCTTCAGGACATACATGATTTTGAATATGAGAAACATGGCGGGACTGCATTCAGGTCTTCTCTCAAGAGGATGCATCTCCTTGGTCACATGCATCTGCGAGGTGACGAGACACCTTCATAAGTCTTGACCCATCCAAACATTCGTAGTCTCGAGGTCTATGAGTACGGTACATGTTTGATTTGATCAATCTATAATTTGTTTCGGGAAAGAGAAATACACTTTTCGAATTGGTGTCGGATTTTTTAGTAAGCATTTTTGACTATTCACATTCATGCTTGGACCAGTAGGTCAGTGGCGGAGCTAGTCAAGAATACCAAGGGGCAAAACCAAAAATATGGATGTTTCAGGGGGTGGGGGTGGTTTAGCCCCACGGACCATGCATGTCAATCCGCCGGTGCACCAGGTTATCGTAGTATAATTTTGATACCATTTGATTAATATTTAGAAGCGATGTTACTGATTATAATTTATAACTACTACTGCTAGTCAAAATTATATAGAGAATTCACGGCCTAGATTTTAACCCTTTTGAGCTTTGTTTGGGTGTACATCATGGCTTAATAAATAACTAATCTACAATTTTTTATTTTTCTGTGGAAGGCAATAGTACGGATGTGTATGTATGTATGTGTATGTATGTATGATGTTTGTAATGATTCCTGGCCCTCTTTTCGTGCAGAATAGCGGCACCAAGAGAATGGTGCAGCAAAGCGCACGCTTATTTCCTTGAATATCTTTCATGTTCTCCATGGGGTTTTTGTAATTTGAATAAGCCCGCCTAACCAGCGACACGGGGGCGACCACCCCGCTGCCGGCCCTCGAGCCCCTCGCTTCTCTCCCCATCTCTGCTTGTTGCCACTGGAGGACCTGGGTAGTAGATTGGTTTCCTTCTACCACAACTGTCCATGACAACCATATGACCTTGCAGGCTAATGACTTTTGCACAAAGATTTCAGACAGAGATTCAAGGTTTTCCTCCAAGTATCAATCCCGGCGAACGACATGTCTCCCCGTCCTCTCAGGTGCGATGCTGTATCCCCGCGGTGGAGGCGCCCCTGCTGATGTCCTGGGTGCTCCGTGCCCGTTCGGTCTTCTGGCCTGTGCGTGTCTGGATCCTCGGCTTCAATGGCGGGTTGGCACGATCTTGCCTACGACGCCGGCTGCTGGGCACCATGGTGGTGTCGGCGGTCGTCTAGGTGGCGGTTGGCTAGATCGCACCATCCAGTCATGTCCGGGATCTCGAATAAGGTGGCGGTCCTAGGGGTTCCTCCTCCCGCCGAGATGAAGACTGGTCGGATGCATGTCCTTATTGATTCGGTTGTTGTGGCGTGTTAGAAGGCTCTCCCAGCGAACTCCACTAGGCGACTCATGCCTAGAAATTGCTGGATCGGGAAATTCGGTCGTGTGCACCCGTGTTTTATTCTGGCTGTTTGGTTTTAGAGGGAGCGCTTTGAAGCTCTACTGGCTGTTAATATCGTGGGGCGTGTTCTTGTTCCATGGTACTGGCGGAGAAGGTCATGAAAGCCGTGATCTAAGGACTAGCAATGACGGAGAAGAGCATGTTCTCGTTTCATGGTGTTGCCTTGAAGTAGATATCATATGATAGAAGTAGCATCACAAAGCCGTACAAATATGCATTAGAATATCATTGTAGCACATACAGACTACGTGCCTTGAAGAAGAGCAAGTAGTACTAGTGAAAATTGGTGTCGGAATAATGCCTAGAAGCAGATATCATACTATAGTAAAAGTAGCATCACAAAGCATACAAATATGCACTAGATTATTAGTGTAACACATAAAATTTAAAATGCTGGCAAATTTTTGCACTACTCCTGCTAATAATTAATTAAACATATGACGATCACTTGTCCTCTCAGCGGACTAGTCAGTAGTCACTAAGGGACACCTTGTCCAGTATCTCCTTCATTAGCAGAGGACAGGTTGCCACCAAATGCTTAAAACCATCGGTTTCCATGACATCTCGTAGCACCTTCCGTGAAGCCATAAACTCAAGGCATGCTTCCTGGACATCCTTACAGTGATGTTGTTCCGCTAAAACCAATGTGGTTGCAACCGTCTCTACGTCAATGGTCTCGCAGAGCTTGCCCTCACACATCACCCTTAGCTTCTCCACTCCATATCGATCCGCGGCGACCAACAGGTGCTGCAACCTTGCGGACTTGCCTTCTTTGGAGTGCTCGTCATCTAGTACCATGGAATCTGTATATATAAAGTGGAGAAGCGCCTCGAAGATTTGTGGCTCAATGTCGTCAACCTTGATATAAGTTGTTGTCTTCTCCTTCATTGGGCCAAAGAGCTGCGCCTTGAAAACCGGAGACCGTGCGGCCAACAAGCATCTGTGGGCGCGGAACAACTGGCCGCACACGCTGAACGTCACATCTGCTCCTTGTGTACCCTTCCACATCTGCAGAAGATGGTCAGCGAGGTTCGGCTGTGGAAGCGCATCGTCTTCAATGATGCATTGTTGTTCTTTCGTCACGGTGAGAACGCACCGTATGATGACCAGGTTCCCGCTGTTGGCATGCGAGAACGATTTCAGCTTGGATTTCTCGACGAATTTGGTATAGCCCCAGTCGTAGGTCGGCGGAGAGATAGTACCCTTTGTGGCAAAGTAGTGGTCGGTTACCTTTACATTGCCCTCTTTCCCCATCAGCACATATAGGGTGAACTTGGTTCTCACACCGTTGGCACGGCTGACGCAATATAAGAAGGCCGACGACGCGTTGCCGTCGCCGCCGCCCGCTCGCAGTCCGTCGGGGAAGAATCTGATGGACCAATCGTAGCCGGCGAGACGGAACGTGCTCGAGCTGACGAACTTGCCGACGCCCATGCCGTCGAGCTGGAGGTAATTGGCTACCTCGAAATCGTGGGTCGCGGTGAAGCTCTCCTTGATGCGTCTCCACGGCGGCGTCTGGGGTAGTAGGCTGTGGACATGGTTAGCTGGAGGCGTGGAGTTGTTGTTGGCCATGTCAAAGATCATGTTGGGATTCGCCAATAGATCAATTACGAGTAAAACTGGATGAACATACACAGGCTAAAGAGCTTTTTTGCTAAGGGCACCTGTGGCCCGCCGGTATTTTTTTCCCCTTGTGCTTATATACGCGCGCCTAGGTACATGTTTGTTGAACACGACCCAGACCATAATCTGAAGTTCTAAACCTACACGAACCTAGTATCCTTGCACCACGGACTCTTTAACACGGCAAGCTACCAAACATATATAGTACCTTTCTTAATTTGACTTCCTAACATAACACGGCTAGTACTCCTAGTCGCACATGGACTCGAGGCTCGGCTAAGAAACTAACTACACTAACGTATCCTACAACTACATGGTGACTACTTGTTCGTAAGGTGTCAAGTGTAGAGATGTAAGGGGCACACCACTTAATCCCGTGTAATACCGTTTATTATTACTTTAAATTCAATAAAGTTTGCTTTTCCCAGAAAAAACTAATCAGTTGTATAAACAGGATTTGCGGATGTCATTTAGACGCCATTTACATCCCTAGTCAAGTGGGATCCTACCAAAGTCCCACTTCTAATTCATTTGCCAAGTCCTATTTTAAATTTTGCTCAAATTTTGAACTAGAATTGGCAAATGAACTAGAAGTGGTATTTTGATGGGTCCCACTTGACATCCTACTTGTTGAAAACATTAGAAATTTATCACATGATTTAATCCATGAATATAGTAGAAAATACATGACTAATGATATAGGAATAAAACTAGTCATGCAATCTAACGGATAAAGTGCATGAAGCAAGTCTAAACAAATTGCTATGGATATTATAAGAAATATGATTTGCAGTATAAGGCGCATGATCTGAACAAAGAGGATGAAGATATCGTACAGTGCAGAAGAGGCACCGGGTGTGTTGACGTTGGTGTTGTTGTCAGCCATGTCGTTGAAGAGGTGGTCGGCGTCGGGGAAGTAGTCGTTTGGGGAGAAGTCGTTAGCGTATGTGAAGGAATATGTGATGAACCTAGTAGTCGCGAGACAACGCTCTCCCAAAAACCTTATCGTCCTTCTTCCGTATATGACTCGAGAGACGGGGTTACAGAGGCCTACTATCCCAGCTCGCGGTGCATGCCGCAAGACGGGATGGGGAAAACTTAGAGACTGCCTAGTGCTATGGAACTAGAGGCGGTGTGTTGTGGCATGTCTAAGGAGAGGATCAACCTCTCACTCTCATAGGAACGAGATATATATGGGTACATGCAGCGCAGAAGGTGAAATGAAGAGGCGGGAGACAAACTAAATAGGCAGTGGCCGAAGCCGGGCAACCTCCACTGAGTTTATATTAAAACTCCACTAGCGCAAAATGTTTCATCTTTTGTGCGTGGTTCACATTCTTGCGTGGCAAAAGAGAGACAACTCGAACATGAGGCATATGTGCATATTTGAATAATGCAATCTCGTTGCAACATGTTCTGGACACCTATTGTACAAACTCGGGACAAATGGTGAGTGTAGAAAAATCTAGTATCTATTTTAGTCCCAATACTAATATTGAGGTGAAGATACAGGTATGTGATACCCTGCATATCAATACTGAAGCTCTCTCTGACAAGTATTTGGGGCTACCTGCAATTGTTGGAGTGGACATGCATGAGCGATTGTTTCTTGCACTTTGTGGAGAGAGTCCTACAAAGAATTAAAGGATGGAAAGGAAAATTATTATCAATTGGATGAAAGGAGATCTTAATTAAAGCGGTCATCCAGACAATTCATGTTTATGCCATGTCGGTTTTTCTCCTACCATAGAATATCTGCAAAAAAACATGGACGCTATATCTCAATTTTGGTGGGGTGATGATGATAAAGGTAAGAAGATGCATTGGTATGCTTGGTGGAAACTATGTTTTCCCAAACAAGAAGGTGGCATGAGTTTTAGAGATCTCCACTCTTTCAATCTTGTCATGCTTGCAAAACAGGTTTGGAGATTAATTGATGATCCAAATTATTTATGTGCTCAAATTCTTAGAGCTAAATACTACCCCACAGGAGACATTATAAAGGCAGGACCCAAGTCGGGCTCCTCTTTCACTTAGCAAAACATAGTGGCGAGGATTCAAACTTTTAAAAGAGGGTGCATATGGCGAGTTGGTAACGGTGAATCGATTGAGATCTGGAAGGATCCATGGATTCCCAATAGTCCTGATCATAAAATTATCTCACCTAGAGTTGATTGTGTGCTAACAAAAGTTTATGAATTAATTGATCCAACTACAGGAAATTGGGATCATGAACTTATTCAAAGTCTGTTTCATAATATCGATGCTACAAGGATCTTGCAGATCCCCCTTAGCTCTAATGCCTTTGAGGATTTCCTTACATGGAACTATACGGGCATGTTCTCGGTACGGTTAGACTACCATGTGGAGTGGAAACATCAGTTTAATGGGATCTTTTGTAGATCACTAATTAGTGGTACCTCTCTGAATAATTCGACGTGGAAAATTCTTTGGAGTTTAAATGTTCCAGCAAATGTAATTTTTTTCAATTGGCGGGTACTCCATGGTATTCTGTCCCCGAAGGAAATTCTGTTCAAACGTCATACCGGATCTAATGGTACCTGTCCAATATGTAGACGCAAGAGGAAGCTGAGGGGCCGAGAAGCCCTGACAAGTCCCCCAGGACCAAGAAACTTGCTGGGTCGGGAACCTGGCTCACCCCTACTACGGTCTTAGAGCTACCTGCAATCTCCCCTGCAGCACTGGAAGGCTGATGCAAAAAGTAGTTTGGTTTTCTTTTGTTTCCTTTTTTCTGTTAGCTTTTCCTGTTCGACCGAACATGAGAGCTTGTATGGACTCTGAACTGTTGTTTTTGTGGTTTCATTTCAATGAAATGGGACCGGGGGAGCCCCCCCTGTCACTCTGAAAAAACCTGTCCAATATGTCTATCTGCTCCGGAGGATTTAAAACATATGCTATTTTACTGTCAACGGGCAAATAATATCTAGAAGGAACTTGGACTAGAGACCTTAATTGCAAATGCTAGTACCGGACGGGACCAATTTTTTTGGAAACTTTGCTGAAAGCTTCACCGACTCAGGTTCCAGGATACAGTTCTATTAAATCCCATAATCTCATTGTGGTGGCAGCATGGTATATCTAGTGGCTTCGGCGCAGACAAACTCATGGGGAGCATACCCCTCCTATCCGTAATTGCATTACTTCTATTTGTGCCCTTACTGCAAATGCTGGAAATAAAGTATCGGAGGAGTATATTCCGGTGAAAGATATGTGGTATAAGCCACATGGAAATCAAGTGAAACTAAATGTTGATGCAACTTTTTTTGCGGAGGATCATTGGGGTGCTTCAGGAGCTGTAGTAAGAAACAGCCAGGGGGTTTTGTGGCGGCGTCTTCAACTTTCATACCGCATGTTTCCACTCCTGCTATGACTGAGGCTCTTGCTATGCTTCATGGTCTCTTGTTTGTCAGCTCGCTGGGGTATCACTCCGTTTTGGCTGAATCAGATTCGTTGGAGATCATCAATTTATGCTCAGGGCAAGACCACGTATGGAATGATGCGTATAGAATGATGCGACTGCAGTTTATGCAGAGATTGTGGCTTGTGCTGGAGGTTTTGGGAAGATCGAATATAGCCATTGTGGGAGTGAGTTAAACAAGGTTGCTCACATCTTAGCTAGGTAATGTTTCATTTCTAAAATTACATGTAATTGGGTCGATGATCCCCTGCTTTCCTCTTGCAACCCCTCCTAAACGATGTAACTATTGTATTACTTTGAAGAAGCAAGTTCTAGATGTACTCTTTTTCTTCTAGGGTACCTAAGAGGCTGGGAGGTTTTTAATGAGGCGGTTTGCTGGCTTAATATATTGTGTTTTTACCTTAAAGAAAACTTCTTATAGGGTCGCCTCTTGTATTATTCTTGCTCTAACACGCGTCTTGCTACTTTGGAAAGAGTAGAGCACTTGGTAAATCATCGGTGCATCCCATTATGTTTGTGGTTGCATGGACATTTATCCATTTACAAAACTTTGGCGGCCACCCAAAGATAAAATCCATGTCCATTTTATACAATAGCTTTTCTGGCACATCTACAAGGAAGACAAACTAACAATGTAGATATTTGTAATAGGAGTAATTTATTTCATCCTAGCAACACACATAGTCTTATCTACTTCTTCCATGCGAAAAGGATATTGTCTAACAAACTAGTTGCTAGGATTGAAATAAACTCCCGTCCCGCATCGCCTCCCCGCGGGCGACCGAGGCGGCGCCCTCCTCTCCTCCCCCGACCTCTCTCTCCTGTCCCTCCCCCTGTTGCCGCTGGCATGCACCGTGGGCGAAGCCCGGGTGGTTGCGGCGGTAGCGAGATGTTCCTTCCTTCCCCGCGCGCAGGAGGGCTCCGCGGGGGTGCCTCGGCCTGTGGCGGTGCTCCGTGGAGGCAGGGTCTCGGCCAACAGTGGAAGGCATGTCACGACAACGGGTACTGACTGCATGCGGCGACCGACACTCTGAAGGCAGGCGGTGGATGGCTGGGCTTGCGGGCTAGATCTTAGCCCATTCGGGCCCAATCTGGGCCACACGGGCCTGGCTGGTGCGTGTACCGGCAGGCACATATGTGTTGGGGTGTGTGCGCTCGGCAACACCTCCTCGGCCCTGGGCAGGGCCGAAGGCGCCAAATCCGGGTCAGGCGGGCCTAGGTCTAGCAGCCGTCCCGCACATGCATGAGGCTCTTCAAGGGTGACTTGTGGGCGACACGGAGGTGCCGGGTCTGCCGTACTCGTCGCCCTTCTTGATGCGGCCCGTCCTACGGACGCTCCTACATCTACACCACCGAGTCCCCCAAGTGGACCGATGACCCGTGCCCGAGCCAAGCTCCTTTAAGATAAGGTGAATTCGCTCCTCTCATCATGTGACTTTGACATACACCTGGATGGCTTGCTACTTCATACCACTACTCTGTGCATCATCAGGTATGAACCCCCCGCCGCGTCGACCCACGAGCCCTGAAGCTGCACCTGTCCTGAAGCTGACTGAGCCGGAGTGTCCGCCCGGAACCAGCCGGAGTGTCCGCCCGGAACCAGCCGGAGTGTCCGGCGCGACTCGGCCGGAGTGTCCGGCCTGCCCCAGCCCCAACCTGGCATGGACATTCAGAAGGCCAGTTCGGACACTACCCGGACACTACCCGGAGTGTCCGGCTACCCCGGACTGTCCGGTCACTCCGACCCGGACTGTCTGGCCCAAGTGATGGGCCTGCGAGCCAACAGCTGGGCCCTGGGCCCATGTACCCCTCTATTTCGCACCAAACCCTAGTTTTATGCCCAAACTACCCCTGAACTTGTGGTTGGCCTATACATAGAGCCCCCACCTCTCATTGTATCCCTTAGGCATAGATGATAGACTAAAGAAAACCCCCTTTGTGGAATCTCTAGTTTTGCCTCATCCTCTTCTACCAAAGGGGATCGACTATCGTCACAACCTCGTTGGAGTTTGCATCGCGCCTCCCTCGTTGTACAAGGCCTTGGCATCGGTGTCCCTTTGCCAAGACGTCAAGACCCTCTCCAAGGTGTTCTTCCCTCTCTGCGTGGGATCGAGGGAGTACGTTTTCCTTGCGAGGATTCTATCGGACCGGTGGCCACCGGTGAGAGCAATCGGCCTTGTAT
This sequence comes from Avena sativa, assembly GCA_916181665.1. Lineage (NCBI taxonomy): Eukaryota > Viridiplantae > Streptophyta > Magnoliopsida > Poales > Poaceae > Avena > Avena sativa. Next base: position 30,884,615 of record OV702291.1, read on the forward strand.
CGTGTGTGTTTTGCGTGGCAACACTTGAGAGCAATCTTTTTCTTGGAACATCAAATATGTGGTACTTATTGTGCATATCTTGTAGCCCACCAATTTATTGCAATCGAACTAGCGTCTCTCCTTGCACTTGTGCGACACGAGCTTATAGTCTTTTCTAGGTAATCATTTGGTTCTTAGCTCACTTTCTTCGTCGCACAAGTCCCATTTATCCCACCGTGTGTGTTTCCTTGTATATAATTCCTATCTTGTGGATTGACTTGTTTTGCTTTATGATCATTATGGTTCTTTACTTGCCATTACAACATCTTGAGTTCGGATTGGTTCTTGACATGCCACCCTCCATACCTATCCACCATAAGCTTTGTGTGTGTGTGTTTTAGTGGTTAGTTGGTTTTGGTGTTCCGCGTGAACTTCACTTTGCTTGGTTTTGATTGCTCTCAAGTGTTGCCACTTGCATGGTACTATCTTCCAAGGTAAAGTAAGGTTTGACATTGCATCTCTAACCTCCTACCACTTCCATATACACCACTTGGTCTTGTGAATCATGTCTAGGGACTCCGGAACCGAGGATGATATCTATGAAGAATCCATGATGAGCCACCACGACTACGACTCCACAAGTATAGAGGACATGATGGAGCACTACACCGACAATGGCTCCGCATGCTTTGAGGACTCGGAGCATTGCACTTATGACGGCTCCACATGCATGGAAGACATGGAGCACGTCATCAACTATGTCTCCTCAAGCATGGAGGACTTGGAGCTCTACATCGACAATGGCTCCTCATGCATGGAGTACATGGAGCACTACACCGACAATGGCTCCACATGCTTGGGTGATATGGAGTACTACATCAACAACGACTCATCAAGCATGGATGACTTCGAGTGCTACAACGACGATGCCTCACCAAGCATGGAGGACATGGTGAGCTTCACCCACTTCGAGGGCTCTTCCATGAGCCATGAAGAATACCTCCACCGCTTGGAGATGGAGGACTACTATGCCAAGCTAGCGGAGACGCATCATCAAGAAACCATGACCTTCAAGGCCAAGCGTGCCACACCAAAGGGCACCACCTAGTTTGATGATCCACCTCCAAGGCGTCAAGCGCTACCACCTACATGGCGTCATGGGTCACCATCTCCAAGGCAGCGAGCGCCATCACCTCCAAGCCGTCAAGCACCACCATCTCCAAGGCGCCAAGAACCACCATCTCCAAGACGCCAAGCAAGGCCACCTCGAAGGCGTCATGTGCAACAACCTCCTAGGCATCAACTGCCACCAACTACAAGAAGAGCGGCGCCCCAACATGACCTTCCAAAAGAGGCGCCAAGAAGTAAGAATCTTCATCAACATACATCCTCTCGTGATCATCACCAACATCAAGAGGATAAAAGACGTTGTTCAAGGCATCTTTGCCATGAAGACGAAGAATACATGTTGAGCACTATCCATAATGCTCAACCAAGCTCAAGAAGGCACCACCATCACAAGAAGAGTGCCAAGGACAAGGAGCATCGTCGCGAGCGTCATATGGATGATCAAGTGCGCCATCTACATCAACCTTTGGCAAGGCACGCCAATGACCTCCATCAACACCATCATAAGGCACCTTCAACTACTCGTGCCACCACCAAAATGGCACCAAGAGCAAGCTCTCCTCCACGCCATCAAGCTTCAACACCAAGACTTGACGTCCTAGATGACGCATGTAACTTCATGGAGGAGGAAGATGAAGACCTCTACTTCGCCAAGTTGGACGAGTACGTCAAGAGGACTACACAAGCCAAGGTGCAATATGGCGACGACAAGGTCGAGAATGGTGAGCATGGGACTTTCCCTTCACCAAAGGAGGCACAAGGAGTTGAGAGAGCCGAGCCTACCCCCATACGCTTGAGTGATGATGTGGTACCAATCCCATGTGAGTATGAGAGCCACTTAGCCCACTTGAGTGAAAACAAGAGTGAGATGAGTGACTCCACCATATGTGAGATTGAGTGCTTCCCCTTGGAGGGCATGAGTGATACACCGAGTGAGTTGACAGTGGTAGTCGATAGGTCATGTGAGACCACTTTGATTTCTAACGACTTACCCTCTACCTCTAGTGTGTTTCCTCATGATGTGCTAGGTTCCAAGGAGCAAGAAATGCCAAGCTTGGAGATGATGATGCCTCCAACCGAGAAGATGAACATGGTGGAAGAAGCTAAGGCCATCCCCATACAAGAAGAAGAAGTCGCCCACATGGAGGCCAATGCTACCACAACACCCACTTCATATGAGAGGTATGAACAAGGTAAAAATAAGGGTGTTGATGATGCCATGATCCTACTAGTGGACATGATGACTTGTGATGATTGGCATGCTATGGATGATGTTTGTGATATCACATATGCTTCATTGATATTTCCATGTGATACGTTGCCTTTGCATAATGTTGAGCATGTGAAATTTTTTGATTGTGAGGATGTTTCCATAGACATGCCATGCTCTAAACATTATGTTGATGATATCATTGCTTGCACTTTGTTGAAAAATTACTCTTTCCAATGTTTTGCTTGTAATGATGTTACCAATGGTACCCCTCGAACCATGATTTGTCATGAATGTTTTACAATCTCTCCCGTTGCTTGTAATGAGTTGAATAATTGATCTTTCACTTGTTTTTCTTGCAACAATAATTCTCATATGGTTTATATTGAGATGGCCCCCATAGCTTTCTAAAATTTTGGAGATTTTGATGACTTCCATGATAAGCATGTTCCCCACTTGCATACTCACCATGCACCTATGTTACACTTGATTGACACTAATGGTGATGTGCACAAGAAGAGATATGTCATGATGGATGATGTATTTCTCTACCATGCACACACATTCTTCCTTTTGTGTATGATGTGTGTAGGTACCCGCACAAGAATGTCAACCTCGGTTGAGCATGAGTTGACAAAAAGAGCTCTAGAGAGCATCCCCCAAGTGAGTTCAAGATCGAACCCAGCTCTGATACCTTTTGCATGCTTTGCATCTTTCATTTTGACAAATTACTGTTTTATATGGTTTGATTGCAAGCATGTTGATGGTATTCTTTCACCTTGTGACAATCATGCCTCGTTGCTATTGGATATTGATGCTTTGTGTGTTGCCACAAAAATGTTGAACAATTTCTCTTTCCGATGTTTTGTGTGCAACCATAATGCCATTTTGAGCATGTATTGTCATGAGAGCTTCCAAATCTCTCGTATTGTTGTTGCAACAAACATAAAGACCACTTGCTCTTTCATATGGTTTGTTTGCAAACATGTTGTTTTTGCTTCCGCTTGCGATACTCATACCCCCATGATTTTGGATTTTGATGATATGTGTATGGCATCCAACATATTGAACAATTGTTCTTTCCAATGATTGGTTTGCACACATAATGATGTTGTTTTGGATATCTTTCCTCATGTGTTTTTGCCGAATTCTCCTAGCTTTGCATCAAAGATGTTGATCAATATTTTAGTCAATTGCTTTGAGTGCCACACTAAGATGTTATATGGAGTTTTTGAGTTCCCACATTTGGATGATGTTTAATTAACTTCCATGCACTTTGACCTTGCATACGCATTTTGTTTGCGATACTTGAGTTGTGCTAATAGTATTGTGAACAAGAATGGACATGCCACAAATGACATGCTCCTCTATCACACACAAACATATGTTGCTTGGTCTTTGTTGTGTGAAGGTACAATTGCATACGTGTCAACCTCTATAGACAAAGAGTTGACAAGACGAATCGAAGAGAGTTACCTAGAGCTACCCTTCAATGAGCTATCTCTACATCATAAGGTGACTTCCTTCTAGTTGAGGACTCATACTATAATCTTCATGCATTGGCTACTCTTTGAGTGTTGCTTCGCTTTTGTTGTGAGCTTTGTAGGCTTTATGGAAGGTGAAGGAACATTGAAGAGTTGCCACATCAAGCTTCTCAAGGACGACTATATGGTGAACCCCAGGATCAAGAAGGTCTCTCGACATCATCTTCTTAGGATGAGCATGAAGAGTCGAGGACGACTCTTTTTGAAGGGGGGGAGCTGATGTGGCCCGTCCTACGGACGCTCCTACATCTACACCACCGAGTCCCCCAAGTGGACCAATGACCCGTGCTCGAGCCAAGATCCTTCAAGATAAGGTGAATTCGCTCCTCTCATCATGTGACTTTGACATACACCTGGATGGCTTGCTACTTCATACCACTACTCTGTGCATCGTCAGGTACAAACCCCCCGCCGCGTCGACCCACGATCCCTGAAACTGCACCTGTCCTGAAGCTGACTGAGCCGGAGTGTCCGCCCGGAACCAGCCGGAGTGTCCGGCACAGCCAGAGTGTCTGGCGCGACTCGGTCAGAGTGTCCGGCCTGCCCCAGCCCCAACCTAGCGTGGACATTCAGAAGGCCAGATCAGACACTACCCGGAGTGTCCGGCTACCCCGGACTGTCTAGTCACTCCGACCCGGACTGTCCGGCCCAAGTGATGGGCCTACGAGCCAACAGTTGGGCCCTGGGCCCATGTACCCCTCTATTTCGCACCAAACCCTAGTTTTATGCCCAAACTACCCCTGAACTTGTGGTTGGCCTATATATAGAGCCCTCACCCCTCATTGTATCCCTTAGGCATAGATGATAGACTAAAGAAAACCCCCTTTGTGGAATTTCTAGTTTTGCATCATCCTCTTCTACCAAAGGGGATCAACTATCGTCACCACCTCGTTGGAGTTTGCATCGCGCCTCCCTCGTTGTACAAGGCCTTGGCATCGGTGTCCCTTTGCCAAGACGTCAAGACCCTTTCCAAGGTGTTCTTCCCTTGTATCGTGTGTGTTTTGCGTGTTCTTCGCGAGGTGTGCGTCCGCTTTCGCTACCTTCTCCCTTTCCCCTCGCTTTCCCATCGATTTGACCACGAGATCCGTGAAGATCGGGCCACCCACGGGGTTACCCCATAACACTTCTGCTACCCGTGGGATGACGACGGTTGCCTCTGTCCATGTCGTTGAGCTCGTGGTGGTTGTGATTGTTGCGCTGCAGGTGCGAGAGCGTTCCTCAGACCGAAAGTGGGTCGACATGCCCGGGTGAGCTCGGTGACGACGGAGTTGTTGCTTGGTAGAAGGAATCTGCAGTGCTGATGTATCTTCTAGTGGACTGAGGAGTGGGGCCTAGTGCCGGGGCTGGCGTGTACGGGGGCACCCTTGCTGCAGTGCGGCGGTGGGGCTTCACGAGCCTATTCGGGCTCAGCCAGGCCTGGTTTGTCATGCTGCTACATCCTGTTGGCTACCGCCTTTTCAGGTGGTGGAGGTAGTTCTCTCCTGCGTGCTGATGTCATGCCGACCCTCGCCAAAGGTTTCTCTTTTTCGGTCTTACCGGCCTCGTACCGTGGGTCACGGTGAGACGACGGTGGCGACTTCAAGACTAGGCGTCAAGCTTGGTGGAGCAAAACAAAGTGTCCGGGAGTGTGGTTTTTTGAGGGGTAGGGAGAAATCCTTGTCATTTTAACACCGACGCGGTGACGCCTGGGGTGTCGCCGTCCTTCTTAAAGGGCGTCGGGTGTATCTCTTCCCCACCTCCCGCTGCGTACCGGGGGAAACCATAGACCAGTCCGGGCAGCAGTGTTATCGTCGTCACTTACCTTCTTGGAGGTGCTGCTTGGTGCATGGCGCTTTGGACTGCTAAACGCGTGGTGGTACTTCTCTGGAGGGCACAGCAATGACGAGTTATCTCGTTTTCGTCGAACCGCTAATGTCAGATTTTTTTTTTACTTTTGGGCTTAGCTTGTGTTGTTTTGCCCGAGCATCGGTTCCATTGTTGTTACATGTGGTTGCTATATTAATATAGCTAGGCGTAAAGCGTGTTTCGAGGAAATATATCGTCTAGATTTATACTCCCTACATTTTAAAGTGTCTAGGGGTCTAGATACACTGCTTTAAGCTAAAACATCTTATATTTTAAAACAGACGGAGTATGTATCTATAAATTGAAACTCGTGTAAATACAGGCTGATGTTTATTGGGAAGAGGGAGTAGTTTTCCTTCGTTCCCATTAGACCTTTCACAATAGCTATTTCTTAGTGTAGTATCCTAAGCATTTTGCTTATGTAGCATATTATTTAATGAAAAAAGAGGGTTGTTGTATCTTAGCTAAGAGCAAGTGCAATAGTAGAGCCGGTTGTTGCCTATAAGAAATATCCATGTCACCTATAGTCAAGCTAATAGCCAGCTTATACAATAGATAAACACAAAATATAGTAATTTATTAGTAGTATGGTCTACTTTTCACTCTCACATGGTGTCTAGAGCACGCGCGCAGCTGGCTGTTAGCCAAGAGCTCACTCGTCTTCTCATCTTCTCTCTCCTCTAACTCGACAAAAATATACTATTTAATTGCTTATAGCCTAAAACCCTAAACCCTAAGATACACCCTTGCACGCTATCATAGCAAAAAACTTAATCACACACATGTATGAGACTAAAATTATTAAATGCAGCCCTTCTAAGAAAAATCATCTAAGATAGGCTCTATTGTGATAGTTGTTTCCTAAATTTTAACGGTTCCCACGAATACGCGCTAAGATACACCAGCGTGAAAGGCCTTACTCATTTCATCCTGGTGTTTTTTGCCGGTTTTGCCCCATGTGTGGTTCGGTGAACCGACCCGGTTCGATCCAAGGAAAAAACCAAGTCCTTCGGGCTCATACCTGCACAAGGCGGCGGCGGGGCGAGCTCCTCCGCCTTTTCCCTTGTGCGGCGGCGTCCTCCCCGCCGTGTTCCTCCGTATACCAATATCACCGAGAGCACGGTTGATTTAATCCCCACCCCCTCCCATCTCATTCCTCTCACACACCGGGCAGAGGAAGTGTTACCCGTCCAGCAGTGGCACGGCGGCGGCGGCCGGGGCAAGCAACCATATTGCTCGATACCAAGGACGTCAGCGACTTTTACCCCTCACCTCTCTCCGGGACTGGTCAACCGAGCGGCCACGCGCACGCCCACGGCTATGATGTTGCGCGCCGCCGCCATCCGCCGCGCTGCGGTGGCTGCGTACTCCACGGCGGCGGCCAGGCCGGAGACGGGCCTGTACGGCTTCGATGTGCTGCGCACGGCCAAGGGCTTCCGCCGCTTCGTCGACGAGGCCATCCAGCGGTAAGGGGGAAAAACCCTGAACCCCTCCAAATCTCCCATACTCTGACACTCTAAACCAACCATCGTCTGCTAATTTTCTTTCTGAACGTTTGCTCCAACGCTGCAGGTCAGACGAGCTCGTTGCCCACATCGCTCAGCTTCCATCTTCGGCGGAGATTGTTAATGCCATGGATGAGATCTCCAACACAGTAACTTGCTGTGCTTAGGCTACTTTGGATTTAGCCCGTTTGATTCTATGTGGGTTTGGCTGATGTGCTTATGTATTGATTTGGTTAGGTTTGCTCGGTCATTGATTCGGCGGAGCTGTGCAGGAACACACACCCAGATAGGTGAATGTTGCTTCCTGTGTAATTTGGATGTGTTGGAGCAATGTGCTTTCAGGTTTTATTAAGTAGATATGTATCTGAACTAGGGAATTTGTGGAGGAAGGAGATAAGGCGTCGATGAGGATTTACGAGCATCTTCAAGTAAGCTCGATAGCTTGAAAATGCAAGGGAGAGAACTGAGTGAAACGACCATACAGAAATATAACATTCCATTATCTGCAATCCTTTGCAGTACCTGAATACAAATAGTACATTGTACAACGCGATACTAAAAGCTGAGAGTGAAGGTGTCCTGCTCACAGACGAAGCTCGAAAGGCAGCGAATCACTTGCGCGTTGACTTTGAGAAAGGGGGGATTCACCTTCCTAAAGGTTGCCATATTCAAGTGTATTTTAAGTTGCTTCTTTCCAATTTTCACTTTTACTTAGAAACACAATGTTCTTCCACTGCAGATAAACTTGAGCATGTTAATCAGCTGAACCTTACAATTGCCCAGCTGGGTAGAAAGTAGGTACATGAACCAGACACTGGCTATTGATAGTCTCTGTACCATTTTGTTGTTTAACTTTCCATCTTGGCTTTGCATTTCATGTTCTAGTTGATTTGATTGTTTAGTTGGATTGTTTGTTGTTAATCGTCATGCTGATTTAACACTAACCACTGTCATACTTATGTTTTGGACTTGTATTTCTTTTAACTTCTTTGCCAAATTTGTGGATGGCTCAAAGCCTTGCTAGTTTAATCTTCTAATTATCCTCTTAAATGCTTGAAATAGTGGCATCAGAATTTCCCCCTAAATGCTTACTAATCTGGATGTTGCTAATACCGGTGCTTCAGTGGCATGTAGGCCATTAAGTAAGTGTTAAGGTGTACATTTGTTTTTGCAATTCATGGGTTTAGTCGACAAAGTCTATGTTTATTGCCTATTTAAATTTCTTTTTCCCTATGATCGTGGAAATGATATATGCAATGTTGCTTTCAAGTATATTTACTTTAGTGCACACAAAATGTGGAACTATTTATAACTAAGCTTTAACAGAAATAGTATTCTAAATTGCTACAGAACCTAGTATTAATTTAGCTAGTTTATTATGGAGTTGATTCTTTGCACTGTAGTTTAGCCTGATTTGACACTTTGATTTAGAAAATTAACTGTAACTGCTGTGCACTTTCTTGTTGTGCCAGATTCAATGAAAATATTATGATCAAACCAGGTTTTGTGGATATATATCCAGCTTCACGTATTCCACGAAATATCCAACATAATTTCAAGTCCATTAGCCGTTCTAGGCATATGGGTGTTGAAGAACAAAGCAATCCAGTGAATACTACAAGGCAAAAGGGTCTAAGGATATTGACAGACTCAGGAACTCTATCATCAGCACTAAGATGGGTTGCGGATGAGGAAGTATGTTCCTTCTGTTCCACTCATCAGCATCTGAATTTTTCTTGCATCCAATATCTGCATGACATGAACTTACATATCCATGTTATTATAGGAATGCTTTTGGATTTTTCGTGCTCATTTTTTTCATGAAAATATCATAGTAATATCTTTGTTTTAACTGTTTATATCTTTCTCTATTTTTGCAAAACCTTTACAGCTATTAATGTATGTCATCACACTTATGGCAGCAATTTAACGGTTCCAAATTTTCTGAAGGTCAGGAGACAGGTATTCATTGCAGGAAACTCTGAACCTCGTGAAAACATTGGTGTTCTTGACGAACTTATAGATTCTCGTGATGAGTTTGCAAAGGTAAGTGCACTTCTCCGGATCCTAGAGCATATATTTATAGGCAACGTGCAGCCTGATGGCCAATGTCTTTACATCTTTTGTGCTAAACTTCACTTGATGCTGAGCGCATTCAACTTACAAATTTGTAATATGGAGAAGATGGCAGTCAATGTTGTGTGGGTAGAGATGATAGTGGTTCACCATTAGAGTACCCTCTACCCTCTTTAGTTCAAAAAAATGAACTAACCTTTTCAAAATGATATTTGTTAAATAATTTAGCACAGTTGTTTATCTGGAGCAATTGAACCCCCAAAATTATCTTGTGCTACTTGTGCTTTGGGTACCAAGTATGTTTCTTTAGCTGGTCTATTTTGGATCACATGTCGTATGCAGATAAAAAGTTGACCCAGTATTTGATGCCTATGTTGTGTAGTTCTCTGGTTCAATTAACATATGAAGAATGAGAATAAGATTCCACCTAATATACTTTCCTAAGTGTGTTCATCAAATACCATGACGTCAATTACATTACTTAGTCTGAATATTTCTCACATCTTCTATTATTCCAGGATAAACAGTTTCTTTTTCCATTTGGCAGACTATGGGTTGCAAATCATATGCTGAATTTGCTATCCGTCCTAACATGGCCGCATCTGCAGATGTGGTTATGTCATTTCTCAATGAGTTGAGCCACATTGTTAGGCATAAAGCTGATGAGGTATTTAAGGGATTGAACTTAATCTTGGCATGAATAAGACAATTCGTTATATACTTATATCCAACCAGCAGTCTCTGTATTCATAGCATACTCTTATGCAGGAATTTAACACTATACAAGATTTCAAGAGAAGAATATGTAATCAAAAGAGTGCTGATCTGGAACCATGGGACGAGGATTACTTCATTGGAATGATGAAATCATCTGCGCATAGTGTGGATCCCTCGGTGTGTGCTATTTTTCTCAGAATGTTCTGTTAATTAAATCAATGTTAAAATATACTATTCTGACCTTATTCTAGTTATTTCCTGTTAAATAATTTATGTAAAGACATACTTTGCATATGTAGGTTGATAGAAGCCAAATGAAACCTATGTTTGGTACTTGTAAGCTAACATGAAGAAAATGAAGTACAGAATCACTAAGTAGTTTCATAGATTTCGTTTGAAAACCTTAATCTTCTGTAATTCCTTCAGGATTGGAGCCTTTTTTTTCTGTTTTGTTGTTTCCTGCTGACCACCTTTACTTATTTTAAAAATCCTATTTTGACGCTAGCTCTTGCGCCTAGCAGGTTGTTGCATCATATTTTCCGTTGTCCCAGTGCATAAAGGGCTTAAATGTGCTGGTGGAATCATTGTTTGGTGCCACATTTAATCAAATTCCTATGGGGGATGGAGAGTCATGGCATCCAGATGTGATAAAGCTATCTCTTCATCACCCTGATCAGGTAATGCTACTGCGATAAGCATCTGTTTAGAAGAAAGTTAACATTAAGTGTTGCAAATTTCTGCTTTTTATCCGCTGCAAATTTGCAATATACGTCCCTATATGCTTGAAGTTTTGTAGTAACTGTTCTAAAAATGAACATGTCAGAAATAACTTGCATTTCTGAAATTATGGCAAGTACATATCTGGTATGTCACAGCTAGGTGTCCATCAATAGTCTGCCTATAATTATCAGATCCATAGTTAGCGATGAAATTATATCAAAGGGATGGGTCATGTCCTGTTGCGAGTAGTACTGATCTAGGAGGTACATATAATCCCCACAAAAAAAAGGAGAGGCATATCAGAAATTTGTTGCACTGTTATTTTTCTCACTTATGCCATAAATTGGATAAGAGAGCATAAAATTCTATGCTGATCTGAACAGAAATGATTTGTAAGCTATTAGGCGTTGAAGTATTGTGTTTCTTAATGAAAAATGTACTCCCTCTGTCCAGAAATAACTGGCTTGTATTTGTTTAGATTCGAATGTATCTAGACGCATTTTAGTGTATAGATACATTCGAATCTAGACAAACCCAAGTCAGTTATTTCTGGACGGAGGGAGTATTAAGTTGGAAACTATCATTACCTTTTTTTTCTTCTGTAATGCATACATTTTACTTTTCTTATCTTGCGCCGTAGAATCTAATAACATGCAGGTGAATTTAATTAGTTTAGAGTACATGTATATATCCTTCTTTTAATGTTTTCTTCATTTACCGTATCTTCTCTCACCTGCACTTGTAAGCAACACCCTCACTAGCGATTCTTTGCTACTTCCCTGGTGTATATATATAGCAATGACAGCATGGTTATTTTTCTTGTCCTTCTCTTGGATTAGTGACCTTCATTGTTATTGTTTTTCTTTTCTCTTAGTTTTGTAGTGTGAATCCTTGTGCTGTACCCACTCAAAATATACCTTCTAAATCCATTGCTTGATTGCATCCTTCTAATTTTTGGTATATTTGCTGGCCCAAATTAACTAAAGCCAAACTTCTCTAATCAACAGGGTGATTTAGGATTTATGTATCTCGATCTTTACTCCAGAAAGGGTAAATATCCAGGGTGTGCTCATTTTGCAATCAGAGGGGGGCGACGATTATCTGACTTGGAGTACCAACTTCCAGTATATCCTCTTAATCTCTTGTTGATTATTATTTAATTTTGCAGTAAAATATGCAGACTTCTAGTGCGGTCATGAATGTTTTCCCATAAGGGAGTAGCATCTCCAAGCATTATGGGACTCTCCTTGTTAGCTATTATCTTATGCATTTAGATCAAACATTTTGAAAATCAACTAGGTCCATGGCTGATGCATGCCTGGTGTAGCCTTGTGGCATATTCTCATTTCCTCATGAAAACTGGAGCACCAACTTACTCCACATCATTTGATGCAACTAGATTAATAGATCTGCATATTGGAAAATTAGCATAGTTCAAATTCATACTGTTAGTTCATTTTGGCCAATAGACTCTGCTCTTGCTTTTCAGATAATTGCATTGGTTTGCAACTTCTCGAGTTCTAGGGGATTGACCGCAAGGCTCAACCATTGGGATGTAGAAACTCTTTTCCATGAGTTTGGCCATGCCCTACATTCTCTGCTATCAAGAACGGTATTCTGCTGTTTTTTCGTAATATTTAGATCATCAGATGACTTCATATCTTACCTGGCAGCACATTGATATTTGTAGGAATATCAGCATTTCTCTGGTACCAGAGTTGCTCTTGATGTTGCTGAAACACCTTCAAACCTTTTTGAGTAAGTAGGACTTGTTATCTAAAATTGATAGCAGTTTGATAGTGCATCTAATCGTGGCCTATCTAGAATAAAACTCTTTCTTCATTTTGAGAGTCTGGTGAAGTGTTATTTCCATTGCAGGTTCTATGCCTGGGACTACCGCGTCTTGAGGACATTTGCTGTAGATGAAACAACTGGTGATCCAATACCAGAAAAACTGGTAAAGGCACTAAATGCTTCCCGGAACATGTTTCCAGCTACTGAGCTCCAGCGGCAGGTTTTCTTATATCTCTACTTAGTTTCTTATGATCCATACTAGGACTTGGCCATTTTTCTTTGTTGACCTGGTACTTATTTCTTGTCCCACTTTGTGTTATCGTTCCTGGCCCCCAGATTTTCTATTCTATAATGGACTTAACATTGTTTGGGGAGCACACATCAAAGCCAATGGACACAATTTCTGCCGTCGCGGATTTGAAAAGAAAGCATACAAGTTGGAATTATGTAGAAGGCACTCACTGGCACACTCGGTTTTCTCATCTTATAAACTACGGCGCTGGTAGGCTCTCTAGCTGTCTTGTAGTTCCGTAACCTGATTTTTTCCAGGAAGTTCTGTAACCTCTTGTATCACATGATTGCAGGGTACTACAGCTATCTCTATGCTAGATGTTTTGCCACAACTATATGGCATGAAGTATGCCAAGATGATCCATTGTCCCGCAGCACAGGTAGTGCGCTTAGGGAAAAGTTCTTGCGGTATGGTGGGGCTAAAGATCCATCTTCCCTGTTGAAGGATTTTGTAGGTGATTCTGTCATTAGAAACTCTGGTAGCGGAATAATTCCTGACATTAGCTCCTTGCGTAAAGAAGTTGGTTTGTGAAATACCACTGAGGCTGCAGATTGGGATCATTATTTTTGACACTGAGGTTGGTCAGTGGACCAAGAACTCTAAACCGAAGGCATGAAGTGCATGTTGGGGCTTCAGACTTGATCTCCTGACACGGTGCCACATGATGGTAGAAGTGTCAAAGATCAAGCTGGGATGATTATATGAGATTCTTGAAGAGTATAATTGATTGTGATTTCAGGGCTATAACACATACTAGATCAACTGAGTGGGATCCCCTGTGATTGATGATGAAACCCTAACTCAACTACTGTATATGCGGATGCATGCCTCGAGGATGATCTGTCAGATGTGTTCCTTGAGACGATGTTAGCTTTCACTACCATTCTGTAGATCTGTTGCTTCAACGCTGCCTTCGTAATCCGTGACACTGATGCCATGTTGGTCTCAGATTTTCTTCTTTTGAATCGAGTTTAGCTTGCAGTCACCAACTTATATTACTTGTCTAATAATCCATGTCGGTGCTTGTTCGTGTAGTATGTTTTCTTCATGTATTCACTTTGGGGTAACTCTGAATACATTGGAGCAAACTCGTCATCGTGGCATGCTCAGTTTGGTGATGGGTCGAGCATGCATAGACAACATGAGCGAGAGAGGGTGCCTCCACAGGCCATGCTACGCCCTCTCCCCCTTATGAACTGGGCGATAGGTTACTCTTCAATTAATGTGCTACGGTCACTAGAATCATGATTCGATGATTTTTTGGTCAAATCATGACTGTACTATATGGCAAAGATTATGTCAGCTTAGCCCCGTGTTTCTTGGAAGTGCGAGCACACCATCAGGGCACATTAGAAGGCGGTTACTACTTTCATCAATTAGTTAGTGCTTTTATTAAATGGCGATTCAACCAATTTTAGTCAAAACGTGATATTATACAGCAAAGATTTGGCCGCTTGCTTATTTTGGCTGGTTAGTGACGACACGACTTAATATGGCGAATGGAAATGCTTCCTGGAAACGTGGACAGCTATTTTTTTTTTTCTGAAACGGAGGCAATTGCCTCATCTTATACTGTATTAATTAAGAAGAGTTTAAGACAAAAAGGAAAAAAACTAATAAGGATTAATTAGATAGATGCCACTACAATTTCTAGCTATTTGAGAAATACCATTGCAACTTTGAACTTTTGAAAAACGCCACTACAATTCTCTATACATTCCATAGACGCCATTATGTCTATTTTTCACACACGTACAACACGATATACACTTATATTATTGTCGTACGTATACAAGGTGCGCCTCACCATATTTAACCTTTTTTTTGCCAATTCATTTGTGTGTAATAATGGTTTTGTTATTTTTTAATATTCTATTTGTAATAAATCAATACACACGTGTTGTATTTATGCTCTTCGAGAATAAAATGGCTGCACGTATGAAGTACTCTTTTCGCTCGCTATTTTTTTAACTCAGGCTACGCTAATTTATTATACACTATTTAGTTAGTTAACGATAAATTTTAGCTTTTGTGGTGCTTACTGATAGAGATACATATAACTCATTGTAAATTATGGCTTTAATACTGTTTTCTATGACATGGAGGAAACATAGTCAGCAGTCATCTAAAGAAATACACATGACCTAAGCTGATTCTAGTGAGGGCTACCGTATATACGTATGTATGATAGAAATACAAGTGTATATTGTGGGGTATGTGTGTTGAAATGGCCATAATGGCGTATATGAAATGTATGCAGAATTATAGTGGCATTTTTCAAAAGTTGAAAGTTGTAGTGGCGTTTCTTAAATAGCCCAGAATTGGAGTGGCGTCTATCCAATTAACCCAAATAAGAATACACAGGTCTAGTTTCGCGGCATGATACAACTCAAGCGCTTAATCCCGGTTAAAATCCAGTTGGCATCTTCTAATTTGATCTTGCTTAATATGTGGGTCGGCATGGAGTGTAAATTCTGAAAAAACCTCACTTTTCGCTCATTCTAAATTTCTAGACACTCTAGCATGTGGAGCGAGGCCGTGGTCTTTCTCCTCATTCTATATATTTTGCGAATACGACGAAATTAACCCGAGAGGATGTATGAGAAGGATCAAGACCCAACCAAGAAACAATACCATTCTAAACTCACAAAGAGTACCGCCACTTGAACATAATGTGTGCCGCGGATTCTGGCTCCGTTTTGCAAAGCTGTCATGGATCCCAGTTTGGCCAACCTCTCCGCCACAACCGTGAACGTCCAAACCTGCACTTGGTGTGTGTATCAATCTTCCTTGAAGCAGGGGGGCCCTTACAATGGTTCATCAATGCACATGTGCTCCTTATGTCAATCTTCCAATAAAACTTCATGAAAGCATCCATCATATGGTTGTTGCACCACATGGTATGAAACGTTGATGTGATACTTCCTATTTAAGTTGAGACGAGAGATGTAACATGAACATAATTCACAAAGAAGCAATCATGCGTACGTGAGTCATAATATGTGAATTTCATCACAGTGTAAGGAGTAAAGCTCAATCAATGGTAGATTCATATTAGCATGCACTATGTACACAATCAACATAATTTTTTAGTTTTGTGGTAACTTCTTCTGCAACATCGATGAAGTCCATTTGATAACCTAGGAATCAGAAGCATCAGTATTTGTGCACATAGACAATTCTTAGATGAAACTAGTATCATCACATGACCAGCTAGATATCGACTCTTCTTCTTGGATTCAATATGACTAGATCGGCTAGTATAAATTACCTCCAAATCGAGACACCTTCAAGGTTCAACACTTTATTACTTTTCTTTTCCTTAAAGACATGTTGGAAGTAATACTAGCATATTATCACTTCAATATTGTTCATTGGACAAATCAGGATATTACAATGTTGAGATTTGGCAAGTGTGAGAACATTGATGGTGGTGCTTTATTGCTAAATAATAAAATTGTATTACTCACATGATTCGAGAGAATTAAGGGGACAAAACTTCATCTACCTTACAAAATGATTTTGTAAGTGATTCCACCATCAGAAACTTTGCAGATGGAATCTTTACATTAGATCCATGTATGAATTGTTGGTTTGTGAAATACCACTGAAGGTGCAGACTACATCATTTTTTTGATAGCGGGATTGATTAAAGGGCTGAAATAAAAAACCAAAGTCACATTTTTAACAACATTGATAGTAGACATCTTCACATTCTCCTAAAATTTCATTTAAAAAACTTGAGTGATGGCTCAAGAAACAAATAAGACAAATCACACCATGAATTGTTCATAAAATGTGCTGTTTACACTAGATTTGAATTGTGGTACTATTCATAATTTAATTTGTCATATTTCCATGCAATGTGTACTATTTTTCCCAAGAAAAAAAATGATTTGTCTTCTTTTTTCTCGGCCTGTAAAGAGAATCTGGTCTTGAAATTTTATAGCATAGTAGAAGAATCTTGTCTCAAAGTAACAAACTTTTATAAAAAAATACGACTTATAAATTCTCGTTTTGTTGTTAGGTAGCACAAAAGCACTGAATATATCCTCACCATCTTGTATAAGTTGTCTAGATCATGTCCATCCTTGGGCATTTGTGTTCAGATTAGTTTTAAACTTTCCATCATGGATCGTTGACTTGGATTAACCACATGGACAAAGCATGTGATGGTCATTTCATGCCTTTGCTCATGCGTTCAAACACATCCGATTGGGTTGTGAGGGGAAGACAATGATCACGTTATAAGTGCATTGGAGGACAATAGTTCAATTGTCCGGAGGGAGTAGCTAAGATACACACCCTTTCCACGGAACCATATGTGAAAAAGAATGGCTAGCCCAATCCCATGCATGCTCTTAAATACAACTCTTAAGAGACAAAGCATCGGAGAGGTTGGCTCTTAAATATTTATTTCTATTATGATAACGTTCTAAGATATGTTTTATTGTGAAAGGCCTAAGGTTGACTATTTGTTTAATACCTTTTTCACTTTCTCTTTTTCCTCTCACTTATTTTTTTCCTAGGAACACGCATGGAGGGTGTCTCTTGCATTCTCTTTTCCTTAGCACTCGTCCACATAGGCAAACTGAGCATGTAAGCCACCTTATAGCTTACTGTTATACTTTCTCTATGTAGAGCATGTGAAGGAGATGTAGCACATATCGTCGACACACTATAGGGCGAAAAAGTGGTGCCACCATACTAACTAGGATTATACTAGTTTCATCTTGAGTCACAAACTATTATGTAGGGCTTTTGTGAACTTCTAATGATTTTTTGGATAATACATTATTGTATATTACAAATATTACTATGGATGTTTAGGCCAGTTGCAGCTCATTATTGAAGAACACGACTTGAGACAATGAATGCAAAAGCTTTCTCAAAATGTGGACATCTAAGGAAACTACACTATGAACTTAAGTAAATATGGTCAAAAATCAAAATGTCTATGGAGGAGCTACTTTATTAAGGGTGCGGATGCCCCAACAACAAGTGAATGCCCACACGTGCTCCACATAAAAGCATCAATCGGATGGTTGTTGCAACATACTCGTCAAACATCACTATAGTAGTATTCATATTTAAGCATGAGAAGAGAGAACAATATGATCATAATTCACAAAGGATTCATCTCTCCTATCCTCTATCGAACAAGGATTCATCTTGCCTACATGAGGTAGAGCAAGGAGTATAATCCAGTTGTTGGCAGGTTTGCATGATCGAGTATGCATACACCAGATCCACAATGTGCATAATATAATTTTGAAGTTGATCGGAACTGCTTTTACAATGTTGGTGAATACCGAGTAATAGCCTAGGACTTGGAAGCATCAGGATCTTCGCGTCAACACCAAATTTTTCATGGGCTATAGTCAATGTATGATTATTCCTTGCTGGGCATGACTCTTCTTCGAATTCTCTTCATGGAACTGGCACACAATGGTGAACTCGTAGTATGACATGTTGAAAGTTCAACATTCCCTTTTTATTCTATTAAGACATATTGGCAACTAGCCCATGCCCAATTCAGCATTATGCTTTATCAATAGACTATAATGTGCAAAGATCGACAAGTGTGAAAATATTGATAGTGGTCTTTATTGTTAATAATTGAAGTTTACATTGTTGTCATTTATTTATAAATAATTATAGGAGGAACTTCCCTGCAACAGGGAGCCTAAAAAGTTACACAAAAAAACCTAAGTATAGGAGATCACAAAAACGATATAAGAAGACAAACTGAACTGAATATAGATGCACATGAACAATAGACAAGGCCAGATATTATTCCAGTATCCAAATTAAGATGCCGAACTGATGGGAGGTATGTCCACCAAGAAGCATAGCTTGTTCAACTTGGACCGACTATTCATCATTCTATAAATAGCCTATCAAATTCTCTCTGCCAGAAGATGGGACCAACAGTATCCATAGTCGGCACCGATGCATGGTATTTTAACTGGTCTCCAATCCATCACCGCCCCTTACAACCTGATCGTCTGTGTGACTGTGTTGGAGAACACAGAGGTGTGGAAAATTATAGTCCCAGTGTTGTATTGCAATGACTCTTGTGGGATTTATATAGACGTACACGGGAAAGAAAGTTGGAGCACACGAAAGTTACTGTTTGAACTAATCTTATCTCCTAATATCAACCGTAATACATTCTAACAGGAGGCAGTAGTTGAGAAGCTTTTCACAAAAATATATTGTGTACCAGAACATGAAGGCACTCCATCTCTCTCACGTGCTCTGCATGTGCAGTGTTCGGTCCATGTTAGCATGCCACAATGGCAAGTGGTGGCAAGGTTGCATGCATTTAGACTTTGGCTATTAGAAACACAAAAATTTACTCTAGACAATAAAATGATTTTTCTAGAGCAACCGACAGGAGATCTGCCTTTTGCCTTTTTAATTAGAAGAGGGAATTAAACGATCATTATTGAGACTGATTGTTCACAGCTTGTCTCGGTAGTTCTAGCTACCACTTAGGACCGTTCGCCTTATACTCACTTTGTTTCAGAGATCAAAAGTTTATAGCAAATAATGGTAGAGTGTGTAAGTTCGTAAAAGTGGATCGTGGATTCGTGGACAGGTTAGGGTAAGTCACCGTTTTGCAATTGAGCAAGAACAAAGCGTAGAATGATGGTTTGGTTCGGATCGGCTCTGGAGGTGGTGGAAAACCCTACCAGGACTATGTCAATTGGAGGGAAGCCTCCTCATCACCGTTCAGATCCCTGGTCACTTCCCCCACGCGCCAAGAATCATTTCCATACCCTTATCCATGAGCATCAATACCAGAATATGCCCAAGGAGAAATTACCCTCCAATTAGGATTTGCCTCATTCTAGCCATGCAGGAAAAGAAGACTTTAAGGAGGAAGAGTGGGGAAAGAATCACAAGAGCTGAAATTCGCAACCCGACATGATCATGAGCCGCATTGAGCAAAACTCGCAGCTTATTCGCAATCTCACCTTTGAGATCGAGGACTTGGGGAAACTGATCAAAGAGCTCATCAAGAGGATACCACCACCACCGAAGGAGTAATTCGTCATCAGGTTTGGCATCCCCTTGGTTTGTTCCAAGCTTGGGGGAGTGCCGCGGTATCACATCACTATCTTCTATCTTTTTACCTTTTTAGTAGAGTCATATCATGAATAGAAAAGTTATCATGTAGGATGGTTTGCATTATGGAAGTGTCCCCCCTCTCGTTAGATATCTATGTATCCCTTGGTGTGAGTTGCCGTTATGGAATATTAATGAGAAGTTCTATCATTTACTCTTTCGAATATCTTATTTTAGTTTTCAATTCATGGTTATATGATTGGTCCCGTCGTTAGTATTGGCATCACTTTGGGATCATTGAGTTAATTTAGTTGGTTTTGGCAAATCTGGCTCGGTCAATAGCAACACTATTTTGAGAATTGAATGAAAAAGATAAAAGTGCAGACTACATCATTTTTTTGATAGCGGGATTGATTAAAGGGCTGAAATAAAAAACCAAAGTCACATTTTTAACAACATTGATAGTAGACATCTTCACATTCTCCTAAAATTTCATTTAAAAAACATGAGTGATGGCTCAAGAAACAAATAAGACAAATCACACCATGAATTGTTCATAAAATGTGCTGTTTACACTAGATTTGAATTGTGGTACTATTCATAATTTAATTTGTCTTATTTCCATACAATGTGTACTGTTTTTCCCAAGAAAAAAAACGATTTGTCTTCTTTTTTCTCGGCCTATAAAGAGAATCTGGTCTTGAAATTTTATAGCATAGTAGAAGAATCTTGTCTCAAAGTAGCAAACTTTATAAAAAAATACGACTTATAAATTCTGGTTTTGTTGTTAGGTAGCACAAAAGCACTGAATATGTCCTCACCATCTTGTATAAGTTGTCTAGATCATGTCCATCCTTGGGCATTTGTGTTCAGATTAGTTTTAAACTTTCCATCATGGATCGTTATCTTGGATTAACCACATGGACAAAGCATGCGATGGTCATTCCATGGCTTTGCTCATGCGTTCAAACACATCCGACTGGGTTGTGAGGGGAAGACGATGATCACGTCATAAGTGCATTGGAGGACAATAGTTTAATTGTCTGCAGGGAGTAGCTAAGATACACACCCTTTCCACGGAACCATAAGTAAAAAAGAATGGCTAGCCCAATCCCATGCATGCTCTTAAATACAACTCTTAAGAGACATTGCACTGGAGAGGTTGGCTCTTAAATATTTATTTCTATTATGATAACATGCTAAGATATGTTTTGTTGTGAAAGGCCTAAGGTTAACTATTTGGTTAATACCTTTTTCACTTTCTCTTTTTCCTATCACTTAATTTTTTCCTAGGAACACGCATGGAGGATGTCTCTTGCATTCTCTTTTCCTTATCACTCATCCACATAGGCAAACTGAGCATGTAAGCCACCTTATAGCTTACTGTTATACTTTCTCTATGTAGAGCATGCGAAGGAGATGTAGCACAAATCGTCGACACACTATAGGGCGAAAAAGTGGTGCCACCATACTAACTAGGATTATACTAGTTTCATCTTGAGTCACAAACTATTATGTAGGGCTTTTGTGAACTTCTAATGATTTTTTGGATAATACATTATTGTATATTACAAATATTACTATGGATGTTTAGGCCAGTTTCAACTCATTATTGAAGAACACGACTTGAGACAATGAATGCAAAAGCTTTCTCAAAATGTGGACATCTAAGGAAACTACACTATGAACTTAAGTAAATATGGTCAAAAATCAAAATGTCTATGGAGGAGCTACTTTATTAAGGGTGCGGATGCCCCAAAAGCAAGTGAATGCCCACACGTGCTCCACATAAAAGCATCAATCGGATGGTTGTTGCAACATACTCGTCAAACATCACTGTAGTAGCATTCATATTTAAGCATGAGAAGAGAGAACAATATGATCATAATTCACAAAGGATTCATCTCTCCTATCCTCTTTCGAACGAGGATTCATCTTGCCTACATGAGGTAGAGCAAGGAGTATAATCTAGTTGTTGGTAGGTTTGCATGATCGAGTATGCATACACTAGATCCACAATGTGCATAATATAATTTTGAAGTTGATCGGAACTGCTTTTACAATGTTGGTGAATACCGAGTAATAGCCTAGGACTTGGAAGCATCAGGACCTTCACGTCAACACCAAATTTTTCATGGGCTACAGTCAATGTATGATTATTCCTTGCTAGGCATGACTCTTCTTCGAATTCTCTTCATGGAACTGGCACACAATGGTGAACTCATAGTATGACATGTTGAAAGTTCAACATTCCCTTTTTATTCCATTAAGACATATTGGCAACTAGCCCATGCCCAATTCAGCGTTATGCTTTATGAGTAGACTATAATGTGCAGAGATCGACAAGTGTGCAAATATTGATAGTGGTCTTTATTGTTAATAATTGAAGTTTACATTGTTGTCATTTATTTATAAATAATTATAGGAGGAACTGCCCTGCAACAGGGAGCCTAAAAAGTTACACAAAAAAACCTAAGTATAGGAGATCACAAAAACGATATAAGAAGACAAACTGAATATAGAGCACATGAACAATAGACAAGGTCAAATATTATTCCAGTATCCAAATTAAGATGCCGAACTGATGGGAGGTATGTCCACCAAGAAGCATAGCTTGTTCAACTTGGACCGACTATTCATCATTCTGTAAATAGCCTATCAAATTCTCTCTGCCAGAAGATGGAACCAAAAGTATCCATAGTCGGCACCGATGCATGGTATTTTAACTAGTCTCCAATCCATCACCGCCCCTTACAACCTGATCGTCTGTGTGACTGTGTTGGAGAACACGGAGGTGTGAAAAATTATAGTCCCAGTGTTGTATTGCAATGACTCTTGTGGGGTTTATATATACGTACACGGGGAAGAAAGTTGGAGCACAAGAAAGTCACTGTTTGAACTAATCTTATCTCCTAATATCAACCGTAATATATTCTAACAGGAGGCAGTACTTGAGAAGCTTTTCACAAAAATATATTGTGTATCAGAACATGAAGGCACTCCATCTCTCTCACGTGCTCTGCATGCGCAGTGTTCAGTCCATGTTAGCATGCCACAATGGCAAGTGGTGGCAAGGTTGCATGCATTTAGACTTTGGCTATTAGAAACACAAAAAGTTACTCTAGACAATAAAATGTTTTTTCTAGAGCAACCGACAGGAGATCTGCCTTTTGCCTTTTTAATTAGAAAAGGGAATTAAATGGTCATTATTGAGACTGATTGTTCACAGCTTGTCTCGGTAGTTCTAGCTACCACTCAGGACCGTTCGCCTTATACTCACTTTGTTTCAGAGATCAAAAGTTTATAGCAAATAATGATAGAGTGTGTAAGTTCGTAAAAGTGGATCGTGGATTCGTGGACAGGTTAGGGTAAGTCACCATTTTGCAATTGGGCAAGAACAAAGCGTAGAATGATGGTTTGGTTCGGATCGGCTCCGGAGGTTGTTCTTCGAGAGCGTGAGCTGGAAGCACTTTTTATACCCCTATCTCTGTTTAATATGATCTGGTTTTACCCAAAAAAAAGACGTTCGTGCTCTCCGAGGCCATCTATCTAGCTAGCATGTTTGTCTTCTCTCCGCCCGTGCGTGCGCTGGCTGTCTGGCTTCACAAAGCTAAAACATCTTATATTTTGAAACGGAGGGAGTACCTCTCTGCTAACTAGGATTATACTCATTGCATCTTCAGATACAAACTATTAGGTAGGGATTTTACCAACTTCTGATGATTTTGGGTTGATACATGGTTGTACATTGCAACAATTATGGATGCTCAAGCCAGATTATGCATGTTAGTGAAAGATGTAACTTGAGACAACGAATGCAAAAGGTTTCTCAAAATGTGGACACCTAAAGAAACTACACAGTGAACTTAAATACGAGTAGATAGGATCACAATGCCTACGGATGATCTTCTTTACCAAGGGAGTGGATGACGGGATCCCACAACAGTAAATGAATACTCATGTGCTCCACGTAAAAGCATCATATCAGATTGTAGTTGCACTATATTAATATAAAAAATTAATGTAAAATCGTTCCTATTTAAGCATGAGAAGAGTGACGTAGTATTATCAAAATTTACAAGGGATTCATTCTGCCTGCCTGAAGTCGAACAAGGAGTAGAGCCCATAATTCACAAAGGAATCATCCTACCTAACTGAGGTCAAACAAAAAGCAGAGCACTATTGTTGCTAGTAGGTCCAAATGAGCTTGCACCCATCCACAGTGTGCCCAAGTTTCAGCACACTTGGTTGGAACTGCTTTTGCAATCCCGATGATACCTAGTAACATCCTAGGACTTGGAAGCATCAGAATCTTCGCGCCAACGTCAAACTTCTATTGGGCTAACGCTAATACGATTGCCTGCTGAGAATGAATCGTAGCCGGGTTTTAATCTTGGCACTGGAACACAATGGTGAGTTTCAAGTGAGATACTATCTTCAAATTTCCACATCCTTTTTTGTTCCACTAAGGTACGGTTCCAGGTGGCCCATTTCCATTCCAATGTTCTTTAACGGGTATAAGAAAATATTAGATATCAAAGAAACATATTTGACATCATATTAAATTTATGGGCAGATGGTTATTAGTGTCGGAGAGATATGGGGTCTGCATAGGATCATTGCTCCTCCTCAGACTGTGTTTATCAAAGGCAGGATTATCGTGGATGGTGCGCTTTCGCTCCATGAGATCATTCATGAGATCAAAGTCCAACAGCATGATGCTATTCTTCTAAAGCTGGACTTTGAGAAGGCTTACGACAGGGTCAATTGGAATTTTCTCAAAGAGGTCCTAATTAGGAAAGGTTTTGATTCTCGTATGGTCCACATGTATATGTAGCTGGTAACTGGATGTCAAACATCGATTGCAATTAATGGTGAAGTCGGCTCTTACTTTAGGAACAAACATGGAGTGCGTGAGAGTGACCACCGTCACCCCTACTTTTTGATTTTGCTAGAGATGCCCTTGCAGCTATCCTCTCCAAAGCTAATCAGGAAGGTCACATTCAAGGAGTCGTCTCCCACCTCATTCCTGGATGTATTACCCATACGCAGACGACACCATGATCATGATCTAGAATAATGAACTGGGTATCACCAACCTTAAGTTCTTGTTGATCTGTTTTGAGCTGCTATCAAGGCAGCGTATTAACTTTCATAAGTGTGAAGTTATTGTCATGGGTGTTTCGAACAGTGTGCAGACCAGAGTGGAAACTCAAGGGGCCTTCAACCACGAAAACCCTCTTTTGTAAAAGCCAACTTTTCTTATAGTGAGGTTATGCCATATAAGACAGCGAGAAATACTTTGTTGTACTCATGAAACATATAAGAAAGTGACAAGCCACACTTAATTGTACTCACGGAAACAAAAACAAAAGCTAAGGCTATAGGTTTACTCCAACATCAAATTTAGGCTAGAAAAATGCCTCTATAATCCTATGACACTAATGTCTAGTTCGCCTTCCAAAAAAGTTCATTTGAGCCTAGTTCATCTCAATACCAACTTGGATAGCTGGTCCAACTAGATCGGTGTTTGTCTGAGCTTTATTGTAAGATTTTCACGTATTTACCATGGAGTAAAATGAGCATGTGTCCTTTTACTTGTAGGTTGGTTCAAATTAGTCCACAAAATCTCAATGAGTAAATTACCGACTTGGCATGTTGACCTGACTCGAGCACATAAGAGAGCACGTGAGGGAGATAGAGCACCCCTAAATGCATGTCCCATGTAGCGTCTCTTGTATGCTGACAAAATCGGTGGAGTTGTGGGTCGAGGAGGTGGTGGCGATCACACATGAGCACATCATCAACACACTTTAGGGTGGAAAAATAGTACTCCCTCCGTTTTAAGATATTTTAGCTTTGTGAAGCTAATATATTTAGACCCCTTTTAGTATGTAGGTCCGGAGAAGTTGAAATGAACCTACACACAAAAAGGGGTCTAGATCTAGATTCATTAGCTTCATAAAGCTAAAACATCTTATATTTTGAAACGGAGGGAGTACCTCCCTGCTAACTAGGATTATACTCATTGCATCTTCAGATACAAACTATTAGGTAGGGCTTTTACCAACTTCTGATGATTTTGGGTTGATACATGGTTGTACATTGCAAAAATTATGGATGCTCAAGCCAGATTATGCATGTTAGTGAAAGATGTAACTTGAGACAACGAATGCAAAAGGTTTCTCAAAATGTGGACACCCAAAGAAACTACACAGTGAACTTAAATACGAGTAGATAGGATCACAATGCTTACGGATGATCTTCTTTACCGAGGGAGTGGATGACGGGATCCCAACAGTAAATGAATACTCATGTGCTCCACGTAAAAGCATCATATCAGATTGTAGTTGCACTGTATTAATATAAAAAATTAATGTAAAATCGTTCCTATTTAAGCATGAGAAGAGTGACGTAGTATTATCAAAATTCACAAGGGATTCATTCTGCCTGAAGTCGAACAAGGAGTAGAGCCCATAATTCACAAAGGAATCATCCTATCCACCCAAGGTAAAAAATAAGCAGAGCACTATTGTTGCTAGTAGGTCCAAATGAGCTTGCACCCATCCACAGTGTGCCCAAGTTTCAGCACACTTGGTTGGAACTGCTTTTGCAATGCCGATGATACCTAGTAACATCCTAGGACTTGAAGCATCAGAATCTTCGCGCCAACATTGATATTTTCTTGGGCTAACGCCAATATGATTGCTTGCTGAGAATAACTCGTAGCGGGGATTTCATCATGGCACTGGAATACAATGGTGAGTTTCAAGTGAGATACTATTCCAATGTTACACGTCGGCCAGATCAGCGGAGTATAATGTGCAGAGTGTCGAAAAGTTTGAGAATATTGATAGAAGTGCCCTATTGTTAATCATTGAAATTTATGCTACTCGTACTTCATTTTTTTTTATAAAAGGGGACTTCTCTGCGGAAAGAACTTCAAAACTTTTACAAAAAAACAACCTATACATAGAAGATCACCGAAACAATAAAAAAAGATGAACTTAGAACATCTCTCTTGCGCTCGATCGAGTTTCTATACTCGGCTCGTAGGGCAGCGCTCAGGGCATCTATCACCCGTTCGTGTAAGTCTGGCGTGCGTATAACGTTCGTGCTCTCCTAGGCCATATATCTAGCTAGCATGTTTGTCTTCTCTCCGACCGGGCGTGCGCTCGCTGTCCGGTACTCCGGTTGCACCAAGTCTGACCGTGGAGATGGCGCACCACTTGCGAGGGATTTCTCTTTGATGGGTTGGAACTTTGGAAGGGTTTGATAAATACATATATGGTTTAATAGATATGATATTAATTTTTCACTATGAGATAGTACAAAAAAGTACTACCTCCGATTCTCCAAAAGATGATGTACTCCCTCCATTCAGAAATAAGTGCATGTACAATGGTCTTATTTTACCAATGTCACGTAGAATGATTTTTGAGTTGGAGTGAAACAGAAAAAGATGTTTGCGTTCTCATCTCTTAGCAATGATATGTTTCACTACATATTTAGTGATATCCGTCTCTAGAGATAAGACTAAAAAAGACCCATTGTACATCATGTTTTGTTATAATAATATCAAAATTACGTGGCATGTATAATATAAGACCGTCTTATCAACCATTGTACATAAGTGACTTGGATTTTATCTAGATTCGTATGTATCTAATGTGTTTTAGTGTTTAAATACATGCGAAACTAGATAAATACAATTCTACGACTTCCGGACCGAGGGAGTATTGCGGTGATCCAGCATACCACTGCATGATGTAGTACACTATAGTTATTGACATAACACCAATGAAACACCGTTCACTAGTATTACATCCCTTAGAGTGGTACAACAGAAATACAGCAGGTCCAAGACATGACTACAAATTACAACTCGACTCTTTACAAAAGATCTAGAGACTCTAGGTTAAAGAGAGAGGAAGAAATTTCTTACAAAGAAGAACTAGAATAACAACTCATAACTATCTAGTTTACTAAGACTAGCATCTAAACTATCTGGCTTGCAATTGCTGCTATTGCAATGCTCTACAGAAGTAGGTTCTATGGCTAGAGTATCTACTCCTATCTAATCAGGAACTTTTCCTTCACTTCGGTTGATGTATATGTTGACTTTATTGGCATTATTGAAGAACTTGAGTTGTCGATGATGGTTTCTTGAGCATAAGTTGGTGTTGACGTCATCTTCAATGGCTTAGAACCTAGCAAGGGTTAAGAAGGTACGATTGAGTATGAGCATACTCAGCAAGTTCACTAAAAAGGAGTGTTTGATGCACTATCTACAACCACAGACCATAGGTCGTAGGCAATGTAAGTTTTTGTAAACATTTCTTCAAAGGTTGCTTTTGTTCTGAAAACTATGTCTGACAGCCTTCATAGGTTGACCAGAACTTTCATGGGTTCCTTTCCTGCCGCGTTCGTAGCTCCTTCCCGGAACAGGGAGTTGTTGGAGATATGCCCTAGAGGCAATAATAAATATAGTTATTATTATATATCTTTGTGTTTATGATAAATGTTTGCATTCATGCTATAATAGTATTAACAAGGAAACCATTAATACTTGTGTGATTTGTAAACTTAATTTGAAGTCCCTAGTATAGCCTTTATACTTCACTAGCTTGTTGGTTGATTGATGATGTGGTTTCTTTGTCATGAACATTGAGATGTTATCAACAACAAGATCATATCGTTAGGAGAATGATATGGTGGACATACTCCTATAGACAAGCGTAGCATAAAGATCAAGTCATTTCAATAGTTCAATTGCTATATGCTTTCTGATACATAGTAACCTAATTCCTTCGACCATGAGATCATGCATATCACCTTTGCTGGATGGATGCTTTGATGTCATCAAACACCACACCGTAACAGGGTGGCTATAAAGGTGGCATTGAGTGTTCGGAAAGTATTGGTTGAAACACATGGATCAAGAGTGGGATTTGTCCATCCACATGACGGATAGATATTCTCTGGGCCCTCTCGGTGAAATGTCATCCAATTAGCTTGCAAGCATGTGACTTGGTCACAAGGGATCACATATCACGGGAACGAGAAAAGAGTACTTATCAGTAACGAGGATGAACTAGGTATGCAGAGATACCGACGATCATAACCTCGGATAAGTAACATATCGTGAGACAAAGGGAAATTGGTATCGTATGTAAGTGGTTCATTCGATCGCAAAGTAATCGTAGAAATATGTGGGAGCCATATGAATTTCCAGATTCCTCTATTGGTTATTGTTCGGAGAAGTGTCTCGATCATGTCCGCATAATTCACGAACCGTAGGGAGACACACTTAAGGATTCGACGTTGTTTGAGTAGTTATGGTATTATGAGAAAGAGACCGAATGTTGTTCGGAGTCTCGGATGGGATCCGGGATATCACGAGGTGATCCGGAATGGTCCGGAGAATAAGATTCATATAAGGAAAGTTCCGTTTTGGAGTTGGGGAATGGTTCCGGTGTTTTCATCGGGAACATTCTAGAAGGTCCCGGAATGTCCGGCACTCCGGAGGGGGAAGGGTACATGAGTGTGTCATTACATATTGGAATGATTGCATCATGTACTAAGTATTCTTTCTGTCCCAAATAAAGGATTTATTTAAATCCTAAATTGAAAAGTCAAACGGCTAGTTTGAAAGTCAAACGGCAGTTTTGGGAAGTGGGAAAAGAGGAGGAGAGGTGGAGGCCGAGTTGGAGGAGGGTTCCTCCCCTTGGCCGGCGCACCTCCCTAGGCCGAGTTGGGGAGGAACTCCTCCCCTTGGCCGCCGGCCCTCCCACCTATAAAGGGAGGGGCAGGGCCTCCCCTCCTTGACACACAAGTTTCCTATCCTCTAAACTAAACCCTAGATCTAGACCCCGGTTTAGAGCTATTCGGTTTAGAGCCTTCTAATTGGTTTAGAGCCTTCTAATTGGTGTGTCTAATTACTAGACCACTAATAGCCTCTCTCATAAGCTCCACCATACTCGCACCGGCTTAAGGCGAAGCCCTGCGGGATTTCCCCTCTACCTCCGGTACCACGCCGTTGTGCTGCCGGAATCGCGAGGAGAGTGCTACAACCTCCGCTGCCTGCTGGAACAAGGGAGAGGAAGGTCTTCGTCGAGTACCGAACGTGTGACCGACTGCGGGAGCGCTGCGGGAACGCGGCGCCGGAAGGATCGTCTACGCGATCTTGAGATCGGAAAGAGTACGACTACATCACCCACGAGAATCTGCTCTCGTTAAACACTTTGGAATCTTCGAGGGTGAGTTATTCCATCGACTCGTTGCTACAATCTAGTAGATAGATCTTGGCTTGTTTGTTTGTATGCGATAGAAATTTTTTGTTTTCCATGCTACGAACCCCTACAGTGGTATCAGAGCCGTGTCTATATGTAGATCTGTTGCACGAGTAGAACACAATGGTCATTGTGGGCGTTGATGCTTTTATTGTAGATTGCTTTTTGTGTACTTTGCATCTTGCGGTATGTTGGGATGAAGCGGCCCGGGCTAACCTTACATGACATCGTTCATGAGACTTGCTCCACGCTTGACATGCAACTCGTTTTGCATAAGTGGCTTTGCGGGTGCCTGTTTCTCCTAGCATAGTAAAGATCCAATTTACAACGGGTGATCAACAATGCTAGTATCAATGTTGTGGTCATTGTTCGTAAGTTAGAACGACACTTATGGAAAGCCCCAAACCACGTAAAATATGCAAAGAAAGTAGAAGCGTCTAACTTTGTTTTGCAGGGGTGTGCAGTGATGTGATATGGCCATGATTGTGATTATATTTGATGTATGCAATGTTCCTTATTGTAAGTTGGCAACCGGCAGGAGCCATATGGTTGTCTTTAATTTCTGTTAAGACCTGCGTGTCTATTCAAAATAGTTGTAATAGTTGAAGCTGGTGGACGACAACCATGGAGAAGCGTCATTGACCTTGATGCTATGCCGGTGATGATGGAGATCATATTCGTGCTTGAAGATGGAGATCGGAAGCACAAAGAAGAAAGGCCATATCATATCACATATTATGAATTGCATGTGATGTTAATCCTTTATGCATCTTGTATTGCTTAGTAGACGACGGTAGCATTATAAGATGATCCCTCATGCACATAAATTTCAAGTTCTAAAGTGTTCACCCTTAGTATGCACCGTTGCCAAAGCTTGCTGCTTCGAAGCACCACGTGATGATCGGGTGTCTTTGATTCCGCGGGTGAATACAACGTAAGCAAGCCAGATTTGCTTATGCGGTAGCTAAGGTTTGATCTTGACGAGCCTAGCATGTACAGACATGGCCTCAGGAACACGGATCGCCGAAAGTCAAAGCATGAATCATATAGTAGATATGATGAACATGATGATTGTTCGCCATTAAAACTATATCAGCTCTCGTGATGATCGGTGTTGATGTAGTGGATTTGGTTCGTGTGATCACTAAAAAAATGTGAGGGATGTTGTTTTGAGTGGGAGTTCACCTAGTTTAATTTCATTAATTAATTTGAACTCAATTTGTCATAAACTTAGTCTAAACTATTGCAAATATGTTGTAGATCAATGGCAGCCCCTACCATCAATTTTAATGCGTTCCTAGAGAAAGAAAAGTTGAAAAACAATGGAAGCAACTTCGCGGATTGGTTCCGCAATTTGAGGATTGTCCTCACAGCTGGTAATTTGACCTATGTGCTGGATGCACCGCTAGGTGACCCACCTGCAGCTGATGCTACCGATGAAGTAAAGAATGTTTACCTCGCTCGGAAGAATCAGTACTCCATAGTTCAGTGTGCTATCTTGTATGGTTTAGAATCGGAGCTTCAGAAAAGGTTTGAAGAGTCAGATCCATATGATATTGTCGAGGATCTCAAATTAATCTTTGAGACTCATGCGGCAATTGAAAGTTATGAAGCTTCTGAAAAGTTCTTTAACTGCAAGATGGAAGAGGGTAGCTCCGTCAGTGAGCATGTGCTTAAGATGTCTGGGCACGCAAATAAACTTCAAAGTTTGGGTATAGTGATTCCTAATACTTTGGGAGTTTACCGCATCCTCCAATCACTACCACCAAGTTACAAGAACTTTGTGATGAACTACAACATGCAGAACATGAACAAAGAGTTGCCAGAACTATTTGCTATGTTGAAATCTGCAGAAGTGGAGATCAAGAAAGAGCACCAAGTGTTGATGGTCAATAAGACCACCAAATTCAAGAAAGGCAAGTCTAAGCAAAAGGGACACTTCAAGAAGGGTGGTAAGAAAGTTACCACGCCGACGAAGAAGACCAAGGCTGGACCTAAGCCTGAAACTGAGTGCTTTTACTGCAAGGGAGAAGGTCACTGGAAGCGGAATTGCCCAAGGTACTTGGCAGATTTGAAGAACGGCAACATCAAGAAGAAAGGTATATCTGATATACATGTTATTGATGTGTATCTCACTAGTATTCGTAGTAGTGCCTGGGTATTTGATACTGGTTCGGTTGCTCATATTTGTAACTCGAAACAGGAGCTGCAGAATAAACGGAAGCTAGCAAAGAACGAGGTGACGATGCGCGTAGGAAACGGATCAAAGGTTGATGTGATCGCGGTCGGCACGCTACCTCTTCATCTACCATCGGGATTAGTTTTATACTTAAATAATTGTTATTTGGTGCCTGCGTTAAGCATGAACATTATATCAGGATCTTGTTTATTGCGAGACGGTTACTTGTTTAAATCCGAGAATAATGGTTGTTCGATTTATATGAGTAACATGTTTCATGCACATGCACCTTTGATAGATGGTCTATTCATATTGAATCTCGATAGTGGAAATACACATATTAATAACATTGAAGCTAAACGTTTGAAATCAAGCGATAACTCGACCTATATGTGGCACTGTCGTCTTGGTCACATTGGAGTGAAGCGTATGAAGAAACTCCATTCCGATGGACTTCTTGAATCACTTGATTTTGAATCACTTGAAAGATGCGAAGCATGTCTGATGGGTAAAATGACTAAGACTCCATTTTCTGGTATGATGGAGCAAGCTACGGACTTATTGGAAATCATTCATACCGATGTATGTGGTCCAATGAGTGTAGCATCGCGCGGTGGTTATCGTTATGTTCTTACCTTCACGGATGATTTGAGTAGATATGGGTATATCTATTTCATGAAACATAAGTCCGAAACTTTCGAGAAGTTTAAGGAGTTTCAAAGTGAGGTAGAGAATCAACGTAACAAGAAGATTAAGTTTCTACGTTCTGATCGTGGAGGTGAATATCTAAGTTACGAGTTTGGCGAGCATTTGAAGAAATGTGGAATACTTTCGCAGTTGACACCGCCGGGAACACCACAGCGTAATGGTGTGTCTGAACGTCGTAATCGAACTCTCTTAGATATGGTTCGTTCTATGATGTCACTTACAGATTTACCACTATCATTTTGGGGTTATGCATTAGAAACAGCCGCATTCACTTTAAATAGGGCACCATCTAAATCCGTTGAAACGACACCGTATGAATTATGGTTTGGGAAGAAACCTAAATTGTCGTTCCTTAAAGTTTGGGGATGCGAAGCCTATGTAAAGAAGTTACAGCCGGACAAGCTTGAACCCAAAGCGGAAAAATGCGTCTTCATAGGATACCCGAAGGAAACTATTGGGTATACCTTCTATCATAGATCCGAAGGCGAAATCTTCGTTGCCAAGAATGGATCCTTTCTAGAGAAGGAATTTCTCTCGAAAGAAGTGACTGGAAGGAAAGTAGAACTTGACGAGGTTGTCGAACCTTCTCTCGAAATTGCGAGTAGCGCAGCACCGGAAGAAGTTCCTGTGGTGCCTGCACCAATAAGAGAGGAAGCTAATGATAGTGATCATGAAACTTCGGTTGAAGTTGCTACAGAGCCTCGGAGGTCAACGAGAACTCGTACCACTCCAGATTGGTATGATTCCGTTATGAATGTCATGTTGGTGGACAACACCGATGACCCCGAGACATATGAGGAAGCGATGATGAGCCCAGATTCCAATAAATGGCAAGAAGCCATGAAATCCGAGATTGGATCCATGTACGAAAACCAAGTATGGACTTTGGTGGACTTACCGGATGGCCGGAAGGCTGTCGAGAACAAATGGATTTTCAAGAAGAAAACAGATGCTGATGGTAATGTTACTGTCTATAAAGCTCGACTTGTCGCAAAAGGGTTTCGACAAATTCAAGGAGTTGACTACGATGAGACTTTCTCACCGGTAGCGAAGCTAAAGTCTGTGAGGATTATGTTAGCAATCGCTGCATATTATGATTATGAGATATGGCAGATGGATGTCAAAACAGCATTCCTCAATGGAGACATTGATGAAGAGTTGTATATGATACAACCCAAAGGTTTTGTCGATCCTAAAGATGCTAACAAGGTATGCAAACCTCAACGGTCCATCTATGGATTGAAGCAAGCATCCCGAAGTTGGAATCAACGTTTTGATAAGGTAATCAAAAGTTTTGGTTTTATGCAAACTTATGGAGAAGCTTGTATTTACAAGAAAGTGAGTGGGAGCTCTGTAGCATTCTTAATACTATATGTGGATGACATATTGTTGATTGGGAATGATGTAGACCTTCTTAATAGTGTCAAAGAGTATTTGAATAATAGTTTTTCAATGAAGGATCTTGGCGAAGCAGCTTACATATTAGGCATAAAGATTTATAGAGATAGATCGAAACGCCAAATATCATTGTCACAAAGTACATATTTGGACAAAGTTCTAAAGAGGTTTGGAATGGAAGATAGCAAGAAAGGGTTCTTGCCCATGTTGCCCAATACGACCTTGAGTAAAACTCAAAGTCCGACATCGGCAGAAGATAGAGAAAGGATGAGTAAGACTCCCTATGCCTCAGCCATAGGATCTCTAATGTATGCCATGCTATGTACTAGACCCGACATTGCATATGCTGTTAGTTTAACTAGCAGATATCAAAGTGATCCAGGAGTGGATCATTGGATAGCGGTCAAAAACATCCTTAAGTACTTGAGAAGAACTAAGGATATGGTTCTTTCTTATGGAGGTGATGAACAGCTCGTTGTTAATGGTTACACCGATGCTAGTTGGAACACCGATCCGGATGATTCTAAATCACAATCTGGATACGTATTTATTTTGAATGGTGCAGCAGTTAGCTGGAGGAGTGCAAAGCAAAGCGTTGTGGCGAGATCTTCAACTGAATCGGAATACATGGCTGCTTCGGAGGCTTCACAAGAAGCGATATGGATGAAAGAGTTCATTGCAGAGCTGGGTGTGGTTCCAAGTGCGCTGGACCTAATGTCTATCTACTGTGATAACATGGGCGCCATAGCCAATGCGCAAGAACCAAGGTCACACAAGAAGCTGA
The DNA here is from genome assembly GCA_916181665.1 of Avena sativa. NCBI lineage: Eukaryota > Viridiplantae > Streptophyta > Magnoliopsida > Poales > Poaceae > Avena > Avena sativa. Next base: position 30,919,860 of record OV702291.1, read on the forward strand.
AGCATATCAAGCTGCGTTTTCACGCTATTCGAGAACATATCCAGGATGGGGATATAAAGATTTGCAAAGTACACACAGATTTGAATGTGGCGGATCCGTTGACTAAACCTCTCCCGAGGGCAAAACATGACCAACACCAAACTGCCATGGGTGTTCGGTATATTACCATGTAATCTAGATTAGATGACTCTAGTGCAAGTGGGAGACTGTTGGAGATATGCCCTAGAGGCAATAATAAATATAGTTATTATTATATATCTTTGTGTTTATGATAAATGTTTGCATTCATGCTATAATAGTATTAACAAGGAAACCATTAATACTTGTGTGATTTGTAAACTTAATTTGAAGTCCCTAGTATAGCCTCTATACTTCACTAGCTTGTTGGTTGATTGATGATGTGGTTTCTTTGTCATGAACATTGAGATGTTATCAACAACAAGATCATATCGTTAGGAGAATGATATGGTGGACATACTCCTATAGACAAGCGTAGCATAAAGATCAAGTCATTTCAATAGTTCAATTGCTATATGCTTTCTGATACATAGTAACCTAATTCCTTCGACCATGAGATCATGCATATCACCTTTGCTGGATGGATGCTTTGATGTCATCAAACACCACACCGTAACAGGGTGGCTATAAAGGTGGCATTGAGTGTTCGGAAAGTATTGGTTGAAACACATGGATCAAGAGTGGGATTTGTCCATCCACATGACGGATAGATATTCTCTGGGCCCTCTCGGTGAAATGTCATCCAATTAGCTTGCAAGCATGTGACTTGGTCACAAGGGATCACATATCACGGGAACGAGAAAAGAGTACTTATCAGTAACGAGGATGAACTAGGTATGCAGAGATACCGACGATCATAACCTCGGATAAGTAACATATCGTGAGACAAAGGGAAATTGGTATCGTATGTAAGTGGTTCATTCGATCGCAAAGTAATCGTAGAAATATGTGGGAGCCATATGAATTTCCAGATTCCTCTATTGGTTATTGTTCGGAGAAGTGTCTCGATCATGTCCGCATAATTCACGAACCGTAGGGAGACACACTTAAGGATTCGACGTTGTTTGAGTAGTTATGGTATTATGAGAAAGAGACCGAATGTTGTCCGGAGTCTCGGATGGGATCCGGGATATCACGAGGTGATCCGGAATGGTCCGGAGAATAAGATTCATATAAGGAAAGTTCCGTTTTGGAGTTGGGGAATGGTTCCGGTGTTTTCATCGGGAACATTCTAGAAGGTCCCGGAATGTCCGGCACTCCGGAGGGGGAAGGGTACATGAGTGTGTCATTACATATTGGAATGATTGCATCATGTACTAAGTATTCTTGCTGTCCCAAATAAAGGATTTATTTAAATCCTAAATTGAAAAGTCAAACGGCTAGTTTGAAAGTCAAACGACAGTTTTGGGAAGTGGGAAAAGAGGAGGAGAGGTGGAGGCCGAGTTGGAGGAGGGTTCCTCCCCTTGGCCGGCGCACCTCCCTAGGCCGAGTTGGGGAGGAACTCCTCCCCTTGGCCGCCGGCCCTCCCACCTATAAAGGGAGGGGCAGGGCCTCCCCTCCTTGACACACAAGTTTCCTATCCTCTAAACTAAACCCTAGATCTAGACCCCGGTTTAGAGCTATTCGGTTTAGAGCCTTCTAATTGGTTTAGAGCCTTCTAATTGGTGTGTCTAATTACTAGACCACTAATAGCCTCTCTCATAAGCTCCACCATACTCGCACCGGCTTAAGGCGAAGCCCTGCGGGATTTCCCCTCTACCTCCGGTACCACGCCGTTGTGCTGCCGGAATCGCGAGGAGAGTGCTACAACCTCCGCTGCCTGCTGGAACAAGGGAGAGGAAGGTCTTCGTCGAGTACCGAACGTGTGACCGACTGCGGGAGCGCTGCGGGAACGCGGCGCCGGAAGGATCGTCTACGCGATCTTGAGATCGGAAAGAGTACGACTACATCACCCACGAGAATCTGCTCTCGTTAAACACTTTGGAATCTTCGAGGGTGAGTTATTCCATCGACTCGTTGCTACAATCTAGTAGATAGATCTTGGCTTGTTTGTTTGTATGCGATAGAAATTTTTTGTTTTCCATGCTACGAACCCCTACAGGAGTAGCATGTCACAGTTCTTACACTCTGCAGAGGTGCGTTACTTTACCCATGAGAGACCAAATCCTTGTTGCACAACCGGGCGATCTTTCCCGTCCACACTTCCTATGGTGTGGGTCCTAGTAGATGACCCAAGACAATCACTGCCCTTCTCCGCGACCCTGCATGAAGACACAATCCCCCAAGAGCTCTACCACGAGTACAGTCCGGGTAGCCTCTCGAAGACTCTGTAAGCAGCTATGCCTGGCAGCCACCATCAGCTATGGTGAACCTCCATCAGGACAACTATGCACATATAATCTAGACACCTAGATCGCGGGGAACTAAGGGGTCCCACCCATGTGCTGGATTCTCTAGACTCTCCACGAGAAATCTACAACTTCACGATAAGGTCATCCGTCCATGCGAAAGGAAGAAGATCCAGCTGACTTCTCCGTCCCATTCCAAATCTCATGGTTAACATGTAATATACAGCGCTAGAATCACTAATGACATTGGTTGTTAAGTCCTAGATATTATGGTCCTTTACCACTGGAACTGCATCAGTAGATTATTACCATCTGGTAAATAATCCATAATCATATTATTATGAAAATAGTGTTTTCTGACCTTTTTGAAATACATGTGATGACAACATTTGAGTTACAAGCATTTGATAGAAAATAATCAAAGGACATGAGCAAGTTGTGAACTTGTCTTTTGTGATTGCAAGATTATGCATTCACAGTCTTCAAGATACTAGAAGATCCAAATTTTGTAAACAACATCATTAGTCCGGTAAGGACTAATGTTTAAAGAAGCAAGATGCAAGTATGCATAAGTAATGTAATGCAATTTGATAAACGCAAATCTCCAAAATAAAGGTATCTGATCTAGGTTTGAAAACTTGGAATGGTTTCTTTAGAATGTGTTTCACTTTTATATCATCTTCACACTTGTGCTTCTTATTAAGGCTTGTGAGTATGTGCGAAACAATATGTAAATATAACAAGTGGCATGTAATACTAAAGCACTCAAATGGGGCATGGTATTTAAAAGATTTCTTAAGCAAGATTACTAATCAATTAGAGCTTTTAAAGAAGTGCTTAAGGATTACTTTTAATGTTTCTTAAAAGAATAACCTTTTAGGGAAAGATTACTTTATAAGGAAAAAGCATTTAAGTGTTTAACATGCAAAGTATAAAAGTGAAGTATAATAATATTCTAAGATTGAGATAAATTGCTACTTGGTAGTTATGATGGATGATGGTGTAATAGGTTGTTAAGAGTTTATTTATAAAGTTGTCGTTTGAAGTGGCAACACGAATAACTTTTGAGGAAAAGGTTTCTTTGTTAGGGTTTAAACAATCTGTGTGGTTACTAAAATGTGATCGATGTCGTTTGCGCCTATTCGATAAGATTGGATTTGAGATGCCTTATGACTTAATTTGGAATAGACAAAAGTTAACTATAAGAACATAAATATTCTTTAGGCATTATGCATGACTTGGTATACCAAAGTTAACTTTAAAACATAAGTAAACCTAGGGTGTGATGTTTTAAAGTATTAATAATTTTAAGCTTTATAATAAGCATGTATAAGAGTATGAGATCATTCAATTTTAGATTAAGTGAGTGATGAGTTTAAACATGACTTGTTATTATGGATATAATTTATCTTTTAAGGAAAGTAAGTTTAGATGATTTTAATAATCTATTAAAGTTTGAAATCATGAATAGTTAAGAGATAAGTAACATTCACTTTTATTATAAGTGAATGGTGATTAAAATTTACTTAAATTGTTGGTTTACCTTGGGTTATGGTTTTTAAAGGAGTTTTATAAAGTTAATAAGTTAGTTTTAAGTATTATTATAGACTCAAGTTATGGTTTTGGAAGTAGTATTTAAATGTACAAGATTTATGGTTTTATATAAAATTGTGATTATTTCTTATTTAAGAAATGTTTCTAAAGAATTTACCAAATATATAATAAGAATTTATTACTTAAGAATCTTAAATGTGTTGGAATAATATAACTAGTAATTTTCTAGTAAAACATACATACTTAAGATCTTAGAAGTGAATTTTATTTAATTTTAGGTGGTATCCTTATTTTTATAAATTTCCACGAAGGATTATATATCTTTAAACATTTTCTTCAAGTTTTGTTTGTAAACAAATTAAGTTAGTATTTTTATAAAATAGTAGATTTATTTTCATATACAAAAATGATTTTTATTCTTTTTAGGACTTTTCCTTCATTTATGAAATATCACTTAGACTTTAGTGATGTTAACATCGGTTTGTATTTTGTTTAACTTAAATAAGTAAAGTTATATTTTTCTTAGGTAGATATTATTTTTGCGATCATTTCAATATGTTATATGTATTTTTAGGATTTTCCTATATTTTTCTAGGGCTAAAACAATTCCAAGGGTATTTTGGTAATTTTACATTTGGTTTATTATTTCTTTTATAATACTTATTAAATTACTTCTGGCCCGCGGGCTGGTTAAGCCCAACCCTGCCCAGTTTGGCATGGGGTCCAACCCCACCCCAGCCCAACCCCTCTCCTCTCTCATCTCACATACACACACACATCACACCCCAACCTCAACTCCCCTCTCGCGTCACAACCCGTTGCCACCATCCCCAGCGCCACTCCGGCCATCGTCGGTCGACACCCACCATCGTGGCCTGCTGATGAGGCTACACCTCCTTTTTCTCCCTCGTTTCTCCGTTGTTGTAGCGTACGCTTATGCTCCCCTACACGCATCTATGGCGAACCCTAACCATGGTGTTCATCTAGGTCACCGACACCATGGCTGGCCGCAACCTCCTGATGCTCTCCGTCGACCTGGACCTCACCTTCTTCAACTCGATGTCGGCGGGAAGGTGCTGAAGGCGCAACCCCGGCTTCAACTGTGACGACGCCATCGCTTCTAGTTAAGGTACTTCCTCTGTGACTGGATTTTGAGCCGATGCACTATAGGGTTACACTATGGAGATCTCGAAGTTGATCTGTGGTATTTATTGAATTTGGATCTGGCTATATCTCTGCTAGTTCTAAGAATTATTTGAGATGAGATAATGTTCTTGAACTTGTGCTACTTCTATGATTGAGTTAATGAATCTGTCTCCAATAGTCAAATTCCCAAAGCCTAACCCGTTGTGGTGATTCCTGGTTATGAGGATGATCTAGTACTATTCAATTTTACTCTAATTAGCTGGCGTATTTATCAAATGACCCTGTGGTTCATGATTTCTTCTTAAGACATGGTACTCATCCATATGATATATTTTTAGCAATTATGACTTGGCTATACGTGAGGTGGATAAGTACTGTACCTTGTCGAATTGATGCTTCATTCATGAAATATTGCCTCAATTTGGAGGACTTGTTCATCCTAAGTATGTGTGGTCAGATGAACCCTATTTGTGATGCTTGCTAATTTAGCTTATAAATGTGCTTCCTGTATTACATGACAAATAACAGTAATGAACTTGTATTTGTTCTTTTACATGATTTCTAAGAATGAAATGATTCCTAGATTGGTGACTAGGAAGATGATTTATGTATTTGTGATATTACTTGCAAATGGAACTATTCGACATATTTGTGCTGCCAGCATGGCAGTAAGCTTTACTTGGAATGATTTCTAGTGGTTTACCCTAGGAAAATAATTTAATTAAATTAGTACATTGTGAGGTTGGTTCACTGAGTTGTTGGCTAGTCCCTGTGTACAAGACTTGTGACTTATGACCTTCATAGATGATCTTGCTGCTATTTGTCCCTGCCAAGGATACATGGACTGAGACTCAATCTTAAGTAAGATCAGATACTGGTGTGCTTTAGAGCTCTATGATGATGTGCATAGCATTTATGCATTCTAAGAGATCCTTTTCTTTCCAAACCTTTTTTTGTAAAATATATTGATAAGAACAGATGCTATATTTGGTTTTTGGAGTTAATCACCTGCAGTTGTGTGGAGGCTGCACTTGCTACTGATCTAGTTCAGCTGTTGCTGTACCTTGGTATCCCGCTCCACCTCTCCTGCTACTACCTAATCTACTTCAGCAGCTCTAGCCTGGCCTTCTCCTCCTGGAACTACTGCTGGCATTGAGCTTCTCCTTTGTTACTGGCTTGACCATGATCTCCTCCTTGTCCTACTTATACGTCATAAACGTATCTATAACTAGAAGGATATCCCGCGCGTTGCAGCGGGATTTCATAAATTGGACGGCTAAAAATGGTATGCTTATGTGTGTCGGATGAAAAAAAATGATTTATTCTGTTATTGAAAACTTCTACAAATTGCATGAAAAAAGTATGAAAACCTACTGATTTGAAGAACTTTGTGTTTTTTTGCACCATCAATAGATTGCGGCCTACTTATATGAAGGAACATTCATGTAAAAGTGAACCGGGATGTACTAAAAAGATTTAACACATAAAAAACAATAATAGTAAATGGAGAGTAGCTAATAAACACAACCAAAACATTTTTATTATCAAATTTGTGTACGAAAATATGTAAAACAATAATTGAAAACTTACAATCGGTATTGAAGGTGACTAATGGAGACCTGCAAATAAATACAATCATCACACTATTATTATGAAATTTTCCTACAAAAATATGCAAAACTATAATCTCAAAACTTACAATTGATTCTGAAAGGTGAGTAATCCTATATACTGATAGGTAAATAAGAATATATGAATATAATAAGGTAGCATAAATGTGACTCGAGTATGCAAAGAACATTTACCTTGTGATCTATCACTTTGTAAGGCGCCTGCAACAATATATGAAAATAAACTATAATATGCACTAACATCTCTTACTTGATTACCAACAACTTGTCCAAGAACATCTACAGTTTAATGTACTAACATATACACAGTTGAACAATCCAAAAAAGAAAAGAACATAATTCAATCAATTGGTATGGGTCCCTACAGAAAAGATACACCAATGAACATATTTATTCAGAAACAAACAATTGGTATGCGCCCCAACACTAAGGATGCGATCGTAAGCAAAGCAAAGGCAAGAAAATTTGTTGGAGATGAATGGGATCGGATGGAACCTGCTCTATGTCCTGATCATGTCTTTTATTAGGGAATATATTAGCCGTGTACTCTTGAAGTGAAGGAAGAGTGGATCGTCCGTATTTGCCTGCTCTAGGATATATCCCTCCTTTACCATCAAATACCTAAGGAGACTGGTGCAAATCTAGTCAAGATGGGAGCAACTAACCTTGGGATGGAGGTTTCTAGCCGTCTGCCACCTAGGCGTACTCTCTCCGGCCTCCCTTTGTGTCTTCCTGGTTCTTATTGACCATGCATCGGAGACGGCAAATGAAAAGATGGGGCATGGGTAGAGGAGACAGTGTTTGGAACTTGGAAGGCAGAACGGCACAGCCTGACAAGAATATGTGGTGGCCAAAGGAAGAGGAAGATACAGAAGAACTGGCGAGGAAGAGACAGGGGCGGTCGATTCAGAATGAGGCAATGTATTTTTTTCTTACGGTAGGTGCATCTCACATAGGCCACACTTTGTATGATTAGATGACGCAAATGGATGGATGGATGAATATAATCGGATGGCTACGAATACATGACGATGTGGATAGCCTGCATGTTAAGATAGACTATCATAAAGGACTCTTAGTGGGGGTCTACTTTATAAGAAGATATAGATTTTTGATGCTCCATGCATGTTTTGTATCAACTTTCTTATGTTTTGTTTACACTTTGAGGTATTTTTATACATTTTCTGGAACTAACCTATTAACAAGATGCCGCAGTGCCAGTTGCCTATTTTCTGCTATTTTTGGTTTCAGAAAATCTAGTAAGGAAATATTCTAGGAATTGGACGGGACAAAAGCCAAAGTCCATATTTTACCAGAAGGAACACGGAGTCTGAAGGGCAGCCGAAGTGGGTCCACGAGGTGGCCACACCTAGGGCTGGCGCGGCCACCCCCTAGGGCGCGTTGCCCCATGGTGTGGGCCCCTCGGGCACCCACCGACCTTGCCCCTTCGCCTATAAAAGTACCTCGATGCAGAAACCCTAAGTACCCGATCAAAAATCCCTGAAAGAGTCTGTAGCAGCCGCCATCTCCACCCCTCGATCGGGGGGATCCGAAGCTCTTCCCGGCACCCTCCAGAGGGGATAGATCATCCCACAGGCCTTCTTCATCACCATGCTAGCCTCCGGAGTGATGCGTGAGTATTTCACCCTTCGACTATGGGTCCATATAGTAGCTAGATGGTTGTTTCTCCTCCTTTGTGCTATCATGTTTAGATCTTGTGAGCTCCATTCATGATCAAGATCATCTATTTGTAATCCTATATGTTGTGTTTGCAGGGATCCGATGGATATTGAGATACTATGTCAGATTGATTATTGATTATATCATGTCTATGTTATTTGTGATCTTGCATGCTCTCTGTTGCTAGTAGCTATCTTGGCCAAGTAGATGCTTGTAACTCCAAGAGGGAGTATTTATGCTCGATAGTAGGTTCATGCCTCTAGTAATCTGGGGAAGTGATAGAAATCTCTAAGGTTGTAGATGTGTTATTGCTACTAGGGAGAAAACAACAATCCTTTATCCATGGGGCAATTGTATTGTTTACTTTACACACTTTACTTAATGCAATTATCTGTTGCTTGCAACTTAATACTGGAAGGGGTTCGGATGATAATCTGAAGGTGGATTATTAGTCATAGATGCAGTTGGATTACTGTCTATGTATTATGTTGTAATAGCCAATCAAATCTCGTAGGAGTCAAGATGTCTAGTATATGCATTGTTATGCTTTCTCAATCTGTCAATTGCCCCGCTATAATTTGTTCACCCAACATGCTATTTATCTTAAGGAGAAACACCTCTAGTGAACTATGGACCCCAGTCCATTCCTTTACCATTGATATACCATTTACTGTTTACCGTTTACTATTTACTTTCTGCAAGCAATTACTATCTTCCACACTATACATTTAATTCTTTGTTTTCAGCAAAACCAGTGAGATTGACAACCTTACTGTAAGTTGGGGCAAAGTTATGTGGTTGTGTTGTGCAGGATTCTAAGTTGCTAGCAACACCTTGGAGTTGTTTCCTTACTCCTACTGGTTCGATAACCTTGGTTTCATAACTGAGGGAAACTTACTGCTGTGCTCATCATACCTTTCTCTTGGGGTTCCCAACGAGCTCTACATATCTTGAGCCATCAAGCACTTTTCTAGCGCCGTTGCCGAGGAGTTAGGGACAACTTCAATCTCTTCCTCCTCGTCAATCACTTTTCAGGGAGAAAGAAGATTCTTGCAAGGGGAGTCTCTCACAACCAATCTCTTTACTTTGTTTTTGTTTTTGTTTTTGTTTTTGTTTTTGTTTTGCTTAGTTTATTTTGATTTGTTTTCTTGTTTCTTTTTATCAAAAACACACAAAAAATTAGTTGTACTGGTTTGCTTCTTTTTATCAAAAACACACAAAAATAGTTCTTTAAAAAAATTCCTACTTCAAGTTGCTTTTATGTCTAGCATTGCTCCAATCGCTATGTCACCCGAGGAAATGATTTTTACTTTTAAACAAGGAATTGAAGAGAGTTTCAAAGAAGCTTGGTCTAGAATGATTTACATGAAAAAACTGAACCTAAAATGACTCTAGGCTTGTTTCTTAGCAGTTTCTACTTTGGTCTTGCTCTTTGTTATAGATATGCTTTGGATGCTGTAGTAGGAGGAGATTTCCTCCAGTGCAATGAGGGTGAAGCTTTTAATGCCATAAAAAAGTTGGTTGCAACGTATAACTTGCCTAGCAAATCTGATTCCTCCTTTACAAACATTATTACTAGATTAAACACTCTTGAGACCAACACATCTAGTTTAAAAGAATGTTATAACATGCTTAGAGAGCATCATGAATATGTTCCAATAAATTCTGAATCTTCAAAATGGCTTCCTACAGTAAAAGTTATTATAAATAATGAAACTTTTTATGCTCGTTGTGATATCATGTCTGAATTTTGTCTTATGCCTAAAGATATCTATGAATCTTTGAATCTTTGGGACTTTCTGAGGGAGGAGAGAAATATCTCTTACCAATAATGCCACAATATTACCCATTGGAATAGCTGAAGGAGTGTTTACAAATATCCTAGAGAAAGTGGTGTCTACTTATTATCTTGTTATTGAATGTGTAGGAAAATGACAAATTACACTTGGAAGATCCCTACTGAAACTCCTTGGAGCAATAATAGATGTGGGAAAAGGCATCATGCATTTTGCTTATCCAACAAACAATCATATGTTCCCTAAGATAAGAATAAAAGTAAGAAAGGTAGGGACAATAAATTTGATCTTAATGCTTCTTCATTCGAAAATACTTGAATCTTACTCCTATGCCTAGCTGAAATGCGTTAAAGAAAAGCACTATTGGGAGATAACCCAAATTATTTTTATTTTCAGTAAGTTTTTACTTTTTTTTGAGTATTGGAAGTTATTGCCTCAGTAATAACCTCTCCATATCCTTTTTGTGTGGTTTTTGTGCCAAGAATAACTTCTAATGAGAGAGAAGTAAGACTTGGGAAAGTTGCTGTCTCGAAATAGAATTTTGTGCTTCACTGTAAAAATCATGAAAAATCCCTGTACGTTGGATTGAGTTGTAATGTTCTGTGCTTATGCCCCAGGTTATTATCTAACTTTCGTTAGTTTACACTTTTCGATTTGAGCAATAGAAGGTCTTCGAAAAAATCGGTTTTTACCTGCTGGTCTGTTTTGATAGATTTCTGCCATTATTTGCATTTGCCTCTTAATCTCTTTCTCTTTGAGTTATCTTTGATCACTTGAGCTTTTAGAAGGAATTGCTACATTATCTTGTGTTTTGATGGAAGTTTTACTTGTGTTGAAACTAAAACAAAAGACTTAATATCTTGAATACACTAATGTTGCTAATGAAGATTGTGTGAAGTTCTGTATGAAGGAAATTTTCAAGTGTAGGGAAGAATAATGTGATGAGATGAAGTATGGACAAAAGCTCAAGCTTGGTGATGCCACCCGTGTCACCCCAAGAAATATTCAAGAGGTACAAGCGTCAAAGCTTGGGGATGCCCGGCATCCCCTTCTTCATCAATAAAAATCTCAGGTTTTCTTCCAAAACACTTCATTTTTATTGTTTCATGCACAATTGTGTTATTATTGGAGCATCTTTGTTTTTGTTTTTAGTTTTCTTTTGTTTGGTTTGCTTAAATAAATTGGTTGGACCCTCACATTCATATGTTGTTTTAAATAAGTTGATTGGTGTTGGAAAAGAGTAGGAAGCTGTTAGGAATAAGCACGTCTAAACCGACGCCGGCACGGCGCGGTGCGCTCTGTCGTATACAAGTAGTATACGAGTACGTGTAGGTTTGTGTAGCACGGTTGATGTAGGAATTAGGAGTCCTAATCCTACTAGAATAGCTACACTAGGACTACTACATATACACGACGATACCCCTGTAATCAAACTGAGCGATTGAGAAAATAAAAAAAGCTAAGGCACGATACGTGCCTGTGGTAAATCGTCTCCGCGTGCGTAACTAGTACTTGCAAGATTGATCAAGTGGCTAGCTTAGCTAGCTTGGTACGTGTGTGTTTTGGTTGGCTAAAGGAATCAGCCAGCGACAGATCGATCAGGAGACCTAGCTTCGCAAGTTGAGTGTCGTCGGAAAGTACTCGACAGGCTACAGAGTTGCCGCAGGTCATCTCGTCACAACGTCCTAGCGAAAGTACTGCTAGGTCTGGGCCAACAATTGGTATCAGAGCACGCATGCGAGGCGTGTTGGACTACTACCCGAAGGAGATACTTCGGATGGTAAAAAACTCAGTGACGATAAACTACAAAAGGCAATGGTTGTTCATCAAGGAACCGATGAAGACTGAAGATGCGGACATCAAGGACGCGGACAAGGATTGTCGGCGTGAAGCCATGGAAAAGCCGACAAAAGCAAAGTCGGTGACATGGGTGCTGAGGAAGGGAGCGGCAAAAGCAATGTCGTGGATGGCGCCCGCGAGGAGTAGCTGGCGTATTTGGGACCCAGGTCGATATGAAGTGCACGTCGTGCTTAGGGGGTGATTGTTAGGAATAAGCACGTCTAAACCGACGCCGGCACGGCGCGGTGCGCTCTGTCGTATACAAGTAGTATACGAGTACGTGTAGGTTTGTGTAGCACGGTTGATGTAGGAATTAGGAGTCCTAATCCTACTAGAATAGCTACACTAGGACTACTACATATACACGACGATACCCCTGTAATCAAACTGAGCGATTGAGAAAATAAAAAAGCTAAGGCACGATACGTGCCTGTGGTAAATCGTCTCCGCGTGCGTAACTAGTACTTGCAAGATTGATCAATTGGCTAGCTTAACTAGCTTGGTACGTGTGTGTTTTGGTTGGCTAAAGGAATCAGCCAGCGACAGATCGATCAGGAGACCTAGCTTCGCAAGTTGAGTGTCGTCGGAAAGTACTCGACAGGCTACATAGTTGCCGCAGGTCATCTCATCACAACGTCCTAGCGAAAGTACTGCTAGGTCTGGGCCAACAGAAGCTTCATTGCTTATAAGTGGTACAAAAGGAGTTTGTTTTGACTGTGGCCTAGACTTTATCATGTCATGTTTGATGTTGCTTTGACCTTATGCTTAGTGATTATTTCTGTAGCATGACTTGTTCCAAACAATTGAGATTGCCTAATGTGCCTTGAAAGAATCATGCATTGTTTTAGCATACAAAAGCATAATATTGTGGTATTCTTCTTTGATGCTTTATTTGGGTTGACTTGGCACATGCTTACACCATGTTAAGACTATGAACCAGTCACCTTAGCCTCTATAATCATTTAGTTTTTGACTTGTAATATCACTTTATGCTTTAATTAATAATGTTTTGTCACTTTGCATGATTATGGCCATTATTACTCTCTTAGTTGGTCGCTCCCAGTCTTTTGCTAGCCTCCACCTATACCACGTATGAGTTCCACTCATGCATCGAACCTCCAAGAAAACCAAGTTATTCCAAATAGTCCACTATAAATTCCTATGCATGGTGTGTTACACCATTCCAAGTATATTCATGCTTTTATCTACCTTCCAAATTAAACTTTTGTTATGTGAAAATTAGTGATTAAAGCTCTCACAAACTTGATGGCACACTTTATTTTCTTGCACTTAATAAAATTGAACCATTGTGTCCATCTATGTTGCTTATATGCTTGCACTTTATAAGTTGTGAATTAGTAGAACCATGATACCATGGGGAACGCTTTCAACATTGCACTTATTATTCAGTTGATATCATGTTCTTTTGTTTATGGATCCCGGCGGTGTGAAATAAAAGGGGAGCTTGTAAGCTCATGGAACTTGTATGTGTGTTAGAGAAATGCCTGGGCGGCCATCCTAAGCCATGCCTAATCATGGTGGAAACTTGCAGCATAACCATACTGAGCATTCTGTGAAGCATCCTCAATAAAAACCTATGCAAATAGCAAATAAAAAGATCACTGAGATGCTCATTGTCTGTTGCCTTATCATTTTTATATGGGAAAGCTCCTGTGTCATGGGGCAAGAGGTACCCCGTTGGCGGTTCTCCATGATACACATGTACTTACAATGACAAGGACTTACTTGTGACTAAAGTTGAGTAGCATGAGGTTCGGTACTCGTAAGCAAGGGGCATGAGATTTTCAACTTATAACTTGTCAAGCATATCCTCATATTTGTGTCACTTTAACCTTAATCACCTCAAGATGCTTATGAGAGGGGCAATGAGAGCTTAAAGCTAATAAGTACCATAATTTTTGGAAGCTCTTTATGAAACTTGAAATCCTGCTTCCCTCGGTGAAGGGCCTTTCCTTTTTACTTTTATGTTGAGTCTCCATCTTCTATCTTTATGCACCAATTGAGAGAGCATAGTGGTCATTCTTAGTTTAATGTGCATTGTCCCAAAACTTGTTGATTGATTCATAACTTTGATATTGCTTGTTCTTAAATTATTTGTATCTAGTCACCCTTATGAACTTTGACAGTGTCCTATGCATTTATGTTTTGCTATACCATGAGGGACAAGCTGAATACCACTCTTATTATGTTTTCTATATGTGAAACAAACAAACGACTTTCAATGCATTGTTATTCATTATCTTTTGTTTGTACCTTTTCATGTTACAATATAGTTACTATATCTTATTGTCAAAACTCTATCTTTCATGCTCATGTTTAGAGTACTTTGATCCCAGCTATCAATGCTTTACAAATACCTTGATCAAGATTATGATGGTGCATGCCACCTCAAAAATTATTCTTTTTATCACTTACCTACTCAAGGACGAGCAAGAGTTAAGCTTGGGGATGCTTGATACGTCATAAACATATCTATAATTTTTGATGCTCCATGCTTGTTTTGCATCAACTTTCTTATATTTTGTTTACACTTTGAGGTATTTTTATACATTTTCTAGAACTAACCTATTAACAAGATGTCACAGTGCCGCAGTGCCAGTTGCCTGTTTTCTGCTGTTTTTGGTTTCACAAAATCTAGTAAGGGAATATTCTCAAAATTGGATGGGACAAAAGCCAAAGTCAATATTTTACCAAAAGGAACACGGAGTACGAAGGGCAGCCGAAGTAGGTCCACGAGGTGGCCACACCTAGGACTAGCACGGCCACCACCTAGGGCGCGCCGCCCCATGGCTGGGCCCCTCGGGTGCCTACCGACCTTGCCCCTTCGCTTATAAAAGTACCCCGATACAGAAACCCTAAGTACCCGATCAAAAATCCACAAAAGAGTCTGTAGCCACTGCCATCTCCATTCCTAGATCGGGGGGATCCGAAGCTCTTCCCGGCACCCTGCCGGAGGGGAGAGATCAACCCGGAGGCCTTCTTCATTACGATGCCAGCCTCCGGAGTGATGCGTGTGTAGTTCACCCTTGGACTATGGGTCCATACAGTAGCTAGATGGTTGGTTCTCCTCCTTTGTGCTATCATGTTTAGACCTTGTGAGCTCCGTTCATGATCAAGATCATATATTTGTAATCCTATAGGTTGTGTTTGCGGGGATCCAATGGATATTGAGATACTATGTCAGATTGATTATTGATTCTATCATGTCTATGTTATTTGTGATCTTGCATGCTCTCCGTTGCTAGTAGCTATCTTGGCCAAGTAGATGCTTGTAACTCCAAGAGGGAGTATTTATGCTCGATAGTAGGTTCATGCCTCTAGTAATCTGGGGAAGTGACAGAAATCTCTAAGGTTGTAGATGTGTTGTTGCTACTAGGGAGAAAACAACAATCCTTTGTCCATGGGGCAATTGTATTGTTTACTTTACACACTTTGCTTAATGCAATTATCTGTTGCTTGCAACTTAATACTAGAAGGGGTTCGGATGATAACCTGAAGGTGGATTATTAGTCATAGATGCAGTTGGATTACGGTCTATGTATTATGTTGTAATGCCCAATCAAATCTCGTAGGAGTCAAGATGTCTAGTATGTGCATTGCTATGCTTTCTCAATCTGTCAATTACCCCGTTGTAATTTGTTCACCCAACATGCTATTTATCTTAAGGAGAAACACCTCTAGTGAACCATGGACTCCAGTCCATTCCTTTACCATTGATATACCATCTACTGTTTACCGTTTACTTTCTGCAAGCAATTACTATATTCCACACTATACGTTTAATCCTTTGTTTTCAGCAAAACCAGTTAGATTGACAACCTCATTGTAAGTTGGGGCAAAGTTCTGTGGTTGTGTTGTGTAGGATTCCAAGTTGCTAGCAACACCTTGGAGTTGTTTCCTTACTCCTACTGGTTCGATAACCTTGGTTTCATAACTGAGGGAAACTTGCTGCTGTGCTCATCATACCTTCCTCTTGGGGTTCCCAACGAGCTCTACATATCTTGAGCCATCACCTAGCTATTGCATGGCTTCTTGAAGCAACCATAGGTTGGGTGATGGTTTGGTGGGATGATCTGGTATTCTTGTTGTTCCTGACTTGTTACTCTTCAAATCATCATAACTAGAGCAGTTGGTTGATCAGTATGTATGTATGAAGAAAATCTGTGATGATCCATCAAGAATAGATGTTGTTCTTGTGGTTTGAGCTGTGAAGATGTTGGAGTGTTGTGTGGTGAAAAGGATATGGTAGCAGTCCTGCTACGGCTAGTGCTCTCTCTATTTGATGTTCTCTGGTAGTGTTGACAGCACACCAATTGCATGTGGTGACTGTGCTACTTGCTTGCCTGTTGCTTGATATGGATCAGATCCAGTATACCCTGATATTTCTTAGGGTTTTTACCTGTTGCCTTTAATATTCTGGTGAACTTGCCCCATGCCTGTGATGCACTAGTCTGAGGCAATTCCTAAAGTGAGAACGGATACTACTCTTTGGCCCCTCCTTTTTAACTTACTCAATGATGACAACCAGGCAGCAACAATTCTCTACCAAGTCTAAGAGTAGTATTAACCCAACTACTTCTCTTTGGTTTTCTTTGTTTTGCAGGGATGAAGAATAGGAAAAGAAATGAAAAGATCCAATAGAAACTTTAGATTAGGTTTTTCCTTTATACTTTTGTAATCTTTCTTTTCTATTTGGGAAAATTGTAAATACATTGTAATATTTGTTTTGATTAATAGAGTTAATATTTTCCTTTAATTCTGATTTATACATTGTTGTTTATTCCCTTATTATAAAGGACGATATAATGATTAATTTCTTTATTGTAAATATTGTATCTTATTCATAAATAAGAATTTAATTCTTATTTCCTTATTGCAATTTGATTACTATTTATCATTCCATTTACACATTCTTTTATAATTCAAATATATCAACTCAATATTCAAATCTGAATTGTCTTCCCCTCAAACCAAAAATACAGTAGAGATCATGTCGAAATCCATAGCACTTGCGCCGATGTTTCCATCTGAACAAGAGAGATCTCGATCACTCTGTAGTCTCTTTAGTTTTGCGCGAAAATTCCCGGATTTTCTTATGCATAAATGCAATCCACAAACATGTGTCCTATCTATTTCGAGATGCTAATCCTAGGATGTTACAAGTATTTCGTGTATTTTTAATGAAGGTAGCACACCAATGCATGTAACGTCCTCATTTTTCGTGTTTTAACGTTGATCACTAAATAATACTCCCTGCATTCCAAGGCTTAAGGCATTTTTTTTGAAAAGTCAAGCTACAGAAAGTTTGACCAATTTTTTTGAAAAACTATCAAAACTATGATATTATATAGATACGACATGAAAATATGTCTCATGATGTATCCAAGGGTATATATTTCCTATTGTAAATATTGATAGTTTTTCTAAAAACTTGGTCAAACTTTACATTGTTTGACTTTTTCAAAAAAATTATATGCCTTAAGCCTTGGGACGGAGGTAGTACATGTTACTTGTCATGCTTATACTATTAGAAACTTTATTTGAATACTAATTCATGGGTATAAGAAAATATGAGATATCAAAGAAACATCTTTGACATCATATTAAGTTTATGGGCGGATAAGTACTATCGGAGATATATGGGGTCAGAATAGGATCAGTGCTCGTTCTCAGACTGCGTTTATCAAAGGCAGGGTTAGGCAGGGTTACGTGGATAGTGCGCTTGCCCTCCATGAGATCATTTATGAGATCAAAGTCCAACAACATGAGGCTATTCTGCTAAAGCTGGACTTTGAGAAGGCTTACGACATGATCAATTGGACTTTTCTCAAAGAGGTCCTAATTAGGAAAGGTTTTGATTCTAGTATAGTCCACATGTATATGCAGCTGGTGACTAGATGTCGATTTAAATTAATGGTGAAGTTGGCTCTTACTTTAGGAACAAACCTGGACTACGTAAGGGTGATCCACTGCCCCGCCACCCCTACTTTTTGATTTTGCTAGAGATGCCCTTGCAGCTATCCTCTCTAAAGTTAATCAGGCAGGTCACATTCAGGGAGTCGTCCCCTACCTCATTCCTGGAGGTATTACCCATCTCCAATATGCAGACGACACCATGATCATGATCTAGAATAATGAACCGGGTATCACCAACCTGAAGTTTTTGTTGATCTATTTTGAGCTGCTACCAGGCCTGCGTATTAACTTCCATAAGTGTGAAGTTATTGTCATGGGTGTTTCGAACAACAGACCAGAGTGGCAAGTCTGCTTAACTTCTAGCAAGGGGCCTTCCCCTTTAGATACCTGGGTTTCCCAATGAGTGACAAGAGATTGACCATGGTAGATATGGAACCGTTAGTGGCCCATTGGGGAAAGGATTGACCCATGGCAAGGAAGTATTATGTCTTCGGCGGCACGACTGGTTCATAATAATGCTTGCTTGTCCAGCTTCCCCTATTCACAATGATATTGGTTTCTTCTTGCAGATGGGACTCACGTGCAATGTGATAAACATAGGGGTAGGTTCTTCTGGGAAGGAACCAGTGATAGAAGGAAACACCACTGGGTGAACTGGCCCGAAGTGTGCAAGCCACGAGACCAGGGTGGTCTAGGCATCATGAATACTTAACTTATGAACATTGCTCTGATGGCAAAGTGGGTTTGGAGCTTGTTTGTGGAAACACCTCAAGATAGCATTTGGTTACAAATAGTCCGATCCAAGTACACTAGAGTGAGGAATGTTTTTAGTGCTAACCTAGCTAGTGGCTCTACCTTCTGGCACATCATACATAAGATCAAGGACTATTTCAAGTCGGGGGCGTATTTCATTCTAGGTAGAGGCACTCGTATTAAGTTCTGGTTAGACTGGTGGGTTGGTGATAGCCCGTTGTGTGCTTGATATCCCAGGCTATTTGAAATTTCCTTGAATCCCTAACTGTGGGTGTCCCGGGCCATCTAGAGTGGAACCTGGCATATCAATTCTTAGCTCTCTTTGGTTCAGGTAAAACTACGATGTTTGATTTACTTCTGATAGAGCTTGCAGTTTGTGGCCCCTCTCTAGAAGATGACAAGGTGATCTGGGCCCTGGAGCCGTCGGGGGTGTTTATGATCTCATTCCTTATACAACAAGATGCAATAAGGGGCCATCTTGGCGCATGCCACCGAATGCTGGAAGCTTCCGATCCTCCTCAAAATCAAAATCTTTATCTAGAAATTAGCCAAAGGCCACCTACCATCGAATGATCAGATTAAGAAGCGACATGGTCCTTCAAATGGGCAGTGTGTCCTTTGTGGCCGAGATGAAAACGTCAACCACATCTTCTTTGAATGTGCCTTGGTGCAATTTGTGTGGAGTGTGCTGCATTCTTCTCTCGGAGTTGCTTGGAACCTGTCTAAGTTTGCGGATTTTTTTGTTATCCTTCATTACTTTTCTCGCAAAACTAGGCTAGCTATTTGGATTTTAATCGTTGCCTTCTAGCTGGGTGCTTTGGACAACAAGGAACGAAATTACTATTGACGCAAAATCTTTGAGGCGACCGGCGACATGCACTTGCCGTGTTTTAATCTTAATGTAGTAGTGGAGACCCCTCACCAAGCCTGATGTGCTCCCCTCCTGGAAGAATTGATCCAGATGTTTAAAGCCTCATATGCAGAGACATCGTTACCACCCCTGTCCAGCTAGTCGTCGCCTACCTCTTCCTCCAAGCTAGCAAGTTATCCTTTTGTCGCTGATCTTGTGTGTTCCTGTGGGCGGTTGTTCTAGTTTAAAACTCTGGCTAGTACTTCAAGTTGGTTCTAAAACTCTTAAGTTGGTATCCCCGATTGATTGTATCGCTACCTTGCTGTGTGGCTTTATTAATGTTAAAGCCGATACCGTTCCCGGTGCCTTCCGTCTGAAAAAGATATATGGGGTCAGCCTGTAAGCCTTTGTTCTATGGTTGTATACCCTATCCAACCCACAACGTCTAGGAGATGAAGCCACACGTCAAGAGTTCCACCTATACTACACACGGACATCGACCACGACTCCCCAAATCATAATACTAGCAAAAGGAAGACTACGATATCAACTTAATGTGCAAGACCTAGCGGAGGCCACGCCTACCACCGACTTCTATATATGAAGACCATCTTTCCAAGTTAACATGAAGTCACTCCAAAACCTTAAAATATGTAATCAATGTAGACATAAACCCTAGCTTCATCTAATATCATCGGATGTCTCTATGAACTAGTGTCATAACTACATGTTACCTATGATATCAACTAACATCACAAAAAATGTTAGTACCATCTTACTAGGCATCAATACACTACTTTTTACCCTATAACTACTAGATAATGACCTCACTGTCCCTATCGGTAACTCATTTGGAGCTCTTGATATCACCCACAAACAATCTTAGCTATGTCACTGCTATAAAGTTGACGAGATCCATTCTGCAAAGTCTTGCGCGATCTTTTGATCACACCAATGAATAAAGTATGAGCGAATTCTTGATCCTTAAGGTGTTGGCCTGATTCTCCATCGAACAAATGAACACTATTTCGATCTTTGGAAGTTTGATTGACGAAAGATCTTGCTAATTATCCTTCATCAGTTGGCTCGGCAACTCGGGGTACGAAGGTCATGTGGCTGATCATCTCGCATGCGATATCCGAAAGGAGAGAAGAGCGCTACGTCAATCTTGACTCTGTTATATGTTGATCCAAATTCTACAAAGTAAATGCCAACTTCTGACAGAGCGGAGCGAGGCCCGTTGCCGGAGGCTTGGGCCGATGCGGAGGGGTGCGGGGGGCGACAGCCCCCCGCGGTACGGATCATCGAAGACCTAGGTTTCCACCGTTATATAAACCTCTTGTAAGCCGCCGGCTGGGAGCAGTTGCATCTGTGAAATCCCCGGCGTTGTGTAAACACTCCCCGTTATAGTGAAGTTTTGCTGGCTGGCGCCCGTGGTTTTCCCCTTCTCTTTGTTGGAGAGGGTTTTCCACGTTAAATCTGTGCCCCCTTGCTGCGATTTTATTTTCATTCTTCATTATTTACTTGTCTCAAAGCTAACAAGTGGTATCAGAGCCCTAGGTTCTAATCTAGGGTTTGCGACATGTCATCATTGAAGTTTGATCTACCGCAGCTGGATTACTCCACAAGATTCTGCTTGTGGCAGGTGAAGATGTGGGCGATTCTCGCCCAAACTTCAGATTTGGATGAAGCACTGGAAGGATTTGGGAAAGATGATGCTAAGAGCTGGTCTAACAAAGAGAAGCGGAAGGACCATAAGGCTTTGTCTATGATTCAACTTCATCTGTCCAATAATATTTTGTAGGAAGTTTTGGCAGAGAAATCTGCTGCTGCTCTTTGGCTGAAACTAGAATCGATCTGCATGTCAAAGGATCTAATCAGTAAGATGCATGTGAAGATGAAGTTATTCTCGCATAGATTGCAGGAAGGTGGATCAGTAATGAATCACTTATATCTTTTTAGAGAGATTGTTTCTGATTTGCAATCTATGGAAGTAAAATATGATGATAAGGATCTAGCTCTATTACTCTTATGCTTGTTGCCTAGTTCTTATACACACTTTCATGATACAATATTGTTGAGCCGTGATAAAATAACCCTTGATGAAGTACAAGAGGCCCTCAAACAGAGGGAAAAGATGAAAACTATGGTGTAGGCAGATGGCACGTCATCCAAGATTGAAGCTCTGCAGGTTTGTGGCAGGACCGAGCAGAGATCTAACAACTATGGCAACTGAGATAACAACAAAGATGGCAGAAGTCGTTCAAAGTCCAAGGGAAAGGACAAGATTTGCAGGTATTGTAAGAAATCTAATCATGTTATTGATGATTGTTGGAAGCTACAGAATAAGGAGAAAAGGAATGGGACTTACCAACCGAAAGATAAGGATCAAGGTACTGGTAAGGCTGCTTGTTGGGGGGATACCCCCTGGTAGGGTCACTCCGGGGTATAAGGGCCGAGTTAGCCGAGGTTCGGCAAGGTCAAAGCAGATGCTGGCCGGGTCACCTCAAGGCAGGCCGGATCACGGAGTAACCCGGACCAAGGGGGGTCGCCTAACATTGTCTCATCCGACTTAAGGAGTAAGTCGGAAGTGCTTGTCTAACTTATATGTAGGAACAGGTGTGGCCGGATCTACTATGACCCGGGTCCTCGCTTAGCTTCTGGGAGAAGGAATCTCTCTGGTCAAAAAGAAGGTCCGGTACGCACTGCATGAGCGGAGAAAGCAAGGGCAGGACCACCGGGTCATGGCCGACAAGGGTGACGACGCCCATGTCGGCTGACGCGGGCGCCGCAGAGGCTTACGTCGCTAAAACATGTGTGACGCGGGGGAAAAGCACCCCGGTCGGGTTACCACTTTGGGAGGGGGCATATTCTTAGGAATATGCCTCCACGTATGCCCTAGGCAGGGACCGAACTTCCTCTATATAAGGGGGGCTAGGTTCCTGGTAGAGGGGGGTTGAGCTCTAGTTGGTTTGGTGATTCCATAGTCACTGGTTGAGTTCTTTGAGGCCATAGTGCTAGTTGATCTAGGGTTCTAAGGAAAAATAGTAGGCAAGAGTAAGAGAGCTCCTTCTTCCTCCTCTCGCCAATACAGCTCAAGGAGCACTTGTAATCTTGAAGGAAATCAATACAAACTTCTGTGTGGAGAATCACTCCACTATCCCTCCCTGGATTCCCCTAGCGTGTATTAGTCCCCACCTTTAGCCTATCCATGGCATCTGCCGTGACACCACCACGACAGTTGGCGCCCACCGTGGGGCTAGCGGCGCTAGCAGGGGTGAAGATCCGGACGGGAAACCTCATCGGCACCGGCGAACACGTCGTCTCCAGGCTCGTTCGGCACTTTGGAGCGCTGGACTTCGTCAGCGACAACGCTGGCTGCTTCGTCACGCGCCTACTCCCGCGCAACGGCCTCTTCGTCAAGCTCGATGCACACAAGGTCTACGTTGCGGTGGACGTATCAGGCGTTCATCCGCGCCGCGTCGTCGGCGCGGGGGAATCACCCCTCACTGTGGCTCGCGGGGCGCGTATCGCTCGCTCCCCGGACCATGCGGAGGTGATGATGACTGCGCCAGGTGCAGGCGCGAGCAAGGATCCGGCACCGGACCCAGAGGTAACACCTAAGGCACCGAGGAAAGGTAGAGGACCTCCACTAGAGAGGCCTGAGAACGTACTAAGAGAAGCTATGGATAGCTTGGCTAACCCGGTAGCAGCAGTGGTAGATCCGGCTCAGGCACAGGCCGAGCTAGAGGAAACTAGGCAAAAGATACTAGAGGGCGCAAAGAAAATAGCCGCGGCTTAGCAGTCGCTGAACATGACGCTGCGTGAGTATGCAAAGGCAAACAAAGTTGATACGGTAAAAGTAAAAGGGAGAAATCTCATAAGCGAGATGAACAGAGAAGGTGATGATGGAGCCGAGGGGTCGGAAAACTATTTGTCTGTGGGGCTGCCGAGGTATAGTACCTTGGCGAAGAACCTCAGAGCAGCAGATGCGGCTGCGTCCGAGTTAGAGGGACTGACGGGTGAGGCCCGTCAAAGACAGCAAGATAGGGTTAACGAGCTGGTTTGGATCGCGAACAGACAGAACGAAGAGCTGCTGAGAGCTAACCCGGAGAGAGCTGGAGCTTCCAAAATCGTCCATTCGGTGATGGGTAACACGGAGAAATCCGCTGGAGCCGCATCATCGCCTCATGGTGGTCCAAGGAGAGAAGAGGTAGTAACCTCGGCCAGACGGAACAAACAGATCATCCCGTACGACCCGACGCGTGCGGGAAAAGAAAAAGAAATGCGGAAAAATGATGATCGACAGAGTGTGAGCCGAGGTGAAGCTGGTCGAGGTACTCATGACCAAGGCAATGCCGGTCAAGGGAACGCTGCCAACGGCAATGCCGGACAGCGAAACTCCGCATGAACAGGACAACCGCAGCAGTGGAATATACCAAGACAAGAGCAAAGCGCCGGCCGAGGTATGCAACAGAAATGTGCGCAACAAGAGCAAAACCGATACAATGACGGTGATTCGGAAATGGTGAACGCGGGTTACCCGAGACCGGACTATCATGTGATAGGGTCAAGGTTGGGAAGCAGGGACTTGATGCCGGATGATGCCAGGTTAAAACTAGATCGCCTGTATAGGTCGGAACAGATCGAATGTCAAGGTCCCCCGGGTCCAGCGTGCTTTGGACCCTGGATCATGAAGGAGCCACCGGTATCCAACTTCCAATTACCCAGAGGCACGAAGACGTATGACGGCAGTACCAAGCCAGAGGATTGGCTGATAAACTATGCTACGGCTGTGAAAATTGCCACAGGAAACTTGAGATGGGATGTACGATACGTACCCCAGATGTTGGAAGGTCCGACCAGAGTATGGCTGAATAATTTACCACCCGGAAGCATCAACTGCTGGATAGATTTTGAAGAAATGTTTATCAGCAACTTCTCAAGTACATATCAGAGGCCGAATAGACCGCAGACCCTAGCAATGTGCAAGCAAAGACCTAACGAAACGGATCGTGAATTCTTGACCCGGTGGTGTACCGTGAGAAACTCGTGTGAGGGTGTCATAGAGTCACGGGCCATAGCGTGGTTTGCGCAAGGGTGCAGATATGGCAACGAGCTGTGGATGAAGTTGCAAAGGAAAATGCCAATTACGCTGGCAGAGATGATCCGGATTGCTGATTCGTATGCTTTGGGCGATCCGACTCAACCTAGGCTCGCGTCAAATGAGTTAAACGAGGAATACTATCAGAGGGATGGAGCTGGGTCATCCCGGAGGAACGATTACAGAAGAAAAATGAGAGATGATAGACCAGATCATCGCTACGGTTCGCAACAAGTTGCAGCTGTGAATCAAGATCAACCCGGAGTAGGGAGCAACCAACGCCAGAGAACGGGAGGGCAATGGACTCCAAGAAATGATGGCAAGAAAACATGGAATCTAGAGCAAAAGAAACAATGGCAGGAACAGAAAGACCGTCCGAGGTATACCTATGAGTCGATGTTGGACCAGCCGTGTAAGTTTCACACGCCAAATACGAATAGCCCGGCGGGTCACACAACGAGGCAATGTGAGTGGATGCGTAAGATAGAACAAGGTGGTTCGGGGAATGCTCAGGCACCCCGGAATGATCAACCTCGGCAGGAGTTACCTCGGCAGCAATTGCTCTCCGGGGCGAACACGCAACAGCTAATGTTGCCTCCCCCTCCGCCGAGGTATGACAACAATGAGAGAAGGGATGCAGTGCATCAGGTGGAAAATCAGCAACAACCGGATCAGAGGTACCCCGGAAACGAGGGAAGGAATGAGTACAGGGAACATCACCAGAGTTATTGTGTGTTCACGACTGAGGAAACGGATAGAAAGAGCTTGCAGCGCCGACATATGGAGGTCAATGCGGTCATGCCAGCAGTGACGAGGTACATGCCTTGGTCGGACCAGAAAATCACCTAGAACATCAAAGATCATCCTAAACTTATGCCGAGTCCAGGTTCGTATGCACTAGTGCTAGATCCGACATTCATTGGACCGAACATCAATGTGAGGTTCTCCAAGGTACTAATTGATAATGGCAGTAGCATTAGCATAATGTATGCGGATACGATGCGCAAGTTGGGCATCTCGGAGAACATGCTCCAGGCTACGAGAACAACTTTCCATGACATTGTACCAGGCATTTCTTGTGAGCCCATAGGCAAAGTCCGGGTCGACGTGCTATTCGGCACAAGGGATAACTGCCGAACTGAGAATCTAGAGTTTGAGGTGGTGAACTTGGAAAGTGCATATCACGCGTTACTCGGAAGACCAGCATTGAACAAGTTCATGGCAAGCTGCCACATCAGTTATCTAAATATGAAGTTGCCCGGGCCAAATGGAGTGATTACCATTGCTGGAGATTTCCGACGTTCCATTGAGTGTGCTTCAGCCGGGTCTAACCTAGCCGAGTCACTCGTGATTGCGCAAGAGAAAAGAAAAATCCAAGAGGTGGCGGCATTAGCTCAGTCCGCGCAGCAATATATGCCGGTGTTAAGTAACCCGCATGGCAGGGTTTCATTTCAAGCCGCAAAGGACACCAAGAAGGTTCCAGTTGATAACATGTTCCCGGAGCGCACCGTAACAATTGGTGCCGGGTTAACTGACAAATAGGAAAGCGAGCTCGTCAACTTCCTCCGTGAGAATCGGGATATTTTTGCTTGGTCTACACAGTACTTTCAAGGTGTTCCGAGGGAGTTGGCCGAGCACTCTTTGAACGTAAGACC
This sequence comes from Avena sativa, assembly GCA_916181665.1. Classification (NCBI taxonomy): domain Eukaryota; kingdom Viridiplantae; phylum Streptophyta; class Magnoliopsida; order Poales; family Poaceae; genus Avena; species Avena sativa. The sequence goes on from OV702291.1 coordinate 30,946,171, forward strand.
CGGAGCAAGGCCGGTGAAGCAACCTCTTCGCCGCTTCGCCGAGGATAGGTGAAAAGTCATTGGAGACAAGATAGCTCGGTTACTAGCAGTAGGATTTATCATGGAGGTACTATATTCGGATTGGCTCTCTAATCCGGTGCTGGTAGAAAAGAAGAAGGACGATCCGAACGTGGCAGTGGTTTGGCGTATGTGTATCGATTACACGAACCTGAACAAGGCGTGTCCAAAAGATCCATTTCCACTGCCGAGGATAGATCAGGTCATAGACTGGACCGCGAGATGTGAACTGTTGTCATTCATTGATGCATATTCTGGCTTCCACCAGATACCTCTGAACCCGGATGATCAAATAAAGATTGCGTTTATTACCCCGTACGGGGCTTACTGCTATCGCACTATGCCGTTCGGTTTACGTAATGCAGGTGCAACGTACCAAAGATGTATGCAAAAATGTTTGCACGACCAAATAGGTCAAAACGTACAAGTATACGTGGATGATGTGGTTATCAAGACCAAGGAAAGCACAACGCTCCTTGACGACATAAGGCAAACATTCGCGAACTTGAGAAGGTTCCAGATGAAGCTTAACCCGGAAAAATGTACCTTCGGTGTCCCGGCTGGAAAATTACTCGGATTTCTCGTCTCCAGCCGAGGTATCGAAGTTAATCCAACTAAGATCCGAGCCATCGAACGAATGGAGCTGCCGAAGCATCTTAACGACGTCCAGAAGTTCACTGGATGTCTGGCATCGTTGAGTCGGTTTGTATGTCGGTTGGGTGAAAAGTCACTGCCTCTCTACCAACTCATGAAAAAGTCGGATAAATTCGTTTGGACGCCACAGGCCGATGAAGCCTTTGCCCACTTAATAAAGATGTTGGCACTGCACCAGTGTTAGCTTCTCCACTATCAAAGGAGCCAATGTTGCTCTACATAGCCGCAACCAATCGGGTTGTAAGTGCAGTGATTGTAGTGGAGCGCAATGAAGAAGGTAAGTTGGTGCAGAGGCCAGTATATTACTTGAGCGAGGTGTTGTCTGCCTCAAAACAGAACTACCCGCACTTTCAAAAGGTGGCATATGGTGTCTATATGGCGGCCAAGAAGTTAAAGCATTACTTTGAGGAGCACCCCATCAAAGTAATATGTGAAGCTCCCATATCCGAGATAATGGGTAACAAGGATGCGAGTGGCAGAATTGCAAAATGGGCAATTGAGTTAGCCCCTTATGGGCCCCAATACGACAGAAGGGAAGCGATCAAGTCCCAGGCTGTGGCGGACTTTTTTGTGGATTGGGCCGAGGTACAATACAAACCATCGCCACCAGACCCGAACTACTGGAGAATGCACTTTGACGGGTCGAAAACCAAAACCGGATTAGGCGTCGGGGTTGTGCTTACCTCGCCAAAGAAGGACCAACTAAAATACGTATTGCAGATCCATTTCGCGGCATCGAACAATGTCGCTGAGTATGAGGCTCTTGTGCATGGGCTCAAAGTGGCAAAGGAGATTGGCATACGTCGGATAATATGCTTTGGCGACTCGGATCTGGTGGTGCAGCAGGTGTCCGGAGTGTGGGACGCCCTGGATCCAAACATGGCACTATACAAATTTCACGTGCAGAAGATATCTGGTTACTTCGAGGGGTGTGAATTTCACCATGTACCCCAAGTGGAAAACGAGGTTGCCTACATGTTGTCGAAGCTCGGATCGACCAGACAGGAAATTCCACCGGGTGTAGCATTGGAACACCTCAGAAAACCATCTATCAGGCCGTCCCTAGGAACCGACTCGATCTATGTCCCGGAAAATACGGAATCCGGAGATGAGCCCATGGACATTGACACAGGAGGTAGTACGCGAGACCCGGGGACTGCATCAGCAAACCCGGGGACTGCCTCGGCAAACCCGAGGACTACCTCGCTAGACCCGGGGACTGCTCAGCGTGATCCGGCTGAAGTTATGCCGGTGGATCAGATGGAAATTGATGAGGAGATGTTCCCTCCACGAGCGATACCAGCTTGGGCACTGCCTATATTCCAATTCCTGAAAGATGGAACGTTACCCGCGGAGGAGGTGTTAGCCAGGCAAACTCAGAGGAGAGCAAAAGCATACACAATCATCAATTCCGAGTTGTACAAACGGAGTGTAACCAATGTCCTCCAACGATGCGTTGACCCGGAAGAAGGGCTTGACGTCCTCCGAGATATACACCAAGGAGAATGCGGGCATCATGCCTCATCCCGAGCCTTGGTGGCAAAGGCGTTCCGGCATGGATTCTACTGGCCAAGTGCCTTAGAACAAGCAGAAGATCTGGTGAGAAAATGCAATGGTTGTCAAAGGTACGCCACCAAAACACATATGCCTATGTCAGAACTCAAGACCATACCAATTACGTGGTCATTTGCTGTATGGTGCTTGGATATGGTTGGCCCGTTCAAACCAGCAAGAGGAAACATGACACACATTTTGGTCATGGTGGACAAGTTTACAAAATGGATTGAAGTGAAACCTATAAGAAAATGTGATGGAGCTACGGCCGTGACATTTCTCAAAGACATCATCTTGAGATACGGTTATCCACACAGTATTATAACTGATAATGGAACAAATTTTGCGGCAGGAGCATTTGCGCGCTTCTGTCGAGATAAAAAGATCCGGCTGGACGTAGCCTCGGTAGCCCACCCCGCGTCGAACGGACAAGTGGAAAGATCCAACGGATTAGTATTATCCGGGATAAAACCCCGGCTCATTGAGTCGCTGCAAAGATCAGCAGGGTGCTGGATAGAAGAACTACCAGCGGTACTGTGGAGTTTAAGAACAACTCCGAATCGATCAACAGGCTATACGCCATTTTTTCTGGTATATGGGGCAGAAGCTGTATTACCAGCCGACATAGAGCATGATTCGCCTGGGGTCACCCAATACACAGAAGCCGAAGTGCAAGAAGCCTGGCAAAATGATGTTGGAAGAAGCGAGAGAACTGGCACTGTCCAGATCCACCATATATCAGCAAAATCTCCGACGCTATCATAGCCGGAAAGTGTGCCCCCGAGTCTTTCGAGAAGGCGATCTGGTGCTCTGGTTGGTACAACGTACTACTGGCATGCATAAATTATCCCCCCCATGGGAAGGGCCATTCATTGTGAGCAAAGCATTGCACAATGATTCTTACTATCTTATAGATGCAAAGCCACAGGAAAAGAACAAGGCAGACAGGTCTGGAGAGGAATCTAAGCGACCGTGAAATGTAGCACTACTTCGTCCCTTCTACACTCAGCTAAGAAGTGTATGTATCCGAGTCGTCTCATATGTCGGTATGTATGTCGGCAATGAGCTTATCAATGAAATAGCAGCGCCTCGAGCATGAACTCAGGGACTGCCTTAATAATGTTTGTTGTTACTTCTTATGCGGTAGCTGGAATAAGTTGTTCTACTTAACCCGGATTAGTAATGTGTGAGCACCAAAAACCCAACTCTTTGACTTGCTGCTGTCCAACAAGAATTGGCTTCATGGCAAGCAAGAGAACAAGTTTGGAATTGCGTAGCGCATGAAAAACGACTAAGGAAACGAGTTTATTCGAGCTAACGCTTGTTTTTCGGACTAACCCTGTATTTATTTTCAAGTTATTATGCTGAATTATTTTGAGCTAAGCCTAAAAGTTTCTAAGTATTGTTAAAACAATTTTTGAAGCTCGGGTTCGTAAGTCGTAAAACCGAATCAAGGTAGACACGGACCGAGCCAGAGAATTGGACGAACAAGAAAATGAAACTCGGGGACTGCGCCCAAGTTAATCCGGCATAGAAATGTAGTAGCAAAATATCACATATCTAGCATACAATTGCACCCGGCATACCGGGGATATGATAAATTTTCAAGTTTTTTGGAACTAAGGAGCAGCAGGAGGAGGAAGTTCGGCGTCGTCGTCGCTGTCTTCAATATCTGAAGCATCATCTTCTCCGCCCTCATCCGACCCATCTTCAACGTTCTCATTGTGCTCGTCCCCAGCGGATTCCAGGAAGCTCGGTCCTTCAACCCAGTCATGAATAGGAGAATATTCGACGAGGCTGTAGGCGCAAGCCTGGCGCCGAGCTACCCACTCCGGATCATTGGTCCATCTGGATCTGGTGCGCCGGCGTGTAAGGAGGCTGAGGTCGATCTTCTCGTACCATGTGAGAATATGGTGAAGGATGGTATCGGCTGTGGCACGCCTAGCGGACTCTCTCCAGAGGTCAAGCTGGGTCTCATCTCCATTAACTTCTCGACGAGAATCGCGATGGTCTCCGGGCTACTCTCTCCGGGCCAGAACGTATTGAAAATGCGAACTGCAACGTCGAGGATATCCTTGCCATAATTCTTGATGATCTCCACGCGAGAGGACAAGCTGACCAATAGGTCCTCCATGTCTAAGGGAATGTTCTCACCATCAAGAGCGACGGGAGTACCCCTCTCTCGGCGAAATTTGGAAAGGCAGCGCTTGCAATAGAAGTACCCTCTGGAAAGTGGTCTAGAAACAAGGCAAAGGAAGAAGGTAAAGAAAAGACATATAAGGTAACCCGGAGAATTATGTCAGATAAGGGAAAGGAACTTACGAGAAATATGGCTATGGATCCGGGTTAACTCCTTGATGCAGTCATCGCGTCTTTTGCGAAGTTGCTCAAGCTCAGCGTTTGCCGACCCAAGCTGGAGATCGGATTCTCTGAGTAGGTCCTAGTCCTTGGAGATCTGGAGAGTAAGGCGCTCACGCTCTTCTATGAAGTTCTGGCCAACCTTTTGGAGCTCGGTTTGGTGCTGGGCCTTCATCTTCTCCATCTTAGCCTTGAGCTTGGCAATCTCGTCGTCCTTAGTCCGGAGGAGAGCGAGCTCATCATCCTTTTTCTTCAGCCCGACTTGATGCTGCCCTTCTTGTTCGAGAAAATGCAGCATCATATCAGGCACGGGCACACTATCCTCAAGCGATGCTGAAATAGTATGTTGAGCCGGCAGAGCTGAGGAGTGAATGTTTGCCGAGCCAAGGAGAAGAAGAAATGGAAAACACTACGAGGTCGAACAAAAGAGGACATACCCTGGATTTCCTCCAAGTTCTTCCACATGATCTTGTTCTCAGCCTCCACCCGAGCTGCAGAAACCGAATGAGGAGATTAGTTCAGCGGAAGAAAGTGAAGAAAAACGGAGAGGTGCCGAGGGAGAAAATTACCCCTCTTTTCATGTTTGGCACTAAGTGCAACATGTTTTGCACGTAGCATCTTGTGGGTATCCAGCAGGCGTTGGAATTCAGCGCTCCGGCGATTGGTGGTTACCTGAAAAAAGTACAGAAGTGTAAAATTAGCTTGGTACATATTCGAAGTGTACAAGATCCGGGCCAAGTGGAACTTAACCCGTCTCTAGGTGTGTGCTGATTCGAAGTGTACAAGATTCGGGCCAAGTGGAACTTAACACGGCTCTAGGTGTGTGCAGATTCGAAGTTTACAAGATCCGGGCCAAGTGGAACTTAACCCGGCTCTAGGTGTGTGCAGATTCGAAGTGTACAAGATCCGGGCCAAGTGGAACTTAACCCGGCTCTAGGTGTGTGCAGATTCGAAGTGTACAAGATCCGGGCCAAGTGGAACTTAACCCGGCTCTAGGTGTGTGCATATTCGAAGTGTACAAGATCCAGGCCAAGTAGAACTTAACCCGGCTCTAGGTGTGTGCATATTCAAAGTGTACAAGATCTGGGCCAAGTGGAACTTAACCCGGCTCTAGGTGTGTGCATATTCGAAGTATACAAGATCCGGGCCAAGTGGAACTTAACCCGGCTCTAGGTGTGTGCATATTTGAAGTGTACAAGATCCGGGCCAAGTGGAACTTAACCCGGCTCTAGGTGTGTGCAGATTCGAAGTTTACATGCAGCTACGTTAGTTGTCTAATGGGCATCCGGCCGAGTAACAAGCTACTCCACCAGAGGCTCGGGGACTAATGGTTATTATCTACAGCATGTAAAGGAGAAACGACATACCTCCATCATTCGCCCCGCGAGGTTAATTGCCTTAGCGGTGGTATTCATCTGGGCGGAAAATTCTGCGGGGCCGAAATTTTCCGGGAGATCGTCGTTGTGGACGAACTCCGCCTTGTTCCAGTTCATGACGAACTCGATAAGGCTCGGAGGGTACTGCTCGCCGGTGGGAATATGGGGTGCCACCAAGCCCTTCGCGTGAGCTTCTTTCCTATCAACTAGGGCAAGAGCTGGGCTGGTATGCAGAACCATCTGCTGCGCATCAGTTGGCTCGGCAGGAACATCCTTCGCTGCTTGAGTTTTCTTGGGAAGCATTGATGCTAGGGTTCGCTGCCCAGCCTCGATAGATGCAGACTTGGTGGCATCTGGAGCCTTTTTGCCCTTAGCTTGCTAGGAAGAAGTAACTGCGGTGGATTTCCCCTTAGAGGCTGCTGGAGTAGTTCCTCGCCAAGGCTGAGATGACTCGGACGAGGCGGAAGAACTTGGCACTAGAGCTCTTGTAGCTGGACTTGGAGCTGTGGTTGGTTTTCTTGGTGCTGGAACAGATGCTGGAGCCGGTTCAGTCGCTGATACTGGAACTGCTGCTAGTGCTGGTGTTGAGATAGACTCGGTGGTTGCTGGTTGCGGCGATGCCGAAGTGGTGGACGCCGTCTCCTCGGCTGGACCGACCCCTCCCACTCCGAGGTCGCGTTCCTCTCGATGAGGTACTGCGGAACCCGGAGCAGCCGCGGAACCTTCCGGAATAGGTCTCAGCGGGCGTGACTCGTCGTCACGAGGAGGAGAAGGGCTGGACCGAAGGGGTGAAGAGATGCTTGATCCGCTGTGAGGGACCTCCACCGGAGGCCTGAAAAAGAGAATAATGTTAGAAGAGAAATTACCACGATGCAAGGAAAAGTGAGTTACGCAATGAAAAATGACTTACACATCCGAGGTTTCGGCCTCCTTGGGTTTCCGAGCCCTCCGTGCCGGGGCTTTACCTGCCCGCTTGGAGGCAGTCTTGTCTTCGGCCTTCTTTTGCCTTTTTGTGGGCTGAGCAGGTTCGGAGGAAGAACTTGATGCGGCTTCGCGCTTCTTCTTCGACGCCACCGGAACCGGCTCGCCCGTAGCAAGTGGAGGATCCTCGTGGATATGCCCATCGGGGTTAGCTGATGCCAGAAAGGCAAAATAAAGAGGGACAGCCTCAACAGGTTCAATCACGTCGACATCCGAGTCATCCTCATCATCGGGCCAATCTCTAAGAGAAGAGAATTTACCGTTGGGTCGTTTGGTAGCATCGGTCATAGGGAGGAACATCTCCTGGTCCGGCTCCTCCTCATCCGGGATTTCTCGGTCCGGCGCCCACTTAAGGGTCGGATCCATACCATCCTCGAGAGTTTGCTGAAGGAACAACTGAGAAAAACACGAAGAACAGAGTCAAAAATACAACAAAAACCGACACATATTTGATCCGAAATAAGTTTGCCCCGCGAAGCTTACCGCGGGAGGGAGCCTGTCACGACAGTAGTGCTCAATTCCCCACGTCCATTTGGTGGAGAAATCCTTGTGGGTGGTGAAAAGAGCCTTAACCCGGCGAAAGATCTCCGTGTTGCTCAACTCGAAGGAGGAGGTTCGGTTGGGGTCGCGGCTGAAACTCATGTGGCACAGCTTGTGGGTGCGCTTCTGGAGGGGAGAGATTCGGTTGCACATGAACGTGATCATAGCATCCTCGTTGCGCAATCCGAGTCTCTTCAGCTCCGCGAACCTCTTGTTAACTTGGTTGGCCAGAGCTGTAGGCTTCTTGGGGACCTCCTCCCAGAATTCTGTGTCAGGTAGACCCGGAGCGTAGGGCAGCAACCGAATCAAATCTTCAGTGCCCTCATTCCGGACATAGAAGAAGGTCTGGGCCCATCCTTTGCAGGAGTCAAGCCCGGTAACCCGGGGGAAAACGGAAAGTCTCCGGGGTGAGATGGAGGCAGCTCCGAATTGGGTGAGCTGCTTATCCTTCGACTCTACTTGGATGTTGGGGATGACGTTGCGACGAAGGCTGAAAAACCGGATCCACAGCTCCTTCATGGGCCATAGTCCGGTGTAGCCTTCGATCGTAGAGGCAAAAGCGGAGAGAGAGGTGATAGCGTTGGCTGGGAGATGGTGCGGCTGCAAGTGGTAGGTCCTAACCCAATCCCGGAAGAAATCGCTCACCGGCAGACCAAATCCCTGTTGGAAGTGGGACAGGAACACGACGAACTCACCCGGATTGGGTGAGGGGGCCAGTTCGGCGGAGGGGAGACGAGCGGTGACACCGGCAGGAATGCGTCTGGTCCGGTAGAGCCAGTCAAGGTCATCTTGACAGACCCATGATCCGGTCCACGCGCCGCGGTCCGCCGCGGCGGCGTCCTCCTCCATCTCCTGCTCGGCGACGACGAGCTCCTCCTCCGTCATCTCGTATTCGCTATCCTCGCTGGAGCTAGCGACGGAGGAGATCTGAGGCCTGGATTGGCGTGGACCCATGGCGAAGAAGCTGCGCAGCCGTGGCTGCGATGCAGAGGCACGGGGAAGGTGCGGCGGCGGCGCTGCTACTAGAAGCACTGGCAGCGGCACGGTCGCTAGGAAGACGAAGGAGAAAGGCAATGGGCAGAGGGGCGCAGAAGTGGAAAAATGCTAAGGGGTGTGCCCCTCCGCTACTTAACCGCCCCCTGAGATGGGCGAGTGGGATCGCGATGCGCCAACAAGCCACACGGTGTGGCCGTGTATCACCTGCATCAGCCAATCGGAGAAAAGCCACACAGGGGGCCACAGAGCAGAAGCAATCCCATGACGTGATGCGCTGATGCGGTAAATGAGGAGGCAGGCATGACGTGACCCACACACAGTGATAACTGACAATTACTGCGGCGGTTACTGTGCAGGCCCTTAAAATAAGACAACGTGATGATTAGCCTCCGCGTGGGTTGGCGTATGAGAGAAGGAAGCAGGGCCCGGATCAAACCATGGTAACCATGGGATCCGAGCCAAAATGGTAACCCGGCCGGCAAGCGAAAACTTGGAACGTGCGAAGGGAACGTAAATCCATATAATCCGAGATAAAGAGCTAACCTGGAATTAAACGTCCAAGGCTCGAACATAAATGAACATAATGTGGCCTTAGTGGCCAAGGCAGCTAAGACCGCACCAGCTTTGGGGACTAATGTTGGGGGGATACCCCCGGGTAGGGTCACTCCAGGGTATAAGAGCCGAGTTAACCGAGGTTCGGCAAGGTCAAAGCGGATGCTGGCCGGGTCACCTCAAGGCAGGCCGGATCACGGAGTAACCCGGACCAGGGGGGTCACCTAACATTGTCTCATCCGACTTAAGGAGTAAGTCGGAAGTGCTTATCTAACTTATATGCAGGAACAGGTATGGCCGGATCTACTATGATCCGGGTCCTCGCTTAGCTTCTGGGAGAAGGAAGAAATCTCTCTGGTCAAAAAGAAGGTCCGGTACGCACTGCATGAGCGGAGAAAGCAAGGGCAGGACCACCGGGTCATGGCCGACAAGGGTGACGACGCCCATGTCGGCTGACGCGGGCGCCGCAGAGGCTTACGTCGCTAAAGCATGTGTGACGCGGGGGAAAAGCACCCCGGTCGGGTTACCACTTTGGGAGGGGGCATATTCTTAGGAATATGCCTCCACGTATGCCCTAGGCAGGGACCGAACTTCCTCTATATAAGGGGGGCTAGGTTTCTGGTAGAGGGGGTTGAGCTCCAGTTGGTTTGGTGATTCCATAGTCACTGGTTGAGCTCTAGTTGGTTTGGTGATTCCATAGTCACTAGTTGAGTTCTTTGAGGCCATAGTGCTAGTTGATCTAGGGTTCTAGGGAAAAATAGTAGGCAAGAGTAAGAGAGCTCCTTCTTCCTCCTCTCGCCAATACAGCTAAAGGAGCACTTGTAATCTTGAAGGAAATCAATACAAACTTCTGTGTGGAGAATCACTCCACTATCCCTCCCTGGATTCCCCTAGCGTGTATTAGTCCCCACCTTTAGCCTATCCATGGCATCTGCCGTGACACCACCACGACACTGTTGTTGTTTCTGGTGATAGTTCTGACGGTGAATGTTAAGCCGTTTTTTCTGCTTGTGCTTCTCATGATGATGAATGGATACTTGATACTGCATGTTCGTTTCATATTTGCTGTAACAAAGATTGGTTCAGTTCATATGAGTCTGTGTAGACTGGAGATTTTGTACGTGTAGGGAATGACAACCCATGCTATATTGTCGGAGTTGGATCTATTAAGATCAAGACACATGATGGCATGACGCGTATGTTGAATGAGGTGAAGCACATACCAAGCATGGCCAGAAATCTGATCTCTCTGAGTACCATGAACGTTGATGGATACAAGTACGCCGGTGGGCGTAGATTGTTAAAGGTATCAAAAGGTTCTCTTATTCACATGATAGGTGATATGAATTCTGCTATGTTATATGTTCTTAGAGGTAGCACCTTGCCTGGTATTGCTGCTGTTGTTACTTCTAATGATTCTGATGATTGTGGTAAAAGAAATCTGTGGCATATGCGTCTTGGGCATATGAGTGAACATGTCATGGCAAAGTTGGTTAAGAGAGAACTTATTGATGGTTGCAACTTGGGTAAGTTTGAGTTCTGTGAGCACTGCGTTTTTGGTAAGCATAAAAGAGTGAAATTCAATGCTTCTGCTCATACCACCAAAGGCATTTTAGATTATGTGCATGCTGATGTATGGGGGCCTTCCCGTAAGACATCTATTGGTGGTGCTAATTACATGCTTACTATTATTGATGACTACTCAAGAAAAGTGTGGCCATATTTTCTGAAACATAAATCTGATGTTTTTGATGCTTTTAAGAAGTGGAAAGTTATGATAGAAAAGAAAACTGAAAAGAAGGTAAAGGTATTACATACTGAAAATGGTATGGAATTCTGTTATAATGAGTTTGGAGAGTTTTGCAGTAATGATGGTATGATCAGGCACCACACCATCCCTTACACTTCTCAGCAGAATGGCGTGGCTGAGCGCATGAACAGAACCATCATATCGAGGGTTTGCTGTATGTTGTCCAATGCAGGTATGCATAGACGTTTCCGGGCTGAAGCAGCCAACACATCGTGCTACCTCATCAACAGGTCGCCTTCTATTCCACTTGAGAAGAAAACATCTATTGAGGTATGGTCAGGTTCGCCTACTGATTATTCATAGTTGAGAGTTTTTGGTTGCACTGCTTATGCTCACGTTGATAATGGAAAGTTAGAGCCTAGAGATGTTAAGTGCATGTTCCTTGGTTATGGTTCAGGAGTTAAGGCATATAAACTATGGAATCCTGAAACCAAAAAGATTTTGTTGAGTAGGAACGTTGTTTTTAATGAATCCGTTATGTATCATGATAACTTGCAATCAGATCCCTCTCCTGTTGCTATTGGAGAGGAGGGATTTAGTGTGCAGGTGGAGCACCTGCAGAAAACTGTTGATAATAATGTTGTCGTTGATGATACTCATGAGGAAAATATTGATGATGATGTTGTTCAGCACTCACCTACTGTTTTGCAGCAGCCACATGAATCTATTGCCGCCGATAAACCGAGGTGTAACATAGTTCCACCTCGTCATTTAATTGAAGAGTGTAATCTTGCTCATTATGCTCTAAGTTGTGCTGAACAGGTGGAGCATGATACTGAACCTGCTACATACAATGAGGTTGTTGCATCCATTGACCGCGAGAAGTGGATTTATGCTATGCAAGAAGAGATGCAATCTTAAGAATGGCACATGGGAAGTTGTGCGCTTGCCTAAACAGAAGAAGGTCGTCCGCTGTAAGTGGATATACAAGAGAAAGGAAGGTTGGTCTCCTAATGAGCCTCCAAGGTTTAAGGCAAGGTTAGTAGCAAAAGGTTTCAGCCAGATTCCAGGTATTGACTATAATGATGTTTTCTCTCCGGTTGTGAAGCATAGTTCTATTCGTGCTTTCTTTGGTATTGTTGCTATGCATGATCTTGATCTTGAGCAGCTAGATGTAAAGACTGCTTTTCTGCATGGTGAACTGGAGGAGGAGATTTACATGGACCAACCTAAAGGGTTCATGGTTCATGGAAAAGAGAATTTTTTGTGCAAATTGAAGAGGTCGCTTTATGGTTTGAAGCAATATCCAAGACAGTGGTACAAAAGGTTTGATTCATTTATGATCTCACAAGGTTTAAGAGATCTCAGTTTGATAGTTGTGTTTACATAAAGTTTGTTAATGGATCACCTATTTACTTGCTGTTATATGTTGATGATATGTTAATTGTTACCAAGAGCATGAAAGAAATCACTACTTTGAAGGCACACCTAAGTAGTGAGTTTGAGATGAAAGATCTTAGTGCTGCTAAGAAAATCGTAGGTATGGAAATTAAACGGGACAGAAAATCTAGGTTGTTGTCTCTTAGTCAGCAAAGTTACATTGAGAAAGTTCTTCAATGTTTTAATATGCATGATGCAAAGTCAGTTAATACTCATGTTGCTCCTCACTTTAAATTGTCAGCATTGCAATGTTCTAGTTCTGATGAAGATATTGAGTACATCTCTCGAGTTCCTTATTCTAGTGATGTTGGTTCCTTGATGTATGCTATGGTTTGTTCTCGCCTTGATTTATCATATGATATGAGTCTGGTGAGTCGTTACATGGCTAATCCTGGTAAAGAACATTGGAAAGTTGTTTAGTGGATTTTTAGGTACCTCCATGGCACATCGAATGCTTGCTTGAAGTTTGGCAAGACTGGTGAGGGACTCACAGGCTATGTGGATTCAGATTTTGTTGCCAACTTGGATAAGAGGAGGTCCCTCACAGGTTATGTGTTCACAATAGGTGGATGTGCCGTGAGTTGGAAGGCAACGCTACAACCAGTTGTTGCTTTATCTACAACCGAAGCAGAATATATGGTTGTTGCTGAAGCTTGCAAAGAGTCTGTTTGGTTGAAAGGTTTGTATGCTGAGCTTTGTCAGGATGATTCTTGCATTAACCTGTTCTGTGATAGTCAAAGTGCTATTTACCTTACTAAGGATCAGATGTTCCATGAGAGAACAAAGCATATTGATATCAAGTACCATTATGTTTGTGACATTGTTGCAAAGGATACACTAAAGGTATGCAAGATAAGCACTCATGATAATCCTGCTGATATGATGACAAAGCCTGTTCATGTTGCTAAGTTTGAGCTATGCTCAAGCTTAGTTGGTATAACTACTTAGCCCAAGTGGCTGTTGGCGCCGAAAGTGTTTTCTTTGTTTGTTCAGGGAGATAATTACTGTTGATGCTACAAGAAGGAAATTGTCTCAAGGTGGAGTTTGTTATATGTTGATCCAAATTCTACAAAGTAAAGGCCGACTTCTGACGGAGCGGAGCGAGGCCCGTCGCCGGAGGCTTGGGCCGATGCGGAGGGGTGCGGGGGCGACAACCCCCCCCCCCCCCCCCCCCCCGCGATACGGATCATTGAAGACCTAGGTTTCCACCGTTATATAAACCTCTTGTAAGCCGCCGGCTGGGAGAAGTTGCATCTGTGAAATCCCCGGCGTTGTGTAAACACTCCCTGTTATAGTGAAGTTTTGTTGGCTGGCGCCCGTGGTTTTTTCCCTTCTCTTTGTTAGAGAGGGTTTTTCACGTTAAATATGTGTCCCCCTTGCTGCGATTTTATTTTCGTTCTTCGTTATTTACTTGTCGCAAAGCTAACAGACTCCAATGTCTGTTCTTCCCTGGCTACATCATCACACCCTTGGGTTATCATTGGGGTCGGTGTAGTGGATGTGTTGTTAAGGTGGCCATGAATACTGTGACCAGAGAGATTAGGAAGGAGAAACGTCTTCCATAGCATGAAATTGGTGTGATCAAGGCAGACTGAGTTGGGAAGAGATGGAAGGGAAGTACTAGGAGATGAGCGATCTGACACCAGTACACTAGTGGAAAACGGGCCTATAGTCCCGGTTCGTAAGGGCCTTTAGTCCCGGTTGCCCAACCGAGACTATGAAATCGGGACTAAAGGCCCTCCCTTAGTCCCGACCGATCACAAACCAGGACTAAAGGCCCTCACGTGGCTGCGGTCGAGCGGGGGACCTTAATCTCTCAAAAATTTGAGAAAAAATTTAAATTGTTTTTTCGATTTTTTTTTCAATTTTTTCTTGAACTTTTGAATTGTTTGACTTATTAATCTCTCACTTGGCAATATTTTTAATACTAACTATACTTAATCTTATGTTAAATTGCACTCATAGTTAAACTTTCCGGTCGGTCACCCATCCTAGCACTACTCCACCTCCAGCACGTTTAACTTCTCCATTTTATCAAGATGTCCTCGCGCGAAGAACATTGTACCTTGTTATCAAGACTACCATATCAATCGTATTAACTCATATCAATATGTCACACGTATTTATTTTTCAAAATAACAAACAACTATTTAATTAAACATCAATAAATAAGTAATAATAATATTTTATTCCAATGGAAATAAAAAACTAATTAAAATAATATTTTAATCATTTTTTGCCATTTATTCATTTAATATGACATAAGTAATATCTTTAAATTTGTAAATCAAAATTTGAAAAATAATATATCCATTATTATAAAAAATGTGAGGAATCCAAATATGACAAAAGGTTACTATTTTTTTTTAATTTTTGAAATAACTTTTTCCTTTCCGAATTTTAAAAATCTAAAAGAATCCAAAATGGCCTAAGGCCGTTGAAATCGAACTAGTTTTTTTTGCACGTTTTGATAGGTTGTACATTTTTTTCTGACATCGTATGCAAAAGTTGTGGCCATTTGAAATTTTCATGACATTTTTTGCAAATTATGTCCAAATTCATGTTTGTTAATTTTCATAACAACTAAATCACTTAATATAACTACAGTTCGAAGAATTTATTTTTTAAATTTTTTATAATTTTTTGGCATGCTTTTGAAACTAGAAAAAGCAATCTCCTTCCGCGTGGGGGGGGGCAACTATTCTCGTGCCGCAGCAAGATTTTTGTCTGTTTTCCTGCAGTGACAGAACCCACGATTTTTTTGCCCGTTTTCTTTAGTCCATGTTGGTATTACGAACCGGCACTAGTGATTGACCTCTAGTCCCGGGCCGTGATACCAACCGGGACTACAGGCTCCCACACGTGAGGCTGGCTGGCGCGAGCCCTCTAGTCCCGAGCCGTATCATAAACCGAGACTAGACGTCCGGAACGACCCGGGACTATAGCTATCCAGCCGCCTAGGCATTGGAGCCGGGATAAACTGGTACTAGAGCTCACACTAGTCCCGGCCTATAACCTACCCAGGATTAGAACAAGAAACAAGCGGTAGATATAAGCCCTCCAGCCGTGTTGGAGATTTGCGAGGCAGAGGTGGTCATGGCTGGCCGCTGGGATGCGGTTAAGATGAATCTTAGAGAGTGGGGCTCTAATACAAAGTTAATTGCTACTACTATGATTCGCGTGATTAGCCAACCGGCCCTTCCTCTCTATAGTCTGCAGACAATACGAGATTACAAGGCTATTACTCCTCTGGTTCAAAATATAAGATGTTTTACTCCTAATCTAGATGCTAAAAGATGTATAGACACATTCGTTTAAAAAAACCAGAAAAACATCTTATATTATGAAACGGGTGGAGTACATTGTTAGACTAATTACTATCTTAACATACACTGATGGAAAGATTCCTGCAGAAAAGACCGATCGGACTGAAGGAAAATATCCACTGCCCTACGTCCCTGCGGATTGCCAAGGCACCACTCGATCAAGAGTAACGCAAAAAAGAAGAGAAACCGGCATCCAGAGTAGATGGCCAGCAACACCGCGGCCACTTGGGCGACGTCCACCAGCACCGTCGATCTCGGAAGGTCCGGCACGAGTGTGATGGAATAGAAGAGCGCGGCGGCGACGCCGCCGAGCAGGCACGTGTACACCCACCGGCTCCACTCGTCGGGCTCCGCCTCCACCGGGCCGCCGTCGTCGGGGTTCTCGACGTCCGCCATGCGGTTCGTGTGATTTCGTGTGTTTGTGTGCCGGCAGCGATCGATGCGGCGCGTTTATATACGTGTATGGGCCTTTTCCGAGAAATCGTCTCCGAACTCGTACTGCAAGTCCATTACCGATCGGTGTCCCGCTCAGTTGCACCTCATCGCGCCACATATATGGCATATGGGCCAGGCCCATTATTTATCGTCTTGCTGTTTCCTTCGGTCGCGCTGTTGCGAAGCCGTTTTCTATTTTCTAGCGCGCTTCTGACTGGTCATATAGCTCAGGCACATAGCTCAGTCCAGTAATCACGTTGTTGTCCCTTAACACCAAAACCATTTACAGAGGAAAATGGCATCTTATATAAAGAGATCCACCATCTCCATCTAAAAACGTTTAGAGCGGCCTGTTGACGTCTGGAGTTGTTTTAATTACGACTTCAGATATAACGGGTTGAAATTGGATGAAAAGAAAATTGTGTATGAATCGAGTTTTTTTTTTTTTGCAAAAAATTCACAGTTTATTAATAATCACCAATCGGTGGCACAAAGAGCACCAAAAGTAAGGGAAAAGATACAAATAGATCTTTGAACTACCTAGTAACGACTACAAAACACTAGCGCGAGCCTGAGGCTCGCCACCATTCTCACCCCTTCATCATCGAAGCTAGGAAAAGTTTGTCGTAGTAGAGATTGTTACAGCAGACAGCCAAAAGTCATCGTGATAAGTCCTCAAAGTATCAACGCACTAGAGCAGCAATATCGCCAACGATGACTGTGAAAAACGATCAGGTAGAAAGGTCACTACTCACATGCTTCCCAAGTCCCTGGTTCGTGTTAAGATAGTGATGGTAATAGCCTCTGTTACATCACGTGTAGGACTAGGAGTCCGTATTAGAAAGAGTTACATTGAGATATGATAAGAGAGAGATCAATCGTTAACACCCCCTTTATTTACAACTTGGTTAAGTTAAGATTATGCCTAAACTTTTCAAAATTATGAATAGGAAGAGGCTACGTAAACCCAACCACCACTTGATCTTTCGAAGGAACGAAGCGAATCTACAGCTGTTTATTGAAGACCCTCTCCCTAACAAAATGAAAGTCTAATCTCAATGTGTTTAGCACGTGCATAAACATCGGATTTGTTGGCAGTTATGTTGCTTCCATAGACATGGCGGCTGGGTCATTTTGACTCCTAGCTCTATAAGAAATGAGTGTATCCATATTATCTCGGTTGTGGTATTGGCCACTGATTTGTACTCTACTTTAGTGTTGTACCTAAAAATTGTGGCTTACTTCTTTGCACTCCATGAGACAAGATTTGGACCAATGAAAACAACAAAACAACCAGTTTATTGACGATCATCTACACACTCTTCCCAACCAACATCTAAAAAGACACAAGATTAGACTTGGAATTCATGAATGGGAGTCCAATATCAACTGTATGCTTAACATACATCATAATACGTGTATCAGTTGTCAAGTGCAGAGTAGTAGGAGCATGCAAATACTGACAAACTATATTGAATGCATAAGAGATTCCATGCCTTGTAAGAGTAAGATATTGTAACACACTCACCATACTTTTGTATTTAGTGCTATCATCAGAACCCAACAATTATCCTTCACATGATGTATTTTTTTTCTCGTGAAGATAATAGAGTAGACACACCTTTGCAACTTTGCATACCAACACATGTAAGAACATCATTGGCATATTTTTCTTGACTCAGCATTAACCCATTGTTTACTTTCCGAACTTCAATTGCTAGAAAAAAGTGGAGATCTCTAAGATCTTTTAGAGCAAATTCCTTGCTCAAATCTTTCAACAAGGCACCTGTTGCGACTTGTAAAGAGCTAGAAACTATAATATCATCCACATATATAAACATAAATATGGTGATATTGGATTTATGATAGATAAACAAGGACGTGTCAGAATTTGAGGCAACAAAACCAGGGATATTAAGTGGGAGCTCAAACGAGAATACCATGTTGCGCATGTTTTAATCCATACAATATCTTATCAAGTTTGCACACATAGTTTGTACTTTGCTAGTTTTTAAAACATGGTGGTTGTTTCATATAAATGCTCTCTTCTATAACACCATGTAGGAACACGTTCTTGACATCCAGCTATCGCAAACTCCATACCCTAGAAGCAGCAATTGCAAAAACAAGTCCAATAGTAGCAACTTTAACCACCGGACTGAAGATATCCTCATAATGTATACCATAACATTACTTAAAACCTTTGTCCATAAGTCTAACCTCATACCTATCAGTTGATCCATCTGACTTTCTTTTGATCTTATAACCCATTGACAAGTAGTGACATTTATACCTTGTTTGGGAGGAACCAACCTCCATGTTTGATTTTTTTAGTGAGAGCATCATACTCCTCGTTCATGGCTTCCCTCCACTCTTTATTTTCCAAGTCAACACCAAGACTAGTTGGTTCATCCATATAAGTGGATAAACACCATTGAACGGTACCATCAGCATATTGTTTTGGATTAGCTATACATTTTTAACCATAAGTTGTTGGCTAAGAAACAGGAGCCAGAGGTTCGTGACCAGGAGCATGATGCACAAACAATCCTTTCCCCAGCACTACCAGTGGCAGGAGAATCTGCATGCGCTGATGCACAGCTGGACCTGGCTGACCCTGCAGGCACAATGGGTGCGTGACCGGGATGGCATACAAGATCTAGAAGGATATTGGGGAGCGGTGGAAGGCAAAGGCGCGACGTGTAACGATGGGCTGGAGGCGCGTGCAAGGGATTTGTCCGATGTGTCGGAGACGGTCTGGGCCTGGGACATCGTTGTCGCATCATGGGACCGATCCGAGGCGGATCTTGGCGCTAATCCTAGGGAAATTCTCCCAAAGAATCAATGTTGTATTCTCCTCTGGAATTTCCCGAGAACTATTTTTTGCTAGATTTGCATCATTTTCCGCCCTTCTTCGCAGGGTAACCTGTACAACAGAAGCAGGTCTAGCAAGACCATTAGCAGAATCATGATTCATGTTTAAATCATCAATATGTTCCTCCCCATATTTGGAATTAAGTAGGGTAGTATCAAGGAGAAGGATTTCTTGTCGAAGTA
The DNA here is from genome assembly GCA_916181665.1 of Avena sativa. Taxonomy (NCBI): domain Eukaryota; kingdom Viridiplantae; phylum Streptophyta; class Magnoliopsida; order Poales; family Poaceae; genus Avena; species Avena sativa. The sequence goes on from OV702291.1 coordinate 30,965,247, forward strand.
AGCACCCGCATTAGGATGAAGCTTTTTGAAGGGAAACATAACCTCGTCAAAGAAAACATAATGAGAGATATACACACATCCGTAAAACACATCAAGACACTTGACCCTCTTATATCGTGGGCTATAGTCTAGGAAAACACATAGTTTGGAGCGAAAAGATAATTTATGTTTATTATAGGGGAGAAGATTAGTACATCATGTACATCCAAATACACGAAGAGAGGAGTAATTGGGTGAGTGTGAAGGAGGCGATGAACATGAACAGGTGTATCATGTTTAATAACTTTACTAGGTAGCATATTATTGAGGTATGTGGTAATAAGGAACGTCTAATACCAAACTTTGAGAGGCATGTGAGCATTAGCAAGAAGAGCTAACCCCCTTCAACTATATGGTGATGTTTGCGTTCAGCTGAGCCTTTTTGCTGATACACATGAGAACATGATACATCATGGGAAATGTCATGGGGTTTGAAATTAAGCTTAACATACTCGCCTCCCCAAATGGACTAGATAGTAAGAATTTCCTTATCAAGTTTGCGTTAAACAAGTTTTTGAAAATTGATAAAGGCATTAAACACGTCAGACTTCTTTTTAAGAAGATAAATCCTTGCAAACTCGCTATAGTCATCAATAAATCTTACATCATAATTGTGGCTACCAACAGAAACTGATACGGGACCCCCATACATAAGTCAAAACTAATTATAGAGGAGTTGTAGAAACACTGGTGGAGAGGGTAAGGAAATTGATGACTCTTAGCCTGTTAACAGGAATCACAAACTGACTGAAAACTAGAATCTCGAGAAAAAATAAGTTTATTTTTGCTAATGACTTGACTAACTATAATACATGATGGATGACCAAGAATACTATGCCACTGAGCTTGAGAAGGCTTGGCCGAAAAAATGCATGCTTCCGCGACGAGGATGAAAACACCAAAGACGAAACAAGAGGATAAATCATGTCAACCCATCGCTTTCTATGAATTATTTTCAGAGTGACATGATCCTTGATCAAAAATAAGAAAGGATGAAATTCGATAAGCACTCGATTATTATAAGTAAAATGATGGACATGGAGAAGATTTTTGAAATATGTGGAAACGTGTAGGACATGCCAAAGATGGGAATTTTGAACAGGGTTATGAACAATTAAATAACCAACATGAGTAATATCCATAGCATGCGTGTTGGTAGTGTTGACCTTGTCGTAGTTGTTGTACTTGTCACGGACCATCAGATTGTTGAGCTTACCGGGGATGTGATGCATAGCACCGGTATCAGACCAGTTAGTGTCCACAACACAGGATATAGCATGAGCCTTGTCAAGATCATCATCATCCTCAAACCGCCACCAAAAATCCTTTGTGAGCTGACCCTCCTTGTTGCAGATTTGACAAGTAACATCTACCCACGATGTTGAGTGGTGGCATCCATGTACACGGCCACGACCCCCTCCAGGGGGGCACATCCACCACATCGTCCTTGGTTCTGGTGAGGCGCACAATCATCTCCATAGCGATCAGGACGCCAATCATCATGATATCCACGTGATCTATTGTTGAAGTTGTTGTAGTTGTTGTACTTCAGACATTGTTGGTGAGAGGCAGCATTAGGGGGTGTCTTAAATTCTATGGCTGAAGAACCATGTAGCATCTCTTGGCGCTGATCATGGGCATGGAGTTGGGTGTATAGAGAACTCAAGGAGATGGGAGTTTGAACGACTCCAAGAACAGCAATAAGGGAGTCATAGTTGGAGCCGAGCCCTACGATAATAAAGGAGATATGCTCGCGAGTATACATCGTACACCGGCAGCTATGAGCTCATATGCCTTGCATCTTGGTAAGGAACGCCGCAGTGGACATATTATTTTTCTTTATATTGGCCAAGGCAATCCATAAATTTGTGATCTTGGCCTCACTTTGGGAGGCAAGCATCTCCTCGATAGCCTTCCAAACGCCGGCAACAGTTTCAAACCGAAGCACGAGGAAGAACTTCAAGGGAGAAGGACTGAAGGAGGTACTCGAGGACAATTTGGTCTTGGGAAATCTAGGAGTTGTACGCTAGATTCGGCATCGTCTTGGCCTCTTTGACGGTGGTAGCATTTGTTGGTACCTCGACCAGCGTTTTCAGCAGAGCAACATCGGAGCCAGTAAGGAGTCGAGCTCCTCGAATCGGCGGTGACGAGGGTTTAACTCGTTAATGTCCATTGTTATGGACTTGGGTTTTGGAGAAGGAGGGAGCGCTAGAAGTCTCTATTGGCTAGCAAACAAGCACACAGGGACGCAAGGTTTACTCAGGTTCAGGCCTCGTAGAGGACCCTACTCCTGCTTGTCTACTCTTGATTGATGATGATCCAAAGGATTACAATGTCGCCGATGGCGGTGGATGTGCAGATTGGATCTGGCGTATGTGTATGCTACGGGTGTTGTCTAGATCTATTGTCTATTGTAGCGACATAGGAGATCATAGATCTATCTATTGGGGGAGTCGCGACTGCCTTCTCGTTGGACCCTCCTAGCCTTTATATATGGGGAGGCTAGGTCTCAGGTACCAATACGAGTTGGTTACAAGTAATTTTCAAACTCTAGTATTGAGACTTCCTTATCTTGTACGTTTGGGAGTCCGTGTCCATATGGGCTTCATACCACTCGAACCGTCATAGGCGTCATGGACCTTGGCAATTCGTCGAGTGAACCTTCCGTCGAGCCGCACCAGGTAGGCCAATAGTAGGTTCCTGTAGGGCATACCTATGTCAGTAGCCCCCGAGTGTCCATGCAAATCGTAGATTCGGATGGAGACTTAGAAGTCTTGTTGCATTAGGATGTCGGAGTCGACAATTGTGTCGAGTGCGAAGCACTCACCCGAAAGTTCATCGGGTCAGTCGAATTTGTAGTAGTTCATAGGGATGATGGTAAACATGCCTGGTGCGCTCGACGGATTGGGACCAGTTAATTGCTCTAGGGCAAAAACAACGCTACCTACTCAAACTCGAGTCCCCGGACTCAAATTCGGAAATTGCTGGCATCATTCTGTTGGAATTATGCCCTAGAGGCAATAATAAAGATGTCATTATTATAATTCTTGTTCATGATAAAGTTTATATTCCATGCTAGAATTGTATTAAGCGGAAACTTTAATACTTGTGTGGTTTGTGAACAACACCGTGTCCCTAGTACGCCTCTATGGACTAGCTCATTGATCAATGATGGTTAAGGTTTCCTAACCATAGACATGAGTTGTCAATTGATAATGATATCATATCATTGGAGAATGATATGGTGGACAGACCCAAACTAAGCGAAGCAATTAGATCGTGTCATCGTGTTCGTCTTTGCGAAGCTTTTCTTATGTCAAATATTGTATTCCTTAGACCATGAGATAATACAACTCCCTGGTATCGGAAGAAAGCTTTGAGGTCATCAAACGTCATCCTATGAGAGGGTGATCATAAAGGTGTCTCTCAGGTGATCGGAAAGTATCTGTTGGGTTGTATGTATCGAGATGGGATTTGTCCCTCCCAAGTCGGAGAGATATACTTTGGGCCCACTCGGTAATCAATATCAACACCGCTTGCAAGCATGTGGTTAAGGAGTTGATCACAAAGTGATATTGGATTACGGAACGAGTAAAGTACTTGCTGTGAACGAGATTGAACTAGGTATGACGATACCGACGATCGAATCTCGGGCAAGTAAAACATCACGAGACGAAGGGAATATATATATGGGATTGATTGAATCCTGGCATCGTGGTTCATCCGATATGATCATCGATGAATGTGTGGGAGTCAATATGGGTGCCCAGACCCCGCTGTTGATTATTGATAGAAGATCATGTCTGCATATTCTCGAACCCGCAGGGTCACACACTTAACATGTCTCGACGCTAGGATAGATTGGATAATTGGTTTATGAATTTTTGTTCGGATTCTCGGATGGGATCCGGGATATCACGAGAGGTTCCGGAATGGTCCGGAGAATAAGATTCATATAAGGCAGTGCAGTTTTTGGAGTTCGGAATTGTTCCGGGTTAATCGGTATTGTACCGGAAGCTTCTAGAACCTTCCGGAAGGGGGCCAACGTGGTCCCACCTTCCGGGAGGGGGCATGGGCCTATGAGGGAGTGTCCTGGCCGCATTGGGCCAGGGGCACAAGGCCCCATAGGGCCCAGCCGATCCTAGAGAGTTTAAATCGTTTAAACTAGAGATAAGATAAGATAGGATTTCTAGATAAGGGAGAGTTTAAATTGTTTAAACTAGAGATAGGCTTGGAGGAGAGGCTAGTGCTGGCCGCACCCCCCTCTATATATAGAGGGCTGGTGCGCCCCCTCTTGGACACCCTTACACCTTCCTCCAAACCCTAGTTGCCCTGCTGCCTTACTCTCTCCCTCCCGACTGTTTGTAGGCGAAGCCCTGCGGCAGAAATTCTCCACCATATACACCACGCCGTTGTGCTGTAGATCCAATCCATCTCTCCACCATACTTGCTGGTCCGAGGAAGGAGGAGACGTCGAGGTGCTGCACGTGTGCATCTCACGGAGGCACCGCCACTTGTGGTGCTAGATCGGATCGGATCGCGAGGAGGAGAAGCGAGTACGACTACATCACCCACGTTCTGACGAACGTTCCGCTGTGCGAATCTTCAAGGGTATGAAGATCTAATCCAATCTCTCTCGTTGTTTGCATCTCCTAGATTAGATCTTGGCTTTCCCTCTGTTTGCTTCCGTAGAAAATTTTGATTTACTATGCTGCGAAACCCTTCAGTGGTATCAGAGCTAGATCTATGCGTAGATGTGATTCACGAGTAGAACGCAACATGGTTGTTGCGGGCGTTGATGTTTTCTGTTGCAAGCCTCTTGTTTGTGTTCTTCTTATGACGCGGGATAGTGAGATTGAAGCGGTCCAGGCCAACCTTACGCGACGTCGTTCGCGAGACCGGCTCCGCACTTGACGTGTGGCTTGTACCACACATGCGGCTGGTGGATGTCAGTTTCTCTCACTATAGTTGTCATGGGATTAACACCGGAGTTTGGCAACCATAATATCACCGTTGTGGCTTTCCGTAGGTAAGAATCGTTCTTACCATCTACTCCCATGAGCCACGTAAAAGATGCAACAACAAAGTAGAGGCGTCTAACTTGTTTTTGCAGGGAGTGTTTTCTGTGATATGGTATGGCCCAAGATGTGATGTGTATATTGTATGCGATGATCATGTTTTGTAATGTTTCACGACTTGCATGTCGATGAGTACACAACCGGCAGGAGCCATATGGTTGTCTTTATAATTGTGTATGACCTGCGAGTCAACTTCTTATACGCCATGTAATAGCTTTACTTTATCGCTAAGTAGTTAGCAATAGTTGTAGTTGCTATTCGTGGTGGAGGCAATCATGGTGGAGTGATGGAGATCATGCCGGAACGCACAAGATGGAGATCATTGCGCGAAGATTGGCTATACCATGTCACATAAAGTTATATGCATGTGATGTTTATCCTTTTATGTATCTTATTATGCTTAGATCGCGACGGTAGCATTATAAGATGATTCCTCACTTAAAGATCAAGATAAAAATTGTGTTCTCCCCAAGTATGCACCGTTGCGAAAGTTCGTCGTGTCCAAGCATCACGTGATGATCGGGTGCTATAGACTCTACGCTCACATACAACGGGTGCAAGCCAGTTTTGCACACGCGGAAATACTTGGGTCTAACTTGACGAGCCTAGCATGTACAGACATGGCCTCGGAACACAAGAACCGAAAGGTTAAGCATGAGTCATATGAATGATATGATCGACACTTCGCTGTCCACCATTGAAACCACATCTCTTCTCGTGATGATCGGATTAGGTGTGGTGAATTTGGATCGTGTTCACTAAACAACTTGAGGGATGTTGAATTTAGTGGGAGTTCATCTAGTAATTTGATTAAGTTGAACTATTTATCATGAACATAGTCTAAATTGTACTTACAAATACTGTAGATCACATGGCCAAGTCCAACTTCAACTTCAACGTTTTTGCTGAGAAAGAAAAGCTTAGAAACAATGGGTCTAACTTCACCAACTGGTTCCACAATCTAAGAATCATTCTGTCTGGCGGACAAAAGGACTATGTCCTTGAGAAAGCGTTAGGTAACCCCCCTGCTGCAACTGCGCCGACTGATGAGAAAGCTGTCTATCAGTCGCGCAAAGATGATTATGGTGTAATTAAGAGCACCATGTTGTTTGCTATGGAACCGGAACTTCAAAATCGTTTTGAAAACTATCCCGGGCCCTTTGAGATTCTCGAAGAGTTGAAAACCATGTTTCAGACTCAGACCCGTTCTGAGAGATATGAGATCTATGAGAAGTTCTTTAACTGCAAGATGGAGGAAGGGAGTTCCGTTAGTGAGCACGCCATTAAGATGTCGGGCTACACTCAACGCCTTGAGCAACTGGACTGCAAGATTCCAGAGGAGCTCAAGATTGACAGGGTTCTGCAATCACTCCCTCCCAGCTACAAAAGTTTTGTAGTGACTCATAATCAGATTGGTTCCAATGATACGATCACCGAGCTCTTCGCAAAGCTGAAGGCTGCGGAGGTGGACATCAAGAAAGATAATCATGTGTTGATGGTCAACAAGCCCTCCTTTAAGAAAGGTAAAGGTGCAAAGAAGCCCTTCAAGAAAAGCGGCGGCAAGCGCGTTGCCCCTGCTGAGAAGAAGCTCAAGTCTGGACCTAAGCCGGAAACTGAGTGCTTCTATTGCAAGGACAAGGGTCACTGGAAGCGCAACTGTCCGAAGTACTTAGCGGACAAGAAGGCTGGCACCATCAAAGGTATATTTGATATACATGTTATTGATGTTTTCCTTACTAGCCCTCGTTGTAGTGCCTGGGTATTTGATACTGGTTCGGTTGCTTATATTTGTAACTCGAAACAGGAGCTACGGAATAGACGGCGGCTTGCGAGGGATGAGGTGACGATGCGCGTTGGCAACGGATCAAGAGTTGATGTGATGGCCGTCGGCACGCTCTCCTTAGTTTTACCTTCGGGATTAGTTTTAAACCTTAATAAATGTTATTATGTGCCTGCGTTGAGCATGAACATTATTTCTGGATCGTGTTTATTGCAAGACGGTTATTCATTTAAATCGGAGAATAATGGTTGTTCTATTTATATGAGTAACATCTTTTATGGTCATGCACCTCTTGTGAATGGTTTATTTCTTCTAAATCTCGAAAGGGATGAAACACACATCCATAACATTGAGGCTAAGAGATGCAAAGTAGATAGTGATAATACTACTTATTTGTGGCACTGTCGTCTAGGTCATATTGGTGTAAAGCGCATGAAGAAACTCCATTCTGATGGACTTTTGGAGTCTCTTGATTTTGAATCATTTGACACATGCGAACCATGCCTCATGGGCAAGATGATCAAAACCCCGTTCTCCGGTATGATGGAGCGAGCAACGGACTTGTTGGAAATCATACATACCGATGTATGCGGACCGATGAGTGTTTCGACGGGCGGTGGATATCGCTATTTTCTCACTTTTACCGATGACTTAAGTAGATATGGGTATATCTATTTAATGAAACATAAATCTGAAACGTTTGAAAAGTTCAAAGAATTTCAGAATGAAGTGGAGAACCATCGTAACAGAAAGATTAAGTTTCTACGATCCGATCGTGGGGGCGAATATTTGAGTTATGATTTTCTCACGCATCTCAAAGCAAGTGGAATCGTTTCACAACTCACGCCACCCGGAACACCACAGCGCAATGGTGTGTCTGAACGCCGGAATCGAACCCTATTAGATATCGTCTGATCGATGATGTCTCTTACTGATTTGCCGTTATCATTTTGGGGTTATGCATTAGAAACCGCTGCATTCACTTTAAATAGGGCTCCATCTAAATCCGTTGAGACAACACCGTATGAACTGTGGTTTGGTGCTAAACCTAAGTTGTCGTTTCTTAAAGTTTGGGGATGCGAAGCTTATGTCAAGAAGTTGATGCCGGACAAGCTCGAACCCAAAGCGGAGAAATGCGTCTTCATAGGATACCCTAAGGAAACTATTGGGTATACCTTCTATCACAGAACCGAAGGCAAAGTGTTTGTCGCAAAGAACGGTTCCTTTCTTGAGAAGGAGTTTCTCTCGAAAGAAGTGAGTGGGAGGAAAGTAGAGCTAGACGAGGTTATTGAACCTTCTCTTGAATTGGAGAGTAGCGCAGCACCTGAAATTGTTCCAGTGCCGCCTGCACCAACAATAGAGGAAGCTAATGACAAGGATCATGAAGCTTCGGACGATGCTGCTACTGAACGTCGCAGGTCGACAAGGTCGCGTGCCCCTCCTGAGTGGTATGGCAACCCTGTCTTGACTGTCTTGTTAGTAGAAGACAGTGAACCTACGAACTATGAGGAAGCGATGATGAGCCCAGACTCTGAGAAATGGCTAGAAGCCATGAAATCCGAATTGGGATCCATGAGCGAAAACCAAGTATGGACTTTGGTGGACCCTCCTAGCGACCGAAAGGCCGTTGAGTGCAAATGGATCTTCAATAAGAAAACGGACGCGGATGGTAATGTTACCGTCTATAAAGCACGGCTTGTCGCAAAAGGTTTTTGACAAGTTCAAGGTGTTGACTACGATGAGACTTTCTCTCCCGTAGCGATGTTTAAGTCCATTCGGATTTTATTAGCAATTGCTGCGTTTCATGATTATGAAATATGGCAGATGGATGTCAAGACTGCTTTCCTCAATGGCAACATTGATGAAGAGTTGTATATGATGCAACCCGAAGGTTTTGTCGATCCTAAGGATGCTGATAAAATATGCAAACTTCAGCGTTCCATTTATGGACTGAAGCAAGCATCTCGGAGTTGGAACCTTCGTTTTGATCAAGTGATCAAGAGCTTTGGATTTGTTCCAAATTTCTATGAAGCTTGCATCTACAAGAAAGTGAGTGGGAGCTCGGTGACGTTTCTGGTACTATATGTGGATGACATATTGATTATTGGAAATGACATCAACATGCTTAACGATGTGAAGAGTTATTTGAACAAGTGTTTTTCAATGAAAGACCTAGGTGAAGCTGCTTATATATTGGGCATCAAAATCTATAGAGATAGACAAAGACGCCTGATAGCTTTAAGCCAGAGTACATACCTAGACAAAGTTCTGAAAAGGTTCAGAATGGATAAGGGATTGAAAGGTTCAGTGCCTATGTTGTCAGGTAAGATATTGAGCAAGGCTCAGTGTCCAGCTACGGTAAATGATAGGGAAGCTATGAGCAAAGTGCCTTATGCCTCGGCCATAGGTTCCATCATGTATGCCATGCTGTGTACTAGACCGGATGTGTCCAATGCTCTTAGTTTGACGAGCAGATATCAAAGTGATCCAGGAGTGAAACACTGGACAGCCGTGAAGAACATCCTAAGGTACCTAAATAGGACTAAAGAAATGTTCTTAGTCTATGGGGGTGATGAACAGCTCGTCGTAAAAGGTTACGTCGATGCTAGTTTCGACACCGACAAGGATGATTGTAAATCTCAGACAGGATACGTGTATATTTTGAATGGAGGAGCTGTGAGCTGGAGAAGCTGCAAGCAAAGCGTGATCGCGGGATCTACAGTAGAAGCGGAATACATGGCTGCTGCAGAAGCGTCAAGTGAAGGAGTTTGGATCAGAAACTTCATCACTGAGCTTGGCGTGGTTCCAAGTGCATTGGACCCACTGGAGATATTGTGTGACAACACTGGCGCCATAGCACTCGCTAAGGAACCAAGATATCATCCAAAGACCAAGCATATCAACCGCAAGTTTCATATAATCCGAGATTATATAGCAGATGGAGATCTGAAGATCAGCAAAGTACATACAGATCTGAATGTCGCAGATCCATTGACTAAACCTCTTCCACGTGTAAAACATGATCAGCACCTCAGTGCCATGGGTGTGAGATTGTTGCCAAATGTAAACTAGATTATTGACTCTAGTGCAAGTGGTAGACTATTGGAATTATGCCCTAGAGGCAATAATAAAGATGTTATTATTATAATTCTTGTTCATGATAAAGTTTATATTCCATGCTAGAATTGTATTAAGCGGAAACTTTAATACTTGTGTGGTTTGTGAACAACACCGTGTCCCTAGTACGCCTCTATGGACTAGCTCATTGATCAATGATGGTTAAGGTTTCCTAACCATAGACATGAGTTGTCAATTGATAATGAGATCATATCATTGGAGAATGATATGGTGGACAGACCCAAACTAAGCGAAGCAATTAGATCGTGTCATCGTGTTCGTCTTTGCGAAGCTTTTCTTATGTCAAATATTGTATTCCTTAGACCATGAGATAATACAACTCCCTGGTATCGAAAGAAAGCTTTGAGGTCATCAAACGTCATCCTATGAGAGGGTGATCATAAAGGTGTCTCTCAGGTGATCGGAAAGTATCTGTTGGGTTGTATGTATCGAGATGGGATTTGTCCCTCCCAAGTCGGAGAGATATACTTCGGGCCCACTCGGTAATCGATATCAACACCGCTTGCAAGCATGTGGTTAAGGAGTTGATCACAAAGTGATATTGGATTACGGAACGAGTAAAGTACTTGCTGTGAACGAGATTGAACTAGGTATGACGATACCGACGATCGAATCTCGGGCAAGTAAAACATCGCGAGACGAAGGGAATATATATATGGGATTGATTGAATCCTGGCATCGTGGTTCATCCGATATGATCATCGATGAATGTGTGGGAGTCAATATGGGTGCCCAGACCCCGCTGTTGATTATTGATAGAAGATCATGTCTGCATATTCTCGAACCCGCAGGGTCACACACTTAACGTGTCTCGACGCTAGGATAGATTGGATAATTGGTTTATGAATTTTTGTTCGGAGTCTCGGATGGGATCCGGTATATCACGAGAGGTTCCGGAATGGTCCGGAGAATAAGATTCATATAAGGCAGTGCAGTTTTTGGAGTTCGGAATTGTTCCGGGTTAATCGGTATTGTACCGGAAGCTTCTAGAACCTTCCGGAAGGGGGCCAACATGGTCCCACCTTCCGGGAGGGGGTATGGGCCTATGAGGGAGTGTCCTGGCCGCATTGGGCCAGGGGCACAAGGCCCCATAGGGCCCAGCCGATCCTAGAGAGTTTAAATCGTTTAAACTAGAGATAAGATAAGATAGGATTTCTAGATAAGGGAGAGTTTAAATTGTTTAAACTAGAGATAGGCTTGGAGGAGAGGCTAGTGCTGGCCGCACCCCCCCCCCTCTATATATAGAGGGCTGGTGCGCCCCCTCTTGGACACCCTTACACCTTCCTCCAAACCCTAGTTGCCCTGCTGCCTTACTCTCTCCCTCCCGACTGTTTGTAGGCGAAGCCCTGCGGCAGAAATTCTCCACCATATACACCACGCCGTCGTGCTGTAGATCCAATCCATCTCTCCACCATACTTGCTGGTCCGAGGAAGGAGGAGACGTCGAGGTGCTGCACGTGTGCATCTCACGGAGGCACCGCCACTTGTGGTGCTAGATCGGATCGGATTGCGAGGAGGAGAAGCGAGTACGACTACATCACCCACGTTCTGACGAACGTTCCGCTGTGCGAATCTTCAAGGGTATGAAGATCTAATGCAATCTCTCTCGTTGTTTGCATCTCCTAGATTAGATCTTGGCTTTCCCTCTGTTCGCTTTCGTAGAAAATTTTGATTTACTATGCTGCGAAACCCTTCACATTCGACTCAGGCCAAGGAGGTCTTATAGAGTCGAATCCTAGTGTATAAGTGTGAGCATTCGACGCGTCCGTCAAGGTTTATTCATCGTACCTGTAGGTATGGATTATTTCTGGTAGAGCACAGTAGATGCGTTGTCAGGCCTTATTCAGGTTTTATCTTCACGTTGTAAGCACGGCATCCAAATTTTGTCATCACGGAGATGATTCGCGTGACCCAGGAGCTGCAGTCTCTTTGCAAGGAAAATATGAGGCAGAGTCTCCATAGCATTCGAGTGTGGACGTTATCGACACACTTTACGATGTGCAAGGAAAAATAATCATAGGGTGCGCGACTGGCGCTCCCTATGGGAGTAGCCCCCGAGTGCCTATTCGAGTCATAGACTCGAGTGGGAACTATAGTATTTTGCGACTGTTGTCGTCTTTTGCTTGTTTCAGTCGAATATTCTTTCAGCGCTCCCTATGGGAGTAACCCGAAGCCCACAATCGAATCGTAGATTCGAGTGAAGGGTTTTCATAATGCTTGGATATCTTCACAAATTTCTTCGGGTGCGTGGCCAGCGCTCCCTATGGGAGTAGCCCCCGAGTCCTTAGTCAAATCGTGGATTCGAGTGAGGATTTAGAGCATGTCACTCGAGGATCTTGTATATGTGCGTCCAGCGCTCCAGTTTGGAGTAGCCCCCGAGTGTCTGGCGGAGTCATAGACTCGAGCAGAGACTCGAGTATTGTATCTTGAAGTGGTAGTCGAAAATCATGTGACTCAAAGGGCATGTATGCCCCCATGTGTGGTTTTGGTAATTAATGACAATCCCTATGGACTAATGTGCAAATTGAGTCTCACTTGTAGGTTTGTCCATTGGCATCGCTTGGACCATGTGTTGGTTTCAAGGATGAAAAAGAAGAAGCATTGTCCAAGGGCTTTGTGCCTTTTGGAATCAAGTATAAGAAGAAGAAGATCAAGTATGTCTTGAAGAAGAAGAAGAAGATGGAGTTCCTCATGGCTATCTTCAAGACATCATCAAGAAATGAAGTGCAAGCTCAAGATGCACCATCTCTAGAAGATCTCATGCTTGGAGCTTGCCATCCTCGGTGTTCATGGAGTGATGAAGACAAGGTCAAAGAAGTGGTTTCCCCATGGAGTATGGGGGAGCCATTCGCAAGCCTTCATCAAGCAAGAGCAAGCTAGAGCAATCAAGAAAGGTGTTCCATCTTGAAGGTGACAAGATCGTCTACATCAAGCTCAAGTGGGATGCTCAAGGCAAAGGTATGATCTTGATAAGATTTCTAGTTTACCGGTCTCTTGTAGTATTGGGAGACCGGGTTTAGGATAGATAGCCGTACTATCAAGAGGGGCTCTCGAGTGGGTGACTCGGTCGTATCTTTCAGAGAGAGCTCAAACCTTTGCATTCATAGCATCATCCTTCTAGGTTGTTGTTTGGTTCCTGTCCATGTGAGGATCTAGAGCTTGTGGTTATCTTCATAACAAGCTCTAGTTCATCAAAAAACGGATTTCCCTTGCATATCTTATTGTGTTTTTGATCTTGCGGGTTTTTACGGCTCCACACCTCGGGAGGTATCTCACATATATATTCATGATATTTTCTCCCTTGGTGATACCCAATATTTCACCTTTTTTGGATTCTACTCTTTATTATCTTTCCAACAAAATTTGTTTCATCCCAATTGGAGTTTCCAAGCTCAACTTCTTGCGTTTTGGGTTTTGGAGGTTTTACCGGTTCATCGCTTCTGAGAGGTCCTACCTTTCTCCCTTTTATTTTTATCCTCCCTTGTTTTACTATGATGTTTATTTGCATAATCTTGTATAGCTTTTTGTTCTCTTCAAAACGAGCCCAAGATCATCAAAATCGGAGTCCGGAGTTAAAAGTTATTGAAGTTTTCGTGCAATGTTGTCCAATGTTTTTGCTTGAGCGGTAGTACCGGCCCAAGTTCCGCCCGAAGTTTCGGTAAATCTCGTTTTTATTCAGTAACTTGTGTTTCTATTTACCGGTAGTTCTGGTGGAGCACCGGTAGTTCCGGTGGGGCGCGAATCTGGCCCAAACGGGAAGATTTTTCTTGCCCTATTTAAGGGTCCCCTCTTCCCCAAAGTTTCCCCCACTTTGGAGGTCATTTTTGCTAGTTCTTCCACTCTCTCTCCTCCATTGTTGACCTTCAAAAGCTTGCCCTCTTCCCTTCTCCCTCCCATGATTGTTGCATCTTTTTGAGCGATTTGAGAGAGGAGATCTAGATCTACAAGCCCCACCAAACCAAATCCCTTCTTTGTGAAGGAATCCTTGGGGTCTAGATCTTGGAGAGTTTTGTGTTCTCCTCTTGTGTTCTTCCTCCCTTATTCTCCCAATAGCTTTTGTAGCTTTGTTGGAATTTGAGAGTGAAGGACTTGCCTCTTGCATTTGGTGCATAGGTTTGAGTTCTCCTTGGAGATTCGACGAGTTCAAGCCCTTGGGCTTGTTTCTCTTGGGTTCTTGGAACCCTAGACGGTTGTGTGGTTGGATTGTTGACGTTTTGTGGTCTTGTAGCCTTTTGTGGCCTTTTTGCCTTTTGTGGCTTTATAGCCTTTGTGGCATTGTTGTTGGGAGCCTCTAATTGAGTTGTGGAGATTGCCCCAATCTTGTACGGGTTCTGTGACCACCCTCAAGTGTCCCATAGTGGAACGTGAGTAGGCCTTTGTGGCGAGCTCACGAGAGAATAGGGTGAGACTTTTGTGGCGTCGGTGAGTTGCGTGCCTTCGCATCTTGGGGTGAGGCCTTTGTGGCGTTGGGTGAGCATCGAGCCACCACACCTCGAGGTGAGCCACTTGTGGCGTTCGGAGTACATTGCGCCCCCGCACCTCTCCAATAGAGACGTAGCTTCTTGGAAGTGAACTTCGGGAAACAAATCATCGTCTCCGCGTCCATCGGTTATCTCTCAACTGAGCCCTTTACTTATGCAATTTACATTGTGATAGCCTTCGTGCTTGAAGTACTATATCTTGCTATCACCTTGTTGCTTGTCTTGCTTAGCATAGGTTGTTGGTGCACTTAGTGAAACTAGTGGATATAGGTTTTGGCTTGATAAATGAAACGTTAAGTTTTATTCCGCATTTATTAGAGCATAAACCGTAATAATTTTAAAACGCCTATTCACCCCCCCTCTAGGCGATGTCCATTTCCCTTTTAATTGGTATCAGAGCAAGGTCTCTCGCTTCTTAGGCTTCACCGCCTCGAGAGTAAGGATGTCTCCTAGGGTTTTAGTGCACTCTCACACATTTACTTTTGATGGCACAAATTATGATGTTTGGCGTATTCGCATGCTTAGTCATTTTCGGGTCATTGACCCAAATATTGAGCGAATTCTAGATATGGGCTTGTCTCCTCCGAAGGATCCCCAAAATTTATCTTTGGAGGAGGAGACAAACTCTTATCTCGAAGCTCAAGCATCTAATGTGCTTGTTAATGTTGTGAGCTTTGTAGTTCTTTCCTCAATCATGCCTTTTAGGAATGCTCATGATATTTGGACCAAGCTTCAAGCAAAATATGATGTATCCAAGATTGATGAGGATGATTGTATTCCATCCACCTTCGGCCGTGATGAGTTCTCATCTTCCTCCACTCCACCTACATGTGAGTTGTCACAAGGTAATGATATGGTGAGTGGTGATAGAACTTGCAATGTGGATAGTGAGATTGTCATTCATGATCCTCCATATCCATCTCATTGCAATGTTGTATCTTTGGGCATGAACACTTGTAGGATTATATGTGATTTACACCCTAGTGTTGATTACCCTTGCATATCATGTAGAAATGGATTGAATATATCTCATGATGATATGCTTGCTTTGCCTTGTTGCCATGATAAATGTGCTTCTATTTCCTCTAGTACTTGTGTTGCTAAGCATGTAGAGAAAATCAAAGAATGTGTGGGCCAAGGCAAGGTTGCTATTGGAGCTTCATGTGTTCCCCCATCATCACCTTCTCCCAACATTCACTTATGCCTCATGGCTAAGGAATCAAAGGTAACTTCTCCTTTGGACCCCAATGCACCTCATGATGATGTGAATGTTGACTTAGATGTAGGAGATGATGATGATGCTTCTTTAAAAGAGAAGGGGGGCTAGTCCTTCGTGCTCTTCACAATGATAAAAATGCTTGCTCCACTTTCATTGAAATATTGAACTTTGCCATTGAAAGTAAGCAACTAATTTATGAGCATGAGGACACAATTGAAAAAATCTGTAGTCTTGAGCGTGAGTATGCTAATGATATTGCAAACCTAAATGAAGCTCTAGAAGAGGAACAAACCACCAAGGAATCTCTTGAGGAGACCTTTGCTCTAGAGCTATCTAGAGTGAAGAAATCTCATGATAGAGAATTTGAGGTGGCAAGTGCCCTCCAAATTAAGAATGATGAGCTTGAAGTTGCTTATGCCAAACTCCTTGAGGATTTTGAGCACCTCAACAATGGCTCTAGGGTCATCAAGGGGGATCTCATCAAACTCACCGAGTCACATGAGAAACTTAAAGCCTCATACACTAAAGAGCTTTCCAAGTTGCCCTCACCTCTCACTACTATTGATGATGCTTGTGCTACTAACTCTATCTCTTGTGAAGCATCTATTGTGAAGGAGAATGTTGAGCTACGTGCTCAACTTGCTTTGCTAACTAGCAACTATGGGAAATTAGAAGAGAGTCATGCTAAGCTCTCAAGCTCGCATGAGGACCTTCTAGTTTCCCATGGTAGTCTAAAGTTGGCTCATGAGGCTATTGTATCAAAGGTAACATCTAGTGAGCCTCATGTGGACATTAGCACTACATCTACTCCTTGTGTCATATTGCCATGTGCTAGTCCTTGTAATTCATCCACTCATGTTATTGCTATATCTTGTGATGAATTGCATCCATTGCCTTGTTGCTCTAATAACGTAGCATCTACTTCCTCTAGTATTGTTGTTGATACTAACCATGTAGAGGAAAACAAGAAGCTCAAGGCTCAAGGCTCAAGTCAATTCTTTGAAGAATGACTTGAAGAAGTGTCATGAAGGGAAGACCACTCTCAAGAACATCTTGAGTGTGCGAAGATCCCCAAATGACAAGAGTGGGCTTGGATACAACTCCAACATCAAGAACAAGCCCACCAACATGTTGAAGCACAAGGGCAACAAGAAGAATGGCCAAGGTCAAGTGAAGAATCCAGCCAACATTGTGTGCTTCAAGTGCAAGGAAGAAGGCCATCATGTGAGATGTTGCTCATTGAAGAAGAAGCAACAAGGGAAGCGGCCTCAAGCTCCACCTCAAGCTAGAAGCGGGCCTCTTCCCAAGACTCAAGCTCTTCCTCAAGGGGTGGCATCTTCCATGAAGAAAGATAGCAAGAGAAGAACTTGCTTCATATGCCGTGAGAAGGGGAACCTCTCTTCCTCATGCACCATGGGTAACTCCTCATCCAATCCTATCTTGATATATAATGCATATTCTCTTGGTAAGGATGAGGTGGGCAATGTGTTTGCCAAATATGTTGGTGCCCAAAGTGGTGTCAAGAAAAGAACCATTTGGGTGGCCAAGCCTATTGTGACTAACTTCTTAGGACCCAACTTGGTTGGGGACCAACAAGCTAAAACTTGATCAATAGGTGTTGTTGGAGGGCATTGGAGGCTTGGCTACATTATGAAGAATTGAGGGGTCTTCATCATTTATTTTTGTCAAGTCAAGCCAATTGGATTATCTTGCCTCTATCTCATATCCAATGCTCCTCCTTGCGGTAACATGTGCTCAACTCCTTTACATTGAAAGTTACTTGCTCCCTTGTGCATGTGTTGGTTTTGTACCATTATATGTGTTTGTACATGTTGTGCTTCCCTCATACCTTTTGTGTTGTCTAGTTTATTTGTGTATGTTGGTTGGCACATCATGTATTTATGTTTTTGTTTTTGAGCCTTTGTTGAATTTATTTGGTATCTTTCTTGGCTCTTGCGAGAGATTAATGGACTATCCCATTTTTGGGGAGTGTTATGCTTGGGCATTCCACAATCCTAAAATGTGTGTACATGAGGAATACCACTTAGTATGCATATTACAATTTTATGTAGTCTCTATGTGGTATGTCTTTCTCATGATAAATTTAAGTCCCATAATGTCCATTAATCATCTCTATTTGAATGTTTGTACCTCTTGTTGAGTTTTTGGTGATTTATCACATTATGGGGGAGTCATATGCTTTGTGCATATTACAAACCTAGAAAATGTGAACATTTGAGGTAGTGTCACTTAGAATTGATATTGAAATTTATCTAGCTCCTAAGTGGCACATTTAGCTCGAACAACTTCCAATTCCTTTGGATTTCTTTTATTGCTCATTCTTTTGGATCTTGTTTATGAGAGCTTTCTTGATATGTGTTTTCCTCATATTTGGACCTCCATATCCTACATGGAAACTATGTGCTTCAAGTTACACTAATCTTTAATGATTGTGTGACTATTTGGAGCTATCAAGAATCTCTCTCGAAGCATCAAGCTTAATTGTTATATCTTGTTACATGCTTCTTTGTGTGAATATGATCATGATTCCCTTGCAAACTACCTCGGGAAAACTTTCCCCATAATTCTTGTCCTTGGACAAGTGACACTCCATATATGGTAGGATTTATTGATCATGTTCACTTTGGCCTTCTTTTCTTTGTCCTATCTTTGGCCAAGAATGTGTTTTCTTTTACTCCCATGTCTTCCTTGCCTCTTGTGGATCTTTTTAGTTTATTTGTATTCTCTTGTGTTTTATTTAATGTATCTAGTAGTGATGATCTCTTTTGTGTGCATTTTGCATTTAAAAGCAAAATTCAATATAATGCACTATTCATGGGGGAGCTCTCCTATATTATCTAGAACACTCCTTTTATGCTTCTGGTGTTGATCCATATCATGTTTTTCGTGCTTGGAAGTTTGATCTTTTCTTTTGGTACTTTGTGCCATCATGAAAAGTGTAGAGAGTTTGGTTTATGTGTTGGAACCTTGCTCTTTTGGGAGTTGGCTTTGTCTCATTCTTTGTTACTTCTTTTGATCTTTTAGAATGAGATAAATCCTTGAGCATTGTGTGTTTTGTGCATATTTTGCTCTTTGGCTTTTGCCTTGTTCATTTGTTGAATTGAGGTCCTTTCTTGTGTTGATTTGGCTCTTTGATACAATTTGGACACCTTTTGTCGTGTCACACTCTTGTATGCGACTTCTTGGTTTACTTGGTGTTTTTTTTCAAATTGTATCACTTTTTTGGTTCTTGAGAGTCTTATGCATGCATATTTACTACATGTTTATATCTTGGCATGCTTTCTTTCTTGATCCAATATATAGGGGATTCTCCACCAAATCCTATCGGCTAAGATGTGCATGAAATTCAATTTCATATCAATATGCACATATTTATGTGGAGGGTCTCCTATATATTGTAGTTGCACTAACTACTTTGGACCCAATTTGTTTGGGAACATAGTGTACTTAATTGTGTTTTAGGTACATTGGAGATATATTGGATGCTTGTCTCATCCATTAGGAAGAAGTGGTGCCTACATGTCAATTGGAGGCAAGCTAGGATGATCAACGAATTCATATCCTCTACATCCTACCATTTATATCTCGGTAACAAGTATCTCTCTCTTGCATACATATCTTGCTTCCAACCTTTTGTAGGTTGCATATTGGCATGAGTTTGTGTTTTTGCATATGTTGTGTTTCTTTTGTTGGTTTTTAGGAGTGCTCTCTATTGCAAATGTGAGTTTGTTGAGATGAGTGCATATAATGGGGACTATACAAAATCATGACCATGATCCACTTATCCCAAATATGTCAATCTAGCAATTATATTGCCTATCCTTTCCTCAATTTTCTCTCATGTGCAATATTGAGTATTTTGCATCATTGATTTCTATTTGTGATACTTGTTGCTTTTCTCCATTTATTCCAACTATTCCCTTCTTCCCTTGGTAATTGTTGTAATGTATGTATAGTTTCTATGTTTGAAGATCATTTATGTACAATAAGATATATTTGGGCCTTTGGCCATGCTTTCAAGCAAAAAATCCTATTGATACATTATATGACTTCATTTTGTTGTTCATGTGCTTTCTTGTGTATCTATTTTGTGTGTGCATGTTTCTTTATGGGCATATGTCTTTGTGATATTTTCCACCTAGAAACTTATACACACAAGAGAAGATAAATCTTTGGTTGTTTTTGTTTTCCTTGGATACCACCCTTTATTTCTTGTTGATTCTTCGGTGGCTTCCAAATTTATTTTTCTATGAGTGCTTGTCCCATTTGTTTGCATCTCCGGGCACTCATGATTTGATGTCTCTTGCCATGTATTGTTAAATGAGTTTGTAGGAGTGAGGATTCCATGATTGTGCACTTTGTTTCCAAATATAATTATTATAATTGGTGCATAATCCTTGGGGAACTTCTCTAACTCACTTAAGAATGCTCATTTGTATTTATCTTTGTTTGAGGTTTAAATGTCTATGGGGGAGTGAGGATTCCATATTTGTGCATGACGCATTCAAATGATCCTATATTGTGCACGAAGATTGGGGAGCTTCCCTATTTCATCTAAACACTCTTTTGTCTGTATCATTATATCTTGTGTTTTTCTTTTTGTATCAATTGTTGTTGTCAATTGGTATTTTTGGGTCTTTTGGGTTGCTCGCTTCATTTGTTGAAGATATTTTCTCTTTCTTTTCTTTTTTGCAATCTTTGGGTCCTCAATATAGTTTTACTTCCTCCCAAGGATTCATCATTGGATATGTGCATATGCACACCTTTGGAGGAATTCTCACTATATTGGTCGTTTAGAACTTTGCACCCATTTTGGCAATCGATGCCAATGGGGGAGAAGTTTTAGAGGGTTTAAGGGAAGTTGGTTTATGCTTTGAGTTGGTTCTTAAGCATTAGCCTTGCATGCTCTTGCATCTTTGTTGTTGCTTGGCATGTTTAATATATAGAGGAAACTCAACCACCAATAATGGTTGGGAATCTATGCAATGAAATTCAAGTTCATCACACATGCATAGATTGTGGGGGAGTTTGCTCTATATATTGTGGTTGTACCAACATCACATACTTGTGTAGTATTTGATGTTGGGGCAACCATTTTTTGTTCGTTAAATTCCATATTTAAACCCTCTCTAGGGGATTGTCATCAATTACCAAAATGGGGGAGATTGAAAGGGCATGTATGTCCCCATGTGTGGTTTTGGTAATTAATGACAATCCCTATGGACTAATGTGCAAATTGAGTCTCACTTGTAGGTTTGTCCATTGGCATCGCTTGGACCATGTGTTGGTTTCAAGGATGATAAATAAGAAGCATTGTCCAAGGGCTTTGTGCCTTTTGGAATCAAGTATAAGAAGAAGAAGATCAAGTATGTCTTGAAGAAGAAGAAGAAGATGGAGTTCCTCATGGCTATCTTCAAGACATCATCAAGAAATGAAGTGCAAGCTCAAGATGCACCATCTCTAGAAGATCTCATGCTTGGAGCTTGCCATCCTCAGTGTTCATGGAGTGATGAAGACAAGGTCAAAGAAGTGGTTTCCCCATGGAGTATGGGGGAGCCATTCGCAAGTCTTCATCAAGCAAGAGAAAGCTAGAGCAATCAAGAAAGGTGTTCCATCTTGAAGGTGACAAGATCGTCTATATCAAGCTCAAGTGGGATGCTCAAGGCAAAGGTATGATCTTGATAGGGTTTTTAGTTTACCGGTCTCTTGTAGTATTGGGAGACCGGGTTTAGGATAGATAGCCGTACTATCAAGAGGGGCTCTCGAGTGGTTGACTCGTTTGTATCTTTCGGAGAGAGCTCAAACCTTTGCATTCATAGCATCATCCTTCTTGGTTGTTGTTTGGTTCTTTTCCATGTGAGTATATAGATCTTGTGGTTATCTTCATAACAAGCTCTAGTTCATCAAAAACGGATTTCCCTTGCATATCTTATTGCGTTTTTAATCTTGCAGGTTTTTCCGGCTCCACACCTTAGGAGGTATCTCACATATATATTCATGATATTTTCTCCCTTGGTGATACCCAATATTTCACCTTTTGTTGGATTCTACTCTTTATTATCTTTCCAACAAAATTTGTTTCATCCCAATTGGAGTTTCCAAGCTCAACTTCTTGCGTTTTGGGTTTTGGAGGTTTTATCGGTTCATCGCTTCTGAGAGGTCCTACCTTTCTCCATTTTATTTTTATCCTCCCTTATTGGACTATGATGTTTATTTTCATAATCTTGTAGAGCTTTTTGTTCTCTTCAAAACGAACCCAAGATCATCAAAATCGGAGTCCGAAGTCAAAAGTTATTGAAGTTTTCGTGCAATGTTGTCCAACGTTTTTGCTTGAGCGGTAGTACCGGCCCAAGTTCCACCCGAAGTTCCAGTAAATCTCGTTTTTGTTCAGTAACTTGTGTTTCTATTTACCGGTAGTTCCGGTGGAGCACCGGTAGTTCCGGTGGGGCGCGAATCTGGCCCAAACGGGCAGATTTTTCTTGCCCTATTTAAGGGCCCCCTCTTCCCCAAAGTTTCCCCAACTTTGGAGGTCATTTTTGCTAGCTCTTCTACTCTCTCTCCTCCATTATTGACCTTCAAAAGCTTGCCCTCTTCCCTTCTCCCTCCCATGATTGTTGCATATTTTTGAGCGATTTGAGAGAGGAGATCTAGATCTGCAAGCCCCACCAAACCAAATCCCTTCTTTGTGAAGGAATCCTTGGGATCTAGATCTTGGAGAGTTTTGTGTTCTCCTCTTGTGTTCTTTCTCCCTTATTCCCCCAATAGCTTTTATAGCTTTGGTGGAATTTGAGAGTGAAGGACTTGCCTCTTGCATTTGGTGCATAGGTTTGAGTTCTCCTCGGAGATTCGACGAGTTCAAGCCCTTGGGCTTGTTTCTCTTGGGTTCTTGGAACTCTAGACGGTTGTGTGGTTGGATTGTTGACCTTTTGTGGTCTTGTAGCCTTTTGTTGCCTTGTTACCTTTTGTGGCTTTGTAGCCTTTGTGGCATTGTTGTTGGAAGCCTCCAATTGAGTTGTGGAGATTTCCCCAATCTTGTACGGGTTCGGTGACCGCCCTCAAGTGTCCCATAGTGGAACGTGAGTAGGCCTATGGCGAGCTCACGGGAGAATAGGGTGAGCCTTTTGTGGCGTCGGTGAGTTGCGTGCCTTCGCATTTTGGGGTGAGGCCTTTGTGGCGTTGGGTGAGCATCGAGCCACCACACCTCGAGGTGAGCCACTTGTGGCGTTCGAAGTACATTGCGCCCCCGCACCTCTCCAACGGAGACGTAGCTTTTTGGAAGTGAACTTCAGGAAACAAATCATCGTCTCCGCGTCCATCGGTTATCTCTCAACCGAGCCCTTTACTTATGCAATTTACATTGTGATAGCCTTCATGCTTGAAGTACTATATCTTGCTATCACCTTGTTGCTTGTCTTGCTTAACATAGGTTGTTGGTGCACTTAGTGAAACTAGTGGATATAGGTTTTGGCTTGATAAATGAAACGTTAAATTTTATTCCTCATTTATTAGAGCCTAAACCATAATAATTTTAAAACGCATATTCACCCCCTCTAGGCGACGTCCATTTCCCTTTCAGCGAGGATAAACCACTGACCCGGAAGTGCATCGAGTCAGCGTGTCACGCATAAGGAGCTTGAATCGACGATGCAGTTGGAGTCTACACGGTCACTTCTGTCAGGTGCGTCGCTAGCACTGCGTCTTTGTAGCATCAAACGATGCAACCATCCGAGGAGGAACTCGACTCGAGTCTTGAGTGTATAGCATAGCCAGTTGTTTTGTCGACTCCTATTGGAGGATCCGATAGAATATCTCGACGAACTAGACATCCTTTTGAACTGTATAAAACATTAAGAATTGTAAAGTACTTGTATCTTGTAAAGGATATTTGCATGTCGGTTTGAAAAGTAAAATTTTGGTGCCAATCGAGTTGACCCTTTTGCACTGTATGCTAGGCCTTTTTGTTAGCCTAATTACCCTTAGTCTCAGCACCTTGCCGAGATACTCGGAGTTCAAGGATTCGACGATCAGGCAGAATCAGCTACTCGGGCTATCGCGTATGAGGTGCTCGAGTGCGTGGAGTCAACGGCACATTAGGTTACTCGAAGAGGGCGCAGCCCCCGAGTGTATCGAGTGCGATTAAAGTAAATAGTTAAAAAGAATCAACTTTACGTAGAGAACTTAGCTTTGTAGGTTGTCGACGAGGTGAACGGGCCGCGTGAGTCAATGCGGTCGGTGGATTGCGGGAGCCGATGCGATCGGCGGGTCGTGGTCGAGGCCGACTCCTGAAATGGTGGACATGGAGTCGCACAGCGGATGGAGTCGACGTGGCGGACCGGAGTCGCGTGATGATGACGACTTGCCGCATCCGAAGATCGTGACGGGCCATAGCAGTCAAAGACCGCATCGGGTCGCCTCATCTGACGACCAGAGAGGGTCGTCGGAGTCGAAAGACGCAGAGGATCGTTGTAGAGAAGGGAGCCCCCGAGTCGCTGGAGCTGAAGATCGCAGCGGGTCTCCGGAGTCGAAGACCGCACCGGGTCTCCGATGCCGAGGTAGCCCCCGAGTGTAGAGTCGATGTGATCGATGTGGTCGAGGTGGCGTTCGACGCGATAGCGAGTCACGTGATGGATGGGGTCGAGCGGTGGACGAAGTCGACGCGGTAGCTGGTCACATGGTGGAGTTGAAGATTGTAGCGGGTCACCACGGTCGAAGACCGTAGCGGGTCGTCAAAACAGGTGGCGGTAGCAAATTGACGCATCCGCGGTTGGCACAGCCCCGGGAGCAGAGTCGCGCAGCGGACAGAGTCGAAGTAGCCGCAGGTCGCTGGTGGAAAGGAGTCGACGCATCGGCGTGTGGATCGGCGGACACAGAGTCACGTCGCGTGGACACTATTGTATGGATGAATATGATACGTTGTGTTGGGGTCGCTGAGTCTCCGTATGTCCCACATCTTGAGCTGTGGAGCTGTGTGCTTGATCGATCCATCAATTCTTCTTGCCCTTTTTTCTTTGGCCTTTGACTGAGTAGCGTGAGAACCACGCCTGTACGTGAGTCGGGGCAGCTCTTCCTATCTTGATAACCACGCCTGTACGTGATGGTTTTCTTTTTCTTATTCACGCTGAACTCTTCCTATCTTGCGATTTTCTTGTGGAGCCAAAATAACTTGCCTCTAGAATATAGATCAGCTCCCGTATCCGATCGTGAGGTGAAGTAGCACCTGGTCTACCGTACGATGGCAGTTCTCCATATTTCTTCTTTCTTTTTCTTGTCAACTCCTATTTTAGCTATAAGCTATACCGTACGTAGCAACTTGATTTTGTTCTTGCTAGCTGATCTTGATGCTATGCACAGGAGACATGATACCACCCGATACATAGTACGGAGGCATCGAGTATTCTCGTTAGATCTGATTGACGGCTTCTGTGAACGTGTAACATGTAATGATCCGACTGCCGCCAAGAATCGCAGAATGCTCGAATGTTGTTCCGGCCATCATGAAGATGAATCCGACCGCGGCGACGCTACTGACGGCAAAAGTCGCAGCTGAAGATGTTAATGGATCCGCTCCCCGTAAGTTGACGAGTCATAGATCGCTGGTGATGGGGCCGTCGAGATCGCAACATCAGCACTCCTAATTCCCACAGACGACGCCAATTGACGAGGGTTTAACTCGTCAATGTCCATTGTTATGGACTTGGGTTTTGGAGAAGGAGGGAGCGCTGGAAGTCTCGATCGGCTAGCAAACAAGCACACAGGGACGCAAGGTTTACCCAGGTTCAGACCTCGTAGAGGACCCTACTTCTGCTTGTCTGTTCTTGATTGATGATGATCTGAATGATTACAATGTCGCCGATGGCGGTGGATGCACAAATTGGATCTGGCGTATGTGTATGCTACAGGTGTTGGCTAAATCTATTGTCTATTGTAGCAACGTAGGAGATCGTAGATCTATCTATTGGGGAAGTCGCGATTGCCTTCTCGTTGGACCCTCCTAGCCTTTATATATGGGGAGGCTAGGTCTCAGGTACCAATATGAGTTAGTTACAAGTTAGATTCAAACTCTAGTATTGAGACTTCCTTGTCTTGTGCGTTTGGGAGTCCGTGTCCATATGTGCTTCATACCACTCGAACCGTCATATGCGTCATGGACCTTGGCAATTCATCGAGTGAACCTTCTGTCGAGCCGCACCAGGTAGGCCAATAGTAGGTGCCTGTAGGGCATACCTATGTCAGACGGCAAGACCTAAGCACACCACATGGAGTAGTTGGCATGCATCATGTTGTCTGGCGGTGGAGCGCCAAGGTTGATCGCCAAGCTTGAGGACGTCAACATGGCGTAGGAGTTTGCTGAGCGGCAGTGGATTTCAGCGGAGGTAGGAGATCAGGCGATCTCTCGGTGGCGGGATAGGTTTTGTAGGAAAATAGGAGGATACGGCAAGAGTCGTCTCATGATACCATGTGAAAAACGATTAATTAGGTAGAAAGAGAACTACTCGGATGCTTTCCCGAGGCCCTGGTTCGTGTTAATAAAGCGTTGGCAATAGCCTCTTAAATCATGTGTAGAACTAGGAGTCTGTATTAGAAAGAGTTACAATGATATATGAGAGAGAGATCTCTATTGGTAACATTGGCATCCGTAGATTGGAAGAGACTGGCCTGAAAACACATCAATAACTACAAAAACCGACCAGATCCTAAGAGATCCGTTAGACACACGACTTCACACGTCCTCCGTCAATGATAGATGCACCACCAGAGCGAGGATACGACACGGGGAGAATCTTATTCTGACTTCAGAATGTAGCCGTTATTTCACCATATCGAGAAATACATTGAAAATCAATCTAAACAAATAACGAGAAACCTCCCGCTTGCGAGGGGCCATGGTCCACCACACCTCCAAGTTCACGAGGTCACGGAGGCAAAGCGGACCGCCACGGTCACCGGGCGGGGGAGGGGCGGAATCCTAGATGGTCTATAGGGCTGGCTGACGTCTCAAGATCGCCTCTATCTCCTGTCTCGACTATCTAGAATGACTAATGTGGCCTTCTGTGGGGCTCGTAGCCAGACATCGTTTTCGCAGTGACATCGTTGTACCCCTCCTCCCCCTCGTGTCGCCCCCTCCTAGTGACCGAGGGGGCCAAACCCTAACCCCGCCGCCACCTCCTCCCCCTCCATTCTTCTCCCTCCTCGTCGTCCCCGGAGGTCCGCCGGCCTAAGTGAGTGGCGCCGGTGATGGGGGCGGCGGGGATCTGGCCTCTCGGCCCCAGCGCGGCGGTAGGGAGGAGAACGCCGGCGTTGGACGGGGCCCCCTCGCCATCGACGTCTTCGCGGCTCTGGCCGGCGGTGGCTTCGTGGGAGCTTGGATCTGGAGGCGGCGGCCTCTACCGGCATGGAGCGGGTGGCGATCTGGTGGAGGAGGTGCCGGCGATGGGATTCCATTGGAAGACCTAGATCGGCTCTCTATCCCTAATTGCCTGCTCGATCCGTTCTCCGGGAACCGGCCGGCGATGTGGGGATCGCTGCGTAGGATCTAATAAAGGAGGTGGTCCTTTTGTTTCTTTCGCACGAAGACGAAGATCTGCTTGATGTCTGCCCTCGTTGATCTGATCTGGAGAGGCGGGTTCCGGAAGGCTCCGTCGGCGAACTCTCATGGGCGTATCATGCCTGGAGATTACTGGATCGGAAGGTATTCGGTCGTGCGCACCTTGTTTTTCTGGCCGTTTGGTTTCAGCGAGAGCGTTGCGAAGCTCTGTTGTTTGTTCCCACCAATTGCCATTCTTTGAGCCATGGTGAAGTCAGATGAATGTCAGGAAAGCGGAAATATGAGGGTGGTGATTTTAGTTCTTGTGGTGACGGAGAACTGGCTGCGTGATCTGGGACTCGTTGCAGTGGCTGCTGGTGCGGGAAGACAACACAAGGGGAGTTCACAGTCTTATCTTGCAGGGTGAAAATCCAAGGTCTAGCCTTAACTAGTTGTGTCTGGCAATGACCTTGTTGAAGACATTGTTTTGTGAGCGAGGACTTTCTCCAGGGTGAAAACATATGATCTTTGATCGGACAATGATGGCGCTTGGGCATCGTTTCCTTCTTGAAGGCGTTGTTATTGGAGTGGAGGACTACCGGTGCTGTTCGAATGGTGTCAGTGTCACTGCTTTGAGGATTAGTTCTCTGTAGCGGGACTTTTTCTTTTTTGTAATTCTTTTTTCCTTTTTCTGGGCTGTGTGCATCCGTAGGGTCGCTAGGACATGTGTTGTTGCAGAGGCTGGGTGTAATTGGTATCCCTATGATATTAATATATACTAATGACTAATCGATGAGCTCCGTGTCTCACCAACTTGCGCAACCTGTCCAAAACCATGCTGGCGCTTCCTCTCGTCACCATTACAAGATTTTGTTCACCGTATATCCTCATCATGCTTACGCACATACGCACAGATGGCCTGCTGTGCCGCGGCACCTCGCCTACGCTCAGCTGTTCTTCTTCGAGGCAATGATACGGGCATAAGGGAATTGCTTCATATTGTACTCCGCCTCGGCGTCTCCAGGTATCAGGTATATGCTGTCCTTAACGGGTAGCGCTGCTGTACGTTTCCAAGCTGCGACCTCGTCGCCGAAAGCTTTGAGAACGCCGTGGGAGGCGCCAAATGGTTTCTCTTTGGATCGTTGCGTCCACACGCACGCTGGGGTCCCTTTCAGCTGAAACTGGATCAGCTGATCGAGCTGCGTGAGTAAACTAGTACACCCTGCTATTTCTGGTTAACCCCAAGACATGCCAGTTCTCTGCTTGCTAGTTGTTACTCCTCCGTTTACAATGTAGTTTGTCTTAACCGTTGCATTTTATTAGTATTATTTTGAAAGGATAGAATTGAGGGGTGTCGATTCATGAGTGGACAGGGCTTTTTTTAAGACCACATTTCAGAAAAACAAAACTATCGGGGCAAAGGTTTCATAAAACTACCCGCAAAAGAAAGAAAAAAAGTTTCACAAAACCAGAAGAGATAGAATTTTTTTTCATAAAACCACAACTTTTGTGATAAGTTATTTCGAATAAACCCAAATTATACAACTTTGGTCAGAGGAACCATTCTAAATGCAATAGCGACACCAGCGCATGGACACCAGATTGTTTACGTTAAAAATATACCCTCATTTCCCTCAAGTTAGGCGAAACACTACGAGCTGAAGCCATCCAATCTTTTTCATTATCATTAATGTAGGATACAATAAGAATATATTCTCTAGATAGCATTAGAGATTCTCGTAGCTAAAGGTTTCACTATCTTGAATAATAACAACTAAATATAGGATAGATGAGTCAGTGATTAGAACGATCTAAGCAAAGATGGTCGAACCAGAACTTGCAAGTGCAAAAAGTGGATTGAGCTTCACTTGGGTTTTATTTGGCACTCCTCTTTGTTTTGGGTCGGACCATACACCATTACTAATTGATTCTGGACTTAAGGCTCATTTGGGTAATAAGCCTTTTTTTCTCATTTGAACTATATTGGCTAAACCACGAATGTTTTTATGATATGATTGTTGTTGAATGGAACGAAACCAACGATGGTCATACTCCTATGGAGTGTTGGAAAAATAAGACACGCCATCTATGACGCTTTCTAAAGGTATGGGCAAAACCTCTTAGTGGTAAATATACACAAGAAAAGGAAAGGCTACTTGCAATAATTGATGAGTTACATTTGAAGGCTGAGACTAGTCCTCTAAGCATGGCTGAGCGGGATGTGTTAAGGAATGCAAATGAACGTGTGACAAAGCATACGAGAGACGGGGAAACTAAATGGGCTTAGAGAGCCAAAGTTAGCATGTGCAAGAAGGGGAATAATACGAACTACTTACATTTGATTGCTAATGGTAAGCATAGGAAAAAGGAGAAAAAATCAGCTAGAACAGGAGGAAGGAACCATTATGGGCGAAGAAAATCTAAAGGTATACATTACAGAGTTCTAAAAAAATAGGGCGCTAGAACCAACCAATATTTTGTTATCTAAGGATGTTACCCATGATATCCCACAACATTATTCTGAGGAGAATGAGATCCTTATCGTGCTTTTTTCTATAAAAAAAATAGGTGCATGAGGCTATCTTTTAGATGGAGCATAACAAAGCCACGGGTCCCAATGGTTTCCCGATGGAGTTTAACCAAACATTTTGGGAAGTCATTAAAGTATATTTGATGACATTATTTGTTCAACTGCATAAAGGAGAGTTGCCTCTTTTAAAATTAAACTTTGGTGTCATTACAGTCCTACCCAAAAAAGGAGAATATGGTAAAAATCCAACAATACATACCAATTTGCTTGTTCAATGTTAGCTTCAAAATATTCACTAAGGTGGCCACTAATTGCATTACGAGGATTGCCCCTAAGTTCATTAGGCCCACTCAATCTGCGTTTATGCCTAGGGGTACATTCTTGGGGGTGTCGTTGTCCTTCATGAGACTATCCATGAACTTCATCGAATAAAATTGATGGATGTTTTGTTTAAAATCGACTTTGAAAGGGCGTATGATAAAGTCAAATGGCCTTTCTTACAGCAAGATTTGACCATAAAAGGATTTGTACCTGAGTGTTGCATGTTAATTGAGAAGTTTGTGCGAGGCGGTATTGTTGGGATAAAATTCAATGATGACATAGGACACTACTTTGAAACGATAAAAGGCATGAGGAAATGGAACCCGTTATCTCCCGGGCTTTTTTAATATTGTTGCAAACATATTGGCTATTCTTATTGCTCGGGCAAAGGAGGATGGACAGGTGGGAAGTCTCATCCCTCATCTAGTTGACAGAGGGGTTTCTATTCTGCAATATGTGGGTGATCCTATTCTATTCATGGAACATGATTTACGGAAAGTTGTGAATATGAAGCTTATTTTTTGTATCTTCGAACAACTTTTGGGTCTTTAAATTCCACAAAAGTAATTTTTTGTTTTGGGGAACCAAAAGAAGAGGAACAACAGTACAGACAGATATTTGGATGTGAGTCTGGTTCTTTGCCTTTTCGATACTTAGGCGCGCCTACCCATTACAAAAAAAATTAAAAAATTCAGATAGGTATTCAGTAGAGAACCGATTGGAAGGAAAACTGGGATGCTGGAAGGGCAAGCTACTATAATATGGTGATTGGTTGGTCCTTATTAACTCTGTTTTAACTAGTCTACCTATATTTATGTTGTCTTTTCTAGAGATCCCAAAGGGGATAAGGAAGCGACTTGATTTCTATAGGTATCACTTTTTCTGGCAAAGTGTTGAGAATAAAGGTAAATATAAGTTAACAAAATGGAATATCACTTATAGACCAGAAGACAAAGTGGTCTCGGTGTTGAGGCACTTGAACTCGATAATAAGTGTTTATTGAGTAAGTGGCTCCACAAACTTCTTAATAAGGAATGGGTGTGGCAAGAGTTGTTACACAATAAGTATCTCACTCAAAATACATTGTCTGAGGTCCAGGATAAACCAACTGATTCTCCCATTTAGAAAGGACTTATGCGGGTGAAATATGATTTTTTTAGTAGAGGCCACTTTGTTTTGGGGGATGGCTCATCTACAAGGTTTTGGGAGGACACTTGGATGGACGATACTCCCATAACACAACAATATCCGTCCTTGTGTAACATTGTACAACAGAAGAATGTTTTTATTGTAGATGTGTTAACCTGAGTACCACTGAATATTAGTTTCAGAAGGGCACTAACGAGTAACAAGTGGTTGTACTGGTTGAATTTTGCCAAATACTTATGATGATTATCTGATGAACCATACAAGTTTATGTAGAATTCAACGGCTCTAGGAATCTTTTCTGTCAAATCTATGTATGAGGACCTTATGAATGACCACACACCTTTCCACAGAACATACTTATAGAAGTTCAAAATACCCGTAAAGATAAAGATTTTTATGTGGTTCATGAACAGTAAAGTTTTACTAACAAAAGACCACTTAACAAAACGGAATTGGGTAGGATGTGAAAAATGTCGATTTAGTGGTGCACAAGAGACTGTTGAAGATTTATTTATCTCGTGTCCTTTCGCTAGCATGTTATGGCACTTAGTATACTTTACATACACTACAACATGAACTCGAGCCCTAGCACTTATAGACGCCGAGATACAGTCTTAGTCATCGCGCTCATGCTGGCGCGAGAAAAAAACCGCCAGGGATAACTGCGTCGTGGATTGTGCAACAACGATGGAATTTTTGGCGCGGCACAACGTGATCCGCCGAGCTGGTGCTTCTGTGGATTTTTTTTGGGAGTGAAGGGGTTTCATAGCAGAAAAACAAAAAAATTCCTACGTTGGAACTATCTAACACCCAAGATCTATCTATGTATAATGCAGTAACGACCGAAGCGTATAGAATACATACCCTTATAGACCATACGCATTTAACATTCTGAGGGGAACGTGGTTCAAGTAGTAGAACTCGTAGCCGACCTCAAGGTCACGAAGCTCCTCGCAGGTCACCCCTTACTCCTTCTTCATCATGCAGCAGCTCTGGCTCGCGACATCCAAGGTGCCCCAAGTGTGGACCCTCGTGGTTTCGTACACATACGGTGTACGATGACAACCTCCAACTCCTTGATCCCTGCCGGGAGTGCGGAAGTAGATCTCTGACTTGGAATCTCTGCAGCGCAATGGCGTGCTGCAGGTGTGACGTCTCTTGCGCGAACATTCCTTTCTTGGGACCATGCCAATGCGTGGAGACAACTATGTAGAAAGAGAGAGGGAGGAATTCTCTAAACAAAATGCCTTAAAAACATCTCAAATTTTGTGTCTATTTCCACCCATGGGCACCCCTTTATATAGGGGGAGGGAGGTGTGCCCTCCCCTTTGGGTTTCCCATGTGGGACTAAACAAGGGAGAGAGGGGGAAGGAACCATGGGCCAGACGACCAGCGGTGGGCCCCACCCCACGCATAGCCCTAGGCTGGCCGGGTGGACCCCCTTGAAGCAGCTAGGCCTTGGCCCTTTCCTCTTTCGGTTTTCCCTCATGGGCCCTTTTTCCCTAGGAAGTTTGGCCCATTAGTGGAATACCCCTTCAAATTAGATTTTAATATTATATTTGATATTAATTACCTTAATTAACATGTAAATACATATTACAAAATCCGATTTGACCCGAAACACCTTTCGGTTCCCTTTCGATTTCCTCCGAACGACTTCAGAACTTTCTCGGAACGATTCCGGTTCTCTCACGGAACTTTTCCGGTTTCCTTTTCTCTTTCATATGGTGATTCCAACTTACAGAGGATCTCTAACTCATTCTACCCTTAAGTGTATTTCCCCACGGCTCGGGAATGGCATAGACATGATCTCCATCAATGATCAATAGCGGGACCGGGATGCCCATAATGACCCCTATGCATTCCATGATGATAATATCGTTTGAACCGTAAACGTCATTTCTCATTCCCTTTGCCACTTGATACCTAGTTCACCCGAGATTTGATCTATGGTATCTCCATACCTTCATTCGATCTCGTTACCGATGAACTTGTTTTCTCGTTCCCACGTCGTTGCATTCCATGACCCAGTCACACACTTGCAAGCTTCGTTAATGCAACGTCACCGAGATGGCCACAAATGTATCTGTCTGTTACACATGGATGGGCAAATCCTGGTCTTGACATGTACTCCTCTACACGCCCCTTTGGGAAATCTGAGTGGCACCTTTTTGATCATTCAGTCATGAAATGATACTTGATAACCATCTAAGCTCTCTCCAGAACGGTGATTTGCATTATCTCACAATCTAAGGATTAGGTTGCGAGCTTTCCTTAGTTTATCATTAATGGTGAACTTTGTAACTAGATCTCATTATGATACAACTTGTTGGGCTATTTGTCTATCACATCATTCAACTAATGACATGACCTCATTGTCAATTGGCATAAATGCCCATGATCTCGAAACCCTAGATCATTCTCATGACCAATGAACTAGTTCGCTAGAGATAACTAGAGACTTGGTTTATTTACATACCTCACATGTATTAATGTTTCATATTAATACAGTTATAGCACAGTATGAAACTATTATGAACTAATGAGATATGACAATAAAAACCTATTTATTATTTGCCTCTAGGGCATATCTCCTTCAGTCTCCCACTTGCACTAGAGTACAAATAATCTAACTCGCATTTTACTCATCATAAACCATATCACATATGCGTTTATTGATCATGCATGATTATGGAAAATGTCCTGTCCATGTTCTATTTTACCAGATCATTATGTCTTTGCAAACCGTTAATGTCTTCCTAATTT
This sequence comes from Avena sativa, assembly GCA_916181665.1. Lineage (NCBI taxonomy): Eukaryota > Viridiplantae > Streptophyta > Magnoliopsida > Poales > Poaceae > Avena > Avena sativa. The sequence continues at coordinate 30,999,293 of OV702291.1, forward strand.
TGACATTCATACCATTATCTCAAAATGGGTTGAAGTATTCGTTCGGTGACAAAGTGAGACTTTGTTTCTAGTATTTACCGTGAGGCAGGCGTTTTCACTATTGTCATGTAAACTTTGAAACACACTTTGCACTCATTTGTGTATATATAGTAGTTATGGCAACAGAGTTAGGTCTGTATCCAGGAACCATCAATGATGTTAGATCAGTCAAAACGAGCTTTCTCATGGGCACTGTGCCCTGGGACACACCCTCTACAAAAAGACGAACTAGTCCTGCCACAACAATATACATCACGTCAGATGGAGCCCTTATACTTCTATATCTATGTAGATCCTAGTGCATGAAATGCGACTATGCGTCTTACTTTGCTTCTTGCCATTTAAGGAAAAACTTAATCCTAGTTCAGTGATTAACTCAATAATCACTTCAAGACATGTTCTTATAGTTAAGAGATTGTCCTTCCAACCAGAACCTCGGGTCACATTACGTCGAGTATAAAATATGGTTGTATGGAAGAACCTATGACTGAGGCATATGAGATGCATCACATCTCTTTCTTTCTTTTAACCATGGTTGTAATACTAAGACTAACTCAATGCTTCATACAAGTAAGAACCTCTTTATTTTCCTTGTTCCATTCTGAACTACTTCAGAATCTTATCTAGGATATTCTGAACATCTTCAGAGTTAAGTCCAGGAAGCAATCGACTATGATGTTTATTAAACTTACCAATCTATCTCGATAGATCTCATTGTTTAATAACTTGTTCAACTTTAGTCATATTTACTAACTTAGTTATCAATACCAATCACATCATTCATATATGTTGTCCACATATCTCAGAATGATTTCACGCTCCCACTCAAATATGGCATCCATATATGAGATCTAGGGATTTCACTTAGCTCCACTCAAAATATGTCTACTACATATTAAGATTTGGCCAAGCTACTTAGCTCCCACTCAAAATATGTCTCTTACATATTAAGATTTGGCCAAGCTAATTAGTTCCCACTCAAATGCAGGTCCTCTCGATAATCTTGGACATTCCAAAAAAAATTGGTCACCATCAAATTGAGAATTCCAGTTACGAGATTCCAATATCCATATATTGCTAGGGTAAATCCAATAGACTTAAGCATCGTCACATTTGTAGTCAACTCCTTGAATTTGTCCATACTTTGTGACAAATTGAGCTTCACGTCTCTATTAAGTTTCATTTCCATCTTATGACTTTAAAGTCATTCAGAAATATCAAGTAAACTTCTTTACTTAATAAGATCAAGTAACATATTACTTTGCAATCTTAAATGTAACTTAATATAGGATTTTATGACTCCTAGCCATTTCTCGCACTTAGGTCCATCACGCTTTTTTGTAATTTGTAGGTATGTCTTGTTCATAAACATGACAAGTGAATCAATAATATAATTCCACAAACTTGCAGAATATATCGTTGAATCCTACTTTCTTGAGTAAAAGCATTCACTAAAACTTAATGATCATTATCATTAGTTTCTCCTCTACTTGTAGAATTCGGTTTCACGAAACAAATTTTGCTGCGCTACTCAACAATCAGGAGGTAAGGTCAAATACCTTGTTTTGATCTTTTACTCTCTTCCACCTGTATCTTCATCAAGACACGTCAACTTTGGACAATAGTAGGTTTGCCTCTTGTGGAACATGTATTCATAGTTGCCTAAGAATACGCTACAAATACTTGTTTATTCGCCACAATTTCAAATCATCGAAACGTCTAGAAACTCGAACATGCCATAACGCTTATGGTGTTGTTTCCACGAATCTTTAGATGTTCCTTTGTATTTCAACCGAGTGTTTGCTCATTTCGATCTCTAACTCTAAATGATAACTATAACCCCGATAAGAGATAATATTATACCATATGTATCTAATACATAATGATTATGATATTTAGACATTTCAATACACTTTAAATTTGCCCTATTATCATAATTTTTTAAACCTCTTTCACATGTACTTTTATGCCAAAATTAAAATAAATACTTTAGTCATGTCGGTCAAATCGAAGAGACTTTTGTATTCTTGTTAATTCAATATCCTCCTTCACTTTGAAATCTTTTGAACAATTCAAAACAGTTTCAAACTTATGTTTCATTAAGTAAATACTCATATTCACTTAAATCCACAATGAAGTATGAAATAATGATTTCCACTATTTGTTGAAAATACGATACATCACTATGTATAAATTTCAACATGAAGTATAAATAATGATTTCCACTATTTGTTGAAAATACGATACATCATTATGTATAAAGTTCAACATTTCTTCGCATATCACCGTTTTACCGGAATGCGGAGGTTTAGTCATTCTGCCCAACGAGGCATGGTTTTGCAAAGTCTATAGATTAAGCATCTAAGACCCCAATCTTCATTTATAATGAAGAACATGCAATAACCAAAATGACTTAAACGATAGTGTCATGTCATTATTAAACTTTGGATATCTTTTAGCATTCTAATCCTTTATAAATGTTTAAACTATTATCATTAACATAGCAATGAGAATAACTCATTTATAATCGTAATGTGACCATAAAGGTATTATTCATAAGAACAGTACAATTGGCTTATAACTTATTCATATGAACAATCATCTCGCCAAAAGCAAGACACACAAACAAGGATTACAAAATTATATTCAAGTCCACTAATCCAAATCATAAAACTTTGAGGAAAGGGGTGATGTTGGCCATAAACTGTTTTGCTTGCCATCATCCAGCCACATTGCCTCAATTCCAGCAATTCTCAAGCATACCATCCCGTTTTCACAAAACAGGCCAAGTATCCAATACTTATGTATACTGCAACGAGTTCTGCAAGAAATACATTTATAACTTTTTATATCTGACATATACCCTTTTCATTCATGACCTCCATTGCAATCAAGCCCTTATGAGAGTTCACAACTCTAATGCAAGATCACTAAGTATTTATCCAAATATTTTCTTTTCATCCATCATGGAAGAAAACTCATCCAACGACTCATACTTTATGTGCCCGATCTTGCAGAATACAAGATTGTAGTCCAACTCCCCATCAAATGGAGAATAGCTTATGGGATGATTATGGAGAACATAGAAACATTGCAGAGTCATCGGATTATCTCATAATGTCCATTGTATCAAGAAGAGAAGATCACCTTTTATGAGGATATCCCTCGGGCGTCGGTATTAATCTATGAAGTTGGACCCTTTTGCTAAGTTCCACATGAAGCAATAAATTTCCCATGGTTGCAAAGGACCTCAATGGGATAGGCCATGATCTACTAAGATATTTGCAAATAGACATCTAGACTAAGTTCATAATATGAGTCCAATCCTAATTGAGCTCCCACTAAAATTGTCATCCCCTGGACGATTTTAGTGATCACACGATCCCAATCTGCTACACCACCCCCGATCATCACGGTCGACAATGCAATTTCAAAGGTAGACATTCCCCAATGCCAATCACATCATCCATGTGACTCATGCTCGACCTTTCGGTCTCTTGTGTTCCGAGGCCATGTCTACACATGCTAGGCTCGCGAAATCTAAATTGTGTGTATTTGCTGTGCAACATGGATTTCACCCATTGTATGCAAACACAGATATGTCTGACACCCGATCGTCACGTCCTTCCTCATAACGGAGAACTTTCTTGGTGGTGCACACATAAGCGAAACACTATCATTGGAATTATTTAGAGATTATCTTATTTGCTACCGTTGAGTATCTTAATACTAGCATACAATAAGATGAATAACAGGTATCAACATCACATGTATATTGTGATATGATATGGTCCTTCTCCTTGCGCTTTGATCTCCATCTAGCACTCCGGCAAGATCTCCATCTTGCCCCTAGTTTGACACCAAGTCCACGACGCCACCAGCAGGTCGTCCATCGGAATGATGGCTATTACTATACTACTTAGTAACAGAAAAGTAAACTACTTTACCTTCATAACGACCAATACCATATCATAACACAAGCCCTCCTGCAAAACAAAGTTAGACGCCTCTACTTTATCTTTGGAAGTTTTACGTGGTTGTTAGGACTTTCGCAATAGAACCGTTTCTAATCTATGAACTTTCCAACCATAACATGGATCTAACAGTTGCCTCTACTACACCCCCTTTCGGGGCCCTCCGTTGTAAATGCTATATAAACTATTGAATGAGAGACAGACACCCGTTAGCCACTTATACGGAACAAGCCGTATGTCGAGCTTGGAACCAGTCTCGCGTACGAATACGTGTAAGGTCGATCTGGGACGCTTCATCAAACAATACTGTGATAACAACAAAGGGATCAATGCCCGCACAATACTTGTGTGTACTGGCCGTACAACACTCCTACGCATAGATCGGCTCTGATACCACTAAAGGGGTTCCGTAGCAGAAAAACAAAAAAAATCCTACGTTGGAACTACCTAACGTCCAAGTTCTATCTATGTAGTAATGTAGTAACGTCCAAGATCTATCTACAGAACATACTCTTGTAGACCGTACATGGTTAACGTTCCGAGGGGAACATGGTTGAAGTAGTCGAACTCGTAGCTGACCTCAAGGTCATGAAGCTCCTCGCAGGTCACCCCTTGCTCCTTCTTCATCGTGCAGCAGCTCCGGCTCGCGACATCCAAGGTGCCCCAAGTGTGGACCCTCGTGGTTTCGTACACATACGGTGTACCCTGACGACCTACGACTCCTTGATCCCTGTCGGGAGTGCGAAAGTAGATCTCCAGCTTGGAATCCCTGCAGCGCAACGGCGTGCTGCAGTTGTGACGTCTCTTGCGCGAATAGTCCTTTATTAGGACCGTGCCAACACGTGGAGACAACTATGTAGAGAGACAGGGAGGAATTCTCTAAAGAAAATGCCTTAGAGAACATCTCAAATTGTGTGTCTAGTCCCACCCGTGGGCACCCATTTATATAGGGGGGAGGTGTGCATTCCTCTTTGGGTTTCCAATGTGGGACTAAACAAGGGAGGGAGGAGAGGCGCCATGGGCCTCATGGGCCAGCCGGCCAGGGGTGGGCCCCACCCCACGCACAGCCCTAGGTTGGTCGGGTGGGCCCCCTTGAGGCAGCTATGCCTTGGCCCTTTGGCCCTTTCCTCTTTTGGTTTTCCCTCATGGGTCCTTTTTCTCTAGGAAGTTTGGCCCATTAGTGGAATACTCCTTCAAATTAGATTTTAATATTATATTTAATGTTAATTACATTAATTAACATGTAAATACATATTACAAAATCCGATTTGACCTGAAACACCTTTCGGTTCCCTTTCAATTTTCTCCGAACGACTTTAGAACTTTCTCTAAACGATTCTGATTCTCTCATGGAACTTTTCCGGTTTCCTTTTCTCTTTCATATGGTGATTCCAACTTACAGAGGATATCTAGCTCATCGTACCCTTAAGTGTATTTCCCCATGGCTCGGGAATGGCACATACATGATTTCCATCAATGATCAATAGCGAGACCGGGATGCCCATAATGACCCCTATGCATTCCACGATGATAATGTCGTTGGAACCGTAAACGTCATTTCCCATTCCCTTTGCCACTTGATACCTAGTTCACCCGAGATTTGATCTACGGTATGTACATACCTTCGTTCGATCTCGTAACCGATGAACTTGTTTTGTCGTTCCCATGTCATTGCATTCCGTGACCCAGTCACACGCTTGCAAGCTTCGTTAATGCAACGTCACCGAGATAGCCACAAATGTATCTCTCTGTTACATAAATGGGTAAATCATGGTCTTGATATGTACTCCTCTATACACCCTTTTGGTAAACCTAAGTGGCACCTTTTTGATCATCTAGTCACGGAATGATACTTAATAACCATCTAAGCTCCCTCTAGAACGGTGATTTGCATTATCTCATAGTCTAAGGATTAGGTTGCAAGGTTTCCTTAGTTTATCACTAATGGTAAACTTTATAACTAGATCTCATTATGATAGAACTTGTTGGGTTGTTTGTCTATCACATCATTCAACTAATGACATGATCTCATTATCAATTGGCATAAATACTCATGATCTCGAAACCCTAGATCATCCTCATGACCAATAAACTAGTTTGCTAGAGGTAACTAGAGACTTGGTTTGTTGACATATCACACATGTATTAACGTTTCATATTAATACAGTTATAACACAGTATGAAACTATTATGAACTAATTGAGATATAACAATAAAAACCTATTTATTATTTGCCTCTAGGGCATATCTCCTTCAAGATGTACCTCGTTACATTACTAAAGACGACGGAACTTTAGTCTCGTGTCTAGTATTATGAAGGTCGTGGTTTGTACAACATCACCGATCTAGATAATTAATTGCATTACCATTAATCAAAGTAAGAATTCTACATTCATTAATTTAGGAAGCTAATTGCATTTAAATCGAAAATTTAATTTTATTGAGAGGATATTTATTACATCACATTACACTGCAACCACTTCTTACAAGGATCTAATCCTTGTATTGAACTTCTCTTCTACAACTAACCTAATTCTTCCACTTATCTTAAGGATAAGTGGAGGAATTTACCTAATCTAATCTTGAGCTCCTCTCTGTTCTGCTAAAACCGTACTGTAATAAACGCAGATAGGGCCACCATCCTCCAACGATGATACTTTCATGGAGGCAGCGACAGCGATGGTGCCCTGTCTGTAATCCTTCGCACGAGATACACTGACCGCATTGTCGTGAATCTAAAAGAGATAGCAGATCGATTAGATAAAGAACATGATGCAATGGCAGATCGATTAGATAAAGAACATGATGCAGCAGCAGATCGATTAGAGAAATAACATGATGCAACTGCAGATCGATTAGAGAAAGAACAAGATCCAACAACACATCGGTTAGAGAAACAACAAGATCCAACAACACATCAATTAGAGAAAGAACAAGATCCAATAGCAAATCGATTAGAGAAAGAACAAGATCCAATAGCACATCGATTGAGGAAGAACCTTAGGCTCGGAGGACTCCAGCGTAGAGGCTGGGTTGGATTGATAGAGCTTGCGAGACATCACTGCATTTGGGAGGGCCGACAATAGTAGAGATGAGAGTTGGTGAGATCTTAAGATATTTTTGGAAATGACTATGTTCAAATCTAGGGTTTGCCTTACCAAGAGAGTAGGAGTGACGCCGTACGAAGATAGGAGTTGAGAGAATGGGGACTAAGGACTCCCTATATTGTATAGGAAATGGGATGGGTTGTTTGTGAGATGTAGTGTTCACTTTATGGGTTGTATAACACGTGCACCCAGTAACGTGGGCCGAATTGATTCATAGATCTCATACGTCGATCTCCGGTAGCACGGGTAAGCAATGGTGGTCCGCACCAGTCAGCCAGACAAGCCTAACCAGTCAGCGGGTAGTGAGTGACCATTCTCCAACCGACATCAACAATTAATGGCGCTTCAAGTGGGCGACGGATAATGGGAATACCTCCGTTGACCAAGCGAGGCATTAAAAACCGCCTCCTTCCCCGTCTATGTACCACGACACCAAAATTCGCCGCTACTATGTGTGCCATGGCATATAAGTGACTGCCGAGACAAAATGATGCGAGCAAAGCTCATCCGTCGTGTAACCAACTATTGTCAGTTCTTTTTTACTTATTCCGCCCCAAAAATCAGCCAGGTATGGGGGGATATTTTTGTAGTGATATGACTTGCCGTCTCCAAAAAATATCACAAATATATTTGGAAATTTTTTGAACGGGATTGACAAATATTTTAATGCTAGAATTCACGTTGGTGTTTCAATCTTATGTAGGTCAATATAGAAATGCGGGAACAACATTGTCTTCAATAGAAATAACAATTTTAACCTTTTGCACGCTATTCATACGGTAGCACACTATATGCAGCTATGAGCCTTCCTACTCCCGCGGGACCAGCGGGCTACTATGGCTTCTGGATGCAACCCTCTACTGACGGTCTCGCGGGATATCTTCTGCCAGGCTACCTTGTAGCATAATAGACGGATACAGAATGTTTAGGTCTAGTAAGCTTTTTATTTTTCGTTGGTTGATTCATGTGTCGACTTTGAAAATCCATGATTTATAGTAACTTTGTAGGATGATCTATTAATAAAATAGTGTGTGCATCAACCAATGCAGAGACCTAGGTTATATACTCCCCTTTTCCAAAAAGATCTTTGTTCTTTTGGTTTTCCTTTCTCTTTGTTTTGTTTCCTTCTCCAAGGGAGGTCAATCTAGATTTTTGTGTGATTTCACTTAGTTACTAGAAGGGTTTTAAACATCATCATTTCCAATCGCTCGTTGGTCATAACCTTGATCGGGTGGTATCCTCTTTCATATGTTTGGGTTGTCTCAAGAGCTTCGAGTCATCTCTTCACAACCAACATGAGGAGGATATGCTAATATTGTTTAAATTACACCAAGTTGCTCCTGGCTACTCGGGCAACACCAACACATCAGGTCGCTCGTTCTCTCACGCGATCTTTGTCATCGGGGTTTGATGTAGTGGTGGATCGCTCATACTAGGAATGGGTGTCTCGTGGTGGAAATGGATGGTGTAGTGGGCGGAGGTGCTTCAAGGCGATGTAGTCAGATGGATGTCAGCTAGTGGCATTATGTTTGGTGGTTTTGGGGGAAATTAGTGACTGAGGGTCTACCACTACACCCAGTTTCACGTGATTCTATTTTTTGTGTGGGGGAGTTTCACGCGGTTCTAGGCTGTGAGCATGGGCGTCTTCCCCATTTGCTTTATCTAGAGGGTCTTTGTGGGGTGTTCTTTCATTGCTCTTCCCCTTGGAGGCATTTCTCGAAAATGTGATCCTGCTTATTGATGTGGTGTTGGTCTACTATTACTGAGATGAGGTGGGTTTGGTCCATCATCAAGGTGCTCAGTGTATCGGTGCATTGTAGTGTCATAGTTGGGGTTGCCATTTTCATCCTAGTAGAGATAAATAATAGCAACTATGTATCGGTGGTGGACCTAGAACTTTCTAGAAGCCTAGGCAAACAAGCCTACGATGTCATTTTTAGAGACAAATTGCTCTAAAACATAGAATGGTACAAGGCATCACGTTGTTGGCAAGCCCGGGCAGCCGCCCGAACAATAGGTATGGTGAATCCGCCTATGCTATGTATATAACCCAAAAAAAACTAAAAAACGTGCATTGCTTCTCTTAAAGTAGCACACATCCAAGAGTCGATTTGTATGTTTGATTAGCAAAATCCACAAATAGACATATTTTCCAAACAAAAATTTGTAGATTCTTACATTCCTACATCAATGCCAATGCGCTTGTGTATATTCCGTACAACAGTACAACAAACCTTCGTGTAACCGCGCCATCTGTGACGTTTACACTTGAGCTACGCGGCAACGTACCGCCAATGGCACTGTTGCGCGCAACCACGTAAGCCGGGACGTAGTCTGGCAGAAGCATCCCGAATCGGCCGCGCGCGCGGCCGGCAGCCGCCGGCCGGCGATAACATTACTTTTATTACCGGCCAGGCGGACACCGTACAGCTGCAGATACAAAAACAAAACGTTTATATGTTTTGGCGCCACACCGGGCGGCCGCCTCTTTCCCCTCACGTTGATGTCTCCGTCCTCGTCCCACTCCTTCCTTCACCTCCATCTCTTTGGCAGCAGCAGCTGCAGACGACGCCGACGCCGCCGCGCCGCTGCCGCCATGGGCTGCGCGCACGCCAAGCCTTCCCAAGGATCCCCCGCCCGCAGCGACGGCCGCGGCATCGATCACCTCATGCGCAACAACGGATACGTCCCCTCTTCCGCCCGCCGCCTCACCGACCCCCTCCCCACCACCATCGCCGTGAAGGAGGAGAACACCGACGAGAACGCGGACCCCCGTCCGACGGAGACCGAAGCCTCGGAGACGTCCACTCTGACAACGGCGGCGACACTCTCGCCGTCGCCGCCGCCGTCAGCGCGGCGGGAGAGCGACGACCGTGAGCAGCTGGTGGACGGGTGGCCGACGTGGCTGCTGGACAACGTGCCACGCGAGGCGCTGCAGGGGATCGTGCCGCGCAGCGCCGACGCGTTCGACAAGATCGAGAAGGTCGGGCAGGGCACGTACAGCAACGTGTACAAGGCCCGGGAGCGCGGCGGCGGCCGCGTCGTCGCGCTGAAGAAGGTCCGGTTCGACACGGCGGAGCCGGAGAGCGTCCGCTTCATGGCCCGCGAGATGCGCATCCTCCGGCGGCTGGACCACCCCAACATCATCCGCCTCGACGGCATCGCCACCTCCCGCATGCACCGCAGCATCTACCTCGTCTTCGAGTTCATGTACTCCGACCTCTCCCGCCTCATCTCCCGCGCCGACGTCCCCCTCACCCTCCCCCAGGTACGCATATCACCACCACCCCACCGCCGGCCACCGGAGACGACGACCGAGGACAGCGTGACGACCGTCTCTTGGTGTATTTGTCATGCAGATCAAGTGCTACATGCAGCAGCTGCTGGCGGGGCTGCAGCACTGCCACGAGCGCGGGATCCTGCACCGGGACATCAAGGGGTCGAACCTGCTGATCGACCGGCGCGGCGTGCTCAAGATGGGCGACCTGGGCCTGGCAAACTACTACGGGCCGGGGCGGCGCCGCCCGCTGACCAGCCGCGTGGTGACGCTCTGGTACCGTGCCCCGGAGCTGCTGCTGGGCGCCACCGACTACGGCGTCGGCATCGACCTCTGGAGCGCGGGCTGCCTGCTGGCCGAGATGTTCACGGGCAAGCCGCTCATGCCCGGCAGGACCGAGGTGGAGCAGCTCTTCAAGATCTTCAGCCTCTGCGGCTCGCCGCCCGACGACTACTGGAGGAAGATGAAGCTCCCGGCCAGCTTCCGCCCGCCCAAGGCGTACAAGTCGAGCATGGTGGAGAGGTTCGCCGGCTTCCCGGCGTCGGCGCTGCCCCTCCTGAACACGCTCCTAGCGCTCGACCCCAACGCACGAGGCACCGCCGCCCAGGCTCTCCAGAGCGACGTACGTACTCTACAAAATAGATTCGCAGAGCGACAAACAGAACATCTGAATCTGATGCACCGAGTTTCGCATTGCAGTTCTTCAGTACGCCGCCGCTGCCGTGCCACGTCTCAGAACTTCCTGTGGTGTACAAGGAGGAGACTCCAGACTCGACCACCTCTCACGATGGAAGGAAGTGAGCATCGATCGATCACATGCTCACATTGGAATGCCTTTGATCTTGTGCAGAGTATTCTTCATTTCCTCTGAATGTGCTGATTCTCTGCTCTGCTGCATACAGGCCCAAGCTGAGACAGCGTTCTAGCAAGCGAAGGGAAAGCAGGCAGAAACCTGACCATCCGCAGCACGCAGACGAACCGAAGGTCTCCAATGGCGAGTCTCCCAACAAACAGGTACACACATCAGGAATGCTCCATCTCCGCACTGTTCATTTTCTCAGCATCTTCGACCTGAACTAGAATTCAGCCACTACAATGTCTCTGTCAGTGGCTAATCATTAGCTGTTTCGATGTCTCTGTCACGCAAACCAACGAATTCAGGAGGACAGAGTTATCTACGACACGGCAAAATCAGGCCACGAACCGGACGGCATCGCCGCCATTGCCTCCTCCAGCAGCGTCCAAGAACCAGCCGAGAACGCCATCGTCAACGCCTTCGCCAGCACGACCCCGAGGCGGTTTTCAGGTAGCCCAATTCAGGCGCTGCTAACTGCTGCCTCGCCGGACCAGCCGCAGCTGCGGAGGGCAAACACCTACCACTCGACTACCACCGACGATCACAAGGGTGGCGGCAGTGGCGGCGCCGTCGCGCACCGCGGCGTGGCGATCAGATCGGCGACGTGATCTGACGCCGCCATCGCTCACGGCACACGCATTGTGGATCGTGCTTTTGTGGGTTTTAGCAGATGAACTGTGGCAGAGACAGTTCAGGATTACCATTGTTGCTGATGATTTGCTACCGACTGAACTAGCTGCTGTTTCAATTGAGACACCCCTGATTTGTAGGACTGCCACGCAGTTCATATATACCAATAAATCACCATTGCAGAAAATTGGGAGGATTTGTTCTGATCATGATTGGTCCCACCATAACTGTTCTAATGTTTTCAGGAATCTAATGTTGTACTAGTAGGTTTTAGTGTGGAAGAATGAAATTATGTGATGATGATGTGTGTGTTCTTTAACAACTAGTAGTAGTATTGTGCTGTTGTGTTATCACGTTAACAACACTGTTCCTGGCGATTGACGAGCTCTGCAGTTTGTGGTTGCCAAACTGAAGGCAATGAAAGTGTCTGCAGAAACCATCCATAACTAATCCAGGACAGCGTTTCCAACCACAAGAATTCTCCAATCCAAATCAAAATACTGTACAGGAAGATAAAAAATGCCAAGCAGAGAACAGGAACCATTAGCTTTATGCTAACTAACCCTTAAGTTTGATCAATAACCACTGTTCTTTTCCCCTTCTCACATACTAGAAATTTTTAGAACAAAGCGCGCGATCTACATTCAGTTAGTCATGCAGCAACTTAAGATCACAGGTAGAAGTAGCTCATACATGCATCCAGTACCAGATGCGTAAATAGAAACAGAGAACATTTTTTTGTAGAGAAAAAAAAAAGAGAACATGGCTTGATACAACTTGATCTGCAATTTAAGCATGCAAATTAAGCAGGGTACAGTGTAACCACCGTCCTCAATTTCTCACAAGGCAACCAGAAACACATAGTACACCGATGGATCTAACAGTTAACCATGCAGCAACCACACACATAGTAGTCTATACATGCATAGATATGGCATGTAAACAGTACAAACATATGCAGCAACTTGGCCAACAAGCAGGTATAGCGGTAGTAGTGCTAGTACAGTACACACACATACACTTCTTCATGCATATGCATCCATATGTATATATAGAGAGAGGTGGTTCATGGAAGATCATTGGAGGTTGAGAGCAGAGTTCAGAGGCCACCGTAGCGGACGTCGGAGAGCTTGGACTTGAGCCACTTGAAGCTGCCGCGGACGGAGGACTTGAGCCTGGCCTGCGACGCGAACACGTTGTACGACGCCACCCGCCGCCGCCGCTTCACCTCCGGGTCGTCGCCGGCGCTGGGCCCGTTGAAGCTGTACGACTTGACCGCCGCCCCGCCGCCGCGGCCCACGTCCTCGTAGTCGTACCCGCCGCCGCACCCGTAGTACGCCGACGAGTGCTCGTGCGGCACCGATCTGCACTTCTCCATCGGCGAGCGAACGTGCTGACGATGGTGCGTTCGTTGTGAGTGTGAGAGGAAAGAGTGGTGAGGAAAGGAAAGCTGGGTGTTGAAGCTGCCAGTGGTGCTGTTATAATTGAGCTAGCTGATGAAGGAGGGTCTCCAGCTTGCTTTATTAATTCGCTAGGTGATGATTGTGCATCAAGGACCCTGTGTTGTGTGGCTATCCAAAAGCAGGCCCTCTTGTTGGTTATCTTTTCTGACCACAAAAGCAGAAGTGCATGATGGGCTCATGCTTTTTAATCGCAGATGATGTGTCTGGTCTTTTTTCTATCTTTTGATTTTTCTGACCAGAAATGATGGACTGATGTTTTCTATTGCGAAGCGATGTGTCATACGTCATTCGAGGAATTACCGTGTCTAGTCAATCTCTTATGTTTGCAAATAATTGTGTGTTGCAACATTCATCATAATTTTATAATTTATGTGTTGTTTACGATCTTTTTACACGAAAGATTTCACGCAAGTTTTGCATTATTTCAATTCTTAGATATTTTTCATGTCATGATGATCGTCGTCTCGTCTGTTGCAATTTTTGTAAGACTCAATTCCACTGACACCTAACTATTGAAGAAAACTTATGTTTCCTTCCTGCAAAGATAGTAAACAACGATACAACTAAACAACTTATAGTTCATGTATTCTTCTATTTTTATTTTTTTGTAGGCTTCAACTTGCCATGATATTTAGTTTATTCTTCTATAGATCCATCTGTGTTCAAATCCTGGTATAAAGAGGACATTAAATTCTGACGACACTCTTATTTTTCACGTGTAATCCATGTCACTCTTCGAAATGCAAGATTCGTATAAAACATAGCAACAAGTTGGTATATCTTCTTGGAATCTCAAGACCACGATAGTAACCAATTGGTATGTCTCTTTTTATTTTTCTAACTAGAAATGGTAGACTAATGTTTTATGTTCAGGAAAGTTGTGTCATATATATGTCAATCTGAGGATTGTCTCTTTTTATTTTTTGACCAGAAATGATAGGCCCATGCTTTTTAATCACAAATGATGAGTCTGGTTCTCTCTTTTGATTTTTCTAACCAAATGATAAACCGATGTTTTATATTCAATTTTTTTACCGTGTATAGTCATCTCTTATGTTTGCCAATAACTAGGGTTGCTGCGTAAATCATACTTTGATTCCTCAAAAAAAATGTATGCATTGTTTATGGCCTCTTTACTCGAAATATTTCATAGAAATTTTGCAGGATCTAATTCTTAGATTTCTCTTCCCGGTGACCGTCGTCTGATAGGACGAGTTTCCACAAGATTCAATTGCACTGATAGCTAACTATTAAAGAAAAATTATGTTGCTTTCTTGCGATATACAATTAAACACATTATAGTTTATATATTCTTCTATCTTCAATTTCTGTAGGCTTCAAGTTGCCATCGCCATTAGTTTATTCTTCTATCGATCCATGTTTGTTGAAATCCTGCTATCAAAGTGGACCTTAAATTCTGAAAACACTCTTATTATTTTTCTCGTGTAATCCAAGTGAATTTTCGAAATGCAATGTTTCTATAAAACATGGGAACCCGTTGGTATGGCTCATTGGAACCTCGAGACCACGATAGTAACCAGTTGGTATGTCTCATTTTATTTTCCAAACCAGAAACTTCTATTCAGAAAAGTTGCGTCTTGTATATATGTCATTCGAGGAAATACCATGTCTAGTGAATCTCTTATATTAGCCAATAATTGTGCGTTGCAACATACATCGTACTTTGATAATGCATATGTTGTTTATGACCTCTTTTCTCGAAGGGGTTTCACATAAATCCAGGAGGATCACAGTTCTTAAAACCAGAATTTAGATGACTACCGTCCGATTCACAAGATTGTATTATGTACGAGCTCTCGAAAGATTCAACTGCACTAACACCTAACCAATAAACAAAACTTATTCTCTTTCCTGTGATACACTCAAACAACTTCTAGTTTATTTTTTGTTTTCTTTGCGGAAGGGAAAAATTTATTAATCAAGGCACAATAGTCGGATCATTGTTACAAGCCACTAAAATAATGTCTTCAATTTATATGTTCTTTTATGCGATACACTCAGACAACTTCTAGTTTATTCTTATAGTTTATATATTCTTCTATCTTCAATTTTTTAGGCTCCAACCTGCCATGATATTCTTCTTCTATCGATCTATTGGGTTAAAGCTCTTATTTTCAGGTGTAATCCAAGTGACTCTTTGTAATCCGGATGTACTGGTGGAACCTCGGGACCACGGTAACTTCGTATTAGGGGTCGTTCGCTAATAAGCAGGTGAAACACGTTTATTATGCATAACTGATGATTGACTAATACTAGAGAGGAAGCAGAGATACGACTACTTGCACGCCTAACTGGATTAGGTCTCGTGAGAAAGAGTTCATTTTTAGCTTTTTGAAAATTGTCAACAAAGATGACACGCTTACAAACTTAATTTATTGTATAGTATTTGTTTCCCAAATTCCTTTCTAGACGAGTGCACTGCAGTAATGGATCTATGTTCTCACCATACTCTAGATGTACACATGGTCCCACGCAAAAAAAAAAAAAAAAAGGTGTACATGGTCGTCGTATGTCATAGATTCACTTCTGGCCAACTATTGCCACCAATGATGTAAGAAATAAACCATGCATGGCCGCATTTTTGTAGTATGCTTGTCTAAGGTTAGCTATGGTATACTATATGTCCAAAGTTTTACTACACAAGACATGTGGAAACGTGCCCAGTACTTTTGAGCTTGATCGATGCACTCCCGGTACACTCAAGTCCACAAACCCCACGCTGAATTTTTTTTTTTTTTTGACTTGACCCCACGCTGAAAATTGCAAGAAGGGAATGTTGGCCTGGGCAGGTGGAGTTCGGCCCCAGCATCGCCTAAAACCGTAATCAAAAGGCGTGAAACCCGTGATTTGGCTGATCTGTTGCTGATAGTAGTAAAATTTAGAGGAGGGGTAGGGTAGGCAAAGGGCGCGGGAATGATGGCGCGATGTGGGGAGTGTGGGGGCGGGCTAAGCACTCACCCGTCCGTGTGACCCACGTGCGCTGTTGGATCGCTGTTACGATCGACGGACAGAACACCCGATCCGTCCCATCCTGCATCGTTTGCCTAGCTATCTCTCTTCCCAAATCCCAAGCTGGAGTAGCCCGGATCATGTGGTGGTCCCTCCTCGAGACCGAAGCTTTATCTGCTGGGACTGCGCGATCGATCGATCGAGCTCGGCTCGGGGAGGTTAAAGTGTCCGAGAAGCAAAGGTTAACAGGGAACAGTTCCAGGACCAGCTGCCAAGTTGGCAACAAAGAATTCGGTCGACAGAGAGGAAAGGGAAACCCGATTCGGTCGATCCCTGAGCAGTGGCGCTCGACTGCTCGGTCGATCGAACTGGCCGACCTGACGGCGACACCGATCGACGTCCCGGCCGGCGGGCGGCCCCGGGTAATGAAACGGGATCGATGGATGGTGCGGTGCGGTGGCGCTCTACGCACCTCGCACTCGCTGCCCTGCATGTCCCCCTAGCCAATCAATCGACCCACTGGCGCCGTGATTATACCACTGCTGTGCTGCTACAGCGTTACTGCTGCGTCATGTCCTGGTCCGGTCGTCCTCGCCCGCCTGGCGTCATCCTCCGTGCCGTGCCATTACGTGCCTTGGATCGATAAGAGCGAGCGCACGGCTGTATACGAAAGGCGCCCGTACGTCCGCCTCCGACACGCACAGTACAGATCGGCGGCCGAGGAATCAATAGCTGGTAGTTCGGCTGCTCCTGCTTGGATCGTGCGGGTGCGGTGTCGGCTCCAGCGCTCCGGTCCCCGTGCGTACGTACGTCCACGTCGTCATGGGTACGGGCGTCGCTGGCATGCCGGGTGGTCGGGCAGAGGTTTCCAGGACAGACCGACCGATGGATGGATCCTTCAGGCTTCAGCATGTGGTTTTCGCGAGATTTAATTTGGAGGCGTCTCCTCCGGCTGCATCTCACTGGAAGGGAGGAAGGAATATTACAGTCACTTGAGTCGACCACATCCAGATTCCAGTCAGTCATATTCTAAGGTTTATTAGGTGCTCGACGTGTACGTGTAGTCTAAGCAGGAAAAAACACCAGTGGCAGTGTGGCACCACCTTTCGTATAGATCGTCACAGAACAGGTTGTCGACAGGCCAAGGATATGGTAGTATTATCCTCTCCTCGTGGATCATGCGATGCGCACCCACTTTCTTTTAGAGCATGGAGGGTACATCACTTGGATACATGCACGAGCCACTGCCCCCCACTACTGCCAACCATAGCCCTGGGCGTGCGTTCGATGGGCAGGGCAGGGGAGCCACGTCGGTTTGGCCTGTCTGCCTGTACGGTACTGATCTGGCAACACACCCGGCACTACTTTCCTTGGTCCAATACTGGATGGATTACTGGTGACCCTGTTGCGATGGATACCGAACTCGGTTGTCGTCAACGGCCAGGACGAAGCCCGGAGATCGACCGGGATGGAAAAGGCGTGTTCGCCGAGTGCGTCTTGTGTCCCCCGGAGGTCGCCGTCAGTGTCCACCGCGCACTTCGCGCCACTTGAGCATGCTCCCCGCGCGCGGCAGCCACCCTTTTGCCCCCACCGGTCGCGTCGTCATCATCCCATCCCATATCTTCTACCCTCTCCGATCAAGGAATATACTAGTGGTAAGTAGTAGATATGGCATCCCTTTAACTAGAGTCTCGCAGCACATGCGGAACTTCAACAAAGGCCGGCTGGCTTCGTTCATTGCTCTTGCTATATACTTCCTCCGTTTCAAAATATGAGATGTTTTAGGTTCTAAAAGGAGTGTATCTAGACTCTTTTGTTAGATTTATATAGGCTGCGGTCTATGTAGGCAGCCCATCTAGTCTAATAAACTCTGAAATCTCAAGGTTCATCTATTATGGCAGCTTGCGAGCTCTGTGGGGGACAAAGTTTAGTCTCATATTGCTAGCTGGAAGAGAGTTGGACCAGCTTATAAGGTGAGTTGTTTCACTTCCACTAAGTGACTGAGAAGAGAAGGAGTCCACGCGCACTCCTCCTCCTTCGCCGCCCGCCTCGCCCGCACGCGCGTCGCGTTCGAGTTAAAAACTTATTTTGTGGAAGACTAAATTTTTGCTTGGTGCACCAGCTGTTGGGTACGTGTCAACATTCGTATGCATGTTTGACGCGTATCATTATCTTCCACCGCGTGGCGACTCGGTCAGCTCACCTCCCAGGCTATAGAGGGAGAGACTAAACAGATCTAGATGCATCCCGTTCTTTCTCTGTCTCTCTCGTTGTGTGTTCCTCTTGTTGCGCTGCTCTCTAGGCTTCCCCATCCCGGCGGCTGCGTGCACTGCTGTCCGAGAGAGAAGGCCTCTGAAACCCCGTCTGTTGAGATCCTGCACCGAGAGACGGGCGATACGGAGCGTCTCGACATGACTGCTCGCCTCCGTTCTTGTGTTCTTCTTCGGCAACCGACGACCTCATCAGCACTGTAACATCCCAAAACTTAATCCAAGGTTAATCAAGATCAAACCTATCCAATTTAGGGTTAACAAAAACTTTTTCCATTTAAAATGATTAAGCATTCATATGTGTGTGTATTTAAATTAGGAATTATTTTGAATTGCCATGTTTGAGTGATCCATTGGTTGTAAAATGATTCTAAAGTGAATCAAACACCATCTAGATCATTCCCAAACAAATCCCAAAGAAAAACAAATCAAAAAGAATAAAATAAGCAAATGGTCATTTGTGCCATTTTAATCACCCAGCCTACTTTGGCTATTCCTAGAACTCAAAACTTAACAGAAACAATTCTGGTTCTTTGCACCCCTTGCTAGTACAAGTAGTGATGTACCAAGGCCCACCTTGTTTCACCCCAAAAACTTTCAAACACTAAATTTAAATGACAATTGAATTTGAATGTAGTTCATATGTATAGATCACACTTATTTAAAAACCACTCAAATGAACTCTACTTTCAAAACGCAAGCACACCTAGAAGCTCAAGCATAAGATACAACACTCCATAAAAAATCAGCCCAAAATTCAAACATTTTTCTCTTGCGGCCATTTGATCGAGTAGGTTGCAGACAGAATCAAATTAGCCTAACTATTACTGTTTTTGATCAAATCTTGTCGAGCCATTTGGTGTGCACTGATCATCCTTGTCTCCTCCAAGTCCAACCAGACCAAAACCAACCCTATCTCTAGCCCCTGGTGCTAGTGCCATGCCGCCCCAACGCCATGCTCGCCGGCCAACCTTGTCAACGCAGCAGCAGACCGCCAGCCCCTCTCCGCCGCTCCAGGAAGCACGGCGTGACCTCATCTCCACCCACGGTCCACCCCACGGCCACTGCTAACCCCTGGACCACTCCCCAGCCTCGCCGCCCTTTCTCTTTGCGTGCAGCCAGAGCGCGCCAGAGCGCCGTCACCGCCAGCACGCCATAGACCGTGCCTCGATCGCAGACCGCGCATGCCGCTCCGCCTTGACCCCAGCACCCCGCCAGACACGGTCGTGCGCCGCCGCGCGACCCACAGTCGCCGAGCGCCACGTCGAGCATCGTCTCTGTCTCCCAGAGCACGCAACGCTCCCGACCACATGCCACCGCCCCTAGCCATGCCATTAAGCCATAGAGCACCGCCAGGAGGCAAGCCACCGTCCGCCTACGCCGCCCATGCCGATAGCGCCCTGTATCGTCGTCACCGACGAGCTCGCCGTCGCCCCCTCGATCCCCTCGTCGAGCTTATATAAGGAGCCCTCTCCAGCACCATTTCTTCACACCACTCAACTCTCCCTCTCACCACTGATCCTTCCCCACCTCTCGCCGGAGCCGCTCGAGCCATAGTTCACCGGAATTGCACCGGAGGAGCCCGCTGCAGAGGAGGAGACGCTGTCGTCGATTCCGTCCACCGCAACCTGCCGTGACCTCGCATGAGTCCGTCGTCGCCGTCCAGTTCGATTGCCCGCCTCGCCGCACTAGTTGGAGCCCTGGTACGTCCCCAGTAGACCCTCACTGGCCGTTTAGGGTTCGGTCTCACCGACGACGAGTCCGTCGTCGACGACGACTGTGGACCGTTGATCTAGCTTCTAATCGTAGCGCCTAGATCGTCCCATACCGTTTCGGGTTTTAAGTCTCGCTGACAAGCGGGACCAACCTGTCAGCCGCCCTCTGCGCCGCGGAGCGCCACTAGGCCGGCCCATTTCCTTTCCCGTGCGACCCAGTTAATTCAAACATAGATTTTTCTATTTAGGTTTGAACTCACTTCTGTCCCTTAGTTCAAAAATCAATTCAGGAAGATTTACTGAACCAAATTGAGTGATTCCAATTTTGTTGGAAAGCTTCTAAAAAGATCTATCCAAGCCCGTTGGATTTAAGTCATTTAGAGTTAGAGATCTCTCCTAGTTAAAATAACAAGACAGAAGCATTTGCACATTCAAACATTTTAATAAAATCAACCATAATAGCTTTTGGGTTGATTCCAACTCTAAAAAAATCGCATTTAACCATACCTATCTGAATATGTAATAATATTAAGGTTTACATGCAGTGACTTTGAACTAGTACCAAAATAATGCTATATAGGCATTTCTAGTCACTTTAAATCATTAAATATTAAACTTAAACTTAATTAAATGAGATCCAACATTTAAATCACATTCCCATATGTTAGAATATGTGGTGATGACATGTGTCCACATGATCCCATATTTTAATTGGAGAGTATTAAATCTTAGTTAATTTCAATGAGTAGAAATTACTTTTCTCAAATAAAAAGATTGAAGCTAGTTCAATTAAACCTTGTGATGATAATAGATCATCAAATGTGTGCCTTAGTGTGCTAAGTAGACTAGTTAAGATTTGTTTGGTGATTGTGTATCCCGTATGTATTTATAGACGATAGTACCGACCAAGTTTACGAGGAGGAGGAGTTCTACCAAGAGGAGGAGGAAGAAAACTTCAACCACTACACTACCCAAGGCAAGCCTAGCACTTCAAGTAAACTGATCAAGCTATTGTTATCAAGCTAGCACTAAGCAAGCCATCATTAAAAATGCAAGCTAACTCTTGCAATCTATATAACCTAAGCAAAGGCATTAGGCATGCTTTGGTTATACCACTTGACTATTACCCTTTCCAAGTTTTATTTTCCAAGCTTTAACTTCTTTACTTTACCATAGTCCTTTACTTGTTTGAAGGTAGCATAAAGAGTATAAAACTTGACCTATATAGATAACCTTAGATGTCATTCCATGGCATGAGATTGAGATTAGCATCCCACCTTAGTGAACACTCTTAACTTAGTAGCTTAGAGCTAAATCAAAACTTGAGTCACTTTAGATGGGAACACTTGGTGAAAATGAATTGTGAAAACCTTGGAATGATGAGTCATTCTATTGAGATGTTTTGACATGTGTTGAGAAACACAAATGGTTTATGATGATGAAAATGTTGAGGCATGAGCCTTAGCCCTTTTCCAAAAACTGATGGTTGGATTCGGATGCGATACCATTCCAAATTTTACCGTACAACCACAATTCCTGAATTGGGTAAGGCTTAGCTGGAAGTTTATATGCATTAGTATTAGTTCCCTCGCGGGAGAGGTTTGAGCTGAGGCTACCTCTCAATGTTGTCCACCTATACAGTGCCCAAGATGACAGATGGTCATGGTTGGGAGGCCATACTCATAGGAGAGGTGCTTATACTAGGGTGTGTAAAGGAAAGGTTATGTTTGATTATCTGCATACTAAGTATGATGATTCAGGGTTATCCCTAACAAATGTATCGAATCTTGTGGTGAAAGTGTACTACCTCTGCAGAGTGTCAAACTATTCGAATAGCCACGTCCGCGGTTATGGACAGTTGGAGTGGCCACACTGTTCTATTGTCAGATGTTTTCAAAATGACTTATGAAATGAATTGTGACTTGACTTAACCACAACAGAGTTGTGACTATGATGAATAAGTTCCCAACTTAAGTGATTCTAGAACCTTGTTTTATCTTTCTTTGTTTCTGAACTCAGCTTAGGTTTCAAACTTAACTTTGTAGTTAAACTTAGAGTTTAGCATTCCTACTAGAACTATCTTACTTGTTAGTGGTAGTTTGCGAGTACTTAAAGAGTACTCATGGCTTTTGTCCCTGGCTATTCCTGTGGCCAGACTATGAAGGAGACTACCAAGATGAAGGACAGTAGGACGGCTATGATAACTAGGACTATCTTCCATCGTCAGCATTGCTTGTGCCTCTGAAGATGGACCCCACCGCTACACTTATTATTTATTCCGCTGCTTGTTGTATTAAGATTGGATCATGAGATCCTTTATTTGTGTAAGACCTTATTTATGGTTTGTAATAGATGATGTACTGTGATATCCAATCTGTTATGTCTCGCAAAAATGGTAATCCTAGGATTGCGAGGTATGGCATAATAGGCATCTGTGATTAAAAATCCGGGTGTTGACAAGCACCATGGGCGACATCATTAAGGAACAAGGTGCTGTTGTGGTGACGACCTTCCCGGTCAACCTGTACGTGATATTCTTATCTATGTATGCACTAGTTCTTTCTAGATTTTCAGATCTACTAGATCTAGTTGTTTGGCTGCATGTGTTTAGATCTGCTAGTGCTTACATAATGTTGATTTCGGTATTTAATCTCATGGGGAAATTGCCTAATACTCCAACAATCCAAAAACCTTATTTATTTAGGCAATTTTTGTCATCTGCCTTTCCTGCTTCGCTGAAACCGCGGGTGCTAATTTTAAGAGATGGCAAGGGAAAACCCCCTTGTGGCTCACTACAATGGGCATAGAAAAAGTTCCAGATGGCACTCCCAGAGGTCCGCTTACTCTCGATGAAGAGAGAGCGTTTAGGGATGCCACTGTACTTTTCGTGGGCTCTGTACTCAGTGTGCTTGGAGACAAGTTGGTTGATGCATATTTGCATATCCATGATGCCAAGGAACTGTGGAACACGCTGGACGCTAAGTTCGGTGCTGCCTATGCCGGTGGTGAACTGTATGCTATGGAGCAGTTCAATGACTACAAGATGGTTGAAGACCGACCTGTAGTAGAGCAGGCTCATGAGCTATAGATCATGGAAAAGGAACTCGAATTCCTCAAGTGTGTGCTTCCGGACAAGTTTGTCGCGGGATGCATTGTCGCTAAGCTTCCCCTTCGTGGAGGAACTTTGCCACTTCTTTGAAACACCATAGGCATGAGCTCTCTGATGAGTACCTTATTGGTTCTCTGGATGTTGAATAAAAGGCGAGGGCAAAAGACAAACACACTAGTGGAACCGAGGGACATTTTGCTGCCAATATGGTGCAGAAAAATGCCCACAGGTCCAAGGGAAATAACAAAGTCTGCCAGACTACCAACTTCAAGAAGAAGAAGAGGAAAAACAAGGAAAAAAAGAACCTTGCTGGGTGTATGGCGAGATTAGCCACTGGGCTCATCATTGTCCATAGAAGAAAGGCAAGAAGGATCAGGCTGGACAGAGTTCTAAATCTGTCAACATAGTCATTGACAATACTAATGCATGGACTTCAGGTTCTAGGTACGGTAACTTATTACCTACTATTCTTTCAGTATTTCAACCCACAGAGTGGTGGGTTGATACGAGTGCCAATGTTCATGTGTGTGCTGACATTTCCATGTTCACCTCTTATCAGACTCGAGATTCCTCAGTCATGATGGAAAATGGGTTACATGCTACTGTTCTTGGTGCTGGCACGATAGATCTGAAGTTTACTCCGAGCAAGATTGTGCAATTGAAGAACGTGCAGCATGTCCCTTCTATCAAGAAGAATCTCGTTAGTGGATCCTGTCTTCTGAAAGATGGATTTAAGTTGGTATTTGAGTCCAATAAAGGTGTACTGTCTAAGTATGCAACCTTTGTTGGAAAAGGCTATGAATGCGGATGCATGTTCCATTTTTCATTTGTAGACTTCTGTGATGATGTAGTGAACCATGTTTGCACTACTAGTAATGACACTAGTGTTTAACATTCACGACTTTGTCATATTAATTTTGGTTGTATGTCGGTGCTTGCTAGTATGAGTTTAATTCTGAAATTCACTATTGTCAAAGGCTCTAAGTGTTATGCTTGTGTGCAAGCAAAGCAGCCTCGCAAGCCTCACAAGACAGTAGAGGAGAGAAACTTGGCACCTCTAGAGCTCATACATTCAGATATATGTGAGATGAATTGTGTGTTGACAATTAGTGGAAAAAATATTTCATGACATTGATTGATGATTCTACTAGGTACTGTTATGTATATCTCTTGAAAACTAAAGACGAGGCTTTAGATTTCTTTAAAATCTATAAAGCAGAAGTTGAAAATCAACTTGAGAGAAAGACCAAAAGAATTCAGTCTGATTATGGTGGAGAGTACTTTTCTAATGAGTTCAATTTATTTTGTTCGGAACATGGTATTATACATGAGAGGACGCCTCCCAATTCCCCCCAATCCAATGGGATTGCTGAGAGAAAAAACCGGACCCTAACAGATTTGGTTAACACCATGTTAGACACTGCCGGTTTATCCAAGGAATGGTGGGGGGCTATATTGATTTCATGTTATGTCCTAAACCGTGTTCCAACTAAGAATAAAGAGATTACTCCATTTGAAGAATGGGAAAATAAAAGTTTGACACTCTCCTACTTACGTACTTGGGGTTGTTTGGCAAAGGTCAACGTGCCAATCAACAAGAAACGTAAGCTTGGATCGAAAACTGTGGATTGTGTCTTTCTTGGCTATGTTTCTCATAGCATTGCTTACAGATTTCTTGTGGTGAAATCTGAAGTGGACGACATGAGTGTCGGTACCATTTTTTAATCAAGAGATGCTACATTATTTGAGGATACATTTCCTATGAGAGATATGCCTAGCATATCTAATAAGTAATATGATCCAGTTTCTAAACCTGAAATTCTCATGGAGACTGATGAACAATCAGATGATGAGAGTTTAGATTCAGATGAGGATGACAATGAAGCTCCCACAAGGATCAAGAGACAAAGGACCGCAAGGTCTTTTGGTAATGATTTCATTGTGTACCTAGTGGATGACACTCCCACTACCATTTCAGAAGCTTTTGCATCTCTGGATGTAGACTACTGGAAGGAAGCGGTTCAAAGCGAGATGGATTCCATCTTGGCTAATGGAACGTGGGAGATATCTGAACGTCCATATGGGTGTAAACCTGTAGGATGTAAATGGGTATTTAAAAAGAAGCTTAGAGTTGATGGTACTATTGAAAATTACAAAGCTCGGCTTGTGGCTAAAGGCTATACCCAAAAGGAAGGCGAAAATTTCTTTGATACTTACTCACCTGTGGCTAGATTGACCACAATTCGAGTACTAGTATCACTGGTTGCCTCTCACGGTCTTATCGTTCATCAAATGGACGTTAAGACGGCTTTCCTAAATGGAGAGTTGAATGAGGCAATTTACATGGAACAGCCTGATGATTTTGTACTAGAAGGTCAAGAGAGAAAGGTGTGTAAATTGAAGAAATCTTTGTATGGCCTCAAACAAGCTCCCAAGCAATGGCATTAGAAGTTTGAAAGAACTTTGACATCTGTGGGCTTTGTTGTAAATGAAGCCGACAAATGTGTATACTATCGCCATGGTGGGGGCGAGGGAGTTATCCTATGTCTGTATGTTGATAACATACTAATTTTTGCGACAAGTCTCAAAGTGATTAATGAGGTCAAAATCTTCTTGTCTCAATGTTTTGAGATGAAGGATCTTGGAGAAGCTAATGTTATCTTAAACATCAAGCTGGTGGGAGATGAGAATAATGGGATTACACTTGTGCAATCACATTATGTGGAGAAGGTGTTAAGTAGATTTGGATATGATGATTGCAAATCCTCTCCCACACTTTATGATCCTAGTATTTTGCTTCGAAAGAATCAAAAGGCAGCTAGAGATCAATTGAGATACTCTCACATTATTGGCTCACTTATGTATTTAGCTTGCGCTACAAGGCCTGACATCTCGTTTTCTATGAGCAAACTTAGCCGGTTTGTGGCCAACCCGGGAGATGATCACTGGCATGCTCTTGAGAGAGTTATGCGCTATCTAAAGGGAACCATGAGCTATGGAATTCATTATACCGGGTATCCAAGAGTACTTGAAGAGTATAGTGATTCAAATTGGATATCAGATGCTGATGAGATAAAGGCCACAAGTGGATATATATTCACTCTTGGTGGTGGCGATGTTTCATGGAAGTCTTGCAAGCAGACCATCTTAATGAGGTCAACTATGGAAGCAGAACTCACAGCATTAGATACTGCGACTGTCAAAGCAGAATGGCTTCATGAACTCTTAACAGATTTGCCTATGGTTGAAAAACCAATACCGGCAATCCTTATGAACTGTGACAACCAAATTGTGATTGTCAAAGTGAATAGTTCTAAGGAGAATATGAAGAGTTCAAGACATGTCAAGAGAAGACTAAAGTCTGTCAGAAAGCTGAGAAACTCCAGAGTTATAGCATTGGATTATGTCCAAATGGCTAAGAATCTGGCAGATCCTTTTACGAAAGGACTATCAAGAAATTTGATATAAAATGCATCGAGGGAGATGGGTTTGAGACCCACGTGAGTTGTCAAGGGGGTAACCCAACCTATGTGATCGGAGATCCCGTGAATTAGGACCTGCGAAAACAAATCAAAACAACTGAGTTGAGAGAAACTTTTAAAACTCCCACTCCGCTACAGATGCAATTCTCTCATAGTATTCTGTAAGGAAGGTTGATTATGTCTTAATGTGTTCTGACTGTCTGCTTGGGAGCAAAGACGCTGTCCTACAAAGCGATCTTGAAAGAACACACCTATATGGGCTACACTGCTAGTCATAGTGTATGAGATTTGGGTGAAACTCTAGGAAGCTCATGAAAGGCCGATGAGTATGACTTATAAGCTCCACCCGAGGGGTAGCCTATGGTAGCCAAGTATCGGTAACAACATTGAGTGAAACTTGCTGCACAAGACTTGATCTCAACAGGACACATGTGGTCGGCAACTTGTCGGTGGTGCGCAGCAAGGCCACACTGTACTGCTCCTCCAGATTCGTTAACACCCCCTCCCCTGTGAGATCCTAGCGTATGGCTTAATAGGATTAATAGGATAATCATACCAACAAGTTATAACTTCTTTTTCAGGGCTCATCTTTAAAATAACTCCAGGTTAAGTGTGGTTCGTCTGGACCAATTTGAGGATGGACGACTGACATAGTAGTTGTTCTCGGGTGCACACGAGTGAAGAAAAAGTGCGTAGAAAAGACAAGTGTTGGTCTGTGAGGCCATTCTAGAGATCCTAGTAAGTTGCCAGGGGTGATAGCCGCTGGTCCAGAGAGGCCGGGGTGTTACAAGTGGTATCAGAGACGATCCTTGCAATTACATAGGCGTGTGCGGGTCAGTGGCACGGACATGTGGAGCATGACGTGTGTGGCCTAGAGTGGACACGGCATGGCATATGTTCCTGCACTGGACGCATAGAGGTGTGCCAAGAGGGGACATTCTTGGCTTGTGGTTGATCAACCAGGGCGTTGATCTTCTAAGAGTGGGTGTATGTGATATCGCGGCGCATGGCTTAATAGGATTGATAGGATACTCATACCATAAAGTTGTAACTTTTTCTCCAGGGCTCATCTTCAAAGGAACTCATGGTTAAGCGTACTTGGCCTGGAGCAATTTGGGGATGGGTGACCGAACGGGAAGTTGTTCCCGGGTGCGCACAAGTGAGGACAAAGTGCGTAGAAAAGACAAGTGTTGGTCTATAGAGACAGTCTAGAGCTCCTAGTAAACTGCCAGGGGTGATAGCCGCTGGGCCGTAGAGGTCAGGATGTTACATCCCCAACTTGTTCAGCAATATTGTGTGCCCGACACCGTCTGACCCGCTATGATAAAAAATCACCTCTCGTCGATTCATTTTGTCACAAATTGTGTGAAAATATGAAATTGTGTGTAGGAGTACAATGATGATGTGATGGGTAACATGATCAATTGGGCCGGGACTCAGCAAGAGACTCAACGAGACACTCAACATGATAGATTCTCAGTTGCTCAAGAGCCATTGTTCCAAGACCCAATTGAGCAAGACCCACAAATCCACCAAAAAAGACGGGTTGACGGAGTGAGTAGGATGACGGGAGCATTCACGACCGAGAAGGGCAAGGTTATTTGCGAGGCTTGGATGGAAATTGGACAACACACGATTTGTGGTGTCTAACAAAAGGGAGGGGCATTTTGGAAGTGGGTTTGGCAATTCATTCACAAGGATAGGGTGTTGCACCCCTACAACTTTTAGAGTGATCAGAGTGGGATCTCCCTTCAAAAGAGGTGGTAATTCATTCAACAAGATTATAAGCGGTTTTATGGAGCCTATGAGCATGTGATCAATCGATTCGTGAGTGTCGTTGGCATCCAAGACACGATGCTACAAGCGTTCGACTACTTCAAAAATGCAATATGACCCTTTTACCTTGACATATTGTTAGAGTGAAATCAAAATGTGTCCTAAGTGGATATCACTCTTCGTGGTTTACCAAAAGGAGAACCGCCACGGAAAGAAGTGTGGCAATGATTTGACGGTCATCGACCTCAAGAGGCTGCCCCAAGCGAGGGACAAAGTGCGGGTTGGAGTTGCAAGCAAGATGCAAAGCGTGATTCCAAGGCCATCGTGTTGCAAGCGATCTTGAAGGAGTTGATGGCCTAAAAGGAGTTGTCAAGTGAGAGGAAGTGCAAGGAGAAAAAGGGCCAAATGAAGAGTTTTATCGACATCCTAAATAGGAAGCTCAAACTTGATGAGTCCATAGTTAAGCCAAAAGTCGTGGAAGTTGAGCTCAACTACCAAGCTAAGCAAAAGAAAGATGAACTCAAACAAAAACAAGTTTTGTTTGAGTTCAATGCCCAAGAAGGTACAAAGAAGTTGAACTCTAGCAAAGGGAAACTGAGCTCTATGATCAACAAGTTGCCAAGGAATATGAGATCGAGAAAAGGAAACTTGAGCTCTCCATACTCACTGAGGAGAACAAGATCATGACGGCTGACTTGGGTGAGATGGATACAGAGCTAAGGGTTTGGTTCGAGAGGAAAAGGAACATGATGTACGAACGAGATGAGTGATCACTCTATATTTATCTCGTTTTGTTTGTCGAACTATTTACTATTTGTGCGTTAAACTATTTGCTCTGTGTGGCCGGTGTGCATTTTAGTTGAACTATTTGTGTGACCGGTATGGCTTTTTATTCCAACTATTTGTGTGTCCGGTGTGGCCATTTATTTTAACTATGTGTAAATATAATTTGTGTGCTGAAATGGCGGGACAAATGGCCAACATGGCTGAAATTGCAATTTGCAAAATGGTCAAGATGGTTGAAATGGCGGGAGAAATGACCAAGATGGCCAAAATGGTAGGAGTAGGACAAATGGGGTGTCATGGGGTTTCTTGTTCTGCACACACGCAAATAGGGGAGGACAACTAGTCCATTTATGTCCTCTCGATGACCAGAACGGTAGATTCGGTGTCCGATGTAGATCGATCCGTTGGAGATGACCTAATTTCACTATCGATATATGAGATCTTTCACAATTTGTATGATGGACAACGGCTAACCTTCGACCAAGGGTGGTTACACAGTCACGCTCGCGAGTGGTGCAGTTCCTATGATGATCGATCATGAGGCCAGGTCCACTGACTCTTAACGCCACCTGCTTTGGATCTTCCTGTATGAGTAGGATGCTGTCCTTCGATTTCATAGTTCTGCATGACGAGGCTGTAACGAGGTATTTTAAGTTGTAAATTCGAGCATCGGTTTTAGGTAGCGATTATACAAAGTCAATGAATCAGTATTCGAACTTTGGTAGTACAAAGTTCTGGGCCAAATCGAACTATAATACCAAAGCTCCAGAGAATTCAGGATGTACCCTGTTCCAGAGACGTCATACTGATGTAAGAGAATGAACAGGGACTAAGCAGGTAAATATCCAATGCGGGTTAAGAAACAGATGAAAATGAAGCACAGTCCGAACAAACAATACCAGCAACCAGCAAAAAAAGTGGAAGGAGCAAGTGAAAATGAAACAGCACAGGAGCAAACAATCACCAGAGAAACAGAGCTCGCAGATGCACACACTGAAAACATCCAGTCACAAATTACGTCATATTATTAGCTAGGGAACCATCTGTATCATAGATAAGCAGAACAGGCCAAAGCACGATAGGTTCCAGCAACCCGACTGCGATGATGATGCTTAACGCTCAACACATTTGAAAGGTAGTTTCTCACAACCACAGATAGCAAAGCGCAACACAGGTAGATAGATGGTTTATCATATTCTGGGCATTACAGATGGAGTAGGCAAGCTCATTTCTTCCCACTCTTCTTGAGACCTGATCCTCCCAGTGCACCCTTCTGGCCTGCCTTGGCCTTCAGCTCCTTCAGTGCCTGTTTGTCAAGACAATTATATAGTTAAAGTCAGTAACAAGTGTCAGAAGATAAGCAGAGTACAAAGAAATACTACTACTACTAATTAGCTGCTACTGGTCTCACCTTTTGCTCATCTTTCTTCTTCTGGAGGTATGCCAGGTCATTCTGCAAACACAGGAGAAACCAAAACCATGATAAGTATAGATCAACTGCAACTGGTCACAGAAGAAGCTCAAATCATCACTTCTATTGTCCATGGAGTGATTTCTCAAATCAAGAAGCTTTGTTTTTATAAGATCACCCTCCTTTCCCCTCACAACACATGGAAATACTTGCACAGGTGTAGATTATGTATTAAGAGAATGGTAGCATGGTTGGATTACCAAGCAAGATGACTGAGTTGTAACTAATTAAACAAGAAACTCCCAAGGCGCATACAACTAAATGAATACAGTTCAGTTTTAAGGTGAACTAATGACGCATTTGTTAGTGTCCAACAACCAGATTACAGTAATGGCACAAAGAAAGGAACAAGCCAAGGACAGAGGTATACAACCCAGGTTTTGCTGCGAATTATACTTGGCAAATTAACGATAGGCAAGCCATGGCTGCATTGTGTAGCCACACGAATAAAGAGAGGGCAAGCACCAAATCCTAACTAATAACTAGAATACACCCATGCATCATATTGCTCACTTGCTCACACACACAATTACTTTTACAATTCGAGCATCACAAAATTCAGATGTTATGCGACCTTCTCATCCAGCATAACCGGTACAATCAGTAGCAATTCACTGAATTCCCCTTCCCAGCAAAGTGCTTATACTCACTAAGGTCAATCATACGTGAACTCCTCCAAAAAACTTCTACTTGAGCAGCACAACAGGTTCAGAACTTGAGAACAAATAGCAATTCCACAAAATTCATATTCCCCTAACGAATCGTCTACGGTGACCAACCAAAGACGGGCCGATCTAACGCCACCGCCCACCGGTGACCTAAACACCTCGAGACCTAGAAGTAATCACAGGGGCAGATCGCTAATCCGGGACGGCTAATCGGGAGCGACGGCCAGAGCAGACGGACAACGTACCTCGTCGTAGTCCTTCTCGGCGACCTTGGCCTGCTTCAGCGGCTTGGCCTTCCCTCCTGCGAAACAAGACCGAAACCGAACGAGACGTCAGAAAACCCGCGAGGATTCAATCGATCGGCGCCGAGCGCAGGCAAGATCTCACGAGAATCGGACGGAAGCGAGCAGATATACCTTGCTTCGACATGGCTGACGGGGCAGGCGGTTGGGGAGCGAGAGGGCGGAGGCGAGAAACCCTAGCTC
Source organism: Avena sativa (assembly GCA_916181665.1). NCBI lineage: Eukaryota > Viridiplantae > Streptophyta > Magnoliopsida > Poales > Poaceae > Avena > Avena sativa. The sequence goes on from OV702291.1 coordinate 31,031,371, forward strand.
GAGCCGCGACGAGGAGGAAGGAAAGAGGGGAAAGGCGAGAGGAAAATGGACGAGATTGGGAGAGAAGGGATTAATATTGGGAGGAGTAGTAGGTGGAAAATGGAATCTTGCCTTTTCGCTCTGGAAGGTCCGGGCCGGGCCTCCGTTGGCGCACGGGTTCAATAATGGGCTCTAAGTTTCCATAAACTGTCGCTTTAGGCCCGCGATTTTGTTGTTGTTGTGTAAAACAAGTCCTACTTTGGCATTTCCCATTCAATTATTTTCAGTGTTATAATCATTTTTTATGATGCCCAGAAGCAAAACGGCGGAGGGCAGGACAATACCCCACAATGTACAAGGCTCAGCGTCCCAGGCATACATTCTGACTAGTATATGTTTCCCGTATTTTTAGACATGGAAAATTAATCATATAGTTTTGTTGCAAAATAATTAATGTACTCTAGATATATGTAGGACCATTTGTATCAAACTCAAATTGGGATCATTGTTACACACCAACATGGATATATAGGGTGGCCAATAGACCAATTGAAACAAATACTTATAGTAGTAAAACGGAACAAAGCCATACATATGGCATATATATGCCTTAGGAGTACTAGGAAGGAAAGTCCAGCATATGGACATCATCTACAAATAAAAGTAAAGATTACGAAAATAACTTATGCCGGTATATCAATCTTGCTCTCGACGGCTTTACCTTCACCATCATCGCCGCCTTCTTTTTCATCTTCATAGTCTTCCTTAGTTTCTTCAGGCTCTAACTTCTGAAACCTGTCGGCAAACGTCTCCATCCCCATAAATGCCAAGAGGGCCCAAACACGAGAGAGTAGCTCTTCAACTTCACTCAAATATTTGGCATGTGTGTACCCTCTGCACCAGCCGGCAGAGTAGCATAGCATCTCCACCCATACACCCTGGACCACCTTCCACCTGTGTCCTTCATCACGCAGCTCCATCAACGCATTTGCGAGCTTGCATGCATTGGGGACTATAGGTCCTATCATGCTGGCACCTTCTAATAAAAACGATTGTTGCGCCCTTGCAAGAATTCCTTGTGCAAGACCCCTTTCATCCAGCGGTGGTAACGCCTCATCCGGTAGGCCCAACATGCTCTCAATATCATCGCATGCAAGAGCAAAGATGGTGTTCCTGCTGCCAGGCATAAGCATCTCAGGACGGAGGGAGAGAAGGTAAGCCATGTAGTTGGATATCACCCTGCTTTGGGCAGCGCACGCTTGGCCACGAGGGGATGTGCTTTGGTGGTGAAAGCAGAGGTCCGTGGCGATGTGCCAGAGAAGGACACTTCTATCGAACGGCATCTCCAAGCTCCACCTTAGATGGCGTTGGTGCCTGAGAGCCCACTGGCCCCTGCGGCTGTTGAATCTCTTGTAGCTGGCCGCGTCGCGGATGTAATTTTTCCAACCATCCCTGACATATCCATGCACCAACTCCCCAACTTGGCTTGAGGATGATTTTGGTACGAATCTTGTATAGCAATGCATGTTAACATAGTCTCTGCAGCAGACAAGGGTAGCAAGCTTCATCATAACGGTGGGCTTGTTGTTGCGAGCAGAGTGCGACAAGAGGTTATGCTGGGAAACCTTCTCTGGTCCTTTGAGCACAATGCAGGGACTGGTGAGGACCATTATGAAATCCAGCACCGCCGTACATGAGAGCAAGATGTAAGTTACCTTGACATCTGTCACGTCGAAACTATGATTTGTGTGGTTTGTGGAGAATAGGATGAGAGAAACTAGTGTGAGGAATGGAAGGGATAGATGCAAACAACACCCAGGCCCGATAGTGATTATTGCAGGCATCTTTGTGTATAGTAATAAAAATGACTTGCGGAGCATATCTCTCGACAGACTATCTGCATGTCGATAATCAAGGGCCATTTGGAGCTGTAGGCTTTTGATCCGTCTACAGTATGGGGCTGATATGTCTACCAGTAGCATGAAGATATTTGGCAGCTCCATCCCACTATATTGTTCAATTCTTTCTTCTTGCTGCTCATCACTGGCCAACTCTTGTGAACTGCTTTCTCTTGCTTCATGTAGGAATTCTTCAAGCGTCATGGTATCTTTCTCTTCAGCGTCTTGTTCTTCTCTCAGTTGAATTTCAGATTGGGGGTCCGCATCAGATGAGCAACCAAACAGCAGCTTTTGGCACCACAATGTGAATAAGCCTTGTTTTCTTGGCCGTGTGGGCAAGAAGAAAGAGGGGATTATGCTGCTGACAGTGGCAGCCATCATACCCCAAGGCCTCTGGGTGTATCTGATGATCCCAACGACGAACAACAGAATCGCGGCCTGTAGCAGCCGCTTCTCCTCGCCGGACCAGGACCTGCAGAAGATGTAGAGGGCGACCATGACCTGGGACATGACGGTGATGGTGTGCCGCATCCACAGTTCGTTGTCTTGGATGCTGTAGGCGATCATCACGTGCTGGCCCCCGAGGTGGATGAGGAGGATAGGTGCCCATAGCACCTCTAGGCCGCTCCCATCATGCTGCTGTCCTTGTCCTTGTCCTTGCCTGTGGCGGTTGAAGAGGGTGGCCAGGGCGTAGATCGCCAGAGCATCCCCGCCTAGGTAGGCGAGCCAGATGAAGAGTCTTAGCATAGGTCGAAGAGCACACCTGCGCGCCATCGAGGAGAAGAAGAGTATGTACTGGACCAAGAGGCTGCCGAGCACCAGAAGGCGCAGCTGCCACTCGTCCCACCACTCCACGGCGCCTGAGAAATCCATGTCGCGGCTTGCTCCTCTCTCTCTCTCTCTATGTGTGTGTGTGTCTCTCTCTCTTCCGTAATGTAATGTGCCTTCCTCTGTCATCTCTGATCAATAAAAGACAGGCCGTCCTCAACCAGAAGAGGAGATAAAAAGTTTCTTGTTCCTTGCGTGCTCCTGCTGGTATTCCTGGTGTGCTAGCTCGTGATGGTGTTCGTACATGCATCTTGATTTCTTTTGCCTTCTTTTGATGGTTCATGTCCCTTGACTAACTATCTTTTTTCGCCTTGTAACCTTGCTCGTTCATGGTGATCACAGATAAAACTAGTCACTAAAAAGTGCTCGCACGGTAGTAAAAGAATTAGAGTGTCTCACGCGAACGCGATACTTCGCTTGCTGGCGACTACAACCCAAGCGAATACTTGCCTGAGCATTAAGCATGTGCTCATCTCAACTCTCTTTCTGGCGTTGGTCATGCCAGGAAGCAAAACTGCACACAGATGCCATGCCAATACAAGCAAGCAAAGCATCCAAGTGCGCTACTTTCTCCTGTTTATATTAATAATGAGTAAAACGCCAATTTGGTACATCAACTTGTCTAAAATGAGAGCATTGATCATGAAGTTGCAAAACACGAACTGTGGGTCATGAAGTTGCCCTATAATAGCGTTTTGGTCACTCCGTTACGGTGGACTTTAGTTTGCTGACATGGCGTACTTTTTTTTACGAATTTTAAGTGCTAATTTGTAAAAAAGTAGCCCGCCACGTCAGCAAACCAACGTAACGGGGTGACCAAAAGGCTCGCGTGTGGCAACTTCGTGATCCACAATTCATGTTTTGCAACTTTGTGACCAATACTCTCATTTCAGACAAGTTAATCTACCAAATTTGGCGTTTTTCTCATTAATAATCTCAACTTTGTCCATATTCGATATGAATCGGAGGGAGTATTAATAATTTTATTTTATTTTACTATAGAAATGGCTTGCTGGAAAAAAAGAGCGTGCCACGTGGAGCAGAAGCAATAGAGGCACGGCTAGCTGCACATGGTGTACGTGAACGGCATGGTGCACGGAGAGACGGTCAAGATAGGTTCGTGTGGACGGCGGCGTTGTGGTTTTCATGGTGGGGTGGAGTGTACTGACGGACAGACGCCACACGTACTGTGGGGGCGGCGCCCCACCCTCATGGCAGGTGCTTCTGCCGCCCACCGCGCCAACTGTTTCCGTCGTCACCACGCCAGGACCTCGTGGCTCGTGTTGCACCGTTTTGCGAAAATGATTATCTCCAGCGGTTAGGGCGCCTAGCGATCCGAGAACGAACATAGGTGCCTGGAGATTCGTACTCAGTCGTTTTACACTTTAACCCTTCGAAAACTACAAAATATCCCACAATCCTGTCATGGGAGTGGATAAGAAGGGTGGAACCCTACAAGATCGCACTCGCTCTCTTGTCCACTCCCGTGACGCCTCCCCCGTCCTGACGCCTCCGCCTCCGCCTCCGCCTCCCTCGTCCGACGCAGCCGCCCCCACCCCCGTCACTATAATGCGCCGCCGCCCCATCGATCAGATCTTGCCCTGGCGCTACGTTCTTGCGCTATGACGCCCCATCCTGGTGCTCGAGGAGATCTAGGTCCCGCCATTGCGTCGCCATGTCCCGGTGCTTGAGGAGATCCACCGGCGCTCGGCGGTGGCTGGCGAGCCCCCGTCTCCTGGCGCGCGTGGAGGCCACCTCGAGGATCTCCACCAGCGGTAGCTGGCGTTGGCCAGATTTGGATCCCTTCCTTTTCCTCTCTTTTTTCCTTGATTTTTTTTGCAAATCTGACTCACAGTTGAAATGTTGTTCTCTGTGTGTTTCTTCAGTTTGGTCTGGGAATCCATGTGAGGAACTTTATAGTCACATGGCGGGATTCTTGTAAAAATTTCTGAAGAACTTTGTCAGTTATATCAAAACTCGAGAGAATAATTCGAAGTGCTTCATGGATACTTGCCGGATTGTTTTGTAAAATTGCAAAGAACTTCATAATTCTACAAGAAATCGTGCGAATACTACAAAATACTTCATAAATTCTTGCCAGATCGTTACAAACAATTCACGAAGAACTTTATAAGCACTGTTTCATGCTCAACCAATAATTTAAACATGAAGGACTTGTTGACACTAGTAGAAAACGGACCTTTGGTCCAGGGATATAAGTCCCGGTTCTGCTACAAATCGGGATTAATGCCCTGGTCCCAACGGCTCTATCTGGTCTCAGGGGGCGGCAGACACTAGTTCCGGTTCGAACGGACCCTTTAGTCCCGGTTCGTGTAACAAATCGGGACTAAAGGGTGTCAGACAGGCTGGGTCCGACGCCAGACCCTTTAGTCCCAGTTTGTTATACGAATCGGGGCTAAAGGTGGACCTTTAGTCCCGGTTCTAGACACGAACCGGGACTAAAGGCCTAGCTATATCTTCTTCCCCAACCTACCCGAGCCACCATTCACTAGTAGAAAATGGGCCTTTGATTCGGGCCATTAGTCCCGGCCGTGGCTGGGGCCGGGACTAATGATCCGAACCAGACGGCCCGAGGAGGCCGAGGCACTATGTCCCGGTCTGCAAGAAGCCATTAGTCCCGGTTTGAGATACAAACCGGGACAAATAGGTCTGGACCGGCGCGCAGAACCTTTGGCTTGGCCCTATATATATGCACCCAGCCCTCCACTCTCTCCTGTTTTTTTCCTATGTGAGAGGTGGGTATAACTTTGTGCTAACTTTTTTTCTTCATATGCACTAGAGGTGTTCGGTGAAATGCCTATTAGAGCGATGTCACTTGAGTTCACACAAGACAAAATATGATATGAGCTGCCAGAGCGACACTTAAGGTTTCTCCTCTTTGTTTTGAAGTGTCCTAAAATGTTAGCAACTATTTTCTCGTTTTGACTGCGCGGTACTAATTTAAGCATCGTGATTGCGTTTGATATATATGCATGGTTGTATGATGCAGATGAGCCACCCATGGATGTACGGTGACCGACGCTCTGACGCTTACAGAGAAGGCGTGCGTTCTTTTCGCCTTGTGGCCGAGGCGAACAAGCGGCGGGATGGTTTTATATGTTGTCCATGTGTTGAATGTCGGAATGAGCAGGCTCACACTTCCTCAAGAGTCATTCAGAGCCACCTGCTTCAGTCCGGTTTTATGTCCGGCTATAATGTTTGGACCAAGCACGGAGAAAGAGGGTTATGATGGAAGACAGCGATGAAGAAGAGAACGATGATGACAACTACCGATCTATGTTTCCCGAATACGATGATACCGCAGTTGAAGATAATGAAAAAGAAGGGGGTGAAGAACAGGAACTAGATGAGCCCGTTGATGATTTTGGTCGGGTCATTAGTGATGCAAGGCGAGACTGCAACACAGAAAAGGAGAGGTTGCAGTTCGAGCAGATGTTACAGGACCACAACACATTGCTGTATCCAACTTGTGAAGATGGCCAGAAGAAGCTGGGTAGCACACTGGAATTGTTGAAGTGGAAGGCAGAGACCGGTATGACTGACTCGGGATTTGAAAAGTTGCTGGTAATAATGAAGAAGCTGCTTCCAAGAAATAACCAATTGCCCTCTAGTACGTATGAAGCAAAGAAACTTGTCTGCCCTCTAGGATTAGACGTGCAGAAGATACATGCATGCCCTAATGACTGCATCCTCTACCGCGGTGAGAAGTACGAGAATATGGATAAATATCCGGTATGCACTGCATTGCGGTATAAGATCAGAAAAGATGACCCTGGTGATGTTGAGGGCGAGCAACCCAGGAAGAGGGTTCCTGCCAAGGTGATGTGGTATGCTCCTATAATACCACGGTTGAAACGTTTGTTCAGAAATAAAGAGCATGCCAAGTTGTTGTGATGGCACATGGAAGACCGTAAGAAAGACGGGATGTTGAGGCACCCTGCTGATGGTCGGCAGTGGAGAAAAATCGAGAGAGACTTTCCAGACTTTGCTGGTGACGCAAGGAACTTATGGTTTGGTCTAAGTACCGATGGCATGAATCCTTTTGGGGAGCAGAACTGCAGTCACAGCACCTGGCCCGTGACTCTATGTATCTACAACCTTGCTCCTTGGTTGTGCATGAAGCGGAAGTTCATTATGATGCCAGTGCTCATCCAAGGCCCGAAGCAACCCGGCAACGACATTGGTGTGTAACTAAGGCCATTAGTTGATGAACTTCTACAGTTGTGGGCCAAACCAGGTGTCCGTGTGTGGGATGAGCACAAACAGCAGGAATTTGACCTACAAGCGTTGTTGTTCGTAACCATCAATGATTGGCCTGCTCTTAGTAACATTTCAGGACAGACGAACAAATGATACAATGCATGCACACACTGTTTAGATGAGACTGAAAGTATATATCTGGATAAATGTAAAAAGAATGTGTACCCGTACAATCGTCGTTTTCTTCCGCCCAGTCATCCCTTAAAGAAGAAAGGCAAGCATTTCAATGGCAAGGCAGAAACCCGGACGAAGCCTGTCCCCCATAGTGGTGCTGATGTATTTGGTATGGTCAAGGATTTGGATGTAATCTTTGGAAAGGGTCCTGGAGGACAACCTGTTCCGAAAGACCCCATTACCGGACACGCACCCATGTGGAAGAAGAAATCTATATTTTGGGAGCTACCCTATTGGAAAGTGCATGAGGTCCGCTCTACAATCGACGTGATGCACCTGACGAAGAATCTTTGCGTGAATATTCTAGGCTTCCTGGGCTTGTATGGGAAGTCAAAAGATACCCCGGCAGCACGGGAGGACCAGCAACATCATAAAGGACGAGACGACAAGCATCCAGGGCAGTTTCAAGGGCTTGCCAGCTACGCTCTTACCAAAGAAGAGAAGGAAATCTTTTTTGAAGTCCTTTTCAGTAGCAAGGTCCCGTCTGGCTTCTCGTCGAATATAAAGGGAATAGTAAATATGAAAGAGAAAAAATTTCAAAACCTAAAGTCTCATGACTGCCATGTGCTTATGCGCAATTGCTTCCGGTTGCATTGAGGGGAATTCTACCAGAAAATGTTCGACTAGCCATTGTGAAGGTATGTGCATTCCTCAATGCAATTTCTCAGAAGGTAATCGATCAAGAAAGTCTATTAGGGTTACAGATTGATGTGGTCTAATGTCTGGTCAGCTTCGAGTTGTTGTTCCCGCCATCCTTCTTCAATATTATGACGCACCTCCTAGTTCACCTAGTCGAAGAGATTAGAATTATCGGTCCTGTGTTTCTACACAATATGTTCCCCTTCGAGAGGTTCATGGGAGTCTTAAAGAAATATGTTCATAACCGTGCTAGGCCAGAAGGAAGCATCTCCAAGGGCTATGGAACAGAGGAGGTCATTGAGTTTTGTGTTGACTTTCTTCCTGACCTTAAGCCGATTGGTGTTCCTGAATCTCGGTATAATGGGAGGATGACTGGAAAAGGCACACTAGGAAGGAAATCAATGGTATGTAGGGACAAGCATTCTTTCACTCAAGCACACTACACAGTTCTACACAATTCCACCATGGTGGCTCCGTATATCGAGAAACACAAGAATATTCTACGCTCCGAAAACCCGAGGAAGCCTGAAACCTTGATTAAAGGGGAACACGAGAAGAATTTTGGCAATTGGTTGCAGACACATCTCATGAATAACACCAATGTTGGAGATGAGTTGTACTCGTTGTCCAGGTTACCATCTTCGACTATATGTACTTTCCAAGGGTACGAGATAAATGGGAATACATTTTACACGATCGCCCAAGATAAAAAGAGCACCAACCAAAACAGTGGTGTCCGCTTTGATGCAACAGATGACAATGGGCAGATTGACACATATTATGGGTACATAGAGGAGATATGGGAACTTGACTATGGACCTACTTTTAAGGTCCCTTTGTTTCAGTGCAAATGGGTCAAGCTGACAGGAGGCGGGGTACATGGAGACGAAAAGTACGGCATGACAACAGTGGATCTCAACAATCTTGCGTACATGGATGAACCATTCGTCCTAGCCAACGATGTGGCTCAGGTTTTCTATGTGAAGGACATATCTACCAAACCGAGAAAAAGGAAAGATAAGCAAAAGAGTACAGAATACGATGAGCCAAAGCACCACATAGTTTTTTTAGGGAAAAGAAACATCGTGGGAGTGGATGACAAGACAGACATGTCAGAAGATTACAATAAGTTTCATGAAATTCCGCCCTTCAAACTGAAAACTGACCCAAGCATCCTGTTAAATGATGAAGATTCTCCATGGCTACGGTGCAGAAGAAAACCACAACACTAGATGTTGGTGATGTGTGATAATGTATTAAACCTTTTATTTGAGACATAAATCTATGTAATTAAACCTTTTATTTGAGACATAAATCTATGTAATGTATTAAACCTTTTATTTGAGACATAAAGGTCCCCTTTCATGTATTACATCTTGCTCAATCAAACTAGACATTTTGAGCCGCGGTAGGTGATCACACAAAGAGAAGGAACCATCACAAGAGAAGGAACCCACAAACACTAAGGATACATAGCACAACTGAAAATTAAGAAACATGCCTAATGGTTGGGATTCCTCCGCAGCTCTGGCGTGAAGACAGAGGTGGGAACCGGTGGAAAGTGCGGGAACGCAGTGGCGCGGGAAACTTTCATCCCGTGTGGGGGCTCAAACCGGGACAAAAGATGGGGGGCCTTATCTGGGGAGGCTTATCTGGGAGGGCCTTATCTGGGGGTGGCTAACCTTTAGTACCGGCTGGTGGGTGCAACCGGGACTAAAGGTGGTTTTTGTGTCATCTAACAAAACTATCGGTGGGATAAGGACGCGTGGGTAACCTTTAGTACCGGGTGGGGGCTAAAACCGGGACTAAAGCTGTCGGTAGGATAAGGACGCGTGGATGGACGCACTGCTCGATGAGATAAAGCATGTAGCGCATGACGCCCTGTCGGAGGAAGAAGACAAAGTAGAAGCGGCGCCGTGCCTATAAAAGGAGCATCGATACGCCATGGCAAGCAACTCAACAAGCCAACATGGATGGAGAGTTTCATCCCCATGGATGGAGGAAAGGGCTGGAAAATCTCCCGTGGCAGAACTTCTCGAAGATGCCCTTGGTGCACACGCCCTATGGCATCTTCGGAAGTTCCGCCTCGAAAAATATATTCCTGCTAGCCCGTGAAAGACTCCATCTCCGCCTCCCTGGGGTTAGAGGTATGGTGGAAGCCATGGGATAGAGTGGAGAGAGGCGGCAGATATGAGTCTAGATGTGCTATGGCAACGACCAAGCCAACATAGATGGAGAGTTTCATCCCCATGGATGGAGGAAAGGGTTGGGAAATCTCCCGTGGCGGAACTTCTCGAAGATGCCCTGCACACGCCCTATGGCATCTCCGCCTCCCTGGGTTAGAGGTATGGTGGAAGCCATGGGATAGAGTGGAGAGAGGCGGCAGATATGAGTCTAAACCCTAAACCCTAAGTCAGAGGAGGGAACCCTAAACCCTAAACCCTAAACTAAAAACCCTAAACCCTAAACTGAAAACCCTAAACCAAAAACCCTAAACCCTAAACCAAAAACCCTAAACCCTAAACCCTAAAGGGGCTACGATCCGAAAGAGAACGGGCGGGAAAAAATAAGGCGGGGTAGACGATCTGGTCTAGGGTTTCGCCGGAGGAAGACCACCGGAGCATCGGAATTACATGAAAATAGCAAAATGGTTAATAGTTTGACTAGTTAGAATAATTATTTTATAAAACAGAAAATTGATTTGAATCACTTATTTAAAAATATGCAAAATATAATATTTAATGCATTTTTAAATTGAAAATGGCAAAATGGTAACTCGGTTCACTAGTTAGAATAATTATTTTATAAAACAGAAAATAGATTTGGATTAGTTATTCAAATTCAAGAACTTTTCATATTGAAATTTTTCTCAAATTCATAAGTATGCAAAAACTGTAAAATTCAAATGTTTAAATATATTGAAATTTTTCTCAAATTCATAAGTATGCAAAAACTGTAAAATTCAAATATTTAAATAATATGCTAATTGAATATTTTTTAAACAGGCGCGCGCCAGGGTGATTTTTTTTTGAAAAAGGGACCTTTAGTCCCGGTGTGTGCTACACACCGGGACTAAAGGTGTGGCGTTGGCGCGCGCCTGTTGGGCTGGGCCGAAAATCCTTTAGTCCCGATGGGTGGCACGCACCGGGACTAAAGGGGGGGGGACCTTTAGTCCCGGTCCGTATAACGCACCGGGACTAAAAGGTCTTTACGAACCGGGACTAAAAGGCCTTCTCCTTATTACGCGCGCCCCTTCACTCCCCCACCATCTCCACTACTCACTGCAGGGGAAAATCGCGCGCGAGCTAGACGAAACGACGCCGGCAGGCTGCCCGTCCGCGCCGCTACCGTCTCACCGACGAACGCCGCCGCACCACCGCCTCTCCAGCCGCCGTCATCCCCGTCGGCCAGGTAATACCGACGAGCGCAGTAGATTGGCGCGCGGCCGCGCGCGCAGCTGGGGAGGCCGGCGGCTGGCTGGCGACCGCGCTCGCAGCGGGTGGAGGCTGGCGGCCGCGCGCGCAGCAGGGGAGGCCGGCGGCTGGCAGCTGGCGAGCGGGCGCAGGCGCGAGCCGGCCAGGGGGAGGCGAGCCGGCCAGGCGCAGGCGAGCCGGCCAGGCGCTGGCGGCTCCTCTTTTTTTTTAGAATTGTAATATTATTTTTGTAGTGTAATATATTAGTAGTTTAATATATAGTAGTATATATTAGTGTAGTATGTTAATTAGTGTAGTATATTTTTTTATTTTTTAGTAGTATATAGTAGTGTAATATAAAGTGTATTTTTTTAATATATAGTAGTATATATTAGTGTAGTATGTTAATTAGTGTATATAGTAGTGTAATATAAAGTGTATTTTTTATTTTTTTAGTAGTATATTTTAGTGTAGTATGTTAATTAGTGTAGTATATTTTTTTTAGTAGTATATAGTAGTGTAATATAAAGTGTATTTTTTATTTTTTTAGTACTACATATTAGTGTAGTACGTTAATTACTGTAGTATATTGTTTTATTTTTTAGTAGTATATAGTAGTGTAATATAAAGTGTATTTTTTATTTTTCTAGTAGTATGTATTAGTGTAGTATGTTAATTAGTTTATTATATAATATGTTAGTGTAGTATATAGTATGGTGGTGCTCGCGGGCCCCCGCACTTAGGGTTAGGGTGGTAGTGCTTGTGGGCCCCGCACTTAGGGTTAGGGTGGTAGTGCCCGCGGGCCCCGCACTTAGGGTTAGGGTGGTAGTGCTCGCGGGGCCCCGCACTTAGGGTTAGGGTGGTAGTGCTCGCGGGGCCCCGCACTTAGGGTTAGGGTGGTAGTCTTTTATGCATCACTAGACTTAGGGTTAGGGTTAGGGCATCACTAGAATTTTGCTATTGTTTAGTATTATTGTAGCAAATTGCGTGTTCATATTATTGTTTAGTGTTATTTTATGCAGCAATATTGAATGAAAAATGTTATTCTGTGCATTTTGTAGAAAACTATGGATCCAATCCAGAGAGACCTAGCACAGGAAGAAATTCTCGAGGATATGATCAACGACACCCCCCATGTTGATCCACCCGAATCTCTATCGATTTATCTGAACCCCTCCGGTGAGGGAGAGGAGGTCGACCAAAATGATCAAGGAGAAGCCGACGGCTCCGGTTGTAGGGGTTCGTAGCATGGAAAACAAAAATTTTCTACCGCATACAAACAAACAAGCCAAGATCTATCTACTAGATTGTAGCAACGAGTCGATAGAGGAACTCACCCTCGAAGATTCCAAAGCGGTTAACGAGAGCAGATTCTCGTGGGTGATGTAGTCGTACACTTGCCGATCTCAAGATCGCGTAGACGATCCTTCCGGCGCTGCGTTCCGGCAGCGCTTCCGCAGTCGGTCACACGTTCGGTACTCGACGAAGACCTTCCTCTCCCTTGTTCCAGCAGGCAGCAGAGGTTGTAGCACTCTCCTCGCGATTCCGGCAGCACGACGGCGTGGTACCGGAAATAGAGGGGAGATCTCGCAGGGCTTCGCCTTAAGCCGGAGCGAGTATGGTGGAGTATGAGAGAGCTCCTCGGTGTTCTAGGGTTTAGACACACCAAGGAGGAGGTGCTAGAGCCGGCGGCTAGGGTTTGGGGCACCCCAAGCCAGCGGCTAGGGCAACCCTGGGAGGTGGCGGCAGCAGTAGGAGGTGGTGGCGCCAATCTAGGGTTTTGGAGGAGAGGTACTTGTGTACTAGGAGGGGCAGCCCTGCCCCTCCCTTTATAGGTGGGAGGCGCGGCCAAGGGGAGGGGAGTCCCTCCCCAACTCGGCTTGGAGGTGGGCCGCCGGTTGGAGGAGGGAATCCCTCCCCAACTCGGTTTCCACCTCTCCTCCTCTTTCCAAAAAACTGCCGTTTGACTTTCAAACTAGCCGTTTGACTTTTCAAACTAGGATTTGAATAAACCCTTTATTTTGGACAGCGAAGACACTTAGTACATGATGCAATCATTCCAACTTGTAATGACACATTCATGTACCCCTTCCCTTTCGGAATGCCGGACATTCCGGAACCTTCTAGAATGTTCCCGATGAAAACACCGGAATCATTCCCCAACTCCGAAACGGGACTTTCCTTATATGAATCTTATTCTCCGGACCATTCCGGATCTCCTCGTGATATCCTGGATCCCATCCGAGACTCCGAACAACATTCGGTCTCTTTCTCATCATTCCATAACTACTCAAACAACGTCGAATCCTTAAGTGTGTCTCCCTACGGTTCGTGAATTATGCGGACATGATCGAGACACTTCTCCGATCAATAACCAATAGAGGAATCTGGAAATTCATATGGCTCCCACATATTTCTACGATTACTTTGTGATCGAATGAACCACTTACATACGATATCAATTTCCCTTTGTCTCACGATAGTTTACTTATCCGAGGTTATGATCGTCGGTATCTCTGCATACCTAGTTCAACCTCGTTACCGATAAGTACTCCTTTCTCGTTCCCGTGATATGTGATCCCTTGTGAGCCAGTCACATGCTTGCAAGCTAATTGGATGACATTTCACCGAGAGGGCCCAGAGTATATCTATTCGTCATATGGATGGACAAATCCCACTCTTGATCCATGTGTCTCAACCAATACTTTCCGAACACTCAATGCCACCTTTATAGCCACCCTGTTACGGTGTGGTGTTTGATGTCATCAAAGCATCCATCCGGCAAAGGTGATATGCATGATCTCATGGTCGAAGGAATTCGATTACTATGTATCAGAAAGCATATAGCAATTGAACTATTATTAAATGACTTGATCTTTATGCTACGCTTAACTATAGGAGTATGTCCATCACATCATTCTCCTAATGATATGACCCTGTTGTTAATAACATCTCTATGTTCATGATCAGGAAACCATGATCATATATTAACCAACAAGCTAGTTTAACAAGAGGCTTTACTAGGGACTCTTTTATGTTTACAAATCACACAAGTATTAATGTTTCCGGTTAATACAATTATAGCATGGTATGTAAACATTTATCATAAGTATGAAGATATGATAATAACCACTTTATTATTGCCTCTTGGGCATATCTCCAACACCGGTGGTGGAGAAGCCGACGGCGAGGTATATATATGAAGTCAGGTGATCAGTAGATGCATTAACTGAGTTGTATATATATATAAATTGACGAATGTTTCTTCTCTTAGGCCTCCACATTGAGCAAAAAATATTCCAAACGAGGCCCGGCCAAAAAGTTGGACGCATCTACGCGTTATACAATTACGTGGGTATCACCACGGGGTGAACCGGTGGAACCCGAAAAGGCTAAAACTGTATTTAAACAACAATGCGGAGTTATGGTTAGGGATCGCATCCCCCGATCACCGTTCGAGAGTGGAATAAGACCAAAGGGGCGAAATAGGGTGAGTATGTCTCCGATAGGTGCAAAGAGGGTCTTTGGAATGACCTCATGACACATTTCACCCTGCCAGAATGTGAGGATGATGCCGACACAGCTGCATTGAGTAAGAAAGTCAAGCAGTGGACTCTTACGAAGATGGCCGAACTATTCAAGAACTGGAAGAAAGCATTATGGCAAAAGTATCAGAAGACGAAGAAGGCTCCTAAATTTGAATGCTATCTAACGAAGCAGCAGGCTAACTGGGATACATTTGTGAAGTACAAGGAGTCACAACCTGCTATGGAAATGTCGGAAAAAAACAAGAAAAATGCCGCGATGAAGAAATATCACCATCACCTGGGGCCAGGGGGCTACGCGGCTGCCATGCCAAAGTGGGATGCTAAAGAGAATGAGCTGCTTGCTAAAGGGATCACTCCAGAACCAATACGCGAAGAATGGGATCTGAGGGCAAGGAATTGGTTCCTTGGGCATGGGAGTGAGTATGACGAAAGTATAGGAGACCTTATTTGCAGTGACGGGATTAGGATACCCCGGGATACATGGCAGAAAGTGGTGAAGGAGATTACAGCAGGGACAACAAAGTTCCGTCCCGATAGAGATAAAGACTTGCTGACAAAGGTCCTCGGGAATGATGAACGCGGAGGACGTGTACGAGGCCTTGGCCCTAGTTATATGTGGGAGATGGGGTTTCCCAAAGACAGAGATTATAGGAGCTGAGAGAGAGCAAAGAGGCGATGGCAGGAGGAGGAGGGAGACAAGTTCACCGAGTTGATAGGAACACTTCGAATGCATCAACAACAGATTGACGAACTTTGAGGAGCAGCGCGCCTGCAAGATCCTGTACTCAATATTACCGCCGTCCCATCTCAGCGGAAAAGCAGCGTGGCTGAATCGGAGGTCCCTTCTGATGATGCACGTATGGTAGATGGCGGTCCCGGCTACCCCGTGGATGGAATCAAGGATCAGGCATCTTGTGAGCTCCATCAGAAGGTGAAGAACCTATCCATCAAGGTGGCGGTCGGATGTGCTTTACCTTGTCCACCTGGCGCACGCTGGCATGGCCGTGAGATTCCAGCTGGCTATGCTAAAGTTGGTGTGGATGAAATCGCAATGGGGTTGGGACTCAATGGAGCTTGACATCCCTGGACATGAAGGTGAGAGGACACTCGGAGAAGTACTGGGTGGTATCATTCTATGGGACAAGAACAACATCAAGCTTCCAGGCTGGACGCCAAAGCCAACACTGCCTCCGAGTGGTCGCATGTCACCTTGACCTCCATCACCTCCAAGAAGCCCACCCCATGACTACGACCACCACAGCCCGAGTCCATCTTGATCTCCGCCGCATCCTCCGATTAGTACTAAATGACGTAGGAGCCCAAAACGACAAATGTCGCCCCTCCTAAGAGTACCTCATAAGAATCTTTCTATCAGACCTTACGATCGTACTGACAAGGAAACCGACATGATCGTAAAGGCCGAATGTGTTGCGCAGCTTCAAAAGAAGAAACCCTAGCCCGCCCCGGTATACACCGAGAAGCAAAAAGCGTATGCACTTTCTTTTCTGAACACAAAATCGCAATATGACTTGCACCATAAGCCAGATGACTATCGATGCACACTTCAGAAGGAAGTGAAGAAGAGCAAATCAAGTAGAAGTGCAAGCGGGAGCAAATCATCAAGTCAAAGTGCAACCGGGAAAAGAAAGGACGTCCCCTAGCTCGGGGAACAGGCCAAAAAATCGACCCCACCCCTCAAGGTGGTATCCTATGACACTCCCCAGCAGGATATGGAAGAAGCTAAGAAGCTTGCGGCCGCTATGAATGTGACTGTTGAGGAATTGCTAGGTTCCCAGGACGACAAGTTACCCAAGGCTCAGGTAGTCCCTACATATGTCCCAGGGAAGCCTCTGGTTAGCTTTGAGCAGTTCCAACAACTGCCAACACAAATGCGGAGTTTACATAAATGGTACTTGAATGCCGTAAAGGAGGAGAGAATAATGATTGTGGCGAAAGTCCCACATGACTACTACTTCCGAGAAGAAGAGGTCCATGTTGAGTTTCCAGAACTCTTCCAGTTTTACACTTTCGACGCCATCGATAAAAGTCTCATGAGTTGCTATTGTCTGTAAGTTGTTGAATTCATTGTCTATATATAAGCTGTTCATTTTTTTCAGTTGTTCAGTTCATTGCATGTAATTATCCTAATTATATCCTTTTATACTCTATTATTATGCAGAATGAAGATCATGGAATGTAAAAGAAGGTCAATCTTCAGTGTTGGGTTCATTGACCCAGATAAAATACATTGTCGGACGCTAAAGGAAAAACCCAAGGAAACACAGGAAAACCTTCTAAGGTTTCTAACGGAGCAAAATTTCTGTGACCACATACTATTTCCTTACAATTTCGCGTGAGTGTCTTACTCTATTGTACACATTCTCTTTTGCTTACTCAATGTTAAGTGTAATTGATGAGTTACTGATGTATATATAAATGTGTACAGTTTCCACTGGATTCTCATGGACATTCAACTTGATAAGGGAAGAGTTGAAGTCATGGACCCATTAAAGAGACCCCTGGAACAGTTTAGTGACATGCAGGACATGCTCCAGAGGTAATTTTTGTGCTACAGCGGTCTCTTTCGTTGATTTCCTGAGATATCACGTAATAAATAACTCATTCATTTTCTTTACTGAGTAGGGTTTGGAACCAGTTCAAGAGTGCGGTTACGGGTGACTTTACTGAGAAGCTGACGTTTAAGCCGGTCTCGGTAAGTAGTAGGCGCATCTCTTTACTTCTAGTTTCAATACAATTATGATGCATGATTATTATTTTGATTGAATTCTATTCTCGTAAAGTACGCGAGGCAGCCACAGGGGACGAATCTATGTGGATTCTACGTTTGCGAGTTCATTCGCACGTTTACCAGTGAGCTGAATGATTATAGAGTCGATGTAAGCAATACATTCATAACATTATTTTTATTACCATCACTTTTTGTTATCATGATTGATATTCATATTGATCTCCTTTTCTTATATAGTTCGAGAAAATGCGGGATCAGCTCCTACCACAGCAACGCGTAGTAGCAATTGCTGAAGAACTGGCAGGATTCTTGATGAACGAGATGATAGACGACGCCGGAGAATTTAGTGTGAATAGGCGCCGATGATCCTCGACCGTGTAATTGAATAGACGGGCTCTAGTCCCGATAATTGTGATCTCCATGTGTAACTATCATGTATATATTTATATGCTCGACCTTAAGAGAAGTTATCTTATGTATGCACGAACATGTACGGTATGTGGTAGCGTAGAAAACTATTTTGAAATGAAAAAAAAAGAATACAAATTAAATTCTCTGCCGCGGCAGAGAAAGTGCCTAAAATGCTGCCGCGGCAGAGAACCATTTGTCCCGGTTCGTAATACGAACCGGGACTAATGGGGGGCACCCAGCGTCCACAGAGCCACGTGGATGCCCATTGGTCCCGGCTGGTAAGAGGACCGGGACTAATGGGTGGGCCTTTAGTCCCGCCCCTCTAGTCCCGGTTATCAGGACCGGGACTAAAGCCCCTTACGGGCCGGGACTGGAGGCCCGTTTTCCACTAGTGATTTCAAGTTGGTGGCTCCTCTCTCTTTCTTGCTTCAAGCTTGAGTTCATGCCCAATTTTTTCTCAAGATTTGTCAACAGTTTGTGATGCTTCATCTATCCAAAGGTTCTAAAAGGTTAGAAACTTCATCCTTCCAACTCTCATTGCTATATTAGCTTATTTCATGCTCTATCTTGTAGATGGATTTGTGGATTTAGTTTGGAAGTAATTTTTGCAATGATAACATGAATATGATGTTTAGATTCTATCTATCTTGTATTAATGTAATTTTGAATATGTGGATTCTATCTATATATCTTGTTTTGGCACATAGTCTCGAAATTTGATTCATAGAAGCACACACATGCATGAGTTCATCATTCTAACTAGCTGGGCAAAATACTCTTCTTTGTATTCTACTTGCCTTCAACAAACTGAAAAAATTGTAACAAAGATAGGGTTAATTCATAAAATCTTGATAAGAAGACATCACAGTACATCTTCAAGAATCTCCTCTATGGCGAGCTCCTCGAAGATGTCTGAGGATAGGATCCTAAGATATCTTCGAGAAGATCCGCCGTAGTGGTGTCCGTCTCGCACCATCTTAGAGTTAATAATAACTTCTCTAGATATAGATTAATACGCCAGGTAACTAAAACAATTCACATATTAGGGAGTGCCTCTATGGCGAGCTCATCGAAGATGTCTGAGGACGGGATCCTAAGACATCTTCGAGAATCTCTGCCGCAGTGGTGTCCCTTCTCTCGCACACCATCTTGCAGTTCTTCACAAGAATGTATACCTATTTATAGATTAAGAAGCACAACATAGTGTTAGGCACTAAAGACATAATGTCGACACTCACCCCTGGCATAGTGCTGCCACCTACCCAAAATAGTGTCGTCATTTACTGGCTTAGTGTTGCCCACTAAGGACATAGTGTCGACATGTTGTCGCCACATTCACATTTAGTCCCGGTTGGTGCCTCCAACCAGGACTAAAGGTTCATCATATCTTTAGTCCCGATTGTTGGCTTTAATTTTGTTTTTAGACCATTATTAATTTTATCATCATGATTCTGTTTGATGTACTTAATTATATAATGCAGATGAGCCGATAATGGATGTACGCCGACCGACTCTCTAGCGAGTTCATTAAAGGCGTGCATTCTTTTCTCCTTGTGGCCGAGGCAAATAAGCAGAATGGTTTTATGTCTTGTCCATGTGGTGTCTGTCGGAATCATAAGGAATACTCTTTTTTTCAAGAGTCCTTCACAGCCACCTGTTTCGGTCCGGTTTCATGATCGGTTATAATTGTTGGACCAAGCACGGAGAAAGAGGGGTTATGATGGAAGACAACAAAGAAGAAGAGAATGATAACGACTACCCTACTATGTCTCCTGAATATGATAGTACTACAATGAAAGACAATGATGAAGAAGAAGATGAAGAACGGGCATCAAATCTGCTTGATGATGATTTTAGTCGGGCCATTGCTGATGCAAAGGAAGAATATGTAACTGAAAGGGAGAGGTTGAAGTTCAAGCAGATGTTAGAGGATCACAACAAATTGTTGTACCCAAATTGTGAAGATGGGCACAAAAAACTGGGTAGCACACTGGAATAGCTGCAATAGAAGACAGAGAACAGTGTGACTGACAAAGGATTTGAAAAGTTGCTGAAAATAATGAAGAAGTTGCTTCCAAAGGATAACGAACTACCTGTCAGTACCTACGAAGAGAAGAAGGTTGTCTGCCCTCTAGGATTAGAGGTGCAGAAGATACATGCATGCATTAATGACTGCATCCTCTACCGCAGCGAGGAGTACGAGAATTTGGATGCATGCCCAGTATACACTGCATTGCGGTTTAAGATAAGACGAGATGACCCTGGTGATATTGAGGGTGAGCACCACATGAAGAGGGTTCCTGCCAAGGTGATGTGGTATGCTCCTATAGTAGCACAGTTGAAACATTTGTTCAGGAACAAAGAGCATGCAAGTTGTTGAGATGGCACATGGAAGACCGTAAGAAAGACGAGATGTTGAGACACCCCGCTAATGGGGGTCGCAGTGGAGAAAAATCAAGAGAGTTCCCGGATTTTGCATGTGACGCGAGGAACTTATGTTTTGGTCTAAGTACAGATGGCATGAATCCTTTTGGGGAGCAGAGCTGCAGTCATAGCACCTGGCCTGTGACTCTGTGTATCTATATCCTTCCTCCTTGGTTGTGCATGAAGCGAAAGTTTATTATGATGTCAGTGCTCTTCCAAGGCTCGAAGCAACCCGACAACGATATTGATGTGTACCTAAGGCCATTAGTTAAAGAACTCTTACAGTTGTGGTACAGACAAGGTGTACGTGTGTGGAATGAGAACAAGCAGGAGGAATTTGACCTACGAGCGTTGTTGTTCATAACAATCAATGATTGGCCTGCTCTTAGTAACATTTCAGGACAGACGAACAAGGGATACAATGCATGCACACACTCTTTAGGTGAGACTGAAAGTATATATTTGGATAAATGTAAGAAGAATGTGTACCCGGGGAATCGTCGTTTTCTTCCGCCCACGCACACTCTAAGAAAGAAACATAAGCATTTCAATGGTGAGGCAGACAGCCGGTGTAAGCCTATCCGTCGTACTGGTGATGATGTATTTGATATGGTGAAGGATTTAAAAGTAATCTTTGGAAAGGATCCTGGTAGACAATCTGTCCCGAAGGACGATGTCGGACACGCACACATGTGGAAACAGAAATCTATATTTTGGGAGCTACCCTATTGGAAAGTCCTAGAGGTCCGCTCTGCAATTGACATGATGCACATGACGAAGAATCTTTGTGTGACGCTGCTAGGCTTCTTGGGCGTGTATGGGAAGAATAAAGATACACCGGAAGCACGACATGACCAACAATGTATGAAAGACCGAGACGGCATGCATCCAGAGTTGTTTGAAGGTACTGCCAGCTACGCTCTTATCAAAAAAGAGAAGGAAATCTTTTTTAAAGTCCTTTACAGTATCAAGGTCCCGTCTGGTTTCTCGTCAAACATAAAGAGAATAATAAATATGATAGAGAAAAAATTTCAAAATCTAAAGTCTCATGACTGCCACGTGCTTATGACACAGCTGCTTCCGATTGCATTGAGGGGACTCCTGCCAGAAAATGTTCGAGTACCCATTGTGAAGCTATGTGCATTTCTCAATGCAATTTTTCAGAAGGTAATCAGTCTAGATAGTCTACCAAGGTTACAGAAAGATGTGGTCCAATGTCTTGTTAGCTTCAAGTTGGTGTTCCCACCATCCTTCTTCAATATTATGACGCACCTCCTAGTTCACCTAGTCGAAGAGATTAACATTCTCAGTCATGTATTTCTATATAATATGTTCCCCTTTGATAGGTTCATGGAGTCTTAAAGAAATATGTTTATAACCGTGCTAGGCCAGAAGGAAGCATCTCAAAGGGATATGGAATAGAGGAGGTCATTGAGTTTTATGTTGACTTTTTGATGACCTTAAGCCCATCGGTATTACTGAATCACGACATGAGGGTAGACTGAGTGGAAAAGACATGCTAGGAAAGAAAACAAGGATATGTATGGACGAACATTCTCTCACTAAAGCATACTACACAGTTCTGCAAAGATCTTGTATTGAAGGCCTGATTGTTCCTAACGGTAGTCCCAAATATGTAAATGGGAGAGAGCCCACTTCACATCCAAAAGTATTCGCCAAAATAAGAAGATGTTGATCATCCACATTAATTGGCATGAGGCAAGATTTTGAATAATTCACTCTAAAACCAGTAGCCGTAGTAAACACCTGAAGAAGATCTTTAAGAGCCAACAACTGAGCAGGGCAAGCTTGAACAATAAGAAGCGTATCATCGGCATATTGTACTATAGGAAAATCATTTCCTGGGATTGGAAGTGGTGGTTTTAAAATGCCCTCATCAGCCAGCCGGTTAACCATGGACTGCAACATGTCAGCCCCAGCAACAAATAATATCGGAGATAATGGGTCACCTTGCCGTACACCTCTTTTGCAAGGTAATTTTTTCCCAAGGACTCCGTTAAGAAGAACCGAAGAAAATCCAGTGGAGAAAATCGATTGTACCCAGCCCAACCATCTTTCATCACAGCCCCAACACTTGAGGATTTCTAAAATAGCTTGGTGCTCGATCGTGTCAAATGCTTTGGAGAAGTCTAGTTTCAAGATGACAACCTCGTGCCGAGATTGCTTGCAATGATGAATATACTCATATGCCCATGCCACACAATCTTGGATCGTTCTAGTTTTTAGGAATCCATATTGGTTAACATGTACCAGATTCAGAATCTTGAGCTGCAGACGATTGGCCAAAAGTTTTGTGAGGATCTTCATGCTGATGTTCAGCAATGAGATCGGTCTATAGTCATTAGGACTTTCAGGTGAGTGCACCTTCGGTATAAGAGTGATAAAGGCATCATTGATACTATGTAGATTAACCGTTCCTTCCCAAAAATCATGACATAGTTGGTAAAAGTCGTATTTAATAATTGGCCAACATGTTTTAATAAAAAGGCTTGAGAATCCATCTGGACCAGGCGCTTTATCAATGGGTAGCTCATCAACAATTTTATCTATTTCATCAGTCGAGAAGGGAGCTGAGAGATCTTCCAAATTTTCAGCCGGTTGGATGTAGTCTGAGAACAAAAACGTAGAGTTAATGGGCGTAGAAAACCCCAAGCGATCTCTGTATGACTGCCAAAGAATGCCAGCCTTCTCATGATGTTCCACTGCAATTGATCCATCCTCACGAACTAG
This sequence comes from Avena sativa, assembly GCA_916181665.1. Classification (NCBI taxonomy): domain Eukaryota; kingdom Viridiplantae; phylum Streptophyta; class Magnoliopsida; order Poales; family Poaceae; genus Avena; species Avena sativa. The sequence goes on from OV702291.1 coordinate 31,054,466, forward strand.
AGATGAATTGAATTTTTCCTGTAGCGCATGGTGGCCATGGAATGAAAAAAAAGAGGTATTCTCGTTTCCAAACTTCGCCCATTTGGCTGTACACCTTTTTTTCCGGTACTCCCTTTTGCAGCTCAAGAGATGATGAAGACGTGCCTTAACTATGTCCCTGAAGTTCCATTCTGTGATATGTAGCACTCGTTGTTCTTCCAAACCATCCAGCATTAATATAATGGCATTACAGTTATCCACAATTTTATTTATGATTGAAATGCTAGTACTCCATTTCTTCAAGGCCTTACGAAGTAACTTGAATTTAGATGACAAACACTTGGCGCTGTCTCCTGGACAATGTATATCCCAAATTCTGCTAACAACATCCATAAACCCTGGCATTTTGACCCAATGATTTTCAAAACGAAAGACTTGCGCCTTGGGAATAGAAGTACCAACAGTGATAACACATGGTATGTGATCCGAGGTAGAGCGCGCTAAGGGATTTACTAATGTGTTAGGGTATTTAGCTGTCCATGCTAGAGATGTGAAGAACCAATCTATTTGCTCAAGTAGCGGATCAGACTGCATGTTGCTCCACGTGAAAGCTCTCCCCTTGATGGGCAGCTCGACAATGCCTAGATAGCTGATGATTTCATTAAACGTGGCCATGTCTGTGATATTTGCCTCAACTCTGTTTCGATTATCTGAATAACGATAAAAGTTGAAGTCTCCCACTAGCAGCCAAAGAGAATCATCAGTGATGTCAAGATGGAAAAGCCATGCAATAAAATTCTCTCTATCTATTCCTTCACAGGGCCCATAAATATTGGCCAAGATGAAATTGTCCGAAGATATGGTTGATTGGAAATGGACCACTAGACCAAACTTTTCTTGCAGAAGCACTTGGCCTGAGAACATGTTGCTCGTCCATAAGACTAAGATCCCTCCTGAGGCCCCATCAGATGGAACATAGGCATACTGATCAAAACGCCTGGGGGCGAAACCTTTAATGAAATTCATATTGAAATCCTCCTTTTTGGTCTCCTGTAGACACACAATGGAAGCCATACTTTCTTCGATTTTGTTATAATCTAAAGGCCACTTTTCAGCAGAATTCACACCACGGATATTCCAATTCAAAACACACCATGTTCTATTAACATACGAGGTTTGAGTAGCACGATTCATGAGAGCCAATAGAAATCCAACCAAAGAGCTCTCTTCAGATAAGTGTTGCAGTAAAGCAATAACTAATCTTTCCGCTCCTGCAGCAAACGCTCATCAGTGAGCTCTTCAGGGTCGATGAGGCATTCCTCCACCCCTAGTCGTTGCATTTCAGAAATCTGTAATGTGGCCGGAGGTATCGCCCTTGGTACCGAAGACGCCCTTCTTCGAGAAGGATGGTTAGGCAATTCATATGGATAACCATCATTATTATTGCGCGTACAACGACGAACTTCAGATTCCAACTTGGGTGTTGCATATTTCTTTCGACGACAACGTGCACGAGCTGGGACCGAAGGGCCAGCCACCTCAGATATATTGATCGACGCATAAGCAGATAACAGACTCAAATCATCCGAGGACTGTTCATTCAGAGCTGTAATTTCCACTTCCATGTTATCATTGCTCAGACCGTCACATTGAGTCACAAAACCCAGTGCCTCCATGTCCCCACTCCTTGCAGTCAAAAGGGGAAGATTATACATATCAGTTATCAGAGCTCCCTTGCAGGCCTACGTCAGAAACCTGACCAAGTTCAGGTAGTCTCTCGCCAACATCCAAAACCTGCAGTTGCGTGGTGCTTGGCGTCAGAAAGTTCAGCCCTTCACACAACAACACACATTCGTTATTTAGAGACATATTCCAAAAAATATCAGCCCACAACAACACAGGGAGATGATTTGTAAAGGAATTTGCACAAGAAAAATATCATCTCATGAAAATTAAATCTGGGCCTCGAAGTGGCATTATTGATAAACTCAAGAACTGCATGCATGGTCTTCAGAGGTATCAGCAAGAAATCCATCAGGCACAACAATCTCTGAACAAACAGTTCTAGCAGAAGAATACGAAGAATGATCCGAGACACCTTCAACCTCCATCAGCGGCAAATTTTCTCCTGGGATCAGGGAATTAGAAGATTGAGCTTTAACTGAATCCGAGAAATTCTTAACTTTCCAAACTTGGCGAAGAGTTAACTTCTTCCGCTCAGAACAGTCCCGTGCCATATGACCAATGTGTTTACAGAACTTGCAGCGCACCCCAATATCACAACCTTTGAATCTGTGGCCATGAGTCATGACCCAGACATTTTGAACAAAAAACCGGGGCCCATTTTGCAATATAATCCACTTTTTTTGCTTTATCTTGAGATTTCTGCGTGTCAGATTTTGGCATGCCAAGGGTCGATCTGACCCAGTCATCATCAGATGGTAAAGCGGAGATATGCATTGCCTCCAAAACTTCAGAATCAGAGTAACGAGCCTGCCTTAAATCCATAATATGGCCAAAAAAATCATGAGATGACATAGGCAAACCGTGATCCAATACACCTTTGACGTGATAATTTGAACCCCGAGAGACCAGCTTTCTGTTACACATCCCAGGCGGATTATTAGCCGCAATGGAAAAATCTAGGCTGCCCAATTTCAAAAAATCCAGAGGAACCTTAGAAACCGAAGTCTCCGTAATAAGCGGATCGACCGGACTAACTTCCCGGCGTTGACCCGTCGGCGAGAGAAACCCAAATTTAGACAGCTCAGATGAGATCTCAGCAGAAGCACCCTGTTTGAGAAGATCAAGTGGAGGTCTGATTGCCAAAGAACGTGCCGAAGGCCCCGGGACCGAGGCCATGCTGCAAGCAGGATCACGCCCAAGCTTTCTACTGACTGGAGACCATGAAGGATCCAGAACAACCTCTTTTCCTTTGATTAAATCCATAAAACATGGAGCATAAGGATCTCCTCGAAATAAACTAAATCGACAAAGAAAATCAGGCCAGGATCGTTAGCGCAGAGAATATATATAATGCCCAACCTTGCTAGATGCAAGAGAGAAACGGAAACGTTGATCGCTGAGTTGAATGACATGAAAACCAGCAGCATCTCCACCCAGACAACATTCCAGAGCCAGAGCTACTGATTCTTCCGTGAGAGCAAAAGAGGAGTAGGAGAAAGAAGCAACCAAAAAGAACTCCTTGGTTGAAGAGGACGGAGAAAAATGAACCGTAGATCTGAAACGGCGACGCACCTGAGCCGCCACTGTTCTCCCAGGAGAGAAATCCCAAAGGAGAAGCACATCCATGATGCACACACCTAAAGGTCTTCATGATCGCCGGCTAGAAGGAGATTGCCAACGAGGGTTGGGAGGGAGGGGCGGGTGGGAGATGAGAGGGCCATCGTTGAAAAAAGACTAATGTATGTAAACATAGAATCTATCCGACCTAATCATCATGAGATTCTTCGAAGCGACGAACTTTTGCAACGATGCTAACTTATGGATGAACACTTTATCATGATATTTTAGTGTGATGAATCATCTTATAATACTATCATTGCGATCTGGAGGGATATTTCATCCATTACTTGACTTATATAAGATTTTAAAATGGATAAAATGGTTGTATTTCATAGCCATCATGTCGCGAGAAGAAAACACCAAACTTGCAATATTGTGATGTAATAAAATCCTTCATAAAATGGAGTATAAACGGACATTTATTCAAGTCAAATTATCAACTCATGGTCATATTCATGGCATAGTTTACGATGATGTGCCAAATTATGCCTCGAAGTATAGCTTTCCGAGCAAAACAAAGTTGCAAAATAGAATTTTCTATTTTTTGTAAAGAAATTTCATTTTTGTATTTCTAAGTACCAAAATGGTATTTTTAAGCAAGTACAAAAAATATGGTCCAAAATAACACCACTTCAATTTACACTCAAAGTGTACCATATTTTGTGACAAAAAAGAGTGTACCTTATTTCATTAAAAACATCCAAATCCTTTAATCAAGCTAACTAGCTACTTTCGCACGTATAAATAACCTTATGCTGTTTCCCAAAAGTAATTTAAATTTAAATTCAAGTGTGTTATAATTTGCTACAAGAAAATCACAAAAATATTAGGTACATGAGTGGTCATTATATGGAAGAATGAGTGATATTTTTGATAGATTTAACACCTTGCTCTGAGCCATTCCGGCCATTTTGACTTTCAAAAATGGAACAAAACTTCAAAAAAATGCATTCTTCTTCATGGAGTCCTATATGTACACTGTTGCATGAAAAAAAATGCACCGCACTTTCAATGTGACAATTAAAAAAATCCGTCACAAAATATGCTATCATGTACAAAGATTCATCACTTTCAAGCCAAATAACCAAGATCATGGTCATATATGTGGTATAGCTTATTATACTGTGCCAAAATTTAACATAGAGGTGAATCTTGTCATTACAAGCAATGTTGTCTAATAGAGTTTCCCAGTTTTTTGTACACAGAACATTTTCTATTTTCTAAGTGTTAAAATATGGTTTTTTGTGAAGTAAGTACAAGAATATGGTGCAAAATAATACCAGCCCAAATTTTCACAAAAATTAGTCCAAATTGATGGTTAATTTCATTTTTAATTAATTTTCAAGCTTTCTAACTATTTTCACACATTTAAATAATTTTTTGCTGATTTTCCAAAATTAATTCAAATTTGAGCTGCAGGTGCGTTATTGCTTGGTCCTAAAACTTCACAATATACTTTTTAGATACAAAAGCATTAATTAATAGAATAATGACTGAGTTTGAAAGATTCGCTCAGTTATTATAAATTTGTCACGGCGATCAATTTGGCCCCGTTTTAAAAACAAAAAGGAATAAAATTAAAAATTGCGACTGCTCTTTTTTCACCCAAAGTAACCAATTATTGCTGACTTTTTTTTACAGAAAGTACACAAAAGTTTCCTATTTTCAATCATGGGCAATTAACCTTATTTTAGTCGATGTTCCTTAATCATATGTGAAGTATCGCACAGTTCGAGTTAAGCTAAACATCTTGAAGGTCGCACGCAGCAGAGCACCTAGGTGTCAAGTGGGATCCCATCAAAGTCCTACTTCTAATTCATTTGGCACTTCTAACCTTAGGAATATGTACAAATAGGGTTTTATATGTGCTGTAAGGATCTTTGTGACGCACAGATATCATACTGCCCCATGTGTGATTGAGACTATAAGGTCTGAAATGTACCAGTGCAACCCGTTCAGGTCGACCTGAAAAGCATATGTAATTGGAAAATAAATTCGCAAGGTGCAAAAATCTGAGCAATACGTTTTTTCATTTCCTTGTGAAAGAGTATGAGTTTGGCGGAATATGATGAATATATTATTAAGCCTCATGGGCGAGTATATATAGACGTACAAGAGATTATCTTGGAGTATAAGTCAAGTTAGGATTGTACGTAAATAGATCTTAACTCTATCTAAACTACCATAACAACCGTATATGTCTAATATTGTAACACTCCCTAGCAGTCGTAGCGGTAGCGTCGTGAACATCTGAAACGTCGCGGACGGTCAGACTGGAGATAAACCGAAGGAGCATCTACTAGGATGACATCCCCCCGTTGTCCGAAAAGGAACATCGTGGCCGGTAACTCGTCGCGGTAGCTTGGACTGTAGAGGAAGCTGGTGAGATGCTCAAGCGAGGTGATAGCCTTTGTGCTGATGTCGAGAGAGTCGAGAGCTTGAGGCGGTGCCGAGGTCGGGTATCCGTTGCAAGGGGTCGCTATGGTCGATATCGTGGTCGGGGATGTCGGTGTCGAGGTAGCCGCATGCGCATAGTGCCCGAGGAGGATGACGGAGACGCATCGAGGAAGTCATCGTGGGGCCGCGACAGCTTGCCGAGGGTCCGTGGAGGCTTGTCGTGGGGCCGTGATAGCTTGCCGAGGGGTGTCGATGCCGAAGTCGATGCAGTCCGAGCCGTCGAGGAAGAGGTGCGGCCAAGAACACACACTCTGGTTTTGCCAGAACCGAGTACGCAAATAAGAGCTTATCGGTGATGCGGTCGAGGTAGTCGTAGAGGAAGGTGTCGATGCTGAAGAAGACTTTGTCGAGGCAGACGAAGACAAGGCGCAATTTGAGATTGCCAGGCTCGGGGACGCGTCGGGGACGAAGGCACCTACCGATGTTACCAATATCGGGCACGCAAGGGCAGGGACTGTTGGGTTCGCAATATAGAAAACAAAAAATTCCCTACGAGGGGAACTATTATACGCCAAGATCTATGTACTAGATACAAGCAACGGGTGGATATACATCCATAGAGATCATACCCTTGAAGACCGACAAAGTGTAACGAGATTTGACTCGTGGATGATGTAGTCGTTCGCTTGTCAATCTCAAGATCGTGTGGAAGTCCTAGCGCCATAAATCAGCAGCGCATCCGTGCTCGCACACACGTTCAGGCCACGAAACAACCTCTACCACCTTTCTCCAGTGATGCAACGGAAGCAGCAACTCCTTTCAGACGAAATGCTACTGGGAACATGTATCTCGCTAATCCGAGACCATGGGAAATAATTCTAGACTAGGAGAGAGATTCTTCACAAGGAGGTGTGAGTGAGAAGGAGTGAGAGGGTGGCATCCCCTCCCATGGAAGGTGGCCATGGAGGAGCCCCTCCACCTCCTCTCATTCATGTGGTGAAGCTCCACTCACATAAATATGGCCCTCCATTTTCTCCACTCAAAATCCTACTCAAAATGCATTATATTTTTACCAAATTTAATACAACTATCATTTAATAAAACTCTTATATTTATTTTATTCAGAATTTTTTAATTACTTTAATTAACAAACATTCACATAAAATCCCCTGCAATATTTCAATATCACATGCAAAACCAATTTCAGCAATTTCACCCAAAACAATTTTGGTGTCCATTGAAATAATTCTAACGCTTTGCAATTCTTTAGTCTAGAACATATTTGCTCCAAATGGTGTTGGTATCCCTTAAGTGTGTCACCCTACGGTTCACGAATAATGCAGACATGATAGATACCATTCTTGGATCAATAATCGTAAGTGAGACCTGGAGATCCATACTAACTCCCGCACATTCAACGATGACTTCTTGTGATCGTGAGAACTTTTAATGCTAGTAACTAAATTCCTTTGTCTCGTGATATATTACATGTTCGAGATTCGATCATCGGTATCTCAATACCTATTTTGATCTTGTTGCCGACATGCACTGTTTTCTTGTTCTCGTGATAACATTCTAGTGATCACATCACTTGCTTGCAAGCTATCTTAATGTGATATCACCGAGAGGGCCTAGAGTATATATATCCGTCATCGGGATGGACAAATCTCACTCTTGATCCATGAGCCTCTACATAACACCTTCATAGCACTGAACCCACCTTTATAATCACCCTTTCAAGGTGTGATGTTTCATGTTATCAAGATACTCTTCCAGTGTTAGTGATTGGCATGATCCCATGGTCTAAGGACTAGGATTACTTCGTATGATGTTATAGCAATATAAATACAATGACTTTGATTGTAATGCTATACTTCAGATGAATGTCCATCACATCATTCCACTAATGTTGTGACCTCGTAATTAACAACATCCAATGTCCATGATCAGGAAACCTTGATCATCTTGTTAATAAACGAGCTAGTTTATGAGAGAGGCATAACTAAGAACTTTATTTTTGTTTATTAAACACACATGTATTAATGTTTCCGTATTAATACAATTATAGCATGCAAAATAAACATCTATCATATACTTGGAATACATATAATAACAACTTTATTATTGCCCTTCGGGCATATTCCCTTCAGTCTACCACTTACACTAGAGACAATAATCTAGTTACATAGTGATAAATCTAACACCCATGGAGTTCTGGTGCTAGGGAGAACTTTAGTCAACATATCTGCTACATTGAGATCCGTGTGTACTTTACAAATCTTTATATCTCCATCCTTGACATGCTCGCAGATGGAGTGAAACCGGCACTTAATATGCTTGGAATTCTTGTGAGACCTTGGTTCCTTGGCGTTGGCTATAGCTCCATTGTTGTCACAATAGATCACCACTGGGTCCAACACACTCGGAACACACCTAGTTTGGTGATGAACTCCTTCATCCAAACCTCTTCCTGCGCTTCTTCTGAAGCAGCAATATATTCCACCTTCGTTGTCGATCTTGTCATCATAGGTTGTTTGGAGCTACTCCAACGAACTGCTTCTTCGTTCATGCGAAATAAGTTTCTGGATTGAGACTTAGAGTCATCCGGATCGGTGTCAAATCTGGCGTCGACATAACAATTAGCAACCAGCTCTTCTTCACCTCCGTATACAAGAAACATTTCCTTAGTTCTTCTTTAGTACTTAAGGATAATGTTTACCGCTATCCAGTGTTCCAAACCTAAATCAGATTGGTACCTACTAGTCAAACTAATAACATGTGTCACATCCGGTCTTGTACATAGCATGGCGTACATTATAGAGCCTATGGCTGAAGCATAGGGGATCTTATCCATTATCTCTCTTTCTTCCGCCGTAGCCGGACTTTGAGTCTTACTCAATGTATTGCCTTGCAACATAGGTAAGTACCCCTTCTTACTTTCGTCCATTTTAAACTTCTTTAAAATCTTATCAAGGTATGTACTTTGCGATAGCCCTATTAGGCGCCTTGATCTATCTCTATAGATCTTAATGCATAATATATATGATGCTTCACCAAGGTCCTTCATCGAAGTTTTGCTGTTTAGATAACTTTTAACACTGTTTAAAAGATCTATATCATTTCCAATGAGTAATATGTCATCCACATATAATATTATAAATGCCACATTGCTCCCACTCACTTTCTTGTAAATAAAAGCCTCTCCATAAGTTTGGACAAATCCAAACTCTTTGATCACCTCATCAAAGCAGAGATTCCAACTCCAGGATGCTTGCTTCAGTCCATATATGGATCATTGAAGCTTGAGCTTACGACTATACTGAAGAGGAGAATACGGTCATCGCAAAGGCCCAAACGAAATAGTGGTTTGATAGCCTCAAGCGGCTGAAAGAGCCACAGTTCCCCAGCACTAAAGAAGAAAAAGCCAAAGTGCAAAAAAATTGTAGACCCTTCATCAACCCGAGCCAAGGCTGTCATCAGACTATGACCGCTCTATTGTCAAGTCACATCAGTCAATGGTTTGTTCAAAGAGCACTAGTGCAAGCGGGAATTCAGTTCCCTAGCTCGGTTTATAGAAAAACAAGGAATGCCCCCCGCTCAAAGTGATTTTCGATACCATGGTGGAGTCGAGCAAAGCTGCCAACGAGCAGTATGATCCAGAAATTGTTGCACTGTATGGAGAAGCGGCCGCTGCTCAAGGTATGACTATTTCTTAGTACTTAGACCAGTTAGATTTCCCCGTGGCTGAGGAAGCATACAAATACGAGCACGGGAAATCTCTCGTTAGACCTGAGGATGTCAAGTATCTACCAACAAAAATGCGAAGATTGCATAATTGGTACATTAAATCCACAAAGGAAGGGGCAAACTGGATAGTGATCGGAGTTCGAAACAAGCATTATGGGCATGGAGATGCCCAGATACTGATTGAATTTCCAGAAAACTACATCAGTTTTTCAATCAAGACACCCTCAACAAATATTAGTCAGTGCCTATTGTCTGTAAGTATTATTTGTCTAATAATTAAGTCTCTAGTTAGCTCACCTTGTTTATATCGCATGTATAATCATACTCACTATATTATGCAGACTGAAGATTCTCGAATGCAGAAGAGGACAAATCTATGACATTGGGTTCATTGACCCATATTGGGTTCATGAACTTACTGTCAAACTTAATCCCAAGGACACAGAGGATAAAATTGTAATGGCTCTAAGGTTTCAAGAAACCAAAAGGGAAATATTATTACCTTACAACTTCGAGTGAGTGTTATTGTCTTGTACACATTCTATTTCGCTTACTTGATGTTAAGTGTATAATTGATGAGTTATGCATGCGCAGATTTCATTATATTTTGCTAATCATTCAACCTGACAATGGAGTAGTACAAGTCATGGACTCTAAACGTAAACCCCTTGAGAAGTGGGCCCCCATGCAGGATATGCTCTAGCGGTAATTTCAGTCATTATGACACTATATCGGCAACTTTCATTCATTTACTGATATCAAGTAATTAATAACTCAGTTTATTCATTTTCTTTATCGGGCAGCGCTTGGAAACGATTCACCAACAAGGCTAAGGGTGCCTGGAAAGAGAATCTTACATTTAAACCACTAAATGTAAGTAATACTAGCTAGATCCGCGCATCTCTTTGATTCTAGTTTCGATACCATTACCATGCTTAATTATTATTATTTTGATTGAACTTTGTTCTCGTAAAGTGTCTGAGGCAGGCAGACGGAAATAACTTATGTGGATACTATGTCTGCGAGTTCATTCATCAGACGACCTATGAGAAGGCCAGAAATTTAGAACAACTTCAAGTATGTAAACAATATTCAGAAATTTGTTGTATTACCATCAATTATGTTTAGTTCCATTCATATATGTTGACTCGTTCTTTTAAATTAGATCGAACGGTTGCGGGACCATCTTCTACCAAAAGATCGCATACAAGCAATCCAATAGGAAATTGCGGGATTCTTAGATGCAGAGCTCCTAGATCCAAAAGGAGAATACTATCGGAAGATTATGATAATGTAATAGGGATCATAAAAGACTTTATATTGTATATATGCATGAATGTAATATATTCGATACTTGCTGTGTAATATAATCGAGAGATGTTTTGTAATATAATGGTTCCCTCCAGGTAAATGACACTTACCCTAGCACTATGTTGTGAGGAATGCTCGTCCTCATAGTAGATCAACCTCGCATCATCTACTATGAGGACGAGCATTCCTCACAACATAGTGTTGCAGTAAGTGTCACAAAATAAATGTTGCCCCAAACACAAAAAGGAAATACATAAAGGTGAAGGAAATATGCCCTGAGAGGCAATAATAAAGTTGTTATTATGTATTCCTTGTATATGATAGATGTTTATTTTGCATACTATAATTGTATTGATAGGAAACATCAATACATGTGTGTTTAATAAACAAAAAGGGTTTCTAGTCATGCCTCTCTTATAGACTAGCTTGTTGATTAACAGGATGATCAAGGTTTCCTGATCATGGACATTGGATGTTGTTAATAACAAGGTCACACCATTGGTGGAATGATGTGATGAACATTCATCCGAAGTATAGCATTACGATCAAGTCATTGTGTTTATATTGCTATAACATCATACGAAGTAATCTTTATCCTTAGACCATGAGATCATGTTAATTGCTAACACCGGAAGAGTATCTTGATAACATCAAACGTCACACCGTAACAGGGTGACTATAAAGATGGGTTCAGTGCTATGAAGGTGTTATGTTGAGGCTCATGGATCAAGAGTGGAATTTGTCAATCCAGATGATGGATAGATATACTCTGGTCCCTCTCGGTGATATCACATTAGGATAACTTGCAAGCAAGTGATGTGATCACTAGAATGTTATATCACGGGAACGAGAAAAGAGTGCATGTCGGTAACGAGATCAAACTAGGTATGGAGATACGGATGATCGAATCTCGGACATGTAATATATCGAGAGACAAGGGATTTAGTTACAAGCGTTAAAGGTTCTCACGATCACAGGAGTCATCGTTGAATGTGTAGGAGTCAGTACGGATCTCCAGGTCCCACTGCTGATTATTGATCGGAGAAGGGTCTCGATCATGTCTACATTATTCGCGAACCGTAGGGTGGCACACTTAAGAGTTACCGGACACCATTTTGGAGCACATATGTTTCAGACGAAAGAATTGCAAAGCGCAGGAATTGTTTCAATAGAAACCGGAAATTGTTTTGGGTGAAATTGCAGAAGGTGGTTCTGCATGTGATATTGAAATATTGCAAGGGGCTATATGTGAATGTTTGTTAATTAAAGTAATTAACAAAATTCTGAATAAATTTAATAAAAGAGTTTTATTAAATGAGAGAGCATTAAATTTGGGGAAACTTAATGCATTTAAAGTGGAGACTTTAAAAGGGAATGTGAAGAGGCATTTTAATGTGGAGGAGTTACCACCACATGAATGGGGGAGGTGAGGGGTCACCCCCCCATGCGTCGGCCATGGAGAGAGGGGGCACCCCGCCTCCTCCTATAAAAGGCCACCCATTCCCTCCTTCATCCTCACACCTCGTTGTGAAGGATCTCTCTCCCCCTCTAGAATTATTCCCCCATGGTCTCGGATTAGCGAGATACATGTTCCCGGTGGCATTTCGTCTGGAAGGAGTTGCTGCTTCCGCTGGATCGCTGGAGCGAGGAGGTGGAGGTTGTCCGGTGGCTTGAACGTGTGTGCGAGTGCGGATGTGCTGCTGAGTTGCGGCGCTCGGACTTCCTCACGATCTTGAGATCGGCAAGTGTACGACTACATCAACCACGAGTTCCTACTCGTGAACAAAGCTCGTTGTCTTCGAGGTTAAGTTCTCTATGGATGTATGTCCACCCGTTTGCTTTGTACATAGTAGATAGATCTTGGCGTGTAGTTCACACCGTAGGAAAAAATTTGTTTTCTATGTTGCGGACCCAACAGTGGTATCAGAGCCTGATCTATGCGTAGGTGCTTTGCACGGGTAGTACACATATGTTTATATGTGGGCGATGATGATCATGTTATTGCATCTTCTATGTACTTTGGATATTGGTGGCATAGTGGGATGAAGCGGCGCGGACCAACCTTACATGTCATCGTACATGAGACCGGTTCCACGATTGACATGCAACTTTTTTTGCATAAGTGGCTGGCGGGTGTCTGTCTCTCCTACTATAGTCAATATCTGATTTACAACGAGTTGCTAATAACTTGGTTATCCTCGTTGTGGTTCATGTTCGTAGGTTAGACAGGTTCTATCTCCGAAAGCCCTAAGCCACGTAAAACTTGCAATTGATAAATTAGAGGCGTCTAGTTTAGATCGTTGCTGGGCTAGTGTTTTGATATGGTATTGTTGTAAGTAGATGTATAATAGATACTCTTACAACTCACTTAACGTGTAAGTTCCATAGACCTTGGCCTTACACACAAGGAATGATAGAGATCATACCACGATGCAAATGATAGAGATCAAATGCATGGACCATATCACCTCACTTCACACATTAGATGTTAGCATCTTATACTGCTAGTTTGGCGCGTTTGGTAGCATTATAAGATGATCCCTCATTTAGATATCAAGATAAAATGTGTTCTTCCTTAAGTATGCACCGTTTTGTGGATCGTGTTTTGAGGCATCACGTGATGATCGGGTGTTTTCAACTCTACGCTTTCATACAACGGGTGTAAGACAGTTTTACACACGCAAATACTAAGGTTCTTACTTGACGAGCCTAGCATGTACAGACATGGCCTCGGAACACGGACCGAAAGGTTAAGCATGAGTCATATAGTTGATATGATGCCCATATAGATGCTCGCCTTTGAAGCTACACCGACTCACGTGATGATCGGACTTGGTGTAGTGGATTTGGTTCATGTAATCACCAAAAGGACACGAGGGATGACGTTTTTGAGTGGGAGTTCATTAGTAATTTGGATTAGTCCAACTCAATCTATCATAAACTTAGTCTAAATATACTTTACAAATTCTGTTGTAGATGGCACCACCTGCTTTTAATTTCAATGTGTTCATGGAGAAAGAGAAACTTGCTGCGAATGGTAGCAACTTCACCAACTGGGCTATGAATTTGAGGATTCTCCTCACTGCTGCACAAAAGCAATATGTGCTAGATGCGCCGCTAGGCCCCCCACCAGCTCCTAATGCCCCTGACGAGGAAAAGAACGTCTATATAACTCGTCAGGAGGACCACACCTTAGTTCATTGCGGCATACTGTATGGGCTAGAGCCAGAACTTCGAAAGCGTTTCGAAAATGGCAATGCCTTTGATACCATGGGAGAATTGAAAATGATTTTCGATACCCATGCTGCCATAGAGAGTTATAATGCTACAGAAAAGTTCTTTAGCTGCATGATGGAGGAAAACAGCTCCGTTAGTGAGCACGTACTCAAAATGTCTGGGTACGCCGATAAGTTTGTGTCCTTGGGAATAACGATTCCCATTGACTTAGGCATACATCATGTTCTCCAATCTCTGCCACCTAGCTACAAGAGCTTCGTGATGAACTATAATATGCAGGGCATGAAGAAGTCTCTTCTCGAGCTTCTGTCAATGCTTAAGACTACAGAAGTGGAGATTAGGAAAGAACATCAAGTGTTGATGATCAATAGGACCACCGGTTTCAAGAAGGACAAGAAAGGCAAGCACAAGGGAAAGAAGGGTGGCAAGTCTGTTGCCACGCCTGAAAAGAAACCCCGAGCTGGCCCTAAGTCTGACACCGAGTGCTACTATTGCAAGGAGACTGGCCATTGGAAGCGCAACTGCCCCAAGTATTTGGCGGACAAGAAGTAAGGCAAGGCAAACAAAGGTATATGTGATATACATGTTATTGATGTGTACTTGACTAGTACTCGCAGTAGCACCTGGGTATTTGATATGGGATCGGTTGCTAATATATGTAACTCGGTTCAGGGGCTGCGGAACAAGCGACAGCTAGCAAGGGATGAGGTCTCGATGCGAGTCGGCAATGGATCAAGAGTTGATGTGATCGCCGTTGGAATGCTGCCTCTCCATATGCCATCGGGATTAGTTATAAACCTAAATAATTGTTATTTGGTGCCTGCACTGAGCATGAACATTGTATCCGGATCGTGTTTGATGCAAAGTGGTTATTCATTTAAGTCTGAAAACAATGGTTGTTCGATTTATATGAATAATATCTTTTATGGTCATGCACCTATGATGAATGGTTTATTTCTGTTGGATCTCGATAGCAGTATTACGCATATTCATATTGTTGATGCTAAAAGGATTAAACTTGATAATGATATATCTACATATATGTGGCACTGCCGTCTAGGTCATATTGGTGTTAAACGCATGAAGAAACTCCATTCTGATGGACTTTTGGAATCACTTGATTTTGAATCATTTGATACATGTGAGCCATGCCTTATGGGAAAGATGACTAGAACGAGAACGCCGTTTTCCGGTTCAATGGAACGGGCGACAGATCTATTGGAAATCATACATACTGATGTGTGTGGACCAATGAGTGTGTCGGCGCGAGGTGGATATCGTTATTTTGTTACTTTCACGGATGATTTGAGTAGATATGGGTATATCTATTTGATGAAACACAAGTCTGAAACTTTTGAAAAGTTCAAAGAATTTCAGAATGAAGTGGAAAATCATCGTAACAGAAAGATCAAATTTCTGTGGTCCGACCGTGGAGGAGAGTATCTTAGTTACGAGTTTAGCACACATATGAAAGACTGTGGAATAGTTTCACAACTCACGCCTGCCGGAACACCACAACGTAATGGTGTGTCAGAACGTCATAATCATACTTTATTGGATATGGTTCGATCTATGATGTCTCTGACTGACTTGCCACTGTCATTTTGGAGTTATGCACTGGAAACAACTGCATTCACTTTAAATCGGGCACCATCTAAATCCGTTGAAACGACACCGTATGAATTATGGTTTGGAAACAAACCTAAGCTGTCATTTCTTAAGGTTTGGGGATGCGATGTTTATGTGAAGAAACTTCAACCGGATAAACTCGAACCCAAAGCGGAAAAATGCGTCTTCATAGGATACCCTAAGGAAACGATTGGGTATACCTTCTATCACAGATCCGAGGGCAAGGTCTTTGTTGCCAAGAATGGATCCTTTCTTGAGAAGGAGTTTCTCGCGAAAGGTGTGAGTAGCCGGAAGGTAGAACTCGAAGAGGTTATTGAACCTTCTCTTCATGAAATGGCGAGTAGCGCAGCTCCAGAAGTTGTTTCGGAGTTGACTTCACCTAATGAAGAGAGAGCTAATGATATTGATCATGAAACTCCGAAAGAGGACACTACCGAACCTCGCAGGTCAAGCAGGACACGTGCAGCTCCTGAACTGTACGGCAATCCTATTATGAATTTCATGATTGATGAAATGGATGACCCTGTGACATATGAAGAAGCGATGATGAGCCCGGATTCCAACAAATGGCTAGAAGCCATGAAATCCGAGATGGAATCCATGTACGAGAACCAAGTTTGGAACTTGGTGGACTTACCTCACGACCGAAAGGCCGTTGAGAATAAATGGATTTTCAAAAGGAAAACTAATGCTGATGGTAATGTGACCATCTATAAGGCTCGACTTGTCGCAAAGGGGTTTCAACAAATTCAAGGAGTTGACTACGATGAGACATTCTCTCCCGTAGCGATGCTTAAGTCGGTTAGGATTATGTTAGCAATTGCTCCATATTTCGATTATGAAATATGGCAGATGGATGTCAAAACTACGTTCCTCAATGGTAATATTGAAGAAGAGTTGTATATGATACAACCTAAGGGTTTTGTCGATCCTAAGGATGCTAATAAGGTGTGCAAACTTCAGCGATCCATCTATGGACTGAAGCAAGCATCACGAAGTTGGAATCTCCGCTTTGATGAGGTGATCAAAGAGTTTGGATTTGTCCAAACTTATGGAGAGGCTTGTATTTACAAGAAAGTGAGTGGGAGCAATGTGGCATTTCTGATATTATATGTGGATGACATATTATTGATTGGAAATGATTTAGATCTTTTAAACAGTGTTAAAAGTTATCTAAACAACAAATTTTCGATGAAGGACCTTGGTGAAGCTTCATATATATTAGGCATTAAAATCTATAGAGATAGATCAAGACGCCTAATTGGGATATCGCAGAGTACATACCTTGATAAGATATTAAAGAAGTTTAATATGGACGGAAGTAAGAAGGGGCTCTTACCTATGTTGCAAGGCAAGACATTGAGTAAGACTCAAAGTCCGGCTACGGCGAAAGAAAGAGAGATAATGGATAAGATCCCCTATGCCTCAGCCATAGGCTCTATAATGTATGCCATGCTATGTACAAGACCGGATGTGGCACATGCTATTAGTTTGACTAGTAGGTACCAATCTGATCTAGGTTCAGAACACTGGATAGCGGTCAAGAATATCCTTAAGTACTTGAGAAGAACTAAGGATATGTTTCTTATATACGGAGGTGAAGAAGAGCTAGTTGCTAAGTGTTATGTCGATGCTAGCTTTGACACTCTAAGTCTCAATACGGATACGTATTTCTCTTGAACGGAGCAGCAGTTAGTTGGAAGAGCTCCAAACAACCTGTGGTGGCTGGATCAACAACAGAGGCAGAATATGTTGTTGCTTCAGAAGCAGCGCAGGAAGCGGTTTGGATGAAGGAGTTCATAACGTAACTGGGTGTGGTTCCTAGTGCGTTGGACCCGATGGTGATCTATTGTGACAACAATGGAGCCATAGCCAACGCAAAGGAACCAAGGTCTCACAAGAATTCCAAGCATATTAAGCGCCGGTTTCACTCCATCCGCGAGCATGTCAAGGATGGAGATATAAAGATTTGTAAAGTGCACACAGACCTGAATGTAGCAGATCCGTTGACTAAAGTACTCCCTAGGGCAAAACATGATCAACACCAGAACTCCATGGGTGTTAGATTTATCACTATGTGAACTAGATTATTGTCTCTAGTGCAAGTGGGAGACTGAAGGAAATATGCCCTGAGTGGCAATAATAAAGTTGTTATTATGTATTCCTTGTATATGATAGATGTTTATTTTGCATGCTATAATTGTATTAATAGGAAACATCAATACATGTGTGTTTAATAAACAAAAAGGGTTCCTAGTCATGCCTCTCTTATAGACTAGCTTGTTGATTAACAGGATGATCAAGGTTTCCTGATCATGGACATTGGATGTTGTTAATAACAAGGTCACACCATTGGTGGAATGATGTGATGAACATTCATCCGAAGTATAGCATTACGATCAAGTCATTGTGTTTATATTGCTATAACATCATACGAAGTAATCTTTATCCTTAGACCATGAGATCATGTTAATTGCTAACACCGGAAGAGTATCTTGATAACATCAAACGTCACACCGTAACAGGGTGACTATAAAGATGGGTTCAGTGCTACGAAGGTGTTATGTTGAGGCTCATGGATCAAGAGTGGAATTTGTCAATCCAGATGATGGATAGATATACTCTGGGCCCTCTCGGTGATATCACATTAGGATAGCTTGCAAGCAAGTGATGTGATCACTAGAATGTTATATCACGGGAACGAGAAAAGAGTGCATGTCGGTAACAAGATCAAACTAGGTATGGAGATACCGATGATCGAATCTCGGACATGTAATATATCGAGAGACAAAGGGATTTAGTTACAAGCGTTAAAGGTTCTCACGATCACAGGAGTCATCGTTGAATGTGTAGGAGTCAGTACGGATCTCCAGGTCCCGCTGCTGATTATTGATCGGAGAAGGGTCTCGATCATGTCTACATTATTCGCGAACCGTAGGGTGGCACACTTAAGAGTTACCGGACACCATTTTGGAGCACATATGTTTTAGACGAAAGAATTGCAAAGCGCAGGAATTGTTTCAATAGAAACCGGAAATTGTTTCGGGTGAAATTGCAGAAGGTGGTTCTGCATGTGATATTGAAATATTGCAAGGGCTATATGTGAATGTTTGTTAATTAAAGTAATTAACAAAATTCTGAATAAATTTAATAAAAGAGTTTTATTAAATGAGAGAGCATTAAATTGGGAGAAACTTAATGCATTTAAAGTAGAGACTTTAAAAGGGAATGTGAAGAGGCATTTTAATGTGGAGGAGTTACCACCACATGAATGGGAGAGGTGAGGGGTCACCCCCGCCATGCGCCGGCCATGGAGAGAGGGTGCACCCCCCCCTCCTCCTATAAAAGGCCACCCATTCCCTCCGTCATCCTCACACCTCCTTGTGAAGGATCTCTCTCCCCCTCTAGAATTATTCCCCCATGGTCTCGGATTAGCGAGATACATGTTCCCGGTGGCATTTCGTCTGGAAGGAGTTGCTGCTTCCGCTGGATCGCTGGAGCGAGGAGGTGAGGTTGTCCGGTGGCTTGAACGTGTGTGCGAGTGCGGATGCGCTGCTGAGTTGCGGCGCTCGGACTTCCTCACGATCTTGAGATCGGCAAGTGTACGACTACATCAACCACGAGTTCCTACTCGTTAACAAAGCTCATTGTCTTCGAGGGTAAGTTATCTATGGATGTATGTCCACCCGTTTGCTTTGTACCTAGTAGATAGATCTTGGCGTGTAGTTCACACCGTAGGAAAATTTTTGTTTTCTATGCTGCAGCCCCAACAAAAGGGGAAACAAAATAAATGAAAATATAAAATAAAATTCTCTTTCGCGTCACAAAAAATGCCCAAAATGCTGCCGCGGCATAGACCCTTAGATTCCTGTTCAAATTACGAACCGGGACAAATGCCCCCCGTGTGACAGCCAGCGGCCACGTGGACCACCCTTTTGTCCCAGTTCGTAGCCCAACCGGGACTATAGGGTTGGGGCTTTAGTCCCGATTGCCCCGTCCCGGTTGGGCAACCGGGACTAAAGACCTTTACAAACCGGGACAAA
Source organism: Avena sativa (assembly GCA_916181665.1). Classification (NCBI taxonomy): domain Eukaryota; kingdom Viridiplantae; phylum Streptophyta; class Magnoliopsida; order Poales; family Poaceae; genus Avena; species Avena sativa. The sequence continues at coordinate 31,074,115 of OV702291.1, forward strand.
TTGCCCGTTTTCCACTAGTGGTACGGTTCGCGAATAGTGTAGACATGATCAAGACCATTCTCGGATCAATAATCAGAAGCGGGACCTGGAGTTCCATACCGACTCCCACGCAGTCAACGATGACTTCTTATGATCGTGAGAACCTTTAAAGCTAGTAACTAAACCATTTGTCTTGTGATATATTACATGTCCGAGATTCGAATATTGGTATCTCCATACCCAGTTTGATCGTTTTGCCGACATGCACTCTTTTCACATTCCCGTGATATAACATTCTAGTGATCACATCACTTGTTTGCAAGCTATCTCAATGTGATATCACCAAGAGGGCCCACAGTATATTGATCCGTCATCGGGATGAACAAATCCCACTCTTGATCCATGAGCCTCTACATAACACCTTCGTAGCACTAAACCCACCTTTATAATCACCCTTTCACAGTGTGACGTTTGATGTTATCAAGATACTCTTCCAGTGTTACTGATTGACATGATCTCATGGTCTAAGGACTAGGATTACTTCGTATGATGTTATAGCAATATAAACATAATGAATTTGATTGTAATGCTATACTTCGGATGAATGTCCATCACATCATTCCACTAATGTTGTGACCTTGTTATTAACAACATCTAATGTCCATGATCAAGAAACCTTGATCATCTTTATAATCAACGAGCTAGTTTATGAGAGAGGCATTACTACGAACTTTCTTTTTTGTTTATTAAACACACATGTATTAACGTTTCCATATTAATACAATTATATCATGCCAAATAAACATCTATCATATACTTGGAATGAAGGGAATATGCCCGAGAGGCAATAATAAAGTGGTTATTATCTTATTCCATGTTTATGATAAATGTTTATTTTACATGCTAGAATTGTATTGATCGGAAACATCAATACATGTGTGTTTAATAAACAAAAAGGGTTCCTAGTTATGCCTCTCTTATAGACTAGCTTGTTGATTAACAAGATGATCAAGATTTCCTGATCATGGACATTGGATGTTGTTAATAACAAGGTCACACCATTGGTGGAATGATGTGATGAACATTCATCCGAAGTATAGCATTACGATCAAAGTCATTATGTTTATATTGCTATAACATCATATGAAGTAATCTTTATCCTTAGACCATGAGATCATGTTAATTGCTAACACCGGAAGAGTATCTTGATAACATCAAACGTCACACCGTAACAGGGTGACTATAAAGGTGGGTTCAGTGCTATGAAGGTGTTATGTTGAGGCTCATGGATCAAGATTGGGATTTGTCCATCCCGATGACGGATAGATATACTCTGGGCCCTCTCGGTGATATCACATTGAAATAGCTTGCAAGCAAGTGATCTGATCACTAGAATGTTATATCACGGGAACGAGAAAAGAGTGCATGTCGGTAACGAGATCAAACTAGGTATGGAGATACCGATGATCGAATCTCGGACATGTAATATATCGCGGGACAAAGGGATTTAGTTACTAGCGTTAAAGGTTCTCACGATCATAGAAGTCATCGTTGAATGTGTAGGAGTTAGTATGGATCTCCAGGTCCGGCTGCTGATTATTGATCGGAGAGGGGTCTCGATCATGTCTGCATTATTCGCGAACCGTAGGGTGACACACGTAAGGGATACCGACACCATTTGGAGCAAATATGTTTCAGATAAAGATTTAAGAAAGCGCTGGAATTATTTCAATAGACACCGAAACTGTTTCGGGTGAAATTGCTGAAATTGGTTCTGCATGTAATATTGAAATGTTGCAGGGGGTTTATGTGAATGTTTGTTAATTAAAGTAATTAACAAAATTCTGAATAAAAATAATAAAAGAGTTTTATTAAATGAGAGAGCATTAAATTTGGAGAAATTTAATGCATTTAAAGTGGAGACTTTAAAAGGGAATGTGAAGAGGCACTTTAATGTAGAGGGGTTACCACCACATGAATGGAGGAGGTGAAGAGACACCTCCTCCATGCGCCGGCCATGAAGGAGGGGCACCTCCCCTCCTCCTATAAAAGGCCACCCTCTCCTCACTTCTCAAACACACCTCCTTGTGAAGGATCTCTCTCCCCCTCTAGTATTATTCCCCCATGGTCTCGGATTAGCGAGATACATGTTCCCGGTGGCTTTATCTAGAAAGGAGTTGCTGCTTCCGCTGCTTTGCTGGAGCGAGGGACGGAGGTTATCGGGGTACCGGACGTGTGTGCGATCACGGATGCACCGCTGCTTTGCGGTGCTGGACTTGGTGGTGCTAGAGCTGGATCTGGTGGACGTGCTGGAGCCGGACCTGCTGGGCTTCATCACGATCTTGAGATCGGCAAGTGTACGACTACATCAACCACGAGTTCTTACTCGTTAACAAAGCTCGTTGTCTACGAGGGTAAGTTCTCGTTGGATGTATGTCCACCCGTTGCTTTGTACCTAGTAGATAGATCTTGGAGTGTAGTTCACATCGTAGGAAAATTTTTGTTTTCTATGCTACGGACCCAACAGTGGTATCAGAGCCTGATCTATGCGTAGGTGCTTAGCACGGGTAGTACACATATGTTGATATGTGGGCGATGATGATCATGTTATTACATCTTCTATGTATTTTGGATATTGGTGGCATAGTGGGATGAAGCGGCCCGGACCAACCTTACATGTCATCGTACATGAGACCGGTTCCACGACTGACATGCAACTTGTTTTGCATAAGTGGCTGGCGGGTGTCTGTCTCTCCTACTATAGTCAATATCTCATTTACAACGAGTTTCTAATAACTTAGTTATCCTCGTTGTGGTTCATGTTTGTAGGTAAGAACGGTTCTATCTCCGAAAGCCCTAAGCCACGTAAAACTTGCAATTGATAAATTAGAGGCGTCTAGTTTAGATCTTTGCTGGGCTAGTGTATTGATATGGTATTGTTGTAAGTAGATGTATGATAGATACTCTTACAACACACTCAATGTGTAAGTTCCATAGACCTTGGCCTTACACACAAAGGAATGATAGAGATCATACCACGATGCAAGTGATAGAGATCAAATGCATGGACCATATCATCTCACTTTACACATTCGATGTTAGCATCTTATACTGCTAGTTTGGCGCTTTCTGTAGCATTGTAAGATGATCCCTCATTTAAATATCAAGATAAAATATGTTCTTCCTTAAGTATGCACCGTTCTATGGATCGTGTTTCGAGACATCACGTGATGATCGGGTGTTCTCAACTCTACGCTTTCATGCAACGGGTGTAAGACAGTTTTACACACGTGAGTACTAAGGTTCTTACTTGGCGAGCCTAGCATGTACAGACATGGCCTTGGAACACGGACCGAAAGGTTAAGCATGAGTCATATAGTTGATGTGATGACCATATTGATGCTCGCCTTTGAAGCTACACCGACTCACGTGATGATCGGACTTGGTGTAGCAGATTTGGTTCATGTAATCACCAAAAAGGCACGAGGGATGTCGTTTTTGAGTGGGAGTCATTTCTAATTTGGATTAGTCGAACTCAATTTGTCATAAACTAAATCGAAGTGAATTTGCATAATTTGTTGTAGTCATTCGCATCTGTTCACTACCTTATGCTTAGTTTTTATTTGAGATAATAGAACTACAGAATTCTGGATATTTACTTTACGAACTGGTATCATATTGTTTTGAATGTCAATTTAAAGTTTATAAGTCCTATTGCAAACTTTCAGCAAACTCTATTTACTCCAAGAAGTTTAATAAGTACTATTAAATCAAGAGTAAGAATTCCAATGTTAGTATCTAAAGTATCATGTTTGCCTCCATGATTATTGATATTCAAAAAGTTGTTTTAATATCAAGATTATATTGGAGCTAGAAATTGTTTCAGAAACCATCATGTGTGAAAGATATTGTGATATCCGAAACAATGTGTTTCGTTGCATTATGATAGAGTATAATTTAGCAAAATACATGTTCTCATATTGTATGAGAATTTGTGAAGGATGGAGATGCTAGGCATCCGAATCTACCAAAAGGGTTTTGGGAACTGATATTATACTCGTGATTCTTCCTTATAAGCTATAGTAGCTTGATCATGAAAGTTGTCATGATAAGGATGAATAGAAGATGTAAGTAAAATGTTTACTACACTAATAGATTACTAAAGAATGGATTTTTGAAAGAACACCAAACATTTGATGATGGTGATCCACTTCAAAGTGCAAGTCCAAAGGTATTAGTATTTGACTATATACACTTTGTACCATGTGTCATGTTGATGACACCACTATTGATGTTGATAGATTCTTTTAAAAGAAAAAGGAATTGCTGAAAGAGAATCTATAAAAATATTTGGCAGAAAATATAAGGTTGGAGATGTCCAACTTGGGTATATAGAAGATATACATGTTATGGTTGTATTCCTTGCTTGTTAAAAAATGTGGTTCTTAGGTATTGGATACTGGTATTGGATACCGAATTGGTTGGTATGAAGTGTCATACAGGACAACGCAATTCATGAACTACAATGGCCTAAGTAAACCAGCAAGAGAATGAGTGATGATGTTCATCGAAAACAAATAAAGTGTTATTGTGTTTTTCGTTGTCATCAAACCAAGCCTTCAAGATTTGTTTAAATAATTGTTATTTTGTTCCGGTATCATGAGAACAATGGCTGTTCAAATAATTACCGTATTCCATAAAGGATGGATGAACTTTTACAAGTCTAGTTGGAGAAATCACATCCATAAACACTATTGCTAAAATGTCGCAAGACAAATGATTGAAAGATCACTTATGAAGTGACATCGCTGTTTAAATTATATTTGAAAGAAAACATGAAGAAACTCCATCTTGATGGATTTTTGGAGTCTTTGATTTTGATCAATTGACGCATGTGAGACTTTCCCCGAGATAATTGAAATTCCGTCCATAGGCCAGAGAGGAACGGATGACTACCTTATTGGAAATTGTGCATGCTGATGTGCATAGTCCATTATGTGTAGCCATATGCGATGGATCTTTTTGCTTCATATGCTTTCTCCGAAAATTTGAGTGAATATATCTGTATATTTACTTAATAAGGAAGAAGTATGAAACATTTGAAAATTGTTCAAAGACTTTCAAGATGAAGTGGAAAATCATTGTAACAAGAAAATAAAGAGTTTATGATTCGATCATAAAGGAAGATATTTGAGTAACATGTTTAGCAAAAACACCTAAGACTTGAGGAATTGTTCCATGATTTGTGTTTCCCGATAAACCATAGGAGTATGGCATATTCGAGAGATAAAATCAAACCTTGTTTGACATGGTAAGATCAAGGGTGTCATTTATAAAACTGTCATTATGTTTTAAGGATTGAAGCTTTAGAGACTACCACTTTTACACTGAAAAGAGCACCATCGTGATCCGTTGAAATGACGCCATATGAGTTATGGTTTGGGATAAAACCCGAATTGTCTTTTCTTAAATTTTGGTATGCTATGCATAAGTAAAATGTTTACAACCAAAGTCGGATAAGCACGTCTTTGTAGGTTATCCCAAATAATTTGTTGGGAATTCCTCCATAACACCGAGGACAAAAGAGTTTGTCGCTTGGAACGAAAGAAGGAATTTTTCGTGAAAAGTTAAGTGGGAGGACAATAGAACTTTGATAAGGTTGTTAAACCTTAGCTATATGTGCTAAGTAGCGCAGCGCCGGAAAGTGTTCCGGTGGCGTCCACAATGCTCATGGCTCTCGTGATTACAAAAAGTGTGATCTCGGAGATTAGAGTTCCTATAGAACCGTGTGGGTCGATAAGAATCAAATAGTAAGATTTGAAAAGCAAGTCGTTATTGTTTTGACAATGATGAACCGACTACATGCAAAGAAGCGATGATGGGCCCTGACTCCATAAAATGACTAGAAGTCATAGAATCCGTGATAGTATCCATACACGAGAAAACAAGTTTCTGAACTTGGAAGACCCTCCGGAAAGGCGTGAAGCCTATCGGTCGTGTTTGGATCTATAAAGAAATAAGACATGGATGTTTAACATCTATGAAATAGTCGACATGTCGGAAAGAAGTTTACAACAATGTTCAAGGAGTTGACTATGACAAGATTTGATCTTTCATAGTGATATATAGTCTTGACGGATTAATGTAGCAACCACTACATATAATTTGGTATATGGTAGTTGAATAAACAAAACAAGGTTCTTCTAATAGAACGGTAACCTAGGACATGTACATGACATGGTCCGAAGGGTTTTGTTAATTCAAAGGGTGCTAAAAGGGCATGTAAACTTCAATAGTTGAAGTAAGCATAGCGGAGTTGGAATCTTCACCATGATGAAACTGTTAAAATAGTTTAAATTCATCGGAGATGATGAAGATGCTTGCATTTGCAAGAAATTAAGTGGGAGCGCTGAGACATATTTCTAATACATTATGTAGAGGATATATTGTTGATTGGAAATGATGTATCTTGTATTGACACAAGTTAAGAATTTCATTAAAATAAGATTTCGATGAAAGACTTGGGCAAACCCGGAATATTAGGCATCAATATCTATATGGATAGATTAAGGCGCTAATATGGTTGTGCCAGACATACATATATGAGATATTGAAAGGGTTCAATATGGAAACAACAAGAAAGGTTCTTGCTGCATGGAAAGGATTGTATCAAAATTCAAGTGTTTCAACACTTGGTGAGTAAAATCACATGAAGATTTTGATCGATTATACCATGATATGTATATATCCAGAATGTCCTATGATCTAAATGTTATGAGCATATACTAGAATGATTCATAAGATGATCATTGGACAATAGTAATGATATTCTTATGAGCTTTGGAAGAACTAAGAATATATAATGTATAAGTGACAAATAGTTAAAGGTAGTTCATTGTAAAGTGTTACATTGATACTAGTTTTGTCACAAGATACAAATTAAATTTATCTCAATTTAAACTATGGGTGGCATAATGTAATGGAAAGGATGTTCCATGATGGATTTGGATGAGTTCCAAAGTTGAGACATTGTGACGGATACTACAACAAAAGGCTAAGTATATGACTGCTATAGTAGCAGCATAGGAGGGCATTTGTGTTAAGTAGTTTGTTATCAAACTAAGTGTGGTTCAAAGTGGGCTAATATTTGTTGGAGATATGCCCAAGAGGCAATAATAAAGTGGTTATTATCATATCTTCATACTTATGATAAATGTTTACATACCATGCTATAATTGTATTAACCGGAAACATTAATACTTGTGTGATTTGTAAACATAAAAGAGTCCCTAGTAAAGCCTCTTGTTAAACTAGCTTGTTGGTTAATATATGATCATGGTTTCCTGATCATGAACATAGAGATGTTATTAACAACAGGGTCATATCATTAGGAGAATGATGTGATGGACATACTCCTATAGTTAAGCGTAGCATAAAGATCAAGTCATTTAATAATAGTTCAATTGCTATATGCTTTCTGATACATAGTAATCGAATTCCTTTGACCATGAGATCATGCATATCACCTTTGCCGGATGGATGCTTTGATGACATCAAACACCACACCGTAACAGGGTGGCTATAAAGGTGGCATTGAGTGTTCAGAAAGTATTGGTTGAGACACATGGATCAAGAGTGGGATTTGTCCATCCATATGACGGATAGATATACTCTGGGCCCTCTCGGTGAATGTCATCCAATTAGCTTGCAAGCATGTGACTGGCTCACAAGGGATCACATATCACGGGAACGAGAAAAGAGTACTTATCGGTAACGAGGTTGAACTAGGTATGCAGAGATACCGACGATCATAACCTCGGATAAGTAAACTATCGTGAGACAAAGGGAAATTGATATCGTATGTAAGTGGTTCATTCGATCGCAAAGTAATCGTAGAAATATGTGGGAGCCATATGAATTTCCAGATTCCTCTATTGGTTATTGATCGGAGAAGTGTCTCGATCATGTCCGCATAATTCACGAACCGTAGGGAGACACACTTAAGGATTCGACGTTGTTTGAGTAGTTATGGAATGATGAGAAAGAGACCGAATGTTGTTCGGAGTCTCGGATGGGATCCGGGATATCACGAGGAGATCCAGAATGGTCCGGAGAATAAGATTCATATAAGGAAAGTCCCGTTTCGGAGTTGGGGAATGATTCCGGTGTTCTCATCGGGAACATTCTAGAAGGTTCCGGAATGTCCCGCATTCCGAAAGGGAAGGGGTACATGAATGTGTCATTACAAGTTGGAATGATTGCATCATGTACTAAGTGTCTTCGCTGTCCAAAATAAAGGGTTTATTCAAATCCTAGTTTGAAAAGTCAAACGGCTAGTTTGAAAGTCAAACGGCAGTTTTTTGGAAAGAGGAGGAGAGGTGGAAACCGAGTTGGGGAGGGATTCCCTCCTCCAACCGGCGGCCCACCTCCAAGCCGAGTTGGGGAGGGACTCCCCTCCCCTTGGCCGCGCCTCCCACCTATAAAGGGAGGGGCAGGGCTGCCCCTCCTAGTACACAAGTACCTCTCCTCCAAAACCCTAGATTGGCGCCACCACCTCCTGCTGCTGCCGCCACCTCCCAGGGTTGCCCTAGCCGCCGGCTTGGGGTGCCCCAAACCCTAGACGCCGGCTCTAGCACCTCATCCTTGGTGTGTCTAAACCCTAGAACACCGAGGAGCTCTCTCATACTCCACCATACTCGCTCCGGCTTAAGGCGAAGCCCTGCGAGATCTCCCCTCTACTTCTGGTACCACGCCGTCGTGCTGCCGGAATCGCGAGGAGAGTGCTACAACCTCCTCTGCCTGCTGGAACAAGGGAGAGGAAGGTCTTCGTCGAGTACCGAACGTGTGACCGATTGCGGAAGCGCTGCCGGAACGCAGCGCCGGAAGGATCGTCTACGCGATCTTGAGATCGGCAAGTGTACGACTACATCACCCACGAGAATCTGCTCTCGTTAACCGCTTTGGAATCTTCGAGGGTGAGTTCCTCTATCGACTCGTTGCTACAATCTAGTAGATAGATCTTAGCTTGTTTGTTTGTATGCGGTAGAAATTTTTTGTTTTCCATGCTACGAACCCCTACAGTGGTATCAGAGCCGTGTCTATATGTAGATCTGTTGCACGAGTAGAACTCAATGGTCATTGTGGGCGTTGATGCTTTTATTGTCGATTGCTTCTTGTGTACTTTGCATCTTGCGGTATGTTGGGATGAAGCGGCCCGGGCTAACCTTACATGACATCGTTCATGAGACTTGCTCCACGCTTGACATGCAACTTGTATTGCATAAGTGGCTTTGCGGGTGCCTGTTTCTCCTAGCATAGTTAAGATCCAATTTACAACGGGTGATTAACAATACTAGCATCAATGTTGTGGTTCTTGTTCGTAAGTTAGAACAACACTTATTGAAAGCCCCAAACCACGTAAAACATGCAAAGAAAGTAGAGGCATCTAACTTTGTTTTGCAGGGGTGTGCAGTGATGTGATATGGCCATGAATGTGATTATATATGATGTATGCAATGTTCCTTATTGTAAGTTAAGCAACCGGCATGAGCCATATGGTTGTCTTTAAATTCTGTTAAGACCCGCGTGTCTATTCAAAGTAGTTGTAATAGTTGAAGCCGGTGGACGACAACCATGGAGCAGCGTCATTGACCTTGATGCAATGCCGGTGATGATGGATATCATGTTCGTGTTTGAAGATGGAGATCGGAAGCACAAAGAAGAAAGGCCATATCATATCACATATTATAAATTGCATGTGATGTTAATCCTTTATGCATCTTGTATTGCTTAGTTAACGACGGTAGCATTATAAGATGATACCTCAAGCACACAATTTCAAGTTCTTAAGTGTTCATCCTTAGTAGGCACCGTTGCTAAAGCTTGTTGTTTCGAAGCACCACGTGATGATCGGGTGTGTTAGATTCCGCAAGTGTATACAACGTAAGCAAGCCAGATTTGCTTATGCGGAAGCTAAGGTTTGATCTTGACGAGCCTAGCATGTACAGACATGGTCTCAGGAACACGGATCACCGAAAGGTAAAGCATGAGTCATATAGTAGATATGATGAACATGTTGATTGTTCGCCATTGAAGCTACATCAACTCTCGTGATGATCGGTTTTGATGTGGTGGATTTGGTTCGTGTGATCACTAAAACAATGTGAGGGATGTTGTTTTGAGTGGGAGTTCACCTAGATTAATTTAATTATTAATTAGAACTCAATTTATCATAAATTAAATCAAAGTGAATTTGCATAGTTGCTGTAGTCATTGGCATCCGTTTACCACCTTGCGCTTAATTATAATTGAGATGATAGAACTATAGAATTCTGGTTAGTTACTTTACGAACTAGTATCGTATTGTTTTGAAGTGTTAATCTAAAGTTTAAAAGTCCTATTGCAAACTTTCAGTAAGTTCCGGTTACTCCATGAAGTTTAATAACTGGTATTAAATCAAGAGTGACAATTCCAAAAGTTAGTATATGAGTATCATGTTTGTCTCCATGATTCTTGATATTCAAAGAATTGTCTTAATATCAAGGTTATCTAGGATCTGAAAGAGTTGTTTCAGAAACCATGATGTGTGGAAGATATTGTGATATCTGAAATGAAGTTTTGGTTGCAACATGATAGAGTATAATATGGCAAAAGTCATGTTCTCATATTTGATGAGAATTTGCAAAAGGTTGGAGACACTAGTTGTCCTAATCCTCCAAAAGGTTTTGGAAAGCAACATTATACTCGCGATTCACCGTTACAAGCTAAAAGTAGCTTGATCATGGATAATTCCATGATAAACGTGAATATTTGATGTAGGTAAAATGTTTACTACACCAAGAGATTACTAAAGAAAGGAATTTGAAAGAACACCAAACATTTGATGATGGTGATCTACTTCAAAGTGCAAGTCCAAAGACATTGGTATTTAACTATACACCCTTTGGACTATGTGTCATATGTATGACTCCACTATTGATGTTGATAGATTCTTTCAAAAAGAAAAGGAAATACTGAAAGAGAATCTCTTAAATATATGGCAGAAAAGAAAAAGACTAGAACTGTTCAGTTTAAGTATATAGATGATATACATGTTATGGCTGTATTCTTTGCTTATTAAACAATGTGGTTCTTAAGTATTTGATACTGAATTTGTTGGTGTGAATTGTCATACGAAACAACAGAATTCATGAATTACAATGGCCTAAGTAACTAGCAAAAGAATATGTGATGATGTTCATCGAGAACAAATAAAAGGGTTATTGTGTTACTCGTTAAACATCAAAGCTTGCCTTCAAGATTTGTTTTATCAGGTATTATGAGAACAAAAGGGTTGTTCAAATAATTGCCGTAATCCATAAAAGATGGATGATTCACAAATCTCGTTGGAGAAATCACATCTATAAAACTAGTGCTAAAGATGTCGAAAGACAAGTTGATTAAATGATCACTTAGGAAGTGACATCGCCGTTTAAATTATATTGAAAAGAAAACATGAAGAAACTCCATGTGGATGGAATTTTGGAGTCTTTTGATTTTGATCAAATGACGTTTGTGAAAACTTTTCTAGAGATAATTAAAACTTTGTTCATAGGCCAAAAGGAAACGAATGACTAGCTTATTGGAACTTGTACATATTGTTGTACGAAGTCCATTATGTGTAGTTAAGAGCGATGGATTTCAACTTCATTTTCTTTCTCCGAAAATTTGAGTGAATATATGAATATTTACTTAATAAGGATGAAGTATGAAACATTTGAAAAGTTCAAAGACTTTCAAGATAAAGTGCAAAATGATTGTAACAACAATATAAACAGTTTATGATAAAGATCATAAAGGAAGATATTTGAGTTACAAGTTTAGCATAATACCTTAAGATTTAAGGAATCGTTCCGTGGATTTGCATTTCCCGAAACACCATAAGAGTATGGAGCGTTCGAGATATGTAATTAAAACCTTGTTTGACATGGTAAGATCAAAGGTGTAATTCATAAAACTGCCATTATATTTTAAAGATTAAAAGCTTTAGAGACTACCGTTTTCCACTAAAAAGAGCTCCATCATAATCCGCTGAAATGACACCATATAAAGTTATGGTTTGGGATAAAACCCAAGTAGTCCTTTCTTAAACATTGGTATGCTATGCATAAGAAAGATGTTTGCAACCAAAGTCGGATAAACCTGTCTTTGTATTATTGTTAAGTATTCCTCCATAAACACCGGAGACAAAAGTGTTTGTCGCTTAGAACGTCAAGTTTCTTTGAGAAGGAATTTTTCGTGAAAAGATAAGTGGGAGGACAATAGAACTTTGATAAGGTTAAAAGAACCTTAGCTATATGTGCAGAGTTGCGCAACGCCGAAAAGTGTTCCGGAGGCAGCAACAATGCTCATGGCTGCGTGCCTCAAAGGTTGTGGTCACGAAGGTCAAAGTTTCTGTTGAACCAAGTAGGTCAAGTAAACAATCAAATACCAAGATTTGAGGGTTGAATCATTATTTGAGAATAATGAACGTACTACATGCAAAGAAGCGATGATGGGCCCTGACTCCATAAAATGGCTTTAAGCCATAAAATCCGTGATAAGTTCCATACACGAGAAATCAAGGTTTGAACTTGAAGGACCCTCGAGAAAGGTGTAAGACCTTACAGTTGTGTTTGGATCTATAAACAAGTAGACATGGATGTTTCACATCTATGAAATAGTCGACATGTTGGGAAAGAGTTCACAAAAATGTTCAAAGGTTGACTATGAAAAGATTTTTGATCTTTCATAGCGATATTTAGTCTAGACGGATTAATGTAGCAACCACTACATATAATTTTGTTATGTGGTAGTTGAATAAACAAAACAAGTTCTTCTAATAGAAGGGTTACCTAGGACGTGTGCATGACATGGTCCAAAGGGTTTTGTTAATTCAAAGGATGCTAAATACATATGCGAACTTCAATGGTTGAAGTAAGCATAGCGGAGTTGGAATCTTCACTATGATGAAACTATTAAAAGAGTTCAATTTCATCAGAGACAATGAAGATGCTTGCATTTGCAAAAAATTAAGTGGGAGCGCTAAGACATATCTCTAATACATTATGTGGAGGACATATTGTTGATTGGAAATGATGTATCTTTTATTAACACATATTAAGAATTTCATCCCGATGAAAGACTTAGGCAAAAACCCAAATATTTGGCATCAATTGACGCTAATATGGTTGTGCCAGAAGTACATAGACGAGATATTGAATGAGTTCAATATAGAAACTACAAGAAAGGTTCTTGTCGCACAGAAAGGATTGAAAGAGTTCAATGTTGATGATATATTCAAGTGTATTGACATTTGGTAAGTGAAACAAAGATTCAAGTATAGATTGATACTTGATGTATGAAATCACAAAGAGTATTTATATCAATCATACTGTGATATGTACAAATCCAGATATGTCCTATGCTCTAAATGTTATGAGCATATACCAGAATGATTCATAAGATGATCATTGGACAATAGTAAGGATATTCTTATGATCTTTTGGAAGAACTAAGAGTATATTATTTGTAGAAGTGACAAATAGATGGTTAGTTCATTGTAAAATTACTACATTGATACTAGTTTTGTCACAAAGTACAAATTAAGTTTATCTCAATCTAAACTAAGGGTGGCACAATATAATGGAAACTAAGTTCCATAATGGATTTGGATGAGTTCCAAAGTTAAAGACATTGTGACAGATACTACAACAAAAGGCTAAGTATATGACTGCTATAATAGCAGCTAAAGAGGGCATTTGTGTCAAGTAGTTTGTTATCAAACTAGGTGTAGTTCATAGCGGGATAATACTATGAAGATATATTGTACGACAATATTATCAACATGTTTTAACCCCAAAGAACTAAAGGTCACACCAAAGGACCAAATTTGTACAAAGCCATCTCATTCGAGAATGAGTGATGCGTAGAGACGCAAAGACATGCAATTACACACGGACCTAGAAGTGTCAGATCTGGAGATCAGTTGACCACTAGCAATCGTGTACATACAACATCGGAAAGCCATAGGTGTTGAATACACAAAAGTTATGAAACTAGATTATTGACTCTAGTGCAAGTGGGAGACTGTTGGAGATATGCCCAAGAGGCAATAATAAAGTGGTTATTATCATATCTTCATACTTATGATAAATGTTTACATACCATGCTATAATTGTATTAACCGGAAACATTAATACTTGTGTGATTTGTAAACATAAAAGAGTCCCTAGTAAAGCCTCTTGTTAAACTAGCTTGTTGGTTAATATATGATCATGGTTTCCTGATCATGAACATAGAGATGTTATTAACAACAGGGTCATATCATTAGGAGAATGATGTGATGGACATACTCCTATAGTTAAGCGTAGCATAAAGATCAAGTCATTTAATAATAGTTCAATTGCTATATGCTTTCTGATACATAGTAATCGAATTCCTTCGACCATGAGATCATGCATATCACCTTTGCCGGATGGATTCTTTGATGACATCAAACACCACACCGTAACAGGGTGGCTATAAAGGTGGCATTGAGTGTTCGGAAAGTATTGGTTGAGACACATGGATCAAGAGTGGGATTTGTCCATCCATATGACGGATAGATATACTCTGGGCCCTCTCGGTGAAATGTCATCCAATTAGCTTGCAAGCATGTGACTGGCTCACAAGGGATCACATATCACGGGAACGAGAAAAGAGTACTTATCGGTAACGAGGTTGAACTAGGTATGCAGAGATACCGACGATCATAACCTCGGATAAGTAAACTATCGTGAGACAAAGGGAAATTGATATCGTATGTAAGTGGTTCATTCGATCGCAAAGTAATCGTAGAAATATGTGGGAGCCATATGAATTTCCAGATTCCTCTATTGGTTATTGATCGGAGAAGTGTCTCGATCATGTCCGCATAATTCACGAACCGTAGGGAGACACACTTAAGGATTCGACGTTGTTTGAGTAGTTATGGAATGATGAGAAAGAGACCGAATGTTGTTCGGAGTCTCGGATGGGATCCGGGATATCACGAGGAGATCCGGAATGGTCCGGAGAATAAGATTCATATAAGGAAAGTCCCGTTTCGGAGTTGGGGAATGATTCTGGTGTTTTCATCGGGAACATTCTAGAAGGTTCCGGAATGTCCGGCATTCCGGAAGGGAAGGGGTACATGAATGTGTCATTACAAGTTGGAATGATTGCATCATGTACTAAGTGTCTTCGCTGTCCAAAATAAAGGGTTTATTCAAATCCTAGTTTGAAAAGTCAAACGGCTAGTTTGAAAGTCAAACGGCAGTTTTTTGGAAAGAGGAGGAGAGGTGGAAACCGAGTTGGGGAGGGATTCCCTCCTCCAACCGGCGGCCCACCTCCAAGCCAAGTTGGGGAGGGACTCCCCTCCCCTTGGCCGCGCCTCCCACCTATAAAGGGAGGGGCAGGGCTGCCCCTCCTAGTACACAAGTACCTCTCCTCCAAAACCCTAGATTGGCGCCACCACCTCCTGATGCTGCCGCCACCTCCCAGGGTTGCCCTAGCCGCCGGCTTGGGGTGCCCCAAACCCTAGCCGCCAGCTCTAGCACCTCCTCCTTGGTGTGTCTAAACCCTAGAACACCGAGGAGCTCTCTCATACTCCACCATACTCGCTCCGGCTTAAGGCGAAGCCCTGCGAGATCTCCCCTCTACTTCTGGTACCACGCCGTCGTGCTGCCGGAATCGCGAGGAGAGTGCTACAACCTCCGCTGCCTGCTGGAACAAGGGAGAGGAAGGTCTTCGTCGAGTACCGAACGTGTGACCGACTGCGGAAGCGCTGCCGAAACGCAGCGCCGGAAGGATCGTCTACGCGATCTTGAGATCGACAAGTGTACGACTACATCACCCACGAGAATCTGCTCTCGTTAACCGCTTTGGAATCTTCGAGGGTGAGTTCCTCTATCGACTCGTTGCTACAATCTAGTAGATAGATCTTGGCTTGTTTTTTGTATGCGGTAGAAAATTTTTGTTTTCCATGCTACGAACCCCTACAATATTATGAAGATATATTGTGTGACAATAATATCAACATATTTTGAGCCGAATGAACTAAAGGTCTCACCAAAGGACCAAATTTATACAATGTCATCTCATTTGAGAATGAGTGATGCGTAGCGACGCAAAGACATGCAAATACACACGGACCTGAAACTGTCAGATCCAGAGATTATGTTAACCAAAGACACGCAAAGTCATTATGTTTATATTGCTATAAAATCATATGAAGTAATCTTTATCCTTAGACCATGAGATCATGTTAATTGCTAACACCGGAAGAGTATCTTGATAACATCAAACGTCACACCATAACAGGGTGACTATAAAGGTGGGTTCAGTGCTATGAAGGTGTTATGTTGAGGCTCATGGATCAAGAGTGGGATTTGTCCATCCCGATGACGGATAGATATACTCTGGGCCCTCTCGGTGATATCACATTGAAATAGCTTACAAGCAAGTGATGTGATCACTAGAATGTTATATCACGGGAACGAGAAAAGAGTGCATGTCGGTAACGAGATCAAACTAGGTATGGAGATACCGATGATCGAATCTCGGACATGTAATATATCAAGAGACAAAGGGATTTAGTTACAAGCGTTAAAGGTTCTCACGATCACAGGAGTCATCGTTGAATGTGTAGGAGTCAGTACGGATCTCTAGGTCCCGCTGCTGATTATTGATCGGAGAAGGGTCTCGATCATGTCTGCGTTATTCGCGAACCGTAGGGTGGCACACTTAAGAGTTACCGGACACCATTTTGGAGCACATATGTTTCAGACGAAAGAATTGCAAAGCGCAGGAATTGTTTCAATAGAAACCGGAAATTGTTTCGGGTGAAATTGCAGAAGGTGGTTCTGCATGTGATATTGAAATATTGCAAGGGGCTATATGTGAATGTTTGTTAATTAAAGTAATTAACAAAATTCTGAATAAATTTAATAAAAGAGTTTTATTAAATGAGAGAGCATTAAATTTGGAGAAACTTAATGCATTTGAAGTGGAGACTTTAAAAGGGAATGTGAAGAGGCATTTTAATGTGGAGGAGTTACCACCACATGAATGGGGGGAGGTGAGGGGTCACCCCCCCCCATGCGCCGGCCATGGAGAGAGGGGCACCCCCCCTCCTCCTATAAAAGGCCACCCTCTCCTCACTTCTCAAACACACCTCCTTGTGAAGGATCTCTTTCTCCCTCTAGTATTATTCCCCCATGGTCTCGGATTAGCGAGATACATGTTCCCGGTGGCTTTATCTGGAAAGGAGTTGCTGCTTCCGTTGCTTTGCTGGAGCGAGGGACGGAGGTTGTCGGGGTACCGGACGTGTGTGCGATCACGGATGCACCGCTGCTTTGCGGTGCTGGACTTGGTGGTGCTGGAGCTGGATCTGATGGACGTGCTGGAGCCAGACCTGCTAGACTTCATCACGATCTTGAGATCGACAAGTGTACGACTACATCAACCACGAGTTCCTACTCGTTAACAAAGCTCGTTGTCTACGAGGGTAAGTTCTCGTTGGATGTATGTCCACCCGTTGCTTTGTACCTAGTAGATAGATCTTGGCGTGTAGTTCACACCGTAGGAAATTTTTTGTTTTCTATGCTGCGGACCCAACATGAAATACATATAATAACAACTTTATTATTGCCTCTCGGGCATATTCCCTTCAGGGGCGAAGATGTAGAAGGCAGTGAAACCAACGGCAACCTAGAGTGGTCATGTTGTACGCCTAGATTGGCGCGGCGGTGGTACTCGATATAGGCGAAGAAGAATCCGACGTGACAAAGATCATGTGTGAACGTAGACGACCTACACCGTGGAGGTGGTGCGGAGATAGCCTAGAGCGTCGGTGCACAAGGACGACGATGTAGACCGCGTGCAGCGATGCTATGACCCATTGGGGCGGCATAGCTGTAGGATGCAAGTCGGTGCAGCGGCTGGGAGACCACCAGCGACATACACGCCAAGGAAGGCGCGTTGGAAGCCGGTAGCATGGACCAAAGACAGTGGCACTACCTCTTGAAAGGGCGACATAGCGCCAGCCCGTAGCTCGATCGGTGGTAGGCACGTGCTCGAGGACGTGCTTGGCGTAGACGGTGAAAGGGAAACAGACATCGCCTAAATGGGGGGTGAATAGGCGTTTTAAAAATATTACGGTTTAGCCTCTAATAAATGCGGAATAAAACTTAACGTTTAATTTATCAAGCCAAAACCTATATCAACTAGGTTCAACTAAGTGCACCAACAACCTATGCTAAACAAGATAAGCAACAAGGTGATAGCAAGATATAATACTTCAAGCACGATGGCTATCACAATGTAAATTGCATAAGTAAAGGGCTCGTTGAGAGATAACTGATGGACGCGGAGATGATGATTTGTTTCTCGAAGTTCACCTCCAAAGAAGCTACGTCTCCGTTGGAGAGGTGCGGGGGCGCAATGTACTTCGAACACCACAAGTGGCTCACCTGGAGGTGTGGTGGCTCGATGCTCACCCAACGCCACACAAGGCCTCACCCCAAGATGCGAAGGCACGCAACCTACCGATGCCACAAAAGGCTCACCCTATTCTCCCGTGAGCTCTCCACAAATGCCTACTCACGTTCCACTATGGGACACTTGAGGACGGTCACCGAACTCGTACAAGGCTTGGGGCAAACTGCACAACAATTGGAGGGCTCCCAAGAAACGCCACAAAGGCTCCACAATGACACAAAAGGCCAACAAGCTTGGGGAATCTCCACAACTCAATTAGAGGCCCCAAGAACACACCACAACTCCGCACAACCATCTAGGGTTCCAAGAACCCAAGAGAAACAAGCTCAAGAGCTTGAACTCACCGAATCTCCGAGGAGAACTCAAACCTATGCACCAAATGCAAGAGGCAAGTCCTTCTCTCTCAAATTACACCAAAGCTATAAAAGCTATTGGGGGATAAGAGAGGAAGAACACAAGAGGAGAACATAAAACTCTCCAAGATCTAGATCCCAAGGATTCCTTCACAGAGAAGGGATTTGGTTTGGTAGGGCTTGTAGATCTAGATCTCCTCTCTCAAATCCCTCAAAAATATGCAAGAATCATAGGAGGGGGAAGGGGAGAGGGCAAGCTCTTCAAGGTCAACAATGGAGGAGAGAGAGAGTGAAAAACTGTCCAAAAGAGCTAACCCCATGAAGGGGATGAGGAGCCCCTTTTAAAGGGCTCTAGATCTGGCTGTTGGGCCATTTACGACCCTGACCGGTAGTACCGATGGATGGCCGGTACTACCGGTGGCACCCGGCTAACGGTCACAAAACGCGATGCGAACGAACACAAAAACGAGTATGGCCGGTAGTACCGCCTGTCCACCGGAACTTCTGGCGGGGGCGGTACTACCGCCCGAAATACCGATAGAACACCCGACAAATAGAACTCATCAATACAGAGAAGGTACTGAACCGAAAATGGGGTTACCGGAATTTGGGCCAGAATTAACACCGGTACTACCGGCGGCAAACTGCCCTAGCGGTACTACCGGTGGCCCGCCGAAACTACCGGCCAAGCAAAAACTCTAGAACCAGAACTGCCACAACTTTTGCATCCGAACTCCAAACGAGATGAAACCAATTTTGTTGGAAAGATAACGACGAGTAGAAATATTGGATATCACTAAGGGAGAAAATACCATTAATATATATGTGAGATATCTCCCAAGGTGTAGATCCCGAAAACCCGCAGAAACAAAACCGCAATAAGATATATCAGGGAAATCCATTTTTGATGAACTAGAGCTTGTTATGAGGATAACCACAAGCTCTAGATCCTCAAATGGACAAGAACCAAACAACGACCAAGAAAGATGATGATGTGTATGCAAAGGTTTGAGCTCTCTCCGAAAGAAACGAACGAGTCACCCACTCGAGAGCCCCTCTTGATAGTACGGCTATCTATCCTAAACCCGGTCTCCCAACACTATAAGAGACCGGTAAAATAGAAAACCTAACAAGATCATACATTTGCCTTGAGCATCCCACTTGAGCTTGATGTAGACGATCTTGTCACCTTCAAGATGGAACACCTTTCTTGCTTGCTCTTGCTTGATGAAGACTTGCGAATGGCTCCCCCATACTCCATGGGGAAACCTCTTCTTTGACCTTGTATTCATCACTCCATGAACACCGAGGATGTCAAGCTTCAAGCATGAGATCTTCTAGAGATGGAGCACCGTGAGCTTGCACATCAATTCTTGATGATGATGTCTTGAAGAAATCCATGAGGAACTCCATCTTCTTCTTCTTCTTCAAGACATACTTGATCTTCTTCTTCTACTTGATTCCAATAGGCACAAAGCCCTTGGACAATGCTTCTTCTTTTTCATCCTTGAAACCAACACATGGTCCAAGCAATGCCAATGGAAAAACCTACAAGTAAGACTCAATTTGCATATTAGTCCATAGGGATTGTCATTAATTACCAAAACCACACATGGGGCATACATGCCCTTTCATACGGGCGCGAGATCGGTTGATCAGACCGATGGTGCGCCGTATGCGCCATGTCATTGATGACGCGTAGATCGGAGTCGATGGCGGCGTTGTCGCTGAAGTCCCGGGCGACGACGACGAAGACGGTCCGAGGGGGGATGGCAGCAGCAGCCTACCGAGGAAGGCGTAGCAGCCGACCGAGATGCGCGGAAGCCTGCCTTGAGGCCATGACAGCCTGTCGAGGCGGGCGCACGGGCGCAGTGTAGATCATCAACGTCGATGGTGGGAGTAGAGGCGCGGTGTAGATCGTCGACGCCGCTGGTCGGAGTAAAGGCGCGGTGATGACGACGGCGGTGGGCGACTCAATCTAATCTATGATCGGTAAACCAAAAAAAGAAGACCGACCAAGTGACAGGCGGAGAGAAAAACTGATCTATAGACTAGAAAAGACTCACCAGGGCAGCCGATCACAGATCGGCGGACGAACCCTGCGACAGATTGCGTGGCCCCCGATGGAGATCATGAAGATCGATCCCCCGGAGGCGGCGCGACGAAAGCGTGCGGCTAGGGTTTGGACTGGTTAGACTGATATCATGAAAGAGTATGAGTTTATCGGAATAAGATGGATATATTATTGAGGCTCATGTGCGAGTATATATAGACGTACAGGGAATTATCTTGAAGTAAAAGTCAAGTTAGGATTGTACGTAAACAGATCCTAACTCTATCTAAACTACCGTAATAACCGTATATGCCTAATATTCTAACACCCCCGCAAGCGGTAGCGTCGTGAACAACTGAAACATCGCGGAAGGTTAAACTAGAGATAAACCGAAGTATCATCCAGTAGGCTGACAATACTCCCTCCGATTTAAATTAGTTAACTTGAATTTGTCTAGATTCAAATATATCTAGACATGTTTTAATGCAAGATACATCCAAATTTAGACAAACCTGACTCAATTAATTTGGATGAGAGGGAATAGTACTAATGATCCATCTTCCACACCCATTAATCTTGAACCAAGTCGAACCTTTGATAGCAAACTAAGCTAGTACACTTTAACCACACACAACGGCGCTAAATCAACTTCTTTGGGCCACCCACGTTGTCAATTAATCCGAGTCCAAACGGCACAGTATAACAAGTTCCAAACGCGGTTCCAGGTTCGTATCCAACTCGAAATCCATGTCGACATCAGTTCTTGTCCGATTCGGACGACCAATCCATACCTTAACATCCCATAGGTGCGTGCGGCAGCCACTCTCACCACGTACTATGCGCATAATGGCATGGCAAGAGGCGTGCACCACGGCCGCGCCATGCGGTCCATCGGCGTCGTCCAGCATTGGTGTCGTCCCCGCCGACGTGCTCTACGACATCCTACTTCACCTCGCTCCCGGCCAAGACGCTCTGCCGCCTCCGCTCTGTCAGCCGATCATGGCGCTCCCTGCTCACAGCCGACCCGCACTTCGCCGAGGCCCACGCGTCCCGCCACCCGCACGTCGTCGCCGTCTTCTTCGACGAGGAGGACCGCAGGAGCCACGCCGACACCTTCGACCTGTCCGGGAATAGGCTCAGGCGGGTGACCCTGGAGGAGTCGGGCTCGATGATCACGGGCATGTGCACGCACGGCAATCTCGCCTGCCTCACCCGAAGCGGAGTCTGCCCGAGCAGAGTCCGCCTGATCAACCTCGCCACCGGCGCCGCGTCCGTCCTGCCGGGGCCAGACGAGGTTGAAATCGCCGCGTACATGCTTGGGCGGGTCGCCACCTCGGGGGAGCACAAACTGCTCTGCATCGACACTAGTCACGACCACGGCCACTGCTTCGTCCTCCGCCTTGGCGGCAGTCACCAGCGGTGGAGGAGAACGGGGAGCCCGCCGGTGCGCGCGACGAGCATGATCATCCTTCCCGGAAGCGCAGCAGTTGTCCAAGGCACCGTGTACTGCCTAGCCACTCGATCCTCCGGCAACGCCAGCGTCTATAACGACTCCATGGTTTCATTCGACCTCGAGACGGAGGAGTGGTCGCCGGCTGTCCTCCCGGGGCCCCTAGGCGACCGCCTCAACAGCGTGAGGAGGCCGCCGTTGGATCGCGACATTTCAGTGGCTGAGCTAAGCGGCTGCTTGATCATAGCCCACACCGACGAGTACACTTGGTCCATGGATCTGTGGTTTCTGCTGGAAGAAGGGCAGTGGTGCAAGAGACATCACGTATGGTCGAACGTGATTTTGGGTTCGCCGCTTGACAGGCGCGCGGAGCCGCTGTTCGTGTTTGACGACGGCAGGATCCTGCTACGGACGTATGATTATTGGAAAAAAAAAGATGTGGCTCCGGGTGTGTGACTCGAGAACCAAGGCTAGAGCAGGAGAGACGACACAGATAAGGGATTGGGATGTAATCGGGGTTTGTACAGGAAGCTTGCTGTGTCCATGAAGCAATGTCGTGGAAATACAGAATTTTAGGATGAGCTTCTGGCCTCATAACAAAGTGCTCCCTCCGTCTCTAAATATATGTCAGGGATTTATCTAAATTTAGATGTATTTATATACAAAATAGATAAGTTAAACACTAGCACTCTCCGTTACTCCAAGAGAGGATCGACAACGTGTGCTGGCTTTTCTGGTAGATTGTTGTGCTTCAAGGAAAGAAAAAAAACGTATTGCTCGGATTTTTCCAACCGTATTGGGTAAATCTTGCGAATTTATTTTCCAATCACATATGCTTTAATTTTCAGGTCGATCTGAACGGGTTGCACTGGTACATTTCTGACCATATAGTCCCAATCACACACGGGGCAGCATGATATCTGAGCGCTGCAAAGATCACTTACGGCACATATAAAACGTTATATCTAAGTGCTTCTAAGATGTCAAGTGGGATCCCATCAAAATTCCACTTCTAATTCATTTGTCAAGTATCGCACATATCGAGTTAAGCTAAGTGTCTGCGACGTCTTAAATGTCGCACGCAGGTGGAGCATCTAGGGTGTCAAGTGGGATCTCATCAAAGTCCCACTACTAATTCATTTGCCAAAGATTTTGATGGGATACTCGGATGTGTGCGATACTTTGGATATGATTAAGGAATGTCAACTAAAATAAGGTTAATTGCGCATGATTAAAAATAGGAAACATTTGTGTACTTTGTGTAAAACGTCAGCAATAATTGGTTACTTTTTGTGAAAAAAAGAGCAGTTCGGATTCTTTAATTTTGTTCCTTTTTGTTTTAAGAAAAGGGGCCAAAATGATCGGCATGACAAATTTATAATAACCGAGCGAATCTTTCAAAACCCATTCATTATTCTATATATAATGAATGTTTTTGTATCTAAAAAATATTTTGTGATGTTTTAGGACCAATCAATAACGCACTTGCAGCTCAAATTTGAATTAATTTTGGAAAATCAGCATAAAGTTATTTAAATGTGTGAAAATAGTTACTCCCTCTGATCCATATTACTTGTCGCTCAAATGGATGTATCTAGCACTAAAATATGTCTAGATACATCCATTTTAGCGCCAATTAATATAAATCGGAGGGAGTAGAAAGCTTGAAAATTAATTAAAAATGAAATTATCCATCAATGTGGCCTAAAATTGGGCTCGTATTATTTTGCACCATATTCTTGTACTTACTTCACAAAAAACCATATTTTAGCACTTAGAAAATAGAAAATGCTTTATGTACAAAAAACTGGGAAGCTCTATTTGACAACGTTGCTTGTAATGACAAGATTCACCTCTATGCTAAATTCTGGCACACTATAATAAACTATACCACATATAAGGCCATGATCTTGGCTATTTGGCTTGAAAGTGATGAATCTTTGTACATGATAGCATATTTTGTGAATGGTTTTTTTAATTGTCACATAGAAAGTGCGGTGCATATTTTTTTTCATGCAACTAGTGAACACATAGGACTCCATGAATAAGAATGCATTTTTTTTGAATTTTTCTTCCATTTTTCAAAGTCAAAATGGCCGGCATGGCTAATAATTCATAGCAACGTGTTAAATCTTTCAAAAATATCACTCATTCTTCCATATAATGACCACTCATGTACCTAATTTTGTTGTGATTTTCTTGTAGCAAATTATAACACACTTAAATTTAAATTTAAATTACTTTTGGGAAAAAAATACAATTATTTATATGTGCGAAAGTAGCTAGTTAGCTTGATCAAAAGAGTTAGGTGTTCTTAATGAAATAAGGTACACTCTTTTTTGTCACAAAATATGGTACAGTTTAAGTGTAAATTGAAGTAGTGTGATTTTGCAACATATTTTTTGTACTTGCTTAAATAACAGCATTTTGGTACTTAGAAACAAAAAAATGAAATTTCTTTACAAAAATAGAAAAATCTATTTTGCAACTTTGTTTTGCTTGGAAAGCTACACTTCCAGGCATAATTTGGCACATCATCGTAAACTATGCCATGAATATGACCATGAGTTGATAATTTGGCTTGAATAAATGTCCGTTTATACTCCATTTTATGAAGGATTTTATTACATTACCATATTGCAAGTTTGGTGTTTTCTTCTCGCAACCTGATGGCTATGAAATACAACCATTTTCTCTATTTTTAAATCTCATATAATTCAAGTAATTGATGAAATATCTCTCTAGATCGCAATGACTAGCTTCGACTTGCACGTCATAACGCAAACGTTCATCCTCGATAGAGAATAAACCGTTAGGAAAAGGAGCAGGGATCAAGTCATCCGCTCCAGGTATACTGAAGAAATATCTACCATGGTTTTTAGAAATCATACCACATGCTCTTAGAGTAGATGGACCGAGACTTTTACCTCCAGTCAACGGTTGGATGTTACCTAGGTTGATGTGAAGTGCTCGTGCAAGAACGGTCACAACTCCCCCCTCCCCCCCCCCCCCCCCACACACACACACATGGGTCCTCGAGATTGAAGAGCTTGATGCTTAAGATAAAACACAAGTAAAGCACCCAAATTCGGCATTGAATTACAATTGATAAGTGTAGCTTTTGCAAGGATCAACATGTCCTCCTCCTTAACTCTAGTAAACTCACCACATGCATGCAATGTGTTAGCAATAACATAGAACAAATATCGAATGGCAGGATGATCAATTTGGTTTCCCTTGGGTGTGTGTCCACGAATTCTCATCAAGTTAAACTATTGTGAAGGGGAAGGATCTAAAACAAAGGTAGTTGTGCGTATATCCGTGGTGTTGTTGGTAAACCCAAAGCATTGAGCCCATTGGCTGAGTGTCAAAGTATACTCACAGTTCATAAGGCGGAATTTGATTCGATCAACTCCAGACCTTTGTTCCTCGGAACAACCATAAGGATCCACTGTGTGTGTCAAGGTGCTAAAGAACTCAAGTGTCAAGCGGCGGTATGTCGCAACATCCTTGAAGGCAAAATTGTATAAACCAACATTGTTGCAAAGTAAATCAAAGTCAGCACGAATGCCAAGTTGGTTCAGGATATAAGGACCCTCCCACTTGGTGGACTTGATCTCTCGAATCTTGAGACGATCGAAACGGGTAAGATGGAACTCCTCGGTGAACTCGATGTCAAGTGACTCAGGGGTTAACGTATCAACGGGTGGCGCGAAGGACTCCGCAGCCATCTCACGTGTACGACTCCTCGTGTTCATCTAATAAAAAAAGACAGAGTAAATAAAATTGCTAATAATATCTTTGGTCCAATAGAAACATATCATAAGTGATTATCTACACTAACTACAAAAGAAACTCCTCTAAAAACAATGCTAAGCATACTTAGTATCAAGATTGAATCTATAACAAGATCTATATCTAGATTGACAATGATGAATGATTAAGCCAAGATTTTGCACAAATAAGTTGGGGACCGGAGGAGAATCATACCTTAGATCGAGTGAGTGCGAAGATTCAAAGAAAGGTTGAGTAAATTTGAAGATCCAATGGAGGTGGTTTGAAGTTTGGAGGAACAAGAAAGAGAAAATAGATGAATTGAGTTTTTTTAGGTTACCTCCTTGGGGTGATTATGGCGGCCGCATACGTGGTACAGGCGGGCGGTACGGCCGGAGCCCGTCCGTACCGGGTGGCTTACCTTGGGGGCGACGACTGCTCCCGGGCAGTGCACTCGGTATGGGCGCGTGGTACGGTCACGTGCGCTCGTACTGCTGGTCATTATTGTTGCGGTGACTTTGCTTGAAATCTGATGTTTTGCTTGGGGGTACGGTACGGGTGCGCGCGCCCGTACTGGCGGTCGTTATCGCTGCCGGATCCGGGGACAATTTTCATCCTCGACCATGCCCTTCAAAAGCCCGAGTGTTGATTGAGCCGCAATGACTACTTCCGCCACGACGGTGAATTGCTCCGCGATACATCATGGACTCCCCCAAGCCGAATCAGATCCAGAGGAGCTGCGCTCTCACCTGTGCCTTCGAACACAGGGAACCTGACAAGAGAATGCCAGATGGGTGCCCGCATTCTTCAGCAAATCGTCAAAATACAACTGCAAAATCGAAATCCGAGACACTTCCATTTACCGCTCAACTGGATCTAGCCAGAGATCCATGGCCCTAGCCATCTCCTCCAGACCTCCACCTTTCCTTCCCGACGAGCACAGTGTTACCTATTACGCCGCCGCCTCCATCTTCGGCAACCCTCTCCCCTCACGGAGATGTTGCACGAACTCAGTAGACACCGCCCACTTAAGTTTCTGAACAGAGGCCCACGGGATCTTAATATCTGTAGCGCGGGCATAGGACGTGGCGCCATCATATACTACCACGGGCCCAGAAGTCGCTCCGTCTAACTGACCGAAACATCTCGTGAACGAACGTGACAGCCTGGCACACTGTAGTCGGACAACGCATGCAACTTATCTGCAGTACCACGTTTTTCTGCATCCCGTACTGCATAGAAATACATGTAATCTCTGGATTGTCTAATAAAATGTATGGTTTACTTTTAAAAAAATACCACCAATGGCGCATATCACGAGACCATATGAACGGTCCAGAAAACGTGTGCATCTGAGCCCGAGTGGACAGAGGCATAATTGAGATCAACATAATTAATCCACATCATCTTAATTGCCTAAAACATGGTATATTCGTATTAATTGTGATCAACAGATAATAGTAGGGTTCTAGTGCTACACAATTCAAGTAATCTGATATCATTGTTGGGTCCAAAACATCAAGACTAGCACAAGATCTAAACAATGGCAGCAACTAAAACACCTCAAGATCATAAAAAGGGGTAGATTATCAGATCATTACTGGGTGGTGGGGCTGATGATGACACCATTGCTGCCTGATTGATGCGGAATTGTTCCGTAGTCGACGAAGAGGGCCTGGGGAAGGTTCGGATGTCCTTCGGCCTCCAGCGACACTACCCTAGCACGGCACGACGAGGTTCCAGCCTTCTTGCCGCTTGTGCGGGGACTCCGATCAGTGCAGGCATTGGGTGTTGGGGAGCAGCGAGGCTAAAACGACTAACTCGGGTAAATCGCTAGCTACTGGGCTCCCCCTTTTATTTGCGCACGCAGCAGGGGCCACGAACCATAAGTTGGTTAGCGACGTCCCCGATCAGGACCTTTTGTTACATACGAGGAGGGCCGAACGTTGGTTTGTGATTCTCCTCCGTATCCTTATCTTTAATCCTGTTTTGACTCTGTCTTTTATTTCTATGTGAATCTACGAATCTTTTATTTCCTTTAAAATGACAGATCAAACAACAGTTATTGTTGTGCGGATTAATACACTGATAAGGGCCAGGTCACAGAAGGTGAAGCACAATCATAATCATTTATCATGATTACGAATTTACGATTTGCACCTTCTACATAAAACTTAACTATACATCAACCTCAATTTATTCAGTGGGCTATTGTGGCGCCTTGAGCCCGTGATGATGCCGATCATATACTGTACTACTATTACAACCTTGCACTAGCAAACAGCAGAGCCTCCTACATAGTAAGATCGTTGTGTTTCAGAAATAAGAAACATGAAGAGAAGCCGGCTGCGTCACTGGTTGACCGGCAGCCCGTTCTCTCTCCAAGCAGCGAACCCTCCGGCGATGTCGGTCAGGGCAGTGAAACCCTGGAAAAACATCACGCTATCAGAGAGCGGCTTCCGAAACGGCATCGATAAAGAGATTGATGGTGCTTACCGCGGAGCAGAGTTCAGCTGCTGCCATTAGGGACCTCCTGCCACTCTGGCATCCCTGCAATTGACTTACAAGTGAAATTCTCTGAATGTGAAGTGAATACGGCTGAAAGGGAGAAAAAATTGACGGATTGTGCTAAGGGATCTATGGCATCGGAAGTACGTACGATGATGATCTCGGCGTCCCTCCCGAAGATCGCAGACACTTGCTCGACAAATTGCGTGTTCTTCGCCATCCCTGCAGGTTGAAGAAAGAAATAAACAGAATCATTCATGTCTGAATGAACCAGAGCACGGAAGGTAGACTTGTGCGTTTCATTTTCGCGATCGCGGCATGGAGCAACATTACATTACAGTCAGGAACACGGACGGTAGACAGCAATGACTGCCTAGTGCATTGCATCACTAATACTAGTAGTATGAAGCCACTAATAGACAAAAAAAAATAGGATTTCTGAAATGGGTTTGGTAGCACCGGACAGAATTATCAATTCAATCCGTAAAATGCACCAAATCATGGGTCTCAAACTCAAAGTAGTTAAGGATATCATGATTAGCCAGTGACGGCCATTCGTTGTGCCGAGGCGCCACCTTGAGTTTTGGTTTAAAATTATAACGTTGCTGGTTGATGGCAAGAGGCACTCATATTTGATCTGTATAATATGCAGAGTGGAGTACTAGCTTTGGCTTGTTCAGCTTGAAAAGGAGGAGGTTGGGACTTAAGATAGACCCATGCAGCGCTGGACCAGATGATGCCTGCCTACCTACCCTATCCTGATTATTCGGTGCAAATAAGATTCTTATACCACTCGATCGGTAACTTTGAATTAGAATAGATATAATTTACTACTAAAATGGCTATTAATTTTAATAACACAGCCCATCAGAAAAACTAACACCGATCGGCTGTGTTATTAAAATTTTAATATACATATGTTTGTCTATGATCACAGGAGCTTCAGTGAAGCAGGTTTACTACCTGAGCCGGTGCTGTACATGTAGGGGATGTTCACAGCCCCTGCCGGATGCCCGGCACCACCGAACTCGCCCTCGGTTCTGCAGAGAGACAGGAGATAGGAAACTGATTAGTGAATTAACCATTTAGATTGGCTGAAGAAACCACGTCGCGATGCCATTTTTTTTGTTTTTGGGTACCGATTAGTTTACCGCCGCCCCGGAGCCGTATCTGGGCAAGAAGAACGGGTTGTTGGTCAGTTATAACCTTGTCCCGAGTGACCGATCGTTCTCGTCGTGCTATCATGTGGCAGCTAGCTACCGGGCCGTGGCCACCCACCTGACAGAACCGGGCAATCTCCTGGCCGGCCTCGCCGCCGCCACGGCGCGATGGGAACTTCTCGCCGCGCCGTGCCGCAGCCTGGGGATCAAAGAGAGCACTGCTGAGGAGATGACGGCGCAAACCGAAATGGAATTTGTCTGGTCGAGGTGCCTACCTGCATGCGATGGAGAGTAGCGGGGGCAGGGCGAGGAGGGGGACGCGGGCGAAGAAGCAGCTCGTCGACGCCATTGCTTGATGACGAACTCGGTCGATCTCCTTCTCGGGGACTCAAGCTTGCTAGCTGCCCCTGCAGTGCAGAGGCGAGGCACGCACGAGGAAAGGAACGAAATGAAAGTTTCTCTCGTGGAATGTGGGTGGATCGCCGCTGCCGGTCTTGGTGTTGGTGTGCACGCACCTATATTTATCGGAGAAAACAATCGGAAAATCTACCCGTAGGTAGGAATGGCCATATCGAATTACGGTCAGTTAGATTTTGTGTGCCATCGTCTCTTCTTGGAAGATTAGACAAGGCGATCTCTTTGGCGTAGGAAAGATCACGTTTTGTCTTGTACTTTCCAACGTTTACCATTGCACTTGCTCATGGTCTGGAAAGACATTTAGGCTTGGTTAATCACGACGCTGGTTGGCAACTGGTGGGAAGCTGCGCCTGTCCTCGGCGAAGCAGCCGAGCATCGTATACGCATGACTGTGACCGACTGTACTGGACACGGTTCAGAGAGACATATCCACTTCGGGGTTGGCTCCGGATAAGCCCAAGATCTTCTCGCCACGTCTCATCCATCTCAGCTTGCTCACCCGCATGGACCCAGCGTCTCCAGCCGGGCGACCGCTCCTCACGGGGCAGAATCACGGGGCAGAACTTGCATTTTTATAGATTCTTATAGAGATTTTTTGTCCATGTTTCTGAAAGTTTCTAGGTACGCCACCGCTCACCATACGGAGCCACGTACCGAAAACTATGTTTGGGACATGGACACCATTGTTCCTATCTATAATACATTTTGAAACTTGTATATGTCTCCAAAATTCCAATTCTAAAATAAATATATAATTAAATACGTACATCTACAATGTACGTTAGAATCGAAAGAAAATATGTTGTATTTTCTGCTACACAAAAAAGAATAGTTTTGACAAAACATACGTATTTCTAGGCTTATATACTGTCAGAAATTAGTTTTTCATGTAGCCTAAAATAAATAGAGTATGGACCATGTATATATTTTTTCAAGATCATTTATAATTTTTTTAAAACTCAAAAATACCACACCAAACTGGGATGAAGACGTCGAAGAGGAGATAGACTGCAAACACACAAGCCCAGTACTCCCAGACAACACGAATTTGGCTGTTTCTCGGCCCAATTAAAGACACGACGCCCAGATCGATTGCCGGAGTAGCAGCCCTTTTATGTTGGGCAGGCCGCAAGGCAAGTTCAGTCGAGGTGGAAAGAATGGAGCGACCTGACCTCGAACGACAAAGGCTAATCTGCATCCTTAGATAGGCATCGGACGGATTAGGACGCCAAATCGCTGCGGTGGCTCCTAGCTCGCTCAATTTTACTGTTTTTTAATAATAACTAGGTGCCCAAGCTCGTCTTTCATAGATCGCCCTTACTATACACCGGCTACTGTTTTGTGCCATCATCTTCGCCTTGCTTTTCCTTTTTGGATTGCTCAAGAAGCATGTGCATGTCTGTGTAAAATTCTTGCAAGAAGTAAGCCTAGGTAAAGTGCAAAGGATGTTGGCTGATGGCTTTGCCCGTGGATGCTGGCAACTAGCTTGGTGGGTAAGTGATGGTTGCCAGCTACATGCATAGATGATAGATTGCTCCACATTGAAAAGTTAGGCCATTGTCAATATGCTTATAGATGATGAATATGAAGAATGAATAATTGGTAGGATCTCCGCCCTATTCTTAAGGGTTCCTGGCGGTCTAAGGTAAACAGGGAATCAGTTATGGATCTAGAGAGATTGGAAGACCTAGTGTAGTTTGTTCAATGCTTGTTAAATGAGAAGGTCATCAATTGCTTTTGGCAATGACAAAAATAATTCCAAAATGCTCTGAATTCATCTTGAGCTCCTCATCAACTTAAACAACAAGTCACCTGAGTTCATAACATTGTGTGCCAGTGAAAAACTCCCGCCAAGTACTTCAGTAGGATTTGGAGGGTATATTGGACCAAGTCGTGATGATGTTTCGATGTCTTCAGGAGAAGGTTGCTTCGAAACCTAAGTAGCATGTGGTGGTAAGGCCTCTGTTTGGCATAACTGTTTCTGATGATTCTGAGAGGAGCATGATCGTTAAAATCAAGACAGAATTTGGGTAACAGAACACCTCCAAATTTTGAGTGTATGTTCACTGACATGAAGACATCTCGGGACACACTTGATGTCCACATTATCACAACAAGTATCCACACATACTAGAAAAACAGGTGTTGCGTCGATCCTTAGCATCCTCCTGATACATGATATTTTAAGGCTTGTTGTTATCACATACTCCCTCCGTTTCAAAATATAAGATGTTTTAGCTTTGTGAAGAAAGTGTACCTAGACCTTTTCTAGTGTCTAGGTTCATTTAGATTTAGAGTGAACCTAGACGTTAAAAGGAGTTTAGATACACTTCCTTCATAAAGCTAAAACATCTATTATTTTGAAACGGAGGTAGTACTTCTTTGCCATGCAAGAGAATTCTAATCTGCATACAGTTATTTCTAGGATGGGGTTATTATCCAAAATAATAGACTAAGAAGCATTGCTCAGAAAAGAGTGTATAAAACAAAATGAAAGTTATATGCAGTTGAGTCCGTAGTAAATATAGTTTAGAATAGACTTGGTTAGCAGTGAAGCATGGTTCATTATTAACATGATGGCCCTACCAATTAATGTGAAGATATTGCTGATTATTTTTCTTTCTTGGATTGCCTAATTGTACATGTACTCTATGCCTTTCATATCTGAAATAAGGTGGTCCTCTTGTTCGTTGTTATGCTAGACAAACGTGACTTAAATCTTGTCAAGATGCAGTTCTACCTAACATCTTGTCAACTATAGGTTATAAAGCTCCCCTCTTCGGTCGGCGTGGCGGAATGGGTCGCCGCCTCCACCATGGCCTGGACTCTGGAGCGGTCCTAGGTTTGGGGGAGGCGGGAGCATCCGCCGGACAGAGACCAAGGGCCCAGGAGAGACCCAGCGACAGCGAGAAGCCGCATGTGTACCCCTCTGTAATCACGGCCGTCACAAAGTTTCCAAAAACAACTTCATTTTTAACGGTAAACGACTTTATTCATTGTAAAATGGCAGGAAATATTAAGGAAAGAGACATCTACAGTGCTTCCCATCTCACTGTGCTCTCCTTCCTCCCCTCGCCCACAGCGCTTCCCTCCCATGGTGTTGCCCGTCCCATGGCCATCTCCCCTCTGAAATACCTCCCATGGTTCGTCTTGGTCGAGGATGGTAAGCCTGGCTCTCCTCTCTCCACAAAAGCACTCCTCCCCTCATCCTTTGTCCACCATGACTCCCTCTTCCCCCTATTTCCGGTTGTGCTGTTGGTGGTTGCGCCAAGGTCACGGCCGACACAAACAAAGCATGGTGCTCGGAAAAGCTGCACTGGGTGTCATGGTGGACTCCATCTTAGGAGCTTTGACATCAGCCACCTCCACACACTACCCGCCTCTTCTTGACCCGGCCACAGCAGCAAAGCTGTACCTTGTCCGGTTCAAGCTTTGCCATCCATCTTTCCATGGGAATATTCCACTTACCGTTCCAGTCGATCACAAAGCATCAACACGACTATAAGTAGGCTATACATAATGCAGATCACCGAGACACGCTGTGTTTGTCATACTACATTTCTTCAATGATGGATATAGTGCCAAAGGATTCTTAAATATTC
This sequence comes from Avena sativa, assembly GCA_916181665.1. NCBI lineage: Eukaryota > Viridiplantae > Streptophyta > Magnoliopsida > Poales > Poaceae > Avena > Avena sativa. The sequence goes on from OV702291.1 coordinate 31,107,948, forward strand.
TGCGATACAAACTGTGATGATCGCAAAAAGCAACAACACACAACACATGTATGGGCTATTCCTCGCAGCATTGTGTTCTCTCCGAGGCCAGCTCCAAAGCAAATACGAAAGTAAACACCAGTCATTTTGTGTGCAAAGAAAGGAAGTTGCAGACAACACGGGTGAAATATGACGGTGTGCTTTTATTAGTGTTGTTGAAACACGCGGAGCAGCAGGTCTCCGTCAGTCACGTAGAGTACTGAACTTAATGAGATGGCGACGATGATGACGAGGCCTAAGCAAAACAAGAAGGATGAGTTACAGGTGAGCTTTTCTGAGTTGCCATTGGAACGATTATTCAACTGCAACATGTGACAGGATGTGCTTTTTCTAAGTTGCGACTACCTATCAAGAAGAGTCTAAAGTTGACAATTGTTGCAGATTAGAAAGGAAGTAAATAGCAAGAGATCAGAGCGATCAGGTGAGAGACGGACTGATTGTTGACAAGACCAGGAATCAAGCAGCAGCAATCTTTTCACGTCATTATCAAAGAGCTATATGAGTTTTACAACTATAAGTAGAGATGTGGTGTGAAGCTAATGATACCTCATGCTCATGAGCATGTCCATGACCATGTGAGTGATCGTCATGCCCATCCCAAGGGTGGCGCAGACCCTGGAAACATCAGTATTTATTAACCATGAGCGCAAGTAAATCAAGACCATGCGTAGAGTGGAAGCCCAAAAAAGGAAATAGAATGGATTATTACCAAGAGCGTAGCACCGTCCTGCTTAGCCCTGTAGAAAATCCAAAACCTGTACACAGCAAACTTTCGTTATTTAAAAAAAATAGAGCAAAAGTGCACCATTAAAATGATTGAATCTGAATATATATCTGACGAAAACTATACTTGGGTAGGCCTTAAAATCAACGAGCATGGACACAATCATCATAAATCAGGGATGTCAAGCTCTAGCTTTGAAGAAAAGCAGTAAAGTTTAGTGTTTCTACAGATGATAAATCGAACCTATCAGTCATGGTAACTTATTCATGCAGAATCTAAAAAAGATGCAGTAAATGACTTAATCAGTTCGAAGAAAACAGCAAAACAGTGACTAGAGCTGAAAACTTCTCTACCATGCATCTTTGTCAGACCCTGTATGCATTTTCTCTGAAATCATTGCATTCTTAATTCGTGCTGATATTGGTCACCAAATTTCCTCAACTATCTGTATTTGTCGCTTAGTTGCAAGTGAATGGTTTGGCATAATTTAGATTCCAGATGTTATGTAAATGAAGATGCAAAGGTGGTAAAGATATAAGCCCATGACACGTCTTTCCTTTGACAGGAGGTCATAAGGATAGCCTAATTGCATAGTACCATGTACAAAGGTAGTGCTCATTGCTCAGCACTAGATTTTCAAACTGAATATGTACTCTGAGCATGGAGAGATGTCCATCCTCTTGCTTGCTTACTGTTCTCTACTTATGTGGGTTTAAGTAAGGTTAGAAACTTATAAAATGACAGACTTCAGTGTCACTGCAGTTGAAAAAGCAGTTGTAGATGGTTCCAATTGCATACCTACAGTAAGAACCTAAAAGCCTAGATTTCAACAACTCCCCATGAAACTCTAGTACGTTTACACAATCACCGCCTTGCCAATGACACAACAGCCAGCAAATTGCACGGGCCAGACAGAACAAGATCAGATGAACAATCTGTGGCTCCGACTCTAGATCCACAAAATGACGTGTTTTCTACCAATATTGCTCATACTCATCGTTGGCACAAGTAGCTCTTAAAATCAATTACTTGGGTCAGCTTAAAATCACAGAGGAGGGACACAATCAACATAAATCAGGGATGCAACACTTTAGCTTTAGAGACATACAGTCAAGTTTCATATTTTCCAGTCTCTTCAACCAATGCTAGTGTGGACCCATGGTAACGTGTTTATGCAGAATCTGGAGTTCAGGACAGATGTAGTAAATGACTTAGGGAGATGGAAGAAAACTGCTAAACAGTGACTAGAACTGAAGACTTTGCTATCATGCATGTCTGTCCAGCTGTCTATTATTTCTCTGAAATCATGGCATTTTGGTTTCAAATTTACTGTTGTTGTGGGGCTGATATTGGTCACTGAATTTGCTTAACTATCAGTATTTGTGGTTTAGCTGCAAGTGATTTGTTTGACATAATTCTGATTCCAGATGTTATAACGATGCAAAGGTGATAAAGATATAGTATTCCAAGCACCTCTTTCCCTTGACAGGACGTCACAAAGATATATCCAAGTACCATCTTGTTCAAAACAAATGCTTGAGACTAAATTTCACACTGAAAACACACCGTGAACTTGGACCGATGTTCACCCTTTTGTTTGTTTATTGTTATCTACTTGTGTGGTTTTAAGTAAAGTTGCAAACTGGTAAATGGAAGACACAGCAGATACTATGGTTGAAGGTGTGAGCTTCTTCTTAGTCTGTTGTCAAGAATAATACATAAAAACAACTGAAGTTGGTTACCTACAGTAAGAACCTAGAAGACAAAATTTTAAACAACTACCTGTGAAACTCAGTATAGTACATTTGACAGCAAGCACCCAGTGGTGGACCCAGAAACTTTCGGAAGCCTGGGCAAAGGAGTTTAAACTGCCAATTTTTTTTACGAAATCGCTATAGAAAATAAAAAACGCAAGGGTGCACCGTGCCACCGCCGACAAGCCTGGGCGTCCGCCCGGGCTGGAGGGGCGCTAGGTCCGCCCATGCAAGCACCTCTTTCCCTTGACAGGATTTGGGAGGTCACAGAGATAATATCAAGTTATCAACAACTGCATAAGTACCATATTGTTCAAAGCTAATGATCAACAATAGATTTTCATACTGGATACAAACCCTGAACTTGGACCAACCTTTGCCCTCTACTTTCCTCTTTGCTCTGCTTGTATTGTTAAGGATAAGGTTGGAATTACTGAGAAGAATCACACTTCACAGCAACTAATTCACCATGGTTGAAGACGAGAGCTTCTTCTTAGTCTGTCGCCAAGACAGCAAAAGCAACTGAAGGTGGCTGCGATCGTACACCTGCAGTACGAACCTAAATACCTAAAGTTTAAGCAGCTCCCTATGAAACTCACGTCCTAGAACATTAGCTAGAGATGACGACGTACCAGCCGGCAGATCGCATGGCCCGGACAGAACAAGCTGCCTATGACACAGTATGCGCCCGAGTGATTCCTACTCTAGATCCCCTGCACATAATCCTCGGGCAAATATAAAACAGCCGATACAGACTGTTCCCAACGCAATCTACCATAACCTAGAGGAAATCCCCCCGCAGAGGGGCAGATCCCGTATCCCCATTTCGGGCCAATCGGTGACACACGTCGGCAGGCCGGCAAGGCAGGCAGGGCGGACGTCCGTAGGAGGGGCGGGGAGCTGCCGGATTCGGGGGAGATGGGGGGGGGGGGGGGGGGGGGGGGGTATCTGTGGGGCGCGGAGGAGAAGAGAGAAAGGGGGTCGAGGAGTAGGTACCACATGGTGGCGCAGAGGCCCTTGCCGGCGATGGTGTGCCAGCGCTTGTTGTGGGGGATGGTGTAGCCCTTGTAGGTGGTGCCGCCGTGCGCGCCGCCGGCCATCGCCGCCGCTGTCCTCTCTCTCTCTTCTCCGCCGGTGGGTCGCCTGGTCTGGGTCTGGAGGGGTCGGGGAGAGTCTGCGCCTGTGTGTGTCCTCGTGGTGACCGCGGCCAGTTGGTGGATCTGGCTCACTCACTTGCGCAGCGTGTGTTGGGCCAAGACGTGGAGATGGGGCACAGGGACGGCCTAATCTAGCTAAGCCCGCGTATGATTCACACATTGTTTGCAGGCCCAGCTTCTCCTCAAAACAAAATGGCAGGTCCAGCTTGGCTTGTGACCAGAAGGTGTCAATGTGTTTTTTCCTAACACTAGAAAATGTCCTCTTTTTTATTGGTCTAAGGTTTTTTTAGATAACAGGCACATCGTGCCCTGCTTTAAATTAATAAAGCGAACGCTCCACAAACAGTCAGTACATGATGCGGCATACATCTTAGCCAAAGAAAAGAAAGGGGAACTAGAGTGCACTACAATTGTTGCGGCCTACAACTTCGGCAAAAGAGAAAAAACAACTAAAACAACTTCCACCCCTCCAAGGGCCAGAGAGGAGCCCCTACTCAAGTCGATGGTGGCTAGCGTGGAGGGGAGGTAGGGGCAGATTAGTCGCGTGGAGACGCCTTAACTCGCTTGCCATCGCCTCCAGTCTTGGGGAATCATGCGCCTTTGCTGTTGGCGCCCATAGCTACACAGAGATCATAGTTTTGAAAACAATGTCAGTCGGATGCTTGATGATTTTATCTTCAATAGCAAGCTTATTCCTAATATGCCATAGAGCCCAAGATTGCGCAAGGAACAAGACCCAAAGCGTCTGACGCTCGCTCTTAGGAAAGCTAGAAATAATCATGAAGAATTGGCAAAGTTTGATGGGCACCAGTTGCACCCCACAACTGGGCCAGACAAGCTTGGTCGAGCGATCGACAAAAAATAATCCCCGTACAGGCCTGGGCCACCCCAATGCGCTCGTCACCACACACAAAAGCCCAGGGAATCTCTCGCAAAGAGGCCCAAACTCATGCCACCAATGAGTCCAGAATTTGGTGCGACGCCCATCGCCACTCGAATACTTGGCCCCAAGCTTTAAAAAATCCTTGATCTTGTGAATACTTTTCTAGAAGGGAGAGCTCCCACCACTATTCCCAGCAAACACATCGTTAGCTTCTGGATATTTAGCCCTAATGATCGTGGACCAAATCGAGTCATTATTCTAGAACAATTTCCAGACCTATTTCAGCATCAACACTATGTTCATCTTCTTCGAGCAGAGGATGCATAACCTGTCGCGGTTTTTTGGATGGCACACGGCAGGCTAGTTGACCATGTGGTACTTTCTCTGGTCGTCAGCACCTTCCCAAAAAAATCTAGCTATGTGAGAGTCGAAAGCGACATGGACTCCGTCTCGCGGTTTTTTGGATGGCACACGGCAGGCTAGTTGACCATGTGGTACTTTCTTTGGTCGTCAGCACCTTCCCAGAAAAATCTAGCTATGTGAGAGTCGAAAGCGACATGGACTCCGTCTTGCAGCAGGAACAGACCCATCACAAACATCAGCAAGCTAGCCAGACAGGATTTCAAGAGGATAAGTCGTCCCCCTGACAATAGAAACCTCCCAAGCCATGTTTCAATCTTGGCCACCAGCTTTTGAATCAGGAAGTTCCATTGATCGATCGTGAGTTTGCGATCAGAGACAGGGAGATCGAGGTAGACAAAAGGGAATGACCCTAGCTTGCAATCGAGCAAGTTCGCAACCCTTTGCTACTCACCCACTGGCATGCCCATGGCGATCACTTCACTCTAGTGGTAGTTAATTTTCAGCCCGGACATATCCTCAAAACACATTAGGAGGAACTTGAGGTTGGTAATGTCTAATTCATCATTCTGGATCATAATGAGGGTGTCGTCAGCATACTAGAGATGGGAGATCCCCCTGGGATGAAGTGAGGCGCTAGACCATGGATGTGACCTGCCTCCGAGGCCGAGGAGAGGATCACAGATAGAGCTTGTCCAATAAAGTTGAAAAGCAGTGGGGAGAGTGGGTCCCCTTGACGCACACCATTCTTATTTCTGAAGAAACGTCCCATTTCCCCATTGATTGAGATCGCCATTTGGCCTCATTGAAACCTTTACATCGGAGCACTTCCGACACCTTTACATCGGAGCACTTCTGACAGGAAGTCCCAATTAACCATGTCGTACACCTTCTCGAAATCTAGTTTCAGAAGGATCCCACTCAACTTCTTTGACTTGATTTCATGCACGATCTCTTGGAGGGCGAGGTACCCGTCTAGGATGAAACGAAACTTTATAAATGCAGATTGGTTCTGACTGATAATTTAATTGGCGATGGGGTCTAGGCTGGATGCAAACGCTTTTGAGATAATCTTGAAGATCACGTTAATCAGAGCAATTGGACGATATTCGGAAATCAGCTCTATGCCCTGCACTTTAGGGATCAGCAAAAGCACCCCGAAGTTCAACCTAGAGACATCGATCCTACCCAGGACGAAGTCGTTCAAGATGCAGAAACCCCATCTTCACCAAATGCTAGTATTTCTTGAAGAAAATTAACGGAAAGCCGTTTGCCTAGGAGTGATATTTGTTTTCATATCATCTACAATGGCCTGAAGTTCTTGCTCCGAGAAGGTGATAGCTAACCACACATTTTCCTCTTCCGAGACCCGACGCTATTGCCCCCAAGAGTGAGGGTTCAGACTGCAATGTCTAGGAGCAAATGACCCAAGTAGCTTCCTGTAGAAGTCATAAACATGCTCCTGGATGTCCAGCTTCTCAGTTATGGGCCCAACAGGCATGGATAGAGAGGTAATTGCGCATTTTCTGTGGCGGCCATTGGCTATGGCATGGAAATAGGCTGTGTTTGCATCCCCTTGCAACGCCCATCGCACCCGCCCACGTTGACGCTAATACTCCTCCTCCGGCCTGAAAATCTGGAGGAGTTGGTCCTCCAAGTGGTATCTAAAATCCCAACTATCTTCGTCAATCCCTGCTAAGTATGCTTGTTCATCAAGGGCTTTGGTCTGGGACAGTAGAGGTTCCTTCTTTACTCTAGCATCTTTTCCTAGATTGAGGATCCACCCATGCAGCCCCTATCTAAGATTGGAACTCCTAAAATTTTACCAGTCCACAATATCTCTTCCCTGGACTTGATGTCCTATCATTCCCCACAAGGCTAGCACAATATCCAAGAAGCCGCCAATTTTGAACCACCCCATTTAAAAGTAGAATCGATTAGATCTCGTAGGGGGGCCCTCTCCCGTGTCAAAGATCAACGGCATGTGGTCCGAACCTAGGCTCGTTTCCGCCACAACCGAGTAGAGGGGAAAGGTAACTTCCATCTCCGGGGAAATGAACACCCGGTCCAACATGCATCTGACTGGGTTGAGTTGGCGGTTTGTCCAAGTGAACCTTGCTCCCGTGCGAGGGATTTCTCGCACCGCCCATTGCGCAATGTTAGCATTGAACATGTTAATTTTTGCCAGTTGATTCAATCGTTGTTTTTGTCCTGCTCGCTACGAATAAGGTTGAAATAGCCTCCCATCAGAACCGGTAGCGCGTAACACGCAATTTTATCATAGATTTCCCCTAGGAATTCTGCTGATTTGGAGTGATATGTTGGGCCATAGATGCCCAAGAACACAAACTTGAAACCAGCTGTCCCTATTCCACCGTATCCACTTCAAGCATCATGTCCCTGAGTCTGATCAACATTCCCCCTGAATGCCCGGATGCAAGGAGCCAGCACCAGTAAAACTTCTCCCCAGTTTTGAGGTTGAGCGGTTCCGCGTCGGTGAAGTCGTGCTTAATCGTTTCTTGGAAGCAAACAATGTCAATTTTGTGCTTCCGTAGGTACTCTTTTAGCAGAGTTCATTACGGAACTGGGTGTGGTTCCCAGTGCGTTGGACCCGATGGTGATCTATTGTGACAATAATGGAGCCATAGCCAACGCAAAGGAACCAAGGTCTCACAAGAATTCCAAGCATATTAAGCGCCGGTTTCACTCCATCCGCGAACATGTCAAGGATGGAGATATAAAGATTTGTAAAGTGCACACGGACCTGAATATAGCAGATCCGTTGACTAAAGTACTCCCTAGGGCAAAGCATGATCAACACCAGAACTCCATGGGTGTTAGATTTATCACTATGTGAACTAGATTATTGTCTCTAGTGCAAGTGGGAGACTGAAGGAAATATGCCCTGAGAGGCAATAATAAAGTTGTTATTATGTATTCCTTGTATATGATAGATGTTTATTTTACATGCTATAATTGTATTGATAGGAAACATCAATACATGTGTGTTTAATAAACAAAAAGGGTTCCTAGTCATGCCTCTCTTATAGACTAGCTTGTTGATTAACAAGATGATCAAGGTTTCCTGATCATGGACATTGGATGTTGTTAATAACAAGGTCACACCATTGGTGGAATGATGTGATGAACATTCATCCGAAGTATAGCATTACGATCAAGTCATTGTGTTTATATTGCTATAACATCATACGAAGTAATCTTTATCCTTAGACCATGAGATCATGTTAATTGCTAACACCGGAAGAGTATCTTGATAACATCAAACGTCACACCGTAACAGGGTGACTATAAAGATGGGTTCAGTGCTACGAAGGTGTTATGTTGAGGCTCATGGATCAAGAGTGGAATTTGTCAATCCAGATGACGGATAGATATACTCTGGGCCCTCTCGGTGATATCACATTAGGATAGCTTGCGAGCAAGTGATGTGATCACTAGAATGTTATATCACGGGAACGAGAAAAGAGTGCATGTCGGTAACGAGATCAAACTAGGTATGGAGATACCGATGATCGAATCTCGGACATGTAATATATCGAGAGACAAAGGGATTTAGTTACAAGCGTTAAAGGTTCTCACGATCACAGGAGTCATCGTTGAATGTGTAGGAGTCAGTACGGATCTCCAGGTCCCGCTGCTGATTATTGATCGGAGAAGGGTCTCGATCATGTCTGCATTATTCGCGAACCGTAGGGTGGCACACTTAAGAGTTACCGGACACCATTTTGGAGCACATATGTTTCAGACGAAAGAATTGCAAAGCGCAGGAATTGTTTCAATAGAAACCGGAAATTGTTTTGGGTGAAATTGCAGAAGGTGGTTCTGCATGTGATATTGAAATATAGCAAGGGGCTATATGTGAATGTTTGTTAATTAAAGTAATTAACAAAATTCTGAATAAATTTAATAAAAGAGTTTTATTAAATGAGAGAGCATTAAATTTGGAGAAACTTAATGCATTTAAAGTGGAGACTTTAAAAGGGAATGTGAAGAGGCATTTTAATGTGGAGGAGTTACCACCACATGAATGGGGGAGGTGAGGGGTCAACCCCCCCCATGCTCCGGCCATGGAGAGAGGGGGCACCCCCCCTCCTCCTATAAAAGGCCACCCATTCCCTCCTTCATCCTCATACCTCCTTGTGAAGGATCTCTCTCCCCCTCTAGAATTATTCCCCCATGGTCTCAGATTAGCGAGATACATTTTCCCGGTGACATTTCGTCTGGAAGGAGTTGCTGCTTCCGCTGGATCGCTGGAGCGAGGAGGTGGAGGTTTTCCGGTGGCTTGAACGTGTGTGCGAGTGCGGATGCGCTGCTGAGTTGTGGCGCTCGGACTTCCTCATGATCTTGAGATCGGCAAGTGTACGACTACATCAACCACGAGTTCCTACTCGTTAACAAAGCCCGTTGTCTTCGAGGGTAGGTTCTCTATGGATGTATGTCCACCCGTTTGCTTTGTACCTAGTAGATAGATCTTGGCGTGTAGTTCACGCCGTAGGAAATTTTTTGTTTTCTATGCTGCAGACCCAACAGTGATATCAGAGCCTGATCTATGCGTAGGTGCTTTGCACGGGTAGTACACATATGTTTATATGTGGGCGATGATGATCATGTTATTGCATCTTCTATGTACTTTGGATATTGAAGGCATAGTGGGATGAAGTGGCCCGGACCAACCTTACATGTCATCATACATGAGACCGGTTCCACGACTGACATGCAACTTGTTTTGCATAAGTGGATGGCGGGTGTCTGTCTCTCCTACTATAGTCAACATCTGATTTACAACGAGTTGCTAATAACTTGGTTATCCTTGTTGTGGTTCATGTTCGTAGGTTAGACAGATTCTATCTCCGAAAGCCCTAAGCCACGTAAAAACTTCCAATTGATAAATTAGAGGCGTCTAGTTTAGATCATTGCTGGGCTAGTGTTTTGATATGGTATTGTTGTAAGTAGATGTATAATAGATATTCTTACAACTCACTTAACGTGTAAGTTCCATAGACCTTGGCCTTACACACAAAGGAATGATAGAGATCATACCACGATGCAAATGATAGAGATCAAATGCATGGACCATATCACCTCACTTCACACATTAGATGTTAGCATCTTATATTGCTAGTTTGGCGCGTTTGGTAGCATTATAAGATGATCCCTCATTTAGATATCAAGATAAAATGTGTTCTTCCTTAAGTATGCACCGTTTTGTGGATCGTGTTTTGAGGCATCACGTGATGATCGGGTGTTTTCAACTCTACGCTTTCATACAACGGGTGTAAGACAGTTTTACACACGCAAATACTAAGATTCTTACTTGACGAGCCTAGCATGTACAGACATGGCCTCGGAACACGGACCGAAAGGTTAAGCATGAGTCATATAGTTGATATGATGCCCATATAGATGCTCGCCTTTGAAGCTACACCCACTCACGTGATGATCGGACTTGGTGTAGTGGATTTGGTTCATGTAATCACCAAAAGGACACGAGGGATGTCGTTTTTGAGTGGGAGTTCATTAGTAATTTGGATTAGTTGAACTCAATCTATCATAAACTTAGTCTAAATAAACTTTACAAATTCTGTTGTAGATGGCACCACCTGCTTTTAATTTCAATGTGTTCATGGAGAAAGAGAAACTTGCTGCGAATGGTAGCAACTTCACCAACTAGGCTATGAATTTGAGGATTCTCCTCACTGCTGCACAAAAGCAATATGTGCTAGATGCGCCGCTAGGCCCCCTACCAGCTCCTGATGCCCTTGACGAGGAAAAGAATGTCTATGTGACTCGTCAGGAGGACCACAACTTAGTTCATTGCGGCATACTATATGGGCTAGAGCCAGAACTTCGAAAATGTTTCGAAAATGGCAATGTCTTTGATACCATGGGAGAATTGAAAATGATTTTCGATACCTGTCGTGGTGGTGTCACGGCAGATGCCTGGTATAGGCTAAAGTTGGGGCCGAATGGACGATGGAGGAATCCGGGGAGGGATGATGAAGTGAAGACCTCATATGGAAGAACTCAGAGTGACACGATATACCCAGGTTCGAGGATCTCCTAGTGAGATAACACCTCTACTCCTGCATCTAATCTCATATATCTTGCCATGCTTGTGGCTACAATGGTGCTCCTTGAGCTTTACTCTTATGCCTCTCATGGAGAGAGCAGAGGAAGAAGAAACCATGCTCCTAGTGAGCAGAGGGAGAGGAGCCCTCCAGGGGGCCTCGCATGTAACGTTACCCCTGGTGCTCCTTATAAAGGGGAGCCCAGGGGACAAGGTATGTCATCTAAAGTACTCCTATGAGTTGTCTAGTGGGGCTTGCCTAGTCAGCTTGTCCTTTGTTGAGTCATTGGTCTTATCCCTTCGGCATATTCCTTAGCATCTTTAGGAGATGCTTGGCATATTCCCTAGCATCTCCCAAGATGCCCAGCATATTCCTTAGCATCTTGGACCAAAGGGGCCAGTCTGAGCCAGGGGCGTCCCAAGACTAGCACCTGACGTAGGCTTGACTTTACTCGGTAGCGTGTCGATGTAGAGGTTGCTGGTGGGTTCAGGTACGAGAGAAATGACGTCCGGGACGAAGTAATTCAGCCCGGGGAAGTGAAATTCGGCCCTGTGGAGAAATAACTTGGACCGGGGTGAAATGGGGCCCAAACTGGCGATGAATAGTACCCCTGGCCGAGTTAAGGGACAACCCAGCCGGATTACAGCTTAATCCGGCCTAGGGAGGTGAAATCGGCCCAGCCGGGATATTTGCTGAGGCCCAGCCGGAGTATTTGCCGAGGCCCAGTCGGGGCTTGAGGTTGATTCGGCCTGGGGTCAGTAGCCCAGCCGAGGCTCTTGTTGTCCCGGCCCACTGGGAGAGAATCCGGGGTATGAGGCTATCCCGGGTGGGCTGCGGCGTCAGCCCACCCGGGTTACCCTGGCAGCTTCTGGTGACACGGAGGAGGTCGCGTGGTGGGCCACGCTGGCTCCTTGCCGGCCCACCCGGGCGATGTCGGGGTAGCGTTGAAGGGGATCGGGCGAGCGTCGGCGAGGTGGTTCGGTGGGAGGAGACTCTGGCGGGAGCTTGCGCCAAGGGGGGAGGAGGCCCGCGGTGGGCCGACTTTGGCTGATGTCGGCCCACCCGGGGGAGAATGCTTTGGCCCAGCCGGGTTTTCAGCCTAATCCGGCCTAGGGAAGTACTGTGCAGGCTGAATTCAAGATAATTCGGCCTGGAACTATTTCCTTCCTCTTTTCTTTATTCTATTCTCTTTTTCCTTCATATCTTCATAGATAATTATCTTTCTCTACTTGCTTCTCTTGTAACAATACTTTTTACTCTTCTGTATCACTTTGTGCCTCAACTCTGGGGTACCTGGGGTTACATCCCCAACAATACCCATGCTGCCGTAGAGAGTTATAATGCTACAGAAAAGTTCTTTAGCTGCATGATGGAGGAAAACAGCTCCGTTAGTGAGCACGTACTCAAAATGTCTGGGTACACCGATAAGCTTGTGTCCTTGGGAATAACGATTCCCATTGACTTAGGCATACATCATGTTCTCCAATCTCTGCCACCTAGCTACAAGAGCTTCGTGATGAACTATAATATGCAGGGCATGAAGAAGTCTCTTCCCGAGCTTCTCTCAATGCTTAAGACTGCAGAAGTGGAGATTAGGAAAGAACATCAAGTGTTGATGATCAATAGGACCACCGTTTTCAAGAAGGACAAGAAAGGCAAGCACAAGGGAAAGAAGGGTGGCAAGTCTGTTGCCACGCCTGAAAAGAAACCCCGGGCTGGCCCTAAGTCTGACACCGAGTGCTACTATTGCAAGGGGACTGGCCATTGGAAGCGCAACTGACCCAAGTATTTGGCGGACAAGAAGTCCAGCAAGGCAAACAAAGGTATATGTGATATACATGTTATTGATGTGTACTTGACTAGTACTCGCAGTAGCACCTGGGTATTTGATACCAGATCAGTTTCTAATATATGTAACTCGGTTCAGGGGCTACGGAACAAGCAACAACTAGCAAGGGATGAGGTCTCGATGCGGGTCGGCAATGGATCAAGAGTTGATGTGATCGTCGTCGGAACGCTGCCTCTCCATATGCCATCGGGATTAGTTATAAACCTAAATAATTGTTATTTGGTGCCTGCACTGAGCATGAACATTGTATCCGGATCGTGTTTGATGCAAAGTGGTTATTCATTTAAGTCTGAAAACAATGGTTGTTCGATTTATATGAATAATATCTTTTATGGTCATGCACCTATGTTGAATGGTTTATTTCTGTTGGATCTCGATAGTAGTATTACGCATATTCATAATGTTGATGCTAAAAGAATTAAACTTGATAATGATATATCTACATATATGTGGCACTGCCGTCTAGGTCATATTGGCGTTAAACACATGAAGAAACTCCATTCTGATGGACTTTTGGAATCACTTGATTTTGAATCATTTGATACATGTGAGCCATGCCTTATGGGCAAGATGACTAGAACGCCGTTTTCCGGTTCAATGGAACGGGCGACAGATCTATTGGAAATCATACATACTGATGTGTGTGGACCAATGAGTGTGTCGGCGCGAGGTGGATATCGTTATTTTATTACTTTCACGGATGATTTGAGTAGATACGGGTATATCTATTTGATAAAACACAAGTCTGAAACTTTTGAAAAGTTCAAAGAATTTCAGAATGAAGTGGAAAATCGTCGTAACAGAAAGATCAAATTTCCGCAGTCCGACCGTGGAGGAGTGTATCTTAGTTACGAGTTTAGCACACATATGAAAGACTGTGGAATAGTTTTACAACTCACGCCTGCCGGAACACCACAACGTAATGGTGTGTCACAACGTCGTAATCGTACTTTATTGGATATGGTTCGATCTATGATGTCTCTGACTGACTTGCCACTGTCATTGTGGGGTTATGCACTGAAAACTGCTGCATTCACTTTAAATAGGGCACCATCTAAATCCGTTGAAAAGACACCGTATGAATTATGGTTTGGAAACAAACCTAAGTTGTCATTTCTTAAAGTTTGGGGATGCGATGTTTATGTGAAGAAACTTCAACTGGATAAACTCGAACCCAAAGCGGAAAAATGCTTGTTCATAGGATACCCTAAGGAAACGATTGGGTATACCTTCTATCACAGATCCGAGGGCAAGGTCTTTGTTGCCAAGAATAGATCCTTTCTTGAGAAGGAGTTTCTCGCGAGAGGTGTGAGTAGTCGGAAGGTAGAACTCGAAGAGGTTATTGAACCTTCTCTTCATGAAATGGCGAGTAGCGCAGCTCCAAAAGTTGTTTCGGAGTTGACTTCACCTAATGAAGAGAGAGCTAATGATATTGATCATGAAACTCCGAAAGAGGACACTACCGAACTTCACAGGTCAAGCAGGACACGTGCAGCTCCTGAACTGTACGACAATCCTGTTATGAATTTCATGATTGATGAAATGGATGACCCTGCGACATATGAAGAAGCGATGATGAGCCCGGATTCCAACAAATGGCTAGAAGCCATGAAATCCGAGATGGAATCCATGTACGAGAACCAAGTTTAGAACTTGGTGGACTTACCTCACGACCGAAAGGCCCTTGAGAATAAATGGATTTTCAAAAGGAAAACTGATGCTGATGGTAATGTGACCATCTATAAGGCTCGACTTGTCGCAAAGGGGTTTCGATAAATTCAAGGAGTTGACTACGATGAGACATTCTCTCCCGTAGCGATGCTTAAGTCGGTTAGGATTATGTTAGCAATTGCTGCATTTTTCGATTATGAAATATGGCAAATGGATGTCAAAATTGCGTTCCTCAATGGTAAGATTGAAGAAGAGTTGTATATGATACAACCTAAGGATTTTGTCGATCCTAAGGATGCTAATAAGGTGTGCAAACTTCAGCGATCCATCTATGGACTGAAGCAAGCATCACGAAGTTGGAATCTCCGCTTTGATGAGGTGATCAAAGAGTTTGGATTTGTCCAAACTTATGGAGAGGCTTGTATTTACAAGAAAGTGAGTGGGAGCAATGTGGCATTTCTGATATTATATGTGGATGACATATTATTGATTAGAAATGATTTAGATCTTTTAAACAGTGTTAAAAGTTATCTAAACAGCAAATTTTTGATGAAGGACCTTGGTGAAGCTTCATATATATTAGGCATTAAAATCTATAGAGATAGATCAAGACGCCTAATTGGGCTATCGCAGAGTACATACCTTGATAAGATATTAAAGAAGTTTAATATGGACGGAAGTAAGAAGGGGTTCTTACCTATGTTGCAAGGCAAGACATTGAGTAAGACTCAAAGTCCGGCTATGGCGGAAGAAAGAGAGATAATGGATAAGATCCCCTATGCCTCAGCCATAGGCTCTATAATGTATGCCATGCTATGTACAAGACCGGATGTGGCACATGCTATTAGTTTGACTAGTAGGTACCAATCTGATCCAGGTTCGGAACACTGGATAGCGGTCAAGAATATTCTTAAGTACTTGAGAAGAACTAAGGATATGTTTCTTATATACGGAGGTGAAGAAGAGCTAGTCGCTAAGTGTTATGTCGATGCTAGCTTTGACACTGATCCGGATGACTCTAAGTCTCAATCCGGATACGTATTTCTCTTGAATGGAGCAGCAGTTAGTTGGAGGAGTTCCAAACAACCTGTGGTGGCTGGATCAACAACGGAGGCGGAATATGTTGCTGCTTCAGAAGCAGCGCAAGAAGCGGTTTGGATGAAAGAGTTCATTACGGAACTGGGTGTGGTTCCCAGTGCGTTGGACCCGATGGTGATCTATTGTGACAACAATGGAGCCATAGCCAACGCAAAGGAACCAAGGTCTCACAAGAATTCCAAGCATATTAAGCGTCGGTTTCACTCCATCCGCGAACATGTCAAGGATGGAGATATAAAGATTTGTAAAGTGCACACGGACCTGAATATAGCAGATCCGTTGACTAAAGTACTCCCTAGGGCAAAGCATGATCAACACCAGAACTCCATGGGTGTTAGATTTATCACTATGTGAACTAGATTATTGTCTCTAGTGCAAGTGGGAGACCGAAGGAAATATGCCCTGAGAGGCAATAATAAAGTTGTTATTATGTATTCCTTGTATATGATAGATGTTTATTTTACATGCTATAATTGTATTGATAGGAAACATCAATACATGTGTGTTTAATAAACAAAAAGGGTTCCTAGTCATGCCTCTCTTATAGACTAGCTTGTTGATTAACAAGATGATCAAGGTTTCCTGATCATGGACATTGGATGTTGTTAATAACAAGGTCACACCATTGGTGGAATGATGTGATGAACATTCATCCGAAGTATAGAATTACGATCAAGTCATTGTATTTATATTGCTATAACATCATACGAAGTAATCTTTATCCTTAGACCATGAGATCATGTTAATTGCTAACACCGGAAGAGTATCTTGATAACATCAAACGTCACACCGTAACAGGGTGACTATAAAGTGTTGGAGATATACCCAAGAGGCAATAATAAGTTGTTATTATTATATCTTTATGTTTATGATAAATATTTACATCCCATGCTATAATTGTATTAACCGGAAACATTAATACTTGTGTGTTTTGTAAACATAAAAGAGTCCCTAGTAAGCCTCTTGTTAAACTAGCTTGTTGATTAATGGATGATCATGGTTTCCTGATCATGGACATTGGATGTCGTTAATAACAAGATCATATCATTAGGAGAATGATGTGATGTACACACACCCATAGTAAGCATAGCATAAGATCAAGTCATTAAGTTCGTTTTGCTACAAGCTTTTCAAATGCATAGTAATCTAATCCTTCGACCATGAGGTTATGTTAATCACCATCACCGGATGGGTACTTTGATGACATCAAACGCCGCTTCGTAACTGGGTGGTTATAAAGGTGTCATTGGGTATTCTGAAAGTATGTGTTGAAGCGCATGAACCAAGATTGGGATTTGTCCATCCATATGACGGATAGATATGCTCTGGGCCCTCTCGGTGGAATGTCATCTAGTTAGCTTGCAAGCATGTGACTAGGTCACAAGGGATGACATAACATGGAACGAGTAAAGAGTACTTATCAGTAACGAGGTAGAACTAGGTATGGAGATACCGACGATTAAACCTCGGATAAGTAGAGTATCACGTGACAAAGGGAATTAGTTTCGTATGTTAATGGTTCTATCGATCACGAAGTCATCGTTGAGTATGTGGGAGCCGTTATGGATCTCCAGATCCCGCTGATGGTTATTGATCGGAGAGGTGTCTCCATCATGTCTGCATATTCACGAACCATAGGGTGACACACTTAAGGTTCAAAGTTGTTTTAAGTAGATATGGAATGTGCGTTGGAGACCGAATGTTGTTCGGAGTCTCGGATTGGATCTAGGACATCACGAGGAGATCCGGAATTGTCCGGAGAATGAGATTCATATATTGGGGATCATTTTCTAAGTTAGGAAATGTTCCGGAGTATTTGTATGGGGATTGTAGAAGGTTTCGGAATGTTCCGGAAGGTTCTAGGAGATTTCTTGGAGTTTGCTTGAAAACCAAGAAAGGATCAAGGAGTCCTTGTGGGGCAAGACAAGGAGTCGTGGGGGAGGAGGACTCCTCCCCCCCTCCCAATCCGCCGGCCAAGGAAGGGAGGGGAGTCCTACTAGGACTCCCCCTCCCATGGCGCCTCCCTCCTTTAAATAGAGGGGTGGGGGCGCCACCCCCTTGCTCCCTCCACTCCAAACCCTAGCCGTCGCCTCTCTCCTCCTCCTTCTCTCTGCTCAGGCTTAGGCAAAGCCCTGCAGAATTCTCTACTCCACCACCACCACCACACCGTCGTGCTGCTGGGATTCCGTGTAGAAGATCTACTACCTCCGCTGCTCGCTGGAACGGGGAGAGGAAGGTCTGCTTCGACTCCGCACGTGTGACCGACTGCGGAAGCGCTGCCGGAACGCGGCGCCGGAAGGATCGTGTACTCGATCTTGAGATCGGCAAGTGATCGACTACATCAACCCCGAGATCTAATCTCGTAACGCTTTCGGATCTACGAGGGTTAGTACAGATCTATCTCGTTGCACATGTCTACCAGATTAGATCTTGGCTTTTATCTAGATTAGATCTGGGTTTTGTTCGTTCTTGCGGTAGAATTTTTTTGTTTTCCATGCTACGAACCCATCATAAAGATGGGTTCAGTGCTACGAAGGTGTTATGTTGAGGCTCATGGATCAAGAGTGGAATTTGTCAATCCAGATGACGGATAGATATACTCTGGGCCCTCTCGGTGATATCACATTAGGATAGCTTGCAAGCAAGTGATGTGATCACTAGAATGTTATATCACGGGAACGAGAAAATGGTGCATGTTGGTAACGAGATCAAACTAGGTATGGAGATACCGATGATCGAATCTCGGACATGTAATATATCGAGAGACAAAGGGATTTAGTTACAAGCGTTAAAGGTTCTCACGATCACAGGAGTCATCGTTGAATGTGTAGGAGTCAGTACGGATCTCCAGGTCCCGCTGCTGATTATTGATCGGAGAAGGGTCTCGATCATGTCTGCATTATTCGCGAACCAAAGGGTGGCACACTTAAGAGTTACCAGACACCATTTTGGAGCACATATGTTTTAGACGAAAGAATTGCAAAGCGCAGGAATTGTTTCAATAGAAACCGGAAATTATTTCGGGTGAAATTGCAGAAGGTGGTTCTGCATGTGATATTGAAATATAGCAAGGGGCTATATGTGAATGTTTGTTAATTAAAGTAATTAACAAAATTCTGAATAAATTTAATAAAAGAGTTTTATTAAATGAGAGAGCATTAAATTTGGAGAAACTTAATGCATTTAAAGTGGAGACTTTAAAAGAGAATGTGAAGAGGCATTTTAATGTGGAGGAGTTACCACCACATGAATGAGGGAGGTGAAGGGTCACCCCCATGCGCCAGCCATGGAGAGAGGGGGCACCCCCCTCCTCCTATAAAAGGCCACCCATTCCCTCCTTCATCCTCACACCTCCTTGTGAAGGATCTCTCTCCCCCTCTAGAATTATTCCCCCATGGTCTTGGATTAGCGAGATACATGTTCCCGGTGACATTTCGTCTGGAAGGAGTTGCTGCTTCTGCTGGATCGCTGGAGCGAGGAGGTGGAGGTTGTCCGGTGGCTTGAACGTGTGTGCGAGTGCGGATGCGCTGCTGAGTTGCGGCGCTCGGACTTCCTCACGATCTTGAGATCGGCAAGTGTACGACTACATCAACCACGAGTTCCTACTCGTTAACAAAGCTCGTTATCTTCGAGGGTAAGTTCTCTATGGATGTATGTCCACCCGTTTGCTTTGTACCTAGTAGATAGATCTTGGCGTGTAGTTCACACCGTAGGAAATTTTTTGTTTTCTATGCTGCGGACCCAACACAGACGCCAGCTGCCCATCTTCCTCTGCTGTGCTCTGCTCCAACGCCACTCTCTCCTTCTCAGCCTTCTCCTTTTCTGCTTGTTCCTGTTCTAGATGAACTCTAGCAATGGCCAGTTCTTCTTGCGCCAACTCCTTGGCTTTCAACATGGTTATCACTTCATTGGCCGGACCCTTTGTGGATGGGAAGATAACACATGAGTCGTGTGCTACCACGAGAAGGTGGTCTAACGTTTGGTCTTGCACAATGGTAAACTTAGCGAGACGGGGAGAGGACGGACATGTGGAGTTCTTTTCTTTGGTGAGGCGTATGGCACGCTCGGAACATAGCCTTTCGTCAATCCCTCTCCCCTGGCGCTTTTGCGTTGAACCTCCGCTGGCACTGCTTTGTTGCGCGGTGCCTGGCTGACTGGCTCTGCGTGTTCCTGGGCCGCTATCCCGAGTGGACCCAAGTGCGGGTTGCCAATCGCCGCCGTCTTGCCCGAGTCGCCCGAGCCTTCTACCACCACCACCTATTCTGCACGAAAGACTCTGGCCGGCCTTTCCGCGTTGCTATTGTTGCACATTTCCCGTTCCCTAGATGCATCCTCCAACGCTGACCGCGCGTACGTCTTGAGTGTGGTACGGTAGCGTTGATCGACCCCCATGCCTCCCTCGGATAAGGTGACCTCCAGGGTTAGGGAGGGAGACGGGGAGGGTGATCGCTTGAAAGGAGCACTGAATCATCTAGCACCGACTTCCCGAGAGTCATGCCCTTACCCAGGAAGGAGAAGATATCTTTAAAAACTCAAGTTTTTTCTCCAATGGTTTAGCCAAAATAAGGGGTGAAGCTGGAGATGACCAGTTTGATCAAGAGGCGTGACGATGTAACTATCATTTTTCTTATCCCTCCTTCCGGATCATAGATTTTCTTCCGTAATTATTTTTTTGGAGGAAATTTTCTTCCGTAAATTTGCTACTACTCACAAATTGTACTACGGAGTATATGTTTTTTCCTCCATTGCCAAAAAACCATGATTTTTGTTAGTCGGCAACCATGCATCCCCCACCTGAACATGATCACACACAAATCATGCATGAGTCAGTCGGCAATTAATCAATAATGCGCGTGCGCGCTCTCTCTCCTCTAGTATACCAACAAGGAAGAGGAAGACGAGCAGCGGAAACAGCAACACTGTCATGTGATTCCAAGACCAAAACAAGCTATGTACATGCTGCCTTCGACTCCTTCCCGCCACACGTGACGCTAAATTCCAACCTCCTCGGTCTAGAGCCAGACACGGGAACTTTGTCCCTAACTAAAAACTGATCATGCACCATACAGTACACATGCATGTACGTACGCGCAGACACGTACACGTCTATCTACAGTGTACATGCAGTCAGCAGCCAGTAGCCAGCAGCAGCATCTCGGTCGATCATCCCCTGTGGCGGCGCCCGCCCGGCCGGGTGCGCCGCGTCGCCAAATGGCGTGCAGCTTGTTTTGGTGTACCGTCGATAAGTAGCTCCGTGTGGATGCCTGGCACCGTGGTGTCATCTGAGCTCCTCGTCGCCGTCCTCGTCGTCACTGTCGCAGGAGGCGCCGCCGCAGGTGCTGGCAGCCACGTCGGCGACCCTTAGCCCCGTGTCGTAGACAGCACCGGGCACCCAATCCGCGGGGAGCACGGCGCCGTCGGACCGCAGCCACTTGCCGCCGGACCCGGCCGCGACCACGACCCTGAGACGGAGCGGGCCGGGCGGAGCGCGCGACGTGCGCCACACCGCCGGTGACCCCTCGCTCCGCGTCATGTACCTCCACGTCGTCTGCGACGGCGCTGCGTCGTCGTTGTCGTTGGCGCCGTCGACGACCGCCTGGGCGACCTCCACGGCGGCGATGGCGGTCTGCCCGCCCTGGTAGAGGAAGCGGAGGGCGAGGCTATGGCCCCGGCCTCTGGCGCTCGCCTCCTCCACTCTGACGGACAGGTTCCTGTCCCTGTACACGCACGGTATCCTCCTGAAGTCCACGTCGACGGCCGGACCCGGACCCGCGAGCCGATCACCGCCGTTGCGGGGCGTGTGGACCATGGTGGCGAAGGCGTCCTCGCTGAGCAGGAACCGTCCGCGGCCTGTCCCGTTCGTCGCCGTCTCCGGGACGTGGGAGACCACGACGACCTTGACGCCGTCCTTCCCGCACGCCGCGTGGCCCCTGCACCTCAGCTGGTAGCAGGCGCCACAGGCCTGGCCACGGCGGAAGAGGCCGGCGCTCACGGCCGCAATGTGGAACCCCTCGTTGGCGGCGGCGATCTCAGCCGCCGCCGCCGGCCCGTATCCGCAGGCGGCGCCGGTGAGGGCGCCGGCTTCGGGAGGGAGGAGGGAGGCGGTGGAGCGGCGCGGGCACCAGCCGCAGCGGTAGGATGGGGAGGCGGGGTAAGCGCGCGGAGGCGGCGCCGTGGCCACCGCCAGCTGGACGGCTGCCGCGAGGGAGAGAAGGGTCAGAAGCAGGTCCCGTTGCCGCGGCACGGGCACGGGCACGGCGGCCATGGTGTTAGAGGAGGGAAACGCAAGGTAGTAGAGCAAACAGGGAATGGAATTAGCCTAGTCTCGGCCTGCCGATGGATGGAGAAGAGAAGAGAAGACAGTTGATATCTGGGAGGTCGGAGCGTGGTTTAAGCAAGCGATGGAGCGGCATGGGGACGTGGGTGGCATGAAGCGAATAAAACTGAACGAGTACGATCACGGGGATCTCGCTCGGGTGCATGCGCGCGCGCGCCAGCCCAAGTCGTCGACCGTCGTCGAGCTAGGTAGCTAGCTGGTGAGTGCGCGCGCGAGACTTTGCACAGCGGGATCGGTCGTCGTGTCTGATCGCGACATGCACGATCGATCGATCGGTGGTTGTCGCTGTAGGAGAGAGGGCCGCCATTTTTATCTTGACCGCCCCCCGTGATCGATCCATCAAGCTAGCTTGCACGCGGTGGGCTGGTAATTTGGAACATGCATATGCACGGGATTATCTTAATTAGACCTTCGTCCTGGACAGAGGCGGAGGATATCAATTTACCCCCAGCCTCTCTCTGCACGGATAGTGAGTCAAAAAAGATATCAAAGATCTACAAAAGATTACAAAATACCTGTCACTGTGTTTTGTCCACTCAGCACCAGAAACCACCACGTACTAATGACAACACTCAAACTACAAACAAGGTTCTCCAAGGGAACCATGTACAACCAACAATACTATATTTACGGGTTGCTTTTTACGGGATTTTGCTTACGGAGAGACGTGGGGATCATGGATTGGTCTTCGGTTCCTACAATCACGGGAAGAAAAAAATTTAGACCAGCCAGATTGCTCCACCTCATCCCGTACAGCTTTCTCGTAGCAAAATTCCCGTAAGTTTAGCATTTTCGGTGCACGACCAATACATTTATATCTTCAACGCGAATTTCTCCGGCATAAGTTGGGCCCTGGCACCGTTCGTTTGTTGGAGATCCGTGCAAGGTCAACGCAGTCATCGTCTGTAACACGTTTGCATTTAAGCCCTCCTGCTTTTTCGTATTTCCCTCGTAGTCCAGGGGAGGATGACCACCCCACCCAATCCGTAGCCCACGCCCTTGCCCACCTAATCCTAACAACTCTCTGCCCACCCCTCCTCGTAGCGCCGCCACGGCCTCGCGGAGTATCTTAATTAGACCTTCTTGCACAGAGCAAATCGAAGATATCTATCTACCCCTGAACGCAATGATTCTAGCCACCGGTACAAAACTAGCCTTTAGTCTGGCTATGGAATCGGGACTAAAGGCCATCTCCTTTAGTACCGGTCGTGCCACAAATCCGGACTAAAGGCCCTTACGGGACAGAGGTGGAGCGACTAAAGTTTTTTTTTGATTTTTTTTGGATTTTTTTAAATTTTACTTTTTAGACTTTTTTTGAACTTTTGAATCGTTTGACACGTTAATCTCTCACTTGGAACATTTTTAACATTAAGTACACTTAATTTTAGGTCAAATTATACTTATAGTTAAACTTTCCGATCGGTCACCCATCCTAATACTACTCCACCCTAGCACGCTTAACTTCTCTGTTCCATCAGGATGACCTTCCGCGAGAGAAATTATACCTTGTTGTCAACACTACCATATCAATCATAATAACTCTTATCGGTCACACGTCTCTATTTTTTAAAATTACAAACAATTATATAAAAACAATAAAAAAAGTAATAATCACATTTTATTCAAATGAAAACAAAATAACTAATTAAAATTATATTTTATTTATTTATTGCCATTTATTCATTTATATGGCGTAAAATAATATCTTTAAATCTGTAAATTGAAATTGACAAATAATATATCCATTATTATCAGAAAAATGTGAGGAATCCAAATATGAGATAAAAAATTTACTAAAAAATAATTTTTAATCTAAAAAATACAATTATTAATTTAAAAACTAAAAATTTGTCAAAACAATAAAAAACTCTCAAAAAGCTAAAAAATCCAAAAAATTAAAATAATATGAAAACTTCAAAATAATTAAAAAGTTAAATAAACAACAAAAGAAATTAAATTTTTTGAAAAAATATCAAATTTTCTCATTTTTTCTCGCAAAACCTAAAATCTTCCTGCTTTCATATTTCCCTTTGAAATTTTTAAAATCTATAATTTGTGCAAACGGCCTAGATGTAACTTTTCGTGTAAATATTTTTTTTAAAATCTATTACACATTTTTTTTCAATTTCGTACGCAAAAGTTATAGCCGTTTTAATTCTGAATAACCTTTATTTGAAAAAAATCAAAATTCAAATTTTATAATTCCTAAAAGTTGGTTGCGTGAGGTACAGGTATGTCAAAGGATTTTGAAATTTGAATTTTCATCATTTTTGTTTATTTGTTTTAGACCTTTTTTTTGCGCGGGGTGTAGTCATGAGAGGAAATAAAGTAGGTGGACCTTTAGTCGGGGTTGGTGTCTCCAACCGAGACTAAAGGTCTATCTTTAGTCTAGGTTGGAGACACCAACCCAGACTAAAGGTCACTATGCCTTTAGTCTCCGTTGGTATCTCTAACCGGAACTAAAGGTCCCGTTCGACCCGGGACTAAAGCTGGCTGGCTTCCGTAGCCGTTGAAACCGGGACTAATGCTAACATTAGTGTCGGGTCCAAACACAACCAGGACTAAAGCCTACTTTGGTTTTGAACGAAAGGCTTATTTTCTACTAGTGAGCATGCACGTCTCTTGCTTTGAGATTCGTGTGGTGACATATCATTAAGTTTTTTTGTTATGTAAAATCTAGACTGATTGAAACTAGGCAAACCATGTTTAAACTATGCACGCTAAATACCGTGCACGTTAAAAAGTCATTTCACATCTACCCTCGCTTCTCTGCATGAATCGTGAGTCAAGAATTAACTGAAATACTACAAAAATAAAATAAATACCCGTTATTGTGGCTTATCCACTGGCAGCAGTTTGATCCAAACTAGCACTTATGACAAAACTATATAGACTTAAAAATAGTTCTCGAAAGACAATGCCTCGAGAAAAGGAACAGTGCACAATCAATGTCGTTGTCTGATCAACATATCTTAGGTTTTCACCATGAAGAAAGTGTGAGCTCTCCACACAATGCTTTCAACAAGGAAGCTACCTTCCTCCTTTTCCCCGCCGGTGCCGCCCAACACGGGCCGACCTCGACCGTCCTCACCGTGCCCGGGGGAGCCCCTACCTCCTTTGGAGATGAGGCCCATCACCTCCATGACATCGCCTATGTATAGCGATGTCCAGGTGCGCTAGGAGCGAAACGTTTTCCATAACTAGGCTAGCTAGCAGCAGGAGCGGGCCCATTTTAATTCAAGGGTATTCAAGTTGAATACCCAAATATTTTGGAAAGATGCCAGTATGTGTCGTGGTATTACCAACGAGTGCGCCATTAGACTGTCCTCATGATAGAGAGATCCTGGGGTTAGTAAGGTGGTGAGCATCTGGGACAGCGTGCACAAGTCACCCATGTTCAGATCTAACGATGGTGGCTGGACTCTAATCCTACTATAAATCACTATGATAGCAACAAGTGCTCGGTTACAAGGGTTACACAAAGCGTATTGTGTTGTCCCCTAAAGGCTCCCGCTAGGCAGGCTTTATATAGGTGGTCAGACCTAGTGTTACATAGTGTTTCTTCTATTTTACGATTTTATGTTAACCCTATTAGTTAGAAATTTGTATGAAGTTACATGTACATATTTGATGCTCTTACTTTGGTAAATTCATATGTTTCTCAAGCACAAGTATCCTAAATTTGTGAGGGTTTCTCCAACACATATGAGATACATGTGGTCATTATTTTATACTCTAATTCTTTTATAAACTTTATATTTAAATAATAAAATACTATTATAATTTTGAATACCCTTACTCAAAATTTTAGGCTTGTCCATGGCTAGCATGTATCTGCATTACTGCATATATGGAATCTCCCGTTTAGGTGGGATCGTAGACTCAACTCACAAAAAACTATATACTCAAACATTTTAAAGAATCATATAATGCTTTTTGAAACATTATATTTTTAAAGAATCATATAATGTTTTTTTTGCAACATGCCTAGGGGCCATAACTATAACCCAAAACTTCTCGGTCTAAAATTTTATCTGCAATTAGAAAAACTAATAAGATAAATTCAACCATGGATAGTTTCAACTTTGAGAAAATAGTATTTCAGATTATTCATTGCCAAATGTGTCTTTTTTTAATTCTCTATATGTCTATGAAATATGTGTTGTCCTTTTTTTAGAACTTTTGAATGTATTTTGTATATTTTAAAAAAGCAAATGATCTCATAGATCCTATGTAAAGAGAGATTCTATCGAAGGTTAGCCAACTTTATGTTGGGATATTTAGATCTGTCGTAATGATATTATCTTTAGCAAATCCATAGGTTCTCAACTTCCTGTGGAGCGCTAGGAGCGAATTGCATAGCTGGGCTAGCTAGCAGCTATCTTTTTTCTATGAAATTGCACTGATCTATTAATAATTATTGACATCCTAAAAGTAAAAGCCGTACAGGAAACGTATATTACTTAGAGAGTTGTCATATCCCCGTGAATTTAATTTACAAAATCGATGAATTTTAATCCAAGTGAATCCCTGGAGACAAGTATCGCGGTATTTGCTTTCTTCTCTTCTCCTTGTGGAGACATTGGAGTCTGAGACCTCTTGGTGCAACCACATGGAAATGGTAATTCTCTGACTATGTTGGACCGGATTGACGGCGGTCTACCAATAGGATATGTTCCCTACTGCGCACTCGTATTGTCTCCACATCTATATCTATGTACATGTATAATTCTTTTTAGAAGATTTTGAGGTTTCAAATTATTTTTTATTTTTATTAGGTCTTCTTGAAGAGAAGACTCCATATAGCTAGTGCTCTGTTTTAACGCTTCAGTTTTTCACGGTC
This sequence comes from Avena sativa, assembly GCA_916181665.1. Lineage (NCBI taxonomy): Eukaryota > Viridiplantae > Streptophyta > Magnoliopsida > Poales > Poaceae > Avena > Avena sativa. Next base: position 31,134,752 of record OV702291.1, read on the forward strand.
ATGTTACAAAATGGCAAAAAAATCATGTGCTTAATTTGATCAACCAAAACAGAACTCTACCATGAAGGCCCTAAGCGGATCATGGTAGCTAAGGTGTGTCTCGTGATCAGGGAGGTGGCATACTAAACCCATGCCAATGCAATAATTAATTGCCAAGCATGCACAACAGTAAAGCTTAAGAGCCGGAAACAACGGTCTTGTTGGTGTATTGCAATTGCATGTGAGTGGTGGGCAGCGAGCACATTATTACACTACACATATAATAAAAAAAATTCTCAAAAAAATACACATATAATAAGTTAAGTACGAATACACGTACGGGTCAAGTATGAACAGCTCCAGAGTAGTGGCGGGCCGTGCTGAAAGGAACGGAAGACGACTATAGCAGGCCTGCCGGAATCTTTTGGGACCCCGCCGGACAGGACGGCCGGCCGCCGGGACGACGACCACACTCAGCTATCAGCCACTCGCCCCACTACCTCACGCGTGACAAGCCGGGGCACTAACGCTGCATTCGCTAGTTCCTGCATATGGGTCAAGGCAAACATAAATTCCAAATTTCCAAGCAACCTAGAACTATAGCACCCACGACAATTGTCCTTCTAAAGAGTCAATAGTCAGTTTTTCTTAACTTTTTGAAAAAATATAATTAGTAAAGCGGTTTCTGCTAAATGTAAGTTCTCTAAGATTTTTTTTGTGTGCAAGGCGATACAGGAAGTTGTAAAATGTCTCCTTTGTTGAGATCCGCGCATGCAAAGGTTGAATCGAGATTGGGGCCAGACTCCCTGAGTTCTTCCCAAAGGCAATCGATTGGAAATGGCAGCGTTCTGTGTGTTCTCCGGTGTAAATTTAGGGTTTAGGGTTCTTGCCATGGGGACTTGGCGGATCACTCGAATCTTTTGGTAAGCTGTCTTGAAAAGAGTTTCACAATAACAAATTATAATATTTTATCTACATCCTTGTCTGCGTTTTTGTTTACATAAATTCATGTTGGAGATTCGGATTCTGAGCAAAGTAACAAGAAAGAAAACGATCCATCTTGTTGTAGAGGAGCAAATAGTGGAAGGACAATTCTAGGAGTCCCCGAGGGCTTCAAAACTTTCGATCCCCTGGGTCCTCCGCTTGACACGTGTCCCCAAGAAGGCCTCAAATTCTGCTTTTGCTACATTATTCCCACATTTACTACATTATTCTTGCATTTGCTACATTGTAGCCAAAAAATGGTTCGGCTAGAAAAAGAACAAAAGGGCTGCCCTAGCTGGAGGCCTTGTAGCAAAAAATTGTGCTACTATAGCAAAAAGGACTTCATCGGAGACTATCTCTGAAGATGCTGTAGCAAACATATTGTACTATTGTAGCAAAACCACATACGGCTATAGCGAAAAATTTGTGCCATTGTAGCATCATTGAAGCACTATGAGAACCACAAAGTATCACAACAAACTATGAGTATGTAGCAATCAAAATATGAGAATGTAGCAATGCTGCCCGCCGTCCGCAACAACACCGTCTGCCGTAGGGATCAACACCGGGCACCGCAGGGAGCAATGTCGTGGCATCCATCTCCGGCAACGGCGATACAGGGTGACATGGGCGAATGAGGGTGCGGCTACACCGGCCGTCGAAGATGAAGCGCGAGCACAGAGAGATATGGAGGGAGGATGAAAGGGGGGCGAAGAGCAGGTGGGCCAAAGATACACCGAGGGCCGGCGAGAGGGGGTGGGGTTGTAAATACTAGGGATTGTAAATACGGATCTTGTGAACATCCACAAATTTTGTCTTTTTTATTTCTCTGTGTGTGTCGTGAATTTGGTTATGCAAATATTAGGGATTGTAAACGGATCTTGTGAACATCCACAATTTTTTTCTGAATTTTTTTAAAACATAAATATTTGAATTTTTGAAGTGGTAGCACAGTAGCACCTAAAGGGGTGGGAGCACTAGATATGTTCTCGGGTGGGGTGACGGTCTTGCAACAACACGAGGTGCACGTGGGATCTGCAGGAGGAAGAGGAAGAGAGCGCGTGGTCATGAGAAAGAAGGAAGTAGATAAAGAGGTGGTGGGACCCATCGTATGTGGACTTTTCCTATCCTGCCCACGCGATGCCGGCGACCCGGACGATGAAAATTGTGAGATCCCCATAGTATCATTTTCGATAATGGAAATGATACAAGGCTGGAGAAAGGCCAAAAGGTGAACCATCTCTTGTTCCTCACGACTGGCTTCCCATGTTACAATAAACTATAGAATATTAGTAAATTACATAGACATGCACCTATTGTCGTCGTCGTCGTGACGAATATACAGCTACACTTAGTGCCCAAAAACCTGTCTTTCTGTTATGATGATCCCAAAAGCCGCGTCTAAATTACTCATAGAATGTTCTTTTTTGATGAAGGGTACTAATATATTTTTTGCTCATAGAGTATTTTGGCACAACAAATCAATTCAGATCAAACTATACCCGGGCAGCTGTTATGAGATTGATATTTCACCCTGTGGGAATAGGAAATTAATCAAAGCTGGAAGTGGATCAATGGGTCCATATATATAGCGATGTACGTGCCTGCCACGAATCACTCGTGCATGTAATCCCATGTGCTAATTAGAATTTCGAAGCAAGCAGAGCAATAATTTTGCACAAGGCAGCTGGAGATCTTGATGGACAGAATCCCCCTGATCCTGGCTACGTTATCTCGATAAGAAACGGCTTGAACTACCACAGGCAAATAATTAATTCAAATTCTCAAAGATGCTAGTAGCTAGTAGTAGCATAATCTTTGTTTTAAAATGAGATATGCTTATCGTACCGGTTTTTCCTAACCTCTTTACGTTCTCTCCTCCCGTGAGAAAAAAAGGCGGCGGCTAGGATAAAAACCCTAGCAGCCGCCACGATCTACTTCGTTCTCGCCGTCTGCGACCGAGCATCGGCGGGTCCCCGCCTCCTCTGCTTGCCGCTCCGGCGGCGGGAGGAGGTGGGGACCTCGGACCTGCGCTCGGCGGTGTAGAAGGGTCCCTAAGTTAGAGTCTGGTCATCCGGCATCGTCGTTATGGTGGCTATGACGGCGTTGTGCGGGACAAGAATAAGGTATACCCGCCTCCTCTTCCATCTCGTCGGCGACGATTCTGCTGCTGGCGTTGTGGAGGGTGGGGATTCGTCTGGTCGCCGCTTCCATGGAGTGGTGGATTTCGTCCAGTCTACGTGTCTTCTGGATCTCGTCCAGTCTACGTGTATTTTAGGTTTGGTGTTACAAGTTTCGGATCAATTCAAGGGTTCAATGGCGACAACTTCATCTCTGGGGCGCTGGTCCTTAGGGGCACGTACACGAAGACTTCCCGACTGTCATCAACAATGGCATGCCGGCTCCGGTAATGGAGCGGTGACAACGGCGCGTCGGCGGCACGCTCTGGTGGCAGTAGTATTCGTTAGGTGGTCCAAAGAACTCGATGTAATTTTTATTATGTTTAGGATACTTTGTACTTCTTATGAACTCATGAAATAGATCCGGATCTTTTTCCGCAAAAAAAAAAAAGAGATATGCTTGATATTGCTCCCGGCAGATTTGGTCGCTACTACTAGTAGATATTTAAAACAGCTAAGCCCAGAAGGAATTAACGGTCGTTGTAGTAGGCGCTCTACTGTTCCTGTTCCAAGACTCCAAGCTACATTTATGTTAGTACTAAAACTGCAAGTGTACATGTATGATTTATTTCTATTTTCGCAGGTGTGCATAGTTGTGGGGCCCATGATATGTAAGCACAAGATCAAGATCAATAACGCGGAGTACATATAGATGGCGACACCTGTTTTGCAGTTCTTTGATGATCAACACAATATTATTTTGCTAAGAGCATCTTTATTCGTCCCGAAACAACCGCCACTTTACGGTTTGAGTCAAAAAAAAGAGTGGTCTGAGCATACACCGCAAAACACCCCAGCCCATATTTTTTTAAGGAGGCCGAGGAAAACACCTCCCTGGCCCATAGATACCCAAGTTTCACCTCCAACCCGACGCCGGCCCTCATCACTGAAAACCCTTGGCGGGAGGGATATTTCAGCTTGTTCACCTCCTTCCGCTATGAACGGCCGCGCGCTGCCGTCGATTGAGGTTGCGGCATGCCGATTCCTCCCACGCAGAAGGACGCCGCCACCTGCCGACCCTGTTCTCGACCCCGCTCGCAGGATAAAATTAAAAAGCTTCTCCACTCCATTGATTTCACGAACAAGGTATCATACATAGTAATAGAATGATGAATTAAACCCTAATCTACTATTTCGCTTCCGCTGTCTTCGTCGGCCGCATCCTCCTCGTCGGAATTGATCTCGACGATCCTGACATTGTTCGCCTCCCTCTAGAACTATTCCTGCCACGTCTCGTCGATGACATTGTTGACCGTGCGCCTAGGCACAACCTAGAATTGTGCCCTCCCTTCGGGGTTGCGGAGATCGGGGTGGAGCTCCTGTCCGTGAACAATGCAGAGGGCAAGCGCCGCCCTGCGCTCCTTCTTGAAACGCTTCCACCAGTAGGAGATTATCGGCGAGTACCGGGCCATAGCCTCTTCCACTATGGAATTTTGCGGCGGCATTCCTTGATTTCGCTAGCCAACTCGGCACCCCTCGAAAGCAGCCCCACTGGCACCCCGGCGTAGCTGAGTTCCCAGTCGGCCGACAACGTAGCGCGCGGCGGCGCTAGGATGTCATAGTGGGCGAGCATTGCCGCCTGGTAGAAGTTCAGAATGGGTCTTGCCATGGCGGCGGGAGAAGAGAGTGGAAAGGGTGGGATGAACCGACCGTCGAAGGGGATATATAGGTGGAGACGACGAAGTGACGATGGAATAAAAACCGAATATTCAATTTTACGGTTCGCGAATACGGGGTCTGTATGCCACAGCCCACGCAGACGGAAAAAAACGCGTTATTCTCGGCCCTTATACGCGTTTTACGATCCGGCCTTTTAAGTGGTCTGCTAGAGATGCTCTAAGACTACCCACAATGAGGGTATCATAGGTGGTACATGTATTATATGCATGCGCAAATAGCCGATGTGTCACCACAATTAATGATAAGAAAGTTCATGGTGATATTATAGATAGATACCGTATCATAGATCTAGAACTTAAAAAAATATTGTCAACAAAAAAAATACCATGTGCATAATACTATTACTATATGATACACCACCATGACCGGTGTAATCCCAATTCCATATGGCTCCAAATTCCACATAGATGCATGGCGGTTGAGTAAGAATCAACAATGACCATTGCATGATGATTCACTATGGCTCATCCGCCCACTGTATATTTCCCGCTCGTGCATGAGCACAAGGATCTCAAGTCTAAGTGGCCAGTATTGTACACTAGCCAGTTGCTAGCCTGGTCAATGGCCGCTGTGATGGCTGATGGAATCACAATCATGGAGCACGCACCACTCGTATATACTGTACATCACATTCACATTACATATGTGGGCATGTGTAGCCACATATATGTGCCACAAATAGTACTAGTACTAAGAGATATGATTTGAATTCCATGCACGACGTGCCTACCATGATATGGTGAAGCCATCTACTCTAGCTGATAATAAGAACGGGCATAAACAAGTTTCGCAGGGGGTGTTGGAGGACAAATCTAAATGATTAATCGTACAGTAGTAAATCATCATTTTAAGAAGCTTGCAGCTACATAACAACGACGGTTTAATATTTTTCCTGACATATTTGTTTTTCTGAACGTTGTCTTGATATAGCATATAGGTTTGAATCGTTAGAGAAAATTCGCAAGTTGCACTTGGGATTTATTTTCTTTCGGTAGCAAATCCAACTGATGTAAACAGCGGAAACTCACTACTACTCCCTTCGTTTTAAAATATAAGATGTTTTAGCTTTATGTAGAGAGTGTACCTAGACCTCTTTTAGTGTGTAGGTTGATCTAGGTTTGAAACGAACCTATACATTAAAAGGGGTCTAGATACACTCATTTCACAAAGCTAAAACATCTTATATTTTAAACGGAGGGAGTACTTACCAAGAGAGCACTCCATTTCCTCAAGGACTTATTATTTTCTCCAGGCTAAAGGAAAGCTAGGTTATGTCTCAAGATTTGTTGTAACGGAATGCTAAATTTTCTTTCTTGCTACGCGGTTTCTTATTTGTGCAAGCATTTGTAATGGAAAAAATGCTCATGGTTTTTAAGGGTATTGCAGTCTTGCAGAATGTCATTCTTCTCTTTTTATTTATAGCAAATGTGATTCTTCTTCTATTTTTACTGGTACATTATTCTTCACAGCCATCGTCCACCTAGATTTTCTAGAGCTCTTCTGTCGGCTTAACCCTTGGCCAGCCCAACAAGCTATATCAGGTCTAGTCTAGCCCAACAAGCCGTAAAGTCCAGCCCAATCCATACAAAGCATCTCTACCCAACCCACTCCCACTCGCTCCGTTCAGAAGGCGCCAGCAGAACCAGAGTGCACCGCCGGAGGGGGTAGTCGCTACCGCTGCCACATTGACACCATCGTCGTTGCTTCTCCTCCCACTTCCATCGAGGTTCGTGAGCTCCCAAGGACGGTCTGACCAGCTTCTCTCCCCTCCCTCTAATTATAAGTTCCCTTGACTGACATAGGAACCCTAGAACTGGGATTAGAAATAAGGAACCCAACCATTTGGCACTTTTGAGTGGTATTTCCCTTCTGGTTCTGGAGGGAGAGCCGCATCTCATCACCTAAGAGAATTTTATTTATGTAGGGAGAACCCCCCTCCTCCCTCCCCTCCCGCCACCGTTGGTAGGCACCATCAGACACAACCCACACGGGGGCCGACAGTTGCGGTCATTCTCTCCCCGCGTGTCAGGGCCTCTGCTTGGGGGAGTGAGCCAGGTAGCGGTACTCCTTGGCCGACACTGGGTCCGGTGGCTCCGGTGGTCTTCCTGTGGTGGCAGTGCAACCAGTTTAGCGGCGGGGCGGTGCATGGAGCAACCTTGGCCAGCGCGCCCTCCTGGCTCAGATCTAGGCTTGTTTAGGCTCCATCCGGGTCTAGGCGGGTCGGCTCTTGTCTTGATCATGTGAAGCTTCCGGCTGGTTGGAGAAGAAACCGCTCGGACTTGGGGGCGGCACTGATAGTGCGGTGGCGGAGGCTTTATGGGCCTGATCTAGGCCCGGCTGGGCCTATTTGGGTCCTGGTGTGCCCCTAATGTTGTGTTCTGTCGGCTACTGCCGCAAGGCGGTGGAGGTCGGTCCCTCTCGTGAGGTTGAGGTGCTGTCGCCCTCTCCTCCTGTGGTTTCTCCTCTCAGGCTGGCAGGCCTTGCATCGGTGGCCATGGTGAGGCGATGATGATGGCGGCAATACCGTGTTAGCACGTGTTTTGGGGCGGAAATCTTGGTGGAGCATGACTAATTGATCCGAGTAGTGGTTTTTTGGGAGTCGGGCGAAATTCATGTCGGCTCATCTTGCACCAATTTGGTGACATCTGCAGGTGCCACCTTCCTTCCTGAAGGATGTCGGGTGTAACCCTTCCCCACTCTCCTCGATCTATCAAGAGAAACCCTAGATAAGTCCAGGCAACAACGTTGTCGGCGTCACATTCCTTTTTAAAGGTGTTGCTTGATACACAACGACTCAGAGCGCTAGGAGTGGGTTGGGACAACTCCGGAGGGTGCCACAGTTGCGGGCCATCTTTGTTCATCAATCTTCCCAATGTCAGCATTATTTCTTTTTAATTTCTCTTCTTTTCTTTTGGGCGGGTTTGTGCTGCTTCCCGAGCATTATCGTTGGTTGTATGGTGGTTGATATATTAATATAGCGGGATGAAAACCTGTTTCGGGGAACCAAGAAATTAATCTGTGTACTTAGGTCGGTGACTTTTGTTGATTTGAAACCCAAGGGATGGACCCTTATGGTTTTGTAATGCTTTAGTATTTCTCACATAATAATAGACCAAACTGGCATGCCATTTCAATGTGATGTAAATTATATTTGTAGCTTGTATATATGGGAATTAATTTCAATTTCGTCTGAATTGCCTGTATCAGAATCAGCACACTCTGTGGAAATTCCTATCTTACCAATGTCTTTCCGGTTTGATGTATCACTAGTTACTCTCTACTACTTTAGTTGGTTTATGTGCTAAGTGCTAAGCTAGTATATCATAAACCATATATGCACAAGCAATTTGTCCATTATATCAGTCAATCTTTTCCTTTTGATAATATAGAACTACCTCCGTCTCAAAATAGATGTCTCAAACTTTTCAAAATTTGGATGTATCCAGTACTAAATAGTGTCTATATACATCTAAATTTAAATAAATTTTCGATATCTATTTTGAGACAGAGGAGGTAATAATTTACTGCCGGTTAACCTGTCAGCGATACCTGCAATGTCTGAGCACCAAGGTTGGGTATATCTCGTAGATGGCCTGCTTCACTATCGTTTCTCTGTTGTGCTCCTTCTCTGACCTTCTTTCCTTTGCTGCCACCTCCCAATCTTGGCGTGCTGCCTTTTCATCGTATCCCTCCAAATTCCAAACATACGTTCTCGATAAAATTTACACCTTCTTTTAGACCGAAGGCTCAAAGAGGTCCGACTTTGAATTAAAAAAGCCCTCAACTGGCCAGGATTACAAGTACGAGTACAGACTGCTGGGGATACCAGCTTACAGATAAAGTATATGAGAGAACAACAACACCCAAAAACAACATGAGGATGAATACACAAGACATGACAGAGAAGAAAGACCGTAGTGTCCTAGGCTTGAGATCTTCATCCTCTCATTAAAGGAGGGACACAAATTGTTACCGGATCAGACCACCACCTTCATTGGGATCACCAAGGAGATGTCTTTTGGAACTGCAACCGCCAGCACAGGGAATCCACTAGACGAGCAGAAAGGGGACTGGCGAGGATCGAGGTTCTAAGGCGACGCGACTCATGCCACCGTCGCTCGCCCCAAGTAGCAAGGCTTTCACCTAGAAGCACAAGACCAAGAAAGGGAAATAAGGTGAAGGCTCTACAATGACGCCTCCAAGAAGGGGAATGGCACCCGTAGGTGTCATCGTCATCGACACTAGACTAGTTAGGAAAGGATTTCACTCGATCCATCTGCCTATCCCAGCACACACCATGCCAAATCACAACTTCATATGCCACGGAGCATGGATCAGGCCAGAGATGCACGGCAAACAAAAGATGCGTCGAAGTGAAAACCACTGTATCAGTGAAGGAAGCCGAGAAAGATAGTGCATAGCAAGGGATCTTATTCTCCCTAGGTCTAGACGGCGCCAAAAGGGAAGAAGGAGGAAGCGAGTTACATGGGCTCGCGACACTAATGAGCAAGACAACGAGATGAAGAGGACTTTAGGGAAAAGAAGGGGGAACCGTAAGACCTCTACTTCGACGCCAACGGTGTAATGACCTAGACACTTATATTATAGGAAGGGTAGGTATGCGATTTGATATTGTTGCATAGCATGCATGTAGAAGTTTAGGATCAATTTGAAAATTTCAATAACCTGTTTTAATTTGGTTCTAGTGAGGTTGATTGCAACCAAATGGTCACTAGGAATTGAAACCTCATTCAAATCTAAACTAAAACAAATTGAAACATTTTAGAATGGAGGTTTGACCTAAGTCAAACTTGAATTCAAATTCAAACCATGCATATATACTTCATAAGCAATGGAATTGAAACATTCCATCCAAACTCAAAACTCTGAGTTCAAACAATCAACACAAGTATAGTAGAGTAATCTGATCTTTATTCATATCCAAATATAAGTACATGATTCTAGAATTACATCAGTTACAAAACAAAAGAAGAACCTAATCTATACACTAAACTATCTATGTTCTCAACCTTGCTCCAAACCTTTGATCTCCAACCTGTTAAACAAAAGAACAATTGTAAGTGTTAAAATGTAGGTTTTGCCCTAAGGCAAAACCCTTTAATATAAGAATCCATTCATATGAGTCTAGGAATAAATCCTAAACTCTAAACCTGAGAAGCAGACTAGCAAATCAAAGAATGCTTGGAAGGGAAGAGTCAAAAAGATTCACAGTAAACATTTGGAACCAGTCAGATTAACCTAAGATCAGTAGTATAGATCACTGACAGTTCCTAAGAACTGTTACCACATTCCGTTAAGTCAAAAGATAATGTGGTAGTCATCTATCCAAAATTTCGAATAGACAAGTAGATAAACTAAACTAATAGCAATGTTGGAAACCACAATACAAGGCATTCAACCAAAGGACAACCCCAGGCTCAGGATTCTATCAAGAGTAGCTAGAACTCAAGAAATCTAAACTAATTATAAACCAATAGAACACTTAGTAATCATAATTTAAGAACAAACACCAAAGGATTTACCCAGGCATTAGATTTTGCCAAGAACCCTAAAACACTAGGAATTCAAAAATTGATCAATTAAAATTCTAAACAAAATAAACTTTACATGCAAACTGTGAGCAATCATCCAAATGGAATTGCAAGGACTCATGGATGAATGATAATCAAACTCCTCAAAATAAAAAGAATAAACACATGTCTTGTTCCAAGAACCAAAATAGGACAAAGGCCAAACCGACATGCCTGATTAGGCATACCCAAATAACAACCCCCTATACATACAAACAAAAGGGTCATCTACCAATTTTGGCATGCACACATAAGTTAAACCCAACATGGGCTTAACCACCCAAAATCCCTTGCCACCTCTGAATAAGTTAGCCAACATAGGCGATTTCACACATACACAAGCAAGTGAATCACCTAAATGCATGGCATTGGTGTTAGCAGCATAGCCACTTAGGAACACTATAAATAGAGGACCACCTGAGACCCCATAGCTCATAACTCACCATTCGAGCTTGGACCAACACATACACTCTTAGAGTTTAGAGAGAGAGTGTGTGAGAGAGAGGAGGATGAGAGGAAGAACTCAAGAATAGGAAGAAAAGAGCCACATCAATATCTGAAGATCTTCAACAAGCTCACTTAGGAAGCTACAAAGGTTGTTAATTTTAAACACTAGAATAGGAAAGCATAGAGTCCAGAGAGAGATAATTTAAGAATGGAATGCACCCAGAGAGTGTGCATCTTCACCATGTGTAGAACTCCAAAGGCACAACCACACCCTATACTGGCACAAGTCTTGGCCACTAGCTAGATAAAAAGACGAATAGTAGATAATTAATAAACCAATTTAGAATACCAAATCTCTATCTCACCCCTCATCCCTAGACAAAATCTTAAGACATGCCTAAGGATGAGAAGGGAGATAATGATCTAATATCCTAATACCTGCATGAAAAGCAGTAAACAACACTTTACCAACATACTTACATAACTAAGCTTGAGTTAAAAGCTCAAGAAACAACAACAGAAAGCTAAGAAAAATACTACATAAACATTTGTGTGAAATACTTAACTGGCAGGGAGATTGAATGCTCAAATAAAATTAATAATAGAAGACAATATTAAGTGTGACTGTATTAATCTCAAACTCAAAATGGAAGGATCAGTACATGACACTAGAGTAGGAATACTTTATAACAACAACCACTAACAACACTACACTTGACTAAACATCAACAAACCCTAACTAACAAGAACAACAAGTGTAAACCGAACATCAACAAACCCTAACTAACAAGAACAACAAGTATACTAGGTCGACACAATTTCTCCCTAACCCCACCCACAAAAAACCCTAGAGGATTCGGCGCACCACCACCAACTTCACCGCCCACCAGCACCCACCATCACGATCTTGCGGTCACCATCATCATTGTCTCATCGTGGATACTTGCAAGTAGCCCACGAGATAGAGGAAAACGACATTGCCTAGGCTACGGACGGCATCACTGCAGCCACGCGGGAGGAGTCCACCCCCACCGTCGAGAGGCGGTCATCGACCAGACAGGACAACAGGACAAACCAGACTCGAGCGAGCCTAGGAGGGCCCATAAAGCCCATGCTGCCTTGCTGCAACATGCAGACCGTTGCACCACCATCCCCAGAAGAGCACCGGCATCGCCACCATCTCCAGGAGGCGCCGCTGCTATGGATGTGCCGGCCCACAGAAGCCCAGATCGGGACTAAGTGGCCCAGATCTGGGCTAGGAGTAACCGACACCAACCCGTTGTGCCTGCGTCACCCCACCTCGCCATCGACGGTGCCGCCGCCCAGCACCATTTAGAGGATCTCCGAACCGTCAAATCCCAAAGAGCATCGTCGCTAGAGAGAAGGTTGGCCCCAACCGCCTCCCAGGGGTGCGTGGAGAGGAAGACCGCCACCATCGCCCGGGCTTCACTCGACGACCCCTGCCAGCGAGGGCGACTGGGTATGGAGTAGGGATGCAGAAGTGGGACAAATGGGACAATTGGGATCCCAGTTTTAGACCCCTCGACTAACTCTAAACTAAGTGGGAGAAGTGGGACTAGTAGGATTTAACAAATCTCACTTATCCCGCTTAGCTCACTTAGTTTAGAGTTAGTCTAGGTGTCTAAAAGTAGAACCCCACTCGTCCCACTTGTCCCACCTCTGCATCCTTACTATGGAGGGAGGAGGAGGGGGATTGGCCAGATTTGGGGGTGGTGCCCCCGTCGCCCTAGGGGTTGTTGGGGTGTGTGTGTGGGTGGGTGGGGGTGTGGGGTGGGAGGGGGGGGGGATGGGGTGGTGTGGTGGCAGGAAAAACTCCGAGTATTTTTTAAAAAAATCTGTACATGATGTCAAGAAGCTGAACGGGAGAGAAGTAAAAACAATACTCTCTTTGATATAAATTAATGTTCTTAGATTTGTCTAGATTCGAATGTATCTAATATTTGGATTAAAAGGTAGTTTGTTCAGACGATTTGGATTTATTTAGATTATTACGTATCTATACTCAACAGGCCCCAAGTGACTCATTTCACAATGGATGGTGTATACACGTACAGGTCCGCAAGCAATTATTTCACCAACGAAAAGGCACTGCTAGAGAAAAGGGGAGTGCCACGCGGACCAGATGCAACAGAGACATGGCTGGCCGCGCATGGTGCGTAGCAGAGACCGACCGAGATAGGTTCGTGTGGACGGCGGCGTTGGCACGGCTGGGTGGCGCGTACTGACGGACGGGCGCCCCCCTGGCATGGCAGGTGCCGCCACCGCCGCCAACTGTTTTCCTTGTCAGCGCGTCGGGATCCCGTGGCTCATGCTGCGCCGTTTCGCCGTATGGATCGATGCCATAGCGCCAATGGCCATATATAGTTAACCACCGTCACATGTTCCCCACAACCTGAAACATACGCAGGCACACCAGCAGACCACCTTGCTCAGCACCGTGCCACTGCCGACTCGCACCGACGGCGCTGCGGCCGGCGTATCAGTGAGCAACCAAATTACGCCTTCGCCAGCTCGCCGGCCGGCCGGCAGCCGTCCTGACCGATCCATGGTACGTGACGCCACCACGACGCACCTACTGATTGATCCTCTTGACACTCCTTCCTGACACACTGTTTGGTACCATGCCGTGCGTGCGTGCGTGCGCGCAGTCTCTGATGCCGCTGCTTCTCAGGCCGGCGGCACGGTTCTTGGCGGCGTTCGTGGCGGGACGACCGGTGGAGGCGGTGGCGACGGTGCTGCACCGCGCCGGCGCGCTCCCGAGGAACAGGGCACTTGAGCGGCTCGTCAGGGACGACAGCGGCGCCGACGACTGGATCGCGTCTCTCCTCGTCGGGGTGATGAGGTGCCTCTGCTAGATGGCCAATTCATACATTATGATCTCTGCAGTCGGCAGCGCGTGGGTCTTTTTCTTGATTCTTGAAATTAATTCTATCAGACCTGGTCTATTATCACGTAGGATAGACCCGGCTCAATAAAAAACCGTTGGTCCATTCAATTTTAAACAGATAAAAAAACTGAAAAACTAAAAAAAGGGACAAGTGTCACCATAGGGGAGGGTTTATTAATAGACCGGGTCTTATAGGATTAATTTCCGAGGATTTCAGCCAATGTGTTGTCCGCCGTTCTGTTGTGTTGCAGTCTATATATCTACATCTATATCTATATCTATACCTACTAATAAAAGTAAAAACCTCTTTGGTTTAATCCCTTTGTTGGACAATTTTGGCCCTAATGTTTTGGAGTTATTATAGCAACTGCCACCGGTAAGTCAACAACTGCTTCGCCTGGTTCGTTTCATCTGCGCGAGGTACGCATCTAGCCTCGGAGGCATAGTTTTGAAAACCGGACCGATGAGTGAACCGGTGAGACGACTGGTGCACTCGTTCGCTGGTTGGACCACCGGTTCATTCGGTTCGATAGCGATAAAAAACTATTTCTTTTAACAAAAATTTAAGCAAATTTTGGAACAGAACGACAATAAAATGTATATAAAGCGTATATTTCAATATATAATCACAAAACATGGTGTTTCCAAGCGGTATTGGGTCTTATGTGGTGCATTTTTCATCTAGCATAAGTTCTTGGTTTTTTGCTATTTGGATCGGTACCACTTAAAAAACCAGTGAGGTCATCGGTTTAGGTTTTTTCCAGTTAAACCACCGAATCGGTCTGGTTTTTAAAACTAGGCTTGGAGGAGGTCGGCAGGCGGAGGAGATCGAGCCTCGAGGGAGGCGACGGCAGGCTTGGCCGGCGAGCTGGACGAAGGTGGCGGTGTATAGGCGGCGACTACGGGCGGTGGCCGAATTGCTGTGAGGGGGCTGGTGTGGAGGCGTGGAGGTGTAGCGGCGCTGCTGCTTGCGGATGAGCTCGCACACGTCCACTCTTTCTCTTTCCGCCTCTGTCCCCAATTCTTTTCCTCACGTGACCCGCCCGATCCAACTGAGTAGATCGTAGCCGCCGACCCGGTAGACCGCTGTTGTCCAGTTCCGCGCGCGAGGCCAGAAGCTCGAAGGTCGGCGATATGTGAGCCCGCTTCCGGATGGCAAGGGGGCAGGTGCCGCACCTCGGAAGGGGCTGATCCCGTACCTGGGGAGGTGTAGAGGTGTCTCAGCGACAGGGCCGGCTCTGACCCATGGCCAACATGGACGACGCCTTAGGGCCATGCCTTGGGGGGGGCATGATTTGCATGCTCCTTTATTACTCTCATGTTTGGTTTTGGGTTAAAAAATCCAGCAAAAGGCCCAGTATGGAGAGGGAACGGACCAAACCAAATCAAGAATTGATCTCCCAAGTAGTTTAGTTCGTGTTCGCCTGTTTGTATTTCCTATTCTGTACTATCGTCTGTTCAACTGTGGACTGCCCTGATCGCCCTGCTCTAGATTGTCATTTTCTATGGGAAATCCAGAATTGATCATTTGAACTTGTGAATCCATCTGCGCCCGTCCGGCTCCCCATGGCCATGTTCTCTGCAGCCCCAGCCCCTAGTACGGGTACCATCGCCACTGGATCCAATTGCAATGTGAGATTAGGGACTTAGAGTTCTAGTTTCAAGTACTATTTAATTCTTTCACAATTATAGGTGTTCAAATGTTGCCCGAAGAACATAAGTTATGTGTTGAGAAAACAAAATAAAAACCAAGAGTTGGTTTACTGAATCACAAAGAGGTGATTTAAAATAAGTATTTTCTGGTCAACAAGTAGTTCTGATATCAACAATAATAATTAATTGCAAGAATCTGATATGGGAGAAGATGATTTTGCAGCTAAGAATGTTTAAGTGCTCAACAAGTAGTTATTTAACTACCCTTTTATTTTCTCTGTCATTATATGACATGGTTTTAGTGCTTAACAATTATATTTATACATCCTAAACTAAGAATGTGTTGCCGGATGTTAACTCTTAATAGTTTGCAAGTGAAAATAGCCATCCAAATATCTTTCTATTAATATACGATGTGCATATATATAGCCTTATAAGGACCCATGTCGTTGACTTCGCCCTAGGGCCCTCCAAAACATAGAGCCGGCCCTGCTCGGCGATGAGGAACATCTCTCGATTCTGTCCGCCTGGAGACCATGGATGAGGAGCCGGGACCGATTTCAAACACTTACAACGTTGTGGATGGAGTGTTGCCTAGAGATTTTGGCATCTTCCTGTAGGAAAGCAACGAGCTGTTTATCGATTGTAGCATATATGGTCAGGGATGGGATGAGGCGATGTGTTGCTTCTCTTTTTGCTGCGACTTTAGGCAAAAAGATTATGGGTTTAGCCGATTGTGCTGGACAGTGATAGAAAATGATTTTTTTTGGTATTGCTACATATTTAATGGAATTTAAGTATATATCATATGTCTGTACTGCTAGCCAATTTGAAACATGTGTTTAATCTTTGCTAACGGTTCTCCTTGGATTATTAAAGAGAATTCACTATTTCAAATATGCATATTTCTTATCATACCAATTCCAATTTCGATTCAATACATTGTTTTATATTTACAAATAGGCCTTAGACAACTGGCATCGGTTAACCCATTGATCGATTAGGCTGTCCCACGTACCCATGGTGGCCGGGTCTGGTTCGCGTCGTCAAATTATTCCACCACTTACCTCCGCATCAAATTGTAGCACTGTTGGGACATAAGCTACACGAGTAGGCTTTCCGAAGGGGACATGCAATTTTTTGTTGTTAAAAATAGTGCTACCTTGCTTTTTAAATCGAGTCCATGCATGGCACCGCACGAGCAAACCAACCTGTGGTTGTGTGGCTAGGAGGGTGGTCGTACGTCCAACCCACCAGAAATTCAAACCTCAGGTTCGATATTATGTGTTGCATAAAAGGCGGAATACTTTTCAGTGGGAGCCGATGTTCCCGTCGACAGCAAGACGTCCGATTCGCCGGCTCAGTCTCTCGGAGGTGCTCATAGGGATAGGGTGTGCGTGTGTGCATTCATAGGGGTGAGTGCATGTACGTGTTATGAGCGTCTATGATTGTACCGCGTTTCTAAAAAAAAAGGCCATGGCTATTCCACCAGACTTTTTCCCGTGGACCATAGGCTTTCGAAAGGGGACATGCAATTTTTTTTGTTAAAATAGTCTAACAGGCACTAACCTAGATCTGGATTAACACGCTCCCTCTGTTTCATATTACTCCGCACGTTAGTGTCGGTCACGAAGTTTGATAGATTATATATATAAATATATTAATAATTATAATATCAAATCGATACTAACAGAGACAAAGTGAAATATATTATCTTATTATATATTTGATATTGTAAATGTTAATATTTCATCATATATACTTGGTCAAATATTATGAAGTTTGACTTTTACTATGCTCAGTGTGCGGAGTAATCTGAAATGAAGGGAGTACGAGGCAGTTGGCGAAGCGCCTCGAAACGGATTGGTGGTCACGCTCAAGTTGGTTGGTGCGACAGGTCATGGCTAAACCTATGATAGATAACTTTATGTCTCTGCAGCGGAGTCTGAAATCATTGAAGACCTACATAGCATAGATAACAAGGGTTTCGCCAAAGTAGACGCTCAAGCGAAACATTCCACTTATCGAAGAAGGGATACAAGTATTTCAAGTTCAAGAAGTAGGCATTGATCCCAAAGAATGTAGTGAAAATCTAGGCTAGGAGGAATGCATCAGAGCCGAGGTCAGGCAAAAGGTTGCTGGATCTTTATGTTGGCCACAAGTTATTTCTTTTCAATGAGGTTCAATGTTATATAGATTGCTTAGAAGTACCCTACCTTACTCGAGCCAACTAGGATCAGAAGGTGTTGATAGGGTGCGGTGACCCAACATACCACTGCATGATATAGTACAGTATAGTCGTTGACATAACACCAATGAAACACCGTTCACTAGTATTACATCTCTCAGAGTGGTACAACAGAAACACAGCAGGTCCAAGACATGACTATAGGTTACAACTCGACTCTTTACAAAAGATCCAGAGAACACTCTAGGTGAAAGAGAGAGGAAGAAACTTCTTACAAAGAAGAACCAGAAATAATAAATCAGAACTATCTAGTAACTAAGACTAGTATCTAAACTATTTGGCTTGCCATTGCTGCTATTGCAACGCTCTACAGAAGTAGGTTTTATGCCTAGAGAATCTACTCCTATCTACTTAAGAACTTTGTATTCACTTCGGTTGGTGTATATGTTGACTTCATTGACTCTATTGACGAACTTGAGCTGTTGATGATGGTTTCTTGAGCAGAAATTGATGTTGGCATCGTTTTCAATGGCTTAAAACCTAGCAAGGGTTAAGAAGGTACGGTTGAATACGAGCGTACTCAGCAAGTTCACTAAAAAGGAGTGTATGATGCACCATCTCTACAGCCATAGACCATAGGTCGTAGGCAATGCAGGTTTTCGTAAACATTTCTTCAAAGGTTGCTTTTATTCTGAAAACTATGTCCGACACCCTTCATAGGTTGGCCAGAACCTTCATGGGGTTCCTTTCCTGCTACGTTCGTAGCTCCTTCCCGGAACAGGGAGTAACATGTCACAGTTCTTACACTCTGCAGAGGTGTGTTGCTTTACCCATGAGAGACCTTGGCTTTATTGCACATCCGAGTTGCATTCTCATCCACACTTCCTTGGTGTGGGGCCCAGTCTAAGATGCAAGCAAATCACTGCCCCATTCGTGACCCCATATGTCTGCACAATCCTTCGGGCCGAGCTACATCTCTGTTAAGCCCCCTTTCGGGCAAGCTACAACCCTGATGAGTTCCCGAAGACTCTATGAGCCGGTTATGCCCCTGGCAAGCTCCATAAAGGTCTGACTATACCTCCGTCAGCCACTCATAGATAATCTAGACATCAAAATCTTGGGGCCTAAGGGTGCCCACCCATATGCTGGATCCGCACAAGGAATCACAGCGTCATGTTAAGGTCATCTTGCCTACATACGAGAGGAAGAAGATACAGCTGACTTCTCTGTCCCATTCCAAATCTCATGGTTCACGCGTAATATACAGTGCTAGAATTACTGGCGACATTGGTTGTTAAGTCCTAGATATTATGTTCCTTTACCACTGGAACTGTATCCATAGATTATTAACATTTGGTAAATAATCCATAATCAAATTATTATGAAAATAGTGTTTTCTGACCTTTTTGAAATGCAGGTGATGACAACATTTGAGTTACAAGCATTTGATAGAAAATAACCAAAGGACATGAGCAAATTGTGAACTTGCCTTTTGTGATTGCAAGATTATGCACTCACAGTCTTCGAGATAATAGAAGATCCAAATTCTGTAAATAGCATCATTGGTCCAGTAAGGACTAATGTTTAAAGAAGCAAGATGCAATTATGCATAAGTAATGTAATGTTGTTTGATAAACGCGATTCCTCGGAATAATCGTATCTGATCTAGGGTTTGGAGACTGGTGATGAGTTCTTAGAACTGTGTTGCACTTTTATATCAGATTCACACTTGTGCTTGTTATTAAGGCTTGTGAGAGTGTGTGAAACAATATGTAAATCCAACAAGTAGGATGTAATACAAAAGCACTCAAATGGGTCATGGTATCTAAAATATTTCTTAAGCAAGATTATTAATCAATTAAAGTCTTTCTAGATATGCTTAAGAATTACTTTTAATGTTTCTTAAAAGAATAACCTTTTAGGAAAATATTACTTTACAAGGTAAAAGCATTTAAGTGTTTAACATGCATAGTATATAAGTGGAGTATAATAACATTCTAAGATTTAGGTTAATTGCTATCTAGTAATTATGATGGGAAGTATTATATTAAGTTGTTAAGAGTTAAAGGACTTATTATAAGATTGTTGTTTGAAGTAGCAACACGAATAACTTTTGAAGAAAAGATTTCTTTATTAAGGTTTAAACAATCTTTGCGGTTAATCGAGTGTGATCGATATTGTTTGCACTTATCTGATAAGCGTGGGTTTGAGATGCCTTATGACTTAATTTGGAATAGACAAAATTTAACTATAAAAATATATTTAGACTTTATATATTGTGTTTATAGTTTGGAGGACCAAAGTTAACTTTGAAACATGAATAGATCTAGGGTGTGATGTGTTTTAAAGTATTAATAAGTTTTAGATTTGGTAACAAGCGTGTTTAAGAGTGTGAGATCATTCACTTCTAATTTAAGTGAATGATGAACTTAAATGCATTTTGTTAATATAAAATTGATGTGATCACCTCAAATGATATTATTTATGTGTTAGGGTTTTAAAATTATGTTAAGCATAATAAAGAGTATTCATCTTTTTCGTAAGTGAATGTTGTTTTAAGGTTCAGTTAAAATTGTTGGCTTAACTTAAATTTATGGTTTTAAAAGGTTCTCTTTTAAGTTATTATCTTATACTTACAGTTTATCCAAGTTATGACTTTGGAACTAGTACTTGAATATAAAAGAGTTTAGGTTTAGTACCAAATTGTGACTATTTCTTATTTAAGAAATGTTTCTAAAGAATTTATAAAATGGTATTTTATAGAATAGATCAGGATTTATTACTTTAAAATCTTAAAAACTTATGGAATATTATATTTAGTATTATTCTAGTATACTATATTTATTCTAGATCGTAAAAATGATTTTTATTTATTTTGAAGTATTATTCTTATTTTTATAAAATTCCACAAAGAATTAAATATCTTAGAATATTTGCTTCAAGTTTTATTTGTAAAGATTGAAGTTAATAATTTTATAAGGTAGTAGATTGATTTTAGTACACAGAAATGATTTTTATTGATTTTTAGGACTTTTACTTATTTTATGAAATTTCATTTAGAAGTTAATAGTGTTAATATTTATTTGCATTTTACCTAACTTAAATAAGTAAAGTTGTATTTTACATAGGTAGGTATTATTTTTGTGGTCATTTTGATATATCATATACATTTTTAGGAATTTTCTATATATTTCTAAGGCTAAAACGAATTCAGGGGTATTTTAGTAATTTCCATAATGGTGATAATAATCGATCTAGTAATAATTTTTTGGAATTGGGCCTGGCCCATAGATTGGCCGATTATAGGCCCAACTTGGCCCAGGTGGCTCGAGGTCAAACCCACCCCGGCCCACTTCTCCTTATCCCTCTCACTCTTTCCTCTCTCACTCCCTCAGGCATGCACCGCCCTGACCTCAATCCCCTCTCGCGTCACAGCCCACCGCCTATAGGGGTTCCGCGTATGAAAACAATAATTTTTTATCCTACGCCCCTGAACCCCTGATGCTGCCAGGACCTATCTATTAGTAATACAGCAACGGGTGGGGTTTTTCGCGAACTTACCCTTGAAGACCAAAAAGCGTTGTCAACAATCAGGAGAGCATGGTTAATGTAGACGAGCCGAAGCCGACCTCAAGGTCGTGATGAAGTCCTTGCGCTCCTATGGCTCAACGACTTGAGTGCCTCAAGTGTGACACCTCGCGGGGAGTTACACACGTCCAGTGCCTGATGATGACTCCTGCTTCCCCGATCCAGCAGCAGTTGCGGAAGTAGAGCTCCCGGATCCGAATCCCGCAGCACGACGGCGCTCCGCGGTGAAGATGTCTCTCGTTCGCGCAGTCCAGACTTGGGACCGCGGTCACGAGAGAGAGAGAATATCAATTGGAGGTCCTCCCAAAAGTGAGAAGACCTTTATTGATTATTGGGTGTATTTATTTGGCCAAATACCCCCACTATATATAGCGGGAGGGGAGGTACTACCTCCCTCAAAGTCCCGGGGTGGGACTAAAGGAGAGGAGGGGGAGGGGTGGCACCGCCAGCCACCCCCATGGCCCCGCGCAGGGGGGTGGGGGGGTGGCCCACTAGGGGGCCAGCCACCCCCTTGGCCCCTTCTCCCTCTCTTCTTTTCCTAATGGGCCCTTTCCCTCCGGAATTTGGCCCATTAAGCCTTTGACCATTTAAATTGATTTTCTCTTTATTAAATAATTATGAATAAATGATTAAATCAATATTTAACATTCATTCACATATTATTCAACCTCCGTGGCTATGGAACCCCTTCCACCTCCACTCCGAACATCCTTCGGACTTACCAAAACCCTTCCGGTTTTCTCTCTACTATTCTTCAGCGATTCTTCCGATCCTATAAATATTCTCTAAGCATCATCAAGCCCTTAAGCATGATACCCCACAGTTCGGTAACACTCTAGACATGGTCGGGACACTCCTGCACCAATGATCGATAGAGGGACCTGGATGGCCATGTGACCTCTGTGCGTTCCACAAAGATCTTTCGTCGTTTGAACCAGGACAGCCGTGTCTTATTCCCTCTCGATACTTGCATTGTCCGAGATCTGATCAATGACATCACTATGTCATGTTCAATCTCGTCACTGAACAATGCTACTTGACTCGTTCCGACAAGTGATATGCCTGTGATCAAATCACACGCTGCGCATCTATTGGATATAACTTCTCCGAGTGGGCCCTTGAGTATATTTCCGTCACGTGGACGGACAAATCCTGCTCTTGACATATATTGCCTCAATGGTTTCCTCCGAGTACCTGATCACACCTTTATAACCACTGTATTACCAAGTGGCACTTTATGCTATCAAAGCACTCTTGGGAGACAGTGATTGATATAGCCTCATGGTCTAAGGAATAGTCTACGAGGATCCATTTCTAATCATCGTAACTTGAACTTCGTGACATGATCGGGTAATGATGTTTAGGTTGGGTATTGGTTCATCATCTCATTCTCAGAATGAGTTGACTCCATTTCCAACTGGCATAAATGCCACATGATCAGGAAACATGATCTTCTGTTGACCAATGAACCAGTGACTAGAGTTTCATTGGGAACCCCTGGTTGTTTATATATCACACGTGTATTGATGTTTCCACTCAATACAGTTATAGCATGATATAAAACTTAATCATAAACTATATGAAATATGATAATAGTCCTTATAACTATTTGTCTCTAGGGCATATTTCCAACAGTCTCCCACTTGCACTAGAGTACAAATACACTAGCTGCATTTGTTCTTAATCATTGGCACCATATATCCGGTACCCTGAACAGGCTTGCTCATGGAAGAGGCTGAGTCTTGGGTCTGTACTTTACAGTCCCAAATCGTTTGCAACTTACTAATGTCACCTTGATTGACATTAATACTTTATCATCACTTGATAACATCTGTGTGTATGCATCGTCGCTATGGCAGCAGAACAAGGCCTGATTCCAGGAGCCTACAGTGACTTTATATCAACCTCGAGGGCTTTCTCATGGGTACTATGCCCTGGGACACATCATTCTACGTTAAAAGCGAACTAGCCCACCATAACATTATACAACACATTTATTATTATAAATGTAATCATCGAAACACTAGTGCACTCTATGCAACTTTTGATGTTTTTGTTCACCTCGCTTCCTACTTGACTCTAATTGGTATTACGGGAGTTTCCAACATATTCCCTTATAACACAACCCTTTATGCTTAAGATATGTCATCCTTTTATGGATTTGGAAAATATGTCTACAGTTCTCTATTAGACACTGCAGACAAACCTAGCTCAACATTCTGTGATTCGAACTTAATCACTTTCAAACGTTCCTCATTGGATCATATATTATGTTAATTTATCATCATGGTTTTCTAAGATAGAACCAGGATGATGATCATCCTTTTCTTTCTTTCAACCATTGATGTTCAACTTAATACTATTCCTAATTTAAGTTATTAAGGACCAGTTCCTTAATTAACTTCTATTCTGAAACCTTTTTCAGAATCCCTTAAGGAATACTACATAATATCATAATACACCTATTATCAACTTCTACACCTTATAAATCATTATTTATAAGTACTTGCGCTTTTATTTTTAACACCCTTAAGAATCACTGTATAAGCTCCCACTCAAAAATATGTTACCAACATATTGTTTTAGGAAGACTTTCATAGCTCCCACTCAATTTCATGCAAATTGCACATCCACTCACTATTTTTAACAACTTCAAATCCTTTGATCAAATATCAAACTTGGAGTTTTATTATGAGATACTAGTACCTTTGCTAGTTTTAAATCCACTAGACATTTAAGCACACATGAATTGAATTCATTTGAATTCGTCCAATACTTGACAAATTGTGCTTTTGTCATTCACCCCCTTTTCCACTATGGCTTTGCAGCTATTTCGGAAAATTCAAGTAACTCCTTTTACTTGTGAGATTCAGCAACAAATTGCTTTCTAATCTCAATTGAATTTTGCTTTGGGATTTCTCATAATTTTAGTTTACCATTATTTCCTTAGTAGTTCGTAGGTATGTCATATTATGGTAATCATGACAAATGATTCACAAATGTCTCCATACAAGATATGGATTACATTTTTGAATCCTACTTCATGTAGTGAAAACACTAGTGGTAAAACACAATGATCATTATCATTGATTCTTTCCTTTTGTGAAGAGAATCGTTTAGGAACATTGTCCATTGCGCTTCTCAACACTCTGATGCAGGGATTTGAATCCTCTTCGTGTTTTTCACTATCTTCCAATTGCTCCATAATTGAAAAATATCACTAATAGTGAACTTTCTCAATAATGTACGAAAACCCAAGCAATACTAGTTTTGCTTCTCTTTTGGTTTCAGCTATGGATTTCGTATTCATTGTTTCCAATGAATACTCTACAAGGACTTATTCGCTGTTGTTTTGGTTATATCGAATAACCCCAAAACTTTTACGACGATCCATACTAGATATGGAGCCGTTTTCACAAATTCAAATGGTTCACTATATATTCTAATTGAGTGCTAACTATTTCTAACTAATGGTCTCTACATCCACACTACAACGATTTATTTGGTGCCATCTATTCACCCATTTTGATATCTAATATCACATTGTGATCCTTTGCATTTTGACATTTCAAAACGCTTTGCATTTCACAATTTATTTATGCCATTCTTATAAAGTCGAATTTCATTACTATTGATCAAATCATAGTAATTAGATTCTCTTTTATCTTTAGTACCCTTTGTTTGTGAAACACTTTGATCAAATCAAATAGTTTCATATTCATGTTTCCTTTGGTAAACTACTTTACACATTTAAACAATCATATAATGATAATTACCATTTTGTTAAAACACAATACATCGAATATGTATTTACTTTTAACAATTCATTAAAAACAGTTTGTATTCAAGTAATACACAGTGTTCAAGTTATTTTGCCGAACTTAGGCATGATTTGTATGTGACAAGAAATCGAATAACTTTCACATATTATCACATAACTTTGAATTTAAACAATGGTTTCATTCTTTAATGAAATATCATTAAGTTGGGTATTTTAAGGCATTTCAATATTTTACAAATGTTCATTTATTATCAATTAGTTTCAAACAACAAGGATAATTCACATATAATCAAACAAGATATGAACACAAATAGAAATTATTCATAAAAGTGGAACAACTGTTTGTTACAAGCTGATATGAATAACCGTCTCACAAAGTGTGAGACACACTAAAAAGGTTCACGATCCATTGATTACAATAATCATCCTAAACATAAACTAAGTGATAAATGTTGAGGGAGAGTGTTGTCGGCCATCATCATCATGCTCGCCATCAACATGCAACGTCACCTCCTCTCTAGTAAGCACCTCTCATACAGAAGGACCTGTTTTCAGCAAAATAGAACAAGTATCAAATATACTTAACACTGCAAATGTGTTTGCAAGATTATAACATTTATAAAATTGTATATCAAATATATACCTTTGTCATTGATGACCCTAGCGACGTCGGGTTCAACCACCACATTTCTGAAATGTGATATGAACTCGTGGAAATCTAGTGTTTTCGTGTCGCCTCTCATAATGCAGATCCTGACTTGTGCTTGGAAGCTTGGTGGTAGCGACCGCATCACAACTCCCATCGCAAAAGAGCTTGAGAACCAGTTGTCCAGGTAGTATGCCAGACTCATGTATGCATCGTATATGCTCAAAAAGTGATCGTCCAGTGAGGATCCCTCCTCCATATTTATGGAGAGGAAGTCCCCCATCAGCTCATACTCCCACATGCGCACTTATTACACGAAATGCGATCTCAGATGAGCCATAACTGTTCGGGGATTAAGACTTCCCACAATCGGCCACAACCCATCTTCCATCCCGAGGCGCATGGTCACTGATATGAATGTGGCCATCACACGACACCGGCAGCAGAGATCCTGCTGCTCCTGGGTCTCATGAGAATAGGGAGGCTCCAAGTACATCTCGTAGGTCATGTAGTCAGCTACTTTGTTCTCACCAAGGAGATCAAAAAGGCGCATGACCCATGTAGAAAAGTTGCATCCATCTAACTTGAGCTTTTCTTCTTTTAACCAATTGTCAATAGGGAAGGTAATCTCGGGAAGAACCATTTTTCTACATTTATAATTGCAAAAGGAGTTAAGAATAAGTTTATAATTAAATGAGTTAATAATAACTCCACTCAGAAACACCTATCCCATGAAGGGTTCCTAGTGATAACACGACCCCTATCAGCCACATCTCCCCCGATTAACATGGCCATCAATGTGGGTTCAAAGGTGGACGCTAAACATCGGTCACATCATTCATGCAACTCGTGCTCGATCTTTCGACCATCCGTGTTCTGAGGCCATGCTTCTATGGCGTGCTAGGATCACCAACTCAACCTTAGTGTATTTGCTGTGTAACATGGCTTACACCCACTGTATGCGAACGTAGATATGTCTGACACCCAGTCACCCTGGGTCGCCTCATACCGAAGAACTTTCTTGGCGGTGCACACTAAGGGGGAACACAATCATTGGTAATTTTATCAGGGATCATCTTATTAGGCTATCGTCGAGTATCTAATACTATCACACAATAAGATATACAAACAATAACATTGAATGTAAATGCGATGTGATATGGTCCTTCATGTCGTGATCTCCATCCATCGTCATTGGATTCCGGCGCCAGGGTTCTGGCGCCGTAGACACCACGGTACCGGTGTCATTCCGGCGTGGTAGTCCGTCACCTCCATGACTATCTACTACTATGTAACAAAATGTAATCACTTTACCTTTGCCACAACCATATCACAAAGCAATGCCCCCTGCAAAACAAAGTTAGACGCCTCTATTTTATCTTTCCATGTTTTACATGGCTGAATGGGCTTTCACACAAGAACCATTCTTACCTACGAACTTTCAGCACAACGCTGATCAAGTAGTTGTCTCTACTACACCCCTTTCGGGGCCCTCCACTGCAAATGGCATACCAACTAATGTGAGAGAGACATACAACCCCCTAAGACACTTTATATGGTACAAGCCGTATGTCAAGCGTGGACCAGTCTCGCGAATGAACGCGTAAAGTCGGTTGGGGGCCGCTTCATCAAGCATTACTGTAGTATACACAAGTACACGTGGGAGGGTAACAACTAAAAGATCAACGCCCACACGCTACATCTCGTGTGTTCTACCCGTACTAGCATTACTACGCATAGATCTAGCTCTGATACCATTGTAGGGGTTCCGCGTATGAAAACAATAAATGTTTACCCTATGCCCCTGAACCTATGATGCTGCCAGGACCTGTCTATTAGTAATACAGTAACGGGAGGGCATTTTCGCGAACTTACCCTTAAAGACCGAAAAGCGTTGTCAACGCTCAGGAGAGCGTGGTTGATGTAGACGAGCCGAAGCCGACCTCAAGGTCGTGATGAAGTCCTTGCGCTCCTATGGCTCAACAACTTGAGTGCCTCAAGTGTGACACCTCGCGAGGATTTACACATGTCCGGTGCCTGACGACGACTCCCGCTTCCCCGATCTAGCATCAGTTGCGGAAGTAGAGCTCCCGGATCTGAATCCCGTAGCGCGACGGTGCTCCGTGGTGAAGATGTCTCTCGTTCACGCAGTCCAGACTTGGGGCCGCGGTCACGAGAGAGAGAGAGGGAGAGAGAGAGAGAGAGAGAATATCAACTGAAGGTCCTCCCAAAAGTGAGAAGACCTTTATTGATTATTGGGTGTATTTATTTGGCCAAATACCCCCACTATATATAGGGGGAGGGGAGGTACTACCTCCCTCAAAGTCCCGGGGTGGGACTAAAGGAGAGGAGAGGGGAGGGGTGGCACCACCGGCCACCCCCATGGGCCCCGCGCGGGGGGGCTGGCCCACTAGGGGGCCGGCCACCCCTTGGCCCCTTCTCCCTCTCTCCTTTCCCTAATGGGCCCTTTCCCTCCGGAATTTGGCCCATTAAGCCTTTGACCATTTAAATTGATTTTCTCTTTATTAAATAATTATGAATAAATGATTAAATCAATACTTAACATTCATTCACATATTATTCAACCTCCGTGGCTATGGAACACCTTCCACCTCCACACCGGACATCCTTCGGACTTACCGAAACCCTTCCGGTTTTCTCTCTACTATTCTTCGGCGATTCTTCCGATCCTATAAACACTCTCTAAGCATCATCAAGCCTTTAAGCGTGATACCGCACAGTTCGGGAACACTCCAGACATGGTCGGGACACTCCCGCACCAATGATCGACAGAGGGACCTGGATGGCCATGTGACCCCTGTGCGTTCCACGAAGACCTTTTGTCGTTTGAATCGGGACAATCGTGTCTTATTCCCTTTGTCTCTCGATACTTGCATTGTCCGAGATCTGATCAATGACATCACTCTGTCGTGTTCAATCTCGTCACTGAACAATGCTACTTGACTCGTTCCGACAAGTGATATCCCTGTGATCAAATCACACACTGCGTAACTATTGGATATAACTTCTCCGAGTGGGCCCTTGAGTATCTTTCCGTCACGTGGACGGACAAATCCCGCTCTTGACATATATTGCCTCAACGGTTTCCTCCGAGTACCTGAACACGCCTTTATAACCACTGTATTACCAAGTGGCGCTTGATGCTATCAAAGCACTCTCGGGAGACAGTGATTGATATAGCCTCACGGTCTAAGGAATAGTCTACAAGGATCCATTTGTAATCATCATAACTTGAACTTCGTGACATGATCGGGTCACGATGTTTAGGTTGGGTATTGGTTCATCATCTCATTCTCAGAATGAGTTGACTCCATTTCCAACTGGCATAAATGCCACATGATCAGGAAACATGATCATCTGTTGACCAATGAACCAGTGACTAGAGTTTCACTAGGAACTCCTGGTTGTTTATATATCACACGTGTATTGATGTTTCCACTCAATACAGTTATAGCATGATATAAAACTTAATCATAAACTATATGAAATATGATAATAGTCCTTATAACTATTTGTCTCTAGGGCATATTTCCAACACCGTCGCCATCCCCAGCGCCACTCCAGCCATCGCTGGACGAAATCCGCCATCGTGGCCTGCTGACGAGGCCTTGGCTCAAGCTCCTCCATCGATTCCTTTCGTCTCGACGCTGCTCTTCTTATCCATGTGTGCCCCCGTGAAACCCTAGCCATGCGGTTCGGATAGGTCACCGACGCGGCTGCTCTGGCCCCATGCCCTCGGCTGCTGCTCAAGGGAGACCAGGACATTCCCTTCCTTGACCCTAATCTGTTGCTCCTGCACTTTTCACGATGTTGTGGTATTGGAGCAGCGGTTGTGGCCTACTCCAATCCTTGATGCCGGAGGGATGGCATCCTGGGATGCAACCCCAGAGCCCTTCGATGCGCCACCATGCAGCTCAGAACCTTGCTATGGTGGTAGGGAAGGTGTTGTGGTATCGCTTCTTCTCCAACACCGGCGGACGACAAGCATCTGCAACCCGGCGTCGGCCTTCTTGTCTACTACATCAACTATGTCTCCGGTCAGGTAATGCTCATGTGACCGGCCTTCGAGCCGATGAACTAGTTTAGGTGTAGAACACAGGTTTAGGTTCTGGAAATCTTGGAATTGATCTATGGTACTGATTAGATTAGGGTCTGGCAGTATATTTACTGGTTCTAGGTGGTGATGATGCCTATGTTTGAATGGATTTATCATCCAGACATTAATGATGTGTTTGTTCGATCTAATCAAATACTGACCCCAAGTAAAACAAGATATGTATTAATTGTGTTGCTTCAATTTGGGTAATTTTATCATCCTCTGCATATATGTTTGTTGAATAAGTGTGGTACTGTCAATTCGACAGTAACTCTGTATTGAGTATTACTTAGTTTTACTGTATGATTACTGGTTTTGTTTATTGGCCATGCCTTTTATTGGTTTCAACATGTGCTAATCACTAGACAAGCTAGCATGGAGTTATTTGAATTTCAATTCCCAAGTTTAAAATTAGCTACTGTGATAATTTCCATAAAGAATAAGTAGTAACCTAGTAGAGGAATACTACCCAAATGGTCTTGGTTGTAATATATGGAAGTTGATATGTTTAACTGGTTTCATTTGCAAAGAAAATTATTGTTCGTAAATACAAGTTGTTATTCTACTTGAAGGATTCCTAGATTTTATCCTACTAGGAAAATGGTTTACTTAATATTATGTGATTACTAGCAGCTAGTTAGCTTCCCTAGTAATGGGTTCTTGTTCTGTTCTCCATGTTCTACTAGCTCTAGATGATGAACACATACACAAGTAAGCATTATTTTGAATAGAGATGATGCTTTTCTTGATTAAGCAGTCTCACATTACATATCCCAACCAGTGTGTATGTAAGATGTGAAAGTGAGTCTGTCAGGTTTTTGGATATTAATATGTGAGTGAAAATGGATGCACTTGCATCCAGTGATGACAGTAGTATATTTAATGATTTCTAGCTAATTAGCTAGAAAGATGATTTGGAGAATTTCCTATGGCTTGTAGATACTTAGTGTGGTGCTTGGCCTTATGCACATCTAATCTATTGTGGCTTTTCTTAATAAGCTTTTACATGTGCCATTTAAATTTGTGGCTTCTACTATTTGGAATATGCCACTGTGGTGCCTCATTAGAGTGTGCACAGTGGTGATCCCATGATGGTATGATCTGCTGCTTTTGCCCTGCTAATGATGCAAAAGACTGAGGCACTAATATCCATAAGAACAACTACTTGATTGGTTGCTTTTGTAATCTCTATGATGAATTTGCATAACACTCCTATGCAATTCTGAGAGATAAACTATTCTCCTAACTCTCCTAGGCAGATTCTAGTTGCAGAGTAGTTGAATAGATATTGATTTGCAATAACCCACTTTATCCCCTTGTTTCTAATGGTGAAATAAAACAAGAACAGATACTATGCATGATTAGTGGTATAGCAACCTATTGTTATTGTTGATGAAACTTGACTATGTCTTGTGGTAGCTTGTTGATCTTTCTCCTCCTTGCTTGGCTTGTTGCTGAACCGATTCAGTTCTTGATGGTACCTCCTTCTCCTGGTACTATTAGCTGGCTCTTACTTGAGCTATTGTGGTTCTGTTTTTCTTGGAACTGTTGGGCTTGATCTGCTATTGGAGAGCTTCTCTAATTAACCAGGTTTTGAGCGATGGATTGGTGAGATTATCTGGTGTTCTTTCTAATGGTAGGAAGCAAGAACAGGTGGTGTTTTTGGGTGTATGTAGGCAGGAATGGTAAGTTAGAAGTTGTACTATGACTACTCCCTTCTTATCTACATCCTGTTATTGTTGCTGTGTCGACAACTCATACCCTTGCATGCATGTGTGAGCATCTTGCAAGTGGGACCTACTGGCTCCAATTTTCTAGGCCTGGAAGCTGTTCCCTTAAGGATGTGCTCGGCTGTGAGGGTATCAACACTACTTTGGATGTTTATCTCAGTTGCCATTTGTTAATTCGCCCAGCCTGTGATGCATAGCCTGAGGCAAATTCTGATAAGTACAAATACTTAACTTGGCCCCTTACAGATCAAACTCGATGATGAGACAAACAGTGCATTACACTATAAATCTGAGAGTTCAATTAATACACTAACCCCTTATTCCTTTATTTTCATTTTTTTCTTTTGAGTTGAATTGCATGTACAAAATCCTACAAGGAAGGTCTAGAAGATCTAGTGTAGGATTTGGTTGTAGTTTAGTTTATCACTTTTTGTAATACCTATTCCATCCTTGTAATTATTTATTTATTTCTTCTTTTTTAATATAGTATTCATTTAATTATTTGTAAGAACAATGTAATCTTGTTTGTTTTAAATAATAAAAGTGGAATTTGGTGTTACTTGCAATTCTCTTCATTTCTTTTATTCCCTTAAAGGCAATGTAATGTTTATTATTATGTTTTATTTCTTTTTATACTCGAGGCTTGTAAATATGGAATCTTATTCATAAATAGGGATTCAATTCTTATTTCTTTTTATTAATTATCTGTTGTCATATCATATTACTTTATTGAAGAATTTACATCCCATTTTCCATATGTATTTAAATATTCCCTAATTCAATTTGTGAAGTTTCTAACTTCATTAGAATTCAAATTTGAATGGCTACCCCCTCAAAAGAAAAGATATATAGTGGCGGTCATGTCGAAATCTATCGCACTTGCTCGGATGCTGCCATCAGAGCAAGAGAGATCCCGATCCCTCACTAGCTTCTTTAGTTTTGCGTGAAAATTCCCCGGATTTTCTATGCATGAATGCAATGCACACACCTTATCTCAGCTTATTTCTAAGCTCTAATGCTGGGATGTTACATAGGGCTACACTTTTTCTCATGGGCGTGACCCAAAGGGTCTTTTCAACGCTTTGGCCTAGAGCCGAGTAAGTAAGGACTTTGCCAGGTTTGAACTCAAAAGTCATTTACACCTAGTATTTCCTCTTATAGCCTTCGTGTCAAGGAGCAATGCGAGTGGTCCAGTTGCATCAATATCAGCTGCTTTTATCTCCGCATTCACTAAACGAAATGTTGAACCCATGTTGGTAATTCCCTCTGTGCTCTACTGTCTTGAACCATTTTATTTAGTTGACATGGAGGGCCACGTGAAAGCTAAAAGCAGTGAAAGCAAGTCAAGCAATGCCAGATGTTGAGAAAATAGCGGCGCATCCTTCTTTTTCAAAGTGACCAAACGGGACTTTTAAGCATAGTCTTAGATATTCCGCTGAGTGTCGTGCTTTAATCAATAGCTTTGTGGTCGGAGGTAGTGTTTCCATCAAAGTCAATGACGACATTGGTAGCTACTTCTAGACCAAAAAGGGGCTAAGACAAGGAGATCCACTATCGCCAATGCTATTTAATATAGTCGCTGATATGCTATCTATCCTGATTGAGCGAACCAGATCAGAGGGCCAAATTGAAGGTGTGATTCCCCATCTAGTGGATGGTGGTTTATCTATACTTAAATATGCGTACGATACAATTCTCTTTATGGAACATGACCTCGAAAAGGCAAAAAACCTGAAACTTATACTTTCAGCTTTTGAGCAACTTTCAGGATTAAAAATTAACTTCCACAAGAGTGAATTGTTTTGTTTCGGTGAGGCTCAGGAAGCAGCTAGTCTTTACAATGAACTTTTCGGCTATAGTCATGGCGTTTTTCCGATCAAATATTTGGGCATCCTGGTACATTACCGTAGGCTTACAAATGCTGAATGGAAAATTGTTAAAGAAAGACTACAATTGTGTTTGAGTAGTTGGAAAGGTAAATTACTATCCATAGGGGGAAGATTGGTACTCATAAATTCAGTACTTAGTAACATGGTACTGTATATGTTATCTTTCTTTCAACTACCAAAAGGAGTCTTGAAAAGGTTAGATTACTTCTGACCAAGATTCTTTTGGCAGTGGATAATGAGAAAAAGAAATACAGACTAGCTAAATGGAGTGTGTTGTGTCGTCCCAAAGAACAGGGTGGGCTAGGTATTCATGATTTGGATCAAGAATATAGCCCTCCTTAGTAAATGGCTCTTCAAGTTATTAACTGAAGAAGGGATATGGCAAACTCTTATTAAGAGAAAATATGTTGGCTCAAAAGCATTGTCCCAAATGGTTTAGAAACCGGGCGACTCTCACTTTTGGGCTGGCCTGATGGCGACAAAGAAACATTTTCTTCGCTTTGGCACATTTTCTATTAATAATGGGTCTCAGATAAGGTTTTGGGAGGATAAATGGTTAGGTAATGATACCCTCCGAGAACAATATCCCG
Organism: Avena sativa; assembly: GCA_916181665.1. Lineage (NCBI taxonomy): Eukaryota > Viridiplantae > Streptophyta > Magnoliopsida > Poales > Poaceae > Avena > Avena sativa. The sequence continues at coordinate 31,168,703 of OV702291.1, forward strand.
CGTTGTATTCCATTGCCCTCTATAAGGAGGAAACGATTGCCACTGTGCTGGAATCTGTTCCACCCAATATAACATTTAGAAGGGATTTAACTGGTGTTAGACTTGACTCTTGGATCATGCTACTACATCAACTGGCGCATGTCGAATTGTCAATTGAGCTAGATGAATTTCATGGGAATCTAACTGAGAATGGTTCTTTATCTGTTATCTCTTTATATAATGCTATAACCCAGCAAGTAATACAAGTTTTAGATAATATGATGATATGAAATATGAAGATACCTCTTAAAAACAAAAATTTTGCTTGGTATCTTCGTCGAGGAATTATACTTTAAAAAGACAACCTTATTAAGCCGAATTGGCATGGGAATCCGAGCTGCGTGTTTTGTCTCAACGATGAGACAATCAAACACCTGTTTTTCCAATGCAGTTTTGCACGTTCTATATGGTCAGTCACTGTCAACACCCGGATTTTTAAGTCTAGATGCCTGTTATGCCGTACATCGCAATCCCAGGATTACCATTTTTGCGAGACATAACAGAAGTGGTACCATAGTACATCATCCATTACAAACCATAATAAGGTTCTTACAAACAAAGGATCTCATGATCTAGTCTTTAATACAATCAAAGCAGCGGAAAGTAAACGTAGCGGGGCTTCATCTTCAAGATCACATGCAATGCTGACGATGGGAGATGATCCTAGTTGTCATAGACTTCCTGCTATCCATCTTCTGGGTAATCCTCCTCATAGTCTGGCAATGGGAATAGCCAGGGACAAAGCCATGAGTACTCTTTAAGTACTCGCAAACTAACTCTAGTATAATTAAGGTCAAAGCTAATAGGAATCTTAATTTCTAGGTTTGTTTACAACTCTGTTGCAGTCAATTCATAGTCATCTTTCAAGTCACAAATCAGTTTGAAAACATCTGACAACGGAACAGTATGGCCACTCCAACTGTCCATAACCGTGAACACGGCTATTCGAATAGTTTGACTCTGCAGAGGTTGTACACTTTCACCACAAAATTCGATACATCCGCCAGGAATAATCCTGAATCATCATACTTGGTATGCATATAATCAATCTTAACCTTTCAATTACACACCCTAGTATAGGCACCTCCCCTATGAGTTTGGCCTCCCAACCATGACCATCTGTCATCTTGGGTACTGCATAGGTGGACATTCATCACCAGGTAGCCTCAGCTCAACCTCTTCTACAAGGGAACCCATACTAAGACATATAAACTTCCAGTCACGCCCTACTCAACTCAGGTATTGTGGTTGTACGGTAAAATTGGAATGGTATTGCATCCGAACCCAACCATCAGTTTTTATTAAAGTCAAGGCTCGTGCCTCAATAGTTTCATCATCAAACCATTGTGTTTCACAACACATGTCAAAACATTTCAAAAGAATGAATCATCATTCCAAGGTTTTCATAATCATTTTCACCAAGTATTCCCATCTAAAGTGATCCAGTTTTATGCTTAGCACTAGCCACTAAAGTTGAGGGTAATCACTATTAGAGGTGCTAATCTGGTACAAGTATCCAAGACTAAACCTAAGATCTTGTAGGATCAAATATATTTTACACTAATCACAATTCATTAACTAAGTAAAAAATGTAGTAAAGGGAAAGTAAAGCTTGGAGTAAAAACCGGGAATTGGTAAAGTTGCAAAACCAGGTATGCCTAGTGCATCTGGTATGAAGGGGCTTGCATATAGTATGCATATCTCTAGCTCGCATTAATAGCTTGCTTGCCTTGAGTAGAGCAGTTGTTGCAGTCGTTGAAGTTTTCCTCCTCCTCCTCGAAGTACTCCTCTTCGTTGAATTCCGGGTTGATACTAGCGTCTATAAACACATCCAATATACACAATCACCAAACAACACTTATCTACTCCTATTTAGCACAAGGCTCATACAAGATGATCTAATATCATCTCAATCATTCCATATTATAATGGCATATTTTTATTTCTCTTTAATGAGAAAGTAATTTCTACTCATTGAAATTGTTTAAGATTTAATATTCTCCAACTAGAATATAGGTTCATATGGACCATGTCCTCACCATATATTCTCAAGCTTGGGAATGTGATTTAAAAAGGGTGGTCATGCATTACAAGCTTTAATATTACTATTTAACAAGATTTAATGACTAGAAAAGCCTATATAGCCTTCTTTTAATACTAGTCCAAGTTTAATATCTGTACAACTAAATGTTTTTACATATTCAGATATAGCATGGCAAATGTGATTTTGAGAGGTGGAATCATCTCAAAAGCATTTATAGTTTATTTTAGAGAAATGTTTGAAGTGCCAAAAGTCTCTGTCTTGTTATTTTTGGTATAGTTGATCTATAATTCCATTTGGTTTGAATCCAACGGGAGTGATTAGATAATTTCCATACCTTTCCAACAAAATTGGAATCATGCATTTTGGTTCAGTGAATCTTTTTGAATTGATTTTTGAATGTACTGACGGAATCTAGTTTTATCTAAAATGTAAAAAGATTATTTGAACGGGTGGGCTCTGCGTGGGAAACTAAACGGGTCGGCCCACCTGCACAGCGCTGGCGCAGCTGGCTACTGACAGGTGGGTCCTACTTGTCAGTGAATTAATCTAACCAAAACGGTAAGTTTCAATCTAAGCCCTACGATTAGAACACGATCTAACGGCTCATGTTCATCTTCTACGTCGAACTGCTCCAGCGAGAACTGAACCCTAACGCGGCGGTGGGGGTCGCGTGAGGCTTACCTGGGCTCTAGCTAGGGTCGGTGATCGGGGCGAATGGGGTTGTCGTCGACGGCGGTTCGAGGCGCGGTCATGGCGGCTCCTAGGGTAGTCGCAATCAACGGGCTCCTTCCTCCTCTGCGGCGGCGAACTCCGGCGAAAATCCGGCGCTGTGGTGCTCGCCTTGCTCCGGGAAAGGGACGGTGAGGTTCTGTGGTGAGTGGGGAGTGGAATAGTGTGGAGATTGAGGGCTGGGGTGGCCTCTATTTATACACCCAGTGTGGCGGTTGGGCGACATGGTTGGGGGTACTCCGGCGACGTTGCTACAGGTCACAATCGTCACGGCGGAGGGCATGGGTCAAAGCGGTGGACTATGGCGCTCGTCATGGACGTGATGGCACGGCAAGGGGCGCTCTCCATTGGCCGGGGTACGTCGGTGCTCTGGGCGGGTACGCAGGCGTTCGTCACTGGGTATGGTGGTCACGGGACGCGAGACGTCGAACGATCATGTCTGGCGGCTTACTGGTGCTACGGCGAACGCGGGTGCGGGCGGAGAGAGTGAGGCGCGACGTGTGCGAGCGAGGCGGGTGCGGCGCTCTGTCGTGCTCTCGGCATGGCCAGAGGTTAAATGGGTCAGGTTGGTCTGACTCCTTCTCGCCTCGCCGTTGGTCCAGGGGTGGTCAGTGGATGGCGGTGAGGTCACGCCTACCTCCTGGGGGTCATGGTAGAGGGCGGGACAGCGCGCAACGACTGGCTCGTGCACGGACCGGCATGGACGGCTTGACATGGGCATGTCACTAGTGCAATGGTGGCAAAGGGCTCTCCACTGCACGGCAAAGTGTTGGGATTAATCGAGGACAAGTAGTAGAGAAGATTGCAGTACCAAGTGTGAGCAAATGACAACTCCAAATAGTGTTTAGTTGGTGAGATGGTAGTGTGCATGCCAGGTGTTCGACACAATGGCCGCATGAATTCATAATTCGAATTTTTGAGAGATTTTTGGTGAGTGATCATGTTTTTTGCTTGGTAGATTGGGGTTGCTGGGATTTCTCAAGTGAAATTGATTTGAGTGGTTTTTGAGAAAAGGTGATCTACACATATGATCTTAATTCAATTTTGCACTACCTCTTAAATAGATTTAAATTTGGTTTCTGCCACTTTGTAAAGTTTGCTTGGATTCAATTTTACTTGATCTAGCAAGGGGTGAAAAGACTTGGAATTGTTTCTGTTGAAAATTCTTTACTAGGAACACTCAAAGTGGTCTAGTGAATTAGTTTGGCCAAAATGACCATTTGCTTATATATCTTATATTTCCTTCATTTGATTCTACTTGGAAATGATCTAGATGATGTAGTATTCATCTTTAAACCATTCCATAACATTTGTATCAATGAAACATGGCCATTGCCATCATTCATATACTAATGCAAATCACACATACACTCATATCCAATTTAATAATAAAAGTTTTTATTAATCCTAAACTTGGGTGATTAGAGCTTGATAAGCTTGATTAGTGTTTTTAGGATGTTACAGTCACCCAAGCAGCTTCTGGCTTGTCTCCACCATGTAGTATTGCCAATATTTTTGGGATATGGTTACATGATATAGATAACAAGTTTAAGATACTTCTTCGGGTCAGAGCGATGGCATTTATATGGTCGCTATGGCTATGTAGAAATGATAAGATTTTTGATGATATTAACTGTTCCCTTCTGTAGGTTATTTACAGGTGTACAAATACCTTCAGGCTTGGTCGGCGCTACATCGTGTGGAGCTTCGAGACCTTTTTATAAAGGTGTGTACGCGACTGGAGGATACAACACGGGACCTATTTACTAGACATGGATGACAACATAATTTTTGGATCGGCCCGCCTCCAGCTCCTATGGCATAGTTTCATTTAATCATATCATTTTGTAACCCGCCATCGACTTTATCTTTATTTCTATTGGACTTGTTGGTCACTTTGTCAGCTGTGTGTATCCTAGCTATGCAGAGGCCGGGTGTAATACTTATTCTAAGTAATAAAAGTGCCCTTTATCGAAAAAAGCATAGTCTCAGATGCCTTATTTTAGAGTTAGGATCTCCTTCTCACTCTAAAATATGGTTGGTGTATACTCGGCCTTTCCTACTGTAGTTTGGAGCTCACCCTTTATTTACACTGACCCAATTGGAAATGTAATTTGATAATAAAGAAATCAAGCGACTGCCCACTATAAATAAATGCTTTTGCTTTATATCCAGTTGCTGCTGCTTTATGCAATAAAGAAGGAAATTCTTGGAGTTAGCACGATACTGAGGTATCTGGAGCGAGTGACGGATTATCTCTTTTGGAACATTAGAGGTTGTGGAATGCACTCATAGTTCCTCTATTTATCAAGGATCTATGCTTCCTATTTGCACTCTTTCTAGGCTATCTTCCAATGCGATAGAGAAGCAGGAATTGAACGGATTCATCCTACAAAAGTGGCTTAACTAAGAGCTCTGGCTAGTCCTTGCTTCCTGAGGTACTTCTTTCGGTCTGCTCTCTTGCCGAGCTTTCATTCTCGGACGCCTACATTCCCAACAGACTAGGGAAAATACATGAAGTTGAAATGATTCCCACACCTAGATGGCATGCTCTGCCAAAGTAAACCTAAACAATGAATTGAAGGAATGACATCAGTTTCACGTATTGGTTACCCAACCTAATAAGTCATTTTTGAATGATTTGCGTTATCTAGGAGTTAGTCTATTTTAATGAAGTAACCAACCAAAAGAGAGTGTTAGGTCTAGGCTACAAAATCTTTCTAGAAAAAATGGAAAGAAAAAAACAAGCCGGTAACGAGTTCTAGTAGAAACTAGAGGATTTGTCGAAGTAACAGCGGAAGCTAAGCAAGTAAAGCAATCAAATCCATAGTAAATCCTCTCTTTTTCACTAGTTCTGTGGGATCTATAATGAAAATATCTGCTGGTTAAACTAATTGTGTCATCCTAACTTGGTAAACAGATTCCAGGTTAAACGGCTTCACTTATCTCCTTACTAAAATTGTAAAAGAAGAGTCGACATTTCTCTGCTTTCCGTCAATGACTCATATCTCTTGATCGTTCCACCTTGATACGGCTTCTTTACGGAAAGCCTTCTCTTCTTCCACTTGCCAAGCACACCGGACGACCGAATAAGAAAGAGGTGAGACCTACGGGAGAAGGACGACTCTGATGTATGTTCTTTCTTGACTCGATTCTTTTTTCTCTATACTCAACGATTTGCTATAGCTTGCTGAAATGGGGAATCAGGTTTCAGTTGATGGCATCTTTTTCAAGAAGGTAGAGAAGAATCCCTAACGCAGATGTACCGAGAGTGAGACCCACTTATTTATTATATGAATAACTGAAATCAGTCTTAACTTGTATTACTTCATGAGTTCAGAGATATAATTTCCCTCAATACCAGCACTGCTCCTATCAAAATCAAATAATTGGATTCCACGTACATCGGATGAGGATTCCTACAATGAATCAATCCATTCAAATCAATGAAACCATTAGATACGACCCGAGATCTACTCTATTTTTAGATTCGCTAATGCCTATCGAAAGCAAAGCGAAGGTTGTTATTCAATAGTTGTTGCCGGACAGCGGAACGGGTATCTTTAGAAAAGCAAAGGCTTTGGTTGAATCGTATTGAGTTCCCGGTAGTAGAGTCCTTGGCTTCGATTCTTTCGAACAACGGTACAGTTGACTTTCGAACAACGGCCGCGGTGTAGGTTCCTACTCGATTGATCGGCTTCCTTTAGCTTTGTTATGGCATGTGTAGAACCATCCGTAGTAGCGTACGTTCCCTATGTTAAATATACAGCGCTAGGTGATCATCGACAACTTGGGCTAGGCCACGGCTCGACACATCCTCCGATAGTCCCTTTGATCGACTTAAAACAAACCTCATGCTCCATCAGATACAAGAAACATCCCAACTATGAGCTTATCGATCTGAAATACACTTTTCAACCAATGCATTAGCGAGAGAATGGAGGAGTAGGCGCCTCTTCTTATAGATTCCGTTTTATCTTTTTATATGATTATTCGAGTTGGTTCCACCTTTATATATACCTCTTATGATCCGCCGGTGAAGTTTTGTTGGCTAGCGTCCGTGATTTTCTCCTCTCTTTGTTGGAGAAGTTTTTCCACGTTAAAACTTGTGTCCCCCTGCTGTGATTTTATTTTCGTTCTTCGTTATCTACTTGTCCCGTTTATAACATGTTGAACTAGAGAACTTGCAGGTTTAGTGTGTCGCTAGAGGCTTGTGCCACGTGCAACGGAGTCTAAAATCATTGAAGACCTAGGTTCCACCGTTATATATACCTCTTGTAAGCCGTCGATGAAGTTTTGTTGGCTGACGCCCACGATTTTCTCCTCTCTTTGTTGGAGAGATTTTTCCACGTTAAAATCTTGTGTCTCCTGCTATAATTTCCTTTTCGTTCTTCGTTATTTACTTGTCGCGTTTATAACATGTTGAGCTCGAGAACTTGCATATTTAGGGTGTGTTTGGTTGGAGTCACCAAGTAGAATGCAATGGAATGGTTTCACACCTAGCACCCATTTTCTTGTTTGATTGGAAAAAATAATGGAATAGAGTGGTCGAAGAAAGGGAACATTCCCAGTTCAGCCGAGTCGATGGAATGTGCCGCAAATCTCTCTTTCCTGAAAACCTATGTGCTTTTCTCATATGCTCTCGCCCACATATGGAGGCGTGGCTAACAAGCCTGTAGGCGGCGACAGAAAGGAACTAGGAGCCGGTATCAGGTTTAGAGCATCAAGGAAGTTTTCATCCAGATGCAACTCCATTAGTTTTTTCAGACTGGTATAAAAATATCAACAAAAATGAAGAAATAATAATGAGCAAGGAATCCGCCAAAGTATATTACACTGATGCACTGATTAAAGTAAAATTCAACTTTAGCCAAACTCTGTCAAAATTTGGTCAGATTATAGTAGCACCGAAGCGAAATTCACTTGGCGGCCGAACTGAAAACGGAAAATTCAGTGGTGGCCAAAATGTTTCCCAAACCAAAAATATAAAATGCGAGGATGTTGCTGATACATGTTCCGTATAATAATGCATGTTAACATAGCCTTTGCAGCAGAAAAGTGCGGCAAGCTTCATCAGAATAGTGGGCTGCTTCTTTCGAACGCAATATGAAAGGATGTTATGCTGGGAAACCTTCTCTGATTGTGCTATGGCCGCGATGCATGTACTAGTGAGGAACAATAGGAGATCTAGGACCGCGGTACCAGGGAACAAGATGTAAGTTACCTTGACATCTGTTGCGTTGTAGCCTAGATTTCTGTGGTTTGTGTAGAAAAGGATGGCAGAAACTAGTGTCAGAAATGGAAGGAAGAAATACACACCACAACCAGGTGCACCGAATATTGCAGGTAGTTTTGCATAGAGGAACAAAAAAGTCCGGTCGAGCATATCTATCGAGAAACTATTTGCATGTCGATAATCAAGGGTCATTAAAAGTTGTAGGCTTTTGATCCGTATAGAGTATGGGGCTGATATGTCTACTAGTAGCCCGAAGACATTTCCTTGCTCCAACCAAGTTGTTGCCAACCTTTTTGCTTGTTGCTGATCACTTGCCAACTCTTGCGGATTCTTGCTTGCTTCATGTACAAATTGTTCGAGTGTCATGTCTTTCTCTTCGTCTCCTTCTTCTTCTTTGGTCCCGTCTAGAGATTGGTACCAGCCAAATGAGCAAGCACACAACAGTTGTACCAGCCAAATTTGTACCAGCCACGATGCAACGCCGGTGATTTCTCCCCTTCGTGTGGACAGGGAGAAAGTGGCAACTGTATTGTTGACACTGGCATTCCTCATACCCCATGGTTTCTGGATGGACCTGATGATCCCACCGACGAACAACAAAACTGCAGCTTGCAGCAACCGCTTCTCCCCAGACCAGGACTTGCAGAAGACGTAGAGGGCGACGGTGACCTGGGACACCATGGTGAGGGCGTGCCGGCTCCACAGCTCGTTGTCTTGGATGCTGTAGGCGTTGATCAAGTGCTGGCCTCCGAGGTGGATGAGGAGGACAGGCGTCCATAGCACCTCTAGACCGCTCCCTGCATCGTGTTGTCCCTGCCTCTGCTTATGGCGGTTGAAGAGGGTGGCCAGGGCGTAGATCGCCAGAGCATCCCCGCCTAGGTAGGCGAGCCAGATGAAGAGTCTTAGCAAGTATGGAAGAGCACACCTGCGCGCCATCGAGGAGAAGAAGAGCATGTACTGGATGAAGAGGCTGCCGAGCACCAGAACGAGCAGCTGCCACTCGTCCCACCACTCCACGGCGCCTGAGAAATCCATGTCTTGGCTTATTGCCCCTCTCTCTCTATATATGTGTGTCTCTCTCTCTTTTCCGTAATGTAATGTGCCTTCATCTATCATGTCCGATCGATCAATAAAAGACAGGCTCTGCTCGACCACAAGTGGAGAAAAATAATAAAAAGTTCCGTGTTCCTTGCGTGCTCCGATCCTGCTGGTATTCCTTTCCGATCCTGGTGTGCTAATAAGCTCGTGATGACCTGCGTCTTGATTTCTTTTGACGTTAGTTCTTTTGATGGTTATTGTATCTTGATTAATTACCTTTTTTCCCCTTGTACGTATCCCTTGCTTGTTTGTGGTGATGAGTGATGACAGATAAAACAAGTAGTCACTAAAAAGAGCCTGCAGAGTGGTAAAACAACGCGATACTTTGCTTGCCGGCGACCACAATCCGAGCCCAACACTTTGCCTGCAAATCGAGCACGTGGTCATCTCAACTCTCTTTCAGGCGTTGATCATGCCAAGAAGCATAACTGCACCGACACATGCCATGTTATGGAAGTGTACGAGCAAAGGAAAGCATGCATTTGCGCTAGTAATTTTATTTTACTACTCCCTCCGGCCTCCAGAAGCAACGGAGACACGGCTGGCCGAGACCCGGAGAGAGACCTGCCGAGATAGGTTCGTGTGGACGGCGGCGTTGGGATTCTCACTGCGGGTGGCGCGTAACGACGGGGGCGCGCCACACGTATGACAGGTGCTGCCGCCGCCGCGCTCACTGTTTTCGTCGTCACCTGGTCGGGATCCCGTGGCTCATGCTGCGCCGTTTCGCCATATATAGTTAACCACCGTCACATGTTCGTCCCCACAACCTCAAACATACGCAGACACACCAGATTGCTAAACAACTGCCATTACCCGTGTCGCTGCGGCGTCAGTGAGCCGGCCGGCCGCCGTCCTGTCCTGATCGAGCCATGGTACGTGACGCCACCACGACGCACGTACTGATCGGTCCTCTTGACACCGTTTAAGTCCTTGCCTTCTTGACATGTGTGTTTGGTACTACCATGCCGTGTGCGTGCGCGCAGTCTCTGATGCCGCTTCTCCTCAGGCCGGCGGCACGGTTCTTGGCCGCGCTCGTGGCGGGACGACCGGTGGAGGCGGTGGCGACGGTGCTGCACCGCGCCGGCGCCCTCCCGAGGAACAGCGCACTTGAGCGGCTCGTCAGGGACGACAGCGGCGCCGACGACTGGATCGCGTCCCTCCTCGTCGGGGTGATGAGGTGCCTCTGCTAAATGGAAAATTCAGACATCGCGATCTACAGACGGCCGCGCGGCTCTTTTCTCGATTCTTGGCAGTGTGGTACAGTTAGAGGATGTCAGCGAGTGTGTTGTTGTCCGCCGTTGAGTTCGAGGACTTGCAGGTTTAGAGAATCAAGAGAGTTTTCGTGCGGTTTACTGCAACTTCATTAGTTACCGGTGACCGATGATGGTGAGAAATCATGAACAAACAAATAAGCCAAAGTACATTCCAGTAATGCAACTCACTTCTTAATTCAAGCTAAATTCAAACTTCCGTCGAACGCTGTAAGAAAATGGTAGTAGATTGCAGTAGAACTGGAGTGAAATTATTTACCCGCAAAAAGAATGTGAAATTATCTGTCCAGCCGTTGTAAACTAGCGCAGTGCACTGCAATTTGCGCTATCGCACGTTGCATATCTGTCCAGCACGCGGAAATACTCAACCATGCCCGCGAGCGCCCAACTGCCACCCGCGAAAATCCGCGCGCATGGCTACAACGGTGCTCCTTCGACCCCTTCCTACTCCACCGACCCTAGCGGCGCCGCAGGAGGATTTCCGCCGCCGCTCGCAAACCCTAGCGTCGGCGCCGCAAACCCTGCCGCCAGCGTCGCCACCGCTCGCAACCTGTTCACGCCGCCATGCCATCGAACGACCACGACGCCTACCCACCTCCTCCTCCCGCTAAGGTTAGCAGCGTCGCCCGCAAGAGACCGGTTGTTGCTGCGGGTAGCAACTCAAAGAAAGGGAAGACCGGCGGGGCATCGTGCGGAAACCGGGCGCCCGACCAATTCCATCCACCACCGCCCGGAAGCTAATTCCCGCCAGCGCCAGTGCTGCCTCCACCGCACCAAGTGTCAGCGCCGCCTCCACCGTAGCAAGCGCAAGGGCTAACGCGCAACATGTTTGACCAAACGCCTGCAGGGTGAGTTTCCTCATTTTGGTATGGAGGGATTTGCATGTAGACGAATAGAAATTGAAGTGTTGTCTTGTTGGTACAATGAAGTGTCGATGACGAGACTTTTATATCTACCATGAATGTTGGCTCGTCTCAATCACATGAGTACATCTTCTCAACAAGATACATATGAAGTGGATGAGGACGGTAAGGGCTTGATCGATGGACCGAGAGGAAGAGCAGCCAACTACACCATGTAAGAAGGCATACTACCATGCAAGTCATGGTGTGCCATTGGTATGGATCCTACTGTTGGCACCAATCAATCAAGAGATACATATTGGGTGAGAATCAAGGAGTTCTTTGACAAGATCAACACAAGTGGCATTGAGCGCACCGAGCGATCTCTTTGTTCATGTTGGGAGGTCATTAACACCAATTGTCAAAAGTGGTCGGGGTATTGTCAAATATTGACAAAATGAATCCGAGTGGCATCAATGACAAAGATTTGGTAACTTGTATCTGCTTGCTATATTTGCTCATGTTCCATGTGTGCAATATGATGTTCTCTTAATTTGTTCTTTATATTTTGTGCTTGTAGCTCAACATTGCACAAAATTTGTTTAGAGGTGATGGAAGGAAGAACAGGAAAGGCAAGGTAATTAAAGGCAAGTCATTTGTGCTGACCCATTGCTATACGGTGCTAGAGAAGGAAGAGAAGTGGAAGAACCGTGAAGCCTTGGAAGTACCTTCCAAGGCAAACAATCATAGATGATGATGATGAAATATCAAGCGATGATGTGAAGAGAAGTCCTACTCCAAACTTGGTGGCAAAGACAAAAATACCAATTGGAGTTAAACAAGCAAAATCCAAGGCAAAGAAATTCGGAGATGATGAAATAAAGAAAGCTATGGATGAACTTGTGAGTGCAAGAAAAGAAGCCAGTGAGGAGAGGAGGATGTGTAGGGACAAGGAGTCGAAGGAGGGCGTCCGCCGAAGAGAGGAGGTTGGCATTGGAGGAGAAGAAGGTTGTCATGGAAGAACATGCATGAATCATAGATCAAGAGAAAACTATTTTCTTCATGGACACTTCCAACCTCGATGAAAGGCAAAAACAATACATAAACATGTGTCATGATGAAGTGTTGGCTAAAAATAGGATGATGGAAAAATGGTGAGTGCGTTCGAGGGATGAGTGCACCCATGGGTGGCTTTGGAGGTATGGGAGCAACTCCGGGAGGCTTTGGAGGGATGAGTTCACCCATGGGTGGCTTTGGAGGCATGGGAGCAACTCTGAGAGGCTTTGGAGGGATGGGTGCACCCATGAGTGGATTTATAGGCATTGGTCCGCCTCTAGGAGGGTATGGAGCCTATGGTGTCATGGGTCGCATGGGTGCTCCTCCGGAGGTTTTGGAGGCTATGGCGGCATGGGTGGCTTCGAAGGGAGTGGAGCACCACCACCGGGTGGATTCATTGCCTCCATGGTTGCTCCAATTCCTCCTACGACTGATGCCTAAGGAGATTCTTTGGCGCATGTCAACACCATCCATGTTTCAAATGATGATAAAGCACACAATGGTGATGGCAAAGACGATTACAATGATGTCCATTATTGATTTGTTTGTATGAACTTGATTAGTGTTGACCTTTGTTGTGTGAACTTTAGTTGTGTTTAAGTCACTTTTGAACTATGCCATGCTTGATGAAATATTGGTGAATTTATATTTGTGTGTTTGATCTTGTTGGATGCTATATTTGTGTGAATTTGGTGTTTGTGCTGCGCGCACACTATATTTTCCAGCGCTTGGTGAACCGCTACTTGGCGCAGCGCCCGGTGAAGCGTAAACCACCTGTGCGCGCTAATATCATATACATCGCGCTGCAAATGGCTTTTACAGCGCCAAAACTTAGCGTTCTTGTTGGAGATGCTCTAAGGAGTGGACCTACACATTAAACAACATCTGGATACACTCCTTTCACAACAGCTAAAACATCTTATATTTTGAAATGGAGAGAGTATCATTTACACATACTACATGGATAGATCGAGCGAGCGAACCAACATGTATCCTCTTCAAATGAGCACCACCGGTGGGAAAAAAGTATAGCAATGTTGTAAAGAAAATGAATATATGCACCTATCTTTTCTTACGTCTCAGAATTCATAAATGTTGTGAGCTGTGACATGTAACGAAGAAACTGTTAGGACTCAACAAGCTCCAATTCTGAAAGTGTAGATGGGCCAAAAATCATCTTTGTGTCTCCTCATCGGAACATCTCTAGCGGATGATGCAAAAATATAGATATCATATAGGGCACGAAAGGACAAAAACATAGTTCCAACAGATGATCTAACCATATAAAATTTTGTATATGAGTGTTTTTGCATAACATGCTTTTGCAAAAGTATGCAAATTTTAAAACTTTGTTTTAAAAGAGTTACAAGTGATCGAGATTAAATTCTAGTGTTGAAGTTTGACTAAGGTCAACACTAGGATTTGAATTTAAGTGACTATGCAATTCAAAATGGAGGTTTGAATAATTCAAACTTGAATTCATATATTCACAAATAAAAGAATATATACATGTATAATAAATTAAAGGAGACAATGTAAATAAAATAAATCTTGATTGATCTTATGATTGACATTATTTTTTACAACAGATCTTTACAAAAGAAATGAACCTATTACAAACTACAAATAAGAAATGAAAGAAACCTAGGCTACATAATCCACATATCTTATTCTTGCTCTTCTTTCCTTTCTAGCCTATCTTATTCTTGCTCTTCTTTCCTTTCCTTTCTAGTCGCTAGAGGAGGCGCGGGGTGAGAGCGAGCACAAGTGAGGGAGAGAGCGAGTGGAGGAGTGGACTGGTTCGGGTGGGACCGAACCGAGTCAGCAGGTTTGACCACTTGGGTCTTACCAGTGGGCCAGGGCATTTAGTCTTTTCACTCTTTCTTTAAGAAGCCAATTGAAAAAAACAACCCCATGTATTTTCTAAAAATAAAATAAAAATAGTTCCAAATAGGGAAATGTGAGGATTTCAAATCCTATTTTTCTAGAATTGTTAAAAATATTTTTGATAGGATGAAAATTCCAAATGAGTGATTTGACTTAATTAAATACTTTAAAAATGATTAAAATACTCAAAAATCCTTATAAGCCTAAATAATATTCTTTAAAAATAAGAAAATATTATTTCAAATCCAAAAGATCACAAAAGTGAATTTTAAGGGAACTTATCTAAAATAGATATATGAAAAATCTAAAGTGAAATTCAAATAAAACCATAAAAAGGGGGAATTCACTAAAAATCACCTTAAACCGAATAAAAAAGGATTTAGAAGCAATAAAATGAAAGCTTTGCATAACATGTAGTTGCATTAAAAGCATATTGGTTTTTAAAATATTGTCTTTATTGAACAATGATTGGTTTTTACGGAACCTAGGGTCAAGGGTCATGTAGAACCTTCGAACTGAATTATCTCGCAGCTACCAAAAAAGTTCAACCTTGCATACAATTAGCAAATTCAAACTTGCACAAATCTTCCAAGTTAGATTTAGCAAATGCTTGTCCAAAAGTATCACAAATGTTTTTACAAAAGCAAATATTGTTTTATGAATGAAACGAATGATTAGAAGGTAAATGGAAACCACAATTTGAGATATTGTGGGAACAAACTCCATTGTACCAAAAAATAAAACTTAGGAGTAAGTAACAACTGTAGTTAGTTATTCCAAGATGCCGTATATATCGCGTTGACCACAAATCTTGAAATGGGATGAGCAAGTTAGAAGTTTTCCTTTGTTCCATATAACTTCAAATGACTAAGTTGGGTGTATTCCCAGAGAAATTGTAGTGGGTGGGAGCCCATAACGTCGAAATGATATCATTTGTGTAGCGGTCGTTGACCGGGTTTGATGCAAAGGAAGGAATACGGCTCGACATGACTTGGAGAAACTTGGTAACATGCCACAAACCTAAAGAAGTGTATTACAACAAAAGGCCATGGACGTTTATGGGAAAAGTAACGCACCTCTCGAGAGTGTATAAAACATGTCATGATACTCCTTATCCGAGAAACGGATTGCGAATGCAACATGGAAAGAAACTTAAGAAAGTTCTAACAATCTGTGAAAACTGACGGACGTAGTTTTTCTATATTAAAAACAACCTTTAATGAGAAATCAGCTTGAAAACCAAAACAGAAACCTGGATGTTTGATCCACAGTTACAATCAACTATTAGGATTTGCTGAGTACACAGAGGAGAATAGTATAAAAAGTGACCACAGAGAGGTCTATTACGAGGAACTGGATCTTTCTGAAGACATTGAAGGAGTAGACTACAACATAGAATAGAATATCCGAAGACATGGAAACAAAAGAATAATCGTTAGAATATGATAGATGAGCTGAGCATAGAATTACCTAGAATAAGTTGCTGAGCTCTAGTGGCATTTCATCTTGTGATGTCATTGCTACTCAAATTTGTTAGTTTGAACTTCAATATTCAAAGAAGTCCTCAATGGACCGATGAGGATTTCGAAACCTTTGTACATTTTTGTTTGAATATTAACATGTAAAAGTTGCGGACCCGCAATATTTCTATTGTAGCACTCTGAGGGATGTGATATTTGTGAAACGATACTTCATAAATATTATGTCAACGACTTACGCACTACAACCTGTAGTGTTGTCCCCGTTGCGTCACCCTAAGGTTTCCCCACCGACCCATTCTAATCCTCACCGCGCCATTCGCTGCCGCGTCCTCCCGTCCATGGGATGCCCCCGCGCCCCCGTATGAGGAGTAGGACCGGCTTTTGCGGCCAGCAGCTGCAACCGTCCGAGCGCTGGTCCGTGGAAATCACCCACAACTGCTAGTGGTGATGGGTGGGGACGTTTTACATGCACGAGCTCACCGCCCGTGCATTTGACCTGACAGTGTAGCGATCCAGCCACCCGCACGCCGAGTTCGACTTCCTGGAGGTGTAGAACTTGTGGGAGGCCGAGTTTCTCCCTCCTAGTGTTCGGATGACGATGCGCAAGAAAGAGGTACAGAACCGGCAAGCATTCATGAAGTTGCGCATCGGTCGAGGCGGCTAGGCGACGATGGAGAGGTTTTCCCTTGATCACCCGGAGCTCATGTAAGCATAGAGGGAATACAACATGAAGAGGGCCACGAAGAAGCAAGCTTCCTAATCCCGCGGGGAGGCTGGCCCCTCCATCATCACCATCATCATCTCATCGTCACTCTGATGAGCTCGACGATTCCTTCTAGATGAGTCTTGGTTAGGAGAACGACAAGGTGATGGACGATGCCTTCTTTGACAATATTTCCCAACACTCCGACAATGACGATGAGTAGTGGAAGTTGAGGTTTAGAGTTCAGTGTCGAAGGTCTATCTAAAATTTAGTGTCGAACTATGTGTCAAAACTATATAGTGTAGTAGTCAAAATGAATGGCAGTGACCGCGTGTCAATGTATTGAAGTGTTGAAATGAAAGTCTAACAAACGGTCGAACCATGTGTCCAAAATATTGGAAATTTGGCAACAAGTTTCAAAATTTCAATTTGGATGTCCAAAGCGATGCCCTATTTTACATGATGTGAAAAACTGCGGAAGCCTTACCCTCCGTTTCAAAATATAAGATATTTTATCTTTGTTAAAGGAGTGTATCTAGGCTTTTTTTACTGTGCAGGTTCATGTAGATTTAGAGTGAACCTACGTATTAAAAGGGATCTAGATACACTCTTTTCACAAAGCTAAAAAATCTTATATTTTAAAACGGAGGGAGTATTTTACATCATTTGAAACGGCTGACCTAAGTATCGTGCCCTAAAACTGATTTTCTGTGCCCTACTTTGCAACGTATGTTGGAGAGATGCTCTCAAGCAATGACCAGGGCAGCCAGTTCATCAAAGTCGGCATTTTTGGGTGAAAAAATCTTCTGCCGCGTAACATTAAAATTCCTTGATTTCCGGGATTTATCGAAGATGTGCTACGTAAACTCCAACTAAGCCTGCATTAAGCAGGCACTAATCCAAGCGATCCTCGTATCTGTCCGAATAATTCCGTGCCAATCACGTTGATGGCTCCAGATACGTCCTCTAGTATAAGAACGCCATATAATCCCGGAGCCCCTTCTTCCCATCTCGCAAGTCGCAGCACACGGTCATGGCTCCCAAGAAGGTGCCCATGGAGTACATCGCGGACGCCCCGACCCGGAAACTGGCCTGCAAGCAACGCGCCATGGGCGTGATGAAGAAGGCGGGCGAGCTGTCCGTCCTGTGCGGCGTGGAGGCGTGCGCCGTGGTCTTCCCCGAGGGCGACGCGTCGTCGTCGTCGGGGATGCACGTGTATCCGTCGCTCCGGGAGGCGAGGGCCATTGCCGACCGTCTCCGGTCCATGCCCGGGGTGGAGCAGCGCAGGAAGAAGATGGACGGGGAGGGCTACGTCCGGGAGCGCGTCGGCAAGGTCAAGGAGCAGCTGAGCAAGGCGGAGCGCGACAACCGCCAGCGCGAGACCATGCTCCGCCTCCACGACGCCATCGTCGGCCGCCGCCCGAGCCTCGACGGCCTTAGCGTCGAGCATCTCGTCGGCATGGGCTGGACGACGGAGAATCTTATTCAGAAGATCAAGGACTGCATCGCGGACCGCGGCGGGGAGGAACAGCAGCAGCAGCAGCAGGCCGGCGTGAAGGCTACCGTCGCCGACGTGGAGGCTCCGCGCCTGCGGGCGGGGTGGGTCATGGAGGTGGTCAAGGCCGGATTGGATCTCGACGCCGTGCCGTGCGGTGGCAGCCGCAGTGCCGACGCCGGTGGCGGCGTGATGCAGCTCGGTAATACGGATGCAGGATCTGCCTGGACTAATCCGGGTAGTACTTATTTTCCTGGTATGTAAGGAGCCATGAAGTAGTAGCTAATAAGAGCCTGCAGAATAGCAAACACGAGGTTTTGATTGTTGAATAGCAAACCTGAGGATTGATCATGTAGCCCCCCAGTGTACTCATCTCAACTCTTTCGATATCGTTCATGTTGCCAAGAAGCAGAACTGCACAGATGTCAGGACATTACCTGATACTGATAGTATCACAGGTGTACAAGCAAATCATACATGTGGACAACTTTTCATTTTACCCACAGAATGCACTGGCGACAATCCAAATTATATTTCTGTGACACGCCGATACAAGCCGGATTCAAACTTATTTAAAGATTTGGTCGGGTTTCGGTAGAACTCAGGTGAAATAGTTTAGCCGAATAGAAAAGAAAAACTACAGAAACTTCAGTGGAATGTTTCCAAGACAAATCTTAAACCATGATACATACACATGAAACCTTGGAGAAACAACAGGAGGGAAGAAAATTCTGTATGGCTTCATCAACAAAATTTACACATATATCAATGTTTTCTGAGCTACCGCATGGAGCAATGGAAAATCTGGATCTACCACAGTATATGAATGAAAAACAAATGCTATTGATCCAAAGAACAAACATATATCCTATCACCTGTATGTATCCTGTTAATCCCTGTACCAGTTCCCTGTCTAGACGAGCACCACCAGTGAAAAGGGAAAGCAACAAGTATACCAAAGTTGGAAAGAAAAGGAAAAAAAAACATGCACATATCATCTCTCTTCGGCCTCAGAATTCAGAAAGGTTGGGAGATGTGACTTGCACCGAAGAAACTGTCAGAAAGCTCTGATTCTGGAAGTGTTACACAGAGGCCAAATATCATCTTTGTGCCGCCTCAAGCATTCCTCAGAGCAATGACCCGGGCAGCCAGTTCTTCAAAGTCCGGCATTTTTGGGTGGACGCGCACACTCCCAGGGCACTGCGACCGCAGTGAGGTGGACCTAGCAGGAACCTTGGCAGCTTCATCTGTGCCGACGGATTCCAGCGGCGGCAGAGAGACTGCTCTTCCTGGAGGATTCAAAGAGCCGTTTTGCTGACATTGTGTTAGTGGTGCTCCATCACAGTTAGCAGCTCTGCTGGTTCCTGCTCTTGTTTTGGTTTCATCCATATGTAAACCTTTCTTGCTATAGTGCATCAGGAGCTTGTCCATCATCCTTTCCTCCTCATCCAGATCTCCGTCGTGCACATTACTGTTCCTGCTTTTGAGTCGATGGTGCCCCTTTGTACTCCGAGGTAAGAGATTGCCAAAATCAATAGCACCTTCATCTTCGCCAGCTTGACATCGCTGCATGGATCCGTCGTAGTCGTCCATGTGCAAAGCTCTGTTTCTCCTTCCTGAGTGACTTGGTCGACTACTCGCAGCTCTCTCAACATCCCTGCCATTACCAGCACCAACACCATCACCCTTATCGTCATAGCCATCACTAGCACCTTTGTGCTTCCTTTGTTGTATCCTGTGACTGCTGGGTCTTTGGCTTGTGACCTTTTCAGGTGTCTCATCGTAAGCATCAACAGGTGCTGGTGACTTCTTCCTTCTAACAGAAACAGGCTGAAGCATATGTTTATTAGCTGGGTGATCTGTTCGTTGAGTCATATTGGCCTTGCTGAAGTCACTATCAGTTGGTTTTGCAGATTTATCAGACACAGGCTGCATAGCAAATTTGGGATTGACATAAGGAGGCCGCACATTAGCTGCCCTCTGTGGCGCTCCCTGTCCATTTTGCACCGTCTGTGCCAGACCTTTGGTCTCTTCTTTTTCATCACAATTCTTGACCTTCGCTACATTCGGCTTGGCATTAGGAGGGGACCTGTTTGTCGTTCTACCACTCAAAGAATTCAGTGAACTAGGTCCAAAATTCTGTTGGCCAAGAGTTTTGCACCCTACATTTGCATGTCTTCTACTATATTCAGGATGGACAGGCACAGGTGATCGGTGGTGGTAACCAAGCCCCTTGTCATTCTCTTTTTCCACACAATGTTCTTTCTTAGTCTCTCTTGGCTTGACAGATGGTGGAACTATCTTGCTGTTTTCTGTCTCAGGAAATTTATCTGAACCAGATCCATGTTTCGGTAGGCCATCGATATCTAGCTCGACAGCTTCCATCAGCTCTTTTTCAGGAGGGCGGGTGTCTTTCTTCTTAAATTTCTGAAATTGCTTTCGAGTCTCCCCCCTTCTAGTGTCAATAGGAGATACTGATTTCTCCAAATGTTCTTTACAGTCAGGTTTGTCAGTGTGCAGCCTTCCGGTATTATCATCATTTTGAGTGTCCCTTCTTTTCATGTCCAAAGGAGATACTGATTTCTCCAATTCTTCCTTGCAACGAGATTTATCAGAATTATTCCCACCAGTATAATCATTTAATCGACCAGAGCAGTTATCAACAGCCTGAGCAGCCTGAGCATCTTTTGGTTTGAATTCTTCTTCCACTTTCTGCTTGTGGCCTACAGGTGTAGCTTCAGATTTTCTTTCGAGTGGATGTTCACCATCATCCTTCTGCTTGATGGGCAAAGGCACTACCAGTTCAATCTCTTTCACTGAATCCTTTTCAAGAAAACCCTGAGATAAAATATCCATGATACCAAGTTAAAGACACGGGTATGTTGCTTTATATATTGAAAACTATCTTCGAGTAGTAAATTCGTTTGCATAAGTTCATGTAAACATACATATCCAGTCTCCGCTGCAGCCCATAACTTGATTTGCAATGCCTTGGCGTCAAAACCAACTGAGAATTCTTCAGCAACACTTTGCATTACTTGAAACTTCTCCTCACTTGTGAATAAGTCGCTCTCAAGTTTCCGAACAAACTGCAGGTACAAGGGCTATTAATCAGGTTAAACAGAACACTATGACACGGACAATAATGTTCTGGGGCATTGTACACACCTCATTGCTAACAAAAGGCTCAAGGGAACCAAATGTTCCTGTGAATATATGCCTTAGGTCACGCAGTTCAGGCAAGTCAGGAAACCGAGCAGCAGCAAAAATTAGGGTTGACACGGCCTCCCTGGACTCCGGGGGACATTCCCTGTTGATGCAAACATGCACCATCAAGATAATTAAATTACCTGTCTGTTTGCACTCCTAAGATCCTATCAATGGTTAAATTCACTAACTGAAGTTCTAAGCAAAATAATTGTTTGTGATAATACTGACTAGAACATGAAAGAATCATAGAGACATAACATGTGGACCTAAACACTAATACAACACTGTTTTTATCCTAAAGCAATCACATGGAAACCAATGATGGTTTTATTGATTATTACTAATTTATATTCATCAACGGAAGACCCAAACAGAAAATTGTGACCGGAGCATCATCTGGATGTGTGCTTCCCTCTTGATGCAGAGGCTAAGAGGTTATCTTGCATTATTCAAGAAAAACAAGACCATCAGAAGAATCCTATAATCATGGATCCTACCTACTGTCCTGGTGAATCGATTCCTTAACGAGCGCTCTCTTGCCATTAACAAACTTTGCTTTCCTTGACCACAGAAGTAGGGGCTCAACATAGCTTTCGTACTCTTTGAACCCAAGGATACATACAAAATCAAGGGAACAGAATAGCCGGGGATACCTCTGTTTCTGTAGGCTGTTGAGCTGTTTCCCAAGGAAATCACAGTACTCCTCAATCTTGTCATAACAGAAGGCCTGGTTCATCTCGATTATCAGCTCATCCACCTGCATTACAGAGGGGGAGATGAGCAGAGACAGGAAACAACATTGGCAATTCAGTCATCACGGCCACAGATGTTTCTTTCTCAGTAGTAAACTAGACATGGTTTTATCACTAATCAATCAGTAAATTTTTTGCCAACTTTTCCTGCGGAGTAAGGGGAACAATTCGTCTTGAAACCAGAATCGTTTGTGGCAGCAGAGCAATGCAGTTCTTCAGAGATATATATGACGGGCAAGAGAGGGCTCTATCCAGGGGAGGGAAAAAAAGGGGGAAAGCTTACCCGATTGAAGGCGTGCGTGTCGTGGCCGTTGGAGATGAGCTCGGCGACGTCCTTCTTCAAGAAGCCGATCATGGCCTGTTTCTTCCGGCGTATGACGACCAGCCGCGTCCGGATGCATTTGAAGGCGTGCTTGCTGCATCCATTGTTGAGTCAGCAATCGGTTCACCCAACCCAATCCAGCACCGTAAGATCATTACGCGGTCAAAAACAAAAGCAGAGAAAGGCAGCCGAACGACCAAGAAACGCGACGGAGACGAAAATTGACGCGATTGAAGATTTTCTTCTCAACAGAATACGGAAAGCATCCCCCAAATGCGGCGACAAGCAAGGCAGGAGCCCCGATACTTCGGAAACACGAGCCAGTAAAATTCGAAGCATTTACGCGGCGTGGGTTGGGGTCAACTACTCAGGATGGGAAGAGGAGGCAAGACACTGCGCATCAAAGCCCAAAAGCTCGACCTAGCTCGATCGAACACCCGCAAGAAATTAAGGACGGAGAGGCAAGGCGAATCAATCTCTCTTGTACCATCGGTTGTAGAACTTGGTGTTGATCAGGCTGTCGAACATCCTGCCCCTCCGCCCTTCTCCCCTCCGCTCTCCCGGCCTTCTCCTCCGTCGCCACCGCCCCGCCTCGCTTCCCCTCTCCCGGCCTCCTCCTCCTCCGCCGCCGCCGCCGTACCCTCCCCTGCTCCTCCTCAACCAGCGCGCTCCGCTCCCGACGCCTGCATCAAAGCGTCACGAGTTCCCGTAGGAGGGGGAGAAGGTACGGGAACGGGGGAGGCGGTTGGAGGAAGTGGTGGCGGTGGTGGGGGAGGTGGTGGGCAGAAGAGAAACGGGAAACTCGACGCAAGCTGTTGCGCTCTGCAGGCCTGCAGCCTTGCAGGAGGGGGTGGAGAGGGGAGAAGGTTCCAGGTGGCGGCCCGGGGTTTCCGCCTGTCGCGGGCCGTCCGATCGGGAGGTGACGGTGGGGATTGGGTTGAGAAGGGGAGGACCGTAACAGACCAGGGGATAAAGGTCGCTGCGGAAAGCAACCAACTGGGGTTTCGAAATCTCGGTATTGGCCCGTTGCGGGAGAGCCGCGCGGTGGTTTTGTTGTGGAACTCCATTATGGATGTTCACGTTTTAATGGAACGCACGCTTAATCTTTATTTATTTAAATATGGCGTCATCATTTAACTAGGTTTGTAATAATTACAGTGCTGGACCGGCCGATCTAGGGGGGAAATGGGCTCCATCCCCCACCGTCCGATCTATTTAAACCTCGAGATCTGATCGTCCATCCATCATAGCATGAGCCCACCCACACATAGCAAAATTTCCGTCCCGCTTATCGCAGTAACAAAACCCTAACGCTAGGAACAAAAACACTGAGAAGAAATGTCAAAAACACTATGCGGCATGAGGGGCCAACGATTTACACCACACCATGAAAGACATTTGCACAATTGAACACCCCCCCACCCACCCATCAACACACACACAACTTTATCGCAGCATATCTCGCTCGTGCGCACACGGATTCGTAGCACGTGACCACCCCCCGCCCCCCTAAATACACCAAAATGACCAAAAGTACTAACCTCGAACCATCGTACATGACGATGATTTCATCGATCAGGGCTCGCGGGCCGTGAATCTGACTCTCCGAAGCCTCGTCGGTGCCAGATCTGGTGACCATGGAGTCATTCCTCCTGGAGCCCCATCTTCTCAAGCCGGGCCTCAAAGTTGACCTCGATTTTGAGCGGCCATGGCTATGAACTCCAATTGGGTGCGAGGGAGGATGAAAGGGCGGAGGAGACGGGCGGCAAATTAGGAATGACAGGGAAGAAGGATGGTCGTGGAGGAGGACCAGCTTGGGAAGAGAAGCCATGGGAGGAGGCTCGATGACAGAGAAGGTATATGAGAAATATATAGGTGGGCGTCGGTACTGTGTACGAGGGAAGAAAGCGAGCGGACCGACCTCGGTGAGCGGGTCACATTCATAATTATATGCATATTTTTGTAACTTTAGAAATCATTTATTTCAATAACTTTGTTATTAATTACATTTAGTGTATTTTAGCATTTTGGACAAGAATAACTTTGGTCCTTTTATACAATAACATTTATATCACCGCATTAAGGACCGCTGGTGCAAGTGTGTCTGAATATAATTATATTTTCTTTCTCAAAGAGGAGGATAACCACCATCCCTACAAATGTTGATGCATACACTTAGGTACTATTAATTATTGAAATGTCAAATAAATACCAAGCAATGACACCGAAGAAAATTAGTTTATAAAAGAAAATACCCTGAGGCGGTCGTCTTGTCTTACATCCTACCATAACATGTCGCCAATGAGAAATCACCGAAAAATAGCACAAGACCAAACGAAAGCATGTTACTTCAAAACAAATATTTTGAGACGAGATCCATGCACTTGTTGATTGTCCAGCCAAACATCGAACTTGAAATCTTCATCATAAAGCACAATCTTTGAGCTAACTCTTTCAATAAGTGCATGACACACACACTTCGTCAATGCTTGATCTAGCCAAAGGGCGAGATCATGGGTTTATACCCAGGGGACATATATGCATAGTTGTTCGAACATGTGTCAAAATATCCATAACACTTTCCGGTCAATAATCCATAGAGGTATCTAGATACGCATAATGATTCGTATGTCAAAATGTCCATAACACTTTCCGGTCAATAATCGATAGAGGGATCTACATACCCATAATGATTCGTACTTATGTACAAATATCTTATGGAGCAAATCATTTGTATTTCCTTGTATATTTCTCTTTGTTTCACGATAAGTACCTTACACTACCCGACGCGAACCTACTACTTTATCCTCATTATCAAGTGTCTAATATTTTCTCGAGTTCGTATTTCCGATATCCGTGTGAAAAACACATTAGTCACACCCGACAAGTAATCAAGGACACCATAACACTGAGTGTGCCAAAGTGTATATTGGCCTTTTTGGCCCCATAGTCAATTCAGGTTGCTCAGTTCGCAACAAGAATGTCTGTATGTAGACCTAGAAATTGTATTCGGATTTTTATGAAATATGAAATGCATTAGAAAATAAATTTTCATAACGGTGCATCTAGACCCATGTGTCAAAACATTAGACATGGTGTTTCGACTTATAGGTCTACATGCACCCTTGATGAAAACATATTTTCTAATACATTTCAAAATGTCATAAAACCCCGAAAACAATTCCTAGGTCTACATCTAGACATTTTTGGTGTGAACTGAGCAACTTGAATTGACTATGGTGCCAAAGGCCAATGTATACTCTAGCACACTCGGTGTTATGATGTCCATTATTGCCGGTCAGGTGTGACTAAGGTGCTTTTCATAGGGACATCGGAAATATGAAAACGGGAAAATATTACACACCTATTAATCATGATAACATAAAAGTTTTACCTCGGGTTGTGTAAGGTACATATCATGAAACAAGGAGAAGTGTACAAAGGA
This sequence comes from Avena sativa, assembly GCA_916181665.1. NCBI lineage: Eukaryota > Viridiplantae > Streptophyta > Magnoliopsida > Poales > Poaceae > Avena > Avena sativa. Next base: position 31,194,313 of record OV702291.1, read on the forward strand.
ATAAAAAAGGTTTGCTCGATAAAGATATTTGTACATAAGTGGGAATCATTTTGAGTATCTAGATCCCTCTATCGATTATTGACCGAAAAGTGTTATGGACATTTTGACACATGTTCGCACTTTAAGGGTCACATGCTCTTAGCAGTTTAGGGACATGTTGGGATGAAAAAGTGAACTGAAGAATTGAGAAAGAAGTGTCTCTCGGAACATTTCTAAGACTCTCTGAGGCACTTTCAAGATACCTTATTTTTCGGATTCTTCGGTTCACTTTTGCATTCCAACATGTCCTTAAACTATTAAGAGCGTGTGACCCTTAAAGGCCGAACATGTGTCAAAATGTCCATAACATTTTATAGTCAATAATCAATAGAGGGATCTAGATAAATATAATGATTCCCACTTATGTACAAATATCATTACCGAGTATTCTTGTGTACAGTTCTCTTTGCTTCACGATACATACCTTACACAACCCGAGGTAAAACTGTTATGTTATCCTCATTAGCAGGTGTGCAGCCTTTTCTCGTTTCTGTAGTTCTAGTGTCCATGTGAAAACACCTTAGTCACACCTGGCCAACAATAATTGACATCATAAAACCAAGTGTACCAGAGTGTATATTGGCCTTTGGCCCCATAGTCAATTCAAATTGCTCGGGTCACAACAAGAATGTATAGATGTAGACCCATGATATTTTTCCAGAGTTTTTTGATATTTTGAAATGCATTTGAAAATAATTTTTATAACGGGTGCATCTAGACCTATTAGTCAAAATACCATGTCTTGACCATTCTACTCTACCATAATAAGGGAATGCTTCCAAAACAAATGGAATAACAAAAGCTGATTCACCAAAGGTAGCAAGAGTAGACAAGAACACAGTTAAACTATAGAAGAGAACAGAGGTGCACCTATATAGAAATTGCGATACCAACAATTTCATTTTTTTTAGAAAACAACATGGGTGATCGCCCACCTAAACATGTATTGTCACTGTAAGGCATGCTAGAATCAGTTGGAACTGTAACATTCTCCTGAATAAAAAGTAAGTGTTAAAACTAATGGTACTATAGAAGGTGAATCCTAGTGACAGAAACCACAAAAAAATACCGTAACCCGTAAGAGAATAAATCGGCAATGGAACTAGGTATTATTAATTATTTAAAATGTCAAACAAATACCAAGCATTGATATCTTATAAAATTAGTTCATAAAAGAAAGTACCCCGAGGAAGTCGTGTTGTCCAACATCTACCATAACCTATCGCCAATGACAAGATCACCGAAAAATAGAGCAAGGCCCTCGAAAAGAAAATTACTACGAAACAAAGATTTTGAGACAAGATCCATGCACGTGCGTCGATGTTGAAACCAAACATCAAACTTGAAATCGTCATCATGAAGCATAAGATTTGATCCAACTCTTTCAATAAGTGCATGGCACACACACTTCATCAAAGCTTGATCTAGCCAAAGGGCGAGATCATGGCTTTATATCCAAGGAATCTGCATACTTGTTGTCAGAACCATTATTGCGAGCAAACTATCCACCGGTTGGTGACATATCACCATCTAGATCACAACATTTAGGAGAGGCCACGGTCCGCCTGTGTTGCGCCATAAAATGATGTAAGTAGGTAAATCACCCCTCCATCCTGCATTTAGCTATTGGGGAACATGCTACGTGCATGATCAAACAAAGATCACTATCATGGTGTACATAACAATGCAAGGTTATAACATTGATGCGTATATCATCACATCACTTCATAGGACCTGATGAAATTGTTGATAAAGTCATCTGACTCCTTCAACTAGGTTATTCCTCCCTTCCAACAAAGTTTCATCTCCTCACGAATATCTGCATGACGAGCATCAAGTAGAGATGACCTTTCAGAGGTATCCACGTGTACTAGATTAGGGTCACCACATCATTATGAAATCCTGTGCACCAAGAAAGCGAAGAATCGACTTGTTGAATGTCAGTCCCTATCGTCGCCCTCTGGATTAGACCTAGAAGGAGTAGAAGGTCCATCACTGCTTCTCCTTGAGAGATGAGGTGCCTAGTGCTTCTAGCACCTTGGGTTTCAACTAGTAGGGAGTCGCAACCAAGGAAAGAGCTAATGAAGAAACACATGTGTTCCTTGGGGAGCCCTTCCCTCCTTTAAGTTGGTGGCATAGATCGAATCCTCTCACAATCGAGGCACCTCCCTAAGGAAAGTGTAGCTAGCCAACCAGGCAGAGGCGGATCTAGGGAGGGGCGAGGGGTGGCCAGGCCCCCCTAGGGCCCGACCATACTCAAGGATATGTAGCGGGGCTAGCGCTAGTTTTGATGCTATACTCCTAATAGTAATACTCTGTCCAGCCTGGACCAATATGTGCAATGTGCTGATTGTTGAAGTGTTATGGTCGAAGCCCCAAAAATTAGCCATCAAGGGATAATACATACCTATTGAAGCTTTCGGCAAGACCAAAGATCGATCAACTGATAGGACACATCTAAATTTGTGATCTACTCGATTTCCCTTGAAGATCTAGTTGGCTTATTTCTCCCTTCTCCGCCTCTGCGGTGACGGCGCCTACCCAGATTCATGATGTCGTTGGTTGAGTGTCATCACCAAGACCAAGATTTTGTATTCAGGCACCGTCGTGTCCATGATTACCAATTAGCAAAGGCACAAAGAACAATTCCCGTACATCTAGGAACTAATAAATATGGCATGCCCAACTCGTCAATTGATCATCCTACTTTGATTACCCCATCTAATAGAAATTGTTTTATTAGATCAATTGCAGATTATATACAGCAGATTTTTTTTACGAATTATTTAGTGATTAACTAATTATTGAGTCATCGATTTATTTGATAGGTCTAGGCACTCAAACTAGTAGAATGTAGCTTTCATTTCTTATCGCAAAACATATAATGTTACAGTTTGACATCCATAGTATACACTAGAAGACTTGATGTATTTTCATGTTTATCTCTTTTATGGTGAATTTCTTCTTTGTCCCACATGCTCATATACCAGATGTGCCCCTTGATTTATTTAGTATTCTTGTACAACCTTATATAATTATTCTTATTTATAAATAAAATTTCTATAAATTTTACCGTTCATGAGATCATACACTTATTTGATGGGTTTGTAGTTGTAAAGCAAACAAAATAAAGTTTTTAGTTATAGAATATGCACTCGGGTAACAAAACTACATATATATAAGATTTGATTTAGTTTTGTTGTATACATATTTTATCGTCACTATCTTCTCGACCCCCTATGGCCAAATCCTGGATCCGTCGCTACAACCAGGGGTTGTCGATACCCTTCTAAAATGTATCAGAACCTCACTGATGTTGTTGAACCTTCCATGACATTCTTGAAGCTTCCGATACGACCATATACCTCCCGGAACACTTCCAGACAACAAAACATCATCCGGGATTTCTCAGAACGCTTCTGGGACACTTTTAGAACAATCTTCTCTCATTCTTTAGTTCAATTTTGCATTCCAACATGTCCCTAAACCATTAAGCACGTGGCCCTTAAAGTTTAAACATATGTCAAAAATGTCTATAACACTTTCTGGGCAATAATCGATAGAGGGGTCTGGATACCCACATTTATTCCCATTTATGTACAAATATCTTTATCGAGCAAACCTTTTGTATTCCTATGTATAATTATCTTTGCTTCATGATATCTTACACAACCCGAGGCAAATCTCTTATGTTATGCTCATTACAACTGTGTAATATTTTGTAGTTTTCGTATTTCCGATGTCTCTGTGAAAAACACCTTTTAGCCTAATGTTCTAGAGTGTATCTCTTCATCATTGGAGGGATTCTAGTCTTGATATATCTAGAACGAGTACATACTTTTTGGTATACCCAAAATCCACCTTTATGATTACCTAGTTGTGGAATAACATTTGATGACTCCTTAGTAACTATGTGGTATCTAGGTCTACACTATTATCATTGTCTAGGGATGCTAGTAAACATTAACACATATCATGAGAAAGTACCAACATCATATTGACAATGTGTTTCACAATATATCAATAGGATCTATCCAATATTTTTTTGTAAAAGGGGTCGATCCAACCCTTAGCCATAACAATGTGTTCTCACATATCACTAGAAATTTCATAACACTTTATTTATGCCCAGGGTCAATAAAAAGACCATGTATCAATAATATGAGAGCTAGTCCAGAGGCCTGGCTAGAGAGCTAATTATTGAGGTTTATGATTCCACAAATATGGTTTGGTTTTGGCTCCAAACCTCATATTTAGACACTATTACAATTTGAAGCATATAATATAAACAAAAATAATAAACATGGAAGTAGAATAACGACAACTTTATTATTGCCTCTAGAGAATATTTACAACACTAAACACTACCTAGCCTCCAGCCACCTCGTCAACTCAAAAATGTGATCGATTATTGGGCTGAGAGACCAACTACCTCCGTCGTTGACTCTAGAACATCCGCCACATGAATGACTTCACTACCATGCTGCTGAAGAGTATTCATACTAGATCTATTTGAGTTAGGGTCACTTCTATAGAAACCTCCCCCATGTTGGGTTCGCAGCATAAAAAATAATTTTTTCCTATGATATGAACAACTAAGAACCAAGTTATATCTACCCAGATACAAGCAACGAGTGGATATACACCCACATAGAACTTACTCTCGAAGATCGAAAAGCTTTATGATATTTATTCTCATGGATAATGTAGTCATACACTTGTTGATCTCATGTTTGAGTTGTAGTCTAGCACCGTAAACCAGCAGTGCATTCGTGATCACACACATGTCCAACACCCCGATAACCTCGGAGTCCTTGCTCGAGCAAAGCAGCGGAAGTAGCAGATCCTTTTTAGATAAACTACCGAGAACATGTGCTTCGCTAATCCGAAGCCATGGAGAATTTACTAGAGGGGAGAGAGATCCTTCACGAGGAGGTGTTAGAGGAGAGGAGACCACCACCTCCTTTTATAGGGAAGGGGCATCCCCCACGGCATGACCGGCAACCATAGTGGATGCCCCCACCTCTCCCTCATTTATGTGGGTAGAGCTTCCACTAAGCCCACCAACATCAATTTCAACTCCACTCATGTTGCATTAATTTTTCCACCAAAATAAATGCAATCTCTCATTAACAAAAAAATTATTTATTTTATTAAGAATTTTGTTAATTACTTTAATTAACAAACATTTGCGTAAACCCGCTTACATTACTTCGATATTGCATCTAAAACCAATTTCAGCAATTTGATCTGAAACCATTCCGGTGCTTATCGAAATAATCCTAGCACTTTCAAAACCTTTATATGGTATTATATCTCCTTCATTTGGTGTCAGTATACCTTAAGTGTATCACCCTACGGTTCACGAATAATACAGATATGATCGAGACCCCATCTTCGATCAATAATCACCAGCAGGACTTGAAGATCCGTACTGACTCCCACATATTCAATGATGACTCTTGTGATCGTGTGAACCATTGACGTCATAACTAAATCCCTTTATCTCGTGATATATTACATATTCGAGATTCGATCATTAGTATCTCCATACCCAGTTTGATATCATTACCGACAAGTAATCTTTTCTCCTTCCCGTGATATAACATTCTATGTGATCTAATCACCTACTTGCAAGCTATGTCAACGTGATATCACCGAGTGGGTGCTGAGTATATCTTTCCGTCATCCGGATGAAAAAATCCCACTCTTGATCCATGAGACTTTACATAACACTTTCGAAGTATTCGAACCCACCTTTATAGTCACCCTGTTACGGTGTGATATTTGATGGTATGAAAGCACTCTTCTGGTGTTAGTGATTAACATGATCTCATGGTCTAAGGATTAGGGTTATTTCGTATGATATATTATAGAAATTTAAACATAATGACTTTGATCATATTACTATACTTCGGGTGAATGTTCATCACATCATTTCACCAATGATATGACCCCGTTATTAATAACATCCAATGCTCATGATCAGGAAATCTTTGATCATCTATTAATCAACGAGTTAGTTTAAATGAGAGGTATAACTAGGAACTCCTATTTGTTTATTAACACACATGTATTAACGTTTTTAATTAACATAATTATAGCATGAAAAATAAAAATCTATCATAAATATGGAATAAGATAGTAACCACTTTATTACTGTCTCTCAAGCATATTCCCTTCACCCTATCCCACATGAGCCATGCCGGTCACAACCGCCGCATAGATTGGGGATGTGGAGGATCGTAATAGACAAGGCGAAAAGAGAATCTCTATGAAGTCCGTAATTTTGGTCGGGGCACCCAAATTATATCTGGTTTAGACACTTGTCTAGACCTGTGTGTTTATAGGGAGGGTCACTTGTAATGGACCGGACTCTATATATCGTTTTGCCACTTCTTGCCATGATTGGCCATCTTTGTCCCATTTCGGTTATTGTATTGCTATTTTGTAGTGCTAATTAAGCACACAAATATAAATAAAATTTAAAAGCACTTGCATATTTAGGCATGGACCAAGTTCTGCCATCACAAACATCATTCAATCCAAACACATCACATATGCATGAGAACCAACTGAGCGAAGATCCATTCATGAGCTTGTTCTAACCAAGTCTTCGTATTCGCGTCCGTGTTGCTTGTGTCGGTTCTTTTCTTTGCATCCTCGGCTAATAATGCAACCGCCTCTTGTTTGCCGCTGATTATCCCTTGAATTTTTCCATTACCAATTTAAGATTTTGTCTGTTACAACCCTTGCCGCATCAAGCCTAAGATTTTCCATGTTAATGTACATCATGCGTTTAGCCATAGGCACCTTCTCCGCTTGCATATCCATGAAGCTCATCCACCTTTCATCCTTCCCTTTCTCCCTCAACTCAACTCTCTTACCACATCAGCTTACCTCCTTCACCGCTTGTGCTTGGGGTCGATGAAACTCGGATTGCCGACCTCGGGAAAACACTTGGGAGAGAAACGAGACACCATACAATGGATCGACAACAACAAAGGACGAGACACAATGGCATGAGAGAACAAATGCAACAATGTAGGGTATGAACGGGAGGGGTGGCCAGGTGTGCTGGAGCGAGATGAACGAAGTGTATAGTTTGGAACCTTATCTTACTGCATGGTGGGAAAAAGTGCGGCTTGTGTCCCACTTGGCTAGCGCGTTCGGAAATGTCTGGACACCCCTTGTCGTCCCCGAATGTTGGAGGGCCGAACGGGTGTCTGGACAAAACATTCCCACTTTTTGGCGGATTGAGAGGTCCGTTCGACATTGTTTTCCTGTCTGAAAACCATTTGAGCCAATGTGGCGGGTATTGGGGAGCCGCTAGAATGTTCTAAAAGTTGGCGATGAAAACTAAGAAACTGGATTTTGAAGTTTGGAGTATTGGTCAGTTGAAAGTTGAAGGCTAATCATATTTTTTTCCTGTACCAGATCACCATTATGGAACGATGATTTTCTTATAGAACACACGTTTAGATCCATGTGATCGTTCAATAGTTACATGATAGCTTGTATATTTTTTCTTTAATTACCTCATCAAGGGGCTGCACCCGTGTGGTACGCACATGTGCGGTGTTATACGCAAGTGTGCAATAGTGCTGCACTTACGAGAAATTTGTTACGGGATGAAGTGGAGCAACCCGGTTGGCCCGACATTTTTTCCTGCCGTGATTCTAGGAACTGAAATCCCTCCACGGCTCCACGATCTCCGTGTGCGCCCATAACCAAGACCCCGGAAAAACATCCCGTAGGTGTAGAGCATTATTGCCCAAGTGTGTGTATGTTTCTTTTTTTTTAGAAACACAGTACAACGTAGACGCTCACAACACGTACATGCACCCATCCATATGAACGCATACACGCACACCCTACTCCTATGAGCACCTCCGAGAGACTGAGCCGGTGGATCGGGTCTTGAGATTGACGAAGTCACCATGGGTGCCTCACTGTCGACGGGAACATCGCCTCCCACTGAAAGAATATTTCACCTTTTATACAACACACAGTATCAAATCTGCGGTTTAAACTCTGGTGGAATAGGGATACAACCACCCTCCTAGCCACCCAACCACCGGTTGGTTTGCGTGTGTGTATGTTTCTTTTGTAACTAGCAAAAAGATGTACTCCCTCCGTCCCAAAATAAGTGACTTGAGTTTGTCTAGATTCGCATGTATCTATATACTAAAACGTGTCTAGATACATCCGAATCTAGACAAACCCGCGTCACTTATTTTGGGACGGAGGGAGTATTCAAAATGCAACTGCAATTCTTGCAATCCTAGAAATGCCAACGCAAATTTGGAATCTGCAAGAACTTGTCCTGGTATAATATGAGTAATCAACCGAAAATCTACACGCAACGGGGTTGAGTGCCATTTGACGAAAATGGTGGCAAAATTATGAGCAGGTTTTACCGGCAGGTACGCTTGAAGGCACGCATGGGATAATCGAGTGATTAGGACGGGTGGTTACACGCGCCCCGAGGCCGGTCGGTCCTCAATTCCTCATCATGTTCTCCATGACCCATAATCCCATATTGACCATGGCCGGCCGTTAGGGTATGCGCCACCGCCATGAAGAAAGGCTACGGACAGCTCGCTGCTTGCATTCGTCCCCAACATCGATCAAGGGCCGGTCCTGTTAATTCGCTGCCGCCGTGAGCTGGATTTCGTGCCGATGACAAATGGCAAACAAACATTTTCCCTAGTTAGGTTCTTCTTGACTCGGAAGAACCGATCAACGCACGCAGACCATCGAGACGCAACCGACGAAAAGGGCGATACGTCCCACCACTGCTCTCGAGGAGTGCATGCAGGACTGCACGTCGGAGAGGCGCACACACGTCAGCGACAAGTAGCCACATAGGACGAGGAGGGGAGGTCGCCACCAGTTTCTCTTCATTCTTGCCATGGCCGTACGTGCCCCGTGAAGTCCCCAACGGTCGAGACGTACGGGCAAAAAAAAGGGACTGGGCTGCACCGATCGAGTCGGTCTGGCATTTCCTCCTGCATGCGCTGGGATGCCGCATGGAGCAATCATGCCACCACAAAAAGGCTCCAAAAGTCGAAATCATGGCCGCTTGCATATGCATGCATGCTACGCACGCGCCTTCTTCTCAGGGTAAGGGCACGTACGGCGGCAACAGCGAATCGAATAGGAACTCACGATGCCGTGTTGCCAATTGGCAGCTCCAGCCATAGTTTTAAAAACCACACCGGTTTCGTGGTTTAACCGGAAAAATCTGAACCGATGACCTCACCGATTTTTTAAGAGGCATCGGTCAAAATAGCAAAAAACCAGGAAAAATGAAAAAGTTGCAAGTGGAATCGAACTCAAGACCTTATCCTAGATAGAAGTAGCACCACATAAGGCCCCAATACCACTTAAACACACCATATTTTGTGATTACATATTGAAATATAGTCTTAATATACATTTTATTGTCATTTTATTCTGATTTTTGCTTAAATTTTAATTAAAAGGAACGGTTTTTTGTCGCCATTGAACCAAATGAACCACTGGTTCAACGCCCCCGCAAAACGGACAGTCCTTTTTGACCGTTTCAGTTCGTTTGGGTGGACAGGCCCTGGACAAGATCCGGCCTGCCACGGCCGGTGCACCCAACGGTGTTTTCTCCCCCATTTTTTCTCAGAAGTACTATGTGATGTTTTCACACATACACAAATTCATATAAACCAAAATAGTTCTGCAATTAAAATTAAAATACATAGTTTACAACAAGTAAAGTACATGGTCTAAATCAAGTTTACAGTATCAAATTAAATAAAATTAAAATTGAATAAGCAGGAGGCATAAGATAGTTATTCGTCTGCTCTGTCGGTTGGTTTCCAGCAAATTTCCATATATGGTTAACCAAATCATTCCGCAGTTGGTTGTGAGTAGCCCGATATCGAATCTGATGATGCACCTGCAAGAATTTCGCAAAACTAGGTGGCGGACCTAGTGTAGGTTCAACCAATTCTCCCTGAAACTCCCAGCCTTGGTCATAGATGCTTTTATCACGCTCATCTTCGATGATCGTATTGTGCATGATCACACAAGTCATCATCACTTTCCACATTGTGTCTTTGCTCCAAGTTCTAGCAGGGTGCCGCACTATAGCCCAACATGATTGGAGCACACGAAAGGCTCGCTCCACATCCTTTCTAGAGGACTCCTGCTTCTTGGCAAACCTCTTGTGTTTCTCTTAGGTGGGGTTGTGTATGGTCTTCACCAAGGTAGATCAAGTAGGATAGATACCATCTGCCAGGTAATATGCCTTGTTGTAGGTGTGGCCTCGCACCTGATAGTTCACATAGGAAGCGGTGCCTTCTGCAAGCGTAGAAAACACATTGGACCTCTGGACAATACAGATGTCATTGTGGTAATCAGCCATGCCAAAGAAAGAGTGCCAAATCCAAAGACCATGGGATGCAACGGCCTCAAATATGACTATGCATCCCTTCGCATGTCATTTATATTGCCCCTGCCAGGCAAACAAACAGTTCTTCTATTCCCAGTGCATACAGTCTATGCTTCCAATCATTCCTGAAAACCCTCTAGTTTCATTGAAATCCAGGAGCTGGCGAGTGTCCTCCGCATTGGGTGGCCTCAGGAATTCTTCAGCAAAAACGGCCACCACAACTTTGTAGAACTTGTACATTACTTCCAAACAAGTAGACTCACTCATGCGCAAGTACTCATCGACTCAATCAGCATCTACTCCATAAGAAAGCGTGCGAATAGCTGCTGTGCATTTTTGGTAGGAGGTGAAGCCAAGCTTACTGGTCGCATATTTCTTCAAAGAGAAGTAGTCGTTATGATCCCTCACTCCGTGAAGAATACGCATGAACACCTTCCTTGACATCCGAAAGCGCCGCCGGAAAAGTGTAGGAGGGTACAAAGGCCTGGTGCGGTGGAAGTAATCCCAAAATAGCATCTCATCGCCAGCGACTCGGCCATGTTCCAGCGTTGCCAACTGGCCCTTGATTGAGCCATGGTACGTTTGCTTCGTCTCCTCATTGTGGTGATGGAGGAGCACGGTCGTGGCGAGCAAAAGTTCACTATCATCGTCGGATCGTTGGAGGACGGCATGACATATTTCTTGAAGAACTCGTCCCCACTGTCGTCCATGGTCTGCACGGTGAGAAGGATGAGCTCAGTCCTATAGGACTAAGACAAGGACGATGCGAAGGTGCTAGAATGCAGAACCTGGACGCCGAGGCAAATGGTTGAACAAGTGGAGTGCGGCCTACGAGAAGGCCGAGATCGACACCCGGGACGGCGAGATCTTCGGGTACTGGAGGCTTCTCAACGGCAAAGAGGCTTCAACGGCCGCAAGGAGGGAAGGTGGTCTTCAGGAGGAGGCAACAGACTCAGGCGGCGGCCTTCCGGAAGGGAGGGTGTCATAGTGGCGGCGAGGGCTGGGGGTGGGAGAAGGGAAGGTGGGGAAGAAGGGGATGGGACACGAGTGTGTGGCTGACGAGAGGGCCAGGGGCGTGAAAGTGTAGGACACCACCCGGATGGGCGGACAGTCCGTGCCCTCGCAAACCGAGCTCAACTTTCGGCAAGGTTTGCGCTGAAACGTACGGGTCCGGGGCTGGCTCTCGCTTTGCGGGTGCGCATTGGGTCGTGGCCTCGGTCCGGGGGAACAGGATCGGACCCACAGGGTCCGTTTGCGGGGGGCCATTGGAGTTGGTCTAAGCACACGTACAATGGTGTCGGTCCGATGGTATGGTGCACGTGGAAGCCTGCTCTAATTTGTGAACACCTCCCTAATCACTTCGACTTGTACATGTTATAAGGCCAACGGCCACTATTTTCTTGCCCATATCGGAACTTCTGACAAAGGAAACCAAAAAAAGCCAGCTACTCCTAAGTGTCAAGGAAGTAGTTTGAACACTCACCCGACCCAAATACCTGTACCTAACGGTCAAGACCTTAAGCTACCAGCTTTTGTCCACCGGATGCTGGAGAGGCTACAAGTTTTGCAACTACCGGTGTTCCCTCGCCACCCATACGAACGGCATGTGGAAAAACATTTGCGTCTTTACTCTTTTCGATCTCTCCGAGCAGTGTCATCCAGGCCAAGCTGGTGGGTACGTCGCACCCTCTCGTGCAGTTCCTCTAGCTGATCCTTACACGTGTTTTCCAATTTCCATGGCGAAACTGATCGAGCAAGTCTGCACACGGCCGTATGTGGTGGTAGGTGCTTCTGGGGGACTTGGGCGGCGGGAAGACAAGCATCGTGGTCCGGTTCGCCAAGGGGCTCTACTACGAGTGCCAGGAGTCGACCATCGGGGCGGCCTTCTTCTCGCAGGCGCTGCCCGTGAGCGGGCGTGGCGGCATGGGGGACGCCACCGTCAGGTTCGACATCTGGGACACCGCCGGCCAGGAGCGGTACCACAGCGTCGCCCCCATGTACTACCGCAGTGCCGCGGCCGCCGTCGTCATCTACGACATCTCCAGCACGGTCAGTGACATGTTTGTTTTCTCTTTTGCTAGCAGTATTCTCTGAATATGATAACGAAACATCTAGGCTGGTCGCATGGTTTAATTTTAATGGATGATCGGAGATGAAACTAACTGTTCTCCTCTGCTTCGTGTTCGATTTCTCTGTATGGGCGTCAAGATTCGTACATCCGAGCAAAGAAGTGGGTAGACGAGCTTCAGAGACAAGGTGAGAATGTGTCGCGTTTCTGTACACTCTGCTACACAGTTTGGTTCCAACAACAGACTCTGCTTCCCGTCTCTGAAACTGTCGGTCGCCTCCCGTAACTGAACTGGATTTCAGTGCTTAGATCTTGTGCATGTCCAAACAGGGAACACGCATCTGGTTATGGCGTTAGTAGGAAACAAGGTCGATTTGGAAGAGAAGCGGAAGGTCAGGACACAGGTGCACGCATGAATTCCCAACATTTTCTGTAGGAAAGAAAATTCAGAGCCTCAACCTCAATGTTGCATCTGTCAACCCCATCATCTCTGTTTTTCTCTGACGGCAGGAAGCCTTGGAGTACGCGGAACGAAACGGCCTCTTCTTCGTGGAGACATCAGCGAAGACGGCGCAGAATGTCGGCCAGCTCTTCGACGAGCTAGGTAAGGGCTGACTGAGAGCCTTCTAACTCGGTGCACGTTTAACCTCTGTAAATATCGTCGATCGATCGATCGATCAATCAGCTGCGTGAATGATCAGCTGTGCATTAATTTGCAGCGGAGAGACTGGTGAAGGTGCGGCCGAATCGTCCCGCTGGGATGGTCCTGCACGAACGGCACGGTGGTGGCGACGGGGGACGGTGGTTCTGCTGCTCCGGGTGATCCATCGGCGCCGATGCGTCGGGCGTCGGCGGTTGTAGGAACTTGTGATTATTCAGCCCGTACTATGATTTGTGATGCTAATCAAGCAGCTCACTTATACGCTAAATAAGCTAGATCGGATAGAAGATGTTTGTGGGTCAAGTATAATAGTACAGGTTTACTTTCTGACACTCTTCTCAGTGATGGTAATCCTGTCACTCGATTTGTGGAAGCTCTCTGAATTCACAAAAAAAGCTATGTATTTTCACCAATAATAACACAATGATATACAGGTGCATAACCGCTCATATATAGTCTTAACATACAAATTCCTCCGGATTGAACACAGTGACTTTGTCACAATTAGGAATACACAGCGCACTTCATCCGATGAACAGTACGAGCATCCCTATTAGATAGAGGAACACAAAGATTCCCAAGACTACTACTTCTGGTGCAAATCGGCGACCGTGCTCCGCGCCGATGCGCGCCGCATGGTACCGCCACTCGGCCTCCGTGACGAAGCTCCTGCGGTGGCGCAACTTGTTCCTGCCGCCTTTGCTAGCCTTAGCCACGCGCCTGCCAGCCTCGTCGTCCCTGTCCTCCTCTTCGTCGCCCCTGTTTGGCCCGTCGTCGATCACGGTTCCAAATGGGAGCCCGCACGTGTCCCCGTCATCCCTGCTGTCGTAGCCCTCGAAGTCAGACTCGGAACCGGTCACATCCCCGTCGTCCTCCGTATCCTCACTGTCACCCTCCTCCTCCTCCTCCTCCTCCTCCTCCTCTTGGTGGTTCACATCATCGATCATGTCCTCCTCTTCGTCGTCCTCCTCTATCTCCTCCGTCGTGCTCGCGGACGGCAGAGCGTAACCTTGGAACTCGACGACGACTGCATCGGCGTCGGCGTTGGCGTCGGCAATGCCTTCGCCTTCAGCTCCCGGCCGCATGAGGTAAAAGCAGAACTCCTCGTCCAGCTCCACCGGGATCTGGAGCTTCACGCGGGGCTTCTCGGACGACAGCACCGCGAGGATGATGTTGCGCGTGCTGATCTCGACGCAGGCAGCCACGGCGCTGTGGCCGGCGACGCTCTCCGGGTCCACGAGGAAGATGTCGGTGACGCAGAGGGACTCGTTGGCCTCTTTGGCCCCAGGGGTTAGCCTGATCTCCTGGCCGCTCTGCAGCTGCATGGACCAGCCGTGCTGCTGTCGAAACAGCTGCTCCTCCATGTCCATGTCCATGGCCGTGCTCGATTGATCGGCCGGCACTATTCTAGCGGGGCTGTTGATCGATCGTTTCTCCCGTCGTTGTGTAGCTAGCCTCTCCGTGATCGTGATTCGTGAATGAGACCTGGCTTGCGTTGTCCATCGGCCGCACCGATCCTCCGTGCTTATATTGATCGGGGACTTGCGACTCCGACTTCTACTGTGAGAGGAATCGGCAGTTACAACGGATACTAGGTGGTCCGAGTCCGACTGGTTGCGGGGTTGGTTGCTTGACTCGGGGGAACGACCTGCCTGAACTAGAAGGGTATCGTCCGATCGATCGATCCGTTGACAGCCAAGTGACGTGGGTCCCCTTGTAAAAAAGTGACGTGCGTCTCTCTCAAAAACAAAAAGTCACGTGCGTCTTTCAGAAAATACCATTCAATAGGGACAATATAGCAATAGTCAACAAGAAAAACAAGGCTAACCACATACTACATGATTAAAAACTGCAGAGAGCCTAATATTTAGAAAATACCATTCAATAGGGACAATAGCAATCTGAAGTCACTAGGAAGCAATCACATGTTTTCTTACATATAGAAAATATCCAACAACATATAAGCCGTCCCTTCGGGCTTCAATAAGTGCAAGCAGTAAGATAAAAACTAATGACCAAAAGAAAATATTGTTATCCTAGTTAGCTTAGTACATCAGCTTCGAACATGTAACTAAATAATAGAAAATTTCACTTCACATCTCACCGTCATTGCGAACAAGAGAATAAAAAAACCTAGCCTGCTATAATTTTAATCTGCTAACTATGTCTCCTGAAGGACACTAATAGGAACTACAAAAAATCTTACCGCCACTGTCGTCGGATTGAACACAAGTACGTCATGAGGGGGTCCTCGAGGCCTGAGAAAAGGTGGGGTGTGAGACATATGATGATCCAGGACGGTGAAAACACAAGCTTACCCAGGTTTAGATCTAACTGCGGTGGACTAACCCTACTCCTGCTAGCAATCTAGTATATCGGCGGAGCCGGAAGTAACAAAGGATTATAAGGGTTGGTTTCGCATGTGTGAGTTGAGATTGGTTGTTATGGTTGTGCCCTAAAGACTGGCCTCTAGGACCGCTTATATAGTCATTCGGCCTAGGGTTTACATGAGAGTCATATCTGGCTACGATATAAAGTCGGTACAAAGGTGCAACTTGGACTTCAAGTCTATCTACAGGCCTCAGTTGGTAAGTCTTATGAGCCTCCCCGTAGAAGGATGGGCTTCCATCTTCTCTCCCTGACCAGGCCGGCCGTGGAACATAGCTCTAACCCAGAAGTGGGCCACCCTGGACAGTGAGGCACCGTGGGTATATCTAGAAAGTATATCCCCAACAGTAGCACCCGGAAGTCTCCAAGATCCAAAGTCCGATTCCAATGATGCAAGTTTTGATGAATCTTTAGTGGTCTTTATAACTAAGCTTATGTTGCCTTGTATGAATACATGTTTTCTCTCTTCGATCTTGTAGAAGAAATAAGGATCCAAGACATTAATTTCCAATCATAAGCTATTTCACAACCATTAATTTATTATCGACCCTTCCTGCTTGAGGACAAGCAAGGTCTATCTTGGGGAAGTTGATGGCTGTGAAATACCATCTCTTTTAGCCATATAAAATGTGCCATTTAACTCTCATATCATGTTTCTTCCAGCTATAGTTATGTCTTATATGCATGACTTCCAGTTCACATTTACTTTCATATGAGCTTTGCACATTTAGTAGTTTAGGTAGAATTTTATCACTTTCCTTGTTTATGACATGTGTGTAGGTGTTGGTGAAGATTATGGATAAAAAGAAACAAAGAGAGCATAGTATGGAGAAGCTGCAGGGACCAGACTTAGCCATTTGAGAGGTTGGAAAAGTGATTTTTTCCAACTTCTCAAAATAAATATTCAAGACCATGGGGTTGTAGCCCTTGACGAGATGAACTCAACGAGCCCAAGAACACCAAAAATGGAGTTCGTATAAAGAAATGGCAGCCAAAACACCGCGGGACACCGAAGGTTTGACGAGCAACTATACGACCAGAAGCATTTTTCCGGACGTATAGTTGCACCCGTATAGTTGCGAATATGGTCGCAAACGACGGGATTTCGCCCCGAAGAATCCCCAGAACCTTCCCTAAGTCATATGACGGTATTGGGGGAACCCTAGGGCACCCCCAAGGCCTATATAAAGGAAGGAGGACCCAAGAGAGAGCCACCAAGACATATCCTGCACCAGGACGGAGCCCTGCCACCGTGCCACCGCCATAGCCGCCTCCAATCAGATCTACACCATCACCATCATAGAAGAGGAGAAGGGACTAGGATCTTGAAGGCCTCCACATCGATCTACATCGTCATCTTCATCAACAACGTCTCCATCACCGATCCCCTTTGGTTACTTGTTATAATTCTAGATTGAATCTTGGATTTGCACTTGTCTTCAATTGTATCATCATACTTAATGCATATTATATCCATGATGTTGATTGCCTTCATGTGTGAGTAGTTTTCTTTTTTATTGAGGAGATAGAGAAACCCTAGCATGAGATTGAATTGAGATAAAGATTATTATGTGATATTGTTCATTATGTGTCTATGTTAGATTTCCTTCATCTTGATGTTGGGTGAAGCGCGCCACTCAATATTTGCCTCATCGAGGACTAGATGGAGGAAACTACTTGTTGGTAGACGGAGGGATGATAACACTTACGGTGACTATAAAGTTGTTGTCATTCCTTACGTATCAACTTGCGAACCGAGGAGAACTCATGGAACATTGTCCATGCCATGGGATACATCCTACGGGGTAAAGTCTCTCAATAGCGCAGTAATTCGATTGATGTCGATTACTGTCTGCTGTGGTCATGACGGAAAATGTGTGGAGTGGTTGATGCCTATTCGTCCATATATGGAGCTCCTCCCACACATATCATAAATGGTTTTATTTATTATAATAATTTTGATCACTCTTTCTAATTACTAGCGGTGGATCCACTACTCCCTGGGAACTCTTTTAATCATCTTGCAGACTTTCGTAATCATACTTGCATGCTCTTGTTTACTTACAGCTTTAGTTTACTTATTGTTCTCTTATTTGAAAACCTAAAAATATCTTTTACACAAAACTCGCATTTTATCTTGTTATTTAGAATATTATTTAGCATTACTATTTTAGTATTTAGTTCAAAGAGTTATTAGACTTCAGACTCCTGCTTCTTATGGGATTGATATCTTTATTTCGAAACTAGCTACAAACGATCTGTGCACTTGCAGTCATCAAGCTATTTTCTGGCGCCGTTGCCGGGGAGCTAAGCGCTATAAGTCTATTAGCTTTTGTTTATTTATTTATTTTAGTTTTGCTAGATTTTGTTTTAAGCTTTCTTTATTTGCTGCATTCATATTTTTTCTTTTGTTTACAAACCAAAACTCCATAAAAATCTTTGTTACTAATCATGTCTTCCGAGATAACCACCTTTCAACAGATGAAATCTATAATGGAGGAGTCAAAGAAAAGGACTTTGGGAGATATTCATAAGAGGCAAGGCATATTAAAAGGATGGTTGACTTGGGTGGACAAGTATTCATCCACACTATGTGCCTCTTATCAATTATGTTGTGATTATTGCGGATCTCCAGATCACCTCAATTATCAATGTAAGTATAATTATTTTGATACCAAACTAGCAAACTATAATAGAGATGAGTCTAAATGCTTTACTGGGAAGGACACATTACAATTTGTGCTTTTTACTGGTTGTCAAGAGTTGTTATTTTGTTTAAGAGATATACAGGTAGAAAGTAAATCCCTCGATATGATCTATAAAGAAGTTCACCCTATATTCTGCTATTGCCAAGATAACTTCCATGATAATGAATTTATTGTTGTGCGGATTAAAGCTGCCATCAAAGAATCTAACCTTTTGCAGGATGCTCCAAAAGATAATATGGAGGGAACTGCACTCAAAGAGCCTCCACCTAAACCACCGGAACATGTTGTTAATAAAGAGGTGGCACTTGATGTTGCACCCTCTCAACTAGTGGAAGGTGAGCCCAAAGGTAAGACTATCACTGAGCTACTCGCAAATTATCTTAGTAAGAATGAAGAGGAGCAACTTGATCAACCACTTAAATCTCCTACTTCTGAAAATAACTTTCCACACATAAATAGTATGCATGCAAACGATATCTCATTATCTAGTAATGATTTCTATAAGTCCCAAACTTATGATGATTGTTCTAAGGAGGATTCGTGCCTAGACAATGATTTTGGGGACTTTGGTGAGGGACTAAAAGATGAATCTTTCTATGAATATTGTGATGCTATTAACATGGGACAACAATCCTCATTGGAAGAGGAGGATGAGTATTTTGAAGAACAAGTGAGCAATATGACGGTAAGATAAATGTATTCCCAAATAGTTGAATATGCTAAAAAGTTAATTTCTTCAGATACGATAGACGATCCAATAATATGTCCTCAATGTATGAAACTTGGGCACTACTTTTATTTTCAATGCTC
The DNA here is from genome assembly GCA_916181665.1 of Avena sativa. Taxonomy (NCBI): domain Eukaryota; kingdom Viridiplantae; phylum Streptophyta; class Magnoliopsida; order Poales; family Poaceae; genus Avena; species Avena sativa. The sequence continues at coordinate 31,213,416 of OV702291.1, forward strand.
TAATACCTTCAATCAATCTTTAGTGTCTTATAATAATGGTGATACCACTAGTGAAGTATTAGAGTAGTATATCTTTGAATGTGCCCATGAGTTGATAATACATGTCATATCACGTATTAATAGTGAAGATAGTGTTCTCATAAAAACAGCTTATGAAATCCTGCAACGTATTTCTTGGTATTCTCACGAACGTTTTAGTGAGAATACACTTATTATGAGGAGTAAGGCACGGAGAAAACCCGTAGCGCACAAAGTTACTTGGTGTTTGCAGGAAATCTCATTGGAGAAGGACAAAGTTCCTTCCCAAGAAGAGGATGAACACGAAGGAGAACCACTAATCCTTGAGGATATGCAACTAATGGACATGTGGGAGCAGGTGGATTACTGTTCTCGTAATTTGTCAAATTTATTCGAAGGGATGAGGCAATATAATGGTAAGCCTAACAAGCTTTATGATTATGAATGCATTCCTCTCTTTAAAGAATTTTTATCAACCAATACTCACATAAACGGTAATAATGTAAAACTCTTGGAATACATAGTTTATGAAGGGTCTCATGAGCTTCTTAGGAAAATTGGTACTATTATGAAAAGTAGCGATAATGAGGATTTAGCAAGGTATCATAATATTATGGATTATATTGTCAATTACTATCAAGAACATTTTAGTAAGAATGCACTTGTGATAAAGAGTAAGGAGCTATGTAAAACAATAGTTCCCGAAACTAACATTTTGCAGGAACCACTTGATAACGAGGAGGAACACCAAAAAGGTGAGGTTGAAGACAAACATCATTCTAATAATAATAAGTTTGTCTATGATGCCTTAGTCTCTAGTAATGATTCTTATTGTGTTGAAACTGAAGACAATTTATCTGTGGAGGCTTTATGCCTAGATACTCATTTGGAGAACACTAATAATTATGAACTGGAGATAAATCCTTGTAGTATTAATGAGCAGGTTTCGGGAGAGCACATCTTTGATGAAATATTTGTTGATGATGCTTCTTTTTGTGAGTGGATTGATAACTCTAGAACTAATGAACTTGATAGCAAGGGTGATGAACTAGAGAATAGAGACACTTTTGAATTTTCCCTGCTGCTAAAGATGAGTATTATGAAGTGTTTCCTCATGATAGTGTAGCCCAAGAAGAGTACTATGAATTGTATCCCGATGATGCTATCAAAGGTAAAATGTTTGACTTTACATGTAAATATCTAATTCTTTATTGAAGCTATCTAGGGAGGTATGCTCACCACACATGGCGCATCAATTATCATTTGTGAGCAATAACACATGTATCTACAAGACTCTGATGCACCACAAGAGGGTGAGACTTCGACCAGGCTATAATAGTAAGTGCTCCAAACCTCTTTTGGAGGTAATAATAAATAATTCTCTGGCTCCTATCTATTGAAATCATATTGGAGAAAATCCTGGCTACTTGGTTATAAGAAAGCGCTTCCTGGGAGGCAAACCGAAAGTCATTAGGTGTCTTTCTTAGTTTTGTGTCTTGAGTCTTGATGCATTTATGTTGCATTTGCATTTTTATTCTTTGCATGATTTGCTATTAGAGTTATCTTGTCGTAGTTTTCAAATGGTAGAATTTATTGTTAATATGTGTTGCATAACTCGGTTGTACTTATATCTCGTTTTATACATGTTGTTGTTGGTCGAAAATTAAAGTTGTTATTTTACTGTCAAAACATGGTGTTTCGCTAAGTTTCGGGATAAGAAAGAATTCTCGAAGAAATAGATTTTTTTTTATGTCTATAGAAGGTTTAACGATCAACTATACGATAGGAATAAAAAAATTCCAGATGTATAGTTTGACCGTATAGATATATTTGCCATCGACGAATTTTCTTTCGTGTGTACTGAAGGTTTAACGACCAACTATACGGTAGGAATAAAAAATTCCAGCCGTATAGTTCGGTCGTATAGATATCGATGTCTTTGTAAAATTTCTATTTCAGGGTACTGAAGGTTTAACGACCAACTATACGGCAGGACCTTTTTGGTCCGACTGTATAGCTGCACCCATATAGTTAAGAAAACCCCTCAAATGCCAACTGGAAGGTAATCATTGCTCAAAATTTTATTCTTTCTTCTTCTCTCTTCTTCCAAAAACCTCGAAACGCCACCTGGGAGCTTCTCCCATGATCTAGAAAAGCCGAGCACATGTAAGCAATAAATTTCTACCTCAGAAACCTCCTAGACTATAATTTCCTATATAAGTTCATGTTTTCTTTTTTACTTTCCTTTTATCGGTGGGGTAAACGAACTATGTTCGTATACCAAACTGATGCATTTTATTTTTTGTGTTATTTTCATAGGGACTTGAACCTTGTGTGACGACGTGTATGGTAGTGCCAACCATGCAAACACTCGCATGAGCCACTTGGCTGCTTCAATTCAACGCTTCGACAATCAGTCTTTGGTAAAACCTTCCAACTTGAACTTATTTCAATAAGCGCATAGAGGCTGCACACTCGTGTCTCGTATCCTGTTTTGCTTGCACCTCATCACAATCTAGGAGAGGCATCTTTTAGAACTAGTTTGTTGACTTAAGCGTGGTGCTTAGGTTGATGAGCCGGCTAAGTGGGACTTGTATTTTTATCACTTGTGAGCTAAACCCGTGTCTTCAGAAACACAAAAATATTTTGTTTTTTTTTACTTTTTAAGTAGGTCCTCAAGGAAGGCACACCGGACCATATCAAGAAATACATGTTGAAGGAAAGGTTCTTTTTCCATCAAAAGAGAGGTTACTTGTACCTCAACAGTTTAGTGTGTCACCCTTGATTTCAACTAAGCTTGGGGAGGTAACCACTTATCACACTCTCTTTTGGAAACTGTATTTTCTCTTTTCTTTTGGTGCTATACTCAAGTTTTGTTCTTGCAAAGTTCTAAGCTTGGGGAGGTTACTTCTGCATGTGTAGAGTCTTGTGCAATGTTCGTATTCGATGAAGGTTTAATGCAATCATGTATCTCACTATTTTTGAATGCTTGTTTAAGTGAGTCTAGTTCTGCATTCATATGGGGATACACTTGCTCATGATAGGCACCATAGGAGTTGACTTAGAGCATGTATGCATCTTGCCAAATTGTTTATCAAGCTTGTGATACTGTTTGTGATCCTCTAGAAAACATTGCCACAATCTCTACACTTGGAAAGAATGAATACTTGATCAAGATCTTTTGAAATTTTTTGGTTGTCACTAAATAGCTTTATCTTAAATGAATAGGTTATGCTCAACCCCATAATGTCAAAACAATAGACTTGATAGTTTGCTTACGGAAAGAGTTGTCAATTAGAAATGATATTTTGAAGTTTTGAGTTCTAAGCTAAATAAGGTGTTGTTTAATTGTCTTAAGAGTTTAGCCTTAAAGATACTCAACACCATAGATGTGATGATCGACTTGATAGTACTCCTTGAAACGATTTGTTTGAAGAAACCAATTTTTAGTGGTAATTGAGATGCATGCCAAATCTTGGCCTGTTGGTTAAAGTATGATATTGCTTTATGCATGTCTGTACCACTGTCACACAACATGGGATGCTAACAACTCCGCTAGCCTTTAAATATTCCAAAAAGAGAAAACTCTTAGAGTTTGGCTATGAGTTGCCCAACATATGTAGCAGGAATGCTATATTTGGGTATGCATTGGTATTCTCATGGGCCTGCGTTCAAAGAAAAAGAGGGAATACTCCTCTGACCATTATGAGAAATCTTTATACCGAAAAGGAAAACATTGGTAATGGTCACGAGTATCCATTCTTAGCCTACACAGTCTGATTAAACACACTAAGTTTTGACATGATCTCATTATTGATGAACTGAAGTTTTGGAAAGACAAAGAATAGAAAATGAGTGTTTGATAGACATTATTCATTGATGTGGATGATCAAATGAGACACTCTAATGATATGCTTCTTTTGACATGTTCTTGCATTTCCTTTTCGCATAAATCTCGTTACAAAGAGATAAAATTTCTGAAAGCTCAATAACTGATGTTTGCACTTGAGATCCTTAACTAGATGACATTATTGGGTAGACTTTATTCCTATTTATGCTTGACATCTATTTGTGACTAACTTTTGCCTCATAAAAAAATAATGATATGAAAAGTTATACAAAAGGTGCAATAAGAGGATTACAAGTTTGTCTGCAAGTAGATTCACTGTTGACATGGAGCATATAAGTTTTGATGAATCTTTAGTGGTCTTTATAACTGAGCTTGTGTTTCCTTGTATGAATACATGTTTTATCTCTTCGAGCTTGTAGAAGAAATAAGGATGCAAGGCATTGATATCCAATGATAAGCTATTTCACAACCATTAATTTATTATCGACCCTTCCTGCTCGAGGACGAGCAAGGTCTAGCTTGGGGAAGTTGATGGTTGTGAAATGCCACATCTTTTAGCCATATAAAATGTGTCATTTACCTCTCATATCATGTTTCTTCCAGCTATAGCTATGCCTTATATGCATGAATTTCAGTTCTCATTTACTTTCATATGATCTTTGCACATTTAGTAGTTTAGGTAGAATTTTATCACTTTCCTTGTCTATGACATGTGTGTAGGTGTTGGTGAAGATTATGGATAAAAAGGAACAAAGAGAACATAGTATGGAGGAGCTGCAGGGACCAGACTTAGCCATTTGAGAGGTTGGAAAAGTGAAATTTTCCAACTTCTGAAAATAAATAACCAAGACCATGGGGTTGTAGCCCTCGACGTGACGAACTCAACGAGCCCAAGAACATCCGAAACGGAGTTCGTATGAAAAAAATGGCGGTTAAAACACTATGGGACACCGAAGGTTTGATGAGCAACTATACGACCAGAAGCATTTTTCCGGCCGTATAGTTGCGCCCGTATAGTTGCGAAAAAGGTCGCAAACGACGCGATTTTGCCCTAGAGAAGCCCCAGAACCTTCCCTAAGTCATATGACGGTATTGGGGGAACCCTAGGGCACCCCAAGGCCTATATAAAGGAGGGAGGACCCAAGAGAGAGCCACCAAGACATATCCACCACCACGGCGGAGCCCTGCCGCCGTGCCACCGCCATAGCCAGCTCCAATCAGATCTACACCATCACCATCACACAAGAGGATAATGGACTAGGATATTGAAGGCCTCCACATCTATCTACATCGTCATCTTCATCAACAACGTCTCCATCACCGATCCCCTTTGGTTACTTGTTGTAATTCTAGATTGAATCTTGGATTTGCACTTGTCTTCAATTGTATCATCATACTTCATCCATATTCTATCCATGATGTTGATTGCCTTTATGTGTGAGTAGTTTCCTTTGTTCTTGGGAAGATGGAGAAACCTTAATATGAGATTGAATTGAGATAAGGATTATTATGTGATATTGTTCATTATGTGTCTATGTTAGATTTCCTTCATATTGATTTTGGGTGAAGACCGCCACTCAATATTTGCCTCACCGAGGACTAGATGGAGGGAACTACTTGTTGGTAGACGGAGGGATGATAGCACTTACGGTGACTATAAATATGTTGTCATTCCTTACGTATCAACTTGGGAACCAAGGAGAACTCACGGAACATTGTCCATTCCATGGGATACATCCTACGTGGTAAAGTCTCTTAATAGCGCAGTAATTCGATTGATGACGATTGCTGTCTGCTGTGGTTATGTCGGATGATGTGTGAAGTGGTTGCTGCCTATTCGTCCATATATGGAGCTCCTCCCACACATATCATAAATGGTCTTATTCATTATAATAATTTTGATCACTCTTTCTAATTACTAGCGGTGGATCCACTACTCTCTGAGAACTCTTTCCATCATCTTGCAGACTTTCATAATCATACTTGCATGCTCTTGTTTACTTATAGTTTTAGTTTACTTATTGTTCTCTTATTGAAAACCTAAAAATATCTTTTACACAAAACTCGTATTTTATCTTATTACTTAGAATGTTTATTAGCATTACTATTTCAGTATTTAGTTCAAAGAGTTATTAGACTTCAGACTCCTGCTCCCTGTGGGATCGATAACTTTATTTCAAAACTAGCTACAAATGATCTGTGCGCTTGTAGTCATCACTGACCTCCCTGAGTCAGAGCTTGCTGCGACCGAGGGTTATCCTCCAGAAGATCTGGTGCTTGTTTAAGAGGAAGAGGAGTTGGAAGAATTGCTGGAAATGCTCACCAGGAAGCGTAAGGCTCTAGTTGTTGCGGCTCGCGCACAAGTGTTGCCAGTCGTCAAGAACTAAGTTCTTCTATCATAACTTGTATTTTTTCTTCTATCCTTTCCAAATCATTATAATTTTCATCTTTACAATTCAGAGCTAAACCGCTAGCAAAGGGGAAGGGGAAACCCAGAAAGACACTGCGCCAGCAGAAGTTAAATCTAACTTTGCCAATGACGACACCTTCGACTCCCAACCCGAACACATCATCAGTGCCGGAGGATATTCTATACCTGCACGTTGGAGATGTTTACACTCAATCTAAAGAGCTAGTGAACGCAAGTTCATAGACCGACGCCACCGCTGGTGGCGCGGGAAATGATAAGGGTGAACCCTCTAAGGGCAATGATCCCCAACCAACACTTTTGCCGACAATCTTTTGAAGAATCCCGACGCTGCCAGCCTTGGCCTCACTAGGAAGAATGCGGAAGAAATACAAGCGCTTGCACATTCTTGCCTGGAAGCCAGAAAATCATCTACAGAAGAAGCGGCGCAAGAAATTGAGGATGCGAAACTTGAGGATTTGCTGGGGAAAATTCATCTTCGGGAACAAAGATTAAGGGTTGGTGAAGTTCCTCCTCCGCAGATGTAGTCCTTAACCCTATCCAAAAAAGTTTCCGATGAAAAACATACCAGCTTCACAAAGCTACATCGTGAACATATTGTAAGTATTTCTATCTGACTCTTTTTACTATCTTTATATCATATCCTAGCCTCCAAGGATGAAGTCGGATAGGATGTAGGAGCGCAAAATCAGAAGTGATGCTTTTAGGATGCCAAAGAATAAATAGTTTAGCCCCCAAGGCTCGTGCTGAATTTTAACTTAGTTAAATTAATAGTCCAATTCTTAGTAGACTTCTGACTCTGATTATTATTCTGACTAACAGAAAGTTACTTGTTACATCCAGGAACTATTTAAGAATATCTGCAACAAGCGGAGACAGATCAAATCTCTCCGACTTGAAAATGCCCAGTTGAAAGTGGAGAAGGATGAGGAAGAAGGTACACTTTTTCGACTCTCCTGTTTTGTCTTTGTTTGATTGGTGGACTGTCCTTTGCAATATCAGGTTTGTTGAAGCAATCTTGCAAGATGGTGGAGGAGGCGGCCAAATTTAAAGTCTCGGAGGTGGAGAACACCGACCTTCATGCTGAACTTGAGGAACTCAAGGACAAGCATGAAAATAACATGACCAACTTGTTAGAATCCAACAACCATGTCACTGAAAAACTAGACCGAACTACTGCCCTCCGGGACATAGATATCAAAGATTTGAAGGAGCAAATGAATAGGCAGGGTGACATCACCGAGGAAAAGAACTTCGAGAAGAACTCCAGAGTTTGAGGGAGGAGAAGGCCAAAGCAGATGACAATGTCTTTGATATTTTCCTATGTCAAATCCTTATTTTGTTTGAATTTTTCTTAGATTTACTAATTTTTGTGTTTTCATAGGACCCCTCAATATTATGGATGCATCCTCTTCCGAGTTCCTTCCTAGATGACTTATCGCAGTCAGATATTTGATTCATGACTTCCGCCAGATTCTTAAAGAAACTGGTGAAGCCATTAATCTCTCTGACCTAGATAAGATTGCCCCCTTTGAGGTAGTCACAAGGCCAATGAACTTCCGAAGCTTGTTGAGGGCTGGAAGATGACGTATGCTTGGAAAGCTGCGCAGAACACCCTTACCATGGTGACGAGTCACCATGGGAATATGAAAATCTCGAAGGTGACCAAACGTATTTCGGCTGTTGATGAAGACAACAACGAACAATATGTCGGAGTCATTTGGGAGTCTTGTGCCGGATACACTTGTATCATGGCCAATATGACCAACTTCTCCAAGCCGTTCTTTTAGTCCGTCGTTATTCTGCCATGCCCCCTGCTGAAGGAACTGAAACTTCTGACGACGATGAAAAGACTGAGTCTAACATCGTTTCCCCAGATAAGGATTAGGGTGACGTGGATGCTGGAAATAGTGCACCAACAAGATCTCCAACTTCACCACCTGCATCATAGAGTCGAACAAAAACAGTTTGAACAAGTGGTGTAATATAAATAGTTTATCTGGCTTGTGCTATAAGAATTTATGCAATTCCTCTATGATACCATCGATCCGGATTCACAGATGTAGTATAATAGTCTTTTTCCTTAGTAGACCTAGGTTTAATCGAACCTTGGAAAATAATGCTAAAAGGAATTAAAAAGGACATGTCTGCGTGACTTTATTTGTTCGTTTTACCTTCGTTTATTTCAAGGTTAAATGCTAAAATAAAATAAATGAATCTATAATTCGTAACAAGTATATAAAAAGTGTCACCAAATTGATGCAGCATACAAAAATTACCTAAACCCGGACTCCAAAATCCAGACACTCAGGGTCGTAGTGCATTTTCAAATGAATATTAGAATCAACTAGTCATTGTTGATGACTTCCTGTAAGTTTTCTTATCTAATACTTCAAATCAAACTAAGCAATACATATATTGAAGTCTCGCCACTATCACTTCATACATCATCATAAGATCAAAATATGGATAACACGAACTACTAATTAAGTAAACTTCATATACATTCTTGATTACCACTGTAATCACAAAAGCACCCAGTTTAATACAGCCATCCATCATCCCAAAAAGCACCTAGTACTAGCAAACTTTAACAACATCTAACTAAAATTATACTACCGATCACTTCTTCATCTCACCATCATCCGAGCGGTGACGCTTCCTGCTAGAGGTTGCCACCTCCGGCTCATCGTCGTCGTCGACGACGACCACATGCCAATCCTTCGGATTGTCATCGTCATCGACCATCAGACACTCGTGTTGCGCAACAGGCGCATTCTCCACTGGCGGCTCCTGTATGCTCTGCTCCAGTGATGCCTTCATGCTCTGCTCCGGCGGTGCCTCCTCCTTGTCCTCATCGGAATACCGCTCCAGCGGCTCCTCCCGATATTCTTGCAGAGCGACGGGCTCGGGATCATCGGACGACCCTGACTCGTACGGGCCGTCGACGACCCCGTCATCGGTGCTGCCGCCGTTGAGGCTGTCGTGGCTCAATTTGGGTTCCGAATCCCAGCTCCGAGCCATGTTCTTCCTTGGGATTTTTTAGGGAAATTTGGGGAATTGATTTTGTGAAGAAAGATTGAGAAGAAAGAGATAATGTTGAGATGGAATCGATTGTTGAATTTATCAAGAATGTGCCAGCTTGTACGTGTGCCTCTGTCTAATCGACATACAATGCACACGTCTTCTAAAGCCTCTTAAAATATGTATATGTGATTTTACTATCTATGAATTATTGTAAGTGCATTCATCACACTTCAAATAACATCGATCCCTCCTATTGGGAAATTATTTATCAAAAATGCATAAGAATGGTGCGAAGTTTTTACATTTCGTTATAAAATCAAGCTTTACTAGAGGGAAGTTACTTTAGATGCATATATGATACTTCGAATATATAACATCTAAACCGGAGGGGAAATTATTGATAAATCTAAACTAGTAAGAAAAATTTACGTGCAATCATATATAGCAATCGTATATAAAAAACTTACGTGGCATGATCAGACATGATTTAACTGATGTAACAAGTCACTAGGGGCATCATCTGCTATGCTTAGAGTTTAGGGTTTAAGGTTTAATTACCACTAAACCCCAAACCCTTCCCTCTAGCATTCTTATGTGTATATATGTGATTTTACTGTGTACGAATTATTGTAAGTGCATCCATCGCATTTCAAATAACATCGATCTCACCTATTGGTAAATTATTTATGAAGAATGTATAAGAATGCTGCGAAGTTTTAACATTTTGTTGTAAGATCAAGCTTTACGAGAGGGAAGTTACTTTAAATGCATTTATGATACTTAAAGTATATAACATCTAAACAAGAGGACAAATTATTGATAAATCTAAACTAGTAAGAAAAACATACGTGCGATCATATATAAAAAACTTAATTGGCATGATCACATGATTTAATAGATGTAACAAGTCACTAGAGGCATTCTCTGCTATGCTTAGAGTTTAGGGTATAGAGTTTAAGGTTTAATTACCATTAAACACCAAACCTTAGACACTAAACCCTAAACCCTAAGCATCGCCGAGGACGTCATGTGGTTATGTCAAGTAAGTTTTTATTTAACAACATAAAGTGCGTGTACTAGGACTTGAACTTAGGTGGGTTGGAACACCCCTCTCCACCACTTGGCTATGCCTCACTTTGTGATCAAACTTGAGTAAAATATATTATGAACAACCCATGACGGGAAGACAGGGCTTGTGGATTTTGTTTCAAAACTTCGGCAGACGGCTTGTTTATCAAACCACCTCCAATTTTTTTATTAGAGGCGGCCTAATATTTGGGCCTTCGTCGCGATGCTTACAAACGGCTCATAATTTGAACCGCTGCCAATAAGATGATTTTTTAGGGGTGGCCGGGTTTTCTGACCGCCTCCCCAATTATCATAGTAGTGTATTTATTTAAACAGCCTCCGAAAAGGTATTATTGGAGGCAGGTGAATTATTGGCGGCGAATTTTTCACAAAAAACACCTGCAAAAATAGGTTTAGGAGGTGGTTCGTTTTTTAGGCAAAAACACACTACGGGTGGATGCTACAAAGCCCGATTCTGTAGTGGTGGAAATATCTAGTTCCGTGCTCTAGATCTATGAAAAACAGAGAATTTTGTAAAGTGTAAACATCAAGTCCAACATTTTGGCAGTGGTGGGTCTCACCGGTCAGTATGATGCATTTGGCCAATCAACACGTCGCTTACCATCCATGGCATACTAGTAACTACCTCCATTAATCAGATATGACATTAGTTGGAGCCGGGTTTGCTGCTACTTACCACGACAAAGCTAAGTGCAAGGATGGCATGTACCATGCAGCATAACCAACCGCTAGCTCTGCTAGGTGCCGACAATGCTCATCGTCCGGATAAAGAACTTTTGTAGATACTTTTGTCTTATGCCACCCAAAAAGAGTGCCACCATGGGGTATTTTTGCAGTGGGTGCCGGTGAAAATGACACATAATGTCCGCGAGCCATTCCAAGTACTACAGAAGCTCCGATCGAAGCAGTGAAGTTTCGGTCCAAACATTTGCCAGATAGTCTTGAACGACAATGAAGACATGGTGGTGGTTCTATATCACCTGGTGATCGATCGACGCTGATACATCGGGTGTTGGTGGCCGTAAGAATGCCCCATCTTCTAGTTGAAAATGCCTTTTGTGGACTCCTTATTCCCTAATGTTTACACTAGGCTGTTGCATCGTGTATATAATGGCATTGATACAAATGTTGATCTTGTGCGGGCATGTGACTTGTGATCTTGTGATGTATCAACCTACACGAAATTTGGTTTCTGATGGTGTATGGCGTTTGCTGGTTTGTATGATTGATTTTTGAAGGGAAAAAGTTGGAGGATCCGCTACCTTATATGTTCATTCAAGCCTTATGAATTGAGTCTTACAATTACAACTCTACAAGCTTTAAAGAAAGTTGAAGAAAGAAAGAAATAAGAAAAAGATGTAAAAAGGTTGTTCTCCGGGGCTGCTATTCACTGAATTTCTGTGCCCCTTGGTTTATATGATGATCTTATCTTACAATTACATCTCTACAAGCTTTAAAGAAAGATGAAGAAAGAAAGAAGAAGAAGAAAATAAATAAAAAGGTTCTTCTCTAGGGCTGCTATTGAATGATTTCTGTGCCCCTTGGTTTGTATGATGATCTTATCTTGGAATGGGAATGGGACACTATATCTTAAAGTTTATTCTGTTGATGCAACTATATATACCAACAAGAACCACACAAGGGGAAAACCATACATGGAAAAAGGTATTACTGAGCTCTTCAGAATCTATCAAGATCTACTATTCATATTAATGTTGTCCAAGAAAAAAACCTATGTGGATTAACCTATTGTTTTTGGATAATATTGTTAGAAATATGCCCTAGAGACAAATAATAATAAGGATTATTATCGTATTTCATAAAGTTTATGATTAAGTTTTATATCATGCTATAACTGTATTGAGAGGAACCATCAATACACGTGTGATATATAAACAACCAGGGGTTCCCAGTGAAACTCTAGTCACTAGTTCATTGGTCAACAGATGATCAAGGTTTTCTGATCATGTGGCATTTATACCAGTTAGAAATGGAGTCAACTCATTCTGAGAATGAGATGATGAACCAATACCCAACCTAAACATCGTGACCTGATCATGTCACGAAGTTCAAGTTACGATGATTAGAAATGGATTCTCGTAGACTATTCCTTAGACCGTGAGGCTATATCAATCACTGTCTTCCGAGAATTCTTAGATAGCATCAAACGTCACTTGGTAATACAATGACAATAAAGGTGTGTTCAGGTATTCGGAGGAATCGTAGAGGCAATATATGCCAAGAGCGGGATTTGTCCGTCCACGTGATAGAAGGATACTCAAGGACCCACTCGGAGAAGTTATATCCAATAGCTGCGCAGCGTGTAATTTGATCATAGGGATATCACTTGTCGAACGATTCAAGTAGCATTGTTCGGTAACGAGATTGAACACGACATGGTGATGTCATTGATCAGATCTTGGGAAATGCGAGTGTCGAGAGACAAAGGGAATAAGACACGACTGTCCCGGTTCAAACGACGAAAGATCTTCGTGGAATGTACATGGATCACATGGCCATCCAGGTCCCTCTGTCGATCATTGGTCCGGGAGCGTCCCGACCATGTCTAGAGTGTTCCCGAACCGTGGGGTATCACGCTTAAGGGCTTGATGATGCTTAGAGAGTGTTTATAGGATCGGTAGAATCACCGAAGAATAGTAGAGAGAAAACCGGAAGAGTTTCGGTAAGTCCGGAGGATGTCCGGAGTGGAGATGGAAGGTGTTCCATAACCACGGAGATTGAATAATATGTGAATGAATGTTAAATATTAATTTAATCATTTATTCATAATTATTTAATAAAAGAGAAAATTAATTTAAAGGTTAAAAGGCTTAATGGGCCAATTCCGGAGGGAAGAGGGCCCATTAGGGAAAGGCAAGAGGGGGGAAGGGCCAAGGGGGTGGCCGGCGCCCTAGTGGACCAGCCCCTCCCCGCGTGGGGCCCAAGGGGGTGGCCGGCGGCGCCTTTCCCTCCCCCTCTCCTCTCCTTTAGTCCCACCCCGGGACTTTGAGGGAGGTAGTACCTCCCCTCCCCTATATATAGGCGGGGTATTTGGCCAGATAAATACACATAATATTCAATAAAAGGTTTTTTCACTTTTGGGGAGACCTCCAATTGATATTCTCTCTCTCTCTCTCTCTCTATCTCTCTCTCTCTCTCTCTCTCTCTCTCTCTCTCGTGATCGTGGTCCCAAGTTCGGACTACGCGAACGAGAGACATCTTCACCGTGGAGCGCCATCGCGCAGCAGGATTCAGATTTAGGAACTCTACTTCCGCAATTGCTGCTGGATCGGGGAAGCGGGAGTCATCGTCACGCACCGGACATGTGTAAATCCCCGCGAGGTGTCACACTTGAGGCACTCAAGTGGTTGGAAGCACAGGAGCGTAAGGACTTCATCACGACCGTGAGGTCGGCTTCGGCTCGTCTACATCAACCACGCTCTCCTGAGCGTTGACAACGCTTTTCGGTCTTCAAGGGCAAGTTCGCGAAAAGCTCCTCCCATTACTGCATTATTAATAGATAGGTCCTGGCAACATAAGGGGTTTAGGGGCGTAGGGTAAAAATTATTGTTTTCGTACGCGGAACCGCTACAAATATCCAGGGGAATGTGTATAATTATTGTTTACTTGTCAGAAGCTGAACTTATAGAATTTTCTTGGTGTTCATTATTCCCTTTCAATTTGTAGAATCTTGTTTTTAAAGGTTCAAAGCCAAAAAATACTTGCATGCATGATTTAGCACTATGTCAGGATTTAGGGTGATCATTGCTAGAAGGTTATCAAAATAAATAAAGGGTTTTATGAATAAATATGAAGTAATGGCAGGCTTACACCCATTTCAATAGTACGTGAAGATTTTTTATGTTGCTGTTTTAGATGCATTCTGAACCATATTACACCAGCTTATGCATACCTCCTACCGTCCCATTGTTGCACTCCCTTACAAGTTACCTGAACACTAACAGATAGTAATACCTCAACATAATTTCTCCTGCACCTTTGTTTGCCTTTTGAGCTTTTCTTGGTTCGTATGCTATTCTTTTCCCGAGTCTAGAACACCATACAAAGCCAGCATGAGCAATAGATGACAAACCATGGTTAATTACAATCTTTGTTTGACATGCTCATGATTTGTAGGACTGAGTACAATGTTACCAGGGCACATAAATGGAGATTGAGATAACATGTGCAGTCTTAGTTGATCACGGGATGTGTAATAACTATTCAGAGTTCAGACCTCATGTGCACCTATGTTGCTGCCAGATGTTTAATTATCACCGGATTGTTCATGATCGGGGAGTCAGGGCTTCAGTAATAACCACTTTCCAAAAGAAGGATAGGTAATATGCGCACATATATGTTGGATCACCTTACTCTAGTTTAGCCTCGGTTCCATGGCACCGTTGTCTCGGTCGTGAGAATCCACTGTTGCAGTTTGTAAATGCGGTTCGGATTCGGAAGACAAATATAAAGAAATGAGGAGGTTATTATTTATCACTTCCACTATGGGAAAAAATATCGCCCCCGTGTAGCAAATGGACTAGAACACGGCAAAGTTTGTCTTTATGGTGTGCAACCTAGAAAGCACACGGCAAAGTATACGAACACGACAAATTTCTGAAAAAGAACACGGCAAAGATCTACAAAGGAACATGGCAAAAAAGATACACTCGGAAAAGTCGACAGCAGCACACGACATAGGTGTCATCACGGCAACGAGGTGGGACCCGTGACCCCACAGGTCCATTTGACGGGAATGACCTAACGGCTGCAGACGGTGGCCTCTTTGTTGTGTGTCCTCGCCGGCCCTTTGCCGTGTGTATTCCGCAGTATACACGGCAAAGGGCCTTTGCCATGTGTATTCCACAGTATACACGGTAAAGTTTTTTTCTTTTTTCTTTTTTCCCTTTTATCACATTACTCTTAGGAAAAACATAAAAAAATCATTCTAATTCAAAAAAATAGAAATATTATAACAAAATTTGCAGAAAAATAAGATCTATCTATCTACACTCAAATATTAGATATTTATGTTGAATATGAATCTTCATGCTCGCCGTTTCGACCATAGTTTAAAATAGGCATAAAAATTCAAAAATGATCGAAACAATGTGAAACCTTCATGTAGAGTCATATTATGTGCCATAGTTGGGAGGAAAAATATCAAACTTGGTATATTGATTATGTCTCAAAAAACCCTTCACAAAATGACCTATCTCATTCGAGGATTCCTGGCTTTCGGTTCAAATGACCAATGTTATGGCCAGAATCACGACATAGTTTGTGATAATGTACCCATATTGTGTATGCATGTGCATTATGGGATGACGAACAATGTTGCAGGAGAAAGTTTTCCTTTTCGTCGCACGAAAAAACCATTTTCTATTTTTGGAGCGTAAAAATCGGGACGTTTTGTGAAGCAACACCAAATGTTCAATTAAAAAATACTACCACCCCATTTTGTAAAAATACTAGACCACCTTATATGAACAATATCCCAACCGAGGAGTTTAAAACCTTTCTGTCCACCCCTAGTGAAAAATTACAAATTTCTACCGAATCAGTAGGAAGTGGGTCAGATATGAACTGCAGGTACATGATCTGATGCTTATGATTTTTTACAAAAAATATTTTTAGGTTCACAATATGATGTTTCTTCAGAGATCCAATACAAGTTTAATGAGGCTCAGCCCCTAGCTAAGAATCTTCATGCCCGCTCTTCGATTAGGGTTTGACAATAGTTCGAAATGACCATAACTAAATCGAAAAAATCGAAAAAATGCGAGACCTTCGCGTGGTGTCATATTTTGTGACATAGTTGGGAGGAAAAATATTCAACTTGGTATATTGATTATGTCTCAAAAAACCTTCACAAAATGACCTATCTCATTCGAGGTTTCTTGGCTTTCGGTTTAAATGACCAATGTTATGGGCAGAATCGCGACTTAGTTTGTGATAATGTGCCCATATTGTGCATGTATGTGCATCATGAGATGGCGAACAATGTTGTAGGAGGAAGTTTTCCTTTTCATCGCACGGAAAAGCTATTTTCTATTTTCAGAACACAAAAATCGGGGTGTTTTGTGAAGCAACACCAAATGTTCTATTCAAAAATACTACCACCCATTTTTTCAAAAATACTAGACCACCTTACATGAACAATGTCCCAACCGGGGATTTTAAAATCTTTCCGTCCACCCCTGGTAAAAAGACAAATTTCTGCCGAATCGGTAGGAAGTGGGTCAGATATGAACTGCAGGTACATGATCTGATGCTCATAATTTTTTAGGTTCAAAATATGATGTTTCTTCAGAGATCCAATACAAGTTTAGCGAGGCTCAGTCCCGAGCTAAGAATCTTCATGTGCGCCGTTCGATTAGGGTTTGACAATAGTTTCAAATGACCATAACTAAATCAAAAAAAATCAAACAAATGTGAGACCTTTGCGTGGTGTCATATTTTGCGACATAGTTGGGAGGAAAAATATCAAACTTGGTATATTGATTATGTCTCAAAAAAACCTTCACAAAATGACCTATCTCATTCGAGGATGCCATGCTTTCGGTTCAAATGACCAATGTTATGGCCAGAATCACGACATAGTTTGTGATAATGTGCCCATATTATGTTGGGTCCGCAGCATAGAAAACAAAAAAAATTCCTACAATGTGAACTACACGCCAAGATCTATCTACTAGGTACAAAGCAAAGGGTGGACATACATTCAACGAGAACTTACCCTCGTAGACAACGAGCTTTGTTAACGAGTAGGAACTCGTGGTTGATGTAGTCGTACACTTGCCGATCTCAAGATCGTGAGGAAGTCCGAGCGCCGCAACTCAGCAGCGCATCCGCACTCGCACACACGTTCAAGCCACCGGACAACCTCCACCTCCTCGCTCCAGCGATCCAGCGGAAGCAGCAACTCCTTCCAGACGAAATGCCACCGGGAACAATGTATCTCGCTAATCCGAGACCATGGGAGAATAATTCTAGAGGGGGAGAGAGATCCTTCACAAGGAGGTGTATGGATGAAGGAGGGAATGGGTGGCCTTTTATAGGAGGAGGGGGGGTGCCCCCTCTCTCCATGGTCGGCGCATGGGTGGGGGTGACCCCTCACCTCCCCCATTCATGTGGTGGTAACCCCTCCACATTAAAATGCCTCTTCACATTCCCTTTTAAAGTCTCCACTTTAAATGCATTAAATTTCTCCAAATTTAATTCTCTCTCATTTAATAAAACTCTTTTTATTAAATTTATTCAGAATTTTGTTAATTACTTTAATTAACAAACATTCACATATAGCCCCTTGCAATATTTCATTTTCACATGCAGAACCACCTTCTGCAATTTCACCCGAAACAATTTCCGGTTTCTATTGAAACAATTCCTGCGCTTTGCAATTCTTTCGTCTCAAACATATGTGCTCCAAAATGGTGTCCGGTAAATCTTAAGTGTGCCACCCTACTGTTCGCGAATAATGCAGACATGATCAAGACCCTTCTCCGATCAATAATCAACAGCGGGACCTGGAGATCCGTACTGACTTCGACACATTCAACGATGACTCCTGTGATCGTGAGAACCTTTAACGCTTGTAACTAAATCCCTTTGTCTCTCGATATATTACATGTCCGAGATTCGATCATCGGTATCTCCATACCTAATTTGATCTCGTTACCGACATGCACTCTTTTCTCATTCCCGTGATATAACATTCTAGTGATCACATCACTTGCTTGCAAGCTATCCTAATGTGATATCACCGAGAGGGCCTAGAGTATATCTATCCGTCATCTGGATTGACAAATTCCACTCTTGATCCATGAGCCTCAACATAACACCTTCGTAGTACTGAACCCATCTTTATAGTCACCCTGTTATGGTGTGACGTTTGATGCTATCAAGATACTCTTCCGGTGTTAGCAATTAACATGATCTCATGGTCTAAGGATAAAGATTACTTCGTAAGATGTTATAGCAATATACACATAATGACTTGATCGTAATGCTATACTTCGGATGAATGTTCATCACATTATTCCACCAATGGTGTGACCTTGTTATTAACAACATCCAATGTCCATGATCAGGAAACCTTGATCATCTTGTTAATCAACAAGCTAGTCTATAAGAGAGGCATGACTAGGAACCCTTTTTGTTTATTAAACACACATGTATTGATGTTTTCGAATCAATACATTTCTAGCATGTAAAATAAACATCTATCATATATAAGGAATATATAATAACAACTTTATTATTGCCTCTCAGGGCATATTTCCTTTAGTCTCCCACTTGCACTAGAGACAATAATCTAGTTCACATAGTGATAAATCTAACACCCATGGAGTTCTGGTGTTGATCATGTTTTGCCCTAGGGAGAACTTTAGTCAACGGATCTGCTACATTTAGGTTCGTGTGTACTTTACAAATCTTTATATCTCCATCCTTGACATGCTCGCGGATGGAGTGAAACCATCGCTTAATATGTTTGGAATTCTTGTGAGACCTTGGTTCCTTTGCATTGGCTATGGCTCCATTGTTGTCACAATAGATCACCATCGGGTCCAACGCACTGGGAACCACACCCAGTTCTGTAATAAACTCTTTCATCCAAACTGCCTCATGCGCCGCTTCTGAAGCAGCAACATATTCCGCCTCCGTTGTTGATCCAGCCACCACAGATTGTTTGGAACTCCTCCAACTAACTGCTGCTCCGTTCAAGAGAAATACATATCCGGATTGAGACTTAGAGTCATCCGGATCGGTGTCAAAGCTAGCATTGACATAACACTTAGCGACTAGCTCTTCTTCACCTCCGTATATGAGAAACATATCCTTAGTTCTTCTCAAGTACTTGAGGATGTTCTTTACCGCTATCCAGTGTTCCGAACCTAGATCAGATTGGTACCTACTAGTCAAACTAATAGCATGTGCCACATCCGGTCTTGTACATAGCATGGCATACATAATAGAGCCTATGGCCGAGGCATATGGGATCTTATCCATCATCTCTCTTTCTTCCGCCGTAGCCGGACTTTGAGTCTTACTCAATGTCTTGCCTTGCAACATAGGTAAGAACCCCTTCTTACTTTCGTCCATATTAAACTTCTTTAATATCTTATCAAGGTATGTACTCTGCGATAGCCCAATTAGGCGCCTTGATCTATCTCTATAGATTTTAATGCCTAATATATATGATGCTTCACCAAGGTCTTTCATCGAAAATTTGCTATGTAGATAACTTTTAACACTGTTTAAAAGATCTATATCATTTCCAATCAATAATATGTCATCCACATATAATATCAGAAATGCCACATTGCTCCCACTCACTTTCTTGTAAATACAAGCCTCTCCATAAGTTTGGACAAATCCAAACTCTTTGATCACCTCATCAAAGCAGAGATTCCAACTTCGTGATGCTTACTTCAGTCCATAGATGGATCGCTGAAGTTTGCACACCTTATTAGCATCCTTAGGATCGACAAAACCCTTAGGTTGTATCATATACAACTCTTCTTCAATCTTACCATTGAGGAACGCAGTTTTGACATCCATCTGCCATATTTCATAATCGAAATATGCAGCAATTGCTAACATAATCCTAACAATTTAAGCATCGCTACGGGAGAGAAGGTCTCATCATAGTCAACTCCTTGAATTTGTCGAAACACCTTTGCGACAAGTCGAGCCTTATAGATGGTCACATTACCATCAACATCAGTTTTCCTTTTGAAAATCCATTTATTCTCAACGGCCTTTCGGTCGTGAGGTAAGTCCACCAAGTTCCAAACTTGGTTCTCGTACATGGATTCCATCTCGGATTTCATGGCTTCTAGCCATTTATTGGAATCCGGGCTCATCATCGCTTCTTCATACGTCGCAGGGTCATCCATTTCATCAACCATGAAATTCACAACAGGATTGCTGTACAGTTCAGGAGCTGCTCGTGTCCTGCTTGACCTGCGAGGTCCGGTAGTGTCCTCTTTCGGAGTTTCATGATCATTATCATTAGCTCTCTCTTCATCAGGTGAAGTCAACTCCGAAACAACTTCCGGTGCTGCGCCACTCGCCATTCTATGAAGAGAAGGTTCAATAACCTTCCGACTACTCACACCTTTTGCGAGAAACTCATTCTCAAGAAAGGATCCATTCTTTGCAACAAAAACCTTGCCCTCGGATCTGTGATAGAAGGTATACACAATTGTTTCCTTAGGGTATCCTATGAACACGCATTTTTCCGCTTTGGGTTCGAGTTTATCCGGTTGAAGTTTCTTCACATAAACATCGCATCCCCAAACCTTAAGAAATGACAGCTTAGGTTTGTTTCCAAACCATAATTCATACGGTGTCGTTTCAACGGATTTAGATGGTGCCCGATTTAAAGTGAATGCAGTTGTTTCCAGTGCATAACCCCAAAATGACAGAGGTAAGTCAGTCAGAGACATCATAGATCGAACCATATCCAATAAGGTACGATTACGACGTTCCGACACACCATTACGTTGTGGTGTTCCGGCAGGCGTGAGTTGTGAAACTATTCCACACTCTTTCATGTTTGTGCTAAACTCGTAACTTAGATACTCTCCTCCACGGTCAGACCGTAGAAACTTGATCTTTCTATTACGATGATTTTCTACTTCATTCTGAAATTCCTTGAACTTTTCAAAAGTTTCAGACTTGTGTTTCATCAAATAGATATACCCGTATCTACTCAAATCATCCGTGAAAGTAACAAAATAACGATATCCACCTCGCGCCGACACACTCATTGGTCCACACACATCAGTATGTATGATCTCCAACAGATTTGTCGCCCGTTCCATTGAACCGGAAAACGGCGTTCTAGTCATCTTGCCCATAAGGCATGGCTCACATGTATCAAATGATTCAAAATCAAGTGATTCCAAAAGTCCATCAGAATGGAGTTTCTTCATGCGTTTAACGCCAATATGACCTAGACGGCAGTGCCACACATATGTAGAGATATCATCATCAAGTTTAATCTTTTTAGCATTAACATTATGAATGTGCGTAATATTACTATCGAGATCCAATAGAAATAAACCATTCAACATAGGTGCATGACCATAAAAGATATCATTCTTATAAATCGAACAACCATTGTTTTCAGATTTAAAGGAATGACCACTTTGCATCAAACACGATCCAGACACAATGTTCATGCTCAGTGCAGGCACCAAATAACAATTATTTAGGTTTATAACTAATCCTGATGGCAAATGGAGAGGTAGCGTCCTGACGGCGATCACATCAACTCTTGATCCATTGCCGACCCGCATCCTGACCTCATCCCTTGCTAGTTGTCGCTTGATCCGTAGCCCCTGAACCGAGTTAAATATATTAGCGACCGATCCGGTATCAAATACCCAGGTGCTACTGCGAGTACTAGGCAAGTACACATCAATAACATGTATATCACATATACCTTTGTTTGCCTTGCTAGACTTCTTGTCCGCCAAATACTTGGGGCAGTTGCGCTTCCAATGGCCAGTCCCCTTGCAATAGTAGCACTCAGTGTCACACTTAGGGCCAGCCCGGGGTTTCTTTTCAGGCGTGGCAACAGACTTGCCACCCTTCTTTCCCTTGTGCTTGCCTTTCTTGTCCTTCTTGAAACCGGTGGTCCTATTGATCATCAACACTTGATGTTCTTTCCTAATCTCCACTTCTGCAGTCTTAAGCATTGACAGAAGCTCGGGAAGAGACTTCTTCATGCCCTGCATATTATAGTTCATCACGAAGCTCTTGTAGCTAGGTGGTAGATATTGGAGAACACGATGTATGCCTAAGTCAATGGGAATCGTTATTCCCAAGGACACAAGCTTATCGGCGTACCCAGACATTTTGAGTACGTGCTCACTAACGGAGCTGTTTTCCTCCATCATGCAGCTAAAGAACTTTTCTGTAGCATTATAACTCTCTACGGCAGCATGGGTCTCGAAAATCATTTTCAATTCTCCCATGGTATCAAAGGCATTGCCATTTTCGAAACGCTTTCGAAGTTCTGGCTCTAGCCCATACAGTATGCCGCAATGAAATAAGTTGTGGTCCTCCTGACGAGTCACATAGACATTATTTTCCTCGTCAGGGGCATCATGAGCTGGTGGGGGGGCCTAGCGGCGCATCTAGCACATATTGCTTTTGTGCAGCAGTCAGGAGAATCCTCAAATTCATAGCCCAGTTGGTAAAGTTGCTACCATTCGCAACAAGTTTCTCTTTCTCCATGAACACATTGAAATTAAAAGCAGGTGGTGCCATCTACAATAGAATTTGTAAAGTTTATTTAGACTAAGTTTATGATAGATTGAGTTCAACTAATCCAAATTACTAATGAACTCCCACTCAAAAATGACATCCCTCGTGTCCTTTTGGTGATTACATGAACCAAATCCACTATACCAAGTCCGATCATCACGTGAGTTGATATAGCTTCAAAGGCGAGCATCTATATGGGCATCATATCAACCATATGACTCATGCTTAACCTTTCGGTCCGTGTTCCGAGGCCATGTCTGTACATGCTAGGCTCGCCAAGTAAGAACCTTAGTATTCGCGTGTGTAAAACTGTCTTACACCCGTTCCTATGAAAGCGTAGATTCGAGTACACCCGATCATCACGTGATGTCTCGAAACACGATCCATAGAACGGTGCATACTCAAGGAAGAACACATTTTTATCTTGATATCTAAAAGAGGGATCATCTTATAATGCTATCAAACGCGCCAAACTAGCAGTATAAGATGCTAACATCTAATGTGTAAAGTGAGATGATATGGTCCATGCATTTGATCTCTATCACTTGCATCGTGGTATGATCTCTATCATTCCTTTGTGTGAAAGGCCAAGGTCTATGGAACTTACACGTTGAGTGTGTTGTAAGAGTATCCACCATATATCTACTTACAACAATACCATATCAACACACTAACCCAGCAACGATCTAAACTAGACACCTCTAATTTATCAATTGCAAGTTTTACGTGGCTTAGGGCTTTCGGAGATAGAACCGTTCTTACCTACGAACATGAACCACAACGAGGATAACTAAGTTATTAGCAACTCGTTGTAAATCAGATATTGACTATAGTAGGAGAGACAGACACCCGCTAGCCACTTATGCAAAACAAGTTGCATGTCAGTCGTGGAACCAGTCTCATGTACGATGACATGTAAGGTTGGTCCGGGCCGCTTCATCCCACTATGCCACCAATATCCAAAATACATAAAAGATGCAATAACATGATCATCATCGCCCACATATCAACCATATGTGTACTACCCGTGCTTAGCACCTACGCATGTATCAGGCTCTCATACCACCGTTGGGTCCGCAACATAGAAAACAAAAAAAATTCCTACGGTGTGAACTACACGCCAAGATCTATCTACTAGGTACAAAGCAACGGGTGGACATACATCCAACGAGAACTTACCCTCGTAGACAACGAGCTTTGTTAACGAGTAGGAACTCATGGTTGATGTAGTCGTACACTTGCCGATCTCAAGATCGTGAGGAAGTCCGAGCGCCGCAACTCGGCAGCGCATCCGCATCGCACACACGTTCAAGCCACCGGACAACCTCCACCTCCTCGCTACAGCGATCCAGCGGAAGCAGCAACTCCTTCCAGACGAAATGCCACCGGGAACATGTATCTCGCTAATCCGAGACCATGGGGGAATAATTCTAGAGGGGGAGAGAGATCCTTCACAAGGAGGTGTATGGATGAAGGAGGGAATGGGTGGCCTTTTATAGGAGGAGGGGGGGGTGCCCCCTCTCTCCATGGCCGGCGCATGGGGGGGGGTGACCCCTCACCTCCTCCATTCATGTGGTGGTAACCCCTCCATATTAAAATGCCTCTTCACATTCCCTTTTAAAGTCTCCACTTTAAATGCATTAAATTTCTCCAAATTTAATGCTCTCTCATTAATAAAACTCTTTTTATTAAATTTATTCAGAATTTTGTTAATTACTTTAATTAACAAACATTCACATATAGCCCCTTGCAATATTTCAATATCACATGCAGAACCACCTTCTGCAATTTCACCCGAAACAATTTCCGGTTTCTATTGAAACAATTCCTGCGCTTTGCAATTCTTTCGTTTGAAACATATGTGCTCCAAAATGGTGTCCGGTAACTCTTAAGTGTGCCACCCTACGGTTCGCGAATAATGCAGACATGATCAAGACCCTTCTCCGATCAATAATCAGCAACGGGACCTGGAGATCCGTACTGACTCCTACACATTCAACGATGACTCCTGTGATCGTGAGAACCTTTAACGCTTGTAACTAAATTCCTTTGTCTCTCGATATATTACATGTCCGAGATTCGATCATCGGTATCTCCATACCTAGTTTGATCTCGTTACCGACATGCACTCTTTTCTTGTTCCCGTGATATAACATTCTAGTGATCACATCACTTGCTTGCAAGCTATCCTAATGTGATATCACCGAGAGGGCCCAGAGTATATCTATCCGTCATCTGGATTGACAAATTCCACTCTTGATCCATGAGCCTCAACATAACACCTTCGTAGTACTGAACCCATCTTTATAGTCACCCTGTTACGGTGTGACGTTTGATGTTATCAAGATACTCTTCCGGTGTTAGCAATTAACATGATCTCATGGTCTAAGGATAAAGATTACTTCGTATGATGTTATAGCAATATAAACATAATGACTTGATCGTAATGCTATATTTTGGATGAATGTTCATGACATCATTCCACCAATGTGTGACCTTGTTATTAACAACATCCAATGTCCATGATCAGGAAACCTTGATCATCCTGTTAATCAACAAGCTAGTCTATAAGAGAGGCATCACTAGGAACCCATTTTGTTTATTAAACACACATGTATTGATGTTTCCGAATAAATACATTTCTAGCATATAAAATAAACATCTATCATATATAAGGAATATATAATAATAACTTTATTATTGCCTTTCAGGACATATTTCCTTCATATTGTGCATGCATGTGCATCATAGGATGGTGAACAATGTTGCAGGAGGAAGTTTTCCTTTTCGTCGCACGGAAAAGCTATTTCTATTTTCGGAGCGCAAAAATCAGGGCGTTTGTGAAGCAACATCTAATATTTAATGCAAAAATGCTACCACCCCATTTTTTAAAAATACTAGACCACCTTACATGAACAATGTCCCAAACAAGGATTTTAAAACTTTTCCGTCAACCCCTGATGAAAAAACAAATTTCCGCCGAATCGGTAGGAAGTGGGTCAGATAAGAACTGCAGGTACATGATCTGATGCTCACGATTTTTTACAAAAATAAGTTTTAGGTTCACAATATGATATGGATGTCATATTTGGATTTCTCTCATTTTTTGATCGATTTAGATATTTTATTTGTCGAATTCCGATTAACAGATTTAAATATATGAATTATTCCATATTAAATAGAAAAAGGCAGAAAAATAAAATCATTTAGTTTTTTATTTGGATTCAAGATTATTATTACTTATTCATTGTTGTCTACTTAAATAATTGTTTGGAATCTAAGAGATGTGTGAAATCATGGTTCAAGAGTTAATAGGATTGATATGAAAGTATTATCGACAAGGTATGATTTCTTTCTCGGAAACTCATTCGAAAGGAACGAAGAAGTTAAGCGTGCTAGGGCTAGAGTAGTGTTAGGATGGGTGACCGTAGGGGAAGTTTGATCATGAGTACAATTTGACCTAATATTAAGCATACTTAGGGTTAAAAGTATCCCATATGAGATTAACAAGTAAAAAATATTCAAAAAATCTAAAAAAAACAATTGAATTTTTTTTCAATTTATTTTGAAAAGGCGGCCTCTTTGCCGTGTACGAGACACACGACAAAGACAGCCTTTGCCGTGTAGGATTTATGAAGCCTTTGCCGTGTAGGATTTATGGGTGACACACGGTAAAGGCAGTCTTTGCTGTGTTGAATTTATGAACGACACACGACAAAGAATAGACACCGTCATCTCACTTTACTTTGCCGTGTTACGGCAAAGGGCCTTTGCTGTGGCAAATGTTATCGTGTGTATACACACGGCAAAGCCTTTGCCATGTTCCAGAAGGACTTTGCCGTGTTATATTACACACACGGCAAAGGGCCGCTCTACCGTAGTGTTTTGTTTACTTTTATATAGTACAACCTTCGTAAACTTCTTAACCAATATTATCTGTCCATATTAATATTTCTCTATATATTATTATCCAAAATTTGGGAGAATATAAAATCTAAATTTTAAGCATCAATAGATGCGATTGCACATGACACAGTACTATTACCAACAACACACATAAGGATACACAACTGCATAACCGAAAGTCCGAAAGTACAAATTCCTGACGCTGTTTGAACACGATGGTTGTCGAAATCAAATACTCCCTCTGATCCGTATTAATTGTCGCTAAAATGGATATGTTTAGACATATTTTAGTGCTAGATACATCCAATCTAGCGACAAGTAATATGGATCGGAGGGAGTAGTAGACGACACATTTTATTATCTATAGACGAACCAAAAAAAAAAAACTCGTCTTACTCTAATGCGAAGTAGTATACGACACTTTAGCAAACTAGAGGGGTTTGAGGGGCTTGAGCAATATGATGGCCGCCATCACATAGGCAAACCCAAATATTCCTCACAATACTGCCTCAGCTGCAACTGCTCGAACTTGCTCCGTGCGGATGCCGAACCGCGGCGCTGGCACTCCAAGGAACCGCCCTTCGGCCTCGGCCTCCGACACTCTCAGCAGATTGTTGCCGCCGACGCCGCTGATCCTAACCGTGCGCTCGCCCACCGGAGCATACAGGATACCCAAGAACTGGAAGACGATGGGGTCGGCGTGGGAGTCGGCGTCGGAGTCAGTGTCGGCGTCGCTGTCGGTGCAGTCGTCGGTGTCAGAGTCGCCTTCCAGCGGCATCACGCAAATGGAAAACCCCTCGCCGTTCAGAAACACCGCGGGATCCAGCTCCACTCGGGGCCTCTCCGTAGAAAGCGACGCGAGCAGGAAGCTCTGCCCACCCGTGTCGACCCAGGCATCCACGGAGCGCTGGCCGACGGTGCTCGCCGGGTCGACGAGGTAGACGTGGGTGATACGGCTGCGCTCGGCGGCGCAATCGGGACCGCTTGACCATGGCCAGGCTGGAGGATCACGCCCCATTGGTATCCCACGCGCCGCTGCCGATCCCTGGCCATGCTTGATCAAAATCACCGAGCACAGGCAGCTGTTCTTATGCTCGGGCCTCGTGAACGAGTCCGGCCAGCAATTGGTCGAATTCGAACGGCCGTCCTGGTCATAGTAGGGAACTTAGAGTAGTAACATGTTAGTCTAAGTTATTATCTTTATAGTGGAAAAAAACAAGAGTAGATGTGGTATCATGTAAAGTCTTATTTATTACAATATAGACTCATTTTGTTTTAAAATATGATGTTATGGTAATATAGCTGTTACTAAAAAGCTCTCTCTCATCATTTAAGTGTATGTCATGTTATCTAAATGCTTAGTTGGTAATACGTATATATAAGACTATATTACTATCCAAGTTAGTCCCAATATGACTAGCCTTATATTGATTGTGGACAGGCCGATTCTAACTTCTAATCTGAGACGAATCGTGATCAGCTACAACAAAGTCGACTGGTGTACTACAATGACTGGATTGGTCGAATTTGAACCGCCGTTGACACATCCCGATTAGGATTCGGACGGATAGTACCGTAGTAGTACAGCTTTTATCTCTAGAATCTTCGAGTGCAATAAGAATCATTTTGCTTGAGCCTCCAAACTTTGTCTTCTTTCAAACTAATGAGCTATATACACATCTAGTTCTACAACTTGCATGTGATGTACAAATTAGTCCCACTTCTTGTAAAATATGATACCATAGTTCCACAACTTGTATTGTTGTGACAAAACTAGTCCAAATGATCCAGAAACAGACACGTAGCGACTTATTTTTGCAATAACACCCCTGCCTATTACTCTCTGGCACGTGTAATCTTAATGATATCTAACCATGCGGGGCCACCTGTCAATGGAGAAGCTCAAGGCAAAAATAAATGATATATGATTCGACCGGGAGATCTCAGTATTAGCTTGCACCTATCTCGCCAGTGCGACACAAGATTCTTAATATTAATTCTTGGACTGTGTCTTTCATATAGGTTCATAAGCGCGTTTCTCCGTCGACCACGGTTGCACAGATAGTATATACATGATCTGTAATTAGCTTCCCGTACTAGGAGTAGCTAGCTAGCGGACCCTAAAAAAACAGCTTTCTAAATCATTAGTGTCGATTGGCCCTCGAGGTCAATAAATTGGATATTTGGGCATGGGGTATCGTATTATCAACAAATAGGGATACTATTGGAAAGAAAGAAATTGTTGAACCCCGGAATGCCCTTGTTAAAGTGATGAAAGAGGTTCAAGAGGGAAAGTTCCATCCCGAGAGAGTGACGAGTTGACAAAAGCCCTCGGGAATCGTGAACATGACGAACATGAGGCATTGGACCTTCTTTTCTGTGGAGGACTGGGTTCCCGAGTACAATGACACTTATAGAAGTTGATCGAGAGCAAGGAGGCAGCAGCGGGAGTAGGAGGTAGACTGGTTAGTGAAGTTAGAAATAAAGAACGAGGAAGTGCAAGCCAGATTGGAGCGGCAGCAGAAACAGATTGGCGAAATTAGAGGATTCAGCCGATAACAAGATCCTGCATTCAATAGTACCGGCCCATCTCAGAGGAAAAGCAGCGGGGCTTCCACGGAGGTCTGGACTGGTGATGCACTGATGATGGAGGATGCACCGATAGATCGCTACCCCATGGATGAAGTCAAGGAGAAGAAAAATTGTGAGCTACATCTGTCACTGAAAAACATAGCCATGCATGAAGATGGCAGTTGTCTTTGCTTTACCTTGTGCACCTGGAGCGACCTACCATGGCCGTCAGATTCCAGCTGGCTATGCTCGTATTGGTGTGGATGAAGTTCAACTAGGATTTCAGTCACTTGAGCTTGACATCCCTAGAGGTAAAGGGCAAACGACACTGGGAAAAGTCACGAGTGAATTTATTCTATGGAACAAGAAAAACATCGTGTTTCCAGGCTCGGCGCCAAGGCCACCATCTCCTCCGAGTAGCTATCCATCACCTCCAAGGCCACCGT
The DNA here is from genome assembly GCA_916181665.1 of Avena sativa. Lineage (NCBI taxonomy): Eukaryota > Viridiplantae > Streptophyta > Magnoliopsida > Poales > Poaceae > Avena > Avena sativa. The sequence goes on from OV702291.1 coordinate 31,243,033, forward strand.
CTCCTCCGATTAGCAATCCACCATCTCCAAGGCCACCGTCTCCTTCAAGTATCAATCCACCACCTCCAAGTCCACCCCTCCCCGAGAGGAACTGTATCGTGAGTCCATCTCGATCTCCGCCGCATCAGCCGACTCTTCCCACCAAGTCCTAGGGGAAAAACCGAAAGAGTACCACCGCTCCGTCGACTAGTACTATGTCTCGGAAGAAAGCTACATCAATGAAGAAAGCCAAGCCGGCTCCTCCCAAGTTACCTTAGGAAATGACTTAGGAGGAGAACAGTGAGTAGGTGGCTGCCGATGTGAAACGCTAGTTAGGACCGAAACGACCCGAGCCAAAGGAGCCAATAGATCTGAATATGTGTTAAATAGGCCAAATGACTATGACCGCTATATTGCGAAGACATATGACCAAAATGAGCGGACGGGGAAACAATTCCCTAGCTCGGAGAACATGTAGTACAATCAATCCCTGCTCAAGGTGTTACCCGAACAACAAATAAATATGGAAGAAGTTGAGTGCTTAGCTAGGCAATGTGGTATGATTGTTGATGAAATGCTAGGCAGCACATATATCCCCAAGGAAGATATCCACAGGAATCCTTTGGTCAGTTCTGAGCAGCTCCGGCATCTATCAACACAAATGGGAAGATCACATGACTAGTACTTGAAAGTCGCAAAGGACGAAGATCGAGAAAGGCTCATGGTGACAGTTATAGACAAGCATTGCTTCTGTGAAGACCAGATATCTATTGATCTTGAATTTTTTTCAGTTATACAATTAAGACGTCCTCGACAAATCTCTCATCAGTTAATATTGTCGGTAAGTGATTAATTTATTTTTGTAATTAAGTCTCTAGCTTACCTCGTTTATTATCTGTAATTATCCTCACTGTATTCTTTTATACGTTATCGTGCAGAATGAAGATTCTTGAATGTATAACACGGGGAAAATTTAATGTTGGGTTCGTTGACCCATATGTCGGTAATTTTCGTTTGATAGAATTTTTCGCCAAGGACATAGAGGCTAACTTGCTATTGTTTTTAAAGAGACAATATTTCAAAAAGGAAATACTATTTTCTTACAGCTTCGAGTGAGTATTACTATCTTATGCATATTCTATTTTGCTTACTCGATGTTAAGTGTAATTGATAATTTATGGATAATTGCGTATATAAACGTGCGCAACTTACACTGGATTCTGCTAATCATTCAAGTTGATATTGGAAAAGTTGATACCAGGACTCATTAGATAAAGACCCCATGGAGTATGAGAGCCTGATTACAATGCTCCAGAAGTAAGATTAATCATTATCGCACTCTACCGGATCCTTTAGTTCATTTTCTGACATCAATTAATCAATAACTCCTTTATGCATTTTCTTTGCCGGATAGGGTTAGAAACGGTTCATCAAGACCAAAAGGGGTCAATGGAAAAAGGAGCTACGTTTTAATTGGCTGAAGCTACGTAATACTAGTTAAGTTTGCGCATCTCTTTAATTCTAGTTTTAATACCATTATCGTGCTTTATTATTATTTGATTGAATTCTATTTTTGTAAAGTGCCCGAGGCATCCACCGACGACTAATTTTATGTGCATACTACTTCTGCGAGTTCATAAGGAAGTCAGTCAGTGAGCGGCGCATAAATATAAGGATCCACAATATGCGGGAGAAGCTTCTACCAAAGGACCGCCTACAAGCAATTTAAGAAGAATTGGCGGGATTTTTGCTTGATGAGATCATAGATAAAGATGGAGAACACTATTCTCGCTCAACGTGATTTAATGTCCTCCACGTAATGATCTCCGTGTAATTAAATAGGATATATATATGCTCGTAATCGAAATTGTATATATATATATATCATCTTTCGGCACGTCACTTATGCCAAACCTCTCCGTCCTCTATCGATCCTCCTATCACGACAAAAATCCGCCTCAAAGCACTGTTGCGGTAGAACCTGCTGCCGCACCACCATTTGCTGCCGCGGCAGATCTCCTTTAGTCCTTGTTCGTGTTACGAACCGGGACTAAAGGTCCTCCATCCCCCACTCTCGATCGCGGCCACTGGAGAGCCTTTAGTTCCCGGTTCGTAATACAACCGAGACTAGGGGGCTCTAGTCCTGATTTGGCGGTCCCGGTTGGCCGAATGGGAATAGAGGTTGTCCCAAACCGAGACTAACGACCCTTTTTCTACTAGTGAAAACTTTTCTCACCGAAGTATTTTTTTCTGGAACGAGAGACAATGTTTCTAGGCTCAGAAAATCTTATTTTCACTAGTAGCAAAAACCCTATAGACGGATTCCTTACCACCGGCGAAGTGGGCACGCGGGTCGCCGGCGGTAAGGCCATCCAGGCCTTGCTCGCGTTACCGCCGGCGAGAAGAAAACGACAGTGCTGGGGCTGGCCCAATTACCGCCGACGAAGAAGTCACATGCGCATCGGGAATGTTGTGGGTCGCGTGCCCTCGAATGGGCTAGCCTTTACCGAAGGCGAATTCATCCCATAGGCGCCGGGGGTGCGGTGGGCTGGATGGGCCTGCCCAGGCCGAAAACATTTATCCCTGGCGAATTAGGCCCATAGGCATTGGGGTAAGTGGGCCGCTAGTCCACCTGTCAGTGCATCGTCTCAACTAACCCCCTAATCCCCCATCGGGCCATCATCGACAAAAAATCTCTCTCACTCGCAACCCTAGCTAGCGCCGTCCGCCTCGCCGTCGAAGGGAAGGAGGAGGAGGCGCCCCCTCGCTCTGCTGTCCGCCTCGCCGAAAGGAAGGAGGAGGAGGCCAGCCTTGCCGTTGCCGTCTGCCTCGCCGTCTCCCATCCAGGTTTGATTCGCGCCCATAGATAGATGAGAACGCCAATTAGTGTCAGGATCCAGGTTTGATTTCCGGGGAGCAAGAGACCGCTGATGCCTAGTGTTTTCCTGGGTTCTGTTTCGAAAGAAGAATAAGCAGTAGGTTGCAGTTTACAGTTAGTAGTTTCAGCTATTTTTCAGCAACAGATAGAGGCTAGTTTAGATTCGGTCTTTGCTTGATCCATCATGGACATCTTGTGAGCGAGGGGTGTCGTTGCTAACCTAAAGAATAACAATGTGTGTGTGTTTTCGTCAATTAACAGATAACATGAGACAGTGGGTTTTTTGTGATGCTAAAGCGTGCAGTTTTTCTGTTCTGCATTCCTTACTTATATCTGCTAAATCAAAGGAGCTAACAACCTCTCGATCATCTCTAGGAGTGATCCGCTATAGCCGCGCCATCCCACGGCGTAGACCACTACAGCATGATCGGGAGCGAATCAAATTTTAGTTCTTGTTTAGTTCCCTTGTCTGAACTCGCATAAACACCTACTTCTCTCTGCATAATTTTACCAGAACTTGCATAAACACCAGCTGAATGAATGAACTGTCATATTTCCACTAATTTTTCATGATAAGTTAATCATCGTCAACATCTCAAAGCTTCTTTACTTGAACTTACTGGTACATCCTAGTTCAGTAGCTTTTCTATCAGTTTGCAGACTTGAATGAAGCCAATGTGCATCACGACTAATGTGCCTGCCTGATACTCTGATTATAGTTTCATAAGAAATTACTGCTCTCATGTTTTACCGGCTGCCACTCTATTCTGCTAATTTACTAATGTATGTAGCTGCTAGTTTACTAATGTATGTAGCTTACCTCATTCTGTCTAGTGATCTCTTTCTAATGTATGTAGCTGCTACTTTACCACTGATTAGTCACTTGATTCATGTTCCTAGCGATGTCCGTTTGTGCACTTGTAATCTACTTCCTATGATCCAGTTACTTGTACACTGTTTTTGCTAATATGTTTGTTTGTCTGTTTAAGTAGTATGTCGTAGTCATAGCCGAAGTACCACGGTGTGTATAAGAAGACGACGAGGATCCCCACTTGGGAGGATAAGATCACCGTCGATGGGGTTAAGCGCCACCTAGTTCATGGCGGTCCCCCGAGGAGGCGGCACTTGCCTGCGACTGCATGGAAGTCTAGCAATTCTGGGCGAGGGCGATGCTAAACTTCCCCGAGGATCGAGCTAGGGCCATTCGGAATAGGCCTATGGATATGAGAGTCGCCACGAGAGCGGAGGAGCAGGAGCACCGACTGGTGGAGAGACAGCTTGTTGACCCCTTGGTCCAGACACTCCGCGAGGATCCTACGGTGATGGCGCAGCAGTACGAGGTCTTGGCGACCGTTACGCGCCAGCAGCTCGTCCAGGAGGCAGGTCCCTCTAGGTCCGACTACGCGAGCTCCTCCACCCCGCGTCCTTAGGGCCCGTACTACGGGTTCAGCCCCAACATACTTCACCGTCACACTCACGTCGTCTGCTGACCTAGATTCCTTAGGTTTGTCGTCCGACAACGACGATGACGCCTGTTCTAGCTAGAGTTTGTCATATATTACTTTAGACTTATCCTGCTAGACTTTGTCATAAATTACTTATCCTGCTAGACGTGGATCAGCTGCTTGTCATATTTACTTTTTCTGCTACTTAATTACTTGATAACTATGTTTACTATGTGTCTTCTTTCTAGATAAATATAGAATAGATCAAGTCTGCACAACTATGCACAACCATTGGGGAGGTGCCTGGACAAGAAGTTCCCCATAGTGTTCCCTGTCGGGTTTGAGGCTAGAAAGGTATGTTCTCTGTGAGATACAGAGTATCATGAATGTCTCTATATAGAATCGAAAATAAACTACGGACTTTATTGTATTGTTATTGTTTTACTCAGTCCATCCCTTGTGCTTGGTGACGGGACTTCATGGACCATTTCCATAGAAACACCATGGACGATGTCGTGTTTGAGATCACTTTGATGCCAGATGCTGATCTCGACAGGAGTTACGTGGTTATAGGGACCAACATAGCGATCATGACATCTTTCAGTGGACCTGGATGGATAAACTTCTTAAATGAGCATAACATGCAATACGGAGACAAGATAAAGATCTTCCTCATTCATCAAAGTATCCCTAATCTACTACATGTACACGCCCCCTGACAATGATATCCAACAGTAAGCTAGCTATGTAGTTGAGACCATCATATTATATGTCGTTCACTCTATACATGCATTCTTTTTATGTGACTTTCTTCTCAATATATGTAGATTGAATTATAGCGAAGAAGCGTGCGATAATTATGGTCAACATAGTTGGCATTGCATGGACAGGAAGATTACCGTACCGCTCCCGGTGAACTTTGGTGTTGGGACGGTATGTTCTCTGAAATTCATGTGGAGAATGTAAATATATATATATATACAATGAAAATCACGACTAATTGTTCTATCCTATGACTTTACTCAGTCAATCTCTTGCGGTGCACGACATGGCTTCATGGAACATCTCCATAGAAGCATGGATGAGGTTGTCGTGTTTAGTGTCACTTTGACGTGTCATAATCATCCCGTTAGGACGTACCAGGTTAGGGTCACCAGCGAGGAGGCCCGAACATATTTTAGTGGTTCTGGATGGAACATACTCCTAATCTTGTACGACGAAATTCAAGAGGGACGGGAGTTCAAGTTATTCCCGACTCCTCCGACAAGGGTGAAGATGAGTGAACTCTAGATAATACTATATGAACCAATGTCCTAGCTATATTGAACATTTGATGGATACTACTACTATTTCCTGTGTTAATATGTTTTTTGCTGTCATTATCCTATATACTGTATATTCCTGTATTCATCTGTGTATTTTTTTTTGCTCTGATACATACTAGTGCCGGCGAACAAATTGTATTACCCCTGGTGAAGAGATGTGCGGCAGCGTTAGGGGACATTATCCCTGGCGAACTGGGCTACTCGCTGGTGGTATGCGCAGTTATCGCCGACGAATTGTCTAGTTCGCCGACTATAATGCATTACCACCGGCGAGATGGTCACCGACGAACCGGAACTCGCCGATGGTAGATGATTTGGGTGCGCCGACGGTGAGCCTTTCCCTACTAGTGTTTATACTCATATTTGTAGGATCCCCATGTCGAATTCTTCGAAAGCAAAATTTATTTCTTGTTTTACAAACAGCCCAGATAACAACAAAATATCCTATCATGATGGTTTTTCTATCCTACCAAAATAAGTATTAATCCAAACTCTATATAAATCTATAAAACAGGAAGGTAAAGCACTAATCTCCAAAGATACACTAACAAGATTCCAAATATACTTTGCTAGAAGACAAAAAAGGAACAAATGTTTCTGAGTCTGACGGTTATTGCAAAACTCACATACTTCAACTTTTTTCCATCCTTTCTTCATCAGATTCTCTTTCGTAAAAATCTTTTAATCCCTTATCAGCAACTAACAATATTTTTTTGTCCTCCAAGGAAGCTTGAGGCTGCACATAGTTCTGTAAGGAAAAATTGCTTTTACCTAGATCTGAAAGTTCAGCTGTTTTTTTTTGAATCACAATATATTGAGTCAGCAAGCCGCCTCATTAAAACCCTCCCAGTCCCCTTAGGTACCCTGGAAGGAAAAGAGTGTGTCAGAAACTTGCTGCTCCTGGTTCACACAAAGTTACATCTTGTAGGAGAGTTTGTAAAAGAAAGCTAGGGGGATTATCGTCCCAATTACAAGAGATTTTATCAAGATATACAGGTCCTAGCAAGTTCATGAGAAACCTCATTTGCTTCTCGCTGGCAGTACTTAAAAGTAACTCCTCCAATCATTGGTCTCAAGTCAATGCAATCAGCGAAAACAGTAGCATTTTCTCCCATGTTTGTTCGCCTGTGCATGCTTCAATCACTTCCAACGAGTCTGACTCTGCTATAATATTATTGCATCCAAGTCTTGCAGCCAAAGATAATCCGGTCCGCATCGCCATGGCCTCCGCAGAAATCGCCGAGGATAAATTTGGGAGATAAATAGTTGTTGCTGCAACAAACTGTCCTTCAAAGTCCCTCAACACCGTCCCAACCGAACCTGCAAAATCATCAACATGAAAGGATCCGTCGACATTTACCTTGACTTGCTTAGGGTCTGGTCTAGTCCACCTTGGGCAATCCTGGGGGCTATTAGTTTGCACCTTACAGGCATTAGCTGTAATGCTCAGAACAGACATCACGCATCGCTTGATTGGGGGTACCCTTTCATCGTGAGTCAGCCGTCTCCTCATCCACCATAGATACCAACATGCAACCGAAATTGTTTCTTCTAGCCCGATCGAAGACATACCAGGGAATGAGTTATCTTGGCGCTTCAAAAGGTGTTCCAGGACAGCCGACCTAGCTAGGTCCGAAGCAAGGGCATCATCTATGATCGCATGTAAGCCAAGTTCGGTCCATATCGCATGTGCATTGGAACAACGGAATAGTAAATGGAGAACGTCTTTTGCTGCTAAGTGGCACACCGGGCATTCGCCACTCGAGCCCACCTGTCTATTCACCAATATTTATTTCAAAGGTATAATGCCGTGTAGTGCTCGCCATATGAAAATTTTAATTTTTCCTGGGATCTTTAGTTTCCAAATAATTTTCCACACCGGATTAGTTGCCGATGACCCTGGGAGAGCTAGCGAGGACTCCCTCTGTCCAAATTGGTGTCGCCATTGTATAACCAGACCTGACTGTATATTTCCCATGTTTAGTCTCCTGCCATGCAATAAAATCATCAAAGCCATCAGTATTTAGAGGGATTCGGAGTATACGATGAACATCAACAGGAATAAATAGCTCATGAAGTAAACTCTCCTTCCATTGTCTAGTGCTCGGGTCAATTAGCTGAATCACTCTAGTATAATTGACATCTTGTATTGGGGATATAATTTTCCTCTTGGGGCTTGAAGGTATCCAAGGATCATTATAAATGTCAATACTCGCACCATTGCCTACTCTCCAGATGTATCCTCTTTTGAAAGTTGTCAGACCGGCTAACAGACTCCGCCAAGTGAAAGATGAGCCAGATTTAGGACCAGCTTTAAGAATGTCACCATGAGGATAATACTTGGCTCTTAAGACCCTGGCACATAATGATTCAGGACTAATTATTAGCCTCCACACCTGTTTAGCCAGCATTGCCAAGTTGAAAGAATGGAAATCTCTAAAGCCCATGCCACCTTCAGACTTAGGGAAGCAAAGCTTCCACCATGCCAACCAGTGCATCTTATTACTATTCTCTTCATCGCCCCACCAAAAACTTGAGATAGCATCCATTATCCTCTTACATACCCCTTTTGGGATTTGGAACACAGACATGGCATACACAGGAATTGCCTGAGCAACCGCTTTAAGAAGAATCTCTTTTTCTCCAATTGATAAGAACTTTTCTTTCCACCCGTTTATTCTTTGAATAATCCTCTCAATAAAATGGACAAAACAGTCACTTTTATCAGCTCCCACCCGAGCAGGAAGCCCAAGGTATTTATCAGATAAAGCTTTTATATCAATATGTAGAGCCTCACAAATTAGAATCACATGGGTATTTGGAGAAAAGAAAATACTTGACTTCGTCAAACTCACCATTTGACCCGAATTTGCACAGTATGTATCAAGAACTTGTTGCAAGGAAGTTGCATTAGTCATATCCACCTTCATGAGAATAAGGGAATCATCAGCAAAAAGTAAATGTGAGACTGACGGTGCATTTCTGCACACCCTTACCCCATCGATGCCACCAACTTCTTCTTCATACAACAATAAACTTGATAAACCTTCCGCACATAAAAGGAACAAATATGGAGATAGAGGGTCCCCCTGGCGAAGACCCCTAGTAGGGCAAAACATCTCAGTTTCTTCAGAATTAAATCTTACTTGGTACCTCACAGATCGCACACATGCCATCATAAGAGAAATCCATCTTTCATGGAATCCCAGCTTCCGCATCATGTTCTCCAGGAAGATCCACTCAACACGATCGTACGCCTTATGCATGTCTAGTTTCACCGCACAAGAACCATTAACCCCAATTCTCTTGTTTTTAATTGCATGCACAGACTCATAAGCCACCATCACATTATCAGTAATCAAGCGCCCTGGAACGAAGGCACTTTGCATAGGCGAAATAATATCAGGGAGTATACCTTTCAAACGGAGCGCCAACATCTTTGATATGATTTTATACATGACATTACACAGGCTTATAGGGCGGAATTGTGTGATATTCTCTGGATTATCGACCTTAGGAATAAGGACCACGGTAGTATCATTCCAGCCCTCTGGTATGACCCCTGTATTCATTGCTTGTAGGACCTCCTGGGTAATGTCAAGCCCGCATAAATCCCAAAATTTCTTGTAGAATACCGCATGCAAGACATCCGGACCAGGAGCTTTGAAATCTCCTATACTAAAAGCAGCCTTTTTCACTTCCTCTGGAGTAAAGGGTAATAGCAATTTTTCATTCATGCTGACAGAAATCTTTGGTTGTATCTTTTCTAGGAATGCCGGATCAGTTTCTTGCACCTCAGACGTGAATAAAGTCGAGAAATACTGAAAAATAAGGGGTTTAAGCATATCCGTACCTTCAACCCACTCGATATTCTCGTTTCTAAGCTTTTTAATCATATTTTTCTTCCGTATGGCTGTGGAATATTGGTGGAAGAATGATGTACTCCTGTCTCCTTGTCTCAACCAATTTGCTCTCGCCCTTTGTAACCAATGAATTTCCTCTTGATGCAAAAGTAACTCAATAAGTTCTGACATTTCCTTCGCCTTCGCTTCATTTTCATCATTCAGTGGTCCATTCATGGCCTTCTCTAGCTCACGTTGGGCTCTTCTAATATGCCTTTTGGGGATTTTAAGAAAACATTTATCCCAATCATGCAGGGTACCATGCAGGTGGGCCAGTTTTGCAAGAATCCCTCCATCCAAAACTTCATTATTTGCACTTTCCCATGCACTTTGAACCACCTCCCGAAATTTCTCCTCTTGTAACCACTTAGCCTCAAACCGAGGTTTAGAATGGATTGTAGGCTGAAGCAATTGTTCAGTATCCAGGAGAATGGGTCTATGATCGGACCTGCACCGCTCAAGATGTTGTAGTATTGACTCAGGATGCATAGCCCGCCAACTGCCATTGACTACCACTCTATCTAATCGTTCTCGCATGCGTCCTCTCTTCCAAGTGAAAGGGTCTCCAATATAACCAAGATCATCTAAATTGCAATCCGTGAGCACATCTCTGAAAGCTTGCATGTAGACTTGGGGCCTAGCGTTGCCACCCTCTTTTTCATGAGACCATAGTATCTCATTGAAATCTCCAATAATTGCCCATGGTAGATCAGCTTGGCCATTAAGTTCTCGTATTTTGTCCCAAGTTTTGTATTTGTCTTCCCAGCGGGGTTCTCCATAGATACCTGTCAGCCTCCAAATTCTCTCGGGATTCTCAATAATATGAACATCAATATATTTAGGCGCCGAGAAAATCTGTTGGACTTTAATCTCTTTTTTCCACATCATCATAACACCACCACTACACCCATCACTAGGGTTCACTATTTTAAAATCCATCTTCAATCTTCTTCTAAGACATTCAGCCGGATAGTTGTCCAAGTGTGTCTCCGACAAAAACAGCACATCGGGGTTGCTTCGCCTCTGGACATCCAGAAGCGATCGAACTGCCGGGTCATTCCCCAAACCCCGGCAGTTCACTCCTAATATCCTCATTGATCCCGGCGGTGCTCCTCGTGGGAGCCCGCCGATCTTGGGTTTTGGTTGGCCAATCTTTCTTCTTCTGTTCTCATTCTCTTCTGATCACGTATTGGATTTGGGCTAAGTGGCGCTTCTGGTTCAAATTGATTGACCATCTGCACAACTTTGCCAGCACTATCGGTCTGAATTATCCCCGTATCCGAGCTTGTATTTTCCATATGGACATCCCCGATCGGTTTACCCCGATCCATTGCAGCCTTTTTCTTTCCCAGCTCGGCCTCATCCTCAGACATGTTATCTTTTTCTTCCCCATCGGATTGATATACTTGGTCATGATCGGGGCGACCTTTGGCACCCCGACCAGAAGTAAAACCTCCGCGCCCAGAACCACGTCTACCACCTCTGCCACGAGTTGGTCTGCCCCCAGCCCGCAAGCTCCACATAGCGCGCAACTCTTTAAATACAAGCTTATCCTGCGAATGCATTCCATGTCCATGGTCCTTGAACTCGTGGCCTAGATGACCACATACCTGGCACCAGTTAGGTATATTCTCATATTTGACTAAGAACAATTCTCGTTTACTAGCTCTGATCATTGACACCACAATTTTCAGCGGCTTCCTCACATCCAGCCGAACCCTCACCCGATAAAAATTTCCTTCAAAGTCATTGGAGACACCTTCATTAGCGATCCAATCTCCCACTTTAGACGGAAGAGATTTAAGCATCGGCGCATATCCAACAGGCAAATCGTGAATTTGAATCCAGACATCGATGTGAAACAGCTCTATTGAGGAGGGTTTAGTGAAACCATCATAGGGCGCAATCAGCACTGGATTACCACGGAATTGCCAGGGTCCTCCATGCATCACCCTTTCCCAATCACCGAGGCAGGCGAATTGAAAAGTGTGAAGGTTATCCTCTAGGGTTTTTGTTTTAACCTCCTGCGCAAGGTCCCATGCCGATCTCATATTTTTATAGAACCAAAAGCTGGAATATTCACCCACCGTGAACACCCTGGCTATGGCCAGCCATCTTGTTACTTCCGCCGGCGGCGGCCCTTCATCCTCAAACACCACGTCATCCAGGTCCTCTTCCCGGATCCCCAGATTTTTCATCATTACCTCAATGTCTCCACTCTTCGGTCCTTTTGAATCCTCATCCATGGCCATGCTGTTGATATGAGGCATATATACCAAAACGAGAAACCACAAGGGTGTACTAGCCTGCATATATAGACGTAAATATACAAATTCCACTTCGATCGAACACAAATAATTTGTTACAAGTTGTATAATTGATGACTCAGTTCATCCTTGGACTAATTAGTCATGAATACATGACCAATATGACGAACATGACCAAATAGACAAACGCAAAGATTGGCGAGAATGCCCTAGGTGCAACCGATGGCTCCGTGCGGACGAACTGCTGCGGGGACCGCCCCTCGGCCTCGGGGACGAAGTTCCTACGGCGCAGCAGCATGTTGCCGCTCGCCATAGCCACACGCCCACCCATCTAGTCGTCGTTCTCCATGTCCTCGTCGTCGCTGCTAGCCGTGTCTTCGGAGTTGGAACTCGTTGCATCTTCGTCGTCCTCCGTGTCTTGGCCCTCGTGGTTCTCCTCGCCATCGTCATCCTCGGAACTCGCGGCCTCTTCGTCGTCCTCCGTGTCTGGAGGCGACAGAGCATGCACAACACCCTTGAAGAAGACGGCGACCTCGTCGTCGGTATCGCTATCACTGTCGCTGTCGGTGCCAGCGCCACCGTCACCGTCCGCGTCAGCATCGGAGACGGAATCGGAGTCGCCTCCCTGCGGCGTCACGTAGAAACAGAACTCCTCGTCCAGCAACACCGGGGTCTGGAGCACCACGCGGGGCTTCTCGGCCGACAGTGACGCCAGTAGAATGTCTCGCTTGCCGATCTCGACACGGGCGTCCACGGCACACTGGCCGACGGCAGCCGGGTTGACGAGGAAGGCCTCGTCGACCCAGATAGGCTCATCGGCCCTCGGGGTTAGCTTGTGCCCGCAATCGAAGCCCTGGGCCACCCAGCCCCAGCGGTATGCGGGCCGCTCCTGATCCATGGCGGCCATGCTTGATCAAAATCCTCGACGAGCAGGCAGCTGTTCTTTGCGCTCCTCGTGAAGAAGATTCCAATGGGCGAGCAATTGCTTTGTGCACGGTAATCCTAGTGCTTCCTTGGTTATATTGATTGGAGGACTTGATGCCGAGTCCGACTTCTACTCTAGAGACTCGAAAAGGTCCTTGACAGAGTGGATTAGGTTGACCTCGTGCCGTTTTGCTTTTTTTTTCCCGCCCGCGCAGAATGCTTTGCCTTTCTAGTCGAGGGACACTACTGTAGTCCGGACTTAGAGCAACTCTAGCGGATCCTGCATCCGCGCTCCCGCAAAAGGGCAGCAGCAGGGCCCAACAAACGCATTTTTCGGTGATGCGGGCGCCGTGACCGAGCAGATCCTGCATCCCCGAACGGCAATAAGGGATATTCCTCTTTGTCAGTCAGGACGCAGGATCTGCCCCCGTCACAGCGCCCACATCGGCCTGTAACAGGAACAAGATATGCAAATAGAAGGCTTTAGCTCCAAATTTACAACAATAGTTTGATACTAAAAGGTACGAAATAACATAGTTTACACAACAGTTTAATGCCTAGTTCAAAAACATCGCTAGGGAATCACCACTCCTAGCACACCACAAGATCAATGCAGCCAAAAAGAAATCAAGACGCGTTGGAGCGAGGGATGATCAAGGCTCAAGATCAAACACGGCGGAGGCATCACCGGCGTTGCCACCAGCCACCGGATCGTCACCAAAGCCACCGGTACCTCGTGGGCGTCAGCCATGTTGAGAGGCAGATGAGGCGTCGGAACCAAACGCGGACGAGCCACTGATGGATTCTTCGGCGCACGCGGCTTCCTCCGCGCGGGGGCCTTCTTCATCGGCGCCGGCGGAGGCGGGATGGGCGCACCCTCTGGCGGGGCAGCGACCTGTGGGGCTGCTGCCGAACCGCCACCCTGCACGACGACGTCGATGAGGACGTTGTCATGCCGCTTCGCCCGCGGAAGTGGGATGGGAAACGGCCACGCCGACAGCGGCTGCATCGGCGGGGGGAGGAGGGCGGGCGGTGGCATCCAACGGGGACGATTGGGGCGGCGTGCAGTCGATTCGGGTGGCCGGCGGCTGGGAGGGGTCCATGGTCGCGGTTGTGGGGCGCGGGGGCGGCGTACGTGGCCGTGGCGGGGAGATCAGCGGCGGAGGAAGCAACAACGGTGGGGAAGAAGGGAAAGCACGTGCTGATTTTTCCCTCCCGCCAACGAGCTACCACGGATGAAGGAACGCTCGGTTCGGCGCCCAAACCTGCTTCTCTGCGGGTTTGGCTCGCGGAAATGCGGATTCCGGCAAATTTTTATACGGGCCGCGCGCGGATGCGGTGTCTGGATGTTCTCCGGTTTCGACGGAAAACTGCATATCAGCCGTTATTATGCCGTTTCGGCGCGGATGAGGGATCTGCTAGAGTTGCTCTTATCAACCTCTGTTTGTGCCGACTTTCTGGGCAAACACACGCTTGAACCTACTCCCTCTGTTTCAAAATATAAAGTGTTTTAGGTTTGCTAAAATATATTATATTTGAAACCGAGGGAGTACTGCCTAGCTAGCTAAGTAGCAAACTAGTTTTTTTTTGTTTGTACCTCAGTCAAGTTAGGTCTGCTCGGCCAAATGCCTACCAAGGCTAGCTCATGTATCAAACAAATCATCCTAGTATAATAATACGAACAAACAGTGAATAGTTACAGAAAATTCAAAAGGCCGCCCATTTTTGGAAACTTCATGCAGGCGAACCAAACTTGTCTTCTTGTTTTTTTCCCTTTGAGCTCCATTTATAAGAAATTAGCAATTAATTAAAGGGAGTACAATAGTTGTTCACAGATTCATTTAGGAGTAACGTTATCGTCACAAATCATAAGATTTTGGTCTGTTTTGTTTAATAACCGTGTAACCCCACGCAACGGTGGTGTAATGGTCACTGGTAGAAAGAAGGTCTTTGGTCCAGCGCCCAAATTTTATTGGTCCCGGTTCGTTTTCATAATCGGGACCAATGCCAGGCACCGGTTCCGGTTCATGCCGTCTGGGCATTGGTCCCGGTTTATCTCTATGCATTGGTCCCGGTTCGTGGCATGAACCGGGACCAATGCCCCCGCGACGCACACGTGGCGCTCTGCGGGGCATTGGTCCCGGTTCATGTCACGAACCGGGACCAAAAACCCCGCGACGGTCAGCAGTCCGAAACAATTAATGTAAATTAATTTGGGGCAGATATTAATTCGAGGCAGAAATTAATTCGAGGTAGAAATTGAATTGATCAGTATTTTTGAAAAAATCTTCCACAAATTAATCAAGACAAAGATCTAAACTGAGACATTTTATTATTCGACCATAAATTTTTCCAAACAAAGATGCGACTTTACAAATTTTCCTAGTCGACAACACTTCCGCTGCCGCCGTCCTCCGAGCCGCTGGCTTCCTCGTCGTCGTCGGACAAAATCTCTACGATTTCGGCATTGTTCGGGAGACTGAGCTCCTCTGCGCGGCTAGCGGCGTCGATGGCGGTGTATATGGTCCGTCCAGGGATGGACCAGAACATCTCCAACCCTTCTCGGTTGCGGAGATCCGGGTGCACCACGCGCCCCTCCACGATGCGGTTGCCAAGCTTGGCCTTCCGCTCCTTCTTGAACAGCCGGGCCAGTACTCGCTGGCCGCCGCGTACCGGGGCAACGCCCTCATCCACGCGGGCATCTGGCGGCGACGCTCCGTGATGACGCACTCCATCTCGTATCCGCCGGGGACGAGGAGCGGAGCCACCGGCACACCCTCCTCGCTGATGCGAAATCGGGCGGGCACGGTCACGCACGGCGGCGCGAGGATGCCGTAGTACGCAAACATCGCCGCCTCGTAGTGGTTGAGCGTGGGCACCTCCATGGCGGCGTGGTGGAGATTGGAGAGGGAGGGGAGGCGAGACAACATCGCGGTGGAGAGGCGATGGCTAAAGGGGTGGGGTGTGGAGATCGACTGCAGAGAGGCCGAGGCGATGGCGAAAGCGAGCGCTGTGGCCTCATATTTATACACGGGGACGACGAAGAGACGGTGGGCATTGGTCCCGGTTAATGCCACGAACCGGAACCAAAGCCCTCCCGCGCGACATGTGGCTTCCCAGCAGCGCGCCCCCCACCAAGGTAATTGGTCCTGGGTCGTGCCATTAACCGGGACCAATGACCTGGGTGGGGGGCGCGCTGCTGGGCCGCCACGAGTCGCGCGGGAGGGGCTATGGTCCCGGTTCGTGGCATCAACCGGGACCAAAAACCCTCCCCTGGCTATATATAAGCCCAGCCCTTTGCCCACTAAATTTTGTTGGATTGTGTGTGAGGTGTGGGTGCTAGCTTTTTTTTCTTTGATTGCACACAAGGTGTTCGACGAAATGTCCGAGCCACACTTTAGTTCGCACAACACGGTATCCTCGGCTGAGGTTAGCAACCTTATCTTCTTTATCTGTAACTGATTTAAAAATATTGCATGTGTCCATGTAGGGTGGTCATTTTACTATTCACGATGTTATTGTAATGGTTAATTATTATGACGCGGATCGATGCAAGGATGGGATTGATGTATGGCGACCGACGCGATTCCGATTTTATTGCAGACCTGCATAAATTTATCGATTTGTCTAAGGCAAACAAAGTGGATAATTTTATGCCTTGTCCCTACGTCGACTATCGGAACGTGTGATAAGTTGCAAATGTATCTATAATTTTTGATGTTCCATGCTTAGTTTTATCCACTTTCTTGTGTTTTGTTCCAACTTTGGAGTACTTTTCATATGATTTCTTGGACTAACCTATTAACAAGAGCCACAGTGCCAGCTGCCTGTTTTCTGTTGTTTTTGGCTCCAGGAAAGTCAGAAAATGAATATTCTCGGAATTGGACGGGACAAAAGCCAAATTGCCTATTTTCCCGAAAGTTATCAAGTGCCAGAATACGAGACGGAGAGGGGCCAGAGGGCGGCCACACCACCTGGACGCGTGGCCAGGCCTGGCCCGCGCCAGGGGGTGGTGTGGCCAGCCCAGGCACCCCCTCGGCCTCCCCTTCGAACTATAAGATACCCTCGGGACGAAAACCCTAAGTGCCTGATCAAAAAATCCACGAAAGAGTCTATAGCCGCCGTTATCTCCAT
This sequence comes from Avena sativa, assembly GCA_916181665.1. Taxonomy (NCBI): domain Eukaryota; kingdom Viridiplantae; phylum Streptophyta; class Magnoliopsida; order Poales; family Poaceae; genus Avena; species Avena sativa. The sequence continues at coordinate 31,259,887 of OV702291.1, forward strand.
CCCTAGATCGGGAGGGATCTGAAGCTCTTCCCGGCTCCCTGCCGGAGAGGGGAATTCACCCTGGAGGCCTTCTTCATAACCATGCAAGACTTCGGTGTGATGCGTGAGTAGTTCATCCTTGGACTACGGATCCATGTAGTAGCTAGATAGTTGGTTCTCCTCCTTTGTGCTTTCATGTCTAGATCTTGTGAGCTCCGTTCATGATCAAGATCATCTATTTGTAATTCTGCATGTTGTGTTTGCGAGGATCCGATGGATATTGAGATGCTATTTCAGATTGATTATTGATTCTATCATGTCTTTGTTATTTGTGATCTTGCATGCTTTCCGTTGTTAGTAGCTATCCTGGCCAAGTAGATGCTAGCAACTCCAAGAGTTAGTACTTATGCTCGATAGTGGGTTCATGCCTCTGGTAACCTGGGGAAGTGACAGAAATCTCTAAGGTACTAGATGTGCTATTGCTACTAGGGAGAAAACAATAATCCTTTGTTCATAGAACAATCGTATTGTTTAGTTTACATGCAGTTCGTAAAGCAATAATCTGTTGCTTGCAACTTAATACTGGAGGGGGTTCGGATGATAACCTGAAGGTGGATTATTAGTCATAGATGCAGTTGGATGGCGGTCTATGTATAATGTTGTAATTCCCAATCAAGTCTCAAAGGAGTCAAGATGATTAGTATATGCATGTATTGCTTTCTCGATGTTTGTCAATTGCCCCGCTGTAATTTGTTCACCCAGCATGTTATCTATCTAAGGAGAGCCAACTCTAGTGAACTATGGATCCCGGTCCTTTACTTTACATACAATCTACAATCTTTTACTGCTTTGTGTTTACTTTCCGCAAACTATTACTTCTTTCCATTCGATATGTTTAATCCTTTATTTTCCACAAAACACGGTGAGATTGACAACCTCATCGCAAGTTGGGGACAAAGTTCTGTGGTTGTGTTGTGCAGGTCTCCACGTTGCTACTAGAACCGGTAGTGCGCCCTGTCAAAGCTCAGCTAGTAACACCTTTGGGGTGTTTCCTTGCTCCTACTGGTTCGATTAAACCTTGGTTTCATAATGAGGGAAACTTGCTGCTGTGCTCATCATACCTTCCTCTTGGGGTTCCCAACGAGCTCTACATCAACACCGCCATAACCAATCTCTTTACTTTGTTATTTTTGTTTTGCTTAGTTTGCTTGTTTCTTTATTCAAAAACACAAAAAAATTAGTTTTACTAGTTTGCTTTCTTATTTGAAAAGCACAAAAAAATTTAGTTCCTATCTTGATTTGCCATTATGTCTAGCCTTGCTCCAGTCACTATGTCACCTGAGGAAATGATTTTCACTTTTAAACAAGGAATTGAGGAAAGTTTTAAGGAAGCTTGGTCTAAAATCTCTGATTTACATGAAAAAACTGAGCCTAAAATGACTCAAAGCTTATTCCTTAGCAGTTTTTACCTTGGGATTACTCTTTGCTATAGATATGCTTTAGATGCTGTTGTGGGTGGAGATTTTCTCCAATGTAATGAGGATGATGGGATTAATGCTATAAACAAATTGATCCTCACTTACAACATGCCTAGCCAAACTGATATTTCTTTTGCAAAAATATTTGCTAGGTTGAACACTCTTGAGACTAGCACTACTAGCTTAGAAAATTGCTATAATACGCTTAGGGAGCATCACAATTATGTTCCAATAAATTCTAAACCATCAAAGTGGCTCCCTACAGTAAATATTGAGATAAACACTGAAACTTTTCAAGCTCGCTGTGATATCATGTCTGAATTTTGCCTTATGCCGAAAGATATTTATAAATCTCTGAATACTTGGGGGCTTACGGAAGGAGGAAAAGAAATATCTGTTGCTAATAATACTACCATATTACCTCTTGAAATAGCTGAAAGAGTGTTTACAAAGATCCTTGGGAAAATGATTTCTACTGATTATCTTGTTATTGAATGTGCAGGAAAAGGACAAATCACACTTGGAAGGTCCATATTAGAACTTCTTGGAGCAATAATAGATGTGGGAAAGGAGACCATGCACCTTTCTTCTCCACCAAACAATTATATTTTCCCCAAGGTTAAGAATAAAAGTAAGAGAGGTAAGGGCAAGAAATTTGGTTTTAATGCTTCTTCATTTGAGAACACTTGATTCTTTCTTGCTTCGTATGCCTAACTTAAAGGCGTTAAGGAAAAGTACTTATTGGGAGATAACCCAAAAGTTTTAGATGAGTCTTGGAAGTTATTACTTCAGTAATAACCGCTCCTTATCCTTTTTATTTGCTTTTTGTGCCAAGAGTAACCTCTAATAAGAGAGAAGTAATGATTGGAAAAGTTGCTGTCCCAAAACAGATTTATGTTCTTCACTGTAAAAATTCGTGTAAAATATCCAAACGTTCTTTTGAGGCGTGAATTTTTGTGCTTATGTACTAGGTTGTTATCTAACTTTCGTTAGTTCAACACTTTTTGATTTCAGCAACATAAGATCTTTGAAAAAATTCGTCTTTACCTGCTGGTCTGTTTTGAAAGATTTCTGCCATTTTCTGCATTTGCTTCTTGTTGGTTCCTTTTTTAGTTCTTTTGGGGAATTGAGATTTTTGAGGGAAGTACTAAAGTAACTAGTTTTCTAATGGAAGTTTATTTGGTGTTATAACTAAACCTTAAGACTTATTTATCTTGAGTGCACTAATGTTGCTAATAAAGATTGTGTGAAGTTTTGTATGAAGGAAAATTTTCAGGTGTATGGTAGGAATGAGTAATGAGATGAAGAATGGACTAAAGCTCAAGCTTGGGGATGCCACGCGTGTCACCCCAAGAAATATCCAAGAAGTACAAGCGTCAAAGCTTGGGCATCCCCTTCTTCATCAATAAAAATCCCAAGTTTCTTCCAAACACTTCATTTTTATTGTTTCATGCACAGTTGTGTTGTTCTTAAAGCATCTTCTTTTTCGTTTTCATTTTGGTTTTTCGTTTGCTTGGTTTTCTTAGTTTTCTGAATAAATTGGTTGGACCCCCTCTTTCATACATTGGTTTGCAAATAGTTTGGTTTGGTTTGGAAAAGAGTAGGAAAGTTCATACTTATGTGGTAAAAAGAGCTTGTTTTTGAGTGTGGCCTATGCTTTGTCATGCCATGCTCGATATTGTTTTGGCTTTATGCTTAGTATTCTTTGCTGTAGCATGAATTTTTATAAACAATTGAGATTGCTTAATGTGCCTTGATGAATCATGCGTTGTTTTAGCATATTAAAGCATAGTATAGTGGTATTCTCCTTTGATGCTTTATTTGGGTTGACTTGGCGCATGCTCACACCATGTTATGACTATCTCAAGTCACCATAGCCTTTATGATCCTTTAGTTTTCAACTTGTAGTATCACTTTACGCTTTGATCAATGATGTTTTGTCGCTCTGCATGATTATGGCCATTATTGCTCTCTTAGTTTGTCGCTCCCAGTCTTTTGCTAGCCTCCACCACCAGGTATGAGTTCCACTCATGCATCCAACTCCCTAAACCAAGTTATTCCAAAGAGTCCACCATACCTACCTACTAGCTTATGCTATTCCAAGTATATTCATGCTTTTGTTTATCTTCCAAATTAAACTTGTTATGAGAAAACTAGTGATTAAAGCTCTCACAAACTTGATGGCACACTTCACCTTTTTGCATCTAATAAACTTGAACCATTGGGTCCTTCTTTGTTGCGTATATGCTTGCGCTTTATAAGTTGAAATTAGCAGAACCATGCTTTCATGGGGAACGCTTTCAACATTGCACTTGTACTTTGTACCCTGTTGATATCATGTTCTTTTGCTTACGGATCCCGACGATGTGAAATAAAAATGGAACTTGTAAGATCATGGAATTTGTATGTGTGTTAGAGAAACGCCTGGGCCGCTAGCCTAAGCCATGCCTAATCATGGTGGAAACTTGCAGCATCACCATAATGAGCACTCTATGAAGCATCCTCAATAAAAACCTATGCAAATAGCAAATAAAAAGATCACTGAGATGCTCATTGTCTGCTTGCCTTGTCATTTGGATTATGGGAAAGCTCCCGTATCATGTGCAAGGGGTACCCCGTTGGCGGTTTTTAATGATACACATGTACTTACAATGACAAGAGCTTACTCGTGACTGAAGTTGAGTAGCATGAGGATCGGTCTTTGTAAGTAAGGGGCATGAGATTTCGGTTTATAACTTGTCAAACATATCCTCTTAGTTGTGTCACTTTAACCTTAATCACCTTAAAGATGCTTATGATAGGGGGAATGAGAGCTGAAAGCTATAAGTACCATAATTTTTGGAAGCTCTTTATGAGACTTGAATCCCTGCTTCCTTTTAAAAAAGGGCCTTTCTTCCACCATTATATTGAGTCTCCACCTTCTACCTTTATGCACCTACTTTGAGAGAATGGTGGCCATTCTTAGTTCTATGTGCATTGTCGCAAGACTAGTTGATTGATGCATACTTTGATATTGCTTGTTTTAAACTATTATATCTAGTCACTCTTATGAACTTTGAAGGTGTCCTATGCATTTATATTTGCTACTCTATTGAGGGACAAGTTGAATACTATTATGCTATGTTTTCTTTATGTGAAACAAACAAACATCTTGCAAAGCATTGTTGTTCATGAATCTTTTGTTTGTGCCTTTTCATGTTGCATCATAGTTTCTTTGTCTTATTGCTAGAACTTTGTCTTTCATGTTATGATTGAAGTACTATGATCCCATCTTTGAATGTTTTACAAATACTTTGATCAAGTCTTTGATGGTGCATGTCACCTCAAAAATTATTCTTTCTTTTTATCACTTACCTACTCCAGGACGAGCAGGAGTTAAGCTTGGGGATGATACATTGCAAATGTATCTATAATTTTTGATGTTCCATGCTTGGTTTTATCCACTTTCTTGTGTTTTGTTCCAACTTTGGAGTACTTTTCATATGATTTCTTGTACTAACCTATTAACAAGAGCCACAGTGATAACTGCCTGTTTTCTGCTGTTTTCGGTTCTAGGAAAGTCAGCAAATGAATATTCTCGGAATTGGACGGGACAAAATCCAAAGTGCCTATTTTTCCAGAAGTCATTGTTCGGCCCGCAGCATAGAAAACAAAAAAAATCCTACGGTGTGAACTACACGCCAAGATCAATTTACTAGGTACAGAGCAACGGGTGGACATACATCCATGGAGAACTTACCCTCGAAGACAACAAGCTTTGTTAACGAGTAGGAACTCGTGGTTGATGTAGTCGTACACTTGCTGATCTCAAGATCGTGAGGAAGTCCGAGCTCCGCAACTCAGCAGCGCATCCGCACTTACACACACATTCAAGCCACCGGACAACCTCCACCTCCTCGCTCCAGCGATCCAGCGGAAGAAGCAACTCCTTCCAGACGAAATTCCACCATGAACATGTATCTCGCTAATCCGAGACCATGGGGGAATAATTCTAGAGGGGGAGAGAGATCCTTTACAAGGAGGTGTGAGGATGAAGGAGGGAATGGGTGGCCTTTTATAGGAGGAGGGGGGTGCCCCCTCTCTCCATGGCCGGCGCATGGGGGGGTGACCCCTCACCTCCCCCATTCATGTGGTGGTAACTCCTCCACATTAAAATGCCTCTTCACATTCCCTTTTAAAGTCTCCACTTTAAATGCATTAAGTTTCTCCAAATTTAATGCTCTCTCATTTAATAAAACTCTTTTATTAAATTTATTCAGAATTTTGTTAATTACTTTAATTAACAAACATTCACATATATCCCCTTGTAATATTTCAATATCACATGCAGAACCACCTTCTGCAATTTCACCCGAAACAATTTCCGGTTTCTATTGAAACAATTCCTACACTTTGCAATTCTTTCGTCTCAAACATATGTGCTCCAAAATGGTGTCCGGTAACTCTTAAGTGTGCCACCCTATGGTTCGCGAATAATGCAGACATGATCGAGACCCTTCTCCGATCAATAATCAGCAGCGGGACCTGGAGATCCGTACTGACTCCTACACATTCAACGATGACTCTTGTGATCGTGAGAACCTTTAACGCTTGTAACTAAATCCCTTTGTCTCTCGATATATTACATGTCCGAGATTCGATCATCGGTATCTCCATACCTAGTTTGATCTCGTTACCGACATGCACTCTTTTCTTGTTCCCGTGATATAACATTCTAGTGATCACATCACTTGCTTGCAAGCTATCCTAATGTGATATCACCGAGAGGGCCCAGAGTATATCTATCCATCATCTGGATTTACAAATTCCACTCTTGATCCATGAGCCTCAACATAACACCTTCGTAGCACTGAACCCGTCTTTATAGTCACCCTGTTACGGTGTGACGTTTTGATGTTATCAAGATACTCTTCCGGTGTTAGCAATTAACATGATCTCATGGTCTAAGGATAAAGATTACCTCGTATGATGTTATAGCAATATAAACACAATGACTTGATCGTAATGCTATACTTCGGATGAATGTTCATCACATCATTCCACCAATGGTGTGACCTTGTTATTAACAACATCCAATGTCCATGATCAGGAAACCTTGATCATCCTGTTAATCAACAAGCTAGTCTATAAGAGAGGCATGACTAGGAACCCTTTTTGTTTATTAAACACACATGTATTGATGTTTCCTATCAATACAATTATAGCATGTAAAATAAACATCTATCATATACAAGGAATACATAATAACAACTTTATTATTGCCTCTTAGGGCATATTTCCTTCAGTCTCCCACTTGCACTAGAGACAATAATCTAGTTCACATAGTGATAAACCTAACACCCATGGAGTTCTGGTGTTGATCATGTTTTGCCCTAGGGAGTACTTTAGTCAATGGATCTGCTACATTCAGGTCCGTGTGCACTTTACAAATCTTTATATCTCCATCCTTGACATGCTCGCGGATGGAGTGAAACCGGCGCTTAATATGCTTGGAATTCTTGTGAGACCTTGGTTCCTTTGTGTTAGCCATGGCTCCATTGTTGTCACAATAGATCACCATCGGGTCCAACGCACTGGGAACCACACCCAGTTCCGTAATGAACTCTTTCATCCAAACTGCTTCCTGCGCCGCTTCTGAAGCAGCAACATATTCCGCCTCCGTTGTTGATCCAGCCACCACAGGTTGTTTGGAACTCCTCCAACTAACTGCTGCTCCGTTCAAGAGAAATACGTATCCAGATTGAGACTTAGAGTCATCCGGATCAGTGTCAAAGCTAGCATCGACATAACACTTAGCGACTAGCTCTTCTTCACCTCCATATATGAGAAACATATCCTTAGTTCTTCTCAAGTACTTGAGGATGTTCTTTACCGCTATCCAGTGTTTCGAACCTGGATCAGATTGGTACCTACTAGTCAAACTAATAGCATGTGCCACATCCGGTCTTGTACATAGCATGACATACATTATAGAGCCTATGGCTGAGGCATAGGGGATCCTATCCATTATCTCTCTTTCTTCCGCCGTAGCCAGACTTTGAGTCTTACTCAATGTCTTACCTTGCCACATAGGTAAGAACCCCTTCTTACTTCCGTCCATATTAAACTTCTTTAATATCTTATCAAGGTATGTACTCTACGATAGCCCAATTAGGCGTCTTGATCTATCTCTATAGATTTTAATGCCTAATATATATGAAGCTTCACCAAGGTCTTTCATCGAAAATTTGCTGTTTAGATAACTTTTAACACTGTTTAAAAGATCTAAATCATTTCCAATCAAAAATATGTCATCCCCATATAATATCAGAAATGCCACATTGCTCCCACTCACTTTCTTGTAAATACAAGCCTCTCCATAAGTTTGGACAAATCCAAACTCTTTGATCACCTCATCAAAGCGGAGATTCCAACTCCGTGATGCTTGCTTCAGTCCGTAGATGGATCGCTGAAGTTTGCACACCTTATTAGCATCCTTAGGATCGACAAAACCCTTAGGTTGTATCATATACAACTCTTCTTCAATCTTACCATTGAGGAACGCAGTTTTGATATCCATCTGCCATATTTCATAATTGAAATATGCAGCAATTGCTAACATAATCCTAACCGACTTAAGCATCACTACGGGAGAGAATGTCTCATCGTAGTCAACTGCTTGAATTTGTCGAAACCCCTTTGCGACAAGTCGAGCCTTATAGATGGTCACATTACCATCAACATTAGTTTTTCTTTTGAAAATCCATTTATTCTCAACGGCCTTTCGGTCGTGAGGTAAGTCCACCAAGTTCCAAACTTTGTTTCTCGTACATGGATTCCATCTCGGATTTCATGGCTTCTAGCCATTTGTTGGAATCCGGGCTCATCATCGCTTCTTCATATGTCACAGGGTCATCCATTTCATCAATCATGAAATTCATAACAGGATTGCCGTACAGTTCAGGAGCTGCACGTGTCCTGCTTGACCTGCGAGGTTCGGTAGTGTCCTCTTTCGGAGTTTCATGATCAATATCATTATCTCTCTCTTCATTAGGTGAAGCCAACTCCGAAACAACTTCCGGTACTGCGCCACTCGCCATTCCATGAAGAGAAGGTCCAATAACCTCTTCGAGTTCTACCTTCCGACTACTCACACTTTTCGCGAGAAACTCCTTCTCAAGAAAGGATCCATTCTTGGCAACAAAGACCTTGCCCTCGGATCTGTGATAGAAGGTATACCCAATCGTTTCCTTAGGGTATCCTATGAAGACGCATTTTTCCACTTTGGGTTCGAGTTTATCCGGTTGAAGTTTCTTCACATAAACATCGCATCCCCAAACTTTAAGAAATGACAGCTTAGGTTTGTTTCCAAACCATAATTCATACGGTGTCTTTTCAACGCATTTAGATGGTGCCCTATTTAAAGTGAATGTAGCGGTTTCCAGTGCATAACCCCAAAATGACAGTGGCAAGTCAGTCAGAGACATCATAGATCGAACCATATCCAATAAAGTACGATTACGACGTTCTGACACACCATTACATTGTGGTGTTCCGGCAGGCGTGAGTTGTGAAACTATTCCACAGTCTTCCATATGTGTGCTAAACTCGTAACTAAGATACTCTCCTCCACGGTCGGACCACAGAAATTTGATCTTTCTATTAGGATGATTTTCCACTTCATTCTGAAATTCTTTAAACTTTTCTAAAGTTTCAGACTTGTGTTTCATCAAATAGATATACCCATATCTACTCAAATCATCCGTGAAAGTAACAAAATAACGATATCCACCTCGCGCCGACACACTCATTGGTCCAATAACATCAGTATGTATGATTTCCAATAGATCTGTCGCCCGTTCCATTGAACCGGAAAACGGCGTTCTAGTCATCTTGCCCATAAGGCATGGCTCACATGTATCAAATGATTCAAAATCAAGTGATTCCAAAAGTCCATCAGAATGGAGTTTCTTCATGCGTTTAACGCCAATATGACCTAGACGGTAGTGCCACATATATGTAGATATATCATTATCAAGTTTAATCCTTTTAGCATCAACATTATGAATATGTGTAATACTACTATCGAGATCCAACAGAAATAAACCATTCAACATAGGTGCATGACCATAAAAGATATTATTCATATAAATCGAACAACCATTGTTTTCAGACTTAAATGAATAATCACTTTGCATCAAACACGATCTGGATACAATGTTCATGCTCAGTGCAAGCACCAAATAACAATTATTTAGGTTTATAACTAATCCCGATGGCATATGGAGAGGCAGCGTTCCGACGGCGATCACATCAACTCTTGATCCATTGCCGACCCGCATCGAGACCTCATCCCTTGCTAGTTGTCGCTTGTTCCGCAACCCCTGAACCGAGTTACATATATTAGCAACCGATCCCGTATCAAATACCCAGGTGCTACTGCGAGTACTAGTCAAGTACACATCAATAACATGTATATCACATATACCTTTGTTTGCCTTGCCGGACTTCTTGTCCGCCAAATACTTGGGGCAGTTGCGCTTCCAATGGCCAGTCCCCTTGCAATAGTAGCACTCGGTGTCAGACTTAGGGCCAGCTCGGGGTTTCTTTTCAGGCGTGGCAACAGACTTGCCACCCTTCTTTCCCTTGTGCTTGCCTTTCTTGTCCTTCTTGAAACCGGTGGTCCTATTGATCATCAACACTTGATGTTCTTTCCTAATCTCCAGTTCTGCAGTCTTAAGCATTGACAGAAGCTCGGGAAGAGACTTCTTCGTGCCCTGCATATTATAGTTCATCACGAAGCTCTTGTAGCTAGGTTGTAGAGATTGGAGAACACGATGTATGCCTAGGTCAATGGGAATCATTATTCCCAAGGACACAAGCTTATCGGCGTACCCAGACATTTTGAGTACGTGCTCACTAACGGAGCTGTTTTCCTCCATCATGCAGATAAAGAACTTTTCTGTAGCATTATAACTCTCTACGGCAGCATGGGTATCGAAAATCATTTTCAATTCACCCATGGTATCAAAGGCATTGCCATTTTCGAAACGCTTTCGAAGTTTTGGCTCTAGCCCATACAGTATGCCGCAATGAACTAAGTTGTGGTCCTCCTGACGAGTTATATAGATGTTCTTTTCCTCGTCAGGGGCATCAGGAGCTGGTGGGGGGCCTTGCGGAGCATCTAGCACATATTGCTTTTGTGCAGCAGTGAGTAGAATCCTCAAATTCATAGCCCAGTTGGTGAAGTTACTACCATTCGCAGCAAGTTTCTCTTTCTCCATGAACACATTGAAATTAAAAGCAGGTGGTGCCATCTACAACAGAATTTGTAAAGTATATTTAGACTAAGTTTATGATAGATTGAGTTCAACTAATCCAAATTACTAATGAACTCCCACTCAAAAACGACATCCCTCGTGTCCTTTTGGTGATTACATGAACCAAATCCACTACACCAAGTCCGATCATCACGTGAGTCGGTGTATCTTCAAAGGCGAGCATCTATATGGGCATCATATCAACTATATGACTCATGCTTAACCTTTCGGTCCGTGTTCCAAGGCCATGTCTGTACATGCTAGGCTCGTCAAGTAAGAACCTTAGTATTTGCGTGTGTAAAACTTTCTTACACCCGTTGTATGAAAGCGTAGAGTTGAAAACACCCGATCATCACGTGATGCCTCAAAACACGATCCACAAAACGGTGCATACTTAAGGAAGAACACATTTTATCTTGATATCTAAATGAGGGATCATCTTATAATGCTACCAAACGCGCCAAACTAGCAATATAAGATGCTAACATCTAATGTGTGAAGTGAGGTGATATGGTTCATGCATTTGATCTCTATCATTTGCATCGTGGTATGATCTCTATCATTCCTTTGTGTGTAAGGCCAAGGTCTATGGAACTTACACGTTAAGTGAGTTGTAAGAGTATCTATTATACATCTACTTACAACAATACCATATCAAAACACTAGCCCAGCAACGATCTAAACTAGACGCCTCTAATTTATCAATTGCAAGTTTTACGTGGCTTAGGGCTTTCAGAGATAGAACCTGTCTAACCTATGAACATGAACCACAACGAGGATAACCAAGTTATTAGCAACTCGTTGTAAATCAGATATTGACTATAGTAGGAGAGACAGACACCCGCCAGCCACTTATGCAAAACAAGTTGCATGTCAGTCGTGGAACCGGTCTCATGTGCGATGACATGTAAGGTTGGTCCGGGCCGCTTCATCCCACTATGCCACCAATATGCAAAGCACATAGAAGATGCAATAACATGATCATCATTGCCCACATATAAACATATGTGTACTACCCGTGCAAAGCACCTACGCATAGATCAGGCTCTGATACCACTGTTGGGTCTGCAGCATAGAAAACAAAAAAAATCGTACGGTGTGAACTACACGCCAAGATCTATCTACTACGTACAGAGCAACGGGTGGGCATACATCCATGGAGAACTTACCCTCGAAGACAACGAGCTTTGTTAACGAGTAGGAACTCGTGGTTGATGTAGTCGTACACTTGCCGATCTCAAGATCGCGGGGAAGTCCGAGCGCCGCAACTCAACAGCGCATCCGCACTCGCAGACACATTCAAGCCACCGGACAACCTCCACCTCCTCGCTCCAGCGATCCAGCGGAAGCAGCAACTCCTTCCAGACGAAATGCCACCGGGAACATGTATCTCGCTAATCCGAGACCATGGGGGAATAATTCTAGAGGGGAGAGAGATCCTTCACAAGGAGGTGTGAGGATGAAGGAGGGAATCGGTGGCCTTTTATAGGAGGAGGGGGTGCCCCCTCTCTCCATGGTCGGCGCATGGGGGGGTGACCCCTCACCTCCCCCATTCATGTGGTGGTAACTCCTCCACATTAAAATTCCTCTTCACATTTCCTTTTAAAGTCTCCACTTTAAATGCATTAAGTTTCTCCAAATTTAATGCTCTCTCATTTAATAAAACTCTTTTATTAAATTTATTAAGAATTTTGTTAATTACTTTAATTAACAAACATTCACATATAGCCCCTTGTAATATTTCAATATCACATGCAGAACCACCTTCTGCATTTCACCCGAAACAATTTCCGGTTTCTATTGAAACAATTCCTGCGCTTTGCAATTCTTTCGTCTGAAACATATGTGCTCCAAAATGGTGTCCGGTAACTCTTAAGTGTGCCACCCTACGGTTCGCGAATAATGCAGACATGATCGAGACCCTTCTATGATCAATAATCAGCAGCGGGACCTGGAGATCCGTACTGACTCCTACACATTCAACGATGACTCCTGTGATCGTGAGAACCTTTAACGCTTGTAACTAAATCCCTTTGTCTCTCGATATATTACATGTCCGAGATTCGATCATCGGTATCTCCATACCTAGTTTGATCTCGTTACCGACATGCACTCTTTTCTCGTTCCCGTGATATAACATTCTAGTGATCACATCACTTGCTTGCAAGCTATCCTAATGTGATATCACCGAGAGGGCCTAGAGTATATCTATCCGTCATCTGGATTGACCAATTCCACTCTTGATCCATGAGCCTCAACATAACACCTTCGTAGCACTGAACCCGTCTTTATAGTCACCCTGTTACGGTGTGACGTTTTGATGTTATCAAGATACTCTTCCGGTGTTAGCAACTAACATGATCTCATGGTCTAAGGATAAAGATTACTTTGTATGATGTTATAGCAATATAAACACAATGACTTGATCGTAATGCTATACTTCGGATGAATGTTCATCACATCATTCCACCAATGGTGTGACCTTGTTATTAACAACATCCAATGTCCATGATCAGGAAACCTTGATCATCCTGTTAATCAACAAGCTAGTCTATAAGAGAGGCATGACTAGGAACCCTTTTTGTTTATTAAACACACATGTATTGATGTTTCCTATCAATACAATTATAGCATGTAAAATAAACATCTATCATATACAAGGAATACATAATAACAACTTTATTATTGCCTCTCAGGGCATATTTCCTTCAGTCATCAAGTGCCAGAATACGAGACGGAGAGGGGCCAGAGGGCAGCCACACCACCTGGCCGCACGGCCAGGGTTGGCCCGCGCCGGGGGGTGGTGTGGCCAGCCCAGGCACCCCCTCGGTCTCCCCTTCCAACTATAAGATGCCCTCAGGACAAAAACCCTAAGTGCCCAATCAAAAAATCCACGAAAGAGTCTGTAGCCTCCGTCATCTCCATCCCTACATCGGGAGGGATCTGAAGCTCTTCCTGGCTCCCTCCCGGAGAGGGGAATTCACCCTGGAGGCCTTCTTCATCACCATGTAAGCCTCCAGTGTGATGCTTGAGTAGTTCATCCTTGGACTACAGATCCATGTAGTAGCTAGATGGATGGTTCTCCTCCTTTGTGCTTTCATTTCTAGACCTTGTGAGCTCCATTCATGATCAAGATCATCTATTTACAATTCTGCATGTTGTGTTTGCGGATCTATTTACAATTCTGCATGTTGTGTTTGCGGGGATCTGATGGATATTGAGATGCTATTTTAGATTGATTATTGATTCTATCATGTCTTTGTTATTTGTGATCTTGCATGCTTTCCGTTGTTAGTAGCTATCTTGGCCAAGTAGATGCTAGCAACTCCAAGAGTTAGTACTTATGCTTGATAGTGGTTTCATGCCTCTGGTAATCTGGGGAAGTGACAGAAATCTCTAAGGTACTAGATGTGTTGTTGCTACTAGGGAGAAAACAACAATCCTTTGTTCATAGAACAATCGTATTGTTTACTTTACATGCAATTCGTAAAGCAATAATTTGTTGCTTGCAACTTAATACTGGAGGGGGTTCGGATGATAACCTGAAGGTGGATTATTAGTCATAGATGCAGTTGGATGGCGGTCTATGTATAATGTTGTAATGATAATCAAGTCTCAAAGGATTCAAGATGATTAGTATATGCATGTATTGCTTTCTCGATGTTTGTCAATTGCCCCGCTGTAATTTGTTCATCCAACATGTTATCTATCTAAGGAGAGCCACCTCTAGTGAACTATGGATCCCGATCCTTTACTTTACATACAATCTACAATCTTTCACTGCTTTGTGTTTACTTTCTGCAAACTATTAGTTCTTTCCATTCTATACATTTAATCCTTTGTTTTCCGCAAAACACGGTGAGATTGACAACCTCATCGCAAGTTGGGGACAAAGTTCTGTGGTTGTGTTGTGCAGGGCTCCACGTTGCTACTAGCACCGGTAGTGCGCCCTGCCAAAGCTCAGCTAGTAACACCTTTGGGGTGTTTCCTTGCTCCTACTGGTTCGATTAAACCTTGGTTTCATACTGAGGGAAACTTGCTGTTGTGCTCATCATACCTTCCTCTTGGGGTTCCCAACGAGCTCTACATCAACACCGCCATCAAGCATTTTTCTGGGCGCCGTGCAATGAGCCATCAACGTGGCGGAGCACTCTGCCCCGAGAATCCTTCAAAGCCATCTGCTTCGGAGAGGTTTCATGCCCGGATATTATTGTTGGGCCATGCACGGAGAAAGAGGGGCTAGGCTGGAAGAAAATGAAGAAGAGGAGGATGATGACAGCTATCCTATGTCCCCTGAAGAATACGGTGATACTGCAATGGAAGACAATGAAGAAGAGGGAGGCGGCAATGAAGAAGAACAACGGGCATCGGATGAGCCCGCTGATGGTCTTGGTCGGGTCATTTCTAATGCAAAGCAACAATGTGATACAGAAAGGGAGAAGCTTAAGTTGGAGGCCATGCAAAAGGATCACAAAATGTTGTTGTACCCAAATTGCGAAGATGGCAGCACAAAGCTCGGTACCACACTTGAACTGCTGAAATGGAAGGCAGAGACTGGCTTATCTGACAAGGGATTTGAGAAGTTACTGAAAATAATGAAGCCGAAGCTTCCAAAGGATAACGAGCTGCCCGAGACAACGTAATAAGAAAAGAAGACTATTTGCCCTCTAGGATTAGATGTGGAGAAGATACATGCATGCATTAATGACTACATCCTGTACCGCGGTGAGAAGTACGAGAATATGGATAAATGCCCGGTATGCACTGCATGTCGATACAAGATCATACAAGATGACCCTAGTGATGTTGAGGGCGATGACGAGCCCCCCAGGAAGAGGGTTCCTGCTAAGGTTATGTGGTATGCTCCTATAATACCATGGTTGAAACGTCTGTTTAGAAATAAAGAGCATGCCAGGTTGTTGTGATGGCACAAAGAAGAGCATAAGAAAGACGGGAAACTGAGACACCCCACCGATGGGTCGCAGTGGAGAAGCATCGAGAGAAAGTACTCGAACTTTGCAGGTGACGCGAGGAACTTATGGTTTGGTCTAAGTACAGAAGGCATGAATCCTTTTGGGGAGCAGATCTGTAGTCACAGCACCTGGCCAGTGACTCTATGTATCTACAACCTTCCTCCTTGGTTGTGCATGAAGCGGAAGTTCATTATGATGCTAGTGCTCATCCAAGGATCGAAGCAACCCGACAATGACATTGATGTGTATTTAAGACCATTAGTCAATGAACTTTTGCAGTTGTGGGCAGAACCAGGTGTAAAGGTGTGGGATGAGCACAAACAGGAGCCATTTGACCTACGAGTGTTGTTGTTCGTAACCATCAATGATTGGCCTGCTCTTAGTAACATTTCAGGACAGTCAAACAAGGGATACAATGAATGCACGCACTATTTAGATAAGACTAAAGGTACATATTTGGATAAATGTAAGAAGGTTGTGTACCTGGGTTGTCATAAATTTCTTCCGACCAATCATCAAGTAAGAAAGAAAGGCAAGCATTTCAACGGTGAGGCAGATTACCGGAAGAAGCCTAAGCTCCCTAAAGGTGCTGATGTATTTGGTATGGTGAAGGACCTAGAAGTAATCTTTGGAAAGGGTCCTGGCGGTCAATCTGTTCCGAAAGACCCCATTACCAGACACATGGCCATGTGGAAAAAGAAATTTATATTTTGGGAGCTTGAGTATTGGAAAGACCTAGAGGTCCGTTCTTCAATCGACGTGATGCACGTGACGAAGAATCTTTGCGTGAACCTGCTAGGCTTCCTGGGTGTGTATGGGAAGACAAAAGATACACCAGAAGCAAGGGAGGACCAGCAATGTATCAAAGACCCATACAACAAGCATACTGATAAAGGACGTGAATACTTATGCAGCTACGCTCTTACCAAAGCAGAGAAGGAAATCTTTTTTGAAGTCCTTTACAGTATCAAGGTCTCGGCTGGCTTCTCGTCAAATATAAAGGGAATAATAAATATGGCAGAGAAAAAATTTCAGAACATGAAGCCTCATGATTACCACATGATTATGACACAGTTGCTTCCGGTTGCATTGAGGGGGCTTCTACCAGAAAATGTTCGATTAGACATTGTGAAGCTATGTGCATTCCTCAATGCAATATCTCAGAAGGTAATCGATCTAGAAATTATGGAAAGGCTACAGAAGGATGTGGTCTAATGTCTTGTCAATTTTGAGTTGGTGTTCCCCCCGTCCTTCTTCAATATTATGACACATCTCTTAGTTCACCTAGTCGAAGAGATTTCCATTCTTGGTCCTGTATTTCTGCACAATATGTTCCCCTTTGAGAGGTTCATGGGAGTCTTAAATAAATATGTTCGTAACCGTGCTAGGCCAGAAGGAAGCATCTCCAAGGGCTATGGAACAGAGGAGGTCATTGGGTTCTGTGTAGACTTTCTTCCTGACCTTAAGCCGATTGGTGTTCCTGAATCACGGTATAAGGGGAGACTGAGTGGAAAAGGAACGCTAGGAAAGAAAGCAATGATATTTAGGGACGGACATTCTTTGAATCAAGCACACTACATAGTTCTACAAAGTTCTACCTTCGTGGCTCTGTATATCGAGGAACACATGAATGTTGTACGCTCCAAGTTCCCAGGGAAGGATGACTACTGGATTAAAGAAAATCACATGGAGACTTTCGGCACTTGGTTGCAATTACATCTCATGAATGACACCACTATTGGAGATGAGCTCTACTTGTTGGCCACGACACCATCTGCGACCGTATTGACTTTCCAAGGGTACGAGCTAAATGGGAATACATTTTACACGATTGCCCAAGATAAAAAGAGCACCAACCAAAACAGTGGTGTCGCTTTGATGCAACATGCGAGAATGGGAAAAAGGACACATACTATGCTTACATAGAGGAGATATGGGAACTTGACTATGGACCTACTTTTAAGGTCCCTTTGTTTCGGTGCAGTTGGATCAACATGAATGGAGAAGGGTTAAAGGTAGACCAGATGTACGGAATGACAATAGTGGATCTCAAGAATCTTGGTTATTGAGACGAACCATTCGTCCTAGCCAATGATGTGGCTCAGGTTTTTTTATGTGAAGGACATGTCCTCTAGACCGAAAAAAGAAAAAATAAGGAAACGAATACATCAGACGATGAGCCCAGGCGTCACATAGTTCTTTCAGGGAAAAGAAACATCACGAGAGTCGAGGAGAAGACAGACATGTCAGCAGATTATGATAAGTTTGATGAAATTCCATCCTTCACCGTGAAAACTGACCCAAGCATCCCGTTAAGCAAAGAAGATGCTCCATGGTTACGACCTAAGAAGTGATCATAGGCAAGGGATCGACATACGCGACGAAGGATTCCTACCCTCAACCCTAAACCCTATGTAAATCTATGTAATGTATGGAAACTTTATGTGATGTATGAAAACTTTATATGAGAACCTCGAACATGATAGGTCATTTTGTGAAGCTCCGCCAGGGAGATTTCCCAACCCTTTCCCCAACACTGTCAGAGGAGATGGAGTCTTTCACGGGCTTGCAGGGAAATTTTTCTGAGGCGGAGCTTCCGAAGATGTCGTAGGGCATGTGCACCAACGACATCTTCGAGAAGCTCCGCCACGGGAGATTTCCCAACCCTTTCCCCAACACTGTTAGAGGAGATGGAGTCTTTCACGGGCTTGCAGGGAAATTTTTCCGAGGCGGAGCTTCCGAAGATGCCGTAGGGCGTGTGCACCAACAACATCTTCGAGAACCTCCGCCACGGGAGATTTCCCAACCCTTTCCCCAACACTTTTAGAGGAGATGGAGTCTTTCACGGGCTTGCATGGAAATTTTTCCGAGGCGGAGCTTCCGAAGATGCCATACGGCGTGTGCACCAATGACATCTTCGAGAAGCTCTGCCACGGGAGATTTCTCAACCCTTTCCCCAACACTGTTAGAGGAGATGGAGTCTTTCACGGACTTGCAGGGAAATTTTTCCGAGGCGGAGCTTCCAAAGATGCCGTAGGGTGTGTGCACCAACGACATCTTCGAGAAGCTCCGCCACGGGAGATTTCCCAACCCTCCATCCATGGGGATGAAACTCTCTCTACCTATGTTGGCTTGTTGAGCTGCTTGCCATGGCGTATCGATGGTCCTTTTATAGGCACGGCTTCGCTTCTACTTTGTCTTGTTCCTCCGACAGGGCGTCGTGCACTACATGCTTTATCTCATCGAGCAGTGCGTCCACCCACACGTCCTTATCCCGCCGATAGCATTGGTCTCGGTTGCACCCACCAGCCGGGACTAAAGGTTACCCACGCGTCCTTATCCCACCGACACCTTTAGTCTCGGTTGCACCCACCAGCCGGGACTAAAGCTTTAGTCTCCATTGCACCCACACACGAAAAATGGAAATTAGCTTTTTCGTGCGTTGAAAAGGAAAACTTCCTCCTGCAACATCGTAAGCCATCCCAAGATGCACATGTGTGCACAATATGGGCACATTATCATAAACTATGCCATGATTCTAGCCATAACATTGGTGGTTTGACCTAAATGCCATGAAACCTCGAACATGATAGGTCATTTTGTGAAGGATTTTTTATGATGTTTGCAATTTTTCAAGTTCAATATTTTTCCTTGCAACTGTGACACATAATATGACACCACGCGAAGGTTTCACATTGTTTGGATCATTTTTGAATTTCTTATGCCTATTTCAAACCATATCCAAAACGGCGAGCATGAAGCTTCCTAGCCCGGGGCTGAGCCTCACTGAAGTTGAAGTGGATCTCTGATGAAATAGCATGTTGTGAACCTATAAATGATTTTTAAAAAAAATTCACAAGCATTATATCATGTACTTGTAGTTCAAATCTTGGCAACCTCTTGCCGATTCGGCAGGAATTTGTCTTTTTCATGAGGGATGGACGGAAAGGTTCCAGATACACCGGTTGGGAAATTGTCCATATAAGGTGGTCTAGTATTTTTGAAAAATGGGTTGGTACCAATGCCAAACTTTAATTTGGTGGTTGCTTCACAGAACACCCTGATTTCGGCACCTCAAAAATGGATATTGGCTTTTTCGTGCGTCGAAAAGGAAAACTTCCTCCGGCAACATCGTAAGCCATCCCAAGATGCACATGTGTGCACAATATAGGCATATTATCACAAACTATGCCCTGATTCTAGCCATAACATTGGTGGTTTAACCTAAATGCCATGAAACCTCGAACATGATAGGTCATTTTGTGAAGGATTTTTTATGATGTTTGCAATTTTTTAAGTTCAATATTTTTCCTTGCAACTATGACACATAATATGACACCACGCGAAGGTTTCACATTGTTTGGATCATTTTTGAATTTCTTATGCCCGTTTCAAACCATATGCAAAACGACGGGCATGAAGCTTCCTAGCCCGGGGCTGAGCCTCGCTGAACTTGAAGTGGATCTCTGATGAAATAGCATGTTGTGAACCTATAAATTATTTAAAAAAAAATTCACAAGCATTATATCATGTACTTGTAGTTCAAATCTTGGCAACCTCTTACGATTCGGCAGGAATTTGTCTTTTTCATGAGGGATGGATGGAAAGGTTCCAGATACACCGGTTGGGAAATTGTCCATATAAGGTGGTCTAGTATTTTTGAAAAATGGGTTGGTACCAATGCCAAACTTTAATTTGGTGGTTGCTTCATAGAACACCCTGATTTCGGCACCTCAAAAATGGAAATTGGCTTTTTGTGCGTCGAAAAGGAAAACTTCCACCTGCAACATTGTAAGCCATCCCAAGATGCACATGTGTGCACAATATGGGCACATTATCACAAACTATGCCCTGATTCTAGCCATAACATTGGTGGTTTGACCTAAATGCCATGAAACCTTGAACATGATAGGTCATTTTGTGAGGGATTTTTTATGATGTTTGCAATTTTTTAAGTTCAATATTTTTCCTTGCAACTATGACACATAATATGACACCACGCGAAGGTTTCACATTGTTTGGATCATTTTTGAATTTCTTATGCCCATTTCAAACCATATTCAAAACGGCGGGCATGAAGCTTCCTAGCCCGGGGCAAAGCCTCGGTGAACTTGAAGTGGATCTCTGATGAAATAGCATGTTGTGAACCTATAAATGATTTTTTTAAAATGGTTTTTAATTAGTTATTTAAATTGAAGCACTTTTCCTGTTAAAAGTTTTTTTGAAATTCCAAATTATGCAATAAATATTTGGTAATGCAATTTTCATTGAAAATAGTAAAATTGTATAGTTCAAATAAAAATATTTGAAAACAGAAAATGGTTTTTGATTTGTTATTTAAACTGAAGCACTTTTCCTGTTAAAAGTTTTTTGAAATTCCAAATTATGCAATAAATATTTGGTAATGCAATTCTAATTGAAAATAGCAAAATTGTATAGTTCAAATAAAAATATTTGAAAACAGAAAATGGTTTTTGATTTGTTATTTAAATTGAAGCACTTTTCCTGTTAAAAGTTTTTTGAAATTCCAAATTATGCAATAAATATTTGGTAATGCAATTTTAATTGAAAATAGTAAAATTGTATAGTTCAAATAAAAATATTTGAAAACAGAAAATGGTTTTTGATTTGTTATTTAAATTGAAGCATTTTCCTGTTAAAAGTTTTTTGAAATTCCAAATAAATAATCATCTTAAATTGAAACATCTTATTAATTAAAGAAGAAAACAAATTTGAAAACGGCGGGAAGACCAAAAGGTTTGCCAAAATCTGAAAAACGGGTCAACGATCCCAGGACCGATGATCCTGGGTGCGCGCGTTGCCATCAACATGCCTTTGGTCCCGGGTCGTCCCAACAACCAGGACCGTTGATTCTTTGGTCCCGGTTATTGGGATAAACCAGGACCAAAGGCCCGCGCACGTGGCAGCACAGCAGCGCTCCTGCCCAGACCATTGGTCCCGGTTCGTCCCACCAACTGGGACCAAGGGATCAATGGTCCCGGTTGTTGGGACGACCTGGGACCAAAGGCCTATACAGTTAACAGCCCCGGCCCTTCCTCCTTCCCAACTCACCCAATTCACAGAGCACATCGACACGCGGCTAAGGAAAATTTGCGGCGGAGCAAAATCACGCCGTTAGGCTGCCCAAATCCAGAGTAGCCGCTTCACGTCGTCGACGCCCGTCGCCGAGCGCCACTGTCCGCCGCCGCGAGCAGGCAAGGAGTTTCCATCGCTGCAATCGACCCCACCATCCCCGATTCCAGCCATCGCGTTCTCCACTGATTCTGGCAGCACCCGGCCTCCTCCGGCCTCGCTGCACCCTCCATCGGCCTCCTGGTGAGGCACTGGTGCTCCAACACCACTCCTACGTATCCCTCCCTCATTGTATCGTCCTCCCCACGAGCACCTGCCGCTGCCGGCCGCCGGCCACCGTCAAATCCCTTGCTCCGGCGCACCTCCCGTAGCGGCGTCGTCCGTTTTAGGTAGCCCGCATCGCGCTGGTTTGAACCGTCCTAGTCGCGTCACCCCGCGCGCTTCTCTCCGCCGTCTTCAACCACCGCCTGGCAGTTCACCGGCGAGGCTACGTGGCGCCACTGGGGCGTCGCGTGTGCCTGACGTGGGCGCTGACCAAGCCCCGCCAGCGTGGCATCTGAGGTGGCTTGGGCCCCACGCGTCAGTCTCTGTGGCTAGTTTAGCCGTGGAGAAAAACAAACACCCACCCCGAGCTGACGTCATAATGACGCAGTAAAAGTTTAATAATTGTTTAAATAATTTCAGAAAAGAGTTTAATCTTATAAATTCAATAACTAATTATTTCTAAGTCAGAAAAATATGTATAATATATGAAAATGTTTAGAAAAATGAGATCTACACAATAGACTCATAATCATGCATTGTTCAACAACTTTAATTTCAAGTTTAATAAGAGAATGAAATCAACCGCTCGTAGGTGATTTCGGGGTCTCTCTTGTACTAGGGTTTGGACCCTTCGGATCCCACTTAAATTGCCAAGCACGCCTTAGGGTTAAATTTCAACTCTGTTTAACTTGTCATATCATCATCGATGCCATGTGTTGATTGTTGTTTCCCCTTTCTTGTCATAAACTTAATATGTAATTCTAGAACATCATCTTTGTAGATACTATGGATCCAACACATCAGGAAAACATCCTCCAAGGAATGATCTACGAAAATGAAGATATCGATATCGATGTCACCAGTGAGTTTCTGAACGATTCCGGTCAGGGATATGAGTCTCTCAACCGATGAGACGGCTCCGGTGAGGTAGAAGCTGAAGCCTGGGACAGGGGAGAAGCCAATGAGGAAGAAGGCGACGGCTCCGGCGGAACCTAAAATCTCGCAAACACCGGCGAGGTGTATATATGTATTTTTGTAATTAAAATGCTGCTATCTATATATATACATGCATATATTAACAATCTTTCTTCTTTTAGCCCTCCGGATCGAGAACTTCTTCTGTAAGAACGAAACGAGGCCCAACAAAAAATTTGGATGACACTGTGAGGTATAGGATCGACGTGGTCGGTGTAGATGGCGAACCGCAAGCTCTCGTCGATGTCGCAAGAAAATTTGTCAAGCAATGCGGAGTTCTTGCGAGGGAGTACATCCCGATCACCGTTCAAGAATGGAATCGGCCAAGCGGCGGTGGAGTCCCGTATGTCGGCGACGCCGCCAAAGATAAGCTTTTTGACAAGCTCATGATTAATTTCTTCCTGCCGATGCCAGATGTGAATCCAGATGAGGAGGAGAGAGAAAGAATGGAGCTTGTGCAAAGAGTCAAGAAGTTTGCTCTCAGCAAGATGGCCGATGCATTCAAGAACTGGAAGAAGAAACTATACAATAACTTTGTTAAGGTAGAGAAGACTCCGAATTTCACTCAAGGCGGCTATGCTAAGTTAAGACACCAGTGGGAGGATTTTGTGAAGTACAAGACATCGGAGAAAGCTAAGGAAAGGTCTAGAATAAATACGGAGAACGCTCCTAAGAAACTGTACCATCATAACATGGGGCCTGCTGGCTACGCCGGTTGCATGCCTAAGTGGGATACACTTGAGGTCAATTACATAGCTGCCGGGATCAGACCAGAGCCCGCAATATGGACACCACGGGCGAGAAACTAGTTTTACGGCCATGGGGGAACGTTGGACAAAGAAGGGAGGGCAATATATAATCAGAAACACAAAGATGATCCCCTACTGCCCATCGACGATATTAGAAATGAAGTAGATGATGTTGAAGCAGGACGGTTCGTTCCTGATAGAGAACGACGAGCTCACACGCGCCCTTAAAAATCCTGGACACGACGGACGAGCACGAGGCACACCAGGCTCCAAGCCGTGGAAGGTTGCCTTCCCCCCGGAAATGAAGAGATGTCCCGATAAAAGCCATCAGAGGAGAAAGGAAAGGGAGGCAGCTGAGAAAGTGGCCGCTGTAGACCGGCTGCATAATGTAGAAGAAGCATTAAAGGGGCACCAGGATCAACTCGACAGACTTAGCCAGCAAGGTACTAGCGGCCAATCTCAGCAGCACATGGTAGAAGCTGCATTCGAGGGTACCGGCGCCCTATCGAATAAGAAAAGCAGTGTCGCTTCCACGCAGCTTCATGATGTTGATGATGATGCACCGATGACATCTCCTCCTAAACGCTACCCAATGGATGATATCACGGAGACCACAACTTGTGAGCTAAAGGTGCAGGTTATGAACTTAAGGGTGACGGCAGCGATCGGCATGGCGGTACCAATTGCGCCTAACCCAACTTGGCATTGCAGACCGGTTCCAAAAGGGTATGCTGTCGTCATGGTGGATGAGGTGAAGGAAGATTTTGAGGAGCTGAAGCTAGACCACCCGACAGGGGAAGATATGGAGCTGGCTCAACTAGGAGAAGCCAAAGGGGGGACTATTCTATGGCCAAAGGAGCGCATCATGCTTCCAAATTATGTGCCGCCAAGGCCACCCACTCCTCAGAGCAGCAATCCACCTTCGCCGCCACCTCACCGGCCATTCTCCAACGCAACCGTCGCCTTCACCGCCTCACCACTCAGCGCAACCGTCTCCATCGCCGCCTCAGCCATCTCCGCCGCCGCCTCAGCCGTCTCCGTCCCCTGAGCCTCAGAGACAAAAGCGGAAGTACACTAAGGGGGGCAGAACCACCAGCAGCAGCAAGAACACGTTCCGATCACCGAAACGTAAGCTATCGCCCCTCCCAAAAGTACTTCATCAGAATATGAAGAAGCTACCTTGCGAGAAGACAGATGAGGAAACTGATGCGGCCGTAACTGCCCATTATGTAAAGTGGAAGATTGACATGGCTAACAAGAAAAAGCCGATAGAGGCATATTTCCCGGTCACCGCAGAAGATAAAGCCAAAGTAGCCACACTTAAGATTCAGCTTCACCAACCCATAGCACTCACATCAGACTATAATCGCTCTATTACCAAGTCGGCTAAGGCAAAAGAGCGGAGAGTCGGGAATGAAGTTGCCTAGCTCGGACAACAGAAAAATCAATCGATCAAACCGCTCAAAGTGTACGATACCAATGAGTGGAGAGCCCAGGAGCGACATGATCCGAACATTGATCTGGAGTTTGTTTGACTGTACGGAGAAAAGGCCCAATTATATGGATTGTCTATTACTGAATACATGAGCCGTATGGATGAGTTCGAGGGGTACCAAGAAACAGCATACGTATACCAGTACGTGGCTCCTCTCGTCAAACCCGAGTTAGTCAAAGATCTACCAACAAAAATGCAAAGATTGCATAACTGGTACATTCAAGCCTGTGCTGATTCCAAAAACTGGATCTATGCTGCATATAAACACCACCATTATGGTCATGGAGATGGCTTCCTACTGATCGAATTTCCAGAATTATTTCAGTTTTACCAACAAGACGCCCTCGACAAAACTATCGTCAATGCCTATTGTTTGTAAGTATTATTAATTTCTATAATTAAGTCTTTCTAGCTCAGCTCATTCGTTGCTTGTATAATCTTACTCATCACTATACTAATTATATATGTAGAATGAAGATTGAAGAATGCAACAAAGGACAAATTTATGACCTTGGGTTTGTTGAGTGCAATTTCATTCATGAAGTTACTCTAAAACAAAACCCAAAGAGACAGAAGATAACTTGTTCCAAGCGTTGAAGCATTTCAGCAACAGAAGAGAAATACTATTTCCTTACAATGCTAGGTGAGTGTTACTGTCTCGTACACATTCTATTTTCGCTTACTCGATGTTAAGCGTATAATTGACTCGTGTTATATTTTGTTAGTGTGTCCAACTTGCACTATATTCTGTTAATCATTGCAGTTGAAACCCGTGTAGCAAAAGTCCTGGACTCGAAACGCACACCATTAGAAAAGTGGGCGAACATGCAGGAATGCCTCCAGAAGGCTTGGAAACGGTTCATCGCCAAAACTAGGGGTGTTTGTAAGCCAGAGCTTACATTTCAACCATTGACTGTAAGTACTACTTGCTAGATCCACGCATCTCTTTGATTCTAGTTTCAATACCACCATTATCATGATTGATTATTATTTTGATTGAACTCCGTTCTCGTAAAGTGCTTGAGGCAGGAAGCCGGGAATAACTTATGTGGATACTATGTCTGCGAGTTCATTTGCCAGACGACCAAAGACAAGGGCGTAGACCGGAACATAAAAAAAATTGAAGTACGATAAACAATAATCACAACTCTATTTTATTACCACCAATTGTGTTTAGTTTTATTCATATATATTGATCCCCTTCTTTATATTAGATCGAACAGATGCGGGACGGTCTTCTATCACAAGAACGCGTGCAAGCAATTCAAGAGGAAATTGCCGGATTCTTGTTAGAACAAGTCATAGATCCGAAAGTAGAATACTATTACCCGCTTCATTTGGAAGGGTGAAGTGTAAAAATGAAGATGTAAATTAGATCAAATTTGTGTGAGAGTATCATTTGTAATTATAATATGTTTAGACCAAGAAGACAGATGAGACGGTGTATATATTTGTGATCATGCATGATGTGTAATATATATATCGTGGTATCATTATTGCTGTGGCAGAAAAATAGCCCGAAAATCCTGCCGCGACACAAAACCCTGCCGCGGCAGAAAAATAGCCCGATAATCCTGCCGCGGCAGAAAACCCTGCCGCGGCACAGAGACCAACGATCCCGGTTCGTGCCAAGAACCGGGACCAATGATCCACCCCGCCCGTCTCTGGCGCTGCCACGTGGAGACCCATTGGTCCCGGTTTGTTCCACGAACCGGGACCAATGATCCACCCCCTCCCCCCTCCCCTCGTCACGCGCCCGCCCACATGGAGACCCATTGGTCCCGGTTCATGCGTGAACCGGGACCAGCATTAGTCCCGAGTGATTGGTCCCGGTTCGGGAACCGGGACCAATGGCCCTTATGAACTGGGACTAGAGGCCATTTTTCCACCAGTGGGTTGGACAAAAGTCTATAGTAAATGTAGCTGGTAAATCTTTACTATTAAAAGGCTTACGGTCTTGATAAAATTAGACGGTTTTATCCCTGTAGTTTCGAGTTATTTACCCACCGTGCCACTGGCGAGTGGAAAAAACGTTTCGTTAAACCGTGCTCCTAACCTGCAGAGAGGGTTCAGAGCGGCCGCTTCGTCCTATTCTTCTGCCGCTACCCACGACCCGATGGACGCAGGAGTCGTGTGATGGCCGCGGGCATCGGTGACGAGGCCAGGTCAAGGACGCGTGCGTCGCACATGGCAGGGACTAAGTGGATGGGCGCGGTTGTCGCCGTTGGAGACAGGGCGACCTCCGTGTTGCGGGATCCTGTGGCGTCCAGAACGGAGGACGGCGAGTCATGCTGACGGCGGGGAACGGTGACGGATACCGTGCTTTGGGCGCGGGAACGGACCAGGCGACCGGCGAGCTGGCAGGCCCAGCAGAGAGGAGGTGCTCGCGAGAGGGGGCTGGGTGGCAGGAAACAGAGGGGCAGCGCGGCAAGGCAAGGACGTCCACGGGTGGGAAACGAGCGAAGGGGAGAGAGAGGAATCGCGACTCGTGAGCACTGCGTGCTGAACTTGTCCTGGCGGCGCTTCATGGGAGGTCATGGAGATTAGCGTTCCATGTGGTGTGGTGGTCGTGGTCTAGCTTGGTCTTGGGTCTGGCCGGCTGGGCTCTCTCTCTTCTAAAACCATTTGCCTTTTTTTTAATTGACAAATAGATCTTGCACGCCCTTACATGCATCTATGAGTACCATCATAGCTATTGAAATAAATCAGCAATTCTTTCATCGAGTTGTAGCCAGCGTCATGCACCTACTCCATTTACAGATTATCCTTTCGTAGGTAGCGTTGCATCCAGCTCTGGCCCAGGAGCATAAAAGATCAAATCAGCTAGCTAGCGAGTTTAATTAGTGTATCCAAGAGAACAGCGCGAGAACTTCTCACGGTTCCCGAATTGTGGTCTCGCAAAACTGCTATACAACCTGTTCTGAAAAACTTGTCGCGGCGGTGACGCCTGCCATTGGAAAAATTTGTATCCCATGAAGCTAAAAATCAATGCGGCAATGCCTACTAACAGTACAAAAAACTATGAAGCGGAGTGTTGATGTTGGGCTGAATTTTTTGGCGGAGTCCGTAGCAACGCACAGGCATTTAGCTAGTACTATAGTAACTACAGATGTACCGTCCGCAACTTTTATTTCATATAGATCACCACTAATGTACGAGATCATTATTACTTTCTCTATTCCATATGGGTGCATAGCTGCAAGTGAATCTTTATCCCTAACCTATCTCTATCTATTGATAGAAACAAAAGAAGTAAATATGATAGGTCCAGTAAACAGAGACGAGTTTCCAAGTTCTTGTTCGACATAATCTTACACCAAAAAAATATTTTCAAGATTCAATAAACCTAGATCTTTGAGGGAAAGACAGCCTGTACTACATCCGTAATCCAGATTAAAGATATCAACGCTTAGCGATTCAAAACAAGTAGGAGAACTTGCTATGTGCAAGTTTCAAAATAAGTATTGTTTTTTACTTATGTGCCTGCTAGGATTTTTTTTATTGTTTTGTCATATTTAAGCTCATATGAGAATACCAAAGAACGGCCCATGACAATGTTTTTGGTCCTTTATATGGAAAATATACAATCTCCTGTATGGTGAAGTCTAAGGTTCATCCTCGCCGTTTATTGATGCATGATTCGTGTTATATTTACTAATAGAAAAATGGGCTTTCGTCCGGACCTGTCCAGAGCATTGGTCCTGTTCGTGTTTGGGCCCCGGACTAATGTGAATATTATTCCCAGTTCCAACGACTAGGACGGCCACATGGGCACGACCACCTTTAGTTCCGGGTCAAATGGGGCCTTTACACCCGGTTGGAACCGGGACTAATGTCTTAACAGCTGTCCACCCCCGGATCGCCTTTTTTAGTGTTCAAAAATCACACAAAATTATAAAAACTTCAAAAAAAACCTCCTTTGCAATGTACATATATTAAGTGATATAGTTGTTCTGAAAATTAAGAAACATAAATTTTGGTTTATTTTGCAAACAACCAACATGAAAACTTCAAATGCATGCCATTTGTGCAAACAATGTAGGAAAAACATATAACCTATCAAAATGATCGCCACAAAATTTCTAGTTCGATTTCAACGCCCTCCGGCCGTTTTGAAATATTTTAGATTTCTGAATTGGAAAAGAAAAAAGTTATTTTAAAAATTAATTTTTTATTTAAAAAATAAATTATTTCATATTTGGATTCGTCACATTTTTCTGATAATGATGGATATATTATTTGTTGAATTTCGATTTACAGAGTTAGCGATATTAATTATGCCATATTTAATGAATAAATGGCAAACTAAATATTTTTACTTATTTTATTTTCATTGGAATTCAATATTATTATTACTTATTCATTGTTTACTTACATAATTGTTTAAATTTTTAAAAAATATAGAGTTAATACGATTGATATGGTACTATTGACAATAAGCTATAATTTGTTTCGCGGGAACTCATACGGAATGAACAGAGAAATTAATCATGCTAGGAGTAGGGTAGTGTGAGGATAGGTGACCGACCGGAAAATTTTACCAGGCCTGGAAGTTGAACAAAGGATAAGTATAATTAGAGTTAAAAATATTACAACTGAGAGATTAACGAGTCAAACAATTCAAAGATAAAAAAAATGATTTAAAAAATATATATTTGAATAAAAAACAATTCAAGGAACAGGGAAGTCCTTTAGTCCCGGTTGGGGTGTTACCAACCTCGAATAAAGGTTCCTTTCGTCTGAGCGCACAATAGCAGTCACGTGGAGTGTTTTTAGTCCCGGTTCGTAATACAATCTGGGCCTGGTTGTCGTGTCCGCGTAATTCATAGATTTTGCAGGGAAAACTCCTGTTCCCGAGCTTTCTACGGTGGCTTATATGACTCCCAGGACACCTTATCTAGGCTTGGTTGTCGTGCCCACGTAATTCACCGATTTATCCAAGAAAACTCATGTTCTCGAGTTCCTCTCGTCTGAGCGCACAACAGCAGTCACGTGGAGTGTTTTTAGTCACGTGGAGTAATACAATCTGGACCTGGTTGTCGTGTGCGCGTAATTCATCGATTTTGCAGGGAAAACTCCTGTTCCCGGGCTTTCTACGGCGGCTTATATCTCCCAGGACACCTTATCTGGGCTTGGTTGTCGTGCCCACGTAATTCACCGATTTATCCAAGAAAACTCATGTTCTCGGCTTTCTATGGCGGCTTATATGACTCCCTTGACACCTTATCTGGGTTGGTTGTGGTGCGCACGTAATTCACCGATTTTGCCCGAAAAACTCTTGTTCCCGCGCTTTCTACGGCAGCTTATATGACTCCTAAGACACCTTATCTGGCCTGGTTATCGTGCGCACGCAATTCACCAATTTTTCCGAGGAAACTCCTGTTCTCAGGGTTTTTTTTAAGTGTGAACAGAACCGTGCCTCACATGGTTGGGTAATTCAGGGGTAGTACTTGCGGAGGTGGTACTTATGCAGGTGCTCGATATTTCAGGAATTCGGCACGGGCTAACCATCCTTGTATTCTAGCCGGACTATGCTAGGTCTGGTTACATATGCTACCCGGAAAGGTCCCTCCCATTTAGGCGATAATTTGTTCATTCCCTTGGTGTAAAACCTTCGCCTGAGGACTAGGTCCACAGGCTCCAGTTCATGAGGGCGAACCCGCTAGCTATGATACCGTCGTAAGCTTTGTTGATAACGGGCTTATCACACCGCAGCTCAACAACGTACCTCTTCCAGGAAGTTGACGTCGTCAATCCTTTCCGCGTGCTGGATGGTGTCGTTGTAGGCGCCGCTGGGATCCGTATCTGAGCTCCATTGGCAGGACTGCCTCTGCCCCATAGACAAGGGAGAAGGGAGACTCGCCGGTCGCCCGGTTAGGCGTTGTCCGAAGGGCCCACAAGACCGTTGGGAGTTCTTCAATCCAGTTCCTCCCGCTCGTCTTGAAGCGATCGAACGTTCTGGTTTGAAGCCCCTGAAGCACCTTCGCATTCGCGCGCGCCACCTACCCATTGCCCCTTGGATGAGCGACAGAGGCGTAGAAAATCTTGGTGCCCATCTCCGATATCGGGTCCTTGCCAGGCATCACGGCCTGACCCTTCCGGGGCTTCCCTTTCCTAGTGATCCTTGCGAAGTTGATAGGGAGGGCTCTGTTTCCAGGTGAAACGGACACGGAGGGCTTCGTCAACCTCCCAAGGAAAACTCTGGGAGGAACTGGACCACCTTACGCCACGAGTTTAGAAAGCTCGTCCGCAACAAAGTTGCCCCCTCCCCCGCGGAATGTGCTCCATCTGCAATCCACGGAAGCGGCGCTCATGCCGCCTCACTTCGTCAAGATAGGCCCACATTTGTGGGCAGTCGTATTCCTGGTGACTTGATTAACCACCAGTTGCGAGTCACCACCCACCACCAGTTGTTTCATGCCAAGGATGCCAGTGGAATACGTAGCCCCGCAAGCAGAGCTTCGTATTCCGCCATGTTGTTGGAGATTTTCTTTTCATCCTTGAAGTCTAGGTGGACGGCATACTTGAGTTGCTCCCCGGAAGGAGACACAATGTTAACTCCGGCTCCGGCCCTATGGTAGCCGAAGGAGCCGTCGAAGTACATGATCCATTTTCCTTGGTCTTCATTTCCCGGGAGGTGAGAGTATTCTTCCACTTCCTCCCAGGGTGTTGGTGTCCACTCGTTGATGAACTCAACAAGGGCCTTGCTTTTGATGGCTCTGGTAAGGGCAAAGTGCAACTCGAACTCAGATAGCTCAGTTGCCCACTCCGCGATCCGCCCCGTCGACTCACGGTTGCGTAGGACACTTTCCAGTCCATAGTCACTGACAACAGTGATGTAGTGAGCCTGGAAGTAGTGTCATAGCTTCCGGGAAGCGATTAGGACTCCGAGTAGCATCTTCTGAGCTGGGGGGATATCTTTCCCGGGCATCTCATAACACTATGCTGACAAAGTAGATACGGCGCTGCTCTAGCCCCGTCTCTTTTGGCTTTTCCGAACCCTCAGGCCCGGGCAAGGCCTATCCTTTCCCCCGTGAAGAGGAAGTTAGACCTTCTATCTTGTTGACGAGATCGCCTGTTCCGGGGACCTTTGGCCGCTCCACCACCAAAGCTGAACTAACCACCTGAGTGGTAGCAGTGACGTAGAGCAGTAGCGGTTCTCCGGGCCACGGAGAGATGAGGATGGCTGGAGAGGACAGGTATTTCTTGAGATCAAGGAATGCCTGCTCTGCCTCCGAGGTCCATTTAAAGGCCCCCTTCTTCTTCGGCGGCTTGAAAATGGGAGAGTGCGTTCACCCAAGCAAGAGATGAAGCGCCCCAGAGCCGTGATGCACCCATTAAGGCGATGCATGTCCTTTACCTTCCGGGGTGGCTGCATGTCTTCTATGTCCTTGATCTTGTCCGGGTTAGCCTCGATTCCCCGATGTGAAACCAGGAACCCAAGGAGTTTCTCGGAAGGGACGCCGAAGACGCACATCTCGGGGTTAAGGCGTAGGTTTACCTTTCGAAGGTTATCAAAGGTTTCTCGCATGTCTTCAATTATTAGGGTGGCTTTGACGCGAGATTTAACCATGATGGCATCAATGTAGGCCTCCATGTTGCGCCCCATCTGAGGCCCCAGACAGATACGCATAACCCTCTGGAAGATGGCCCCGGTGTTTTTGAGGCCAAAGGGCATGCATGTATAGCAGTAACACCCCACCAGGGTTATGAATGCTATCTTTTCCTCTTCCTCGACGGCCATCCGGATTTGATGGTAGCCCGAGAACACGTCTAGGAAATAAAGCAGGTCACATCCAGCGGTGGAGTCCACCACCTGGTCGATCCACGGGAGCGAAAAAGGATCTTTCGTGCAAGACTGATTCAGGTCGGTGAAGTCGGTGCACAGCCTCATCTTCAGATTTGGCTTAGGCACCACAACGGGATTGGCCATCCAAGTTGGATGGAGGACCTCCCACATGGTACCGGCCCTCACCTGCTTGCGCATCTCTTCTATGATAAAGTCCTGGCGGTCTTGTGCCTGGCGCCTAACCTTCTGTCGGACAGGTCAGGCCCTAGGGCACACTGCCAGGTGATGCTCGATGACCTCCCTCGGAACTCCAGGGAGATCCGAGGGATCCTAGGAAAAGACATCAGTGTTTTCCCGCAGGAAAGCAACGAGCTCTGCCTCTTGCTCGGGAGATAGCCGGTTCCTGATAGTGATGAAATGAGTCAGGTCATCGCCCATCGGCACCTTCTTGGTAAGCTGAGGCTCACCCTTGAGCCTCTGCTTCCAGGGGTGGCGACTACGTTGGTGGCCTCTTCCCCCTGGCCTTCATCAGCAACACCTCCTGCGTCACCTGGTGGAGGTTACTTCCGTGCAACGACACTTCCTCCAGTACGCCCGCCCTCCTCAACCGCAAGGTGCGGTTGTGACGGTGGTAGTTTTTATTGTTCAAAAATCACAAAAAATTATAAAAACTTCAAAAAAACTCCTTTGCAATGTACTTATATTAAGTGATATAGTTGTTTTGAAAATTAAGAAACATAAATTTTGGTTTATTTTGCAAAAAACCATCATGAAAACTTCAAATGCACGCCATTTGTGCAAACAATGTAGGAAAAAACGTATAACCTATCAAAATGCTCGCCACAAAATTTCGAGTTCGTTTTCAACGCCCTCCGGCCGTTCTGAATTATTTTAGATTTCTGAATTTCGAAAAGAAAAAAGTTATTTTAAAAATTAATTTTTTATTTAAAAAATAAATCATTTCATATTTGGATTCGTCACATTTTTCTGATAATGATGGATATATTATTTGTTGAATTTCAATTTACAGAGTTAGCGATATTAATTATGCCATATTTAATGAATAAATGGCAAAATAAATATTTTTACTTATTTTATTTTCATTGGAATTCAATATTATTATTACTTATTCATTGTTTACTTACATAATTGTTTAAAATTTTAAAAAATTTAGACGTGTGACTGTATAAGAGTTAATACGATTGATATGGTACTATTGACAACAAGGTATAATTTGTTTCGCGGGAACTCATCCGGAATGAACAGAGAAATTAAGCATGCTAGGAGTAGAGCATTGTGAGGATAGGTGACCGACCGGAAAATTTTACCAGGCCGAGAATTTGAACAAAGGATAAGTATAATTAGAGTTAAAAATATTACAACTGAGAGATTAACGAGTCAAACAATTCAAAGATAAAAAAAATGATTTAAAAAATATATATTTGAATAGAAAACAATTCAAGGAACAGGGAAGTCCTTTAGTCCCGGTTGGGGTGTTACCAACCTCGAATAAAGGTTCCTCTCGTCTAAGCACACAACAGCAGTCACATGGAGTGTTTTTAGTCCCGGTTCGTAATACAATTTGGGCCTGGTTGTCGTGTCCGCGTAATTCATCGATTTTGTGGGGAAAACTCCTGTTCCCGAGCTTTCTACGGCGGCTTATATGACTCCCAGGACACCTTATCTGGGCTTGGTTGTCGTGCCCACGTAATTCACCGATTTATCCAAGAAAACTCATGTTCTCGGGTTCCTCTCGTCTGAGCGCACAACAGTAGTCACGTGGAGTGTTTTTAGTACCGGTTCGTAATACAATCTGGGCCTGGTTGTCGTGTGCGCGTAATTCATCGATTTTGCGGGGAAAACTCCTGTTCCCGGGCTTTCTACAGCGGCTTATATGACTCCCAGGACACCTTATTTGGGCTTGGTTGTCATGGCCACGTAATTCACCGATTTATCCAAAAAAACTCATGTTCTCGGCTTTCTATGGCGGCTTATATGACTCCCTTGACACCTTATCTGGGTTGGTTGTGGTGCGCACGTAATTCACCGATTTTGCCCGAAAAACTCTTGTTCCCGCGCTTTCTACGGCAGCTTATATGACTCCTAAGACACCTTATCTGGCCTGGTTATCGTGCGCACGCAATTCACCAATTTTTCCGAGGAAACTCCTGTTCTCAGGGTTTTTTTAAGTGTGAACAGAACCGTGCCTCACATGATTGGGTAATTCAGGGGTAGTACTTGCGGAGGTGGTACTTATGCAGGTGCTCGATATTCCAGGAATTCGGCACGGGTTAACCATCCTTGTATTCTAGCCGGACTACGCTAGGTCTGGTTACATATGCTACCCGGAAAGGTCCCTCCCATTTAGGCGATAATTTGTTCATTCCCTTGGTGTAAAACCTTCGCCTGAGGACTAGGTCCACAGGCTCCAGTTCATGAGGGCGAACCCGCTAGCTATGATACCGTCGTAAGCTTTGTTGATAACGGGCTTATCACACCGCTGCTCAACAACGTACCTCTTCCCGGAAGTTGACGTCGTCAATCCTTTCCACGTGCTGGATGGTGTCGTTGTAGGCGCCGCTGGGCTCCGTATCTGAGCTCCATTGGCAGGACTGCCTCTGCCCCGTAGACAAGGGAGAAAGGCGTCTCGCCGGTCGCCCGGTTAGGCGTTGTCCGAAGGGCCCACAAGACCGTTGGGAGTTTTTCAATCCAGTTCCTCCCGCTCGTCTTGAAGCGATCGAACGTTCTGGTTTGAAGCCCCTGAAGCACCTTCGCATTCGCGCGCGCCACCTACCCGTTTCCCCTTGGATGAGCGACAGAGGCGTAGAAAATCTTGGTGCCCATCTCCTCAAAGTACACATTGAAGGAATTGCTAGTGAACTGTGTGCCGTTATCGGTAATGATGTTGTGAGGCACCCCGAAACGGAAAACAATTCCTCGGATGAACTTGATAGCTGCCTGCGCGATTACTGCCCGCACCGGCTCCACTTTCACCCACTTGGTAAATTTGTCAATGGCCACCATCAAGTACTCATATATTCCGACCTCCCTTGGAAACTTTCCAACGATGTCTAGACCCCAGGTCATGAACGGCCATGAGGATGGGATCGTCTACAAAGCCTGCGCGGGATATCAGATGCTCTTCGCACGGAACTGGCAGGCATCACATGTGTGAACCAAATGCTCCGCATTTGCCAGGGCCAACGGCCAGTAGAAGCCTTGTCGAAAGGCCTTTCCTATCAGCGCCTATGAGGCAACGTGGTTCGCACAGGTCCCCTCATGGATGTCGGCCAGAAGTGCTTTCCCTTGCTCCTTTGAGATACAGTCGAGTTTGACCCGGCATTCGTTCTTGCGGTACAGTTCATTGTCAATGAGGCAATACATGGTGGCCTGTCGCACAATGCGGTCGGCATGCTTATCCTCCTTAGGTAGGTCCCGGCTTTTAAGGTAGCGATAGATCTCAGCCGCTCATGGTGTATAGGCATCCTCGACCACTGCCACCACATGCTTCTCCGATATCGGGTCCTTGCCAGGCATCACGGCCTGACCCTTCCGGGGCTTTCCTTTCCTAGTGATCCTTGCGAAGTTGATAGGGAGGGCTCTGTTTCCAGGTGAAACGGACACGGAGGGATTCGTCAACCTCCCAAGGAAAAATCTGGGAGGAACTGGACCACCATGCGCCACGAGTTTAGAAAGCTCGTCCGCAACAAAGTTGCCCCCCTCCCCCGCGGAATGTGCTCCATCTGCAATCCACGGAAGCGGCACTCAAGCCGCCTCACTTCGTCAAGATAGGCCCACATTTGTGGGCAGTCGTATTCCTGGTGACTTGATTAACCACCAGTTGCGAGTCACCACCCACCACCAGTTGTTTCATGCCAAGGATGCCAGTGGAATACGTAGCCCCGCAAGCAGAGCTTCGTATTCCGCCATGTTGTTGGAGCTTTTCTTTTCATCCTTGAAGTCTAGGTGGACGGAATACTTGAGTTGCTCCCCGGAAGGAGACACAATGATAACTCCGGCTCTGGCCCTATGGTAGCCGAAGGAGCCGTCGAAGTACATGATCCATTTTCCTTGGTCTTCATTTCTCGGGAGGTGAGAGTATTCTTCCACTTCCTCCCAGGGTGTTGGTGTCCACTCGTTGATGAACTCAACAAGGGCCTTGCTTTTGATGGCTCTGGTAAGGGCAAAGTGCAACTCGAACTCAGATAGCTCAGTTGCCCACTCCGCGATCCGCCTTGTCGACTCACGGTTGCGTAGGACACTTTCCAGTCCATAGTCACTGACAACAGTGATGTAGTGAGCCTAGAAGTAGTGTCATAGCTTCCGGGAAGCGATTAGGACTCCGAGTAGCATCTTCTGAGCTGGGGGATATCTTTCCCGGGCATCTCATAACACTATGCTGACAAAGTAGATAGGGCGTTGCTCTAGCCCCATCTCTTTTGGCTTTTCCGAACACTCAGGCCCGGGCAAGGCCTATCCTTTCCCCCGTGAAGAGGAAGTTAGACCTTCTATCTTGTTGACGAGATCGCCTGTTCCGGGGACCTTTGGCCGCTCCACCACCAAAGCTGAACTAACCACCTGAGTGGTAGCAGTGACGTAGAGCAGTAGCGGTTCTCCGGGCCACGGAGAGATGAGGATGGGTGGAGAGGACAGGTATTTCTTGAGATCAAGGAATGCCTGCTCTGCCTCCGAGGTCCATTCAAAGGCCCCCTTCTTCTTCGGCGGCTTGAAAATGGGAGAGTGCGTTCACCCAAGCAAGAGATGAAGCTCCCCAGAGCCGTGATGCACCCATTAAGGCAATGCATGTCCTTTATGTTCCGGGGTGGCTACATGTCTTCTATGGCCTTGATCTTGTCCGGGTTAGCCTCGATTCCCCGGTGTGAAACCAGGAACCCAAGGAGTTTCTCGGAAGGGACGCCGAAGACGCACTTCTCGGGGTTAAGGCGTAGGTTCACCTTTCGAAGGTTATCAAAGGTTTCTCGCATGTCTTCAATTATTAGGGTGGCTTTGACGCGAGATTTAACCATGATGTCATCAATGTAGGCCTCCACGTTGCGCCCCATCTGAGGCCCCAGACAGATACGCATAACCCTCTGGAAGGTGGCCCCGGTGTTTTTGAGGCCAAAGGGCATGCATGCATAGCAGTAACACCCCACCAGGGTTATGAATGCTATCTTTTCCTCTTCCTCGACGGCCATCCGGATTTGATGGTAGCCCGAGAACGCGTCCAGGAAATAAAGCAGGTCATATCCAGCGGTGGAGTCCACCACCTGGTCGATCCACGAGAGCGGAAAAGGATCTTTCGTGCAAGACTGATTCAGGTCGGTGAAGTCGGTGCACAGCCTCATCTTCAGATTTGGCTTTGGCACCACAACGGGATTGGCCATCCAAGTTGGATGGAGGACCTCCCACATGGTACCGGCCCTCACCTGCTTGCGTATCTCTTCTATGATGAAGTCCTGGCGGTCTTGTGCCTGGCGCCTAACCTTCTGTCGGACAGGTCGGGCCCTAGGGCACACTGCCAGGTGATGCTCGATGACCTCCCTCGGAACTCCAGGGAGATCCGAGGGATCCTAGGAAAAGACATCAGTGTTTTCCCGTAGGAAAGCAACGAGCTCTGCCTCTTGCTCGGGAGATAGCCGGTTCCTGATAGTGATGAAATGAGCCGGGTCATCGCCCATCGGCACCTTCTTGGTAAGCTGAGGCTCACCCTTGAGCCTCTGCTTCCAGGGGTGGCGACTACGTTGGAGGCCTCTTCCCCCTGGCCTTCATCAGCAACACCTCCTGCGTCACCTGGTGGAGGTTACTTCCATGCAACGACACTTCCTCCGGTATGCCCGCCCTCCTCAACCGCAGGGTGCGGTTGTGATGGTGGTAGTTTTTAGTGTTCAAAAATCACAAAAAATTATAAAAACTTCAAAAAAACTCCTTTGCAATGTACTTATATTAAGTGATATAGTTGTTTTCAAAATTAAGAAACATAAATTTTGGTTTATTTTGCAAAAAACCATCATGAAAACTTCAAATGCACGCCATTTGTGCAAACAATGTAGGAAAAAACGTATAACCTATCAAAATGATCGCCACATAATTTTGAGTTCGTTTTCAACGCCCTCCGGCCGTTTTGAATTATTTTAGATTTCTGAATTTCGAAAAGAAAAAAGTTATTTTAAAAATTAATTTTTTATTTAAAAAATAAATCATTTCATATTTGGATTCGTCACATTTTTCTGATAATGATGGATATATTATTTGTTGAATTTCGATAGAGTTAGCGATATTAATTATGCCATATTTAATGAATAAATGGCAAAATAAATATTTTTACTTATTTTATTTTCATTGGAATTCAATATTATTATTACTTATTCATTGTTTACTTACATAATTGTTTAAAATTTTAAAAAATATAGACGTGTGACTGTATAAGAGTTAATACGATTGATATGGTACTATTGACAACAAGGTATAATTTGTTTCGCGGGAAGTCATCCGGAATGAACCGAGAAATTAAGCATGCTAGGAATAGAGTAGTGTGAGGATAGGTGACCGACCGGAAAATTTTACCAGGCCTGGAATTGGAACAAAGGATAAGTATAATTAGAGTTAAAAATATTACAACTGAGAGATTAACGAGTCAAACAATTCAAAGATTAAAAAAATGATTTAAAAAGTATATTTAAATAAAAAACAATTCAAGGAACAGGGAAGTCCTTTAGTCCCGGTTGGGGTGTTACCAACCTCGAATAAAGGTTCCTCTCGTCTGACCGCACAACAACAGCCACGTGGAGTGTTTTTAGTCCCGGTTCATAATACAATCTGGGGCTGGTTGTCGTGTGTGCGTAATTCATCGATTTTGCGGGAAAAACTCCTGTTCCCGGGATTTCTATGGCGGCTTATATGACTCCCAGGACACCTTATCTGGACTTGGTTGTCGCGCCCACGTAATTCACCGATTTATCCAAGAAAACTCATGTTCTCGGCTTTCTATGGCGGCTTATATGACTCCCATGACACCTTATCTGGGTTGGTTGTGGTGTGCACGTAATTCATCGATTTTGCCGGAAAAACTCTTGTTCCCGCGCTTTCTACGGCGGCTTATATGACTCCTAGGACACCTTATCTGGCCTGGTTGTCGTGCGCACGTAATTCACCGATTTTGCCGAAAAAACTCCTGTTCTCAGGCTTTTTTAAGTGTGAACAGAACCGTGCCTCAAATGGTTGGGTAATTCAGGGGTAGTACTTGCGGAGGTGGTACTTATGCAGGTGCTCGATATTCCAGGAATTCGGCACGGGCTAACCATCCTTGTATTCTAGCCGGACTACGCTGGGTCTGGTTACATATGCTACCCGGAAAGGTCCCACACATTTAGGCGACAATTTGTTCATTCCCTTGGTGTAAAACCTTCGCCTGAGGACTAGGTCCACAAGCTCCAGTTCATGAGGGCGAACCTGCTAGCTATGATACCGCCGTAAGCTTTGTTGATAACGGGCTTGTCACACCGCTGCTCAACAACGTACCTCTTCTAGGAAGTTGACGTCGTCAATCCTTTCCGTGTGCTGGATGGTGTCGTTGTAGGCGCCGCTGGGATCCGTATCTGAGCTCTGTTGGCAGGACTGCCTCTGCCCCGTAGACAAGGGAGAAGGGCGTCTCGCCGGTTGCCCGGTTAGGCATTGTCCGAAGGGCCCACAAGACCGTTGGAAGTTCTTCAATCCAGTTCTCCCGCTCGTCTTGAAGCGATCGAACGTTCTGGTCTGAAGCCCCTGAAGCACCTCCACATTCGCGCGCTCCACCTGCCCGTTGCCCCTTGGATGAGCGACAGAGGCGTAGAAAATCTTGGTGCCCATCTCCTCAAAGTACGCATTGAAGGAATTGCTAGTGAACTGTGTGCCGTTATCGGTAATGATGTTGTGAGGCACCCCGAAACAGAAAACAATTCCTTGGATGAACTTGATAGCTGCTTGCGCGATTACTGCCCGCACCGGCTCCACTTTCACCCACTTGGTAAATTTTTCAATGGCCACCATCAAGTACTCGTATATTCCGACCTCCCTTGGAAACTTTCCAACAATGTCTAGCCCCCAGGTCATGAACGGCCATGAGGATGGGATTGTCTGCAAAGCCTGCGTGGGATATCGGATGCTCTTCGCATGGAACTGTCAGGCATCGCATGTGTGAACCAAATGCGCCGCGTCTGCCAGGGCCAACAACCAGTAGAAGCCTTGTCGAAAGGCCTTTCCTATCAGCGCATGTGAGGCAATGTGGTTCGCACAGGTCCCCTCATGGATGTCGGCCAGAAGTGCTTTCCCTTGCTCCCTTGTGATACAGTCGAGTTTGACCCGGCATTCCCTCTTGCGGTACAGTTCATTGTCAATGAGGCAATACATGGTGGCCTGTCACACAATGCGGTCGGCCTGCTTATCCTCCTCAGGTAGGTCCCGGCTTTTAAGGCAGCGATAGATCTCAGCCGCTCATGGTTTATAGGCATCCTCGACCACTGCCACCACATGCTTCTCCGATATCAGGTCCTTGCCGGGCATCACGGCCTGACCCTTCCGGGGCTTTCCTTTCCTAGTGATCCTTGCGAGGTTGATAGGGAGGGCTCCGTTTCTAGGTGAAACGGACACGGAGGGCTTCGTCAACCTCTCAAGGAAAACTCTGGGAGGAACTGGACCACCTTGCGCCACGAGGTTAGAAAGCTCGTCCGCAACAAGGTTGTCCCCCCCGCGGAATGTGCTCCATCTTCAATCCATGGAAGCAGCGCTCAAGCCGCCTCACTTCGTCAAGATAGGACCACATTTGTTGGAAGTCGTACTCCTGGTGACTTGATTAACCACCAGTTGCGAGTCACCACCCACCGCCAGTTGTTTAATGCCAAGGACGCCAGCGGCTCGTAGCCCCGCAAGCAGAGCTTCGTATTCCGCCATGTTGTTGGAGCTTTTCTCTTCATCCTTGAAGTCTAGGTGGACCGCATACTTGAGCTTCTCCCCAGAAGGAGACACAATGATAACTCCCGCTCCGGCCCTATGGTAGCCGAAGGAGCCGTCGAAGTACATGATCCATTTTCCTTGGTCTTCATTTCCTAGGAGGAGAGAGTAATCTTCACCTTCCTCCCAGGGTGTTGGTGTCCACTCGTTGATGAACTCAACAAGGGCCTTGCTTTTGATGGCTCTGGTAAGGGCAAAGTGCAACTCGAACTCAGATAGCTCAGTTGCCCACTCCGCGATCCGCCCTGTCGACTCACGGTTGCGTAGGACACTTTCTAGTCCATAGTCACTGACAACAGTGACGTAGTGAGCCTGGAAGTAGTGTCGTAGCTTCCGGGAAGCGATTAGGACTCCGAGTAGCATCTTCTGAGCTGGGGGATATCTTTCCCGGGCATCTCGTAACACTATGCTGACAAAGTAGATAGGGCGCTGCTCTAGCCCCGTCTCTTTTGGCTTTTCGGAACCCTGAGGCCCAGGCAAGGCCTATCCTTTCCCCCGTGAAGAGGAAGTTAGACCTTCTATCTTGTTGACGAGTTCGCCTATTCCGGGGACCTTCGGCCGCTCCACCACCAAAGTTGAACTAACCACCTAAGTGGTAGCAGTGACGTAGAGATGTAGCGGTTCTCTGGGCCACGGAGAAACGAGGATGGGTGGAGAGGACAGGTATTTCTTGAGATCAAGGAATGCCTGCTCTGCCTCCGAGGTCCATTCAAAGGCCCCCTTCTTCTTCGGCAGCATAAAAAACGGGAGAGCGCGTTCACCCAAGCAAGAGATGAAGCGCCCTAGAGCCGTGATGCACCCATTAAGGCGATGCATGTCCTTTACCTTCCGGGGTGGATGCATGTCTTATATGGCCTTGATCTTGTCCGGGTTAGCCTCGATTCCCCGGTGTGAAACCAAGAACCCATGGAGTTTCCCGTAAGGGACGCCGAAGACGCACTTCTCGGGGTTAAGGCGTAGGTTCAACTTTCGAAGATTATCGACGGTTTCTCGAAGGTCTTCAATTATTAGGGTGGCTTTGACGCGAGATTTAACCATGATGTCATCAATGTAGGCCTCCACGTTGTGCCCTATCTAGGGCCACATACAGATACACATAGCCCTCTAGAAGGTGGCCCCGGTGTTTTTGAGGCCAAAGGGCATCCATGTATAGCAGTAGCACCCCACCCCTCTTCCGTGCAACGACACTTCCTCCAGTACGCCCGCCCTCCTCAACCACAGGGTGTGGTTGTGACGGTGGTAGCGGCGGTGCGGTTGCGCTTGGCCCTGCGATGGTAATCGCGCGCATGAGGCTCGGCATCCAATCCCCTAGTCGTAGGAAGGGCATGGGAGCGAGTTCGTGCAGCGGTGAGTCTGCCACAGCAGGGCCGACCCGAGCGCCATGGCTGGTGATGGTGCGATCGATGTTGATGGTGAACACGAAGATGAAGCAGACGTCGGTGTCCATGACATTGATGTTGAAGAATCTCACGAAGTTGTCGACGATGATGGTGATTGCGAAGCCGAAAACGCGAGCCCCCCTACCTGGCGCGCCAGACGTCGCATCTCGCCCACGCTGACATTGGGGACGGTAGACATCCCCTATTTTTTGGTAGTGGGAACGAAGGCGTTTCGGCCACAACATCGGTGAAGGAACCTGCTGCTACGAGCAAACAGCACACACGGAGCACATACGAGAATTTTTTACCCAGGTTCGGGCCGCCCTTCGGCTAACAAACCTACGTACTGCTTTGGTGTGTTATCTGGGGTGGGTCGATATACAAGAAGATGATCTCTCTGGTGCCGGGGAGATGCTTTCTCTTTAGTTTCTACACTCGCCGGACTTCCTCTTTCTTTCTCCTCTCTTCTACCTTCCTATAAGGTCTCTAGCCCGTCGAACCCCTCTTTTGCCAACCTCTCCCCAGTCTTTTTAGTTCTTGGTCCTCCAACCCCCTCTCCTAATGGTCAGGAGCCTCCTTTTATACACCAAGGGGTCACCACAGGGGCCGGCGTGGAGCTCCACCCGGGGCGTTCCCGGGCTTCAATCACGGGGTGTCATGCGGTCTTCAGGTAGCTAGGCAGCGCCTGTGGCCAATGGACGGCTAGGAGCGGTGCACCAGTCCACTTGATGGTTGAGTGACAACTCAGGCCCCGAGCTGTCACTCCTGTCAGTGCCGCGCTGCAGTGGTGTTGCAGCGGACATAATATCATGATGATGTCCAGCGATGCTAGCGCATCGTCGGTTCCC
This sequence comes from Avena sativa, assembly GCA_916181665.1. NCBI lineage: Eukaryota > Viridiplantae > Streptophyta > Magnoliopsida > Poales > Poaceae > Avena > Avena sativa. The sequence goes on from OV702291.1 coordinate 31,304,196, forward strand.
AAGGCTAGGCCTAACATGCCTTGTCAGGCATAGTTGACTCTAGTTCCCGGGCAGCGCCTGGACCAGGAGAGGGTGCTTCCGTGGTCCTTCCGGGGCTTGTTAGAGGCTGCTCCTCGGCCTCGCTGCCCCCAACCATGCCCTCGCCCTCCTTTCGAGGCACCCCCGGAAGGAGGGGCAGGGCCGCCTTACACTCGTTGTTGACTTTTCCTCCTTGTCCATGCCCGGATAGTGGGTCGAGGCACGTATTGTAGCGTTTGTCTCACTCATAGGTACCTGCAGCATAGCTGATACTTAGTATCCACAGGTTCATCATGGCAGAGTCGTACCTGTTCGGAGCACACGGAGCTTGTATCCTGTCGATGCCCTTTCTGGCCAAGCCGTGGATCTGCTAGGTTGCTGACTGGTGGGTCCTAGCCCCCGCGCTAAGGCGCAATGTGAGGGACCCGCGATCCCATTACGCCGACACATATGAATTATCTATCATCTGGGATCACAGGGAAAATTGTACCACAATGAGTATTAAATAGAGGACAGTGGCTAGAAGGCTCACTTTTTAAGAGTACAATGGTGAACAAGTCATTCCTCCAGTCTTTGCAGCTTCACCAATCACTATTCCTAGGAAGAAAAAGAAAGCCTATCCAACATTGACAACTAGAGTAACAAGGAGTTCTACAAAATCTGTAAAAGATGGCCACAACAAACCTCTCTTTGGGGGGCAAGATGATATTCAGAAAATGAGGGCCCCAGTAAGGAGAAGTGCTAGAACTACTACTAGAGATGTTGGTTTTAAAGCAAGCATGGCAAGTGAGACTCCAAGACCAAGGAAGAAGGCAAAATCTTCCAAGCCAGTAGAGGAGACTGCAACACCTTTTATGCCCATTCCTGTTTTTCAAAGGATAGGCAAAGATTTGGAGATCCCCCCAGAAGAGCTCTCTGAGGACAATCTTATGGCTGGTCCTTCTTCCACCAAGTCCAAGGAGGTTCCCAATGATGAATGAAGCCCATCTTATTCAGTGTGGCATACTGTTTGAGGCTCGAGATATCTATCTTATTAAGTTAATTTGTATCGAGATGCTGCTACTTATCACATGGTTTTTTTGGTATACTATGGTCTCCTCTGTTATCTGGTCTGTTTGTAGGTCCGATGAACATGGCAGTCTATAATTATGACATTGTATTTCGATATCACTGTATTCTGAAGCTAGGGTTTATTTTGTGCTTGTGGTTTGCTATGCATGCCAGGATGATGAAATTTGAATATGTTTTCTCATGGATAGTTTTTCTACCTTAAATCATGATTGGCTGGTACTATGCTGGAATGTGAAAGGATTAAATGATAAAGATAAAATATTGGCTGTCTATAACAAAATTAATGAAAGTCACTGCTCAATTGCCTGTCTTCAAGAGACAAAATATGAAGATTTTGATCACTCTTTATTAAAACCTTATGTCCAAAAATATTTTCTCAGTTTGTGTTTGTTCCCTCTGATGGTGCATCGGGCGGTTTAATAGTATTATTGAACAACTCAAATTTTGTTGGCTCTCTGATGGAAATAACAAATTTAGTAATTCAAATTAAGTTTGTTTCAACTCATAACTCAGATACTTGGACACTTGTAAATGTCTATGTGCCATGCAGGGGACTATAGAGAGACCTTTTTTTGCAATGGTTATATGATCTGAACATCCCAAATAATGAACATTGGCTACTTCTAGGGGATTTTAACTTTATAAGATCAGTAGATAATAGAAACAAGGATGGTGCTGATTTCAAAGACATCTTTCTTTTCAACAGCATTATTAGTCACCTGGGTTTGTTGGAACTGCCATTAAAAGGAAGGAATTTCACCTGGTCAAATATGCAAGCAAATCCTCTATTGGAACAATTGGAATGGTTTTTTACAACCCCTGATTGGACTCTAAAATATCCTAACACAATGGTCAACCCTTTATCAAAATAAACATCTGATCATGTACCTTGTGTGGTTAGCATTTCCACTACAATTCCAAGAGCAAAAAATTTCACATTTGATTATTTGGATTGAACAACCTGGTTTTCTTCAAGTAGTGGAACAAGCTTGGAAGCAGCCAGTTAAGCAGGAACCTATTGCTAATGTAATTACTGCAAAGTTCAAAAACCTGATATATGCTTTGAAGAAGTGGGGGAAAAGATTATCGCATATTAAAATTCTGATTGAAAAATGCAATAGAGTCATCTTTCAGTTGGATGAAATGGAAGATAGGAGAGCCTTGAGCACACCTGAGTTTAACTTCAGGAATATTGTTCGGTCCGAACATTTTCTAGCCATTGTTGAAGTAGCTCTGATTTCTATTTGGGCCACAACATATAGAATAATGACTCGTTGTTGACGTGACATACTCATATAATCATCACATGAGAACTATCAATCAACTCACAATCATAGTTCCAAGATAAAATAATCAACATACATTCTCTAAGTCGAATACATTTTCAATCTGTCTATAAGACGTAAGATTGAAGAGCCCACACTACGGCAACACGATTAAAATGGTCACCTAACATTTGACATTTATGAGCATATAATTTACGATAGTTTTTGTTACTTCATCATACTGTATCACAATCTCTTTATTGCGAGGGCCACCATGCTAGTTATCTCTAGTAACCAGACATACCGAATTTCTTGGTGATAGATATTAGGGAAATGATACGTATCTGTTGGGGAATCGAACAAAACGATCCCTGGGTCGCGGCCTGGCTGCTCACGTCGAGTGAAGTAGGCCCGCACGGCTCTTCTATCAGGCCCGGACCCTATATCCTCCCCAACTACCTCTGCTCCCGTCGAAGATGGAGCCGCCGTCGCCATCAGACCAGGCCGCCGCGCACTGGACCAGACTCGCCGAAGATAAAGCCGCTGCCGCCGCCGAACTAGATCCCCGCCAGTGCCCGTGCCGGGGAAGGCACCCGCCGCTGCCGCCGCCGGGGAAGGCAGACGCCACCGCGGCCGGGCCAGGCCGCCGGAGCCCGGCCTCCGCTGCCACGCGCCCTCGAACCTGCCGTAGGAGCCCGGCCTCTGCCGCCACGTACCCTCGAACCCTCCGCCGCACCAAGCTAGATCCCGTTGGAGGCGCCCAATGACAGGAAGAACACGACGGTGCTACTCCCCGTTGTCACCGGAGATGGACTTCACTGTGGAGGTGCTCCCGTGGATGGAGCAGCCATGGTTGTTGCTACCACGATGTGGTAACATGGAACCATGGACCCAGTGACGGCAATGCTACATACTGTGTCTGCTGTTACTACCACAGTTTAGAGCGCTTGCTATTTTAGTTGGCCGGCATCGCTACTTTTGTGTCCGTCTTTGCTATGACGTTTTTCTACCTTAGTATATTATTTTTGCTATGTATTCATATATTTTTTGCTACTTTCGCGCAATGTTTTTGCTACAACCAATTTATATGGTTTTTGCTACGAGGTCTCCAACGATGTCTCCGGCGATGTCCCCTTTTGCTACATTAGAGAGAAAATTTGCTACATCTATTTTATGGTATTGCTACAATAGCGTCATTTTTTGCTTCGACGTCTCAGGCGAGGTTTTTCCCGACGAGGCTCCGGTGATATTTTCCGGGGAGGTCGGTTTTGCTACATTAGTACTTTTCTTTTGCTATAAAGTATCCGGCGAGTTTCTCCGCCGAGGTCTTCGGCGAGGGTTGTCTTTTCTGTTTTGTTTTAGTTCGAACAGTTTTTTGCTACCGTGTAGCAAAATCGGGGATTATGTAGAAAAACGGGATGGGGAAGGACAAGTGTCAGCAGGAAGACCTGGGGGATCGGAAGTTTTAATCTCGAGAGACGCGTAGCACTACCCAAAGGAAAACCCGGGCGCTCGTTGGTAGTCTTTGACGCACCATTTAATTAGGAAAGTTTCTGTCACCTAACCGATTAAAATAGAAAGACTCCCTCGGAACCCACTTACTCCCGCCAGCCTATGTTCGGTATCCCTCCCAAGCACGACAGCCCACGTGGATCAGCTGAATTTAACAGCCCACGTGGATCATCAATAGGCCACCCGTGTAATAGTAGATTTAGGATATTGCTACCTGGTAACCGTTCTACAACTGACGAAATTCGGCTGGCATTTGGAGAAAATCATTACAGACGGCATGCATGCGTGAAGATATACTTCCTCTACCCTAAAGTATAAGGCGTCTAAGCTTTGTCAAAAGTTAAAATGTTTTAAATTTGATCAAATTTATACATAAAAATATAAACATTCAAACTATCAAATCAATATCTATAGATTCACCAGAAAGTATAGTTTCTCAAAATATCCATTAGATATTATAGATATTCATATTTTTTCGTATAAACTTAGTTAAACTTAGAAGATGTTGACTTTTAGCCAAAACTTAGGTGCCTTACATTTTGAGACGGAGGGAGTAGGTGGATGCGTGGGGTGGTTAAATTCGAAAATCTGAAAAGTTAAAATAACTTATAGGTCAAATCGTATATGTGATTTTGGATCCGTTTTCACCGTTGGGCTAGTCGCAATGAGATATTCGAAACTAGATCCCATATCGATATGTTTCGAGAACTTTTTTTCGGTTCCAAAAGTTATTCACCTGTAACACAAAAGTTATCTATGCTGAACTACGTAAGTTATCCACGTGATATTACCTAAGTTATCTACCCTATGAAGATCATGTGTTTGAGTTTTTGTATGCATGCGTAAACATAAGTGTAAACTTCTACAATTTAAGATTCGTTTTCACCATGTCGCCCACGAAGACTTGGTATCCTGACACCTAGGCTACTGTGTCCAAATCAAATAAGTTTATCACACATGTAATTAACTAAGATGGAGGTAACCAAGCCTTAAAAATTATGGTGGCCACAAAGAAAACTAAAAGTTATCCTGAAAATTGTACAAAGTTACCCATAGAAATAAATAAAACATTATTCACTAGTAATATAAGAGTTATCCATACTTCAGTATTTAAGTTACCCACCCAATAACATATAAGTTATCCACCAATCACTACCGGAAATCGAGATGCTGCTGGGTGTATTCTTGTTTGCCGAGTGTTTAGATATCGGATACTCGGCAAACAAAACTTTGCCGTGTATCATATTTGTTACACTCGGCAAACAACTGACTCACGGCAAAGTTGGCACTTTGCCGAGTATACTGGTGAAAAACACTCGGCAAACAAAGACATATACAGTAAAATAGAAAAAGACACTCGGTAAAAATTTGATACACGGCAAACCACCGTACCACGTATCCTTCCAAGCCGCACCAGACGGCGCAACCGACGGCGTTAGGGTTTGCCGAGTGTCATTTAACATACACACGGCAAACTTTTGGCAAGAAACTTTCTCTCCCGCGTGGGCAAAAAAACTAGAGTTTGGATCTAAACTTTGCCGTGTGTTAGACACAAATTTTTTTGCCGTGTGTTTTATTCTGATACACGGCAAAAATATGAGAAAACCTATTTTTTACTTTTTTGAATTGTTTACCTCGTCAATCACACATGATTTTTTTAATTCTAAGTACACTTAATCTTAAGTAAAATTGCACTTGTAGTCAAGCTTTCTAAAATGGCGGACATGAAGATTCTTAGCTCGGGGCTGAGTCTCGCTAAAATTGCATTAAATCTCTAATGAAATAGTATATTGTGAACCCACTTCCTGTACTCGTAGTTCAAATCATGTACTCGTAGTTCAAATGATCTTTTCAAAAAATCATGAGCATAAAATCATGTACTCGTAGTTCAAATCGAACCCACTTCCTACCGATTCGGCAGGAATTTGTCTTTTTATCAGGGATGGATGAAAAGGTTTGAGATACCCCACTCGGGGCTTTGTCCATGTAAGGTGGTGTAGTATTTAAAAAAATGGGGTGGTAGCATTTTGAAACTTTCATTCTATGGTTGCTTCACAAAACACCCCTTTTTTGCACTCGGAATATAAAAAATGGCTTTTTGGTGTGACGAAAAGGAAAACTTTCTCCCGCAATATTATTTATCATCCCATTATGCACATGCGTGCACAATATAGGCACATTATCAGAAACTATGCCGCGATTCTAGCTATAACATTGGTCATTTGGCCTGAAAGCCAGGAAATCTCGATTGAGATAGGTCATTTCTAAGAAGGTTTTTTGAGACACAATCAATATACCAAGTTTGATATTTTTCCTTGCAACTATGTCATATAATATAACACCACACGAAGGCTTTATATTATTTTGATCGTTTTTGAATTTTTTATGCCTGTTTTATACTATGGTTAAAACGGCGGGCATGAAAGTTCTTAGCTAGGGGCCGAGCCTCGCTAAACTTGCATTGGATATATGATGAAATAGCATATTATGAGTCTAAAAATAATTTTTACAAAGAATCATTAGCATAAAATCATGTACCCGTAGTTCAAATCGTACCCACTTCCTACCGATTCGGCCGGAATTTGTCTTTTTCACCAGGGATGGACGGAAAGGTTTCAGATACCCCCACTCGGGACATTGTTCATGTAAGTTGGTCTAATATTTTTGAAAAATGGGGTGTTAGCCTTTTGGAACTTTCATTCGGTGATTGCTTCACAAAACGCTCCGTTTTTTGCGCTCAAAAAATGGAAAATGGATTTTCCATGGAACGAAAAGGAAAACTTACTCCTGCAATATTGTTTGTCGTCCGAAGATGCACATGCATGCACAATATGGACACATTATCATAAACTATGCCAAGAATCTGGCCATAACATTGGTCGTTTGACCTAAAAGCCATGAAACCTCGAACATGATAGGTCATTTCTAAAAAGGTTTTTTTGCGATGCAATCCATATACCAAGTTTGATATTTTTTCTTGCAACTATGTCACATAAAATGACTCTACGCAAAGTTTTCACATTGTTTAGACCTTTTTGAATTTCTTATACCCGTTTCAAACTATGGTCAAAATGGCGGGCATGAAGGTTCTTAGCTAGGGGCTGAGCCTCGCTAAACTTGCATTGGATCTCTAATGAAATAGCATATTGTGAGTTTAAAAATAATTTTTACAAAAAATCATGAGCATAAAATCATCTACCCGTAGTTCAAATTGGACCCACTTCCTACCGATTCGGCAGTAATTTGTCTTTTTCACCAGGTGTGTATGAAAAGGTTTGAGATACCCCACTCGGGAAATTGTCCATGTAAGGTGGTCTAATATTTTTTAAAAATGGGTTAGTAGCATTTTGAAACTTTCGTTCGATGGTTGCTTCACAAAACGATCCATTTTTTGCGCTCGAAAAATGGAAAATGGCTTTTCTATGAGACGAAAGGGAAAACTTCCTCCTTCAACATTGTTCGCCATCCCAAGATGCACATGCATGCACAATATGGGCACATTATCACAAACTATGTCGAGAATCTTGCCATAACATTGGTCGTTTGACCTAAAAGCCATGAAACCTCGAACATGATAGGACATTTCTAAGAAGGTTTTTTTGCGATGCAATCCATATACCAAGTTTGATATTTTTTCTTGCAACTATGTCACATAAAATGACTCCAAGCGAAGTTTTCACATTGTTCGGACCGTTTTTGAATTTCTTATGCCCGTTCCAAACTATGGTTAAAACGGCGGGCATGAAAGTTCTTAGCTAGGGGCCGAGCCTCGCTAAACTTGCATTGGATCTCTGATGAAATAACATATTGTGAGTTTAAAAATGATTTTTACAAAAATTCATGAGCATAAAATCATCTACGCGTAGTTCAAATTGGACCCACTTCCTACCGATTCGGCAGGAATTTGTCTTTTTCACCAGGGGTGTACGAAAAGGTTTGAGATACCCCACTCGGGATATTGTCCATGTAAGGTGGTCTAGTATTTTTGAAAAATGGGTTAGTAGCATTTTGAAACTTTCGTTCGATGGTTGCTTCACAAAACGATTCATTTTTTGCGCTCGAAAAATGGAAAATGGCTTTTCTGTGGGATGAAAGAGAAAACTTCCTCCTTCAACATTGTTCGCCATCCCAAGATGCACATTCATGCACAATATGGGCACATTATCACAAACTATGTCGAGAATCTTGCCATAACATTGGTCGTTTGACCTAAAAGCCATGAAACCTCGAACATGATATGTCATTTCTAAGAAGGTTTTTTTGCGATGCAATCCATATACCAAGTTTGATATTTTTCCTTGCAACTATGTCACATAAAACGACTCCACGCGAAGTTTTCACATTGTTCGGACCATTTTTGAATTTCTTATGCCCGTTCCAAACTATGGTTAAAACGGCGGGCATGAAAGTTCTTAGCTAGGGGCCGAGCCTCGCTAAACTTGCATTGTATCTCTGATGAAATAACATATTGTGAGTTTAAAAATGATTTTTACAAAAAATCATGAGCATAAAATCATCTACCCGTAGTTCAAATTGGACCCACTTCCTACAGATTCGGCAGGAATTTGTCTTTTTCACCAGGGGTGGACGAAAAGGTTTGAGATACCCCACTCGGGAAATTGTCCATGTAAGTTGGTCTAGTATTTTTAAAAAATAGGATGGTAGCATTTTGAAACTTTCGTTCGATGGTTGCTTCATAAAACGCCTCGTTTTTTAGCTCGGATAATGAAAAATGGCTTTTCCGTGGAACGAAAAGGAAAACTTCCTTCTGCAACATTGTTCGTCGTCCGAAGATGCACATTCATGCACAATATGGGCATATTATAACAAACTATGCCAAGAATCTGGCCATAATATTGGTCGTTTGACCTAAAAGCCATAAAACCTCGAACATGATAGGTCATTTCTAAGAAGGTTTTTTTGCGATGCAATCCATATACCAAGTTTGATATTTTTCCTTGTAACTATGTCACATAAAACGACTCCACGCGAAGTTTTCATATTGGACCGTTTTTGAATTTCTTATGTCCGTTTCAAACTATGGTCAAAATGACGGACATGAAAGTTCTTAGCTAGGGGCTGAGCCTCGCTAAACTTGTATTAGATCTGTGATGAAATAGCATATTATGAGTCTAAAAATGATTTTTACAAAAAATCATAAGCATAAAATGATGTACCCGTAGTTTAAATCAGACCCACTTCTTGTCGATTCGGCAAAAATTTGTCTTTTTCACGCGTAGTTTTCATATTGTTCGGACCGTTTTGATGCTACGAGAAGGAAAATGTTAATGAAAAAAATGATTACTATATATACACTTGAACAATATCATAAAGTTTGATGAAAAGAATGCTTTGATGAAAAAATTGTATTTATGTGGGGCTTTTTTTGGTGGTATGGCCCATGTGTTTGCCGTGTGTCATAAACATGAATGAATACACGGCAAAGACAAATCTGTCTGGCTGACCTAGATCGAGAAAAAACAGTTAAGTCCAAATCTCACACACGCACTGCTCCCTGTCGCCCATCCTCTCCCCTCTACGCGCCGCCGCCGCCCGCTTCTCTGTACCGCCGCCGCGCTGCTCCGTACCGCCACCGCCGCGCTTCTTTGGACCGTCGCTGCTGATGCCCTTCCTTCCCTGACCGTAGCGCCGCCGCCGCGCTGCTCGGCCCACCACCTCGCAGCTGGGGACGCCCGCTCGGCCGGCCCCTGCTCCCGCGTCGACCTCTCCTCTCCCTGCCGCCTCGACCACTCTGCCCCGTGCCGCCAACTCCCTGCGTCGACCTCCCTGCCCTGCAGCTGGACCAGGAGCTGCACCACCAAGTCCTCCACCATGAGGACGAGGGCCAAGATCTCCACCTCCATAAAGAGAACCAGGAGCTCCATCTTGGTGAGTTGCCTACAGATTTTGTCTAGTGGATTAATTCATGCAGATTTTGTTGCCTGCCAATGACATGAGAGTTTAATTATAGTAAGCCAATGAATTGAGATTTTGTCCCTGCCAATGTTCTATATTTGTAAGCTCCACCACCCGATTCAACAGATAATTAGCAAAACAGGTAATAAAAACGGAAGGAGATAAGTCACCACGATGAGACTCGTGATCATTTGATCAGTGTAGACCTCTGGCTCTTTTTATGGAGAGAGAAGACCACATAAATCATGCTCTTCTTCTCGCCTCTGGCGTCGAGCTTCTGCCGCTCGTAGTTGATGAGACGCTAGAGGGACGAGTTCCTACTTTTCGCGGCGGCTACTATTTTTCTTCATGTTGCCGAACACGTCAAACCACTACAAGGATGGCAGGTAGTCCCAGAGGTTGGTCGTGCCAATGTGCATGTTGATCTGGTCCACCTCCTTCTTAAACAACCAATGCGGGCCGTAGCTAGCCGTGGTGAGCACGACGCCATCCAAGGCTGCGATGTTCATGGAGGGGAGGCTCGGGCAGTCGGCAAAGGCGACATCGCGCGAAGCACTCCTTGGCCAGCGCCGGCGAGGACATCACCACGGTGTCACGGAAACTGAGGCGCAGCGAGAAGATGGGTCCGTGGTGTGCGGCGAGGCGGAATAGCTTGGCGTGGAAGGGCTTCTCCACGAGGTGGAGGTGTCCAAAGAAGGGGATAGCGAGCGGGCTAGGCGGTAGCTTGTTCTTGTTCTTGCTAAAGGGAAGGAAGTAGCGAAGCACGACGAGGAAGGCGAGAGAAAGGACAGCCATGTAGTAGCCGTTGTCCATGATTCTAGCTGCTTGGGAGGTCAGCTAAGTTTTAGATGTAGTTAGGGTGGTGTTGTCCTTGTGTTCTGGATGTGACCTATATATATGCATCGGATATAATCCTGGTATAACTTAGAACAACCCTAGTCAAAACTTGGAATAATCCTCATCAAAGATTTCCATTCATGGCGTTTAGACCATTCATGTCTACAATGTATGTGGGTGTGTTGAACAGCCGTGTGCATATGCTTGTTCAAACCAGTTACGTTGCCAAAGGTTATGTTAATGCATATAGGCGACCTCTTTTGTTTCCAATAACCACATGATTCTAGCTGCTTGGGAGGTCAGCTAAGTTGTAGATGTAGCTAGGGTGGTGTTGTCCTTGTGTTCTAGATGTGACCTATATATATGCATCGGATACAATCCTGGTATAACTTAGAACACGTCCTGTTCTTCCTCCTTTGCCTTCGATGAACTTCCAATTCGTAAGTCGTGTTGCATCTATTCAATAGTCCATCTTATTGTGACATGTTTACCGTCTCATAACCGTTTACCATATTTTATAGGGAATGCCTTCGGCCGAATCCAACAACAACCCGGCCCCTCCGGAGGATGAAAGCCCTGTGACGCCTGCCCCTACGAGCGTGCCCATGCCGACTCTGGACAACCAGAACATTAGAAGGCAACTTTGTGAGTTCCCACACTCTTCTTTAATTTCTTGTTTGTATACATCTTGTGTCAAATTATACCAAGTCCTTACCATATAGCTACAACCCGGCCCCTCCGGGTTTGTATACATCTTGTTTGTATACATCTTGTTTGCCTCCTAATTTCGGCCAGATCCAACAACAACCCGGCCCCTCTGGAGGATGAAAGCCCTGTGATGCCTGCCCCTACGAGCGTGCCCATGCCGACTCTGGACATAGCTAATTTCTTGTTTGTATACATCTTGTGTCAAATTATACCAAGTCCTTACCATATAGCTACAACCTGGCCCCTCCGGGTTTGTATACATCTTGTTTGTATACATCTTGTTTGCCTCCTAATTTCGGCCGGATCCAACAACAACCCGGCCCCTCCGGAGGATGAAAGCCCTGTGACGCCTGCCCCTACGAGCGTGTCCATGCCGACTCTGGACAACCCGAGCATTAGGAGGCAACTTTGTGAGTTCCCACACTCTTCTTCAATTTCTTGTTTGTATACATCTTGTGTCAAATTATACCAAGTCCTTATCATATAGCTGCATAGATACCAAGTTTTATGGTTGTTCCAAATATACCCTTGTGAGAACCATGTCAATATTCTTTGGAGAATCATCTTACCATATATATACCAAGTCCATATAGCTACATAGATAACAAATTTGAATTTTTCTTGTGCCAAACTATACCTTGTTAGAGTCATGTCAATATTCTTAACATATAGCTACATAGATAATAAATTACAATTATGCTAGTGCCAAATTTTACCTTATTAGTATCATGTAAATATGTTTGTTAGAATCATCTTACCATATAGCTATATATATACCTAGTTTGAAATTTGTAAGATTATATCATTTTTACTCATGCTTGTGTGTTTTGCACTTTGTAGGATTACATCAAGAAAGCCTATGTTATGGTGGAACATGGTGGCCGTTGATGGAGCTATGTACCACATGCTAGAGAACTTATGTGCCACTTGGTTGTGTTGATGGATATGTGAACTTGAATTCAAGTGTTTGTTGAACTTGTGAACTTTGTATGCATGTTTGATATACTAGTGTACTTGTGAACCTATTATGTGAGTTCTTGTTGTGATATATGTCTGTTGTGAGCCTACATATGAATATGTATGTCCATATTTGTTTTGAAATGCAGAATATAATAAAAAACAGCATAAACTTGCCAATTTTTTGTGGACGTTGCCGTGTATCCAAGGAAAAACACTCGGCAAAGAGCATGTCTTTGCCGTGTTTCTAGGTAAAACACTCGGCAAAGGGCACGTTTTTGCCGTGTATCCTAGGCAACACACTCGGCAAAGAGCACGTATATACCGTGTATTATCCTAGGAGACACTCAGCAAAGAGTATGTCTTTACCGTGTGTTGCGGCAGAAATACTCGGCAAAGAATGAATGGGGTCACGTGGAGAAATCTCAGCCGTTTCTCTTTGCCGTGTGTCTGTCGGAAAGACTCAGCAAAGGTTTGACGCCGTCTTCGACTGGCGCACCGTGAACGCATCATTTTACCGTGTATGTGGCTGGTAGACACTCGGCAAATGTTTGCCGAGTATCCGGGAGTTAAACACTCGGCAAAGTTGTGTTTACCGGCGGGGTGTACGCTATGAACTCTTTACCGAGTGTAAACACACAACAAACGTTTGCCGAGTGTATTTCAGCCTTTGCTGTGTATTTTAAATACCCAGTAAAAAATCGTTTTCATGTAGTGAATAAAAAAATTAACCAAAAATAGAATACAAAAGTTATTCTAGCGGCTCGGCTACGTCGCTCGTCGCTACGAGAGGCGTACATACGACTCAACCTCGAAAGGCTACCGCGTCAAACATGAAACATACTTTTTCAAAAGAATTAAATTTTTTTTTGCACGAAATAAATGAGATCTTTGTCCCATCCACCACCACCCTAAGTTATAGTGAACAAACGTAACAGCCAAGCAGTACTCTAGCGGCCCGGCTTTGCCGTCGTCGCTACTGTGACGTACGGGTGACAAAGCCTTAAAGGGTGTTAGGGTACCGAGCCTTCATCGTTTGTTGATGCGTTAATCGAGGTTTTTTGAGACGGAAAAATATAAAGTTACCCACATTAGAAGTATGAGAACCCCTCGACCCAACCCGTTTATATGGTGGGTAACTTATATGATATAGAGTGGATAACTTATATATTATGACATGGATAACTCACGTATTAGGGGTGGATAACTTTTTGGTTCGATTTTTTTTGCATCAAAACATACCAACATGGGATCTAATTTTGAAGATCTCATCGCGACTAGCCCAATGATGAAAACGGATCCTAAATCAGATAAACGATTTGAGCTATAAAAAAATTTAAATTTTCGAATTGATTCTTTGCTGGCTTTGATTCGTTTTCTTGTTAGTGGACGTGGACAAACAGCAGCACACTACACACACGCCCGCCAGGTTTTTCCTTTCACCGACCGATCGCTAGCTAGATTTTCCGTAGATTTATTTCAAAACTATATTACTTCCAAATCATGCGTGAGAATTAAGATATGTTTTCACTTTCAAATTTCTGAGATCTTTAAAACTAGACCCATATTGTGTATGTTTGGGAGACTTTTTTTAAGAACCTCAGTGTGCGACAGCGTAACTCCAGTGCCCGACAAGCAACATTGGCGCTCGACAAACCGACTTTGGTGCCCAACGAAGTTGCTCTTCAGGGAAGCCGCTGCTAGACGAGGCAACATCAGAGCCCGACGAGGCAACTTCAGAGCTCGGTGAGACAACTTCAGAATTCGACAAGGCAACTTGTGCCTGACTGAGCAATTTTGGTGCCCGGCGAGGCAACTTCAATAGGCCATTAGGACGGCGTTGTCGTGGTGAGTGAGGTCATCCCTTCTTCAGGCAAGCCGCTGCTTGATGAGGCAACATCAGAGTTCGACGAAGCAACTTTGGAGCCCAACGAGACAACTTGTACCCGACTGGGCAACTTTGGTGCCTAGCAAGGCAACTTGAGAGCCCGACGAGGCAACTTGTGCCTGACTGGTACTCGCAAGACAACTTCGAAGCCCGACGAGGCAAGTTGTGCTAGACTGAGCAACTTTGGTGCCCGACGAGTCAATTTTGGAGCCCGACCAGGCAACTTCAGAGCCCGACAAGGAAACTTGTGCCCGACTGGGCAACTTTCGTGCCCGACGAGGCAAAAGCAACTTCGGTGTCCAAGAAGTTGCCCGACAAAAGCAATTTCGGTGCCCAAGAAAAGCAACTTCGGTGCCCAAGAAAAGCAACTTCGGTGCCCAAGAAGTTGCCTCGCCGGGCTCCGAAGTTGCCTCGCCGGGCTCCGAAGTTGCCTCGTCGGGCATCAAAGTTGTCTCACCGGGCACCAAAGTTGTCTTGTCGGCCTTCGAAGTTGCCTCGCGCTGGGCATCAAAGTTGCCTCGCCGGGCACAAAATTTGCCTCGTCGGGCTCTGAAGTTGCCTCGCCGAGAACCGAAGTTTCCTCATCTGACTCTGAAGTTGCCTCATCGGACTCCGAAGGTGCCTCGTCAAGCACAGAAGTTGCCTCGCCGGGCACCAAAGTTGCCTCGTGGAGGCGCCTGGGGAAGCTTCTTCTACTTCTTCATCCTCCATGGCTCGAGGGGAGCACGTGCGCACGCGAGCTTGTATCGACGAGGAGCAATCTGCTTGCTGCTGCCTCCTCTCTTACCTGCATGATGCTAGGGATTTTTGCGACCACCGGTGAGCTTCGCAGCGGAGCAGGAGAAAGGGGAGGTTGGGCGGCTCGCAGTGGAGATGGGGAGGCCGGGCGCGCTCGGTGTAGATGGCCGTATGGCGAGGCCTATCGCTAGATACCATGAACCAGAGCAGAGCGCCGGGGAAGTTGCTGCGGAGCGCGACACCGGAGGCTACGAACCAGGGCATGCTTAGGGAGGAGGCACAGGAGGTCACGAACCGAAGCGGCGCCGGGGGAGTTCGCCAGGGGAGGAGGCGGCTCGATTACTGGGGGCAGAGATGGGGATCGGGAGTTTTTTTAGGTGAGGAACAATTGTTGAGAGTTGATCGGGAGAAGATATTCCATATTGTGCGGTCCCTAGATGGTGCGCTCGGTCCGTCATTCCAGCGTGCAGCGCCGATAAGAATTTAGGGAAAGAAAAAGGAAAGTGCTAGGCGTCCCCCGAGGGATGGAAACTTTCCATCCCACGGATCCCCAGCCGTCCGATCTAGTTCGATCGACGGTCAGATCTTCGTCCCGTCCCTCCATCCCTCTTTTGCTACAGATAGTCCCGCTTTTGCTACATGTAGCAGAAAACGGTTCGGTCCAGAAAAAGAAGAGACATACTAGACCTCGCCGGAGAGTTTGCGGAGACCTCGCCGGAGACTTTGTAGCAAAAAAAAGTACTAATGTAGCAAAAATCGACTTCGCCGGAAAATATTGCCGGAGACTCACCGAAAAAACCCTAGTCGGAGACCTCGTAGCAAAATGTTTACACTATTGTAGCAAAAGCACAAAGCATGTGTAGCAAAATAATTTTTATAATGTAGCAAAAGGCACATCGTCGGAGACTCCCGCCGAAGATCTCGTAGCAAAACCGTATATATTTGTTGTAGCAAAACAAATCCGTAAAAGTAGCAAAAAATATACAGATACATAGCAAAAATAACATGCTAAGGTAGCAAAACGCTGGTAGCGAAGACAGACACAAAAATAGCAACACCGGCCAACTAGAGTAGCAAGCCAACTAGAGTAGCAAGCGCTCTGCACTGTGGTAGCAACTCCGAACAACGTATGAAGCACTTCCGTCACCGGAACCATGGCTGTGTGTTATGGCGTCGTGGTCGCAGCACCAAGGCCTCTCCATCCCACAGGAGCACCTCCGCGGTGAGGTCCATCTCCGGCGATAACGGGGAGCTCCATGGCCTCCCTTTAATTGGGCGTCTCTCCGACGAGATCTAGCTGCGTGCGGCGGCAGGCTCCAAGGCGCGTGGCGGCGGAGGGCGGGCTCCGGCGGCCTAGTCCAGCCGCGGTGGCAGCTGCGTGGTGACGGAGGCTGGGCTCCGGCGGCCTAGTCCGGCCACGGTGGTAGATGCGCGGCGGCGGCACAGCAAGGCCATGGCGTCGTGCGTCGGCAGCCGAGTGGCACGCAGCAAGGAGATGGCGGAGCAGCGGCGCGCAGCGAAGGGCGGGGCATACGGTAAGGGTGGCAGGTCGCGGCGGGAGCAGCAGCGCACGCACGGAGGAAGAAGGCCACGAGTAGGAAACGCGTCCGGATGGACCCTCCACTTAGCGCTAGCTAGCCACGACCCGTACGATCCCCCGGGGGAGGCGAGTCATTTTCCAAGAAAAAGTGCAATTCTACCGGGGTACGTCCCAATCTGAATCGATCTGAACAGAAAAGTACAATAGCTCGACGTTCAAATCCTAATCGGCGACGGCGACGGCGACTGTGTCAACGAATCAAGTCTGAACCGACCCGAATACAAATTCAAATATAATAGTAGTCAAGTCCACGATCAAAAATATTAGCTGAGGCGTCGATGCACAAAGACACAAAGCAAGCAAGCCGTCTCGATACGCCGTAAATACAGCGCACGCAACAACTCTCCCGAACGATCGATCGATCGAGCATGGCCCTGGATCAGGAGCAGCGGTGTGAGGTGCACCAGTGGTCCTTGCAGGTGGACGGCCGTGTGGAACAGATTGTAACACCGGGGCCCAACGAGCGCATCTACGTCACCGGCGTCTTCCTCGTCGGCGGCCAGGGCGAGGTGGGCATCTGCGCCGTCACCAGCTCCAATTGGTCGCCGTCGTGCGTCCCGCTTCCGTCGTTGTCCGCGGAGACGCCCTACGTGGAGCTGGGTACTACGACGTTGGTGCTGCACGAGGAGGACGAGTGCACCTTTTTCGTGATGGGAGGGGAAACCGCCGCCGTCCGATTTGTGGGCTTCGTTCATGCTCAGCCGCCGGTTGAGAAGGAGGAGGAAGAAGAGCCAGATCGACATCGACAGAGCGTAGCCATTGATCAGCAGCGGCCGAAGCGACACCCCTGGTACGTGCGGGTCGAGGCCGAAGAGATAGAGAGGTTTACCCTGAGGGTCAGCGGCCCCGTCTGGGTCACAGACATCTTCCTCCCCGACCCGGCTGACGACGACGAACACGTCGTGGACGCCTACGCCGTTATCGGGCGCCGGAGCAGGGAGTTCCGCATACTCGCGTCGCTGTCGCAGGACAGTCCCCGCGTGAAGCTCCGGCCTCCGGTGAGGCTAGATGGGGACTTCTCTTTTTACGTGGATGCGTTTCTCTTCAGCTCGGTCATTGTCCAGTTCGAGGGCTACTCTCGTTCTCCAATGGCTCCAGGGGAGGAGGAGGAGGAGGAGGAGGAGGTGAGTTTGGAGTCCAACTACGATAGCAAGGACGGCAGACAGGTCCAAGGACTAGCGACGAGAGACGACGAGAAGGTGTTTAGTTCTGAGGATGACGACGATAGAACCGACGAGGAGAACAAGGACGAGAGCGACGGAAATGTCGAGAGGCATGAGGCTAGAGAGCAGCGCCGGAGGCAACGCGATGCGACGCCGTAGGAGTTCGATCACCGAGGATAAGGTGCGGTTCCTTGGAGTGCCATCGTTGCCATCCCCCTTCCGCAGGGGGCTCGTTCAAGAGATTGCAGTTGGGGCACTCTTCGGATTCTTCGTTTTTGTCTATCTGTTGGCGTTCTTCAAAGTGATGATGCCTTCATGTTTGTAATGGATCTATTATATCTATATCCCGAGCTGTTTGATTTGAAGAGATTTCCGTGGTAAGTCATTGTCCTTACCGGGCGTACTACGCGTTCCCCGGGGATAATTCCCCTAAATCCCCCGGGTCCTCCTGCCGTCACGTGTTCCCTAAAACTGCCTAAATCCCGCATTTGATACAAAAGGCCCGCTTTTGCTATAAATTTGTACAGCTTTTGCTATGTGTAGCAAAAAATGGTTCGCTCACGAGATAAAATAAAGAAGAAAATCTCGCTGAAGACCTCGCTGGACACTTTGTACAAAAAGTTTATTCAAATATAGCAATACCGACTTTGTCGGAGACTTTCACCGGGAGACCTCGCTGAAGATATTCTAGCAGAAACTTTGCACTGTTGTAGCAAAATTAGAAAATAGATGTAGCAAAAAAGTTCAACATATGTAGCAAAAAAATGACTTCGCCGGAGGCATCGCCAGAGTTTTTATAAAAATGATTTGCTACTCTAGCAAGCCGAATTCGCTGGACACTTTCATCGGAGACCTCGTAGCAAACATTTTTTACTATTATAGCAGAAACACAAAACGGTTGTCGCAAAAAGATTATGTCGTTGTAGCATTGTTGACATTTTTCCTAGCACTTCGAGAACAGAAAAGTAGCAAACGAGATATGGGTATGTAGCACAACATATATAAGAAAGTAGCAAAAAAAAGAAAAACAAGTAGCACCCATGGCGACACAGTCGCCCCGTCCTTCGCACTCATAGCAATGCAACCGGCTGATGGTACCACCATCATCAACCTACGTTAGCATCATCGTCGACCTACGGTAGCACCGCCGCTCTTCATATGTAGCATCGTCGGAGTCGGCAACCAACAACGTAGTTGGCGCGTGCGATGACAGAGGCAAGCACCTCTGCAGGGACGGTTGCCACCACACCTACCTCCCATGGTGGCTTCGCTGGCAGCATGTGGTTGGTCACCGCAGAGCTAGCCATGGAAGAGCAAGCGTGGGCGCGGGATAGGACGAGCAGAGAGATCCGTCTTTAGCTCCGGTGCGGGTGCGGAGGCGGAGCAGCGAGCGGCGGCCATGGTGGTCGGGCGTCAGGCGAGGCCCAAAGGGAGGCGAGCCCCATGCACTCGACGCCGGCCTTTAGGACCCAGGTGGAGGTAGGGCTAGGGGAGACGGCAAAGGAGAGTGCGGGGGCAGGGAAGGAGGACGGCAGTGGTGCTGGGGAAGCCGGCGGTGGCCAGGGATGTGGGATCTACGGCCGGGCGGCGGGATCCAGATGCGGAAACAAGAACGAAGGCGAGAGAGGAGAGAGGATAAGGACGTGGTCGCGGTGGGCCCCATAAGGCCTTGTTTACTTCTCTCGTATTTACTAATGTATTTGGGGAATGGAGGGGATTAATTCAATTTCCGGAAAATCCCCGTAGTCCGTCTACTACTCTTGGTTTGGCCGGGATAATCCCGGTATATCCCCGCAAATCCTTCTTATTTTTTTCTACATTGAAAATTCTCCTACATGGTAGAATATTTTCGGGAAAGATTATTTGTAGGGATCGAAGAGTATTGGGTGAACACCAAATCTTCGCTTATCCCAAAACTCTAGTAGATAAAAATACGAGAAAAGTAAACAAGTCCTAAAAGAGTCGTACATACGCCGCATTCACGTCATAACATATATACCAAAGAGTGTCTAGATACATTCATTTCACAAACCTAAAATATCTTATATTTCTGAACGGAGGGAGTACTACATTTGGTTGTCCAACCGTAATAGCAACTTTAGCAGTACCGTAAAAATGGTCAAACCTCCCGCGCGCTCGCTCGCTCGACTGGCAAATCGTAGCCGCCGCTTCTCCTCCGCCCCTTCCTCTCTCACTCTCCCCGGCCGCCGCCGCCGTCGTAAGCCGCCGGGCCTCTCCCATGTGGGATTGGCGGCGGCGGGTTGTTCTCTACCCACGCGCGCGTACGGAGGGCGGGGCGTCCCAACGACGCCGGAGCTCCTCGACGGTGGATGGCCCAGCTCGGCGGCTTGAGTCCCGCGACCGGGTGGAGGCGTGGCCGTTGGCTGCAGGGGATGCGAGCACAAGCGTGGCTGGCTGGTCGTCGGCGTGCGGCTGACAGTGTCCAATCGGCCCAGATCTAGGCTCAATTGGGCTCCATCTAGGCCTGGGCGGGCCGGGCCTGGCACGGTTGCAGCTTCCTCGGTGGTCGAGTAAGCAGGGCGAGGGCATGGGTTGGCGGCGGCGGCGGTGCCTCTGCTGCAATGTGACGGCGAGACTTCACGGGCCCTCTTGGGCTTGGCTGGGCCGGCGGGCCTGGTCTGTCCTGCTTCTACACCCGGTCGACTCCTGCCTCTCGGCGACGGAGGCAGTGGAGGCTCGTCGACCTCGCGACGTGGGCCACGGTGAGATGACGGTGGTGATTGTAAAACCGTGGGGGCGCGCGCTGGTGGGCAGCAAGTTTGGTGGACGTTCCAGAGGGCCTGGAGGTGTGGTTTTTTGGGGGTCAGAAAAAATCCCTGTCTCGGCACCTGCACGGTGACGGCTGCGGGTGTCATCTTCCTTCCTGAAGGGCGTCTTGTATGAGTGGTTTGCTATATTAATATAGCGGGACGAAAGCCTATTTCGAGGAGGTTACCGTTTAATCGAAAAACCGGCACCTAGTAGTACCTGCAAACTAGGTCAACCCCTAATTTTTTTACAAGGCATTCAAAACCCACTACCGCGACCCACATATACTCAGTGTCAGACACGAAACTGAGCCAATATCCGTGAGCAACTATAACCGGTCAACGCCAGAAAATTGTTTGACCACTATCGGAAAATCGTCCGACCGCCGGAAAATAGCCAAATCGATAGGTGCACCGTGGCACCACGGCTAGGCACGGGCGGCGCGACCACCACTGCGGCCAGGCTCAGGAGGGCTGGCAGGGTCGGCGCGGCGAGCGCTAGGATGGAACCACTCAAAGCATCTGCCAACTTTGTTCCTTAATCTTTATTTTGCCAGGTCGTTTGATTCAGTTAGCTGGCCTTACCTCCTTGATGTGCTGGCCAGGATGAGGTTTGGACCTAGATGGCGGGAGATGATTGTGCAGCTGTTGTCCTCAGCTTCTTCGCATGTTCTCCTCAATGGTATATCGGGGCGCCCTTTCATGCATCGCCGTGGGCTCCGTCAGGGCGACTCCCTACCCCCATGCTCTTCATCATTTCTATGAAACCACTGCAGCTGCTCTTTCGCAAGGCGATTGAGGACGGGTTGCTCTCCCCTATCGTCCCCAGAGCGGCAAAGTTACAAGTCAGCATGTATGCTGATGATGTGGCTGTGTTCGTAAGCCCTCGCCACCAAGATGTTACTACTATTATCAAGGAGATTCTCCAGGGTTTTGGACTCGCATCTGGACTGCATATCAACTCTGATAAGGCTTTGTTCGGTTAGCCCCACCCCTGCGGGGATCCGGCCCCAACCCCCGCGGATCAGCAGTGCCGGGGTTTAATTCCGGCCCACCCGTAATTCGGCGTTCGGTTACACCCGACGTGGAAGTCAGCCCGGTCCAACCCCTGCCGATCCCGTCCATTCCAAGGGGGAAAGAAAAATCGTCTGCCGACCCGTGGAAGGAATGCCGAGCGGCGACGCGACCAGGGGCGAACTCGGCGGCGGTGCGACTAGGGGATAAATCGGCGCGGACGCGGTGAGGTGCCTCCGTGTCTCCAGCGTTTCTCCTTGCGCCGGAAGCCTCTCGTCGGTAAGCTCCTCTTCCTTCCCCCTCTGCTCCTCTCGCAAATTCTAGGGCTCTTGGATTCCGATCGACCTGTAGTTGATGGTGACTTGTGACAGCGACGGTGCCATCTAGACCTGGTTTTCCCTCTAGTGAGAGTCTGCTTGTCCTCTTCCTTGTCTCTCTCATGTGACACGATTGTCTAGTTTTAGGGTCGATGCGGAAGGAGACCAGCCGTGGGTGAGGTTTGTGACCTTTCTTGTGCAAGGAGAAGGTTTGTCGACTGTTAGGCCTATGATTGGTGGAGGACTGCAGTGAAATAGATTGTCAGCTAAATCAAGATTTGTCATGTTCTCATGTAAGCTATTAGTTTATTCTGGTTTTACTTGCGTGGACATGGATGTGGCATATTGCTTCTACACTAGCATTTTCATTTCCAATTTACATTTGTAGTATGTGGAGGCATTGCATATACCATCAGTACACTACATATGCTCTTTGTCACCTTAGTAAACTTGCAAGCAAACTGTTACTTGTCATGTAATGAACTCCTACATTATAATGTGTTTGATGTAACATTAAAAATCCTACATTTCTTTTCTCAAGTAACAGATTATGTAGTTTCTGGTTGTAGAAATCCCCACATTCAGTTGTTATGTTGTAGCAACTTTCTTTTTATTTTCCGTCACTTGTTAATAAGATGGACTGTTAGAACTAAATTATTCTTGGCGAGTTGTTTTATTAGTACTAAATAAATCGGTAGTATATGGTTAGGCTTCATCCATCATTTTCTAGCTCTGAAAATAATATATATGTCTGAAGATATTTTTTTCAACAACAAAGACTACATTATAGGTCTGTTAGAACTAACCTCCCTTCACGAGTGGAATTAACAAAGATTCATCTTACAAAAAACTAATGATTTTATCCACAGGTACATCAAACATTTCTAAGTACCAAATCATTGTGCAACAACTTTGTAGATGTGAGAATTGGTTCTGCATTTGTTTGTCCAGTTCTTAGGCTTGCTTTGCAAAAGGAGAGATATTGAATGTAGTAATCTTTTTGATTTGTTGTTAGTCATTTTCTCTTTTAATTTTGATTACTTCAGTTTATCATATTAGAGGGTAAAAGCACTTGTTGCATCTTATCTACTGAATCTTATTTACTTGTTACACACCTGATTTGTTTTTGTTTTTGGCAGATTCTGCAGAGTTAGTAGTCAAAGCAACCATTCAAGTCCAGAACTCAAGTGATTGGTGTGATCTTGTTGTATGTGTTAGAAATACCATGGAGAGTTACATTTAGCTTGAAGCGCCATAGAGTTATCTTCCCTTTGTACCTACAAGTTCCGTAGAGTTACCTTCCCTTTGGACCTACAAGTTCCTTACGAACATGCACCTTGTATATGTGCCTCGTCTTTGTAATCCCCACCTGTATAAATACCTCTCGATGATAGATGAAGACCACGGTTCCATTACATTCATTTTTAATTCATACAGTATCAAGTGTTTGATTATGTGCCAGAGAAAGTCCAAGGAGACAAATTGTATAGCTTGTTTGTCTTGGTGGCTTGTTTGTCTTGGTGGCGTATGTTCTGCTCTTTTCCATATTCCTTTGTACATCTTTAGTGTAGGCTATTGTGTAATTTCTTGACATTATATCTGTCAAACTGTGATGATGTGGCAACACCTAAATCTGAGGATATACAACTTGCAGACTAGTTATACGTATAAGTGTTTATTTTGTAAATATTTTAGCTAATTTGACTTGGAGCTAATGGAATTCTCTACCAAGCCATGCTAACTAGTGGTGTAACCGAACAAGACAAAGTGGGAGGGGATTAGAGACAGAAGGGGTTAGAGGAGTGGAAGAGATTAGCGTGAAGGTCCAGGGATCACCCAAAACCTGGGCGAGTTAGTTCCCTGCAGGGGTTAATTCCCCGAGAACTGAACAAGGCCTAAATGTGTCGCCTACCCAGATAGGTGTGATGAGGTGGACCTCCAGGCAGTGCTTCAGAATTTCAATTGCCCGCTTGATAGATTGCCTTGCAAATATCTTGGACTACCTTTGAGCATCCAAAAACCTAGGCGCGTGGAAGTGCAGCCTCTGCTTGACAAGCTTGCATCCAAATAGAAAGGTTGGATGGGTCGGGCTGCTGGCCAACCGGGGCGGCTCACTTTAATCAACTCCGTCCTCAGTTTTTTAACCACCTACTATTTGACCATGTTTGATGCAAATCCTTGGGCTGTTAAGAAGTTGGACTAGGTCCGTAGGAATTTCCTATGGGACATTAAGGATGGCTCCATTGGCGGCCGCAAGTGTTTGGTGAATTGGAAGCGTGTTTGCAGCCCAAAGAGTGTCGGTGGCCTCGGCATCAAAGATTTGACGGCATTCAAAAGGGCTCTGAGACTATGATGGTTCTGGCTCCAGTGGGGTGACGAAGACAGACCATGGCTGGGCACTGCGGTGCCTTGTGACTAGCGATAGACAGCTCTTCTTGGCTTGTACTCAAATTACATGTGGTAATGGCGAGAAATGCAAGTTCTGGACAGATCGATGGCTTCAAGGATTCGCGCCGTAGCAGATCGCACTCTGCTTTCCCCTTGGCCAGAAGGAAGAGGCTGGCTGTCTAAGAGGCGCTGGCAGAGGGTAGATGGACGAAGGGTCTAGAGAGGATGACCTCTGCTGAGTAGTTGGAGCAATTTTTTGACCTTTGGCAGCGCCTCCTGGATGTGGCTCTAACTGACACTCCTGACTCCATTCGTTGGTCTCTTACGGAAGATGGGGTTTATTCTACAAAGTCTGCATATGATCTCCAATTCGCAACAAGAATTCCCATGCCGCGTCTAAATCGAATTTGGAAAATTAGAGCTGAGCCAAAAGTGAAATTCCATTGCTGGCTGTTGTTGCAAAACAGAGTTTGGACTGCTGATAGGCTTCAAAAGAGGGGGCTATCAAATCAGGGTATGTGTTCGTTTTGTGATCAAGTGCAGGAATCTGCGGCTCATCTTTCCATCCTTTGCCCATATGCAAAAGAGGTGTGGCACTCCTTCTCGTCGGAATTTTGGCAAATGTCTCGGATCGCCGCTTCTTCCACCTTCCTCTCCTCCTGGTGGAATAAGCTTTGGAAGCTGAACAGGACGGAGGTGTCGAAGACACAGGTTACGGCTGCCGCATACATTGTTTGGAATCTCTTTTTTTTGAAAGATTGTTTGGAATCTCTTGAAAGAGAGGAACATGAGTGTTTTTGAATCCCAGGCTGCTGCGCCGGTTGTGGTTGCCCAATTAGTCAGAGAGGAGCTTCAAAGTTTTGAGTTAGCCTGTAAGGTTTAGATATGGTTCTTGCTGTTCGCAGCCAGTCTGCTTTGTACTGTTTTTCCCTTTTCTAATATGAAATGGCAGAGCTCCTGCCTTGGCCTGTCAAAAAAAGAACGACATAGGAGCCCCACGGAAAGTTTTTTTCCTGGAGAAACAAGCGGAAAGTGTTTGATTTGTTGTGCGTGAAGAATTTTTTGTTAGAACAAAGCAAATTTGACCTGTTGCAAATCCATTGTTAGTTCCATTAATAACAATTTTGGGTCGGTCTAGCGGGCGCCCGGGCGCCAAACAAACGATCCGAGCGCACCCTATCCACAAGCGCAAACAGGGGACCGTCTTCCCTGACCGAGATCTCTACCGCGCCCTTCCCACTCGTCGGCACGCCCTGGCTCTCCTTGCTGCTCCGACGAGCGCCACCAGGCCTTCCAACGGCCCGCGCACCTTCCCCCAATAGCCTGGAACACCCAGTCGGCGAGTCCGGGCCGAATTCCTCACGTGCAGACGCCGCTTCTGGCCACGAGCTACTCCCTAGATCTCCGCCGCCGGCTTCCCCAGCTGTTCGATCCTTCCCCCATCCCAAGCCTCTAGTAGCCATGCCCGACCCTTCTCTTCCTCCTCTACGGTGACCATGCCACAGCTGCGGGCAGTAGGTGGAGTGGAGCAGCAGCACAGGGATAGAGGTGTGGAGGGAGATGTCAGGATGAAGATAACGGGGAGAGAGAGGAAGAGACAATGACCGTAAGGGCCTACGTGTAAAAAAATCTAGTACTTGCCCAATAGTGCCTAGTTGTTGCATAGTTACTCTGTAAAATATGCTAGTTTGTTGTAATTTTTCCCAACTGTCTGTCACGTAATTTGTTGCGTAATAATGCCTAATAGTTGCTTAATTATGCCGATTTTTGCCTAACACCTTAACTTCCCATTTTGTTGCAATTTCGGAGCTTGATAAGGCAACTTTGAAACCTAACGAGGCAACTTCGAAATACGACAATGCAATTTGTCCGTGACTAAGCAACCTTGGTGCCTGACGAGACAACTACGATAAGCCATTAGGATGGCGCTACCACGGTGCGTGAGGACGGTTCTTCTTCAGGCAAGCGGCTGCCCGACAAGGTATATCGGAGCCAGACAAGGTAATATCGAAGCCCAATCAGGCAGCTTTTGTGCCCGGCGAGGCAACTTGAGAACCCGACAAGGAAACTTGTACCCGACTGGGCAAGTTTGGTACCGAAGAGGCAACTTCGAAACCCGTCGAGGCAACTTCAGAGCCTGATAAGGCAACTTGTGCCCGACTGGGCAATTTTGGTGCCTGGCAAGTAAACTTTTGTGCCCAACGAAGCAACTTTGGAGTTCGACAAGGCAACTTGTACCCGACTGAGCAACTTGTGTGCCCGGCGAGGCAACTTTAGAGCACGACGAGGCAACTTCGGAGCTCGGCAAGGCAATTTGTGCCCGACTGAACAACTTTGGTGTTCGACGAGGCAATTTCGGAGCCCGGCGAGGCAACTTTGGAGCCCGACAAGGCAACTTGTGTCTGACTAAGCAACTTTGGTGCCCGACGACGCAACTTATGTTCCCGATTAGGAAACTTCGGAACACGACAAGGCAACTTGTACCCGACTGAACAACTTTGGTGCCCGAGGAGGCAACTTTGGAGCACAGCGAGGAAACTTCGAAGCTTGAGAAGGAAACTTGTGCCCGAGTGAGCAACTTTGGTGCCTGACGAGGCAATTTTGGAGCCCGGCGAGACAACTTCGGAGCCTGACAAGGCAACTTGTGTCTGACTAAGCAACTTTTGTGCCCGACGAGGCAACTTCTGTTCCTGACTAGGCAACTTCGGAACACGACAAGGTAACTTTGGTACCCAACTGGGCAACTTTGGTACCCGACGAGGCAACTTTGGAACCTCGGTGTGCGACAGCGTAACTCCGGTTCCCGACAAGGCAACTTTGGTGCCCGACAAACCTACTTTGGTGGCTAACAAAGTTGCTATTCGGGCAAGCCGGTGCCAGACGAGGCAACATCAGAGCTCGGCAACGCAACTTCACAGTCCGACAAGGCAATTTGTGCCCGACTGAGCAACTTTGGTGCCCGGTGAGGTAACTTCAGTAGGCCATTAGGACGGAGTTGCCGTGGTGAGTGAGATCATCCCTTCTTCAGGCAAGCCGCTGCTCGATAAGGCAACATCGGAGCTCGACGAAGCAACTTTGGAGCCCGACAAGGAAACTTATTCCTGACTGAGCAACTTTGGTGCGTAGCAAGGCAACTTGAGAGCCCGACAAGGCAACTTGTACTCGACTGGTACTAGCAAGGCAACTTCAAAGTCCGACGAGGCAACTTGTGCCGGACTGAGCAACTTTGGTTCCCGACGAGGCAATTTTGGAGCCCGAAGAGCCAACTTTACAGCCCGAGAAGGAAACTTGTGCCTGATTGAGCAACTTTGGTGCCTGACGAGGCAATTTTGGGGCCCGGCGAGACAACTTTGGAGCCTGACAAGGCAACTTGTGTCTGACTAAGCAACTTTTGTGCCCGACTAAGCAACTTCGGAACACGACAAGGTAACTTTGGTACCCAACTGAGCAACTTTGGTACCCGACGAGGCAACTTTGGTACCTCGGTGTGCGACAGCGTAACTCTGGTGCCCGACAAGGCAACTTTGGTGCCCGACAAACCTACTTTGGTGCCTAACAAAGTTGTTATTCGGGCAAGCCGGAGCCAGACGAGGCAACATCAGAGCTCGGCAACGCAACTTCACAGTCCGACAAGGCAATTTGTGCCCGACTGAGCAACTTTGGTGCCCGGTGAGGTAACTTCAGTAGGCCATTAGGACGGAGTTGCCGTGATGAATGAGATCATCCCTTCTTTAGGCAAGCCGCTGCTCGATAAGGCAACATCGGAGCTCGACGAAGCAACTTTGGAACCCGACAAGGCAACTTATACCTGACTGAGCAACTTTGGTGCGTAGCAAGGCAACTTGAGAGCCCGACAAGGCAACTTGTACTCGACTGGTACTAGCAAGGCAACTTCAAAGTCCGACGAGGCAACTTGTGCCAGACTAAGCAACTTTGGTTCCTGACGAGGCAATTCCGGAGCCCGAAGAGCCAACTTTAGAGCCCGAGAAGGAAACTTGTGCCCGACTGGACAACTTTGGTGTCCGACGAGGCAACTTCGGTAGGCCATTACGACGGCGCTGCCGCGGTGGGTGAGGACAACCCTTTTTCATGCAAGCCACTGCCCGACGAGGCAACATCGAAGCATGCAAGGCAATTTTGGTAGGTCATTAGGACGACGTTGCCATGGTGGGTGAGGACGACCCTTCTTCAGGCAAGTCGCTGCCGATGAGACAACATCGGGGGCCTGACGAGGCAACTTCAGGGCCTGGTGAGGCAACTTTGGAGCCTGGCAAGGCAACTTTGGTGCCCGATTAGGCAACTTCAGAGCCCGACGAGAGAACTTGTGCCTGACTGAGCAACTTTGATGCGCAACTTTACTTTGGTTGTAGGCAATTTCGTATTAGTGATAAGAAACTTCATATTAGCGATAAGCAACTTATTAATAAAATTAAATTTTTGCGAGATTGAGCAACTATTATGTGGTTTTAGGCAACTATCTGATGAAAATGAACAACTACTCTATTAAAAACATGTTGGGCCCAATCCGACCACTTCCTTCTTCTCCTCTCTCCTTCTCACTTGCAGTCCATCTCACTTGCAGTCCAACTGAGGCCCATCTGCAGCCCGGAGAAAGTCAGTCGCCTGGTCGTCTTCCCCAAGCACTCGAACGTGCGTGGCCATTCCCAAATTGCCGCGCCGCCGTCTCGATTCCGGCCACCGCCATGCTCTCCTCTAATATAAAGTAGCTGAGAGAAACAGCTCGCTCGCGTCTTCCGATTCCTCACCAAATCACGTCATACCTCCCTTTCTCCGCGATTTGGTTGTGGTGGGTTTGAGTTGCTGGCAACAGCCTCGCGATATCCTCTGTCACCTCCAGTGCAGATCAGAGAGGGACGTTGCAGGGACGGAGGGGCACTGTGGACGACGAGGATGGCTCGCAGTAAAACCACGGCGGCCGGGACCTGCAGAATCTGGCTATGGAGATGTGCTGGATCGGGAAGATAGGTAGGAGTGAACGAGGGGTCGCTACTTCTCTTGTCGCCTAGCGCGGGCGCCAAGCGCCCGCGCGCAGGTAAGAATTTAGGAACAATTTTTCCTGAGGTGCATATTTCTTAGAAATAAGAGATTACAAATGGAAGGTAAATGGAATCATAATTTTGTGATCAGTTATTGGAAGAGTTGATTTTAGGAAACAAAATTGAACAAGCAAAGACCGGAAACTACTCAAGGGGGTTCGAACGTTGGTC
Organism: Avena sativa; assembly: GCA_916181665.1. Classification (NCBI taxonomy): domain Eukaryota; kingdom Viridiplantae; phylum Streptophyta; class Magnoliopsida; order Poales; family Poaceae; genus Avena; species Avena sativa. The sequence goes on from OV702291.1 coordinate 31,333,584, forward strand.
ATGTTAGGCATGTACAATGGTTGATATGACCATCTTATCTTAATTCTGCCACATAATCTAGATATAACTATAAAACATGACGTATAATGAATTATTTTTTGGTCTTATCTTTAATAAGTAGACATCCTAGATTTGTGGTGAGAGAAATTGTTGCTAAGAGATCATCTCTTAGCTAAGATAAGACAAACCTCTTTTTTCAGATTCTCTCTCCTTCCTGTCACCTATCATTCTACATGGCATTGCTATGATATAACCATTGTACGTGCCCTTACAACTTACGAGTGGAATCCTAGTCGGTATCTGTAATAGAATCATAATTCTAGTACTTACTCTGATCCAATTTAATGTTCTTGGATTTGTCTAAATTCAGATCTTTCTAACACTAAAACATGTCTAGATACATCCGAATCTAGACAAGAACATTAATTTAGATCGGAGGGAGCATAGTAAGTTATGAAAAAAGGTTGATTTTAGTGAGTAGAAAAATTGGACAAGCAAATAATAGAAACTAGTCCATGGGAGGGTCGGACGTTCGGATACGCTGCCACAGCTGAATCCAAGTCGGTATCTGTTTAGCATGATCCAGTTGATTGCTCAATAGTATGGTAAGCGCAGATAGCGGCTCCATCCGTACGCTGCTACAGATGAATCCTAGTCGGTATCTGTCAAGGAGACACAAGTACAAATCGGAACCGGCAAGGGTCCCCAATCGATATATATACGCAGAGAAGACACCCAGGCGGCCAGGCCGATGCACAAAGCAAGCGATCGAGTTCACCAGCAGTACAGGAGAAGTTATCGAGTTCACGGGCGATCGATCGATTGAGTTCGAGCATGGCTGCGGCCATGGACGAGATCGAGGAGGTACCGGTGTTGCCACGAGGCCACTGGTCCTTGCAGGTCCGGATTGGTGAGGAGCTTACGCTAACCCCGGGAGACAACCAGACCTTCTGGGTCACCGACGTCTCCCTCGTCGACCCGGAGAGCGCCGACGGCCAGGGCGTCGTGGCCGCCTGCGTCCACAATGGCACGGAGGACATCATGCTCGCTGAGCTGTCGTCGGAGGCAACGGACGTGGAGCTGCTGGACCCCGAGGTGCTGGACAAAGAGTTTTGCTTTTTCGTGGTGCGACTGCGGCAGGAAGGCGAGTCTGACGAAGACAGCGATACCGACACCGAGCCCGATCCCAACGCCGACGCGGTCGTCGTCCAGTTCAAGGGTTTCATGCTTCCCATGCCGTCCCGGGACACGGACGAGGAGAAAGAGGAGAAGGAGAGGCACGCCGAAGTCGAGCCTGACGTGGCCAGGGCGATCAGCCCCCGCAGCAACACCAAGAACAATCCAGCTAGGATTTACCTTAGCATTTTTCTATTTATCTGGGTGTTAGCATTGCTCTGATTTATGATGTGATAACTAGAAAGTAAGAACTCATTATGTTAAAAAAAATTATGAACTCATCGAAGGATGAATTGTGTCGCGAACTACATTTGATTTGAAGCTAGTACTGTACGAAATTGTTGGATTTACACCACTACAGGAATAGACAGCTACGACGACGGCCGCTAGCTACGCCGACGGCCAAAAGTCGGGGCTGTCGGCGTAGCCATCGTCTAGGCCAGCTCCGTCTGGTGGCCGTCGGCGTACAGGTGCCATCGGCGTAGGCCCAGCTATGCCGAGGGCGACCGTCGGCGTACAAACGCCCTCAGCGTAACCAGGTCCACGTCCGCCGGCCCGTGACGGCCTCATAGCTACGCCGGGCCGTTTTCTTTCCTCTTCCCTGTTTTTTTTGCTAGGCCTACGCCGACGGCACCTATACGAAATTGTTGGATTTACACTAAGAGGAAACCTTAAGCTCCAGTGTGCGATTGTGAATATCTATTTTTCAGTTTGAGGTAAAGATTAGCTGAATTTATCCACTGGCAAGTTCAAAATACACAATGTCCTGACCGGCATACATCCAGGACTACAATGCCACAAAACCGATAGAGTAAGCAGAGATCTCGCTTGATCTTGCCCACACGAAAGAGGAAGTCTATGCGCACGGCTTGGCGTCATGGACGGACATCGTGAGCGAGCTGGGCAATAGCTGGACCTAGAATCGCCGTGGTGTCCCCCATGCTGCTGATGTTTACAAGGACAGTGATTGAGGCCTTGCGGGCTATTAAAATACATACTCCGTATTTCAATTCAAATGTTCATGCAGGCTATTTTTATTTGGGAAGAAACATGGGAGGCATCAAGCGGCGTTTTTGCTGCCAAATCGGTCTATAGGGCACACTTCGCTGATTCAATCTGAAAGAACCTATGTTCCGCTCACAAAAAAGTTGTTTGTTTTGCTCCTTAATAAATGGACAATTTTGACCGCGGATACGATGAAGAAAAGTCGTATTCAGCACAATCCAAAATGTGTTTTGTGGAACTCCAATAGCGATAATGTGCAGCACATGTAAAGTGATGTCGTAAAAATCATATGGTGTTCGATGTTGGCTTGGGCAGGCATGTCACATGCGGTGCCGATCACTAGTCGTTCTTGTTTGTTTACCAACCACAACTTCAACTGACTTGACACGGTGTAGAGGGAATTGAACTGGTAAAATTCAGCCGTTTATGTTGGATATATAAATGATCTACAGGTTTTCTTTGCTCAAATAATTTAAATTAATGTTCTTTAAGGGGCTGTTAATTAATAGCCATTCGATGTCCTGATCAGGGACATCCTGCCCGTCCATACTAAGGTGTAGGTTCCCCTGGTACAGATGCTATAAAAGGAGCTATAGAGTTTGAAACCAGAACACTGTCACGGTGGCTCTCTCTCATTCTTCTCTGCTCTCTGAGAAAAGCTAGCACTCACAGCACTGGAAAGAATCACTCACAAACATCTTGATTAGATTTAGGTCAAGTGAGGTAAGAGGAGGCCATGGCAGGACTTTCAGATCAAGGTACACACTCATGATCCTTCTTTTGTGGCTCAAATCTTAAGCTAGTTGATCCTAAGGGATCTAAAAGTTTATTGATTGAGTAAAGGTAGCATGCAGGGAGTAATGTATGGCTAGTTTTATTTGTGAAAATTCGATATTGTTTTGCTTCAGATTTCAAGAAAATGTATGCCCTAGTTTCTTATGTAAATTATCGCTATGATATCAAAATATTATAAGTTTACAGACTGTAGGTTTCCTATGCTCTCTACTGAGTACAGACTGATCCCGTTATTTGCAGCAAAGTATTGCTAGAAATATACATGCATGGAAGAGGAGCATTCTATACTGAATTATTGTGTACATTCGTTCATTTATGAAGTCTTCCAGATTGAATGAGAATGAATAAGCATCTTTACACTCCTTGTTTGCACCTTTATGGTGAATTGTTCCCTATTGAACAATTTGGTAGAAAAAACCACGCTTGCCTCTATGGTACAAGTCATGGGAGAGATTGATGGATGGTTTATATGTTGTTGGGCCATGTCCCTCCAGATGGAGGTTTTTAGCAAGTCCAACATGTTCCAGCCATTGATCGAGTTTCGCTCCAAAAGCTAGAGTGCTCCTTGATAAGAGGAGCCAACAGAAAAACCCCAACCACCAAGGTATCCAACAGCTGAAGTTATCCTTAATATGAGGAGCCAATGGAAAAACCTAGCCACCAAGGGTGGCTGGGTGGGTGTCTGCAAGTGATAGCCATTGTGGCTAACATGTGAGGGTGAGAAAACACACAAGTATTGAATATATGCATTAGATATCTCAACCAAAAGTCTGAAACGAAGGAAAAAGTTAGTTAATATATTACATTCTCCGTATCCGCCTCACGCCTAGGCTATTTTAGTACTTAGCGTAGGTTCGATGTATGCCCCCAAAATCTTTTTTAGTATTGCATGAGCATGGTCGTAAACTTGAGAACTAAGAGGATAAATCAGCTTCCACGACATGGGCCTCTTCAACCAAGCTCTGCTGGCGAGACAAGCCTAGAGGCTAATCCAAATACCCAACAACCTATGTGCTAGGGTGCTCCAGGTACTTTCCGAATGGCGCCTCCAAACCCTCTCCTGTTTGGAAAGGTATGGAGTTTTGGTTTGAGCTCCAGAAACATGGCATCATCAATAGGATAGGTAATGGTATAGATACCCAATTATCTAGAGACAACTGGATTCCGCACGACAGAAAAATAAATGAAGACGATGATGGGTGAACCAACTCATTGCATAGGAATCCGGCACGTGAAACATCATGCTTCTGCGTGAGCTTTTCCATGAATTAGATGATAGCCGAAAGGTTAAGCTCCCCGCGTCTGATGTGGAGGACTGTGTTACCTGGAAGTTTGAGAGGAGTGGCATATTTACGGTCAAAAGTGCCGTCTAGCCGTAAATCTTAAACAGCTGAACCGTAGCTTTGTTAGCAACAACAATAGTACGTAAGGAAAATGTCTCATCTAGAACTCTAGATGGAAAGCCAACGTCCCACCAAAAGTCCGTGTGCTCGGATGGAGAGTCGCAACCAATACACTTCCTACAAAGGACAATAAGTGGCGCAGAAATCTCGAGATCCACAGCCTATGCTCGATCTTCAGCAATGGTTCAGAGGATGCCCACCATTGTACCATCCTATGCACCAAGGCCAAAGCCCTGAGGCACGCCATGCGCAGGGTCTAGGATCTCCCACACGAATCAGCTTTCCTGAAGATGGGTAAAGACTATCTCCGGATTTTTCTCGCTCAAGCGGACGACATGGTGATGTATTTAAAATGCATACCTGAACTTGCACTTTATTACTTGATATTCCAACATATTTTCATAATGTATGGGTTATATTCATGTTTTATAATGATTATTGGGAATAATTCACACTTTCCATATTGCTTTGGAATTAATCCTGTCGAGGCATAAAACCCCTATTTCAATGTTTTCGACTTGCAGGTACCCAAACGACGTCCAATTGACCTAAAACTTCACGGGACCCAACATTTATCGGAATGAAGAATAATAGGCCAAAGATCCAGGAGAAAAGAAGAACAATGAGGGAACGGGCACAACAGCCGTGACCCACCCCCCGGCCACGGCTAGTATGCTCTTTCCTCACTCGAGTTTCCAATGCCGTCGATTCTTACGCCAAACGACTTGCCTTGACCTAAAACCTGCTACATATACCCCCTTTCGACGATCCTTGACACAGATGGAGGCAGATATCAGAAACACAGAAACAGAGTCGCTGGAGAAGATCAGAGGGGGGAAACGCCGCTAGAATCGCCTCCGGAGGGCTCCACCCCCCTCCAGCGTGTTCATCATCAACACCTACAGCAAGATCCTCTGCATCCTCCTACTGTAATCTCTTGGCAAACATGATGTGTGAAGCAATATTTTATCTTTCCTTGATCTATTGTGACTCCATGTCTTTGTTTGAGTAGTGAATTATTATAGCAAAAGTAAAATAGTTCATTTATTGGTTACATTCAGTGTTGTTATCTTTTATGATTGCTTCTTGTACAATATATGAGTGCACGCATATGTTGGGGAATGCATGTAAGGTGATCACCGTGATGTAATGGAGTGGAGAGGACCGTGGAGGACAGAAAACCGTGGTCCAATCCATAAAGTTACATTAGGGAGGCATATATCAGGGACCCTAGAGTTTATAGCTATGGTGGGACAATTATATCTTAATAATTCCTATGTTTGCTCAGTAACATGGCCTTAGGATCCATCATAAGAGTTGTGTATGCATATTTATTTGGCTGCACCTAATTAAGGCTCCGTCCTGGAAGAAACAATAAACAACCAAACAAACGAATGAAATAACAATTGCCTAAACATTTACTCCCGTAGAGAAACTTGCTACTTGAGAAAACTTGCCACCACTCCACTCCATCAATTTAACTTGCACTAGTTTACTTGTAGTTTCCACTAACATATACTTTATTTATTTTCTACCTAGGACCAAAACAAAACACAAACTTAGATCCTAGCTTTGCATAGAAGGCTATATAATAGGGTTATAGAGCTTTAGAGAATAGATAGTTTACCTTTAGCTCCTCATGGGTTCGACACTCAAATACTTATCGAATTGTACTAGGTGATCCCCTGCACTTGGGGGTTATCACATGGTTAGAGGGAGTATCCTGCTGCTTTTGTGGCGCGCCTGGCACCTAAAGGACAATGCCATACATAATGATGGAAACTATACGATCATCGACTCCGCCTTGTTCCCCAAAATCTACCAGCAAAACTGCAGTATGGAACACCAGGACCCGACCGACCCAAAAGGTAAAAAACCAATGGTCGACATGACTATGGTGTCGCCAGTTCAACTCCGCCCCCGATCCTGTGGGTGGTGCCGCCACCGGGATGGATTAAGCCTCACCCTGACGGATCCTTCATCCCCAACATTTCCACCGGCGCCATAGGTGCTAGGGCTAGGGACGACACGGGCAAGGTGCTCTTATGCACCTATTCTCCTCTCCATACCTGCCCTGACATAGACGAAGTTGAAGCCAGGACGGTGCTTCTCGGCATCAACACCATCACGTGCTGCCACTAATCAAAAGTGATCATTGAGCTGGACAACACATACATCGTCAGTGCCCTTTGAAATGAAAACTAGGACGTATCAAGAATCTAGCATTTCATGCAGGAGGCAAAAGACAAATTGCTGCCTTTTGAGTGTGCCGCTATCAATCATGCCAAAATGGATGTAAACAGATTAGCTAATTCTCTTGCTAAGCTATCAAAATCCTTGGGTGAAAGAGAGATTACTGATGACATCCCCCTCTCTATAAGATAACTTGTAATGCTTAATGCAAACTCATATAATCTAGACAAGCTCGAATACAAGTTACATTTGAAATGGATTATATGGGCACCTAGAGGGAGGGGGGTGAATATGTGCTACTCCAAATTTTAACTCTTTTGCAATTTTAGGCTTAACACAAAGGTAAATTCTCTAGATATGCATCTAAGATGAATTTACCTATATGTCAACCAAGCTACTAAGTGAGTAAAGACAAAGAGAGGAATGAGGTAACCGTAGTGGAGCACGCGGAGACACATGATTTGTTTTACTGCAGTTTCTTCCTTGTTAAGGGAAGTACGTCTCCGGTGGAGGGGTGGGTGGTACTGAGACCACCACGCCACAAAAGGCCTCATCCTGTTCTTCGATGAATCTTGCCACGAGAGGCCTGCTCCACCTTCCACTATTTGGTACCCTTCTAGGCCGGAACTGATGCCTTCACAGCACTACCAGAGCACACATCCATAAATAAATTGGAGGCTCCCGATATGACAACAAGCTTCCATAAGAAACAAGTTTATCAATAATCGTAACCAAGATCTAGATATTCCTAAGAAAATATAGATTAAGAATCCCTCAACTGAATGGAGGGGAAATGAAGATATTGATTGGTGTCGATGAAGATCAAAGCCTCCTCTTTGATTCCCCAAAGCCCGTATCCTTTGAGTGGTTGAAGGTGAAATCTCGCTTGAATTGATATGAACAGTACAACACTTTTTCGTGGATCTAAGAGATCTGAAATGAGGATCAAAAGGGGTATTTATACCCCTTGCCAAAAGCTAGTCGTTGGAAGAAACTGGGGCCAGATAATCTGACCGGGACAAAATATCCGGCCCGGGTTGGATAATACGGCAAAAATCTGCCCCGTAGGCAGCTTGACGCGCCTTGGCGCCCGTCATAAAAAATCCTAGGGGGAAGATTATGTAGCCCCCAGGTGGGGAAGATTATCCAGCCCAGGCAAATGCTCCGGCCCTAGACGGACAATCCTGGGAGCATATCCGCCCCCACTCCGCATGACGTGCCCTCTCGAGGCTTGGCGATTGGGGCAAGGGTGAATAATCCGGCCCTTGACAAGGGTGGATAATCCGTCCCCCAAATTTTTTCTTTAGATGCATTTGGGGGAGAAATGATATGCAGGACTAGACACATAATTAAATAATCCTTGACATTGTTATCTAACATTCAAAACAATAGAGATCATGAAATGTTCTTTCAATCTCCCCCTTTTTGGTTTTAGATGACAATACTAGGATTTGGAATAGAGCCCTACCAACAACACCATTCTAAGGATGAAAATAGACTCCCCCTAAATGTGTGCATATAGCAAGTTTTCATTTGAATATGAATGCACACACATACTTGGGACTGGGACTAATGTGAGCGCTAGTCTCGGTTCATCCTAGTTCCAACGGCTAGGAGGCTGCACGAGACTAGTCCCGGTTCGATTGGGACCTCTAGTATTACAAACCGGGACTAAATATGTGGGGACAATGACTAGGAGCCAGGAAACCCTATAGTCCCGGTTGGTGTTACAAACTGGGACTAGAGGTCATGTACTAGTTCTAGTTTATAACACCACCCGAGACTAATATTTTTCTATATATACACTGCTGCTTCGTCCCTGCTCGATCCCATGGCCATTTTGCTCCAAGCTAGCTCAAGTTCATCCCCATATTTTGTCCAGGATTTGTCAATATTTGGTGGCACCCATCAATCCAAGGTTCTAAAAGGTTAGCAATTTCATTATTTCATCTCTCATTGTTAGTTTAGCTCAATGCTCTAGAAGTAGAGAGGGCTTTCATGCTTTAGAAGTAGAGGGAATTTTAGATGTGTAATTTTAGGAAAATTTTGATTATGCAAAAAGTTACTGAAAGTTGAGATGTGTAATTTTTACAGTTTGGAGCTTAGAATTGAATGAGGTTTTCACTAATAGATCAATAATTTAAAACTCAAAAAAATTATGTTAACAGTTTTTTCCAATATCATATTATTTCCCGGGACACCAACCGGGACTAATGTGATTCACTATTTTAGTTTGGTTTTAATGTGATGAATATGTATTAATTAGGTCACTTCTCTATTTATTATGTTGTGTAATGGTTTTTGATATACTTAATTAGTTACATAATGCAGATTTGGCCACACTCCTTCCCGAGCTTGAGCACATCCCCTTTTTTCACACGATTTATCAAGATTTGGCGGTGGCCTATCTATTCAAGTGTTCTAAAAGGTTAGCAACTCTATCCTTATATATGTACCATAGTGAACAATAATAATCACACAATTGTAACAAAAATAGGTTTAAATCAAAAAGATTCATAGGAAGCTACGCTAGCTCAATACATCTTTCAGAAGCTCATCAAGATCAATATATGCTAGTGCCTCTATGATGAGCTCCTCGAAGATGTCTGAGGATGGGATCCTAAGACATTTTCGAGAAGCTTCGTGGTAGTGGTTGATGCACTCGACGATCAACGTAGAGCTCGTTGGGAACCCCAAGAGGAAGGTATGATGAGTACAGCAGAAAGTTTTCCCTCAGTTATGAAACCAAGGTTTAATCGAACCAGTAGGAGCAAGGAAACACCCCAAAGGTGTTGCTAGATGAGCTTTGGCAGGGCGCACTACCGGTGCTAGTAGCAACGTGGAGACCTGGACAACACAACCACAGAATTTTGTCCCCAACTTGCGATGAGGTTGTCAATCTCACCGTGTTTTGCGGAAAACAAAGGATTAAATGTATCGAATGGAAAGAAGTAAAAGTTTGCGGAAAGTAAACACAAAGCAGAAACAGTTTATAGATTGTATGTAAAGAAAAAGGACCGGGATCCATAGTTCACTAGAGGTGGCTCTCCTTAGATAGAAAACATGCTGGGTGAATAAATTACAGCGGGGCAATTGACAAACACCGAGAAAGCAATACATGCATATACTAATCATCTTGACTCCTTTGAGACTTGATTGGGCAATACAACATAATACATAGACCGCCATCCAACTGCATCTATGACTAATAATCCACCTTCAGGTTATCATCCGAACCCCCTCCAGTATTAAGTTGCAAGCAACAGATTATTGCTTTACGAACTGCGTGTAAGGTAAACAATACAATTGTTCTATGAACAAAGGATCGTTGTTTTCTCCCTAGTAGCAACAACACATCTAGTACCTTAGAGATTTCTGTCACTTCCCCAGATTACCAGAGGCATGAATCCACTATCGAGCATAAATACTAACTCTTGGAGTTGCTAGCATCTACTTGGCCAAGATAGCTACTAACAAGGGAAAGCATGCAAGATCTCAAATAACAAAGACATGATAGAATCAATAATCAATCTGAAATAGCATCTCAATATCCATCGGATCCCCGCAAACACAACATGTATGAATTACAAATAGCTGATCTTGATCATGAACGGAGCTCACAAGATCTAAACATGAAAGAACAAAGGTGGAGAAACCAGCCATCTAGCTACTACATGGATCCGTAGTCCAAGGATGAACTACTCACGCATCACACTGGAGGCTTGCATGGTGATGAAGAAGGCCTCCAGGGTGAATTCCCCTCTCCGGCAGGGTGCCGGGAAGAGCTTCAGATCCCTCCCGATCTAGGGATGGAGATGACGGCGGCTACATACTCTTTCGTGGATTTTTTATCGGGTACCTAGGGTTTTCGTCCCGAGGGCAACTTATAGGCGGAAGGAGAGGCCAAGGGGGTGCTGGGGTCGGCCAGACCACCCCCTGGCGCGGGCCAAGCCTGGCCGCGCAGCCAGGTGGTTTGGCCGACCCCTGGCCCCTCTCCGTCTCGTATTCTGGCACTTGATCCCTTCCAGAAAAATAGGCACTTTGGCTTTTGTCCCGTCCAACTCCGAGAATATTCATTTTCTGACTTTCCTAGAACTAAAAACAGCAGAAAACAGGTAGCTGGCACTGTGGCTCTTGTTAATAGGTTAGTCCAAGAAATCATATGAAAAGTACTCCAAAGTTGGAACAAAACACAAGAAAGTGGATAAAACCAAGCATGGAACATCAAAAATTATAGATACATTTGCAATGTATCAACATCCCCAAGCTTAACTCCTGCTCGTCCTCGAGTAGGTAAGTGATAAAAAGAAATAATTTTTGAGGTGACATGCACCATCAAAGACTTGATCAAAGTATTTGCAAAACATTCAAGGCTGGGATCAAAGTACTTCAATCATAACATGAAAGACAAAGTTCTAGCAATAAGCAAAGAGACTATGATGCAATATGAAAAGGCACAAACAAAAGATTCTTGAATAACAATGCTTTGCAAGACGTTTGTTTGTTTCATATAAAGAAAACATAGCATAAAAGTATTCAGCTTGTCCCTCAATAGAGTAGCAAATATAAATGCATAGGACACCTTCAAAGTTCATAAGAGTGACTAGATACAATAGTTTAAAACAAGCAATAACAAGTTATGCATCAATCAACTAGTCTTGGGACAATGCACATAGAACTAAGAATGGCCACTATGCTCTCAAAGTAGTGCATAAAGATAGAAGATGGAGACTCAATATAATGGTGGAAGAAAGGCCTTTTGTAAAATGAAGTAGGGATTCAAGTCTCATAAAGAGCTTCCAAAAATTATGGTACTTATAGCTTTCATCTCTCATTGCCCCTATCATAAGCATCTTGAAGTGGTTAAGGTTAAAGTGACACAACTAAGAGGATATGCTTGACAAGTTATAAACCGAAATCTCATGCCCCTTACTTATGAAGACCGATCCTCATGCTACTCAACTTAAGTCATGAGTAAGCTCTTGTCATTGTAAGTATATGTGTATCATTAAGAACCGTCAACGGGGTACCTCTTGCACATGATACGGGAGCTTTCCCATAATCAAAATGACAAGGCTAGCATACAATGAGCATCTCAGCGATCTTTTTATTTGCTATTTGCATAGGTTTTTATTGAGGATGCTTCATAGAGTGCTCATTATGATGATACTGCAAGTTTCCACCATGATTAGGCATGGCTTAGGCTAGCGGCCCAGGCGTTTCTCTAACACACATACAAACTCCATGATCTTACAAGTTCCACTTTTATTTCACACCGCCGGGATCCGTAAGCAAAAGAACATAATATCAACGGGGTACAAAGTACAAGTGCAATGTTGAAAGCGTTCCCCATGAAACATGGTTCTGCTAATTTCAACTTATAAAGCGCAAGCATATACGCAACAAAGAAGGACCCAATGGTTCAAGTTTATTAGAGGCAATAAATTAAAGTGTGCCATCAAGTTCGTGAGAGCTTTAATCACTAGTTTTCTCATAACAAGTGAAAGGTAGACAAAAGCATGAATATACTTGGAATAGCATAAGCTAGTAGGTAGGTATGGTGGACTCTTTGGAATAACTTGGTTTAGGGAGTTGGATGCATGAGTGGAACTCATACTTTGTGGTGGAGGCTAGCAAAAGATTGGGAGGGACAAACTAAGAGAGCAATAATGGCCATAATCATGCAGAGCGACAAAACATCATTGATCAAAGCATAAAGTGATACTACAAGTTGAAAACTAAAGGATCATAAAGGCTATGGTGACTTGTGAAAGTCAAAACATGGTGTGAGCATGCGCCAAGTCAACCCAAATAAAGCATCAAAGGAGAATACCACAATACTATGCTTTAATATCCTAAAACAATGCATGATTCATCCAAGGCACATTAAGCAATCTAAATTGTTTATAACAAGTCATCCTACAGCAAAGAATACTAAACATAAAGCCAAAACAATACCAAGCATAGCATGACAAAGCATAGCCATAGTCAAAAACGAGCTCTTTTTACCACATAAGTATGAACTTTCCTACTCTTTTCCAAACCAAACCAAACTATTTGCAAAACCAATGTATGAAAGAGGGGGTCCAACCAACTTATTCAGAAAACTAAGCAAACCAAGCAAACTAAAAACCAAAACAAAAATGAAAAAGAAAACGCTCCAAGAAAAACACAACTGTGCATGAAACAATAAAAATGAAGCGTTTGGAAGAAACCTGAAATTTTTATTGATGAAGAAGGGGATGCCTTGGGCATCCCCAAGCTTTGACGCTTGCCATTATTGGATATTTCTTGGGGTGACATGCGTGGCATCCCCAAGCTTGAGGTTTAGTCCATCCTTCAACTCATTACTCATTCCTTCCATACACCTGAAAATTTTCCTTCATACAAAACTTCACACAATCTCATTAGCAACATTAGTGCACTTAAGATAAATAAGTCTCAAGGTTCAGTTCTAACACCAAATAAACTTCCATTAGAACACTAGCTACTGTAGCACTTCCCTCAAAATCTCAATTCCCCAAAGGAACTCAAGAAGGAACTAACAAGAAGCAAATGCAGAAAATGGCAGAAATCTGTCAAAACAGACCAGCAGGTAAAGACGAATTTTTTCGAAGACCTTCTGTTGCTCAAATCAAAAAGTTTTGAACTAACGAAAGTTATATAACAACCTGGGGCATAACCACAAAAAATGACAGCTCAATCCGACGTACAGAACTCTCTCAGAAATTTTTACGGTGAAGCACAGAAATCTGTTTCGGGACAGCAACTTTCCCAATCATTACTTCACTCTCATTAGAGGTTACTCTTGGCACAAAAAAGCAAATAAAAAGGATAAGGAGAGGTTATTACAGAGGTAATAACTTCCAAGACTCATCTAAAACTCTTGGGTTATCTCCCAACAAGTACTTTTCTTTAATGCCTTTAAGTTAGGCATAAGAAGCAAAGAAAGAATCAAGTGTTCTCAAATGAAGAAGCATTAAGATCAATACCAGAAATATTTTCAACAAGGCAAGGTATATCATCCAAATAAGTTCTAGAGGATCCTCTCTCAATGCTCTTAGGTTTACTATTGTCATCAAAAGGGTTTGCAGGAACAATCCAATCAAGATTCTTTTCTACGGCATCATGTATTGCTACTAGTTTGAAGGGTATTGGTATCTTAGGTTCCTCCCCATTAGGTTCGGTTTTGTTCATCTTTTGTGTACCAACAACATCTACACATGAGCCTAGCATATTGAAACGTTCAAAAACTTTTCTAGCTTCCTTGGCAACATCATAGAACTCCTTAAACAAAGTTTCTAGAATAAAATCCCTCTTTTCAGGGTCTTCAATTTCTTTAAGCTTAAGAAACATTATTTGCATTAAGGGGTTGAGGTTAACATGTTTTTCAATTTCAGGATCTATCCTCAGTATTTCATGTTTGCTAACATGATTAAAGAATTCTTCAATATTATCTTTCCCAATTATAGAACCACTACCAATTGAAAGGTCTTTCAAGGTGAATGTAGGGATCAACATGGTGAGCTAAGGATGTTGGAGATATGCCCAAGAGGCAATAATAAAGTGGTTATTATCATATCTTCATACTTATGATAAATGTTTACATACCATGCTATAATTGTATTAACCGGAAACATTAATACTTGTGTGATTTGTAAACATAAAAGAGTCCCTAGTAAAGCCTCTTGTTAAACTAGCTTGTTGGTTAATATATGATCATGGTTTCCTGATCATGAACATAGAGATGTTATTAACAACAGGGTCATATCATTAGGAGAATGATGTGATGGACATACTCCTATAGTTAAGCGTAGCATAAAGATCAAGTCATTTAATATAGTTCATTTGCTATAAGCTTTCTGATACATAGTAACCTAATTCCTTCGACCATGAGATCATGCATATCACCTTTACCGGAAGGATGCTTTGATAACATCAAACACCACACCGTAACAGGGTGGCTATAAAGGTGGCATTGAGTGTTCGGAAAGTATTGGTTGAGACACATGGATCAAGAGTGGGATTTGTCCATCCATATGACGGATAGATATACTCTAGGCCCTCTCGGTGGAATGTCATCCAATTAGCTTGCAAGCATGTGACTGGCTCACAAGGGATCACATATCACGGGAACGAGAAAAGAGTACTTATCAGTAACAAGGTTGAACTAGGTATGCAGAGAAACCGACGATCATAACCTCGGATAAGTAAAATATCGTGAGACAAAGGGAAATTGGTATCGTATGTAAGTGGTTCATTCAATCGCAAAGTAATCGTAGAAATATGTGGGAGCCATATGAATTTCCAGATTCCTCTATTGGTTATTGATCGGAGAAGTGTCTCGATCATGTCCGCATAATTGACGAACCGTAGGGAGACACACTTAAGGATTCGATGTTGTTGAGTAGTTATGGAATGATGAGTAAGAGACCGAATGTTGTTCGGAGTCTCGGATGGGATCCGGGATATCACGAGGAGATCCGGAATGGTCCGGAGAATAAGATTCATATAAGGAAAGTCCTGTTTCGGAGTTGGGGAATGGTTCCGGTGTTTTCATCGGGAATGTTCTAGAATGTTCCGGAATGTCCGGCACTCCGGGGGGGAAGGGTACATGAATGTGTCATTACAAGTTGGAATGATTGCATCATGTACTAAGTGTCATCGCTGTCCAAAATAAAGGGTTTATTCAAATCCTAGTTTGAAAAGTCAAACGGCTAGTTTGAAAAGTCAAACGACATTTTTTGGAAAGAGGAGGAAGAGGTGAAACCGATTTGGGGAGGGAGTCCTCCTCCCCAAGACAAGCCGAGTTGGGGAGGGACTCCACTCCCTTCCCTTGGCCGCCGGCCCCTCCACCTATATAAGGAGGGGCAGGGCTCCCTCCTAGGACACACAAGTCCCTCTCCTCTAAACCAAAACCCTAGCCACAGCCTAGGGATTTCTCCCAAGCCGTCAAGTTAGAGCTTCTAATTGCCCTAGCCTCCGGTTTAGAGCCTTCTAATTGGTGTGTCTAAACCCTAGATCACCAAAGCTCTCTCATACTCCACCATACTCGCTCCGGCTTAAGGCGAAGCCCTGCGAGATCTCCCCTCTACTTCCGGTACCACGCCGTTGTGCTGCCGGAATCGCGAGGAGAGTGCTACAACCTCCGTTGCCTGCTGGAACAAGGGAGAGGAAGGTCTTCATCGAGTACCGAACGTGTGACCGACTGCGGGAGCACTGCCGGAACGCAGCGCCAGAAGGATCGTCTACGCGATCTTGAGATCGGCAAGTGTACGACTACATCACCCACGAGAATCTGCTCTCGTTAACCGCTTTGGAATCTTCGAGGGTGAGTTCCTCTATCGACTCGTTGCTACAATCTAGTAGATAGATCTTGGCTTGATCATAGATTAGATCTTGATTGTGTGTTCATGCGGTAGAAATTTTTTGTTTTCCATGCTACGAACCCCTACAGTGGTATCAGAGCCGTGTCTATATGTAGATTTGTTGCACGAGTAGAACACAATGGTCATTGTGGGCGTTGATGCTTTTATTGTCGATTGCTTCTTGTGTACTTTGCATCTTGCGGTATGTTGGGATGAAGCGGCCCGGGCTAACCTTACATGACATCGTTCATGAGACTTGCTCCACGCTTGACATGCAACTTGTATTGCATAAGTGGCTTTGCGGGTGCCTGTTTCTCCTAGCATAGTTAAGATCCAATTTACAACGGGTGATTAACAATACTAGTATCAATGTTGTGGTTCTTGTTCGTAAGTTAGAACGACACTTATTAACAGCCCCAAACCACGTAAAATATGCAAAGAAAGTAGAGGCGTCTAACTTTGTTTTGCAGGGGTGTGCTGTGATGTGATATGGCCATGATTGTGATTATATTTGATGTATGCAATGTTCCTTATTGTAAGTTGGGAACCGGAAGGAGCCATATGGTTGTCTTTAATTTCTGTTAAGACCCGCATGTCTATTCAAAGTAGTTGTAATAGTTGAAGCCGGTGGACAATAACCATGGAGAAGCGTCATTGACCTTGATGCTATGCCGGTGATGATGGAGATCATGTTCGTGCTTGAAGATGGAGATCGGAAGCACAAAGAAGAAAGGCCATATCATATCACATATTATGAATTGCATGTGATGTTAATCCTTTATGCATCTTGTATTGCTTAGTAGACGACGGTAGCATTATAAGATGATCCCTCATGCACATAAATTTCAAGTTCTAAAGTGTTCACCCTTAGTATGCACCGTTGCTAAAGCTTGTTGTTTCGAAGCACCACGTGATGATCGGGTGTGTTAGATTCCGCAAGTGAATACAACGTAAGCAAGCCAGATTTGCTTATGCGGTAGCTAAGGTTTGATCTTGACGAGCCTAGCATGTACAGACATGGTCTCAGGGAACACAGATCACCGAAAGGTAAAGCATGAATCATATAGTAGATATGATGAACATGTTGATTGTTCGCCATTGAAGCTACATCAACTCTCGTGATGATCGGTTTTGATGTGGTGGATTTGGTTCGTGTGATCACTAAAACAATGTGAGGGATGTTGTTTTGAGTGGGAGTTCACCTAGATTAATTTAATTATTAATTAGAACTCAATTTATCATAAATTAAATCAAAGTGTATTTGCATAGTTGTTGTAGTCATTGGCATCCGTTTACCACCTTGCGCTTAGTTATAATTGAGATGATAGAACTATAGAATTCTGGTTAGTTACTTTACGAACTGGTATCGTATTGTTTTGAAGTGTTAATCTAAAGTTTAAAAGTCCTATTGCAAACTTTCAGTAAGTTCCGGTTACTCCATGAAGTTTAATAATTGGTATTAAATCAAGAGTGACAATTCCAAGTATTAGTGTATGAGTATCGTGTTTGTCTCCATGATTCTTGATATTCAAAGGATTGTCTTAATATCAAGGTTATCTAGGATCTGAAAGAGTTGTTTTAGAAACCATGATGTGTGTAAGATATTGTGATATCTGAAACGAAGTTTTGGTTGCAACATGATAGAGTATAATATGGCAAAAGTCATGTTCTCGTATTTAATGAGAATTTGCAAAAGGTTGAAGACACTAGTTGTCCTAATCCTCCAAAATGTTTTGGAGAGCAACATTATACTCGCAGTTCACCGTTATAAGCTAAAAGTAGCTTGATCATGGATAATTCCATGATAAGGGTGAATATTTGATGTAGGTAAAGTGTTTACTACACCAAGAGATTACTAAAGAAAGGAATTTGAAAGAACACCAAACATTTGATGATGGTGATCTACTTCAAAGTGCAAGTCCAAAAACATTGGTATTTAACTATACACCCTTTGGACTATGTGTCATATGTATGACTCCACTGTTGATGTTGATAGATTCTTTCAAACAGAAAATAAATACTGAAAGAGAATCTCATAAATATATGGCAGAAAAGAAAAGACTAGAATTGTTCAGTTTAAGTATATAGATGATATACATGTTATGGCTGTATTCTTTGCTTATTAAACAATGTGGTTCTTAAGTATTTGATACTAAATTTGTTGTTGTGAATCGTCATACGAAACAACACAATTCATGAACTACAATGGCCTAAGTAACTAGCAAAAGAATATGTGATGATGTTCATCGAGAACAAATAAAAGGGTTATTGTGTTACTCGTTAAACATCAAAGCTTGCCTTCAAGATTTGTTTTATCAGGTATTATGAGAACAAAAACGGTTGTTCAAATAATTGCCGTAATCCATAAAATATGGATGATTCACAAATCTCGTTGGAGAAATCACATCCATAAAACTAGTGCTAAAAATGTCGAAAGACAAATTGATTGAAAGATCACTTAGAAAGTGTCGCCGTTTAAATTATATTGGAAAGAAAACATGAAGAAACTCCATGTGGATGGAATTTTGGAGTCTTTTGATTTTGATCACATGACGCTTGTGAAACTATCCTAGAGATAATTAAAAACTTCGTTCATAGGCCAAAAGGGAACGAATGACTAGCTTATTGGAACTTGTACATATTGTTGTATAAAATCCATTGTATGTAGTCAAGAGCGATGGATTTCAACTACATATGCTTTCTCCGAAAATTTGAGTGAATATATGAATATTTACTTAATAAGGATGAAGTATGAAACATTTGAAAAGTTCAAAGTCTTTCAAGATGAAGTGCAAAATCATTGTAATAAGAATATAAATAGTTTATGATAAAGATCATAAAGGAAGATATTTGAGTTACAAGTTTAGCATAATACCTAAGATTTAAGGAATCGTTCTGTGGATTTGCATTTCCCGAAACACCATAAGAGTATGGAGCGTTCGAGATATGTAATTAAAACCTTGTTTGACATGGTAAGATCAAAGGTGTAATTCATAGAACTGCCATTATATTTTAAAGATTAAAAGCTTTAGAGACTACCATTTTCCACTGAAAAGAGCTCCATCATAATCCGCTGAAATGACACCATATAAAGTTATGGTTTGGGATAAAACCCAAGTAGTCCTTTCTTAAAACATTGGTATGCTTTGCATAAAAAAGATGTTTGCAACCAAAGTCAGATGAACCTGTCTTTGTATGTTATTTCGAATAACTATTAAAGTATTCCTCCATAACACCAGAGACAAAAGTGTTTTTCGCTTAGAACGTCAAGTTTCTTTGAGAAGGAATTTTTCGTGAAAAGTTAAGTGGGAGGACAATAGAACTTTGATAAGGTTAAAGGAACCTTAGCTATATGTGCAAAGTTGCGCAGCGCCGAAAAGTGTTCCGGAGGCAGCAACAATGCTCATGGCTCACGTGCCTCAAAGGTTGCGGTCACGGAGGTCTAAGTTTCTATTGAACCAAGTAGGTCGAGTAAACAATCAAATACCAAGATTTGAGGGTTGAATCATTATTTGAGAATAATGAACGAACTACATGCAAAGAAGCGATGATGAGCCCTGACTCCGTCAAATGGCTTGAAGCCATAAAATCCGTGATAGTTCCATACACGAGAAATCAAGTTTTGAACTTGAAGGACCCTCGAGAAAGGTGTAAGACCTTACAGTCATGTTTGGATCTATAAAGAAATAGACATGGATGTTTTACATCTATGAAATAGTCGACATGTTGGGAAAAAGTTCACAACAATGTTCAAAGGTTGACTATGATAAGATTTGATCTTTCATAGTGATATTTAGTCTAGACGGATTAGTGTAGCAACCACTACATATAATTTTGTTATATGGTAGTTGAATAAACAAAACAAGTTCTTCTAATAGAATTGTTACCTAGGACATGTGCATAACACAGTCCATAGGGTTTTATTAATTCAAAGGATGCTAAAAGCATATGCAAACTTCAATGGTTGAAGTAAGCATCGCGGAGTTGGTCACTATGATGAAACTGTTAAAAGAGTTTAAATTCATCAGAGACACTGGAGATGCTTGCATTTGCAAGAAATTAAGTGGGAGCGCTAAGACATGTTTCTAATACATTATGTGGAGGACATATTGTTGATTGGAAAAGATGTATATTTTATTAACACATATTAAGAATTTCATCCTGATGAAAGGCTTAGGCAAAACCCAAATATTTGGCATCAATAGACGCTAATATGGTTGTGCCAGAAGTACATAGATGAGATATTGAATAAGTTCAATATAGAAACTACAAGAAATGTTCTTGTCACACAGAAAGGATTGAATGAGTTCAATATTGATGATATATTCAAATGTATTGACATTTGGTAAGTGAAACAAGATTCAAGTATAGATTGATACTTGATCACAAAGAGTATTTATATCAATCATACTGTGATATGTACAAATCTAGATATGTCCTATGCTCTAAATGTTGTGAGCATATACCAGAATGATTCATAAGATGATCATTGGACAATAGTAAGAATATTCTTATGATCTTTTGGAAGAACTAAGAGTATATTATTTGTAGAAGTGACAAATAGATGATTAGTTCATTGTAAAGTACTACATTGATACTAGTTTTGTCACAAAGTACAAATTAAGTTTTATCTCAATCTAAACTAAGGGTGGCACAATATAATGGAAAGTAAGTTCCATAATGGATTTAGATGAGTTCCAAAGTTAAGACATTGTGACAGATACTACAACAAAAGGCTAAGTATATGACTGCTATAATAGCAGCTAAAGAGGGCATTTGTGTCAAGTAGTTTGTTGACAAACTAGGTGTAGTTCACAGCGGGATAATACTATGAAGATGTATTGTACGACAATATTATCAACATGTTTTAACCCCGAAGAACTAAAGGTCTCACCGAAGGACCAAATTTATACAAAGCCATCTCATTAGAGAATGAGTGATGCGTAGAGACGCAAAGACATGCAATTACACACGGACCTGGAAGTGTCAGATCCGGAGATCAGTTGACCACTAGCAATCGTGTACATACAACACCAGAAAGCCATAGGTGTTGAATACACAGAGGTTTGAAACTAGATTATTGACTCTAGTGCAAGTGGGAGACTGTTGGAGATATGCCCAAGAGGCAATAATAAAGTGGTTATTATCATATCTTCATACTTATGATAAATGTTTACATACATGCTATAATTGTATTAACCGGAAACATTAATACTTGTGTGATTTGTAAACATAAAAGAGTCCCTAGTAAAGCCTCTTGTTAAACTAGCTTGTTGGTTAATATATGATCATGGTTTCCTGATCATGAACATAGAGATGTTATTAACAACAGGGTCATATCATTAGGAGAATGATGTGATGGACATACTCCTATAGTTAAGCGTAGCATAAAGATCAAGTCATTTAATATAGTTCATTTGCTATAAGCTTTCTGATACATAGTAACCTAATTCCTTCGACCATGAGATCATGCATATCACCTTTACCGGAAGGATGCTTTGATAACATCAAACACCACACCGTAACAGGGTGGCTATAAAGGTGGCATTGAGTGCTCGGAAAGTATTGGTTGAGACACATGGATCAAGAGTGGGATTTGTCCATCCATATGACGGATAGATATACTCTGGGCCCTCTCGGTGGAATGTCATCCAATTAGCTTGCAAGCATGTGACTGGCTCACAAGGGATCACATATCACGGGAACGAGAAAAGAGTACTTATCAGTAACAAGGTTGAACTAGGTATGCAGAGAAACCGACGATCATAACCTTGGATAAGTAAAATATCGTGAGACAAAGGGAAATTGGTATCGTATGTAAGTGGTTCATTCGATCGCAAAGTAATAGTAGAAATATGTGGGAGCCATATGAATTTCCAGATTCCTCTATTGGTTATTGATCGGAGAAGTGTCTCGATCATGTCCGCATAATTCACGAACCGTAGGGAGACACACTTAAGGATTCGATGTTGTTGAGTAGTTATGGAATGATGAGTAAGAGACCGAATGTTGTTCGGAGTCTCGGATGGGATCCGGGATATCACGAGGAGATCCGGAATGGTCCGGAGAATAAGATTCATATAAGGAAAGTCCTGTTTCGGAGTTGGGGAATGGTTCCGGTGTTTTCATCGGGAATGTTCTAGAATGTTCCGGAATGTCCGGCACTCCAGGGGGGAAGGGTACATGAATGTGTCATTACAAGTTGGAATGATTGCATCATGTACTAAGTGTCATCGCTGTCCAAAATAAAGGGTTTATTCAAATCCTAGTTTGAAAAGTCAAACGGCTAGTTTGAAAAGTCAAACGACATTTTTTGGAAAGAGGAGGAAGAGGTGAAACCGATTTGGGGAGGGAGTCCTCCTCCCCAAGACAAGCCGAGTTGGGGAGGGACTCCACTCCCTCCCCTTGGCCGCCGGCCCCTCCACCTATATAAGGAGGGGCAGGGCTCCCTCCTAGGACACACAAGTCCCTCTCCTCTAAACCAAAACCCTAGCCACAGCCTAGGGATTTCTCCCAAGCCGTCAAGTTAGAGCTTCTAATTGCCCTAGCCTCCGGTTTAGAGCCTTCTAATTGGTGTGTCTAAACCCTAGATCACCAAAGCTCTCTCATACTCCACCATACTCGCTCCGGCTTAAGGCGAAGCCCTGCGAGATCTCCCCTCTACTTCCGGTACCACGCCGTTGTGCTGCCGGAATCGCGAGGAGAGTGCTACAACCTCCGTTGCCTGCTGGAACAAGGGAGAGGAAGGTCTTCATCGAGTACCGAACGTGTGACCGACTGCGGGAGCGCTGCCGGAACGCAGCGCCGGAAGGATCGTCTACGCGATCTTGAGATCGGTAAGTGTACGACTACATCACCCACGAGAATCTGCTCTCGTTAACCGCTTTGGAATCTTCGAGGGTGAGTTCCTCTATCGACTCGTTGCTACAATCTAGTAGATAGATCTTGGCTTGATCATAGATTAGATCTTGATTGTGTGTTCATGCGGTAGAATTTTTTTGTTTTCCATGCTACGAACCCCTACAAAGGAAGAGGTGACAACTAAAGGAGACTTAATTTTTTTGTGTTTTTGATAAAGAAAGCAAACAAGTAGAACTAAATTTTTGTGTTTTTTGAAGAACAAAGCAAGCAAATAAAGAAAAAAGAAAATAAGCAAAACAAAAACAACAGAGTAAAGAGATTGGTTATGAGGGACTCCCCTTGTGAAGATGTCCTTGACTCCCCGGCAACGGCGCCAGAAAAGATCTTGATGCACTCGACGATCAACGTAGAGCTCGTTGGGATCCCCAAGAGGAAGGTATGATGAGTACAGCAGAAAGTTTTCCCTCAGTTATGAAACCAAGGTTTAATCGAACCAGTAGGAGCAAGGAAACACCCCAAAGGTGTTGCTAGCTGAGCTTTGGTAGGGCGCACTACCGGTGCTAGTAGCAACGTGGAGACCTGCACAACACAACCATAGAACTTTATCCCCAACTTGCGATGAGGTTGTCAATCTCATCGTGTTTTGCGGAAAACAAAGGATTAAACGTATCGAATGGAAAGAAGTAAAAGTTTGCGGAAAGTAAAAACAAAGAAAAAACAGTTTATAGATTGTATGTGAAGAAAAAGGACCGGGATCCATAGTTCACTAGAGGTGGCTCTCCTTAGATAGAAAACATGATGGGTGAACAAATTACAGCGGGGCAATTGACAAACACCGAGAAAGCAATACATGCATATACTAATCATCTTGAATCCTTTGAGACTTGATTGGGCAATACAACATAATACATAGACCGCCATCCAACTGCATTTATGACTAATAATCCACCTTCAGGTTATCATCCGAACCCCCTCCAGTATTAAGTTGCAAGCAACAAATTATTGCTTTACGAACTGCGTGTAATGTAAACAATACAATTGTTCTATGAATAAAGGATCGTTGTTTTCTCCCTAGTAGCAACAACACATCTAGTACCTTAGAGATTTCTGTCACTTCCCCAGATTACCAGAGGCATGAACCCACTATCGAGCATAAATACTAACTCTTGGAGTTGCTAGCATCTACTTGGCCAAGATAGCTACTAACAATGGAAAGCATGCAAGATCTCAAATAACAAAGACATGATAGAATTAATAATCAATCTGAAATAGCATCTCAATATCCATCGGATCCCCACAAAAACAACATGTATGAATTACAAATAGATGATCTTGATCATGAACGGAGCTCACAAGATCTAAACATGAAAGCACAAAGGAGGAGAAACCAGCCATCTAGCTACTACATGGATCCGTAGTCCATGGATGAACTACTCACACATCACACCGGAGGCTTGCATGGTGATGAAGAAGGCCTCCAGGGTGAATTCCCCTCTCAGGCAGGGTGCCGGGAAGAGCTTCAGATCCCTCCCGATCTAGGGATGGAGATGATGGCGGCTACAGACTCTTTCGTGGATTTTTTATCGGGTACCTAGGGTTTTCGTCCCGAGGGCAACTTATAGGCGGAAGGAGAGGCCGAGGGGGTGCTGGGGTCGGCCAGACCACCCCCTGGCACGGGCCAAGCCTGGCCGAGCAGCCAGGTGGTGTGGCCGGCCCCTAGCCCCTCTCCGTCTCGTATTCTGGCACTTGATCCCTTCCGGAAAAATAGGCACTTTGGCTTTTTGTCCCGTGCAATTCCGAGAATATTCATTTTCTGACTTTCCCAGAACCAAAAACAGCAGAAAACAGGTAGCTGGCACTGTGGCTCTTGTTAATAGGTTAGTCCAAGAAATCATATGAAAAGTACTCCAAAGTTGGAACAAAACACAAGAAAGTGGATAAAACCAAGCATGGAACATCAAAAATTATAGATACATTTGCAATGTATCAGTGGTGTCCCTATCGCATCATCTTGCAGTTTATAATCTCTCTAGCTAGATCAATACGCCCGGTAGCTAACAAATTTCACATATATGGGAGTGCCTCTATGGCGAGCTCCTTGAAGATGTTTGAGAACGGGATCCTAAGACATCTTCGAGAAGCTCCACCGTAGTGGTATCCCACTCGCACCACATCTTGCAGTTTATTACATCACAAGGATGCATCTTGCCTATTTATAGATTAAGCGCCACAACATAGTGTTGACACTCACCCAAGACATACTTCTGCCACCCACTGGATAGTGTCACCACTCATGGCATAATATCGACACTCACCCATGGCATAGTGTCGCCACACAATATTAAATAATTAAATCTAAATGTTTAGTCCCGGTTGTTGTCTCCAACCAGGACTAAAGGTCCATCTTTATTGTCGACACTCACAGCCTAGTGCCGCTAGTCACGGTGTAGTGTCTATAGTCACCCATGACATTGTGTTGCTACCCATGATTAAATAAATGTAAACATTTAGTCCCGGATGGTGTCCCCAACCGGGACTAAAGGTCCATCTTTAGTACCGATTGGAGACACCATCCGGGACTAAACGGGCTCGCGTCAGTCCCAGCCTGCAGCAATCCCTTGAGTCTCGGTTGGTATCTCCAACTAGGACTAAAGATCCACCAACTGGGACTAAAGATGGAGTGGAAAGTTTTTAAATGAGTGCATAGTTTTTATAGATGGAGTAGAAATTTTAGACCAGTACTAATTTTAGCATCGTGATTGCCTTTGATGTACTTATATAATGTAGATAAGCCGGCCATGGATGTATGGCGGACTCTGAATGTCTGACGCGTTTATTAAAGGCGTGCATTCTTTTCTCGATGTGTTTGAGGAAAACAAGCGGAATGGTTTTATGTGTTGTTCGTGCCGTGTCTATAGGAATGAGAAGGATTACTCTTCCTCAAGAATCATTCACATCCACCTGATTTAGTCTGGTTTCATGTCTGGCTATAATTGTTGGACAAAGAATAGAGAAAGAGGGGTTATGATGGAAAACAACGAAAGGTGAAGAACAGGCATAAGATGAGACCACAGATGAACTTCGTTAGGCCATTCTTGATGCATAGAGAGAATGCGAAAATGAAAACAAGAAGAAGAAGTTGGAGCTCATGTTAGAGGATCACAAAAAATTATTGTACCCAAATTGTGAAGATGGCAACACAAAGCTCGGTACCACACTGGAATTGTTGCAATGGAAGGCAGAGAATGATTTATCTTACAAGGGATTTTAGAAGCTACTTAAAATAATGAAGAAGAAGCTTTCAAAGGATAAAGAATTGCCTGCTAGTACATACAAGGCAAATAAGGTTGCCTGCCCTCTACGATTAGAGGTGCAGAAGATACATGCATGCATTAATGAATTCATCCTCTACCACAGCGAGGAGTACAAGAATTTGGATGCATGTCCGGTATGTAGTGCATTGCCGTATAAGATCATCCGAGATGACCCTAGTGATGTTGAGGGCGAGAAGCTCCCCAGGAAGAGGGTTCCTGCAAAGGTGATATGGTATGCTCCTATAATACCACACGGTTGAAACGTGAAGGAAATAATGCCCTAAGAGGCAATAATAAAGTTGTTATTATGTATTCCTTGTACATGATAGATGTTTATTTTGCATTCTATAATTGTATTGATAGGAAACATCAATACATGTGTCTTTAATAAACAAAAGGGTTCCTAGTTATGCCTCTCTTATAGACTAGCTTGTTGATTAACAAGATGATCAAAGTTTCCTAATCATGGACATTGGATGTTGTTAATAACAAGGTCACATCATTTGTGAAATGATGTGATGAACATTCATCCAAAGTATAGCATTACGATCAAGTCATTATGTTTATATTGCTATAACATCATACAAAGTAGTCTTAGTACTTAGACCATGAGATCATGTTAATTGCTAACACCGGAAGAGTATCTTGATAACATCAAACGTCACACCGTAACAGGGTGACCATAAAGGTGGGTTCAGTGCTATGAAGGTGTTATGTTGAGGCTCATGGATCAAGAGTGAAATTTGTCAATCCCGATGACGGATAGATATACTCTGGGCCCTCTCAGTGATATCACATTAAGGTAGCTTGCAAGCAAGTGATGTGATCACTAGAATGTTATATCACGGGAACGAGAAAAGAGTGCATGTTGGTAATGAGATCAAACTAGGTATTTGGATACCGATGATCGAATCTCGGACATGTATTATATCATGAGACAAAGGGATTAAATTACTGACGTTAAAGGTTCTCACGATCACAGAGGTCATTGTTGAATATGCAGGAGTTAGTATGGATCTCCAGGTCCCGCTTCTGATTATTGATCTGAGAGGAGTCTCAATCATGTCTGCATTATTCGGGAACCGTAGGGTGACACACTTAAGGGTTGCCGGACACCATTTAGGAGCACATATGTTCCATACAAAAGGTTTGCAAAGCGCAAGAAATGTTTCGATAGAAACAGGAATTGTTTCGGGTGAAATTGCAGAAAGTGGTTCTGCATGTGATATTGAAATGTTGCAAGGGGTTTTATGTGAATGTTTGTTAATTAAAGTAATTAACAAAATTCTGAATAAAATAAATAAAAGAGTTTTATTAATTTAGAGTTGCATTTAATTTGGTGGAAATTAAATACATGTGAGTGGGATTTTGGGTGGAGGCCATGTTTATGTGAGTGGAGGTTCACCACATGAATGAATGAGGGGAGGAGTCCCCCCCTCATGCACCGGCTATGGGAGGGGAGGGGTCTCCCTCCCTCCTATATAAAGCCCCCTCTCCCCTCTCACAAACCACACCTCCTCGTGAAGGATCTCTCTCCCCCTCTAGATATTCCCCCATGGTCTCGGATTAGCGAGATACATGTTCCCGGTGGCCTTGCGTCTGGAAGGAGTTGCTGCTTCCGCTGATTCGCTGGAGCGAGGAGGTGGAGGTTGTTCGGTGGCTTGAACGTGTGTGCGAGGACGGATGCGCTGCTGATTTGCGGCGCTCGGACTTCCACACGATCTTGAGATCGGCAAGCGTACGACTACATCAACCACGAGTTCCTACTCATTAACAAAACTCGTTGTCTTCGAGGGTAAGTTCTCCATGGATGTATGTCCACCCGTTGCTCTATATCTAGTAGATAGATCTTGGCATATAGTTCTCATCGTAGGAATTTTTTTGTTTTCTATGCTGCGGACCCAACAGTGGTATCAAAGCCTGATCTATGCGTAGGTGCTTTGCACGGGTAGTACACATATGTTTATATGTGGGCGATGATGATCATGTTATTGCATATTCTATGTACTTTGGATATTGGTGGCATAGTGGGATGAAGCGGCCCAGACCAACCTTACATGTCATCGTACATGAGACCGGTTCCACGACTGACATGCAACTAGTTTTGCATAAGTGGCTAGTGGGTGTCTGTCTCTCCTACTATAGTCAATATCTGATTTACAACGAGTTGCTAATAACTTGGTTATCCTTGTTGTGGTTCATGTTTGTATGTAAGACCGGTTCTATCTCCGAAAGCCCTAAGCCACGTAAAACTTGCAATTGATAAATTAGAGGCGTCTAGTTTAGATCGTTGCTGGGCTAGTGCCTTGATATGGTATTGTTGTAAGTAGATGTATGATAGATACTCTTACAACTCACTTAACGTGTAAGTTCCATAGACCTTGGCCTTACACACAAAGGAATGACAGAGATCATACCAC
Source organism: Avena sativa (assembly GCA_916181665.1). Classification (NCBI taxonomy): domain Eukaryota; kingdom Viridiplantae; phylum Streptophyta; class Magnoliopsida; order Poales; family Poaceae; genus Avena; species Avena sativa. Next base: position 31,362,119 of record OV702291.1, read on the forward strand.
GATGCAAATGATAGAGATCAAATGCATGGACCATATCACCTCACTTCACACATTAGATGTTAGCATCTTATATTGCTAGTTTGGCGCTTTTGGTAGCATTATAAGATGATCCCTCATTTAAATATCAAGATAAAATGTGTTCTTCCTTAAGTATGCACCATTTTGTGGATCGTGTTTTGAGGCATCACGTGATGATCAGGTGTTCTCGACTCTACGCTTTCATACAATGGGTGTAAGACAGTTTTACACACGTGAATACTAAGGTTCTTACTTGACGAGCCTAGCATGTACAGACATGGCCTCGGAACACGGACCGAAAGGTTAAGCATGAGTCATATAGTTGATATGATGCCCATATAGATGCTCGCCTTTGAAGCTACACCGACTCACGTGATGATCGGACTTGGTGTAGTGATTTGGTTCATGTAATCAACAAAAAAGGACACGAGGGATGTCGTTTTTGAGTGGGAGTTCATTAGTAATTTGGATTAGTTGAACTCAATCTATCATAAACTTAGTCTAAATATATTTTACAAATCCTATTGTATATGGCACCACCTGCTTTTAATTTCAATGTGTTCATGGAGAAAGAGAAGCTTGCTGCGAATGGTAGCAACTTCACCAACTGGGCTATGAATTTGAGGATTCTCCTCACTGCTGCACAAAATCAATATGTGCTAGAGGCGCCGCTAGGCCCCCTACCAGCTCCTGATGCCCCTGACGAGGAAAAGAACGTCTATATAACTCGTCAGGAGGACCACAACTTAGTTCATTGCGGCATACTGTATGGGCCAGAGCCAGAAATTCGAAAACGTTTCGAAAATGGCAATGCCTTTGATACCATGGGAGAATTGAAAATGATTTTCAATACCCATGCTGCCGTAGAGAGTTATAATGCTTCTGAAAAGTTCTTTAGCTGCATGATGGAAGAGAACAGCTCCGTTAGTGAGCACGTACTCAAAATGTCTGGGTACGCCGATAAGCTTGTGTCCTTGGGAATAACGATTCCCATTGCCTTAGGCATACATCGTATTCTCCAATCTCTGCCACCTAGCTACAAGAGCTTCGTGATGAACTATAATATGCAGGGCATGAAGAAGTCTCTTCCCGAGCTTCTATCAATGCTTAAGACTGCAGAAGTGGAGATTAGGAAAGAACATCAAGTGTTGATGATCAATAAGACCACCAGTTTCAAGAAGGACAAGAAAGGCAAGCAGAAGGGAAAGAAGGGCGGCAAATCTGTTGCCGCGCCTAAAAAGAAACCCCGAGCTGGCCCTAAGTCTGACACCGAGTGCTACTATTGCAAGGGGACTGGCCATTGGAAGCGCAATTGCCCCAAGTATTTGGCGTACAAGAAGGCCGGCAAGGCAAACAAAGGTATATGTGATATACATGTTATTGATGTGTACTTGACTAGTACTCGCAGTAGCACCTGGATATTTGATACGGGATCGGTTGCTGATATATGTAACTCGGTTCAGGGGCTGCGGAACAAGCGACAACTAGCAAGGGATGAGGTCACGATGCGGGTCGGCAATGGATCAAGAGTTGATGTGATCACCGTCGGAACGCTGCCTCTCCATATGCCGTCGGGATTAGTTATAAACCTGAATAATTGTTATTTGGTGCCTGCACCTGAGCATGAACATTGTATCCGGATCGTGTTTGATGCAAAGTGGTTATTCGTTTAAGTCTGAAAACAATGGTTGTTCGATTTATATGAATAATATATTTTATGGTCATGCACCTGTGTTGAATGGTTTATTTCTGTTGGATCTCGATAGTAGTATTACGCATATTCATAATGTTGATGCTAAAAGGATTAAACTTGATAATGATATATCTGCATATATGTGGCATTGCCGTCTAGGTCATATTGGCGTTAAACGCATGAAGAAACTCCATTCTGATGGACTTTTGGAATCACTTGATTTTGAATCATTTGATACATGTGAGCCATGCCTTATGGGCAAGATGACTAGAACACCGTTTTCCGGTTCAATGGAACGGGCGACAGATTTATTGGAAACCATACATACTGATGTGTGTGGACCAATGAGTGTGTCGGCGCGAGGTGGATATCGTTATTTTGTTACTTTCACGGATGATTTGAGTAGATACGGGTATATCTATTTGATGAAACATAAGTCTGAAACCTTTGAAAAGTTCAAAGAATTTCAGAATGAAGTGGAAAATCATCATAACAGAAAGATCAAATTTCTACGGTCCGACCGTGGAGGAGAGTATCTTAGTTACGAGTTTAGCACACATATGAAAGACTGTGGAATAGTTTCACAACTCACGCCTGCCGGAACACGACAACATAATGGTGTGTCAGAACGTCGTAATCGTACTTTATTGGATATGGTTCGATCTATGATGTCTCTGACTGACTTGCCACTGTCATTTTGGGGTTATGCACTGGAAACCGCTGCATTCACTTTAAATAGGGCACCATCTAAATTTTGTTGAAAAGACATCGTATGAATTATGGTTTGGAAACAAACCTAAGCTGTCATTTCTTAAAGTTTGGGGATGCGATGTTTATGTGAAGAAACTTCAACCGGATAAACTCGAACCCGAAGCGGAAAAATGCGTCTTCATAGGATACCCTAAGGAAACGATTGGGTATACCTTCTATCACAGATCCGAGGGCAAGGTCTTTGTTGCCAAGAATGGATCCTTTCTTGAGAAGGAGTTTCTCGCAAAAGGTGTGAGTAGTCGGAAGGTAGAACTCGAAGAGGTTATTGAACCTTCTCTTCATGAAATGGCGAGTAGCGCAGCTCCAGAAGTTATTTCGGAGTTGACTTCACCTAATGAAGAGAGAGCTAATGATATTGATCATGAAACTCCGAAAGAGGACACTACCGAACCTCGCAGGTCAAGCAGGACACGTGCAGCTCCTGAACTGTACGGCAATCCTGTTATGAATTTCATGATTGATGAAATAGATGACCCTGCGACGTATGAAGAAGCGATGATGAGCCCTGATTCCAACAAATGGCTAGAAGCCATGAAATCCGATATGGAATCCATGTACGAAAACCAGGTTTGGACCTTGGTGGACTTACCTCACGATCGAAAGGCCGTTGAGAATAAATGGATTTTCAAAAGAAAAACTGATGCTGATGGTAATGTAACCATCTATAAGGCTCGACTTGTCGCAAAGGGGTTTCGAAAAATTCAAGGAGTTGACTACGATGAGACATTCTCTCCCGTAACGATGCTTAAGTCGGTTAGGATTATGTTAGCAATTGCTGCATATTTCGATTATGAAATATGGCAGATGGATGTCAAAACTGCATTCCTCAATGGTAATATTGAAGAAGAGTTGTATATGATACAACCTAAGGGTTTTGTCGATCCTAACGATGCTGATAAGGTGTGCAAACTTCAGCGATCCATCTATGGACTGAAGCAAGCATCCCGGAGTTGGAATCTCCACTTTGATGAGGTGATCAAAGAGTTTGGATTTGTCCAAACTTATGCAGAGGCTTGTATTTACAAGAAAGTGAGTGGAAGCAATGTGGCATTTCTGATATTATATGTCGATGACATATTATTGATTGGAAATGATATAGATCTTTTAAACAGTGTTAAAAGTTATCTAAACAGCAAATTTTCGATGAAGGACCTTGGTGAACCTTCATATATATTAGGCATTAAAATCTATAGAGATAGATCAAGACGCCTAATTGGGCTATCGTAGAGTACATACCTTGATAAGATATTAAAGAAGTTTAATATGGACGGAAGTAAGAAGGGGTACTTACCTATGTTGCAAGGCAATACATTGAGTAAGACTCAAAGTCCGGCTACGGCGGAAGAAAGAGAGATAATGGATAAGATCCCCTATGCCTCAGCCATAGGCTCTATAATGTATGCCATGCTATGTACAAGACCGGATGTGGCACATGCTATTAGTTTGACTAGTAGGTACCAATCTGATCCAGGTTCGGAACACTGGATAGCGGTCAAGAATATCCTGAAGTACTTGAGAAGAACTAAGGATATGTTTCTTGTATATGGAGGTGAAGAAGAGCTAGTCGCTAAGTGTTATGTCGATGCTAGCTTTGACACTGATCCGGATGACTCTAAGTCTCAATCCGGATACGTATTTCTCTTGAACGGAGCAGGAGTTAGTTGGAGGAGCTCCAAACAACCTGTGGTGGCTGGATCAACGACGGAGGCGGAATATGTTGCTGCTTCAGAAGCAGCGCAGGAAGCGGTTTGGATGAAGGAGTTCATAACGGAACTAGGTGTGGTTCCTAGTGCGTTGAACCCAATGGTAATCTATTGTGACAATAATGGAGCCATAGCCAACGCCAAGGAACCAAGGTCTCACAAGAATTCCAAGCATATTAAGCGCCGGTTTCACTCCATCCGCGAGCATGTCAAGGATGGAGACATAAAGATTTGTAAAGTGCACACGGACCTGAATGTAGCAGATCCGTTGACTAAAGTACTCCCTAGGGCAAAACATGATCAACACCAGAACTCCATGGGTGTTAGATTTATCACTATATAAACTAGATTATTGTCTCTAGTGCAAGTGGGAGACTGAAGGAAATATGCCCTGAGAGGCAATAATAAAGTTGTTATTATGTATTCCTTGTATATGATAGATGTTTATTTTGCATGCTATAATTGTATTGATAGGAAACATCAATACATGTGTGTTTAATAAACAAAAGGGTTCCTAGTTATGCCTCTCTTATAGACTAGCTTGTTGATTAACAAGATGATCAAAGTTTCCTAATCATGGACATTGGATGTTGTTAATAACAAGGTCACAACATTTGTGAAATGATGTGATGAACATTCATCCGAAGTATAACATTACGATCAATTCATTATGTTTATATTGCTATAACATCATACAAAGTAGTCTTTGTCCTTAGACCATGAGATCATATTAATTGCTAACACCAGAAGAGTATCTTGATAACATCAAACGTCACACCATAACAGGGTGACCATAAAGGTGGGTTCAGTGCTATGAAGGTGTTATGTTGAGGCTCATGGATCAAGAGTGGAATTTGTCAATCCCGATAATGGATAGATATACTCTAGGCCCTCTCGGTGATATCACATTAAGATAGCTTGCAAGCAAGTGATGTGATCACTAGAATGTTATATCACGGGAACGAGAAAAGAGTGCATGTCGGTAACGAGATCAAACTAGGTATTTGGATACCGATGATCGAATCTCGGACATGTATTATATCATGACACAAAGGGATTAAATTGCTGACGTTAAAGGTTCTCATGATCACAGAAGTCATCGTTGAATATGCAGGAGTCAGTATGGATCTCCAGGTCCCGCTTCTGATTATTGATCTGAGAGGAGTCTCAATCATGTCTGCATTATTTGCGAACCATAGGTTGACACACTTAAGGGTTGACAGGCACCATTTAGGAGCACATATGTTCCAGACAAAAGGTTTGCAAAGCGCAGGAAATGTTTCGATAGAAACAGGAATTGTTTCGATAGAAACCGGAATTGTTTCGGGTGAAATTGCAGAAAGTGGTTCTGCATGCGATATTGGAATGTTGCAAGGGTTTTATGTGAATGTTTGTTAATTAAAGTAATTAACAAAATACTGAATAAAATAAATAAAATAGTTTTATTAATTGAGAGTTGCATTTAATTTGGTGGAAATTAAATACATGTGAGTGGGATTTTGGGTGGAGGCCATGTTTATGTGAGTGGAGGTTCACCACATGAATGAAGGAGGGGAGGAGTCCCCCCCCTCATGCGCCGGCTATGGGAGGGGAGGGGTCTCCCTCCCTCCTATATAAAGTCCCCCTCTCCCCTCTCACAAACCACACCTCCTCGTGAAGGATCTCTCTCCCCCTCTAGATATTCGCCCATGGGCTCGGATTAGCGAGATACATGTTCCCGGTGGCCTTGCGTCTGGAAGGAGTTGCTGCTTCCGCTGATTCGCTGGAGCAAGGAGGTGGAGGTTGTCCGGTGGCTTGAACGTGTGTGCGAGGACGGATGCGCTGCTGATTTGCGGCGCTCGGACTTCCACACGATCTTGAGATCGGCAAGCGTACGACTACATCAACCACGAGTTCCTACTCATTAACAAAACTCGTTGTCTTCGAGGGTAAGTTCTCCATGGATGTATGTCCACCCGTTGCTCTGTATCTAGTAGATAGATCTTGGCGTATAGTTCACATCGTAGGAATTTTTTTGTTTTCTATGCTGCGGACCCAACAAAACGTTTGTTCAGAAACAAAGAGCATGCCAAGTTGTTGTGATGGCACAAAGAAGACCACAAGAAAGGCATGAAGTTGAGACACCCCGCTGATGAGAAATAGTGGACAAAAATCAATATAGAGTACCCAAACTTTGCAGATGACCCAAGGAACTTAAGGTTTGGTCAAAGTACATATGGCATGAATCCTTTTGGGCAGCAGAGCAGCAATCATAGCACCTGTCCTTTGACTCTATGTATCTATAACCTTCCTCCTTGGTTGTGCATGAAGCGGAAGCTCATTATGATTACAGTGCTTATCCAAGGCCCGAAGCAACCCGTCAACGACATTGATGTGTACCTAAGGCCATTAGTTGAAGAACTTCTACAGTTGTGGCGCAACGAAGGTGTACATATGTGGGATGAGAACAAACATGAGCCATTTGACCTGAGCATTTCCGTTTGTAACCATCAATGATTGGCCTGCTCTTAGTAACTTTTTAGGACATTCAAACAAGGGATACAATGCATGCACGCATTATTTAAATGATACTGAAAGTATATATTTGGATAAATGTAGGAAGAATGTGTACCCGGGGCACCGTTGATTTCTTCCGCTCAGGAATCTCGCAAGAAAGAAAGGCAAGCATTTCAAAGGTGAGGCAGATCACTAGAATAAGCCTATCCGCCGTACTAGTGATGATGTATTTGATACGGCCAAGGATTTGGATGTAATAGTAACCTTTGGTAAGGATCCTGGCAGTCAATCTGTTCAAAATGACGCTAACGGACATGCACCCATGGGGAAGAAGAAATCTATATTTTGGGAGCTACCCTATTGGAAAGTTCTAGAGGTCCACTCTACAATCGACGTGATGTGCGTGACAAAGAATCTTTGCGTGAACCTGCTAGGATTCATGGGCATGTATGGGAAGACAAAAGATACGCCAGAAGCATGGCAGGACCAGCAAGGTTTGAAAGATAGAGACATCCTGCATCCAATGAAGATGGATAAAGGATGTCTAAGTCCTGCCAGCTATGCTCTTACTAAAGAAAAGAGGGAAATGTTTTTTGAAATCCTGAGAAGTATGAAGATCTCATCTGGCTTCTGGTCGAATATAAAAGGAATAATAAATATGTCAGAGAAAAATTCCAGAACCTAAAGTCGCATGACTACCACGTGGTTATGACGCAATTGCTTTCGGTTCATTGAGGGGGATTCTACCGGAAAATGTCCGACTGCCCATTGTGAATCTATGTGCATTCCTCAATGCTATTTTTCAGAAGGTAATCAATCCATAAATTCTACCAAGGTTACAAAATGATGTGGTCCAATGTCTTGTTAGTTTTGAGTTGGTGTTCCCACCATCCTGGTACACCTTGTCGACGAGATTACCATTTTGGGTCCTGTATTTCTACACACTATGTTCCCTTTGAGAGGTTCATGAGAGTCTTGAAGAAATATGTTCATAATCATGCTAGTACAGAAGGAAGCATCTGTTGGAATTATGCCCTAGAGGCAATAATAAAGATGTTATTATTATAATTCTTGTTCATGATAAAGTTTATATTCCATGCTTGAATTGTATTAAGCGGAAACATTAATACTTGTGTGGTTTGTGAACAACACCGTGTCCCTGGTACGCCTCTATGGACTAGCTCATTGATCAATGATGGTTAAGGTTTCCTAACCATAGACATGAGTTGTCAATTGATAATGAGATCATATCATTGGGAGAATGATATGGTGGACAGACCCAAACTAAGCGAAGCAATTAGATCGTGTCATCGTGTTCGTCTTTGCGAAGCTTTTCTTATGTCAAATATTGTATTCCTTAGACCATGAGATAATGCAACTCCCTGGTATCGGAAGAAAGCTTTGAGGTCATCAAACGTCATCCTATGAGAGGGTGATCATAAAGGTGTCTCTCAGGTGATCGGAAAATATCTGTTGGGTTGTATGTATCGAGATGGAATTTGTCCCTCCCAAGTCGGAGAGATATGCTTCGGGCCCACTCGGTAATCGATATCAACATCGCTTGCAAGCATGTGGTTAAGGAGTTAATCACAAAGTGATATCGGATTACGAAACGAGTAAAGTACTTGCTGTGAACGAGATTGAACTAGGTATGACGATACCGACGATCGAATCTCGGGCAAGTAAAATATCGCGAGACGAAGGGAATATATATATGGGATTGATTGAATCCTGGCATCGTGGTTCATCCGATATGATCATCGATGAATGTGTGGGAGTCAATATGGGTGCCCAGACCCCGCTGTTGATTATTGATAGAAGATCATGTCTGCATATTCTCGAACCCGCAGGGTCACACACTTAACGTGTCTCGACGCTAGGATAGATTGGATAATTGGTTTATGAGTTTTTGTTCGGAGTCTCGGATGGGATCCGGGATATCACGAGAGGCTCCGGAATGGTCCGGAGAATAAGATTCATATAAGGCAGTGCAGTTTTTGGAGTTCGGAATTGTTCCGGGTTAATCAGTATTGTACCGGAAGCTTCTAGAACCTTCCGGAAGGGGGCCAACGTGGTCCCACCTTCCGGGAGGGGGCGTGGGCCTATGAGGGAGTGTCCTGGACGCATTGGGCCAGGGGCACAAGGTCCCATAGGGCCCAGCCGATTCTAGATAGATTTAAATCGTTTAAATCTCGGGATAGAATTTCTAGATAAGGGATAAGTTTAAATCGTTTAAACTAGAGATAGGCTTGGAGGATGGGCAAGGGCTGGCGGCACCCCCCCCTCTATATATAGAGGGCTGGTGCGCCCCCTTCCCCCAACCAACACCTTCCTCCAAACCCTAGTAGCCCTGCTGCCTTTCCTCTCTCCCTCCCGACTGTTTGTAGGCGAAGCCCTGCAGCAGAAATTCTCCACCATATACACCACGCCGTCGTGCTGTAGATCCAATCCATCTCTCCACCATACTTTCTGGTCCGAGGAAGGAGGAGATGTCGAGGTGCTGCACGTGTGCATCTCACGGAGGCACCGCCACTTGTGGTGCTAGATCGGATCGGATCGCGAGGAGGAGAAGCGAGTACGACTACATCACCCACGTTCCGACGAACGTTCCGCTGTGCGAATCTTCAAGGGTATGAAGATCTAATCCAATCTCTCTAGTTGTTTGCATCTCCTAGATTAGATCTTGGCTTTCCCTCTGTTCGCTCCGTAGAAAATTTTGATTTACTATGCCGCGAAACCCATCAGTGGTATCAGAGCTAGATCTGTGCGTAGATGTGATTCACGAGTAGAACGCAACATGGTTGTTGCGGGCGTTGATGTTTTCTGTTGCAAGCCTCTTGTTTGTGTTCTTCTTATGACGCGGGATAGTGAGATTGAAGCGGTCCAGGCCAACCTTACGCGACGTCGTTCGCGAGACCGGCTCCGCACTTGACGTGTGGCTTGTACCACACATGCGGCTGGTGGATGTCAGTTTCTCTCACTATAGTTGTCATGGGATTAACACCGGAGTTTGGCAACCATAATATTGTAGGGGTTCGTAGCATGGAAAACAAAAATTTTCTATCGCATACAAACAAACAAGCCAAGATCTATCTACTAGATTGTAGCAACGAGTCGATAGTGGAACTCACCCTCGAAGATTCCAAAGCGGTTAACGAGAGCAGATTCTCGTGGGTGATGTAGTCGTACTCTTTCCGATCTCAAGATCGTGTAGACGATCCTTCCAGCGCCACGTTCCAGCAGCGCTCCCGCAGTCGGTCACACGTTCGGTACTCGACGAAGACCTTCCTCTCCCTTGTTCCAGCAGGCAGCGGAGGTTGTAGCACTCTCCTCGCGATTCCGGCAGCACAACGGCGTGGTACCGGAGGTAGAGGGGAAATCCCGCAGGGCTTCGCCTTAAGCCGGTGCGAGTATGGTGGAGCTTATGAGAGAGGCTATTAGTGGTCTAGTAATTAGACACACCAATTAGAAGGCTCTAAACCAATTAGAAGGCTCTAAACCGAATAGCTCTAAACCGGGGTCTAGATCTAGGGTTTAGTTTAGAGGATAGGAAACTTGTGTGTGTCTAGGAGGAGCCCTGCCCCTCCTTTTATGGGAGGGGGGTCTTGGCGCGCCAGGGGAGGGAGGGAGTCCCTCCCCAACTCGGCCTAGGGCTGGGCGCCGGCCTGGAGGAGTCCAACTCCTCCTCCAGGTTGGTTCCAACTCCTCTTGCTTGTTTCCCACAGTTTCTTGTTTTTGGCAGTTTGACTTTCAAACTGGACATTTGACTTTTCTGTTTTAGGATTCAATTTAATCCTATATTTGGGACAGCAAGAACACTTAGTACATGATGCAATCATTCCAATATGTAATGACACATTCATGTACCCCTTCCCCCCCGGAGTGCCGGACAATCCGGAACCTTCTAGAATATCCCCGATGAAAACACCGGAATCATTCCCGAACTCCGAAACGGGACTTTCCTTATATGAATCTTATTCTCCGGACCATTCCGGATCACCTCGTGATATCCCGGATCCCATCCGAGACTCCGAACAACATTCGGTCTCTTTCTCATAATACCATAACTACTCAAACAACGTCGAATCCTTAAGTGTGTCTCCCTACGGTTCGTGAATTATGCGGACATGATCGAGACACTTCTCCGAACAATAACCAATAGAGGAATCTGGAAATTCATATGGCTCCCACATATTTCTACGATTACTTTGCGATCGAATGAACCACTTACATACGATACCAATTTCCCTTTGTCTCACGATAGTTTACTTATCCGAGGTTATGATCGTCGGTATCTCTGCATACCTAGTTCAACCTCGTTACTGATAAGTACTCTTTTCTCGTTCCCGTGATATGTGATCCCTTGTGACCAAGTCACATGCTTGCAAGCTAATTGGATGACATTTCACCGAGAGGGCCCAGAGAATATCTATCCGTCATGTGGATGGACAAATCCCACTCTTGATCCATGTGTTTCAACCAATACTTTCCGAACACTCAATGCCACTTTTATAGCCACCCTGTTACGGTGTGGTGTTTGATGACATCAAAGCATCCATCCAGTAAAGGTGATATGCATGATCTCATGGTCGAAGGAATTAGGTTACTATGTATCAGAAAGCATATAGCAATTGAACTATTGAAATGACTTGATCTTTATGCTACGCTTATCTATAGGAGTATGTCCATCACATCATTCTCCTAATGATATGATCCTGTTGTTAATAACATCTCTATGTTCATGATCAGGAAACCATGATCATATATTAACCAACAAGCTAGTTTAACAAGAGGCTTTACTAGGGACTCTTATTTTAGTTTACAAATCACACAAGTATTAATGTTTCCGGTTAATACAATTATAGCATGGTATGTAAACATTTATCATAAGTGTGAAGACATGATAATAACCACTTTATTATTGCCTCTTGGGCATATCTCCAACAGTCTCCCACTTGCACTAGAGTCAATAATCTAGTTTCGAACCTTTGTGTATATAACACCTATGGCTTTCCAGTGTTGTATGTACACGATTGCTAGTGGTCAACTGATCTCCGGATCTGACACTTCCAGGTCCGTGTGTAATTGCATGTCTTTGCGTCTCTACGCATCACTCATTCTATAATGAGATGGCTTTGTATAAATTTGGTCTTTCGGTGTGACCTTTAGTTCTTTGGGGTTAAAACATTTTGATAATATTGTCGCACAATATATCTTCATAGTATTATCCCACTGTGAACTACACCTAGTTTGATAACAAACTTCTTGACACAAATGCCCTCTTTTGCTGCTATAATAGCAGTCATATACTTAGCCTTTTGTTGTAGTATCTGTCACAATGTCTTAACTTTGGAAATCATCCAAATCCTTTATGGAACTCACTTTCCATTATATTGTGCCACCCTTAGTTTAGATTGAGATAAACTTAATTTGTACTTTGTGACAAGACTAGTATCAATGTAGTACTTTTACAATGAACTAACCATCTATTTGTCACTTCTACAAATAATATACTCTTAGTTTTTCCAAAAGATCATAAGAATATCCTTACTATTGTCCAATGATCATCTTACAAATCATTCTGGTATATGCTCTCAACATTTAGAGCATAGGACATATCTGGATTTGTACATATCACAGTATGATTGATATAAATACTCTTTGTGATTTCATACATCAAGTATCAATCTATACTTGAATCTTTGTTTCACTTACCAAGTGCTAATACACTTGAATATATCATCAACATTGAACTCTTTCAATCCTTTCTGTGCAACAAGAACCTCTCTTGTAGTTTCTATATTGAACTCATTCAATATCTTGTCTATGTACTTCTGGCACAACCATATTAGCGTCTATTGATGCCAAATATTTGGGTTTTGCCTAAGTCTTTCATCAGGATGAAATTCTTAATATGTGTTAATAAAAGATACATTATTTCCAATCAACAATATGTCTTCCACATAATGTATTAGAAACATGTCTTAGCGCTCCCACTTAATTTCTTGCAAATGCAAGCATCTTCATTGTCTCTGATGAAATTAAACCCTTTTAACAGTTTCATCATAGTGAAGATTCCAACTCCGCTATGCTCACTCTAACCATTGAAGTTTGCATATGCTTTTAGCATCCTTTGAATTAACAAAACCCTATGGACCGTGTTATGCACATGTCCTAGGTAACGATTCTATTAGAAGAACTTGTTTTGTTTATTCAACTTCCATATAACAAATTATATGTAGTGGTTGCTACATTAATCCGTCTAGACTAAATATCACTATGAAAGATCAAATCTTGTCATAGTCAACCTTTGAACATTGTTGTGAACTCTTTCCCAACATGTCGACTATTTCTTTATAGATGTAAAACATCCATGTCTATTTCTTTATAGATCCAGACACAACTGTAAGGTCTTACACCTTTCTTGAGGGTCCTTCAAGTTCAAGACTTGATTTCTCGTGTATGGAACTATCACGGATTTTATGGCTTCAAGCCATTTGACGGAGTCAGGGCCCATCATCGCTTCTTTGCATGTAGTCGGTTCATTATTCTCAAATAATGATTCAACCCTCAAATCTTGGTATTTGATTGTTCATCCGACCTACTTGTTTCAATAGGAACTTGGATCTCCGTGACCACAACCTTTGAGGTACGTGAACCATGAGCATTGTTGCTGCCTTCGAAACACTTTTCGGCGCTGCGCAACTCTGCACATATAGCTAAGGTTCTTTTAACCTTATCAAAGTTTCTATTGTCCTCCCACTTAACTTTTCACGAAAAATTCCTTCTCAAAGAAACTTGACGTTTTAAGTGACAAACACTTTTGTCTCCGATGTTATGGAGGAGTACTTAACAGTTATTCGAAATAACATACAAAGACAGGTTCATCCGACTTTGGTTGCAAACATCTTTCTTATGCATAGCATACCAATGTTTAAGAAAGGACAACTTGGGTTTTATCCCAAACCATAACCTTATATGGTGTCATTTCAACGGATTATGATGGAGCTCTTTTCAGTGGAAAAACGGTAATCTCTAAAGCTTTTAATCTTTAAAATACAATGGCAGTTTTATGAATTACACCTTTCGATCTTACCATTTCAAACAAGGTTTAATTACATATCTCGAACGCTCCATACTCTTATGGTGTTTCGGGAAATGCAAATCCACGGAACGATTCCTTAAATCTTAGGTATTATGCTAAACTTGTAACTCAAATATCTTCCTTTATGATCTTTATCATAAACTGTTTATATTCTTGTTACAATGATTTTGCACTTCATCTTGAAAGTCTTTGAACTTTTCAAATGTTTCATACTTCATCCTTATTAAGTAAATATTCATATATTCACTCAAATTTTCGGAGAAAGCATATGAAGTTGAAATCCATCGCTCTTGACTACACATAATGGATTTCATACAACAATATGTACAAGTTCCAATAAGCTAGTCATTCATTCCCTTTTGGCCTATGAACGAAGTTTTAATTATCTCTAGGAAAGTTTCACAAGCGTCATTTGATCAAAAATCAGAAGACTCCAAAATTCCATCAACATGGAGTTTCTTCATGTTTTCTTTCAAATATAATTTAAACGGCGATGTCACTTCCTAAGTGATCTTTCAATCAATTTGTTTTTCGACATTTTTAGCACTAGTTTTATGGATGTGATGTCTCCAACGAGATTTGCGAATCATCCATCTTTTATGGATTACGGCAATTATTTGAACAATCCTTTTGTTCTCATAATACCTGATAAAACAAATCTTTGAAGGCAAGCTTTGATGTTTAACAAGCAACACAATAACCCTTTATTTTGTTCTTGATGAACATCATTACATATTCTTTTGCTAGTTACTTAGGCCATTGTAGTTCATGAATTGTGTTGTTTCGTATGACGATTCACACCAACAAATTCAGTATCAAATACTTAAGAACCACATTGTTTAACAAGCAAAGAATATAGCCATAACATGTATATCATCTATATACTTAAACTGAACGATTCTAGTCTTTTCTTTTCTGCCATATATTTATGAGATTCTCTTTCAGTATTTCCTTTTCAGTTTGAAAGAATCTATCAACATCAATAGTGGAGTCATACATATGACATCTAGTCCAAAGCGTGTATAATTAAATACCAATGTCTTTGGACTTGCACTTTGAAGTAGATCACCATCATCAAATATTTGGTGTTCTTTCAAATTCCTTTCTTTAGTAATCTCTTGGTGTAGTAAACATTTTACCTACATCAAATATTCACCCTTATCATGGAATCTTCCATGATCAAGCTACTTTTAGCTTATAACGATGAATTATGAGTATAATGTTGCTATCCAAAACCTTTTGGAGGATTAGGACAACAAGTGTCTCCTACCTTTTTGCAAATTCTCATCAAATATGAGAACATGACTTTTGCCATATTATACTCTATCATGTTGCAACCAAAACTTTGTTTCAGATATCACAATATCTTCCACACATCATGGTTTCTGAAACAACTCTTTCAGATCCTAGATAACCTTGATATTAAGGGAATCCTTTGAATATCAAGAATCATGGATACAAACATGATACTTATATACTAACACTTGGAATTGTTACTCTTGATTTAATACTAATTATTAAACTTCATGGAGTAACCGGAACTTACTGAAAGTTTGCAATAGGACTTTTAAACTTTAGATTAACACTTCAAAACAATACGATACCAGTTCGTAAAGTAACTAACCAGAATTTTATAGTTCTATCATCTCAATTATAACTAAGCGCAAGGTGGTAAACGGACGCCAATGACTACAACAACTATGCAAATTCACTTTGATTTAGTTTATGATAAATTGAGTTCTAATTATTAATTAAATTAATCTAGGTGAACTCCCACTCCAAACAATATCCCTCACATTGTTTTAGTGATCACATGAACCAAATCCACCACATCAAAACCGATCATCACGAGAGTTGATATAGTTTCAATGGCGAACAATCGACATGTTCATCATATCTACTATATGACTCATGCTTTACCTTTCGGTGATCCGTGTTCCTGAGGCCATGTCTGTACATGCTAGGCTCGTCAAGATCAAACCTTAGCTACCGCATAAGCAAATCTGGCTTGCTTACGTTGTATTCACCCGCGGAATCAAAGACACCCGATCATCACGTGGTGCTTCGAAGCAGCAAGCTTTGGCAACGGTGCATACTAAGGGTGAACACTTAAGAACTTGAAATTGTGTGCTTGAGGGATCATCTTATAATGCTACCGTCGTCTACTAAGCAATACAAGATGCATAAAGGATTAACATCACATGCAATTCATAATATGTGATATGATATGGCCTTTCTTCTTTGTGCTTCCGATCTCCATCTTCTAGCACGAATATGATCTCCATCATCACCGGCATAGCATCAAGGTCAATGACGCTTCTCCATGGTTGTCGTCCACCAGCTTCAACTATTACAACTATTTTGAATAGACACGCAGGTCTTAACAGAAATTAAAGACAACCATATGGCTCCTGCCGGTTGCCAACTTACAATAAGGAACATTGCATACATCAAATATAATCACAATCATGGCCATATCACATCACTGCACACCCCTGCAAAACAAAGTTAGACGCTTCTACTTTCTTTGCATATTTTACGTGGTTTGGGGCTTTCCATAAGTGTCGTTCTAACTTACGAACAAGAACCACAACATTGATACTAGCATTGTTGATTACCCGTTGTAAATTGGATCTTAACTATGCTAGGAGAAACAGGCACCCGCAAAGCCACTTATGCAATACAAGTTGCATGTCAAACGTGGAGCAAGTCTCATGAACGATGTCATGTAAGGTTAGCCCGGGCCGCTTCATCCCAACATACCGCAAGATGCAAAGTACACAAAAAGCAATCTACAATAAAAGCATCAACGCCCACAATGACCATTGTGTTCTACTCGTGCAACAGATCTACATATAGACACGGCTCTGATACCACTGTAGGGGTTCGTAGCATGGAAAACAAAAATTTTCTATCGCATACAAACAAACAAGCCAAGATCTATCTACTAGATTGTAGCAACGAGTCGATAGTGGAACTCACCCTCGAAGATTCCAAAGCGGTTAACGAGAGCAGATTCTCGTGGGTGATGTAGTCGTACTCTTTCCGATCTCAAGATCGTGTAGACGATCCTTCCAGCGCCACGTTCCAGCAGCGCTCCCGCAGTCGGTCACACGTTCGGTACTCGACGAAGACCTTCCTCTCCCTTGTTCCAGCAGGCAGCGGAGGTTGTAGCACTCTCCTCGCGATTCCGGCAGCACAACGGCGTGGTACCGGAGGTAGAGGGGAAATCCCGCAGGGCTTCGCCTTAAGCCGGTGCGAGTATGGTGGAGCTTATGAGAGAGGCTATTAGTGGTCTAGTAATTAGACACACCAATTAGAAGGCTCTAAACCAATTAGAAGGCTCTAAACCGAATAGCTCTAAACCGGGGTCTAGATCTAGGGTTTAGTTTAGAGGATAGGAAACTTGTGTGTGTCTAGGAGGAGCCCTGCCCCTCCTTTTATGGGAGGGGGGTCTTGGCGCGCCAGGGGAGGGAGGGAGTCCCTCCCCAACTCGGCCTAGGGCTGGGCGCCGGCCTGGAGGAGTCCAACTCCTCCTCCAGGTTGGTTCCAACTCCTCTTGCTTGTTTCCCACAGTTTCTTGTTTTTGGCAGTTTGACTTTCAAACTGGACATTTGACTTTTCTGTTTTAGGATTCAATTTAATCCTATATTTGGGACAGCAAGAACACTTAGTACATGATGCAATCATTCCAATATGTAATGACACATTCATGTACCCCTTCCCCCCCGGAGTGCCGGACAATCCGGAACCTTCTAGAATATCCCCGATGAAAACACCGGAATCATTCCCGAACTCCGAAACGGGACTTTCCTTATATGAATCTTATTCTCCGGACCATTCCGGATCACCTCGTGATATCCCGGATCCCATCCGAGACTCCGAACAACATTCGGTCTCTTTCTCATAATACCATAACTACTCAAACAACGTCGAATCCTTAAGTGTGTCTCCCTACGGTTCGTGAATTATGCGGACATGATCGAGACACTTCTCCGAACAATAACCAATAGAGGAATCTGGAAATTCATATGGCTCCCACATATTTCTACGATTACTTTGCGATCGAATGAACCACTTACATACGATACCAATTTCCCTTTGTCTCACGATAGTTTACTTATCCGAGGTTATGATCGTCGGTATCTCTGCATACCTAGTTCAACCTCGTTACTGATAAGTACTCTTTTCTCGTTCCCGTGATATGTGATCCCTTGTGACCAAGTCACATGCTTGCAAGCTAATTGGATGACATTTCACCGAGAGGGCCCAGAGAATATCTATCCGTCATGTGGATGGACAAATCCCACTCTTGATCCATGTGTTTCAACCAATACTTTCCGAACACTCAATGCCACTTTTATAGCCACCCTGTTACGGTGTGGTGTTTGATGACATCAAAGCATCCATCCAGTAAAGGTGATATGCATGATCTCATGGTCGAAGGAATTAGGTTACTATGTATCAGAAAGCATATAGCAATTGAACTATTGAAATGACTTGATCTTTATGCTACGCTTATCTATAGGAGTATGTCCATCACATCATTCTCCTAATGATATGATCCTGTTGTTAATAACATCTCTATGTTCATGATCAGGAAACCATGATCATATATTAACCAACAAGCTAGTTTAACAAGAGGCTTTACTAGGGACTCTTATTTTAGTTTACAAATCACACAAGTATTAATGTTTCCGGTTAATACAATTATAGCATGGTATGTAAACATTTATCATAAGTGTGAAGACATGATAATAACCACTTTATTATTGCCTCTTGGGCATATCTCCAACAAATATCACCGTTGTGGCTTTCCGTAGGTAAGAATCGTTCTTAGCATCTACTCCCATAAGCCACGTAAAACATGCAACAACAAAGTAGAGGCGTCTAACTTGTTTTTGCAGGGAGTGTTTTCTGTGATATGGTATGGCCCAAGATGTGATGTGTATAATGTATGCGATGATCATGTTTTGTAATGTTTCACGACTTGCATGTCGATGAGTTCACAACCGGCAGGAGCCATATGGTTGTCTTTATAATTGTGTATGACCTGCGAGTCAACTTCTTATACGCCATGTAATATCTTTACTTTGTCGCTAAGTAGTTAGCAATAGTTGTAGTTGCTATTCGTGGTGGAGGCAATCATGGTGGAGTGATGGAGATCATGCCGGAACGCACAAGATGGAGATCATTGCACGAAGATTGGCTATACCATGTCACATAAAGTTATATGCATGTGATGTTTATCCTTTTATGTATCTTATTATGCTTAGATCGCGACGGTAGCATTATAAGATGATTCCTCACTTAAAGATCAAGATAAAAACTGTGTTCTCCCCAAGTATGCACCGTTGCGAAAGTTCGTCGTGTCCAAGCATCACGTGATGATCGGGTGCTATAGACTCTACGCTCACATACAACGGGTGCAAGCCAGTTTTGCACACGCGGAAATACTTGGGTCTAACTTGACGAGCCTAGCATGTACAGACATGGCCTCGGAACACAAGAACCGAAAGGTTAAGCATGAGTCATATGAATGATATGATCGACACTTCGTTGTCCACCATTGAAACCACATCTCTTCTCGTGAAGATCGGATTAGGTGTGGTGAATTTGGATCGTGTTCACTAAGCAACTTGAGGGATGTTGAATTTAGTGGGAGTTCATCTAGTAATTTGATTAAAAGTTGAACTATTTATCATGAACATAGTCTAAATTGTACTTGCAAATACTGTAGATCACATGGCCAAGTCCAACTTCAACTTCAAAGTTTTTGCTGAGAAAGAAAAGCTTAGAAACAATGGGTCTAACTTCACCAACTGGTTCCGCAATCTAAGAATCATTCTGTCTGGCGGTCAAAAGGACTATGTCCTTGAGAAAGCGTTAGGTAACCCCCTGCTGCAACTGCGCCGGCTGATGAGAAAGTTGTCTATCAGTCGCGCAAGGATGATTATGGTGTGATTAAGAGCACCATGTTGTTTGCTATGGAACCGGAACTTCAAAATCGTTTTGAAAACTATCCCAGGCCCTTTGAGATTCTCGAAGAGCTGAAAACCATGTTTCAGACTCAGGCCCGTTTTGAGAGATATGAGATCTCTGAGAAGTTCTTTAACTGCAAGATGGAGGAAGGGAGTTCCGTTAGTGAGCACGCCATCAAGATGTCGGGCTACACTCAACGCCTTGAGCAACTGGACTGCAAGATTCCAGAGGAGCTCAAGATTGACAGGGTTCTGCAATCACTCCCTCCCAGCTACAAAAGTTTTGTAGTGACTCACAATCAGATTGGTTCCACTGATACGATCACCGAGCTCTTCGCAAAGCTGAAGGCTGCGGAGGTGGACATCAAAAAGGATAATCATGTGTTGATGGTCAACAAGCCCTCCTTTAAGAAAGGTAAAGGTGCAAAGAAGCCCTTCAAGAAAGGCGGCGGCAAGCGCGTTGCCCCTGCTGAGAAGAAGCTCAAGTCTGGTCTTAAACCGGACACTGAGTGCTTCTATTGCAAGGACAAGGGTCACTGGAAGCGCAACTGTCCGAAGTACTTAGCGGAAAAGAAGGCTGGCACCATCAAAGGTATATTTGATATACATGTTATTGATGTTTTCCTTACTAGCCCTCGTTGTAGTGCCTGGGTATTTGATACTGGTTCAGTTGCTAATATTTGTAACTCGAAACATGAGCTACGGAATAGACGGCGGCTTGCGAGGGATGAGGTGACGATGCGCGTTGGCAACGGATCAAGAGTTGATGTGATGGCCGTCGGCACGCTCTCCTTAGTTTTACCTTCGGGATTAGTTTTAAACCTTAATAAATGTTATTATGTGCCTGCGTTGAGCATGAACATTATTTCTGGATCGTGTTTATTGCAAGACGGTTATTCATTTAAATCGGAGAATAATGGTTGTTCTATTTATATGAGTAACATCTTTTATGGTCATGCACCTGCTTTGAATGGTTTATTTCTTTTGAATCTCGAAAAGGATGAAACACACATCCATAACATTGAGGCTAAGAGATGCAAAGTAGATAGTGATAATACTACTTATTTGTGGCACTGTCGTCTAGGTCATATTGGTGTAAAGCGCATGAAGAAACTCCATTCTGATGGACTTTTGGAGTCTCTTGATTTTGAATCATTTGACACATGCGAACCATGCCTCATGGGAAAGATGATCAAAACCCCGTTCTCCGGTATGATGGAGCGAGCAACGGACTTGTTGGAAATCATACATACCGATGTATGCGGACCGATGAGTGTTTCGACGCGCGGTGGATATCGCTATTTTCTCACTTTTACCGATGACTTAAGTAGATATGGGTATATATATCTAATGAAACATAAATCTAAAACGTTTGAAAAGTTCAAAGAATTTCAGAATGAAGTGGAGAACCATCGTAACAGAAAGATTAAGTTTCTACGATCCGATCGTGGGGGCGAATATTTGAGTTATGATTTTCTCACGCATCTCAAAGCAAGTGGAATCGTTTCACAACTCACGCCACCCGGAACACCACAGCGCAATGGTGTGTCTGAACGCCGGAATCGAACCCTATTAGATATGGTCCGATCGATGATGTCTCTTACTGATTTGCCGTTATCATTTTGGGGTTATGCATTAGAAACCGCTGCATTCACTTTAAATAGGGCTCCATCTAAATCCGTTGAGACGACACCGTATGAACTGTGGTTTGGTGCTAAACCTAAGTTGTCGTGTCTTAAAGTTTGGGGATGCGAAGCTTACGTCAAGAAGTTGATGCCGGACAAGCTCGAACCCAAAGCGGAGAAATGCGTCTTCATAGGATACCCTAAGGAAACTATTGGGTATACCTTCTATCACAGAACCGAAGGCAAAGTGTTTGTCGCAAAGAACGGTTCCTTTCTTGAGAAGGAGTTTCTCTCGAAAGAAGTGAGTGGGAGGAAAGTAGAGCTAGACGAGGTTATTGAACCTTCTCTTGAATGGGAGAGTAGCGCAGCACCTGAAATTGTTCCAGTGCCGCCTGCACCAACAATAGAGGAAGCTAATGACAAGGATCATGAAGCTTCGGACGATGTTGCTACTGAACGTCGCAGGTCGACAAGGTCGCGTGCCCCTCCTGAGTGGTACGGCAACCCTGTCTTGACTGTCTTGTTAGTAGAAGACAGTGAACCTACGAACTATGAGGAAGCGATGATGAGCCCAGACTCTGAGAAATGGCTAGAACCATGAAATCCGAATTGGGATCCATGAGCGAAAACCAAGTATGGACTTTGGTGGACCCTCCTAGCGACCGAAAGGCCGTTGAGTGCAAATGGATCTTCAAGAAGAAAACGGACGCGGATGGTAATGTTACCGTCTATAAAGCACGGCTTGTCGCAAAAGGTTTTCGACAAGTTCAAGGTGTTGACTATGATGAGACTTTCTCTCCCGTAGCGATGTTTAAGTCCATTCGGATTTTGTTAGCAATTGCTGCGTTTCATGATTATGAAATATGGCAAATGGATGTCAAGACTGCTTTCCTCAATGGCAACATTGATGAAGAGTTGTATATGATGCAACCCGAAGGTTTTGTCGATCCTAAGGATGCTGATAAAGTATGCAAACTTCAGCGTTCCATTTATGGACTGAAGCAAGCATCTCGGAGTTGGAACCTTCGTTTTGATCAAGTGATCAAGAGCTTTGGATTTGTTCCAAATTGCTACGAAGCTTGCATCTACAAGAAAGTGAGTGGGAGCTCGGTGACGTTTCTGGTACTATATGTGGATGACATATTTATTATTGGAAATGACATCAACATGCTTAACGATGTGAAGAGTTATTTGAACAAGTGTTTTTCAATGAAAGACCTAGGTGAAGCTGCTTATATATTGGGCATCAAAATCTATAGAGATAGACAAAGACGCCTGATAGCTTTAAGCCAGAGTACATACCTAGACAAAGTTCTGAAAAGGTTCAGAATGGATAAGGCATTGAAAGGTTCAGTGCCTATGTTGTCAGGTAAGATCTTGAGCAAGGCTCAGTGTCCAGCTACGGTAAATGATAGGGAAGCTATGAGCAAAGTGCCTTATGCCTCGGCCATAGGTTCCATCATGTATGCCATGTTGTGTACTAGACCGGATGTGTCCAATGCTCTTAGTTTGACGAGCAGATATCAAAGTGATCCAGGAGTGGAACACTGGACAGCCGTGAAGAACATCCTAAGGTACCTAAATAGGACTAAAGAAATGTTCTTAGCCTATGGGGGTGATGAACAGCTCGTCGTAAAAGGTTCCGTCGATGCTAGTTTCGACACCGACAAGGATGATTCTAAATCTCAGACAGGATACGTGTATATTTTGAATGGAGGAGCTGTGAGCTGGAGAAGCTGCAAGCAAAGTGTGATTGCAAGATCTACAGTAGAAGCGGAATACATGGCTGCTGCAGAAGCGTCAAGTGAAGGAGTTTGGATCAGAAACTTCATCACTGAGCTTGGCGTGGTTCCAAGTGCATTGGACCCACTGGAGATATTGTGTGACAACACTGGCGCCATAGCACTCGCTAAGGAACCAAGATATCATCCAAAGACCAAGCATATCAACCGCAAGTTTCATATAATCCGAGATTATATAGCAGATGGAGATCTGAAGATCAGCAAAGTACATACAGATCTGAATGTCGCAGATCCATTGACTAAACCTCTTCCACGTGTAAAACATGATCAGCACCTCAGTGCCATGGGTGTGAGATTGTTGCCAAATGTAAGCTAGATTATTGACTCTAGTGCAAGTGGGAGACTGTTGGAATTATGCCCTAGAGGCAATAATAAAGATGTTATTATTATAATTCTTGTTCATGATAAAGTTTATATTCCATGCTAGAATTGTATTAAGCGGAAACATTAATACTTGTGTGGTTTGTGAATAACACCGTGTCCCTGGTACGCCTCTATGGACTAGCTCATTGATCAATGATGGTTAAGGTTTCCTAACCATAGACATGAGTTGTCAATTGATAATGAGATCATATCATTGGGAGAATGATATGGTGGACAGACCCAAACTAAGCGAAGCAATTAGATCGTGTCATCGTGTTCGTCTTTGCGAAGCTTTTCTTATGTCAAATATTGTATTCCTTAGACCATGAGATAATGCAACTCCCTGGTATCGGAAGAAAGCTTTGAGGTCATAAAACGTCATCCTATGAGAGGGTGATCATAAAGGTGTCTCTCAGGTGATCGGAAAGTATTTGTTGGGTTGTATGTATCGAGATGGAATTTGTCCCTCCCAAGTCGGAGAGATATGCTTCGGGCCCACTCGGTAATCGATATCAACATCGCTTGCAAGCATGTGGTTAAGGAGTTAATCACAAAGTGATATCGGATTACGGAACGAGTAAAGTACTTGCTGTGAACGAGTTAATCACAAAAGGTTTGCAAAGCGCAGGAAATGTTTCGATAGAAACAGGAATTGTTTCGGGTGAAATTGCAGAAAGTGGTTCTGCATGCGATATTGGAATGTTGCAAGGGTTTTATGTGAATGTTTGTTAATTAAAGTAATTAACAAAATACTGAATAAAATAAATAAAATAGTTTTATTAATTGAGAGTTGCATTTAATTTGGTGGAAATTAAATACATGTGAGTGGGATTTTGGGTGGAGGCCATGTTTATGTGAGTGGAGGTTCACCACATGAATGAAGGAGGGGAGGAGTCCCCCCCCTCATGCGCCGGCTATGGGAGGGGAGGGGTCTCCCTCCCTCCTATATAAAGTCCCCCTCTCCCCTCTCACAAACCACACCTCCTCGTGAAGGATCTCTCTCCCCCTCTAGATATTCGCCCATGGGCTCGGATTAGCGAGATACATGTTCCCGGTGGCCTTGCGTCTGGAAGGAGTTGCTGCTTCCGCTGATTCGCTGGAGCAAGGAGGTGGAGGTTGTCCGGTGGCTTGAACGTGTGTGCGAGGACGGATGCGCTGCTGATTTGCGGCGCTCGGACTTCCACACGATCTTGAGATCGGCAAGCGTACGACTACATCAACCACGAGTTCCTACTCATTAACAAAACTCGTTGTCTTCGAGGGTAAGTTCTCCATGGATGTATGTCCACCCGTTGCTCTGTATCTAGTAGATAGATCTTGGCGTATAGTTCACATCGTAGGAATTTTTTTGTTTTCTATGCTGCGGACCCAACAAAACGTTTGTTCAGAAACAAAGAGCATGCCAAGTTGTTGTGATGGCACAAAGAAGACCACAAGAAAGGCATGAAGTTGAGACACCCCGCTGATGAGAAATAGTGGACAAAAATCAATATAGAGTACCCAAACTTTGCAGATGACCCAAGGAACTTAAGGTTTGGTCAAAGTACATATGGCATGAATCCTTTTGGGCAGCAGAGCAGCAATCATAGCACCTGTCCTTTGACTCTATGTATCTATAACCTTCCTCCTTGGTTGTGCATGAAGCGGAAGCTCATTATGATTACAGTGCTTATCCAAGGCCCAAAGCAACCCGTCAACGACATTGATGTGTACCTAAGGCCATTAGTTGAAGAACTTCTACAGTTGTGGCGCAACGAAGGTGTACATATGTGGGATGAGAACAAACATGAGCCATTTGACCTGAGCATTTCCGTTTGTAACCATCAATGATTGGCCTGCTCTTAGTAACTTTTTAGGACATTCAAACAAGGGATACAATGCATGCACGCATTATTTAAATGATACTGAAAGTATATATTTGGATAAATGTAGGAAGAATGTGTACCCGGGGCACCGTTGATTTCTTCCGCTCAGGAATCTCGCAAGAAAGAAAGGCAAGCATTTCAAAGGTGAGGCAGATCACTAGAATAAGCCTATCCGCCGTACTAGTGATGATGTATTTGATACGGCCAAGGATTTGGATGTAATAGTAACCTTTGGTAAGGATCCTGGCAGTCAATCTGTTCAAAATGACGCTAACGGACATGCACCCATGGGGAAGAAGAAATCTATATTTTGGGAGCTACCCTATTGGAAAGTTCTAGAGGTCCACTCTACAATCGACGTGATGTGCGTGACAAAGAATCTTTGCGTGAACCTGCTAGGATTCATGGGCATGTATGGGAAGACAAAAGATACGCCAGAAGCATGGCAGGACCAGCAAGGTTTGAAAGATAGAGACATCCTGCATCCAATGAAGATGGATAAAGGATGTCTAAGTCCTGCCAGCTATGCTCTTACTAAAGAAAAGAGGGAAATGTTTTTTGAAATCCTGAGAAGTATGAAGATCTCATCTGGCTTCTCATCGAATATAAAAGGAATAATAAATATGTCAGAGAAAAATTCCAGAACCTAAAGTCGCATGACTACCACGTGGTTATGACGCAATTGCTTTCGGTTCATTGAGGGGGATTCTACTGGAAAATGTCCGACTGCCCATTGTGAATCTATGTGCATTCCTCAATGCTATTTTTCAGAAGGTAATCAATCCATAAATTCTACCAAGGTTACAAAATGATGTGGTCCAATGTCTTGTTAGTTTTGAGTTGGTGTTCCCACCATCCTGGTACACCTTGTCGACGAGATTACCATTTTGGGTCCTGTATTTCTACACACTATGTTCCCTTTGAGAGGTTCATGAGAGTCTTGAAGAAATATGTTCATAATCATGCTAGTACAGAAGGAAGCATCTGTTGGAATTATGCCCTAGAGGCAATGATAAAGATGTTATTATTATAATTCTTGTTCATGATAAAGTTTATATTCCATGCTTGAATTGTATTAAGCGGAAACATTAATACTTGTGTGGTTTGTGAACAACACCGTGTCCCTGGTACGCCTCTATGGACTAGCTCATTGATCAATGATGGTTAAGGTTTCCTAACCATAGACATGAGTTGTCAATTGATAATGAGATCATATCATTGGGAGAATGATATGGTGGACAGACCCAAACTAAGCGAAGCAATTAGATTGTGTCATCGTGTTCGTCTTTGCGAAGCTTTTCTTATGTCAAATATTGTATTCCTTAGACCATGAGATAATGCAACTCCCTGGTATCGGAAGAAAGCTTTGAGGTCATCAAACGTCATCCTATGAGAGGGTGATCATAAAGGTGTCTCTCAGGTGATCGGAAAGTATCTGTTGGGTTGTATGTATCGAGATGGAATTTGTCCCTCCCAAGTCGGAGAGATATGCTTCGGGCCCACTCGGTAATCGATATCAACATCGCTTGCAAGCATGTGGTTAAGGAGTTAATCACCAAGTGATATCGGATTACGAAACGAGTAAAGTACTTGCTGTGAACGAGATTGAACTAGGTATGACGATACCGACGATCGAATCTCGGGCAAGTAAAATATCGCGAGACGAAGGGAATATATATATGGGATTGATTGAATCCTGGCATCGTGGTTCATCCGATATGATCATCGATGAATGTGTGGGAGTCAATATGGGTGCCCATACCCCGCTGTTGATTATTGATAGAAGATCATGTCTGCATATTCTCGAACCCGCAGGGTCACACACTTAACGTGTCTCGACGCTAGGATAGATTGGATAATTGGTTTATGAGTTTTTGTTCGGAGTCTCGGATGGGATCCGGGATATCACGAGAGGCTCCGGAATGGTCCGGAGAATAAGATTCATATAAGGCAGTGCAGTTTTTGGAGTTCGGAATTGTTCCGGGTTAATCGGTATTGTACCGGAAGCTTCTAGAACCTTCCGGAAGGGGGCCAACGTGGTCCCACCTTCCGGGAGGGGGCGTGGGCCTATGAGGGAGTGTCCTGGCCGCATTGGGCCAGGGGCACAAGGCCCCATACGGCCCAGCCGATTCTAGATAGATTTAAATCGTTTAAATCTCGGGATAGAATTTCTAGATAAGGGATAAGTTTAAATCGTTTAAACTAGAGATAGGCTTGGAGGATGGGCAAGGGCTGGCCGCACCCCCCTCTATATATAGAGGGCTGGTGCGCCCCCTCCCCCCAACCAACACCTTCCTCCAAA
Source organism: Avena sativa (assembly GCA_916181665.1). Lineage (NCBI taxonomy): Eukaryota > Viridiplantae > Streptophyta > Magnoliopsida > Poales > Poaceae > Avena > Avena sativa. The sequence continues at coordinate 31,389,843 of OV702291.1, forward strand.
CCCTAGTAGCCCTGTTGCCTTTCCTCTCTCCCTCCCGACTGTTTGTAGGCGAAGCCCTGCAGCAGAAATTCTCCACCATATACACCACGCCGTCGTGCTGTAGATCCAATCCATCTCTCCACCATACTTGCTGGTCCGAGGAAGGAGGAGACGTCGAGGTGCTGCACGTGTGCATCTCACGGAGGCACCGCCACTTGTGGTGCTAGATCGGATCGGATCGCGAGGAGGAGAAGCGAGTACGACTACATCACCCACGTTCCGACGAACGTTCCGCTGTGCGAATCTTCAAGGGTATGAAGATCTAATCCAATCTCTCTCGTTGTTTGCATCTCCTAGATTAGATCTTGGCTTTCCCTCTGTTCGCACCATAGAAAATTTTGATTTACTATGCCGCGAAACCCATCAGCATCTCCAAGGTCTATGGAACAGAGGAGGTCATTGAGTTTTGTGTTGACTTTATTCCTGACATTAAGCCGATTGGTGTTCTTGAAACCCGACATGAGGGGAGAATGAGTGGAAAGGCACGCTAGGAAGGAAATCAATAAAATGTAGGGACGAGCATTCTTTCACTCAAGCACAATACAAAGTTTTATAGAATTCCACCATGGCAGCTCCGTATATCTACAAACACAAGAATATTGTATGCTCCAACAACTCGAGGAAGCCTGACTCCTGGATTAGAGATGAACACATGAAGACTTTTGGCTGTTGGATGAAAACACATCTCATGAATAACAACACTATTAGAGATCAGCTATACTTGTTGGCCAGCTCACCATCTTCGACTATATGGACTATATCGACTATATGGACTTTCCAGATAAATAGGAATATATTTTATACAATTGCCAAGATAAAAAGAGAACCAAAAAAATAGTGGTTTCCGCTTTGATGCAACAGAAGACAATGGGTCAAAGGACACATATTATGGTTACATAGAGGAGATATGGGAACTTAACTATGGACCTACTTTTAAGGTCCCTTTGTTTCGGTGCAAATGGGTGAAGCTAACAGGAGGCGGGGTAAAGGTAGACCAGAAGTATAGAATGACAACAGTGGATCTCAACAATCATGCGTATAGAGACGAACCATTTGTCCTAGTCAATGATGTGGCCGAGGTTTTCTATGTGAAGAACATGTCTACCATACCGAGAAAAAGAAAATATAAGCAAACGAATACATCATATGATGAGCCAAAGCACCACATAGTTCTTCCAGGGAAAAGAAACATCATGGGAGTGGAGGACAAGACCGACATATCAGAAGATTATGATAAGGTTCATGAAATTCCACCCTTCGCAGTGAAGGATAATCCAAGTCTCCTGTTAATTGATGAAGAAGCTCCATGGTTACGATGCGGAAGAAAACTCCAACACTAGATGGGGATATTAGCGATGTGTAATAATGTACTAAACCTTTATTTTTGGTGATCTGCTTATATGGATATGAACTGACTCTCAATAGGTAGTATTGCAACTTGTTGTGGCCAACACCAAGAGATTTATTAATATTAAAAAATAAGCACTTGAGCACTTGAGCGACCTCACAAGAATACGACAACATCTTCATAGTCCGGGAAGGTTGTAGAGAGACCAACACGCAAGACATTTATTAGTCATAATCATGTCTAACCCTATAGTACACAACTTCAGGGTCGTCTTCGTTATTGTCGTCGTCGCTAGGCGCACATGGCTGGATCCTCATCCTTCTCTGGCTTGTGCACGTGGGAATGATGCGAGCGCTGGAAAACTTCCTAACAATTGTCGTAGGAGCTTCTTGCTGCACCTTAATGGTTGAGACTCTAAGTGGAGAGTGATGTAGTAAATGGAAGTCTTTCCCACGAGGGAAACTCGAGGGTTTAAATATTGAACTCTCAGGGAGCTGTGTGTAAGAGAATGATCCTCTTTGTTCTTCATCAAGCAACCTACAAAATAGTTTTAGATTGTTTTGTGACCTCAACCTCACCAAGTGATTATCAAGCACAAGGTGTATGTCCGCAAAACTGAAATAAAATACAATGCAATAGTAAAGTAAATATGCACTGGTGGTAAATACAATGGAATATGATGTTTTTGGGTTTTGGTTGGTGTTTGCAAGTATGAGAAATGTTTTTGTATTTTCATATTTAACTAGTACTGAAAATAAAAGTTATGTATATGTGTTGGATAGTGTTTTCTTATGGTTTAAAATGGACCGGGGTTCATGGTTTCGCTTATGCACTCTCTTTGAGTTGTGGTGGACACGTGACACTCTAGTTGACATAATATTGGTGCAATATGTTAAAGTATGGATAGAAATTCATATGGGAATCACGTCCTAACATAGATATGTTATTTTACTAACAATTCACTTATACTCCACTAGAAAGGGAGGGGTCTCCAAGCAATCTAGTATTAAGAAGAATCTCAGAGTATAGCATTAAGTTCTATGACATGAAGTTAAAACAAGAACATCCTTGATCTAGTCTAAGCATGGTATTTTATTTATCCCTAGTGAGGCAACTAAGTGAGGTAAACACCCAAGTGATTCGCAAGTTTTACTGTCCTACCCGCAAGATCACCCCCGTTGCTCCAACTAATGCACACATTCCCTTACACACGCTCACATATACTAGTTTGATCAAAACAAGTAAACAAGAACGGGGTACATAATATGCATCTATTCATATACTTCTAGTACTAAACAATTGCAATCTCAAATATCAACTATATAAAGATCCACCACATAGGTAATACAAATATAACCGTAATCATGTTATGCAGCTCATACGGTTCTAATACAATTGAGATCATGAGAGAGAGATACAATAGCTAATGCCACAAACCTATAGTCTAGGGGTGGACTACTCCCCCTTCATCATGGTGAAGGTGCTAGAGTTGTTGGAGGAGGTGGACATCACATTGGCAGCGCCCCGCCAGAGTTTCCCCCTCCAATCTTCTGCCTCCTCCCTCTTTGTTTCGTGTTTCTGTCTTCTGCGGCGCTCCTTTCTGAGAATCGTTGGGATACATTTTTATACGTGGTTTTAGGTTAGAACTTTGGCCTGGGAGAAAAAATCGATGGCATCGGAGACTTGAGGGGCAAACGAGCACATCACCCGTGGCTAGGGGGTGGGCCGCGGCTGGTTAGCTCGTTCCCTCCTCAGTCTTCTTTTCTCACGGGTCTTTATCCCATTGTTCTTGGTTATGATAAATACTAGGTCCCGTGAAGTTTTAGATCAATTGGACATCGTTTGGGTACCTGAAAGTCAAAAACATTCAAATAGGGGTTTTCTGCCTCAGCATGGTTAATTCCAAAACAATATGGGTATTGTGAATTATTCCCAAATATCATTATAAAACATGAATATACCCCATATATGATGCAAATATGCTAGAGTATCAAGTAATAAAGTGCAAAGTTCATGGATGCATTTTACATGCATCAGGGAACCGAGGACCGTCAACCATGGCATATTCTGGGGGCACCTTCCACTCCGGCATTGGATTCACGACATGCGGGGGAGGGTGCTCCCGGATGACGACACCGCTACACCCGCGGCCTGCACCACCGCCACGCTTTTGGTGGCTCTGTGGCGGGTGAAAGTGCGGGTACCGCAGGCGAGGATGATCTCCCTCAGCGATGTAGCGCATTACGCTGGCGATAATGCGGTTTGCCCACCACATGTGGCGGCCTGCTTCATTGTGGTTCACTGGGGGTGGGCCATTACGCTCGTACCTAGCGAGCTTCCTTTCCGGATGGTTAGCAAAGAAGGCATTCCAGCTGGCGTAGTTGTTGGGATCCCAATGGGGATCCATCCCTTGCTCTGGCGTGAGCTCGAGGTAGAAGTGGTTCGTGATGGCCGCCTAGCGGATGGAACCTTGAGGCACAGGAGGGAGAGGAACACTTCCAACGCTTAGCATCTAGTCGGCGGGTAGCCGCTAGCCCTGCGGGCATGGGTAGCTGGAGGCGCGCAGCTCCTCGGTCTCCTCGAGGGTCAGAAAAGACCAGTATGCAGTGTCCATCATTGTGAGAGAGGAAGGTGTGAATGTGTGAATGACCATGGCAGTCAGCCTAGATATAGAGGAAAAGGGCGGGAAAACATGGCGGGAAACAGAGAAAAATGGCAGGAAAGCATGGCGCCTGGCTTGACGGCTCTGAGATTGGCGGGAAATATCTTAGGCCCGATTAGTGGCTCCAACCGGGACTAAAGGCCCCTAAAATATATTTAGTCTCAGTTACTAGTTTTAATAGTTAGACTAACTATTTTAGAAAACATAAAATGGTTTTGGATTAGTCAATCAAAGTCAAACATTTTTATGTTGAAATTTTTATCAGATTCAAAAGTATGCAAACGATATGATTTAATGCATTTTTAATTCAAAATGGCAAAATGATTAATAGTTTTAATACTTAGACCTGAGGCTGAGCCTTGCTAAACTTGTAGTGAATCTCGCTGAACTTACAATGGTTTTGGATTATTTCTTTAAATTCAAACACTTTTCATGTTTAAAGTTTATCTATATATGAAAATATGCCAAAAAAATATTAGTTAATGCAATTTTAATTGAAAATATGCAAAAAATATTAGTTGTATAACAGAGTGTAATAATAGATTTAAATTATACATCTTCTTTTTCTAATTTTTTGATATATAATACATAATTTTCTTCATTATAGTATGATAGATATTGATTTTCTAATATTTACTTATTTTCTGGATTTTGTAAATAAAACAATTACAAAATACCTTTAGTACCAGTTTGAGCCTCCAACTAGGACTAAAGGGGTGTGGCGCGTGTGCAAACACGGCGGCCAAAAACACCTGTAGTCCCGGTTGGTGGCTCAAACCGGGACTAAAGGTGGGTGGTTATAAATACCCACCGCCTCCTCCCGGTTCGAGCCATGAACCTAGACACCTCTAGTTCAACTTCTCCGCTCCGCCGCCGTCGCCCGCCAGGAGGAGATCGTCGCATCTCACCGGCCGTCCGTCCTCTCGCCTCCTGTCTCTGCGCTGCCCGCGCCGCCAGCAGGGAGGAGGAACCCCCGCGCCACGCTGCCCATTCTCGCGCCTCCTGTCCTTGCGCTGCCCGCGCCACCAGCAGGGAGGAAGATCCCCTGTGCTGCCCGTCCACGCGCCGGCCCTCCGCATCACCCCACATGTCCTGGCGGAGCATGGAGAGGTGAGGGTCATTTTTTTCCGTTTTTCTTCTTTTTTTTTCTTTTTACGTTATTAGATTATATGAACTATTAGGTTTCATTAGTTTAGGGATTATTTTCTTAGGATTATTACTTTAGGATGTCCATCTCGCATCCTTGTTGTCGACTCGGTGGCAATGACAGGGGATTGGGCTTCGCCGGGCATGTCCGAGATTAGACTCCGTCGGGCTAGCATTGGGAGGTGCAATCTTCCGGGACGCGTAGATTGGTGAGCAATATGGATCTCGTCGTCGACCCAGAGCTTCTTTGGTGATGGTTGCACGGTCCACTATCGGTGCAGAGGGAGCATGCCCCCTGAGGAAGTGGTACAAAATTGTGTTAGGGAGGAGGGCGAGCACGTCCGTCGCTATATGGTTGTGTTGGACATGAGGTTCTCCAATAGTTTGCAGATTCTTCAGGGTTCTCACTCGAGCTATGCTCCAGTGATTGTTCCTTCTCTTTGGGTGTTCACTGGCGTAACTCAGGACCCGAGAGTTGTCATCCAGTTCGATTGAGTGAGATGTATAAGTGATATTATCTGATATTATTGTTGCATTAACTAGATTATTTGAGATGTATTAGCTTTACTTACGAGAAATGTAATTTACTAGAAAAGTGATTCGTATCTGATACAGAATTATACTTACTGATTTCATACTTACCAGAATTGTGATTTATTTATTATTTTGCATGCCTAATATTGTAGTTTTTCAATTATCAAAATTTTATGATAATGCTAAAATTGTTTTATCATTTGTATTAGTGAATCTATGGACTTCAACGACAGAGAAGGTGAAGAGGATATGTTCTACGTAATACGGAATCCTGTTGGTGGAGCATATCAGGGTGGAGGAGAAGACGGTGGAGCACAAGATGGCTCATAGTTTATGAATGAGTCCGGTGAGGGAATGGAGATAGAACAAAGAGACGAAGCGCAAACGAATTTTAATTGCGATGACGGCTCGCTAGATTATGGACCGGCCTTAACAAAGTCTGCTTAGGTATATTAAGCCTCTTGTGATCACTAGATAGATGCATTAATTGATTTGTGTATATATATTAACGAATGTTTCTTATTTTAGACCTCCACGTCGATCCAATCTGGTAGAAGTAAACGAGGCCCGGCAAAAGGGATGGTCGACGATGCGCATCTCACAATTGAGGACGTCTCTCTAGATGGCAAACAGTTGCTTCCCATAAATAACGCAAATACATTTGTGCAACAATGCGGAGTTATTGTTTGGGACAATGTCTAGATCAGCATTCCCTGTTAGAATAAGCTATAAAAGAAAGATGGAAATCCTATTAGTGTTGTCAAGGACACACAGAAAGACCTGCTTTGGGAGAAGCTCGTTTCACATTTCACCCTACCGGTCCGGGAGTCTGATTATCTCACAAAAGCCATGAGGTCCAAATTCAAGCATTTCACTCTTAAGAAGATGGCGAACAGTTCAATAACTATAAGAAAAGATCATACAATGAATATCTCAAGGAAAACAAATTTCTAGAATTCACTAGCACACTAGAGAAGCAGCGGCATCACTGGGACAGATTTCTGGAGTACAAGCAATCAGAATTAGCTAAAGAAAGGTCGAAAAAGAATAAGGAAAATGCTGCGAGAAAGAAATATTACCATAAGCTGGGGACATGTGGCTACAAGACTTCCGTTCCTAAGTGGGAGCAAGCTGAGCAAGCCTTTCTTGCTGATGGGATCACACCAGCTACACTTGACCGGCCCGAGAGGGTAAGAAATTGGTTACTTGTCCATGTGAAAAAGTATGACATGCAAACATGGGAGTTAATAATGGACGAGGGGGGAAATTGCTACACCCCATCAAGAAAATGCTACAACAATTAGCGAGGTTCGAGAGGGAAAGTTCAAGATTGATAGAGAACGACGAGCTGACAAAGGCCCTCGAGAATCCTGAAAGACCAAGACAAACACGAGGCTTTGGACGTTCTATGCTGTGGAAGACTGGGTTTTCCGAGGACATCAAATCTTATAGAAGCCGATCGAGAGCATGGTAGCAGAAGGAGAAGGAGGAGGCAGATCGGTTGGGTAACCTAGAAAGACAGAATGCTAAAATATATGGCATCTTAAAGCAGCAACATAAGCAACTGGACAAAATGCGCCAGCAACGGGCAACTCATCAGCTGCATCAAGATAGTGTCGGTGGCCAATCTCAGCGGAGAAGCAACGTGGCTTCCACACGGGTCGGGGCTGATAAGGCACCAATGGATTGCTACCCCGTGGATAATATCAGTGAGAAGACAAGTTGTGAGCTACATGTGGGAGTGATCAACTTATCATGTGAACCTGGAGTGCGATGGGATGGCAATGAGATTCCAGATGGCTATGCTCATGTCGAGGTGGATGAAGTTGTACCATAATATGAATCACTGGATCTTGACATCCCTGCAGTTGAAGATGAGAGGACACTAGGAGAAGTCGGGGGTGGTATCATTCTATGACGCAAGAAATACATCGTGTTTCCAGGCTCGGTGCCTAGGCCACCACCGTCTCCTCCGAGTCACAGTTCACCACCTCCAAGTCTACATGATGAGGAGAGGGACGATCACCATAGTGCGAGTTCGACGTTGCATCAGCCGACTCCACTGCCGCGTCAGCCGACTCCACCTCCTCCGTGCACTACTAACTCCGAGTGGCAACATTATCGGAGTGTCGCCGCTCGGTCGACTAGTGCTACTACTCAGAAGAAAGGTAGTAGGGCGAAGAAAACCCCGCTGCCTCCTCCCAAGTTACCTTACGAGATAACTTATGAGGAAACCAAAGCGATCAGCGATGCCAAAGTGAAAGCCTTTTTTGCAAAGAAAAAGTCCGAGCCAAAGCTGATATTTGATCTGAAAGTCAAAAGGTGGGCTAATAGTTTTATTGAGAAACCATCGCAATATGAGATAAATAAGGCAGATATCTACACACGTTGTCTGATGAGAGTTATTAGTAAGAAGACAAGATGTAGTAGTACAAGCGGAAAAAGAGACGTTTCTCAACTCGGAGAACAGGCAAAATAATCGATCCCCCGCTCAAGGTGTTACACAGTGTTAGTCAGGATATTAGTATTGATCAAATGGTGGACTTTGCTAGAAATGCTGATATTAGTGTTGATCAAACGCTAGGCGGACATGTCCCCATTCAAATGGAAATAGCATGTAAATATGAATACGGGAAGTCTCTGATCAGGCCTGATGATGTCGAGTTTCTACCAACATAAATGCGAAGATTACATGAGTGGTACTTGAAAGTCACAAAGGAAGAAGGGCGAATAATGCTCCTTGTGAAAGTTACAAATGAGTATTTCAATGGTGAAGACAATATCCAAATTTATCTTGAGGAACTCTATATGTTATACAAACAAGACGCCCTCGACTTGAGTCTCGTCAGTTACTATTATTTATAGGTGATTCATTTATTTCTATGATAAAGTCTCTAACTCTGCTTGTTCGTTTAATTTAATTATCGTCACTACGCTATTATGTAGAATGAAGAGCGAGGAATGTAACCTAAAGGGTACCTTTAACATTGGGTTCATCGGTCCACACTGAGTTAATGAGCGATTGCTACTGGAATTCTCCAAGGATACGAGCGTAACTTGCTAAGGTTCATACAGAGGCAACATTACAAAAAGAGAATAATGTTTCCTTATAATTTCAGGTGAGACTATTACTGTCTTGTACACATTCACGTTTACTTACTCGATGTTAAGTGTAATTGATGAGTTATTGACATATATAAACATGCTCAGCTACCATTACATTCTCCTAATCATTGATGTTGATGCTGGAAGAGCTGAAATCAAGGACTCACTAAATAAAGAATAAAAGGAGTACCAAAGCATTACAGATGTGCTCCATAGGTAATTTCAGTCATTATCGCACTATATTGGTCTCTTTCGATCATTTCCTGAGATGTCAAGTAATTAATAACTCATTTATTCACGTTTTTTGCCGGGCAAGGTTTGGAAAGGATTCACCAAGAGGACGGTAGATGATTTTAAAGATGAGCTTAGTTTTCATCCGGTCGAGGTAAGTAGTACGAGATATGTCCGGGCATCTCTTTAATTCTAGTTTCAGCACCATTATATCATGCTTGATTATTATTTGATTGAACTCTGTTCTCGTAAAGTGTGAGAAGCAGCCACGATGGACTAATTTGTGTGGATACTTCATTTGCAAATACATTCGCTCGGAGGTCAGTGAGCGGGACGGAGCGACATTTATAGAAGTACGTGAACAATATATTCACACTTCGATTTTATTACCGTCAATTAAGTTGAAGGTCATTCATAATATTTGTTATGACAAATTGATATTCATATTGATCTTCTTTTTTATATATAGTTGGAAAAAATGCGGGAGAAACTCCAACTGAGGGAGTGCCTAGTAGCAATTCAAGAGGAGTTGGCGGGATTTTTGGTTGGCCATGTCATGGACCCAAGGGGAAAATTCCATGTCTAGTGATTTAATGATCTCCATGTAATCGAATAGACGGGCTCTAATCCCGGTTTTGATCTCCATGTAACCAAATTGTATATATATGTATGCTCGTAAAACAAGTTATATTATATATACATCAACATGTACATTATATGTTATATTATATATGCATAAACATGCCATGGTATTTAATGATCCCCATGCATTAATTGTATATAAAAATAAAAAACAATTAAAAATGAAAAACCCCTAAAAACCCTACATCCAGCGCCCCAGTCTCTACTCCCGGTTGGTGTTCCCAATCGGGACTAAAGGTCCTCCCGCCCTGCCGCGGTGCCGCTGCCACGTGGTGGCCTCTAGTCCCGGTTCATAACCGAACCGGGACTAGTGATAGGGGCATCTAGCCCTGATTCCGCAGTCTCGGTTGTAGAACCAGGACTAGAGTCTGTCTGGAACCGGGACTAGAGGCCCGTTCTCCACTAGTGTAAATTAGTTTATAATTGTATTCCACTGTGCACGACTTCAGAAGTTGGAACAAAAAAATAAGTAGAACATTCGCATTAATAAGTACTGTAGATTACAGACCTCCTTTAGAACACACATACAAAGAAAACTCCCGCGCCGCCCACCGTAGGAGGTGGAGGAAGCGGTGGCTCATGTGACCGTCGTGACGCCCGTGGTGCCGTGATGACACACACTCATGCTCTGATGGTGGCAGTGGCAACCACTCCTGACAGCGTGACGATGACCGCCACCGTGATGATGGTGTCAAAGGTCGTTCTCGTGGTCGTCCTGGTCATGCTTCAACACCTTTTGTCGATATTACATGCTAGATATGCAAAATCCATGGCCATCCTGCCAAAGATTGTTGGTGGCGCTATCAAGATGACAATGATGATGATGGTGATCGTGGTGAGAAGGGTGCACACTTTACATCCTATTGTGTTTATACAAATTGGTACCCTGACATAGGTGCCACCGGCCACGTTGCTAGCCAGCTAAACAAGTTGTCCACACACGACAAGTATACTGGATGTGATTGTGTCCGTACTACTGAAGGCGCATGTATGCACATTAGTCATATTGGTCATTCAACTTTGTGCACCCCTTATGGTTCCTTTAATATTAAAAATATTCTCCATGTTCCTAATTCCTCGAAAAATCTCCTCGCAGTTCATAAATTTACCCTTGATAAGCATGTGTATATTGAGTTTCGTCCTTTCTTCTATTTAATCAAGGATCAAGCAACACGAAGAACCTTATTTATGGACCCTTTGCTATGGTGGTCTATATCCTTTGGTGGCTATGTTTAATGAGACCTCCAAGCTTGCTTACACCGTGATAAAGACATCATCCTCTACATGGCATCGCCATTTAGGACATCCTTCTTCATTTATGGTTCCACAAGTTTTTAGAAAAAATAAAATAGCTTACACCCCAGAAAGCACTCCATATATTTGTGACTCTTGTCAACTAGCCAAGAGCCACTAACTTCCATATCCCATATCCACTAGTGTTTCTACTACTCTTTTGGAGCAAGTGTTCTCTGATCTATGTGGTCCTGCTCATATTTTTTGGGAAAAACGTGCGTACTATGTAAGATTTATTAATGATTTTAGCAAATTCACTTGGATCTACTTGCTTAAAAAGTTCTGATGTTTACCAAAATTTTCTTAATTATCAACAGTATGATGAGCAAAAGTTTGATAGGAAAATTATTACTATGCAAACTGATTGAGGGGTGAGTGAGAAATTAAATAGTTTCTTCCGAAAGATTGACATTACACATCATGTCTCATGTCCACATGCTCAACAAAAAAATGGTTCCGCTGAAAGAAAACATCATCATATTGTTGAAGTTGGCCTTGCTTTACTTGCTAATGCATCCATGCCTCTAAAGTTTTGGGACGAAACTTTTCATACTACCACTTTTCTTATAAATATTCTCCCTACCAAAATTATAAATCTTAAAACTCCCACCGAGCGTCTCCTTCATGCTACACCCAACTATGATGCTTCTTTCTTATGACCTTATAACAGTAACCCTAATGTTTTATCGAAATGAAGCTACAAAGGTAGGGACATATCCTTCAAAAAAAGGATGCTCCAAATTCAGAACGGGTCAAAAAGATCAGTGGACAGAAAACGAATCAAATGCCCTACTAAGTTTTATAAAACAATTGACATACTAGCCAATGTATTTTGTGTCAAATGACCTATATTTCGTTTTCAAGAAAGAGAAATTAGCTCATAAGTATTCCACTGTTGGACGTACGACTTCAGAAGTTGGAAAAAAAAAATACTTTCTCCGATTTATATTAATGTTCCGACATTTGTCTAGATTCAAATGTATCTAGTCATGTTTTAGTGCTAGATACATTCGAATTTTGATAAATCTGAGAACATTAATTTGGATCGAGGGGAGCAGAAGATTCGCATTATTAAGTACTGCAAATTACAGACCTCCTTTAGAACACACATACAAAGAAAACTCCCCCGCCGCCCACCCTGCCAGATTCATCCTTGCTTCTCCTACCAGTTCAAGTCTCGATAACAGAAGCAAGAACAACTGAAAGATAAACAGACTGTACTACGTCTGGATTTGCAACACTGTGGTTCTTCAAGCCGGCAGTGCTGAAGGTTACCTTGACGCTGCCACACCGAGAGTTACTAGGATGGGCCAATACTGCAATAGAGCCAACCAAAAGATGCGCCGCATAAAGAACCAACAGACGAATTTGAGCCCCCTCCTGGCATACAGCGGTCTGGCAGTAAAAACCATTTTATTTAGAAATTCAGCATTTGGAAAGAGCAACAGCAGATAAGCAGTGGCGAAAAACATGAGACTGGAAATTGTACTATCAACTGGGCGCAGCACCATATATACGCCAGTGGCAAATGCAGCTGTCCAGCAAATGAACGCACACCTGGTGAAGTATGTAGAAACTCGGAAGTAGTTTCGGCGCATTTGCAGTTCAACCATGGACATGCCGGAGAACATGAGGCCAACTGTAGCCGTTAAGGAGCAGATGAAAGCCAACGTGTTGGCCATCATGAACGCCTTAAAATACCACTTAGCGAAGAGTGTTGGTGTGACACTGTTGCTATGGTCGCTGGCTTTCATTGCTGCCGGTACGGTGAAGCTCGCAGTGAAGGTCACGGATGCAATGAGTACCGCAGCAACGCCAAGTGTTCGGGTCGAATCATTCATTTGGTCTGAATCCTTTTTCTCTTCATCCTCCATTTCCTTTTTGTTTTTAACCTCCTTTTCCTTTTGCTTCTTCTCATCAGGGTTGTCCTTATTACTGTTCTCTTCATCCTCTTCTTCGTTGTTGTTGTGGTTTCTTTCATGTTTTCTTGAATGTTTCTTTTCATCCTTAGGTTTCGACATTCCCGGCACAGTGCTACCACGCAAACCACGAGCACGGACTAGTGTCCAGTATATCACTTTCTCTGAGTTCTGCAAAAAGGAATTTTGTACAAACATGCATGGTCAAAGAAATTTAACAATAAATGCATATATACATAGTACTTTTCGTTGATATAAGATTAACTAGCATCAAGCAAGGCAGTCGAGGCTAGATTCATACCAAATTATACGAAAAAGCTGGGCGTCCTTCGCTACTTGCTAGATCCAGCGGAGTTTCATCCTCGTCGTTCCTTAAATTCAATTGCACTTTCCGATTCTTCAGGAGAGCGCAGAAAATGGACAGTTGCCCTACCTTCACTGCTAGGTGCAGTGCGGTGTTCCCATCATTGTCCCGAGCGTTCCATATCGGTGCAAAAATTGGTTCTTGACAAGCATAATTTACAATTTCCAGCATCGCGTTCTGGACAGCAATATGAAGGAAGGTTCTTCCACGGTTATCACGAAGACCAATGCACCCAGGACATTCACTCACCAAAACCCGGAAGGGGACTGTCGAATTCATCAAGGCAGCGATGTGTAGCGGAGAAAAACCCTCACTATCCTGTTGGCACGCTGCAGATTCGCCCAGTAGAAGGCATGTTGCATGTCTTTGAATGGTATTGGACCCAAGCTCCGCCATTACAACATAGTGAAGAGGGATCCGGCCCTGTTTGTCCGTTTGTTCGCAAAGATCCTTCTTCCAACCCAGTAGCATTTCTAGCATACCTGGAAGTAAGCCTTTTAAGTTAAAACAAAATAAATAAAAAACTAGTAAGTGCAGTTGTAGAAAACTAGTACTACTTCACACAGTTGGCAAAGCGTACAACGAGCTATCTTTTGCGTGAGATGAAACAAATTTTCTAAAATTATTGGAACCGTAGAATAGAAAAAAAAACATGCTGAAATAAAAGTGAATTCCGTTGATTTTAACCCGTATGTTTTAAGTTGATGGTGTTTGCCAAAAAAGACTTGATAGTGTTCTAAAGTTTACAATATGTAGGTGACGCCGACTTCTGTTTATGTGAAAGGATGATTTGTGTGATAACTACGATTTGTTTGGACAGTTTGCTTTAGTATATCAATTGTTGTATAACTTTGCTCCATACTTTGAATTTTTTGGGAAATTTTTTACTAGCTAGATTGCCCACAATATATAGTTTCAGGATTCTTATGGCCAAAATCAGAATTGCGAAACAGGTATTAATACTATGTTTTTTTTTGAAGCAAAGGAGCACCCCAGAAGGGCCTAGAGCCTATATTAACTACAACAGTGGGTGTACAGTGGTATTACAAGTAACCCCATAAAAACAGAAAATAAAGCAAGGGTCCCTGGCATTTGTAGATAGGACCTTGCTGAAAGATTGCAATTACAATCTAGTCCTATCTCTTCCCCACCGTGGAGCGGAGCGAGGCGAGCGCTGCAGCCGAGAACGGTGACGGGGATGAGACCACTTGTCACCGGCTCAGCGAAGCCCTCAGCGTCCAACCTCGAGCAGGGCCTCTCAATGGAGGTTGTGGATATGCCGGAGCTCACCGGCTTGAAGAAGGCCATCTTGGCCAAGAAGATTCGTGTCCTTTTGGACAACGAGAAGATGCTCCAGGAAGAAGAGGCTCTTGAACTCCTGAACCAATCCAGCGAAAACTCTGCTCCAATACCACTTTCCCCCATCCCCACCATGGAGATCGAGAAGAAGAGAGGAATCGAAGCAAGAAGAGAAGCCAGAGTGGCAGAGGCACACCGACATCGCGTCAGTTGAAGCGGCTCACCATCGAAGCCCAGGAACCTGCCACGGACCTGGGGAGATGAGCAGAGAGGATGGCGATGGCAGTGAACCGGGTGGATCTTATTGAGGGGCGAGTGGTGGTCTTCTCCACCGCAGTCTTCCGCTCTCTCCTTGAGAGCTCCACCGCCGAGAGAGGAACGACCACATCGAGCTAGAGGAGATCCAGCATCTCCAGCTCGAAGCACCCGATGCGCACCTTATTTAGAGGGATGCACGCCCTCAGCCAGCTCTTCTGGGCCACCGCTTGCCACCGGTGGGACGCATCGGAGCAGATGAGGAACGAGGCGCAGTGGATCCGGCCGCCGGGATCCACTAACCGACCCTCAGTCGCCACAAGGGGACAAAGCACCAACTCCGTCTCCACGCCGGCCGCCATGGCTACCGGAGTGGAGGGAGGAGAGGGGAGGCAGAGGCGGTCGGGAGTCGACCCTCAAAGGGGCTCTGGAGTGTTTCGTAAGAACGGTGTGGTCCAATAGTATGTAATATGCTAAGGGGAAGGTGTTTAACCTGGTGCATGGAGAGCCGCAGCGTGTAACGCATTTTGTCCATTTGGCCCGCAGTAAGACGGGCTGCCATGACTTTTCTCGTACAACAGCCGTGCGATGTGCTCGTCCCTCAAGGACACGGCCAAGTAGAGCGGTGAGGCGGCCTTGGGATGATCCGGATCTGGAATGGGATACTTGGCCAGCAGTCGGTCCGCCCGCATCAGCAACCCCACCATGCACCTGTTGTTTTCCAGCCTGATCGCCTCGTGCAACGCCGTCTCCCTCCGGCCGTTGAGCTTCCTCATCACCTTCGCCGCATCCCTACGGCTGTGCTTCTCCCTGACCAAGCAAATCAAATGGTAGAGCATTCGGAAGTTGTCGGACCTGGCAGCGTAGTGCAGCAGCGTGTTGTCGTCGCTGTCGATGTCGCCGCCATGAACGGCGGCGAGCCGGTTCTGCTCATAGATCAGCTTGACGCAGTTGGAGCAGGTGTTCCCCTGGACGGCGATCTGGTCGACCAGCGGCCGGTTCCACACCGTCCACTGACCCACCAGATCGCCATCGCCCACAAGCGTCCAGTCCGGGATAAGAACGTCTTGCTTCCGGCAGCTCCCGCATGGAGCGCGCGACAGCAGCACGGCGGGTAGCGGCGCTCCATCATCCCACGGCGTCTCCGCGTCAGCTTCACACGACGGCGGTATCTCCATTACATGTAATGGTCTGTTGAAGCTTGTGTGGTGTACTACAGTGTCTACTTTCGTGTTTACTAGCTTTTATATGTGGGAGCACGCCCCTATTTGTAACACCCCAGTAGACGAAATGAACTAGTTGCCCAAGGTTGTTAGATCGCCCTACTTTTATATTTGCCTACCTAACGTTCACATGCAACAAGGATGCATGAAATTACTATTATATGGTTTTTATCCATCCACCATTTGTCATATGTCAGTCTTAGTCTCCTACCACGTCTTAGAGCATCTCTAACCAATCCCCTTCCGGCTCTCAGACGACTTTCTTTTCTCCTCTAATGGCTGGAACACTCTCTAATCAAACCGCAATTGGCTTACATGAGAAAATTTCTTAGTAATCGGCCAGCGCGTCTTCCAAATATACGAGGCGCGGGTCTCGACGCGCATAATGATTCTCCTCCACGCTGTTGCCGCTGCCTCGACACTCCGCTGCACCATTCTCGCATGCGTTGCCGCCGCCGGCCCCCAGGCCCTACCGCCGACAGCCCGAAACACCGCCGCCATATTCCCCCACCCCCTATGCCCCAGTTGCCGCCGTATCGAGCTCAATCCCTCCTTTGGTCAGAACCGATAGAAAGCTCGTTTCCGGCCGCGGCGAGGTCAATTTTATTCGGAAAAAGCCATTGGAGGAGATGGAGGTGCTATAAATCAACCATGACCGACTAGTTTGTGGCTCCGCTGGTTCGTCGCTGTTCGGTCATCGCGCTGATGCAAGGAGGGCATAACTCGACCATGACCTTGCCGTCCGGTTTTCGCGTAGCCACTACGATCGTCGAGCACCCTTTTGGCCGGTTGAACTGCCCTGGCCGCGATCTGCACCTCCGACGCGCACAAGGTATTTGACCGAATTTCAATGGAACAATTTGATTTATTACATTTATTTGGGTTTGTAATAATGAATAACTGGATTCATTACACTTAATTCAGTTTGTAATATTCATACTTTGGTTCAAAAGTTTTGATTTGCAAAAAACAAAATTTTAGACCTAAAGTTAGTAGGGATCAATTCTGCGGCGCTAAGTTTAGAGGAACAAATGTTGGGAGTTAAGTTTACTTCGGCCTTTTAGTCCTCTAAAGAATAGGGGATGGGTTAGAGATGCTCTTAGGTTGTTTTCAGTTTGATCCACATGACTAAAGCCGGTTAGCCTAGATCCACTTGCTCTACTTGCACTCCCCAAGTCTGGTGTTTCTTTCATGCATGTAAGTTGTTTCCAAATATGACAAAATCAAGGAAACTATAAGGATGATGTGTTGGGGGAAGATACACAATCCCACCTTCTTACGTTGAACTCTGAGAATAGCTTCAATCAATAGATATGCAGTGAAAATAAAAACAACGAGCACATGCACAGGTGACGCAAGTATTTATGTGAAAAAACCTCCTCAAGGTGAGGAGGAAAAAACCACAGTTGTGGACCAACCGGTCCACGCGAGTTTCACTATGAGAAAGGTGGGCACAGGTTCTTCTCTAGAACATCTATAGATGTACAACACACTCGGGACATTTCCAACCGGCAACAATAACAACAACCACTTGAAAGAAAGATTACAGTAAAATAGAGTATCTCGGATTTTGTTTCCTTCGGTAATCAGCAAACTGCTCTTAAACCACAGTTCCAATCAGCACCAAACTTGCTAGACAAGTAGGTATACAAGTTCACAATATACACGCCAAATTTCAGCTCAATCGGATACCGTTTGCCTGTCCAGTTTGTTCGTCTATCAAAACTGCTCCGTGTTGAAACTGCAGCAGTATGAACTGACAAAACTGCTTCCAAATCTTATGATATACTGACGCAAACCTCAAACCAGATAACCAGATCGAAGTACTCAAAGTAAGGAACGAGCTCACCAAGTTTAGAGCCAATCCAAGCACCTTTGAGTGTCCAAACACTATCTTGAAAACATACCGGTCAGAACTCAGAAATCTGGATAGAAATCACCTCTCCTTCTTCCTCTCTTCTCACTGGGTTGTGGTGTTCTTGTGTGTTCTCTCTCCCTCTCACATAGCATCCATGATGGCTTGCTTTCTTAGCTCTCGCACTCACTGATTGAGTCACTCACACAGCCACCAAGGGTGGCTAGCGTTTTCTTTTCTACTCCTCTCCTAATGAGCACCTCAGATGTTGGATATGAATACCGATCAATGGTTGAAACGTGTTGGACTTTCACGGGATAATCTTGGGCTGCCAACACACCTCCATGTGGAGAGACATGGCCCAACAAACTCCCCCTCCCGACATCATGGACGGTCTCACTGCCAACCAGTAGTCATGTCAGCGAGCCGATGACATATCTCGAGCTTTCCTCTTGTCACCACCTTATTAACATATCAACCCCATTGTCATCTATGTGCACCTTCTCAATTTGCATTTTCTTAGAATTCAGCACATCTCGAATCCAATGATAGCGAGCATCAATATGCTTTGACCTCGAATGATGCATTCGTACTTAGGTGAATGGCACTTTGGTTGTCGCAAAACAACGCATACTTGACTTGCTCAAAACCAAGCTCACAAGCCAATTGTTTTAGCCACAATAGCTCCTTGCTCGCCTCAGTTACTGCGATAAACTCTGCTTCAGTTGTGTTTAGCGCCACACACGTTTGCAACCTTTTTTTCCATGCCACTGCTCCCTCTGAATGGGTAATCAAATAACCTAAAGTAGACATCCTTCCATCGACATCTCCAACTAAATCTGAATCTGAATAAGCAATCATCTTGGGCTCACTACCACCAAAGAAAAACTTCATATTAGTGTCGCCCCGGAGATACCTCAAAATCCACTTCACGACTTCCAAATGTGGATTTCCTAGATTGGACATAAATCTTCTCACAGTACTCATCGCTTGAGCAATGTTAGGCCGTGTGCACACGATAGCATACATCAAACTCCCAACCACTGAAGCATAAGAAACTTTATGCATTTCCTTTTGCATCTCTTCATTGGAGGGACATTGCTTTTTAATCAACTTAAAATGAGCTGCAACTAGATAACTCACTTCCTTTGCCTTGTCCATCTTAAACTTGCGAAGTACCTTTTCCATATATTTCTCTT
This sequence comes from Avena sativa, assembly GCA_916181665.1. Classification (NCBI taxonomy): domain Eukaryota; kingdom Viridiplantae; phylum Streptophyta; class Magnoliopsida; order Poales; family Poaceae; genus Avena; species Avena sativa. The sequence goes on from OV702291.1 coordinate 31,408,957, forward strand.
GAGACAAGTACAACTTGTTGTATTTTCCGTCTCACCCAATTCTCATTCCTAGAATACAATTTTATGGACCCAAGTCTTCCATGGAAAAACCTTTCCTTAACTCTTTTTTTGTCTCACAGTCTTACAGACATTCTTGCTAACAATCAAGATATAATCAACATAGAGCAATAACATGATAAAACCATCACATGAGAACCTCTGAATAAACACATAATGGTCTGAGCTACACCTCTTGTAGCCTTGCTCCCCATGACAGATTCAAACTTCATGTACCATTGTCTTGGTGCTTGTTTCAGGTCATAGATACTTTTCTTCAACTTGTACACATAGTATTCTTTGCCTTTAACAAGAAACCTCTCAAGCTGCTCCATGTAGATTTCATCCTCCAACTCTCCATGAAAGAAATTTGTCTTCACATCCATTTGCTCAACCTCCAAGTTGAGACTTGTTGTCATGCCAAGGATCATTCGGATTGATGTCATCTGCACCACTAGAGAAAATATTTCATTAAATTCAATACTTTTTCTCTGGCTGAATCATTTTACAACTAGCCTGACCTTGTACCTTGGATGTGATGTGTTCTCTTCTTGCTTGATTCTGTAGATCCACTTGTTCTTTAGAACTTTCTTGCCCTTGGAAAACTTCACCAGCTCATAAGTATGATTCCTATGTAAGGAATCCATCTCTTCTTGCATAGCCTTATTCCACTCCTTGTTCTCATCTTTCATTGCATCTTGAAAGCACTCAGGTTCTAAACCATCACACAATAACACCACATATTGGTCTGAATCGTACCTGGTGGAAGGAACATGGCCTCGGCTGGAACGTCTGAGTGGAGCAGTTGGTGCACTATCTGGTTCAGCTGCTTGCTGATCATGAGCGTCTTCTTCAGCATCATACTCTTACTTTTGGGAAGCATCCTCACCTATTCCACTATGTGCATCATCTTGCACATCTTCTGCATCATCATCTCCATCTTCTTGTTCAGCTGAATCTACAGGAACCGGGTTAGAATCAGATTTGTCTTGTTGCTGATTTCGATAAGAAACATGTACCAGAAGTTGCCCCAGAACCTGCACATTTATCTTCACAATATCCTTAGTTATTTTATCTTCAACAAACACAACATCACGGCTTCTTACAACCTTTTTTGCAATTGGATCGTACAACATATATCCGAACTGATCACCTCCATAGCCAAGAAATTTACACTATCGTATTTTTGAATCAAACTTTGACCTTTCATCTTGAGGGATATGAATAAAGGCCTTGCACCCAGAAACCTTCAAGTTCTCATACAAGACTTTCTTGTCATAAAATACCCTGTTTGGAACATCTCCCTTCAATGGATAACTTGGTGCGAGATTAATAAGATAAACTGCCATCGACAAAGCCTGGCCCCAATAATGTTTAGGTAGCTTTGCACTCGATAACAAGCATCTAACTCTCTCAACAATTGTATTATTCATCCTCTCAACAAGACCATTCAGCTTTGGTGTCTTAGGAGGAGTAAATTATTGCCTAATTCCCTGCTCCTTGCAATAGGTATCAAATGGGCCAATATACTCTCCTCCATTATCAATGCAAATGCACTTGATCTTCTTCTCAGTTTCTATCTCAACTAAGACATGAATTACTTGAATACACTTAGGACTTGATGTTTGTTCTTAAAAACATAGACCCAAACCTTCATGTAAAAGTTATCAATAAATGTGAAAAATTACTTTTCTCCACCCATTGACCTCACTAACATTTTACAAACATCGGAATATATCAAGTTCAACACCTTGGGCTTCTTGTGAGGAGGTTTATTCTTGAATGCAACTCTATGTTACTTCCCCGCTAGACAATCTTAATATTGCTTAATGTGAACTCTCTTCACACCTTTCAACAAATTTTTCTTCACTAGCACTGCCATCCCCTTCTCACTCATGTGCCAAAGTCTCTTGTGCCATAAGGCACGCACATCCTCTTTATGCAATGCATTGACACAAGTAGCGGAAAATTTAGCATGAATATGATACAAAACTGAAACCATGTTACCTTTTATAATAATCAGATTTCCTTTGGTGATCTTGTACTATGCATTTCCAAATCTGCTCAAGTACCCATCTCCATCAAGCAATCCAATCAAGATAATGTTGAGCCGAAGGGCCTCAACATGCCTCACTGACTTGAGGACTAGTGTTGTAACATTTTCAGTCTCCAAGTGCACATCTCCTCTTCCAATGTTTTTTCTCTATCATTATTTCCCATCTTCACAACACCAAAATCACATGATGTGTAGTTGGTGAAGAGCTCTCTACGAGATATAGCATGTATGGTAGCACTGCTGTATAGAATCCAAGTCATCTCATCACCATCTGCAAGGCTGATGGTATCATCAGAAACTATAGTGATCCTCTCCTCAATAGTGGAACAACCGCTGTCATCATGTTCTTCATGCATGAGAAACATGATCTCCTCTACCACAGCAATTCGACCTCCCTCACTATTGATTTGTTTCTGAACTTTCTTCTTTTTCTTTTGTCTTTTTTCCATTGTTCACAATGCCACGTGATGTGACCCTTCTGATGGTAGTGATGGCATATAATACCAGCATATATGTCTTTGCCTCTTGATTTGCTTCTACTTCTTTCTCCTCCCTTACTCGGACCTTTACTCTTGCTTCTCCCCCATGGCTTGGTCACTAACATTTCAGAATGTGAGGAAGAACCATCCTCATCAACAATTTTTATGGACTCTTCATTTAGTACCTTGGTTTTCACAAGGTTTCAAGTGACAACTCCATTAGGTGATGAATTGCACACGGTGACCTTAAAGGTCTCCTAAGTGTCCGGTAATGAGCCAAGCTGCAACAAGGCTCGCACTTCGTCTTCAAATGTAATTCCCATTGAAGATAGCTAATTTATAATGCCCTGAAACTAATTTACATGGTCTTCAATTGGTGTGCCCTCCTTGTACCTCAAACGCATCAATTTCTTGATCAAGAACATCTTGTTGGTACCTTCTTTGTGGGCATACAGCTCCTCCAGTTTCTGCCATAAGGTTCATGCATGTGTCTCCTAATTGATATGGTTCAAAACATTATCATCCACCCATTGTCGGATGAACCCATAAGCTTGGAGATGAAGTACCTCCTACCGCTCTTCTTTCATATCGCTTGACATCTCAGTGGAGAACACCGGCATCCAGTACTCCTTCACATATAACAAATCCTTCATCTTAATCTTCCAAGTTTAATAATATGTATCATTCAAAGAAATTATTCTGTTGGTATTCACTTCCATCCTTCACCACATCAAATGCACTCAGCCTAAAACAAACCTTGCTCTGAAACTGAATACAAGCTGAACCTCAGCTCTGGTACCACTTTATTGGGGGAAGATACACAACTCCACCTGCTTGCGGTGAACTCCGAGGATAGCTTCAATCAACAGATAGGCAGCGGAAATAAAATAAGGAGAACATGCACATGTGACACAAGGATTTACGTGGAAAAACCTCCTCAAGGTGAGGAGGAAAAACCATAGCTATGGACCAACTAGTCCACGCGAGCTTTACTATGAGAAAATTGGGTACAAAGTCTTCTCTAGAACATCTAGAGATGTACAACACATTCACACGCTGCCAACAGACAACAACAACAACCACATGAAAGAAATATTACAGCAAAGCAGAGTATCTTAGATCCTATCCCCTTCGGTAATCAGTAAACTGATCTTAAACCACAGTTCCAATCAGCACCAAACTTGGTAGACAAGTAGGCATATGCGTTCCCAACATACACGCGAAATTTCAGCGCAATCTGATATCGTTTGCCTGCCCAATTTGTCCGTCTATCAGAACTTCCCTGTACTGAAACTGCAGCAGTCCGAACTGGCAAACTGCTTCCAAATTTGATGCTACACTTATCCAAATCTCAAACCAGCTAACCATATCAAAGTACTCAAAGTTAGGAACAAGCTCACCAAGTTTGGAGCCAATCCAAGCACCTTTGAGACTCCAAACACCAACTTGAAAACAGACCGATCAGATCTCAGAAATCTAGACAGAAATCATCTCTCCTTCTTCCTCTCTTCTCACTAGGTTGTGGTGTTCTCTCTCCTCACAGATAGAATCCACGATGGCTTGCTTGCTCAGTTCTCACACTCACTGATTAAGTCACTCACACAGCCACCAAGGGTGGCTAGGATTTTCTTTTCTACTCTTTTCCCAAGTAACACCTAAGCCATTGGATACGAACATCGATTGACGGTTGAAACGTGTTAGACTTTCACATGATGATGTTGGGGTGCCAACACACCTCCATGTGGAGGGACATGGCCCAACATGATGTGCATGTAAAGGAATACTATGTTTACTACATCTCTCCCGGTTTGCCTCACACAATCTTTTTGTTGTATGTTTTGTGTTTCACAGATGTGCTTTACAATCGAAACTAAGAAGCATTTGGGGTGAAAACCCCATGTGATGTGGTGAATAAAACTTGGGAGGGTAGCTGTTTTTTAAACCTCAATAGGACTAAAATTGATTTTTTTTAGGCTTAAGGCCGGTGCTCTGCCATTCGATTAAAGATGAAGCAAGTTTATTTACAAGGTCCCTCTTGAGAGGTTAGGCCTAGGCCTAAAAGGAAAACTCAAAAAGGTACCCACAAGAACAAACTAGGCACCGTCTCCGGGCTCAGTGAAGGCATAGGCTCTCTGCTCGATCTCATTGCAAATGAGTCTCACTACGTCCTGAATAGGAAGCGCCATATTTGTGAAGACCCTTTTATCATGCTCCTTCCATACTCACCAAATGGTGTAGTTGATGATCACCCTGGCAGTCCTCTTGTTTTCCTTTCAGAACGAGGAGATGTCTCATATCTTAGAATTGCTTATATACAATGATGTCAAGATTTACAAGACAAGGTCCATGTATAAATTGCCAAATGTTAATAAAAGCTTCAACATTTATGCTGTGAAATCTAAAATAATATTCTTTTTATTTTTTAATTCAAATTTTCATGTACTCTTACCTCTATATATTACTTGGAGAATAGCTCTAATGCATTCTTGGTGTAACAAAAAATAAATTTCGAAAAGTTTTGATATTATTAAATACTAGCCCGTGCGCTCCGGTGAACAAAGAGTATTGATATTACGCCCTCTGTCCCAAAACAAATGACTTGGATTGTCTAAATTCGCATGTGTCTATATACTAAAATATGTCTAAACACATACGAATCTAGCCAAACTCAAATTACTTATTTTGGGATGGATGGAGTATTAAATCTTCGTGTCAGAGGACATTGATCGAGACGACAAAGGAGTTGGTAATCAATCGGAATCTGAATAAGAAAAGACAAAAGAAAACCTTGAATTCAGCTAACCGCTTGGATCTTGTCTTTGATAGGGGGAGGGAAGGGTCAGTCGGCTCGCACATGTCAAGCATGGCCGGAGAGACACAAGCGAACTCTGCGATCCCATGGCAGGATGCATCGCTCTTTGCCTTCCCAGTGCGCAGCTTCTGCTAAGTAAAAGGAACGAACCTATTCTTTACAAAATGAGCTACCCCTCCGTCTAACAATATCTAAATTTGCATGTATCTGGATATGTTTTAGTGTATAGATAAATGTGAATTTAGACAAAGTTAAGTCACTTATTTCTGGACAGAGGGAGTATTTTGATAGCAAAATAGACGTCATAATATGCATGCACACAGGTCATTGCAGATCACTTTTCAATTGTTCTGAATCCGCTAGTGTCTTGATTAATTTTTTCGCACCTGAACGTTGTTTCACAATACTCCACCATAACGAAAGTATGGTATCGGTTAGAGATCTGTTCATCCTGATGAACAAATGTACATTTCAAAAACTCGTACCTGAAGGAACATAAGTTGCACTATTCTTTGCATGCTTACTTCTGTCCTACGAGGTCTCACTGCAAAGATTTCCATCATACAACAATTTTTCTTCTAGTTCATTGTTCAACTGTTTTTCTCCTGCTTTATGAGTTCTCCCCACAATTTTATGCGAGGAACTTTTAATTGGCCGTGAACATGGCATGAGCAAGCGCCCCCAAAGGTTAGCATCTTAACTAATTATAATCTTTGCATTTCTTGATTACATTTCGTAATATTTTTATCTAACCAACATAAAAGTGACTTTTGAAACGACGTGTTCCAATGTTATCCAATTGTAAAATAAGCATAATATATAGAGTTAATTCTATTTTCTACCACAAAATATTGGGTTTGTGATCTTTCTACCCTGTTACATATATGTTGATCATTGTATCTTTAAAATTTTACTTTTCTTGACACGTTTTACTCCCATGGCAAACTATTATTCCCTCCGTCTTAAATTATTTGACTCAACTTTGTGTAGATATGCATGTATTTAGCACTAAAATGTGTCTAGATATATACGTATGTAGAAAAAGTTGAGTGAATTAATTTTGGAGAGAGGGACTACCATTTTTCTTGAATTTTGTAGTCTACTTTTTTCATGATTTGTTTGTGCCATGTAGTCATTTGAAATATAAGAAAGTAGGCCCAAATGCGTACGTGCCAAATGCCTACATTTTGGAAGACTCACTACAGGAAATCTCTGCAGCCCGCCGAGGGCCGCCCTCGGCACAAACCCGAATTGCCGTCGATATAGACTGTGCCGAGGGCAGCCGTCAGCGTACTACCCTCGGCGTATGAGGCTGTCGGCGCAGCACGCGATGCCGTTGTCATACGCGCCACCGTCGGCATAGGGGAGTGTGCCGAAGGCACTTCGTGGCCCTCGGCATGGTCGCCGTCGGCAGAGGCTGCTGGGACCCGTTGCTCGATTAACGGACGGACGTCCACTACGCCGAGGGCCGGGCCGTCAGTGTAGGCCAGGCCAGCTCGACCGCGTAGGCCTCCACGTACATGGTATGCCGACGGTAATGCCGTCGGCACGTCTGCCCAGCACAGTGCCCCGTACACGGTACGCCGACGGCAATGTCGTCGCCACAGCGTCCCAGCACAGGCGCCATGCGCACACTATGCCGTCGGCGTAGCTTCTATTTTTTCCTTTTTCTTTTATTTGCTTATTTTTCTTTCCAGCGACAAAATACATAAATAAATTACATGATAAGGTATAAAAGCAAGAAAGCAAGAACAACATCACATATCATTTTCCAAACATCACATATCATTCTCCGATAGAACTACATAAAAACATCACTGAAACAAGATCATCACAAGTGCATACACAAACAAGAACATCACGAGTGCATAACCCGATCTAGCATCTAGCTCTAGCTCTATCCATGGAGCCCGAGGGACCCCGACCCTTGCTAAGGCGAACGTCGGTGCATCAAGGAAGTAGAACCAACACCCGGAGAAGCATCGGGAGAAGCACCTTGAGCCACAAAGCTGGAATGAAGCGGTGTAATCTCGCGGGACGAACACGGCGTGGGATAAGCACGATCAAAGGGTCGGATCCCGGAATTTTCCGTCCCCTACATATTTGAGCAAGAATTAGTAACTTGCCAGGCACACAAAAGAGGTAATAAGTGGAGTGGCAAACAACTTACTGGCGGTCCTTTTTTAGTGAAACCCTAGGAAGTGGGCTCCGCAGGTCTACCTCTATAGCTTTCTTTGTACGAGGTTCCAATAATGTGCTTTATTGTTGGTTTAGCTTTGTTTAGGTCATATCTACATGGAAAACAAAGGTTGGGACCTTAATAACACATTCTAGCCCCTGGTATACCCACAGCGGGACTGTTACCCCCGCACGTCCAGGACTCTACTTAGTGTTATCGCACGCATGTGAAGAAGGTCATATCGGGGAGCTAGACATTGCATCCATAAACCTTCCACCACACTCTTACACATTTACTAGGTCCACATGGAAGTTCTAGTGGGATTCCGGAGCTCCGGCGGTCCTTTTCCGTGAAACCATAGGAAGTGGGCCCCACGGATCTACCCCTATAGCTTTCTTTGTACTAGTTCCAACAATGTGCTTTCTCGTTGGTTTAGCTTTATTTAGGTTATATCTACATGAAAAACAAAGATTGGGACCTTAATAACATATTCTAGCCCCCGGTATACCCGCAGCGGGACTGTTACCCCCGTACGTCTAGGACTCTACTAAGTGTTATCGCACGTATGTGAAGAAGGTCACACCGAGGAGCTAGACACTGCATTCATGGACCTTTAATCATACTCTTACACATGTACTAGGTCCACATGCAAATTTCAGTAGGATTTCAGAGCTCTAGCTGTCTTTTTCGCGATGTCTTTTCGTGTGGGTGCCCCTATTCGGAGAGCAAGAATCTCTACAATAGGTGAAAAAATATAACCACATTAAAATTATTGATATTATCATAAATAAATGAGAAAAAATATAGGGCTAAAATAAATTTAAAAAATTAAAAAGGTAGTGCCGACGGCATTGCCGTCGGCGTAGTTTTGACTAATAAAAATTTAAATACTGTGCCGACGGCAATTATCCTAACGTCGTCCCCGTTGCCGTAACCTGGCCCTAGCTACGCCGAAGGGGAAAGGTAAGCCGACGGCCACCCTCGGCCTAGTTTGGCTACGCCTACGTCTTTTCTATGTCGAGGGCCCGTTTCATGGGCTGGCCTGGGAAGGGGACTACGCCGAGGGCCACGATACTTGGTCGTGGGCGTAGTAATCCGGCCATCGGTGCTGCTAGGATTTCCTTTAGTGACTTAATTTGACAATTCTTTTTCTTTCCAAATTTAACAACTCCAATCCTATTGTTTGGCAAATTAGGATAACTAGGAAAATTCATGTCGCAAAAAAGAACATGGAAACTCCAATCCAACTATGTCACATAATATGACGCCACGCGAAGGTCTCGTATTTTTTTGATTTAGTTATGGTCATTTAAAACTATCGTCAAACCCTAATCAAACGGCGGGCATAAAGATTCTTAGCTCGGGGTTGAGCCTCGCCAAACTTGCATTGGATCTCTAAAGAAATATCATATTGTGAACCTAAAAAGCATCAGATCATGTACATGCAGTTCATATCTAACCCACTTCTTACAGATTCAGCAGGAATTTGTCTTTTTCAGCAGGGATGGACGGAAATGTTTACGAATACCCGGTTGGGTCATTGTCCATGTAAGGTGGTCTAGTATTTTTGAAAAATGGGTGGTAGCATTTTTGTATTCACCGTTTGGTGTTGCTTCACAAAACGCCCCGATTTTTACGCTCCAAAAATAGAAAATGGCTTTTTCATACGACGAAAAAGAAAAATTTCTCCTACAACATTGTTCGCCATCCCATGATGCATATCCATGCACAATATGGGCACATTATTACAAACTATGTCGTGATTCTGGCCATAACATTGGTAGTTTGATCCGAAAGTCAGGAAACCTCGAATGAGATAGGTCATTTTGTGAAGGTTTTTTGAGACATAATCAGTATACTAAATTTGATAGTTTTCCTCCTAACTATATCACATAATATGACGTCACGTGAAGGTCTCGCATTTTTTGATTTTTTTTGATTTAGTTATGGTCATTTTGAACTATATGTAATGTTTTATGTTTTACTTAATTTTTATTTACAAATGTGTAATATTTGAGTTTAGATATATAGATCTTATTTTCCTGCAAATTTTGATATATTATTTGTATTTTTCTGAATTAGAATGATATAGTTATGCTTTTTCTAATATTAATAAGGAAAAAGGAAAAAATAACTATGCCGAGGGCAGCCGTCGGCGTAGCTCTCCTACGCCGAGGGCAATTCTACGTCGATGGCCAGCTTCCTGGGGTGTCCAGCTCGTCTCCTACGCCGAGGGCAATTCTACGCCGATGGCCAGCTTCCTGGGGTGTCTAGCTCGTGGCCTACGCCGACGGTCCCGACGTTTGGCTGTCGGCGTAGCTCCCGGCCCTCGACATAGCTATCTATTCCTGTAGTGAAAGGAAAAGGCCAAAACAATTCAGCAATTGGCACCATAAGATTTGAAGTTTACTTGATTGTTTGTGTCTTTTCTGGGGCAGGCACCGATGCGCAACTGATTATATTGGTATGCTAGTTCTCTGAGTTATTGTCAGCATAATCCTATTTCTATATGGATGCCCACCTAACAATCAGCATATTACTTCTAAGCGTCCAATTATCGTACCCCTTTCGTTTCAAAATATAACATGTTTTAGCTTATGTGAAACGAATGTATATAGATATTTTTTAGTGTCTAGATTTGGAGTGAACTTACACACTAAAAAGAGTCTGAATGCATTCCTTTAACAAAATCTAAAACATCTTATATTATGCGGAGGGAGTAGATTCCAATAAGGGCATCCACAGCGTTGCCAAAGCTAAATAGTTGTAGAAACTGAATTTGGCATCGGAGACAAATTTGGCAACAGTTGTACAACGTTACCATCGCTAAATTGCTATAGCGTGGGCCCCATTGCCGAATAAAACTTGGTAAAATATTCTTCTCTTCCAACCTCTAGGCCATTCGTGCGTGTTTGACGCCAGAATTTTTTCCCCTTTCCTATCTAAATCCCCTCCATGGATCTGGCTCTCCTTGTCTCCCCTTTCCTACCACTCTCAGATCCGAGGAGGCCCGATCCTAGCAGAGTATTTGTAGTTGTGGGCGAGCGGCGCACTAGTACAAAACCACCCATTTGGTCCCGGTTCATAAGGGCCATTGATCCCGGTTTTTGAACCAGGACCAATCACTCGGGACCAATGCTGGTCCCGGTTCGGCCACGAACCGGGACCAATGGGTCTCCACGTGGGCACGCGCGCAACGAGGGGGTGGATCATTTGTCGCAGTTCGTGGCACAAACCGGGACCAATGGGTCTCCACGTGGACGTGCGCGCAATGAGGGGGGGTGGATCATTGGTCCCGGTTCGTGGCACGAACCGGGATCGTTGGTCTCTGCATTTCGGGCTATTTTTGTACCGCAGCAGGGTTTTGTGTTTTTTTCTATTTATTTATTTTGTGTTTTGTATTCAATTTAATAGTACTGCATATATACACCAATAATGAAACCACGATATATATATATATTACACATCATGATCACGAATATATTATACACCGTCTCATCCGTCGTGCTTGGTCAAAACATATTAATTACAAACAGTACTCACACGAATTTGATCTAATTTACATCTTCTTTTTTACACTTCATCCTTCCAAATGAACCGGGTAATAGTATTCTCCTTTCGGATCTATGACATGTTCTAATAAGAATTCGGCAATTTCCTCTTGAATTGCTTGCACGCGTTCTTGTGATAGAAGACCGTCTCGCATCCGTTCGATCTAATTTAAAGAAGGGGATCAATATATATGAATGAAACTAAACACAATTGGTGGTAAAAAAATAAAGTTGTGATTATTGTTTATTGTACTTCAATTTTTCGATGTTCCGGTCTGCGCCCTTCTCTTTGGTCGTCTGGCGAATAAACTCGCAGACATAGTATCCACATAAGTTATTCCCGGCTTCCTGCCTCTAGCACTTTACGAGAACAGAGTTCAATCAAAATAATAATCAAGCATGATCATGGTATTGAAACTAGAATCAAAGAGATGCGTGGATCTAGCAAGTAGTACTTACAGTCAATGGTTGAAATGTAAGCTTTGGCTTCTAAACACCCCTAGTATTGGTGGTGAACCGTTTCCAAGCCTTCTAAAGGCATTCCTGCATGTTCGCCCACTTTTCTAAAGATGTGCGTTTCGAGTCCATGACTTTAGTAATCCGGTGTCAACAACAATAATTAACAGAATATAGTGGAAACTGGACACACTATAACAGAATATAACACAAGTCAATTATATGCTTAACATCGAGTAAGCGAAAATAGAATATGTACAAGACAGTAACACTCACCCAGCGTTGTAAGGAAATAGTATTTCTCTTTTGTTGCCAAAATACGTCAACACTTGTACCAAGTTATCCTCTGTCTCTTTAGGTTTTGTTTTTAGAGTAACTTCATGAACGAAATTGCAGTCAACAAACCCAAGGTCATAGATTTGTCCTTTGTTGCATTCGAGAATCCTCATTCTGCATATATAATTAGTATAGTGATGAGTAAGATTATACAAGCAACAAATGAGCTAAGCTAGAAAGACTTAATTACAGAAATTAATAATACTTACAAACAATAGGCACTGACGATAGTTTTGTCGAGGGCGTCTCGTTGGTAAAACTGAGATAATTCTGAAAATTCAGGCAATAGGAATCCATCTCCATGACCGTAATGGTGGTGTTTATATCCAACATAGATCCAATTTTTGGATTCAGCAGAGGCTTGCATGTACCAGTTATGCAATCTTCGCATTTTTGTTGGTAGATCTTTGACTAACTCGGGTTTGACGAGAGGAGCCCCGTGCCGGTATATGTATGTTATTTATTGGTACCCCTCGAACTCATCCATACAGCTCATGTACTCAGTAATAGACAGTCCATATAATTTGGCCTTTTCTCCATACAGTTGAATAAACTCTGGATCAATGTTCGGACCATGCCGCTCCTGGGCTCTCCACTCATTGGTATCGTACACTTTGAGCGGTTCGATCGATTGGTTTTTCTATTGTTCGAGCTGGGTAACTTCTTTCCCGACTCTTCGCTCTTTTGCCCCAGCCGACTTGGTAATAGAGCGGTTATAGTCTCATGTGAGCGCTATGGGTTGGTGAAGCTGAATCTTAAGAGCGGCTGCTTTGGCTTTATCTTCTGCGGTGACCGGGAAGAATGGCTCTATCGCCTTTTTCTTGTTAGCCATGTCAATCTTCCACTTTTCATAATGGGCAACTGCGGCCGCATCAATTTCCTCATATGTCTTCTCGCAAGGTAGCTTCTTCATATTCTCATGAGGTACTCTTGGGAGGGGCAATAGCTTACGTTTCGGTGATCGGAACGTGCTCTTGCTGCTGCTACTGCTGCCCCTCTTAGTATACTTCCGCTTTTGTCTCTGAGGCTCAAGGGACGAAGACGGCTGACACGACGGCAAAGACGGCTGAGGCGGCGGTGGAGATGGCTGCGCTGAGTGGTGAGGCGGTGAAGGCGACTGTTGTGCTGGAGAATGGTGAGGTGGCGGCGAAGGTGGATTGCTGCTCTGAGGAGTGGGTGGCCTTGGCGACACATAATTTGGAAGCAGGATGTGCTCCTTTGGCCATACAATAGTCCCCCCTTTGGCTTCTCCTAGTTCAGTCAGCTCCATATCTTCCCCTGCAGGGCGGTCCAGCTTCAGCTCCTCAAAATCTTGCTTCACATCATCCACCGTGATGACAGTTGATACGTCCATTTTGCATCACTATTCTATATCATAATTTACTGTTATTCATTGATATATTTCATATTAAGAGATGATACTTATGTTATTTCATCTGTTTTTGCATGGTTGATGACTTTTCGAGCATGGACCGCTGCAGTCAGGATTCTGATGGAAAGGTGTTGTTTGGAGGCAAAATTCACGAAGATCAGAAAATTCGGGAAAATATATGGAAAATCCTATTTTTCCAGAAGACGAAGACTGCCAGAAGGAGGAGTGGATATGGGCCACAGGGGGCCCATACCACCCCCTAGCATGGTCCAGCCTAGGCCGCGCCACCAGGTGGTGTGGCCGCCCGGGCCCACCTCCAGCTCTCCCCTCTGGCGTATATTATCTCCGCGGAACCCTAATACCTGGAGAACGACCACAGAAAGATTCCACCACCTCTTCGGGGCAGAAAACACCGAGAGAGAAAGATCTCTCCGGCAGACAGATTTCTGCCGGGGGAATTCCTTCTCGGAGAGGGGAGATCATCGCCATCAACACCACCATCAAGATGGACTTCATCGGGATCATCATCATCATCACCATCAGCACCATCATCACCATCTCCATATTGCTGTAACAATTGGTTGAATCTTGCATAGTTCTTAGGGGAAACTTTCCCGGTGTTGATTACTCCTTGTAGTTGATGCTATTGATTGAACCATTGAATTATCGTTTATGTTCAGATTGTTATACATCATTATTCCATCTCTGATCATGATCCATATGATGTCTTATGAGTAGTTCGTTTTGTTCTTGAGGACATGGGAGAAGTCATGTTGTTAGTAGTGGAATTGTGTTGAGAAAGATTCAATAGTTTGATATTTAAGTTGTGGTGTACTTCTTCTAGTGGTGTCATGTGAACATCGACTACATGACACTTCACCTATATGGGCCTAGGGGAATGCATTGTGTATTTTGCTACTAATCGTAGGGGTTGCCGGAGTGACTAAAACCTAAACCCCCGTTAGGAAACCATTGCACAAGGGACGTCACGGTCTTAGAGTTTAAAGCTATGGTTAGTTTCTACCTTAATTACTTTCTTGTACTTACGTATGTTTGCAAGGGGTATAATCACAAGTATGTATTAGTCCGAGGAGGGTCGGTACATTAGCACAGGTTCACCCACACAACATTTAGCAAACTAAAGAAGATTAATCAACTATATGAAGCGAAAGCACTTGATAGAATTCCCGTGTGTCCTCGAGAACATTTGGTCATCTTAAGTAATACAACTGGCTTGTCCTTTGCTAAATAAAGGATTGGGCCACTTGCTGCATTTGTTCTTATTGTCTTTTATTTACTCGTACTTTATTTACTTGCATTATCAAAAACCCCTAAAAATCCGTTTGTTAAGTATTTGCAGAGAATTCCCGATCCATCCCACTAGCCAGAACCTTCTGCTCCTCGTTGGGTTCGACACTCTTACTTGTCAAAAATACTGCGATACACCCCCTATACTTGTGGGTCATCAAGAGTATTTTCTGGCGCCGTTGCCGGGGAGTGAAGCGCTATTGGAGAGTGGAGCTGGTAAATGAAACTTCTACTGTGAGTATTGTTTACTTCTATTAGTTGCTTTATTTTTAATATGGATAATTTGCTGAGTTTCTTATTTCGTAATGCTACTACCACTGCTAAGGTAGTAGATGAACCACCACCTACTGAGAATGATACTTTTAAAATACCTACGAGAATTATTGATCGTGTTATGGATAACTACTATGTTGGGGATGGAACTGTCCATCCCGGTGATCATTTACTCTTTATACACGAATTATGCGGGTTGTTCAAGTGTGCATGTATTACTACATATCAAGTTAAGAATAAGTTATTCTCATTGTCGCTGAAAGGAAGAGCTGAGGAATGGTATAAGCTGCTGAATAATGGTCAAGCTCTTGAATGGGAGGAAATAGTGCCTCTTTTATTCAAAGTTTTATCCTCCTAGTGAGATTCATAAAGATCGGAATCAAATATACAACTTTTGGCCTCTTGATGGAGAGAGTACAACTCAAGCTTGGGGGAGATTGAAGTTACTAATGCTCAAATGTCCCATTCATGAGCTCCCCAACAATATTATTATCAATAACTTTTATGCAAGGCTTTCTCTTCATGATAAGGATTTATTGGATGCTTCTTGTGCTGGATCATTCACTCGCATGGAAGAAGAAGCTAAATGGGATCTTCTAGACCGTATTCAAGACAATGCTGAAGCATGGGAGAATGACAAAGGTAGAAAGTCAGGTATAAATTATGATTATGAATGCATTGAATCTTTTATGGGAACTGATGACTTTCAAAATATTAGTAATGCTTATGGTCTTGATTTACAAGTTATTACAAATTGCTTTAAGGCTTTTGCTTCTTATATTTAAATTCCAAAAAAGGGATGGAGCAAGTACCATGCTCCTTATAAAGATATTGTTGACTGTGTTCATGTTGGTAGTACCGAGTTTTACACTATTGATCACATCTTACCTGAACCTTATATCGAGAGAATACCCTTCCTGGATAAGGTAAAGGATCATCCTATGATAACTAGTGTAATCACTAAAAGTGCAAAGAGAACTGTAAAACCTCATGAACAAATAAACATTGAACCTGTTGTAGCAATTGTGAAAGACCTTGTCACTAAAAGTATAGAAGATGGACACATAGTCTTTTGTGAGGATGCTTCTAATATAGTCTCACATCCTAATAAAGCTAAAAATGCTAGTATCCATGTGCTTTCTGTTAGAATTGGTGATCATTGCTATTATGGTTTATGCGATATTGGTGCAAGTTAACATGCTATTCCTTATGAGCTTTATAAAGAAATTATGCATGAGATCAGTCCCTGCGAGTTGGAAGAGATTGATGTGGTTATTCACCTTGCTAATAGAGAGACCATCTCTCCATCGGTATTGTGCGGGATGTAGAAGTTCTTTGTGGTAAGATTAAATATCCTGCTGATTTTCTAGTACTTGGTTCAGCTGCTAGTAAAACTTATCCCATCATTTTTGGTAGATCTTTCTTGAGTACTTGTGGATCTATTATAGATTGCAAAAGGGAGAATATCTTGACTAAGTTTGATGGGGAATCTTATGAGTTTAATTTTTCGAAATTTACTAAAGAACCTTGTGAAAATGAAACCCATAATGAGGATTTTAGAGTTGAACAACTTGTCTCTATTTCTCTTGCTTCTAACAATGCTTTGCAGCAATTTATGGCAGACCACGAAAGTGAGATCTTCATGGAAGAAAGAAATGAGATTGACGAGATTCTCCGTCGTCAACCTAAGATGCTTAAGCACAACTTGCATGTAGAAGACTTGGGTACCACATTGCCGCCTAAAAAAGATCCAGTCTTCGATCTAAAACCTCTCCCTAATGATCTTAAATATGCTTACATTGATGACAATAAGATATATCCTGTTATTATTAGCTCTAAACTTTCATGGAAGGAAGAAGAAAGGTTATTGGAGGTTTTGAAGAAACACCGAGGGGCTATGGGCTATACCCTGGATGATTTAAAAGGGATTTATCCTACTATATGTTAGCATGTTATCAATATAGAACCAGATGCAAAGCCAGTAGTAGAGCACCAATGGTGTCTGAATCCTAAGATCAAAGAAGTGGTAAGAAATGAGGTATTGGAACTCCTTGATGCTGGTATTCTTTACCCTATTGCTGATAGTGAATGGGTTAGTCCTGTTCATTGTGTTCCTAAGAAAGGAGGAATTACCGTTGTTCCTAATGATAATGACGAGCTTATTCCCCAAAGAATACTGGTAGGCTATATAATGTGCATTGATTTCAGGAAAGTTAACAAAGTTACTAATAAAGATCATTACCCACTTCCTTTTATCGATCAAATGTTAGAAAGGTTGTCTAAAAAGAACCATTTTTGTTTTCTTGATGGATATTCCAGTTTCTCTCAAATTGTTGTTAAACAATAAGATCAAGAAAAAACTACTTTTACATGCCCTTATGGAACCTATGCTTATAGATGTATGCCTTTTGGTTTATGTAATGCTCCTACTACTTTTCAAAGATGCATGCTATCTTTCATGGTTTTTGTGAGGAAATTGTGGAAGTGTTCATGGATGACTTCTCCGTCTATGGAACTTCTTTTGATAATTGTCTGCACAACCTTGATAAAGTTTTGCAGAGGTGTGAAGAAACTAATCTTGTTCTTAATTGGGAGAAATGCCACTTCATGGTTAATGAAGGGATTGTCCTTGGGCATAAGGTTTCTGAAAGAGGCATAGAAGTGGATATAGCTAAAGTTGAGGCAATTGAGAAAATGCCCTGCCTAAGAGACATCAAAGGTATTTGTAGTATCCTTGGTCATGCTGTTTTCTATAGAAGGTTTATTAAAGATTTCTCTAAGATATCAAAACCCCTCACTAATCTTCTTCAAAAAGATGTACCCTTTGTTTTTGATGATGATTGCAAGGAAGCTTTTGAAACTCTTAAGAAGGCTTTAACTAAGCTCCTATCGTTCAACCACCTGATTGGAGTTTACCCTTTGAAATAATGTGTGATGCTAGCGATTTTGCTGTAGGTGCTGTCCTTGGGCAACGAATAGACAAAAAGTTAAATGTTATTCATTATGCTAGTAAAACTCTTGACGCTGCTCAAAGGAATTATGCTAGTACTGAAAAAGAATTCCTGGCTGTCGTTTTTTCCTGTGATAAGTTTAGACCTTATATTGTAGACTCAAAAGTCACCATTCATACTGATCATGCTGCTATTAAGTATCTTATGATGAAGAAGGATGCTAAGCCTAGGCTTATTAGATGGGTGCTGCTTTTACAAGAGTTTGATCTACATATTGTAGATAGGAAAGGTGCTGAAAATCCTATCGCTGATAATTTATCTCGGTTGGAAAATATCTCTTTTGATCCTATGCCTATTAATGATAGTTTCCCGAATGAACAGTTGGCAGCAATAGGGGTAAGCTCGCGAGGGAGCCCTTGGTATGCTGACTATGCTAACTTTATTGTCTCCAAGTATTTGCCTCCAACTTTCATAGCTCAGCAAGAAGGAAGTTCTTTTACGATTTGAGGCGTTATTTTTGGGATGACCCGCATTTATATAAAGAAGGAGTGGATGGTATTATGCGAAGATGTGTTCCAGAATATGAACAAAAGGAGATATTGCGGAAATGTCATGGTAGTGCCTATGGAGGACATCATGCGAGAGATAGAACTGCGCAAAAGGTGCTACAATCAGGTTTCTACTGGCTTACCCTTTTTAAAGTTGCAAGAAAATTTGTTTTATCTTGTGATGAGTGTCAGCGTGTTGGTAATATTTCTAGACGCAATGAAATGCCTATGAACTACTCTCTAGTTATTGAACCCTTTGATTATTGGGGATTTGACTTTATGAGTCCTTTTCCTCCCTCAAAAGGTTATACTCCTATTCTTGTTTCCGTTTATTATGTTACTAAGTGGGTAGAAGCCATACCTACGAAGACTGCTGACGGGGAGACCTCTCCAAAAATGCTTAAGGATGTTATCATTCCTAGGTTTGGAGTGCCTAGGTATCTCATGACTGATGGAGGTTCTCATTTCATTCATGGTGGTTTTAGAAAGACCCTTGCTAAATATGATGTTAATCATAGAATCGCCTCAGCTTATCACCCCCAAACTAGTGGGCAAGTAGAGTTATCAAATAGAGAAATTAAATCTATCTTGCAAAAGACTGTTAATAGATCTAGAAAAAACTGGGCTAAAAAGTTGAGCGATGCTTTATGGGCTTATAGGACTGCCTATAAAAACCCTATGGGGATGTCTCCTTATAAAATGGTTTATGGGAAAGCTTGTCACCTACCTTTAGAATTAGAACACAAAGCTTATTGGGCAGTTAAAGAACTCAATAGAGATTGTAAGCTTGCTGGTGAAAAAAGATTATTTGACTTAAGTTCTTTAGATGAATGGAGGAGTGAAGCATATGAGAATGCTAGGCTCTTTAAGGAAAAAGTTAAAAGATGGCATGACAAGCGAATACTTAAGAGAGAATTTCATGTTGGTGAGAAAGTTCTATTGTATAGGTCTCGTCTCAGATTTTTTGCAAGAAAACTAGTGTCAAAAAGGGAAGGACCTTTCATTATTGAAGAAGTGTACCATTCGGGAGCAATAAAAATTTCTTCTTTAAAAGATAATACTACACAAGTAGTGAATGGGCAGCGACTCAAGCACTATATTGCTGGAGATTCTTACAATGAAGATGTAGATGCTTTTCAAGTTATAACTCCGGAAAAAATTATCAAAGACCAAATTCAGAGACCTGCAGGGTCCGTTTTCAAATAGGTAACAGTTCTGGTAAGAAAAGTTCCACGAAAGATCTGTCCAATTATATTTTTGCAGTTTTTATCCAACAAGGAAAGTTACGAGGCGAAAGAGAGACGGAAACGGAGCCAGGGTGGCTCACACTACCCCCTGGCGCGGGCCCACCCCTGGCCGTGCCAACAGGTGGTGTGGCCACCTCGGACTCCGTCTCCGACCCGTTTTCTCCCAGTACCTTCCTTTTGTTGTGAAACTTCGTAACATATAATCCCCCGAGGTTCATATATCGTGTTCTCTTCGTGTTTTTGTTTCGATCTATTTCTGCCAGGAACTATTCTTGAATGTTTAGAAGCACAATGGTGTCCGCCAAGGATAAAG
Organism: Avena sativa; assembly: GCA_916181665.1. Taxonomy (NCBI): domain Eukaryota; kingdom Viridiplantae; phylum Streptophyta; class Magnoliopsida; order Poales; family Poaceae; genus Avena; species Avena sativa. Next base: position 31,428,874 of record OV702291.1, read on the forward strand.
GAAAGGAGCCTATGGAGGAAGATCTCCAAGACCCCAGGCAGGAGAAGGAGATCAAGAGTGAAGGTGAAGAGGAGACAAAGCAAGGCCAACCTCCTCACACCAGCACTACCATTGCAAGCATTGGAGTGTTGGCAAGATCTTTCAGGGTCAGGAGGACTGCACGGATGTCAACTGGAGGAAAAACTCCGCGTCACTGTTTAGCTCCCTGATGGCTCTGTGTATGGCGCCAGAAAAATGCTGGAGCGGTGTTGATGTAGAGCTCGTTGGGAACCCCAAGAGGAAGGTATGATGAGCACAGCAGCAAGTTTCCCTCATCCAAGGTTTAATCGAACCAGTAGGAGCAAGGAAACACCCTAAAGGTGTTACTAGCTGAGCTTTGGCAGGGCGCACTACCGGTGCTAGTAGCAACGTGGAGACCTAGACAACACAACCACAGAACTTTGTCCCCAACTTGCGATGAGGTTGTCAATCTCACCGTGTTTTGCGGAAAACAAAGGATTAAACGTATCGAATGGAAAGAAGTAATAGTTTGTAGAAAGTAAACACAAAGCAGTAAACAGTTTATAGATTGAATGTAAAGAAAAGGACCGGGATCCATAGTTCACTAGAGGTGGCTCTCCTTAAGATAGATAACATGTTGTGTGAACAAATTACAATGGGGCAATTGACAAACATCAAGAAAGCATACAAGCATATACTAATCATCTTGACTCCTTTGAGCCTTGATTGGGCATTACAACATTATACATAGACCGCCATCCAACTGCATGTATGACTAATAATCCACCTTCAGGTTATCATCCGAACCCCCTCTAGTATTAAGTTGCAAGCAATAGATTATTGCTTTACAAACTGCGTGTAAAGTAAATAATACGATTGTTCTATGAACAAAGGATTGTTGCTTTCTCCCTAGTAGCAACAGCACATCTAGTACCTTAGAGATTTCTGTTACTTCCCCAGATTACCAGAGGCATGAACCCACTATCAAGCATAAATACTAACTGTTGGAGTTGCTAGCATCTACTTGGCCAAGATAGCTACTAACAACGGAAAGCATGGAAGATCACAAATAACAAAGACATGATAGAATCAATAATCAATCTGAAATAGCATCTCAATATCCATCGGATCCCCGCAAACACAACATGCAGAATTACAAATAGATGATCTTGATCGTGAACGGAGCTCACAAGATCTAGACATGAAAGCACAAAGGAGGAGAACCAGCCATCTAGCTACTACATGGATCCGTAGTCCAAGGATGAACTACTCACGCATCACACCGGAGGCTTGCATGATGATGAAGAAGGCCTCCACGGTGAATTCCCCTCTCCGGTAGGGTGCCAGGAAGAGCTTCAGATCCCTCCCGATCTAGGGATGGAGATGACGGCGGCTACAGACTCTTTCGTGGATTTTTGATTGGGTCCTTAGGGTTTTCGTCCTGAGGGCATCTTATAGGCGGAAGGGGAGGCCGAAGGGGTGCTAGGGGCCACCACACCACCCCCTGGCGCGGGCCCAGCCTGGCCGCACGGCCAGGTGGTGTGGCCGGCCTCTGGCCCCTCTCCATCTCATATTATGGCATCCGATGACTTTCGGAAAAATAGGCACTTTGGCTTTTGTCCCGTCCAATTCCGAGAATATTCATTTTCTGACTTTCCTGGAACCAAAAACAGCAGAAAATAGGCAGCTGGCACTGTGGCTCTTGTTAATAGGTTAGTCCAAGAAATCATATGAAAAGTACTCCAAAGTGTGGACAAAACACAAGAAAGTGGATAAAACCAAGCATGGAACATCAAAAATTATAGATACATTTGCAATGTATCAACAACCCCAAGCTTAACTCCTGCTCGTCCTCGAGTAGGTAAGTGATAAAAAGAAAGAATAATTTTTGAGGTGACATGCACCATCAAAGACTTGATAAAAGTATTTGCAGAACATTCAAAGCTGGGATCATAGTACTTCAATCATAACATGAAAGATAAAGTTCTAGCAATAAGCAAAGAAACTATGATGCAACATGAAAAGGCACAAACAAAAGATTCATGAATAACAATGCTTTGCAAGACGTTTGTTTGTTTCACATAAAGAAAACATAGCATAATAGTATTCAGCTTGTCCCTCAATATAGTAGCAAATATAAATGCATAGGACACCTTCAAAGTTCATAAGAGTGACTAGATACAATAGTTTAAAACAAGCAATATCAAGTTATGCATCAATCAACTAGTCTTGGGACAATGCACATAGAACTAAGAATGGCCACTATGCTCTCAAAGTAGGTGCATAAAGGTAGAAGATGGAGACTCAATATAATGGTGCATAACGAAAGGCCTTTTTATAAAAGGAAGTAGGGATTCAAGTCTCATAAAGAGCTTCCAAAAATTATGGTACTTGTAGCTTTCAGCTCTCATTGCCCCTATCATAGGCATCTTGAAGTGATTAAGGTTAAAGTGAACAAACTATGGTGTACATGCTTGACGAAGTATAAGTGAGAAATCTCATGTCCCTTGTATACGAGGGCCGCTCCTCATGCTACTCAAGTTTAGTCACCGGTAAGTTCTTGTCATTGTAAGTATATCTATATCATAGAGAACCGCCAACAGGGTACCCCTTGCCCGATGATACGGAAGAATCCCCATATCAAAATGACAAGGCAAGCAGACAACGAGTATCTCAGCAATCTTCTTATTTACCATGGGAATATGGTGCTTTTTTCTCTCTTTCCTCTTTTCATAATCTCATTTTTTTCTCTTTTCTCTTTTTTTCTCAATACAGGACTCTTTTTTATAAGAAGAATGCTTCATAGACAGCTCATTATGGTTACGCTGCAGGTTTCCACCGTGTCAGCATGGATTAGACCAGCGGCCCATGCGTTTCTCTAACACATATACATAACTCCATGGACTTACAAGCTCCCCTTTCATTTCACACCGACGACATCCATATACAAAAGAGCATGATATCAACTAGGTACAAGTACCAAGTGCAATGTTGAAAGCGTTCCCCATGAAAGCATGGTTCTGCTAATTCCCAACAAATAAGGGCAAGCATATACAACATAGACGACACAATGGTTCAAGTTTATTAAGGGCAAGAAAAGTAAAGTGTGCCATCAAGTTCGTGAGAGCTTTAATCAATAGTTTTCTCATAACAAGTTTAATTTGGAAGGTAAACAAAAGCATGAATATACTTGGAATAGCATAATCTAGTAGGTAGGTATGGTGGACTCTTTGGAATAACTTGGTTTAGGGAGTTGGATGCATGAGTGGAACTCATACTTGGTTGTGGAGGCTAGCAAAAGACAGGGAGCGACAAACTAAGAGAGCAATAATGGCCATAATCATGCAGAGCGACAAAACATCATTGATCAAAGCATAAAGTAATACTACAAGTTGAAAACTAAAGGATCATAAAGGCTATGGTGACTTGAGATAGTCATAACATGGTGTGAGCATGCGCCAAGTCAACCCAAATAAAGCATCAAAGGAGAATACCACTATACTATGCTTTAATGTGCTAAAACAATGCATGATTCATCCAAGGCACATTAAGCAATCTCAATTGTTTATAACAAGTCATGCTACAGCAAAGAATACTAAGCATAAAGCCAAAACAATATCAAGCATGGCATGACAAAGCATAGGCCACAGTCAAAAACGAGCTCTTTTTACCACATAAGCATGAACTTTCCTACTCTTTTCCAAACCAAACCAAACTATTTGCAAACCAATGTATGAAAGAGGGGGTCCAACCAATTTATTCAGCAAACTAAGCAAACGAAAAACCAAAACGAAAACGAAAAAGAAGACGCTCCAAGAACAACACAACTGTGCATGAAACAATAAAAATGAAGCGTTTGGAAGAAACCTGAGATTTTTATTGATGGAGAAGGGGATGCCTTGGGCATCCCCATGGTTTGACGCTTGTACTTCTTTGATATTTCTTGGGGTGACATGTGTGGCATTCCCAAGCTTGAGCTTTAGTCCATCCTTCATCTCATTACTCATTCCTTCCATACACTTGAAATTTTTCCTTCATACAAAACTTCACACAATCTTTATTAGCAACATTAGTGCACTCAAAATAAAAGGTATTAAGGTTCAGTTCCAACACCAAATAAACTTCCATTAGAACACTAGCTACTGAAGCACTTCCCTCAAAAAGCTGAATTCCCCAAAATAACTCAAAAAGGAACCAACAAGAAGCAAATGCAGAAAATGGCAGAAATCTGTCAAAACAGACCAGCAGGTAAAGACGGATTTTTTCGAAGACCTTCTGTTGATCAAATCAAAAAGTGTTGAACTAACGAAAGTTAGATAACAACCTGGGGCAGAAGCAAAGAAATTCACGCCTCAAAAAAACGTTCAGAGATTTTACACGAATTTTTACGGTGAAGCACATAAATCTGTTTTGGGACAGCAACTTTCCCAATCATTACTTCTCTCTCATTAGAGGTTACTCTTGGCACAAAAAGCAAACAAAAAGGATAAGGAGAGGTTATTACAGAGGTAATAACTTCCAAGACTCATCTAAAAATTTTGGGTTATCTCCCAATAAGTACTTTTCTTTAACGCCTTTAAGTTAGGCATAAGAAGCAAGAAAGAATCAAGTGTTCTCAAATGAAGAAGCATTAAGACCAAATTTCTTGCCGTTACCTCTCTTACTTTTATTCTTAAAATATGATTGTTTGGTGGAGAAGAAAGGTGCATGGTCCCTTTTCCCACATCTATTATTGCTCCAAGGAGTTCTAATAGGGACCTTCCAAGTGTAATTTCTCCTTTTCCTGCACATTCAATAACAAGATAATCAGTAGAAATCATTTTCCCAAGGATCTTTGTAAACACTCCTTCAGCTATTCCAAGAGGTAATATGGTAGCATTATTATCAAGAGATATATCTTTTCCTCCTTCAGTAAGCCCCCAAGTATTTAGAGATTCATAAATATCTTTGGGCATAAGACAAAATTCAGACATGATATCACAGCAAGCTTGAAAAGTTTCAGTGTTTATCTCAATCTTTACTGTAGGGAGCCACTTTGATGGTTCAGAATTTATTGGAACATAATTGTGATGCTCCCTGAGCGTATTATAGCAATCTTTTAAGCTAGTAGTGCTAGTCTCAAGAGTGTTCAATCTAGCAAATATTCTTGCGAAGGAAATATCAGTTTGGCTAGGTAAGTTGTAAGTAAGGATCAATTTCTTTATAGCATTTATAGCATAATCCTCATTACATTGGAGGAAATCTCCTCCCACAATAGCAACTAAAGCATATCTATAGCAAAGAGCAATTCCAAGGTAAAAACTGCTAAGGAACAAGCTTTGAGTCATTTTAGGCTCAGTTTTTTCATGTAGATCAGAGATTCTAGACCAAGCTTCCTTAAAACTTTCCTCAATTCCTTGTTTAAAAGTGAAAATCATTTCCTCGGGTGACATAGTGACTAGAGCAAGGCTAGACATAGTGGCAACTTAAGAAAGGAACTAATTTTTTTGTGTTTTTGAAATAAGAAAGCAAACTAGTAAAACTATTTTTTTGTGTTTTTGAAAAAGAATCAAGCAAACAAAACAAAAATAACAAAGTAAAGAGATTGGTTATGAGGGACTCCCCTTGTGAAGATGTCCTTGACTCCCCAGCAACGGCGCCAGAAAAATGCTTGATGGCTCTGTGTATGGCGCCAGAAAAATGCTGGAGCGGTGTTGATGTAGAGCTCGTTGGGAACCCCAAGAGGAAGGTATGATGAGCACATCAGCAAGTTTCCCTCAGTATGAAACCAAGGTTTAATCAAACTAGTAGGAGCAAGGAAATACCCCAAAGGTGTTACTAGCTGAGCTTTGGCAGGGCGCACTACCGGTGCTAGTAGCAACGTGGAGACCTGCACAACACAACCACGAAACTTTGTCCCCAACTTGCGATGAGGTTGTCAATCTCACCGTGTTTTGCGGAAAACAAAGGATTAAACGTATCGAATGGAAAGAAGTAATAGTTTGTAGTAAGTAAACACAAAGAAGTAAACAATTTATAGATTGAATGTAAAGAAAAGGACCGAGATCCATAGTTCACTAGATGTGGCTCTCCTTAAGAAAGATAACATGCTGGGTGAACAAATTACAGCGGGGCAATTGACAAACACCGAGAAAGCAATACATGCATATACTAATCATCTTGACTCCTTTGAGACTTGATTGGGCATTACAACATTATACATAGACCGCCATCCAACTGCATCTATGACTAATAATCCACCTTCAGGTTATCATCCGAACCCCCTCTAGTATTAAGTTGCAAGCAAAAGATTATTGCTTTACAAACTGCGTGTAAAGTAAACAATACGATTGTTCTATAAACAAATGATTGTTGTTTTCTCCCTAGTAGCAACAGCACATCTAGTACCTTAGAGATTTCTGTCACTTCCCTGATTACCAGAGGCATGAACCCACTACCGAGCATAAATACTAACTCTTGGAGTTGCTAGCATCTACTTGGCCAAGATAGCTACTAACAACGGAAAGCATGGAAGATCACAAATAACAAAGACATGATAGAATCAATAATCAATCTGAAATAGCATCTCAATATCCATCGGATCCCCGCAAACACAACATGCAGAATTACAAATAGATGATCTTGATCATGAACGGAGCTCACAAGATCTAGGCATGAAAGCACAAAGGAGGAGAACCAGCCACCTAGCTACTACATGGATCCGTAGTCCAATGATGAACTACTGACGCATCACACCAGAGGCTTGCATGGTGATGAAGAAGGCCTCCAGGGTGAATTCCCCTCTCCAGCAGGGTGCTGGGAAGAGCTTCAGATCCCTCCTGATCTAGGGATGGAGATGACGGTGGCTACAAATTCTTTCGTAGATTTTTGATCGGGTCCTTAGGGTTTTCGTCCCGAGGGCATCTTATAGGCGGAAGGGGAGGCCGAGGGGGTGCCAGGGGCCACCACACCACCCCCTAGCGCGGGCCTAGCCTGGCCGCGCGGCCAGGTGGTGTGGCCGGCCTCTGGCCCCTATCCGTCTCGTATTCTGACATCCGGTGACTTCCCAAAAAATAGGCACTTTGGCCTTTGTCCCGTCCAATTCCGAGAATATTCATTTTCTGACTTTCCTGGAACCAAAAATAGCAGAAAACAGGCAGCTGGCACTGTGGCTCTTGTTAATAGGTTAGTCCAAGAAATCATATGAAAATTACTCCAAAGTATGGACAAAACACAAGAAAGTGGATAAAACCAAGCATGGAACATCAAAAATTATAGATACATTTGCAATGCATCACTCCACGGTCACTTCCTCCATGCACCAAGAATCCTTTCCATATCCTTATCCATAAGCATCAACACCAGAATATGCCCAAGGAGAAATTACCCTCCAATTGGGACTTGCCTCGTTCTAGCCATGGAGGGAAAGAAGACTTCAAGGAGGAAGAGTGGGAAAAGAATCGCAAGAGCTGGGATCCACAATCTGACATGATCATGCACCGCATCAAGCACAACTCAGAGGACATTCGTACTCTCACCTTTGAGATTGAGGACTTGGGGAAACTGATCAAAGAGCTCATCGAGAGGATACCACCACCACCGAAGGAATAATTCGTCATCAGGTTTGGCATCCCCTTGGTTTGTTCCAAGCTTGGGGGAGTGCCACGGTATTACATCACTATCTTCTATCTTTTTACCTTTTTAGTAGAGTCATATCATGAATAGAGAAGTTATCATGTAGGATGGTTTGCATTATGGAAGTGTCCCCTCTCTCGTTAGATATGTATCCCTTGGTGTGAGTTACCATTATGGATTATTAATGAGAAGTTCTATCATTTACTCTTTTGCATATCTTATATTAGTTTTCAATTCATGGTTATATGATTGATCTTGTTGTTAGTATAGGTATCACTTTGGGATCATTGAGTTAATTTAGTTGGTTTTGGAAATCCTGGCTCGGTCAGTAGCAACATTATTTTTGAGAATTGAATGAAAAAGATAAAAGTACCCTTAAAGAAATATAATTTCATCATCTTTCTTTCTTGATTTTCTCATAAGTTTAGTATTCTCTAGTTAAGATCTTTTGTGCTTTCAAGGAAGATTGCATGTTTGTTTTTATCACTTTTATGTTTGTTTGTTTCCTTCAACTCTTATACTTGTTACCCAGCCTTGCTAGCCAAAAACCTGTACTGAGAGGGAATTCTTCTCGTGCATCCATTCCTTAAACCAAAACCTATGCCATTTGTGTCCACCATACCTACCTATTAGCACTATTGCTATTCCAAGTAAATTCTTGTTTTTATCTACCTTCCAAATTAAACTTGTTATGTGAAAATTAGTGATTAAAGCTCTCACGAACTTGATGGCACACTTTACTTTCTTGCATTTAATAAACTTGAACCATTGTGCCCATCTATGTTGTGTATATGCTTGCGCTTTGTAAGTTGTGAATTAGCAAAACCATGCTGTCATGGGGAACGCTTTCAACATTGAACTGGTACTTTCTACCTAGTTGATATTATGCTCTTTTGTCTATGGATGTCATCGGTGTGAAATGAAAGGGGAGCTTGTAAGTCCATGGAGTTATGCATGTGTGCTAGAGAAACGCCTGGGCCGCTGGTCTAATCCATGCTGTCATGGTGGAAACCTGCAGCGTAACCATAACAAGCATCTATGAAGCATTCTTTTTATAAAAAAAGAGATAGAGATTGAGAAAAGGAGAAAAGGAAAAAAGAGATGAGAAAAGAGGAAAGAGAGTAAAAAAAGCACCATATTCCCATGGTAAATAAGAAGATTGCTGAGATGCTCGTTGTCTGCTTGCCTTGTCATTTTGATATGGGGATTCTTCCGTATCATCGGGCAAGAGGTACCCCGTTGGTGGTTCTCCATGATACACATGTGCTTACTATGACAAGAACTTACCGGTGACTAAACTTGAGTAGCATGAGGAGCGGCCCTTGTATTCAAGGGACATGAGATTCTCAATTTACAACTTGTCAAGCATATACTCGTACTTGATCACTTTAACCTTAATCACCTAAAGATGCCTATGATAGGGGCAATGAGAGTTGAAAGCTAATAAGTATCATAATTTTTGGGAGCTCTTTATGAAACTTGAAATCCCTGCTTCCCTCTGTGAAGGGCCTTTCTTTTACTTTTTAGTTGAGTCAGTAAACCTATTCCCTTCTATCTCAGCAAGTATTTTGAGTTGTTGTGTTTCATTCATTCATATGATAATTTATTCAATCATGTTTCTTATGTTCCTTGTTTTGCACATTGCTCTTATCTTGGTGATTACTACTTTGAAAGCTATCATTGAAAATCAGTTATTTGTGAACTCCAGCAAATTGTCAACTATTCTTCGACCAAGAGCTACGTTTGCCATTACCAATTATGATTCACTTTATGTATCTTTATTGTGTTTCCTTTACTTATTGCAAGTTAAGTTATATAATAGTGAGTTGTATTCTATTATGATCTATGTATTGATGAATGTGATGCTTCTTGTCTGTATTCCTTTATCGACTCTTCACTCCATAAACCTGAGGCCATGTTTATTGAGCTCAGTTTTGCTTGGGGACAAGCGAAGTCTAAGCTTGGGGGGAGTTGATACGTCCATTTTGCATCACTATTCTATATCATAATTTACAGATATATTTCATATTAAGAGATGATACTTATATTATTTCATCTGTTTTTGCATGGTTGATGACTTTTGGAGCATGGACCGCTACAGTCAGGATTCTGATGGAAAAGGTGTTGTTTGGAGGCAAAATTCGCGAAGATCAGAAAATCCGGGAAAATATATGGAAAATCCTATTTTTCCAGAAGACGAAGACTGCGAGAAGGATGAGTGGAGATGGGCCACATGGGGCCCACACCACTCCCTGGCGCGGGCCAGCCTAGGCCGCGCCACCAGGTGGTGTGGCCGCCCTGGCCCATCTCCAGCGCTCCCCTCTGGCGTATATTATCTCCATGGAACCCTAATACCTGGAGAGCGACCACAGAAATATTTCGCCGCCTCTGCGGGGCGGAAAACACCGAGAGAGAAAGATCTCTCCGGTAGACAGATTTCTGCCAGGGGAATTCCTTCCCGAAGAGGGGAGATCGTCGCCATCAACACCACCATCAAGCTGGACTTCATCGGGATCATCATCATCATCATCACCACCATCATCACCACTAGCACCATCATCAACATCTCCATATTGTTGTAACAATTGGTTGAATCTTGCATAGTTCTTAGGGGAAACTTTCCCGGTGTTGATTACTCCTTGTAGTTGATGCTATTGAGTGAATTATTGAATTATCATTTATGTTCTGATTGTTATACATCATTATTCCATCTCTGATCATGATCCATATGATGTCTTATGAGTAGTTCGTTTTGTTCTTGAGGACATGGGAGAAGTCATGTTGTTAGTAGTGGAATTGTGTTGAGAAAGATTCAATAGTTTGATATTTAAGTTGTGGTGTACTTCTTCTAGTGGTGTCATGTGAACATCGACTACATGACATTTCACCTATATGGGCCTATGGGAATGCATTGTGTATTTGGCTACTAATCGTAGGGGTTGCTGGAGTGACAGAAACCTAAACCCCCGTTAGGAAACCATTGGACAAGGGATGCCAGGGTCTTAGAGTTGAAAGTTGTGGTTAGGTTTCTACCTTAATTACTTTCTTGTACTTACGAATGTTTGCAAGGGGTATAATCACAAGTATGTATTAGTCCTAGGAAGGTCGGTACATTAGCACAGGTTCACCCACACAACACTTAGCAAACTAAAGAAGATTAATCAACTATATGAAGCGAAAACACTTGACAGAATTCCCGTGTGTCCTCGAGAACGTTTGGTCATCTTAAGTAATACAACCGGATTGTCCTTTGCTGAATAAAGGATTGGGCCACTTGCTGCATTTGTTCTTATTGTCATTTATTTACTCGTACTTTATTTACTTGCATTATCAAAAAACCCTAAAAATCTGTTTGCTAAGTATTTGCAGAGAATTCCTGATGCATCCTAGCCAGCACCTTCTGCTCCTCGTTGGGTTCGACACTCTTACTTATCGAAAATATTGCGATACACCCCCTATACTTGTGGGTCAACAGTGTGCCCTTTTGGAACCGGTTTGCAATGCCAAGTTGGGTTAGGCGCAATTGGTACGGATATGCCGATCGCCGCCATAACCCTTAAGTTCATAACTTGCACCTTTACCTCACAAGTTGTGCTCTCCCTGATATCATCCACTGGGTAGCGTTTAGGAGGAGCCATCGTCAATGCATCATCATCAACATCCTGAAGCTGCGTGGAAGCGACGCTGCTTTTCTTACTCGGTAGGGCGCCGATACCATCGAATGCAGCTTCTACCATGTGTCGCTGAGATTGGCCACTAATACCTTGCTGGATAAGTCTATAGAGTTGATCCTGGTGCCGCTTTAATGCTTCTTCTACATTACACAGCCGGTCTGCAGCAGCCACTTTCTCAGCTGCCTCCCTTTCCTTTCTCCTCTGATGGCTTTTATCGGGATATCTCTTCATTTCCACGGGGAAGGTAATATTCCACGACTTGGAGCCTGGTGTGCCTCGTGCTCGTACTTTGTGTTCATGATTTTTAAGGGCGCGTGTGAGCTCGTTGTTCTCTCTATCAGGAACGAACCATCCCGCTGCAACATCATCTACTGCATTTCTAATATCATCGATGGGTAGTAGGGGATGATCTTCGCGTTTCTGATTATATATTGCCCTCCCTTATTCGTCCAACGTGCCCCCATGGCCGTAAAACCAGTTTCTCGCCCGTGGTGTCCATGTTGTGGGCTCTAGTCTGATCCCGGCAGCAATGTACTTGACCTCAAGTGCATCCCACTTATGCATGCAACCGGCGTAGCGAGCAAGCCCCATATTATGATGGTACACTTTCTTAGCAGCGTTCTCCATATTTATTCTAGACCTTTCCAAAGCTTTCTCCGATGTCTTGTACTTCACAAAATCAGCCCACGATGTCTTAACTTAGCATAGCCACCTTGACTGAAATCCGGAGTCTTCTCTAACTTGACAAAGTTATTGTACAGTTTCTTCTTCCAGTTCTTGAATGCATCGGCCATCTTGATGAGAGAAAACTTCTTAACTCTTTGCACAAGCCCCTTTTTTGCTCTCTCCTCCTCATCTGGATTCACATCTGGCCTAGGCAGGAGGAAATTAATCATGATCTTGTCAAAAAGTTTATCTTTGGCGATGTCGCCGACATATGGGACTCCACCGCCGCTTGGCCGATTCCATTCTTGAACGGTGATCGGGATGTAGTCCCTCACAAGAACTCCGCATTGCTTGACAATTTTGTTTGCGACATCGTCGGGAGCTTGCGGTTTGCCATCTACACCGACCACTTCGATCCTATACCTCACACTGTCATCCAACTTTTTTGTTGGGCCTCGTTTCGTTTTTACGGAAGAAGTTCTCGATCCAGAGGGCTAAAAGAAGAAAGAGTGTTAATATATGCATGTATATATATAGACAGTAGCATTTTAATTACAAAAATACATATATACACCTTGCCAGAGTTTGCGAGATTTAAGGTTCCGCCAGAGCCGTCGCCTTCTCCCTCGTCGGCTTCTCCCCCATCCTAGGCTTCGCCTTCTACCTCACCGAATCGGTCTTCTCGATTGAGAGACTCATTTCCCTCACCGGATTCGTTCAGAAACTTCTTGGTGACATCGACATTGATAAATTCATTTTCGCAGATCATTTCATGGAGGATGTTTTCCTGATGTTCTGGATTCATAGTATCTTGGTGTGTTGGATCCATAGTATCTGCAAATTAAGATTTGCAAGTTACTATAATGCAAATAATACAAAACACTATGCACTTATTTTCTAAATGGGTTCGGAATGCCCTAGGTGGCAAATAATTCTAATTTAAAAAGAATTAGTTATGATTTTTCCCAATTTTATTCCATTTTAAATCATTTTTAAATAAATAAACATTTTTGGAATTATTAAAATTATTTTCCATCTGGCCCCACATGTCAGACTTTTATTAATTTCGGAAAACATTTCCAAAAAGAATAAAAACCTGACTTGCTGGACCCACCTGACAGCATTTTCAATTAATAAAACAATTACAGAAAAGATTTAACTAAAAGAAAAAAAGAGAAATGACGTCAGCCTGATGTCGTGATGACGTCATCGACGCCATTGCTCCCAGGTCGAGCACGGATCCATCGATCTCGTGCGCGCTTGGACACGCGGGTGGGCGCGTTGGACGCGTCTCGTCGTGGGGAACCAGAAAGTGGCGGCGCTGGTTGCAAGAGGTCGCCGGAGCAACGACACCGACGAGGTTTGGCGGCGGCGCTCGGTGGTCATCGTCGGCAGCATGAAGCAGAGCACAAGGGAGAGGAAGGAGAGGTGCATGGGCACCGGAATCTCACCGAGGTTGCGATGGAGGGGTCGGGGAAGCAAGGGGAGGCCGGACGGAGGCGAATCGACGGCGTCTCGATTCCGGCTCGGGAAGGTGACGACTTCGGGCTCGATTCCGGCCAGAGGAGAGCATCTCGATTCCGGTCGTCGACGGTGGTGGCGTGGCGGCGGCGGGTGTCGATAGCGTGAAGCGGCTCTAGATCTGGGCAGCCTGACGACGTGATTTTACTCCACTGCAAATTTTCCTTAGCCGCGCGTTGATGTGCTCTGTGATTTGGGGGAGTTGGAAAGGAAGAAGGACCGGCGCTGTACACTGTACAGGTTATTGGTCCCAGTTCTACGCATCAACAGGGACCTTTGATGCATTGGGCCCGGTTGATGGGATGAACCGGGACCAATGGCCTGGGGTGGAGCGTTCCTGGGGCCGCCACGTGCATGCGCGCACCCAGGCCCATTGGTCCCGGTTGATCGCATCAACCGGGACCTTTGATGCATCGGTCCCGGTTGATGGGATGAACCAGGACCAATGGCCCTGGGGTGGAGCGTTTCTGGGGCCGCCACGTGTGCACGCACACCCAGGGTCATTGGTCTTCCCGCCACGTGTGCATCAACAGGGACCTTTCAGCTTTTTGGCAAACTTTTGGTATTCCCGCCCTTTTCAAATTTCTTTTCTTCTTTAATTAATAAGATGTTTCAATTTAAAATGATTATTTATTTGGAATTTCAAAAAACTTTTAACAGTAAAAGTGCTTCAATTTAAATAACTAATCAAAAACCATTTTCTGTTTTCAAATATTTTTATTTTAACTATAAAATTTTACTATTTTCAATTAAAATTGCATTAACAAATATTTATTTCATAATTTTGAATTTGAAAAAACTTTCAACAAGAAAGTGCATCTATTTAAAAAACTAATCCGAAATCATTTTCTGTTTTCAAAAATAATTATTCTAACTATACAAACTATTAACTAAGAAGCCGGGTTAGGAATCTTCATTCCCGCTGTTTTGAATATGGTTTCAATTGGGCATAACAAATTCAAAAACGATCCAAACAATGTGTAACCTTCGCGAGGTGTCATATTATATGATATAGTTGCAAGTAAAAATACTAAACTTGGCAAATTGCAAACATCACAAAAAAACCTTCACAAAATGATCAATCATGTTGGAGGTTTCATGGCATTTAGGTCAAACCACCAATGTTATGGCTAGAATCAGGGCATAGTTTATGATAATGTGCCCATATTGTGCACACATGTCCATCTTGGGATGGCTTATGATGTTGCAGGAGGAAGTTTTCCTTTTCGACACATGAAAAAGCCAATTTCCATTTTTGAGGTGCCGAAATCGGGGTGTTTTGTGAAGCAACCACCAAATTAAAGTTTGGCATTGGTACCAACCCATTTTTCAAAAATACTAGACCACCTTAGATGGATAATTTCCCAACCAGTGTATCTGGAACCTTTCTGTCCATCCCTCATGAAAAAGACAAATTCATGCCGAATCGGTAGGAGGTTGCCCAAATTTGAACTACAAGTACATGATATAATGCATGTGAATTTTTGTAAAAATCATTTATAGGTTCACAACATGCTATTTCATTAGAGATCCACTTCAAGTTCAGCGAGGCTCAGCCCCGGGCTAAGAAGCTTCATGCCCGCCATTTTGAATATAGTTTGAAACGGGCATAAGAAATTCAAAAATGATCCAAACAATGTGAAACCTTCGCATGGTGTCATATTATGTGTCATAGTTGCAAGGAAAAATATTGAACTTGGAAAATTGCAAACATCATAAAAAATCCTTCACAAAATGACCTATCATGTTCGAGGTTTCATGGCATTTAGGTCAAACCACCAATGTTATGGCTAGAATCAGGGCATAGTTTGTGATAATGTGCCCATATTGTGCACACATGTGCATCTTGGGATGGCTTACGATGTTGCAGGAGGAAGTTTTCCTTTTCGACGCATGAAGAAGCCAATTTCTATTTTTGAGGTGCCGAAATCGGGGTGTTCTGTGAAGCAACCACCAAATTAAAGTTTGGCATTGGTACCAAGCCATTTTTCAAAAATACTAGACCACCTTAGATGGACAATTTCCCAACCGGTGTATCTGGAACCTTTCCGTCCATCCCTCATGAAAAAGACAAATTCCTGCTGAATCGGTAGGAGGTTGCCTAGATTTGAACTACAAGTACATGATATAATGCTTGTGATTTTTTTAAATCAATTATAGGTTCACAACATGATATTTCATCAGAGATCCACTTCAAGTTCAGCGAGGCTCAGCCCCGGGCTAAGAAGCTTCATGCCCGCCATTTTGAATATAGTTTGAAACGGGCATAAGAAATTCAAAAATGATCCAAACAATGTGAAACCTTCACGTGGTGTCATATTATGTGTCATAGTTGCAAGGAAAAATATTGAACTTGAAAAATTGCAAACATCATAAAAAATCCTTCACAAAATGACCTATCATGTTCGAGGTTTCATGGCATTTAGGTCAAACCACCAATGTTATGGCTAGAATAAGGGCATAGTTTGTGATAATGTGCCCATATTGTGCACACATGTGCATCTTGGGATGGCTTACGATGTTGTAGAAGGAAGTTTTTCTTTTCGACGCACGAAAAAGCCAATTTCCATTTTTGAGGTGCCGAAATCGGGGTGTTCTATGAACCAACCACCAAATTAAAGTTTGGCATTGGTACCAACCCATTTTTCAAAAAATACTAGACCACCTTAGATGGACAATTTCCCAACCGGTGTATCTGGAACCTTTCCGTCCATCCCTCATGAAAAAGACAAATTCCTGCCGAATCGGTAGGAGGTTGCCCAGATTTGAACTACAAGTACATGATATAATGCTTGTGAATTTTTTAAAAAATCATTTATAGGTTCACTACATGCAATTTCATCAGAGATCCACTTCAAGTTCAGCGAGACTCAACCCGGGCTAAGAAGCCTCATGCCCGCCATTTTGAATATAGTTTGAAACGGGCATAAGAAATTCAAAAATAATCCAAACAATGTGAAACCTTCACGTGGTGTCATATTATGTGTCATAGTTGCAAGGGAAAATATTGAACTTGAAAAATTGCAAATATCATAAAAAATCCTCACAAAATGACCTATCATGTTCGAGGTTTCCTGGCATTTATGTCAAACCACCAATGTTATGGCTAGAATCAGGGCATAGTTTGTGATAATGTGCCCATATTGTGCACACATGTGCATCTTGGGATGGCTTACGATGTTGCAGGAGGAAGTTTTCCTTTTCGACGCACGAAAAAGCCAATTTCCATTTTTGAGGTGCCGAAATCAGGGTGTTCTGTGAAGTAACCACCAAATTAAAGTTTGGCATTGGTACCAACCCATTTTTCAAAAATACTAGACCACCTTAGATGGACAATTTCCCAACCAGTGTATCTGGAACCTTTCCGTCCATCCCTCATGAAAAAGACAAATTCCTGCCGAATCAGTAGGAGGTTGCCCAGATTTGAACTACAAGTACATGATATAATGCTTGTGATTTAAAAAAAATCATTTATCGGTTCACAACATGCTATTTCATCAGAGATCCACTTCAAGTTCAGTGACGCTCAGCCCTGGGCTAAGAAGCTTCATGCCCACCGTTTTGAATATAGTTTGAAACGGGCATAAGAAATTCAAAAATGATCCAAACAATGTGAAACCTTCGCGTGGTCTCATATAAAGTTTTCATACATCACATAAATTTTTCATACATTACATAGATTTACATAGGGTTTAGGGTTTACGGTATGAATCCTTCGTCACGTATGTCGATCCCTTGCCTATGATCGCTTCTTAGGCCGTAACCATGGAGCATCTTCTTTGCTTAACGGGATGCTTGGGTCAGTTTTCAAGGTGAAGGGCGGAATTTCAACAAACTTATCATAATCTGCTGACATGTCTATCTTGTCCTCGACTACCGCGATGTTTCTTTTCCCTAAAAGAACTATGTGACGCCTGAGCTCATCGTATGATGTATTCGTTTCCTTATTTTTTCTTTTTTCGGTCTAGAGGACATGTCCTTCACATAAAAAACCTAAGCCACATCATTGGCTAGGACGAATGGTTCGTCTCTGTAACCAAGATTCTTGAGATCCACTATTGTCATTCCGTACAGCTGGTCTACCTTTACCCCTTCTCCATTCATGTTGACCCAACTGCACCGAAACAAAGGGACCTTAAAAGTAGGTCCATAGTCAAGTTCCCATATCTCCTCTATGTAACCATAGTATGTGTCCTTTTTCCCATTCTCGCATGTTGCATCAAAGCGGATACCACTATTTTGGTTGGTGCTCTTTTTATCTTGGGCAATCGTGTAAAATGTATTTCCATTTATCTCGTACCCTTGGAAAGTCAATACAGTCGTAGATGGTGTCGTGGCCAACAAGTAGAGATGATCTCCAATAGTGGTGTCATTCATGAGATGCAATTGCAAGCAAGTGCCGAAAGTCTCCATGTGATTTTCTTTAATCCAGTATTCATCCTTCCCCGAGAACTTGGAGCGTAAAACATTCATGTGTTCCTCGATATACGGAGCCACGAAGATAGAACTTTGTAGAACTGTGTAGTGTGCTTGATTCAAAGAATGCCCGTCCCTAAATATCTTTGCTTTCTTTCCTAGCGTGCCTTTTCCACTCAGTCTCCCCTCATACCGTGATTCAGGAACACCAATCGTCTTAAGGTCAGCAAGAAAGTCTACACAGAACCCAATGACCTCCTCTGTTCCATAGCCCTTAGAGATGCTTCCTTCTGGCCTAGCATGGTTACAAACATATTTCTTTAAGACTCCCATGAACCTCTCGAAGGGGAACATATTATGCAGAAATACAGGACCGAGAATGGAAATCTCTTTGACTAGGTGAACTAAGAGATGCGTCATAATATTGAAGAAGGACGGGGGAACACCAACTCAAAACTGACAAGATATTGGACCACATCCTTATATAGCCTTTCCAAACTTTCTCGATCGATTACCTTCTGAGATATTACATTGAGGAATGCACATAGCTTCACAATGGGTACTCGAACATTTTCCGGTAGAAGCCCCCTCAATGCAACCGGAAGCAACTGCGTCATAATCACATGGCAATCATGAGACTTCAAGTTCTGGAATTTTTTCTCTGCCATATTTATTATTCCCTTTATATTTGACGAGAAGCCAGCCAGGACATTGATACTGCTCAGGCATTCAAAAAAAGATTTCCTTCTCTGCTTTGGTAAGAGCGTAACTGCTTAAGTATTGACGGTCGTTATCAGTATGCTTGTTGTATGGGTCTTTGATATGTTGCTGGTCCTCCCGTGCTTCTGGTGTATCTTTTGTCTTCCCATACACGCCTAGAAAGCCTAGCAGGTTCACGCAAAGATTCTTCGTCACGTGCATCACGTCGATTGAAGAACGGACCTCTAGGTCTTT
The DNA here is from genome assembly GCA_916181665.1 of Avena sativa. Classification (NCBI taxonomy): domain Eukaryota; kingdom Viridiplantae; phylum Streptophyta; class Magnoliopsida; order Poales; family Poaceae; genus Avena; species Avena sativa. The sequence goes on from OV702291.1 coordinate 31,447,719, forward strand.
CCAATACTCAAGATCCCAAAATATAGATTTCTTATTCCACATGGCCATGTGTCCGGTAATGGGGTCTTTCGGAACATATTGACTGCCAGGACCCTTTCCAAAGATTACTTCTAGGTCCTTCACCATACCAAATACATCAGCACCTTTAGGGAGCTTAGGCTTCTTCCGGTAATCTGCCTCACCGTTGAAATGCTTGCCTTTCTTTCTTACTTGATGATTGGTCGGAAGAAATTTACGACACCCCAGGTACACAACCTTCTTACATTTATCCAAATATGTACCTTTGGTCTTATCTGAATAGTGCGCGTATGCATTGTATCCCTTGTTTGACTGTCCTAAAATGTTACTAAGAGCAGCCCAATCATTGATGCTTACGAACAACAACGCTCGTAGGTCAAATGGCTCCTATTTGTGCTCATCCCACACCTTTACACCTGGTTCTGCCCACAACTGCAAAAGTTCATCGACTAATGGCCTTAGGTACACATCAATGTCATTGCTGGGTTGCTTCGGTTCTTGGAGGAGCACTGGCATCATAATGAACTTCCGCTTCATGCACAACCAAGGAGGAAGGTTGTAGATACACAGAGTCACTGGACAGGTGATGTGACTGCAGATCTGCTCCCCAAAACGATTCATGCCGTCTGTACTTAGACCAAACCATAAGTTCCTCGTGTCACCTGCAAAGTTCGAGTACTTTCTCTCGATGTTTCTCCACTGCGACCCATCAGCGGGGTGTCTCAGTTTCCCGTCTTTCTTACGCTCTTCTTTGTGCCATCGCAATAACCTGGCATGCTCTTTGTTTCTGAACAGACGTTTCAACCATGGTATTATAGGAGCATACCACATAATCTTAGCAGGAACCCTCTTCCTGGGGGGCTTGTCGTCGCCCTCAATATCACCAGGGTCATCTTGTCTGATCTTGTACCGACATGCAGTGCATACCGGGCATTTATCCATATTCTCGTACTTCTCACCGCGGTATAGGATGCAGTCATTAATGCATATATGTATCTTCTCCACATCTAATCCTAGAGGGCAGATAGTCTTCTTTGCTTTGTACGTTGTCTCGGGCAGCTCGTTATCCTTTGGAAGCTTCGGCTTCATTATTTTCAGTAACTTCTCAAATCCCTTGTCAGATAAACCAGTCTCTGCCTTCCATTTCAGCAGTTCAAGTGTGGTACCGAGCTTTGTGCTGCCATCTTCGCAATTTGGGTACAACAACTTTTTGTGATCCTTTTGCATGGCCTCCAACTTAAGCTTCTCCCTTTCTATATCGCATTATTGCTTTGCATCAGAAATGACCCAACCAAGACCATCAGCGGGCTCATCTGATGCCTGTTGTTCTTCTTCATTGTCGCCTCCCTCTTCTTCATTGTCTTCCATTGCAGTACCACCGTATTCTTCAGGGGACATAGGATAGTTGTCATCATCCTGAAGGGAATATGCCCGAGAGGCAATAATAAAATGGTTATTATCTTATTCCATGTTTATGATAAATGTTTATTTTACATGCTAGAATTGTATTGATCGGAAACATCAATACATGTGTGTTTAATAAACAAAAAGGGTTCCTAGTTATGCCTCTCTTATAGACTAGCTTGTTGATTAACAAGATGATCAAGGTTTCCTGATCATGGACATTGGATGTTGTTAATAACAAGGTCACACCATTGGTGGAATGATGTGATGAACATTCATCCGAAGTATAGCATTATGATCAAAGTCATTATGTTTATATTGCTATAATATCATACGAAGTAATCTTTATCCTTAGACCATGAGATCATGTTAATTGCTAACACCGGAAGAGTATCTTGATAACATCAAACGTCACACCGTAACAGGGTGACTATAAAGGTGGGTTCAGTGCTACAAAGGTGTTATGTTGAGGCTCATGGATCAAGAGTGGGATTTGTCCATCCCGATGACGGATAGATATACTCTGGGCTCTCTCGGTGATATCACATTGAAATAGCTTGCAAGAAAGTGATGTGATCACTAGAATGTTATATCACGGGAACGAGAAAAGAGTGCATGTCGGTAACGAGATCAAACTAGGTATGGAGATACCGATGATCGAATCTCGGACATGTAATATATCGCGGGACAAAGGGATTTAGTTACTAGCGTTAAAGGTTCTCACGATCACAGAAGTCATCGTTGAATGTGTAGGAGTCAGTATGGATCTCCAGGTCCCGCTGCTGATTATTGATCGGAGAGGGGTCTCGATCATGTCTGCATTATTCACGAACCGTAGGGTGACACACTTAAGGGATACCGACACCATTTGGAGCAAATATGTTTCAGATAAAGATTTAATAAAGCACTGGAATTATTTCAATAGACACCGAAACTGTTTCGGATGAAAATACTGAAATTGGTTCTGCATGTAATATTGAAATGTTGCAGGGGGTTTTATGTGAATGTTTGTTAATTAAAGTAATTAACAAAATTCTGAATAAAAATAATAAAAGAGTTTTATTAAATGAGAGAGCATTAAATTTGGAGAAATTTAATGCATTTAAAGTGGAGACTTTAAAAGAGAATGTGAATGGGCATTTTAATGTGGAGGGGTTACCACCACATGAATGGAGGAGGTGAAGGGTCACACCCTCCATGCGCCGGCCATGAAGGAGGGGCACCCCCCTCCTCCTATAAAAGGCCACCCCCTCCTCACTTCTCACACACACCTCCTTGTGAAGGATCTCTCTCCCCCTCTAGTATTATTCCCCCATGATCTCGGATTAGCGAGATACATGTTCCCGGTGTCTTTATATGGAAAGGAGTTGCTGCTTCCGCTGCTTTGCTGGAGCGAGGGACGGAGGTTGTCGGGGTACCGGACGTGTGTGCGATCACGGATGCATCGCTTCTTTGCGGTGCTGGACTTGGTGCTGCTAGAGCTGGATCTGATGGACGTGCTGGAGCCAGACCTGCTGGACTTCGTCACGATCTCGAGATCGGCAAGTGTACGACTACATCAACCACGAGTTCCTACTCGTTAACAAAGCTTGTTGTCTACGAGGGTAAGTTCTCGTTGGATGTATGTCCACCCATTGCTTTGTACCTAGTAGATAGATCTTGGCGTGTAGTTCACACCGTAGGAAATTTTTTGTTTTCTATGCTGCAGACCCAACACATCCTCCTCTTCTTCATTTTCTTCTAGCCTAACCCCTCTTTCTCCGTGCATGGCCCAACAATAATATCCAGGCATGAAACCTCTCTAAAGCAGATGGCTTTGAAGGATTCTTGGGAGAGAGTGCTCCGCCACATTCCGACAGTCGACGCAGGGACAAGGCATAAAATTATCCACTTTATTTGCCTTAGCCACATCGATAAATTTATGCATGCCTGCAATAAAATCGGAATCGCGTCGGTCGTCGTACATCCATCGCATCCGCGCATCGATCTACGTCATAATAATTAACCATTACAATAACATCGTGAATAGTGAAATAACCACCCTACAGAGACACATGCAATATTTTTGTATCAATTACAGATAAAGAAGATAAGGTTGCTAACCTTGGTCGAGGATACCGTGTTGTGCAAACTTAAGTGTGGCTCGGACATTTCGTCGAACACCTTGTGTGCAGTGTGAAGAAAAAAAACCTAGCATCCACCTCCCACAAAAAATTCCAGAAAGAATAAGTGGTTGGGATGGGCTTATTTATAGCCAGCGGAGGGTTTTTGGTCCCGATTTTTGGCATAAACCGGGACCAATGCTCCGCAGAGCGCCACGTGTGCGTCACGGGGAGGGTTTTTGGTCCCAGTTCGTGGCATGAACCGAGACCAATGCTCCACGTGTGCGTCGCGAGGGAGAGTTTTTGGTCCCGGTTTGTGGCATAAACCGGGACTAATGCTCCAGGCATCACCACCGCTGTCGCTTCGTCGTCCTCGTTTACAAATAGGAGGCGCCACAACGCGTTCATCCCCATCCATCCCCTCCCTCTCCAATCTCCACTGCGCCGCCATGGAGGTGCCTGTGCTGAACTTCTACGAGGCGGTGATGTTCGCGCACTTCGACATCGTTGCGCCGCCGGCCACGATGGTGCCCCACGGATGGCGCATCAGCTATGCGGGGGTGCCGGTGGCTCCGCTCCTTGGCCGAGCCGAGATGGAGAGCAATATCGCGGCGCGCCGCCGCCAGATGCCCGCGTGGAAGAGGGCGCTTTCCCAGTACGCGGCGGCCAACCCATACTGGTCGGCGCTGTTCAAGAAGGAGCAGAAGACCAATATTGGCAACCGCATCGTTTACGGGCGCGTGGTGCACCGGGATCTCCGCAACTGATAAGGGCGGGAGAGGTTCTGGTCCGTCCCTAGACGGACCAAGTACACCGTCATCGCCGCCGCTCGCCGCGAAGCGGTGCTCTGTCTCGCTAACAATGAGGAAATCGTGGAGGTTCCGTCCGACGACGACGAGGAAGCCGCCGGCTCGGAGGACAGCGACAGCGGAAGTGAAATTGTTGACTAGTGGTTGAATTAATGTAGGATGTGAAATCGCACCTTTGTTTAGGAAGAATTTGTGGTTGAATTAATGAAATGCAACTATCTTTCCGCCTCGATTTAGATCTCTGTCCCGGATCAATTTCTGTCACAGCGAGGGTTGGGAACGTGACCGTCGAGTGGCGGAGGCCTTGTTGGCGGACGGAATTTGACTGTCGGGACCTGGGTCAACGGCGGCGCCCGGCGGCGCCGGCGATGAGTGGACGCGGAAGGGAGGGGAACGCGCTAAACCTAGGGATTCAGGGTTTAGGGTTTTTGGTCCCGGTTCGTGGCATGAACCGGGACCAATGCTCTGCAGAGCGTCACTTGTGCGTCGCGGGGGCATTGGTTCAGATTCATGCCACGAACCGGGACCGTTGCTTAGAGATGAACCGAGACCAATGTCTAGGCGGCATGAACCGGGACAGGTGCCTGGCATTGGTCCCGATTGTAGAACCGAACCGGGACCGATGGCATTTGGATGCTGGACGAAAGACCCTTTTTCTACTAGTGCATGGTGTCTGTGAGCGGAGATGACCGGCGGCGGCGAGCGCGAAGACAAGCGGCGGCCGCGAGCGGAGACGACTAACTCGAGCCGTGAGAGGATGAGCGGTGGCCGCACGGCCCAGTCGCCCACTCCAGAAGCAGACGCTGACGACTCGGACCGCCCGCTCTCGGCCAGGCGAGCCGCGCAGGTGTGGAGTATCCGCATCCAGGTTGAAGCCAAGATCTCGTGTGTTCTGCCGTCCAGCTCGATGCAAATCGCACAGGTTTGCTAATCAATTCCTATGGCATCTGTATGTGTTAATTCTTTGAGCAACGAATACATGTTCCTTGTTTGATATTCTGTATCACTTGCGTACAGGTTAAAGCACAACTGTTCGAGAATTGACTCTTTTATTCATGATCCATGTTAGGAATTTGATTGCTCATGTGAAAATTTGAAGGATCCATGTTTTGGTGGCTGGCTACTTGCAATTTGTGGATCAAGGGAAGGGGTTGGAATCTGTAATTTCTCAGCCGTTGGCAGCCAGAAGAGATATATTATTATATTTGGATGGAAGAATTTGTCATCGGAGCATCTAGTTGCTCCGGTTCCCTCTTTTGTTTGTTTAGGAACTAGTTTCATAGTGTAGGGATTAGGGAACTAGTTCTAAAAGACAAATTTTCATTTTGGAACCATTTTTGGCACAACGCTGTGGGTGCCCTAATTGATCCATGTTCCACTTGTACTTGTCTTTTCTCGTAGCACGTGGATCTAGGGACAAAGAACTAGGTAAGCAAGCAGGCGAGGGGAAACATCAATATTCAATTTGAAATCTGGTGAACAAGGAAAGCAATGGAGTCACCTAACATACTAGATCAAGATCTTGTCTTCTACTAGGTCAGTTGGCATGTTCTCCCGCTTGTTGCACATGACAAGCCCGGTGAGTTAGACCGCATGTAGTCCTAACGCTGCGGAGAAGATTCTTAGAGCACGACAGGAGCACCATTGCACCATTCCCATATGATTAGGAAATTTGGCCGAACCGCGAGCTCTGCGGTTGGACTTCGTGGCGGATTCTCTCAGGCAGAGCGATAAGTACGCAAGGGAAACACGCATCGCTGTTTGCCTACTGGAGGTTTACCTAGTGCGTTCCAGTTTGTTCTCCAAAAAATGAACGAATACATCCCCTCTAGTGCTCTCCGCGTCTTCCCCTATCTACCGTGTAAAAACTTATTCAGGGCAAGCAGTAAATGTGCATACATAGTGCAAGGAACGGATTCAGGGTGAATAAATTTTAGCCTATGACTATTAACTCGATGACATAATGTGGCGCCCCGCAAAAACCACTACTAGAAAATCACGTTGTTTTTGTGCATTGCATCATCATGACTGCATGCTCATGTCATCATGCCACCTTGCATTTGAGCATCGTCATGTCATCTTGCATGGTTTATCTAAAACTATATTTTGAAAAGTCTAGTTTTGTTTTCTAAACACCCCATCTTTTATTCAAACTACAAAACCCGGGCTTGTCCGGATTATTTTGTTTCGTCTACCAACGTTTTTCAAAAGCGCCGTTTTAAATAATAAAATATTTAGTTTATTTCTAGGGGGCAGCCGTACCGGACCGATCCGACCCAGTCGGCCACCCCCAGTACAAAAACCAGACTACCCAAACCCTTTTCCTACCCCACCCTATTCTACCCAGCCCCCTCCACATCACCTCGGCCAACCACAGCTCGCCACATCAGCCTGACCCCAAATCCCCACCAATCGCCGCCTGCCACCTCACCCCCCAGCCGCCTCCCACCAACCGCCTGTGGGCCTGGCCCCACCACCGACCATGCCCCTCCTGGGCGCGCTCCCCAACCCCACTTCCTATTTTCCCGCTCACCTTGTTAGCCACCAACCCCCACCCTGCTTTCTATCTCCACCAACCGCGCGGGCCCCACCTCTCCCTGGGTGGACATCCTAGCCCCGATCCCCACACCACGCGTGGCCCCACCCTGCTCACGCGCGCGGACACCCGGCCTCGAACCCGCCCCATCCCGCACGTCACCACGCGCCATCCCCGCCTCCATCCTCTCCCAGAGCCCCGCCGCCACCAGGCCACCTTCCCTCAGGCTGCCGCTCGCAGGTCCCCGCCGCCTCCTTCCTCCGGCCTTCCTCGCCCCGGCCGCTGCCGCGTGACCCCCTCGCGAGGTCGTCTGCCGCCAACCCTCGCGGCCTGACGCCGCCCGCTCCACCTCTGCGACCGTCTGCCGCCGTCGGTTACCTCCGCCGCCCTCCTCCCTGCAGAACCACCGTCCATCGACCCTGTCCTGCCTCAGGCCACAAGCACCGCAGCAGCGGGCCACTGTCGCCGCCCATCGACCCTGTCCTCGCGCCATCGCTGACGGCAGCGAGCCCGTCGCCCGAGGCCGCCCTCCTCGACCCCACCATCCCGCGACCATGTCGTCGGCCGCGCCCGTCCCTCCCCGCCTCCTATCCGACGGAGCCGACGCCCCCAACCTCGCGGGCCCTCCCTCGACCCAAGCCCCGTCGCTAGGAGCCCGTCGCCTCCATCAATCCTCGAGGCCCGTCGCCGCCATGCCTTCTCCGAGCGCCTGCGTGAGCGCCGCCGGTGTGCCCAGCTTCCGCCCTGTCGTCCTCACCGCACGAGCGCCTCCTGCGGGCCCCGTGCCGCCGTCCGTGTCTCCCGGCGACCGGCCTCTCTGTGTGTATCTGCTAGCTGCAGCAAGCTGCAGCCCGTGTGTGTACCCGCCTTCCTGTAGCATCTAGTTGGACCGATTCCGGGAGAATCTGACCAATAGGTTGCTGCCAGTTTGCTACTGACGTTTTTCAAGATCGCCACCGGCAAACGAAGCCATAGTGACAAGACCTTCGTCACACATTAAAGGACCCGGGAGATCATCTACACGGACGTCATGATCTTCGATGCAGGACTGCTCGTGGATCGGTACCAATGCGAGAAGCTCGAAGCCCCGTTGCCAGGCCCGGATGTTTCAAACGCGAAGATCTGCTTCATGGATCCGAGACCGATCCGGAGCGCCAAGGCCTTCGACAGGGAACCGACAAGATCTACTACGTGGACTTTGCGACCCGAAGATAGCCACAAGGAACTCGGAGGCGATGACGCGGTATGGCAAGATCTTCTTCTCGGAGCCGAACCCGAAGGTCGTCATGGTGGAACACCAATGACTTCTACACGGACCATATGGCGCCACACCCGAAGAGCTCCGATGAGGAACGCCAAGTACTTCCCTCAGACGCCAAGACCCGAACCTGAAGAACGCCAAGATCGCCACGAGAACGACAAGTACTTCATCCTGAACGCCAAGACCGACCCGACACGAGGACCCGACAAGATCTTCGCGACGACAAGATCGACACCGACCAGGGCGGATCCGATGTGCCCCCGACACCAACCAAGTTCTTCTTCTCGGATGCGACAAGATTGACTTCCGTTGTCCGAGACCGATCTCGTCGAGCTGTTCTCCCGTCGAACCCTGAGACTGACCCCGAACCCCTCGGAGCCCAAGTTCGCCGAACCCTAATGTGATTCCCTATTCGAGACCTCCATTATTTTATAATATGACATTATCAACTGATGCATATTAAATTGTTCATGCATGCATACTTGTCTGTGGTTTGGGGGCATTATGCCAATTCATCTCATAATTAAATATGGAGTCTATATGCGGGATATCTTTGTCTTATTCCGGACTCCATTTAAATTGGCATAGCGAACCGAAGCCATGTTTTGTCTTGCTAATCCAACATTTAATTTGCGGGGTAGATAAATAACTTGAACCGTCTCATTAAATGTCGGGACCCCGGTTTCGCTTAATATTGCCTAATTGCACCGCACCTTGCCATGTCATACATCATACATGCATCATGCCCGATTTTCTACCGTAGTATTAAATAGTCCATCCGGTGTTTCTTCTAGTGCTTTGCTTCTTCACGGATTAGGCCGATGAGTTGATGCGAGTGTCGACCCGATCTTCGGATGAACCTTCGGCAATGTTTTCAGGCGAGCATCTCCCCCTTTCTACCTATCTTACTTTTATAGTATTTATTCCCTCCTGTTGATCTATTGCTATCTGTGTTGCGATACTCTAGTTTCGTGCCCGTGATATCCCTTGCAGCCTTATATTGCCTTGGACACATCCTATTACCTGTTGATTGGTAGATAGTTGGACTTGCGCGTCGTAGTCGCTTGCTCAAGTGCTGTTGCGTGTCGTCAAGTACCACAGTTGTTGGAGGATTGCCGCATGTTTAACGTTGGAGATGATCATGGCTTTAATTACCGTTTAATAACTAAAATTGAAAGTAGGTAAATGCAGAGGCACCGGTGGGTAATAGACAATTTTTGGATTTTAACCGCTCACTGGTGTCCCGTAGGACCCCGAGTTCTTGACACCTGTTCCGAGATCGAGCGCGCTAACCACAGGTGGGGTGTGTGGGCACCCCCATCGATTAGTACCTGATTTCAAAGTATTGTACTGGGGGACACAAAGTAGTTTGGAGCTTTATTACTATCCTGTACTTATGCCATGCTTTACTTCTTTATTTAAGATTGTGCGTGGAGCACCTGTACTGTTTAGGATTGCGGAGTGTTTTCGCGGTATCGACAAGCCCAGTCACACTTTCGGGTTCCCAGTCGTTTACAGCCACAGACGCAAACCCTGGGTCCGTTCCGGAGCCGGCCAACTTCGTTGCGGGTAGCTTAGGGGGGTGGCCCCCACGTACTTGCTTTGGGTCTGGGAAACGTCATGACTTAGGCCCCGCCGACATACCGATGGGTGTATGTTACCTGATCTGGCAAAAAGGGTCGAAGTGCGTGTGGATACTTTGGTGCACCCCTGCAGGGTTAAATATTTTCGAAAAGCCGTGTCCGCGGTTATGGACGACTTGGAGCACAGTTTCTCGATCATAGACGACTATAACTAAAGTTTACTGTTATAATTTGATATGTATCCGAGATGACTAGTAATCCGCTTCACTGCAACAGAATGGCTAAATAAAAGTACCAACAACTGATGGGTTTGGGACATCTCATGCTAATCGTATCTGACTAGTAAGTGTTGCAACTACAACGGAATGGTTAACTAAAACTGCCCACTGCTTATTATATCAGGATGACTCATGCTGTCTATATTTAACTAGTAATTGCCGTAATTATAACGGAATGAATAAAACTGCCAACTGTGTGAGTTCCTCGGTTGACTTCCTCGTTTGGTCTCGAGGGGGAAACACCAGGATGGGTATGTTTGGTGGTAGTATCAGGTTGGTTCCGGATAGGTCTTTCTTATCCCTCTCTGATAGCCGACAGTTATTTCGAGTCTCTATAGGTTGTTTAGTGCATGCCGCGCTGCCGCTCAGTCCACCATACCTATGTAGGCGAGGACCGCCGAATTCTAGTCTCGCCGTGTAGTGGCCTCAGTACTGACCGCTCTCTTTTTCCTTTGCCCTTTGTCGGCACCCCTTTTGTTTAAGCAGGTTTTGAGATCGACGTCGTTAGCAGGGTTACCCTTCCGGCTTGGCCTGGGCAGGGTTATGGACGCCATTGGTTATTCTTCAGGGCTCTTAGCTCAATTTGCATCTTGTCCGTACTCGGACGCTGTATTGTTTTCAAGGTGATTTGGATCTTTGTACTGTAAATCTGTATTCTTGACTCTTTGAGTCGCTGTTGTACATATATATTTTCTGTGGGTTCCATCGTGGACTATTGTGTAATGATATTACTTCGTTTTCCACCCGCACGAAAGTGCCTGGTGGGCACCTTTGAATCGTTTCTATGCGGGTTTGGCGGGAATCGCTGAAACTTGCATAGGGTCGATTCTGAGGGTGTTACAGAGTGGTATCAGAGCTCAGCAGTTGCGATACCCCACAAGTTCCAGCCTGTAGGATAACCTAGCTAACGGCCGAAGTAGAGTGTCAAAACTATTTTTGCAAAATCGGTTGGATAGTTCTGATTAGGTCTGATTTTACTCCTTACCCCTCTGCTGCTCTCCTCTCACCTCTGCGTGTTTTGGATCCGCTCTCTTCTCTCTCTTCGAGTCCAGGATTTCTCGTGGTTGGGTTCCGTCGTACCTTCAGGGTTTCGCTTCCTCCTTGGATAACGGTGTTCTACCATCCGGTGTTCATGCTATCTGAGGAATCCGTCTTCTGTGGTACCATTCTTTGTTCCTTGTTTGTGCCTTCCGTCGTTTTCTGACGCGACGACATCATCTACGCCAGATCCGATGCAGAGTCTGCATCACTCCTTTGTTTTTGAACCTCGATTGTCGAGATCTTCAGTCTGATTCCGAGAATGGTTGCACGCTTTTCTACTGATTGTGCAGAGTAATAGTTTGGGTGCGTGATGGATTGGCCCCCATGCCGACTACTCACTCTATTCGCTTGTGTACATTGAAGTGGATGAGAATGCATCGGTTCTCTCTTTCTATCGAAGTTAGAGGTGGCTTTATTTGTTGATACCTCTACCTTCGACCTTTTGTTCCCGGAGTGTTCTCTCGACGATCACGGACAACGACCTATTGTTAGTGGTGTCGCGAGGATCTACACGAAGCGAGAAGACGCAGATCGCCGACCTTCCTTTCGGTACCATGAGGCGGATCTCGAGGGCGATATCCATTGTTAGTGGTGTCAAATTGTGGCGCCCCGCAAAACCCATTACTAGAAAATCACGTTGTTTTTGTGCATTGCATCATCATGACTGCATGCTCATGTCATCATGCCACCTTGCATTTGAGCATCGTCATGTCATCTTGCATGGTTTATCTAAAACTATATTTTGAAAAGTCTTGTTTTGTTTTCTAAACACCCCATCTTTTATTCAAACTACAAAACCCGGGCTTGTCCGGATTATTTTGTTTCGCCTACCAACGGTTTTCAAAAGCCCCGTTTTAAATAATAAAATATTTAGTTTATTTTTAGGGGGCAGCCGTACCGGGCCGATCCGACCCAGTCGGCCACCCCCAGTACAAAAACCAGACTACCCAAACCCTTTTCCTACCCCACCCTATTCTACCCAGCCCCCTCCACATCACCCCGGCCAACCACAGCTCGCCACATCAGCCTGACCCCAAATCCCCACCAATCGCCGCCTGCCACCTCACCCCCCAGCCGCCTCCCACCAACCGCCTGTGGGCCTGGCCCCACCACCGACCATGCCCCTCCTGGGCGCGCTCCCCAACCCCACTTCCTATTTTCCCGCTCACCTTGTTAGCCACCAACCCCCACCCTGCTTTCTATCTCCACCAACCACGCGGGCCCCACCTCTCCCTGGGTGGACATCCTAGCCCCGATCCCCACACCACGCGTGGCCCCACCCTGCTCACGCGCGCGGACACCCGGCCTCGAACCCTCCCCATCCCGCACGTCACCACGCGCCATCCCCGCCTCCATCCTCTCCCAGAGCCCCGCCGCCACCAGGCCACCTTCCCTCCCGCTGCCGCTCGCAGGTCCCCGCCGCCTCCTTCCTCCGGCCTTCCTCGCCCCGGCCGCCGCCGCGTGACCCCCTCGCGAGGCCGTCTGCCGCCAACCCTCGCGGCCTGACGCCGCCCGCTCCACCTCTGCGACCGTATGCCGCCGTCGGTTACCTCCGCCGCCCTCCTCCCTGCAGAACCACCGTCGCCTCAGGCCACAAGCACCGCAGCAGCGGGCCACTGTTGCCGCCCATCGACCCTGTCCTCGCGCCATCGCTGACAGCAGCGAGCCCGTCGCCCGAGGCCGCCCTCCTCGACCCCACCATCGCGCGACCATGCCGTCGGCCACGCCCGTCCCTCCCTACCTCCTATCCGACGGAGCCGACGCCCCCAACCTCGCGGGCCCTCCCTCGACCCAAGCCCCGTCGCCAGGAGCCCGTCGCCTCCATCAATCCTCGAGGCCCGTCGCCGCCATGCCTTCTCCGAGCGCCTGCGTGAGCGCCGCCGGTGTGCCCAGCTTCCGCCCTGTCGTCCTCACCGCACGAGCGCCTCCTGCGGGCCCCGTGCCGCCGTCCGTGTCTCCCGGCGACCGGCCTCTCTGTGTGTATCTGCTAGCTGCAGCAAGCTGCAGCCCGTGTGTGTACCCGCCTTCCTGTAGCATCTAGTTGGACCGATTCCGGGAGAATCTGACCAATAGGTTGCTGCCAGTTTGCTACTGACGTTTTTCAAGATCGCCACCGGCAACCGAAGCCATAGTGACAAGACCTTCGTCACACATTAAAGGACCCGGGAGATCATCTACACGGACGTCATGATCTTCGATGCAGGACTGCTCGTGGATCGGTACCAATGCGAGAATCTCGAAGCCCCGTTGCCAGGCCCGGATGTTTCAAATGCGAAGATCTGCTTCATGGATCCGAGACAGAACCGGAGCGCCAAGGCCTTCGACAGGGAACCGACAAGATCTACTACATGGACTTTGCGACCCGAAGATAGCCACAAGGAACTCGGAGGCGATGACGCGGTATGGCAAGATCTTCTTCTCGGAGCCGAACCCGAAGGTCGTCATGGTGGAACACCAATGACTTCTACACGGACCATATGGCGCCACACCCGAAGAGCTCCGATGAGGAACGCCAAGTACTTCCCTCAGACGCCAAGACCCGAACCTGAAGAACGCTAAGATCGCCACGAGAACGACAAGTACTTCATCCTGAACGCCAAGACCGACCCGACACGAGGACCCGACAAGATCTTCGCGATGACAAGATCGACACCGACCAGGGCGGATCCGATGTGCCCCCGACACCAACCAAGTTCTTCTTCTCGGATGCGACAAGATTGACTTCCGTTGTCCGAGACCGATCTCGTCGAGCCGTTCTCCCGTCGAACCCTGAGACCGACCCCGAACCCCTCGGAGCCCAAGTTCGCCGAACCCTAATGTGATTCCCTATTCGAGACCCCCATTATTTTATAATATGACATTATCAACTGATGCATATTAAATTGTTCATGCATGCATACTTGTCTGTGGTTTGGGGGCATTATGCCAATTCATCTCATAATTAAATATGGAGTCTATATGCGGGATATCTTTGTCTTATTCCGGACTCCATTTAAATTGGCATAGCGAACCGAAGCCATGTTTTGTCTTGTTAATCCAACATTTAGTTTGCGGGGTAGATAAATAACTTGAACCGTCTCATTAAATGTCGGGACCCCGGTTCCGCTTAATATTGCCTAATTGCACCGCACCTTGCCATGTCATACATCATACATGCATCATGCCCGATTTTCTACCGTAGTATTAAATAGTCCATCCGGTGTTTCTTCTAGTGCTTTGCTTCTTCACGGATTAGGCCGATGAGTTGATGCGAGTGTCGACCTGATCTTCGGATGAACCTTCGGCAATGTTTTCAGGCGAGCATCTCCCCCTTTCTACCTATCTTACTTTTATAGTATTTATTCCCTCCTGTTGATCTATTGCTATCTGTGTTGCGATGCTCTAGTTTCGTGCCCGTGATATCCCTTGCAGCCTTATATTGCCTTGGACACATCCTATTACCTGTTGATTGGTAGATAGTTGGACTTGCGCGTCGTAGTCGCTTGCTCAAGTGCTGTTGCGTGTCGTCAAGTACCATAGTTGTTGGAGGATTGCCGCATGTTTAACGTTGGAGATGATCATGGCTTTAATTACCGTTTAATAACTAAAATTGAAAGTAGGTAAATGCAGAGGCACCGGTGGGTAATAGACAATTTTTAGATTTTAACCGCTCACTGGTGTCCCGTAGGACCCCGAGTTCTTGACACCTGTTCCGAGATCGAGCGCGCTAACCACAGGTGGGGTGTGTGGGCACCCCCATCGATTAGTACCTGATTTCAAAGTATTGTACTGGGGGCCACAAAGTAGTTTGGAGCTTTATTACTATCCTGTACTTATGCCATGCTTTACTGCTTTATTTAAGATTGTGCGTGGAGCACCTGTACTGTTTAGGATTACGGAGTGTTTTCGCGGTATCGACAAGCCCAGTCACACTTTCGGGTTCCCAGTCGTTTACAGCCACTGACGCAAACCCTGGGTCCGTTCCGGAGCCGGCCAACTTCGTTGCGGGTAGCTTAGTGGGGTGGCCCCCACGTACTTGCTTTGGGTCTGGGAAACGTCATGACTTAGGCCCCGCCGACATACCGATGGGTGTATGTTACCTGATCTGGCAAAAAGGGTCGAAGTGCGTGTGGATACTTTGGTGCACCCCTGCAGGGTTAAATCTTTTCGAAAAGTCGTGTCCGCGGTTATGGACGACTTGGAGCACAGTTTCTCGATCATAGACGACTATAACTAAAGTTTACTGTTATAATTTGATCTGTATCCGAGATGACTAGTAATCCGCTTCACTGCAACGGAATGGCTAAATAAAAGTACCAACAACTGCTGGGTTTGGGACATCTCATGCTAATCGTATCTGACTAGTAAGTGTTGCAACTACAACGGAATGGTTAACTAAAACTGCCCACTGCTTATTATATCAGGATGACTCATGCTGTCTATATTTGACTAGTAATTGCCGTAACTATAACGGAATGAATAAAACTGCCAACTGTGTGAGTTCCTCGGTTGACTTCCTCGTTTGGTCTCGAGGGGGAAACACCAGGATGGGTATGTTTGGTGGTAGTATCAGGTTGGTTACGGATAGGTCTTTCTTATCCCTCTCTGATAGCCGACAGTTATCTCGAGTCTCTATAGGTTGTTTAGTGCATGCCGCGCTGCCGCTCAGTCCACCATACCTATGTAGGCGAGGACCGCCGAATTCTAGTCTCGCCGTGTACTGGCCTCAGTACCGACCGCTCTCTTTTTCCTTTTCCCTTTGTCGGCACCCCTTTTGTTTAAGCAGGTTTTGAGATCGACGTCGTTAGCAGGGTTACCCTTCCGGCTTGGCCTGGGCAGGGTTATGGACGCCATTGGTTATTCTTCAGGGCTCTTAGCTCAATTTGCATCTTGTCCGTACTCGGACGCTGTATTGTTTTCAAGGTGATTTGAATCTTTGTACTGTAAATCTGTATTCTTGACTCTTTGAGTCGCTGTTGTATATATATATTTTCTGTGGGTTTCATCGTGGACTATTGTGTAATGATATTATTTCGTTTTCCACCCGCACGAAAGTGCCTGGTGGGCACCTTTGAATCGTTTCTATGCGGGTTTGGCGGGAATCGCTGAAACTTGCATAGGGTCGATTCTGAGGGTGTTACACATAATCTATGAAATTCGTGACGTAATGTCTTCTAACCAAAGGGTTCAAAACATTACAAATCCTCTTATGAGCGTAAACCATAAACATTACTGCCAAATCGATCATGAAAGTTTGATACGAGAGCTGACTCACAAGATGCAGGCTATGCAGACTACACAAAACGTTCCAATATGAACAACTCCCTCCGTTCAGAAATATAAGTCAAGTTATTTCTAGACAAATCAAAGTCAGTTATTTCTGGACATAGAGAGTAGTGTTCAAACTTACATTTTTTTATACATCCATAATTAAAATTACTAGTCCATATTATATCCACTAGAACAAAAAAGATAATTGAAAAGAACATAAAGCTACGTAAGGCTGGACATAAAATTCAAAACTCGACGGATTTAATGATCACTCATTTGCTAGACTCATTCAAAATCAACTCGTTTCCTTAACGATCCGAGTTGAGCTGCAGTTTTGCTCGATATCCTTAGCGACCTTAAATGATCGAGTTAACGATGTTCGTGAGCTACTCGTTAAACTTGGTAGCCACCAAGGTATGAATCACTTATGTTGCTACATTCTAATCCGGCAGTCCATCTAAGGCAAATAGCTGGCCCGTTGAGGAAGACCGATCGATCCAGGAGCTGGAGCGACCGATCAAAGACCTTATTTCTTCCGATCGATCCAGAATATTTCTCGGCTGTCTCGTAGTCGACGACTCGTCGTCTCCCCACCGCAGTTACCACATCTCCATCTTCTCGATCTAGATTTGCTTACTGCGGCGCCGACTGAGCCCTACCGGTTACCGCCCTGCTCGTCCGTTCTAGGCCTCCCTACTCACAACAATTCAGATGGATAAGCGGAAGATGTCGTCCAAGGCGACCTCAGGTTCTGGTACGCCGCTGCAGTCGTCGGCAGCGACTGTTTAAGCGGCGGCAAAGCCTCTAGCATATCAGCAAGGACATGGAACGGATCCTGGACATGCCGCTGAGGACGCGCCAAGCGCTGCTGCTGATGGAGGATCGGTGAGTAGTGCCCTAACTCTTCACTCTGTCTCTGTACGTATAAGTTTAACTAGTGTGTTTTCAGAGTCAAATTGCAAGGATCGGTGAGAAGTTTAGCTTCCTTGCATGGATCGGTGAGGTTTAACTAGTGTGTCTTCAGTCAAATTGTCTTCACGAGCAGCTCGTACCGAGCCGAGCTTTACTTTTTTCTCATTATCCTCAACGAGTTCAATGAGTTTAATGATCTAAGCCTTAACGTGTGTGAGCCTTAACAAGTCGAGCTCAGGGTCGAGGAGGGAGACGTCGGTGACCCAGAGGGTCTGGTTGTCTCCCGAGACTAGCGAAAGCTCCTCACCAATCCGGAGCTGCAAGGACCAGTGGCCTTGTGGCAACACCTCCTCGTCCATGGCCGCAGCCATGCTTGAACTCAGCCGATCGATCACCCGTGAACTCGATCTCTTCCCCTGTACTTCTGGTGAACTCGCTTGTTTTGTGCATCGGCCTTGGTGTCTTCTGTGCGTATATATATGGGTAGTGCTACGCCTCTCCTGAATCAAAACTTCCGATCTCCGGGTCCTCCTGCTGACACGTATCCTTTTGGTTCCCGCTTTTGCTACATAATGTTTCGTTGTAGCAAAAAACGGTTCGCCTACGAGATAAAATAAAAAAGACAGATTTTACCGGAGACCTTGCCGGAGACTATGTAGCATAATATTTGTGCTAATGTAGCAAAACTGACTTTGCCAGATACTCACCGGAGACTTTCGCCGGAGACCTCGCCGGATACTGCGTAGCAAGGAGTTTGCGCTATTGTAAAACAAAATCAGAAAACAGATGTAGCAAAATAATTACGCTAATGTAGCAAAAGCCGACTTCGCCTGACATCGTCGGAGCAAAAAACTTGTACCAAAAAATATATATCACTGTTATAGCGCCACTCGCCTCATGTAGCAACACCATAAGCCGTGTGTAGCAGGGATGCTCGCCGTAGGTAGCAGCGCCACTCACAGCAGGTAGAAGGTCCGGATACTACAGGTAGCAATGATTATCGCCGTAGGTAGTAACACCAGAAGCCTATGTACACTAGTGCACACCCCCCCCCCCCCCCTCTAACACCGGTTTGGAGGGCCCTCTAACAGCGGTTGTAGAACCGCTGTTGAGGGTTCGGTGTTAGAGGGGCGCCCCCTTTAACACCGGTTCTTATACGAACCGGTGTTAAAGGGTGGCGCACGTGGGGCTGCCGTAGGGCTCAGGCCCCCCCCCCCCTTTAACACCGGTAGGTTCTGTGCCGCGACAGGAAAAGGAGATAAATCTCTGCCGCGTCAGGAAAACGGCCTAAATCTCTGCCGCGGCAGAGTTCTGCCCCTGTCCCGTTCTGGGCGTATTTCTGCGGCGCGGCGGGGACGGGGAGGGGGAGGGGAGGAGGAATCGATCGGGAGCGGTATACACATACATCGTCATCGGTACATACGAGTACATGAATAATTAAGAAACTATTATTATACACAACATCGTCATTGTGTGGTATTCTCCGTAAACGTTGAAGCATCAAGTACAAGACAAACACGTTCAAGCATATATACAACGTTCATTTTGGTGGATATCTAAAGAGTTCTCCGCCAGGCGTGACGACCTCATCAAGTATGAACCCCGCCAATTCCTCTTGAATGGCTCGTATGCGGTCAAATGGTAGGAGTTGGTCCAGCATCCGTTCGATCTGAATATATATGAAGAATGGAGTCAATATATATATAAGAATAAAACTCAACACAATTGATGGTAATAAAATAATATTGTGTACTTTGTTTACTTACTCTAAGTTGTTCTAGTGCGGCTTGGTCCGTCGCACATATCGTGTTGCGAATGAACTCGCAAACATAGTACCCACATAAGTTATTGTCGTGTCCCTAATGCTCGCACTTTACGAGAATAGAGAGTTCAATCAAAATAATAATCAATAAAGCATGATATAATGGAATTGGAAGCAGAATCAAAGAGATACGCAGACCTAGCTAGCTAGTATTACTTACATTTTGGTCTACAAAGTTTAGTTCTTCTGACCATTCACCCACGGTCCTGCCCGTGAACCTTTTCCAAACCTTGTCCGGCAAAGAAAATGGATAAAGGAGTAATTAATTACTTGTTGTCACGAAAGTTGCCGATCTAGTGCGATAATATGATTGAAATTACCTCTGGAGCATCTCTCTAAAGTCTGCCCATCACTCTTTTTCTTTTCGTAACGAGTCCATGACAAGAACTTTTCCTGAGTCAGGTTGAATGACTAGCAGAATAAAGTGGAACCTACGAACGCATAACTCATCATCAGTTACACTTAACATCGAGTAAGTCGAAACAGAATATGTACAAGAGAGGGTAATAGTACTCACGAGAAGTTGTAAGGCAATAGTATTTCTCTTTTGGTTTGTTGTCTCAGTAAAGACCTTAGCAATAAATCTTCTATTTGCCCGAGTTTGGTTCTTACCACTTCTTCATGAACTCTATTTAGGTCAACGAACCCAATGTCAAAAGGTCCTCCTTTCATGCATTCCATAACCTTTTTCCTGCATAATAGTATATACATATATGGTGAGCATATATATATACATGCAATTAATGAAGTGAATGAGATGAGATAGAAAATACATAAATAGTACTTACACACAATAAAGGCTGATGGCAGCTTTATCGAGTTCCTTCTGATTGAATAGAAAATGCAAGTCTTGAATGTTGAAGGCGATCTCATCGTCTCCGCACAAGAAAATTTGATCTCTTATATGCGCCATGATCCATTCTTCCTTTCTCGTCTTGCAGAAATCAAGGTACCACTTGTGCAATCTTCGCATCTTTGTTGGTAGATTCTTGAGCTCCTCTTTCTTGACGAGATTCTTCCCATACTTCCATGGCAGTATGGGGTTGGCATCACATTTGGGCAAGTTGTCTCCCATGATGTTCAAGTATGCAATGTAAGTCATCCCCATCTCATTGGCCTTTCTTTGTAGCTCTACCTCGTAATCATTTATGGGAGGAGCGTCCCGTGTGTCGAACACTTGGAGCGGGGCGCATGATTAGTTTTCCTGCTCTCCGAGCATGGGAACTGTTTTCTGGGGTGCCGCACGACTGCTACTTTCAGTCTCCCTACGGCGCCTTGCATCCGCCTTCAAAATCTGGCGCTCGTAGTCCGGCACAAGTGGGTTTTCAGGTTTCAAAAGATTTTTGTAAAACTTCTCCACCACCGTCGGATCTATTTTCTCCTTTGGCTCGGCCCATCTAGGTGCAAAGAATTTCTTGACCTCTTCTTCCGAGATCATATTGGTCTCCTCGTCGCTGCGATTCCACGGTAAAACCGGCAATGGCTTGGAGGAAGGTTGCGGGACGTAGTTTTTTGAACTCTTTGGCGTACGGTTTCTTGCGGATTTCTTTGTGGCAGTGCTAGTGATGCTCTTTGTGGCAGTGCTCTTCCGCTTACGCTGAGGAGATGGCTGAAGCGCCGGAGATGGCTGACGGGCAGGAGATGGCTGGCGCGCCGGAGATGGCTGAAGCGCCGGAGATGGCTGCCGCGCAGGAGATGGCTGAAGCGGCTCAGACTGCTAACGCTGCTGAGACGGCGGGGGTGCCAGTGGCCTCCAATTTGGAAGCACGATGTGTTCCTTCTTCCAAAGAATGGTTGTTTTCACTGCAAATTTGAGTTGAGTTTCCCCTTCACCTGTAGCATGGTCAAGCTGTGCTTCCTCATATTCCTTCACAACCTCATCCACCCCGACAATAGCATAGCCATCTGGAATCGGTCGGCAGTGGTAAGTTCCACCAGCTACAGGAGGTAAGGCATAGCCGACAGCCACCTTAATGGATAAGCCCATTAATCTCACATGCAGCTCAGCGTGTTCGCTCTCTGTGATCTCATCCACGGGGTATCGAGGACCCGCCATTTCAAGCGTGGGCTGCACGTTCTCCGTGGAAGCCACACTGCTTTTCCACGCAGAGTCTGGGCCGCCGGCAGCTTCCAATGCAGGCTCTTCGTGCCGCTGAGATGGGCCGGTAGCTTGATGGCTCTGTTGTGCATTCACTTGCGCCTTCAGCGCCACAAGTGCATGTTCTATCTGTGTCATCCGCTCTATACGCTCTTTTTCTTTTCTGCCGTGCCATCCGTAAGAGTCGCTCCACTCGGCAAACCCATCCTTCCACGTCATACCCCCTGTGCCTTGTGCATGTCCATGGTGTTCTTTTTTACCGATGGCGCGTGTGAGCTGGTCATTCTCTCTGTCGGGATGGAAGGTCCTGGCGGTTGTTTCCTCGTATGTCGTGATGAATTCAGTGACAGGTTTGGCAAGGAGGCGGGTTGGAAAGATACACAATCCTGTTTCTGGGTCCAACCTTGCCCCGATTCCGTAGAACTAAGTCTTTGCACGTAGGTCCCACCCATGTGTCTGGGGTGTGGTCCCTCTGTCGCGCAGGGCCTTCTCAGCTTCCTTCCACTTAGGCCTCTGAGATATGTAGCCACCTGACCCTATCCTTTGGTGATATTCCTTCTTCTAGGCATTTAGCGTATTGGTTTCTGACCTCTTTGTAGCTATAGCACCTTCCTTGTATGCCACAAATTCGCGCCAGTGAGGTCTTATCTTCGCATAATATGCGTCTTTGAAATATGGAGTCTCGCGAGCTTTGACAAATTTGTTCAATTTTGTCTTCCAGTTGCGGAAAGCGTCAGCCATCTTCTTTAGAGTCCACTCTTTGACCTTTTCCTTTATAACCGGTTTGTTTTCATCCTCCTCTGGCGGAAGGGTGAAATTTACCAACAGCGAATTCCAAAGCGTTTCTTTGGATCTTTCATCGACAAAGGTACCGTCGCCCTTCTTTGGCTTATTCCAATATTCAATTATGATTGGGATTTGGTCCCTAACAACAACTCCAGCCTGACGTACAAATTTGTCTGCGGCCTTCTTGGGCTCCATCGGCTTGCCATCAACACGGACTTCTTCGATCATGAACTTTGCACGATCTTTCAACCGATGGCTCGTGCCTCGCTTGCTCTTTTTCGTAGAAGAAGATGGTTGCTGGCTGGTCGATCCAGAGGGCTAAAAGAAGAAAGAAGCGTTAATTAATACATGTAGAAGAAGATTGTTGGTGGAAGTCAGCAGAGGCTTAATCAATGCATATACCTCGTCGGACTTTGTAATCACTAAATTGCGTTCACCGGAGTCTTCATCTTCTCCATGACTACTTGAGTTGTCATCATGTCCCTCCAAGTCTAGATATTGTGAGGTGTCCTCATCGATAATGTTCTCCATTATTTCTTCTTCTTCAAGGTTTCTACTAAGTGGATCCATAGTTTCTAAAACAATAATATTATCTAGAGTAAGAGAGTAAACATTCAAGTGGACTTGGATTCATACACAAATATACATATTATTCATACAAAAATACACAAATAGGATAAAGTACATAAGATAAAGTACATTATTAATACATCACCGGAGAATAGCTCGGGTGCATTATAGGATAAAGTATAAGATAAAGTACATTATTAATACATCACCGGAGAATAGCTCGGGTGCATTATAGGATAAAGTATAATATAAAGTACATTATTAATACATCACCGGAGAATAGCTCGGGTGCATTATAGGATAAAGTATAAGATAAAGTACATTATTCAGATAAACTAGCGAACGCGGCTGCCGCGTTCTATGCTACGGGAGCTCTGCCGCCACAGAAGAGGAGCCATCACCGGAGAATAGCTCGGGTGAGATCCGTGAACCTGCCAGATATTGGAGAACCTAGTCTCCAAAAGATACATGTATCGCCGTACATGCTCGTCCTCCTCCCTAATACGACGACGTACCACCTCCTCGGGGGCTGGCTCCCTCTGCACCGCTCCTGGACCTCGTGGACGCCACCAAAGAAGCTCCGGGTCGACGATGATATCCGGATTCCTCACCAAGGTACGATTCCCGACAGGTAGCACCTCCCAGTGCCAACCCGGCGAAGCCTAGACTCGGACATCCCCGACAGAGTCCAGTAGGCTCGGATGAGATGGACGCGGCATAACTAAATAATAGCAATAAACAATCATAAAACATAAATAGTAACTAAATCACTAAGTATATATTGCCCTAATAACAATAACCCTAAACCTATCACTAACTAAACTAAACCTCATTTACTAAGTATTCTAACTAAACCTAATCCCTAATAAACCCCAATCCCTAATAAACCCCAATCCCTAATAAAACCCTAAGCCCTAATAATAAACTAACTAAAATCCCTAACTAAATCACTACTAAAATCCCTAATTAACTAAATCCCTAATTAACTAAATCCCTAATTAACTAAATCCCTAATTAACTAAAATCCCTAACTAAAATCCCTAACTAAATCACTACTAAATCCCTAATTAACTAACAAAATCATATTACACTAGCTACTAAATAATATTACAACTATACACTACTATTACACTACTAAATAATATTACACACAAAATAAAATTACACTACCAAATAAAATTACAACTATATACTACAAAATAAAAAAATGGAAAAAAAGAACTTGGATGGGCCGGGGGCGCCAGCCCGGCCGCATCGCCCGCACCGCCGCCGGCCCGCCTGCTCGCCCACAGTGGCCGGTGGTGCCATGCCGCCGCGTAGCCGGACGGGGGAGAGCGAAGGGGAGGGGTGGCGGGGTGTACCTCTGGCCAGGGGCACACGCGAGGCGGCTGGAGTGGCGGCGGCGGTTGGGGGCGGTGGCGGTTGGAGTGAGTGGCGGCGGCGGCTCCCGCGGGATGGCGACGGCGACCGGCTGGCGGGGAAGAATCGATCGATCTGGCTGGGGGAAGAAGGAAGGGGTAGCGCACGCGTTATAACCGCCCCCCCTTTAACACCGGTTCGTGGCTGGAACCGGTGTTAAAGGGGGGAATTCGTTTCGCGCCCGCACCCCCTCCTTTAACACCGGTTCCAGCCACGAACCGGTGTTAAAGGGGGGAGGGTGTGCGCGCGCGAAACGAAATAAATGCGCCCCCCCTTTAACACCGATTCGTGGCTGGAACCGGTGTTAAAGGGGGGCATTTATTTCATGCATTAAAGGGGTGGGGGCATTTATAATTCAAAAAATAGGATATGAATTTAGAAAATTCATATCTTATTCATTTCAACTCAGAAAAATATGAATAATATATCATAATTTTCAGAAAAATAATATCTATCCATTCATGTTAAAACATTTTATATTTACTTTAGATGAAAATTTTCAAAATGATTAAAACACTTACATATAAATTTTGATTATTCAATTCAAACAAAAATAAATTGTCAAATCCTAAAACTTTGAACATAAGAAATATTAAGCATCTAAAAAGGAATCTAACCCTATTTTATTAGAGCAAATCATATTTTATTTTGTATTAACATTTTTAAATTGATTGGATATTTAAATGCCGCATCTTTTGTATACACTTGAATCTGACAAAGCCTCGCTCAACTTGCATTGGATTTTTGATAAAATAGCATATTGTGAACCTAAAAATGATTTTTGTAAAAAATCATGAGCATCGTATCATGTACCTATAGTTCATATCTGACCCACTTCCTACTGATTCGGCAGGAATTTATCTTTTTCACCAGAGGTGGACGGAAAGATTTTAGATCCCCCTGTTAGTACATTGTCCATATAAGGTGGTCTAGTATTTTTGTAAAATATGGTGGTGGTTTTTTGAATTAGACATTTGGTGGTTGCTTCACAAAACGTCCGTTTTTTATGCTCGGAAAATGGAAAATGCCTTTTTGGTGCGATAAAAAGGAAAACTTCCTCTTGCAACATTGTTTGCCATGCCATGATGCACATGTATGCACAATATGGCCATATTATCACAAACTATGCCTTGATTCTAGCCATAACATATGGTCATTTTGTGAAGGACATAGAACTGGAATTAAAATACAGAATGCAACTAATAGTAAGTTACATAAAGCACGACTGAAAATTAAGATACATGAAAGAACTGAAAATTAAGATACATGGCCAGATTAAGTAACAATCGGCCGAACTTGTTTCGGAATGTTGGAGTGATTCAGTCATGCTCCTGCCTACACCTGTAATAGTCGCCACTTTAGTCGTCGTACTCGCCGCCGCCGTCACCGTTGTCGTCGTCGGGGTCGCCGTAATTGAACCTAGAAGGCTGAGTACGCGTGGGCTGGACTTGAGGGTAGCGCAGACGGGGGTTAGAGTCGGCGGCAGTGTCATAGGCTATGACGCTCTAGAGAGTCCGACCACGCCACCATAGCCGACGGCCGGCCTCGTTGAAGTTCGGAGGAGGTGGGCCATCCTCCTCGTGCCTGGCGAGCGCCCTCTCACGCCGATCCACGAAGAAGGCTTCCCAAGTAGGGAAATAGTCGGGATGCCATCTGGGATTCCTCAGCTGCTCCGGCGTGAGCTCGAAGTAGTAGTGGTTCGTGATGGCCATCCGGCGCACCACACCTAGAGGGACAGGAGGAACCGGCATGCCTCCGGCGCTCAGCATCCAGCCGACGGGGACACAGTAGCCCCGCGGGCAGGGGTAGTTCGAGGCGCAAAGCGCCTCCGCCTCCCTGGGGGTTAGTGCTACGGTGGAAGCCATGGGAAAGAGTGATGAGGTTGCAAATATGAGTCTAGAGATGTGCAATGACAATGGAGGCCAACCCTACATATATATATAGTGAAGAACTGGCGGGAAGAACTGGAGGGAAGAACTGGCGGGAAGAACTGGCGGGAAAGAATGGCGGGAAGAAAAATGGCGGGAAGAAAAATGGCGGGAAGAAAAATGGCGGGAAGAAAAATGGCGGGAAAAAATGGCGGGAAGAAAAATGAAGGGAAGAAATAGAAGGAAGAAAAATGGCTCATTTAATACATATACTGTTAACAGAAGAAGACTTATATCTGCCGCCTCTCTCCACTCTATCCCATGGCTTTCACCATACCTCTAACCCCAGGGACGCGAAGATGGAGTCTTTCATGGGCTAGCAGGAAAATATTTTCCAAGGCGGAACTTCCGAAGATGCCATAGGGCGTGTGCACCAAGGGCATCTTCAAGAAATTCCGCCACGGGAGATTTCCAAACCCTTTCCTCCATCCATGGGGATGAAACTCTCCATCCATGTTGGCTTGGTCGTTGCCATAGCACATCTACACTCATATCTGCCGCCTATCTCCAATCTATCCCATGGCTTCCACCATACCTCTAACCCCAGGGAGGCGGAGATGTAGTCTTTCACGGGCTAGCAGGAAAATATTTTTCGAGGCGGAACTTCCGAAGATGCCATAGGGCGTGTGCACCAAGGGTATCTTCGAGAAGTTCCGCCACGGGAGATTTCCCAACCCTTTCCTCCATCCATGGGGATGAAACTCTCCATCCATGTTGGCTTGTTGAGTTGCTTGCCATGGCGTATCGATGCTCCTTTTATAGGCACGACGCTGCTTCTACTTTGTCTTCTTCCTCCGACAGGGCGTCATGCGCTACATCGAGCAGTGTAGTCCACCCACGCGTCCTTATCCTACCGACAGCTTTAGTCCCGCTTTGAGCCCCCACCCGGTACTAAAGGTTACCCACGCGTCCTTATCCCACCGACAGTTTTGTTAGATGACACAAAAACCACCTTTAGTCCCGGTTGCACCCACCAACCGGTACTAAAGGTTAGCCACCCCCTTTTGTTAACAGAAGAAATATGACATTGATTTCCATGTTGAGATACATATGTGTGCCAAAAATGGCTCAATTAATACATATAGTCAATCTTATGATCGTGTCGGCCGTAACCATGGAGTATCAACACCGTTTAACAGGATGGTTGGGTCAGTCTTCACTCTGAAGGGCGGAATTTCATCAAACTTATTATAATCTTCTGACATGTCTGTCTTGTCCTCCACTCCCACGATGTTTCTTTTCCCTGAAAGAACTATGTGACGCTTTGGCTCATCGTGTGATGTATCTGTTTGCTTATTTTTTCTTTTTTCGGTTTGGTAGACATGTCCTTCACATAGAAAACCTGAGCCACATCATTGGCTAAGACGAATGGTTCGTCTAAGTTCTTGTCTACCTTCATAAGATTGTTGAGATCCACCGTTGTCATTCCGTACTTCTTGTCTACCTCAACCCCCCTCCTGTTAGCTTGACCCATTTGCATCGAAACAAGGGGACCTTAAAATTAGGTCCATAGTCAAGTTCCCATATCTCCTTTATGAACCCATAATACGTGGTCTTTTGCCCATTGTCTTCTGCTGCATCAAAGCGGACACCACTATTTTGGTTGGTGCTCTTTTTATCTTGGCCTATCGTGGAAAATGTATTCTCATTTATCTCGTACCCTTGGAAAGTACATACAGTCGAAGATGGTATCCTGGCCAACAAGTACAGCTGATCCCCAACAGTGGTGTTATTCGTAAGAAGTCTTTGCAGCCAGCTGCCAAAACTCGCCATGTGTTCACTTATAATCCATTCATCAGACTGTCCCGGGTGTTTGAGGCGTATTAAATTCTTGTGTTCATTGATATACGGGGCAACCAAGATAGATCTTTGTAAAACCGTGTAGTGTGCTTGATTGAGAGAATGCCCGTCCCTACATATCATTGCTTTACATCATAGGGTGCCTTTTCCATGCAGTCTCCCCTCATGTCGTGATTCTGGAACACTAATCGCCTTAAGGTCAGGAATAAAATCAACACAGAACTCAATGACCTCCTCTGTTACATAGCCCTTGGAGATGCTTCCTTCTGGCCTAGCACGGTTATGAACATATTTCTTTAAGACTCCCATGTACCTCTCAAAGGGGAACATATTGTGTAGAAATACAGGACCGAGAATGGCAATCTCTTCTACTAGGTGAACCAGGAGATGCGTCATAATATTGAAGAAGGATGGTGGGAACACCAACTCAAAGCTGACAAGACATTGGGCCACATCTGTCTGTAACCCTGGTAGGCTTTCTGGATCGATTACCTTCTGAGATATTGCATTGAGGAATGCACATAGCTTCACAATGGGTACTCGAACATTTTCAGGTAGAAGCCCCCTCAATGCAATCGGAAGCAATTGTGTCATAATCATGTGGCAGTCATGAGACTTCAGGTTTTGGAATTTTTTCTCTGCCATATTTATTATTCCCTTTATATTCGACGAGAAGCTAGACGGGACCTTGATACTGCTCAGGCATTCAAAAAAGATTTCCTTCTCTGCTTTAGTAAGAGCGTAGCTGGCAGGAGTTAAGTGGCATCGTTTACCCTTCTCGTTCTCAGGATGCATAGGCTCTTCAGGGTCTTTCAGACGTTGCTGGTCCTGCCGTGCTTCCGGTGTATCTTTTGTCTTCCCATACACTCCTAGGAAGCCTAGCAGGTTCACGCAAACATTCTTCGTCACGTGCATCACGTCAATTGAAGAGCAGACCTCTAAGACTTTCCAATAGGGTAGGTCCCAAAATATAGATTGCTTCTTCCACATGGACGCGTGTCCGGCATCGTCATTCGGAACAGATAGACTGCCATGACCTTTTCCAAAGATTACTTCTAGGTCCTTGACCATACCAAATACCTCCTCACCGGTACGGAGGACAGGCTTCCTCCGGGGTTCTGCCAGACGTTTGAAATGCTTGCCTTTCTTTCTTACTGGATGCAGGTTCAGAAGAAATCGACGATACCCTAGGTACACAACCTTCTTACATTTATCCAAATATACACTTTCAGTCTCATCTAAACAGTGTGTGCATGCATTGTATCCCTTGTTTGTCTGCCCTGAAATATTACTAAGAGCAGGCCAATCATTGATGGTTACGAAAAGCAATGCTCGTAGGTCAAATGGCTCCCATTTGTGCTCATCCCACATACGTACACCTGGTTTGGCCCACAGCTGTAAAAGTTCTTCAACTAATGGCCTTAGGTACACATCAATGTCGTTGCCGGGTTGCCTCGGGCCTTGGATGAGCACTGGCATCATAATGAACTTCCTCTTCATACACAACCAAGGAGGAAGGTTATAGATACATAGTCACAGGCCAGGTGCTGTGACTGCAGCTCTGCTCACCAAAAGGATTCATGCCATCTGTACTTAGACCAAGCCTTAAGTTCCTTGCGTCACGTGCGAAGTCCGGGTACTCTCGCTCGACTTTTCTCCACTGTGACCCATCAGCGGGGTGTCTCAACATCGCGTCTTTCTTACGGTCTTCCATGTGCCATCGCAACAACTTGGCATGCTCTTTATTTCTGAAGAGACATTTTAACCGTGGTATTATAGGAGCATACCACATAACCTTGGCAGGAACCTTCTTCCTAGGGGCCTCACCCTCAACATCGCCAGGATCGTCTCGTCTGATCTTATACCGCAGTGCAGTGCATACCGGGCATGCATCCAAATTCTCGTACTTCTCACCGCGGTAGAGGATGCAGTCATTAATGCAGGCATGTATCTTCTGTATGTCTAATCCTAGAGGGCAGACAACCTTCTTTGCTTGGTATGTACTGTCGGGCAACTCATTATTTATTAGAAGAAGATTCTTCATTTTTACCAACAACTTTGAAAATGCGTTGTCAGTCACACCGTTCTCTGCCTTCCATTGCAGCAAATCCAGTGTGGTACCTAGCTTTTTGTGGCCATCTTCGCAAGTTGGGTACAACAATGTTTTGTGATCCTTTAACATCTGCTCCAGCTTCTCCTTCTCCTTTTCAGTTTCACATTCTTCCTTTGCATCAGTAATGGCCCGACCAAGATCGTCATCAGCGGGCCCATCTGCTGTCTCTTGATCTTCATTATCTACCCCCGTTGCAGTATCATCATATTCAGGATACATATTATGATAGTTGTCATCATCCTCTTCTTCTTCGTTGTCTTCCATCACAACCCTTTTTTCTCCGTGCTTGGTCCAACAATTATAGCTGGGCATGAAACCGGATCGAAGCAGGTGGGCGTGAATGGTTCTGGTATTTGAGTAGTCTTTCTTGTTCTGACAGTGAACACACGGACAGCACATAAAACCATTGTGACCACGGTTTGCATTAGCCACAACGATGAAATTTTGGAGGCCCGTAATGTACTCGGAAGTGCGGCGGTCACCGTACATCCATTGCCGGTGCATCTGCATTAATATATAGTATATATCAAAAAATAATAGGGAGATGACCATTTATATATATAGTACATCAATGACACATGAAAGGATAGTTGCCGACCTCGACCAAGAAGGAAAGAGCAACGAGAAAACTTATTTTGAGCTCTCGGGCATTTCACCGAACACCTCTTGTGCATACGAAAAAAACACAAAATAGCACACTTCACACCCTCTTGCTAGGCTCCAAAATGAGATAGTGAAAAAATGGAAGAGTGGGGTGTGGGCTGCGGTGTCTTATATAGCCCCCCCTTAACACCGGTTCAAGCCACGAATCGGTGTTAAAGGGGGGGAGGGCTGCGCGGGCCACTGGTGCAGGGGCCTTTAACACCGGTTCGTGCCACGAACCGGTGTTAAAGGAGGGCTCCTTTTTGCTGCACGGGCCACGCTGGTACAGCCCCCCCCTTTTAATACCGGTTCGTAGAAGAACCGGTGTTAAAGCCCATTTTCAGGCTCAACCAAAGGCCTCGTTTCTACTAGTAGTAGCAAGTTCGATCGCCGTGTGTAGAATCGACGCCCTGCACATAGCAGTGCCGCCAACCCATGTAGCAAACCTCGACGCACATAGCGAACTCTGCAACGAACTGCAGCCGGCATTAGCCTATAGCGGTGCGGCCGCACGGGCGTGCTTGCCGGCGTGGAGGTCGACGATGGCTTTCGGCGAGTTTTAGGGGATGGCGGCGGCCTCCGGCGAGCTTTAAGGAAGTGCGGCGGCGCACTCTGGCCAGCAAGAAGATGATGCGGCGTGCGAGGAACTGGGGGTTGCAGGCGATTTGGTGAGGAACTGGGGCTGCAGGGGATTTGGTGAGATCACCGTCGCAGACGAGCAGTCCCCTTCGTAGACGAGAAGTCCACCGCAGCTGCACGGGGAGGATGAGGCCGCGACGGCGTGGGAAGGGGCTGGGAGGCGCGGGACGGGGTGGATGATGCCGCAGCGGCGTAGGGCGCGGGACGCGGGGATGATGGCGTGGCGGCTCACCGGGAGACGGCATCCGAGAAGAAAATAGAGACACACGAGATAAGGTGGGCCTTGGAGCGTCGGTTCGCTCGCGAGCGAGGCAGAGCCGGGTGATATGTATCCGTTTCCTATATACTCCCTCCGTCCCAAAATAACCCACGCAGCCTCTACACAATTTTATTTTTGCTAAATAATCCAAAGTGTTTTAAATCATTACAATACAGTCCTCTGATTCGATTAGCAATTAGGTAGCCCCATCCCGAACTCCGGCGCCCGCATTCCGGCCCGCGCAGGACGGCGGCCGTACCCCACCGCGTGCAGAACCACACCTCCGGTCTTCTCGCCCTCCTAGGGCTGCTCCGCCGCTCTGCTTGCCCTTGAAGTAAGTCCCACGCAGGAGCTCCACGGAGGGGGCGTCGGAGCTCGACGGAGAGGGCGCACTGGAGATCGACGGAGAGGGTGCGCCGGAGCTCGACGGAGGAGACACGCACGCACAGGAGGTCGACGGAGGGGACGCGCACGCGCAGGACCTCAAGCACGACGACGCGCAGGCGCTCGAGATCGACGGAGGTGACGCGCTCGTGCTCGACGGAGGCCACGCGCAGGAGCTCCGTCCCTCGCCATTGCCTCTCCACCGCCGTCTGCAGCTGTTAGTTCCTGAAATTTTGAATCACTGTCAAATTTACTATCAGTTTGAATCACTGTCCAATTTGAATCAACGTCAGTTCATGAATCAATTTGAATCACTGTCATATGCAGTGTTAATCTTAATCGATTTCAATCACTGTCAGATTTTGTACGATTTTTTTTTTTTTTTTTTGCATATTCACTTGTCAAGAGATAATACATAGCAGTCTCTGATTTCACTGTAATAAGATTCAGTTGTCAGGAGATAATATAACAAATGACCTTACTTCTTCCATGACCATATATCCATTGTTTACCCTGTCATATTACCGAACTCCTGATGTATACAGATGCTATGCAACCAAAACAAGATAATTGAGTGTCAAGTAGTAGTTGGAGAGGAAAATGTAAACTGAGACAACAGATTATCCATGCACTGTCCTAATAAGCCTCCAGCTTGTGATGGATGAATCGTTGTTAGATTTTGTAAACAAAGAACCAAATCTTATACCATGATAATAGTAGTATTCGGGTCCACAAATTTTTTTGACATTAGCGCCAGATTTCAGGTTGTTACTGGAGTATGCCTACACCAACAGAAGGTTTGGGGGCGCAGGGAAGTTGCTCAAAACCATCCAAATCTGGTAAATCAACATTAAGCAGGACCCAACTCTGAGGAAAAATAACATCAGAAGAGGTGAACATTAGAAAAAGAGCATCCAAATTTGACTCACTAGAACAGAAGATGATATATATCTGTGGTGACCACTTGTTAATTGCACATTTCTACTGTCAGTTCAGTTACTTACACTGTGCAATTTTAGACAAATAGTTCCTGGAAACTGTTACTTGCAGGGTTCAGTTTCATTAGTACTTGAAAAATCTATTTGGTGAAACATCTCCACCTCAAGTACTCAAATACTGGAAATACAAGAGAACCAAAGCAACAAAATGCTAGAAGTACAAGAGAAAAGGAGAAGGCCGAAATTTGATAAGCAATTAGTGCTCTCCAATGCGTAAGTTTCAATGAGTAAGTTCCATACATACTTTTCTCTTGAGCAATGTCTAATTCATACTTTTGGACAGCTATCTAAAGAAACATTTTGATGACAAAGAATTATATAAGCTGGTTTCCAAGAGAAAGAAAGTACCTAACACAAGGCTGGATTTGTGGAAATATAAAACGATGTGCCAAAAGGACAGCATGTTCTCTCAACCTTTAGTACACGGTAAGCTAGTATGCTTGATTGTTTTGTTGTTTTTCGTGTTCTCAAAAGAAACCATGTCATGCCCCCATTCTCGCTCTTTTACAGGAATGTTTTCAATTTCTTGACAGTTCTTGGTGACTGAAAAACATGAGATGGTTCAGCTATACTACTACTGTACTCAACAAGCACGATTTCAAGCAAGATATAATCAAGTTCATTTACTGTAATTCACAACCTGTAAGCAATTTTCAAGCAGTACCTCAAGGAGTGAAGGGGATCGATGGTAGTACGTGCGCGAGGTGCAGTATGTGAAGCAATATTGCAAGTAAGATTTCAATTTTGGTACTCCTCAAGCAGACGCCGGGTCGCCGATGTGAGGATCTGAAGAAGGAACAATACCTCAAGCGAGCAAGATTTCAATTTTGGTACTCCTCAAGCAGACGCCGGGTCGCCGGTGTGGGGATTTGAAGAAGGAACAATACCTCAAGCACAGAAGGTAGTCGAGGTGGGGAGAGGGGATTGAAGGCCTCCACAGCCACCAGCACCGCCGCTCAAATCGACGGAGGTGGATGGAATCGACGGACCATCTGAAGCCATGGAGGAGGAGCGGCAAGATACGAATTTTACTTCGTGCTGGCGCGGATGCGGCTTCGGCGGAGGATTGGCGCGGGTGAGGGCATGGTGGCCGGGGAGGGAGCACTGGAGAGCGGCGCGGGTGAGGTGTGGTGGCCGGGGAGGAATCGATGTAAGATGGAAGAAGGAGCACTGGCGAGCGGAGAGGACGAGCGGCTGGGAGGAGATGGTCGGGATGAGGACGTGCGAACTCGTTGTTTGTCGGGAATTCATCGAGGTTTTTTTTTGCAAAAAGACACCAGCGTCAGTTAAATCGGGACGGAGGGAGTATATCGATTTGGGACCTTGACAGTTCCGATTTTTACTGGTGTCTGCTTGGGGATTCTCTCTTGGGCGGTCGACCGCGCGCTGCGGTTACTTCCACGCGAAGTGCTTGCGCACACGCGAGTCAATTCCCTTTCCTGCTTGGTATCTCCCGGCTCGCCGCTTCCCTTTTCATCAGCTTCTACTGCCGAGTCCCCAAGCCCGCGTCTTCCCCAGTAATCACCGACGCCGCCAGACTTCCTACCTGGCCCTAGAAGACCACCTTCTTTCCGATCAAGCCGGGGTCGTGCAGGACAGGAGCAACGGAGACCTAGTTTCCGCATCGGCGTTCTTCCCAGCCCCTCGATGACCCCCTCCCCCCAGCTCTGCTCAGTCCTTTGGACCTCCCCCATCTCTGCTCCGTCCTTCGGACCTCCCCCAGCCCTGCCTCTTCGTCCCGCCTAGCCGCTGGCATAGGCGAACTTAATCTGCCTCTCCAGATCCGCCGGCCGCCGGAGAGGTAGCTCCGCTTCTCCCCTCTCTCGCTCCCTGAGGTGGCCCTCTTCTGCTTCTCGTTGGACGACTACCCGAGCTC
Source organism: Avena sativa (assembly GCA_916181665.1). Taxonomy (NCBI): domain Eukaryota; kingdom Viridiplantae; phylum Streptophyta; class Magnoliopsida; order Poales; family Poaceae; genus Avena; species Avena sativa. Next base: position 31,482,247 of record OV702291.1, read on the forward strand.
CTGCACCAGCTGTTGGTCGTCAACGACGTTGGCGAGCTCCTGCACCTGCAGCAGCTCGTCTACTACCACCTCCAGCTGGTTCCCATCTGGTGCATCAAGGTAAGCCTCCATTTTTGCCCGTCCTCAGTTATGTATGTCCAATCTGATCATTAAGTTAGCTCGTGCAATATTGGTTTCTTTGTAGCCAAATAGGCAAAATGTTTCATAGATTGCAAGAGAGGCCAATGTCTGTACTTGGCATGCTAACTTTACTGGACATATCATAGCTTGGACAGTGTTCTGGTTATGAATCCCAAAGTAGCTACCATATTCACGGTTCCTTTAATTATGAGGGGATTGTAGAGGATATTATGACTGTAAATTTTTAGAAATACATACAGACTAGGTTGTGATAGGTTTGCAGCCAAACCAGCATTAAATATGGTGTTGTGTTAAATTGATATTTGAGATTTTTTAGTTTTGTGCTCTAGACCTGATTGGTGTTTTCTACTATTAGATATTTTTCTTCAGTAGCAAGCTACTGTCAAAGGTAGTTGATGATGACATCCTAATACCAGCAAGCCTATCTCGTTCGATTACCGGCAAGCCTATCTTGTTCGATTAATTGCATGATCTGTCAATTGCAACATTTCGTGTAGAAACTTCATCAACAGGTCATTCAGAACCTGAATAATAGCACCCACTAACAAGAGCTCGAGTCATATGCATGTTTGTTAGTATGAATGTTTTTGGTGGCTCAGAATTAGTATGTTACCTGTTGTATATGCCATCCCAGATCTGTTAGATACTAAGAATATTACTTCTAGACGTCTTGAAAAATCTCAAGTAGCTTTGAATGAAGATTCTAATATTTCTAGAGATAAGTTGCTTCATAGTGTCAAGATCTAGAATAATAAACCTTACAATTGCATGTGTGAACCTTGATGATGCTTCACATGTACATCTTTCTTTTGTTTCAAGTGTTTATTTCCAGATATGCTGGGTCGTTTCTTCATGTTTACTAGTAGTTGCCGGTACATTATTCAGCAACCTGCACTCGATTTAGGAAGGGTCGGTAAGATTATGCATTTATGATATACTATTACTGATATTTTTATAGATATTAATTTGCCACCATGGAGGTCAATGGTCATCACAAACCTAGAACACAATATACTGGCAGGGAGTGCATTCTTGTGAAACCACTCAATAATTTCGGTGAAGTTGATCCATGGACGACACACCTGATTGTTACTGATGTAAACCTACTTTTTAATGTGAGCTGGATATCTTTTACGCATGGAGTAATTTTAGTTTGTTAGATGTTTACTCACATGCTAAAAAATATTTCCTCAGCTGTTTCAGACCATGTTTGCCCTCCGAGCACACTAGGGTTGCATCGAGACCAGGGAGGAAGAGATTCTTTATCCCCGAGGACTCTGCCTGGTATATTTGGGCATTGAAATCGACGGTGTAAATCCGAGATCTGGTTCTTCTTCAAGGGATGACTGCAGTTTCTTTTTCAAGTGGAACGGATCTCTGTTTGATTTTGGTTAGTTTTCTTATCTCATACTTAGCTATCCTAAATTTTTAGGTTTCTTTTCGTGTCAGGAGCTTGGGAATTTTTGGATCGTATTGGTTTTATTGGTGGAGGTGATGTATCATCTTACCATTTTTTGGTTTCATGGTGTAGGGATTCGTCGCTGGAGTGATTTATTGTCGTCGCACTCTAGCGTTTCCCATTGCCATAGTGATTTAGTCGCATCTGGGAGATTGTGAGTGCGGTTTTACTTGAAGGTTCGTCTGGTATGTTCGGATTCAGTTGATTGTGATCAATTCTTCTTACCTTCTGATCAGCATGTTTCTCACCAACATGTTTATAGTGTAACTATGTGAAGCTATTTTTAAGTCAATAGTTACTAAAGTTGTGCTGATGCACTTATGAGTTAAATTACTGTAACTGTGGTAACTTTTAGTACTACATCAAAATTGACCAACTTACCATATTTCGACTCACCAAGACATTTATTGGGTCTTATCAAGCTATTTAGTTTGGAGTTACCAATGTGTCGTTGTTAAATTATTAGCTTGTGCACAGTAATATTGTTTGTTAGCTAAAATTGATCTTTTGTGATCATTATATTTTTGGTTTCTTTCTTGATAAATTAGCCCGATCATGTGCATAGTAGTATTTTATTTATTAGCTACAACTGATATTCTTAGTTTAGATTTCGAAAAATTTAGGCTCTTTCTGGGAGCTGTTCTTTCTAATAGTTCAAAGTAGTTGCACCTTTTTGTGAGTCAACATAGTGTTGCGGCCTGGTTAGGATGAGTTCTAATGCATGTGCTGCTGCTTATCTGAAAGATAGTTTTTTTGTGCTAAGCTGAGTTAGAAATCGTTCCTAGCTCAACTAATTTCTTGCATTATTAAGTAGGAAATTTTACAACTAGACTAGCTATATGAATTGGCTTTATCTTTGATGTTCTTATCATGATGACGCATTTATGTAAGTGTTTTACTTAATTGTTTACTAACCATGGTGGTCATTTTGTTAGTACTACCTCAACATTTTTACCAACCTGAAAGTTTTAATTGTCCCAACACAAGTGTGATGTTCTTATCAAGTTATCTACTTTTTGTAGTTACCAATGTGTCACTGATGTGTTTTATGCAAGTGTTTTAATAATTGTTTACCACCCTTGTTGTCCATTTGTTAATACTACCTCAACATTTACCAACTTGTTAGATTTCTTGTCACCAATACATTTTTTGATGTCTTATCAAGGTGATGAACATGTACTCATCAACCTCACACGGATGAATTTATCAATGAGGCTTTAATATAGTCACCAACCCTTGCATGGATGGTTCGGCTAGATGGTAGTATAGATTTATACTTACCAGATCCTTGTAGATACCATAATGCCATGAGTACATGATAGTTAGTTTTTTTACTTTTATCAAGGCAATTAACATGTACTACCTCTGTTTGGGATTATTAGTCCTAAGGGCCAAGTTGCTAAGACCAAGACACCCATAACTCTCTCACTCATTAATCTATGCATGCACCAATAGTTTTACAAGAATGAGAGAAGTGAGGAGAAAAGGAGAACATGCATTGGACGAGAGACAAATAAATGAGATAGACCTTATAATCTCAAACAATATAAAAAAGCTCTCGGCTCTTATAATTCCAAACAGAGGTAGTACTCACCAACCTGACAATGATGAATTTATGAAGGTTGGATTACAGCAATTGCACCTTTGGAGTAACATTTTTTGCATGAGTGGATTTATCAAGTACGTTATACAATCTTACCAATTCTAGGGTAGGTGACTTAGGGGCACCAAAATGGCTTTCGGTACATGGTAACATTAGTTTGTTAGAGCTTATCGAGGAGATAAACACATAATCATCAATATTATCAATGTGGCAATTGCATAGTTACCAAGTTTCCAGAGGGCGATATCGGTAACCTAAATGACGTGAGTAGATAGTAGTTAGTTTTTTTTAGATTATCAAGGTGATGAACACGTAATTACCAACCTGACAGAGATGAATTTATCAATGCGGCTTTAACATAGTTGCCAACACCTACATGTACCAAAATGGTTCGGGTACATGGCAAAATATGTTTTTTTAATCTTTTATCAAGGCGACAAGGCGATAGTCATGTAATCACTTAATCACCAATATAATACTGCCAATTTTATCAAGGTGTAAACTATGTACTTATCAAATCCTTGGATGCTGTCTAGACACCATAACACCATGAGTGCATGACAGTTTTTTTAATTTATCAAGGAAATTAACACGTACTCACTAACTTGACAAGGATGAATTTATGAAGGTTGCGTTTCAACACTAACCAACTGCGGGAGTACCATTTTTGTGCAAGGTCTAAAAATTGATGGATTACAGGGTAGTATAGGGTTTTTTTCTTATCAAGGTGATGCAGTGTTAGTCACCAACATGACGCTGCCAATTTTATCAAGCGCAACTACATGCCGTGAGTGCATGTTTTTTTAGAATAATCAAGATAATTAACATGTAGTCACCAACCTGAAATTATGAATTTATCAAGGTGACGTTTACATACATACCAAATCTGGAGCTGACTCGTTTTTCTCAAGGGCAAAAAATGTTTTAGTACATGGCAGTATAGGGATTTTTAGATTATCAAGGCAATTAACACGTAATCGATAATATGATGCTAACAAATTTATCAAGGTGAACTCCACACATTACCAACTCCGTGGATGATATCTAAGTACCATAATCATGAAAGTATAGTGGTGGTGTTTACATACTTCCAACTTTTGGTGTGGACAAATATATCAAGGAGACAACTACATAGTTACTGACTTAGTGGAAATGATCTAGGTACCATAACTATCAAGGTCATGAATACAGACTAACCAACCCGACATGGATGAATTTATCAAGGTTGCGTTTTCATACTTACCAACTTCTTTAGTTCTAATCAAGATTATGAATATGTAAATCATAACGAGACGATAATTAATTTGTCAAGGTGGCAATTATATTTTTACCAACCCATTTGTAGGCATTTTTTGTAGCTACCAATTTTTTGGCTTTAAGTATATGTACTATAGAGTTGTAGCTCTAATCAATGTAATGAACACATAGTTGTCAACACTTCGTCTGTTGAATTTATCAATGTGATGATGACATATTTACCAAACCCATGGGAAAGCGATGATGATGTACACACCACAATTCTTCTGAATATATCATAATCTACTTTTTTAAGCTTATCAATGTGATAAAGATGTACTTTGCAAACTAGGCACTAGAGAAGTTATCAAGATGAAATTGTATACTTACCAGCTCCGGAGAGGAGGTGATTTAAGGTACCAAAATGGTTTGACTATATGGTAATATAGCTTTTTAAGCTTATCAAAGTGATAAAGACGTTATCCCCAACATGATTCTCTCAAACTTACCAAGGTGTCAACTACATATTTTTATTTTTTACCAACTCCTGTGATGTACCAAAAATGTTGGGGTAAATCGCACTATAAATCTTTAAAACTTACCAAGGTGATGAACACATATATAACATCTTGACACTTATGTAGTTATCAAGATAACATACATATACTTATAAAATCCTAGAGGTGTTATAAATTTGCCAACTTAGTTTTGTTAGTATACAATTTTTCTAGTTTACCATTGTAATGAACTTACCATACAAACATACTCAACACATCGAGGGTACGGAATCTATCAATATCGATATTACATACTTACCAACTTTACTTAGGTGATGGTTTTGCTATAAAAATTGGATTTATTACATGGAAGTTTATATGTATCATATTAAGGTGTTGAACATGTAGTCACCAACCCCATGAAAATGCTGAAGTTACTAAGGTGGTGATTACATGCTTATCTCCTATTTTATTTTAAGACTATGTATATAAATTTTTTCCTTGAATATATTATTTGTTTGTTAACTAACAAATTTCAATCAGCAATGTTTATTGACATTTTTTATCCCCTGGGGACATTTACCAGAGTTCTCAAATGGTTTTTATTTTCTTCTACTTGTGAAATTCAGACAGAAGCTATTTGAAGTTTTATATCCAAATACAAAATTCCATCTGATTTGTAATCATGCCAATGTTACCGTAAAGAATTTCAAAATGGCATTTAAGATAGCATACAAGCATTCACCATTTGACATTGAAAATATAAAATCTATTTTCAAGAGTGTCTGCTCTTCACAGAGGGAGTAAGTTTATGTATACATTTTATCATATACAACACGATGATCTCATTATTTTTTCAAACATACAATCTCATCTTTGTAGTTCGTTACTTTCTTTTCCCTATTAAAAAATGCAGTTCTGATATCGGGGTTTTCGTGATGTAACTAATCGATAACCATAAACAAGGCAATATTCTGTGTTTTGAACAAGTAAGTTCTCAAAGCAGGAATAGAATATCGACAGCCTTGAAACTTAGCAATAAGTTTGTAGATCCATATTTTAACAAATGAACTTTTTTATCTCTTCTTATTTTTGCAATAATGTATGTGTAATAGATAATTTTTCTGTTGCTCCTTCTTGATTTCTTTTTATTGTACAGAACCATGCAAAGCATCTCCGGGGGAGTCTCACTTATTACATGCTTGCATATCATTTTAATGAAAAGATGCCACCTGAAACAAAGAACATTATGAAGAAGCATGTGAGTAAATTATTGATTGTTTTTATGTGTATTATCTATTCATTTTATAACAATCCCAAGGTTAATGTATTGTTTTCTCTTGTTTTTCTTGTTGGCTTGACTAATAAAGAATATTCCATATGATTTCAAGGTACGACAAATAAGTTTCAATCTCGTTTCTTTTCCATATATAATTCAAATAATGTTTTTTCATTATTGATTGTGAAACAAGTGGTCAGGGTTAGATTTTCAACCTTTTTCAGATTAAATATCTACATCACCTTGACTATTTTTTTAAATATAACTTTATTTATTTTTTGGAGCTTCAGATCCAATTGATCCAATTGAGGCAATGGTTCTGTTTTGATCTAGTTTTAATTCTCAAGTCAAGCAAGATTCAAACTAGTAAAGTATTGCATGATTAGTTTCAATCAAACTATTTTTTTTTATTTCGTGATGATCTGCCTAACCATTATAAATCCTCCTTTCCATCAGATTCTATCCTGATTAGCCGCCTATTTGCCGCCAACAAAGCTTCCTAACAGGCCCTTGCTTTTGCTGATGTACGAGCTTCAACACTCTAGGTACAACCTATAAAAAATGGCTGCAGGAGGTTTACATTTTAGCTAGATGTTTAGACATATCATGTGGCACTGCACAAGTGTGCTGTGTATTTCTTATTTCTTTCTATGAGTAAAGGTAAACTTTCTAAAAATGGAGAGGCAGGATGTTTTTACTCCATTTTTAGGAAAAAAGTACTCCCTCCGTCCAGAAATAACTGACTTCGATTCGTCTAGATTCGGATATATCTAGACGTGTTTTAGTGTATAGATACATACGAATCTAGACAAATGTAAGTCACTTATTTCTGGACGGAGGGAGTAAATGCTATAGTGTTGCTCCTTTCCAGATAATTTGTCTGCCGTGTTTTGGATTCAGTATATCTAGTCCTCATGATGAATTGACTGTTTCAATATCTCGTCTAAAAAGGATGTCTCGAAGTATTTTAATCTCGCATGTATCTATTCACTAAAATATGTCTAGATACTCCCTCTGTCCATAAATAAGTGACTTGCATTGTCTAGATTCACACGTATCTAGACATGTTTTAGTGCATATATACATGCGAGTTTAGACAAATCAAATCACTTATTTTTGGACGGAGAGATACTAGTGTCTAGATACATTCGAATTTAGTCAAATCTTTGACATCCTTTTTAGAACATATGGGCTATATTAAGTGTTCAAAGTGACAGGTCAATCTTCTTGAAAGTGCTATTCCCCTTCCTCTTTTTTTATCCTAAAATATCACCGTCCCAAAAAGGGAATTGTAAAAAGAAAATAGTGCAGAAGGGGAAAGCGTCGCGAAAAGGGAATTGTAACGAGAGGGGATAACAAAAGTGCAGGAAATTGAATTTCAAACTTAGTATCCGTCCACGTTGGCGAAAGAGCGTCCGGATCCTCTACGGTAACCTTTCTTTCCGTAAAGGGAATTCCCGTTAATGGACAATTAAGGAAACGCACCTGGTCTGTATCTGACCGCTCCGGTTTGGTCACGCGGTCACCCGCCAGCTAGAAGCCCCTGTCTGCTTGACATATACCAACTAGGATTCGACTCGTAAGTTTTTAACATGGCTTATTTTAATCGGGACAAACGTTCGAACTTCCCTTATTGGAGTAGTTTCCGGTCTTTGCTTGTTAAATTTTGATTCCTAAAATCAATTCTTCCAATAACTGATCATAAAATTATAATTCACTACAGGAAACACGATAAGCGCCGACGGCCGAACCCGTCGGCGTAGCCCTAGAACCCCGTCGGCGTAGGCTACGCCGACGGTTGTCGATGGCGTATAGCCGTCGGCATACTAGCCCGTAGGCCTAGCCCCTCTGCTCGTTGGCGTATATAGCTACCGTCGGCATAAACCATATGGGTCCCATCTAGATGACTAAAGGCCGTTTGGCTACACCGACGGGTTTGCCGTCGGCCTAGCTTTTTTCAAACATTTTTTCAAAAAAAATCCAATTTAATTGTTCAACTAGTTAATCTCACGGGAACATTTTTAACTCTAAGTACACTTAATCTCAAGTCAAATTGCACTTGTAGTCAAACTTCCCAATCATTCACCTATTTTAACACTACTCCAGTCCCAACATGCTTAACTTCTCTATTCTTTGCACATTAGCTTCCGACAAAGAAATTAGAACTTATTGTGAATACTATCATATCAATCCTATAAACCATTGGACAATGATGTTCGACGTCTTTATTTTTTCACATTCCATACAATTATTTAAGTAAACAACCATGAATAGGTAATAATAATCATGAATTCAAATAAAAATAAAATAATTTTTTTATTTTGCCTTTTTCTATTTAATATTGAATAGTTCATATCTACAAATCTGTAAATTGTAATTCGATAAATAATATATCCAAATCTGTCAGAAAAATGAGAGAAATCTAAATATGACATTCCTATCATCTATTTAATTATGTATCATATCATTTTAACACTAGACCAACCGAAACTATATCAGGATTCATGAAACACCCTGTTTTTGGCACTCGGAAAAAAGAAAATAGATTTTTGGGGCGATGAAAAAGAAAAACCACATTGGATCTCAAATGAAATAGCATATTGCGAACCTAAAAATGATTTTTACAAAAAATCATAAGAATCATATTATGTACTTGTAGTTTAAATCTGACTCACTTCATATCGATTCGGCAAGAATTGTGTTTTTCACAAGTGGTGAGCGGAAAGGTTTAACATACACCGGTTAGGAAATTGTCCATGCAAGGTGGTCTACTATTTTTGAAAAATAGGATGGTACCATTTTTAATCTTTCATTTGGTGGTTGCTTCACAAAACACCCTGTTTTGGGCACTCGGAAAATGGGAATGGCTTTTTGGTGTGAAGAAAAGGAAAACTTCCTCCTATAATATGTTTCGTCATCCCATGATGCATATACGTGTATAATATGGACACATTATGGCAAACTATAACATGATTCTGGACATAACATTGGTTATTTGACCTGAAAGCGAGAAAACCTCGGTTAAGATATGTCACTTGCAACTATGTCAGATAATATAACATCACACGAAGGTTTTTTGACAAACAATCAATATACCAATTTTGATATTTTTCCTTGCAACTATGTCAGATAATATGACATCACACGAAGGTTTCGCATTGTTTTGATCGTATTTGAATTTTTTATGTCCATTTTAAACTAGGGTTTTCTATTTTCGTGTCCTCGGTTCATTAGTTGTACTCGGTTTTTTCCACCTGCTTAGTTTTTCCTCATTTTTTCCTATCTCCTTGTACGAAACTCTCAAATGGTCTGAAACTCGCCGTCCATAAGCCTTGCCGTTACGTACTGACAAGTGGGGCCGCGTTCAGTCGGGTCCCGTAGTGGACCCTCGCCGTTACGTGCTGACGAGTAGGGCCGTGTTCTGTCGGGTCCCATAGTGAATCCTTGTCGTTACATGATGGGGATATGCCAAAGAGGGTATGCCCAGCAGGACGTTTCGATTGGGCCGAAAGGCCTGCGAGTGCGTCTGAAAGACAGCGACTGGACTATGAAGAAAGGAAAGGCCCAGCGACTGGCGACTAGAAGCCCAGAAGCGTAACAGAAGCCCAGTCAGACTAGGTCAAAAGTCTCCGGATCCTTATCTTGTTCGGGGACAGCTTGTAAACCCTAGCGAGGTGCTTCATATATAAACCACCCTAGGGTATCCTGGAACCTTACGTTCCATCATACACCCCCTCAAGCGACTCGCTGCCTAGTCGCCGAGCTCGCCACCCTTGTAACTCGCTCTCTCATAATCTAATCTAGCAGGAGTAGGTCTTTACCCTCGGGGGGCCGAACCTGGGTAAACCCATGTGCATCCGCCCCCATCTCACACCGTAGATGGCCGCCAACTCTTCCTCACCAAACACTCAATCGCTGCCAGTGGCAGTGACTGCCATGACCATTTCCACGACAGTGGCGCCCACCGTGGGGCATAGCGGGACTGGCCTGAGTTCTGCGGCGAGACCCTACATGCCGATTGATCGGTCGTTCGCCACCGGTCGCATGATCGCCATCGGCGGGATCTTACAGATCCTGCCCAGCAGTTACCGGCGGGATCTTACAGATCCCGGCGTCACGTCCGGTCACCCACCCCGCGGTGATGCCAGTCGGCTCCATCAACCTCTTCGTCGGCTTCACCGACGCGATCGACCCAGCCGCGACGGTGATCGTCGGCGGATCGCCGCCGCACCGCGATCTGCTTTCGGAGGAGCAGGTCCGCTCCATCAGGAGCCTCGTCATCGAGTATGACTCGGCCGCCAGCGATGCGGTCGAGACTAACGCCGCCACCAATGATGACGCCCTAAACAACGACACCGACTCCACGACCCCTGCATCGGTCGGCGGATCCATCACCGCCGCGTCACGGGAGGACTCCATCACGCGAGTCTCCAACCCCGAGGACTTCGAGGACCCCTCCATCCTGGGGATCTTCGACTTCGATTCCGGCTCGGAATCCCCCGAGGATTTTCGCGCCAGATCCAATCGCTTCAACGCGATCTACATGGTGAGTAGCACGGCCGCCGCACCAGATCCGTTCTCCATGCCGATCCCGCCGACCGCGACGGCCACGGAGGTGGAGCAAGCCCGCCTGCGGCTCGCGGAGGCGCAACGCAACGAACTCGCTGAGCGCGAGAAATACCGCCTCGAACGAGAGACGACGCAGGAGATGTCACTCTATCACCAGCGCCGCATCAGGACCCACCTGAACCCCAACGTTCAGGGCCACGTCCTGAATTTCAACGACGAGGGCAACCCCACACGCGCCGCCGAGCGCGAATACTGCGAGAACGCGCCGCCAGGCGGGAGCAACCCCGCAAGACCACCACCTGGAGCGCCGGCGACTGGGGCCCCTCCACCACCCATGGGTCGCGCGCCCCCACCGGACCAACCCGGATCATCATCTCACCTCATGCCCGTGATGCCAACGGGCTACCACTATACTCCACCCCGATGGACAATGTCGTCGCAGCCGATGCCGCGATCGCCAACCTTGACGTCCAAGGCGACAGCGCGCTACAGATCCAGTACGCCAAGGCCCTACTCGTCAGGGCCGTCGAGCAACAAGCCGCGGGAGTCAACCCGTGGGGGCGGATGTACTCCCGCTCTTCGGCAAGCAGGGCGGCATCAAGCGGCCACCCCACCGTGGCAAACGCATTAGTTTGCCCACCACCTCAGCCCCTGGCGAACCAACCACGGGCCGCCAATCCTGTGTTGTCAACCAACAAGCCGCGACCGGTGAACAACACGGTCGCTGCCAACGGGCAGCCCCTCGATGCCCGAACGAACATCATCAACAATCAGACGTGGCGATCGCGCCAGCCCTACGACCTGCGGCACACCCTCACCAACCGCGGCGACCCGGAGCCAATAGGCTCGCTCAGCCGAGTCGAGCCGCAATGCTTTGGACCAATGATTCGCGGGGAAAAATACCCCGCCAATTTCAAGGCCCCTAAGGAAATCGAGAAGTACGACCCAACGTACAACCCCGCTGTCTGGTTGGACACATACCTCATGGCAATGGGGATCGCAGGCCACACCGACCTGCTCGCCACTCGCTACCTCCCCTGATGATAGAGGGTGCGACCCGGCAGTGGATCAACACGCTCCCCGCCGATTGCATTGATTCCTGGGAAGAAATGCGGGACGCCTTCGTCAGGCACTTCGAGGGCTCCTACACCCACGCCACCACCATAGAGTACCTAGAGCGATGCATCCAGGGGCAATGTGAGTCGACCCGCCGGTGGATCCAAAGGTGGCAAGAACTGTGGATAAACGCCTTCGGCATCCACCCAGACACGGCGATACACTGCTTCAAGAACGCGTGCCGGTATGAACCCCTGGTCGCCAAGATCAAGAGGGTCTACCAGATGCTCGAAAACATCCCCGGCCTCCTCGAGATCTCCAAGCGCTACGCGGAGGAGGACCCCAACCAAGACTCCGACGACGAGTCGGGAGGAAGACGCCGCACTAGCATCCACGACAGCGGGCGCCTACGCGACATGCGCTACAACAACACCCGCATCACCGGCAAGCGCCGCACGGACGGGAGAGTCGATTTCGTCGCCAACGCCGGCTACGGCTAGCGCGACTCCAAGAACTACCGCCGCGACGGAGGAAACTACCACGACAGCAGGAACTACCGCGCCAACAACGCGACGAGGCCGAAATTCGACCCCCCCGCCCTGCTCAATCAGCCCTGCATCTACCATAGCAGGGAGGGAAAACCCGCCACCCACACCACCGCCGATTGCCACTCTCTCAAAGATATTGAGAAGGCGAGACGTGCAAGGGAGAACCCCAACAACAACCCACCTCGGGACAACAGGAACGGCGGCGGCTTCGGAACCGCCGTCGGCTCGCTACATACCTTCACCGGACTCGGCACCAAGCGCGAGAAGAAGGTGCTTGCCCGCGCGGTCGCCGTCAATGCGGTGACGCAAGTCGACATCCCTCGCTTCCTAAACTGGTCCGAGCAGGGCATCACCTGGAGTCGCCAGGACCACGCGCCAAGAATCGAGTACCCAGGGCGAGTCGCCCTGGTAGTCAGGCCCAAGGTGGCCGACTACTGGCTGCCCAAGACGCTAATGGACGATGGGAGCTCCATCAATATCTTGTACCTCGACACGTTCAAAAGGCTCCAGCTCCCGGAAACAGCCATCGAGCCAACACTGACAACCTTCCATGACATCGTCCCCGGTCGGAAGGCGTACCCGATCGGGAAAGTGATGCTGCCAGTCACCTTCGGCACTCCAGCAAACTACCGCACGGAGAGGATCGTCTTCAAGCCGGTGAACTTCCGCAACCCCTACCACTGCGTCCTGGGCCGCCAGGCATTCGATCGCAAAGTTCATGGTGACCCCACACTATGCCTACAACATGATGAAGCTCCCCGGGCCAAGCGGCATCATCACCGTCCACGGCGACCCCGACATGGCCGTGGAATGCGAAGACAAGGGCGCCGAGCTCGCCGACGCCGTCATCGCCGCGGAGACCGACCACGCGGAGGAGCTCGCGAAATACGCGGGCAATATCAACAAGGGCGACCCCACCATCCTGAAGAAACCAACCGCCGTGAGCTCCACGTTCGAGGCGACCACACACACCCGCACCGTCGAGCTCGTCTTAGGCGACTCCAGCCAGACGGTCACCATCAGGGCGCACATGAGCCCCGCATAGGAAAGCGCGCTCATCGGGTTCCTCCGTGAGAACTGCGACATCTTTGCATGGAAGCCATCTGACATGCCAGGTGTCCCGAGGGAACTCGCTGAGCACAAACTCAACTCCGAACCCAAAGTGTGACCAGTAAAGCAGTCGCTACGGCCCTTCAATGAAGAGCGCCGCCGAGCAATCGCCGAGGAAGTTCAGCGCCTGCTAGCCGCAGGCTTCATCCGGCCAATCAAGTACTCCAAGTGGCTGGCAAACCCAGTCCTGGTTCTCAAAAAGAACAACACATGGAGAATGTGCATTGACTACACCAACCTCAACAACGCCTGCCCGAAGGAGGAGTTCGTCCTACCGCGCATCGATCAGATCATCGACTCGACCGTGGAATCGGAGTCGTTGTGTTTTCTCGACGCTTACTCTGGTTATAACCAGATCAAGATGGCGGTCGAAGACGGCGTTCATTACGCCATTCGGCGCATTCTGCTACACGACCATGACGTTCGGCCTCAAGAACGCAGGCGCCACATACCAGAGGTGCATGCAGGAGTGTCTAGTGAGCCAAATTGGCTGCAACATTCACGTCTACATCGATGATGTGGTGGTAAAATCCACCCGCCAGGACGATCTGCTCGTCGATCTAGCTGAAACCTTCGCAAACTTGCGGATGTACAACATCAAGCTGAATCCCGGAAAATGCACCTTCGGCATACCCACCAGACAGCTTCTCGGATACGTAGTCTCCAAGCGAGGCATTGAAGCCAACCCTACCAAGATCGACACCATCGCGCGATTCGGGAAACCCGAGTGCCTACGTGACGTCCAAAAATTGGCAGGGCGAGTCGTGGCCCTCAGTCACTTCATCCCCCGACTAGGCGAGAAGGCAATGCCCCTCTACCGCCTGGTGCGCAAGAACCCAATGTTCCAATAGGACACGGAGGCCGACGACGCACTCAAAGCGCTCAAAGAAGTGCTACTCGTGGCACCACTACTCGCCGCGCCACTCGACAAAGAGCCAATGCTCGTTTACGTCGCGGCCTCCAATCGAGTCGTTAGTGCCGTGATGGTCGTCGAACGACCGGAAGAGGGCAAGGAGCGCCCCATACAGCGCCCCATATACTACATCAGCGAAGTCCTTACGAACTCACGACAGCGCTACCCGCAATACCAAAAACTGGTGTACGCGGTATTCCGAGCACATCGGCGACTCCCACACTACTTCCAGGAGCACCCAATCACGATGGTCTCCTCCGCGCCCCTGCAGGACATCATACGCAATCACGAGGCAACCGGGCGAGTCGCCAAGTAGGCCGTCGAGATCGGCGTCCACAACATCAAGTACGAGCCCCGAAAAGCGATCAAGTCACAAGCCCTAGCTGATTTCCTTGCAGACTGGGAAGAAGCACAGCAGCCAGAGAAGCTCCCATACCTCCAGTACTGGTCGCTCCACTTCGACGGCTCCAAGAACGCCGACGGCACGAGGGCTGGGGTCATCCGGACCTCCCCCAAAGGAGACAACCTCCGCTACGTGGGAAGAAGCACAGCAGCCAGAGAAGCTCCCATACCTCCAGTACTGGTCGCTCCAGTTCGACGGCTCCAAGAACGCCGACGGCACGAGGGCTGGGGTCATCCGGACCTCCCCCAAAGGAGACAACCTCCGCTACGTGCTCCACCTCAACTTCAAGCCCTGCACCAACAACATGGCAGAATATGAGGCCCTCCTTCACGGCATGAGAGCTGCCAAGGAGATGAACGTCAACCGCCTATGATGCTATGGCGACTCCGACCTAGTCACCGGCCAAGTCGCCGGGACGTGCGACGCTGTCTCCCCAACAATGATCGCGTACTGCCAAGTTGTCGACCAGTTGGGAGGACACTTTGACGGCTATTCCGTCGAGTGGATCGACATGCGTAAAAACGAGGAGGCAGACGCCCTTTCCCGCATCAGATCGACCCGATAGGCGCCACCAGTAGGCGTCTTCCTCGACATCATCCACAAACCCTCGGTCAGCCCACCGAAAGAGATCGATGTCGGGATACCACTTCAACCAGAACCGGCCTTAGTCGCCATGATTGTGGAACCTAGCGACTGGACAGTGCCATACGTCGCCTTCCTGGAACACAAACTCCTACCGAGCAATGAGACAGAGGCACGAATGATCGTGCGCCGCTGCAAATCCTTAGTCATCATCAACGGCGAGCTCCACAAGCGCAGCGTGACCGGCGTGTTCCAGCGCTGCGTACAGCCAGAAGAAGGCCGCAAGATCCTCCAGGACATTCACGCCGGCGACTACGGCCATCACGCCGGCGCCAAGTCGCTAGTCGCCAAGGCCATGTGGCACGGTTTCTACTGGCTCACCGCACACGCCGACGCCGCCAACATCGTCCAACGATGCGTCGGGTGCCAGAAGTACGCCAACCAGACGCACCTCCCTGGCTCGGCACTCAAGACAATCCCCATCACGTGGCCATTCGCCGTATGGGGCATGGACATGGTAGGCCCATTCAAGAAGGCCCCGTCTGGTTTCACTCACCTCCTGGTCGCAGTCGACAAGTTCACCAAATGGTCGAGGCCAAGCCGATAAAAAAGTGCGACGGCAAGACGGCCACCAAGTTCCTACGCGAACTCATCTACCAGTACGGCTACCCGCACAGCATCATAACAGACAATGGCACCAACTTCGCCAAGGGGCCATGGTGGAATTCTATGAGGAACACGACATCCGACTCGATCTCGCATCAGTCGCTCACCCGGAATCAAATGGCCAAGCAGAGCGCGCCAACCAGAGTGTCCTCCACGGACTCAAGCCGCGACTGCAGGTACCCCTCTAGCGCACCCTAGGATGCTGGGTCGACGAGCTCCCCTCTGTGATATGGGGGATTCACACCTCCGTCAACCGATCAACCGGGTTCACACCCTTCTTCATGGTGTATGGCACCGAGGCCGTAATGCCAACCGACCTGGAGCATGACTCACCTCGAATCACCAACTACGTCGAGGCGGCCAACGAGATCGCCCGCCAAGACAGCATCGATCAACTCGACGAGGAACGCGACCTGGCTCGCTCCCGCACCACCATATACCAGCAAGGACTCCGCCGCTATCATAGCCGTCGAGTGCAAACTCGCACCTTCCAGGAAGGCGACCTGGTCCTACAACTGGCCCAAGACAAGAAGGGCATGCACAAGCTCTCCCCCCCATGGGAGGGGCCATTCTCCATAGGCCAAGTCCTTGGCAACGATGCCTACTACCTCATCGACATACGGGGTGATGGCCAATTTGAGGTCGGGAGGCCATGGAATGTAAACCTCCTCAGAAAGTTCTGTACTTAGAACCTCACACTGTACTCCATCGGAATATATAATGAAATTCATTCGGATCGCACAAATTGTGTCCACTCGCCATATTCTTGTGCCACTCGCACTCGTACATGCTAGCAATACGCTACTTACGGAAGTCAACCTCTGGTCGAGCGACCGGCACGGCCAAGTAGTCCGGCACAAGGGCACCGGAAATATTCGGGCCTTGGGTCATCCACGAAAAATGCCAACCCGGAGCCGCCATTGGAGTCGCCTAGCCCGACTGGCCCGCCGGGCCAAGACATCCCATACACGCTTCTCACAGCGATCTGTCCCTCCCACCCTCGCGCAAAGCGACTCGAACGGTTAAGTACCACGCACGGGACTCCGCAAAACGGGAACCCCCACGCGGCTCAGGAACACACCAAGTAAGAGAGCTTCCTAGGGCTCGCCAAGCGACTGGCTCTCCGGGCCAGGGGAGGAGACGCGTTACAAACAACGCACTCACAACCTGTAACAGGAGCATGACCAGTACGGTCGGGCACCACGCTCGGGGACTCGCTCATAAGTCAGCCCTACTCATGCTCGGGGACTCGCCACTCAGAAGACGCGACGGATAAAAACAACGCGTAAACAAAACAAATACATAAAAGTATACAATCGAGTTATACCCCATTAAAAGGCGGACGCGCCCGGGGACTCGCTCAATCAAAATAATGCATAAGCAAACCACAATATATATTACTCATCAAAACACGAAGTCGATCGACTCCCCGTGGCATATATTACAAAAATATCTTACAGCATTTGCCACTTGGCATTCATCACAACTTCGAAAATCACATTGTTTACTCCACAGGCCCTGATGACGAAGCAGCACCACCCCCCTTGACGCGCACAAAAGGCTGCCACGGGTTCGTCGGGTACGTTGTCAGTGACCTCGACAACGACGACCGAAAGGGCTGCTCCGACTTCATGTCGTGGTACTCCGGCTCAGGGTCGCCAGGCGCCAACACCATCTCCTGATATGGCAGCAGATGCCCCATCGCCAAGACACGATCGGTGTAAGGAGTGGCCTTTGCTGTCAGCTTCAGCACCTCCGACATCTCCACCGTGCCAGTCACCGACGGATAGCCACTCGTCACATCGTCAAGATCGAAGTCGTCGGGGAAATGGGCGAGACCCAAGCTTAATGCCGTGGCAGCCCCGCGCCTGAACGCCGAGCGCGTCATCCACTCCACAACGGCGGGCACCTCTTCCAGATAGCGCCACACCTCCGTCGGCCCCCCAGGGATAACTTCGGTGGGAGACATGCCCTAGAGAGCCGCTTGGACGCACAACACCGAGGCCGTGGCTGCATTCACCACGGTAGTCACGCACTGTGAGGCGTTGTAAGTCTGCACAACCGGGTCGCTTTGGCCTACCACAGCTGCAAAGTCAGACGTCAGTGAAACTATGAAACCCCCAAAGTGGGGACTAGACGAAAGGGTCAAGCGAAGACAAAGACTCACCAAGGAGTTTGCGGCAGTTCTCCTTGACGTGCTTCTCCAAGGCAGTTTGCTCGTTGTGCAGCCTCGCGATGATGGAATCCGTGGCTTTGCGTTCTTCCTCAGCCGCGACAACGGCAGCCTTCGCTCGCTCCTCCGAAGAAATCTAGGCCGCTCTCGCCTCCTCCAAATTCTTGACCAAAGAGGCTACTCGCCCATTCGCCGCGTCCAGCTCGACGACCGGAACATACCCCTCATGGGCCTTGGAGATCTCAGCAGGGAAAGCATCTGCACGAGAATACATCAGAATGCTACACACAACTAGCTCACACCCGAAAGAGGAGAACAAAGACGAAACAAACACTCACCAATAGTTTCCTGAAGCCGCCGGTTCACCTCCTGCGCTTTGCGCAAGTCACGCTCCAAGCGCTCTCTCGCAGCCTGCCGATCAGTCGACTCCCTTTGTAATCCCTGCAAAAAAAGAACTCACCTAAGCATTTGACCAAACAAAACCTAGTTCCTAGCCACTGAAATTCAGCGACTAGGAACTCGGGGACTAGAGAAGGAAGAAAAAGAAAACCAATTCCTAGCCGCCAAAATTCAGCGACTAGGAATTCGGGGACTGTAAAGGAGCAAAACCCAGTTCCCAGCCGCTGAAATTCAGTGACTAGGAACTCGGGGACTGGAGAAGGAAGAAAAAGAAAACCAATTCCTAGCCGCTGAAATTCAGCGACTAGGAATTCGAGGACTGGACATACCTGAATAGCAGCGCCGAGCATCTTGTGAAGTTCCTCGGTGTCAGTCGACGGGATCGTGAAGGAGGAGCGCCCACGGCGGGACCCAATGTCCGCATCCACGATTTCTGGACTCTGTGGAGATTGCATGTCCGCCACACCTGGAAACCCCTTCGCCATAAAACGAGGGAACATCGCCGACGCCCTGGCGGGGGCGCTGGTTGTCGGGACCGGCGCCTCTGGCACGGACGCAACCAAGGTTGGCTCCGATCGCGTCGCCGCCACCTCTTTGGCGACTGGTGCAGCAGCTGTCTCCGCGGCGCTTCCCGTAGTCGGCGCCCCCCTTCTACTTCTTCATGACCTCAGCGGTCGCCACATCTTCGGACGCCTTCCTCTTCTTGGGTAGGTCGCCCTCTCCCATGTCGGTGGCTGGTGGAATCTTAGCCACTGAAGGGCGCCCAATCTTTTTAGCCCCCGACCTGCACGAGCCCCTTCAATCAACACAACAATAATACAAAAGGAGCAAGGCGAATTGGTATGAGGAAGCGCTACTTAGCGACTGGAAGGACGCGAAGCCCGATGCTAATATGGGCGGGCTTGTCCAACTCAGGACCCAGCTTGCGGCTGAGCCCCCTCTAGAAGACGTCTAAAGCCCATGAAACCGAGGGCTTCCTTGACGATGAAGCTGCAGTCGCCGGGATCTCCGGCTCCGATGCGGCCGCCTTTGACGACTGTGGCGACTTGGACGCCATCGCCTCAGCTGCTTCTTGGCTTGGAACCCCCGAGGTTATCGACGCAATTGCCGCCAGGGGAACCTCTACCACCACCTCCGTGTCCTTGCCCTCCAACCCCTTCGTCGGGACTGTGTTCCTTGGGGTCTTGTGCGAGACTTCGGGAGATCCTTCGTCGTCGGTATCATCATCCGACTCGAACACCACCGACGACCTGGCCGGTGACGCAGGCCTTTTCGCTGGCGACTTGGGCTGGCGTGGGGGCTTCGACGGTGTAGCGGTACGCCGGGACGTTTGCTCCTGGGCGTCCTCGTCGCCTTCTTCGAGCTCGTGCAGGCTATGGCTCACTTCGACTTCTCGTTGTCTCTGCATCCGGGTCTTACGAGCCACAGACGCTGGGGGAGGGACCTCTTCTTCCTCCCCGTCGCTGACGGAAGGATCCCCCTCGGAGTCTTCCTCCAGTTCCTAGGGAACCTCTTCATCAAGCGGAGGGAGCTAGCCCTCCAATACCTGAAAAAGCTGAGAACCACCACGAGTCAAAAAACACCAAGCGAGAAGACTGAAATTGAGATACGGACGTAGCGATTGGAAAGAGAACTTATTGTGGGGGCTTCATTCTTCACAGGAGTGTACGGGGCGACCCCAACCGCCACGCCGGTGAACTCTGCGTCGGTGATCTTCTTCAGGGCGGCCTTGTAATCCTCGGCCTCCCATGACTCCTTGCTAGTTCGAGATGGGTCATGCTTCCCGTTGTATTCGTACATCCAGTGCGGTCGAGCCGCCAGCGGAACCAGGCGCCGCCCGAGCCAGCAGTTGTAGAGGTTGATCGGAATCAACCCCTGGTCCTTCAGCTTATGGATCTGATCCATCATTTCCGCGACGGCCATCCGCTGATCTTCGGGAAGCTTCTTCGGTGCCAACCGACAGGGCTCGATCCTCTCGGCGACGAACTCGGGGAGAGACACCTCGCCAGAGGGAGTGGCTTTCTTGATGTTGAACCAGCTCTTCTTCCACTCGTTGGCGGCCTTCTTCGGTAGGAGGAGCTTGACGAAGTTGGCCTTTGGCTTCAGTTGAAAGGTGACCTCGCCTGCGGCCAGCATCAAACCGTTGGACGCCTCGCGCCCGATGCGGCCATGGAAGAGCTCCAGCCATAGCGGGAAATACAGCCTGCAGCCAAGGTAGCATTCGCAGAAGGCAACGAAGATCGCCAGCTGCTCGATGCTGTGTGGACCAAGATCTGATGGCTTGATCGCGTAATACACGCAGAAGCGGCGGTAGAAGAGTGAGGTGGGGAATCCCAAACCCCTCTCAATATGACTGGGGAAGCAGATGAACTCGCCGGGTCATGGCTGAGGCTCGGTCTCGGAGGAGGGGAACCCGCCAATTCCCCTTGCGGAGCACCCCGGCATCCTCGAAGGATCTAAGTTGGGCCGTGGTGCACTTGGATTTCCCCCATGAGCCCTTGGGAGGCGCCATCGAGTAAGATGTGGAATCGCACGACGCGGGAAGAACAAGTCGGGAGGACGCAAGAAGGAAGAACAAATGGGGAAGAATGAAGAATGCGAAGAAGGACTGTAGAGCTGAGCCATCACTCCCCTTATATGGGAAACGCCGCCCACCAAAATCGGGATAGCCGTTACTCACGGTAATTGCGCCGTAGTTACCGTTGGAAATTCCAATAGATAGTTTGACCAGGTTTGACGGTCCAACTCCTTTGGTCCACCCGCCACCCGCCAGGCTTTCCTCTCGCCGAAACGACGACTGGGCGGCAGTGATATTCATTGAAGTGACGAATGGAAACATGGGGAAATTCTCCTCGGTCCTAATGGAGTCCATCGCCGACTCGACTGGACGCCCAAATTGGGCTCGCCTACTCCGAACGCCAAAAGGACGCCCGCGCCTGCATCAACGATGGCCTCGGGGACTACTGATGGGGATATGCCAAAGGGGGTATACCCAGCAGGACGTTCCGATTGGGCCAAAAGGCCTGCGAGTGCGTCTGAAAGACAGCGACTAGACTATGAAGAAAGGAAAGGCCCAGCGACTGGCGACTAGAAGCCTAGAAGCGTAACAGAAGCCCAATCGGACTAGGTCAAAAGTCTCCAGATCCTTATCTTGTTCGGGGACAGCTTGTAAACCCTAGCGAGGTGCTTCATATATAAACCTCCCTAGGGTATCCTGGAACCTTATGTTCCATCATACACCCCCTCAAGCGACTCGCTGCCTAGCCGCCGAGCTCGCCACCCTTGTAACTCGCTCTCTCATAATCTAATCTAGCAGGAGTAGGTCTTTACCCTCCGGGGGGCCAAACCTGGGTAAACCCATGTGCATCCGCCCCATCTCGCACCGCAGATGGCCGCCAACTCTTCCTCATGAAACACTCAATCGCTACTAGTGGCAGTGACTGCCGTGGCCATTTCCACGACATTACATGCTGACAAGTCGGGCCGCGTTCAGTCGATTCCCGTAGTGGACACCTCTCTCAACTTATCCAGATCAGCATCGGACCCACAGCTTATCCACGTGAGCGTCGGACCCATAGCTTATCCACGTGAGCACCGTACTCACAGCTTATCCAGGTTGGGGTTGCAAGATAGGACCCCGAGCCAGCCCCGCGCCCATGCCGTTGCTTCATTTTTATATAGTGAATGTAATGCATATACAAAAATTATACACCTTTGAACTCTTTTAAATCGCACTTAGGACATGATAATGTTGTGCTAATAAAATCCTGATTATTTATCATTTCCATGGAGTGAAATATAATACATAAACATACGTATACAAAAATTATACACCTTTGAACTCTTTGGAATCGCACTTAATACATGATAATGTCGTGCTAAGAAAATCTGGAGAGATTATCATTTTCATAGAGTGGAATGTAATGCACAAACTTGCATATGCGAATATTATGAACCTTTGAACACTTTTAAATCACACTTAATACGTGATAATAATATGCTAAGAAAATCTTGAGAGATTACCATTTCCATGGAGTGAAATATAATGCATAAAGTTGGGTATACAAAAATTATACGTCTTTGAACTCTTTGAAATCACACTTAATACGTGATAATATTGTAGTAAGAAAGTCTTAAGATTACCATTTCCATGGAGTGAAATATAATACATAAACTTGCGTATACAAAAAACATTTGAACTCTTTGAAATCGCATTTAATACGTGATAATATTGTGCTAAGAAAATCTTGAGAGATTACCATTTCCATGGAGTGAAATATAATGCATAAACTTGCGTATACAAAAATTATATACCTTTGAACTCTTTGAAATTATACTTAATACGTGATAATGTTGTGCTAAAAAATCTTGAGAGATTACCATTTCCATGGAGTGAAATATAATGCATAAACTTGTGTATACAAAAATTATACACCTTTGAACTCTTTGAAATCGCACTTAGGTCATGATAATGTTGTGCTAATAAAATCCTGATCATTTATCATTTCCATAGAGTGGAATGTAATGCATAAACTTGCGTATATGAAAATTATACACATTTGAACTCTTTAAAATCGCACTTAATACGTGATAATATTGTCCTAAGAAAATCTTGAGAGATTATCATTTTCATAGAGTAGAATGTAATACACAAATTATACACCTTCGAACATGTTCCCTTCAAATTATATTCAAGTTTATTTTTTTATGGAGTTAAAGTACCGATGGCATACTAGTTATTTTGCATGGATAGTGGTGTGCCTCCCGACAAATATAGGGGTTATCCTGTCCGCTAGATCATAGTTGATCAACGGTTGGTGGGATCTGTGTGACAACTGTCTTGACAAATCAGAGCGTAGAAGTGAAGATGAGCACAAGTGTGAGAGTTGGATACAAAGAGAGGGGAAAACTGAGTAGCACTTAAGAACCAAGGGCAAAACTGAGTAGAGCTTAAAAACCAAGGGCAAGACTGACAAAGGGATTCAAATAAAAAATAGAAAAAGATTTAAAAATGGAAAATGCGTCTTTTATACAATAAAATACATCTTGGCATATATCAAACTATTTACAATTCAAATATACACCTGTTTGACAATTATTGCCTCATTCAGACACACTATGTTTTGGGGAGGGATGTTTTGGGAAGAGGCTTGAGTAGAAAGCCATGAAGCTTCATAGATATAGGTGATTTGAGAAGTGGTGATTTAGGTTAAAACTTGGTTTATATACATTTCTTATGGTGGAAGGTCACATAATAAGACTCCCTGGGTAGATGCCACGATGTTTTGCTCTTTTTGAATTTGTTGTGCATAAAATGACTCAATTAGCTAGCTAAAACCTATTCGTTGACTCTCTGTTGACCATCCACCGGAGGGTAAAACTGAGTATATTGCACACGGCAGTGTTAGTACTGGAGGGCAAAACTGAGTACAACCAAAATACTTATGTTACACTCGAGGGCAAAACTGAGTACAACTGAGTCGTCAGGGTTAGACACAAGGGAAAAAACGTGACTCGCGGTAGCGTGTGCGGTGCACGGGGTGGTAGAGGACACATGTGGCCATGCACGGTGCAGTAGCGTACGCGGTTACGCGGTGCACGTTAGTGCAACGAAACGTTGCTTCCCTTCTCCTTTAATAGAGGCCTCCCCACTCTCACTCATCACTCACCCGCCCACTCAACCGTCTCCACTATCCCATCACCTTCTTCAAACCTCCAAGAAAACCCCAACCACACTGGCGATGAAGAAGAACAGCACCGTGGCATCGGCGCGTCCAAGGCCGCCGGCGAGGAGGCCCCCGTCCCTATCCCCGCATCAGCCGTAGCCGCCGACGAGGAGGCCCCCACCGGTCTCGGGCAGCTCCCGCTCGGCTGGGACCCTTATGAGGAGGTTGTTTACATAAGGACGGAAAACCCCTATGACACCAGCATCGTCGACCCATGGTCGGAGGTAACCAGGGTTTTCTCCCATCCCTTGTTCTCCCCCCGTTCCCATTGTTGTATGCTATATCGTATGTTATTAGGGCTCGGCTATTCGTATTTTTACAGTAGCTAATCATCTTGTGTTAGATCTCGTATTTTGATGAATCCCCCTGTTCGTATTTGAACCCCCATGTTCGTAGTTGGGATCAGTATTTGATTTGTTTTGAGATTTGGGGAATAATCAGGAGATCTCAATCGGTTAATTTATGCAAATAATCAATCCCGATAATCAAAGTATCTCAATCATGTCCTTATTGCACTCTACTATTTTTTCCAACTGGAGGATAGCAGCAACGTGCGGAGCGACGACGAGTCCAAGGACACCAAGACTCGTCATGTGCTGAGGAGGCTGAAGTCCGACCAGTACAACAACTTCTTCATGTTGTGCAGGTGCCCCTTCTACCCCACCAGGAGGCTCCGCGCCACGGACTTCAACTCCCTCGTGAAGCATGTCGAAGACGTGAGGACCTGTGGCGAGTCCGTGAACATCCACGACTTCATAGCCAAGCACCAGGCGCTCGGTCTTCACCTCCGCAACCTCTAGAAGGTGGCTATTTAGGAGGGTCGCATGCCCCCAATCAAGCCCAAGGCGCCCAGGGTCAAGGGACTAGGCAGCACGAAGTGGAGGAGGCGCTAGAGGGAGGAGGCGGAGACCCTCCTGGCAGAGGCCATGAGGGGCCACTGATCTGCTGCTGCTGCTGCTGCTGTTGTAAAGCAGCTTCTTTTGTCTTGTCTATGTTGAAGTTGTCCGCTGCTGCTGCTGAGCAGCCTAATTGTCGAACCTCGTTAAGTACCATATTATATAACCTATATTAGCTGCTTTATCTACATCTGCTCTATTTACTGAATTTATTTATGGTGCTACTTAGTTTTGGTGCTCTAGATCTGCTACCAGATTGGGGAAAATTAGGGCAAAAGGAACAATGAATTAAAGAGAAGCTGCTCTAGATTCGCTACCTTTTTGGCAAATGAAACACAAATGTTAGCGAGAGAGAGAGGGAAAAATGCGCTCTTAAAAAGGCTAATCATAAAAATAACAAAAAATAAAACTTCCAATTTGGACGGCAGGGCGCACGTAACCACCAAACGCGCCTCACATGGTCCTACACCACGTCCCCCATAATCAGCGAGAGATGGATGGTTGGTCCGTTGTGTATCATGTCCCAACCTGTCAGCATGTAACGGTCGATGCGACATAACATAATGCTCAACGCACGACCCGCCCTAACACGGTCCCACTGGTCAGCATCTAACAGTCAAGCCTTTGACCTGACGGCATCCCCCGTCCGAGCGCATGTAGGTTTCAGAATGGAGGGAGGGAAAAAGTATGGAAAAACTAAGCGATTAGAGAAAACTGAGTATAACTAACGAACCAGGGGCACGAAAAGAGAAATCACTTTAAACTATCCTCAAACTTTCTAAAATGCTGGGCATGAATATTCTTAGCTTGGGGCTGAGACTCGCTAAACTTACATTGGATCTTTGATAAAATAGCATATTGTGAACCTAAAAATGATTTTTTGGAAAAATCATGAGCATCAGATCATGTACCTGTAGTTCAAATCTGACTAACTTCCTACCCATTCGGCATGAATTTATTTTTTTACGAGGGATGGACGAAAAGGTTTAAGATACCCCGATTAGGACATTGTCCATGCAAGGTGGTCTACTATATTTGAAAAGTGGGGTGGTATGATTTTTAAACTTTACTTTGGTGGTTGCTTCACAGAATACCTCCTTTTGGGCACTCGAAAAATGGAAAATAGCTTTTTAGTATGATAAAAAGGAAACTTCCTCCTGCAATATTGTTCGTCATCCCATTATGCACATGCATGCACAATATGGACACATTATCGCACAATATGGTCATTTGAGAAAGCGAGGAAACCTCGATTGAGATAGGTCACCTAGTGAAGGTTTTTTTGAGACACAATCAATATACCAAATTTGATATTTTTCCTTAAAACTATGTCACCTAAGATGACACCACGTGAAGGTGTTTCATTGTTTAGGTCGTTTTTGAATTCTTTATGTCTGTTTTAAACTATGGTCAAACTTTCTAAAATAGCGGGCATGAAGATTCTTAGTTCGGAGCTGAGCCTCGCTAAACTTGCATTGGATCTCAGATGAATAGCATATTGTTAACCTAAAAATGATTTTTTGGAAAAATCTGAGCATCGGATCATATACATGTAGTTCAAATCTAACTCACTTCCTACCGATTTGGCAGGAATTTTTATTTTTCACAAGGGGTGAATAGAAAGGTTTAAGATACCCCGGTTGGGACATTGTCCATTAAAGGTGGTCTACTATTTTAAAAAAATGGGGAGTACCATTTTTAAACTTTCATTTGGTGATTGCTTCATAAACATCTTGTTTTGGGCACTCAGAAAGTGGAAAATAGCTTTTTGGTGCGACGAAAAGGAAAACTTCCACCTGCAACATTGTTTGCCATCCCATGATGCACATGCATACACAATATAGGCATATGATCGCAAACTTTGCCTCGATTCTGGACATAACATTGGTCATTTAACCTGAAAGCGAGAAAACCTCGATTGAGATAGATCACTTTGTTAAGGTTTATTTGAGACACAATCAATATACCAATTTTGATATTTTTCCTTGCAACTATGGCACATAATATGACACCACGAGAAAGTTTTGCATTATTTCAATCGTTTTTTATTTTTTTATGTCATTTTCAAACTCTCGTCAAACTTTCTAAAACGATGGCCATGAAATTTCTTAGCTCAGGCCTGAGCCTCGTAAACTTGCATTGGATCTCTGATGAAATAGCGCATGTCAAATCTAAAAATAATTTTTCCAAAAAATCATGAGCATCAGATCATGTACGTGTAGTTCAAATCTGACTCGCTTCACCGATTCGGCAGCAATTTTTCTTTTTCATGAGGGGTGGACGGAAAGGCTGAAGATACCCCGGTTGGGACATTGTCCATAAAATGTGGTCTAATATTTTAAAAAATGAGGTGATACCATTTTAAAACTTTCATTTGGTGGTTTCTTCACAAAACCCTCCGTTTTGGGCACTCGGAAAATGGAAAATATGTTATACGAAAGTATTTGTATTGTTTTTATATTTTTTGAATAAAATAAGTAATATTTGAGTTTATATAGATCGATCTTATTTTTCTGCAAATTTTGATATATTATATATACTTTTCTGAATTAAAAGGATTTAGTTATGATTTTTCTAAGATTAACGTGGCAAAAAGGAAAAACAGCTGCGCCTAGGTGTGAAACCTACGTCGTCGGCGTAGACTTGACACCGTCGCATCGCCGTCACGCCTAATGACCTACGCCGATGGCAATATTGGGCCGACGGCCGCATAGCCCGGCTGCCGAACCTGTCCACCTGCATCGATAGGCCCGACATTTCACCATCGGCATAGAATGCGGACGTCGGTGTATGGAGTTATTCCCGTAGTGATTGTATTTACATTCTATTTGTAATCTTCTATTTCCCTTAACTGAGCTGCGAAAAACCGACTCGGCTGATGGTTCCCCGCCTCCTGCTGCTCGCCGGCCTGATTCCTCGCCCTGGCCGGCGCCCCACCACAGCCCGCACGTAGCCGTCCGCCCCTCCTCGCGCAGCGCCCCTCGCCCCGGCCAGCCCCGACCCGGTCGCGCGCCATGGCGTCATTGCACCGTAATATAAATATGACCTTTGTTTCGTGATATTACATCCTAAAATGTCTTTGCTGGCGAGTTGATCTAGGGACTAGCACTTAAAAGCACAGAGACTTGTATCTTTACCGGGTCGGGTCACATCAGATGGTCTCAGAGCATTGCGTTGACTGTAGGATCGTGACCCTAGAAAATTGAAGCTATAGGATCAACTATTTTCCCAAGTAACTTCAAAAATAATCTCGTACCACTGAACTTTCCTAAGTTTCTAAAATGACTTCCAATCTCTTACTTCTTCAAAAATAAGTAGTTGGATATCACCCTTTACTACCTTGAAGTATAAGCCTCTTTTTATCAAGACTGCCTGTTTTGAAATATAAATTATTTATTAAAGATTCATGTACCGTAATTCTCATCTATTCTTCTCCTATTTGGTTTAGAACTCTCTTCTATTAAAAAATTCGTCAAGTGGTCGCAGCATGAAGAACATGACCTGGTCAGAGATGACTACACCACAAAACTATGGAGGCACAAATATACAAGTACAACAAACTTTGATGACCTTGGAGACTAACAAGATTGTTATGATGACCTATAATGAAACTGAAACCTAATACGCTTAGTGATAAATGCGATGTATGTGTGATTTGTTACCTGTCATTTTTATATTGCTCCCACCTTAGAGCCTATTCCCCTCATCCTAAGACATCGAGACCAAGAGCATGGGGAAGAACTCAAGAGTAGCAAAGTAATTTAGGAAGGACCCTAGGGAAACGAAAACGATATATATATTCAAAATCTTGTGTTTTTGCATCATCCTTACTCTTGTATGACTTTACTTGATCATTTTTCTTGTTTTCCAAAATTTAGATGGCCACCCTCAACGGCGGTGGCAGCAACATCAATAACCACCAAGAGATGTTGCGTGCAATGCAACGTTTGATAGAAGCACGATCTCAAGTTCTTAGCTTGCCCTAAGCTCGCCCAACATCGACAACTTTAATTTTCCCTCAGGAATGTTGGAACTATTTGAGGCCCAAAATCAACTAATGGGTTTCGTGCATCAAAGTATAGACGACTATTACAACCCGACCCAGGGAGACTGTGGCTGCAAGGAAACCAAAGACAAGGTCATGGTAAGGACTGTAGCCTACAAAGTTTGTGGAGACGTAGGGCGCACCCATAAGGAACACCCAGACCAGTGCCCTAATTGTGACGGAGATCATCCATCTATGGAATGCTCCACTACTAAAATCACATGCTTCCTCTATGAAGGGAACAATCATGTCCCGGTTCAATGCCACCTTTACCCTACAGTGCAAAGGTTGAATCAAGCAACAAAGGGATAGAGTGCATAAATCCTCCAGGGAGAACTAGGAAGAAACCAGGACGATGAAGAGTGTGGAAACTAGAGCCAAACCGCTGGGAGTTACACCCTATGTAACCACCAAGTGTTGCTACCCTTGTGAAGAAGAAGGCCATTTATCCCATAATTTCCCCAAGAAACGGGAAAGGTTTCCCGAGTTTGTGCTGGAATATAACGAGCAGGAGATATTAGATATGTTGTCCTTAGAGAGATCCCAAAAGAAGAAGAACAACCAAAACTTAGAGATAAGAGACACTAGCCAAATGATGTGCTTCAACTTGAAGGAACTAGGACACTATGCGACATATTGCCTTGAAGATAAGAAGAACAAAGGAATCAAGCCTGCTGATGGACAAGCAAGCTCACATAGATACATTAGTGATGCGATGTGTTAGGTCACTATTCATGGGACTGTCCTGAAAATAACAAGAATGAGAACAAGCCTGCACCCTTCTAGGAAGGACCCCTTGAAGAAAGGTATCAGGGAGAAGAATCATCAAGACATTGGAGCACAAGAAGCGCCTCAGACCCCGTGCCAGGTTTGACTACCGACATTGATCCTTACTATTATGTTATCGTTATCGTGTTAGCTCGTTGACCATATCAACCCATGTGATATGTTTCACTTTGGAACCTTGAATTTTTAAGGCCTATTTGTTCTTGTTGAACCATTTGCTTTTCGATGAATGTTAGATTGTTATGTTTGATATGAATGTTGGATTATTGTGCCTGATGTGAATTGTTCTGTTCTTGACCTTTGTGACCATGCTAGTCACTTGAGAGGTAGCTCTTCCTTGGACCCCCTCCTTTTTACCTATTTCTACCCATGCCTAGACCCTACTAGAAAGAATATCATATAGAGTGATGTTAGAGTAAGAACCATAAATACTCAAAGGAAAATATCTGTTTACAACATAGTCGATTTTTAAAGGGTGGTAGCACCCGAATATTTTCCAAACCCTTTCCTACTAGTTTTTTCGAATCTCATGACGTGGTTCCTTTTATGGATGGTGATGGCTCCAATATTTGCTATCTTCCACTGCGTTTAAACATTGTTTTTGGTCAAGCAATTGCTAAGAAACTCTCAATCATTGCCACTAATGACTAATAATTGCAAAGATATGCAAAATCTCTCTTTGAATTATATTGTGCAGGAAATCACGACTTTTAATGCGAAATAAGGAGTCATGATGAAGGTTTTTGAGGAAGTCCAAATGGCCAAGTAATTGGGAAGCCAATCCAGGGCGTCAGCAAGCTTAACGACCACTGGTACGGGAAGGGTCTACCCGTACCATGTGGTGCCTATATATTTTGAGGCTCCAGCCGCCGGCCAGACGGCCACCATTCTCAGATTACATCACAACACCAACAAAGGATATCCACACCATTTTTCATCACTTCCACCATCCATCCACTAGCCATAGCCATTGCTTTGTACTTTAGATTTCCTTGTGATTTGGCGGCCATTGTAAGAATATTTGATTTTAATCTAAGTATTTGTATGATGTTTTCTATCTCCGATCTATTTGTTATGAGTGAGTAGTCCTCATGGGCCGCGGGTTAGGGAGAAACCTAAACCTCGCAGCGATTATGTGCATGTAGATCATGGAAGTATTGTATTTTGTTTGCAATTGAGATTTGTATCTTTTGTTTCTTTGTCTCTTGTCTCGATCTGTGGACTTGTAGGTACCTAAGATCCCATAGATTGATAAAGGCTTGAGGTGAGATACTTGGCTAGCGCAATCTCATAGGAACCTCAGTGATAGAAAGGATAGTATGGTTTTTGCTTATCGCCCCATTCGAGATCACAACAGCATCACCACTTAAAGTTTTGATCTGTGTTTTACACTTAATAATCGTTTGTAACCCGTGGCTTCGGTGTGGACTCGGTTGGAATAAAAGTCTATTGCTATGCCCGCTTCATCACGGAGACTCTAGAATATTAGGATGTGTTGCCCACAAGAGATTATCTCCGTTCAAACATTACACATGACTATGCTTATTATTATGTTTTATCCCGTATGATGTGCAGCTGGAGGTGGATCTTCAAACATTACACATGACTATCTCCATCTATTGATTCAATCTATTATAAAGTAAACTAGATTAGTCTGGTAAACTAAGGTAAAACGAACAAACAAAGTCTTGTAGATGTGTCTTCTTTATTTTCTTTTAGCATTGTTTTCTGAGGTTCGATTAAACCTAGGTCTTCTAGGGAAAAAACTATTATACTACATTCGTTAATCCGGATCGAAGGTATTAGATGGTAGCATGTAACATTCCAAAACTTTTCAAATTTTGGAATGTTAAAATAAAATAAACCTATTTAAATAGTTGCCAAAATTTAATTTTTCTTTCCCTTATTTGAATTTTCAAAAGAATAGAAACTTTTTAGATTTTATGAAAATAAAGCAAACCCTAATTTCAGACAAAAGATTTTTGTACAAGAGGCCAAAGTAAAATGTAAAATTTCAAAACCTATTAAAGTTATTTTGTTTTATGGGGACACAAAAGCTTTTAAAATGGTATTTCTAAAACATAAAACCATTTTTTCAAATACTTTCATGAACAAAACTCTCCTTACATAAAACAAACCCCAATAACAATATTTGGATTATGAAAATATTTATAAAACATCCCTAGCCTAATATTTGTCTTCCATACTTGTTAAACGATTTGTTTTGAGCCAAATATAAAATCATATTTTAGCATTCAATATTTTCCCATAAAGCCTTAATGGTTATGGGTTAATGAAAAAGGGTGTTTTTATAAAGGGTTATTTGATTAATACAAATATTAATTATAGTATCATTTTTTAAAACACTTTTGTGTCTAAAAAGAAATAAATAAAACATTTTATTAAAAATATTTTAAGGGCCTTTATTTGCCATATGCTTTTCTAAGGTGAAACCTACAAACCCTATATTTCTAAAATCATGATTATAAAATTTAATATTTTGTTTTGAAATGATTTCCTAAAAGTCCAAAGCATTTATTTTGAGTTTTATAAAATTCACCTATTTTATTTTTATTGATTTCTATTCAAAATTGAAATCCTATGGGGAAAACAGGCCTATAGTAATTTTAATACCTAATTTAATTCCTTCCCACTACAGGACTAATCGGTCTCCTTCCCTATGCTAGCGAGATCCGACGGGTCGAGGCGCCAGACTCCTCCCAAGCCGTCCAGATCTTACATCTGGAGGTGGCGGTGTTGTAGAATCCCTTCCCATTACAGGACGAAGAGGCGGCCTACATCCCTCCGCTGGCGCCCAGACTCGATGGTTGGAGAAGCCGGTGTACCTGCGAGAACGACAACTACAAGGAGGAGGGGAGGGATGTGGTGAGGGGCGATTTCATAGGGAAGTCCCTGCGTCGACGCCTAGACTAGACCACTAGAGAGAGAGAGGGTGTCGACGGGAGGGAGGAATAAAATGATTCGTGTATTTAGACTTAGAGGTGGCACTACACGTAATATGTCTAAAAATCAGGGGCAAAACTGTCCAATGAAAAGTCGGAACCAAAATTCTGTGCGAACAAACCAACCTAAGATATAGTATAGTATAGATAGATAGATGAAGTACGTGAGTCTTGCCTTGTTAGATACCACGTTAGAGAACTGGGCTAACGAATCTCATACATCAAAATTATACTTGGAAATTACTCAAAACTAAATAAAATGTGCATTGTATTCAATAGTTTATGATACATAGGTATTTGTAAATAGAGAAATATGAAGAAGATCATCACCCAAAATGCACCGCGCCAACACATATGGATTATTCAAGACTATTATCATCCACCTGCCTGTAAAGGAGGTGAAGGTTTGCTACCTAGTGCTATAAACAGCTATGGCATCGAAGGTGGCCGTAGACAATCATGCTCCTTATCCATACATATCCGGTGGACGAGTTGGGCACATGTATCTTCGTTGATACAAACAAGTTGTCGGCAACATCACTAGCAATAAGGCTCTTGTCTCCAGTAGAGATAACCCTTTCTCGCTCCTCCTGGCAAAATGGTGTCACCTTGCTCAAGGATTTGCTACAATTATAGTCAGAGGCAGCTAGGGGGAAAGAATAAGCAATGAGAAGGATGATGAAGAAAGTAGACATTGAGAGAGCATGGAGCGACATTGTTGATTCTTGTTTTGTAGGTGTCTTTCTAGAGAGATGGATGGTGATATTTATTCAATTCTCTGCAATATATAGCGAGAGAAAACTTGTAACCTAGCCTGGATCTAGTTGTGGCGGAATTAACTAGCATTAACTAGCTACTATAGTTTCTTATACTCCCTCCGATCCAAATTAATGGCCTTCCATACATCCGAATCGAGACAAATCTAAGACCATTAATGTGGATCGGAGGGAGTAACCTAGTCTGGATCCATTCACGGCGAAATTAATTAGCATTAACTAGCTACTAAATTTTCTTATACTCGCTCCGATCCAAATTAATGGCCCGAATCTAGATAAATCTGAGGCTATTAATTTGGATCGGTGGGAGTATAATAATCTGATCCAAATTAATGGCCTCAGATTTTTCTAATCTAGACAAATCTGAGACCATTAATTTGGATCGGAGGAAGTATAATAATCTTATTTCATGATTATTTTCGCCAATTAGTCCCCTATATATATTCATGGCTGAATTTAGGTGCATTAAATAACTGCTAAAGTTCCGTATATAGTGCGACTTAATTGATGATGAATCACTTGAATTGTTTCTGGATTGATTGTTGAATTTATATATGCATTAACTAACTGCTAAATTTTGAAATACAGCTAAATATTTGTTATTTACTCCAATTTCCCAAGACTATAGGTGCCCTAAATTTTTAGTATATTCATTCACATACACACAAATTTGAGAAAGCATGTTGTCAAATATGTCTGATTTCGATCATCTATATTTTAGAAATGCACGATGGTTCATTTTTGTCCTTTCCTAATTCCACTTTGACAATGTTAGAGGTAGCGGGTGATCGATCAAGGTGAATGGCGGCCCACTCAAAACCAAGGTGGCCCACTGATGGCAACAAATCCATGTGTACCAACTCCTTGGGACTCCAAGTGTAGAGTGTTATAGCAGGCGTCTTTTCTTCACAAAGGTGACTCGAGGATTTATATCAAACTCTCGGTGAATTCGCTTAGAGACTTCTCTTGTTTTCTTCTTCAAGCAACCTACAAAACAAAGTATTTTCCTTGTGTCCTCAACTCCACTATATGGTTGTTAAGAAAAAGGTTTCGTATTAGTAAAACTAGAATAAACTATAAATAAATAAAAGTAAAAGCAATATATAACTAGGAAATAAAGTAAAAACAATAAAATAAAAGTCTTTTTGGGTTTTTGTGTGTTTGCTAATAGTAAAATTGGTTTTGTTGTTTTGTGATTAAACTAGACTCTTGTTTGTGCTCCTGGAGCGTGGCTAGCAAACAAACGCTGAATAATTCTTCAGAATTAAAAAATAGCATAACCGAATGTCGGTTAAAAAGGAAAATTAGACAAACGATCCGCAAGAATGATATGGTCGTGCAACACAAACACATGAAGAAGGAAGACCAATATCTTACAAATCATAAGCGAACTTCGGTTGAAAAAGAAATTTAGACAACGAACCGCAGGAACAATCATCTGCAAGAACGATAGGGTCATGCAATGCGCATAGAGGAACGAGGAATACCATTATCTTACAAATTATTAGGACCTTAAGAAAGAAACACGACATTATGCTTTGCATTGGCTTTACAAAGGGGGATTTTCGCAGTGCTGATCTCAAACCAGTTGAAAATACAAATTTCATGAAAGACGTGCTTGTATCTAGGTTGTTGAAGTACAACGTCTCCTATCTCTACCGCCAAGGCTATATCTCAGTGATGGAAACAACTCTATGTATACCAACTCGTTGGGATGGTGCAGAGTATTGTAACAAGCGTATGTTTCCCCACAAGGGTGACTCGAGGGTTTATATCGAACTCTCGGGGAATTGGCAAAGAGTATCTTTTTGTTCTCTTCTCAAGCAACCCGCAAAGCAAAGTTTTTGCCTTGTGCCCCGAACTCCACCATGTGGTTGTCAAGCACAAGGTTTCTTATTAGTAACATGAAATAATAATAATAAAATAAAGTAAAAAACAATAAAGTAAATGCAAAATAAAGTAATGTAGTAATGAAAGGTATTTTTGTGTTTTGTTTGTGTTTGCAAGAAATAAAGTATTTTTTGTTTTTAGATAATAAATTGCAGAAAAATTAAATGATACTAGTAATGTTTGAAGGTTGTTTCTTATAATAAAAGTTGGACCAGGGTTCATGGGTTGACTTGTCTACTCTCTTTTAAGTTGTAGTGGAAATAAAACCATTCATAATCAATACAATATTGGTGGAACATCACTATGTGTTTGATAAGCATTCATATGGGCATCACGTACTAACATAGATGATGGAACACATCTCTCTTATAATCCTCTAGAAAGGGAAAAATCCAATAAATCTAGAACTAAGAATTGACAGATGATAGCCTTAAGTACTTTGACATGATGTTTGAATCACAAATATTCTACCTTGACCAGACAAGATTATCAAGCTGTCACAAGATAATTATAGCACATAAATTCACTTAATCCCTAGTGAGGTAACAAAATAAAGTTAAAAACCATAGTAGATCTTGACTTTGTTGTCACTAGTCAATCACCACCACCATGTTACTCTCTCTAATACACACACCCCCACACATTCTTGCATACAAGTTGGATCAAATCAAGCATTAAGAACAAGGTACATCATATGCATCTACCAATACATCTTACACATAGATAGATTCCAATCTAAAATATCAAATCATAGAATAAAGATCCATCACATAGGAATTACATATATGACCATAATAATGTAGGACAACTCATATGGTACTAGATCTCTGAAGAACAAGAGAGAGAGAGAGAACAAGTTGGAGATGTTGGAGAACGTAGAGATCCCTCTATTGGCGGCTCCAGTGGAGTTTTCCCTCCAATCTACGCTGGTTCTGACTATTTTTTTGGTGTTTCTATGTTTCTACTGCGCTCTCCTTGAGGATGCCATAGGGGACCCTTTTTATAGCAGTTTTTAGGTCAAACTAAGTCAGTCGGTGAAAGATTGAAGCGAATTGGATGGTCGGGGAGGGAAAGAGGTGTAGTGGCGCATGCACTAGGGGAGGCTGTGCCACCCACCATCTTTCAGGCCTCTAGGCCTCCCTCATGAGGTCCAAGCACTCCATATCCCTGTCTTCCCGAAATAGTGTCTTTCCTAGAATCTCAACTCCATTGGACTTCGTTTAGGTCCCTCGAAGATCAAAATACACAACACATGATTTTCCTGTCCTACAGAGTTATAACCAAAATAAAGGGGATCATTGGTATATCCCCAAAAAATCAATATAAACATGGTTATTATATTATAAATGTTGTAGATATGTGGGAATATGTGTCAATAAAATAAAAAGTTCATGTATAAATTTTACATGCATCAACATTCCCAAGCTTAACCTATGCTCGTTCTCGAGCATGAACGTGATAAAACCAAACATGGACTTTGGAGTTTGTTTCTATGTTTCATGTCATACATTGTTAAAGTATGTTTACAAATTTCAATCTTTAAAAAAACAGTAATAAGCAAGTGAGCTATAAAGTGATATCTCTTATACACTACAAACACGTTTAACAATAAGTTTCTTTGTAATGAAAACAAATGAAAGTACCATGAACACTTAAACATGCTTAGATGAACCTGTGAACATATAAATGACTCTTTTGATCTTTTGACACGTCTATAACAGAAAGTAAGAAGGGAACATCTTTCAATAATAGATAAAGAAAAATAAAGTTTTGAGAGATGTAGCTTAGGTCAACGGTAGTCATAAGAGTGGGGTTCCAAGCATATTTTCTGGCAAAAGTTGGTACAGTTTATGTGTTTGACCTTTTACAAGTTAAGTGTTTCATGCACCTTGACCACAAGTACTAGTTTCTCCAAATCCCAAGAAATTTGTCATTGTACACTTTCTATGTGCTCAAGCAAGTTAACACTGCGGTACCTCTTGCCTCCTTGTACGAGGAGTCCCGAGGGGCTATCCATACTCAGATGACAAGACAAACAGATAAATAGCCATTCATAACACTTTATTTTATTTACTATTTCACAACTTTTTATTGAAGGTGCTTCATAGAATATTCATGTTGTAAACTTCCACCATGATACATTTGCATGGCTTAGGTTGGTGGTCCCAATGCCCCCTTTAACACATAGTCATACTAGAATAACTTGATCGCTTCTGGCTCATCTTAATTTTTATATGTATCCATGGCCCAAGGTACATGACATAAATGAAATAGATTAGTGCAATGTTTGAAATCTTCCCCCATGTTAGCATGGTTTTTTCTAACAAATAACTTATAAATTGTCAAACACATAACTTTTAATTACTCACGGTCAAATTCATGTTTGCCCTTTTAAAGGCTTTATATGATTGTATGCATTTGTGGTTTTCACCCCACATCTTACTTACCTATGAGATTTGAACAAAAAGAGAGAGATTATTTTGAAGTATTTGAAAGCATAACACATATATTATAGGAATTTCTATTCTAGTGCACCTCGTTAATTTCATAGGAACATTTTTAACTCTAAGTACACTTAATCTCAAGTCAAATTGCACTTGTAGTCAAACTTACTGATCAGGCACCCATCCTAACAGTACTCCATCCCCAGCACGCTTAACTTTTCCATTCCTTCCACATGAGCTTCGACAAAGAAATTAGAACTTATTGTGAATACTATCATAATAATTGTGAGGACCGAAACTTAACTTCTAGACCCCCCTATGTTTATTCGTTAATCCCAAGATCAATGTTGACGACACAACGAAATGTATATCATTGCAGACGTACAAAAGTAATTTATTACAAAGTCTGGATAACAGCATAGTGAAATGTCTAGTGACGTTTATTACATCAAGAAAACACAGCGGAAATATAAAATGCGTAGCGACTCCATCTCAGCCACAGGCAGTCGATGTAGTCCATGAGGCCTCACTCATCAATGTCATCATAGTAGTCATAGTCATCTCCTTCTCCATAGTACTCCGAAGTGTCAACAAAAGCATTGCCATGAGTACATGACGTACTCAACATACCCCTTATGCAAAACCTAATATATCTACATGTGCCTTTATGTGGTGGTCATAGGGTTCTTTTGCATAAAAGCCAATTGTATTTGCAATTGATAGTAGTTTTGATAAAAGCGGTTTCAGACGAAAACATGTTTATCATCAATGTGGTATTCTTAATAGTGTGATTGTCCACGACAACTCACACAGTTCATAGATTCTAGGATAAGGATAGAGGCAAAGAGGGAAGTAGCAAGACAGGTTCCCGTATGTCAAGAAATATTCATGTATCGTCCATGACCATGGACACAACTATTCGAATAGTTTAAACTATGCAGAGGTTGTACACCTTTTCCACACAACACAATCCTGTCTTGTTGCCCACCAGTGGCCACTGGTTTAGTACACACATATTGGTTTACCGCCAGAGGGATTGTGACGAGGTCTTTTAGCTAGATCCCCCAAAGATGTGATGAGCCCACTGGGTATGGAGCACGGAACTGAGAGTACGTCCCCACACTGGTCCCCCCATCTGTGCCGAAGGTTCCCCCACAGGCAGACACCTCATCAGCGGTACAACGACATCGACACCTAAGGCTGACTAACCTACTTGACCAAGCTAGTGCCCATTATAGCATGTGGTTGTACGATGGTCACAATCTTCAAATCCAAGACTTATTAGGCCCTCATGCGGCACGAACGATGGATTACCCCTTCAACTAGTGAAGGGCAGCCAATCGCTCCTTCCTTTGATCCAGCTGTCGCCCGTGCCAGTGTTTAGATGGTAAGTTTCACCCAGAGTAGAATAGAGTAGAGGAAGCAACAATGACTATTCAGCCTAGCTCAACAAGTTTCAAAAGTATATATGTGACCCGAGGGTCATCCAATTCCTCCGAAGAGGGCAGATCAAGGATCCTAAATATTATTTAGCATGGCTAAGCAATTCTACTCTACAGGATTAATATATAATCTCTACTCAGGGTTGTGTATGGCGACAGGTGTATCAAGGTTTGTGGGTAACCAAAATAGCAGTAATATTTGTAAAACAATAATAACATGCACTTGTAAAACATGGGATAATTATGAAAGGGGCATGCCTTCGTTGATGAATCCTTCTTCTTCAATAAGCCGATTATGTCCATGACCAAACTCGTCACTCCCTACTCGTTGTAACGCTAGCAAATGACAACCAAATAAATACCAAGGAAAAAATACCAAATGAAATACAAATCAGAACGAATGTATGAGTTGGTGTAGAATAGGACGTAAGACAATTTGGTAAGGATCAAAGAAGTGAGTTGTGGTAACTCGAATATGAATCAATCGAATGGATAGCTAGGATTCTAGGATGCTAGGATAGATTATCTCAACATAATGTTGTGATAAGATATAAGGATTGGCTTTTTTTAGGTTTAGACGGCTCAAGCTATATTGGCTGGTCTAACGTTCTGAACTAATAATAGCACATATTAGGAAAATAATATGGTTTTGTTATAGCCACTATAGGTGGCATAGATATATTATGCAATGCACAACTACACTACATGCTAGCAAGTCATACAGTTAAGTATATGAGTGATAATAAACGGATGCAAGAAGATACTATGACCATACACACATACAACATTATATCACATGAGCTAAACATACACATGCATGCATAATCTAAGATGAACATATCTAGTCCATGCGGTGACGAGGAACATCTATAATTTCACGATCATTCATTTAGCAAGTAGTACTGACAGTAGCACGGTATTTAAATGCAATAATTAACAGTGTTATGCTCACAATAATATTACCTGCTAGTCTACTACTCAACATGATGAGAAACATGCACTAAATAAATTCTAGCAAATTAACATGGTACTATAAGCCGCATGAACATATTGTACTAATTATGGTTTACAAACCATTTGACATGCTCTATCGATAATACACTGGCTAATTTACAATTAAAAAGATGCACGTAGTACAATTAAATCTAGTAGTTACTCATGTAGCTAAACAAGTGTGAGACTAGAGAACATGCTTCAACTTTTGCTAAACACATCTACAACCACTAGTGGAGAACGGGCCTATAGTCCCAGCCCATAAGGGCCTTTAGTCCCGGTTGTGGTACCGGGACTGGAGAGGAGGGACTAAAGACCCATCCACTAGTCCCGGCCCGCTTACTAGCCGGGACCAATGGGCATCCACGTGGCCGCCCCTGCACGCGCTAGGTCCACCCCCATTAGTCCCGGTTGATATTACAAACCGGGACTGGTGGTTCTCTGTCGCGGTAGAGTTTTGGCCCCTTTCAATGCCGCAGCAGAGAATTTATTTTGTTTCTTTTTTCATTTTCAAAATAGATTTCTACGCTACCACATACCGTACACGTTACCGGGACTAGAACATACAAATATATACATGATATTTACATGGAGAACCATTAGGATTGAGCATACACAAATATATACATGATAGTTACATGGAGACATCACAGTTACCGGGACTAGAGCCCGTCTATTTAATTACACGGTCGGGGGATCATCGGTAGTGCCTATTGATACATTGCAAATGTATCTATAATTTTTGATGTTCCATGCTTGGTTTTATCTACTTTCTTGTGTTTTGTCCACACTTTGGAGTACTTTTCATATGATTTCTTGGACTAACCTATTAACAAGAGCCACAGTGTCAGCTGCATGTTTTCTGCTGTTTTTGGTTCTAGGAAAGTCAGAAAATAAATATTCTCGGAATTGGACGGGACAAAAGCCAAAGTCGCTATTTTACCGGAAGTCATCTGGAGCCAGAATACAAGACGGAGAGGAGCCAGGGGGCCACCACACCACCTGGCCGCGCGGGCCAGGTCTGGCCGCGCCAGGGGGTGGTGTGGCCAGCCCAGGCACCCCCTAGGCCTCTCTCCGGTACCAAAACCCTAAGTACCCGATCAAAAATCCATGAAAGAGTCTGTAGCCGCCGTCATCTCCATCCCTAGATCGGGAGGGATCTGAAGCTCTTCCCGGCACCCTGCCGAAGAGGGGAATTCACCTTGGAGGCCTTCTTCATCATCATACAAGCCTTCGGTGTGATGCATGAGTAGTTCATCTCTAGACTACGGGTCCATGTAGTAGCTAGATGGCTGGTTCTCCTCCTTTGTGCTTTTATGTCTAGATCCTGTGAGCTCCGTTCATGATCAAGATCATCTATTTGTAATTATGCATGTTGTGTTTGCGGGGATCCGATGGATATTGAGATGCTATTTCATATTGATTATTGATTCTATCATGTCTTTGTTATTTGTGATCTTGCATGCTTTCGTTGTTAGTAGCTATCTTGGCCAAGTAGATGCTAGCAACTCCAAGAGTTAGTATTTATGCTCGATAGTGGGTTCAGAAAAATAATTCTATGGGACCTGGTCCACGAGTGGACCAACTCCTGTGATTGACACATGTCCAAGTGAGAGAAAAATCACAGCATTTGTGTGTCTATTTTTAGATCTAAATTGCCAGAAATGCCACGTGCCAATCACAGGAGTTGGTCCACGGGGCTAATTTCGTGGACCAGGTCTCATAGAATTATTTTCCGTGGGTTCATGCCTCTGGTAATCTGGGGAAGTGACAGAAATCTGTAAGGTACTAGATGTGCTGCTGCTACTAGGGAGAAAAGAACAATCCTTTGTCCATAGAACAATCGTATTGTTTACATTACACGCAATTCGTAAAGCAATAATTTGTTGCTTGCAACTTAATACTAGAGGGGGTTCGGATGATAACCTGAAGGTTGATTATTAGTCATAGATGCAGTTGGATGGCGGTCTATGTATAATGTTGTAATGCCCAATCAAGTCTCAAAAGAGTCAAGATGATTAGTATATGCTTGTATACTTTCTCGATGTTTGTCAATTGCCCCACTGTAATTTGTTCACCCAGCATGTTATCTATCTTAAGGAGAGCCACCTCTAGTGAACTATGGATCCCGGTCCTTTCTTTTACATACAATCTACAAACTGTTTACTGCTTTGTGTTTACTTTCTGCAAACTATTACTTCCTTCCATTCGATACGTTTAATCCTTTGTTTTCAGCAAAACCGGTGAGATTGACAACCTCATCGCAAGTTGGGGACAAAGTTCTGTGGTTGTGTTGTGCAGGTCTCCATGTTGCTACAAGCACTGGTAGTGCGCCTTGCCAAGGCTCAGCTAGCAACACCTTTGGGGTGTTCCTTGCTCCTACTTGTTCGATAATCTTGGTTTCATAACTGAGGGAAACTTACTTTTGTGCTCATCATACCTTCCTCTTGGGGTTCCCCAACGAGCTCATCAATCACGAGCCATCAAAGTATTTTTCTGGCGCCATTGCCGGGGAGTCAAGGACATCTTCACAAGGGGAGTCCCTCATAACCAATCTCTTTACTTTGTTATTTTTGTTTTGCTTAGTTTCTTTTTGTTTTGTTTGCTTGTTTTGTTATCAAAAACAGAAAAAATTAGTTTTACAAGTTTGCTTTCTTTATCAAAAAAGCACAAAAAAAATTAGTTCCTATCTTAAGTTGCCACTATGTCTAGCCTTGCTCCAATCACTATGTCACCTGAGGAAATGATTTTCACTTTTAAACAAGGAATTGAGGAGACCTTCAAGGAAGCTTGGTCTAGAATCTCTGATCTACATGAAAAACTGAGCCTAAAATGACTCAAAGCTTGTTTCTTAGCAGTTTTTACCTTGGAATTGCTCTTTGCTATATATATGCTTTAGATGATGTTGTGGGAGGAGATTTCCTCCAATGTAATGAGGATGATGTTATTAATGCCATAAAAAAGTTTATCCTTACTTACAACTTGCCTAGCCAAACTGATATTTCTTTCGCAAGCATATTTGCTAGATTAAACACTCTTGAGACCCGCACTACTAGCTTAAAAGATTGCTATAATACACTTAGGGAGCATCATAATTATGTTCCAATAAATTCTGAACCATCAAAGTGGCTCCCCACAGTAAAGATTGATATAAATAATGAAACTTTTCAAGCTCGCTATGATATCATGTCTGAATTTTGCCTTATGCCCAAAGATATTTATGAATCTTTGGGGGCTTACTGAAGGAGGAAAAGAAATATCTCTTGCTAATAATGCTACCATATTACCTATTGGAATAGCTGAAGGAGTGTTTACAAAGATCCTTGGGAAAATGATTTCTACTGATTATCTTGTTATTGAATGTGCAGGAAAAGGACAAATTATACTTGGAAGGTCCCTATTAGAACTCCTTGGAGCAATAATAGATTTTTGAAAGGGGACCATGCACCTTTCTTCTCCACCAAACAATCATATTTTCCCCGAGGTTAACAATAAAAGTAAGAGAGGTAAGGGCAAGAAATTTGGTTTTAATGCTTCTTCATTTGAGAACACTTGATTCTTTTTCTTGCTTCTTATGCCCAACTTAAATACGTTAAAGAAAAGTACTTATTGGGAGATAACCCAAAAGTTTTAGATGAGTCTTGGAAGTTATTACTTCATTAAGTAATAACTGCTCCTTATCCTTTTTATTTGCTTTTTGTGCCAAGAGTAACCTCTAATGAGAGAGAAGTAATGATTGGGAAAGTTGCTGTCCCGAAACAGATTTCTGTGCTTCACCGTACACATTCGTGTAAAATCTCTGTACGTACTTTTGAGGCGTGAATTTTTGTTCTTCTGCCCCAGGTTGTTATCTAACTTTCGTTAGTTCAACACTTTTTCATTTGAGCAACAAAAGGTCTTCGAAAAAATTCGTCTTTACCTGCTGGTCTGTTTTGACAGATTTCTGCCATTTTCTGCATTTGCTTCTTGTTGGTTCCTTTTTGAGTTCTTTTGGGGAATTGAGCTTTTTGAGGGAAGTGTTATAGTAGCTAGTCTTCTAATGGAAGTTTATTGGTGTTAGAACTGAATCTAAAGACTTATTATCTTGAGTGCACTAATGTTGCTAATAAAGATTGTGTGAAGTTTTGTATGAA
This sequence comes from Avena sativa, assembly GCA_916181665.1. NCBI lineage: Eukaryota > Viridiplantae > Streptophyta > Magnoliopsida > Poales > Poaceae > Avena > Avena sativa. The sequence goes on from OV702291.1 coordinate 31,526,975, forward strand.
GAAAAAATTTCAGGTGTATGGAAGGAATGAGTAATGAGATGAAGGATGGACTAAAGCTCAAGCTTGGGGATGCCACGCGTGTCACCCCAAGAAATATCCAAGAAGTACAAGCGTCAAAGCTTGGGGATGCCCAAGGCATCCCCTTCTTCATCAACAAAAATCCCAGGTTCCTTCCAAACGCTTCATTTTTATTGTTTCATGCACAATTGTGCTGTTCTTGGAGCGTCTTATTTTTCGTTTTCGTTTTCGTTTTGGTTTTTCGTTTGCTTAGTTTTTTGAATATATTGGTTGGACCCCCCTCTTTCATACATTGGTTTTCAAATAGTTTGGTTTGGTTTGGAAAAGAGTAGGAAAGTTCATGCTTAAGTGGTAAAGAGAGCTCGTTTTTGACTGTGGCCTATGCTTTGTCATGTCATGCTTGATATTGTTTTGGCTTTATGCTTAGTATTCTTTTCTGTAGCATGACTTGTTATAAACAATTGAGATTGTTTAATGTTCCTTGGATGAATCATGCGTTGTTTTAGCATATTAAAGCATAGTATTGTGATATTCTCCTTTGATGCTTTATTTGGGTTGACTTGGCGCATGCTCACACCATGTTATGACTATCTCAAGTCACCATAGCCTTTATGATCCTTTAGTTTTCAACTTGTAGTATCACTTTATGCTTTTATCAATGATGTTTTGTCGCTCTGCATGATTATGGCCATTATTGCTTTCTTAGTTTGTCGCTCCTAGTCTTTTGCTAGCCTCCGCAACCAAGTATGAGTTCCACTCATGCATCCAACTCCCTAAACCAAGTTATTCCAAAGAGTCCACCATACCTACCTACTAGCTTATGCTATTCCAAGTACATTCATGTTTTTGTTTACCTTCCAAATTAAACTTGTTATGAGAAAACTAGTGATTAAAGCTCTCACGAACTTGATGGCACACTTTACTTTTCTTGCCCTTAATAAACTTGAACCATCGTGTCGTCTATGTTGTATATGCTTGCACTTATTTGTTGAGGATTAGCAGAACCATGCTGTCATGGGGAACGCTTTCAACATTGCATGGGTACTTTGTACCTAGTTGATATCATGCTCTTTTGTATATGGATGTCGTCGGTGTGAAATGAAAGGGAAGCTTGTAAGTCCGTGGAGTTATGTATATGTGTTATAGAAATGCCTGGGTCGTTGGTCTAATCCATGCTGACATGGTGGAAACCTGCAGCGTAACCATAATGAGTTATCTATGAAGCATTCTTCTTATAAAAAAAAGAGTCCTATATTGAGAAAAAAGAGAAAAAGAAAAAAAAGAGATCATGAAAAGAGGAAAGAGAGAAAAAAGCACCATATTCCCATGGTAAATAAGAAGATTGCTGAGATGCTCGTTGTCTGCTTGCCTTGTCATTTTGATATGGGGATTCTTCCGTATCATCGGGAAAGGGGTACCCCGTTGGCGGTTCTAGAGATACACATGTACTTACGATGACAAGAACTTACCGGTGACTAAACTTGAGTAGCATGAGGAGCGGCCCTCGTATTCAAGGGACATGAGATTTCTAACTTATACTTCGTCAAGCATGTACACCATAGTTTGTTCACTTTAACCTTAATCACTTCAAGATGATTTTGATAGGGGCAATGAGAGCTGAAAGCTATAAGTACCATAATTTTTGGAAGCTCTTTATGAGACTTGAATCCCTACTTCCTTCTATGAAGGCTTTTCTTCCACCATTATATTGAGTCTCCACCTTCTACCTTTATGCACCTACTTTGAGAGCATAGTGGCCATTCTTAGTTTTATGTGCATTGTCCCAAGACTAGTTGATTGATGCATAACTTGATATTGCTTGTTTTAAACTATTTGTATCTAGTCACTCTTATGAACTTTGAAGGTATCGTATGCATTTATATTTGCTACTCTATGAGGGACAAGCTGAATGTTATTATGCTATGTTTTCTTTATGTGAAACAAACAAACGTCTTGCAAAGCATAGTTATTCATGAATCTTTTGTTTGTTCCTTTTCATGTTGCTAGTTTCTTTGTCTTATTGCTAGAACTTTGTCTTTCATGTTATGATTGAAGTACTATTATCCTAGCTTTGAATGTTTACAAATACTTTGATCAAGTTTATGATGGTGCATGTCACCTCAAAAATTATTCTTTTTTTTTGTCACTTACCTACTCGAGGACGAGCAGGAGTTAAGCTTGGGGATGTTGATACATTGCAAATGTATCTATAATTTTTGATGTTCCATGCTTGGTTTTATCTACTTTCTTGCGTTTTGTCCACACTTTGGAGTACTTTTCATATCATTTCTTGGACTAACCTATTAACAAGAGCCATAGTGCCAGCTGCCTGTTTTCTGCTGTTTTTGGTTCTAGGAAAGTCAGAAAATGAATATTCTCGGAATTGGACGGGACAAAAGCCAAAGTCGCTATTTTACCGAAAGTCATCTGGAGCCAGAATATGAGATGGAGAGGAGCCAGGGGCCACCACACCACCTGGCCGCGCCAGGGGGTGGTGTGGCCAGCCCAGGCACCCCCTAGGCCTCTCCTTCCGCCTATATATTGCCTCAGATACCAAAACCCTAAGTACCCGATCAAAAATCCATGAAAGAGTCTGTAGCCACCATTATCTCCATCCCTAAATCAGGAGGGATCTGAAGCTCTTCCCCGCACCCTGCTGGAGAGGGGAATTCACCCTGGAGGCCTTCTTCATCATCATGCAAGCCTATGGTGTGATGCGTGAGTAGTTCATTTCTGGACTACGGGTCCATGTAGTAGCTAGATGGCTGGTTCTCCTCCTTTGTGCTTTCATGTCTAGATCTTGTGAGCTCCGTTCATGATCAAGATCATCTATTTGTAATTCTGCATGTTGTGTTTGCGAGGATCCGATGGATATTGAGATGCTATATCAGATTGATTATTGATTCTATCATGTCTTTGTTATTTGTGATCTTGCATGCTTTCCGTTGTTAGTAGCTATCTTGGCCAAGTAGATGCTAGCAACTCCAAGAGTTAGTATTTATGCTCGATAGTGGGTTCATGCCTCTGGTAATCTAGGGAAGTGACATAAATCTCTAAGGTACTAGATGTGCTATTGCTACTAGGAGAAAACAACAATCCTTTGTTCATAGAACAATCGTATTGTTTACATTACACGCAATTCGTAAAGCAATAATCTGTTGCTTGCAACTTAATACTGGAGGGGGTTCGGATGATAACCTGAAGGTGGATTATTAGTCATAGATGCAGTTGGATGGCGGTCTATGTATAATTTTGTAATGCCCAATCAAGTCTCAAAGGAGTCAAGATGATTAGTATATGCTTGTATGCTTTCTCGATGTTTGTCAATTGCCTCACTGTAATTTGTTCACCCAGCATGTTATCTATCTTAAGGAGAGCCACCTCTAGTGAACTATGGATCCCGGTCCTTTCTTTTACATACAATCTACAAACTGTTTACTACTTTGTGTTTACTTTCTGTAACTATTACTTCCTTCCATTCGATACGTTTAATCCTTTGTTTTCAGCAAAACCGGTGAGATTGACAACCTCATCGCAAGTTGGGGACAAAGTTCTATGGTTGTGTTGTGCAGGTCTCCACGTTGCTACTAGCACCGGTAGTACGCCCTGCCAAGACTCAGCTAGCAACACTTTTGGGGTGTTTCCTTGATCCTACTGGTTCGATAACCTTGGTTTCATAACTGAGGGAAACTTACTTCTGTGCTCATCATACCTTCCTCTTGGGGTTCCCCAACGAGCTCATCAATCACGAGCCATCACCTATTCACACTAATTTCTCTGGCGTCATTTATCATCCCTTTCATCAAGAATCCTGCCAGTTTTTCAGCAATTCCTAGTACGCGTTGCTCTGGTAGGAGCTGATCCCGCATTCTATCGAACTATATATAAGAAAAGGAGATCAACATATTAATACCAATCATAATAACAAAAAGTGACGGTAATAAAAATAATGTTGTGAATGTATTTCTTACATCGACTTTATAACTTTTGTGCTCAGTGGTAAACGTGCGAATAAACTCGCAAACGTAGAATCTTGTTCAACAGATAATACAAGCATTGGAGGAGATAAAGGATTCAAGTTCATCAAGATTGGTTGCTAGACATGAGCTGATAAAGAAATTGCTGGACCAATTGGAAATGCATTCATTATGGTTGCGTGCTAATGATGGATCGTATTGCACAATTTGTATAACAGATGACCACCTTAATTGTCAATGTAAGTATTCCAACAATCCTACTCTAGCAAATTATTATAGAGATAAATCATATGCTAGTTTGGAAGTACTAGAATACGTTCTTTCAAAGGTGCATCTGAAATGGTATTTAGACTAGGAAGTATTGATGTTGAAAGTGAAGCACTTGATGGAGTTTTTAATTTAGTATACCTCATATACCTCTTTTGTGAAAATAATTTAAGTGGAGAGGAAAAGGATCATAAGGAGGAAGAACGGATTGATCACCAGCTCACACCTTCAACTCCTACTTTTGATTCTGTCATTGCTATTAAAACACTAGTCGATAAAAAGGAGGAACAAAAAGGTGATCTTGACAAAGAGAGTCACACTAAAACTTTTATTTGTGATGCCTCTGACTCTAGTAGTGATTATGATGCTAAAACTGTTGATAATTGTTCTGCGGAGGCCTTATGCCTAGACACTCATTGCAGCTATACATGGAGGCATGTTCACCAAGCTTGGTACATCAACACTCGCTTGAAAGCGAGAACTTGTTCATCTATATGATGCCGATGCACCGTAAGCGGGTACGACTCCGATCGAACTCTACTTCAAGATGCTCCAAGCTGGTATGTACAACCTCACCTCGAGTTGATATCCCTTGGGATCCAGGTGGGTAATGTATGGAGCATCCTAGCCTGGCTTTATGGCTTTAAAGAGAGCGCTTCCCGGGAGGCAACCCGGAAGTCATTAGGCGTCTTTCTTAGTTTTGTGTCTTGAGTCTAGTTGCATTCATGTTGCATTGGCACTTTTATTCTTCGCATGTCCTTCTATTAGAATAATCTTATTGAAGTTTTCAAAAGGTAGAATTTATGGTCACTATATTATGTGCTGCATAAACTCGGTAAAAAGAAAGAGAAAATCAGTTTCATGTGAATCCTTCAATTATATGTATATATTGGTCGAAAATTTAACCTTTCAATTTTCTGTCATAAACAAGGTATATCACTAAGTTGCAGGAAAAGAAATAATTTTCAAAGAAATAGAAATTTTCTGATGTATACAGAAGGTTTATCGACCAACTGTACGGCGGGAATAAAAATTCCGGCCGTAGAACTCCGGTCATATAGATATCGGTGCCTCCGTATAAATTCTTTTCTAATGTACTGAGAGTTCAACGACCAACTATACGGCGCCATAAAAATTCTGGCCGTATAGTTCCGGTCATATAGATATCTATGCCTTTGTATATTTTCTTTCTCAGGGACAGACAGTTTGACGACCAACTATACGGCGGTAACATTTTGTTCAGGCCATATAGTTGCACCCATATAGCTGCACCGCCAGCTGGATATCCTAAATTTTTGATAGCAGACCAACTATACGGGAGGAACACATTGTTCCGGCTATATAGTTGCGCCCGTATAGTTGTGAAAACCCCTCAAACGCCAACTGGAAGGTAACCATTGCTCAAAATTTTATTCTTTCTTCTTCCTTCTTCTTATAAAAGCCTCAAAACACCACCTGGGATTTTCTCCCATGTTTTAGAGAAGCCAAACATATGTAAACAATAAAGTTCTATCTCAGAAATTCCTTAAGTTGTAATTCTCTTTAGTAGTTCATGTTTTCTTTTCGTTTTCTTTCATTTAGTTGGGTGAACGAACTTCGTCCGTACACCGAACTAGTGTCTTTTATTTTGTGTGTTATTTTCGCAGGGACTTGAACCTTGTGTGATGACGTGTACGGTAGTGCCAACCGTGCAAACACTCGCATGAGACACTTGGTTGCTTCAATTCAACGTTTCAATAATCAGTGTCTGGTAAAACCTTCCAACTCAAACTTCTTTTAAATAAGCATATAGGACTGCACATTCGTGTCTCGTATCCTGTTTCACTTGCACCTCATCACAGTCTAGGAGAGGCCTCTTCTAGAACTAGTTTGTTGACTTAAGAGTGGTGCTTAGGTTGATAAACGGACTCAGTGGGACTTGTATTTTTATCACTTGTAAGCTAAACCCATGTCTTCAAAAACACAAAAATATTTTGTCTTCTTTCTATTCTTGTTTCTACCAGGTTCTTAAGGAAGGCATACACCGGATTGTGAAGCATTCATTGAAGCAAAGGTTCTTTACCCATCAAAGTAGAGGTTAAAAGCACCTCAACGGTAAAGTGTGTAACCCTTGCTTTAACTTAAGCTTGGGAGGGTAACCACTTCTTATAGTCTCTTTTAATAACTGCATTTTCTCTTTTGTTTTCATGATCTTTTCAAAGTTCTTAGCTTGGGGAGGTTATTTTGCATGCGTAGAGTCTTGTGCAAAGTTCTTTATCTTAAAAAGTGTTCATGCTATTGTGTATCTCTCTGTTTTTGAATGCTTGCTTAGGTGAGATTTTGTTCATATTTATATAAGGGATATACTTGCTCATGTTAGGCCCCATATGAGACAAGCCATAGCTTTGATGCACCTTGTTCAACTTTTATATATCTTGTGAAAAATATTGTGATCCTCTAAATATACATTGCCATGTTCTCTACATTTTGAAAAGAAAAATATAATAAATAAGTTCTTCGAAACTTGCTACTTGTCACTGTTCAGAATTGTCTTAAGTGAATGGTTATGGAGTAGTACGAACCCATAGTGCTAGAAATGATGGTCTTAATAGATGCTTACTGAGTGAGTTGGCAAATAAGAAATAAGGTTTCAAAGTTTCAAGATTACATATGCCAAAATTTTGTCTTGGAAATCAAAGTGAGATATTGCTTCATGCATGTCTTGTGCCACTATCGCATAACATGGGATGCTAACAACTCCGCTAGCCTTGGACAATCCAAAAAGAGGAAACTCTTGGAGTTTGGCTATGAGTTGCCCAACATATGTAGCAAAAATGCTATATTTAGATATGCATTGGTATTCTCATGGGCCTGCATTAAAAGAGAAAGTCAGAATACTCCTCTGATTGTTATGAGAAATCATTATACCAAAAAGGGAAACCTTGGTAATGGTCACGAGTGTCCTTCCTAGCCTGAACAGTCTTGAGTGAACATAAACCACTCTTTTGGCATGGTCTCGTTACTAAGAAATATATTTTCTATGATCTCAACAAACGAAGTTTGCACTTGAGAGACTTTAATAGATGACATGAGTGGGCAGCATTGGAATACTCTATTTCTATTTATGATTGACAACTAACCGTGTTCAGCTTTGCCTTATACAAATAAAAATACAAAAATACAATAAAGTGTCTATAGAAGGATCACAAGTTTACTTGCAAGATAGATTTAACTTTGACATGGGGCATAGAAGTTTTTGACTAATCTCTAGTGGTTTGGAATAATATAACTGAGCTTATATTGCCTTGTATGATTATGTGATCTCTTACTTTGAGCTTGCAGGAAAAACAAGGATATGATGCATTGATTTTCAATGATAAGCAAGATCACATCCATTAAGTTATCGATCCGTTTTGCTAGAGGACGAGCAAGATCTAGATTGGGGAAGTTGATGGCTGTGATATACAACACTTTTTAGCAATATAAATTGTGTCATTTGCTTATCATATCATGCTCCATCTAACTATTGCTATGTCTAATATGCATGATTACTTGTTTTTATTAAATTCAATATGAGCTTTGGACATTTAGTAGTTTAGGTAGAATTTTATCCCTCTTCCTTGTCTTTCACATGTGTGTAGGTGTTGATGATGATTATGGACAAAACAAAGGCAAAAGGAACAAAGAGAGCATAGTATGGAGGAGCTGCAGGGACCAGACTTAGCCATTTGAGAGGTTTGAAAAGTCAATTTTTTCAACTTCTCAAAATAAAGATCCAAGACCACGAGGTTGTAGCCCTCGATGATACAAACTCAACGAGCCCAAGAACACCGAAGACGGAGTTCATATGAAGAAATGGAGGCCAAAATACAAAAGCATCTGCAAGTTTAACGACCAACTATACGCCCGGAGCTATATTTTTGGTCGTATAGCTCCACCCGTATAGTTGCCAAAAAGGTCGGAAACGACGGGATTTCGCCCCAGAAAAGCTCCAGAACCTTCTCTAAGTCATATGACGGTATTGGGGGAACCCTAGGGCACCCCCAAGGCCTATATAAAGGAGGGAGGACCCAAGAGGAAGCCACCAATAGATCAATCAACCATATACAAGATCTAGATCCCATCTACTGCCTCCATGGTGGCACCCTGCCGCCGTGCCGCCTCCATAGCCTCTACAGCTCCACCAAGATCTAGATCTCCATCAACACCATGAAGCCATCCAAGCAAGAAGAGGAGGAGAAGGAGGACGACGCCATTACCACGCCGACGCCACCATCACCGCGCTGTCATCACCATCTCCATCGCTGCTACTCCTTCATCCTTCCCCATCATGATCTCCATGATGGGTTGTAATATGGCTTGAACCCCCTTTTATTAATGTTATGATGATTTGAGTAATTGAAGTGTGGTGTGTTCTTGTTAATTAATATGTTTTTGCTTTCTCTTTACATTGTTATATTCATGATATTATTCCAGTGATTGGAGATGTCCAATCTATTGTTGAGGAGTTTACTAGGAATTCACGGAGTGTCACAGAACTTATCATTAGTCTCTACTCGTCCATGGTACCTGACAACACCATGGGTAGAACTAATAGCCTATTTGCTATAAGTGGTTTGTAGAGGCAATAACAGCTTAGGATGCACCGCACATTAAGATTAAATTTCCTCAAGATCACTCATGATATAGATAGGTATATAGTGTTGCGAATTGCTTGACCCCAAAGTGACAAAACGGGATATCTTGTGACTAGCACACTTGCTTAGGAGTACGGTTGTCCATAGAACTTAATGCCTTGCTCTAGTTTACCTTGGTTGGTCTTGTTACCTTAATACACTCTTCTTTTACGGATCACCTGCTTCCGGAGAGGGTGTGGACAATTGAGTTGTCTAGTTGTCATTTACCAACGGTGGGAGACAATGGTATACAAGGGACCTCCACAATTATAGTTAACAGCTATTCCATAAGCACTTATCATACACACCGGTATACACAACATTACTTGAGGAATCATAGAATTAATATTTCATCTCGTTGCATTCACCTATTTTCAGTTTTACTTTTGTTCTAGTTTTCTTCCAGTTCTAGTAGTAGTCATTACAAAACATCATAGATTCAATTATCCTAGCAACTTATAGAATATGCTATTTCCAAACCACGGTTTGGGTGCGTACATGGTCGCATTGACAACGCGGCTGTGAATGTCGTGTTCGCCGAGCTCCCACATCGGGACAAACTCTTAAATATTTGCTGCTGCATGTACTGCAATAACCCTGTTTTGGTGCAGGAACTCAGTCACATCATGGGGTCCACGGATATCCACCAATTTAGATCGATTATGGTGATCAACATCATCCAGCGTATCTTTGCTAAGTTTTATGCCTCAAGGATCGCTCCCGTTATGGAGCGTCTCACCCATCCCCTCCAGTTCACCTTTCCGTAGGGACGCTTGATCCATGATGGTGTTCTTGCCATTGATGAAATTATTCATGAAGTCAAAGTACGTCGTCAAAAGGGAGTGTTCCTTAAGTTGGACTTCTAGAAGGCCTATGACCACCTGGACTAGGCCTTCCTTCGGTTAGTCCTGGAGAGGAGGGTACTTGATGATAGGATGATATGCTGGATCATGTAATTCGTTATGAGTGCATACACCGCGATTAATGTCAATCGAGAGATTGTTCCCTACTTTAGACCATCCTACGGAGTGAGACAAGGGGATCCCATCTCGCCCCTCCTGTTTAACTCGATGGTGGATGCCCTGGTAGAAATTTTGGATAGAACCAAAATCGCTGGCCACATCTCTAGTGTGGTTGGGCACCTTATCCCTAGAGGTGGTATTTCACACCTCCAATATGCGGACGATACTATAATTATGGTGCAGGGCTCGGATCTTGACATCATCAACCTTAAGTTCCTGATACTCTCCTTTGAATCCATTTTAGGCCTAAAGATCAACTTCGATAAGAGCGAGGTTATGATCTTGGGTTTCTCATATGAGGACAGACAATGCATACCTCACAACCTCAACTATAGATTGGTAGATTTTCCTATCACCTACCTACGGATGCCCATTCGGGAGACACACGTGTTGATCAAGGATCTTGCTTCCCTGGTCATCGGGGATCGGTCGAAAGCTAAGCCCTGACGAGCTAGACTAACGACTAAGGGGAGCAAGATGATCCTGATCAACTCATTCCTGTCCAGCCTCTGCATGTACCAGATGGGGTTATACCTGCTACCAGAGGGGACTCATGCAGACTTTGCAAAGAGTTGCCTCGGTTCTTCTAGGCATCTAGGGACGGTAAACAAAAGTACCATATGGTAAAATGGGCTGACATGTGCGCCCCAAGTTTCTTGGGGGCATAGGTATCCTTACTCGTGCCGCTTCAATGTGGCCCTGATGCTGAAATGGGTATGGCGTATCCATGACTCGCGCCTCTTCTAGGGACCTGAGCTAGGTTGGACCACACCCCTATGGAAGGCCCCCTTCCGCTTAGTATTTGTATCTTTGTTTGGAAACTTCTTAGTGATCTCCTGCCCTCAGGAGTTGAGGTGGCTAAGCGTAATGGCCTTGGCATTGGCATGTGTCCACTATGTAGGACACCGGAGACGTGTGCCCACATCATGTTCACCTGCATTGCATCTCAGTTTCTGTGTAGGTTTCTCCGGGAAGCCGTTGGGACTGCTTGGCAGGCCCAGGATCTCGGGGTGTTCTTACAAACTGAGGACAAACCATGACGAAAGGAGGCGCCACATCTTCTAGCTAGTGTTTGCGGCCATAAAATGGACCTTATGGAATGTGCTGAACGAGATGATGATTGAACGGATCTTCTCCAACCGTGCTTCTGACTCTGTTTTCTCATTTCTCGCCTACTTGCAGCAGTGGTACCCGCTGGCTAGGTAACGGGATCAGGAGCACCTAGACAACACTTTCCAGGCTCTTAGGGCAACGGCGCTCCCCTTCTCGGCCCCTATCCGCACGTGATCCAGGCACCCACCGTGCCTCTGGACTTACTTTGTTGTTGTTGTTCTTCTTATTTTCTTTGGGCTATCTTGTGTTGAGGACTTGAGGCACCAGCGGACTGTGGTATTTTTTTCCTTTCTTTGGCTCTAGCCAGTTAAGTGTTGTGGTGGAACTCGTTTGTATCTAGATGTTGCTTTATTTATAAAGCGGGGCACTGGTCTGTTTTGAGAGTAATTTTCTATTTATAGGAAATTTGGACCCTACTAGGAAAAATTATTACAAATGGAACTAACATTGGCTTTGCAATACAGGTCAAATTTGCTTTGTTCTAACAAAAATTCTTCACGACACAACAAATCAAACACTTTCCGCTTGTTTCTCCAAAAAAAAAAACTTCCTGTGGGGATCCTATGTCGTTCTGCTATGGCTTCAGGGGGGAAATCCATAGACACGCTGAGCTGCCTTCGGAAGCGACACTTTGGCTCACCTTCGTTCTACTATATGGTCTATGGTTGCAGCGGGCCAGTTAAAAATTACAGGGAGGCGTAGTCGCTAGGATTTCTAGACATTGCAACACTGAGGATAGCTGTGTTGATTATGCCAACGGCATGGTGGCTAAGATTTCAAGTGGGACAGGCCTGCCGCTTGTCCCGTGTCCCATCCCACCAGAAAAATCACACCTATCCCGCTAAGCACGCCCCACTAAACCTATCGGGATGAAGCAAACATAACCCCTTATCCCATGAACATCCCAGATATCCTAATGTGTTGTTCCACATCGCCCAGGTGCCGGTGTGCCTGGGAGACGCCGTCGCTGCGTCGGCCATTCTCTGGTGTGCCGGAGAGACGCCACCGCCGCACTGTACATTCTCCTGCGTGCGGGAGAGACGGCGCCGACGTGGAGCAGTTGTGGAGTGCATAGCGTCGGCCGCCGACATCGCAACTGATCTCACCGACGCGTGAGCCACCTGCACTACTGCGACCATCTGTCGTTAACCTCGCCGTCACACACGGCAGAGTTTTGAATTACCAAATCTTTTTTCCGGGCGAAATTTTCGCTTCATTTATTATTATAACGCCCAAAAATTTTCCTCCATTTATTTTTATAACACGTGAAAATGCCCATCTGAATTATTTAACATCGGAACTACCTTTGTCGTGTGGCAAAGGGGCCTTTGTCGTACACCATACATTTGTCGTACACCATACACCAAAATACACGGCAAAGCCCTGTTTTTTCCATTTTCCCTCTCTTTTTGCCACCATTTTCTTTTAGCCCATATTTTATCTTAAATGTCACCCATATTGCATCTATTGACACCTTTACACATATTCGAGGTCCACATGGAGGATTTGGTTGCATTCCAAGGCTCTGGTGGTCACTCTCCGGCGTAAACACTGGTTTGTGGGCCCAGCGGTCTACCCCTAACTTTCTCCACATGAGGTTCCACTAATGTACAAGAAATCAACTAAGTGTTATCGCATGAATGTGAACAAGGTCACACCAAGGAGCCATGTGTTGCACCATTTGGTGAATTACACCTCTCACTGTCGGAAAAACCTTCGCTGCCGTGAGGCCATCCTTTGCCGTGAGTCGTGATACGGCAAAGACTCCTAGGTGGATGTTCTGGCCTATATATATGTGGACTCTATGTATGAACTTGTATATCATGTACTCGTGTGAACTCTATGAACTTGTATGAACTCTATCTATGTTGCTATGGATATGTGTGGTATATTGGATCTGGTTTCAGATGAAATGCTATATATATTTGTGTTTAAACTGTAGGGACTGAATAAAAACAGCAAAAAAATGGAAAAATGTTGGGGTCTTTGCCGTGTGTAAGGATATTTGGTCACTTTGCCGTGAGCATGCACACGGCAAAGGAACCATGTGGCGCCCACCTGTGTAGCTTACAGGGTCTGAGGAGGCTCTTTGCCGTGGGCTATACCCATAGGGCACACGGCAAAGGACAGTTCACGGCGACGACAGGGCGCACAGCAACATGTCGTCTCATGGCAACCACGAGGTGCACGACAACACGGAGCCTCATGGCAAAGACCACGACACATGGCAACATGTCGCCTCATGCCAATGACGAGGCCCACAGCGAAGGATACAGCACAACAACGAGATTCACACGCCGTCGGGGCACTCCGTGCCCGTTATCTCCTTTACTTTGCCGAGCTCAAGGAAAACACACGACAAATGTCTTTGTTGTGTGTCTGAAAAGCTCATGGCAAAGCCTCTCTGTCATCGCTTGTGTTGCCGTGCCCTCTTTGCCGTGAGCGGCCACACGTCAGTGCCTTTGCCGTGAGTTTCTTGGTCTTTGCCGTGTCTTCCTGTCACACGGCAAAGAAACAGATTCTCATAGTGGCATCTGGCTGGGAACGCTACCTTGCAGACATGGATGTGTCGATTTAAAAGCCCATTTACAACAGCCTATATTCTCTCAACTATCAAATCTAGTCAAAAAAAATCACAGGCCAAACGAGCTAGACTGAGCCGAGCCAGGCTCGGCCCAATCATGTACACGCAATGCACATGCCGACTAATGTAATTATATCATACGTAAACAATAAATAAATATTACTCATTTTGAAGGTAGTGTTAATGTGTACAAATATTTTTTAAGTATGTTACCAAGTACTCGATCCGTTCCATATTAGTTGTCGCAGGCTCATCTGGAAGGGAGAGATCATGAATCTGCTACTTGAAATTTAAAGCAACAACATTCATATAAATATTTTTAGATTTGAATAGCAATTATCCCAAACTCAGCACGGGAGTTAAAAATGACAGGTTCGTGATCTTCTCATACTTAATTCCCTCTATTCTAAAAAATGATATGGAGAATCATCTACTATTATCTCAAGAAACTATAAGGATTAAGAAAATTGGCATAACAAAAACAGTAATTTCTCTCATATGTATCAAAGATGAAGTTTTGTTTTCTATATTGCAGTATTTCACTCGTTCTGAAATAACAGTTTCAAGACAACCTTTGGCCGTGGACACACAAACAATAGATCCTCCTCAGAGCACCTCAAAAACTTCATAGGTAAAACCTTCCCAAGTGCGTATATCTGGAAGATCATAAGTGGAGTAGAACTGAACCGAGATGCTAACATGTAGTCGCATTAATAACATGTACTCGCGTTACCCATAAGATGAGACCAGCATTCGAATTATCTAATTTGGTTCAGACCAGGCAGCATAGACACAAGATGCATCATCGACACAGGATGCAGCATCCGGGTGCAGTTGGTTGTCGCGGGCGCCATGTCAGAATCGAGACAGTGCCAACAGGCAAGACAAGGTGGAAGTATTGAGCTAAAGACTGAAATACAAAATGCAAACAAATAACACCATAAAACTGTTTGCAGAAAGATAATAGGAAAAAATGTCAGTGACCAGATGCACGTTAATCCACCTCAATGCAGAGCAGCTTCAGAAAATCCCAACCTTATGCAAATTAAATCATCTCAAATTTTCAGTGACAATTTGTGCATCATTTAATCAATTACCTATCTCCCTCAGATCAAAGTCATTTCACCAGGGTATGCCAGAAGGCGTCTCGATGGATGAATTCAAATATCACATCCCTGCAGCTGTGGATAATGGAGAATTGTAGTAATCGAATGCACAAGTGACAAATTGTTTCATTGTCATTAAATCAAACAGGAGGGAGACATGTTGTGTGCTTCGTCCAACTTGCAGCTTAACGGTTAACGCCGACCTCCCCCGTCAGCAAAAGATGAATAGAGGACATTGCGTTTGGGACATCACCTACAAAGTCCTGGCTGGAGTCGCTGGTGGAGCTGTCAATGCTGGACCTCTTGACATCGCCATGGCTGCTGAGGTCGTGTTTACTGGTAATGGGAGCCGGCATATGCTCCCCTGGTTGTGAGAAACAGAGGGGCACTGGATGGTGCACGGGCCATCGCGGTGTAGCACCTGGGCGATGGGCGATGTTGGTGGTGGTGATCTAAACCCCAAACCAGGGGAGTCGGCATGGCGTCATGGCTTGGGACATGGCAACAGGAGGTCGTGGCGGCGGGTAGGCATGGCCGTAGGAGGGGACGAAAGGTGGGAGGGACAGGAGGATAAGATGAATGGGGCATGGCGAGGGCCTATAGTGGGCATGGCGAGGCGGGCAGAGGCGGAGGTGGAGAGGGATGGTGTGGAGGTAGCCATGGATGGCGTGGAGGTAACCATGGATGCCACGACCATAATGCAGATCGGGAGAGAGATCAATTACCGGCTTGAGTCTTTGACCAGCTTGACAAATCAATTAAGGTGAGACCCGATCCGTGAAATCAGGATGTGCAGAGTCGGGCTCGGGGAGTTTGTGTTTTCCTCTGCGGTGGAGTGTGTTCAGCCATTATAAATTACTAAGTGCACCCAGATCACGGATTAGGTTAATCCTAGCTTTAGATTAAGTTTAGTTGGCCTAATCCTGTGGTGGTAATAGGTTTGAGTAAGTTTGATGGGGTGCGCTTAGAAAAGATAATGTTTACTCTTTTATAAGTAGTAGAGATATCAATGGCGTCATGGCTTGGGACATGGCAACAGGAGGTCGTGGCGGCGGGTAGGCATGGCCGTAGGAGGGGACGAAAGGTGGGAGGGACAGGAGGATAAGATGAATGGGGCATGGCGAGGGCCTATAGTGGGCATGGCGAGGCGGGCAGAGGCGGAGGTGGAGAGGGATGGTGTGGAGGTAGCCATGGATGGCGTGGAGGTAACCATGGATGCCACGACCATAATGCAGATCGGGAGAGAGATCAATTACCGGCTTGAGTCTTTGACCAGCTTGACAAATCAATTAAGGTGAGACCCGATCCGTGAAATCAGGATGTGCAGAGTCGGGCTCGGGGAGTTTGTGTTTTCCTCTGCGGTGGAGTGTGTTCAGCCATTATAAATTACTAAGTGCACCCAGATCACGGATTAGGTTAATCCTAGCTTTAGATTAAGTTTAGTTGGCCTAATCCTGTGGTGGTAATAGGTTTGAGTAAGTTTGATGGGGTGCGCTTAGAAAAGATAATGTTTACTCTTTTATAAGTAGTAGAGATATCAATGTTGGGGGGCAGCAGTCCATGTTGCGGTGCGGTGGCATCTCTATTCGTGAAAACATGTTACATGTCATTGTAGGTGTGTCTATATTTTTTTTTTTGAAACATTGTAGGTGTGCCTATATGGTGCTATGAGGACGAAAATTTTGTCATCATGCTCTAGACGACTTTTAAGAAACAAGAATAGTAGCCAGGATGTGCTCCACGTACCCGGGTTGCTCGCGCAAGCGGCCCTAGAGCGAGGCGTCCCAGACCTAGGCAAAAACCACCACTCTTCCGTGCTTTCTCGTCTGCCACTGGCACCGGCATCGGCGTCTGAGGCAGGCGCTCGGCCGTCGAACAGTGGGCGACCCAAAGGTGCTTCTACGCGCGGAGAAGCAGAGTCTTGACGGACGATGGTGAGATGGGAATGCGGTGGTGCTAGGCTGGGTGGCGGAGGACCACAAGACGGTGTTTGGCTGCGCGGGCCCGGCCTGGCCCGATCTGGGCCAAGTGTGCTGCAGCTGCAAGCGCGGGGGTGCGAGAGGCAACCGCAAGGTCAGGTGTGCCAGACGCAACTGCAAGCGTGGGTTGCGAGACGCTGCTCTGGCAGGCTATCCAGGCATGGTGAGGGTGCTGCTTCAGCGATTGGCCAGGGCACCAGCTCGAGTGGATGTCCAGTGGCCGTGATGGATTCGGCCCTGCTCCAGATCCAAAGCCCTAGCATTGGAAGTTACTTGACTGGCAGCTCGAAGTAGATGAGATACACACGCATGCTCCTGGGGGCCGGCAGGTGTGCTAGTCGTGGCGACGTCCTTGATGGTGCTCCGGCGAGGTATGTGTGGAGCGGTCTGGTGTGACTAAGGTGTGCCTGGGACTTTGTCTCCGACGAGGTGTGCGGTTTCCCTGGATGAAAATCCTGCTCCACTTATGTCGATGCCGATAACGACATTACCATGAGTGCCATTTGCTTTCTTCAAGGAGTTCTCAGTTCTAACACCTCTCCCATGCTTGGTTATTTTCTTCGGGTGAAAACCGAAACCTTCTTGTCGAATTGGCGATGGCAACATCCTTGATGTGGTTACTTCGATGGAAGCATCGTTTCACAGACATGGTACTTTCCTGTGGACGCCTAGGCTCAGGTCAACCAGCTGGTTGGGCACTATGTATGGCAAGATGCTTACGGAGTCTATGGCGGAGCATCCGAGAGGGCTGGCTATGGGCCGATGGCAAAGCACCCTTGACATGCGAGCGACATCGGACGAGTCTTGTTCATCGTCGTCTTGAGACTGGAGCAGAAAAATCTGCCTCCTCTCGGTTATGTCTTTTCTCTTCAAGGTTGATGATGAGGACGGCGAACGTGCTCGTAGCGATCTTGGTGTTGTGGCGAAGTCCTCGTCGTCAGATCGTGAGCGTGATAGGAGATATACGATGATGACGCTTGCGGTGTCGCTGATCTGCTTATCGGTGTTCATGTATGTCCCATGGTGCTTAGATCTGCTTTAGCTAGGTGGCTTGACTTTGTAGAAATTTTCGCCCGGTTTTCCTGGAATACGCCGAGTAGTTCGGGACTCTTTTATCATTTCTTCTATCGCGTTGAATATAACAGTCCTCATGTGGGTTGTGTAGCGGCACTAGATGCCCGTGCGACACCAGAGATATGATGTCGTTTTTTTTGCATTTTGGGTTATGATGAGTTGTCACGGCTTGCATATGAGTTATGGGTGTCGGGTATGTGGCCCCATAGGGTGGTCCCTAGGGTGGTCACTAGTATAGAGCGACGCTAAGGACACCCTCTTCCGAAACAACATCTACATGCATAAAAAAATTCACATGGCCGCCAAGGCCTTTCCAATACAAGCCGCACATTGTGGGCCACTAAGAAAGTTTTGCATCCGTCACCAATATAGTGCCAACGGTTGTTTGGACACCCGTTTCCAAATGTGCCTCTATGAAAATGATTGGTCGGTACGACCCGTTACCACTGTGGCATGGCCCCTCTATATAATGCCTGCAAGCCTCAGAGAAAACCTTACCTCTCGCTGATGAGGACATCCCTACTGACTTGATATCTCCAACTTCTAATGAAGTTATCGATGTTGCTGCCAAGACCAAGTCCAATGAGATCAGGAATAGACATGTTACTCGATCTCGTGCCAAGCCACTTGAACAAAAGGTGAATTCACTCCTAAATGAATCTATTGTTTTTATTGATGAGAATTTTATACTATCTAAGTCTATGCACTTATGTATGATCACGTTCGTTGAGGAAACAAACATGGCATGAGAAGGAGAAGGCCTGATGCAAGACGAGCCCGACGTGATGATCATCCAAGGATGCACGAGGGGGGAACGGGAGGCAGGCACACGGGACGAGGAGAAGATCATCAAGGATGGTCTGAAATTTCCTAAAGAAACCGGAGTGTCCGGCGCGTACCACCCGGACAATCCTGCCTACCCCAAGAAGGTGGCAGCCATTCTGAATGCCAAATCGGAAGCCACCCGGAATCCAGCCGGAAACTCTGAAGTTTCCGTCCGGACCGGACTGTCCGGTGTATATAACCCGGAGTGTCCGGCCCATACGGACCGTAATGTCCAGTCACCGACGGATCTGGTCCAAATCGGTTGTATCAGTTTGAGTCATTTACGACTTGTTTTCATTTTCTGGCCATCCCAGCCGCCCATATAAACCCTGGGACGCCCCCTAGCTCAGTTGAGACCATGTTTAAGATAAACCCTAGATTTATTGAGTTGCTACTTGCATCCAATTGAACCCCTACATCAATTCGTATCGATCTGGTGTATTTGCTACTATCAATCAAGTGTGATTAGTTGATTCACTAGGATTTAGCTAATAGTTTTGTGTGATTTGTTGTTCCATTAGGAATTAGAAGATTGCAAAACCTCTTTGTGGTCAACGACTACGTGCGCAAGTGTGTGAAGTTGCGAATATCTACAAGGGTTGAGAGTTGTTGCATTGGCATCAGGGGTCGATCGAGAGGTTCGTGAGCGGCATACAAGTTATCTCCACCCAATATCATCATACATCCACCTCGCTTACGGAGAAGATCGGGCCACCCCATAATACTCTCTCTTTTCCCACATCTGGAAGTGGCATCGTCACCCGATGTGACCTTGGTGTCTCTCGCATCCTATCTCGGTGTGAGAGCGGGCATTCTCTTTGTCAAGGCACAAAGACTCCATGTCCTCCTATCCCATTCTTCTAGATCTGGTCATGCTAAGTAGGAGGTACCCTGGCAGACGACATCTAAGAAGTATGTTGGCTATGGTAGCATCCGTCTGGCTTAGGGCGCATCCAGCCCAGATCGGGCACGCATCTGGCCGACACTGGGCCCATCCTTTTTTTTCTTTGGCGCAGAGGTGTTGCCGCATGAGAACCAGTTCTTCAAGCGAAGGTGGCCTGAGGAACCGGCCTCCCTCACGAGCTCGACATCGTCCACGACTTACCTAGATTGTTGATCGCCATGAAGTATTGGGTCACCATGCTTGTCGCTAACGGCCTCAGTAGGCCATCACACTTTGCTAGATGACATGGCTATGGATTATCAGCCAGTAACAAAGAGAGGCGTAAATAATATATAAATCAGTTGGGGATAGATTCTAAAGATCGACAAGCATAGAAGTATCAGAGACCATGCAAATTGTGATATGATTGTTATATTTTTAACTGTGTTGGTTTAATAAATGGAGAAATTTAAGATCCGTTCAATTAGTTCTCGTCTAGTTCTTCATCAAACACCTAATATGCAGCACTCACATTCTATCCAAAATAGGCTCAAAATCTTCTCTTTCTATGGATGTGATGTTCTTGTACCAATAGACGTGTAATACCGAGTGGATATGATGAATCGTATCTGTTTTTTTCGAAATGAGGATGTACCTCGGCATCTGCATACTATGATGCACATGGCCCTTTTATTACTTTAAAATTTTGGAGTGCCAAGATTACAATTGAAAAATCAGAGAGGGTTGACACGACCAACCATCTGAAAAAAGTCTAGAAAACTGAAGATGGAAAGCGTATAAAAGCTAAGCATCTCTCAATCTACTAGTATGACGCCACATAGCATGATAGTAGATATCCTGAGCAAACATCACCAGACGGTTGCATCCAGAAACCATCATGTGGCGTTGCTGCTCTGGGAGCAAAAAAGCCCAGAGTTAGATCTATTAGGATGCCAAGATAATAACTAACCTGCAAAAAAGAATGAACCTAGACCTTGTTAAAAATAATAGCATTCTGACATTTCCATATAGACCAACATAAAGCCAATACCCCTATACGTATTTTAGCCTTAGCCTTATCCATTCCATTTAACCAATGCCCAGACATATTAGTAATATTGGTACGGAGATGGAAGATTGTAAGTAAAGAAAACAATACGCCAATAATTTTAGCAAAGGGGCATGAAATAAATAGGTGTTCAATTGTCTCATCTTCATCACAGAAACAACATTTATTGCATCCTTTTCAATTTCTTCTTAACAGATTGTCTTTAGTTAGCAAAACTTTTTTATGCAAAAACCACATAAAGATCTTATTTTTTGTGTGGTATTTTTAGTCTCCATAGGTATTTCGTAGGGAAGTTTTGATGATTATTCATCATATCCTCATACATGGATTTTACTGTGAAAACCCCATCCATGGTAAGTTTCGACCAAAACACATCAGGCTCATCCGTTAAGTTAACCCGCATTAATCTCTGACAGAGATGCAACCATGCATTCCATTTTGTCTCATTCAAGTTCCTCCTAA
This sequence comes from Avena sativa, assembly GCA_916181665.1. Classification (NCBI taxonomy): domain Eukaryota; kingdom Viridiplantae; phylum Streptophyta; class Magnoliopsida; order Poales; family Poaceae; genus Avena; species Avena sativa. The sequence goes on from OV702291.1 coordinate 31,548,009, forward strand.
AATCAATATTAAGAGGATTATGAGAAAGTACTTCATGAATAGAGATATTTTTTCTATGGACAATATTATGAAGTGTAGGATATTGTTGAGCATGGGGCGCCTCCCCTAACCAAACAACTTTCCAAAAGCGAGTTGTTACCCTATTCCCCACTTTGAAAAACCCTCTAGTAAAAAATCCATCATTTACCTGCATTAGGCATTTCCAAAATGGAGAATCCGTCGGCTTAGATTGTACTTCTACCAATGTTTTGGTCCTCAAATATTTATTATGAAGAAGTTCATGCCATCCCCTTGCTCATAAAGTAATTTGTAGATCCATTTGCCTAGAAGACATTTATTTTTTATTTCCAATACCTCAATACCCGAACCACCCTGATCCTTAGGCCGGAAAATTATATTCCACTTAGTTAATCTATACTTCTTATGTTCATCACTTTGCCAAAAGAATCTTGAACGATAAAAGTCTAATCTTTTCCTGACTCCCTTTGGAATTTCTAAAAAAAGATAGCATGAACATAGGCATGCTTGTCGGTACATAATTGATTATCACTAATATATCTCCATATGACAATAATTTACCTTGCCAACATCCTAACTTTTCTTGAAAACGATTCTCAAGGGGGTTCCACTCAGAATTCCTGAGTTTCCTATGAGGGATAGGAACCCCAAGGTACCTGAAAGGCAAAGAGCCCGACTCACACCCTAATATAGCTCTATACTCTTGTTCATGTTCCTTTGCCTTTCCAAAACAATAAATCTTACCTTTGTGGAAGTTAATTTTGAGCCCTGAGAGTTGCTCGAAAATGGAAAGAATGAGTTTCATGTTTACAACTAAGATCATGTTCCATGAAAAGAATTGTGTCATTTGCGTATTGGAGTATGGATATCCCTCCATCAATAAGATGAGGTATTAGACCACCGATCTGACCTTGTTCCTTAGCTCTAGCTAGTAAGATGGCCAGCATATCGGCTACAATGTTAAATAACATAGGTGATAACAGATCACCTAGATCACCTTGTTGTACCTCCTTTATTGTCTCGAAAAAATGTCCAATATCATCATTTACTCTGACCCCAACACTCCCACCTAGTAATCTACTTGCACCATAAAGGATCGAAACCCTTCAAACGAAGTGCTTGTTGTAAAAAAGGACATTTTATTTTATCATAAGCATTTTTAAAATCAATTTTGAAGAGCACACCATCCAATTTTTTAGAATCAAGTTCATGAATTGTTTCAATTAAAATAACGACCCGTTCCAGAATATGCCTAGCAGGCATGAAAGTTGTTTGAGTTGGACAAATTACCTTGTGAGCAATCACAGAGATGCGATTCGTGGCCACTTTAGTAAAGATTTTAAAACTAACATTTAAAAAGCAAATCGGCTTATATTGCTGGATCTGGACCGTATTTTCTTTCTTAGGAAGGAGAGTGATTACACGAAAGTTAAGCTTATATAAAGGTAGCTCGTATGTTTGCAATTGTGCAAATAAAGCCATCATGTCATTTCTTTATCACTTCCTAGAATGTCTTATAGAATTCCGCAGGTAATCCATCAGGACCCGGGGCCTTGTTGTGTTCCATCGAAGAGATTTCTTCAAGCACTTCCTTCTCGGTGAACACCTACGTTAGGATTGTATTTTCCAACGCAGAAACCCGGGTAATATCCAAGTTTCTCTCCTCCATAAGCAAGAGGCTATTTGGTTCCGGTGCACCAAAAAGTTTCTTATAGTATTCTGAGATATAGGTCTCAAGTTTTCATCCCCCACTACAGTGCCTTCATCTTGTTCAAGTTGGAAAATCTTCTTCTTACGTTGTTTTCCATTTCAATTAAGTAAAAATATTTAGTATTATTTTCCCCTTCTTGAATATGTTTAACTTTTGCCCTCTGAGCCCATTTGGTCTCCTCTTCACGCCTCAGATTTCTGACCTGCTCATTAGCCGAATTGAGCATATTCCGTTATGCTTCCGATAATACACTCGTCTCAGCCTTAATATCCAATCTCTCGATAATTGCAGGGAGTCTATCCCTTTCTGTATTTACCACTTTGGTGTTCAGCCCAACCGTGTAGAAAGCGTTGTAAATGCCTAATTTTATTTTTACATCTCGCAATGGGAGTATCACCATGTGATCCAGCAACCTACTCGGCCTCCACCATCTTGAAAAAACCATCTTGTCTTAACCACGACAGTTCAAAGGAAAATCGCGGATTGTTGCCAAGATGACCTCTATTTCCCGAGTCAATTAGGAGAGGTGTATGATCTGAACCAGACCGAGTAAGAGCTTGTACAGTAACTAACGGAATTTTTTTTTCTCTAGTGGAATACGCCGGACTAACACCGGTTCGAGACCCCCCTCTATAACCGGTTTCGCAACCGCTGTTGCGGATTCGGTGTTAGAGCCCCTCCCCCTTAACACAGGTTTTTATATGAACCGGTGTTAAAGGGTGGCGCACGTGGGGGCTGTGTAGAGCTCAGGCCACACCCCCTTTAACACCGGTTCGTAACACGAATCGGTGCTAAATGTTCCTTGCCGTGGCAGGAAAATGGGCGAAAACTCTGCCGCCGCCACGTTTTGGGCAGATTTCTGCGGCGGCGTGGGGGATCAATCAGGAGAGGTACACATATATACATCGTCGCTATATATGTACATCAATAATTAAGCAAGTATTATTATACACAAACATTGTCATTGTGGTATTCTCCGTACACGTTCAAGCATCAAGTTATCTCCATACACGTTCAAGCATATACATACAATTAATATAGTATGTCTCTGGATAATTACGATGTAGTCTTATATCTATAGAGTTCTCCGCCAGACGTGACGACCTCTTCAAGTATGAACCCCGCCAATTTCTCTTGAATGGCTCGTAGGCGTTCAAATGGTAGGAGTTTGTCCCGCATCCGTTCGATCTAAATATATATAAAGAAGGGGGTCAATATATATAAGAATGAAACTCAACATAACCGATGGTAATAAAATAAAGTTGTGTACTTCGTTTACGTACTCTAAGTTGTTGTAGTGTGGCTTGGCCCCTCGTACACATCGTGTTGCGAATAAACTCACAAACATAGTATCCACATAAGTTATTGCCGGCTCCCTGCATCGCGCACTTTACGAGAATAGAGAGTTCAATCAAAATAATTATTAATCAAGCATGATAATGGAATTGAAAGCAGAATCAAAGAGATACGCAGACCTAGCTGGCTAGTATTACTTACATTTTGATCTATAAATTCTAGTTCTTCTGACCATTCACTCATGGCTCTGCCCGTGAACCTTTTCCAAACCATCCTCGGCAAAGAAAATGAATAAAGATGTAATTAATTACTTGTTGTCATGAAAGTGGTCGATCTAGTGCGATAATATGATTGAAATTACCTCTGGAGCATCGCTTTAAAGTCTGCATATAGCTTACTGTTTTTTCGTGCCGAGTCCATGACAAAGACTTTTCCTGCGTCAACTTGAATGACTAGCAGAATAAAGTGGAACCTACGCACGCATAACTCATCACCAGTTACACTTAACATCGAGTAAGCCGAAACAGAATGTGTACAAGACGGTAACACTCACTTGAAGTTGTAAGGCAATAGTATTTCCCTTTTGGTTTGTTGTCTCAATAAAGACCTTAGCAAGAGATCTTCTGTTTCCCCGGGTTTGTCTTGTACCACTCTTTCATAAATTCTATTTGGGTCAACGAACCCAATGTCATAAGGGCCTCCTTTCATGCATTCCATAACCTTTTTCCTGCATAATAGTATATACATATATGGTGAGCATATATATACATGCAATTAATAAATTGAATGAGCTAAGCTAGAAATTACAGAAATCGTACTTACACACAATAAAGGCTGAGGATAGCTTTGTCGAGTTCCTTCTGATTGAATAAATAATGCAAGTCTTGAATGTGGAAGGTGATCTGGTCGTCTCCAAGCAAGAAAATCTCATCTCTCATATGCGTTGTGATCCATTTTACCTTTGTCTTGAAGAAAGTAAGGTACCACTTATGCAATTTTCGCATCTTTGTTGATAGATCCTTGAGCTGCTGTTTCTTGACGAGAGACTTCCCGTACTCCCATGGCTGTACAGGGTGGATATTGCCTTTGGGAAATTGGTGTCCCATGATGTTCAAGTATGTAACGTAAGTCATCCCCATCTCATTGGCCTTTCTTTGTAGCTCTTGCTCGTAATCATTTACAGGAGGAGCTATCCGTGTATTGAACACTTGGAGCGGGGCGCACGATTGGTTTTCCTGCTCTCCGAGCTGGGGACTGTTTTCCGGAGTGCATGACTACTACTTTCAGACTCCGTCCTCCTTGCATCCCCCTTTATAAGCTGGCGTTCGTAGTCCGGCACAAGCAGGGGCGAATCTAGAAAAAAATGACGATAGGGTCAGCTACTACAAAGATATGCACATTAAACCAATATTATGGAATATTATACCATGTCATCTACCGTACGATAATATAGCATAAAAAGTGACGAAAGTGTATACAAAGGCAAGACATACCACTTACACGAACACGATGTGCTAAATCCACTTATTTACAAATATTAATGGGAAACTAAAGTTGCAACTCGCAAAAATTTATTTGAAGGCCTCGTTGGTGCATCCTGGAGTACAGAGACAAGAAGCAAAATGTGTTATACTCATAGAAATTGCACGTAAATAAAAAAGAGAGATAAGTATTGATAACAGAAACACGTGATGGAATCACTCACATTTTATACTTTCCCTTCTCGATTTTTCACTTTCTTGAAGCGATCAATCACATCATCTCTAGTAATAGTGGAAAACATATCTTTCTCCACAAAGTAGATGAGACAATCACTCATGAATTGTTCACCCATTTTATTCCACAACACATTCTTGACAATATTCATCGTCGAGAAGCATCTCTCCACTGACGTTGTAGCAACTGTCAAAATTAGCAGTTGATATATCAAAGAAAAAGATACATGCTTATTTGTATCCACCAACAATTTAGCAAGATCACCAATGTCAGTCAGATCACTAAATCGTTCGTCTGTCCTCACATTGTCTATGTATATGCCAAGCTGGTGACGGAGAGCAACCAATTGCATTGGATCAAAATCATCCAGATAAAACTCTGCCAACTTCACTAGACTCTCCAAGTTAAAAGCAGCAAACTTGTCTTTTGGGTCAAAAGAGGTCATTTGAATAAGCAATTCAGAATTTACCTCATTGAAACGGTCATCAAACTCTTGAAGTTGCCAATCAATAACAGAGTTAAGGCAATCAGTCCGGTAGTGCTGAAGGTTTGTGACATTGGTTTTTTGACGTGGTCTATGCCGATTAACATATTCATCAGACATGTTAAGGCTAGGAATATCGTGTTCTTCACAATATAAATGTACCTTTTCAAGAAGTGACTCCCACCCATCATCTCTTAGTCGTTGCAGTTCATTCCTGGTTGACTTGACATTCGACATGGCATTCAGGATGTCTAGGTCCTTCGCCTACAAGCAACGGGACAAAGTATCCGCACTTCCTAATATATGCAACATCATGTGCAAATAAAACACAAAATCAAAGGTTCCAAAAAATGATAAGAGACCACGTGCTTGACTTTTCTTTCCATCCTTTTTGCCTTCTTTCTCAACATATTTAAGAACACTAACGAGAGTTGGGAACAAATTTACCAGGCTTGAGAGAGTTTTAAAATGAGATCGCCAACGAGTGTCTCCAGCTCTTTGAAGAGATTGATCTTGGTGTAGCTCTGTCCCTGAACAAATTTTTCCATGGCCTATGGCTGCTTGTATAATCTCTCTTTGTTTCTCTCTAATCATGTCTTTCCTTTTGCAAGATGCTCCAACCACGTTGACCAATGTTGATATCAAGTAAAAAAAATCAGAAAGATCATCATTCTTCTTTGCTACTGCAACAATAACTAGTTGTAGCTGGTGAGCAAAATAGTGCACATAATAGGCTGAGTTATTCTCTTCTAAAATTTTAGCTTTCAAACCATTGAACTCATATCTCGTGTTGCTTGCTCCATCATAGCACTGCCCTCTAATCTGCTTTATGCTTAATCCAATATCAACAAACAATTTCCGAAGAGCAGACATAAGACATATTGCTGATGTTTCCTGCACATGCACAACTCCAACTAATCGTTCCAGAATTAGTCCACGCTTGTCAACATACCTCAAGACAACAGCCATTTGTTCTTTGTCAGACACATCAGAAGCCTCATCAATCAACAAACTGAACACGTCACCACCAATGTCTTCAAGAATAGAATTTAATGTTATCTATGCAAAAAAAAATCAACATTATGAATCTAAGAAGTAACATGTTGCAAGAAAATAAAACTAGAAAAAAGTTTGTTACCTTTGCATAGATATTAGCAAGTTCCTTTTGAATATCCGGACACACCCATTGACAATTAGCTGGAGCATTCTTAATTGCTTTCTTTGTAACATCATTTTGATCCGCTAAAGTATCAACCAACTCTCGAAAGTTTCCTCTATTTTTTGATTCCTTTGATTCATCATGACCACGGAAAGCTAAACCTTGTTTTAGCAAGTACCTTACCGAGTCAATGGAAGCACTCACCCGAACTCGATTTTCCCTTTTTGTGAGATCACTTTGCCAATTGAGAGCAACCTGAATTGATTGAGCCTGATTCATTAGAGCATCACATCTCTTAACTGCTACATTGTGAAAGCTATTAATAAGACCCACATGAACTTGAAGTCTCTTTTTCTTGTTCCAACCAGACCAACCATCAACTACAAAAGCATCGCTCCCAACTTGGCCAGCAATACAATCTCTAAACAGATAGCAACACAAACAAAATGCCTTATCTACCTTCTCACTATATTCTAGCCATCCACCATAATCATTAAACCATTTCGGATTAAATCTTCGTTGTGCATCTGCAATGAGATTTTGCGGATATATTTAAATCCAGGCGGTGGTCTATAAGGTCCTCTAGTTAAATATATTCGCCTTATCTCGTCTTGTTTCCGAGGATTCTTGGTATACTCTCGAATCCTTTTCCGATCTGCCGGATCATAGGGAAGTTCATCCAAATTAATTTCTCTTGGCACTGAATTGACCGAAGGATTAGGATTTGCAGTTTGCCTGGAAGTTCCTACATCACCATCTGATGTTGTTCTTCTTATCACAAAACGATCCATAATCTAAAAAAATCAACGGAAAGGTATTGTAGTTCTTAGACTAGGCTTGATTACTCAACTAAAATTTATCCGTGAGCCCATGCCCTAGAAGTGAATTTGCTAGCGCATTACGGCATTACCTAAACTCAGTAGAGGCGCAGAGACAAAGCAGATGCAAACTCCGTCCCCGCCAACCGCTCGTGGTCAGTGTCCCCGGCGTGCGGCCGTCAGCCGTCGCAATCGATTCTGCGGAGCTGCGCTTGCGATGCGGTGGTCCCGGGGGTGCGGTTTCCGCTAGGAGGAATTGCGATGCGGTGCGGTGCCGGGGAATTAGCGATTGGCATTAGAAGCGAGCTGTACCTCGATGGTGTCCAGTCCAGGAACTAGCGATTGGCATTGGAGGCCTCCATCCATCATGTACGTATGGACCATGGGCCATGTTTTTCCAAGCGCGTGATCTCCACTTCTCTAATTAGCTTAGACTAAATCGGTTTTAATCTGAAGATGGGTTGGTGCTTTTGCCTTGTCTAGTTGGGCTGAGTTGGGGTCACACGCAGATTTGGGTTGGGGTCAGAGAAAAAGTTTACGTGCACCCCTTCCTGGTTCGGTAGCTATCCTTGGTGTCAGCTGAACCCATCGCTACAACGTGACGTTCGCCCCTGGGCACAAGTGGGGGTTCAGGATTCGAAAGATTATTGAAAAACTTCTCCACCACCACCGGATCTAGTTTCTCCTTTGGCTCGGCCCGTTTAGGTGCAAATAATTTCTTAACCTCGTCTTCCGAGATCCTCTTGTTCTCCTCGTCGCTGCGGTTCCACGGTAATACCGGCAATGGCTTGGCAGGAGCCTGCGGGACGTAGTTCCTTAAACTCTTCGGCGTAAGGCTTCCTGCAGATTTCTTCGTGGTAGTGCTCTTTCGCTTACGCTGAGGCGACAGAGATGGCTGATGCGTCGGAGATGGCTGACGCGTAGGAGATGGCTGACGCACCGGAGATGGCTGACGCGACGGAGAGGGCAGGGGAGTCTTCTGATGACCCGAAGACGGCTGAGGCGACGGAGATGGATGACGCGCAGGAGACGGCGGGGGAGCCAGTGGCCTCCAATTTGGAAGCACGATGTGTTCCTTCTTCCAGAGAATGGTTGTTTTTACTGCAAATTTCAGTTGAGTTTCCCCGTCACCTATAGCGTGGTCAAGCTGTGCTTCCTTATACGCCTTCACAACCTCATCCACCCCGACAACAGCATAGCAATATGGAATCGGTCGAGAGTGGTAAGTTCCACCATGTACAGGAGGTAAGGCATAGCTGACCGCCACCTTAATGGATAAGCCCATTAATTTCAGACATAGCTCAGCGTGTTCGCTCTCCGTGATCTCATCCACGGTGTATCGAGGACCCACCATTTCAAGCGTGGGATGCACGTTCTCCGTGGAAGCCACGCTGCTTTTCCGCACAGTCTGGGCCGCCGACAGCTTCTAGTGCAGGCTCTTCGTGCCGCTGAGATGGGCCGGTAGCTTGCTGGCTATTTTGTGCGTTTAGTTGCATCTGCAGCTGCAGAAGTGTCTGTTCTATCTGTGTCATCCGGTCTGTACGCTCTTTTTCTTTTCTGCCGCGCCATCTGTAAGAATCACCCCACGCGGGAAACCCGTCCTTCCACGTCATACCACCTGTAACACCGGTTCGTGGATTGAACCGGTGTTAAAGGGGGTGCACCTTTTTGCTGCGCGGACCACGCTGGTACGAGCATCCCCTTTAACACCCAAAACAAACCTCAACGAAAGCCCTCGTTTCCACTAGTGGTGGTTTCCCTTTCACCTAATAGTAAGGGATAAATAGTACCATGTCTGCATGTCCCAAATCAACGTATCCGCCCCCAAGTTAGCGGAAGCCCACGCGCGAAAAAGCTAGGTCCACGTGAGCACATCCAATATTTACAGACGTCCAGCAATGTTTAGCTTTACTTAAAAACTCGAACCTCGGCATCAATTTATCACCCTTGCAGCTATATATATGTTTCAATTTTGAGATGGGATGAGGGGTATTTCGGAGATGATGGATGACCAGTGCCACAAAGTTCCATCATCTCTGATGTGGCCTCAAACTAAATGAGGCGTGTATCATCCTCTTAAATTATTTGATTGATTGATGTCACGCATGTTTCAAGTTCAAGAGATTTCCCCCATTCTATCATTTCCCTCTGGACGCTAGATGCTAGGGATTTGTTAACTACATGTGCTGTGCACAAACTCTAAGCTCTTCATATGGATTGCCAGAGACCGCTTGGGTAATGGCAAGTAACTTAATTACCAACACAAAAACAAGTGTTATTTTCTCCGGCGTGCAAACCGCTTGAGTAGATAGGGAGTAAACATCACTGGTAACTGCATTCTCCTGATAACTTACATAGTAGGCAAGGAGAATGAGCTTAGTGTCTTGGGTCACTCAAACAAGGGAAACTTGTACTCATAGAAATTTTCTAAACAATATGCGGCATGGGAGATCCCTTATCGCCGATGCCGGTGTTCGTGGTCGAGCTGGCTGCGTGCGTCGACAGACACGGCATCAACAGCAACATCGTCTAGTGCCACCATTGTGGTCTATTGCTTGTGAGCTTGAGCTAGCTCCTTTACATCACAAAGGTGAAGTTGTAAGTTTAAATAACAATCGTGTTGAAAATTTTGCCAGGACCTTTGCTGCTTGTAGGACATTCAGATTACAGATAAAAAAATGAACAAAATTATTTTATTCGAACAGCCAACTCAACTCTTGCTCACAAGTGTAACAGACCAGAGGCGTGAGCTAAGAAACAATATTAGAAACAATATTATTACAAACATCGCAACAGGAAACAGCTACAACACTACCAGAACTTTCTGTATGGAGCATTACAAAAACCGATGTTACAATGTCAACTACTACCTCCGTCCCGAAGCTTTGATACATCATGAAACTTATTTTTAGAAGTCAAACTATGTAAAGTTTGACCAAGTATTTTAAAAAATATTAATATTTACAATATGAAATTCATACCCTTGATACATTATGAAACATATTTTCACATGGTATCTATATAATATCATAGTTCTTGTTAGTTTTTTCTAAAAGTTTGGTCAAACTTTCCGTAACTTGAGTTTTCAAAAAAAAGCCTTAAACTTTGGGACGGAGGTAGTACTAGTGAACAACACGAGGACCAAAAGAGTAATATTACACATAGGCCATGGCCAGTGATGTCTACGCACTTCTATTTTTGTAGACAGTTGTTGGGCCTCCAAGTGCAGAGGTTTATAAAACAGCAACAAGTTTCCCTTAAGTGGATTACCCAAGGTTTATCGAACTCAGGGAGGAAGTGGTCAAAGGTATTCCCTCTCAAGCAACCCTGCAATCAAGATACAAGAAGTCTCTTGTGTCCCAACACACCCAATACATTTATCAGGTGTATAGGTGCACTAGTTCGGCGAAGAGATAGTGAAATACAAGTGATATGAATAATTATAAGTGGTAACGGTGATAGAAAATAACTTGATGGCGTGGAAAAGACTAAAGGCAAACTGAAATAAAGGTGGAAGCAAGCAAACATGTAATAGGTCTAATAGCAAATGGTGTATCAATGCTTAGAAATAAGGCCTAGGGATCATACTTTCACTAGTGAACACTCTCATATAAATATCTTCTCTTTATGATACTACTCTTAACTACTCTCCGGTTGGACACTCTAATCGATGGTAGGGCTATAACAGCACACCTCAAAGTAAGCCTTTCCCATCTAGAAACCCCACACTGTCACCTTGAGTACTAGATGAGTCCAACAAACACCACAATTTTATAAAGACATCCAACTCCAAATATAACTCATAACAAGTATTTGTAATATCTAGCCTAAGTGCCACCATGGCATGCACGCTGTCACTTTCACACACATGGGAAGAGCAGAGATCTATTAAAGCACTTGAGTAGCAAGGTAGATCTATAGATTACAAGCTCATGATCACAATATGATCACGCATAGAGAGAGAGATGAACACATAGCTACCGGTAGAACCCTTAGCCTCGAGAGAGAACTACTCCCTCCTCATCATGGGAATCAGCAATGGTGATGGAGATGGTGGTGGAGATCGATGGAGATGGCTCCGGGGGCACTTCCCCATCCCGGCAGGGTGCCGGAACAGAGACTTTCTGTCCCCTGAATCTCCCCTTCGGTGGCGGCGGCGCAGCGGAACTTTTCATGGATTTCTGATTGATTATCTAGGGTTTATGCATCAGGAGGCTTCTTATAGGCGAAGAGGCATGGTCGGTGGAGTGCCAGGGGGCCCACACCACCTGGTGGCGCGGCCAGGGCTAGCCCGCGCCACCATATGGTGTGGCCAGGCCCTGGCCCTCCTCTGTCTCTACTTCTGGCTCCGTGAGTCTTCCGGTAAAATATGAACTTTGGCTTTTGTCCCGTCCAATTCCGAGAATATTGATTTTCTGACTTTCCTGGAACCAAAAACAGCAGAAAACAGGCAACTGGCAATGTGGCTCTTGTTAATAGGTTAGTCCAAGAAATCGTATGAAAAGTACTCCAAAGTGTGGACAAAACACAAGAAAGTGGATAAACCAAGCATGGAACATCAAAAATTATAGATACATTTGCAATGTATCAACATCCCCAAGCTTAACTCCTGCTCATCCTCGAGTAGGTAAGTGATAAAAAGAAAGAATAATTTTTGAGGTGACATGCACCATCAAAGACTTGATCAAAGTATTTGTAAAACATTCAAAGCTGGGATCATAGTACTTCAATCATAACATGAAAGACAAAGTTCTAGCAATAAGACAAAGAAACTATGATGCAACATAAAAAGGCACAAACAAAAGATTCATAAATAACAATGCTTTGCAAGACGTTTGTTTGTTTCACATAAAAAACATAGCATAATAGTATTCAACTTGTCTCTCATATAGTAGCAAACATAAATGCATAGGACACCTTCAAAGTTCATAAGTGTGACTAGATACAAATAGTTTAAAAACAAGCAATATCAAGGTATGCATCAATCAACAAGTCTTGGGACAATGCTCATAGAACTAAGAATGGCCACTATGCTCTCAAAGTAGGTGCATAAAGATAGAAGGTGGAGACTCAATATAATGGTGGAAGAAAGGCCTTTTTATAAAAGGAAGTAGGGATTCAAGTCTCATAAAGAGCTTCCAAAAATTATGGTACTTATAGCTTTCAGCTCTCATTGCCCCTATCATAAGCATCTTGAAGTGATTAAGGTTAAAGTGAACAAACTATGTTGTACATGCTTGACGAAGTATAAGTTAGGAATCTCATGTCCCTTGTATACGAGGGCCGATCCTCATGCTACTCAAGTTTAGTCACCGGTAAGTTCTTGTCATTGTAAGTATATATGTATCATAGAAAACCGCCAACGGGGTACCCTTTGCCCGATGATACGGAAGAATCCCCATATCAAAATGACAAGGCAAGCAGACAACGAGCATCTCAGTAATCTTCTTATTTACCATGGGAATATGGTGCTTTTTTCTCTCTTTCCTCTTTTCATAATCTTTTTTTTCTCTTTTTTCTCAATATAGGACTCTTTTTTTATAAGAAGAATGCTTCATAGACAGCTCATTATGGTTACGCTACAGGTTTCCACCATGTCAGCATAGATTAGACCAGCGGCCCAGGCGTTTCTCTAACACATATACATAACTCCATGGACTTACAAGCTCCCCTTTCATTTCACACCGACGACATCCACATACAAAAGAGCATGATATCAACTAGGTACAAGTACCAAGTGCAATGTTGAAAGTGTTCCCCATGAAAGCATGGTTCTGCTAATTCCCAACAAATAAGTGCAAGCATATACAACATAGACGACACAATGGTTCAAGTTTATTAAGGGCAAGTAAAGTAAAGTGTGCCATCAAGTTCGTGAGAGCTTTAATCACTAGTTTTCTCATAACAAGTTTAATTTGGAAGGTAAACAAAAGCATGAATTTACTTGGAATGGCATAAGCTAGTAGGTAGGTATGGTGGACTCTTTGGAATAACTTGGTTTAGGGAGTTGGATGCATGAGTGGAACTCATACTTGGTTGCGGAGGCTAGCAAAAGACTAGGAGCGACAAACTAAGAAAGCAATAATGGCCATAATTATGCAAAGCGATAAAACATGATTGATCAAAGCATAAAGTGATACTACAAGTTGAAAATTAAAGGATCATAAAGGCTATGGTGACTTGAGATAGTCATAACATGGTGTGAGCATGCGCCAAGTCAACCCAAATAAAGCATCAAAGGAGAATATCACAATACTATGCTTTAATATGCTAAAACAACGCATGATTCATCCAAGGAACATTAAACAATCCCAATTGTTTATAACAAGTAATGCTATAGCAAAGAATACTAAGCATAAAGCCAAAACAATATCAAGCATGGCATGACAAAGCATAGGCTACAGTCAAAAACGAGCTCTCTTTACCACTTAAGCATGAACTTTCCTACTCTTTTCCAAACCAAACCAAACTATTTGAAAACCAATGTATGAAAGAGGGGGGTCCAACCAATTTATTCAGAAAACTAAGCAAACAAAGCAAACGAAACACCAAAACGAAAACGAAAAATAAGATGCTCCAAGAACAGCACAATTGTGCATGAAACAATAAAAATGAAGCGTTTGGAAGGAACCTGGGATTTTTGTTGATGAAGAAGGGGATGCCTTGGGCATCCCCAAGCTTTGACGCTTGTACTTCTTGGATATTTCTTGGGGTGACACGCATGGCATCCCCAAGCTTGAGCTTTAGTCCATCCTTCATCTCATTACTCATTCCTTCCATACACCTGAAATTTTTCCTTCATACAAAACTTCACACCATCTTTATTAGCAACATTAGTGCACTCAAGATAATAAGTCTTTAGGTTTAGTTCTAACACCAAATAAACTTCCATTAGAACACTAGATACTGTAGCACTTCCCTCAAAAAGCTCAATTCCCCAAAAGAACTCAAAAAGGAACTAACAAGAAGCAAATGCAGAAAATGACAGAAATCTGTCAAAACAGACCAGCTGGTAAAGACGAATTTTTTAAAAGAGCTTCTGTTGCTCAAATCAAAAAGTGTTGAACTAAAGAAAGTTAGATAACAACCTGGGGCAGAAGCAGAAAACATTACAGCTCAATCCGACATACAGAGCTCTCTCACAAATTTTTACGGTGAAGCACAAAAATCTGTTTCGGGACAGCAACTTTCCCAATCATTACTTCTCTTTAATTAGAGGTTACTCTTGGCACAAAACGCAAATAAAAAGGATAAGGAGCAGTTATTACTGAAGTAATAACTTCCAAGACTCATCTAAAACTTTTGGATTATCTCCCAATAAGTAGTTTTCTTTAATGCCTTTAAGTTAGGCATGATAGTTTGAGAAGATGCTCACATAAGAAATATGAATTGAAGTAAAAGAGAGCATCAAGAAGCAAATTCAAAGCACATTTAAGTCCAACCCACTTCCTATGCATAGGAATCTTGTAAAGAAACAAGTCATGAAAGCACAAAGCAACAAGCATAGGAAAGCAAATGTAACATCCCAAATCTTGCAATTTCAGGTGTTACTAGAAGCATGCATCATATCATTGCATCATGGCAACACATATCAAAAACTGCATCAGGTATTTTCTTAAACCCCCTAGTCACTTATAGACTAAAAGGGGTAAAACCTTTTTGAACCACCAAAACCCTTGCAAAATGTTATTTTATAGTACTACTCTAACCCTCTTCTTTTTACAAAATTTTAGAAACAAATTTCGTCTAATTCGGAGTCCGTTTGCAAAAGTTGTTAAACAAATATCAAAACAGAAAATAATAAAAGGAATAAAAAAAGGGAGACCTAACCTAACCGGGTCGGCCGAGCCAGCTCGGGGCTTACCTGCCGCCGCCTGGCCGGGTGGGTGACGCGCAGCCGCCAGCCGCCAGCCGCCAGCCCGCTCCCGCGCCGCAGCCACCGACAGGCGGGCCCCACCCGTCAGCCGCCTTCCCCGAGTCCGGCTCGAGCATGACCGCCGCCGCGCCAGCGCCAACCGCCTCCGGTGAATCCGGAGCGGATTCCGCGGCTCCCGCCGCAAGTCTTCGCCCCTATTTAAGCCCGGGCACGCCTCCCCAAAACCCTAGCCCTTTTCCGCCGCCGCCGCCGAGCCGCCGCCGCCGAGCCGCTGCCAATTGCTCGCCGGAGCGCCGCCGCATCCACCGCCTCCAGCCGCCGTTCGCCGTCTCCTCAGAGAAGGAGAACCGACGCCGCCCTCGGGAACGAAACCGCGACGAGGAGCCGGTCGCCGTCGTCTATTTCGCCGGGCCGGAGGAGCACCGTTGCCCGCCACCGACCATCGCCGGAGCCCCGCCGCCGCCACGGTAAGCCGCCGGCCGCCCCCTCCCCCTCTTCGACCGTCAGATCGAGATCCGACGGCCTCAATCGGTCAAACGGCCCGGCCAATCGCGCCGCGCCACTTGGCAACCGCCGCGTCAGCAGCGCGTCGACGTCACGCACGCCTCGCGGACCAATCGCGTTGCGCCACGTGTCGCCGCATCTCTGGCCCTTTTGTTTTTCTTTTAAAATAGGCAGAAATAGCTCCAATCTTGTAAAATCCATAGTAATTCGAATATTAGTCCAAAGATTGCGTTTAATATACCGTTGGATTCATATTTTCGAGCAGAACACAGATCTACAATAATATTGCTGTTTTGCCACAACAATCTTGCAGTAGGATTTAAAGTTTAGATTAGAGTATTTTAATTCCAGAAAATTATCCGTAGCTCTGTTTTAGTCGATTCTTGTTGCGTTGGCTTTGTATCGATGAGACCTTCTGTAGAAAATTGTCTCATCATGCTTAGGGTGTTCAGATCTGTCTCGAGGTAGATTGGAGTTGTAGATCTAGTTTTGAGCTTGTTATTTAGGGTTTAACTCAAAATACTTAAAATCTGTGGGCAATCGATTCTAATGACATCCCCAACCCAAAAACACCCACTGGTTAAAACCCTTGGTCGAAATCGAATCCATCCTTGCATATTACCATGTTGCATGCATGCATAATTGACTTCGTGACTTGTTTTGTGCAAATTGTGATTGGATCCATGTTTGTTTCGTTAGATTGCTCGGAGTGCGCTGAGGAGTACAGTTATGTAGATTGCTGCTCGGATCAAGGCAAGTTACACCACTTGTTCATGTTTAAGTCCCAGTTTTAACTATGCATATTTCACTCTACAAATTCTGTAGTATGCATGTGTAGGTTTTTGGTAGAATTTCTTAGTACTATTTTGCAAGTACGGTTTTGTAGTATGCCATGAGTAGCTCTATGCTTAGGATTTTCCATCCCAATAGGCTATCCTGTTCTTCTAAGTTATGCTTGCTATGCTATATACTTATATATATCAAATACCGTTGGGAGGGTTCGATAGACTCAAGAATTTTTCTAAGTATGATATCTCTCTCGAGCGAACTTTTCTTCTCCAAAACCCCTTCAAAATAAAACTAAGTTTTCTTCTGGGCGGAATGGTTGTCGGGACAACGAGTGAGATTTTGGTGGAGGATGGCCGCCCAAGAATCAAAGAAGTCTGCCATGTTTCAGAATTCAGAAGCTTCCCGTGCAACCACAATACATATGGGCTCTGTCTTGGCTTAGTACTTAGTGGGAAACCTCACCGGGGTACCAACATTTGGAGGTTCTTGGCACGGTTGGATCCAGCTGGTAGAGGGGCTACTAAGGGAAGGCTTTGCCATGGTCTTGTCCGTAATAAGACTTGATCGTGGATTGTGGGGAAAGTGCACAACCTCTCGAGAGTATTGCAGTCTGATCGATCAGCCGTGTTCACGGAAACAGAACAACTTTGAGAATCTGAAGGATGGAGCCTCTGAAAGATCTTCCTCTCTCTTTTCTAAACTTAACGTTTTACAAACCCCAAGGCGTGAGTAATATCGCCATTGGGTGGGATTTTTGGGAACTTGGTGCGTAATATCCAAGTGCTAGGTTGTTTGGGCACTTGGTGAGTAATATCCACGTGTTCCATTCGACCCTATACTATTTATCAAAGTTTGCAAAGTAGGGAAAACTTTCTTCCTCTTTTCTTATTACATTGATAAAATTGGCTTTACGCAAATGAACCCCAGAGCCTACTCTTAGCCTTGCATGTAGAGAAAGTCTTACCCTTTCCTTGGTGTAATTTGCCAATACATTCAAAGTATTGACCCAACTTGTTGGCTGCACGTCTTATGTGCAGAATCCGAAGATTGAAAGGTGTGTAGGGATCATGGGTCTTCACGTAGCTAGCCTGGGGCGTTGATGGACCCAAGTTTTTCTTAGTTTCCGCTGTTTTATTTGAGCTAGCTATAAGCTATGCAAGTTGTAATAAATATACTCTGGATTATTCGTGTAATAATGACTTGTGTTTTACATGATATTCGTCGACTGTGAAGTGCTAGCTATTGATCCAGGGACTAGCATGTTAATCACAGGGACTTAGGATCCTTATTGAGCCGAGGTCGCAACAGATGGTATCAGAGCACCAAGTTGCCTGTAGGACGTGACCCCTAGGATTGGAAACCACCTTTACCATGTGTGTTTTTGCCTTCTCTGTTCTTCTAAATTTTTGTACTCTTCTAGTATTTCTCTTCCTTATCACCTTGTGCCTAATTTTTCTCTCTCCTAACCCAAAACATGACGGCCTTCTACTACGACACCGCCGAAGACATCAAGTGCCTGCGCTTCGGGGAATGTCTTCTGGACATCATCAAGACACTGCAGTTACCCATGCCATCAATCAAGGGAAGCGAGTTGAGGAAGATGCACAAGGAAGGATGTTGGGCGATTGAAGTCAACCAACCAGGGCGCAGTCAGACAGAACCCAAGACAGAAGCCATTGTACTCAACGTCACCAGCGACTCCAAGGAGAAGGGACTTAGAATCTGTTTGTAGGAGCTCATTGGACGCCTTTGCGGACACCACCATGAAGAGGTTTAAAGCCACTACATCAAACTCTTTGGAAGACGTGATGAGAGGGGAGTTCCAATCGAGTTAACCCCGGAGGAAAGGAAGACATGCAAGCGTCGAAGAATCTAGTATCAAGACTTGGAGTTCCACATCAATGACCTTCAGAAGGGGAGCTGCCTTGAGATCGTGAGGAATGACGAGCTTTGTGCCCTAGTCAAGGAGAAGGACGAGAAGATCGAAGAGCTGGAAGAGAAGATCAAGTCCCTAGGAGGGGAGCTCACCGCCCAAGACAAGAGGTTCGCTAATCAAGAGAAGAGGGTGCAAGATAAGAACAAGAGGATTAGGGAGCAAAGTCTAGTGCTCACAAAGAACGAGATGGAGTTCAAGAACCTTGCCACCATGTTGAAGGACCTACGAGCAGCCAAGAGGAGCTTGGAGGAGAAGATCACGCCCGTGACTATGGGGTCGAGTTTGATCAAGAAGCTACAGAAGGAGAAGAAGGAACTCCGAGCGAAGCTGGAAGCTGCTACCCAGGAGCTGCAAGAGGTGAAGGAACTTCAAGGAAGGCTCGAAGCTGCAACACCGGAGCCACAGGAGATGAAGGAACTTCAAGAGAAGCTTGAAGCCACGACAAGGGACATGGAGCTATACAAGTCACTGCTTGAAAAGGAAGGCTTCATCATTGAAGATGAGGAAGTGGATGATGAGTAGAGTAGTTGGACCACCTTTAGTTCTATAGTAGAACGTTATTCGCGATTGTAATGAGTACCAAAAACCTTATATTGGTTAGTTAAACTTGGTTGAGTGTGTGGATTTTTGTGCTATGTGTGCCTTGCTTTTGTCGTGTGTTTTATTCTCTTGTTTACATAAGGGTAGGAGTTTATTCCTTAGGCTTTCTATCTTTTCTTAACTTGCCTCTCCAACCCTCCAGATGGCGAGACATGGAAACAACAATAACAACATGCCCCCAGAGATAGCACAACTTCTGAACTCCCAGAATCAGCTGATCCAACTCCTCAGTCAAAACATGCAAAACAACAACAACAACCCGCCGCCTCCGCCACCCCCACCGCCCCAACAGGATCGCTTGACTCGGTTCTTGAGGTTGAACCCTCCAACTTTCTCAAGTAGTTCTAAGCCAATTGTGGCAGACGACTGGCTCCGCACCATCAAAAAAAAGTTAGACACCGTCCAAGTTGTTGGAGCTGATAGGGTGCGCTTTGCCGCGCACCAACTTGAGGGACTAGCTGCTGAATGGTGGGATAACTACTAGGTCACCCACCCTGATATTGAAGCTATCACCTGGAACCAGTTTGAGGCAGCCTTCCGTACTCATCACGTAGCCGCGGGAGTCATGTCACTTAAGAGACGTGAGTTCCGCGACTTGAAGTAACTACACCGCTCTGTCTCCGAGTATGGGGACCTTTTCAACAAGCTGGCACGTTATGCACCTGATGATGTATCCACTGATGCCAAGAGACAGGAAGAGTTCTTAAGGGGACTTAATGATGAAATATCTATCCATCTTGTAGCTCTGAAGTTTGATAACTACCATAAACTCCTGGACAGGGCAGTGGTGGTTGAAGCAAAGCAAAGGAGTATAGAAAACCGAAAGAGAAAGTCCACCTCACACAAGCACAACTCTGCCCCATATCAGAAGCAACGCACTTCGTCACCACCACCCCACAACCACAATGGCCACAACCACAATGGCCACAACCACAATGGTCATCGTCATGGAGGACATAACCACAATGGCCATAAACACCGCAATGGAAATGGCAATGGGAAGGATATGAGTGAAGTGACATGCTTCAAGTGTAACAAGACAGGGCACTATGCGACTACTTTCCCCGAAAAGACGAAGAATGGGAATGGTAATGGAAATGGCAACGGACACAACCATGGCAATGGTAATGGAAATGGAAAGAAGCCGAATCCGTTTGTCAAAGCCACGGTGAATCATGTCTCCGTGGAGGATGCTCGTGAGGTACCTGACTCCGTGATTGTTAAGTTCAAGCTTAACTCCATCCCTGCAGTTGTTCTTTTCGATACTGGTGCATCGCATTCATTCATATCAAGGGTATTTGTGGATAGAGGCAAGATACCTACGGAGACTATTAGTACTCCCCTAAGGGTAAGTTCTCCTGGAGGAGAAATAGTGGCAAACTCTGGATGCCGTGGGTTAGAATTAAGGATTGGGGCACACACCTTTCCCACCAGCCTAGTCGTTCTGGAATCACAAGGCTTAGACATAATTTTGTGCATGAACTGGATGACCGAATATGAGGGAGTCATAGATTGTGCCAAAAGGACTATCGCACTCACAACTCCGGATAAGAAAAGGATCCACTTTAATTCAACTTTCGCACTCAAAGAAAGTATGGTGAACTCACTTAAGGGGGTTAGCTTGGACGATGTGCCAATTGTGAAGGAGTACCCAGATGTGTTTCCGGAAGAACTGGCAGGGATGCCTCCCGACCGAGACATCGAGTTTCTCATTAACTTGATGCCAGGTATTGGACCAATAGCAAAGAGACCGTACAAGATGGATGTGGATGAGTTGAAGGAACTTAAGAAATAGCTTAGAGAGCAATTGGACAAAGGCTTCATTCAACCAAGTGCATCATCTTGGGGAGCACCTGTCTTATTCGTGGAGAAGAAGGATAAAACCAAGAGACTAGTCATGGACTATCGGTCGTTAAATGAAGTAACAATCAAGAACAAGTACCCTCTACCCAATATTAACGACATGTTCGATCAATTAAAGGGAGCTAGTGTATTCTCTAAGATTGATCTCCGATCAGGATATTTCCAACTAAAGATCCGGGAACAGGATGTACCCAAGACAGCCTTCACCACAAGATACGGATTGTATGAGTACACCGTGATGTCGTTTGGCTTAGCCAATGCCCCAGCATACTTCATGACTATGATGAACAAGGTGTTCATGGAGTACTTGGATAAGTTTATTGTGGTATTCATTGATGACATACTCATATACTCCAAGGACGAGAAGGAACATGAGAGGCACCTACGCCTAATCATGGAAAAGTTAAGGGAACACAAGTTGTATGCCAAATTTAGCAAATGTGAGTTCTGGTTGAAAGAAGTGGGATTCCTTGGCCATATTGTATCAGCAAAAGGTGTTGTCGTGGACCCAAGTAAGGTAGCTTCCGTGACAGAATGGGAGTCCCCTAAGAATGTGGGTGATATTAGGAGTTTCCTGGGCCTTGCAGGATATTACCGAAGGTTCATTGAAAACTTTTCCAAGATAGCAAATCCTATGACAGAGTTGCTGAAGAAAGAGAAGAAGTTCCAATGGACCGAGGCTTGTGAAGCAAGCTTTCAGGAATTAAAGAAGCGCCTAGTAACAGCACCAGTTTTGTGTCTCCGTGATATCCAAAAGGATTTCCAAGTCTATTGTGACGCTTCTCGACAAGGACTTGGTAGTGTTCTGATGCAAGATAGAAAAGTAGTGTCTTACGCCTCTCGGCAACTTAAGCACCATGAGAATAACTACCCCACGCACGATTTGGAACTAGCATCAGTTGTGCATGCGCTCAAGGTATGGAGACATAACCTAATGGGCAAACATTGTGATGTGTTCAAGGATCACAAGAGCCTTAAATACATTTTCACACAAAAGGAACTAAATATGAGGCAAAGAAGATGGCTTGAGTTGATCAAGGACTATGATTTGGACCTACAGTGCCATCCCGGAAAGGCCAATGTTGTGGCTGATGCCTTAAGCCGGAAGGTCTATGTAAATGGACTTACCGTGGGTGAACTTTTGAATGATTTGTGTGAACAGTTCAAGGACCTCGGGTTAGAGATAGTTCCTAAGGAATACTTAGCAAATATGGAGATAGTATCAACGCTTCTGGACCAAATCAAAGAGGCCCAGAAGGGGGACAAAGAGTTGGAAGAGATAAGAACTAATATAAGCAAGGGTAAAGCAAAAGGGTTTCACACGGATGAACAAGGAACGCTTTGGTATGAGAAGCGTTTGTGCGTTCCCGATGATCCCAATATCAGGAAGTTAATCCTTCAGGAAGCTCACGATTCGCCTTACTCAATTCATCCTGGTAATACAAAGATGTACATGGATGTGAAAGATAGATTCTGGTGGAACAACATGAAATGAGAAATTGCTGAATACATCTCCTTGTGTGACGTGTGCAACAGAGTCAAGGACGAACACCAAAAGCCAGCAGGATTGCTGCAGCCATTACCTGTGCCCGATTGGAAGTGGGACAAGGTAGGCATGGATTTTATCACAGGACTACCGCGGACTCGTTCTGGGTATGACTCCATCTGGGTAGTGGTCGACCACTTCACAAAGGTGGCCCACTTTATTCCCGTAAAGACCACCTGTACGAGTGCTAAAATTGCCAAGATTTACATGTCAAGGATCGTAAGACTTCATGGTGTACCCAAGGGGATTGTCTCTGATAGAGGTACCCAATTCACCTCTAAGTTTTGGCGACAGCTACACGAGTCTCTAGGGACACGACTGGAGTTTAGTACTGCCTTCCACCCACAAACAGATGGACAGACGGAAAGAGTTAATCAGATCTTGGAGGACATGTTAAGAGCCTGTGCGCTAGACTATGGGTCTAGTTGGGATGATAACCTGCCATACGCGGAATTCTCATACAATAATAGCTACCAAACTAGTATCAAGATGGCTCCATTTGAAGTTCTATATGGCAGAAAATGTAGGACTCCGCTGCTATGGAGTGGAGTTGGAGAACGTAGTTTGTTTGGACCTAAACTGATCAAGGATGCTGAATAAAAAGTGAGACAGATTCAGGACAGGTTAAAAATAGCCCAATCTAGACAAAACAGTTATGCTGATTCCAAGAGCAGGGATGTGACTTATGAAGTGGGAGACCGTGCGTATCTCCGAGTTTCACCACTACGAGGAGTTAAGAGATTCGGAATCAAGGGTAAGTTAGCACCCCGATTTATAGGGCCCTACAAAATCTTGGGTCATAGACGGGAAGTTGCCTATCAGTTGGAATTGCCCGAAGTGCTAACAGTTCATGATATTTTCCATGTGTCGCAACTAAAGAAGTGTCACTCGAAAATGGCTGAAACCCCACTAAAGGATACAGTTCCATTGGAAGAAGTTCAATTGGAAAACGATCTCACTTATGAAGAAAAACCTACCCGGATTTTGGAAACAGCCGAGAGAATTACTCGTACAAAAACTATCAGGTTTTGCAAAGTTCAATGGAATCATCATTCCGAGGAAGAAGCCACGTGGGAATGTGAAGAAGACCTGAAGAAAGAACACCCACACCTATTTGCTAACCAACCTGAATCTCGGGGACGAGATTCTTCTTAAGGGGGGTAGGTTTGTAACATCCCAAATTTTGCAATTTCAGGTGTTACTAGAAGCATGCATCATATCATTGCATCATGGCAACACATATCAAAAACTGCATCAGGTATTTTCTTAAACCCCCTAGTCACTTATAGACTAAAAGGGGTAAAACCTTTTTGAACCACCAAAACCCTTGCAAAAATGTTATTTTATAGACCTACTCTAACCCTCTTCTTTTTACAAAATTTTAGAAACAAATTTCGTCTAATTCGGAGTCCGTTTGCAAAAGTTGTCAAACAAATATCAAAACAGAAAATAATAAAAGGAATAAAAAAAGGGAGACCTAACCTAACCGGGCCGGCCGAGCTAGCCTGGGGCTTACCTGCCGCTGCCTGGCTGGGTGGGCAACGCGCAGCGCAGCCGACGCCTAGGCCGGCCCAACAGCCGCCAGCCGCCAGCCCGCTCCCACGCCGCAGCCGCCGACAGGCGGGCCCCACCCGTCAGCCGCCTTCCCCGAGTCCGGCTCGAGCACGACCGCCGCCGCGACAGCGCCAACCGCCTCCGGCGAATCCGGAGCGGATTCCGCGGCCCCCGCCCCAAGTCTTCGCCCCTATTTAAGCCCGAGCACGCCTCCCCAAAACCCTAGCCCTTTTCCGCCGCCGCCAATTGCTCGGCAGAGCGCCGCCGCATCCACCGCCTCCAGCCGCCGTTCGTGACATGGTTATGCCCTACGGGTACCCGATGTTAGCCTACCTGGTCTAGCCCGACGGAAGGCCCACTCGATGACCTGCCCGGGTCCATGACGCCCATGACAGTTCGGCTGGAACGAAGCCCATATGGACACGGAGTCCCAAGCGCACAAGACAAAGAAAGCTCAAGACTAGAGTTTGAATACAACTTGTAACCTACTCGTATCGGTACCTGAGACCTAGCCTCCCCATATATAAAGGCTAGGAGGGTCCAACGAGGAGGGCACGTACGCAATAGACCTAGATCTAACTCGACTCATACTTTCGCACACGCATCCACGCCAGATCGAATCTGCGCACCCTGTAACCTTCGGTTCCGCCGTAATCAAAGAGCAGACAAGCAGGAGTAGGGTTTTCCCTCCGGGGGCCTTAACCTGGGTAAATCTCGTGTCCCCTGGTTGCTTGTCTGTTAACCGTGCCACGATCTCCAGCATCCCCATCTTCTCCAAAACCCAAGTCCATAACAATGGGCATTGACGAGATGAAACCTCGTCAATTGGCGCCGTCTGTGGGAATTGGGGCTGCTGATTGTGCGGTCGTGATGGTTCCGACCCGATCGATCTACAACTCCGCGGCGACGGAGAATCACCTCCTCTTCGGCGCTTTCGACTTCACCGCCCACTCGCCGGATACCATGAAGGATTTCGAGCCCGTAGGCGACGGACTCGAAATCTTGTTCGGGAGCTTCTGCTTCCAGGTGGGACAAACTGGCACCCTCCGCCTCCCTGAGCGGGTGCCCGTGCCGTCAATCAGGCCCGCTTCATGGGATCCACACCCCGTGCTACGCACGTCACCATCAACAGATGAGTTCTACAGCAACAGCTGCTGCAACTCCGATATGTGCGATCCACCTTCGGATGAAGGGACCTACGGTTCCGGATCCGAAAGCTGCGGCAGCAGCCAACCAATCTGCAGGCGCTATCTGTGCGCCGCAGTCATCCAAACCGACGAGGAAACGCCTAACCCGCCGCCCAACCCCAACCCGCAGGACAGAAACGGCGAAAATGGTGGAAACGGCGAAAACGGGGACAACAGGGGCCACATCATCCAACTTAGCAAAGAAGGATGGGTCGAAGCACGCCGCGCCGTCGTAGGCGAAATAGTCCTACCTCTGGACTCCCCACGTGATCTGCTGAGGGCATACCACTACCTCCTCATCGAGGAGCACAAGAAGCAAGTCAAGATGCAGGAGACGCTCGACAAACGCAAGCAAGCAGCCTCTGAGTCCAGTGTGCGACGAGCTGCGCTCTACGCCATGGGACCCGACTCTAGCACAAACGGAAACCAGGGAAACAAGCACCGCTCTCGGGTGGAAAACATGGACCCGAAGGAGCGGCGTGACGTGACCCGAACTCTCCACACATCGTTCATGGATATGGACGCCGACGGCAACATCATCCTGAAGACACCACAAGCTGCGATCATGGCAGCCACTGCGTATCTCGCGGCTCACCCACCTCCGGAGGGGGACCCGAAAAGGGCCATGCATAGGTCCACACTCACCGGACTAGGACTAATCGGAGCTGCGCTCCACGAAGACGCTCCTACGGAGCCGAAGAAGAAAGCTCCGGCCAGGCGCGACCGGAGCCCCACTCCCTCATCCGAAGATGAAGAGGAACACGATCTTCCTCGAAGGAAGAAGAGCTCGCACCGCCATAAACGCGACTACGATGCCAGAGACAAGCTTACACAGCGCAAGATCGACAAAGCACACGCCAAACGCGCATGCTCGTCTGAATCTGAGATGGATGAAGACGAAGGAGAACTCTGCGGGGCTCGAGCTTCAGCAGATCCGTCCGGCGAACACAGATGCCACGCAACTTCAAGCTTCCTTCGGATACTCCGAAGTTCAACAGCATGCAAGATCCAAAGTCCTGGCTCAGTGACCATCTGTCGCCTCGGAGAAGGAGAACCGACGCCGCCCTCGGGAACGGAACCGCGGCGAGGAGCCAGTCGCCGTCGTCTATTTTGCTGGGCCGGAGGAGCACCGCCGCCCGCCACCGACCATCGTCGGAGCCCCGCCGCCGTCCGCCGCCTCCAGTCGCCGCCGCCACGGTAAGCCGCCGGCCGCCCCCCCTCTCCGACCGTCAGATCGAGATCCGACGGCCCCAATCGGTCAAACGGCCCGGCCAATCGCGCCGCGCCACGTGGCAACCGCCGCGTCGCCGCCGCGTCAGCAGCGCGTCGATGTCATGCGCGCCTCGCGGACCAATCGCGTTGTGCCATGTGTCGCCGCATCTCTGGCCCTTTTGTTTTTCTTTTAAAATAGGCAGAAATAGCTCCAATCTTGTAAAATCCATAGTAATTCGAATATTAGTCTAAAGATTGCGTTTAATATACCGTTGGATTCATATTTTCGAGAAGAACATAGATCTACAATAATATTGATGTTTTGCCATAGCAATCTTGCAGTAGGATTTAAAGTTTATATTAGAGTATTTTAATTCTAGAAAATTATCCGTAGCACCGTTTTAGTTGATTCTTGTTGCGTTGGCTTTGTGTCGACGAGACCTTCTGTAGAAAATTGTCTCATCATGCTTAGGGTGTTCAGATCTGTCTCGAGGTAGATTGGAGTTGTAGATCTAGTTTTGAGCTTGGTTATTTAGGGTTTAACCCAAAATACTTAAAATCTGTGGGGAATCGATTCTAATGACATCCCCAACCCAACAACACCCCCTGGTTAAAACCCTTGGTCGAAATCAAATCCATCCTTGCATATTACCATGTTGCATGCATGCATAATTGACTTCGTGACTTGTTTTGTGCAAATTGTGATTGGATCCATGTTTGTTTCGTTAGATTGCTCGGAGTGCGCTGAGGAGTACCGTTGTGTAGATTGCTGCTCGGATCAAGGCAAGTTACACCACTTATTCATGTTTAAGTCCCAGTTTTAACTATGCATGTTTCACTCTACAAATTCTGTAGTATGCATGTGTAGGTTTTTGGTAGAATTTCTTAGTACTATTTTGCAAGTACGGTTTTGTAGTATGCCATGAGTAGCTCTATGCTTAGGATTTTCCATCCCAATAGGCTATCCTGTTCTTCTAAGTTATGCTTGCTATGCTATATACTTATATATATCAAATACCATTGGGAGGGTTCGATAGACTCAAGAATTTTTCTAAGTATGATAGCTCTCTCGAGCGAACTTTTCTTCTCCAAAACCCCTTCAAAATAAAACTAAGTTTTCTTCTGGGCGGAATGGTTGTCGGGACAACGAGTGAGATTTTGGTGGAGGACGGCCGCCCAGGAATCAAAGAAGTCTGCCATGTTTCAGAATTCAGAAGCTTCCCGTGCAACCACAATACATATGGGCTCTGTCTTGGCTTAGTACTTAGTGGGAAACCTCACCAGGGTACCAACATTTGGAGGTTCTTGGCACGGTTGGATCCAGCTGGTAGAGGGGCTACTAAGGGAAGGCTTCGCCATGGTCTTGTCCGTAATAAGACTTGATCGTGGATTGTGGGGAAAGTGCACAACCTCTCGAGAGTATTGCAATCTGATCGATCAGCCGTGTTCATGGAAACAGAACAACTTTGAGCATCTGAAGGCTGGAGCCTCTGAAAGATCTTCCTCTCTCTTTTCCAAACTTAATGTTTTACAAACCCCAAGGCGTGAGTAATATCGCCATTGGGTGGGATTTTTGGGAACTTGGTGCGTAATATCCAAGTGCTAGGTTGTTTGGGCACTTGGTGAGTAATATCCACGTGTTCCATTCGACCCTATACTATTTATCAAAGTTTGCAAAGTAGGGAAAACTTTCTTCCTCTTTTGTTATTACATTGATAAAATTGGCATTACGCAAATGAACCCCAGAGCATACTCTTAGCCTTGCATGTAGAGAAAGTCTTACCCTTTCCTTGGTGTAATTTGCCAATACATTCAAAGTATTGACCCAACTTGTTGGCTGCACGTCTTATGTGCAGAATCCGAAGATTGAAAGGTGCGTAGGGATCGCGGGTCTTCACGCAGCTAGCCTGAGGCGTTGATGGACCCAAGTTTTACTTAGTTTCCGCTGTTTTATTTGAGCTAGCTATAAGCTATGCAAGTTGTAATAAATATACTCTGGATTATTCGTGTAATAATAACTTGTGTTTTACATGATATTCATCGACTGTGAAGTGCTAGCTATTGATCCAGGGACTAGCATGTTAATCACAGGGACTTAGGATCCTTATTGATCCGAGGTCGCAACAGCAAAACAAGTGCAACTTCAAAATTTGCAACATAAAGAGGGGAAACTTAATATTGTTTAGATGCATAAGCCCATGTTTCCCTCTCTCATAATAACTTTCAGTAGCATCATGAATAAAAGTAACAATATAATTATCAAAAGAAACATTCTTATCATGAGCCATATGCATAAAAGAATTGATACTCCCCACATAAACATAGTCATTCTTATTGATTGTAGTGGGAGCAAATTCAACAAAATAGCTATCATTATTATTCTCATCACCATAATCATCAAATATAGGAGGCATATTGTAATCATAATTAATTTTATCCTCAATAGTAGGTGGACTGAAAATATCATATTCATCATTGCAATCATCATATATTGGAGGTATAGCATCATCATAAGCAATAGAATAGTTATCTTCCCAAGTGTGTTCATTTGTAAACATATGATCATTGGAAGGATCATGGATGGCACTAATAGTATAGCAATTATTAATATCATCATTTTTAGAATTGGTACCGAAAAGATTTTCAATATCAAAAGTAGTGTGCTTTTCCCAATCATGATCACTACTATAGGTAACAGGCATAGGAACATCATCGAGTTCAGACTCATCAAAAACTATAATAGGAGCAACATGCTTAGGGTAAAATACCGTTTCATCTCTCCTTTTACTCCTATTTTATTCTTTTTCTTCTTCTCTTTAGGAGGGAGAGGCTTGAAAGGAAGCTTCTCCATATACCCTGGTTCATTGTTAGAGACAATAGAAGAAACTTTGGAGGATTCATCCTTTTCATTAATAAGACTAAAACACATATTAGTCATGTCATATTTTGGTAAGATCTCATCTTTTATAATATTTTGTATGTAAGTATTTGTGTGGCAATTATCAACACAATAAAGATGACAACCATGCATGACACTATTCATATCGAAAGCACCCATATCTACCAAAGAGGTTTTTCTTGATAACTCTTCACACCCCAAAAATAATGTAAGTTCATCATGCTGATTAGGAGTGATCATGTCATCACAATACAAACTTGTAGTACTCATTGGATTAGAAGGGCTATTATTATGGCCTAAGCATTGAAAATTGAAATGACCCACTTCAAAGCAAAGTTCACAAATAAAAGGATAGAAGGCACAAACTTTCTTACCAAGATCATTTAGAGCCCTATACCACATTCTAGTTTTTTCATTCCTGTGGGTGATACAATATTCTTCTTCAATTTGATTATTCTCACAAGGTCTATGTATTCCACAAAAATTAACATGCTTATAAGAAATAGTACCTTTAGAGGTTTGAGCATGTTTATTGCTATCATTAATAACAATTTCATTTTCCATGCAAGTGTCTTTAAAAGGATCATGATACATGTCCCATCTTTCTTTAGGAGCATTAATATGAGAAGCAAAGGCTCTAAAACAATCAATAAGAATTTGAGGATCGAGACCATATTTAGCACTAAGCTCTTGAAAATCAATAGTTTCAGCAAAAGACTTAATGCAATCATACTCATAGTTTATACCTGGTTCTTTACCTTTGTTGTTATCCCAATCTTCGATATTGCTTTGAATTTTTTTAAGAAGATCCCACTTAGCTTTGACCTCCTTACTTGTGAAGGATCCCTCTAAACAAGTATCTACATAGTCCTTGTAATGTCCTGAAAGCCTTGCATAGAAATTATTAATAACAATATTACCGGGGAGCTCATGAATGGGACATTTGAGCATTAGTGCCTTCAATCTCCCCCATGCTTGGGCAATACTTTCTCAATCATGAGGATGAAAATTATAAATGTAATTCCTATCTTTATGAATTTCATGAGGAGGATAAAATTTAGAGTAAAAGAGAGATTCAAGTTCCTTCCACTCCAAATGATGAGGATCGTCTAGTAGCTCATACCACTCCCTTGCTCTGCCCTTAAGTGAAATAGGGAATAGCTTCCTCTTAACTTGGTTCATTGAAATACCTGCACACTTGAACAACTCGCATATTTCATGTATAAAGAGCAAATGATCACCAGGATGGACAGTTCCATCTCCAAAATAGCAGTTATTCATAATACGTTCAACAATTTTTATAGGTATTTTAAAAGGGATGCTTTCAGTATGTGGATTTGAAATATCACAAGTATCATTAGAATTACCACATATGGGAGATAAAGTATCATCAGAGCAAATTTTCTTATTTAAAGCTGGGGAACAAAAAAGATCATTTTCATCAAAACCAACTTCCCCAAGCTTAGACGTTTCCATAGCATTAGTAACAAATGTGTTCAAAAGATTCATACTAATAACATTGCTATTAGCATGCAAAGAAAGTTCCATGGGTTTTTTAATTTTCTTTTCAGACAATTCAAGTTCTATATTAGGAAAAATACTAAAAATCTCTCTAATTTTTTTGTTGTTTCCATTAAGACTAACTAGTGAAAACAAGAAACAAAAAGACAAAATTGCAGAATCTAAAGGAAATAACTTCGAGCACTCACACCGGAGGATGTGAGTACCTTTTACCTTACCTCCCCGGCAACGGCGCCAGAAAATAGCTTGATATCTACGCACTTCTATTCTTGTAGACAGTTGTTGGGCCTCCAAGTGCAGAGGTTTGTAAAACAGCAACAAGTTTTCCCTTAAGTGGATTACCCAAGGTTTATCGAACTCAGGGAGGAAGTGGTCAAAGGTATTCCCTCTCAAGCAACCCTGCAATCAAGATACAAGAAGTCTCTTGTGTCACCAACACACCCAATACATTTGTTAGGTGTATAGGTGCACTAGTTTGGTGAAGAGATATTGAAATACAAGTGGTATCGATAATTATAAGTGGTAACGGTGATAGAAAATAACTTGATGGCGTGGAAAAGACTAAAGGCAAAC
Source organism: Avena sativa (assembly GCA_916181665.1). Lineage (NCBI taxonomy): Eukaryota > Viridiplantae > Streptophyta > Magnoliopsida > Poales > Poaceae > Avena > Avena sativa. The sequence goes on from OV702291.1 coordinate 31,579,271, forward strand.
TGAAATAAAGGTGCAAGCAAGCAAACATGTAATAGGTCTAATAGCAAATGGTGTATCAATGCTTAGAAACAAGGCCTAGGGATCATACTTTCACTAGTGAACACTCTCAATAAATATCTTCTCTTTATGATACTACTCTTAACTACTCTCCGATTGGACACTCTAATCGATGGTAGGGCTATAACAGCACACCTCAAAGTAAGCCTTTCCCATCTAGAAACCCCACACTGTCACCTTGAGTACTAGATGAGTCCAACAAACACCACAATTTCATAAAGACATCCAACTCTAAAATATAACTCATAACAAGTATTTGTAATATCTAGCCTAAGTGCCACCATGGTGTGCACGCTGTCACTTTCACACACATGGGGAGAGCAGAGATCTAACTTGATTAGCAAGGTAGATCTATAGATTACAAGCTCATGATCACAATATGATCACGCATAGAGAGAGAGATGAACACATAGCTATCGGTAGAACCCTTAGCCTCGAGAGAGAACTACTCCCTCCTCATCATGGGAATCAACAATGGTGATGGAGATGGTGGTGGAGATCGATGGAGATGGCTCCGGAGGCACTTCCCCGTCCCGGCAGGGTGCCGGAACAGAGACTTTCTGTCCCCCGAATCTCCCCTTCGGTGGCAGTGCAGCGAAACTTTTCGTGGATTTCTGATTGATTATCTAGGTTTTATGCATCCGGAGGCTTCTTATAGGTGAAGAGGCAAGGTCGGTGGAGTGCCAGGGGGCCCACACCACCTGGTGGCGCGGCCAGGGCTAGCCCGCGCCACCATATGGTGTGGCCAGGCCCTGGCCCTTCTCCGTCTCTGCTTCTGGCTCCGTGAGTCTTCCGGTAAAATAGGAACTTTGGCTTTTGTCCCGTCCAATTCCGAGAATATTGATTTTCTGACTTTCCTGGAACCAAAAACAGCAGAAAACAGGCAACTGGCACTGTGGCTCTTGTTAATAGGTTAGTCTAAGAAATCGTATGAAAAGTACTCCAAAATGTGGACAAAACACAAGAAAGTGGATAAAACCAAGCATGGAACATCAAAAAATATAGATACATTTGCAATGTGTCAGATAGCATGGCACCAACAGCACCAGCACAACAGGTGTCTTCCTGGGTAGCACTTCATGAAAACATTAAATGTTGAAGTGCAAAGACACACTAAGAGTAAGTTAACGTCATCATACAGCACCAACGACAAAACCAATAGAGACGAGGAACATACAAGTTAGTTAAGAACTTGAATCAATTTGCAGGAACACAGAGATATTTATGTACATATTACAAACTGCTTGAAGTGCAAGAGTGTAACAGATAATATATGTTATGTACATGGATTAACTAACTGTATTTTCCCTTTCTTCCTATTTTAGCTAAATCGAGGTTCACGTACTTATGCATGCATGCAACAACACTATCTAGTCTCAGACAAAATAAAATATTAGGCAACTACTTTTTGTAATAGTAAACAAGTAGGCATCAGTCCAAATCGAAGAAACATGCAGTTTTGTACCAAATAGAGATCAATTCATTCATATTCATGAACAAATGAAAAAATTAACCAGGAACTAAATAGGAACTCAAGTTAGCTAGCCCACTCCAAAAGATAATAATATAAATCAAACAAGACAACCTGAAAGTGCACCCTAGTCCACTTAGGCCAAGTCCAATACATACCATGTAGTAAAAAATGATAAACAAACCAAAAACTTAAACAGACAGATGCTTTGGCAAAAAAAGCCACCTGGAAATTGCCTCATTGCTCCAAGCCAAACACTACGGGTAGCAGTCAACTATACGGTTCATGCTTCCCAGCCATCGCAGCATCGACTCTATGTAGTCATGCCGAGAATCGCGGATCAAGATGTTGTTATAATAACAAGTGAAGTAAAAAAGCAAACTCCGATTTGCAGAGATCAGGTTCTGCAGTATTTGCATTAGTGCAACGCAAACAATACCATATGGACATGCGGTCACATCATAAAGGAGAACTAGAACCACCACAAGAAAACACCGATGAAGCAAAAATACATGTGCGTATCCAGAGATATTCCAAATCAGGTGAGTAGTAAGCAAAATCTCATTTTGTAGCTGATGTACTACTCACTAAGCATGCTGAAGCAATAGAACAACGAAATCTAGGTTGCATCAGGATATACGAGCTAGACTACAAAACAAACATACGATGCATTATACAAAATAAAATGCATGTCACCAACATAATTTAGATCCTGTAATTAAGAGTAGAACTAATTAGAAGATAATAAAACAAAGTAACACTACAAATAGACCTAGAAATGCATATGGGATTTACCTCTCGTCCATGTTGAAGAACCACCTCGACGAAGACATGCATCAGCTACAAACAATAGTGAGTTGGCTTCTTAGCTAGGCTGAGACAAGGGAGCTCACGACATCTCATGGCAGCGGCAGTCGAAGAGGAGGTAGACGAAGTATAGCTAGCCATACCTATAACCACATGCGAGGGGTAAGAGGCCAAGGCCAGCCTAGCAGCAATAGAACTACGGGAGCCAGAACATGCAAGTCACACGGAGAAACCCTACAGTAGCAATAGATAGTCAAAGCGCCATAAATACTAGTTGGACTATAATAGAAACTAGAAATGAACCATTGCCAGGCTAACTTTAAGGATGACAATACATTAACTAATACAATAATATTACTATAAGTTGTAATTGGCAACATGAGATAATAATTCCCCACAATCATAAAGTGCATGGATTTAATAATTACTATACATTATTCTACATGCAAACTACATTATGGGAGTTAGATGGTTGCTTGCTTAACCTATGTTGCAAGATCCTAAAAGGAGGTTGTGACCTGACATAGTTATTTATCCCAACAAGTGACCTATAATCGTACCCAAAGAATAGCATTTGACATGAACATCGAATTACTTTTACAGAATATGTATGTACCACAATAGAATTGTAATGGCATCATGGTAGTTACATATTTAGTGTATGGCACTCAATATGATGTACAAATAAAAATTGGACATCCAAATAAGTATACAGTGCAAGCACCAAGCAAGATTATCAAATTAATCAAGCATACCTAGTTTATAATGTAAAATAAAGAATATCTTGCAATCCTAAATACAATTGGTAGGCATGATGTTGTTTTAATGGTCAACATTCTCTCATATTAACCATGATTTGATCCTCTATAGCAGCCAAAACTACAAATTTGAAGGGATATATGCCATATAGCGTAATAATAAACTACTAGGCGGCAGGGATCAAATCCAAATAGATTCAACACGTGTTGTCCCCCTCGCCAAGATCCGCCCAACACCCTGCCATGGAGAACTTCCCCATGAATCCCCTGCCTTCCATGCCTCCTAGTTTCCTCATCCATGAGGGGTAACGAGCGAGTCAGGAAGACTCATTGTGGACTACCAGCCACTGCAAGGGAAACCTTCACCCTTGCCTTTGTCTTCCCGGAGCCTCAAACTCCAGAGCTGGTGCTAGAAGTGTAGAATGCGATCTGCACCTACCTCCGGGAGATCTTCAAGGAATTGGTACTCTCTGGCCCTCACCCTCTCGGAGTCGACCTTTTTCAGTTCTCTACATTCCTAGGCTTTTTTTAGTTCTCTACAGTCCTGGCTCATGACGGTGTGGTCAAGAACCTGTACCCAGCTTTCCTTAGCCCGGGAGTTCTCTCTTGTATCAATCACAAGACGGAGGTCATAATACCAGAACTCTAGAGGAGATTGTTTAAAGATGGTTCATGCTGCTAGTCACCGCTCATGAACTCATCAATAAGGAGCCAATCTAGGCCATCATCAAGTCCTTCAGAGGTGTCTTGCTCTTTTGGCATGAATCATCCCACACTAGAGAGAAATTCATCGTCAAATGCTTGGTGGAGGATCTTGGTCACGTTCCTAGGACATCTTCTACATGAAACTTTTCTCCCATAGTGGTTTCAGAAGATCCTGGACAATCACTTCGTATCCTCTTGTTAATGAGGTTCAACCAGACTCCCATGCCACCGTGTGAAGATATGCCACTAGATAACATTGACGCACATCCTTACCAAGGTCTAATCTTACCAGAATATCCAATTGATGCGACTTGGAACAAGCTTTTGTTCACTAGAGGTTCCTCTACTTTTTTGTAATCTGCTCCTGTTGTGCCAGCGGACAAGTCTGTAAATGTTGCTTGTACCGCACCTGATCCATCACTGGATGTTGTAGCTGCTTCTGATGATGTCCTTCACCGACCAGATGATATGTATTTAGATAACTTCTAAAGAACGTTCATGATCCTTATCTCAAGTGCTCTGAACCAATTGATCTTGCTGAGGCTATTAAAGACCTTAAAATGGCTGGCTATACCTAGCTGGAGATTCTGGGCACTCTTGATTAATTCAAGCGCTCGGAGAGCCTATGTTACTGGGTCTCCTCCCTGGATGCCCTCGTTGCCGGTCAACTTGTCTGAAGAAGCCAAAGATCTGAAGAAAGCCAGATAAACTAACAAAGTTAGTATTCAAATATAATAAGTATACAAACAACCATGAATAAGAGGGCGAGCGAATTTATGACAACAAAGCCACCTATATTGAACAAGACTTCCAATTACTTAAATCAGAAAATCAGTGCCAACAACTATTTACTCTAAAAGTGGTGAAGCACAAGTGTCAGATATGTGGTGACCACAACATCTTTTCTTTTGATATTGTAAACCCACTTCCATGTGTGAATTGTACGATGCACAATGCCACCTGGTCCTTTAGTTTATCCATTGGTTACATTTTGTTCAACTTTGCATTTTAGTCTACAAGGCGAACAAGTTCAACAAGTACAAGGAAAACAATGCAATGACAAGTGGGAGGAGGGGAGAAAAGTCATAACGCATAGCATGCCAACAAAAAGCATGGCCCGCTCACATCAAAGGTCATGACTAGTGATGCCCTTTTCTGTCTCCATGGTGCTGCCTTCTTGCTTTTTGTGTTCTACCGAATCTTCCTTAGCGGGGGCCACCTAATACAGCTGTTGCCATATAGCCGCCATTGATCGGTCACTCCCATGCTCTTGGCAGGCAGCATGGAAGCTCAAAGAGGAAGGAAAGAGGAGGGGCACCACCATGGAACTCAGAACGAGGATGAGCCTCCAACACATGTACCAAAGTTCCGAGGTTGTCACTTGAAAAAATGGCAAGTCAAAAATCTAGACTTATATAGGATCTTATATCTTTCAAGGAATTTATCAAACTAACAACTTAGAAAAAAAAGAACATGTCAACAGTACAGAGTTGAAATTTTAATAGCACCAACAACCTCATTAATAGACACACAATTTGCAGAAAAACAAAAAAGGGCTGACCAATTTCATACAGAAAAAGAAAACTTGACTAAGACAAATAGTAGTTTGAAGCAGGAGTTGGAAGTACATCAGAGCTACTTGAATGAATTACAATTGGCACTTAATGGTGTTTAGCATCATAAGAAAAAAAGGAGCATACAGGTCATGTATGTTATAATAAGGTCATAGGAACATCACAAAACCAAAAAGTAGGCCAAGTTTTGAGAAGAGTTGTGTGAGCGGCCTCGAAACGGCAGTTTCACACTACAAGTCCATACTCTTTATGCTCGATAGTCCTGCTTGTGAATCTACTAGATATTCCTAGCTATTATGGCTGGTGTGGATCGGTGAAGGTGTTCCCCTCCGATATGCCTTACTCTTTCAGACTTCCTCATACTCGGCATTGAGCGACTCCAACGAGTTTTCCTCGACCACTTAGTGGTTGCTCTGATCTTCCTTGTAATCCCTTTTGGGTGATTCGAGCGGTGGGGTATCAATTGCTGCCAACACTAGTAGAAAAATGGTCTTTGGTTCAGCCCCAAAAGTCATTGATCCCGGTTCTAATAACAATTCGGGACCAAATGCCAAACATTGGTCCCGGTTCATGCCGTCAGGACATTGGGCCCGGTTCATCTCGAGGCATTGGTCCCGGTTCATGGCATGAACCGGGACCAATGGTCAGCGGAGCATTGATCCCGGTTCATGCCATGAACCGGGACCAAATGGTCACTTTTTAGTCCTGCCACCTTCTCTGCCGCGGCAGGAAAAAGGACCAAAATCCTGCCGCGGCAGGAGAAAATCCCACCCCCCGAATCGCCTTCTAGTTTCAAAAACATGGCGCAGAAAATTGTAAAAAAATCAAAAAATAAAATCCTTTCAACTGTAGTTGTATTTAGTGATACACTTGTCATGAAAATTAACAAACTTGAATTTCGACTTATTTTACAAAAGAACATTATAAAAACTTCAGATGGCCGCCATTTGTGCATATGATGTCCGAAAAAAGGTATAATATATCGAAATGATCGGAAAAAATGGGGATACCGATGGCAACGGCCTTAGGCGGTTTGCAATTTTTTAGATTTTTGAAATTCTAAAAGAGTCAAAATTCAGATTTTTATTTTTTTAAAAAATAATTCAAAAAAATAAAAAAATGACATATTTGGATTCCTCACATTTTTCTGCTAATAATGGACATATTATTTGTGGAATTTCGATTTATGGATTTAAAGATATGAATTATGCCATATTAAATGAATTAATGCAAAAATAATAATAAAACATATTTTATTTCTATATTTATTCAATATTAGTATTACTTAGTCATTTTTGTGCATTAAAATCATGTTTGTAACTCAAATTATAAGAATGTGTGACTCACAAGATGCATGAGTTAATGTTATTAATAGCATACTATAGACATAAGGTTACAAGTGGTACATAGGAAGGGGGATGAGAACGTACCAAGATGTTAAGCGTGCTAGGGGCAGAGTAGTGTTAGGATGGGTGACCGATCGGGAAGTTAAACCAAAGATTGGAATTTGACAAAAACTAAGTGTGATTGAGAGGCTTCGGGTGAGAGATTAACCAGTCTAAATATTCATAGATTCAAAAAAATTCGAATTTTTTTAAAAAAAAAATATTATTTTTTGAATTTTTTTTTGAAAAGACCATTGGTCCCGGTTCATGCCACGAACCAGGACCAAAGGTCCTACGGCGAGCGCACCGGATGGCGGGCCACGTGGAGACCCATTAGTCCCGGTTCGTGCCAGAACCGGGACCAGCATTAGTCCTGAGTGATTGGTCCCGGTTCAAAATCCGAGACCAATGGCCCTTATGAACCGGGACCAAAGGGGGGTATTTCTACTAGTGCAAGGGCTTGCCTGCTTTTAATTTCCATGGTTTGTTGCAGCCTTTCATGGTTCTATCGGGTCTGTGTGTGTGTGTGTGTGGGTGGGGGGGGGGGGGGGTAATTTGCTTCCTTATTTCACATACTCCCTCATCCCAAAATGTGTTGTGAGAGTCAAACTTTGTAGAGTTTTACCATATATAAAGACAAACATACTAATATTTGCAATATCTAATTCATACAACATAAAAATATATTTGCCTGTGGTTCTCGTGATATTATAAGTTTGGTATTGTAGATATTGATAGTTTTTCATGTAAATATACCCATGCATGAAATTGTAAAAGGAAAGAAGTGTGTACATATATTAGAGCACGTGCCAGATAGAGCTAGCTAGCAAATTGTTGAAATTGGGAAGTAATTTTTTTAGTTTGCACAACGTAGTCCGAATTGTTGATATTATTCCGATCGAGGCGGGCATGTTAAATTTGCGATGCCGAGTCCGAATCGTTGTCTTGTCAATCGCCTCTATATGTCGTTTTTGCATGTCGTTCCCCCGAGTCAAGCAACCAACCCCGCAACCAGTCGGACTCGGACCACCTAGTATCCGTTGTAACTGCCGATTCCTCTCACAGTAGAAGTCGGAGTCGCAAGTCCCCGATCAATATAAGCACGGAGGATCGGTGCGGCTGATGGACAACGCAAGCCAGGTCTCATTCACGAATCACGATCACGGAGAGGCTAGCTACACAACGACGGGAGAAACGATCGATCAACAGCCCCGCTAGAATAGTGCCGGCCGATCAATCGAGCACGGCCATGGACATGGACATGGAGGAGCAGCTGTTTCGACAGCAGCACGGCTGGTCCATGCAGCTGCAGAGCGGCCAGGAGATCAGGCTAACCCCTGGGGCCAAAGAGGCCAACGAGTCCCTCTGCGTCACCGACATCTTCCTCGTGGACCCGGAGAGCGTCGCCGGCCACAGCGCCGTGGCTGCCTGCGTCGAGATCAGCACGCGCAACATCATCCTCGCGGTGCTGTCGTCCGAGAAGCCCCGCGTGAAGCTCCAGATCCCGGTGGAGCTGGACGAGGAGTTCTGCTTTTACCTCATGCGGCCGGGAGCTGAAGGCGAAGGCATTGCCGACGCCAACGCCGACGCTGATGTAGTCGTCGTCGAGTTCCAAGGTTACGCTCTGCCGTCCGCGAGCACGACGGAGGAGATAGAGGAGGACCACGAAGAGGAGGACATGATCGATGATGTGAACCACCAAGAGGAGGAGGAGGAGGAGGCGGAGGAGGGGGAGGAGGGTGACATGGAGGATGATGAGGATGTGACGGGTTCCGAGTCCGACTTTGAGGGCTACGACAGCAGGAATGACGGGGACACGTGCGGGCTCCCATTTGGAGCCGTGATCGACGACGGGCCAAATAAGGGCGACGAAGAGGAGGACAGGGACGACGAGGCTGGCATGCGCATAACTAAGGCTAGCAAAGGCGGCAGGAACAAGTTGCGCCACCGCAGGAGCTTCGTCACGGAGGCCGAGTGGCGGTACCATGCGGCGCGCATCGGCGCGGAGCACGGTCGCCGATTTGCACCTGAACTTGTAGTCTTGGGAATCTTTGTGTTCCTCTATCTAATAGGGATGCTCGTACTGTTCATCGGATGAAGTGCGCTGTGTATTCATAATTGTGACAAAGTCACTGTGTTCAATCCGGAGGAATTTGTATGTTAAGACTATATATGAGCGGTTATGCACCTGTATATCATTTTGTGTTATTATTGGTGAAAATACATAGCTTTTTTTGTGAATTCAGAGAGCTTCCACAAATCGAGTGACAGGATTACCATCACTGAGAAGAGTGTCAGAAAGTAAACCTGTACTATTATACTTGATCCACAAACATCTTCTATCCGATCTAGCTTATTTAGCGTATAAGTGAGCTGCTTGATTAGCATCACAAATCATAGTACGGGCTGAATAATCACAAGTTCCTACGAGCGCCAACACCCGACGCATTGGCGCCGATGGATCACCCGAAGCAACAGAACCACCATCCCAGCGGGACAATTCGGCCGCACCTTCACCGGTCTCTCCGCTGACAATTAATGCACAACATGCCGCCGCTGGTCAGTCAGGCAGCTGATCGATCGACAATATTTACAGAGATTAAATGAGCACCGAACGCTTACCTAGCTTAGAAGAGCTGCGCCGTCTTGGCTGACGTCTCCGTGTACTCAAAGAAAAACAGAGATGATGGGTTTGACAGATGCAGCATTGAGGTTGAGGCTCTGAATTTTCAAAAAAAAATCATGCAGATATGTTGGGAATTCATGCGTCTGTACCTGTGTCCCGACCTTCCTCTTCTCTTCCAAATCGACCTTGTTGCACAGTAACGCCATCAACAAATGTGGGTTCCCTTTTAGGACATGCACAGGATCTAAGCACTGAAATCTAGTTCAGTTACGGGAGGCAACTTACAGTTTCAGAGTTGGAAAGCAGGGTGCGTTCTTGGAACCAAACTGAAGCAGACTGTACAGAAACACGACACGTTCTTGGCTTTGAAGCTCGTCTACCCACTTCTTTACTCGGATGCAAGATTTTGGTTCCCGGAAAAGAAAATTTCCCGAGGGGGCTCGGGATTCTCGGTTACCGCGGTTACCGAGAAATCCCGAGTGGTTACCGGACAAATTTAAAAATCAAATTTTGAATTCAAATTTTTGTCAGATATGTCTTATAGGTTTTAAACTTTACTACAACACATCAGCCGATATGTCTCAGTGGTCTATCCTTACTTCAACCATGCACCATCTAAACGTCGCGTGTTCGACTCCACTGGACCATCTTTTTATTGGTTTACGTATATTAATTTCAAATTAGATCTTGTGTAATCTTCAAGAACAACAAAAATGACAAAAAGGAGAGTCGAACCTGGGACCTTGCAATGCTAAAGACGCTGCGCTGCATTTCAACCACTGGGCCAAACCTGGTTACAATAAATCTTTGCGGGATATTGTCTATTTATCCATATTACGGAATTTAAATTCAAAAAATCTCGAAATTTTTTGGTCGGTTACTCGGTTCCCCGAGGGTGCTCGGGATATCCGGTTACCGGACGGTAACCAGATTTACCGACCGGTAACCAAATCCTTGCTCGGATGTACGAATCCTGAAGCCCACACAGAAAAATAGAACAGATTGAAAGATCAAGCATGTTTTGTAACTTGTAACTTATCCAGGTGTGTTTGGTGACATATTCATAGAAGATGCCTGACCGAAGAGAAGACAACGTGTCACTGACCATGCTGGAGATATCGTAGACGATGACAGTGCCCGCGGCGCCGCGGTAGTACATGGGGGCGAGGCTGTGGTACCGCTCCTGGCCGGCGGTGTCCCAGATGTCGAACCTGGCGGTGGCGTCCTCCTCGCCGTCGTGGCCGCTCACTGGCAGCGCCTGCGAGAAGAAGGCCGCCCCGATGGTCGACTCCTGGCACTCGTAGTAGAACCCCTTGGCGAACCGGACCACGATGCTCGTCTTCCTGGCGCCCAGGTCCCCCAGAAGTACCTGCCACATGCCATGCGCTGGTGTGAACTTGCTCGCTCACTTACGCCATGAAAAGTACACGCAAGGATCAGCTGGAGAATCTGCATCAGTGAGCGACCTACCCACCAGCTAGGCACTGCTCGGAGTCGGAGCCATCATCGATGAGATCCCTAGATCTTGACGGCGCGGCCGGCCGTTTCAGCCTGATGATCAAAGGCTCAAAGTCAGTTGGCACGTTCGGAGAGAAAAGACGTTCGGAGGGAAGACTTGTAGCTTCTCCATGTTAAGAATATGGGACTCTCTAAGGCACAGTCGACTGAGACATAAGCTACGTCTCAGTCGAATGATGTCACCGTGCGCGCTTTCAGCTTGTTTCCACTATTTCCTCTCGTATTTGTCTAGTTGGGCTGTTATTTTGTTTTGTTAGACCGTTTTGTTGTGTTGTTTTTTAGTTTGTTTTGTTAGGCTGCTTTGTGGAAAGCTGCGTGGCTTGGCCGCGTTCGACGAGCACACCAAGTCTTGGCTGCTGGCAGCTGCATGCATATTTTTACGTTGGATGCATACTAGTTATACGTGCGTACACTTGAATTGATCGATCAACTGCCTAGCTATGCGCATGCATGAACACAGCTTGTTACTTGTGATTCCTAGCCAAACCCTCGTACTCCCTCCGTCCGAAAATAGATGTCTTAAGTTTTTCAAAATTTGGATATATTTAGACTAAATAATGTCTATATACATTCAAATTTAGATAAATTTGCGATATCTATTTTGGGACCCGAGGGAGTACTTTGCATCCATCAACAGGTTAGTATGTTCCTTCTGGCATTATATATACTGCCAAATTTTCCTCGAACAAAAAACACTCGTACAAAAAGATTACTTCAATAAAAAAATGTGAAAAGATCATACATAAAAACTTGAACATATCGTATTGTGAAAATAATTAAAAATAATAAATGAATCGGGGCTCCGAATTTGATGGATTTTCTTAATTTAGTTACTAGTCAATTTACAAATGAAAAAGATATCTCAGTTCTCAATTTGCAACTCACACTCAAGCCAGGATAAAAAATAAATTTGCAAATATAATTAAATCACATATTATAGTAAGATGCTATAAATTCAAAATTAAATAGCAACCAAATAAAGACCTGGTTGCTAAAAAAAATGGATCGTACATGAAAAATTCGCTATAAAAGAGGAATAGAGAATGTGTGGTGGCAACAATATTTGGTCAGTCCTTAGTTAATTAATTGTTTAAAATTCAGAGTTAATTCTTAGTTTCAAGTGGACATGTTAATTGTTCAAAATTCTGAGTTAATTCTTAGTTTCAAGTGGACATGCAACTCGTGTTAATCAATCAAAAATTCTCAGTTACAAACCTACTTGCAATTGTATCACCCCACCTCTCCCCTTTACTTGTGAGAAAAATGTCAGTTTCAAGTGGACATGCAACTGACATAAAAAAGATCAAAAAATTTCCGGTTATAAACCAACTTGCGACTCTACCACTACCCACCCCTCCCAGCGAGAAAATCCAGTTTCAAGTGGATATGCAACTCGTGTCAAAAATAAAACATTCTCAGTTACAAACCTGCTTACAACTGTACCACCCCGCCCTTCCCTTTACCCGTGAGAAAAGGTCCAGTTTTAAGTGGACATACAACTCACATTAAAAACATCAAAAATTCCCGTTACAAACCAACTTGTGCATCTACCACCACCCACCTCCTATTACATGAGAAAACCCAAAAAAGGCCAGTTTCAAGTGGACATGTAACTCACATTAAGATAAAAAAGTTCCCAGTTACAAACCAACTTGTGACTCTACAACCACACACCCTCTCTCACCCGAGAAAACCTAGTTTCAAGTGGACATGCAACTCGTGTAAAAAAATTAAAAATTCTCAGTTACAAACCTACTTGCAACTGTACCACCCCTCTTTACCCGTGAGAAAAAGGTCAATTTCAAGTGGACATGCAACTCACACTAAAAAAATAAAAAACTTTCCTATTACAAACCAACTTGCAACTGTACCACCACCCACCCCCTCTGACCCGAGAAAACCTAGTTTCAAGTGGCCATGCAACTCGTGTCAAAAAATTAAAAATTCTCATTTACAAACCTATTTACAACTGTACCACCCCGCCCCTCCCTTTTACCCATGAGAAAAATGTCAGTTTCAAGTGGACATGCAACTCGTGTAAAAAAATCAATAATTCTCAGTTACACACCTACTTGCAACTGTACTACCCCGCTCCTTTCCTTTACCCGTGAGAAAATGGCCAGTTTTATGTAGACATGCAACTCATATTAACAAGATAAAAAAATCTCGGATACAATCCAACTTGCGACTCTACCACCCACCCCCTCTCACCCAAGAAAACTCAGTTTCAAGTGAACATGCAACTCATGTCAAAAAATCAAAAATTATAAGTAAAAAATTCTCGATTACAAACCTATTTGCAATTGTACCATCCTGCCCCCTTTATCAGTGAAAAAAGGTCAGTTTCAAATGCACATGCCACTCACATTAAAAAGATCAAAAGTTCTCGGTTACAAACCAACTTACGACCCTCTACCACCACCCAACCCCTCCCACCGTGTAAACCGAGTTTCAAGTGGACATGCAACTCGTGTCAAAAAAATAAAAACTTATCAATTACAAACCTACTTGCAACTGTACTGCCCCACCCACCCCTTTACCCGTGAGAAAAAAGGTCAGTTTCAGGTAGACATGCAACTCACATTACAAAGATTTAAAAAAATCCCGGTTACAAACCAACTTGTGACTCTACCACCACCCACCCGTCCCAGCGAGAAAACCTAGTTTCAAGTGGACATGCAACTCATGTCGAAAATAAAACATTCTCAGTTACAAACCTACTTGCAACTGTACCACCCCGGCCTCCCCTTTATCCGTGAGAAAAAAGCCAGTTTCAAGTGGACATGCAACCCACATTAAAAAGATAAAAAATTCCCGGTTACAAACCAGTTTGCGACTCTACCACCACCCACCCCCTCCTACCCGAGAAAACCCAAAAAGTCCAGTTTTAAGTGGACATGCAACTCACATAAAAAAGGATAAAAAAATCTGGTTACAAACCAACTTGTGACTCTAACACCACCCACCCGTCCCAGCGAGAAAACCTAGTTTCAAGGGGACATGCAACTCATGTCGAAAATAAAACATTCTCAGTTACAAACCTACTTGCAACTGTACCACCCCGGCATCCCCTTTACCCGTGAGAAAAAAGCCAGTTTCAAGTGGACATGCAATCCACATTAAAAAGATCAAAAATTCCCGGTTATAAACCAGTTTGCGACTCTACCACCACCCACCCCCTCCTACCCGAGAAAACCCAAAAAGGCCAGTTTTAAGTGGACATGCAACTCACATAAAAAAGGATAAAAAAAATCTGGTTACAAACCAACTTGTGACTCTACCACCACCCCCCTCCCACTCGACAAATCCTAGTTTCAAGTGGACATGCAAATTATGTAAAAAAAACTAAAACTTCTCAGTTACAAACCTACTTGCAACTGTACCACCTCGTCCTCCCCTTTACCCGTGAGGAAAATGTCAGTTTCAAGTGGACATGCAACTCATAGAAAAATCAAAAAAAATCCGGTTACCAACCAACTTGCGACTCTACCCTCACCCACCTTTCCCCACTAAGAAAACTCAGTTTCAAGTGGACATGCAACTCGTATCAAAAATCTAAAATTCTCAGTTACAAACCTAATTGCAATTGTACCACCCGCCCCCTTTTACCCATGAGAGAAGGTTAGTTTCAAGTGGCCATGAAACTCACATTAAAAGATCAAAAAATCCTGGTTACAAACCAACTTGCGACCCACCCCCTCCCAGCGAGAAAATCAGGTTTCAAGTGAACATGCAACTCATGTAAAACAATAAAAAAATTCTCAGCTATAAACCTACTTGCAACTGTACAATCCCGCCATCCCTTTTATCCGTGAGAAAAAGGTCAGTTTCAAGTGCACATGCAACACACATTAAAAAATCAAATAAAACCCAGTTACAAATCAACTTGCGACTCTACCCCCATCCACCCCTCCCAGCGAGAAAACCCAGTTTCAAGTGGACATGCAACTCGTGTTAAAAATAAAAAATTCTAAGTTACAAACCTAGTTGCAACTGTACCATCCCACCCTCCAATTTATCCGTGAGAAAAAGACTAGTTTCAAGTGCACATGCAACTCACATTAAAAAATAAAAAAATCCTGGTTACAAACCAACTTGCAACTCTACCACCACCCACCCATCCCAACAAGAAAAACAAGTTTCAAGTCGATGTGCAACTCATGTCAAAAATCAAAAATTCTCAGTTACAAACCCGCTTGCAATTGTACCACCCTCCCTCCCCTCCTTCGCTAAAAAAAGTCACTTTCAAGTGTACATGCAACTCGTTGGGATCTAAAGAAAAAATTCAGTTTCAAGTCCACATGCAACTCATATTCAAAAAGGCAAAAAATCTTAGTAAGAAATGCCTTTTGTATGTCAACTCTGCGGGCATCAAACACTATTATTCTTGCCGCCATCATGTATTGTCGATTGCAATACTCACTAAAAGTTCATTCTGACTTTCAACTAGGTTCGTGCTAATTTAGGAGGGGGATAAAGTTAGAACGGGGCAAGACAAATTATAATAAAAACTCATAGAGATGAACTACACTGGACATAGAGCATTAAATAATATTCCTCTTGTGCATCAATTAGTAATTAAAAATAGTAATTCTTACTCAAAAAAATTATACAAAAAATATGAAAAACTTACACAAAAAATGGAACTACATCTGAATTATTTGCAGCTATATTAAATCATCCTAAAAATATGAAAATTATTTATCTTCTTTCTTCACCAATACTGAATAATGTTCTAATTCCTGTCGCACGTGTATACATCAAGTGTGATGTATCCTTGTGTTACAACAACAATTGCAAGAACAAGATCATTTGCTTTTAAATGTGTAATGCTAACAAATTCAGCCGAATTATAATGGAACCTAAAAAGTTCTACAATGGTCTTGTATGATCCACAAGCACAACTCTGTCACCCCATGCAAAACGTGCTTCACCTCTGTGTGGGATTTCAAATGTAGTCGGAAACACCTCAATAGGTACGTGCTATAAAAACATCGAATACAAAAATAAATTATTCTTAGAATATGATAATTGGAGATAATAAACAAAAAGAACTAACCAAACGATACATGTCATCAACATCAAGCATGTACACATAAAAATTAGGAACAAAATCATCATCCCCCAAGATTCATCTTCTGATTACACATGGTAATAACTATCCCATTCATTTCCGTTTGGTTAACATCGCGAATATCTTTGAAATGTGTATTGAACAAATATAGCTCATATCGGTCTGGTTATCAAATACAACTAAAACAATGAAACCAAATTTTCAAAGCACCGTTAAAAAAGCACTTAAAACAAAATCATAAACACTGCCATAAAAATATAATTACTTGGGAAGCGAGCTCAATTCTTCCTATAACCATCTTCTGAAGCAACTTTAACTTCAAAACACTCTCTCCATGTATCATATTCAAAAGAAATAATGTTATCTTGTTCTATATCAAAACCTTCAATCAACGAATTCCAGTATGACCCATACATGTAAATTTTTGTGCCAACCCTATCCAAATAAATGTGGTGATCACTCTTGGGTATCAAGTTCTCTAACCCATGATTAGGAAGTTCGGCTAACACTTTCACCCAGTTGTTAGGACATAAAATTCCTATATGGTCATTAAAACAACACGGCTCAACCTACAATAAAAAACAGCAAAAAATCATGACAAAAACAATAAATGAAAATAAAAAAAATTAATATATAGAAAATTAAAGATAAAAAATGATATTAAAAATAGGAAAACTTACAACTGAATCATCAAAATCGTCATCAACCATTTTCACAGAAAACTTATAAAGACTGCGTGAAGCTTTTTCATATATACAGGGTGGCTGATGACATACATTACATGGTCTCCATGCGTTTCTCATGTTTTTTAGGCTAAAGATTAAAAAAAGATCAATAGGAAAACATGTGAAAATGCTTATATAATTACCAGAACATTGGATAAAAACAAGAACAGATAAATATATGGGGAAAAAAAACTCCCAACATCTGCCATCTTCCCTTCACTACGTACTAGAAGAACGCGATATGGTAATCACCAATCTAACCTGAATTCATAAAAAAAATAGAAGCCTACAACTTATATAAGAAATCTCTATGTAACACCGAAAATAGAAAAACAAAAATGAAAGACAAAGCAGGACACCGTTGGAACAAAAGCTGAAAAAGTATTCGGATGAAAAAATTCAATTGCATAAAATTATTTTTGCTTTTTATTCAAAACAACCACAACCACAACTCTATTTTTATACAAACTATAAATAGGATTATTTGCATCTAAAAACAAGAGAAGAAAATTCGTAGGGACTCAGGTATTTCCATCAGTGAACGGTACCACCAGCGGCTAAACAAAAAAAGCTAGTAAAAAAAATTGCAACACACGCAGGCAACAAACCAGTGCAGCCCAACAACACATCAAAAAAGCCCGTCCCGAACACATGTAGCAGCCGCGGGTCAATGCAACTAGGCCAGCAAACACCGCGCCAGTCAAAAAACGGCCCAACGCAAATCAAACAGGGGCAGACAAAAAAGAAAAACAACAACGCACTAATCCTGAAGCAACCTGATCGGACGACACAGAAGCTAGCTGCGACGTAAGCTACGTCACAGTTAGCTGTGACTTAGTAATTCCGTAAGAATATAATACACGTCTAGTCTTTTTCATCAGTTCGGACTTTTGGAATAGTTGGCTAGTGCATCAATTCAAGATGGTATCAGAGCCAAGAGGTCTCAAGTTTAAAACCCTGCTCACGCAGTATTAAAAAAAGATTCTGCAGCCTGCACCGAACCCACGTTAAGGACTAAAATAGCCTAGACGTGAGGGGGAGTGTTAAGAATATAATATACGTCTAGTCCTTTCCATCAGTTTGGACTTTTGGAATAGTTGGCTAGTGCATCAATTCAATAATCCGGCGGACAAAAGCTGGTAGGTTCAGGTTAGGTATATTTGGGCCGGGCAATTGTTCGAACTATTTCCTTTACACTTACGAGTAACTAGTTTTTTTTGGCCTCCTCTGCCAGCAGTTCCTATATGGCCAGGAATGTTGGAGTATGTTACGGCTAGATATATTTGGTAGTTTAAGTTTGTAATCTAATTCTATCTCTAGTACTCTTCTTGCCCAAGTCTTCTAGTACTATATAAACAGCCTAAGTGCTCACGATGTAATCACCACTTGCAATGTCAATACAGATAATATTCCGCAATTCTTCAAGAAAAACAGTGGCAGTTTTTACGTGGGCCTTACAGCATGTACAACTTGAAGTAATTAGAGAGGTATTCACAAATCAGAGCAGAACAACCATCTTTGTCTTTTTTTTTGAAATTCCACCGATCTATTAATAATCATCGACAAAAGTACAAAGAGTCTTAAAAGTAATCGAAATTACAAATAGATCATTGGACCACCCAGCAACAACTACATACACTAGCACGAGTCGAAGGCGCGCCGCCGTCCTCGCCCCTCCAACATCGGAGCTAGGCAAAGCTTGTCGAAGTTGAGCTTGTTGTAGTAGACAGATAGGAAGTCGTCGTGCTAAGACCCCATAGGACCAGCGCACCAGAGCAGCAACCATCGCAAAAATGACAATCGTAGATCGGAAGAGACTGACCTCAAACCACACTAACGAATACGAAAAACGTTCGGATCCCAAGAGATTCGTCGGACACACGAATCCACGCGCCCTCTATCAGTGCTAAACTCACCACCGGAGCGTGGATAGGGCAGGAAGGAGCTTATTCTGACTTCAGGACGCAGCCACCGCTTCAACATCCCGAAGAAGACACTGAAAAATGGCTAAACAAAAACAAAACTCTTCCGCCGACGAGAGACCGTGATCCTCCACACCGGAGGCGGAGCGGACCGGTGGAGTGGACCGGTGGCGTCACCAGCGAGGGGACGGAACCCTAGATGGGTTTAGCTTGTTGCTTCCAATCGCCTGGTGGCGGCTGATTAGGTAAGTACCGGTTCCGTCTCCTTTTCTTTTAGTGGCCGTGGGTTTCAAAGAACAACCGTCTTCCATATGTTCTATGTCAGAATCCTGTAGTGGTCATGGTGTTGTTTTAAAACGTGTTACTCTAATTATTTCTTTGGTGATGTGATGAGTTAGGGAAATTTGTGTCCTTGCATATCTGACTATTCAGATCTGACGAGTTTATAATATTGTGCATGTTGATTTCATTGGTTTGGCTCCGTGGATTTGGAAACTTTTCTCTACATTCATTATGGTGAAGATTTTTGTGATCCAACGGTCTGCAATTATAGGGGACCATAGCTGACTCAAGTATGCTCTTCGCTCGTGGCCTCCCATCTTTTTGCATGTACAAACTCGGGGCGCTTTCAGAATCCTTTATCGCTAATCGAGTTCAAGTTCATGCAAGTTACATCAATTATTTCTCTCATGTGTTGTCATGAGTTAGAGAAATGAGTGTCCCTGCATATCTGATTATTCAGCTCTGATGAGTTTATATTATTGTGCATGTTGATTCTGTTTGTTTTGACTCTATGGAGTTGAAATCATTTCTCAACATTATGGTGAAGTTTTTGTGGTTTAACAGTTTGCAATTCTAGGGGAGCATCTCTTACCCAAGTATGTTCTTCGCTCATGGCTTCCCATATTTTTGAATGTCAGACTCGAGGGGCTTTCACTATCCTTATTGCTAATCGAGTTCAAGTTCATATAG
Organism: Avena sativa; assembly: GCA_916181665.1. Classification (NCBI taxonomy): domain Eukaryota; kingdom Viridiplantae; phylum Streptophyta; class Magnoliopsida; order Poales; family Poaceae; genus Avena; species Avena sativa. The sequence goes on from OV702291.1 coordinate 31,598,865, forward strand.
ATGTATGAGGGGTAGTACCGCAAACTAAACTAAAAAAATTAGCAAACGAACATAAAAAGGGGCATTGCCTTGTTTATAGCTTCGCGCGTGTGCCACAAAGGGAAGTGCCTCCAAAATGCTCGGTTGAGAAAGTGCATGCAGCAGCGGTCGCAAGGCTTTGTTAATTACAGTTACAAACAAGTGATTATAAAAAAGATAGGTGCTTATAAAAATAAACCTATTTCTTCTTAAGCATTGGTGCCTATTTCTGTAAGATAGGTGCTTAATTAGATACCTGTAGTATATAAATAAATATTGATGCTTAAGAATAAACAATTTTGTTTATAATCATCTTCCTAAACACTTTGCACTCTACCTACCCCTGTCTGGCATAACACATTGATAGGTACATTTTATATTTTTAATATATAAAATGAAAAATGTAAGGAAAAGGATTTGTCAATTGAATCATGAAAAAAAATTATATTTTATGTTCCACATTAGAAATCTACACGTGTATAAAAAACTACAATAGGAAAGAAATGTCTTTGCATTTTTCAAAATATTATTCTTACATGCGTAAACAAATGTTCATAGATTTTAAAATACCGTCCATGATACCAAAAGGAAATGTAACGTGTTATATATTGAACGGTTATGTATGTTACATTGCCTTATTTATTTCCTAATGTAAAAGGAACAATTTAAAATAAAAAAGATAAATAATAAAGTAGAAAAAATAGGGAACAAAAGAATAAAGTGGAAGAAGTATTCATTTTTGTCTTAAAAACTTTATATGAATAAAAGGGTAAAATGAGAATAAAGTTAATTAATAAATAACATATAAAAATATAGATAAAAAAATCTAAAATAAAAAACAAACGGACAAAAAAGGGGACATTGTCTCGTTGGTAGCCTTGATGTGTGCAGAAATGGGTAGTGCCTCACGTGTGCTCGCAGTGGCGGAGACAGGGAGGGACCAGCAGGGGCCCTGGCCCACCCTAACATGCAGATATATTTTATATATCACCTTATTGCTTTCATAAAACACTCTCAAAATTGTATATTTTAACACTTTGGACCTCCCAACATTTTAGATCTGGGGAAATCTTTCACCGGTCCTCCTCAAATAAATTTTCTGCCTCCGCCACTGTGTTCGAATGAGTAAGTGCGATAGCTGTGGTTGACAAGGGTTGTTAACTGCAATTACACATTTAGAGAAACTCTAACCGGTCTGTAGAATCTCCTATCTTAGATAATATATAAATATAAAGGACGGGTGCACAAATACGACTTCAACAAACTATTTTTAAGACTTAATTTGGTTTATGTTAGATGAAGATAACATTGTGACGACTAGTCAAAGCCACATCCCAACTTATCTATTGCACCATCTTAGCTCTTGCTAGTGAAAGATAGGACATGCACTGCGGTCAGGGGGGTTGGACAGCGTAGCGGGCCGAGAGAAAGATAAATAAGAAAGAAAGAAAGAAAGAAAGAAAGAAAGAAAGATGGTAGTAAGGAATTAATTAATTTAAAAGGAAGAAAAAAAGGAAGAAATAAAGGACAGAAGAAAGAAAGAAGGAAGAAAGAATGTAAGAGGCACCCTTTGGCAAATTCGTCCATGTGGACGTAGAATCTTAGGGGTGGAGTTCAAACGAAATTAATTTGGAGGTAATTCCTCCAAAAATGTTTAGAGGATGAATTTTGGGGCAATAATCTTGGAGGCTCAGAACTACCACTAGGCAAACGATCCAACTTAGTCCAAAATAAGTCAACCGTTTATACTTTCTTTGTTTTTGGTTGCACATCTTGCTATAATAGAAAACGAAGGAGGTGTTCCATTAACTATGATCTTAATGCATATTTCGGTTTTAGAAGATGGTCTTTGTTATTCGTGCTTTTAGTATTCTCATGTGTTTTGCTTATTTAATGAATAAATTCACATTGTTAACTTAGAAAAATTGTTGAGTGCTTTGTTTGAACATTGGAGTTATAATGAAGGATAACATAGCTTTGAATTGAGCCACGACTTTCTAACCTTGTTAACGTTAAATATTTAACTTGACAATCTAGTCAACCTAACTAGTGGCCTTCATCTCTAGTTAACAACAATTTTTAGCTCATCAATAGGTGAGTGAATGTCATAGTTTACTCATACGGAAAATTTTCACCATATATTTTGTGCATCATTGAAATACGATCTTAATGAGTATAACTAACTTAGTTTGCATAGGTAACAAAATAACAATCTCGCTAAATATTAGTTAAATTAATTTTTATATAGTTGTAATGCATAAAGCTGCAAAGTCAATTGGTGTTTCATAAAATTAAAATGTTAGCATTCTGTACCAAAATACTCCCCTTGATTTTCTACAATTCCATATACTATATAGTGTGGATTTTGTGTTGGGGGTGTCAGGGGTGGGCTGTGTACACATATCTAAAGTATGGGCATAGGGGTGATAGGGTGCTTATATCCTCCGAGCTAGATGGTTAGGTGCCGCTAGAGAAAAAGATCTTGTTAAACGTGTTTTTACTACAAGAAAAGTTTCCACCTACCACGACTAGATTTCGTGGTAGAAGACCGTTTTTCGTGGTTAAAGGTCTTCTACCACGGATGGGAACCCGTGGTAAAATATGCGTCACAAAAGCTTCTACCACGGTTTTTTGGAAACCGTGGTGGATGGAACCCATCTACCATGAAAATTTTGACCGTGGTAGATGTGTTTCGCTAGACCCATTGAATGCTGACATCATACCAGCTGCCACATGCAAAATGCTGTTAACAGGTAATTACCACCGTAAACTCTTCACAAATCCATGTTAGATGTTAGGCCTAGACAAGGCCTGCTAAGTATTAAGTGAGATGGCCAATGAGGGAATCCCAATAAGAAAACGACTCGTTATTGTTTCGGTCATTTGGGGCCAACATTGTTCGAAAGGCCCCCATTATATTGCAGCCCAACTACGAGTTGCTAGCATTGCGGCCCACTACTATTTTGGCCTATGAAATCCTAAATAGTGCAAGACTATGCGGCCCATGAATGGCTTGTTAACTTACCTTTATTACTACTTTGGCCAAGGATAGACCGGTCACTATTCACATAGCCAGTCATGCAAAATCCCATTTATGTCCTTCAGAATTGTGGTCCTTTACGATTACGGCCCAAAAAAATGCCACAACTCGCAGCCCATGACTATCCAGCTAAAGCATGGGTCCGCTAAGTTTTAGTCTGGTGAAGCCTCACTACTGTGCATCTGTGGTCCAGCAACATCCGGCCTTTTGACGGCTTATCACTATACCTATCGGCTAAATTTTTGACCCATGGATGATCTAGTTTGGACCCCCTAAACAAAATGGAAAATTGCACATATTTCCATTAAGGGCCCAAACATGTAATTAGGACAATCAGAAGCCCATTAACGGCCTAGTGTAACTAAGGCATGTTAAATGATATTATTGTTCCGTTGGTGTTATCATGGATGGACATTTTTAGGTCCAATAAGGATGCCTTATGTCACAACCAAGAATTAATACAAAAATTATATCATCGAGAAAACATACTATTATTACATAAGCACCACCAACTCAACAGAAATAAAACTCAGCATTACACAACCATAAAAGTTTCTCGAATCGTAGAGGTTATATTTAGGGAGTTTCGTTCGTTAGAAGTGTATTGAGTAGATGACCCTCGGTTATCGAGAAGATATTTTCAGTTTCGTTCGGCAGAAGCATATTTTAGTGATGTTTATATCTGATTCCTATGTTTCCTTTCTAAGCAGAGCAATATATTTCTGGAGTATGGCGATTTCCTTTTTTTCTGCCATAAGTAGATGGTGAAGAACTTGCTAAAAAATTGACCTACCAGTGCCTTGGTCACTGCTTATACCAGGTACGAGATAATTCACCATGCTGATGGTAGATATTGTAATATCTTTACTGACTCCATTGAATATTGCAGCTGATTTCCTTACTTGCTTTCTAACAATATCAACTGAATCTCGGAGTTTGTCAACAACCTCACATTATACCAGTAGTTCAACAAAAAGAATTGGAATAGGTCAACACAAGTTTTACTGCTCCCTTCTACCTACACAGATTTATTTGAAGTCTGAAACTAAGAGAAAATAGGTTATAGCAACACAAAATCCATGGTCATAGAATTTGAAAGCATTATTTTCTAGATAAAACAAAGGGATCAATTAACTACGGTAGATTGTAGACATTGATTTATATAGACTTTCGCAAACATGCATATAATGAATCCTAGACATTGATTTATATAGATTTTCGCAAACATGCATATAATGAATCCAGCAACTAGACTTTGTTGCTTCATAAATAGCTAGTTACTACAAATGAATCAAGCAACTAGACTTTGTCATGGCACGGATCGACAGGTGGTCGATCCCCTGGTGGACGGAGAAGTAGGGACTAGTGATGGGGTTTGTGATGACGATGCCACCCTTGTTGCAGTGCAGTGGCGGTGCTTCATTGGCCTATTCTGATTTGGCCTGGCTAGGAGGGTCTGGTTTCCCATGTTGCTTCTTCCGGTCAGCTACCGCCTTTCGGTGGTGGAGGTTGTTCCCTCCCATCTACGATTGTACCATCGACCTTCACCGAAGTTCCTTGTTTTCGGTCTTACCCGCTTCGCAACGTTGGTCATGGTGAGATGACGGTGGTGACTTCAAGACCGTGGTGGCATGTGCTGGTGGGCGACAAGCTTGGTGGAGAAATATGAAGTGCTCGGGAATGTGGTTTTTGAGGGTCAGAAGAAATCCTTGTCATTTAGACACAAATACGGTAATGCCTGTGGGTGTCACCGATCTTCCTGAAGGGCGTCGGGTGTATCTCTTCTCCACCTCCTGCAGCGTACCGAGGAAAACCATAGGACCAGTCCGGAAAGCAGCGTCGTCATTATCGCTTTCCTTCTTGGAGGTGCTACTTGGTACACGATGCTTTGGAGTGCTAGGCGCGTGGTGGTACTTCTCCGAAGGACGCAGTAGTCGCACATTATCTCCATTTTCGTTGGTCCACTATTGTCGGCTTTGTTTTCTTGTTTCTTTTTAAAGATGATCTTGTGTTGTTTTCCCCCAACACACCGGTAGTGCGCAATGGTAGTGCGCCACGGGTACCAAAACCGGTGCACAACGGGTAAGCTTTTTCTTAGTAGTATTTGTTGTTTGCGAGTCATAACGATTCAAGAAGCTTCATTAGTGCAAACCTACTTTTGTTTTCTTACAGAGTTTTGGTTAGTTAATCAATAATTTTAGATAGTTAATTCAAAAGACTAAAGAGAGAGGTATATTTTCAACATTGACCATGTAGTGCAGAACTAATATGAAACTTGACTCACTAATTCTTGAAAATTTAATCCTAACTTTGAAAACTTTTATCAATCCTAAATTTAGCCTATACTTGAACCACTATATTATTCCGAAGTAGGTAACTGTTGGTAATAAAATGATTGGCCAGTTAACTCTAAAATCCATTTGTATACCAGCTAAATAAGTGACACATCATCTAAAAATAAGCAATACATTTGTCTCTTCTAGATTTGGCCACATCTATATTCTCGATATGTTCTATTCCACTCTCCTCAATGGCAAATGTCAGATCTACCATCGTTGGAGGATGAGAAGATGGTTGTTCTCTGGTATAGGCAAAATTTGCTCATTATCGCATTGTAATCAAACTTCGAACAAAATCAACAAACATTATTTTCACAAACATTCTTTAGCAAAAATATAATAACAACATATGTATTTTGCAATGACATTAAATAAAATAAATATACTTTATACTAAATTTTATACCTTTTTACTACTTAATTATATTATGCTACAATCATAACATGTATAATTAACTAGTTGTCAGTAATTGACAATGTAGCATTGTTGCTTGGTATTATTTATAGCGTTATTTGTATAGCTATAATGTATATGATCGCAAAAAATATGACAACAATGTAGACTTAAAATCTTCTTGTAAAAAAATTCTGGTTTTCAACTTCTATTAATATCTTAAAAATGTTTTCAAGAGCATGATTAGGTAACTTACAGAATATAAAGATGACAATAATTCTCTACAAGTATTTTGGGTTTCCTACAAGATAAAGTGGATCCAATAATAAGATGATAATAGTGTAGGCTCTGTAATTTGTATTGGAATACAATCATGGATAGTAATCATCGATAATCATAAAAATCAAGTGTATAGGGATGCTCCTCGATTTTCTAAAGTAAAATCATACACAAATTTGAAATGTAAATCTGCTTTAGTTTGTCACCACGATGACGAAGTGGCCTCATGACGGGGGAGATGACGAGAGGATAGGACGACGAGAAGGAAGAGTGAAATCTAGGGAGTGGCAGACAGTGGCGGCTAGACTTATATTAGGCAGTAAATATCGTTTAGAGGAGACAAGATAACTTGTTATACAAAGCTCTGACAATTGTTGTTTGCATGCTCCTTAAATTATAGCATCAGAATAGTTGGAGCTCGAAAAACAAAATGAAAGATGGACCAGCAGTTAAGATTGGCATCTACTTCATCATACAACGACCTGGGTGGGGATCTCTAGAGGCAAGGGTTTCATCGATTGGCGGTTCTTGCGCACCTCGCACAGGACCCACTGCTCCTCCTCTTGATCTTGTGGGATGCTGTATTCGATCATCACCCAATCCGTCTTGACCTTGTCCACCAAGTAGTTCATGAAAAAGCTGCAGTAACCGACAGGGCCGCTGTCTCCCACCACCTCCCTGCGAGGCGGGCACGGTCTCCACAAACCGCCATGGTGGTGCCGGCGCAGCAATTTCCTCCCGCTGCGGTAACGTACTTGGCTGAAGAAATACCAGCTGTTCCGCGGGCGGCCGGCCACCAGCTCGTCGGGGGTGTCGGAGTAGAGATCGGCGTCTTTGACAAGGTGAGCGACGTCCTCGTCGAGGGCCTGGCCGGCGATCTTCGGGCGGAGCATGCGCTCGATGAGCTCAACATCCCCTAGCTTAACCATCTTTGAGCCACAAAAGCGTCTGGCCAGTCGTATCGAGCCTTTTGTTTGTTCCGTTTTTCTCTGGCACGTCGTGATGCTTATAAAGCCGAAGCTTTGGTTGTAGTCTGAGTCGGACGCACAACTTGTGTTCTACTCGGGTAAACTGGAACGCTTTTCAGAATTGAACTCCTACTCCTGCACAAACAAGGGACTGCTTTCTGGAGTAGCAAGGGCAATAGTAGAGTCAGCTGTTGACTATAAGCCATGTCCATGTCATCTAGAATCAATCTAATAGCGAACATGTACAATAGTTAGAGGTACAAATATACTACTTTATTAATGTATGACCCACTTTTCATTCTCACATAGTCTAGGAGCACGTGCTGCAGCTGACTTTTAACTAAGCACCCACTCCTCTTCTCTCTCCTCTTCTCTCTCATCGAACTAAGCACAAATATATTATTTTAAGTCCTATAGTCTGCTGACTAGATCTTATTGTACTTGCTCTAAACGAGAGACTCCCACCAGTCTGGACTGCCACTAGCGGTCAGGGTCCGAATCGTAATCGAGACGTGTCAAGCAAACAGTGCACTTGTTGTAACTGACGATTCCTCGCCGAATACAAATCGTCGGAATACTCGGCAAGTCCAAATTCCATATAAGCAGAGGAATCACTGCGTTCGCACCCCAAAAGCTAGCAGGCGCTAGCTCTCCGGTCACGTTCACGACGATCACGCACGCACACGAGATTCAAGCATGGGCGAGGATCAGCACCAGCGGTCGCTGACCCGGTGGGCCTTGGTGCTTGAGAGCGGCATGGCGCAGAGGCTGACCCCTAGGGCCGGCGAGCCCGTCTGGGTCACCGACGCATTCATCGTCGACCCGGCCAGCACGGACGCCGGCAAGTGCGCCGTGGATGACCGCGTCCAGATCGGTGCCAGGGACATCCTGCTCGCGTTGCTATCGGCAGAGAAGCCATACGCGGAGCTGCCTACCCCGGAGTTGCTGGATGAGAAATTTATCCTTTATGTGACGCCGCGGGGAGACGACGACTCCGACTCCGACGCGGTCATCGTCCAGTTTGAGGGATACCTTCTTGCTCTGCCGTCTCTAGACTCCAGAGTAGTCTTTTTAGAGCATCTCCACTGGTCCCCCTATACGGCGTCCGGCACGGCCCGATTTTGGCCCGTATGTGGTGCCGGATTGGTGCACGATTTGGGAGGGGGCGGGGGGGGGGGGGGGGGGGGGGAGCGCTAGCTCCCAGTCGTGCCCCCATACTAAAAAAATAAAGCATTCAAACATGGGAATACATTCATTTGCAATGATCAACTCCTCCGGCGGCCGAAGGCGCAGAGGCGGCGGCGGCGGCGCGACACCCCACGGGTCGAACAACGAGTTGTATCTTCCTAGCTGCACCTCGGCCTTTTTCTTTGCTTGGTCGCGTCTGGCACGCAAGTCAGCGTCGTCGGGCTCTTTGTGCGACACATAGAAGAAACGCCTCTAGACCTCGTCGAGATGTTGCAGCCGGCGGTGCTCCGGCAGGAAAACATGGCGGAAGCTGTCCCACCCGTAAGGCTCGCCGGTGGTCCGGTAAGCCGGCTTGGGCAGGGGACTGGACCAGCCCAACTCATCAGTGTTGGCTCTACTGGAGTCGTCGGACTCGATCCACTCGTTGTCGAAGCACTCAGTGTGGTTGGGTCCAGGGAGAGACCGATACGGGTGCCACAGCTCTTCTGCGGGCAGTGGAAAAGGTGGAGGAGCACCGCGTCCAGGCATGGCTGTGCGCCGGCCCTACTCGCGATAGCAGCACCGCCAGTCGATGTCCTAGACATAGAGGGGGAGTGTAAGCTGTGGGCATGGTGTAGATCTGCAATGCCGATGGCCACCGCGCCTACATATAGCGAGAAAAGGGCGGGAAGCGGTGGAAAAGGAGGGAAGTGGGGGAAGGGCGTGGCGGGAGATCGCGCTGGCGAGCAATTTAGGCGCCGCGTGGCTGACGACGTGGCGACGCTCGGGGGGGGGAGTCTTCCATCTCATTACCAGGGCTGGCCCGTGTCGTTTTCAGCTCCATCTGGTGCCCCCGGTAGCCCCCCGTGGGTTGGGTTCGGCCTGGGGACGCCGGATGTCAAACCGGGCCACGCCGGCACGAAAATAAATTTGGGGGACCGGGTTGGGCGCGATTTTGGGTGCCGGCAACCCCCATAGCCCTTAAGGGCTTTAGGGCCCCCGAGTGGAGATGCTCTTACGCAGAGGATTGGACAGTGTGCAGTCGTAAAATACCTAGAAATATGTTTTGCTCGTTCGATAGAATTCATCTCCGGATCCCTAACAAAAAAACTCACCTCTAGATGAATTAAGTCATGAATTATATTTGATTTCACAATGTTACTGCACTAAATCATTGGATTTACTTAGGAAAATGTATGTTTATTGTGCTATTATATATATCGTTTTATTTCTTGTGGTTGAATATATATGGTTTTGCTAATTCCTCGACGAGAATTGAGTCAGACCTCAGTAATAAATCATTGATTTTGCATTATGTTCGTGTGCACCGCTGAGTTGCAACCGGGATATTTTAGTTCGAAGTAGGTTGTAAATAAGTTTCTTTATTTGCAAGTGGAGTTTTCGTTGGGACATTTCTATTTGCAAATGGACTTGCAACTAAGATTGAATTAGATCAGCTAACTTGAGAATTAACCGAGTATTAGATACACCTGAATATATATTATATGGTCCTGCTTTAAAAAGATCACTAAAATATCGGATAACGCATTTATTTTTTCCGAAGAATGATAAAACATCCGTTCAAGTTTGGCTTTTCCATATTGGACATCAGTAGATATGTCACACAACATGTAGTCCGGTTGGAAAAAAATACGTTTTTTAGTTAATATTCTTATTCATATATTGCCTTAACAAAATAGATGCATAATAAGTAGTAGTCAAGCAGCACATGGTCATGATTCAAATGTTTGGTTGTTTGATTAACAAAAACATTAATTAACACATATAAAATTCCTAATATTATATACCAAAATCCGACAAACAAATTGCAGAAAGTTTTTATTTCAATTGCTATCTATATTCCAAACATAAAGTTTAGAAGAGAATGTGTTTTCTTCTCTCTCCCTTGAATTTTCTTGTTAATTAGATCCATCTGACTTTGGTTGGGCGATGCTCCCCTTGCTACAGACAGATGTGGCGCACCATTCCTCTACTAGGTAGGAACCCGCGGCTTGCCACACGCTTGCCCTCCTACGGCAGGCAAGCGGATAAGAATAAAACTGATTGTCAACACCCGGATTTTTAATCTCAGATGCTTGTTATGTCATACCTTGCAATCCCAGGTTTACCATTTTTATGAGACATAACAGATTGGATATCACAGTACATCATCCATACAAACCATAATAAGGTCTTACAAATAAAGGATCTCATGATCCAGTCTTAATACAAATCAACCAGCGGAAAAGAAACATAGTAGGGGCTCCATCTTCAGAGTCACAGGCAATACAGACGATGGGAGATGATCCTAGTTGTCGTAGACCTCCTGCTGTCCATCATCCTAGTAGTCCTTCTCATAGTCTGGCCACGGGAATAGCCAGGGACAAAGCCATAAGTAGTCTTTAAGTACTCGCAAACTATCACTAACAAGTAAGGTAGTTCTAGTAGGAATCTTAAGCTCTAGGTTTATTTGCAAAGAGCCAGGTTTATCTAAACTGAGTTTAAAAGTAAAGAAAACTATGTTAATGTTCTAAATCACTTAAGTGGGAACCTAGTTTTCATGTTCACAACCCTTTTGTGGTCAAGTCAAAATCATAGTTCACTTCACAAGTCATTTTGAAAACATCTGACGATGAAACAGTATGGCGACTCCAACTATCCATGACCGCGGACGCGGCTATTCGAATAGTTTGACACTCTGCAGAGGTGGTACACTTTCACCACAAAATTCGATACATTCGTCAGGGATAACCCTGAATCATCATACTTAGTATGCGTATAATCAATCATAACCTTTCAATTACACACTTTAGTATAGGCACCTCCCCTATGAGCTTGGCCTCCCACCCATGGCCATCTGCCATCCTGGGCACTGCATAGATGGACATTCACACTCATGAGGTAGCCTCAGCTCAAACCTCTTTCGCGAGGGAACCCATACTAAGGCATATAAACTTCCAGCTAAGCCCTACCCAATTCGGGTATTGTGGTTGTACGGTAAAATTGGAATGGTATCGCATCCGAACCCAACCATCAGTTTTTGTAAAAGGGCTAAGGCTCATGCCTCAACATTTTCATCATCAAATCCTTTAGTGTTTCTCAACACATGTCAAAACATTTCAATAGAATGAATTCTCATTCCAAGGTTTTCATAATCATTTTTACCAAGTATTCCCATCTAAAGTGATCAACTTTTATGCTTAGCACTAGCCACTAAAGTTGAGGGTATTCACTAATGAGGGGTGCTAATCAAATGTAACTATCCAAATCTAGTTTTATGCTTTTGATGGCATCTAAGTATAACTACTTAGGCCTAGTTTTATACTCTTTATGGTATCTATCCTATTTTTCCAATCCTCACAAATCACTAACTAAAGTTAAAGGACTTTGGTAAAAGTAAAAGAATAAAGCTTGCAAGTAAAACTTGGGATTGGTATAATCAAGGTGACATAACCAAAGCATGCATAATGTATCTTGCTTAGGTTATCTTGCAATTAGTGATGGCTTGCATAGTTAAGAAACTTGCAAGTGTTAGGTTGCATAGTTAACTTATAGTGCTAGGCTTGCATAGGTATGAAACTTGCAAGTGTTAGCTTGCCTTGAGTAGTGTAGTGGTTGAAGTTTTCTTCTTCTTGGTAGTACTCCTCCTCCTCGTATCCCGGGTCGGTACTATCGTCTATAAATAAATACGGAATACACAATCACCAAACAATACTTAACTATTTCTATTTAGCAAACTAAGGTTCACACTTGATGATCTAGCATCATCACAATCATCACATGGAGTAAAGACTTAGTTTTATTTATCTTATTTTAGAAAAGTAATTTATACTCATTGAAAATAATTAAGATTTAATATTCTTCAATTAAAATATGGGATCATGTTGACACATGTCATCACCACATATTCTAATACATGGGAATGCGATTTAAAGTGTTGATCATATTTTATAAAGTTTAAGATTATCATTTAATAGAATTAAAGTGACTAGAAATGCCTATATAGCATTAATTTGGTACTAGTCCAATGTTACTACATGCAAACCTAAATATTTTTACATATTCAGATATATCTTATCAAATATGATTTTTGAGAGTTGGAATCAACTCAAAAGCATTTATGGTTGATTTTTGAAAAATGTTTGAAGTTGAAAAAGTCTATGTCTTGTTATTTTTACTATAGGTGATCTATAGCTCCAAATGATTTAAATCTAACGGGCTTGGATAGATAATTTAAATACCTTTCTAACAAAATTGGAATCATGCAATTTGGTTTAGTGAATCTCTCTGAATTGATTTTTTAATCTACTGACAGAATGTGGTTTTAACTAAATTAGAAAATCCTTATTTGAATTCACAGGCATGCATGGGAAACTAAACGGGCCGGCCCAATCTGCACACCACAGTGCAACAGGATGTTGACAAGCAGGGTCCACTAGTCAGCGACTTAAACTAACCGAAACAGTATCGTTAAATCTAGGCCGTGCGATTAAAAGATGATCTAACAACTGTGATTCGTCGTCTCTGACGAACAGCTCCGGCGAGAAATTAACCTAACACGGCGGTGGGGGTCTGGTGAGGCTCACCTGGGCTCCAACTAGGGTCAACGATGGGGGAGAACGATGTGGTCGACGACGGCGGTTCGAACGATGGTCGCGGCAGCTCCTGGGGTGGCTCCAATCGACGGTGCCCTTCTCCTCCTACAGCAGTGGGCTTCGGCCAAATTCCGGCGAGGAAGAGCTCGCCTTGCTCCGGGAAGAAGTGTGGGAGGCTCAGAGAGGAGTGGGGAGTGGGTTGGTGTGGAGAATGGAAGCGGAGAAGGCCTCTATTTATACAACGACGAGGGGACTAAGCGGCATGGGCTCGGGCTCGTCGGTGACGATGATACACACGACTAGCGACGCGGCTGAGGGTAGGGGCGATGCGGGTGTTCCATGGTGATCGTCACTGGCTTAATGGCGAGGCACGGGGCGGTCTAGGTTGGTCGGGCGCGTGCGATGCTCTGCATGGGAGCGGCGGTGTTTGCGACGGTGCACAGGTGCTATGGGCCGTGCGGCGGTAAATGGGGGTATCTGGGAGGTGGCTGTGATCATGGCGAGTGTGCGCATGCGTGGAGAGAGCGAGGCGCGGTCTGTGCGAGCCGGTCAGGTGCGGTTCTCTGGCGCGTTCTCGGCACAGCACAGATAGACTGGGTGCGGCGCTGCTAGGGTGGTCTAGGGCTTGGCTGTGGTCGAGGCTTGGACAGGGGGTGGCGGTGGATGGTGGCGTGTCTAGTGCATGTCGTGGGAGAGGGTGGCATGGTCGCTGGTGTTCTGTCCACTGTCGGCCGGCGAGTGTGGCTTCGGATGGCGGCGCACTGGTGCACAACGGCAAAGTGGGGGCGTGTCTGGTGCTACTCGACATTGGGGGAGACAGGGGAGTGAAGAGGGAACCAAATTGGTCTAGTGATCACTGCTCAAATAGTGAAGTTAGGCTAGACTTAATTAGTGTCTGCAAAGTGTTTGTCTTAATGGCCGCAAGAATTTGAATTTGGAATTTTTGAATGAATTTTGGTGAGTGAGCTGAACTTATGCTTGAGTATCTATGGTTGCTTGGAAAAGTCAAGTGGAATTGATTTGGATGATTTTTGCAAAAGTGTGATCTTACCATATGAACTAGATTCAAATTTGAACTATCCTTTAAATTGATTTTCAATTAGCTTTTGTAAATTTGTAAAGTGGGCCTTGGTTCACTTTTACTTGGTCTAGCAAGGGGTGAAAAGAAGCTGAAATGTTTATGTTAGAAATCCTCTTCTAGGAACACTCAAAGTGGCCTAGTGGTTAACTTTGGTCAAAATAACATTTGGTTATTTAATTCATATTTGATTTATTTTTCTTTTGATTATGTTTGTAATTGGCCTAGATGATGTATCATTCACCTTTAAACCATTTCTCATCATTTGTAGCAATCAAGCATGGAAAATTCACTCAATTCTACACTAATGCAAATCACACATGCATTCATATAGATTTTTGGAATAAAAGTTTTTGTTAACCCTAAATTCGGGTGATTAGAACTTGATAATCTTGAATAGAATTTTTGGGGTGTTACAAACCTTCCCTCCTTAAACAAAATCTCGTCCCGAGATTTAAGAAAAACTAGGAACTAAAGAAATCTGGAAACTCAGTCCTAATGTAATCTTCTCGCTCCCAAGTAGCTTCTTCTTCGGTATGGTTGCTCCATTGGATCTTGAGAAACTTGATACTTCGGGTTCTGGTGGTTCTGAAGGCTTCTTCAAAAATATGAATGGGTACTTCATGATACGTTAGATCCTTGTTGATATCAATGGCTCGGTGATCGATGTTCTTGAAAACTTCGGTGTTCTCTGGAACTTCTAGGCATTTGCAAAGTAACGAGATATGGAACACATCATGGATGGCTGACATCTCCTCTGGCAGTTCCAGTTGATAAGATACTTCTCCTTGGCGATTCAAAATCTTGAAGGGTCCAATATATCTGGGAGCTAACTTCCCTTTCAGTTGAAAACGTTGCATTCCCTTCAAAGGCGACACTTTGAGATACACAAAATCTCCGACATTGAAAGTCAGGTCTCGACGTCTCTTGTCAGCATAACTCTTTTGTCTCGATTGGTCGGTCTTGAGGTGCTCATGGACTTTGTGAACCTTATGTTCGGCTTCCCGTAGGATGTCAGGTCTGAAAATCTGAATCTCTACTACTTGCGACCAATTTAAGGGGGTACAACACTTTCTTCCATACAGAAATTCAAATGGGGCCATTTGCAAACTGGCTTGATAACTGTTGTTGTATGAGAATTCTGCGAAAGGCGGACAATCTTCCCATTTTGATCCATATTCTAACACACAAGCTCTCAACATATCTTCTAAGATTTGGTTAACTCTTTCAGTTTGTCCATCGGTTTGCGGGTGATAAGCTATGCTGAAATTCAACTTGGTTCCTAATCCTTCTTGGACTTTCTGCCAAAATCTTGAGGTAAATTGGGTTCCTCGATCCGATACTATGGTCTTAGGGGTTCCATGCAAACTTACGATTCTAGCAATGTACAACTCTGCTAGCTTTGAACTCTGGTAGGTAGTCTTGATAGGTATGAAATGGGCTACCTTGGACAGTCTATCAACTATGACCCAGATAGAGTCATTTCCCCTACTAGAAGTAGGCAAACCGGTGATAAAATCCATTCTGACAAAATCCCATTTCCATTCTGGAATCTGCAATGGTTGCAACAATCCTATGGGTCTCTGATGTTCCGCTTTGACTCGCTGACAGATATCACACTTAGCTCTGTAGCTTCCGATTTCTCTCTTCATCTTGTGCCACCAAACTTGCTCCTTCAAATCCTGATACATCTTCGTTCCTCCGGGGTGCATAGAATAAATAGTATCATGAGCTTCCTGCATGTTAACTTGTTTCAACTCGGAATCTGCTGGCACACAGATACGTCATTTGTACCACAAAACTCCTTCTTCATCTTCGGTGAATCCGGGTACCTTTCCTGTACCGATACGATGTTTAATTCCGTCGATACTCGCATTTCCTTTCTGTGCCTCCTTGATCTGACTGATCAATGTGGGTTGAAGTTCAATGCTAGCTAAAACTCCTTTGCTAACCAGCTCCGTTCTAAACTACTCCAACTCTTCATGCAAACTTGGCTGAGCTTCTTTAATCATGGTGTTTAATCTACACGGCAATCTGCTAAGAGCATCCGCTACCACATTGGCTTTGCAGGGGTGATAGTGAATGTCAAGGTCATAATCCATGAATAACTCTATCCATCTCCTTTTCCTCATATTCAGCTCCTTCTGGGTGAAAATATACTTCAGACTCTTGTGATCTGAATAAATCGCACAACGGTTACCCATAAGGTAATGACGCCATGTCTTCAATGCTAAAACTATGGCTACGAGTTCAAGGTCATGGGTAGGATAGTTTTGCTCATGCTGCTTCAGTTGTCGGGACAGATATGTGATACATTGCAAATTTATCTATAATTTTTGATGTTCCATGCTTGGTTTTATCTACTTTCTTGTGTTTTGTCTAGACTTTGGAGCACTTTTCATATGATGTCTTGGACTAACCTATTAACAAGAGCCACAGTGCCAGCTGCCTATTTTCTGCTGTTTTTGGTTCTAGGAAAGTCAGAAAATGAATATTCTCGGAATTGGACGGGACAAAAGCCAAAGTACCTATTTTTCCGGAAGACTCACGGAGCCAGAATACGAGACGGAGGGGGGCCAGGGCCTGACCAGACCACCCCCAGGTGCGGGATGGGCCTGGCCGCGCCAGGGCATGGTCTGGCCGCCCCAGGCTACCCCTTGGTCTCCCTCTTCGCCTATAAGAAGCCCTCTGACCTAAAAACTCTGGGGGTTCGATGTTTTTCTAGAAGGAGTTCCCCTCCGCCGCCACCACCAGATTCCACGAAACAGCACCAGAAACTCCGTTCTGGCACCCTGCCGGGACGGGGAATTGGAGGAAATCATCGCCATCATCATCACCATCGCTTCTCCATCGACCATCCATGTTTCCCCCATCTATGAGTGAGTAATCCCCCGCTGTAGGCTATGGGGATGGTACGGATTGGATGAGATCGTTCATGTAATGACATTAGATTGTTAGGGCACGGTGCCTAGTATCTTTTATTAGTGCTTTATGACTTTGTTGCGACTTGTTATGCTTAATGCTTGTCACTAGGGCCCGAGTGCCATGATTTCAGATATGAACATGTTATTGATTCATTATGATAGTATTGTTTATGGTCTTATCTACAAGTTGTATACACACGTTGTTGTCCGGAACCAATGGCCCCGAAGTGATAGAAATCGGGATAACCGGAGGGAATGGCTTTGATGTGAGGATCACATGTGTTCACGAAGTGTTAATGCTTTGCTCCGGTGCTCTGTTAAAAGGAGCACCTTAATTGCCAGTAGTTCCCTTGAGGCCCCGCTGCAAACAGGCTGGCAGGACAAAAGATGTTGTGCAAGTTCTCATTGCGAGCACGTATGACTATATATGTAACACATGCCTAGGATTATCTAGTACTTGGATGCTTTATCTTATTTATCTATAATTGCCCTATGTTCTAATTGCTATGTGAATTGTCTTGTCCATGCAACGCATGTCCATCCATCCCTATGCCTACCGCACTCAAATCCTACTATTTACTGCTATTGTTACTGTTGTCTTTACTTTACTACTGTTGTTACTTTACTATTCTTACTACAAAACTGTTGCTACTGATAAACTGCTGTGAGCAAGATTGTTTCTAGGTGCAGTTGAATGGACAACTCAGTTGTTAAGGCTTATAGATATTCTTTGGCTCCCCTTGTGTCGAATCAATAAATTGGGTTTCACTTCCCTCAAAAATACTGCGATACACCCCCTATACTTGTGGGTCATCAAGACTATTTTCTGGCACCGTTGTCGGGGAGCATAGCTTTATTTATCAACCTCACTTGGATTCTCTATTGTTCGCTGCTATCCATCCATCATGGGTAAGTCTCGTGATGGCAAGTTTCCTATTTTACCATCCACTACAAGAAGAGGTACGATTCTGAACACCTCTGCTGCTCTTGATTCACCATCTGTTATAAGTAAGCTAGTTACACCACCGCATACACATGCTACACACACTGCTACTACTGCTGAATCTGAAACTTCTGATGCTTATGATGCTGCTTCTACTGTGCTTGATAAGAGTGGTTCATTAGGTCCTTTTCTAGATGCTACAATTGCTAGAACTATAGCTGGAAATACCGAAACTCCTAATGAACACACTACCACACCTGTTAGTTCACCTGAGTCTAGTGAAAGTTATGATATTGAAGATGGTTATGTTGAGATGACCGATGAATTTATTAAAGAATGTAAAAACACCCATGATAGGAGCGCTGCTAAGAGTCTCCTTGAGAGGCGTACTATTAGACCCAAATTTTCTTCTATTGCTAAGTTTGCTGCTTCTCCCATAAACATTATAGATGAATATTATGATTTCTCTCTCGATCTATCTTACATAGCTATTGTCGAGAAAGAACCTTTTTGTGGGACTAAGAATGAAAGTGTGGTAGCACATATGAATAAACTTTCTACCATGAGTGGCTTGTTTTCTGATGATATTAAGATGCGTACTTACTTTGTTGCTAAGATTTTCCCCTTTTCACTGAAAGGAAAAGCTAAAACTTGGTTTAGTAATTTACCTCCTGGATCTATTGATATCCCTGAGTGCTTGATTAGTACTTTCCTACAGAAATATTTTCCTCCTAGTGCTAGACATGCAATTTTGTAGGAACTTTTTGATTTTAAACAGGGAGAAAACGAGGTATTGCCCGAATCTTGGGCAAGGTTTTGTGCTTTGATTCATGCACAAGCTGGAAGTCCATTACCTAAGAATGAGCTTCTTGATATATTTTATAATGGACTAACTGAGGAATCTAGGACGTATCTAGATAGTTGTGCTGATTGTGTTTTCAGAAATAGGACTCCCAAAGAAGCTGAGGAATTAATGGCTAAAATAAGCAAGAACTATGAAGATTGGACTCCTCCTGAACAAGCTATACCTAAAGTAATTGTACCTGAACCTTCTATTCCGGTGCCTATTCCAATATCAAAGAAGAGGGGAGTTATTGAATTAAATGATGAAGGGATGAAGGAAGCTAAGAAATGTCTTAAGGAGAAGGGAATTAAAGTTGAAGATGTCAATAATTTACCTTCTATAGAAGAATTATGTAAGCCTATTCCTTACTCATCCACTATTGAGGTACACTCTCTCTAACACTTTGATGAAGGTGATATCCCTTACTCTAAACCTCCTAATCAATGCTTAGAAGAATTTGATATGTTTATTGTTAAGAAAGATAATTTTAATAAAAGGGTGCAAAATCATCTAATGGAAAACACTAGAGCTATTTTTGAGTTAAAAGATATTGTGGAAAGAACCTCTAATGATGTTAAAATGATTATTAAACACTTTCAAATGGTTCAAACTCAAATATATCAACTCGTTAAAGTGCAAAAAGACTTGCTAGTTAATGCTGCTAAAGAAAAACATGCTTATAAAATTAGAACTAGAAGTGATGCTGCTATCCACAATCCTCTATATCCCGTCGAAGCTAGATGGCTCTCAAAAGCTAGTTTTTATCCGAGTACCAAACGTCTAGCCTAGCCGAGCAAGGCTAACACTGGTTTTGCTCGGGAACCATACCTGTACATGCGTGCGTGACGTCAGCAAGCCGGTAATTAAGCAAGAGGAGAGCTGGATCAATGCATGTCCCCCGCGCGTGTGATGCCAAATTAATCGACCGACGTTTGGTTCGTTTCTCGCCGAGTCCGAATCGTTCAATGCCGAGTCTGAATCGCTGTCTTGACTAGCTGCTGAGTACAAATCGGAATCGGCCAGACGCCAGAGTTCCCACGACATGGTCAATATAAGCCAAGATCGGTGCGGCTCACTAATTCGTGACATCAGGGAAGTAGATTTTTTTTGTTTGCACAACGTAGTATTCGTAGCTGATCTGCCGGCCAGCCCAAGGAATGAACGAGTCCATACGAGCTGTACATGGTCCTAAGGTGAGCCAGCGATTGAGGAGCAGTTCGGCACTGTGCGTGGGCCCTTCCAGCGCTGAATTTTAGCGTGAGCAGCTGGGAGCTCTCTCAGCGATCGTGAGGCGCGTCGCGTGGTCCATCGTCTCTGCGTGTGGGCCGTTTTTTTCTTCTCACTGGGCGTGGGCCTTTGTCACCGAAGCCAAACCCTATCCTCCTTCTCCACCACTCCTCCTGCGACGTCTCCTCCCCAGTCGCGCCGCCCCATATCCTCCCCTTCCCTACCCCATATCTCCGCCGAGTTTGCCATGGCCGAGGGAAAGCTGTCGCTGCTGCTCTCTCCTACTCGACGAGAGGCCACCGGACGAACTCCCTGCAACGAGGCCGTCCAGCCGCTCCTTCTCAATCCATATCTCTAGATCGCCCCAGCATTCTCTTGATTTCCTCCTCTTTCCGTCTCTTCCGATAATTCCTCACGGGTTATCTCCACCTCCACCGAGTCCCTGGCCTCCTCTAGCCCCGCCGGAGCTCCTCCTTGCCTAACCCCTCCTGTCCCAATCGAGTTACCCCAAGATCTCCTCCGTCTGAGCTCCCGGTGGTGGTCGCCCTTCTTTTTCTCCGTCATTTATCTACTGATTTTTACAAGTTTGTACCACTGCCGGACTACTCCCGTGTGGAGGCCGATTGGTCGTCTCCGCTGGCTCGGCCGGCCGGCCGACCGTTCCTACGCTATTGGAGCAGGTCTAGAGGTTGGGCTCGGAGATGAGGCAGCATGGCGGCGGGTTCAACTTGAGCACGCTCTGGATGAATTATTGGCAGATCGAGGGCTCGAAGGGTGATGTGAAGTGGCGGACGCCCGCTGCCCCAACCGACGCCCTGCACTTCGTCCGTTATCCGCCATCGAGCAGCCCCCTCCACCATCCGCAAGCCTGTAGGTTAGTTCCCCTCCTCCCTTTTGTCTTCTCCCCATCTCCCATGCTTGGAAAGGAGGCGTGTGGACGAGGGTTGCACATACTGACGCGTGCTATGAGGTAGTATGCTGATTCGTGCTGCTGCATCCTCGCTGCCTTCAGGTAGTTGCGTATGCAGGCCTAGAAACCATGTGGTGGTGATGTGTGCGAAGATGGTAGAGGCCAGCCATAGGATTTTTCTGGCGACTCCAAGAAAACCAGAACAGTATGCACAAGCCTGCTAGAGAGTCCAACGATCAGGTGCCCTGGAACTCCAGTCGTCAGGTGACCCATCCCTCTCTTAATTTGGTCATCTCATAGTTAATTAATTTGCATCGAGTATAATTTCATGCTGCGCTGCAGAGTTCATAATGCTACTATTCTCCTCACGAGAGAATGGATATTTTGTGTTTAGCAGGTCCCTTCTACGACCTAGGGGCCTTGACCTGAACTCCAATAGACAGACTTTTTTTCATTTCAAAACTGCGCTCCTACAGAGAGCCTCGACAGCGAATGTATGTATGATGTCAGACCTGATGCCCGATACACATGCATGTGTTACTGCAACCTTAGCTAAAATTTCCTATTATATATACTAGCTTGAAGTAAATTTGTGTAGTCTCATAAGCTGTTTTACTCCGAGAGAATGATTAATTACGATCGTGTTTGCCATATTTGAGAGACTCATCAGCCTTTCTAATTTCAAGAACAAATGATAAATATTGAATGGTGCTCTTTTATTGTCATATCCTTCGGTGGCAAAGGGCTTAAGTTATTGTTTTCTTATTTGATAGAATATGAGTATGCATATGTTACAGCCCATTCACCGTCCATTATATTTATAGGGGATAATAATGCCAAATGGGAAAGCTACTATTGTCATACTGATACATATATGGATAAAGTATCGTTCGTTAATACACTACAACAGTGCACTATGCCAGATGTCACTATGGTTCACACTGTGCATAACAAGTGAGACAGCCCCTATCTTGACAATAACTGTCAAAATCGATGATAGAAGGCACTTCTGGTAAAAAAAAATTGTATAGATCGATCTAGCACAAGCAGCTACATTGCTTGTGCAACATAATTGGAGTATATGGGAAAAAAGGATGATAGGATAGCCACAGGAACTCAGTGATGAAAAACTGAATCTGCATTGTCACGGGCAGGATAGACAACGTCTAGATTAAGTTTCTCGGTTGATGCGCCTTAACTTCATATGAATGTTCTCCACTTCCATGCAACTCCATCTTGAAACTAGACAATTCCATTTGGTGCTTCTGATGATGCAGCTAGAGCAGCTCTGCTAACCTTTACTCCAGATCATCTTTCCAATATAATATGCACCCATTTTGTTAGTTCATCTGAATATTAACCTTAGTGCTGGAGATTTGCATTGCGGATACCAATGGTAGTCACATTATAATTAGCATATATGGACAGTTATAAAATAAGTACCGCAAAGCTTTTAGCATCGTCTAAAATGCACTTTCGGAGGTTCAGTACACATTGTATGCAGACCATGCATCTCAGGATATGACATATAGTCTTGAGTTATGCTAATTTGCGTTTTTTTGTGAAGGAGGTATTGATAGCTGGCAGTCCCAGAGGCCAAAGGTGGGCGTGGCATGCCTGTCTACGCAGGTATCCCTGCTACAAATGGTGGTTGGGCTGGCCGATCCAGGGCTTCGGCCTATTGAGGCCAGGTGCTCCTTCAGGATATAATATTGACACATACATTTTCCGGGCGATTTTTAGAAAAACACCAGACCTAGGCATAGAGCTATTTAAGAAGTTATTTTTTCTGACACTGAAACCTGTAGTTGTTTCTTGTTCTTTAATATGTTCTGTTAGCAAGTTTGTGGATCTAAATCTTAAACAACCTCACTAGGAGAATGCATATAAATTAGAGTTTGTTCATATCTTGACAACATATGCCTTTTTGATTCTTGCAGTAGAAACATCTTCGTGAATAGTGATGAACTATGCTCTTGATGCCCCCGACAGTAAAAGTACCCAAAGGCATTTTTTGTCGTATGAGAATAAGACGGTGGTTATAAGAACTACGCTCTAGCATAATCACTTTCTGTGGTTACTAGAAGATAGAAGTATGGTAGATGATATACACAATTTGGCATAGTGCTGGCTAAACTAGAAAATGGCACGCTATAATTGTTCGTCCATAGATAGCTCAAAATATCCTAAGCTGTTAAATTATGCGTGAGATACATATACCATGGATTGTTTGTGGTTATAGTTATGACGTTATTTATAGGATTTGGTTTCTCTGGCGATGAGTATAGGTTGGACTATTTATTTGAGTGTTCTTTGGATAATTGTTCTTTTCATATGTTGGGTTCAGCTACTTTTAGTTACTATTGAAAAATGTGCTTTGTAGATATGCACATTTTTGAAGCTTATTTCACACAATACAGGGATGTTCTATAACACAATAAATCTTTTGATACCATAAAGAGGGGGCCAACTGGCCGAGCTCGTTCCATGGTCCTCTGGTTTGGGGCAACAACTGCGAATATAACCTGCTAGATGGAAAGTAATGTTATCATCCTAAATAGGCCTACTGGCTGAGCACACTCCACAAGCCTATGATTTTGGGCCGGCCTCTGACAACATCGTGTTCCTATACTCTGTAGTTGTATTCGACATGCTTCATTTGATCTTAGTCTACGCCTTCCCATTGTCCGTGAGCTGGTAATTTTAGAAATGTGTCCCATCAGGTTAGGATATCTTCTTCGTAGATGGTGGATCTGATCTCCAGCCAATGGGAAAGGTTGGCATGTGCTTCCACCTGGACCTGGACATGACAATCACGGTCTCTAAATGCACGTGGTCTCATGTAAGATAAAAGGCTTAGATCCATTCCCATGTGCATACAAATACTCTTAAAATGTTTATGATACTTCCAAGGATGGTAAACTATCTGAGTCGAACTTATCCATCTGTGCAGGGATTTCCCCACAGCTACCAGTTTACAGGCACCATCCAAAGGAAGCTCATGAAGATTGAAGCAAAGTCTTGCCATCCCCTCTTGCCTTTGCGCTTAGGAGGAATCTAAAGGAATCCATTGAAGTGAAGCCCTGACATACATAACTTTCTCTAGGAGAAGCATCTCTAGATGAGCAGCACAATGTATGAGTTTATCTCGATTCCATGCGGCTCTAGCTTTATAGCCCACTGTTCAAGTTCAAGTTCATGTTCATGCAAGTTCAACTTTGTCGCTAATCGAGTTCAAGTTCATGCAAGTTACACCAATTATTTCTCTCATGTGTTGTCATGAGTTAGAGAAACGAGTGTCCTTGCATATCTGATTATTCAGATCTGATGAGTTTATATTATTGTGCATGTTGATTCTGTTTGTTTTGACTCTATGGAGTTGGAATCATTTCTCAAATTATGGTGAAGTTTTTGTGGTTCAACAGTTTGCAATTCTAGGGAAGCATCCCTTATCCAAATATGTTCTTCGCTCACGGCTTCCCATCTTTTTGAATGTGTGATTCGAGGGGCTTTCAGAATCATTCATCAGTAATCGAGTGCAAATTCATGGAAGTCAATCTAACTTTTTCTTTTGTGTTGTCACGAGTTAGAGAAATTTTTGTACGTCCATATCTAATTATTCAGATCCTATAAGTTTATATTATTGTGCACGTTGATTTCATTGATTGCACTCTTTATGGAGTTCGAATCTTTCCTCGACATTATGGTGAAGTTTTTGTGGTTCAACAATTTTCAATTCTAGGGGATCATCCCCAACAGAAGTATGTGCTTCGCTCATGGATTCTCATCTTTTTGGATAGGCGACTCGAGGAGGTTTCAGAATTCTTTATCGGTAATCAAGTTCGAGCTCATGCAAGTTACTCAAATTAATTATTTTGTGTTGGGATGAGTTAGAGAAATTTGCGTCTTGCATATATGATTATTCAGATCTGATGAGTTTATATTATTGTGCATGGTGACTCTTTATGGAGTTGGAATCTTTCCTCGACATTATGGTGAAGACTTTTGTGGTACAACGATCTGCAATTCTAGGGGATCATCCCTAATCCAAGTATGTTCTTCGCTCACGGCTTCCCATCTTTTTGGATGTGCAACTCGAGGGGCTTTCAGAGCCCTTTTTCGGTAATCAAGATCAAGTTCATGAAAGTTACTCTAATTATTTATTTCGTGATGTCATGACTTGGAGAAATTTGTGTCCTTACATGTCTAATTATTCATATCCGCTGAGTTTATATGATTGTGCATGTCAATTTCATTGGTTTGACTCTTTATGGAGTTGAAAATCCTTCCTCAACATTATGGTGAAGATTCTTGTGGTTCAACGGTCTGCAATTCTAGGGCATCATCCCTAACTGAAGTATGTGCTTCGCTCATGGATTCCCATCTTTTTGGATATGCGACTCGAGGGGGTTTCAGAATTCTTTATCGGTAATCGAGTTCGAGCTCATGCAAGTTACTCAAATTATTTATTTCGTGTTGGCATGAGTTAGAGAAATTTGTGTCTTGCAAATATGATTATTCAGATCTGATGAGTTTATATTATTGTGCATGGTGATTTCATTTGTTTGACTCTTTATGGAGTTGGAATCTTTCCTCGACATTATGGTAAAGACTTTTGTGGTACAACGATCTACAATTCTAGGGGATCATCCCTAATCCAAGTATGTTCTTCGCTCACGGATTCCCATATTTTTGGATGTGAAACTCGAGGGGCTTTCAGAACCATCTTTCGGTAATCAAGTTCAAGTTCATGAAAGTTACTCTAATTATTTCTTTCATGATGTCATGAGTTAGAGAAATTTGTGTCCTTACATGTCTAATTATTCATATCCGCTGAGTTTATATAATTGTGCATGTCAATTTCATTGGTTTGACTCTTTATGGAGTTGAAAATCCTTCCTCAATATTATGGTGAAGATTCTTGTCGCTCAACTGTCTGCAATTCTAGGGGATCATCCTTGACCCAACTAGAGTTCAAGAGAATTTAATCTAGAGGTAATTCTTCCAAAAAAAATCCAAGGATGAATTTGGGGCCAATAATCTTGGAGGCTCAAAATTACAACCAGGCAAGCGACCCAATTTAGTCCAAAATAAGGCAACCATTAAAACCGTCTTTGTTTTTGTTTGCACATCTTCCTACGATAGAAACGAAGGACGTGTTCATCTTAATGCAACATTCGATTTTAGAACGAGGTCTTTTCTATTCGTGTTTTTAGTATTCTTCCCCCTCGCTGCCACATCCGTTCACCGGCGGCGCCCGTGAGAAAAAAGCCGCACCGATGGTCGACTCATGTCACTCGTAGTAGAGTCCCTTGGTGAACCATACCATGATGCTGGTTTTCCCAGCGCCCAGGTCTCCCAGAAGCACCTTCCATACTCGGTCAGTCTCACCAAGGAAAGGGAAAACACACCTAATGATCAGCTAGAGAAACTTTATCGAGGCACCTAGGGGAGGGGAACTACCCTCCATCACCCGTGGTGAGAGCCGTCCGCACACAGTAGCAGTGCCAGATATTTTTCGCAGGTTTTCTTACGGGGACTTCGCGTGATTTTCTTTTTTGTTGGCCTATTTTTAGCGGATATTTTGTTTGACTTTTGTGTGCTGGGGCCGGCCTGGCCTGTCGATTGTTACTTACTCCCGCTGTTTCAAATTATTCGAGATTCTAGTTATATCTTAATTCAAAGTTTTTCCGAACCTGCATGGATCGGAATCAGATCCATTGGAAGAGAAATTAAGATGGCTCGCTCGCTCGCGGACGGAGGTCATCAATCGATCCATTCCACATGACCATAACTGCGCCGTCCCCTCCATTCCGTGTACGGCCGTCCTTCACACTTCCACAAACGCCTTACCTCTGGATCCCTATCGAAAAAAGTATCTGGCATCACTAATAAGGAGATGCATCTCACGATCTCGATGATGGAAACATATATAGGAAGCTTCTCCTGGCTAGGTCGTGCGTGGGAAGAACAATAGCTAACGAATTACCTGGATGCGGCGCCGGCGATCATCTCAAGAGGACCTACAGTGCGCTCTCCTCTCCTCGCCAAAGACAAAGTCTAAGTCGGTCGCACGCGCCAGCCATATGCGGTAGCTCCACCCCTCCATGTATTTATAGACGGGAGATCAAAACTTTGTTCTCGTTCAAATTTCAAAAGGCGCCGCCACTTTTTCCATCTCCCGTCTCCCAGTAATATTGTTTCCATCAACAGCCCCTTCAGCCAATTAACCAAGACCGACCGAGCGGTGGGCCATAGATCTGTGTGATTGAGGATTGATTCTCTCACTTATGGTTTCCCTTTCACTATAACTGATAAATTAATGCGGCATGAAAATGGAATTCATGTCCTAAATTAACGCATCGGGCCTGGAGTTAGCGGAAGTCGACGCGCGAAAGAGCTAGATCAACCTGAACAATTCAGATATTTAGATAGGGGGGCAATGTTTAGTTTTCCATCAAAACTCCAATCTCGGCATCATTTTTTCACCCTTGCCGCTGTGTTTTTGTTTCAACTTTGAGACGAGATGAGGGCATTTCGAAGATGATGGATTGCCAGTGATAGAGAGTTCCATGGATCACTGACGTGGCGTCAAACTAAATGGCCGCTAAATGAGGCGTGTAACGTCATGTTAAATTATTTTATTGATGCCACGCATGTTTCAGGAACGAGAAATTTCCCCATAGGGCTTCGTTACTCCATGTGCTGTGCACAAACTTAGACTCTTCATATGGGTTGCCAGAAACCATTATGTTCTTTGTCACATCGATGAGTTATTTTACCCCAGTTGGGTAATGGCAAGTAACTTAATTACCAACACAAAAACCAGTGTTATTTTCTCCAGCGTGCAAATCACTTGAGTGGATAGGGAGTAAACATCACCGGCAAGTGCATTCTCCTGATAACATACATAGTAGACAAGGAGAATGAGCTCAGTGGCTTGGGTCACTCAAACAAGGGAAACTTGTACTCATAGAAATTTTCTAAACAATATGCGGCATAGGAGATCCCTTATCGCCGACACCGTTGTTGGTGGTCAAGCTGGCTGCGTGCGTCGGCAGACACGGGGCAGCAGCAGAAACATCGTCTGGTGCCACCATTGTGGTCTCTTACTCCTCAGCTTCTGCTGCCTCCTAAGCTGGCTCCTATACATAACAAAGGTGAAGTTATAAGTTTAAATAACAAGTGTTGAAAATTTTGCCAGGACCTTTGCCGCTTTTGGGACATTCATATTATAGATAAAAAATGAACAGTATGATAGCATTAAAGCACCCAACTCAACTCGGCTCACTAGTCTAACCAAACAGAGAGGCGAGTTAAGAACAAATATTATTACAAACATTGCAAAGGAAAATAGCTACAACACTATCACAACTTTCTAGCCTGGAGCATTACAAAAACGGGTGTCACAATGCCAACTACTACCTCCGTCCCAAAATATAAGACTTTTTAGAAAGCTAAACTAGCTATCTAAAAAGGTTTACATTTCGGAACGAGAGAGGTAGTACTACTGAATAACACAAGGACCAAGAAAGTAATACTATTACACATAGGTCGTGACCAGCGTGGCACTAGCAGAGCCAGGATGCTTTCTGGGTTGTACCTAGTCATGAAAATATTAAATGTTGAAGTTCAAAGACACATACTAAGAGTACGTGTTGACAACATCATCCAGCACCAACAAAAAAACCAATGGAGACAAGGAACATACAATTTAGTTAAGCACTTGAAGCAATTTGCAGGAGCACGGAGATATTTATGTACATATTACAAACTGCTTGAAGTGCAAGAGCATAACAAATAATGTATGTTGAAACTAGCATGTATCAGCACAAGGTTGACTCAGTAATAAGTTATGAACATGGATTAATTGACTGTATTTCCCCTATCTTCGTATTTCAGCTAAATCTAGATTCATGTATTTATACATGCATGCAAAAGCACTAGCTAGTTCCAGACAAAATAAAATAGTAGGAAAATAATATGTGTAATAGTAGACAAGTAGGCATCGGTTCCAATCCAAGAAACATGTAGTTCTGTACCAAATAGACATCAATCTGATTCATATTCATGCACAAATGAAAAAAATAATCAGGAACTAAAACCGGAACTCAATTAGCCCACTCCAAAAGTTACAAATATATATCAGACAAGACAACTTGGACCTCCACCCTAGTCCACTTGGGCAAAGTCCAATACATACATGTAGCTAAAAAATGATAAAACGGGAGAAAATTAAATAGACAAATGCTTTGGATAAATAAAACACCTGGACACTGCTCATTGCTCCAGGCCAAACACAACGGGAAGCAGTCAACTATACGGTTCATGCTTCCCAGCCAGAGCAGCATCTACTATATGTACTAGTCCTACTGAGAATCACAGATTAGCATATTGTTATAACAAGTAAAAAAGGCGAACTCCAATTTGCACGGACCAGGTTCAACAGTCTTTGCAGCAGAGCAAAGCAAACAAGGACATCCGGCCACATCAAAAAGGAGAACTAGAACCACCACTAGAAAACTCCGACGACGAGGGAGGGGGCCAATCCCTAACCCCGCCACCACCTCCTCCCCCTCCATCCTTCTCCCTCCTCGTCGCCCCCGGAGGTCCGCCGGCCTAAGTGCGCAGCGCCGGTGATGGGGGCGGCGGGGATCTGGTCTCCCGGCCCCAGCGCGGCGGTAGGGAGGAGAACGCCGGCGTTGGACGGGGCCCTCTCGCCATCGCCGTCTTCGCGGCTCCGGCCGGCGGTGGCTTCGTGGGAGCTTGGATCTAGAGGCGGCGGCCTCTACCGACACGGAGCGGGTGGCGATCTGGTGGAGGAGGTGCCGGCGATGGGATTCCATTGGAAGACATAGATCGGCTCTCTATTCCAATTGCCTGCTCGATCCGTTCTCCGGGAACCGGCTGGCGGTGTGGGGATCGCTGCGTCGGATCTAATAAAGGAGGTGGTCCTTTGGTTTCTTTCGCACGAAGACAAAGATCTGCTTGTTGTCTGCCCTCGTTGATCTGATCTGGAGAGGCGGGTTCTGGAAGGCTCCGTCGGCGAACTCCCATGGGTGTATCATGCCTGGAGATTGCTGGATCGGAAGGTATTCGGTCATGCGCACCTTGTTATTCTGGCCGTTTGGTTTTAGCGGGAGCTTTGCGAAGCTCTGTTGTTTGTTTCCACCAAGTGCCATTCTTTGAGCCATGGTGAAGTCAGATGCGGAGAATGTCGGGAAAGCGGAAATATGAGGGTAGCGATGGTGATTTTTGTTCTTGTGGCGACGGAGAACTGGCTGCGTGATCTGGGACTCGTTGCAGTGGCTGCTGGTGTAGGAAGACAACACAGGGGGAGTTCTCAGTCTTACCTTGTAGGGTGAAAATCCAAGGTCTGGCCTTAATTGGTTGTGCCTGGCAATAACCTTGTTGAAGGCATTGCTTTGTGAGCGAGGACTTTTTCTAG
Organism: Avena sativa; assembly: GCA_916181665.1. NCBI lineage: Eukaryota > Viridiplantae > Streptophyta > Magnoliopsida > Poales > Poaceae > Avena > Avena sativa. Next base: position 31,629,038 of record OV702291.1, read on the forward strand.
GGTGAAAACCTATGATCTTTGATCGGGCAATGACGACGCTTGGGCACTGTTTCCTTCTTATAGGCTGTTCGGATGGTGTCAGTGTCACTGCTTTGAGGATTAGTTCTCTGTAGCGGGACTTTTTCTTTTTTGTAATTCTTCTTTCTTTTTTCTAGGCTGTGTGCATCTGTAGTGCTGCTAGGGCATGCGTTGTTGCAGAGGCTGGGTGTAATTGGTATCCCTATGATATTAATATATACTCTTTTCCAAAAAAAAAACTCCGCGAAGCAAAAATACATGTGCTTAACAGAATGCAGCAAACCATCCAGAGTTATACCATATCAGGTGAATAGTACAGATAAATCTCATTTTCTAGCTGATGTACTACTCAGGAACATGCTAAAGCAATAGAACAACGACATCTAGGTTGCATCAAGATATATGAACTAGACTAAAAAACAAACCATGATGCATTATACAAAATAAATGGATCTCACCAACAGAATTAAGATCTCGTAATTAAGAGCAGAACTAATTAGAAGATAATAACACAGGGCAACACTACAAATTGATCTGGAATTGTATACGGGATTTACCTCTTCTCCCCGTTGAAGAACCACCTCGATGAAGACATGCATCAGCTACAAGCAGCAGTGTTGGCTCGTCAGCTAGGCTTGGGCGGGGGAGCTCACCGCCATCTCACAGAAGAGGTAGTCAAAGAGTAGGTAGACCAGCTAGCCCTACAACCACATGGGAGGAACAGGAGGCCAAAGCCTGCCCAGCAGCAGAAGAACCATCAGAGCTAGAACATGCAGGTCACATGGAGAAAACAATTAGTAACAATTGAGAGTCAAAGCACGATAAATACTAGTTGGACTATTGTGGTTGTACGGTAAAATTGGAATGGTATCGCATCCGAACCCATCCATCAGTTTTTGTAAAAGGGCTAAGGCTCATGCCTCAACATTTTCATCATCAAATCCTTTAGTGTTTCTCAACACATGTCAAAACATTTCAATAGAATGAATTCTCATTCCAAGGTTTTCATAATCATTTTTACCAAGTATTCCCATCTAAAGTGATCAACTTTTATGCTTAGCACTAGCCACTAAAGTTGAGGGTATTCACTAATGAGGGGTGCTAATCAAATGTAACTATCCAAATCTAGTTTATGCTTTTGATGGCATCTAAGTATAACTACTTAGGCCTAGTTTTATACTCTTTATGGTATCTATCCTATTTTTCCAATCCTCACAGATCACTAACTAAAGTTAAAGGACTTTGGTAAAAGTAAAAGAATAACGCTTGCAAGTAAAACTTGGGATTGGTATAATCAAGGTGACATAACCAAAGCATGCATAATGTATCTTGCTTAGGTTATCTTGCAATTAGTGATGGCTTGCATAGTTAAGAAACTTGCAAGTGTTAGGTTGCATAGTTAACTTATAGTGCTAGGCTTGCATAGGTATGAAACTTTCAAGTGTTAGCTTGCCTTGAGTAGTGTAGTGGTTGAAGTTTTCTTCTTCTTCTTGGTAGTACTCCTCCTCCTCCTCGTATCCCGGGTCGGTACTATCGTCTATAAATAAATACGGGATACACAATCATCAAACAATACTTAACTATTTCTATTTAGCAAACTAAGGTTCACACTTGATGATCTAGCATCATCACAATCATCACATGGAGTAAAGACTTAGTTTTATTTATCTTATTTTAGAAAAGTAATTTCTACTCATTGAAAATAATTAAGATTTAATATTCTTCAATTAAAATATGGGATCATGTTGACACATGTCATCACCACATATTCTAATACATGGGAATGCGATTTAAAGTGTTGATCATATTTTATAAAGTTTAAGATTATCATTTAATAGAATTAAAGTGACTAGAAATGCCTATATAGCATTAATTTGGTACTAGTCCAATGTTACTGCATGCAAACCTAAATATTTTTACATATTCAGATATATCTTATCAAATGTGATTTTTGAGAGTTGGAATCAACTCAAAAGCATTTATGGTTGATTTTTGAAAAATGTTTGAAGTTGAAAAAGTCTATGTCTTGTTATTTTTACTATAGGTGATCTATAGCTCCAGATGATTTAAATCTAACGGGCTTGGATAGATAATTTAAATACCTTTCTAACAAAATTGGAATCATGCAATTTGGACAGAATGTGGTTTTAACTAAATTAGAAAATCCTTATTTGAATTCACAGGCATGCATGGGAAACTAAACGGGCCGGCCCAATCTGCACACCACAGTGCAACAGGCTGTTGACAAGCAGGGTCCACTAGTCAGCGACTTAAACTAACCGAAAAAGTATCGCTAAATCTAGGCCGTGCGATTAAAAGATGATCTAACAGCTATGATTCGTCGTCTCTGACGAACAGCTCCGGCGAGGAATTAACCTAACACGGCGGTGGGGGTCTGGTGAGGCTCACTTGGGCTCCAACTAGGGTCAACGATGGGGGCGAACGATGTGGTCGACGACGGCGGTTCGAACGGTGGTCGCGGCAGCTCCTGGGGTGGCTCCAATCGACGGTGCCCTTCTCCTCCTCCAGCGGTGGGCTTCGGCCAAATTCCGGCGAGGAAGAGCTCGCCTTGCTCCAGGAAGAAGTGTGGGAGGCTCAGAGAGGAGAGGGGAGTGGGTTGGTGTGGAGAATGGAGGCGGAGAAGGCCTCTATTTATACAACGACGAGGGGACTGAGCGGCATGGGCTCGGGCTCGTCGGTGACGATGATACACACGACTAGCGACGCGGCTGAGGGTAGGGGCGATGCGGGTGTTCCATGGTGATCGTCACTGGCTTAATGGCGAGGCACGGGGCGGTCTAGGTTGGTGGGGCGCGTGCGATGCTCTGCATGGGAGCGGCGGTGTTTGCGACAGTGCACAGGTGCTATGGGCCGTGCGGCGGCAACGGGGGTATCTGGGAGGTGGCTGTGATCATGGCGAGTGTGTGCGTGCGTGGAGAGAGCGAGGCGCGGTCTGTGCGAGCCGGTCAGGTGCGGTTCTCTGGCGCGTTCTCGGCACAGCACAGATAGACTGGGTGCGGCGCTGCTAGGGTGGTCTAGGGCTTGGCTGTGGTCGAGGCTTGGACAGGGGGTGGCGGTGGATGGTGGCGTGTCTAGTGCGTGTCGTGGGAGAGGGTGGCATGGTCGCTGGCGTTCTGTCCACTGTCGGCCGGCGAGTGTGGCTTTGGACGGCGGCGCACTGGTGCACAACGGCAAAGTGGGGGCGTGTCTGGTGCTGCTCGACATTGGGGGAGACAGGGGAGTGAAGAGGGAACCAAATTGGTCTAGTGATCACTGCTCAAATAGTGAAGTTAGGCTAGACTTAATTAGTGTCTGCAAAGTGTTTGTCTTAATGGCCGCAAGAATTTGAATTTGGAATTTTTGAATGAATTTTGGTGAGTGAGCTGAACTTATGCTTGAGTATCTATGGTTGCTTGGAAAAGTCAAGTGGAATTGATTTGGATGGTTTTTGCAAAAGTGTGATCTTACCATATGAACTAGATTCAAATTTGAACTATCCTTTAAATTGATTTTCAATTAGCTTTTGTAAATTTGTAAAGTGGGCCTTGGTTCACTTTTACTTGGTCTAGCAAGGGGTGAAAAGAATCTGAAATGTTTATGTTAGAAATCCTCTTCTAGGAACACTCAAAGTGGCCTAGTGGTTAACTTTGGTCAAAATAACATTTGGTTATTTAATTCATATTTGATTTATTTTTCTTTTGATTATGTTTGTAATTGGCCTAGATGATGTATCATTCACCTTTAAACCATTTCTCATCATTTGTAGCAATCAAGCATGGAAAATTCACTCAATTCTACACTAATGCAAATCACACATGCATTCATATAGATTTTTGGAATAAAAGTTTTTGTTAACCCTAAATTCGGGTGATTAGAACTTGATAATCTTGATTAGAATTTTTGGGGTGTTACAAACCTGCCCTCCTTAAACAAAATCTCGTCCCGAGATTTAAGAAAAACTAGGAACTAAAGAAATCTGGAAACTCAGTCCTAATGTAATCTTCTCGCTCCCAAGTAGCTTCTTCTTCGGTATGGTTGCTCCATTGGATCTTGAGAAACTTGATACTTCGGGTTCTGGTGGTTCTGAAGGCTTCTTCAAAAATACGAATGGGTACTTCATGATACGTTAGATCCTTGTTGATATCAATGGCTCGGTGATCGATGTTCTTGAAAACTTCAGTGTTCTCTGGAACTTCTAGGCATTTGCAAAGTAACGAGATATGGAACACATCATGGATGGCTGACATCTCCTCTGGCAGTTCCAGTTGATAAGATACTTCTCCTTGGCGATTCAAAATCTTGAAGGGTCCAATATATCTGGGAGCTAACTTCCCTTTCAGTTGAAAACGTTGCATTCCCTTCAAAGGCGACACTTTGAGATACACAAAATCTCCGACATTGAAAGTCAGGTCTCGATGTCTCTTGTCAGCATAACTCTTTTGTCTCGATTGGTCGGTCTTGACGTGCTCATGGACTTTGTGAACCTTATGTTCGGCTTCTCGTAGGATGTCAGGTCTGAAAATCTGAATCTCTACAACTTGCGACCAATTTAAGGGGGTACAACACTTTCTTCCATACAGAAATTCAAATGGGGCCATTTGCAAACTGGCTTGATAACTATTGTTGTACGAGAATTCTGCGAAAGGCGGACAATCTTCCCATTTTGATCCATATTCTAACACACAAGCTCTCAACATATCTTCTAAGATTTGGTTAACTCTTTCAGTTTGTCCATCGGTTTGCGGGTGATAAGCTATGCTGAAATTCAACTTGGTTCCTAATCCTTCTTGGACTTTCTGCCAAAATCTTGAGGTAAATTGGGTTCCTCGATCCGATACTATGGTCTTAGGGGTTCCATGCAAACTTACGATTCTAGCAATGTACAACTCTGCTAGCTTCGAACTCTTGTAGGTAGTCTTGATAGGTATGAAATGGGCTACGTTGGACAGTCTATCAACTATGACCCAGATAGAGTCATTTCCCCTACTAGAAGTAGGCAAACCGGTGATAAAATCCATTCTGACGGAATCCCATTTCCATTCTGGAATCTGCAATGGTTGCAACAATCCTATGGGTCTCTAATGTTCCGCTTTGACTCGCTGACAGAGATCACACTTAGCTCTGTAGCTTCCGATTTCTCTCTTCATCTTGTGCCACCAAAATTGCTCCTTCAAATCCTGATACATCTTTGTTCCTCCGGGGTGCATAGAATAAAGAGTATCATGAGCTTCCTGCATGTTAACTTGTTTCAACTCGGAATCTGCTGGCACACAGATACGTCCTTTGTACCACAAAACTCCTTCTTCATCTTCGGTGAATCCGGGTACCTTTCCTGTACCGATACGATGTTTGATTCCGTCGATACTCGCATTTCCTTTCTGTGCCTCCTTGATCTGACTGATCAATGTGGGTTGAAGTTCAATGCTAGCTAAAACTCCTTTGCTAACCAGCTCCGTTCTAAACTACTCCAACTCTTCATGCAAACTTGGCTGAGCTTCTTTAATCATGGTGTTTAATCTACACGGCAATCTGCTAAGAGCATCCGCTACCACATTGGCTTTGCCGGGGTGATAGTGAATGTCAAGGTCATAATCCTTGAATAACTCTATCCATCTCCTTTGCCTCATATTCAGCTCCTTCTGGGTGAAAATATACTTCAGACTCTTGTGATCCGAATAAATCGCACAACGGTTACCCATAAGGTAATGACGCCATGTCTTCAATGCTAAAACTATGGCTATGAGTTCAAGGTCATGGGTAGGATAGTTTTGCTCATGCTGCTTCAGTTGTCGGGACAGATATGTGATACATTGCAAATTTATCTATAATTTTTGATGTTCCATGCTTGGTTTTATCTACTTTCTTGTGTTTTGTCTAGACTTTGGAGCACTTTTCATATGATGTCTTGGACTAACCTATTAACAAGAGCCACAGTGCCAGCTGCCTATTTTCTGCTGTTTTTGGTTCTAGGAAAGTCAGAAAATGAATATTCTCGGAATTGGACGGGACAAAAGCCAAAGTGCCTATTTTTCCGGAAGACTCACGGAGCCAGAATACGAGACGGAGGGGGGCCAGGGCCTGACCAGACCACCCCCAGGTGCGAGATGGGCCTGGCCGCGCCAGGGCATGGTCTGGCCGCCCCAGGCTACCCCTTGGTCTCCCTCTTCGCCTATAAGAAGCCCTCTGACCTAAAAACTCTAGGGGTTCAACGTTTTTCCAGAAGGAGTTCCCCTCCGCCGCCACCACCAGATTCCACGAAACAGCACCAGAAACTCCGTTCTGGCACCCTGCCGGGACGGGGAATTGGAGGAAATCATCGCCATCATCATCACCATCGCTTCTCCATCGACCATCCATGTTTCCCCCATCTATGAGTGAGTAATCCCCCGCTGTAGGCTATGGGGATGGTAGGGATTGGATGAGATCGTTCATGTAATGACATTAGATTGTTAGGGCACGGTGCCTAGTATCTTTTATTAGTGCTTTATGACTTTGTTGCGACTTGTTATGCTTAATGCTTGTCACTAGGGCCCGAGTGCCATGATTTCAGATATGAACATGTTATTGATTCATTATGATAGTATTGTTTATGGTCTTATCTACAAGTTGTATACACACGTTGTTGTCCGGAACCAATGGCCCCGAAGTGATAGAAATCGGGATAACCGGAGGGAATGGCTTTTATGTGAGGATCACATGTGTTCACGAAGTGTTAATGCTTTGCTCCGGTGCTCTGTTAAAAGGAGCACCTTAATTGCCAGTAGTTCCCTTGAGGCCCCGCTGCAAACAGGCTGGCAGGACAAAAGATGTTGTGCAAGTTCTCATTGCGAGCACGTATGACTATATATATAACACATGCCTAGGATTATCTAGTACTTGGATGCTTTATCTTATTTATCTACAATTGCCCTATGTTCTAATTGCTATGTGAATTGTCTTGTCCATGCAACGCTTGTCCATCCATCCCTATGCCTACCACACTCGAATCCCACTATTTACTGCTATTGTTACTGCTGTCTTTACTTTACTACTGTTGTTACTTTACTATTCCTACTACAAAACTGTTGCTACTAATAAACTGCTGTGAGCAAGATTGTTTCTAGGTGCAGTTGAATGGACAACTCAGTTGTTAAGGCTTATAGATATTCTTTGGCTCCCCTTGTGTCGAATCAATAAATTGGGTTTCACTTCCCTCAAAAATACTGCGATACAACCCCCTATACTTGTGGGTCATCAGGACTATTTTCTGGCACCGTTGCCGGGGAACATAGATTTATTTATCAAGCTCACTTGGATTCTCTATTGTTCGCTGCTATCCATCCATCATGGGTAAGTCTCGTGATGGCAAGTTTCCTATTTTACCATCCACTACAAGAAGAGGTACGATTCTGAACACCTCTGCTGCTCTTGATTCACCATCTGTTATAAGTAAGCTCGTTACACCACCACATACACATGCTACACACACTGCTACTACTGCTGAATCTGAAACTTCTGATGCTTATGATGCTGCTTCTACTGTACTTGATAAGAGTGGTTCATTAGGTCCTTTTCTAGATGCTACAATTGCTAGAACTATAGCTGGAAATACCGAAACTCCTAATGAACACACTACCACACCTGTTAGTTCACCTGAGTCTAGTGAAAGTTATGATATTGAAGATGGTTATGTTGAGATGACCGATGAATTTATTAAAGAATGTAAAACACGCATGATAGGAGCGCTGCTAAGAGTCTCCTTGAGAGGCGTACTATTAGACCCAAATTTTCTTCTATTGCTAAGTTTGCTGCTTCTCCCATAAACATTATAGATGAATATTATGATTTCTCTCTCGATCTATCTTACATAGCTATTGTCGAGAAAGAACCTTTTTGTGGGACTAAGAATGAAAGTGTGGTAGCACATATGAATAAACTTTCTACCATGAGTGGCTTGTTTTTCTGATGATATTAAGATGCGTACTTACTTTGTTGTTAAGATTTTTCCCTTTTCACTGAAAGGAAAAGCTAAAACTTGGTTTAGTAATTTACCTCCTGGATCTATTGATATCCCTGAGTGCTTGATTAGTACTTTCCTACAGAAATATTTTCCTCCTAGTGCTAGACATGCTATTTTGCAGGAACTTTTTGATTTTAAACAGGGAGAAAAAGAGGTATTGCCCGAATCTTGGGCAAGGTTTTGTGCTTTGATTCATGCACAAGCTGGAAGTCCATTACCTAAGAATGAGCTTCTTGATATATTTTATAATGGACTAACTGAGGAATCTAGGACGTATCTAGATACTTGTGCTGATTGTGTTTTCAGAAATAGGACTCCCGGGGAAGCTGAGGAATTAATGGCTAAAATAAGCAAGAACTATGAAGATTGGACTCGTCCTGAACAAGCTATACCTAAAGTAATTGTACCTGAACCTTCTATTCCGGTGCGTATTCCAATATCAAAGAAGAGGGGAGTTATTGAATTAAATGATGAAGGGATTAAGGAAGCTAAGAAATGTCTTAAGGAGAAGGGAATTAAAGTTGAAGATGTCAAGAATTTACCTCCTATAGAAGAATTATGTAAGCCTATTTCTTACTCATCCACTATTGAGGTACACTCTCTCCAACACTTTGATGAAGGTGATATCCCTTACTCTAAACCTCCTAATCAATGCTTAGAAGAATTTGATATGTTTATTGTTAAGCAAGATAATTTTAATAAAAGGGTGCAAAATCATCCAATGGAAAACACTAGAGCTATTTTTGAGTTGAAAGATATTGTGGAAAGAACCTCTAATGATGTTAAAATGATTATTAAACACTTTCAAATGGTTTAAACTCAAATATATCAACTCGTTAAAGTGCAAAAAGACTTGCTAGTTAATGCTGCTAAAGAAAAACATGCTTATAAAATTAGAACTAGAAGTGGTGCTGCTATCCAGAATCCTCTATAGCCCGTCGAAGCTAGATGGCTCTCAAAAGCTAGTTTTTATCCGAGTACCAAACGTCTAGCCTAGCCGAGCAAGGCTAACACTGGTTTTGCTCGGGAACCATACCTGTACATGCGTGCGTGACGTCAGCAAGCCGGTAATTAAGCAAGAGGAGAGCTGGATCAATGCATGTCCCCCGCGCGTGTGATGCCAAATTAATCGACCGACGTTTGGTTCGTTTCTCGCCGAGTCCGAATCGTTCAATGCCGAGTCTGAATCGCTGTCTTGACTAGCTGCTGAGTACAAATCGGAATCGGCCAGACGCCAGAGTTCCCACGACATGGTCAATATAAGCCAAGATCGGTGCGGCTCACTAATTCGTGACATCAGGGAAGTAGATTTTTTTTGTTTGCACAACGTAGTATTCGTAGCTGATCTGCCGGCCAGCCCAAGGAATGAACGAGTCCATACGAGCTGTACATGGTCCTAAGGTGAGCCAGCGATTGAGGAGCAGTTCGGCACTGTGCGTGGGCCCTTCCAGCGCTGAATTTTAGCGTGAGCAGCTGGGAGCTCTCTCAGCGATCGTGAGGCGCGTCGCGTGGTCCATCGTCTCTGCGTGTGGGCCGTTTTTTTCTTCTCACTGGGCGTGGGCCTTTGTCACCGAAGCCAAACCCTATCCTCCTTCTCCACCACTCCTCCTGCGACGTCTCCTCCCCAGTCGCGCCGCCCCATATCCTCCCCTTCCCTACCCCATATCTCCGCCGAGTTTGCCATGGCCGAGGGAAAGCTGTCGCTGCTGCTCTCTCCTACTCGACGAGAGGCCACCGGACGAACTCCCTGCAACGAGGCCGTCCAGCCGCTCCTTCTCAATCCATATCTCTAGATCGCCCCAGCATTCTCTTGATTTCCTCCTCTTTCCGTCTCTTCCGATAATTCCTCACGGGTTATCTCCACCTCCACCGAGTCCCCGGCCTCCTCTAGCCCCGCCGGAGCTCCTCCTTGCCTAACCCCTCCTGTCCCAATCGAGTTACCCCAAGATCTCCTCCGTCTGAGCTCCCGGTGGTGGTCGCCCTTCTTTTTCTCCGTCATTTATCTACTGATTTTTACAAGTTTGTACCACTGCCGGACTACTCCCGTGTGGAGGCCGATTGGTCGTCTCCGCTGGCTCGGCCGGCCGGCCGGCCGTTCCTACGCTATTGGAGCAGGTCTAGAGGTTGGGCTCGGAGATGAGGCAGCATGGCGGCGGGTTCAACTTGAGCACGCTCTGGATGAATTATTGGCAGATCGAGGGCTCGAAGGGTGATGTGAAGTGGCGGACGCCCGCTGCCCCAACCGACGCCCTGCACTTCGTCCGTTATCCGCCATCGAGCAGCCCCCTCCACCATCCGCAAGCCTGTAGGTTAGTTCCCCTCCTCCCTTTTGTCTTCTCCCCATCTCCCATGCTTGGAAAGGAGGCGTGTGGACGAGGGTTGCACATACTGACGCGTGCTATGAGGTAGTATGCTGATTCGTGCTGCTGCATCCTCGCTGCCTTCAGGTAGTTGCGTATGCAGGCCTAGAAACCATGTGGTGGTGATGTGTGCGAAGATGGTAGAGGCCAGCCATAGGATTTTTCTGGCGACTCCAAGAAAACCGGAACAGTATGCACAAGCCTGCTAGAGAGTCCAACGATCAGGTGCCCTGGAACTCCAGTCGTCAGGTGACCCATCCCTCTCTTAATTTGGTCATCTCATAGTTAATTAATTTGCATCGAGTATAATTTCATGCTGCGCTGCAGAGTTCATAATGCTACTATTCTCCTCACGAGAGAATGGATATTTTGTGTTTAGCAGGTCCCTTCTACGACCTAGGGGCCTTGACCTGAACTCCAATAGACAGACTTTTTTTCATTTCAAAACTGCGCTCCTACAGAGAGCCTCGACAGCGAATGTATGTATGATGTCAGACCTGATGCCCGATACACATGCATGTGTTACTGCAACCTTAGCTAAAATTTCCTATTATATATACTAGCTTGAAGTAAATTTGTGTAGTCTCATAAGCTGTTTTACTCCGAGAGAATGATTAATTAGGATCGTGTTTGCCATATTTGAGAGACTCATCAGCCTTTCTAATTTCAAGAACAAATGATAAATATTGAATGGTGCTCTTTTATTGTCATATCCTTCGGTGGCAAAGGGCTTAAGTTATTGTTTTCTTATTTGATAGAATATGAGTATGCATATGTTACAGCCCATTCACCGTCCATTATATTTATAGGGGATAATAATGCCAAATGGGAAAGCTACTATTGTCATACTGATACATATATGGATAAAGTATCGTTCGTTAATACACTACAACAGTGCACTATGCCAGATGTCACTATGGTTCACACTGTGCATAACAAGTGAGACAGCCCCTATCTTGACAATAACTGTCAAAATCGATGATAGAAGGCACTTCTGGTAAAAAAAAATTGTATAGATCGATCTAGCACAAGCAGCTACATTGCTTGTGCAACATAATTGGAGTATATGGGAAAAAAGGATGATAGGATAGCCACAGGAACTCAGTGATGAAAAACTGAATCTGCATTGTCACGGGCAGGATAGACAACGTCTAGATTAAGTTTCTCGGTTGATGCGCCTTAACTTCATATGAATGTTCTCCACTTCCATGCAACTCCATCTTGAAACTAGACAATTCCATTTGGTGCTTCTGATGATGCAGCTAGAGCAGCTCTGCTAACCTTTACTCCAGATCATCTTTCCAATATAATATGCACCCATTTTGTTAGTTCATCTGAATATTAACCTTAGTGCTGGAGATTTGCATTGCGGATACCAATGGTAGTCACATTATAATTAGCATATATGGACAGTTATAAAATAAGTACCGCAAAGCTTTTAGCATCGTCTAAAATGCACTTTCGGAGGTTCAGTACACATTGTATGCAGACCATGCATCTCAGGATATGACATATAGTCTTGAGTTATGCTAATTTGCGGTTTTTTTGTGAAGGAGGTATTGATAGCTGGCAGTCCCAGAGGCCAAAGGTGGGCGTGGCATGCCTGTCTACGCAGGTATCCCTGCTACAAATGGTGGTTGGGCTGGCCGATCCAGGGCTTCGGCCTATTGAGGCCAGGTGCTCCTTCAGGATATAATATTGACACATACATTTTTCGGGCGATTTTTAGAAAAACACCAGACCTAGGCATAGAGCTATTTAAGAAGTTATTTTTTCTGACACTGAAACCTGTAGTTGTTTCTTGTTCTTTAATATGTTCTGTTAGCAAGTTTGTGGATCTAAATCTTAAACAACCTCACTAGGAGAATGCATATAAATTAGAGTTTGTTCATATCTTGACAACATATGCCTTTTTGATTCTTGCAGTAGAAACATCTTCGTGAATAGTGATGAACTATGCTCTTGATGCCCCCGACAGTAAAAGTACCCAAAGGCATTTTTTGTCGTATGAGAATAAGACGGTGGTTATAAGAACTACGCTCTAGCATAATCACTTTCTGTGGTTACTAGAAGATAGAAGTATGGTAGATGATATACACAATTTGGCATAGTGCTGGCTAAACTAGAAAATGGCACGCTATAATTGTTCGTCCATAGATAGCTCAAAATATCCTAAGCTGTTAAATTATGCGTGAGATACATATACCATGGATTGTTTGTGGTTATAGTTATGACGTTATTTATAGGATTTGGTTTCTCTGGCGATGAGTATAGGTTGGACTATTTATTTGAGTGTTCTTTGGATAATTGTTCTTTTCATATGTTGGGTTCAGCTACTTTTAGTTACTATTGAAAAATGTGCTTTGTAGATATGCACATTTTTGAAGCTTATTTCACACAATACAGGGATGTTCTATAACACAATAAATCTTTTGATACCATAAAGAGGGGGCCAACTGGCCGAGCTCGTTCCATGGTCCTCTGGTTTGGGGCAACAACTGCGAATATAACCTGCTAGATGGAAAGTAATGTTATCATCCTAAATAGGCCTACTGGCTGAGCACACTCCACAAGCCTATGATTTTGGGCCGGCCTCTGACAACATCGTGTTCCTATACTCTGTAGTTGTATTCGACATGCTTCATTTGATCTTAGTCTACGCCTTCCCATTGTCCGTGAGCTGGTAATTTTAGAAATGTGTCCCATCAGGTTAGGATATCTTCTTCGTAGATGGTGGATCTGATCTCCAGCCAATGGGAAAGGTTGGCATGTGCTTCCACCTGGACCTGGACATGACAATCACGGTCTCTAAATGCACGTGGTCTCATGTAAGATAAAAGGCTTAGATCCATTCCCATGTGCATACAAATACTCTTAAAATGTTTATGATACTTCCAAGGATGGTAAACTATCTGAGTCGAACTTATCCATCTGTGCAGGGATTTCCCCACAGCTACCAGTTTACAGGCACCATCCAAAGGAAGCTCATGAAGATTGAAGCAAAGTCTTGCCATCCCCTCTTGCCTTTGCGCTTAGGAGGAATCTAAAGGAATCCATTGAAGTGAAGCCCTGACATACATAACTTTCTCTAGGAGAAGCATCTCTAGATGAGCAGCACAATGTATGAGTTTATCTCGATTCCATGCGGCTCTAGCTTTATAGCCCACTGTTCAAGTTCAAGTTCATGTTCATGCAAGTTCAACTTTGTCGCTAATCGAGTTCAAGTTCATGCAAGTTACACCAATTATTTCTCTCATGTGTTGTCATGAGTTAGAGAAACGAGTGTCCTTGCATATCTGATTATTCAGATCTGATGAGTTTATATTATTGTGCATGTTGATTCTGTTTGTTTTGACTCTATGGAGTTGGAATCATTTCTCAAATTATGGTGAAGTTTTTGTGGTTCAACAGTTTGCAATTCTAGGGAAGCATCCCTTATCCAAATATGTTCTTCGCTCACGGCTTCCCATCTTTTTGAATGTGTGATTCGAGGGGCTTTCAGAATCATTCATCAGTAATCGAGTGCAAATTCATGGAAGTCAATCTAACTTTTTCTTTTGTGTTGTCACGAGTTAGAGAAATTTTTGTACGTCCATATCTAATTATTCAGATCCTATAAGTTTATATTATTGTGCACGTTGATTTCATTGATTGCACTCTTTATGGAGTTCGAATCTTTCCTCGACATTATGGTGAAGTTTTTGTGGTTCAACAATTTTCAATTCTAGGGGATCATCCCCAACAGAAGTATGTGCTTCGCTCATGGATTCTCATCTTTTTGGATAGGCGACTCGAGGAGGTTTCAGAATTCTTTATCGGTAATCAAGTTCGAGCTCATGCAAGTTACTCAAATTAATTATTTTGTGTTGGGATGAGTTAGAGAAATTTGCGTCTTGCATATATGATTATTCAGATCTGATGAGTTTATATTATTGTGCATGGTGACTCTTTATGGAGTTGGAATCTTTCCTCGACATTATGGTGAAGACTTTTGTGGTACAACGATCTGCAATTCTAGGGGATCATCCCTAATCCAAGTATGTTCTTCGCTCACGGCTTCCCATCTTTTTGGATGTGCAACTCGAGGGGCTTTCAGAGCCCTTTTTCGGTAATCAAGATCAAGTTCATGAAAGTTACTCTAATTATTTATTTCGTGATGTCATGACTTGGAGAAATTTGTGTCCTTACATGTCTAATTATTCATATCCGCTGAGTTTATATGATTGTGCATGTCAATTTCATTGGTTTGACTCTTTATGGAGTTGAAAATCCTTCCTCAACATTATGGTGAAGATTCTTGTGGTTCAACGGTCTGCAATTCTAGGGCATCATCCCTAACTGAAGTATGTGCTTCGCTCATGGATTCCCATCTTTTTGGATATGCGACTCGAGGGGGTTTCAGAATTCTTTATCGGTAATCGAGTTCGAGCTCATGCAAGTTACTCAAATTATTTATTTCGTGTTGGCATGAGTTAGAGAAATTTGTGTCTTGCAAATATGATTATTCAGATCTGATGAGTTTATATTATTGTGCATGGTGATTTCATTTGTTTGACTCTTTATGGAGTTGGAATCTTTCCTCGACATTATGGTAAAGACTTTTGTGGTACAACGATCTACAATTCTAGGGGATCATCCCTAATCCAAGTATGTTCTTCGCTCACGGATTCCCATATTTTTGGATGTGAAACTCGAGGGGCTTTCAGAACCATCTTTCGGTAATCAAGTTCAAGTTCATGAAAGTTACTCTAATTATTTCTTTCATGATGTCATGAGTTAGAGAAATTTGTGTCCTTACATGTCTAATTATTCATATCCGCTGAGTTTATATAATTGTGCATGTCAATTTCATTGGTTTGACTCTTTATGGAGTTGAAAATCCTTCCTCAATATTATGGTGAAGATTCTTGTCGCTCAACTGTCTGCAATTCTAGGGGATCATCCTTGACCCAACTAGAGTTCAAGAGAATTTAATCTAGAGGTAATTCTTCCAAAAAAAATCCAAGGATGAATTTGGGGCCAATAATCTTGGAGGCTCAAAATTACAACCAGGCAAGCGACCCAATTTAGTCCAAAATAAGGCAACCATTAAAACCGTCTTTGTTTTTGTTTGCACATCTTCCTACGATAGAAACGAAGGACGTGTTCATCTTAATGCAACATTCGATTTTAGAACGAGGTCTTTTCTATTCGTGTTTTTAGTATTCTTCCCCCTCGCTGCCACATCCGTTCACCGGCGGCGCCCGTGAGAAAAAAGCCGCACCGATGGTCGACTCATGTCACTCGTAGTAGAGTCCCTTGGTGAACCATACCATGATGCTGGTTTTCCCAGCGCCCAGGTCTCCCAGAAGCACCTTCCATACTCGGTCAGTCTCACCAAGGAAAGGGAAAACACACCTAATGATCAGCTAGAGAAACTTTATCGAGGCACCTAGGGGAGGGGAACTACCCTCCATCACCCGTGGTGAGAGCCGTCCGCACACAGTAGCAGTGCCAGATATTTTTCGCAGGTTTTCTTACGGGGACTTCGCGTGATTTTCTTTTTTGTTGGCCTATTTTTAGCGGATATTTTGTTTGACTTTTGTGTGCTGGGGCCGGCCTGGCCTGTCGATTGTTACTTACTCCCGCTGTTTCAAATTATTCGAGATTCTAGTTATATCTTAATTCAAAGTTTTTCCGAACCTGCATGGATCGGAATCAGATCCATTGGAAGAGAAATTAAGATGGCTCGCTCGCTCGCGGACGGAGGTCATCAATCGATCCATTCCACATGACCATAACTGCGCCGTCCCCTCCATTCCGTGTACGGCCGTCCTTCACACTTCCACAAACGCCTTACCTCTGGATCCCTATCGAAAAAAGTATCTGGCATCACTAATAAGGAGATGCATCTCACGATCTCGATGATGGAAACATATATAGGAAGCTTCTCCTGGCTAGGTCGTGCGTGGGAAGAACAATAGCTAACGAATTACCTGGATGCGGCGCCGGCGATCATCTCAAGAGGACCTACAGTGCGCTCTCCTCTCCTCGCCAAAGACAAAGTCTAAGTCGGTCGCACGCGCCAGCCATATGCGGTAGCTCCACCCCTCCATGTATTTATAGACGGGAGATCAAAACTTTGTTCTCGTTCAAATTTCAAAAGGCGCCGCCACTTTTTCCATCTCCCGTCTCCCAGTAATATTGTTTCCATCAACAGCCCCTTCAGCCAATTAACCAAGACCGACCGAGCGGTGGGCCATAGATCTGTGTGATTGAGGATTGATTCTCTCACTTATGGTTTCCCTTTCACTATAACTGATAAATTAATGCGGCATGAAAATGGAATTCATGTCCTAAATTAACGCATCGGGCCTGGAGTTAGCGGAAGTCGACGCGCGAAAGAGCTAGATCAACCTGAACAATTCAGATATTTAGATAGGGGGGCAATGTTTAGTTTTCCATCAAAACTCCAATCTCGGCATCATTTTTTCACCCTTGCCGCTGTGTTTTTGTTTCAACTTTGAGACGAGATGAGGGCATTTCGAAGATGATGGATTGCCAGTGATAGAGAGTTCCATGGATCACTGACGTGGCGTCAAACTAAATGGCCGCTAAATGAGGCGTGTAACGTCATGTTAAATTATTTTATTGATGCCACGCATGTTTCAGGAACGAGAAATTTCCCCATAGGGCTTCGTTACTCCATGTGCTGTGCACAAACTTAGACTCTTCATATGGGTTGCCAGAAACCATTATGTTCTTTGTCACATCGATGAGTTATTTTACCCCAGTTGGGTAATGGCAAGTAACTTAATTACCAACACAAAAACCAGTGTTATTTTCTCCAGCGTGCAAATCACTTGAGTGGATAGGGAGTAAACATCACCGGCAAGTGCATTCTCCTGATAACATACATAGTAGACAAGGAGAATGAGCTCAGTGGCTTGGGTCACTCAAACAAGGGAAACTTGTACTCATAGAAATTTTCTAAACAATATGCGGCATAGGAGATCCCTTATCGCCGACACCGTTGTTGGTGGTCAAGCTGGCTGCGTGCGTCGGCAGACACGGGGCAGCAGCAGAAACATCGTCTGGTGCCACCATTGTGGTCTCTTACTCCTCAGCTTCTGCTGCCTCCTAAGCTGGCTCCTATACATAACAAAGGTGAAGTTATAAGTTTAAATAACAAGTGTTGAAAATTTTGCCAGGACCTTTGCCGCTTTTGGGACATTCATATTATAGATAAAAAATGAACAGTATGATAGCATTAAAGCACCCAACTCAACTCGGCTCACTAGTCTAACCAAACAGAGAGGCGAGTTAAGAACAAATATTATTACAAACATTGCAAAGGAAAATAGCTACAACACTATCACAACTTTCTAGCCTGGAGCATTACAAAAACGGGTGTCACAATGCCAACTACTACCTCCGTCCCAAAATATAAGACTTTTTAGAAAGCTAAACTAGCTATCTAAAAAGGTTTACATTTCGGAACGAGAGAGGTAGTACTACTGAATAACACAAGGACCAAGAAAGTAATACTATTACACATAGGTCGTGACCAGCGTGGCACTAGCAGAGCCAGGATGCTTTCTGGGTTGTACCTAGTCATGAAAATATTAAATGTTGAAGTTCAAAGACACATACTAAGAGTACGTGTTGACAACATCATCCAGCACCAACAAAAAAACCAATGGAGACAAGGAACATACAATTTAGTTAAGCACTTGAAGCAATTTGCAGGAGCACGGAGATATTTATGTACATATTACAAACTGCTTGAAGTGCAAGAGCATAACAAATAATGTATGTTGAAACTAGCATGTATCAGCACAAGGTTGACTCAGTAATAAGTTATGAACATGGATTAATTGACTGTATTTCCCCTATCTTCGTATTTCAGCTAAATCTAGATTCATGTATTTATACATGCATGCAAAAGCACTAGCTAGTTCCAGACAAAATAAAATAGTAGGAAAATAATATGTGTAATAGTAGACAAGTAGGCATCGGTTCCAATCCAAGAAACATGTAGTTCTGTACCAAATAGACATCAATCTGATTCATATTCATGCACAAATGAAAAAAAAAATCAGGAACTAAAACCGGAACTCAATTAGCCCACTCCAAAAGTTACAAATATATATCAGACAAGACAACTTGGACCTCCACCCTAGTCCACTTGGGCAAAGTCCAATACATACATGTAGCTAAAAAATGATAAAACGGGAGAAAATTAAATAGACAAATGCTTTGGATAAATAAAACACCTGGACACTGCTCATTGCTCCAGGCCAAACACAACGGGAAGCAGTCAACTATACGGTTCATGCTTCCCAGCCAGAGCAGCATCTACTATATGTACTAGTCCTACTGAGAATCACAGATTAGCATATTGTTATAACAAGTAAAAAAGGCGAACTCCAATTTGCACGGACCAGGTTCAACAGTCTTTGCAGCAGAGCAAAGCAAACAAGGACATCCGGCCACATCAAAAAGGAGAACTAGAACCACCACTAGAAAACTCCGACGACGAGGGAGGGGGCCAATCCCTAACCCCGCCACCACCTCCTCCCCCTCCATCCTTCTCCCTCCTCGTCGCCCCCGGAGGTCCGCCGGCCTAAGTGCGCGGCGCCGGTGATGGGGGCGGCGGGGATCTGGCCTCCCGGCCCCAGCGCGGCGGTAGGGAGGAGAACGCCGGCGTTGGACGGGGCCCTCTCGCCATCGCCGTCTTCGCGGCTCCGGCCGGCGGTGGCTTCGTGGGAGCTTGGATCTAGAGGCGGCGGCCTCTACCGGCACGGAGCGGGTGGCGATCTGGTGGAGGAGGTGCCGGCGATGGGATTCCATTGGAAGACATAGATCGGCTCTCTATTCCAATTGCCTGCTCGATCCGTTCTCCGGGAACCGGCTGGCGGTGTGGGGATCGCTGCGTCGGATCTAATAAAGGAGGTGGTCCTTTGGTTTCTTTCGCACGAAGACAAAGATCTGCTTGTTGTCTGCCCTCGTTGATCTGATCTGGAGAGGCGGGTTCTGGAAGGCTTCGTCGGCGAACTCCCATGGGCGTATCATGCCTGGAGATTGCTGGATCGGAAGGTATTCGGTCATGCGCACCTTGTTATTCTGGCCGTTTGGTTTTAGCGGGAGCTTTGCGAAGCTCTGTTGTTTGTTTCCACCAAGTGCCATTCTTTGAGCCATGGTGAAGTCAGATGCGGAGAATGTCAGGAAAGCGGAAATATGAGGGTAGCGATGGTGATTTTTGTTCTTGTGGCGACGGAGAACTGGCCGCGTGATCTGGGACTCGTTGCAGTGGCTGCTGGTGTAGGAAGACAACACAGGGGGAGTTCTCAGTCTTACCTTGTAGGGTGACAATCCAAGGTCTGGCCTTAATTGGTTGTGCCTGGCAATAACCTTGTTGAAGGCATTGTTTTGTGAGCGAGGACTTTCTCTAGGGTGAAAACCTATGATCTTTGATCGGACAATGACGACGCTTGGGCACTGTTTCCTTCTTGAAGGCTGTTCGGATGGTGTCAGTGTCACTGCTTTGAGGATTAATTCTCTGTAGCGGGACTTTTTCTTTTTTGTAATTCTTCTTTCTTTTTTCTGGGCTGTGTGCATCTGTAGTACTGCTAGGGCATGCGTTGTTGCAGAGGCTGGGTGTAATTGGTATCCCTATGATATTAATATATACTCTTTTCCAAAAAAAAACTCCGCGAAGCAAAAATACATGTGCGTAACAGAATGCAGCAAACCATCCAGAGTTATACCATATCAGGTGAATAGTACAGATAAATCTCATTTTCTAGCTGATGTACTACTCAGGAACATGCTAAAGCAATAGAACAACGACATCTAGGTTGCATCAAGATATATGAACTAGACTAAAAAACAAACCATGATGCATTATACAAAATAAATGGATCTCACCAACAGAATTTAGATCTCGTAATTAAGAGCAGAACTAATTAGAAGATAATAACACAGGGCAACACTACAAATTGATCTGGAATTGCATACGGGATTTACCTCTCCTCCCCGTTGAAGAACCACCTCGATGAAGACATGCATCAGCTACAAGCAGTAGTGTTGGCTCGTCAGCTAGGCTTGGGCGGGGGAGCTCACCGCCATCTCACAAAAGAGGTAGTCAAAGAGTAGGTAGACCAGCTAGCCCTACAACCACATGGGAGGAACAGGAGGCCAAAGCCTGCCCAGCAGCAGAAGAACCATCAGAGCTAGAACATGCAGGTCACATGGAGAAAACAATTAGTAACAATTGATAGTCAAAGCACGATAAATACTAGTTGGACTATTGTGGTTGTACGGTAAAATTGGAATGGTATCGCATCCGAACCCAACCATCAGTTTTTGTAAAAGGGCTAAGGCTCATGCCTCAACATTTTCATCATCAAATCCTTTAGTGTTTCTCAACACATGTCAAAACATTTCAATAGAATGAATTCTCATTCCAAGGTTTTCATAATCATTTTTACCAAGTATTCCCATCTAAAGTGATCAACTTTTATGCTTAGCACTAGCCACTAAAGTTGAGGGTATTCACTAATGAGGGGTGCTAATCAAATGTAACTATCCAAATCTAGTTTTATGCTTTTGATGGCATCTAAGTATAACTACTTAGGCCTAGTTTTATACTCTTTATGGTATCTATCCTATTTTTCCAATCCTCACAAATCACTAACTAAAGTTAAAGGACTTTGGTAAAAGTAAAAGAATAACGCTTGCAAGTAAAACTTGGGATTGGTATAATCAAGGTGACATAACCAAAGCATGCATAATGTATCTTGCTTAGGTTATCTTGCAATTAGTGATGGCTTGCATAGTTAAGAAACTTGCAAGTGTTAGGTTGCATAGTTAACTTATAGTGCTAGGCTTGCATAGGTATGAAACTTGCAAGTGTTAGCTTGCCTTGAGTAGTGTAGTGGTTGAAGTTTTCTTCTTCTTCTTGGTAGTACTCCTCCTCCTCGTATCCCGGGTCGGTACTATCGTCTAGAAATAAATACGGGATACACAATCATCAAACAATACTTAACTATTTCTATTTAGCAAACTAAGATTCACACTTGATGATCTAGCATCATCACAATCATCACATGGAGTAAAGACTTAGTTTTATTTATCTTATTTTAGAAAAGTAATTTCTACTCATTGAAAATAATTAAGATTTAATATTCTTCAATTAAAATATGGGATCATGTTGACACATGTCATCACCACATATTCTAATACATGGGAATGCGATTTAAAGTGTTGATCATATTTTATAAAGTTTAAGATTATCATTTAATAGAATTAAAGTGACTAGAAATGCCTATATAGCATTAATTTGGTACTAGTCCAATGTTACTGCATGCAAACCTAAATATTTTTACATATTCAGATATATCTTATCAAATGTGATTTTTGAGAGTTGGAATCAACTCAAAAGCATTTATGGTTGATTTTTGAAAAATGTTTGAAGTTGAAAAAGTCTATATCTTGTTATTTTTACTATAGGTGATCTATAGCTCCAGATGATTTAAATCTAACGGGTTTGGATAGATAATTTAAATACCTTTCTAACAAAATTGGAATCATGCAATTTGGACAGAATGTGGTTTTAACTAAATTAGAAAATCCTTATTTGAATTCACAGGCATGCATGGGAAACTAAACGGGCCGGCCCAATCTGCACACCACAGTGCAACAGGCTGTTGACAAGCAGGGTCCACTAGTCAGCGAGTTAAACTAACGGAAACAGTATCGTTAAATCTAGGCCGTGCGATTAAAAGATGATCTAACAGCTATGATTCGTCGTCTCTGACGAACAGCTCCGGCGAGGAATTAACCTAACACGGCGGTGGGGGTCTGGTGAGGCTCACTTGGGCTCCAACTAGGGTCAACGATGGGGGCGAACGATGTGGTCGACGACGGCGGTTCGAACGGTGGTCGCGGCAGCTCCTGGGGTGGCTCCAATCGACGGTGCCCTTCTCCTCCTCCAGCGGTGGGCTTCGGCCAAATTCCGGCGAGGAAGAGCTCGCCTTGCTCCGGGAAGAAGTGTGGGAGGCTCAGAGAGGAGAGGGGAGTGGGTTGGTGTGGATAATAAAGGCGGAGAAGGCTTCTATTTATACAACGACGAGGGGACTGAGCGGCATGGGCTCGGGCTCGTCGGTGACGATGATACAGACGACTAGCGACGCGGCTGAGGGTAGGGGCGATGCGGGTGTTCCATGGTGATCGTCACTGGCTTAATGGCGAGGCACGGGGCGGTCTAGGTTGCTCGGGCGCGTGCGATGCTCTGCATGGGAGCGGCGGTGTTTGCGACGGTGCACAGGTGCTATGGGCCGTGCGGCGGCAAACGGGGGTATCTGGGAGGTGGCTGTGATCATGGCGAGTGTGCGCGTGCGTGGAGAGAGCGAGGTGCGGTCTGTGTGAGCCGGTCAGGTGCGGTTCTCTGGCGCGTTCTCGGCACAGCACAGATAGACTGGGTGCGGCGCTGCTAGGGTGGTCTAGGGCTTGGCTGTGGTCGAGGCTTGGACAGGGGGTGGCGGTGGATGGTGGCGTGTCTAGTGCGTGTCGTGGGAGAGGGTGGCATGGTCGCTGGCGTTCTGTCCACTGTCGGCCGACGAGTGTGGCTTCGGACGGCGGCGCACTGGTGCACAACGGCAAAGTGGGGGCGTGTCTGGTGCTGCTCGACATTGGGGGAGACAGGGGAGTGAAGAGGGAACCAAATTGGTCTAGTGATCACTGCTCAAATAGTGAAGTTAGGCTAGACTTAATTAGTGTCTGCAAAGTGTTGGTCTTAATGGCCGCAAGAATTTGAATTTGGAATTTTTGAATGAATTTTGGTGAGTGAGCTGAACTTATGCTTGAGTATCTATGGTTGCTTGGAAAAGTCAAGTGGAATTGATTTGGATGGTTTTTGCAAAAGTGTGATCTTACCATATGAACTAGATTCAAATTTGAACTATCCTTTAAATTGATTTTCAATTAGCTTTTGTAAATTTGTAAAGTGGGCCTTAGTTCACTTTTACTTGGTCTAGCAAGGGGTGAAAAGAATCTGAAATGTTTATGTTAGAAATCCTCTTCTAGGAACACTCAAAGTGGCCTAGTGGTTAACTTTGGTCAAAATAACATTTGGTTATTTAATTCATATTTGATTTATTTTTCTTTTGATTATGTTTGTAATTGGCCTAGATGATGTATCATTCACCTTTAAACCATTTCTCATCATTTGTAGCAATCAAGCATGGAAAATTCACTCAATTCTACACTAATGCAAATCACACATGCATTCATATAGATTTTTGGAATAAAAGTTTTTGTTAACCCTAAATTCGGGTGATTAGAACTTGATAAACTTGATTAGAATTTTTGGGGTGTTACAAACCTTCCCTCCTTAAACAAAATCTCGTCCCGAGATTTAAGAAAAACTAGGAACTAAAGAAATCTGGAAACTCAGTCCTAAAATAATCTACTCGCTCCCAAGTAGCTTCTTCTTCGGTATGGTTGCTCCATTGGATCTTGAGAAACTTGATACTTCGGGTTCTGGTGGTTCTGAAGGCTTCTTCAAAAATACGAATGGGTACTTCATGATACGTTAGATCCTTGTTGATATCAATGGCTCGGTGATCGATGTTCTTGAAAACTTCAGTGTTCTCTGGAACTTCTAGGCATTTGCAAAGTAACGAGATATGGAACACATCATGGATGGCTGACATCTCCTCTGGCAGTTCCAATTGATAAGATACTTCTCCTTGGCGATTCAAAATCTTGAAGGGTCCAATATATCTGGGAGCTAACTTCCCTTTCAGTTGAAAACGTTGCATTCCCTTCAAAGGCGACACTTTGAGATACACAAAATCTCCGACATTGAAAGTCAGGTCTCGACGTCTCTTGTCAGCATAACTCTTTTGTCTCGATTGGTCGGTCTTGAGGTGCTCATGGACTTTGTGAACCTTATGTTCGGCTTCTCGTAGGATGTCAGGTCTGAAAATCTGAATCTCTACTACTTGCGACCAATTTAAGGAGGTACAACACTTTCTTCCATACAGAAATTCAAATGGGGCCATTTGCAAACTGGCTTGATAACTATTGTTGTATGAGAATTCTGCGAAAGGCGGACAATCTTCCCATTTTGATCCATATTCTAACACACAAGCTCTCAACATATATTCTAAGATTTGGTTAACTCTTTCAGTTTGTCCATCGGTTTGCGGGTGATAAGCTATGCTGAAATTCAACTTGGTTCCTAATCCTTCTTGGACTTTTTGCCAAAATCTTGAGGTAAATTGGGTTGCTCGATACGATACTATGGTCTTAGGG
The DNA here is from genome assembly GCA_916181665.1 of Avena sativa. Classification (NCBI taxonomy): domain Eukaryota; kingdom Viridiplantae; phylum Streptophyta; class Magnoliopsida; order Poales; family Poaceae; genus Avena; species Avena sativa. Next base: position 31,653,716 of record OV702291.1, read on the forward strand.
GTTCCATGCAAACTTACGATTCTAGCAATGTACAACTCTGCTAGCTTCGAACTCTAGTAGGTAGTCTTGATAGGTATGAAATGGGCTACGTTGGACAGTCTATCAACTATGACCCAGATAGAGTCATTTCCCCTACTAGAAGTAGGCAAACCGGTGATAAAATCCATTTTGACGGAATCCCATTTCCATTCTGAAATCTGCAATGGTTGCAACAATCCTATGGGTCTCTGATGTTCCGCTTTGACTCGCTGACAGAGATCACACTTAGCTCTGTAGCTTCCGATTTCTCTCTTCATCTTGTGCCACCAAAATTGCTCCTTCAAATCCTGATACATCTTCGTTCCTCTGGGGTGCATAGAATAAAGAGTATCATGAGCTTCCTACATGTTAACTTGTTTCAACTCGGAATCTGCTGGCACACAGATACGTCCTTTGTACCACAAAACTTCTTCTTCATCTTCGGTGAATCCGAGTACCTTTCCTGTACCGATACGATGTTTGATTTCGTCGATACTCGCATTTCCTTTCTATGCCTCCTTGATCTGACTGATCAATGTGGGTTGAAGTTCAATGCTAGCTAAAACTCCTTTGCTAACCAGCTCCGTTCTAAACTACTCCAACTCTTCATGCAAACTTGGCTGAGCTTCTTTAATCATGGTGTTTAATCTACACGGCAATCTGCTAAGAGCATCCGCTACCACATTGGCTTTGCCGGGGTGATAGTGAATGTCAAGGTCATAATCCTTGAATAACTCTATCCATCTCCTTTGCCTCATATTCAGCTCCTTCTGGGTGAAAGTATACTTCAGACTCTTGTGATCCGAATAAATCGCACAACGGTTACCCATAAGGTAATGACGCCATGTCTTCAATGCTAAAACTATGGCTACGAGTTCAAGGTCATGGGTAGGATAGTTTTGCTCATGCTGCTTCAGTTGTCGGGACAGATATGTGATACATTGCAAATTTATCTATAATTTTTGATGTTCCATGCTTGGTTTTATCTACTTTCTTGTGTTTTGTCTAGACTTTGGAGCACTTTTCATATGATGTCTTGGACTAACCTATTAACAAGAGCCACAGTGCCAGATGCCTATTTTCTGCTGTTTTTGGTTCTAGGAAAGTCAGAAAATGAATATTCTCGGAATTGGACGGGACAAAAGCCAAAGTGCCTATTTTTCCGGAAGACTCACGGAGCCAGAATACGAGACGGAGGGGGGCCAGGGCCTGACCAGACCACCCCCAGGTGCGAGATGGGCCTGGCCGCGCCAGGGCATGGTCTGGCCGCCCCAGGCTACCCCTTGGTCTCCCTCTTCGCCTATAAGAAGCCCTCTGACCTAAAAACTCTAGGGGTTCGACGTTTTTCCAGAAGGAGTTCCCCTCCGCCGCCACCACCAGATTCCACGAAACAGCACCAGAAACTCCGTTCTGGCACCCTGCCGGGACGGGGAATTGGAGGAAATCATCGCCATCATCATCACCATCGCTTCTCCATCGACCATCCATGTTTCCCCCATCTATGAGTGAGTAATCCCCCGCTGTAGGCTATGGGGATGGTAGGGATTGGATGAGATCGTTCATGTAATGACATTAGATTGTTAGGGCACGGTGCCTAGTATCTTTTATTAGTGCTTTATGACTTTGTTGCGACTTGTTATGCTTAATGCTTGTCACTAGGGCCCGAGTGCCATGATTTCAGATATGAACATGTTATTGATTCATTATGATAGTATTGTTTATGGTCTTATCTACAAGTTGTATACACACGTTGTTGTCCGGAACCAATGGCCCCGAAGTGATAGAAATCGGGATAACCGGAGGGAATGGCTTTGATGTGAGGATCACATGTGTTCACGAAGTGTTAATGCTTTGCTCCGGTGCTCTGTTTAAAGGAGCACCTTAATTGCCAGTAGTTCCCTTGAGGCCCCGCTGCAAACAGGCTGGCAGGACAAAAGATGTTGTGCAAGTTCTCATTGCGAGCACGTATGACTATATATGTAACACATGCCTAGGATTATCTAGTACTTGGATGCTTTATCTTATTTATCTATAATTGCCCTATGTTCTAATTGCTATGTGAATTGTCTTGTCCATGCAACGCATGTCCATCCATCCCTATGCCTACCGCACTCAAATCCTACTATTTACTGCTATTGTTACTGTTGTCTTTACTTTACTACTGTTGTTACTTTACTATTCTTACTACAAAACTGTTGCTACTGATAAACTGCTGTGAGCAAGATTGTTTCTAGGTGCAGTTGAATGGACAACTCGGTTGTTAAGGCTTATAGATATTCTTTGGCTCCCCTTGTGTCGAATCAATAAATTGGGTTTCACTTCCCTCAAAAATACTGCGATACACCCTCTATACTTGTGGGTCATCAAGACTATTTTCTGGCACCGTTGTCGGGGAGCATAGCTTTATTTATCAAGCTCACTTGGATTCTCTATTGTTCGCTGCTATCCATCCATCATGGGTAAGTCTCGTGATGGCAAGTTTCCTATTTTACCATCCACTACAAGAAGAGGTACGATTCTGAACACCTCTGCTGCTCTTGATTCACCATCTGTTATAAGTAAGCTCGTTACACCACCACATACACATGCTACACACACTGCTACTACTGCTAAATCTGAAACTTCTGATGCTTATGATGCTGCTTCTACTATACTTGATAAGAGTGGTTCATTAGGTCCTTTTCTAGATGCTACAATTGCTAGAACTATAGCTGGAAATACCGAAACTCCTAATGAACACACTACCACACCTGTTAGTTCACCTGAGTCTAGTGAAAGTTATGATATTGAAGATGGTTATGTTGAGATGACCGATGAATTTATTAAAGAATGTAAAACACCCATGATAGTTGCGCTGCTAAGAGTCTCCTTGAGAGGCGTACTATTAGACCCAAATTTTCTTCTATTGCTAAGTTTGTTGCTTCTCCCATAAACATTATAGATGAATATTATGATTTCTCTCTCGATCTATCTTACATAGCTATTGTCGAGAAAGAACCTTTTTGTGGGACTAAGAATGAAAGTGTGGTAGCACATATGAATAAACTTTCTACCATGAGTGGCTTGTTTTTCTGATGATATTAAGATGCGTACTTACTTTGTTGTTAAGATTTTCCCCTTTTCACTGAAAGGAAAAGCTAAAACTTGGTTTAGTAATTTACCTCCTGGATCTATTGATATCCCTGAGTGCTTGATTAGTACTTTCCTACAGAAATATTTTCCTCCTAGTGCTAGACATGCTATTTTGCAGGAACTTTTTGATTTTAAACAGGGAGAAAAAGAGGTATTGCCCGAATCTTGGGCAAGGTTTTGTGCTTTGATTCATGCACAAGCTGGAAGTCCATTACCTAAGAATGAGCTTCTTGATATATTTTATAATGGACTAACTGAGGAATCTAGGACGTATCTAGATAGTTGTGCTGATTGTGTTTTCAGAAATAGGACTCCCGAGGAAGCTGAGGAATTAATGGCTAAAATAAGCAAGAACTATGAAGATTGGACTCGTCCTGAACAAGCTATACCTAAAGTAATTGTACCTGAACCTTCTATTCCGGTGCGTATTCCAATATCAAAGAAGAGGGGAGTTATTGAATTAAATGATGAAGGGATTAAGGAAGCTAAGAAATGTCTTAAGGAGAAGGGAATTAAAGTTGAAGATGTCAAGAATTTACCTCCTATAGAAGAATTATGTAAGCCTATTTCTTACTCATCCACTATTGAGGTACACTCTCTCCAACACTTTGATGAAGGTGATATCCCTTACTCTAAACCTCCTAATCAATGCTTAGAAGAATTTGATATGTTTATTGTTAAGCAAGATAATTTTAATAAAAGGGTGCAAAATCATCCAATGGAAAACACTAGAGCTATTTTTGAGTTGAAAGATATTGTGGAAAGAACCTCTAATGATGTTAAAATGATTATTAAACACTTTCAAATGGTTTAAACTCAAATATATCAACTCGTTAAAGTGCAAAAAGACTTGCTAGTTAATGCTGCTAAAGAAAAACATGCTTATAAAATTAGAACTAGAAGTGGTGCTGCTATCCAGAATCCTCTATAGCCCGTCGAAGCTAGATGGCTCTCAAAAGCTAGTTTTTATCCGAGTACCAAACGTCTAGCCTAGCCGAGCAAGGCTAACACTGGTTTTGCTCGGGAACCATACCTGTACATGCGTGCGTGACGTCAGCAAGCCGGTAATTAAGCAAGAGGAGAGCTGGATCAATGCATGTCCCCCGCGCGTGTGATGCCAAATTAATCGACCGACGTTTGGTTCGTTTCTCGCCGAGTCCGAATCGTTCAATGCCGAGTCTGAATCGCTGTCTTGACTAGCTGCTGAGTACAAATCGGAATCGGCCAGACGCCAGAGTTCCCACGACATGGTCAATATAAGCCAAGATCGGTGCGGCTCACTAATTCGTGACATCAGGGAAGTAGATTTTTTTTGTTTGCACAACGTAGTATTCGTAGCTGATCTGCCGGCCAGCCCAAGGAATGAACGAGTCCATACGAGCTGTACATGGTCCTAAGGTGAGCCAGCGATTGAGGAGCAGTTCGGCACTGTGCGTGGGCCCTTCCAGCGCTGAATTTTAGCGTGAGCAGCTGGGAGCTCTCTCAGCGATCGTGAGGCGCGTCGCGTGGTCCATCGTCTCTGCGTGTGGGCCGTTTTTTTCTTCTCACTGGGCGTGGGCCTTTGTCACCGAAGCCAAACCCTATCCTCCTTCTCCACCACTCCTCCTGCGACGTCTCCTCCCCAGTCGCGCCGCCCCATATCCTCCCCTTCCCTACCCCATATCTCCGCCGAGTTTGCCATGGCCGAGGGAAAGCTGTCGCTGCTGCTCTCTCCTACTCGACGAGAGGCCACCGGACGAACTCCCTGCAACGAGGCCGTCCAGCCGCTCCTTCTCAATCCATATCTCTAGATCGCCCCAGCATTCTCTTGATTTCCTCCTCTTTCCGTCTCTTCCGATAATTCCTCACGGGTTATCTCCACCTCCACCGAGTCCCCGGCCTCCTCTAGCCCCGCCGGAGCTCCTCCTTGCCTAACCCCTCCTGTCCCAATCGAGTTACCCCAAGATCTCCTCCGTCTGAGCTCCCGGTGGTGGTCGCCCTTCTTTTTCTCCGTCATTTATCTACTGATTTTTACAAGTTTGTACCACTGCCGGACTACTCCCGTGTGGAGGCCGATTGGTCGTCTCCGCTGGCTCGGCCGGCCGGCCGACCGTTCCTACGCTATTGGAGCAGGTCTAGAGGTTGGGCTCGGAGATGAGGCAGCATGGCGGCGGGTTCAACTTGAGCACGCTCTGGATGAATTATTGGCAGATCGAGGGCTCGAAGGGTGATGTGAAGTGGCGGACGCCCGCTGCCCCAACCGACGCCCTGCACTTCGTCCGTTGTCCGCCATCGAGCATCCCCCTCCACCATCCGCAAGCCTGTAGGTTAGTTCCCCTCCTCCCTTTTGTCTTCTCCCCATCTCCCATGCTTGGAAAGGAGGCGTGTGGACGAGGGTTGCACATACTGACGCGTGCTATGAGGTAGTATGCTGATTCGTGCTGCTGCATCCTCGCTGCCTTCAGGTAGTTGCGTATGCAGGCCTAGAAACCATGTGGTGGTGATGTGTGCGAAGATGGTAGAGGCCAGCCATAGGATTTTTCTGGCGACTCCAAGAAAACCGGAACAGTATGCACAAGCCTGCTAGAGAGTCCAACGATCAGGTGCCCTGGAACTCCAGTCGTCAGGTGACCCATCCCTCTCTTAATTTGGTCATCTCATAGTTAATTAATTTGCATCGAGTATAATTTCATGCTGCGCTGCAGAGTTCATAATGCTACTATTCTCCTCACGAGAGAATGGATATTTTGTGTTTAGCAGGTCCCTTCTACGACCTAGGGGCCTTGACCTGAACTCCAGCAGACAGACTTTTTTTCATTTCAAAACTGCGCTCCTGTAGAGAGCCTCGACAGCGAATGTATGTATGACATCAGACCTGATGCCCGATACACATGCATGTGTTACTGCAACCTTAGCTAAAATTTCCTATTATATATACTAGCTTGAAGTAAATTTGTGTAGTCTCATAAGCTGTTTTACTCCGAGAGAATGATTAATTAGGATCGTGTTTGCCATATTTGAGAGACTCATCAGCCTTTCTAATTTCAAGAACAAATGATAAATATTGAATGGTGCTCTTTTATTGTCATATCCTTCGGTGGCAAAGGGCTTAAGTTATTGTTTTCTTATTTGATAGAATATGAGTATGCATATGTTACAGCCCATTCACCGTCCATTATATTTATAAGGGATAATAATGCCAAATGGGAAAGCTACTATTGTCATACTGATACATATATGGATAAAGTATCGTTCGTTAATACACTACAACAGTGCACTATGCCAGATGTCACTATGGTTCACACTGTGCATAACAAGTGAGACAGCCCCTATCTTGACAATAACTGTCAAAATCGATGATAGAAGGCACTTCTGGTAAAAAAAATTGTATAGATCGATCTAGCACAAGCAGCTACATTGCTTGTGCAACATAATTGGAGTATATGGGAAAAAAGGATGATAGGATAGCCACAGGAACTCAGTGATGAAAAACTGAATCTGCATTGTCACGGGCAGGATAGACAACGTCTAGATTAAGTTTCTCGGTTGATGCGCCTTAACTTCATATGAATGTTCTCCACTTCCATGCAACTCCATCTTGAAACTAGACAATTCCATTTGGTGCTTCTGATGATGCAGCTAGAGCAGCTCTGCTAACCTTTACTCCAGATCATCTTTCCAATATAATATGCACCCATTTTGTTAGTTCATCTGAATATTAACCTTAGTGCTGGAGATTTGCATTGCGGATACCAATGGTAGTCACATTATAATTAGCATATATGGACAGTTATAAAATAAGTACCGCAAAGCTTTTAGCATCGTCTAAAATGCACTTTCGGAGGTTCAGTACACATTGTATGCAGACCATGCATCTCAGGATATGACATATAGTCTTGAGTTATGCTAATTTGCGGTTTTTTTGTGAAGGAGGTATTGATAGCTGGCAGTCCCAGAGGCCAAAGGTGGGCGTGGCATGCCTGTCTACGCAGGTATCCCTGCTACAAATGGTGGTTGGGCTGGCCGATCCAGGGCTTCGGCCTATTGAGGCCAGGTGCTCCTTCAGGATATAATATTGACACATACATTTTCCGGGCGATTTTTAGAAAAACACCAGACCTAGGCATAGAGCTATTTAAGAAGTTATTTTTTCTGACACTGAAACCTGTAGTTGTTTCTTGTTCTTTAATATGTTCTGTTAGCAAGTTTGTGGATCTAAATCTTAAACAACCTCACTAGGAGAATGCATATAAATTAGAGTTTGTTCATATCTTGACAACATATGCCTGTTTGATTCTTGCAGTAGAAACATCTTCGTGAATAGTGATGAACTATGCTCTTGATGCCCCCGACAGTAAAAGTACCCAAAGGCATTTTTTGTCGTATGAGAATAAGACGGTGGTTATAAGAACTACGCTCTAGCATAATCACTTTCTGTGGTTACTAGAAGATAGAAGTATGGTAGATGATATACACAATTTGGCATAGTGCTGGCTAAACTAGAAAATGGCACGCTATAATTGTTCGTCCATAGATAGCTCAAAATATCCTAAGCTGTTAAATTATGCGTGAGATACATATACCATGGATTGTTTGTGGTTATAGTTATGACGTTATTTATAGGATTTGGTTTCTCTGGCGATGAGTATAGGTTGGACTATTTATTTGAGTGTTCTTTGGATAATTGTTCTTTTCATATGTTGGGTTCAGCTACTTTTAGTTACTATTGAAAAATGTGCTTTGTAGATATGCACATTTTTGAAGCTTATTTCACACAATACAGGGATGTTCTATAACACAATAAATCTTTTGATACCATAAAGAGGGGGCCAACTGGCCGAGCTCGTTCCATGGTCCTCTGGTTTGGGGCAACAACTGCGAATATAACCTGCTAGATGGAAAGTAATGTTATCATCCTAAATAGGCCTACTGGCTGAGCACACTCCACAAGCCTATGATTTTGGGCCGGCCTCTGACAACATCGTGTTCCTATACTCTGTAGTTGTATTCGACATGCTTCATTTGATCTTAGTCTACGCCTTCCCATTGTCCGTGAGCTGGTAATTTTAGAAATGTGTCCCATCAGGTTAGGATATCTTCTTCGTAGATGGTGGATCTGATCCCCAGCCAATGGGAAAGGTTGGCATGTGCTTCCACCTGGACCTGGACATGACAATCACGGTCTCTAAATGCACGTGGTCTCATGTAAGCTAAAAGGCTTAGATCCATTCCCATGTGCATACAAATACTCTTAAAATGTTTATGATACTTCCAAGGATGGTAAACTATCTGAGTCGAACTTATCCATCTGTGCAGGGATTTCCCCACAGCTACCAGTTTACAGGCACCATCCAAAGGAAGCTCATGAAGATTGAAGCAAAGTCTTGCCATCCCCTCTTGCCTTTGCGCTTAGGAGGAATCTAAAGGAATCCATTGAAGTGAAGCCCTGACATACATAACTTTCTCTAGGAGAAGCATCTCTAGATGAGCAGCACAATGTATGAGTTTATCTCGATTCCATGCGGCTCTAGCTTTATAGCCCACTGTTCAAGTTCAAGTTCATGTTCATGCAAGTTCAACTTTGTCGCTAATCGAGTTCAAGTTCATGCAAGTTACACCAATTATTTCTCTCATGTGTTGTCATGAGTTAGAGAAACGAGTGTCCTTGCATATCTGATTATTCAGATCTGATGAGTTTATATTATTGTGCATGTTGATTCTGTTTGTTTTGACTCTATGGAGTTGGAATCATTTCTCAAATTATGGTGAAGTTTTTGTGGTTCAACAGTTTGCAATTCTAGGGAAGCATCCCTTATCCAAATATGTTCTTCGCTCACGGCTTCCCATCTTTTTGAATGTGTGATTCGAGGGGCTTTCAGAATCATTCATCAGTAATCGAGTGCAAATTCATGGAAGTCAATCTAACTTTTTCTTTTGTGTTGTCACGAGTTAGAGAAATTTTTGTACGTCCATATCTAATTATTCAGATCCTATAAGTTTATATTATTGTGCACGTTGATTTCATTGATTGCACTCTTTATGGAGTTCGAATCTTTCCTCGACATTATGGTGAAGTTTTTGTGGTTCAACAATTTTCAATTCTAGGGGATCATCCCCAACAGAAGTATGTGCTTCGCTCATGGATTCTCATCTTTTTGGATAGGCGACTCGAGGAGGTTTCAGAATTCTTTATCGGTAATCAAGTTCGAGCTCATGCAAGTTACTCAAATTAATTATTTTGTGTTGGGATGAGTTAGAGAAATTTGCGTCTTGCATATATGATTATTCAGATCTGATGAGTTTATATTATTGTGCATGGTGACTCTTTATGGAGTTGGAATCTTTCCTCGACATTATGGTGAAGACTTTTGTGGTACAACGATCTGCAATTCTAGGGGATCATCCCTAATCCAAGTATGTTCTTCGCTCACGGCTTCCCATCTTTTTGGATGTGCAACTCGAGGGGCTTTCAGAGCCCTTTTTCGGTAATCAAGATCAAGTTCATGAAAGTTACTCTAATTATTTATTTCGTGATGTCATGACTTGGAGAAATTTGTGTCCTTACATGTCTAATTATTCATATCCGCTGAGTTTATATGATTGTGCATGTCAATTTCATTGGTTTGACTCTTTATGGAGTTGAAAATCCTTCCTCAACATTATGGTGAAGATTCTTGTGGTTCAACGGTCTGCAATTCTAGGGCATCATCCCTAACTGAAGTATGTGCTTCGCTCATGGATTCCCATCTTTTTGGATATGCGACTCGAGGGGGTTTCAGAATTCTTTATCGGTAATCGAGTTCGAGCTCATGCAAGTTACTCAAATTATTTATTTCGTGTTGGCATGAGTTAGAGAAATTTGTGTCTTGCAAATATGATTATTCAGATCTGATGAGTTTATATTATTGTGCATGGTGATTTCATTTGTTTGACTCTTTATGGAGTTGGAATCTTTCCTCGACATTATGGTAAAGACTTTTGTGGTACAACGATCTACAATTCTAGGGGATCATCCCTAATCCAAGTATGTTCTTCGCTCACGGATTCCCATATTTTTGGATGTGAAACTCGAGGGGCTTTCAGAACCATCTTTCGGTAATCAAGTTCAAGTTCATGAAAGTTACTCTAATTATTTCTTTCATGATGTCATGAGTTAGAGAAATTTGTGTCCTTACATGTCTAATTATTCATATCCGCTGAGTTTATATAATTGTGCATGTCAATTTCATTGGTTTGACTCTTTATGGAGTTGAAAATCCTTCCTCAATATTATGGTGAAGATTCTTGTCGCTCAACTGTCTGCAATTCTAGGGGATCATCCTTGACCCAACTAGAGTTCAAGAGAATTTAATCTAGAGGTAATTCTTCCAAAAAAAATCCAAGGATGAATTTGGGGCCAATAATCTTGGAGGCTCAAAATTACAACCAGGCAAGCGACCCAATTTAGTCCAAAATAAGGCAACCATTAAAACCGTCTTTGTTTTTGTTTGCACATCTTCCTACGATAGAAACGAAGGACGTGTTCATCTTAATGCAACATTCGATTTTAGAACGAGGTCTTTTCTATTCGTGTTTTTAGTATTCTTCCCCCTCGCTGCCACATCCGTTCACCGGCGGCGCCCGTGAGAAAAAAGCCGCACCGATGGTCGACTCATGTCACTCGTAGTAGAGTCCCTTGGTGAACCATACCATGATGCTGGTTTTCCCAGCGCCCAGGTCTCCCAGAAGCACCTTCCATACTCGGTCAGTCTCACCAAGGAAAGGGAAAACACACCTAATGATCAGCTAGAGAAACTTTATCGAGGCACCTAGGGGAGGGGAACTACCCTCCATCACCCGTGGTGAGAGCCGTCCGCACACAGTAGCAGTGCCAGATATTTTTCGCAGGTTTTCTTACGGGGACTTCGCGTGATTTTCTTTTTTGTTGGCCTATTTTTAGCGGATATTTTGTTTGACTTTTGTGTGCTGGGGCCGGCCTGGCCTGTCGATTGTTACTTACTCCCGCTGTTTCAAATTATTCGAGATTCTAGTTATATCTTAATTCAAAGTTTTTCCGAACCTGCATGGATCGGAATCAGATCCATTGGAAGAGAAATTAAGATGGCTCGCTCGCTCGCGGACGGAGGTCATCAATCGATCCATTCCACATGACCATAACTGCGCCGTCCCCTCCATTCCGTGTACGGCCGTCCTTCACACTTCCACAAACGCCTTACCTCTGGATCCCTATCGAAAAAAGTATCTGGCATCACTAATAAGGAGATGCATCTCACGATCTCGATGATGGAAACATATATAGGAAGCTTCTCCTGGCTAGGTCGTGCGTGGGAAGAACAATAGCTAACGAATTACCTGGATGCGGCGCCGGCGATCATCTCAAGAGGACCTACAGTGCGCTCTCCTCTCCTCGCCAAAGACAAAGTCTAAGTCGGTCGCACGCGCCAGCCATATGCGGTAGCTCCACCCCTCCATGTATTTATAGACGGGAGATCAAAACTTTGTTCTCGTTCAAATTTCAAAAGGCGCCGCCACTTTTTCCATCTCCCGTCTCCCAGTAATATTGTTTCCATCAACAGCCCCTTCAGCCAATTAACCAAGACCGACCGAGCGGTGGGCCATAGATCTGTGTGATTGAGGATTGATTCTCTCACTTATGGTTTCCCTTTCACTATAACTGATAAATTAATGCGGCATGAAAATGGAATTCATGTCCTAAATTAACGCATCGGGCCTGGAGTTAGCGGAAGTCGACGCGCGAAAGAGCTAGATCAACCTGAACAATTCAGATATTTAGATAGGGGGGCAATGTTTAGTTTTCCATCAAAACTCCAATCTCGGCATCATTTTTTCACCCTTGCCGCTGTGTTTTTGTTTCAACTTTGAGACGAGATGAGGGCATTTCGAAGATGATGGATTGCCAGTGATAGAGAGTTCCATGGATCACTGACGTGGCGTCAAACTAAATGGCCGCTAAATGAGGCGTGTAACGTCATGTTAAATTATTTTATTGATGCCACGCATGTTTCAGGAACGAGAAATTTCCCCATAGGGCTTCGTTACTCCATGTGCTGTGCACAAACTTAGACTCTTCATATGGGTTGCCAGAAACCATTATGTTCTTTGTCACATCGATGAGTTATTTTACCCCAGTTGGGTAATGGCAAGTAACTTAATTACCAACACAAAAACCAGTGTTATTTTCTCCAGCGTGCAAATCACTTGAGTGGATAGGGAGTAAACATCACCGGCAAGTGCATTCTCCTGATAACATACATAGTAGACAAGGAGAATGAGCTCAGTGGCTTGGGTCACTCAAACAAGGGAAACTTGTACTCATAGAAATTTTCTAAACAATATGCGGCATAGGAGATCCCTTATCGCCGACACCGTTGTTGGTGGTCAAGCTGGCTGCGTGCGTCGGCAGACACGGGGCAGCAGCAGAAACATCGTCTGGTGCCACCATTGTGGTCTCTTACTCCTCAGCTTCTGCTGCCTCCTAAGCTGGCTCCTATACATAACAAAGGTGAAGTTATAAGTTTAAATAACAAGTGTTGAAAATTTTGCCAGGACCTTTGCCGCTTTTGGGACATTCATATTATAGATAAAAAATGAACAGTATGATAGCATTAAAGCACCCAACTCAACTCGGCTCACTAGTCTAACCAAACAGAGAGGCGAGTTAAGAACAAATATTATTACAAACATTGCAAAGGAAAATAGCTACAACACTATCACAACTTTCTAGCCTGGAGCATTACAAAAACGGGTGTCACAATGCCAACTACTACCTCCGTCCCAAAATATAAGACTTTTTAGAAAGCTAAACTAGCTATCTAAAAAGGTTTACATTTCGGAACGAGAGAGGTAGTACTACTGAATAACACAAGGACCAAGAAAGTAATACTATTACACATAGGTCGTGACCAGCGTGGCACTAGCAGAGCCAGGATGCTTTCTGGGTTGTACCTAGTCATGAAAATATTAAATGTTGAAGTTCAAAGACACATACTAAGAGTACGTGTTGACAACATCATCCAGCACCAACAAAAAAACCAATGGAGACAAGGAACATACAATTTAGTTAAGCACTTGAAGCAATTTGCAGGAGCACGGAGATATTTATGTACATATTACAAACTGCTTGAAGTGCAAGAGCATAACAAATAATGTATGTTGAAACTAGCATGTATCAGCACAAGGTTGACTCAGTAATAAGTTATGAACATGGATTAATTGACTGTATTTCCCCTATCTTCGTATTTCAGCTAAATCTAGATTCATGTATTTATACATGCATGCAAAAGCACTAGCTAGTTCCAGACAAAATAAAATAGTAGGAAAATAATATGTGTAATAGTAGACAAGTAGGCATCGGTTCCAATCCAAGAAACATGTAGTTCTGTACCAAATAGACATCAATCTGATTCATATTCATGCACAAATGAAAAAAAAAATCAGGAACTAAAACCGGAACTCAATTAGCCCACTCCAAAAGTTACAAATATATATCAGACAAGACAACTTGGACCTCCACCCTAGTCCACTTGGGCAAAGTCCAATACATACATGTAGCTAAAAAATGATAAAACGGGAGAAAATTAAATAGACAAATGCTTTGGATAAATAAAACACCTGGACACTGCTCATTGCTCCAGGCCAAACACAACGGGAAGCAGTCAACTATACGGTTCATGCTTCCCAGCCAGAGCAGCATCTACTATATGTACTAGTCCTACTGAGAATCACAGATTAGCATATTGTTATAACAAGTAAAAAAGGCGAACTCCAATTTGCACGGACCAGGTTCAACAGTCTTTGCAGCAGAGCAAAGCAAACAAGGACATCCGGCCACATCAAAAAGGAGAACTAGAACCACCACTAGAAAACTCCGACGACGAGGGAGGGGGCCAATCCCTAACCCCGCCACCACCTCCTCCCCCTCCATCCTTCTCCCTCCTCGTCGCCCCCGGAGGTCCGCCGGCCTAAGTGCGCGGCGCCGGTGATGGGGGCGGCGGGGATCTGGCCTCCCGGCCCCAGCGCGGCGGTAGGGAGGAGAACGCCGGCGTTGGACGGGGCCCTCTCGCCATCGCCGTCTTCGCGGCTCCGGCCGGCGGTGGCTTCGTGGGAGCTTGGATCTAGAGGCGGCGGCCTCTACCGGCACGGAGCGGGTGGCGATCTGGTGGAGGAGGTGCCGGCGATGGGATTCCATTGGAAGACATAGATCGGCTCTCTATTCCAATTGCCTGCTCGATCCGTTCTCCGGGAACCGGCTGGCAGTGTGGGGATCGCTGCGTCGGATCTAATAAAGGAGGTGGTCCTTTGGTTTCTTTCGCACGAAGACAAAGATCTGCTTGTTGTCTGCCCTCGTTGATCTGATCTGGAGAGGCGGGTTCTGGAAGGCTCCGTCGGCGAACTCCCATGGGCGTATCATGCCTGGAGATTGCTGGATCGGAAGGTATTCGGTCATGCGCACCTTGTTATTCTGGCCGTTTGGTTTTAGCGGGAGCTTTGCGAAGCTCTGTTGTTTGTTTCCACCAAGTGCCATTCTTTGAGCCATGGTGAAGTCAGATGCGGAGAATGTCGGGAAAGCGGAAATATGAGGGTAGCGATGGTGATTTTTGTTCTTGTGGCGACGGAGAACTGGCCGCGTGATCTGGGACTCGTTGCAGTGGCTGCTGGTGTAGGAAGACAACACAGGGGGAGTTCTCAGTCTTACCTTGTAGGGTGACAATCCAAGGTCTGGCCTTAATTGGTTGTGCCTGGCAATAACCTTGTTGAAGGCATTGTTTTGTGAGCGAGGACTTTCTCTAGGGTGAAAACCTATGATCTTTGATCGGGCAATGACGACGCTTGGGCATTGTTTCCTTCTTGAAGGCTATTCGGATGGTGTCAGTGTCACTGCTTTGAGGATTAATTCTCTGTAGCGGGACTTTTTCTTTTTTGTAATTCTTCTTTCTTTTTTCTGGGCTGTGTGCATCTGTAGTACTGCTAGGGCATGCGTTGTTGCAGAGGCTGGGTGTAATTGGTATCCCTATGATATTAATATATACTCTTTTCCAAAAAAAAAACTCCGCGAAGCAAAAATACATGTGCGTAACAGAATGCAGCAAACCATCCAGAGTTATACCATATCAGGTGAATAGTACAGATAAATCTCATTTTCTAGCTGATGTACTACTCAGGAACATGCTAAAGCAATAGAACAACGACATCTAGGTTGCATCAAGATATATGAACTAGACTAAAAAACAAACCATGATGCATTATACAAAATAAATGGATCTCACCAATAGAATTTAGATCTCGTAATTAAGAGCAGAACTAATTAGAAGATAATAACACAGGGCAACACTACAAATTGATCTGGAATTGCATACGGGATTTACCTCTCCTCCCCGTTGAAGAACCACCTCGATGAAGACATGCATCAGCTACAAGCAGTAGTGTTGGCTCGTCAGCTAGGCTTGGGCGGGGGAGCTCACCGCCATCTCACAGAAGAGGTAGTCAAAGAGTAGGTAGACCAGCTAGCCCTACAACCACATGGGAGGAACAGGAGGCCAAAGCCTGCCCAGCAGCAGAAGAACCATCAGAGCTAGAACATGCAGGTCACATGGAGAAAACAATTAGTAACAATTGATAGTCAAAGCACGATAAATACTAGTTGGACTATTGTGGTTGTACGGTAAAATTGGAATGGTATCGCATCCGAACCCAACCATCAGTTTTTGTAAAAGGGCTAAGGCTCATGCCTCAACATTTTCATCATCAAATCCTTTAGTGTTTCTCAACACATGTCAAAACATTTCAATAGAATAAATTCTCATTCCAAGGTTTTCATAATCATTTTTACCAAGTATTCCCATCTAAAGTGATCAACTTTTATGCTTAGCACTAGCCACTAAAGTTGAGGGTATTCACTAATGAGGGGTGCTAATCAAATGTAACTATCCAAATCTAGTTTTATGCTTTTGATGGCATCTAAGTATAACTACTTAGGCCTAGTTTTATACTCTTTATGGTATCTATCCTATTTTTCCAATCCTCACAAATCACTAACTAAAGTTAAAGGACTTTGGTAAAAGTAAAAGAATAACGCTTGCAAGTAAAACTTGGGATTGGTATAATCAAGGTGACATAACCAAAGCATGCATAATGTATCTTGCTTAGGTTATCTTGCAATTAGTGATGGCTTGCATAGTTAAGAAACTTGCAAGTGTTAGGTTGCATAGTTAACTTATAGTGCTAGGCTTGCATAGGTATGAAACTTGCAAGTGTTAGCTTGCCTTGAGTAGTGTAGTGGTTGAAGTTTTCTTCTTCTTCTTGGTAGTACTCCTCCTCCTCGTATCCCGGGTCGGTACTATCGTCTAGAAATAAATACGGGATACACAATCATCAAACAATACTTAACTATTTCTATTTAGCAAACTAAGGTTCACACTTGATGATCTAGCATCATCACAATCATCACATGGAGTAAAGACTTAGTTTTATTTATCTTATTTTAGAAAAGTAATTTCTACTCATTGAAAATAATTAAGATTTAATATTCTTCAATTAAAATATGGGATCATGTTGACACATGTCATCACCACATATTCTAATACATGGGAATGCGATTTAAAGTGTTGATCATATTTTATAAAGTTTAAGATTATCATTTAATAGAATTAAAGTGACTAGAAATGCCTATATAGCATTAATTTGGTACTAGTCCAATGTTACTGCATGCAAACCTAAATATTTTTACATATTCAGATATATCTTATCAAATGTGATTTTTGAGAGTTGGAATCAACTCAAAAGCATTTATGGTTGATTTTTGAAAAATGTTTGAAGTTGAAAAAGTCTATGTCTTGTTATTTTTACTATAGGTGATCTATAGCTCCAGATGATTTAAATCCAACGGGTTTGGATAGATAATTTAAATACCTTTCTAACAAAATTGGAATCATGCAATTTGGACAGAATGTGGTTTTAACTAAATTAGAAAATCCTTATTTGAATTCACAGGCATGCATGGGAAACTAAACGGGCCGGCCCAATCTGCACACCACAGTGCAACAGGCTGTTGACAAGCAGGGTCCACTAGTCAGCGAGTTAAACTAACGGAAACAGTATCGTTAAATCTAGGCCGTGCGATTAAAAGATGATCTAACAGCTATGATTCGTCGTCTCTGACGAACAGCTCCGGCGAGGAATTAACCTAACACGGCGGTGGGGGTCTGGTGAGGCTCACTTGGGCTCCAACTAGGGTCAACGATGGGGGCGAACGATGTGGTCGACGACGGCGGTTCGAACGGTGGTCGCGGCAGCTCCTGGGGTGGCTCCAATCGACGGTGCCCTTCTCCTCCTCCAGCGGTGGGCTTCGGCCAAATTCCGGCGAGGAAGAGCTCGCCTTGCTCCGGGAAGAAGTGTGG
Source organism: Avena sativa (assembly GCA_916181665.1). Classification (NCBI taxonomy): domain Eukaryota; kingdom Viridiplantae; phylum Streptophyta; class Magnoliopsida; order Poales; family Poaceae; genus Avena; species Avena sativa. The sequence continues at coordinate 31,671,262 of OV702291.1, forward strand.
GAGGCTCAGAGAGGAGAGGGGAGTGGGTTGGTGTGGATAATGGAGGCGGAGAAGGCTTCTATTTATACAACGACGAGGGGACTGAGCGGCATGGGCTCGGGCTCGTCGGTGACGATGATACAGACGACTAGCGACGCGGCTGAGGGTAGGGGCGATGCGGGTGTTCCATGGTGATCGTCACTGGCTTAATGGCGAGGCACGGGGCGGTCTAGGTTGCTCGGGCGCGTGCGATGCTCTGCATGGGAGCGGCGGTGTTTGCGACGGTGCACAGGTGCTATGGGCCGTGCGGCGGCAAACGGGGGTATCTGGGAGGTGGCTGTGATCATGGCGAGTGTGCGCGTGCGTGGAGAGAGCGAGGTGCGGTCTGTGTGAGCCGGTTAGGTGCGGTTCTCTGGCGCGTTCTCGGCACAGCACAGATAGACTGGGTGCGGCGCTGCTAGGGTGGTCTAGGGCTTGGTTGTGGTCGAGGCTTGGACAGGGGGTGGCGGTGGATGGTGGCGTGTCTAGTGCGTGTCGTGGGAGAGGGTGGCATGGTCGCTGGCGTTCTGTCCACTGTCGGCCGACGAGTGTGGCTTCGGACGGCGGCGCACTGGTGCACAACGGCAAAGTGGGGGCGTGTCTGGTGCTGCTCGACATTGGGGGAGACAGGGGAGTGAAGAGGGAACCAAATTGGTCTAGTGATCACTGCTCAAATAGTGAAGTTAGGCTAGACTTAATTAGTGTCTGCAAAGTGTTGGTCTTAATGGCCGCAAGAATTTGAATTTGGAATTTTTGAATGAATTTTGGTGAGTGAGCTGAACTTATGCTTGAGTATCTATGGTTGCTTGGAAAAGTCAAGTGGAATTGATTTGGATGGTTTTTGCAAAAGTGTGATCTTACCATATGAACTAGATTCAAATTTGAACTATCCTTTAAATTGATTTTCAATTAGCTTTTGTAAATTTGTAAAGTGGGCCTTAGTTCACTTTTACTTGGTCTAGCAAGGGGTGAAAAGAATCTGAAATGTTTATGTTAGAAATCCTCTTCTAGGAACACTCAAAGTGGCCTAGTGGTTAACTTTGGTCAAAATAACATTTGGTTATTTAATTCATATTTGATTTATTTTTCTTTTGATTATGTTTGTAATTGGCCTAGATGATGTATCATTCACCTTTAAACCATTTCTCATCATTTGTAGCAATCAAGCATGGAAAATTCACTCAATTCTACACTAATGCAAATCACACATGCATTCATATAGATTTTTGGAATAAAAGTTTTTGTTAACCCTAAATTCGGGTGATTAGAACTTGATAAACTTGATTAGAATTTTTGGGGTGTTACAAACCTTCCCTCCTTAAACAAAATCTCGTCCCGAGATTTAAGAAAAACTAGGAACTAAAGAAATCTGGAAACTCAGTCCTAAAATAATCTACTCGCTCCCAAGTAGCTTCTTCTTCGGTATGGTTGCTCCATTGGATCTTGAGAAACTTGATACTTCGGGTTCTGGTGGTTCTGAAGGCTTCTTCAAAAATACGAATGGGTACTTCATGATACGTTAGATCCTTGTTGATATCAATGGCTCGGTGATCGATGTTCTTGAAAACTTCAGTGTTCTCTGGAACTTCTAGGCATTTGCAAAGTAACGAGATATGGAACACATCATGGATGGCTGACATCTCCTCTGGCAGTTCCAATTGATAAGATACTTCTCCTTGGCGATTCAAAATCTTGAAGGGTCCAATATATCTGGGAGCTAACTTCCCTTTCAGTTGAAAACGTTGCATTCCCTTCAAAGGCGACACTTTGAGATACACAAAATCTCCGACATTGAAAGTCAGGTCTCGACGTCTCTTGTCAGCATAACTCTTTTGTCTCGATTGGTCGGTCTTGAGGTGCTCATGGACTTTGTGAACCTTATGTTCGGCTTCTCGTAGGATGTCAGGTCTGAAAATCTGAATCTCTACTACTTGCGACCAATTTAAGGAGGTACAACACTTTCTTCCATACAGAAATTCAAATGGGGCCATTTGCAAACTGGCTTGATAACTATTGTTGTATGAGAATTCTGCGAAAGGCGGACAATCTTCCCATTTTGATCCATATTCTAACACACAAGCTCTCAACATATATTCTAAGATTTGGTTAACTCTTTCAGTTTGTCCATCGGTTTGCGGGTGATAAGCTATGCTGAAATTCAACTTGGTTCCTAATCCTTCTTGGACTTTTTGCCAAAATCTTGAGGTAAATTGGGTTGCTCGATACGATACTATGGTCTTAGGGGTTCCATGCAAACTTACGATTCTAGCAATGTACAACTCTGCTAGCTTCGAACTCTAGTAGGTAGTCTTGATAGGTATGAAATGGGCTACGTTGGACAGTCTATCAACTATGACCCAGATAGAGTCATTTCCCCTACTAGAAGTAGGCAAACCGGTGATAAAATCCATTTTGACGGAATCCCATTTCCATTCTGGAATCTGCAATGGTTGCAACAATCCTATGGGTCTCTGATGTTCCGCTTTGACTCGCTGACAGAGATCACACTTAGCTCTGTAGCTTCCGATTTCTCTCTTCATCTTGTGCCACCAAAATTGCTCCTTCAAATCCTGATACATCTTCGTTCCTCTGGGGTGCATAGAATAAAGAGTATCATGAGCTTCCTACATGTTAACTTGTTTCAACTCGGAATCTGCTGGCACACAGATACGTCCTTTGTACCACAAAACTTCTTCTTCATCTTCGGTGAATCCGAGTACCTTTCCTGTACCGATACGATGTTTGATTTCGTCGATACTCGCATTTCCTTTCTATGCCTCCTTGATCTGACTGATCAATGTGGGTTGAAGTTCAATGCTAGCTAAAACTCCTTTGCTAACCAGCTCCGTTCTAAACTACTCCAACTCTTCATGCAAACTTGGCTGAGCTTCTTTAATCATGGTGTTTAATCTACACGGCAATCTGCTAAGAGCATCCGCTACCACATTGGCTTTGCCGGGGTGATAGTGAATGTCAAGGTCATAATCCTTGAATAACTCTATCCATCTCCTTTGCCTCATATTCAGCTCCTTCTGGGTGAAAGTATACTTCAGACTCTTGTGATCCGAATAAATCGCACAAGGTTACCCATAAGATAATGACGCCATGTCTTCAATGCTAAAACTATGGCTACGAGTTCAAGGTCATGGGTAGGATAGTTTTTCTCATGCTGCTTCAGTTGTCGGGACAGATATGTGATACATTGCAAATTTATCTATAATTTTTTATGTTCCATGCTTGGTTTTATCTACTTTCTTGTGTTTTGTCTAGACTTTGGAGCACTTTTCATATGATGTCTTGGACTAACCTATTAACAAGAGCCACAGTGCCAGATGCCTATTTTCTGCTGTTTTGGGTTCTAGGAAAGTCAGAAAATGAATATTCTCGGAATTGGACGGGACAAAAGCCAAAGTGCCTATTTTTCCGGAAGACTCACGGAGCCAGAATACGAGACGGAGGGGGGCCAGGGCCTGACCAGACCACCCCCAGGTGCGAGATGGGCCTGGCCGCGCCAGGGCATGGTCTGGCCGCCCCAGGCTACCCCTTGGTCTCCCTCTTCGCCTATAAGAAGCCCTCTGACCTAAAAACTCTAGGGGTTCGACGTTTTTCCAGAAGGAGTTCCCCTCCGCCGCCACCACCAGATTCCACGAAACAGCACCAGAAACTCCGTTCTGGCACCCTGCCGGGACGGGGAATTGGAGGAAATCATCGCCATCATCATCACCATCGCTTCTCCATCGACCATCCATGTTTCCCCCATCTATGAGTGAGTAATCCCCCGCTGTAGGCTATGGGGATGGTAGGGATTGGATGAGATCGTTCATGTAATGACATTAGATTGTTAGGGCACGGTGCCTAGTATCTTTTATTAGTGCTTTATGACTTTGTTGCGACTTGTTATGCTTAATGCTTGTCACTAGGGCCCGAGTGCCATGATTTCAGATATGAACATGTTATTGATTCATTATGATAGTATTGTTTATGGTCTTATCTACAAGTTGTATACACACGTTGTTGTCCGGAACCAATGGCCCCGAAGTGATAGAAATCGGGATAACCGGAGGGAATGGCTTTGATGTGAGGATCACATGTGTTCACGAAGTGTTAATGCTTTGCTCCGGTGCTCTGTTAAAAGGAGCACCTTAATTGCCAGTAGTTCCCTTGAGGCCCCGCTGCAAACAGGCTGGCAGGACAAAAGATGTTGTGCAAGTTCTCATTGCGAGCACGTATGACTATATATGTAACACATGCCTAGGATTATCTAGTACTTGGATGCTTTATCTTATTTATCTATAATTGCCCTATGTTCTAATTGCTATGTGAATTGTCTTGTCCATGCAACGCATGTCCATCCATCCCTATGCCTACCGCACTCAAATCCTACTATTTACTGCTATTGTTACTGTTGTCTTTACTTTACTACTGTTGTTACTTTACTATTCTTACTACAAAACTGTTGCTACTGATAAACTGCTGTGAGCAAGATTGTTTCTAGGTGCAGTTGAATGGACAACTCGGTTGTTAAGGCTTATAGATATTCTTTGGCTCCCCTTGTGTCGAATCAATAAATTGGGTCTCACTTCCCTCAAAAATACTGCGATACACCCTCTATACTTGTGGGTCATCAAGACTATTTTCTGGCACCGTTGCCGGGGAGCATAGCTTTATTTATCAAGCTCACTTGGATTCTCTATTGTTCGCTGCTATCCATCCATCATGGGTAAGTCTCGTGATGGCAAGTTTCCTATTTTACCATCCACTACAAGAAGAGGTACGATTCTGAACACCTCTGCTGCTCTTGATTCACCATCTGTTATAAGTAAGCTCGTTACACCACCACATACACATGCTACACACACTGCTACTACTGCTGAATCTGAAACTTCTGATGCTTATGATGCTGCTTCTACTGTACTTGATAAGAGTGGTTCATTAGGTCCTTTTCTAGATGCTACAATTGCTAGAACTATAGCTGGAAATACCGAAACTCCTAATGAACACACTACCACACCTGTTAGTTCACCTGAGTCTAGTGAAAGTTATGATATTGAAGATGGTTATGTTGAGATGACCGATGAATTTATTAAAGAATGTAAAACACGCATGATAGGAGCGCTGCTAAGAGTCTCCTTGAGAGGCGTACTATTAGACCCAAATTTTCTTCTATTGCTAAGTTTGCTGCTTCTCCCATAAACATTATAGATGAATATTATGATTTCTCTCTCGATCTATCTTACATAGCTATTGTCGAGAAAGAACCTTTTTGTGGGACTAAGAATGAAAGTGTGGTAGCACATATGAATAAACTTTCTACCATGAGTGGCTTGTTTTTCTGATGATATTAAGATGCGTACTTACTTTGTTGTTAAGATTTTTCCCTTTTCACTGAAAGGAAAAGCTAAAACTTGGTTTAGTAATTTACCTCCTGGATCTATTGATATCCCTGAGTGCTTGATTAGTACTTTCCTACAGAAATATTTTCCTCCTAGTGCTAGACATGCTATTTTGCAGGAACTTTTTGATTTTAAACAGGGAGAAAAAGAGGTATTGCCCGAATCTTGGGCAAGGTTTTGTGCTTTGATTCATGCACAAGCTGGAAGTCCATTATCTAAGAATGAGCTTCTTGATATATTTTATAATGGACTAACTGAGGAATCTAGGACGTATCTAGATAGTTGTGCTGATTGTGTTTTCAGAAATAGGACTCCCGGGGAAGCTGAGGAATTAATGGCTAAAATAAGCAAGAACTATGAAGATTGGACTCGTCCTGAACAAGCTATACCTAAAGTAATTGTACCTGAACCTTCTATTCCGGTGCGTATTCCAATATCAAAGAAGAGGGGAGTTATTGAATTAAATGATGAAGGGATTAAGGAAGCTAAGAAATGTCTTAAGGAGAAGGGAATTAAAGTTGAAGATGTCAAGAATTTACCTCCTATAGAAGAATTATGTAAGCCTATTTCTTACTCATCCACTATTGAGGTACACTCTCTCCAACACTTTGATGAAGGTGATATCCCTTACTCTAAACCTCCTAATCAATGCTTAGAAGAATTTGATATGTTTATTGTTAAGCAAGATAATTTTAATAAAAGGGTGCAAAATCATCCAATGGAAAACACTAGAGCTATTTTTGAGTTGAAAGATATTGTGGAAAGAACCTCTAATGATGTTAAAATGATTATTAAACACTTTCAAATGGTTTAAACTCAAATATATCAACTCGTTAAAGTGCAAAAAGACTTGCTAGTTAATGCTGCTAAAGAAAAACATGCTTATAAAATTAGAACTAGAAGTGGTGCTGCTATCCAGAATCCTCTATAGCCCGTCGAAGCTAGATGGCTCTCAAAAGCTAGTTTTTATCCGAGTACCAAACGTCTAGCCTAGCCGAGCAAGGCTAACACTGGTTTTGCTCGGGAACCATACCTGTACATGCGTGCGTGACGTCAGCAAGCCGGTAATTAAGCAAGAGGAGAGCTGGATCAATGCATGTCCCCCGCGCGTGTGATGCCAAATTAATCGACCGACGTTTGGTTCGTTTCTCGCCGAGTCCGAATCGTTCAATGCCGAGTCTGAATCGCTGTCTTGACTAGCTGCTGAGTACAAATCGGAATCGGCCAGACGCCAGAGTTCCCACGACATGGTCAATATAAGCCAAGATCGGTGCGGCTCACTAATTCGTGACATCAGGGAAGTAGATTTTTTTTGTTTGCACAACGTAGTATTCGTAGCTGATCTGCCGGCCAGCCCAAGGAATGAACGAGTCCATACGAGCTGTACATGGTCCTAAGGTGAGCCAGCGATTGAGGAGCAGTTCGGCACTGTGCGTGGGCCCTTCCAGCGCTGAATTTTAGCGTGAGCAGCTGGGAGCTCTCTCAGCGATCGTGAGGCGCGTCGCGTGGTCCATCGTCTCTGCGTGTGGGCCGTTTTTTTCTTCTCACTGGGCGTGGGCCTTTGTCACCGAAGCCAAACCCTATCCTCCTTCTCCACCACTCCTCCTGCGACGTCTCCTCCCCAGTCGCGCCGCCCCATATCCTCCCCTTCCCTACCCCATATCTCCGCCGAGTTTGCCATGGCCGAGGGAAAGCTGTCGCTGCTGCTCTCTCCTACTCGACGAGAGGCCACCGGACGAACTCCCTGCAACGAGGCCGTCCAGCCGCTCCTTCTCAATCCATATCTCTAGATCGCCCCAGCATTCTCTTGATTTCCTCCTCTTTCCGTCTCTTCCGATAATTCCTCACGGGTTATCTCCACCTCCACCGAGTCCCCGGCCTCCTCTAGCCCCGCCGGAGCTCCTCCTTGCCTAACCCCTCCTGTCCCAATCGAGTTACCCCAAGATCTCCTCCGTCTGAGCTCCCGGTGGTGGTCGCCCTTCTTTTTCTCCGTCATTTATCTACTGATTTTTACAAGTTTGTACCACTGCCGGACTACTCCCGTGTGGAGGCCGATTGGTCGTCTCCGCTGGCTCGGCCGGCCGGCCGACCGTTCCTACGCTATTGGAGCAGGTCTAGAGGTTGGGCTCGGAGATGAGGCAGCATGGCGGCGGGTTCAACTTGAGCACGCTCTGGATGAATTATTGGCAGATCGAGGGCTCGAAGGGTGATGTGAAGTGGCGGACGCCCGCTGCCCCAACCGACGCCCTGCACTTCGTCCGTTGTCCGCCATCGAGCATCCCCCTCCACCATCCGCAAGCCTGTAGGTTAGTTCCCCTCCTCCCTTTTGTCTTCTCCCCATCTCCCATGCTTGGAAAGGAGGCGTGTGGACGAGGGTTGCACATACTGACGCGTGCTATGAGGTAGTATGCTGATTCGTGCTGCTGCATCCTCGCTGCCTTCAGGTAGTTGCGTATGCAGGCCTAGAAACCATGTGGTGGTGATGTGTGCGAAGATGGTAGAGGCCAGCCATAGGATTTTTCTGGCGACTCCAAGAAAACCGGAACAGTATGCACAAGCCTGCTAGAGAGTCCAACGATCAGGTGCCCTGGAACTCCAGTCGTCAGGTGACCCATCCCTCTCTTAATTTGGTCATCTCATAGTTAATTAATTTGCATCGAGTATAATTTCATGCTGCGCTGCAGAGTTCATAATGCTACTATTCTCCTCACGAGAGAATGGATATTTTGTGTTTAGCAGGTCCCTTCTACGACCTAGGGGCCTTGACCTGAACTCCAGCAGACAGACTTTTTTTCATTTCAAAACTGCGCTCCTGTAGAGAGCCTCGACAGCGAATGTATGTATGACATCAGACCTGATGCCCGATACACATGCATGTGTTACTGCAACCTTAGCTAAAATTTCCTATTATATATACTAGCTTGAAGTAAATTTGTGTAGTCTCATAAGCTGTTTTACTCCGAGAGAATGATTAATTAGGATCGTGTTTGCCATATTTGAGAGACTCATCAGCCTTTCTAATTTCAAGAACAAATGATAAATATTGAATGGTGCTCTTTTATTGTCATATCCTTCGGTGGCAAAGGGCTTAAGTTATTGTTTTCTTATTTGATAGAATATGAGTATGCATATGTTACAGCCCATTCACCGTCCATTATATTTATAGGGGATAATAATGCCAAATGGGAAAGCTACTATTGTCATACTGATACATATATGGATAAAGTATCGTTCGTTAATACACTACAACAGTGCACTATGCCAGATGTCACTATGGTTCACACTGTGCATAACAAGTGAGACAGCCCCTATCTTGACAATAACTGCCAAAATCGATGATAGAAGGCACTTCTGGTAAAAAAAATTGTATAGATCGATCTAGCACAAGCAGCTACATTGCTTGTGCAACATAATTGGAGTATATGGGAAAAAAGGATGATAGGATAGCCACAGGAACTCAGTGATGAAAAACTGAATCTGCATTGTCACGGGCAGGATAGACAACGTCTAGATTAAGTTTCTCGGTTGATGCGCCTTAACTTCATATGAATGTTCTCCACTTTCATGCAACTCCATCTTGAAACTAGACAATTCCATTTGGTGCTTCTGATGATGCAGCTAGAGCAGCTCTGCTAACCTTTACTCCAGATCATCTTTCCAATATAATATGCACCCATTTTGTTAGTTCATCTGAATATTAACCTTAGTGCTGGAGATTTGCATTGCGGATACCAATGGTAGTCACATTATAATTAGCATATATGGACAGTTATAAAATAAGTACCGCAAAGCTTTTAGCATCGTCTAAAATGCACTTTCGGAGGTTCAGTACACATTGTATGCAGACCATGCATCTCAGGATATGATATATAGTCTTGAGTTATGCTAATTTGCGGTTTTTTTGTGAAGGAGGTATTGATAGCTGGCAGTCCCAGAGGCCAAAGGTGGGCGTGGCATGCCTGTCTACGCAGGTATCCCTGCTACAGATGGTGGTTGGGCTGGCCGATCCAGGGCTTCGGCCTATTGAGGCCAGGTGCTCCTTCAGGATATAATATTGACACATACATTTTCCGGGCGATTTTTAGAAAAACAGCAGACCTAGGCATAGAGCTATTTAAGAAGTTATTTTTTCTGACACTGAAACCTGTAGTTGTTTCTTGTTCTTTAATATGTTCTGTTAGCAAGTTTGTGGATCTAAATCTTAAACAACCTCACTAGGAGAATGCATATAAATTAGAGTTTGTTCATATCTTGACAACATATGCCTTTTTGATTCTTGCAGTAGAAACATCTTCGTGAATAGTGATGAACTATGCTCTTGATGCCCCCGATAGTAAAAGTACCCAAAGGCATTTTTTGTCGTATGAGAATAAGACGGTGGTCATAAGAACTACGCTCTAGCATAATCACTTTCTGTGTTTACTAGAAGATAGAAGTATGGTAGATGATATACACAATTTGGCATAGTGCTGGCTAAACTAGAAAATGGCACGCTATAATTGTTCGTCCATAGATAGCTCAAAATATCCTAAGCTGTTAAATTATGCGTGAGATACATATACCATGGATTGTTTGTGGTTATAGTTATGACGTTATTTATAGGATTTGGTTTCTCTGGCGATGAGTATAGGTTGGACTATTTATTTGAGTGTTCTTTGGATAATTGTTCTTTTCATATGTTGGGTTCAGCTACTTTTAGTTACTATTGAAAAATGTGCTTTGTAGATATGCACATTTTTGAAGCTTATTTCACACAATAGAGGGATGTTCTATAACACAATAAATCTTTTGATACCATAAAGAGGGGGCCAACTGGCTGAGCTCGTTCCATGGTCCTCTGGTTTGGGGCAACAACTGCGAATATAACCTGCTAGATGGAAAGTAATGTTATCATCCTAAATAGGCCTACTGGCTTAGCACACTCCACAAGCCTATGATTTTGGGCCGGCCTCTGACAACATCGTGTTCCTATACTCTGTAGTTGTATTCGACATGCTTCATTTGATCTTAGTCTACGCCTTCCCATTGTCCGTGAGCTGGTAATTTTAGAAATGTGTCCCATCAGGTTAGGATATCTTCTTCGTAGATGGTGGATCTGATCCCCAGCCAATGGGAAAGGTTGGCATGTGCTTCCACCTGGACCTGGACATGACAATCACGGTCTCTAAATGCACGTGGTCTCATGTAAGCTAAAATGCTTAGATCCATTCCCATGTGCATACAAATACTCTTAAAATGTTTATGATACTTCCAAGGATGGTAAACTATCTGAGTCGAACTTATCCATCTGTGCAGGGATTTCCCCACAGCTACCAGTTTACAGGCACCATCCAAAGGAAGCTCATGAAGATTGAAGCAAAGTCTTGCCATCCCCTCTTGCCTTTGCGCTTAGGAGGAATCTAAAGGAATCCATTGAAGTGAAGCCCTGACATACATAACTTTCTCTAGGAGAAGCATCTCTAGATGAGCAGCACAATGTATGAGTTTATCTCGATTCCATGCGGCTCTAGCTTTATAGCCCACTGTTCAAGTTCAAGTTCATGTTCATGCAAGTTCAACTTTGTCGCTAATCGAGTTCAAGTTCATGCAAGTTACACCAATTATTTCTCTCATGTGTTGTCATGAGTTAGAGAAACGAGTGTCCTTGCATATCTGATTATTCAGATCTGATGAGTTTATATTATTGTGCATGTTGATTCTGTTTGTTTTGACTCTATGGAGTTGGAATCATTTCTCAAATTATGGTGAAGTTTTTGTGGTTCAACAGTTTGCAATTCTAGGGAAGCATCCCTTATCCAAATATGTTCTTCGCTCACGGCTTCCCATCTTTTTGAATGTGTGATTCGAGGGGCTTTCAGAATCATTCATCAGTAATCGAGTGCAAATTCATGGAAGTCAATCTAACTTTTTCTTTTGTGTTGTCACGAGTTAGAGAAATTTTTGTACGTCCATATCTAATTATTCAGATCCTATAAGTTTATATTATTGTGCACGTTGATTTCATTGATTGCACTCTTTATGGAGTTCGAATCTTTCCTCGACATTATGGTGAAGTTTTTGTGGTTCAACAATTTTCAATTCTAGGGGATCATCCCCAACAGAAGTATGTGCTTCGCTCATGGATTCTCATCTTTTTGGATAGGCGACTCGAGGAGGTTTCAGAATTCTTTATCGGTAATCAAGTTCGAGCTCATGCAAGTTACTCAAATTAATTATTTTGTGTTGGGATGAGTTAGAGAAATTTGCGTCTTGCATATATGATTATTCAGATCTGATGAGTTTATATTATTGTGCATGGTGACTCTTTATGGAGTTGGAATCTTTCCTCGACATTATGGTGAAGACTTTTGTGGTACAACGATCTGCAATTCTAGGGGATCATCCCTAATCCAAGTATGTTCTTCGCTCACGGCTTCCCATCTTTTTGGATGTGCAACTCGAGGGGCTTTCAGAGCCCTTTTTCGGTAATCAAGATCAAGTTCATGAAAGTTACTCTAATTATTTATTTCGTGATGTCATGACTTGGAGAAATTTGTGTCCTTACATGTCTAATTATTCATATCCGCTGAGTTTATATGATTGTGCATGTCAATTTCATTGGTTTGACTCTTTATGGAGTTGAAAATCCTTCCTCAACATTATGGTGAAGATTCTTGTGGTTCAACGGTCTGCAATTCTAGGGCATCATCCCTAACTGAAGTATGTGCTTCGCTCATGGATTCCCATCTTTTTGGATATGCGACTCGAGGGGGTTTCAGAATTCTTTATCGGTAATCGAGTTCGAGCTCATGCAAGTTACTCAAATTATTTATTTCGTGTTGGCATGAGTTAGAGAAATTTGTGTCTTGCAAATATGATTATTCAGATCTGATGAGTTTATATTATTGTGCATGGTGATTTCATTTGTTTGACTCTTTATGAAGTTGGAATCTTTCCTCGACATTATGGTAAAGACTTTTGTGGTACAACGATCTACAATTCTAGGGGATCATCCCTAATCCAAGTATGTTCTTCGCTCACGGATTCCCATATTTTTGGATGTGAAACTCGAGGGGCTTTCAGAACCATCTTTCGGTAATCAAGTTCAAGTTCATGAAAGTTACTCTAATTATTTCTTTCATGATGTCATGAGTTAGAGAAATTTGTGTCCTTACATGTCTAATTATTCATATCCGCTGAGTTTATATAATTGTGCATGTCAATTTCATTGGTTTGACTCTTTATGGAGTTGAAAATCCTTCCTCAATATTATGGTGAAGATTCTTGTCGCTCAACTGTCTGCAATTCTAGGGGATCATCCTTGACCCAACTAGAGTTCAAGAGAATTTAATCTAGAGGTAATTCTTCCAAAAAAAATCCAAGGATGAATTTGGGGCCAATAATCTTGGAGGCTCAAAATTACAACCAGGCAAGCGACCCAATTTAGTCCAAAATAAGGCAACCATTAAAACCGTCTTTGTTTTTGTTTGCACATCTTCCTACGATAGAAACGAAGGACGTGTTCATCTTAATGCAACATTCGATTTTAGAACGAGGTCTTTTCTATTCGTGTTTTTAGTATTCTTCCCCCTCGCTGCCACATCCGTTCACCGGCGGCGCCCGTGAGAAAAAAGCCGCACCGATGGTCGACTCATGTCACTCGTAGTAGAGTCCCTTGGTGAACCATACCATGATGCTGGTTTTCCCAGCGCCCAGGTCTCCCAGAAGCACCTTCCATACTCGGTCAGTCTCACCAAGGAAAGGGAAAACACACCTAATGATCAGCTAGAGAAACTTTATCGAGGCACCTAGGGGAGGGGAACTACCCTCCATCACCCGTGGTGAGAGCCGTCCGCACACAGTAGCAGTGCCAGATATTTTTCGCAGGTTTTCTTACGGGGACTTCGCGTGATTTTCTTTTTTGTTGGCCTATTTTTAGCGGATATTTTGTTTGACTTTTGTGTGCTGGGGCCGGCCTGGCCTGTCGATTGTTACTTACTCCCGCTGTTTCAAATTATTCGAGATTCTAGTTATATCTTAATTCAAAGTTTTTCCGAACCTGCATGGATCGGAATCAGATCCATTGGAAGAGAAATTAAGATGGCTCGCTCGCTCGCGGACGGAGGTCATCAATCGATCCATTCCACATGACCATAACTGCGCCGTCCCCTCCATTCCGTGTACGGCCGTCCTTCACACTTCCACAAACGCCTTACCTCTGGATCCCTATCGAAAAAAGTATCTGGCATCACTAATAAGGAGATGCATCTCACGATCTCGATGATGGAAACATATATAGGAAGCTTCTCCTGGCTAGGTCGTGCGTGGGAAGAACAATAGCTAACGAATTACCTGGATGCGGCGCCGGCGATCATCTCAAGAGGACCTACAGTGCGCTCTCCTCTCCTCGCCAAAGACAAAGTCTAAGTCGGTCGCACGCGCCAGCCATATGCGGTAGCTCCACCCCTCCATGTATTTATAGACGGGAGATCAAAACTTTGTTCTCGTTCAAATTTCAAAAGGCGCCGCCACTTTTTCCATCTCCCGTCTCCCAGTAATATTGTTTCCATCAACAGCCCCTTCAGCCAATTAACCAAGACCGACCGAGCGGTGGGCCATAGATCTGTGTGATTGAGGATTGATTCTCTCACTTATGGTTTCCCTTTCACTATAACTGATAAATTAATGCGGCATGAAAATGGAATTCATGTCCTAAATTAACGCATCGGGCCTGGAGTTAGCGGAAGTCGACGCGCGAAAGAGCTAGATCAACCTGAACAATTCAGATATTTAGATAGGGGGGCAATGTTTAGTTTTCCATCAAAACTCCAATCTCGGCATCATTTTTTCACCCTTGCCGCTGTGTTTTTGTTTCAACTTTGAGACGAGATGAGGGCATTTCGAAGATGATGGATTGCCAGTGATAGAGAGTTCCATGGATCACTGACGTGGCGTCAAACTAAATGGCCGCTAAATGAGGCATGTAACGTCATGTTAAATTATTTTATTGATGCCACGCATGTTTCAGGAACGAGAAATTTCCCCATAGGGCTTCGTTACTCCATGTGCTGTGCACAAACTTAGACTCTTCATATGGGTTGCCAGAAACCATTATGTTCTTTGTCACATCGATGAGTTATTTTACCCCAGTTGGGTAATGGCAAGTAACTTAATTACCAACACAAAAACCAGTGTTATTTTCTCCAGCGTGCAAATCACTTGAGTGGATAGGGAGTAAACATCACCGGCAAGTGCATTCTCCTGATAACATACATAGTAGACAAGGAGAATGAGCTCAGTGGCTTGGGTCACTCAAACAAGGGAAACTTGTACTCATAGAAATTTTCTAAACAATATGCGGCATAGGAGATCCCTTATCGCCGACACCGTTGTTGGTGGTCAAGCTGGCTGCGTGCGTCGGCAGACACGGGGCAGCAGCAGAAACATCGTCTGGTGCCACCATTGTGGTCTCTTACTCCTCAGCTTCTGCTGCCTCCTAAGCTGGCTCCTATACATAACAAAGGTGAAGTTATAAGTTTAAATAACAAGTGTTGAAAATTTTGCCAGGACCTTTGCCGCTTTTGGGACATTCATATTATAGATAAAAAATGAACAGTATGATAGCATTAAAGCACCCAACTCAACTCGGCTCACTAGTCTAACCAAACAGAGAGGCGAGTTAAGAACAAATATTATTACAAACATTGCAAAGGAAAATAGCTACAACACTATCACAACTTTCTAGCCTGGAGCATTACAAAAACGGGTGTCACAATGCCAACTACTACCTCCGTCCCAAAATATAAGACTTTTTAGAAAGCTAAACTAGCTATCTAAAAAGGTTTACATTTCGGAACGAGAGAGGTAGTACTACTGAACAACACAAGGACCAAGAAAGTAATACTATTACACATAGGTCGTGACCAGCGTGGCACTAGCAGAGCCAGGATGCTTTCTGGGTTGTACCTAGTCATGAAAATATTAAATGTTGAAGTTCAAAGACACATACTAAGAGTACGTGTTGACAACATCATCCAGCACCAACAAAAAAACCAATGGAGACAAGGAACATACAATTTAGTTAAGCACTTGAAGCAATTTGCAGGAGCACGGAGATATTTATGTACATATTACAAACTGCTTGAAGTGCAAGAGCATAACAAATAATGTATGTTGAAACTAGCATGTATCAACACAAGGTTGACTTAGTAATAAGTTATGAACATGGATTAATTGACTGTATTTCCCCTATCTTCGTATTTCAGCTAAATCTAGATTCATGTATTTATACATGCATGCAAAAGCACTAGCTAGTTCCAGACAAAATAAAATAGTAGGAAAATAATATGTGTAATAGTAGACAAGTAGGCATCGGTTCCAATCCAAGAAACATGTAGTTCTGTACCAAATAGACATCAATCTGATTCATATTCATGCACAAATGAAAAAAATAATCAGAAACTAAAACCGGAACTCAGTTAGCCCACTCCAAAAGTTACAAATATATATCAGACAAGACAACTTGGACCTCCACCCTAGTCCACTTGGGCAAAGTCCAATACATACATGTAGCTAAAAAATGATAAAACGGGAGAAAATTAAATAGACAAATGCTTTGGATAAATAAAACACCTGGACACTGCTCATTGCTCCAGGCCAAACACAACGGTTCATGCTTCCCAGCCAGAGCAGCATCTACTATATGTACTAGTCCTACTGAGAATCACAGATTAGCATATTGTTATAACAAGTAAAAAAGGCGAACTCCAATTTGCACGGACCAGGTTCAACAGTCTTTGCAGCAGAGCAAAGCAAACAAGGACATCCGGTCACATCAAAAAGGAGAACTAGAACCACCACTAGAAAACTCCGACGACGAGGGAGGGGGCCAATCCCTAACCCCGCCACCACCTCCTCCCCCTCCATCCTTCTCCCTCCTCGTCGCCCCCGGAGGTCCACCGGCCTAAGTGCGCGGCGCCGGTGATGGGGGCGGCGGGGATCTGGCCTCCCGGCCCCAGCGCGGCGGTAGGGAGGAGAACGCCGGCGTTGGACGGGGCCCTCTCGCCATCGACGTCTTCGCGACTCCGGCCGGCGGTGGCTTCGTGGGAGCTTGGATCTAGAGGCGGCGGCCTCTACCGGCGCGGAGCGGGTGGCGGTCTGGTGGAGGAGGTGCCGGCGATGGGATTCCATTGGAAGACATAGATCGGCTCTCTATTCCAATTGCCTGCTCGATCCGTTCTCCGGGAACCGGCCGGCGGTGTGGGGATTGCTGCGTCGGATCTAATAAAGGAGGTGGTCCTTTGGTTTCTTTCGCACGAAGACAAAGATCTGCTTGTTGTCTGCCCTCGTTGATCTGATCTGGAGAGGCGGGTTCTGAAAGGCTCCGTCGGCGAACTCCCATGGGCGTATCATGCCTGGAGATTGCTGGATCGGAAGGTATTCGGTCATGCGCACCTTGTTATTCTGGCCGTTTGGTTTTAGCGGGAGCGTTGCGAAGCTCTGTTGTTTGTTTCCACCAAGTGCCATTCTTTGAGCCATGGTGAAGTCAGATGCGGAGAATGTCAGGAAAGCGGAAATATGAGGGTAGCGATGGTGATTTTTGTTCTTGTGGCGACGGAGAACTGGCTGCGTGATCTGGGACTCGTTGCAGTGGCTGCTGGTGTAGGAAGACAACACAGGGGGAGTTCTCAGTCTTACCTTGTAGGGTGAAAATCCAAGGTCTGGCCTTAACTGGTTGTGCCTGGCAATAACCTTGTTGAAGGCATTATTTTGTGAGCGAGGACTTTCTCTAGGGTGAAAACCTATGATCTTTGATCGGGCAATGACGACGCTTGGGCACTGTTTCCTTCTTGAAGGCTGTTCGGATGGTGTCAGTGTCACTGCTTTGAGGATTAGTTCTCTGTAGCGGGACTTTTTCTTTTTTGTAATTCTTCTTTCTTTTTTCTGGGCTGTGTGCATCTGTAGTGCTGCTAGGGCATGCGTTGTTGCAGAGGCTGGGTGTAATTGGTATCCCTATAATATTAATATATACTATTTTCCAAAAAAAAACTCCGCGAAGCAAAAATTCATGTGCGTGTAACAGAATGCAGCAAACCATCCAGAGTTATACCATATCAGGTGAATAGTACTCTCAGGAACATGCTAAAGCAATAGAACAACGACATCTAGGTTGCATCAAGATATATGAACTAGACTAAAAAACAAACCATGATGCATTATACAAAATAAATGGATCTCACCAACAGAATTTAGATCTCGTAATTAAGAGCAGAACTAATTAGAAGATAATAACACAGGGCAACACTACAAATTGATCTGGAATTGCATACGGGATTTACCTCTCCTCCCCGTTGAAGAACCACCTCGATGAAGACATGCATCAGCTACAAGCAGCAGTGTTGGCTCGTCAGCTAGGCTTGGGCGGGGGAGCTCACCGCCATCTCACAGAAGAGGTAGTCAAAGAGTAGGTAGACCAGCTAGCCCTACAACCACATGGGAGGAACAGGAGGCCAAAGCCTGCCCAGCAGCAGAAGAACCATCAGAGCTAGAACATGCAGGTCACATGGAGAAAACAATTAGTAACAATTGATAGTCAAAGCACGATAAATACTAGTTGGACTATAAAAGCGTCTAGAAATGAACCATTGATAGACTAACTTTAAGGATGACAATATATAAATTAATACAAACATATTACTACAAGTTCTAGTTGGCAAAGGGAGATCATAATTCCCCAAGATCATAAAGTGCATGGATTGAGTAAATATTATATGTTACTCTATGGGAGCTAGATGGTTGCTTTCTTAACCTGTGTCGCAAGATACTAAAAGGAGGTTGCGACCTGAAGTAGTTATTTAACCCAACAAGTGACCTATAATCGTACACAAAGGATAACATTTGATATGAACATCATGTTACTTTTATAGAATATGTATGTACAACAATAAAATGGTAATGGCATCATGGTAATTACCTATCTAGTGTATGGCACTCTATTCTAATGTACATATAATAACTGTACATCCAAAGTATTCAACACAAGTGGCAAGCAGGATTATCAAACTAATCGAGGATACCTAGTTTATAATGTAAAATAAGTAATGTCCTGCAATCTTAAAGATAATTGGCATCTTGTTTAATGTCAACATTATCTCACATTAACCACGATTTGACCCTCTATAGCATCCAAAACTACATGTTTGAAGGGAAATATGCCATATATATAGCTAAATAATAAAGTACTAGGCAGTAGGGATAAAATCCAAATAGCTTCAACACGCGTCGTCCCCCTCGCCAAGCTCCACCCAACACCCTGCCATGGTGAACGCCTCCTGGTTTTTTCATCCATGATGCATAAGGAGCGAGTCAGGAGGACTCGCGTCCTTGCTGTCGACGACCAACCATTTCAAGGGGAAACCTTCACCCTCGCCTTTGTCTTCTAATACGTCCATTTTGCATCACTATTCTATATCATAATTTACTGTTATTCATTGATATATTTCATATTAAGGGATGATACTTATGTTATTTTATCTGTTTTTGCATGGTTGATGACTTTTGGAGCATGGACCGCTGCAGTCAGGATTCTGATGGAAAAGGTGCAGTTTGGAGGCAAAATTCGCGTAGATCAGAAAATCCGGGAAAATGCATGGAAAATCCTATTTTTCCAGAAGACGAAGGAAGCCATAAGGGGAGGCTGAGATGGGCCACAGGGGCCCCACACCACCCCCTGGCGCGGGCCAGCCTAGGCCGCGCCACCAGGTGGTGTGGCCGCCCTGGTCCACCCCTGGCTCTTCCCTCAGGCGTATATTATCCTCCTGAAACCCTAAGACTCGGGGAGCGACCACAGAAAGATTCCGCCGCAGACAGAATTCTGCCGGGGAATTCCTTCCCAGAGAGGGGAGATCGTCGCCATCAACACCACCATCAAGCTGGACTTCATCGGGATCATCATCACCATCATCACCACCAGCACCATCATCACCATCTCCATATCGCTGTAACAATTGGGTTGAATCTTGCATAGTTCTTAGGGGAAACTTTCCCGGTGTTGATTACTCTTTGTAGTTGATGCTATTGAGTGAACCATTGAATTATCGTTTATGTTCAGATTATTACACATCATTATTCCATCTCTGATCATGATCCATATGATGTCTTATGAGTAGTTCGGTTTGTTCTTAAGGACATGGGAGAAGTCATGTTGTTAGTAGTGGAATTATGTTGAGAAAGATTCAATGGTTTGATATTTAAGTTGTAGTGTACTTCTTCTAGTGGTGTCATGTGAATGTCGACTACATGACACTTCACCTATATGGGCTTAGGGGAATGCATTGTGTATTTGGCTACTAATCGTAGGGGTTGCCGGAGTGACAGAAATATGAACCCCGGTTAGGAAACCATTGCACAAGGGACGTCAGGATCTTAGAGTTTAAAGTTGTGGTTAGGTTTCTACCTTAATTACTTTCTTGTACTTGCGGATGCTTGCAAGGGGTATAATCACAAGTATGTATTAGTCCTAGGGAGGTCGGTACATTAGCACAAGTTCACCCACACAACACTTAGCAAACTAAATAAGTTTAATCAACTATATAAAGCGAAAGCACTTGACGATATTCCCATGTGTCCTCGAGAACGTTTGGTCATCTTAAGTAATACAACCGGCTTGTCCTTTGCTGAATAAAGTATTGGGCCACTTGCTGCATTTATTCTTATTGTCTTTTATTTACTCGTACTTTATTGACTTGCATTATCAAAAACCCCTAAAAATCCGTTTGCTAAGTATTTGCAGAGAATTCCTGATCCATACCACTAGCCAGCACCTTCTGCTCCTCGTTGGGTTCGACACTCTTATCAAAAATACTGCTATACACCCCCAATACTTGTGGGTCATGAAGACTATTTTCTGGCGCCGTTGCCGGGGAGTGAAGCGCTATTGGAGAGTGGAACTGGTAAAGGAAACTTCTACTGTGAGTATTGTTTACTTCTGTTAGTTGCTTTATTTCCAATATGGATAATTCGCTGAGTTTCTTATTTTGTAATGCTATTACCACTGCTAAGGTAGTAGATGAACCACCACCTGCTGAGAATGATACTTTTAAAATACCTACAAGAATTATTGATCGTGTTATGGATAACTACTATGTTGGGGATGGAACTGTCCATCCCGGTGATCATTTGCTCTTTATACATGAATTATGCGGGTTGTTCAAGTGTGTAGGTATTACTACAGATCAAGTTAAGAAGAAGTTATTCTCATTATCACTGAAAGGAAGAGCTGAGGAATGGTATAAGCTGCTGAAGAATGGTCAAGCTCTTGAATGGGAGGAAATAGTGCCTCTCTTTTATTCAAAGTTTTATCCTCCTAGTGAGATTCATAAAGATCGGAATCAAATATACAACTTTTGGCCTCTTGATGGAGAGAGTACAGCTCAAGCTTGGGGGAGATTGAAGTTACAATATTAGTATCAGTAACTTTTATGCAAGGCTTTCTCTTTATGATAAGGATTTATTGGATGCTTCTTGTGCTGGATCATTCACTCGCATGGAAGAAGAAGCTAAATGGGATCTTCTGGACCGTATTCAAGATAATGCTGAAGCATGGGAGAATGACAAAGGAAGAAAGTCAGGTATAAATTATGATTATGAATGCATTGAATCTTTTATGGGAACTGATGACTTTCAAAATATTAGTAATGCTTATGGTCTTGATTTACAAGTTATTACAAATTGTTTTAAGGATTTTGCCTCTTATATTGAAATCCCGAAAAAGGGATGGAACAAGTACCATCCACCTTATAAAGATGTTGTTGACTGTGTTCCTGTTGGGAGTACTTAGTTTTGCAGTATTGATCACATCTTACCTGAACCTTATATCGATAAAATACCCTTCCTGGATAAGGTAAAAGATCATCCTATGATAACTAGTGTAATCACTAAAAGTGCAAAGAGAACTGTAAAACCTGATGAACAAATAAACATTGAACCTGTTGTAGCAATTGTGAAAGACCTTTTCACTAAAAGTGTAGAAGATGGACACATAGTCTTTTGTGAGGATGCTTCTAATATTGTCTCACATCCTAATAAAGCTAAAAAGGCTAGTGTCCCTGTGCTTTATGTTAGAATTGGTGATCATTGCTATTATGGTTTATGTGATATTGGTGCAAGTTCAAGTGATATTCCTTATGAGCTTTACAAAGAAATTATGCATGAAATCAGTCCCTGCGAATTGGAAGAGATTGATGTGGTTATTCACCTTGCTAATAGAGAGGCCATCTCTCCAATTGGTATTGTGCGGGATGTAGAAGTTCTTTGTGGTAAGATTAAATATCCTGCTGATTTTCTAGTACTTGGTTCAGCTGCTAGTAAAACTTATCCCATCATTTTTGGTAGACCTTTCCTGAGTACTTGTGGAGCTATTGTAGATTGCAAAAGGGAGAAAATCTTGACTAAGTTTGATGGGGAATCTTATGAGTTTAATTATTCGAAATTTACTAAAGAACCTTGTGAAAATGAAACCCATAATGAGGATTTTAGAGTTGAACAACTTGCTTCTATCTCTCTTGCTCCTAACAATGCTTTGCAGCAATTTATGGAGGATCATGAAAGTAAAATCTTCATGGAAGAAAGAAATGAGATTGATGAGATTCTCCGTCGACAACCTAAGATGCTTAAGCACAACTTTCCTGTAGAAGACTTGGGTACCATGTTGCCACCTAAAAAGGATCCAGTCTTTGATCTAAAACCTCTCCCTGACAATCTTAAATATGCTTACATTGATGATAATAAGATATATCCTGTTATTATTAGCTCTAAACTTTCAGGGAAGGAAGAAGAAAGGTTATTGGAGGTTCTAAAGAAACACCGAGGGGCTATGTGCTATACTCTGGATGATTTAAAAGGGATTTCTCCTACTATATGTCAGCATGCTATCAATATAGAACCAGATGCAAAGCTAGTGGTCGAGCATCAACGGTGTTTAAATCCTAATATGAAGGAAGTGGTAAGAAATGAGGTATTGAAACTCCTTGATGCTGGTATTATCTACCCTATTGCTGATAGTGAATGGGTTAGTCCTGTTCATTGTGTCCCTAAAAAGGGGGGAATTATCGTCGTCCCTAATGATAATGATGAGCTTATTCCCCAAAGAATAGTAGTAGGCTATAGAATGTGCATTGATTTCAGGAAATTTAACAAAGTTACTAAGAAAGATCATTACCCACTTCCTTTTATCGATCAAATGTTAGAAAGGTTGTCTAAAAAGACCCATTTTTGTTTTCTTGATGGATATTCTGGTTTCTCTCAAATTGTTGTTAAACAACAAGATCAAGAAAAAACTAATTTTACATGCCCTTATGGAACCTATGCTTATAGACGTATGCCTTTTGGTTTATGTAATGCTCCTGCTACTTTTCAAAGAAGCATGTCTACTATCTTTCATGGTTTTTTTGAGGAAATTGTGGAAGTGTTCATGGATGACTTCTCCGTCTATGGAACTCCTTTTGATAATTGTCTGCACAACCTTGATAAAGTTTTGCAGAGGTGTGAAGAAACTAATCTTGTTCTTAATTGGGAGAAATGCCACTTCATGGTTAATGAAGGGATTGTCCTTGGGCATAAGGTTTCCGAAAGAGGCATAGAAGTGGATAGAGCTAAAGTTGAGGCAATTGAGAAAATGCCCTGCCCAAGAGACATCAAAGGTATTCGTAGTATCCTTGGCCATGCTGGTTTCTATAGAAGGTTTATTAAAGATTTCTCTAAGATATCAAAACCCCTCACTAATCTTCTTCAAAAAGATGTACCCTTTGTTTTTGATGATGATTTTAAGGAAGCTTTTGAAACTCTTAAGAAGGCTTTAACTACAACTCCTATCGTTCAACCACCTGATTGGAGTTTACCCTTTGAAATAATGTGTGATGCTAGTGATTTTGCTGTAGGTGCTGTCCTTGGGCAACGAATTGATAAAAAGTTAAACGTTATTCATTATGCTAGTAAGACTCTTGACGCTGCTCAATGGAATTATGCTACTACTGAAAAAGAATTCCTAGCTGTCATTTTTGCTTGTGATAAGTTTAGACTTTATATTGTAGACTCAAAAGATACCATTCATACTGATCATGCTGCTATTAAGTACCGTATGACGAAGAAGGATGCTAAGCCTAGGCTTATTAGATGGGTGCTGCTTTTACAAGAGTTTGATCTACATATTGTAGATAGGAAAGGTGCTGAAAATCCTATTGTTGATAATTTATCTCGGTTGGAAAATATCTCTTTTCATCCTATGCCTGTTAATTATAGTTTCCCGAATGAACAGTTGGCCGCAATAGGTATAAGCTCACGAGGGAGCCCTTGGTATGCTGATTATGCTAACTTTATTGTCTCCAAGTATTTGCCCCCAACTTTCACAGCTCAGCAAATAAGGAAGTTCTTTTACGATTTGAGGCATTATTTTTGGGATGACCCACATTTATATAAAGAAGGAGTGGATGGTATTATGCGAAGATGTGTTCTAGAATACGAACAAAAGGAGATATTGCGGAAATGTCATGGTAGTGCCTATGGAGGACATCATGCGGGAGATAGAACTGCGCAAAAGGTGCTACAATCAGGTTTCTACTGGCCTACCCTTTTTAAAGATGTAAGGAAATTTGTTTTATCTTGTGATGAGTGTCAGCGTGTTGGTAATATTTCTAGACGCAATGAAATGCCTATGAACTACTCTCTAGTTATCAAACCCTTTGATTGCTGGGGATTTGACTTTATGGGTCATTTTCCTCCCTCGAAACGTTATTCTCATATTCTTGTTGTCGTTGATTATGTTACTAAGTGGGTAGAAGCCATACCTACGAAGATTCCTGACAGGGAGACCTCTCTAAAAATGCTTAAGGATGTTATATTTCCTAGGTTTGGAGTGCCTAGGTATCTCATGACTGATGGAGGTTCTCATTTCATTCATGGTGGTTTTAAAAAGACCCTTGATAAATATGATGTTAATCATAGGATCGCTTCAGCTTATCACCCCCAAACTAGTGGGCAAGTAGAGTTATAAAATAGAGAAATTAAATCCATCTTGCAAAAGACTATTAATAGATCTAGAAAAAACTGGGATAAAAAGTTGAATGATGCTTTATGGGCTTATAGGACTGCCTATAAAAACCCTATGGGGATGTCTCCTTATAAAATGGTTTATGGTAAAGCCTGTCACCTACCTTTAGAATTAGAACACAAAGCTTATTGAGTAGTTTAAGAACTTAATAGAGATTGTAAGCTTGCTGGTGAAAAAAGATTATTTGACTTAAGTTCTTTGGATGAATGGAGGAGTGAAGCATATGAGAATGCTAGACTCTTTAAGTAAAAAGTTAAAAGATGGCATGACAAGCGAATACTTAAGAGAGAATTCCATGTTGGTGAGAAAGTTGTATTGTATAGGTCTCGTCTTAGATTTTTTGCAGGAAAACTACTGTCGTCGGATTGATGACAAGTACGCCATGAGGGGGTCCTCGAGGCGTGCGGAAGAGAGGGGGTGAGATGTACGGTATTCCGAGACGGTGAGCACACAAGTTTATCCAGGTTCGAATCTGCCGGCTTTGGACGGATCCTACTCCTGCTAGCAATCCAGTAATACGGCAGAGCCGGAATATGGGTTACAAGGGTTTCGCCTATGCAAGTTGAGATTGTAGACTATTGAGGTTATGCCCTAAAGGCTCTCCCTAGGACGGCTTATATAGATATTCGGCCTAGGGTTTACAGGAGAGATCTATCTGGCTACTACTAAGAGTCCGTTACAGAGTACATCTTGAACTATAAGTAACATCATGGCCTAAGTCGGTAAGTCTTCTGGGCCTTCTCGTAGCCGGATAGGACTCCGTCTTCTCTCTCTGACTGGGCCGCCCGTGAAGCAATTCTCTAACCCGAAGTGGGCCACCCTGGTCAGTGAGGAACTGTGAGGATACTGGAAAGTATATCCCCAACAACAGCCCCCGGAGGCCTCCAAGATCCAAAGTCGGATTTATCATTGTCTAGCTTGATCTTTGTCTTGCAGAATCTTGAAGGGTTCCTGAAACTTCACAACAAAAGATACGACCCGGGTCTTAAAAAATAAGTCGGACCTTTCAGTTTGTTACTCGGATTTTCCAGCTCATTTTCAAACTAAGCCGGAACTTAGTCTCTAACGCCACCTGACACAAGCATGGTCAAGTCACGTCATCTGACAGCGTTCCGTCAGCACGGCTGTTGGTGGGTCCGCGGTTCGCGGAACCGAGGCGTCGTTTCAATGCGTGCATGGATATCGAGGCGACGCAATCATCGTGAGGGTCCTTCCCAGTTCTTTCCATGACGTGTGGCGGTTGCACTGTAGCATTTGCACGAATCTTGGTGTAGGTAGGTGGATATAAGGGGTTTAGATTTCCTCTTCTCCTTTCCACCAGTCCTTTGCCGTCTCCTTTCTTCCCAATCCTCCTGCACGCACAGAGCCTCCTCGTCCTTTCCCCACAGAAAACTCCCAGCACCACCCCTTTAAGGTCACTTTCTCACCAGAGAAAAATGGCTTCTTCATCTTCTTCCTCTGGTTTGGCAGTAGCGGTGGCGGAGGCGAAAGCGGAAGCTGCAGCGGAGAAGGAAAGCTACAGGGGAATCTGGATCCCCTGCGCCCTCGACGAGGCAGGCCTCAAGAATGTGGAGAAGGAGGGGCTGCTCGTCGCCGGCGACTGGCGGAGCGGCTCCGGCGAAACCGTCCCCAACCCACACGAGGGCGAGCGAGTTCACTTCGGTACTCATCTAGACCAAGGTTTGTCCTTTCCTCCCTTAGAGTTCTTCTCCGAGGTGATAGATCACTATGGAATGCAACTCCACAATCTTCCTCCCAATTCTCTTCTAGAAATGAGCGCATATGTTGTGCTTTGCGAGGGCTTTCTCGGCATTAGGCCGAGTTTGCTTCTCTTCTGGTACTATTTCCATGTTTGGAGAAATTCCATCACCGCCGGTGTTCCTTACATCACCGACACTATTAGTTTTTCTCTTAGACGAGACTGGGCATCAAAATTTCTGCCAGTGACTCGGTCAAGCAATGGCTAGCCACTTTTTTCTACCATAGGGATATTCCGGCTCCCGGCAAAGCTACTGCTTTGCCATTCTTTGTCGACAGAGCCGCCACGGCCCAACCTTCCTGGGACGAGGCTGCTCCAGCTCTCACAGATGATCTGATCCTCGCTAAGAGGCGGATCGAATATCTGATCAAGCACAATGGTCTGAAGGGATCCGACTTGGTCCAGTGCTGGGTCTCACGCCGGATCCAGACACTTCAGTACCACGGGGATAGACTGATGCATTCCGTCACGTCTTCCCTGACCGACTCCCTCCGCATCAGCCCCAAGGCCTACACCACTCAAGGCTACATAAGCCAAATCAAGTGGCTGATCAAGGAGCGGATCGAGAGGCAGATTCCAGAGGTTTCTCTGGACATGCACACAGCGGAAAACCCCGTGGTGCCGGTAAGATTTTATCATTACACCTTTCATGTGTTTCTATTTTCGAGTTACATTGCAATGTTGATACGTTTTCTTGTTTTCAGCTTGCTGACATCCCCGAGTCGGAAATTGCTCCGCTCGAAGGATACCCTCCGAAGTTCTCTTAGGAGGTGGAAGTGTTTCCACTGCCGGAGCTTGCGCTCAAGAAGCGCAAAGCTCCAACAGTAGCGGTTGGCAGAAAGGAGGTGCCTGTCGTGAAGAGGTATCCTTTCCATCACAACTTTTCCGTCTTTGTGCTTTACTTAAGCTTCTTTCCGAGATGTAACGTTTCCGACTTTGTTACCTTCTCAGAGCAAAATAGATCATCAAGGGAAAGGGGAAAGGGATTTCTTCGAAGCCCTTATGCCAGATGAAACTTACCATAGCTTCGCCTGCCGTAGCTCCTCCGACTCCGGCCCCTCAACCTTCTGCAACTCTGGTTATCTCATCGGATGCTGCAGAAGATCCGGCTCCTCAAATGGAGCCTGCGATCCTTGGGTCGCAAACTGACGCCACTGTGGGTGCGTCAGGTCAAGATAAGGGTGAACCCTCTTCGGGTAATGATCCCTCGGCTGAAGTCTTCGCCGAAAACCTCCTCAACAATCCGGGTCTTGCCAAGTTTGGCCTGACCCGGAAATCCGCAGAGGAGATCCAGCGGCTAGCCAAGCAAGTCCTGGACAAAAGCCATTTATCCCCCGAGGAGGAAGCGCAAGAAGCAGAGGACGTCAAGTTCTCTGACCTTCTCACTCAA
The DNA here is from genome assembly GCA_916181665.1 of Avena sativa. NCBI lineage: Eukaryota > Viridiplantae > Streptophyta > Magnoliopsida > Poales > Poaceae > Avena > Avena sativa. The sequence goes on from OV702291.1 coordinate 31,698,906, forward strand.
GTCCGCCTTCGCGACGAGAGGATTAGGACTAGCGAGCTTCCAACAGCCCCAGTGATCCCTCTTACTCTTGCCGAAAAAGTGGCCGCTGAAGTGAACGTGGGTTTAGATAAACTCACCCGCGAGCAATATGCAAGTCGGAATTCCAACTCTTGTTTGTACATTATGTTATATCATATCCTCTAGCCCCCAAGCATGAAGTAGGATATAAAATCCGAGTTTATGCTTTCATTAGGATGCAAAGAACGAACTAGTGTAGCCCCCAAGGCTCGTGCTGATATTTAGTAAAAATATTAGCCCGAGTCTTAAGTAGCTTTCTGACTTTGGGTATTCTGACTTACAGAAAGTATGTTCCTATAACCAGGAATTATTGTCCAATGTCTGTAATAAGCGGAGAGAGATCAAAGCTCTCCGTCTTAAAAATGCTAAGCTCAAAGTAGCCAAGGATGAAGCTGAAGGTAAATATTTCGAGATTCAAACCTTGTATTTTGCTTTTTCTATGTCGAATTTTTCTGAACTGTTGTTCTTTTTGTCTTACAGCGTTGGTGAAACAATCCATCGCTATGATTGAAGAGGCCGAGAACCTCAAAACCCTGGTGGTGGAAAACAAGGGACTTCGCCAAGAGCTGGATAAGCTCAAGGCGGATCATGAAACGAGCATAGCTCAAGTCCTGGAATCCTCCTACATGGCCACTGAAGAGCGCGATCGCAAGATTGCCGCTCAAGATAAAGTAATCTCGGACCTCAAGAATGAGCTTGGCAGAGAGAAGGATATATCCCAGGCGCTCCGGGCTGAACTCCAGAGTCTCCGGGAGGAGAAGACCAAGATTCACGACGTCATTCTTGGTACGTTCCACCTTTCTGACTTATCTTTTCTTCGACTGTTATCAATGTCAGATTTTTCTTGACTTGTTTTGTGTATAGGTCCTCTAAAGTTGTCGGACTCTTCCTCGTCCGAGCCCCGCACTCACCGGCTTACCCAAGTCGGTGATCTTCTTCATGACTACCGCCAGTCCCTTGAGGACATTGGCGAGTCTCTCAGGATTCCGAACATGCCAAGCATGTCGGATTTTGAGGTGCGGGACAGGGCCAAGGAGATGTCGCAGCTTGTTCGGGACTGGAATATGTCCTACGCACGGACTACCGCGAAGAACGCCCTCTCCATGGTCATGAGCCATCATGGAAACATAGAAATATGGCAAGTGACTAAAGGGTACTGCAAGGTAGACGAAGACCGCCAGGAGCAGGACCTTCAAGCCATCATGCACTCCTGCGCCAGATATGGGTGCCACATAGCTGATCTGACCAGCTACGAGATCCCCTTCTTCACCCGCGTGGATACTCCGCCTCCTCCTGCAGAAGAAGCCGAAGAAGTTTCCGACGATGAACGCACCAACTCGGATGCAGATATCTCGGAACGATATCAAGGTGGAGTGACCAGCGAGCCAGTAGATCCTTCATCTCCTCCTGCATCATCGACCACAAACTTATGTATTATTCTGTGAAAGAACATGATGCGTTTGTAAATATTAAGTACTATGACTTTTTGTTAGTGCTAAGTTTTTTATCTATTCAGCACTTTTGTCCTTAGACTTTTTTTTTGTGTGCCTGAAATGTTTTCACAAGCACTTATATTTTTCGTCTCGACTTATCGTTTATCTGGCTTTCCACCTCGTCCCTTTCGTGAGCCGGCTAAACCTTCAGCCGGAAACTTTGCCGAGCAACGGAGCTCAATTGCTAAACCAGTTTAAACTCGGAAACAAAGCCGGCTTCCAGTACCAACAATTCACTACTCGGAAAATGCCCGCATCTGGCAATCAGATAAATAACCAAAGTAAAGACTAGAAATTTTTAGAGTTATACCCGAAGGTAGCAGTTTTTAGAATCGGAAATCTAGACCAGAACGAACATGAGCATAAAGTACTTTCCAGCATTCTAGGATTTTCGACTATGACATGATCATTCGGAAATAAGATGGTCTAAGAACTTCTCAGAAAAACTTGAGGCAACCAAAGCTTTTATTTCTCACAGAACATGTACATATGTATGATTACAAAGAAAGATGAACTAAGAATAAAAGGGACGTAGCTGAGCAATATTCCATGGTCTGTCTAACTCATCCGAATTTGTACTGCCTCCAGCTCTCTTTCTCTTCTTAGTTGCAGGTCTTTCTTTGACTGGCCTCATGTCAGTTAAGTAGTACGATCAATTGTGCAATCCTCGACTAACTAAAAAAGGCCCTTCCCATACTGGGGAAAGTTTGTGCTTTCTTTGTTGCACAAGCCGGAGAACCAAATCACCTTTATTGAAAGATCTATTTCGGACTCTCTGGCTATGATACTTGCATAACTTCTGCTGATAGGCTGTAGATCTCATTTCAGCAACGATGCGAACTTCTTCGACTAAGTCGAGATCATTTTGTCGAGAAATCTCGGCATCCTCTTCGATATATGCGGGAACTCTAGGAGAAGTATGAATCAAATCACTAGGAAGAACTGCTTCTGCGCCATAGACCAAGAAGAAAGGTGTGTATCCTGCTGACCTTTTCGGAGTTGTTCGTAAACTCCAAATTATAGAAGGTAGTTCTTCTTCCCAAGCCCCCACAACACGTCGTAGTGGTGCTTCGAGTCTTGGTTTCAAGCCTTGTAGAATTAAACCATTTGCTCTTTCGACTTGTCCGTTAGCTTGTGGATGTGCGACTGACGCAATGTCAAGCCGGATATTTTGCTCATCACAGAATTCAGCCAGTTCTCCCATAGAAAAGTTACTCCCGTTGTCCGTGATAATGCTATGTGGATAACCATACCGGATTATAACATCCTCGACAAATCTTTTGGCTGTTGCTCCATCACAACTAGTGACATGTTTAGCCTCGATCCATTTGGTGAATTTATCCACCATCACTAAGAGGTGGGTAAATCCACTTGGAGCTCGTTTAAAGGGTCCTACCATATCAAGCCCCCAGACCGCAAAAGGCCATGTTATAGGTATTGTTCGCAGCTGATCAGCCAGAACATGAGCTTGCTTGGCGTACTTTTGGCAGCCTTTGCATGTCTTGACTAACCGTTCGGCATCCACCTGAGCTGTAAGCCAGAAAAAACCATGTCGAAAAGCTTTTGCCACTAAAGATTTGGCTGCAGTGTGGTGACCACACTAGCCTTCGTGGATTTCCCTTAAGATTTCCACTCCTTCTTCCGGAGATACACAGCGCTGAAAAACCCCAAAAACACTCCGTTTATGGAGCTCACCCCTAACAATAGTATAGGCTTTTGCTCGTCGGATAATCTGCCGGCTCAGCACCTCGTCTTCGAGTAATTTGCCATCTACCAAATAATCAAGGTAGGGTTGAGTCCAGCTGGGAGTTACAGCCAGAACTGTTATTAAAGGTGAGTTGGATTTGGTCGGATATTCCTCATCTACTCCCTTTATTGAGGGAACTTTGAGGTGCTCTAAAAATGTGCCATCCGGGACCTCTTTCCGCGCAGAGCCTATTCGAGATAGTGCATCTACTTCCTCATTTTCTGCTCGAGGGATGTGCTGAACTTCAAACCCTTCGAACGATTTAGATAGATCATCCACGACGGCTTTGTATGCTGCCATGTGCTTATTTGCATTACAAATATCCGAGACTTGCTGAGCAACAAGATCCGAATCTCCGTAACACATCAAACATTGGATGCCAATATCCTTGGCAATCCGGATTCCATGTAGTAGTGCTTCATACTCGGCAATATTGTTTATCGCTGTGAAGTGGATCTGCAACACGTATAATAGTTTATATCCTTGGGGTGATTTGAGCACCACGCCAGCCCCCGAGCCCCCTCGAGCCTTAGACGCATCGAAAAAGAGGGTCCAGTATTCTGACTCAGGGAGGACCATGCTCTCCTTCGTCTCTATCCAATCAGCGACAAAGTCGGCAAGGATCTGGGATTTGATTGTTGTCCGAGGTTTATATTCAATATCGAAAGCTGAGAGCTCTATGCCCCATTTGGTGACACGTCTTGTGGCGTCGCTGTTGTTGATTATGTCTCTCATGGGAGCTTTGCTCACCACGGTAATTGGATGCTCCTAAAAATAGTGTCTTAACTTATGAGATGCTAGGAAAACACCGTAAGCCAACTTTTGATAGTGCGGATATCGCTGTTTTGATTCTATCAAGACCTCGCTGACAAAATAAGTCGGACGCTGCACCAAGTGTTCCTGATTTTCCTCTGGTCTCTCCACCACCATGATGATACTAACGACCTTATTTGTCGCAGCAATATAAAGCAACATTGGTTCCTGAGGTTCCGGCGCTGCGAGGATAGGAGCAGATGAGAGTACTTTCTTCAGGTCTTGAAGTGCAGCTTCAGCTTCGTCAGTCCAGACAAAATCCTTGGTTTTCTTCAGGAGTTTGTATAATGGTGCGGCTCTTTCACCAAGCCGGCTTACAAATCGACTGACCGCAGCAATGCAACCAGTTAGTCTTTGTACGTCCTTCAGGCGAGTTGGCCTGGAAATATTAAGTATAGCCTTGATTTTGTCGCGGTTCACCTCTATGCCTCTTTGAGACACGATGAAGCCTAACAATTTTCCGACTGGTATTCCAAAGAAACATTTCTTCGGGTGTTGGGGAGGTAACCCCGGATAGGGTAAGGACGGGGAAAGACGAAAGGATTATTCCCCGTCCAGTTTCCGAGTTATATCCTGAGCTGGCCGAGTCTTGTAAAGGTCGGCCGAGATAGGAAAAGGCAGAACCTCAATAGTAATGGCAAGGCATTACCCGATCGAGATATGGTGTATGTCAGCCGCGTTGGCCCGAATAATCTTAATGCAGGTGAGGGACAGGCCGAGTTACGCGAGGAAGGGCTGAATAATACAAAGCTTGTAGGAGAAGGAGAAGCCCAAAGTCAAACCCTAGTCACGGAATCTGAGCAGAGCCAAGAGGTAAAGACAAATGTGCAGAACGACAGAGGGGCAAAAGGAGGTCACGGAGGTGACAGTTCTGGAGCCCGAGGCACGCAGAAGGGGCCCTCTGGGATCTTACCGCAGTGAGAAGGGCGACAGGGAAAGAGGAGCGCCGAACTACTATATTGGGACAAGCATATTCCTCGAATATGCTTGCCACGTCAGCCCTAGAAGAACCCAGGGCTCTCCTTTATAAGGGTAGGCTTGGAACCTAAGGAAGGGATCGACTCATTCTTGGGACCGTTAGGCTGGTAAAGTTCTCTCTCTCCTTGTATACAGCTCAAGGAGCACTTGTAGCCCAAGGAAGGAGAAATAAAGATCTTTGTGTTAGCTTTCTGTGTGTAGAATCAACTACATCTTCCCTCCCCAGATCCCACTAGCATCCATTGGCCCCAAACTTTAGCCTACCCATGGCATCTGCCGTGTCACCACCACGACAGTTGGCGCCCACCGTGGGGCCAGCAGCGGTGCTAGCTGGAGTTGCGATCCGGACGGGAAACTTCATCAACACGGGAAAGCGCGTTGTATCTGGTTTGGTCAGGAGATTTGGTCTCCGCGACTACGTCAGCGACAATGCGGGCAGCTTCAGGGGAAAAACTCCCCCACGCAACGGTGTCTTCATCAGCTTGGGCGGGCACAAGGTTTACGTCGGCGTCGACATCTCCGGCGTTTATCCTCACCAAGTTGTTGTTGCAGGAGATCCACCTCTTAACGCTGCAAGCCGTCTGCCCGGAGCGCATCCTGCAGGTAGCGTCGAGGTGATGGTCGCGGCCGGGGTGCAAACTGGAGTAGCAGCTGCCGGGTCAAGCAGAGAACCCGCCACCGGTGTACAGGGCGCGCACAGGCAGACAGCACCAATGCCCACCGAGGTAATCCCGCCAGCAACCAACCCGACCAAGGTCCAGGACACCACCCCAAAGGCACCAAGAATAAGAGGGCCACCTCTGGAAAGGCCAGAGAATATTCTTCAGGCGACCATAGAAAACTTGACTACGCCTGTAGCGCCAATACTTGATCCGGCAAATGCTCAGGCAGGGTTAGAGGAAACCAGGCAAAAGGTGCTGGTAGAGGCCAAAAATGTGTCGGCCTTGCGGGAGTCCTTAAACAGGACCCTGTGAGAATATGCCAAAGCTAATAAGCTTGACGTCGCGCCCGAACGGGTGGACGAACTAAGATTGAGAGGGAAAAACCTCATGGATGACATCAACAAAGAGCATGATGCTCATAAAGCAGAATCAGAGGATTTGGGCTTGCCGAGGTACAGTACCCCGGCAAAAAACCTAAGAGCGGCAAATGCCGCAGCATTAGAGTTAGAGGGGTTGACCGGCGAGGCCCGGCAGAAATAGCAAGAAAGAGTGAACGAGCTGGTGCGCATCGCGAACCAGCAAAACGAGGAAATGCTCAGAGCAAACTCGGCGAGGCCGGGGGCCTCGCGAATGGTTCATTCGGCAGGAGCAGCACCTGCCTTGTCCGTGGCAGCAGCATCTTCACCCGGAAATAATGCTCGAAGAGACAAAGCAGTAACCTCGGGAAAGTGGAACAAGCAGATTGTCCCATATGATCCGGCAATGACCGGAAAGGCAAATGAGAACAGAGGCAATGCAAGCCGAGGTAACAGTGGGGAGAGGAACCACGGCCGTGTGGAGAAAGATGGCGGAAGCCGAGGCAACGGAGATCTCGGCAGAAGAGAACCCGCGAGAGGTAATCATGAGAACAATACCCCGGTCGAAGTAAGGAGAGAACTACCACTCAACCCGCAACCGAGGCATGAACCCCGGCAGGAAAGAGAAACGAGGCCAGCTCGCCACAATCAAATTAATGAGAGATACAATGATGGTTATTCCGAAATGGAATATGCGATCCATGGCGGAAACAACCATTATGGAATACAAGACAGAGTTCTGTACAGAGATTTGCCGTCAAATGATGCAAGAGTGAAGCTAGACCGGCTATACAGGTCCGAATTATTGGAAGAACAGGGTCCACCAGGGCCGACATGCTTTGGACCACGTATCATGGGCGAGCCACCTGTGCCGAACTTTCAGCTAGCAAGGGGCACGAAAACATATAATGGGAGTACCAAACCAAAAGACTGGTTGATTGATTATGCCACTGCTGTAAAAATAGCGGGTGGGAACTTACGATGGGCAGTACGGTATGTACCACAAATGCTGGAAGGACCAGCTAGGGTGTGGCTGAATAATCTACCAGCCGGCAGTATCAACTGTTGGCTGGATTTTGAGGAAATGTTTGTCAGCAACTTTACTAGCACATACAAGAGGCCAAACAGGCCACAACAGTTAGCCATGTGCAAGCAGAGGCCGAATGAAACAGATAGAGAGTTTTTAACTCGGTGGTGCAACCTGAGAAACTCATGTGAAGGAGTCATAGAATCGCAAGCAATAGCTTGGTTCGCGCAAGGATGCCGTTATGGCAGCGTATTGTGGCAGCGTCTACAAAGAGATATGCCAACCACACTGGCAGAAACTATCAGAATGGCGGACTCCTACGCATTAGGAGATCCGACGCAACCAGAATTAATGTTGGCAGATCACCGCGAGCAACATGACCATTATGCAAGAGATTTGGCCGGGTCATCCAGGCGCGGTGATTTCAGAGGAAGAAGAAGAGAGGAAAGGCCGGATTATAGATATAATTCGGCCCAAGTGGTGGCAGTAGCGCAAAATCAGCCGAGTCACGGAGCAACTCAACGGCAAAAGAATGGTCCTCAGCAGTGGACACCAAGGAATGAAGGAAAAAGGCAGTGGACCCCCGAACAAAAGAAACAGTGGCAGGAGAGGCCAAAGTACACGTTCGAATCCATGTTAGATCAGCCATGCAAATTTCACACGTCAAACCCATCCAGGCCAGCCAACCATACGACCCGCCAATGTGCATGGATGAAAAATGCGATGGGGAACCCCGCAGGAGTTCAGGCACCCCATCAAGTACATCAGCAGCATCAACCACAGTTGACTGGAGCAAATGCACAGCAACTGATGCTACCGCCCCCTCCCCCGAGGTACGATAACTCGGACCGGAGAGACGCGGTGCATCAAGTGATGAACCAAGTCCAGGATGGAAGAACAAATCCGGTGAATACCGGACGCAATGATTACAGAGAACATCATCAGTCCTATTGCGTGTTCACAACGGAACAGCAAGACAAGCAAAGTGTGCAGCGCCGGCATATGGAAGTAAATGCAGTAATGCCGGCAGTACCAAGATATGTGCCTTGGTCGGATCAGGAGATAACTTGGAGCATAAAAGATCATCCCAAGATAATGCCGAATCCCGGATCATATGCACTCGTGCTGGATCCGACGTTTGTTGGACCGAGCATTAATGTCAAATTCTCGAAGGTACTCATAGACAATGGAAGTAGTATCAATATCATGTACAAAGATACCATGCATAAACTCGGAATATCGCAGAACATGTTGCAATCCACGAGGACCACTTTCCATGGGATAGTGCCCGGGCTTTCATGTGAACCCATTGGTAAGGTCCGAGTGGATGTGTTATTCGGCACAAGAGATAACTGCAGAGCAGAAAACTTAGAGTTTGAGGTGGTGGATCTGGAGAGTTGTTATCATGCTTTACTCGGGCGGCCAGTGTTGGCCAAATTCATGGGTAGTTGTCATATAAGTTATCTGAAAATGAAGCTACCCGGACCACAAGGAGTGATAACAGTTGCCGGGATTACAAGAAGTCAATGGAGTGTGCTTCAGCCGGGTCAAATTTGGCCGATCATTGGTTATAGCAAGAGAAAAAATAAGGATTCAGGAGGTAGCAGCCCTCGCTCAGTCGGCACAGCTGAACATGCCGGCACTAGCCAACCCGCACGGCAGTGTCTCTTTTCAACCGACCAAAGAAACGAAGAAGTCTCAGATAGATGAGCAGTTCCCGGAGCGTACTGTTACTATTGGTGCAGGCCTGGACGCTAAATAGGAAAGCGAGCTCACCAACTTCCTCCGTGAGAATCGGGACATATTTGCATGGTCAACTCAGGATCTGCAAGGTGTTCCGCGGGAGTTGGCTGAGCACTCTTTGAATGTAAGGCCAGGAGCAAGGCCGGTGAAGCAACCTCTCTGCCGCTTCGCCGAAGACAGGAGAAAGATACTAGGGGATGAAATAGCTCGGCTCCTCGCAGCCGGGTTCATCATGGAGGTGCTTTATCCGGATTAGTTGTCGAATCCGGTGCTAGTAGAAAAGAAGAAAGATGATCCCAATGTAGCCATTGTATGGCGAATGTGCATCGATTACACGAACCTGAACAAGGCGTGTCCAAAAGATCCTTTTCCATTACCTAGAATAGACCAAGTCATTGATTCGACCGCTGGTTGTGAGTTATTGTCATTTGTAGACGCGTATTCTGGTTTCCACCAGATACCATTAAATCCGGCCGATCAAATAAAGACTGCATTTATTACCCCGTACGGGGCTTATTGCTATCGCACAATGCCATTCGGCCTGCGAAACGCAGGGGCAACATATCAGAGATGCATGCAAAAATGTCTACACGATCAGATAGGAAAAAATGTGCAAGTATATGTAGATGATGTGGTCATCAAAACCAAGGAAAGAAAAACCTTACTGGAAGATATACGGCAAACTTTCGTGAACTTGAGAAGGTTCCGAATGAAACTTAATCCGGAAAAGTGCACGTTTGGCGTGCCGGCAGGAAAATTACTCGGTTTTCTTGTATCTAGCCGAGGTATAGAGGCCAACCCAACAAAGATAAAAGCAGTAGAAAGAATGGAATTGCCGAGATGCTTAAATGATGTACAAAAATTCACAGGTTGTCTAGCCTCGCTCAGCCGGTTTGTATGTCGGCTGGGAGAAAAGGCACTACCACTATATCAGCTGATGAAGAAATCAGATAAATTCATTTGGACCCCGCAAGCGGACAGCGCATTTCATGAGTTGAAAAAAATGTTAGTCACAGCACCCGTTTTGGCTTCTCCATTATCAAAAGAGCCTATGTTACTCTATATAGCGGCTACCAACAGAGTAGTGAGTGCTGTAGTCGTAGTAGAACGACTTGAAGATGATAAGTCCGTACAAAGGCCGGTATATTATTTAAGCGAGGTATTATCCGCTTCAAAGCAGAACTACCCACATTATCAGAAGATGGCGTACGGAGTATATATGTCGGCAAAAAAGCTTAAACATTACTTCGAAGAGCATCCCATCAGAGTGATCTGTGAAGCGCCCATAGCCGACATATTGAGCAACAAAGATGCAAGTGGCCGAATAGCAAAATGGGCAATCGAGTTGTCACCATACTCTCCATAATTTGATAGGAGAGATGCAATCAAATCTCAAGCAGTCGCCGACTTCTTCGTAGATTGGACCGAAGTGCAATATGAGCCACCATTACCAGATCCGAATTATTGGACAATGCATTTCGATGGCTCCAAACTAAGAAATGGTTTGGGAGCAGGAATAGTGTTAACCTCGCCTAAAAGAGATCAGCTAAAATATGTGCTACAAATACATTTTGCCGCATCCAACAACGTAGCCGAATATGAAGCACTAGTCCATGGATTGAAAGTAGCAAAGGAGATTGGCATACGCCGAATCTTATGCTATGGGGACTCGGATCTAGTAGTACAGCAAGTCTCAGGCAATTGGGATGCGTTAGACGCTAATATGGCTCTATACAGATTTCATGTGCAAAAGATCAGTGGGTACTTTGAAGGATGTGAATTCCACCACGTACCTCGGGCAGAAAATGATGCCGCAGACATATTGTCAAAACTCGGATCAACCCGGCAGTCAATTCCCCCGGGCATTGCCCTGGAACACCTCAGAAAACCATCAATAATCCATCTTTATTCCGTCACCAGAATCGGCTGCATCAATAATCCCGTCACCAGAATCCGAATCTATCTTTATTTCGGCGAATTCAGCAGAAGATATTGCGCCGATGGAAGTAGACCACCAATATGACTCGGAACCCCCCAAGAGGAGGACAGCAGAAGTAAGCACAATTATGGAGAAGGCCGAGGTAGATATGTCGGTAGAAAATATGGAAATAGACAGTGAGACCACACCAGAAAAAATCACACCGCTATGGGCGCAACCCATATTCTTTTACCTTAAAAACGCGATGTTACCGAGCAATGAAGTATTAGCAAGACAAACTGTAAGGAGAGCGAAAGCCTATACGATCATAAACAATGAGCTATATAAAAGAAGTGTCACAAGCGTATTGCAGAAATGTGTGAGTTCGGCAGAAGGCCAGGAGATCCTCCTAGATATACATCAAGGAGAGTGTGGACACCATGCCTCATCTCGTGCCTTGGTAGCCAAAGCATTCAGGCATGAATTTTATTGGCCGACGGCGTTGAAAGAAGCCAAAGAGTTGGTTGAAAAATGCAATGGTTGTCAGAGATATGCAACCAGGATACATATGCCATCGGCCGAGTTAAAAACAATACCCATCACTTGGCCATTTTCTGTGTGGGGCTTAGATATGGTGGGACCATTTAAGCCGGCCCAAGGGGGAATGACCCACATGTTGGTTATGGTGGACAAGTTCACAAAATGGATTGAAGTGAAACCAATAAAAAAATGCGATGGGCCCACAGTAGTGAAATTTCTCAAAGATATTATTTTAAGATATGGGTATCCGCACAGTATTATTACGGATAATGGCACAAATTTTGCAGAAGGAGCCTTTGCCAGATTTTGCAGAGAGAAACACATAAGACTAGATGTTGCCTCTGTGGCTCACCCAGCATCTAATGGGCAAGTGGAAAGGTCTAATGGACTAGTATTGTCAGGAATAAAACCATGACTTGTTGAACCACTGCAAAGGTCGGTAGGATGTTGGATTGAGGAACTCCCAGCCGTATTATGGAGCCTCAGGACTACTCCGAATAGATCAACAGGATATACACCATTCTTCTGGTATACGGGGCAGAGGCCGTGCTTCCAGCCAACATAATACATGACTCGCCAAGAGTTACTCAGTATACAACCTCAGAGGGAAACGAAATAGCTCGGCAAGATACTGTAGACCTGCTAGAAGAAGCCAGAGAACTGGCACTATCACGATCAGCTATTTATCAGTAGAACTTGCGACGATATCACAGCAAGAAGGTGAATCCAAGGGTATTCAAAGAAGGAGATTTAGTCCTCAGACTGGTGCAACGCACGGCCGGCATGCACAAGCTGTCACCTCCATGGGAGGGATCATTCATCGTGAGCAAAGCATTACACAACGATGCCTATTATCTAATCGGCGCTCAATCCCCCGGAAGGAACAAGGCAGACAAAGCTGGCAAAGAAACGAAGCGGCCATGGAATGTAGCCTTGCTTCGTCCATTTTACTCATAGCATAGTATTTCAAGGTCAAGGACCAATGATGTATTAAACCTCGGCATCCAGAGTAGTGACTCGGGGACTGCAATATGTTATTTCAATTTCAGGTTATGTATTAAACCTCGGCATCCAGAGCAGTGACTCGGGGACTGCAATATGTTATTTCAATTTCAGGTTATGTATTAAAACCTCGGCACCCAGAGCAGTGACTCGGGGAACGCAATATGTTATTTCGATTTCAGGTTATGTATTAAAACCTCGGCATCCAGAGCAGCGACTCAGGGACTGCCATATGTTATTTCAATTTCATCTTATGAATCAAACCTCGGCGTCCAGAACAGTAACTCGGGGACTGCCATAGGTCATTTCAATTTCATGTTGTGTACTAAACCTCGGCATCCAAAGCAGTAACTCGACTGTCATATGATATTACAATTTCTGTGCACTAAACCTCGGCACCTTGAGTAGCGACTCGCCAACCGCCTTATGTTATTTCCGCAGTTCGGTTTATACGCTAGACTTCGCCGCTATAGGCACTAACTCGGGGACTGCTATATTTTGTTCCGAAGTCCTGGTTAGCCTTTGATACAAAGAAAGTATCGAACTTCGACTTTGAAAGCAACAACAGTCCAAACTAATATGATATACGAAGCTCACACCTGGATTAAGTGGGTAAACCACGAATACAAAGATAAGGATACGTCCCCAAATTAAGAAATCGCTGCCCGACACAGCAAAAAATTCGGACAAACAAGACCACTTAGACAAAGTGATAACAATTACAAACATGTGTCTCAACAGCACACGGCAAAAGAAATTCATTCCATACAGAGGACAGATGAATGTTTCACCTACATCGTACGCCCGGCATACCAGGGATAGGAAATGACTTAAACGTTTTTAGCTGGAGAGGCGGCAACTTGGTCAGGGGCTGGGGACTCCGAGGTAGGAGGAACTTCGGCCGATGTTACCTCGCCCTCCACAGACCTAGGTGCAACCTCGGCCAAAGCCTGAGGCTGCTGAGGAGCATCAATTTGTGCAGTGGAATGCCCCGTACCCTTGGAGGAGGATCGAGCGTCGCCGTTGTCATCCGAGCTCGAACTGGAGTCACCAGAAGTGGCCAAGTCATCTTCATCTCCCCCTTGCTCAGCTGAATCGTCATCTGATGCATCCTCGACTACGACCTCCTTGTCCGGGTTTGGAAGGAAACTCGGCCCTTCATTCCAGGTGTGCATGTCGGCATACTCGACGAGTTGAAAAGCGCGAGCTTGCCGAAGAGCAACAAAGGTGGGGTCCTCAACCCAACGTGAACCTGTGCGCAAATTCCTCAGGATATCAAGAGAAATGTCTTCGTACCATGACATGATAACGGTGAGGGCCATATCAGCGCCAGCTCGCCCAGCTGATTCCCTCCACAGACTTAGTTGTTTTTCAGAGGCCATTAATCTTTGCACCAGCAATTCGACCTCGCTGATATTAGGAGTCCTAGAGGTATTCGGCCAGAGAACATGGTAGGCTCGGATAGCTGCCTGCACCAAGTCCCTGCCCATAATTTTCATCGGACCAATAGCAGCGCCGACAGCGACAAGGAAATCTTCCATCGAGTACTCCGAATCAACAGGGACACCTCGGCGCTTACGAGCTGCAAGAACCGCTTTCAAGCTCATAGGCTTAGGTTCTGGGAAATGACCTACGCAAAACACGAATGCGTCAGGAGATAAGAAACTTACAATGAATATAATTCGGCTGATAAGAAACTTACAATGAATATAACTCAACATTTTATGGAGGTCTTTTGCCCAGATGATCTTGCTCTTCTCAAACGAAGCAATTTCCTCGCTCATTCCCTGAGTTTTCAGTTCGGCAGCCTCGAGGAGTTCTTTATTCTTCTGCAGCTCCAAAGCCAGCCGATTCTTCTCCTCGGAGAATTCCTGATCGACCTTTTCTAGTTCAGATTTCTAAGAGAGCTTAAGGGTCTCCACCTCGGCCCGCAGGCGAGCTATTTCATCATCTTATTCTTTTAGCTGAGCCGAATGAGTACCGCTTTGTTCTAAAAAATGCAGCATCACGTCAGGCATAGGCGTGCAATCTTGGTGAGATGCTGTGAAGGTTTGCAACTCGGCTTTGCCACAGCCAAACAAAATAAAAAAGTTTAGCGCGTATTCTAAAGGGCGAAAAGGTGTAGGGTAAGAGGGAAACTAACCTTCCAAGCTCTTGACTTTCTTCTCAAGACGAATGTTGAGATTATTGATATGACCTGTTTACCAAAAAAGTGAGCCGACACCTCGCGGACAAAAGTAAGTCGAAAATGATGAAAAGGAACTAGCAACTTACCAGCCTTTTTTACCACAGGAAGGACTTTCTCGTGTTTCTCTTCCAGTTTGCGGTGCGAAAAAAGCAAACTTTGAAATTCGGCAGTCCGCCTGTCGTGTGCAACCTGAACAATGGAGCAAAACGATGAATAAATGTCCGAAGCTAAAACAGATCCGAGTTAAGCGAAAACTCAACTCGGATCTAGGTGGCTGGATATTCAAAGCCAAAACAGATCCGAGTTAAGCGAAAACTTAACCCGGATCTAGGTGGCTGGATATTCAAAGCTAAAACAGATCCGAGTTAAGAGAAAACTCAACCCGGATCTAGGTGGCTGGATATTCAAAGCTAAAACAGATCCGAGTTAAGCGAAAACTCAACTCGGATCTAGGTGGCTGGATATTCGAAGCCAAAACAGATCCGAGTTAAGCGAAAACTTAACCCAGATCTAGGTGGCTGGATATTCGAAGCCAAAACAGATCCGAGTTAAGCGAAAACTTAACCCAGATCTAGGTGGCTGGATATTCAAAGCCAAAACAGATCCGAGTTAAGCGAAAACTTAACCCAGATCTAGGTGGCTGGATATTCAAAGCCAAAAGTAGATCCGAGTTAAGCGAAAACTTAACCCAGATCTAGGTGGCTGGATATTCAAAGCCAAAACAGATCCGAGTTAAGCGAAAACTTAACCCAGATCTAGGTGGCTGGATATTCAAAGCCAAAAGTAGATTCGAGTTAGGCGAAAGCTTAACCCGGACCTATGTGGCTAGACATTCAAAGAACAGCTAGATAAAATTTAAGCAAAGTTTAAGATAGATCTACTCGGATATAGGCTCGAACCCTAAATTAAGTCGAGTTAATTATAGCACTATAAAAACTTCCAAGCGAATAACAAGTTACTCGTTTGCAAGTTTCGGGGACTAATGTATATATAATAGCATATGGAGAATCAGTCTAAACCCCGAGAACCAGCAATTACCTCGTTCATCTTGTTGCTATCCAGAATGATCTTGGCAGCGATCCAAACGGCTGCTGATGTTGGAAACTTGAAACGGCTGACTGTTTGGATTGCCCTCAAGCTGATCAGGAGCATTCCAGTTATGAGCATATTCCACCAGCGAGCCAAGGCTGTTCCCACTAGCCGTCCGGGTTAAGACTTTACCTCGGACATGTTGTGCAACCACTGCGGCCGCAGGGCTTGTATGAAGAGCAAGCTGGGTGCTGGCAGCCAAGGTAACGGAGGCTTTGGTAGACGCAGTTCCTTTGCGCAGCACGTCGGCAATACTCAGCTGAGAAGAACCGGCAAGACCTTTTTGGGAAGTGGAAGCCTTGGTGGCAACAGTTTTTCTTACTGTAGAGGAGGCACCAGCAGAAGCCGATACCTCGGCAATGGGAACAGTGCCTTTAGGAGCAGGAGGGATCACAGGCGCAGAGGACGCCGGGGTATTAACGACCACGGCTGCGGCTGGGGTTACTGTAGGAGCTACCGAGGTAGAAAGAGGCTCGGTGGATATGCTCGGATTCAATGGAGGGGCAACGGGTTCGGTAGAAATCTCGGAGACACGAGTATCAGGCGCATCGTGACGAGGGGATGACAGATGCGGAGCTGGAGGAGACGCTGCATGAGCAGGACTGGGAATCCTAGTATCTTCAACGGGCGGAGGAGACGGCTGCCGAATCGGGCGGCTAGTCATGCTAGGACCGCCAGGCTTAACGGAAAGCGGAGCGCTGCGAAAATAAAAAAGAAAAAGGGTGTCAGGATGAAAAACAGAAAGAGGGAAACAAGAAATACGAGCAAAATGAGCTTACCCGGCGACCCCAGGCATAGTCTTGCGCCTGGGAGGATTCGGGGCAGACTTCTTCATTCGTTTCTTGGGGGCCGCCTCTGAGGCACTAGCAGGAGCCCCGCGTTTCCCCGAGGTAACTGGGGGCCGGGATGCAATAGGTTCGGCGTCGTGAACCTGACCGGCCGGATTAGCTGGGAAAGTAGAAGCCGAAAATGCATAAGAAATAGGCATTGCGGCAACTACCTCAAGAACTTGGATCTCGTCCGAATCACCTTCCTCCTCATGGACCGAAGACTTGCCACGAGCGCAGGCCGGAGCGGGATCCGACTTAGGGACGAATTCTTCGGAGTCCGGCTCCCTGACGTCCGGGGTATTCCGGTCCGCAGTCCACGGAAGCGACAAAACCTCGGCATCCTCGTCCTTTTGCTCTGCGAACCTCTGTGAGGCGAAAAATAAGGAAGGTTAGCGAAAACAGCTATGAAAACAATAGAAAATCAAAGCATTAATGGTTTAACTTACTGCGGGAGGAGGATGATCATGGGTAAACGGTTTCAATCCCCAAGTCCAATCTTCAGGCATCTCCGTCTTAAATATAGCTCGGACACGCTTGAAGACGAGGTAGTTGTCCAGCTCGACGGTCGAGACTCGGTTGGGATCAAGTGGACCACTCATGAAGGTAGCCATCAAGTCCTCGCCGCATAACCCGGCCCGGATCAGCTCCTTGAGACGAGTCTCGAAAAGCTCGGCCAAGACGTGACTCCTCCTCGGATTGTAAGTCCAATTCACTTTGGAAGGCGGACCGATGGAAAAGGCAGGGAGCCGAATCTTGTCTTCCGTCCCTCTGTTCTTGACATAAAAGAAGGATTTGTGCCACTTCTTGCACGACTTTAACCCGGTGACACGAGGAAATACGGACTTCCTCCGAGGTGTAATGGACGCCGCCCCGCACTGAGTAAGCAGTTTCTCGGAAGGGTGCAGAGACTTGTCAGGGACTACATTAGAACGAATCTGGAAGAACTTCGACCAGACGTGCACGGACGGCCATAGGCCGAAGTATCCCTCCGAGGCGGAGATGAATGCAGAAAGAGAAGCGATGGCATTCGCAGGAAGATGATGTGGCTGAAGGCCGAAGTAGTCGAGAAACTCTCTTGCAAAATCGCTAAGAGGGAGACCAAAGCCGCGCGAGAAATGTGACATAAAAACTACATATTCACCCTCCCTAACATCCGGAGATAACTCGTTGCCGGGTAAACGACAAGAGACCTCGGCGGGAATCCTCCGGGTTCGAATGAGCCACTCGATCTCCCGCCGAGTAACTGAGGAGCCCTGCCACGAGCCTCGCTCGGGCCCAGAGCCAGCATCATCATCCTCTACCAGGGCACCGCTAAAGGAACTAGACATGGTTTCGCCGGAAAGATCGCCGGAGGAAGAACTCGCGGCGGAGGAAAACTTAGAGCTACGAGGCCCCGTCGCAATTCTACGCAAAAACGGCGGCGGAACGACGACAGAACCGCGGCGCAAGAACAAAGAGGAAACGAAGGGATCTAGAGGAAAGCCTAGGCGGCAAGGCCGAAAAGAACTCACCGGCGACGACGCCGGAGCAAGTGAGCGGCGACGAGGCAGACGGAGCCGCGCGGCGGAGTCCTCCTCGTCGCAGAACCAGTTGAGCGCGTGGCGGCGGAACCACGAACGAGCACAGAAGCGCGAGGAAGAAGAAGGGTGCGGGCGAACGAGAAGGGGAAAGTGAAACTCCCAGGCGCCGCGCCCCTCTTTATAACCGAGCCACCTGCGAGGTAGTGGGATCGTGGGTGTGGCGGTTCGTCGTGTAGATCGTGTGTTCCGCGCGACCACGCGTCACTGAGCGGAGCCGCACCAAGGACCACACGATTGACTAAGGAGCTCACGATCCCCAACGAGAACGGCGCACGAGGCGTCGCAGCAACGGCGTGACAGGCGCGGCAGTAACTGTAGCTTGTCAGTAAACACTGTATAGGAACAAAAACTAGAGAAACAATGATGAGGATGACACGTAAGACGAGGTATGCACTGGTAAATACGATGTTACCGCGAACGAACAGAAGATAACTTGGGAACAATGCATAATAAGTATCATAAAACTGATACGACCCGGCCGAGATGATCGGCGGGACCATATCAGCTTCGGGGACTAATGTTGGGGAGGTAATCCCGGATAGGGTAAGGACGGGGAAAGACGAAAGGATTATTCCCCGTCCAGTTTCCGAGTTATATCCTGAGTTGGCCGAGTCTTGTAAAGGTCGGCCGAGATAGGAAAAGGCAGAACCTCAATAGTAATGGCAAGGCATTACCCGGCCGAGATATGGTGTATGTCGGCCGCGTTGGCCCGAATAATCTTAATGCAGGTGAGGGACAGGCCGAGTTACGCGAGGAAGGGCTGAATAATACGAAGCTTGTAGGAGAAGGAGAAGCCCAAAGTCAAACCCTAGTCGCGGAATCCGAGCAGAGCCAAGAGGTAAAGACAAATGTGCAGAACGACAGAGGGGCAGAAGGAGGTCACGGAGGTGACAGTTCTGGAGCCCGAGGCACGCAGAAGGGGCCCTCTGGGATCTTACCGCAGTGAGAAGGGCGACAGGGAAAGAGGAGCGCCGAACTACTATATTGGGACAAGCATATTCCTCGAATATGCTTGCCACGTCAGCCCTAGAAGAACCCAGGGCTCTCCTTTATAAGGGGAGGCTTGGACCCTAAGGAAGGGATCGACTGATTCTTGGGACCGTTAGGCTGGTAAAGTTCTCTCTCTCTCCTTGTATACAGCTCAAGGAGCACTTGTAGCCCAAGGAAGGAGAAATAAAGATCATTGTGTTAGCTTTCTGTGTGTAGAATCAACTACATCTTCCCTCCCCAGATCCCACTAGCATCCATTGGCCCCAAACTTTAGCCTACCCATGGCATCTGCCGTGTCACCACCACGACATCGGGTTAAGCATGATGTTGTATTTTCGTAGATTGGCGAACGTTTCCTCCAAGTCGGAAATGAGTGTTTCCTTCTTTTTGGACATCACCATGATATCATCTACATATGCATGTACATTGCGTCCGAGTTGGTCGTGGAGGCAACGCTGCATCGTGCGCTGGTACGTAGCTCCTGCGTTCTTCAACCCAAAGGGCATCGTAACAAAACAGAAGGTTCCGAAGGGGGTTATGAATGAAGTTTTGACTTTGTCAGATTCCTTCATCCGGATTTGGTGATAACCGGAATATGCGTCGAGAAAACAGAGGAGTTCCGAGCCTGCCGTAGAATCGATAACTTGATCAATTCTAGGCAAAGCGAATGGATCTTTTGGACAAGCCTTGTTCAAGGCAGTATAATGAACACACATCCTTAAATCAGTGGTGTCCTTTTTAGGGACCATTACAGGATTGGCCGACCACTCAGTGTGGATGACCTCTTCTATGAATCCGGATAACTCGAGCCGTGCTAGTTCCTTAGCTATTGCCTTATGCTTTTCGTCGCCAAACCGTCGTAAGGACTGTTTGACGGGTTTAGCGTTCGGGTTTACATTTAGAGAGTGCTCCGCAAGTTCCCTAGGTACTCCGGTCATGTCAGATGGCTGCCATGCGAAGATATCTTGATTTGCTTGGAGGAACTTGACGAGCGCGCTTTCCTATGCGCTATCTAGGCCTACGCCTATCTGGGTCACCTTGGAGGGGTCATCTTCCTTCAACGGCACTTTCTTCGTCTCTTCTGATGCCTTGAACTCCGGATTTGGCTTGGTAACCTCCTTCTTCGTTGCGGGCATCTCGGACGGATATATGCTCTTCTTGATCTCCTGGTACTCCTGGGCGTGCAGCATGGCTTCAGCAAAGGCGGCATTTCCATCCTCGCACTCTCGCGCTTTCTTCGGGTCTCCCCTGATGGTGATCACGCCGTTGGGACCTGGAATTTTCATCATATTGTAAATGTAACACGGACGAGCCATGAAAGCCCAGTAAGCCGGACGTCCGAATATAGCGTGGTATGCGCTCTTGAACGGGACCACTTCGAAGGAAAGTGCCTCCGTCTGATAATTCTTTGGAGTTCCAAAGGTAACATCCAAAGTGATCTCTCCCAGGGAATTAGCTTGTCTTCCTGGGACAACTCCGTGAAAAATAACAGAGCTATGGTTCAGCTGGGTCTCCGAGATCTTCATCCGGCGTAGCGTTTCGACATAGAGAATATTGATGCTGCTACCACCGTCCATGAGGGTCTTGGAGAAACCATAACCGTCAATAAGTGGGTTGACGATTAAGGCGTATTTTCCTCGCCTGTGTAGCTTAAGCGGATGATCATCGCGGTCAAACGTGATTGCCACTTCCGACCAGTCCAAATACTGGGGGACAGCCGGAACTGTTGCGTTGAGCTCGTGTAGAACTGCTTTCTTGACCTTTGCTGGTTGAGATCCGAGGAAGGTGACATAAGTGTCCTTCTTGGTGGGAAAAGTCTTCTTCCCTTCGGACTTGGGATTTGAAGCATCATCTTCCTCCATGTCGGAATCCTCCTTGGTCTCTTTATCTTTTTCGGGATTTTTCTTTCCCTTCTTCCGCTTAGCTTTGTAGCCCGCGGTGTCATCTCTTTTGATGTCGTCGTTGAAGCGACATTCAGCGTTGGTGTGGGATGAGCCCCTACTGGCGTCTAGGTGATGCACACATGGGTTATTGGCAATGTCGGCCCAAGAGTAGGTTTTGTCTGGTTGTTGTTCTCCTCTACCTTGGACCCTTGATGTCCCACGGCCATGCCCACGGCCTCCGCCACGTCATCCTCGTCCTCCAGACCCGGAAATAGTAGTGACTACTGCTGTTTCCGTGTTGGGTTTTTCTTCCGAGGTGTTTTTACGCTTATGAGCTTGTTGCTTTGGTTGTTTTGCCGACTGAGGCACAACTAGGGCATTGAGTAGTCCTTCTGCATCGTCGTCAGCATCTGCATACTTGCTCGCTGTTTTTATCATCTCTCCCAAATCGGTAACCTTGTCACACTTCAAGCGATGGCGTAGTAAACCAATAGGGAGACCTATGATGAAAGCTTCAATAGCAGTTTGATCATTTAATCCTTCGCAGGAGTTCTTGGTGTCGATCCATCGTCCGAGGTAATCCTGGCAAGTTTCTCCGGCTTTCTGGGTGCAACGTTGTAGGTCTCCAACCGTACAGGGCCTCCAATATGTGCCTTCAAAATTCCGAAAGAACGCGCTTTGTAAATCATACCTGTTATGGATGGTGTTTGCCGGAAGTTCATTGAGCCATGATCGTGCCGTTTTCTGCAACATAAGTGGGAGATATCGGGTTGCGACCAGGCTGTTTCCACCTTTGGCGATGCAGCAAGCTTGGAAGAAATCCTGTAACCAGGTGTCTGGCCGAGCAATGCTGTCGTAGGCTTGGATATGTCTTGAGATAGCAAATCCTTCCGGGAATTTTGTAGCTCTGATGCGTGGACCGAAGCACTTTGGGCCCACGTACACGTCATCGTTTTCATAGCGTCGAGCCTCTATGTTGGAGTTGATCCTGTGTCTTGCGTCATTCGGGGATAGAGATCGTCCCGAATGCCGGCTATGGCTGCGGTGCCATGGAGCCGGACTTCGGCTTCTGCCACCACCTCCTTGCCCTCCATGGGAGCCGTTGTGATGATTGTGTGGTGGAGAAGGTGGAGCAGCTGGATAGTTTTCGGCTGATCGCCGACCTCTGTCCGGAACGTCATTATTTCGATTCCGGGGAGGGTCTTGACTACGACGAGCCCCCTGCCGGCTTGTACCTGCATGGTTTTCGTCGTTTCTTCGTCCGTTGTTCCCACCATAGTGAGGCTCAGCTGGACGGTTCTCATGTCTAGGAGGTGGCATTCTCTGACGATCCTCCTCCTGACGTTTCTCTTTGTCTTCTCCCCTTCGATCCTTAGATTCTCGTCGGGGAGGATTCTCGGATTCAAGGCAGCGATGGCGTCTCTCTCGGCCGCTGGTGCAACATTGCTCCAGCCGCGTGTAGTTTTGCGATGCTGTCCTGACGATCCGGTTCTCGAATAATTGTCTTCCCGTTGTTCGGGGCGATAATGCTGCTCCGGAACATAATGGGGTCTTACATCAGTGCGACATTGGTCAACATCTGAGACCAGTTTCTGACTTCCGTACAGGGCGACCTTTGGCTGCTCCAGTCCCTTGTTGAGTAGCTTGATACCCAAACGGATCTCCTCTGGTCCTGGATTAGCCGATAGAATTTCTCGGGCTGCCACGATATTTTGTACTGGTGTTGGGTGATGGGTTCGTAGCATGGAAAACAAAAAATTTCTACCGCAAGAACGAACAAAACCCAGATCTAATCTAGATAAAAGCCAAGATCTAATCTACTAGACATGAGCAACGAGATAGATCGGTACTAACCCTCGTAGAACCGGAAGCGTTAACGAGATTAGATCTCATGGATGATGTAGTCGATCACTTGCCGATCTCAAGATCGTGTGGACGATCCTTCCGGCGCCGCGTTCCGGCAGCGCTTCCGCAGACGGTCACACGTACGGAGTCGAAGCAGACCTTCCTCTCCCTGTTCCAGCGAGCAGCGGAGGTAGTAGATCTTCTCCACGGAATCCCAGCAGCACGACGGCGTGGTGGTGGTGGTGGAGATGAGAAATCTGCAGGGCTTCGCCTATGCCTGTGCAGAAGAAACGTGGAGGAGAGAGGCGGCTGTGATTGGGAGTTATGAGACCAGGTGCAAGAGGGGGCGCCCCTCCCTTCTATTTAAGGGAGGGAGGCGTGCCTGGGGAGGGGGAGTCCTAGTAGGACTCCCCTCCACCTTGGGCCGGCGGGTTGGGGGGAGGAATCCTCCTCCCCCACGAATCCGTGTCTTACCCCACTTGGTTTCTTTGATCCCTTTCTTGGTTTTCAAGCAAACTCCAAGAAATCCTCTAGAACCTTCCAGAACATTTCAAAACCTTCTAGAATCTCCATACAAACACTCCGGAACATTTCCTAACTTAGAAAATGATTCCCAATATATGAATCTTATTCTCCGGACCATTCCGGATCTCCTCGTGATGTCCCGGATCCATTCCGAGACTCCGAACAACATTCGGTCTCCAACGCAAATTCCATATCTACTTCAAACAACTTCGAACCTTAAGTGTGTCACCCTACGGTTCGTGAATATGCAGACATGATGAAGACACCTCTCCCATCAATAACCATCAGCGGGATCTGGAGATCCATAACGGCTCCCACATACTCAACGATTACTTCGTGATCAATTGAACCAATTAACATACGAAACCAATTCCCTTTGTCTCACGATATTCTACTTATCCGAAGTTTGATCGTCGGTATCTTCATACCTAGTTCTTCCTCGTTACTGATAAGTACTCTTTACTCGTTCCATGTTATGTCATCCCTTGTGACCTAGTCACACACTTGCAAGCTGTCTAGATGACATTCCACCGAGAGGGCCCAGAGTATATCTATCCGTCATATGGATGGACAAATCCCAATCTTGGTCTATGCGCTTCAATACATACTTTCAAAATACCCAATGACACCTTTATAACCACCCAGTTACGAAACGGCGTTTGATGTCATCAAAGTACCCATCCTGTGATGGTGATTAACATAACCTCATGGTCGAAGGATTAGGTTACTATGTATTTCAAAGCTTACAGCAATACGAACTTAATGACTTGATCTTATGCTACGCTTACTATGGGTGTGTGTCCATCATATCATTCTCCTAATGATATAACCTTGTTATCAATCACATCTAATGTCTATGATCAGGAAACCATGATCATCAATCAATCAACAAGCTAGTTTAACAAGAGGCTTACTAGGGATCTTTTATGTTTACAAAACACACAAGTATTAGTGTTTCCTAATAATACAATTATAGCATGGGATGTAAACATTCATCATAAACACAAAGATATAATAATAACCACTTTTATTATTGCCTCTTGGCATATCTCCAACAGTCTCCCACTTGCACTAGAGTCAATAATCTAGATTACATGGTAATATACCGAACACCCATGGCGTTCTGGTGTTGGTCATGCTTTGCTCTAGGGAGAGGTTTAGTCAACGGATCTGCTACATTCAGATTAGTGTGTACTTTGCAAATCTTTATGTCACCATCTTGGACATACTCGCGAATAGCATGAAAATGTAGCTTGATGTGCTTCAGCTTGCTATGTGACATTGGCTCTTGTGCATTAGCTATGGCACCTGTGTTGTCACAGTAGATGGCCATCGGGTCTAACGCACTAGGAACCACGCCAAGTTCAGCAATGCACTCCTTCATCCATATGCCTTCTTGTGCAGCCTCCGAAGCAGCTATGTATTCCGATTCAGTTGAAGATTTCGCCACAACGCTCTGCTTGGCACTCCTCCAGCTTATTGCAGCACCATTCAAAATAAATACGTATCCAGACTGTGACTTCGAGTCATCTGGATCGGTGTTCCAACTAGCATCAGTGTAACCATTTACAACAAGCTGTTCATCACCTTCATAAGAAAGAACCATATCCTTAGTCCTATTCAGGTACTTTAGGATATTCTTGACCGCTGTCCAGTGTTCCATTCCAGGATCACTTTGATATCTACTAGTCAAACTAACAGCATGTGCTATATCCGGTCTTGTACACAGCATGGCATACATGATAGAACCTATGGCCGAGGCATAGGGAATTTTATTCATATTTTCTCTATCTTCTGCCGTAGCCGGACTTTGAGTTTTACTCAAGGTCTTACCTGACAACATGGGCACGAACCCTTTCTTGCTCTCTTCCATTCTAAACTTCTTTAGAACTTTGTCTAAGTATGTACTTTGTGAAAGCGCTATTAGGTGTCTTGATCTATCTCTATAAATCTTGATGCCTAGAATATATGCCGCTTCGCCAAGATCCTTCATCGAAAAACTATTATTCAAATAGGTTTTGACGCTATTAGGAAGTTCTATATCATTCCCAATCAACAATATGTCATCTACATATAGTACTAGGAATACTACAGAGCTCCCACTCACTTTCTTGTAAATACAAGCTTCTCCATAAGTTTGTATAAATCCAAAGTTTTTGATTACTTTATCAAAACGTTGATTCCAACTCCTGGATGCTTGCTTCAGTCCATAAATGGAGCGCTGAAGTTTGCATACCTTATCAGCATCACTAGGATCGACAAAACCCTTGGGTTGTACCATGTACAACTCTTCCTCGATGTCACCATTAAGGAACGCTGTTTTGACATCCATCTGCCAAATTTCATAATCGAAATATGCAGCGATTGCTAACATAATCCTCACAGACTTTAGCTTCGCTACAGGTGAGAAAGTCTCATCGTAGTCAACTCCTTGAATTTGTCGGAACCCTTTCGCGACAAGTCGAGCTTTATAGACGGTAACATTACCATCAGCATCTGTTTTTCTTTTGAAAATCCATTTGTTCTCGACAGCCTTACGGCCATCTGGTAAGTCCACCAAAGTCCATACTTGGTTTTCGTACATGGATCCCATTTCGGATTTCATGGCTTCTAGCCATTTGTCAGAATCTGGGCTCACCATAGCTTCTTCATACGTCACCGGGTCATCAGTGTTGTCCACCAACATGACGTTCAAGGAAGAGTCATACCACTCAGGAGTGGTACGAACCCTCGTTGACCTGCAAGGTTCAGTAGTAACTTCGTTCGAAGTTTCATGATCAGCATCATTAGCTTCCTCTCCAGTTGGTGCAGGCGGCACAGAAACATCTTTCGGTGCTACGCTACTCTCAACTTCGAGAGAAGGTTCAACAACCTCGTCGAGTTCTACTTTCCTTCCAGTCACTTCTTTCGAGAGAAATTCCTTCTCCAGAAAGGATCCATTCTTAGCAACGAACACTTTGCCTTCAGATCTATGATAGAAGGTATACCCAATTGTTTCATTAGGGTATCCTATGAAGACGCATTTCTCCGCTTTGGGTTCAAGCTTATCAGGCTGTAACTTCTTTACATATGCTTCGCAGCCCCAAACTTTAAGGAACGACAACTTAGGTTTCTTTCCAAACCACAATTCATACGGTGTCGTTTCAACGGATTTAGATGGTGCCCTATTTAAAGTGAATGCGGCTGTCTCTAATGCATAGCCCCAAAATGATAACGGTAAATCTGTAAGAGACATCATAGACCGAACCATATCTAAGAGAGTTCGATTACGACGTTCGGACACACCATTACGTTGTGGTGTTCCCGGCGGTGTCAACTGTGAAAGTATTCCACATTTCTTTAAATGCATGCCAAACTCATAACTCAGATATTCACCTCCGCGGTCAGAACGCAGAAACTTAATCTTCTTGTTACGATGATTTTCCACTTCACTTTGAAATTCCTTAAACTTCTCGAAAGTTTCGGATTTATGTTTCATAAAGTAGACATACCCATATCTACTCAAGTCATCCGTGAAAGTGAGAACATAACGATATCCACCACGCGATGCTACACTCATTGGACCGCACACATCGGTATGTATTATTTCCAATAAGTCTGTAGCTCGCTCCATTATACCAGAGAATGGAGTCTTAGTCATTTTTCCCATTAGACATGCTTCGCATCTTTCAAGTGATTCAAAATCAAGTGATTCAAGAAGTCCATCAGAATGGAGTTTCTTCATACGCTTCACTCCAATGTGACCAAGACGACAGTGCCACATGTATGTAGAATTATCATTCAATTTTATTCGTTTAGCATCTATGTTGTGAACATGTGTATCACTACTATCGAGATTCAATAAGAATAAACCATTCATCTCAGGTGCATAACCATAAAATATATTACTCATATAAATTGAACAACCTTTATTCTCAGACTTAAAAGAGTAACCGTCTCGCAATAAACAAGATCCAGATATAATGTTCATGCTTAACGCAGGCACCAAATAACAATTATTTAAATTTAAAACTAATCCCGATGGTAGATGTAGAGGGAGCATGCCGACGGCGATCACATAAACCTTGGAGCCATTTCCAACGCGCATCGTCACCACGTCTCTTGCCAGTCTTCGTTTATTCCGCAGCTCCTGTTTCGAGTTACAAATATGAGCAACCGAACCAGTATCAAATACCCAGGCACTACTACGATTACTAGTAAGATACACATCTATAACATGTATATCGAATATACCTTTTTTCTTGATGTTGCCGTTCTTCAGATCTGCCAGGTATTTGGGGAAGTTACGCTTCCAGTGACCAGTACCCTTGCAGTAGAAGCACTCAGTTTCAGGTTTAGGACCAGCCTTGGGCTTCTTAGCAGGTGCGGCAGCTTTCTTGCCGTCCTTCTTGAAGTTGCCCTTGTTCTTAGGCTTGCCCCGTTTCTTGAAATTGGTGGTCTTATTGACCATCAACACTTGGTGTTCTTTCATGATCTCCACTTCAGCAGTTTTCAGCATGGACGATAGTTCAGGCAACGTCTTGTTCATGCAGTGCATATTGTAGTTCATCACAAAGTTCTTGTAACTTGGTGGCAGTGATTGAAGGACACGGTGAATCCCCAATTCATTAGGAATAGGTATCCCCAACTCTCGGAGTTTGTTTGCGTGCCCAGACATGGTGAGAACGTGCTCGCTAACGGAGCTACCCTCTTCCATCTTGCAGGTAAAGAACTTCTCGGAAGCTTCATAGCTTTCCATGGCCGCGCGAGTCTCAAATATGAGTTTGAGCTCCTTAATGATTTCAAATGGGTCATGGTGCTCAAAACGCTTTTGAAGCTCCGATTCTAAACCGTACAGGATGGCACACTGAACTGTGGAGTAGTGATGTTTTCGAGTGGCGTAAACATTCTTTACGTCATCGGTGGCATCTTCTGCAGGTGGGTCACCTAGCGGTGCTTCGAGCACATAGGTCAACTGACCAGCCCTGAGGACGATCTTCAGTCCACGGAACCAGTCCGTGAAATTGCTTCCATTGTTCTTAAGCTTTTCTTTCTCTAGGAACACATTGAAATTGATGGAAACGTTCGCCATTATCTACAACATATTTGCAAGTAGTTAAGACTAATTTTATGATAAATAGTGTTCAATTTTAATTCTTAAATCAACTAGGTGAACTCCCACTCAAAACAACATCCCTCGCAGTTGTTTTAGTGATTACACGAACCAAATCCACTACACCAAGTCTGATCATCACGTGAGATGATGTAGCTTCATTGGCGAACAATCTTCATGTTCATCATATCAATCATATGACTCATGCTCTACCTTTCGGTATTCCGTGTTCCGAGACCATGTCTGTACATGCTAGGCTCGTCAAGATTAACCTTAGTTTCCGCATGTGCAAATCTGGCTTGCACCCGTTGTATGCACACGTAGAGTCTATCACACCCGATCATCACGAGATGCTTCGAAACGACGAGTCTTAGCAACGGTGCCAACTAAGCACGAACACTTTATTACTTGATATTTAGTGAGAGGGATCATCTTATAATGCTACCGTCGCGATCTAAGCAATACAAGATGCATAAAGGATTAACATCACAGGCAATTCATAATTAGTGTGATATGATATGGCCCTTTCTTCTTATGCCTTCGATCTCCATCTCCAAAGCACGGACATGATCTCCATCATCACTAGCATTGCGTCAAGGTCCGTGGCGCCGCTTCATGGTTGTTCATCTTCACTAGCAACTATTACAACTACTTGGAACAAAGCTATTACAAGATGAATAGACACGCAGGTCTTAACAGAATTAAAGACAACCATTAGGCTCCTGCCGGTTGCCATAATACAACAAGGATCATTGCATACATCAAATACAATCACAATCACATGTAGGCCATATCACATCACAAAACCCCTGCAAAAACAAGTTAGACGCCTCTAATTTTCTTTGCAAGTTTTACGTGGCTTGGGGCTTTCGACTAAGAACGCATCTTACCTACGAAACTGAACCACAACGTTGATACAAGTGCTATCAAGTGCAAAGTGTAGATTTGATCTATACTATGATGGGAGAGACAGACACCCGCAAAGCCACTTGTGCAATACGAGTTGCACGTCAAGCGTGGAGCAAGTCTCATGTATGATGACATGTAATGTTAGCCCGGGTCGCTTCATCCCACCATACCGCAAGATGCAAAGTACACATATAGCAAAAGACGGCACGAGCACCAACGCCCACAACCTCATTGTGTTCTACTCGTGCAACAGATCTACGCATAGACAAGGCTCTGATACCACTGATGGGTTCGTAGCATGGAAAACAAAAAAATTCTACCGCAAGAACAAACAAAACCCAGATCTAATCTAGATAAAAGCCAAGATCTAATCTACTAGACATGAGCAACGAGATAGATCGGTACTAACCCTCGTAGAACCGGAAGCGCTAACGAGATTAGATCTCGTGGATGATGTAGTCAATCACTTGCCGATCTCAAGATCGTGTGGACGATCCTTCCGGCGCCGCGTTCCGGCAGCGCTTCCGTAGACGGTCACACGTGCGGAGTCGAAGCAGACCTTCCTCTCCCTGTTCCAGTGAGCAGCGGAGGTAGTAGATCTTCTCCACGGAATCCCGGCAGCACGACGGCGTGGTGGTGGTGGAGATGAGAAATCTGCAGGGCTTCGCCTATGCCTGTGCAGAAGAAACGTGGAGGAGAGAGGCGGCTGTGATTGGGAGTTATGAGACCAGGTGCAAGAGGGGGCGCCCCTCCCTTTTATTTAAGGGAGGGAGGCGTGCCTGGGGAGGGGGAGTCCTAGTAGGACTCCCCTCCACCTTGGGCCGGCGGGTTGGGGGGAGGAATCCTCCTCCCCCACGAATCCGTGTCTTACCCCACTTGGTTTCTTTGATCCCTTTCTTGGTTTTCAAGCAAACTTCAAGAAATCCTCTAAAACCTTCCAGAACATTCTGAAACCTTCTAGAATCTCCATACAAACACTCCGGAACATTTCCTAAGTTATAAAATGATTCCCAATATATGAATCTTATTCTCCGAACCATTCCGGATCTCCTCGTGATGTCCCGGATCCACTCCGAGACTCCGAACAACATTCGGTCTCCAACGCAAATTCCATATCTACTTCAAACAACTTCGAACCTTAAGTGTGTCACCCTACGGTTCGTGAATATGCAGACATGATGAAGACACCTCTCCCATCAATAACCATCAGCGGGATCTGGAGATCCATAACGGCTCCCACATACTCAACGATTACTTCGTGATCGATTGAACCAATTAACATATGAAACCAATTCCCTTTGTCTCACGATATTCTACTTATCCGAAGTTTGATCGTCGGTATCTTCATACCTAGTTCTTCCTCGTTACTGATAAGTACTCTTTACTCGTTCCATGTTATGGCATCCCTTGTGACCTAGTCACACACTTGCAAGCTGTCTAGATGACATTCCACCGAGAGGGCCCAGAGTATATCTATCCGTCATATGGATGGACAAATCCCAATCTTGGTCTATGCGCTTCAACACATACTTTCAGAATACCCAATGACACCTTTATAACCACCCAGTTACGAAACGGTGTTTGATGTCATCAAAGTACCCATCCGGTGATGGTGATTAACATAACCTCATGGTCGAAGGATTAGGTTACTATGTATTTCAAAGCTTACAGCAATACGAACTTAATGACTTGATCTTATGCTACGCTTACTATGGGTGTGTGTCCATCATATCATTCTCCTAATGATATAACCTTGTTATCAATCACATCTAATGTCTATGATTAGGAAACCATGATCATCAATCAATCAACAAGCTAGTTTAACAAGAGGCTTACTAGGGACTCTTTTATGTTTACAAAACACACAAGTATTAGTGTTTCCTAATAATACAATTATAGCATGGGATGTAAACATTCATCATAAACACAAAGATATAATAATAACCACTTTTATTATTGCCTCTTGGGCATATCTCCAACATTGGATATACCCAATCTCCGTTGCTATCTTTCCGTGGCTTCCCCATCTCATCTCCAAAAAGGACGGCACGGACACGCGGGAATTGGTTGTCATCTATGTGACGTTTCCGTGTCTTCTGATGCAGACGAGACATGTACTCCTTGTTCGACATGCGTTTTTTCTCCACCTCGATGTTTTTGGCTTCATCGAGGAGTTGTTGACGACGTGCTTCTAGGGCTTGCGCCCTTTCATCCAGCTCATCTGCAATAAGTTCTGCAGCTGTAGGGATAGGTGTAGTTAATGCGGCATCGATGAGTTTACGCGCACCTTCAGTGATCACGTGTCCATCCATCGATGCTTCTTTTTTCAGCTCGTCTGGGATAAGTGCTCCATCCGAGTCTTCTTCGTATTCCTCGGCAATCACCTCCTCTGTCAGAGGGTCTTTTGCCGGGGTCTTGTTTTTCTTGTTCTTCTTCTTTGCCTTCTTGGTAGCGCCGGTAGCAAAGACGGCTTTGGGTCCATTTCCAGGAGTCAAGCTCTGATCGGTACTTTCGGACATGTGGACCTCGGGATTATCTCCGACGTCCATGTCATCCTACGTTTTGGGAGAGTGTTCCCCGGATCCTTCATCTGTGGCTTCTCCTTATTCTACAGCTTTGGAGTTGTACTCCTCTTCATACTCCACGGAGAACTTTCGGAAATCTGCTGACGTCATCGACTCATCCGAGGATGCGGGTACGTCGGCATTTGTTCCGATTGCCTCCAGCACCGAGTCGGTGTTTTCTCCAGCATCGGCAGAGCCGGATCCAGATCCTACGTATCTGACGAAGTGCGACGCGTGCTTCCTGAGGTACCTGCGGCTTTCGCGGTCAGCCATATCGAAACATTTGATGGTCTCGAGGATTGCATCTGTGCTTTCGCCTTGCAGTATCATACGTCGTAGTGTGTACCTTAGGAAAGGCCTGTCTGTTCCGGCATCATCAGAGCCGGAATCAGTGTCGTTGATATGCTCCTCCTAGATTTCGACTTCCACGGGTGGGTCGATCTGGGATATGGCTCCTCTGGGGAGATCCACTCCAGATTCGACGTTGACCGCTAGGTCTTCTTCAGGTTCGAATTTGTCCACTGTCTCCGCAACTGGTGCGGGCTGGGTGGGATTAGGGTTTTCTGAGATCCGGAACTCTGCCGCCTCCGCGGACAAAGGGGACCCAGAAAATTCTTCTGCCTCTATCATCACCGCCGGGGTGGGTTGGGCAGGTTCAGCGAAACCGATGTAAACATCGATCTCGCCAAAAGACATGATTGTGTAGGCAGTCACGGCCTCCTTTGCCGGAATCCAAGTCTCGTCGAGAACGATGAGAGGACATCGCTAGCGTAGAGGATGCGACCGACGACGATAGTCTTGCCGATGCCGATTCTTGCAGATTCCGCTCAGAACGCAGATCCGTAGCTCACTTGCCCCACGGTGGGCGCCAACTGTCGTCGGATTGATGACAAGTACGCCATGAGGGGGTCCTCGAGGCGTGCGGAAGAGACGGGGGGTGAGACGTATGGTATTCCGGGACGGTGAGCACACAAGTTTACCCAGGTTCGAATCCGCCGGCTTTGGACGGATCCTACTCCTGCTAGCAATCCAGTAATACAGCAGAGCCGGAATATGGGTTACAAGGGTTTCGCCTGTGCAATTTGAGATTGCAGACTATTGAGGTTATGCCCTAAAGGCTCTCCCTAGGACGGCTTATATAGATATCCGGCCTAGGGTTTACAGGAGAGATCTATCCGGCTACTACTAAGAGTCCGTTACAGAGTACACCTTGAACTACAAGTAACATCATGGCCTAAGTCGGTAAGTCTTCTGGGCCTTCCCGTAGCCGGATTGGACTCCGTCTTCTCTCCCTGACTGGGCCGCCCGTGAAGCAATGCTCTAACCCGAAGTGGGCCACCCTGGTCAGTGAGGAACTGTGAGGATACCCGGAAAGTATATCCCCAACAACTACTGTCAAAATGGGAAGGACCTTTCGTTATTGAAGAAGTGTACCGTTCAGGAGCAATAAAAATTTCTTCTTTAAAAGATAACACTACACAAGTGGTGAATGGGCAGCGACTTAAGCACTACATTGCTGGAGATTCTTATAATGAAGATGTTGATGCTTTTCAAGTTATAACTCGAGAAAAATTTATCAAAAACCAAATTCAGAGACCTGCAGAGTCCGTTTTCGAATAGGTAACAGTTCTGGTAAGAAAAGTTCCGCAAAAGATCTGTCTAGTTATATTTTTGCAGTTTTTAGCCAACAAGGAAAGCTACGAAGAGAAAGAGGGACGGAAACGGATCCAAGTAGGCTCACACCACCCTGTGGCGCGGGCCCACCCCTGGCCGCGCCAGCAGGTGGTGTGGCCACCTCGGACTCCGTCTCCGACCCGTTTTCTCCCAGTACCTTCCTTTTGTTGTGAAACTTTGTAATATATAATCCCCCGGATCCCTCGAGGTTCGTATATCTTGTTCTCGTCATGTTTTTGTTTCGATCTGTTTCTGCCAGGAACTATTCTTGAAAGTTTAGAAGCACAGTGGTGTCCGCCAAGGATAAGGGAAAGGAGCCTATGGAGGAAGATCTCCAAGACCCCGGGCAGGAGAAGGAGATCAAGAGTGAAGATGAAGAGGAGGGAAAGCACACCGGCACTACCATTGCAAGCATTGGAGTGGTGGCAAACCCTGCCAAGACTATGTCAATTGGACGGAAGCCTCCTCGTTACTGTTCAGATCCATGGTCACTTCTTCCACGCACCAAGAATCATTTCCATACCCTTATCTATGAGCATCAATATCAGAATATGCCCAAGGAGAAATTACCCTCCAATTGGGATTTGCCTCGTTCTAGCCATGCAGGAAAAGAAGACTTCAAGGAGGTAGAGTGGGGAAAGAATCGCAAGATCTGGAATTCGCAACCCGGCATGATCATGAGCCATATTGAGCAAAACTCACAACTGATTCGTAATCTCACCTTTGAAATTGAGGACTTGGGGAAATTGATCAAAAAGCTCATTGAGAGGATACCACCACCACCGAAGGAGTAATTCGTCATCAAGTTTGTCATCCCCTTGGTTTGTTCCAACCTTGGGGGAGTGCCGCGGTATCATATCACTATCTTCTATCTTTTACCTTTTTAGTAGAGTCATATCATGAATAGAGAAGTTATCATGTAGGATGGTTTGCATTATGGAAGTGTCCCCTCTCTCGTTAGATATGTATCCCTTTGTGTGAGTAGCCGTTATGGAATATTAATGAGAAGTTATATCATTTACTCTTTTGCATATCTTATGTTAGTTTTCAATTGGTGGTTATATGATTGATATTGTTGTTAGTATTGGTATCACTTTGGTATCATTGAGTTAATTTAGTTGGTTTTGGCAAACCTGGCTCGGTCAGTAGCAACACTATTTTTGAGGGTTGAATGAAAAAGATAAAAGTACTCTAAAGAAATATAATTTCATCATCTTTGTTTCTTGATTTGCTCATAAATTTAGTATTATCTGGTTAAGAACCTTTGTGCTTCCACGGAAGATTGCATGTTTGTTTATATCACTTGTATGTTTGTTTGTTTCCTTCAACTCTTATGCTTGCTACCCAGCCTTGCTAGCCAAAAACCTGTACTGAGAGGGAATTCTTCTCGTGCATCCAATCCTTAAACCAAACCTATACCATTTATGTCCACCATACCTACCTATTAGCACTATTGCTATTCCAAGTAAATTCATGTTTTTATCTACCTTCCAAATTAAAACTTGTTATGTGAAAATTAGTGATTAAAGCTCTCACGAACTTGATGGCACACTTTACTTTCTTGTATTTAATAAACTTGAACCATTGTGCCCATCTATGTTGCATATATGCTTGCGCTTTGTAAGTTGTGAATTAGCAGAACCATGTTGTCATGGGGAACGCTTTCAACATTGCACTAGTACTTTGTACCTAGTTGATATCATGTTCTTTTGTCTATGGATGTCGTTGGTGTGAAATGAAAGAGGAGCTTGTAAGTCCATGGAGTAATGCATGTGTGTTAGAGAAACGCCTGGGCCGCCGGTCTAATCCATGCTGTCATGGTGGAAACCTGCAGCGTAACCATAATGAGCATCTATGAAGCATTCTTCTTATAAAAAAGAGACAGAGATTGAGAAAAAGAGAAAAAGAAAAAAAGAGATGAGAAAAGAGGAAATGGAGGAAAAAGCACCATATTCCCATGGTAAATAAGAAGATTGCTGAGATGCTTGTTGTCTGCTTGCCTTGTCATTTTGATATGGGGATTCTTCCATATCATCGGGCAAGGGGTACCCCGTTGGTAGTTCTCTATGATACACATGTGCTTACTATGACAAGAACTTACCGGTGACTAAACTTGAGTAGCATGAGGAGCGGCCCTCGTATTCAAGGGACATGAGATTTTTAACTTACAACTTGTCAAGCATATCCTCATATTTGATCACTTTAACCTTAATCACCTAAAAGATGCCTATGATAGGGGCAATGAGAGCTGAAAACTAATAAGTACCATAATTTTTGGGAGCTCTTTATGAAACTTGAAATCCCTCCTTCCCTCTGTGAAGGGTCTTTCTTTTACTTTTTAGTTGAGTCAGTAAACCTATTCCTTTCTATCTCACCAAGTATTTTGAATTGTTGTGTTTCATTCATTCATATGATGATTCATTCAATCATGTTTCTTATGTTCCTTGTTTTGCACATTGCTCTTATCTTGTTGTTTACTACTTTGAAAGCTATCATTGAAAATCAGTTATTTGTGAACTCCAGCAAATTGTCAACTATTCTTCGACCAAAAGCTAAGTTTGCCATTACCAATTATGATTCACTTTATGTATCTTTATTGTGTTTCCTTTACTTATTGCAAGTTAAGTTTTATAATAGTGAGTTGTCTTCTATTATGACTTATGTATTGACAAATGTGATGCTTCCTGAGGCCATGTTTATTGAGCTCAGTTTCGCTTGGGGACAAGCGAAGTCTAAGCTTGGGGGGGAGTTGATACGTCCATTTTGCATCACTATTCTATATCATAATTTACTGTTATTCATTGATATATTTCATATTAAGGGATGATACTTATGTTATTTTATCTGTTTTTGCATGGTTGATGACTTTTGGAGCATGGACCGCTACAGTCAGGATTCTGATGGAAAAGGTGCTGTTTGGAGGCAAAATTCGTGAAGATCAGAAAATCCGGTAAAATGCATGGAAAATCCTATTTTTCCAGAAGACGAAGGAAGACAGAAGGGGAGGCTGAGATGGGCCACAGGGGCCCACACCACCCCCTGGTGCGGGCCAGCCTAGGCCGCGCCACTAGGTAGTGTGGCCGCCCTGGTCCACCCCTGGCTCTCCCCTCTGGCGTATATTATCCTCCTGAAACCCTAAGACTCAGGGAGCGACCACAGAAATATTCCGCCGCCTCCGTGGGGCAGAAAACACTGAGAGAGAAAGATCTCTCCGGTAGACAGAATTCTGCCGAAGGAATTCCTTCCTGGAGAGGGGAGATCGTCGCCATCAACACCACCATCAATCTAGACTTCATCGGGATCATCATCATCACCATCATCACCACCAGCACCATCATCACCATCATCACCATATCCATATTGTTGTAACAATTGGGTTTAATCTTGCATAGTTCTTAGGGGAAACTTTCTCGGTGTTGATTACTCTTTGTAGTTGATGCTATTGAGTGAACCATTGAATTATCGTTTATGTTCAGATTGTTACACATCATTATTCCATCTCTGATCATGATCCATATGATGTCTTGTGAGTAGTTCATTTTGTTCTTGAGGACATGGGAGAAGTCATGTTGTTAGTAGTGGAATTATGTTGAGAAAGATTCAATGGTTTGATATGTAAGTTGTGGTGTACTTATTCTAGTGGTGTCATGTGAACGTCGACTACATGACACTTCACCTATATGGGCCTAGGGAGATCCATTGTGTATTTGGCTACTAATCGTAGGGGTTGCCGGAGTGACAGAAACCTGAACCCACGTTAGGAAACCATTGCACAAGGGACGTCTCTTAGAGTTTAAAGCCGTGGTTAGATTTCTACCTGAATTACTTTCTTGTACTTGCGGATGCTTGCAAGGGGTATAATCACAAGTATGTATTAGTCCTGGGAAGGTCAGTACATTAGCACAGGTTCACCCACACAACACTTAGCAAACTAAAGAAGATTAATCAACTATATGAAGCGAAAGCACTTGACAATATTCCCATGTGTCCTCGAGAATGTTTGGTCATCTTAAGTAATACAACCGGCTTGTCCTTTGCTGGATAAAGGATTGGGCCACTTGCTGCATTTATTCTTATTGTCTTTTATTTACTCGTACTTTATTTACTTGTATTATCAAAAATCCCTAAAAATCCGCTTGCTAAGTATTTGCAGAGAATTCCTGATCCATACCACTAGCCAGCACCTTCTGCTCCTCGTTGAGTTCGACACTCTTACTTATCAAAAATACTGCGATACATCCCCTATACTTGTGGCTCATGATCTTCCCAAAGCCTCAAACTGTAGAGCTGGATCTAGAAGAGTGGAATGTGGTCCACAACTACCTCCTGGACAGCTTCAAGGAATCAGTACTACTCTCTGGCCCTCACCCTCTCAGAGTCGTCCATTTCAGTTCTATATAGTTCTCAGCCTTTTTTTAGTTCGCTACAGTCCTTAGCCTTTTTCAGTTCTATATACTCCTTGCCCATGACCGTGTGGTCAACAACCCGTACCCAACTTTACCTAGCCCAAGAGTTCTCTCCTTTATCAATCACAACACTAAGGTCAAAATGCCAGAACTCTAGAGGAACCTGTTTAGAGCTGGGTGATGCTGCTACGCATCCCTCAGCAACCCATCAATCAGGAACCAATTGAGTCCATCATTAAGTACTTCGGAGGTGTCTTCCTCTTTTGGCATGAACCAGCCCACAGTACAAAGAAAGTTATCGTCAAATGCTTGGTGGAGGATCTTGATCACATTCCTAGGGACAACTCCTATAGGAAAGTTTTCTCCGTAATCATTTTAGAAGATCCTGGACAATCAATTATTATCCTCTTGTTAATGACGTTCAGTCAACTCCCATGCCACCGTCTGAAGATATGCCGCCAGATAACATTGATGCACATCCTTACCATGGCCCAATCTTGCCAGAACATCCGGTTGATGCGGGTTGGAATGAGCTTTGGTCTGCTGGAGGTTCCTCTACTTTTTTGCAGTCTCCTCCTGCTATGCCAGCGGACAAGCCTATAAATATTGTTTGTACCTTCTTCTAATGATGCCCTTCACTGGTCAGATGATATGTATTCAGATAACTTGTTCAATGTTGGTGATACTTACCTCAAGTGTTCTGAACTAATTGATCTTGCTGAGGCTGCTAAAGACCTTAAAATGGTTGTCTATACCTAGCTGGAGATTTAGGCCCCTCTTGATGAATTCAAGCGCTCAGGGAGCCTATGGGCCCAAGTCTCCTCCCTGGATGCCCTCGTTGCCGGTCAACTTGTCTGAAGAAGCCAAAGATCTGAAGAAAGAAGGATACACTAATAAAGTTAGTATTCAAATATCATAAGTATACAAACAACCATGAAATAAGAGTACAAGTGAATTTATGACAACAAAGCCACCTCCATTGAACAAGACATCCAATTACTTAAATCATAAGATCAGTGACAACAACTATTTACAAAGGTGGTGATGCACAAGTGTCAGGTATGTGGTAACCACAATAGATTTTTCTTTTTGATTTTGTAAACCCACTTCCAGGTATAAATTGTAGGATGCACAGTGCCACCTGATCCCTTAGTTTATCCATTGGTTACATTTTTTTCAACTATGCATTTCAGTCTACAAGGTGAACAAGTTCAATAAGGACAAGAACAACAATGCAGTGACAAGTGAGAGGAGGGGAGGAAGGTCGTAACCTATAAGCTGAAGCAGAGCATGCTGACAAAATGCATGATCCACTAACGTCATCCCTTCGCGCGTCATCTCGAAAGGTCATGACCAGTGACACCCTTTTATGGCTCCATATTGCTACCTTCTTACTTTTGTGTGCCACTGCCATATTCTTTGGTGTGGAACACCTCAGGAAGCTCCTGCCATCCAGCAGTCGTTCGGTCGCTCCCATGCTCCTAGAAGGTAGCAGGGAAGCTCGAAGAGGAAGGCAGGACGTGGCACACCGCCATGGAACTCAAAACAAGGAAGAGCCTCCAACACATGTACCCGAGCTCTGATGTTGTCACCTATAAAATTGACAAGTCAAAATGATGAGAGAATTGCTAAAAAAATATGATCTGCATAGTGATGAAAAAACTCTAGACTCATATGGGATCTTATATCTTTCAAGGAATTTATCAAACTAAAAACTTTACAAAAAAAGGACATGTCAATAGTATAGAGTTGAAATTTTGATAGCAACAAGTACCTCATTAACAAGAAGCACAACTTGTACAAAAACAAAACAAGGATGACCCTTCTCATCTAGAAAAAGAAAATCGACTATTATAAATAGTAGTTTGAACGAGGAGATGGGAGTACATCAAAGCTAGCTGAATGAATTATAGTTGGCACTTAATGGTGTGTGGCATCATAAGTAAAGAAGAAGCATCCAGGTCATGTATGCACGAAAATAAAGTAGCTAGTCAAAGTGTCAAAGTAGACAAATAGACCAAAAGCTTCAGTCTAGCGAGTCAAAGGTGAAACTTTTTTCAAAGCTCAATTCAAATATGACATAATAGTTAGATTCATACAGGAGAGCAACAACCCAGAATTTACAAGTACTTTCAGTACAATTATCAATCAATACAAGTCATCGCAGAGAGTAGTTGTCGAGTACAAATTCCAGAAATGAACTTCACACCCCCTCAAATCACTTCTTGAGCTCACAACAACACACATGCACAGACAATTGATAGTTATAATTAAGAGAAAAGATGTTTTACCTGCCAGCACCACACGTCATGAGTTCTGCGTACGCCTGGGAGAAGGCGACCTCCTGGCAGCTAGGGGAAAGGTCGAAGAGGAAGAAGAGATGAGGTCGACCGACTGAGGAAGAGCCTCCAACAGATGTACCAGAGATTAGATGTTGTTGCCTGAAAAATGGACAAGTTAAAGATGATGGGCAATTGCTAAAATTTACAAGTCGTCAATGTATTGTCACGTGAGTCAAAATGAAGCAACAACAATGCTTCTTTTCTTTCTTATTATTACCATCATAAAAAACTGGACATGGTTATACTAGCTACCATACACTCTAGCAAACAAAAATTAACAATTGCTAAAGAGCAAGATATCTATATCCATTAATCATACACAATTAACTTCAAGTCTTGCTAGCTTCATCTTCTGATGACAGTGTGTAACAACCAACAAGTAGTGGAACATGACCTCACCTTGGCTCGTATGCAAGGATTATGAGTCCAACGACTAGTCTAGACTAGTCCGACAAGTAGTCTACAAGTCCTAAACTGACTGTCGACTCGGTTGGTCGACTCGACTATTTCCTCGAGTCTATTGTGTCGCACAACTAATCATGGACTAGTCTAGACTAGTCCTACTGTTTGAGTCCATCGACTCAATTTCGTGAGGCGCTCAGGAAGAAAATCGGGAACCCTAGGTATTATAGACTCCCTACATGAAGTTCTACATTCTAGCATTATTATGTTATGTAACTTGTGTTGAACTTATGTCAGTTTTAGTTATTAATCTCCTATCTAGTTGCCATAAATGATATTATTTTGTACTAGCTACTGCTGAATTACATGTCGACTAGTCGAGCAGTAGTCTAGACTAGTCTATGAGTCGGTACCCCAACGACTCGGCTCGACTCGTCGACTCGTAATCCTTGCTCGTATGACAATTTACAAAGATCAGTAGTTGCTCCTGTGAGGTAGACATCAAACTTCCTTATCAGATTTTGCAGAAGCTAAGAATATGTTGTCAGTCCCGCCTATTTTCATGCGATAAGAATGCTTCATTTTGTAAGATTTCTTGTATTTGTATGTGTACTAGCTTACAAAATCCTTAATAGTCTTGTTAAATTATGTTAAATGTGTTCCACTAACACTGCAATATGCTGCCATACGTGTTTCTCATATTTGTAATGCCCGTATGTGGTGGTAACCATCATTGGAATGATTATGAGTGTATGTCGGATATCCTAGCTTCATGAGCACCAAGAAAAATTTACAAGACTAATGAGTGCATTGCTGAATGCAAGAGTCAAGCAATTACCAAAGCTCAAACCTAACATATGGTCAACTTTAGTCGAATAATAACCATAAGTCTAGAGTTTAATAACCAAAAGGGCTAAGAATCAGTTTCCACCTCTCCCCTTAGCAATAGTACATGATTGTGGAACTTATGTGCAGCATGCTATAAAACCTAACAAGAAATTTCTGAACATGATAGTGCACGTGTAAAAGGTGTCATATCTATGCACCTACATGGATGGTAACCTGGAAGACAAGTTTTTGAACATCGCAACTACTAGGCAAATATTATTCAACGGTGCAAGTTGTACTACTAGTGTTGCATCCATACTAACACATCAATCAAATATTTAGCGGAAAAATACTAAAGCATAGTGAAAAGAACATTTTTTTTTTGCTTGTTCTTTCACACAAGGTGATGGATAAATTCCTAGATATCAAAAAAAGTCATGCTAGATCATGACATGTATATGTAACTACAAGAATCGATATCTAGAATGGAAAACATGGGTGGTCAATTCGATCCTTAACATGCCAAGGCATCTTGGAACATGACATGAAAGACAATATTGCTTGTCTCTCTTCATTCATTCATTCATAACGTAGCAAGACAGTTGAACCAAATATGCATGGCAATATGCACTGAACCAAATGGATAATTTTGGCAATTGTAACCTAGTAGGTGAGGGCCTCAGAGAAGAATAACTCGTAGAAACGGTGCTACCTTTGATGAAGACGTTGTAGACGTTCCACAGACACCAAAGCGCATCCCCGCTGCACTTGTGGATGTCATCGATAACGTCGGCCACCACGCATCCTACCCCCAGTCCTGGTCGTCCACGGCCAAGGAGCATGACGGAGGCAGCAAGTCTTTTCTTCACCATTGTGGTAAGTGAGTCTCTGAACACATATATTTTTAGCAATGATCAATCATCTAGATATAAAAGCAGAACAAACTTCATACTAGATTGTTTTCGCCCGCAAAGTGCTAAGTATAGAAGACGATTAGAAGTTGTAACTAAAAGCAACAACTAACATAACAGTTTTGGAAACTCAAAGCTGCAGCTAGACTAGACAAAACCGTGAGATCCTACGTATAAAAAACGTTGCAAGACAAATTAGTGTTGATTCAAACTAATTAAAGACTACACACGCACTACAGTTCTCCCCTGATGACAGTACGAAATGAGCAGGACACAACAGCAAGAGAAGTGAGAGCTGCTTAGCTCGATTGAGGTGCTTGTTCAGGATAGTCAACTGCTGCGCTTGTGTTGTGCAGAGTACATGTATCCACACTTTTGGATTTGGTGAATTCCTGATGGAATTCCCCAACCTATTCCTCGCAAAATTTGGCAACAACAGGCATACATAATATGGACACGGAAGATGGTCATCTACAGCAAGCATACACACCAAAGCAATATGGTTGGAGAGAGTGAGATTACCTTGACTAGATAGCGAAGCCGGCGGCTTCCTCTTCTTTCTCTCCTGGGAATACATGGGCTCCTCAGCGCCTTTGTATGACTAGTTTAAATTCAAATTACGAATAAATAAAGTTTGTTTATATATAAACCAAGGGAAGATAACATGAGATGTTTTAAAAAGTTATGAGACGCTTGATTACCTGCACAAGGGCATATATGAAGGAGTTTATCCATTGCAGTCAACGAGTCCCTGAACACATACGTTTTTAGCTATGATCAAGCAATCATCATGAAACAAAAGAAGGTACACACTTCATACTGGATTGCTAGCGTAGCAACAGGTAACAAGAGTAGATTAGAAGGTATATAGCTGGGCATTTCTCAGTATAGCCCAAAAATTTCCAGGCCGGGCAGGTCCGCCCGCGCCTTAAATAGCCTATATGCTCGGCTCGAGCCCGACCCGACAGCACACTTTGGCCTTACCCGGTCTGGCTTTTTCAGGCCTGGTTTTTTTTTGCCCAGGTTTGTTAGAAGGTATAACTATCAACAACTAACATGAGAGTGCTGGAAAATCGGAGGTGCAGCTGGACTAAAAATAAAATAGTGACATCTTAGGTATAACAAAAAAAATGTTAGAATACAAATCGGTGTGATTGAAACTAATTGTA
Source organism: Avena sativa (assembly GCA_916181665.1). Lineage (NCBI taxonomy): Eukaryota > Viridiplantae > Streptophyta > Magnoliopsida > Poales > Poaceae > Avena > Avena sativa. The sequence goes on from OV702291.1 coordinate 31,742,469, forward strand.
GAGTACGTAGTGCAGTTCATCCGTGATGATGACAGTCGGAAATGAATAGTACAATGACACCAAACAACACCAAGACAAGTGTGAGATGCTTAGCTCGATTGATTAGGTGTCAGTTCTTGATTCCTCACTAAACATGAATGTTAAAGGCAGCTAGTATGATCTACAAATTATGTTTTCCAAAGAGATGTAAAAAAAGCAAGGCCTTCAGAAACAGCCTCACCTCTCTCTCATGGGAACACCGACATTTCCGAAGTCCTCGGCGGCTTTGTATGCGTAATTTAAATTCAAATCTGGAATAAGGCCTGGTTATGTACAAACATAAGGTAAAGATGTTTTAGAAATTGATGAGACGTTTGATTACCTGTAATAAGGGCAAAGAGGAGAGGGTGGTCAGCTAGTCCCTGAACACATATTTTTAGGTAGGATCAATCATCAAGACAAACCAAACAGGTACATATATAATCCTTAATCGTTCAAGAAGTGCTAGATGGATCGATCTGGTTCTGGGGCGTAGGTAATGCAACTCGTTTATTTTACGAGTATTTTCATTTGCGGCAGCAGACGAGGTAATCAAGGAGGGGACGGCAATTAGGCGAGCGTAGTAGACAAGAAGATCAATCGAAAGTAAAGGACTTTTTCCCCTTTTTTTATATTACTAGGAAACATGCCCGTGCGTTGCAACGGGTCATAAAACTTTAACTAATCTTGTCAAACATGTAATTTTAAAATTCTCAGGCACACCATGGATCATTGTAAAGTTTTGATGATCAAAGGCATGGCAACATGCACATTCTCGAGAAGAAATTGAAAAATATCTATACTATGCTAAAGTTGCCGCACTTACCTAAGCAACAACACTCTGATAAAAATCTTCATGTCCTTCCTTGCTAACCGCGTCCACTTAAGCAAAATAGATCAACCTCTTTTATGCATACACAAAAACTTGCTCATACATAATACTATACACCTACAGGTTTTATTTGAGTCATTAAAAATAGTCAGTTTTAGTTTTTATAGAAGGATGAATGATACCAAAAGATCACAATATTTCCAACAACCAGTGGTGTGGTGCCTTCTCAAAACAAATATCATTCAGTGGCATGGAACAAAATTAACGCTACCAGCTGTATCAAAGGCTCAAGAGTGGTTTACACTAACACATGATTCAGAGTTTCTAACAAAATGATATATTGACAAACATGTGGAAAACCTATCAAACATGTGGTATATGCTGAATAACAATGAACAAAATCGCACAGGGTTAGAGCATCCGAAGCCAAGGGACGGTTTGTGTCAAATAAATAACAGTGATATTCTGCATGTTGATAGTTCTCCGAACCATTATGTATGATAATGGGAGTGGCAGACTAACTATTGCTAGTCCATATCACACCAGGTGGAAATTATGCTGAAACAAATCACACATGAGAGGAGGATATATCGCTCGCCATGGAGAAGCTGCTCTTATTGGCAAACAACATGTTGCAGAGTGAAGCGGAGTCGACAATACCGGGCTTTCACTATTACTTGAAAAGGGTCACCTGGCTTGCACTTGTATGTCTACTGCATTGGAAAAAAATCAGTGCACGGAGTCACCATTGAAGCATTAAATCAACTATTTCCCTTTTGAAGCTAGTGTAGAAGATATTAGAGCCTTAAAAGAATTCTACTTGGGAAGTATTATGTTGTATGAATTCATAAAATCCTGGAAAAAATGGATAATAATGTACAATAACCATCTTATACATGGATTTAAATCAGTGGAGGAGATACTTTAAATCAATAAAAGTTCATGGAAAGGTTAAAAAGCACGCACCAATAGATACAATTAACCAAACAATGTCTAGTGAGATTCTTCTACCAATCTCAACTCCCAGGTTTCAAGGAAGATAGTTCTATAGGTAGCAACACAATTGAGAATTTCTTTAGAAGCATTACACTGAAAGAAATAGTGCTAATCAGCAATTCCCACATTGTAGAGCATGGATTATTATACTTCAGGTAGGCTGCTTCAGCAAAACTTATACTTATATGGATATTGCTTCTCTAATGACATTCATCTCATACACAGGCCTTAGAAACTGAGAGCTCTAAATGTGAACTCATCGTACTACCCTATGTTTAATTATTGAGATGCACAAATCTCTATCTTTCTAGTCAATCAATTCCTCTGTTAATTATAAGTATGCAACCAACAATAAATATGGAGTAAAAATGTCTACCAGGAAAGAATTGCAGAAGTAAAACCCAAAATCCTATTCTAAAATTTGTCAACAATCACACAAACCATAATAAATGAGCAATAGGTCTGTTGTAGTTACTCGCACTGATTTCTCAAACTAAACGAGACTCCGACATTAGCATATTGAGAAGGAAAGTAAAATAAAAGCATATGTAGTTGTCAAACAACTATCAATCGTAGCTTAATTTGTAACAAAGTAGATGTAACACTTGGCATTTTATTATCTCAAGGCTTGTACAAGATTGGTGTACTGGCCTTTGTCAACACTAAACCTACTACTGAACTTTCCCAACGTTTCTAACAATTAGACATACCATTCTTGTACTGAACTTTATCCACTGAACCAAGGAACAACTGAAAAAAAGCAACATCATCAATTGGTGAGTTGTCAAAGTAAGTCAACAGATAAAGCTACAATTTAATGGAACTGAACTTGTACGAACATTAGCACCATCATTTAGGACCTGATAGTTCTAAATAGTTACTACTTATACCCAGAAAAATACATGACTAAATTAGTACTTTATTCGGCTCACTCCACCCATACTTACAAATCATCCTCCTTGTTCAAATTATATTCCTCGTGACCTTGGTTGAAGAACTCCAGCGCATCCTTGGTGTGCAGCTTCTTCATCCTCTTCTTTGTCATCTTTGGCCGCCTTGTCTTTCTACGACTTTAGCAATAAGCCACTCATGTAAGATTTCCGGACACGAACACCTTGGTATGGTAGCAGACACCTTTTCTGCCTTATGCCTTTGTTTCCACTGTTTTCGGTCTTCCAGAGCTCATCCCGTCTTTTGCCCCAATACACAAACAAACATCCTTGTTCAGGACTGTTTTTATGGATGCCTGACCTGTTCACCTGAAACATGGGACTGATTAGTTCCTAGAAGAATGTATAATATAACAATTTGAAATCAATGTCACCATGAGACCATTACGACCAACTACTGGCTATACGAGCCCCCACACATGAGGTCTTTTAGTCCATAAATAAACCTAAATAACAAACCCTTGTTTAATTGCGTGATTCAAATAACATGCAACTTACATAGGAGGTCATTCTTCATGTACAATAAAAAATACTCAACTAAAATTTTACTTTAACAATAGATTTTCTTTGGTGAACTGTCCTACACAAGACGCAAATTTAATTCAAGAAAACCTGTAGGATAATTATTTTTAGGAAGGGTACAACAATCCGATGGCATTTGATCAAAGCACCATCCTCGCTACAACACTTGAGATGAAAAGACCCCCAAACACATTATATAATCACCAACATCGAAGCACAAACGCCTTTCTAAGAGCTTTATCTTCATATTTCTTTCTGACGTAAAACATGTCCATAGGTCAATTACTCTCATGTTCGTATTCTCCTATTTGTACGTATATATACAGAAAAATGTTTGATGACCATGCCTTGTCGATCAATAGGAATGCGCGACTGTGAATCAAGATGGCAAACTGGAACGGACAGGAAAAGAAACAACCTTATATGTAGCTTCAGGTGTAGTATGTTAGAAAGAGGGTCAAAAAATAAATGTCGTAATGTGTCAATGTTGATTAGCTTATAACACCACTGAACTTTTAGTTAATGAAATAACAAAATATATAGTACGACTGCTTATGAAATAGCTCTCTTTTCATCATGCAACTTCACTGTTTGACTACTACAAATCATCCAAAAACACGAAATTAACTTATTTTTACTTTTGCAACAATATCATCAAGGACACAAGAAGATCCGCATGTATACTTGTCAAGGTCGAGACGCTCAGTAGGGGGTTGACAGTCATCATTTTTGTACATAAACCTTAAACCGAAAACAAGTTTAAATACATTTTTTCACAGCCTTACAAATACAACGACATGATGAGAAAATGATGCTAAATCAGAACAATCCCCTTCACATGTAAAAAACATGTATCCCCATCTACCATTACCTTACAATTCTCAAAAACCCCATGTAGGATTAAAGTTTAGCTTGCTAAGTAAATACAAACATCTACTATCCTTGAGAGTGGCATATGTGACTTATGAATAGTACTGTTAGCTATCACCTTATGTATTTGTGTTTCAAGAGAAGAAGCCTCGAAAACTCTAGAGGCCAGGCGGACACGCAAGCGAGCACCACTTGGAATTGGCTGTAGTTTCCACCCCCAGATTCCACCACCACCCCAAACAATCAAATTAGGCGCAAAAATTCCAAATAGACAATTCCAGGCTCAAATTCTTACATCCAAACAATGTTAATAGCTTGCTCTTTTATTACCTGAGAAGCATCCTACTGGTTCAGTTCATATGTAAAAATCGGAGGTATCAATCAGCTTGCGCTTCCCACCTGCAATTAGTATCGTATCAGACACATCACACAGTCCAGCAAAAGAGATTAAGATTTACTTGGCTTATTTACGAAATGCCAATGCTTTTAGTGTAGAGTTAATTTGAGATTTCGGACAGTGCAACGAGCATGGGTTGGCACACCACCGCCGTCGATCACCTTGTTGAAGCCTTGGGAGGATCTGCTAAGGAAACATGGTTTAAGCACAGATCAACAATCACATTCTGCTTAAAGAAAACACTACATTCCTGCAATAAACATTGTAATTTTGCAGTGAGCAAATGGTTCGCACCTTTTCTGCACCATGCGCATCATCTATGGTCTGCCTCACTTGTAGCTACTGCCAAACACCGTTACCTCGGGGAACCTTGCACACCAAGCTAAACTGAGCAAATCGTCCCCAACCATATGGGTTGAACCGGCAATATCTAAATACATCGATAAGAACACACATGCATCAAAGCCACATGTGTTACCAAGATAAACATTCTGCACTTACCTAAAGCTATGCTAAAGCTGCTGCACTTACCTAAGCAACAACACTCTGATAAAAATCTTCATGCCCTTCCTTGCTAACCGCGTCCACTTAAGAAAAATAGATCAACCTCTTTCATGCATACACAAAAACTTGCTCATACATAATACTATACACCTACAGGTTTTATTTGAGTCATTAAAAATAGTCAGTTTTAGTTTTTACAGAAGGATGAATGATACCAAAAGATCACAATATTTCCAACAACCAGTGTGGTGCCCTCTCAAAACAAATATCATTCAGTGGCATGGAATAAAATTAACGCTACCAGCTGTATCAAAGACTCAAGAGTGGTTTACACTAACACATGATTCAGAGTTTCTAACAAAATGATATATTGACAAACATGTGGAAAACCTATCAAACATGTGGTATATGCTGAATAACAATGAACAAAATCGCACAGGGTTAGAGCATCCGAAGCCAAGGGACGGTTTGTGTCAAATAAATAACAGTGATATTCTGCATGTTGATAGTTCTCTGAACCATTATGTATGATAATGGGAGTGGCAGACTAACCATTGCTAGTCCACATCACGCCAGGTGGAAATTATGCTGAAACAAATCATACATGAGAGGAGGATATATCGCTCGCCATGGAGAAGCTGCTCTTATTGGCAAACAACATGTTGCAGAGTGAAGCGGAGTCGACAATACCGGGCTTTCACTATTACTTGAAAAGGGTCACCTGGCTTGCACTTGTATGTCTACTGCATTGGAAAAAAATCAGTGCACGGAGTCACCATTGAAGCATTAAATCAACTATTTCTCTTTTGAAGCTAGTGTAGAAGATATTAGAGCCTTAAAAGAATTCTACTTGTGAAGTATTATGTTGTATGAATTCATAAAATCCTGGAAAAAATGGATAATAATGTACAATAACCATCTTATACATGGATTAAAATCAGTGGAGGAAATACTTTAAATCAATAAAAGTTCATGGAAAGGTTAAAAAGCACGCACCAATAGATACAATTAACCAAACAATGTCTAGTGAGATTCTTCTACCAATCTCAACTCCCAGGTTTCAAGGAAGATAGTTCTATAGGTAGCAACACAATTGAGAATTTCTTTAGAAGCATTACACTGAAAGAAATAGTGCTAATCGGCAATTCCCACATTGTAGAGCATGGATTATTATACTTCAGGTAGGCTGCTTCAGCAAAACTTATACTTATATGGATATTGCTTCTCTGATGACATTCATCTCATACACAGGCCTTAGAAACTGAGAGCTCTAAATGTGAACTCACCGTACTACCCTATGTTTAATTATTGAGATGCACAAATCTCTATCTTTCTAGTCAATCAATTCCTCTGTTAATTATAAGTATGCAACCAACAATAAATATGGAGTAAAAATGTCTACCAGGAAAGAATTGCAGAAGTAAAACCCAAAATCCTATTCTAAAATTTGTCAACAATTACACAAACCATAATAAATAAGCAATAGGTCTGCTGTAGTTACTCGTACTGATTTCTGAAAACAAGATAAACAATATCTAAATACATCGATAAGAACACACATGCATCAAAGCCACATGTGTTACCAAGATAAACATTCTGAAAACACTGGCAGCTGTAGATAGAGTAATAAGTGAAGAGGGCCAAGGGCTCATTAGTTATACCCGCCGACAACAAACACATCTAAGTAGTGCTTTTTCCCCGAGTCTGGTGAAATTCGTGATTTTCCAAGTGAACTGCGACATATATAGTTCCTCCAAGTACATGCTTGAGCTCGGTCTGCATGTTGTCGTTCGTTTTCTTCACCATGTCGATCTCTGCACTGTTCCTTTGATTACATTTCCATGGTTTACAAATTCCGAATATTTTTATTCGATTATTGGTGCTGAAAGAAATTACCGAAGTAGATGAGATAATAACCTTGTGCTTCTCATCCCAAAGTATCTTCTTGGAATTGGTCAGGTACTTCTACAAGATCCTTGGCAGCCTAGAAGCAAGCTACATATTGCATCTTTGCGATCAGTTCCAAAGAAAACAGAGCACTGGAAACATAAAGAGGGTGTAGAGAACTTGTCAGCCCTGGAGAAGATAATGACGCCAACCTCAGCGTCGACGAGGACGCAGATATCGCACTCCTTCAGCAAACTGGCTTGGTGCTTGGCAATGGTAACCTGCAAGTTCGACAAGTTCACGATCCTCTTAATCTTGATCTTGCCGTGATCTATCGATCTCCTTCGAACAAGGAAATGCAAGTCTCGGATCACTGCCACCCAAACATAAAAATACAACTTGCATCAGTTTATGTTGTTAATGCATGGACATTTTTATTACAGCCATACCCAAAAAACAACAATTCAGATGGTAACTTGCACATATCAGTAACTATGTTGAGAGCCTTGGTCTATGGAAAGAAAACTATATGATGGCACAATCTGATCTTGTTGCGAGAACACATGCTTATAATCTCCAGGCGTGATCTTGTATTTTCAAACAATTATCTCAGGTTACTGCTTCCATGAATAATTATTCATCTGAGACCAACGTAATTTCAGATCACCTTCAAGAAAGCACATGGGCAGAACTCAAGCGACGGTCTGACAAGGAATCAAAAATATTTCCAAGGCTCAGATACGGAATTCATGAAACGATCTGAAAGGAATTTCTAGAGATGACCTAGAACTGCAAATCGTTGGATCATGGCCCTATGACTACATTATATAAGTTGGCGTGTACCTGGAGTAGATCGCGGCGGCCGGGCGGCGCGACGGGTATTTTCAAACAATTATCTCAGGTTACTGCTTCCATGAATAATTATTCATCTGAGACCAACGTAATTTCAGATCACCTTCAAGAAAGCACATGGGCAGAACTCAAGCGACGGTCTGACAAGGAATCAAAAATATTTCCAAGGCTCAGATACGGAATTCATGAAACGATCTGAAAGGAATTTCTAAAGATGACCTAGAACTGCAAATCGTTGGATCATGGCCCTATGACTACATTATATAAGTTGGCGTGTACCTGGAGTAGATCGCGGCGGCCGGGCGGCGCGACGGGTATTTTCAAACAATTATCTCAGGTTACTGCTTCCATGAATAATTATTCATCTGAGACCAACGTAATTTCAGATCACCTTCAAGAAAGCACATGGGCAGAACTCAAGCGACGGTCTGACAAGGAATCAAAAATATTTCCAAGGCTCAGATACGGAATTCATGAAACGATCTGAAAGGAATTTCTAGAGATGACCTAGAACTGCAAATCGTTGGATCATGGCCCTATGACTACATTATATAAGTTGGCGTGTACCTGGAGTAGATCGCGGCGGCCGGGCGGCGCGACGGGTATTTTCAAATAATTATCTCAGGTTACTGCTTCCATGAATAATTATTCATCTGAGACCAACGTAATTTCAGATCACCTTCAAGAAAGCACATGGGCAGAACTCAAGCGACGGTCTGACAAGGAATCAATAATATTTCCAAGGCTCAGATACTGAATTCATGAAACGATCTGAAAGGAATTTCTAGAAATGACCTAGAAGTGCAAATCGTTGGATCATGGCCCTATGACTACATTATATAAGTTGGCGTGTACCTGGAGTAGATCGCGGCGGCCGGGCGGCGCGACGGGCTGCCGAGTGTGATTTTTTGCTAGAGGAGGAACGATCGCCAGGGAGGAACGGTAAAATAAATCAATCCAAGGTCTGGATCGGGCGGAACTCTGGTCCGAGCAGCGCCTAGACGACCGGAATCGGACCGGACTCCTCACTCTCCTCCTGGGATCAGACCTTGTTCCCGGCGAGATCTGAGAAGCAGTGGCATGATGGCGGCCCGAATCGAGGCGGTGGATGACGGGATCGGGCCTGGAATGATGGTGAGAATTCTTAGGAGGAGCAGGCTAGAGCTGGTCGACGGGGGAGGTGGAGGGAGTGGAGGTGGGGAACCGGAACGAGGTCGTTAGGCTGCAGCAGGCAGGGCTTCGTGCGAGGCGGCCGCCGGCGCATGCGACCAGGAGGAAGGGTTGGGGCAGGAGAATGTTACCGTCGGTGAGGTGGTTTATCGTTTCTCGCTCAAGGAGGGCGGACGGCAGCGGGCGAGAGGTCTGGAATGGGCCGGCGAGGGAATCGTCGAGGGGAACGCAACTCGGCAGTGTAGCAGCGAGAAGGAAAAGAGGCCCACATGTCGGCGCACGAGGGACCTAACGCGGACGAAGGACGCGACGGAGTGCGGGAGTGGCAGAAAACGGAACCCTCACTTTCTTTTTAGATAGTAGAGATTCCGAGTGAATAGCGGGTCTTTTCCTTACTTCCTTCGTTACGTCTCGCGCTATAATTAAGGACTCGAGATTTGCTCACCGTATGTCGATCGGAGAGTTGTATAGCAGATTGGCCACCGCTAGGGTGCGCTTGGTCCAGTCCGAGCCCCAACTCCTGACCGGCCTTTCATATCGCAGATGGGCCGAGGCACTCCTGGTCTGGCCCAGTTAGAGTCCGAGCCGAACTCCTAACCGAACGTACAAACTTCTCCGTGTTGGAACCTCGGCCCTCGTGTCAATATAATGATCGCATCGCAGATTCACGGGACAAGGACAGGTGAACAGGTCGACGGGTCAAAGGATCGAACCATAACCGAGTAGAACAGACTGCCTCACATCAGCTGCTTGCCGTCCAGTCGATCGCGGGCGCCATGGCCACGGTTCCGCATCCGCCGCGCCGTCCCTGGTCCACCAAAGTGACTGATTGGGAAACGTTCAGACCCGCGACCCCGGACGTCCTTCTCGCGATCACTCATGTCTTCCTCGTTGACCCGGAGAGTGCCGCCGGCCAGGGTGTCGTGGACGCCTGCCTCAAGATCGGCAAGCTTAGGTACACGCTCCAGGGCAGGGTCCTGGGGAGGGACCAGAGGGGCAGCCGTCCCGGGCCCAAAAAAATTAGGGGCCCTCCCGAGGTATACCTAGTATAGTTGTATATATGGGTTGATCTCAGGAAAAAAGTACTAATGTACGGGCATTGTATTGGGTCTGATTGGACCCTTTTCATTACCCACACGCGTACGTGCGAACTGCTAAGTTAGCGATTAGACGATCACCTATCAATTATTACCTGGTAGCGATCCTCGTCTGGACTCTGGGACGATTGGAAATAGAACGACATGCCATCGCCTGTCGGCAGTTGCCTAGGGGCCAGGAGTCCAGGACTATTCGGTTGCTCCTCCATGTCATTTTCCAACTCGCAAGGGACCAAGACAGCCGCTCGCCTCGTCGTCGAACAGTAGGTATGAAGATTCAAAATGTCTATGATATGTCCCAATTTTATCTAGATTTGGGTGCTACTTTTATTTCCGGTGTGGTTTATATATGCCCTAGTCTACTTTATAACCCAATCTCCGATTTGGTTCATCTGGTACGAGTTGTTCATCTGGTACATCTGGTACATTTGATGTCGAGTTAAATGATCATATTTCTGAGTTAAGTGTTATGAACTTGATTTTGCCAGATAAACCAATATATTCTATCGAGATTTTTGAGTTTATCAGATCTTAGTTACTATCTCCGTGATTGTTGCGTCAACTCAAAGAACCTTTTCAAAGTTGGCATTAATGAAGAACTAATTGAGATCTATAATGTCTTGAAAGAGGTTAAATGGTTTGAAAACTCTATGTACTGAGAAGAAGTTATTTGATGAGATTGATATTGATTCCATCATCACTGACTTTGATCTTGGAATTTATAGAAAAAAATTTAATGTACAATATAGAGATTGTTATTTTTATATGAATATATTACCGTTGGTACATTTGAAGTCTCTATTTTTCATCGTTTCATACATCTATATATGTAAAAACATTGATAGTAGAGGGCCCTAAATTTTAGTTTCGCCCCGGGCCCTAAAATCTCAGGACCGGCCCTGACACGCTCGCGTCGCTGTCGGCGGAGAGCCCCTGTGCGGCGCTACTGGACCCGGTGGTACTGGACCAGGATTTTACCCTGTACGTTTGCCTTCCAGGCCGAAGGATATGAGTATCCCTCCCACGAGTGTCGTGATGATGAAGCGGAGGCGTTCTGTCCTGATAATGAAGAAGCGGCAGAGAGTTTAGAGGATTACGACAGTGACGATGACGGGGACGAATACAGCAGCGACGATGACGAGGACGAATACAGCAGCGACGAGGAGGGGAAGGACGTAGCGGAACCGTTGAATACCGAGAGCAAGGAAGTGGCACCGAGATCGGAGGATCATATTCACAGCGATGCCGAGGATTACGAGTACATCAACGAGGATGAGGCGGAGGAGGTCGATGGACAGGTAGCGGCACCGAGCAACCCAAAAAACGTTAGGCAAGCCGTAGCTAGAAAGTTCTCAAGCCTACTATCATTCCTTGGATTTAAGATGTATTCATGAATTGTTTAGGGAAATTGTAAACAAGTAATGCAGCGTGAGAAGAACTTGACATTTACATGTACAGTAGTAGTGCACTACTTTTTTTAAACCAACTAAAGGAGTTTCTATGAGAGAATGAGGTTGGGACGAAAACATTCTTTTTTGAGAATAATTGATATTTTACGTTAAGAAGTTATTTTCATGTGTCTGCATGTCTATTAGAAGTTATTTTTACATTATATATTCTCTATTGTTTTACACTCTCGGATATTTGTGATTGAAGTACGACAACCAAAACAAGCCAAGAATTATGCACGGCCTAGTGTGGATAAAATACCCCTGGTGCAATAAACCTTCTTGTCGTCCGGAGAATCCATACATGCAATTAGCACTCTCTCCGTCAAAACCCATGCATGTTCACTGTTCACATCGCCTCGCTTCTGACCATCTAGTTGGCATGACTCCAACACTCTCAAGATCAGTGCTCTCGTTGACACCTCGACAACAGTCGAGCGAGACCCCGAAGAAGGAAATATTGATACCACTGAATGAAAAGGTTCTTGGCCAAGTGCAAGGGTAAATAGATCCATGTCAACAACCTAAGGAGATCCCGAGGTTCATAATAATGCACTCGAAGCAGATTGTTATGCATGTCGATTTGTATTTCATGCATGTTGGAGTGTAGGGTTTAGAGTTAGGGCCTAGGTCTTTTGGGCATAGATCTGTGATAGAGTCTAGGGTCTAAATCAAGGGTTTACAAAGAATGTGTCACTTCATGGTATATGGCTAATGGTATATATTCATCTAGCCATTAGGGTATGAATCTACAGTTCTAGGGTATAGATTTAGGGTATATGTCTAGAGATCAAACATGTGGTTTAGGTTTATTTATCAAGCTTATAGATCTAAACTACTATACCTAAACCTAAACCCTAGTCCTTGGACAAAAACCCTATACCTAAAACCTATGTCTAATTCATTTAATGAAAACTTTCATGACCTCTGCATTTTTTGGAAATTTCAGAACTTTCTAAAAATATTTTAAAAATATTTTTCAATTATTTCAAAACATTTGAATTTTGTCCGATTCTAGTCTATTTTTTACATGATTATATTTCGGAAGCCTCCAAAATTTTGGAAATCAACCTTTTGTCTCCTTTTCTTTCATCATTTCGTGAGTAATCCACCACACATCAACTCTGACCATCTGGTTTGCGTGACTCACCGCAATGAAAATCGATGCCCTCGTTGATACCACAACAAGAATCGAGCGAGATAGCAAAGGAGGAAACCTCGATAACCTGAGTGCAAATCCGCTCGCCCCGAGTGTGAGTTCAAGAGCAAAGAGAATCAAGCCGACAACCCAAGGAGACCCCGAAGGTCAAAATGATGCCCTGAAATTAGATACCATGCGCATTGTTATCATTTATACGTAGGTTCATTGGTATTTCATGCATGTTAGGTCCTATTGTATATATGTAGGGTTAGGGTCGATTTTATAGGTCAAGGGTTTGTGTTATAGGATAAAAGTCTCTATCTAGGAGTTGGGTATAGATCTAAGTTTTTGAATGAGTTGCCACTTCAAAATTGTATTTAGGGTTTAAGTTCTAAGTCTAGTATTGAGGGTTTATGGTCTATGTTCATGGTCAGGGTCAGGGTCAAGGCAGGTTCTCGAGGTGTAGATCTATGGTCTATGTTTAGGGATTAACTTTGTGGTCTAGTTCTAGGCTTTGGGTTGATAGCTCAAGGGTATAAATATATGTACCTAAACGCTGATTCAACGATTTTTCAGAAATTTCAAAAATATTATAAATTATTTAAAAAATAATCGTTTTTTACCAAAATTGAATTACAATTGGATTTTGTGCGAATAACCAAAAAATTGAGATATTTATATTTCAGAAGACAAATAAATTCAGAACCAACATTTGACCTTTTTTGTTTCATCATTTGTGATAGGACATATTTTAGTTCTTTAGTTGATTTGGCATATGAATTATTTACATCCTTAGAATATCCACATCAATATGTACAGGTGAGATAATCACGCGATTTGGCTATTTAGGTATATAAATCTCAACTTAAGACATGTCGGTCCGGTAAAAATTGGGTGGATTCAAGCCACTTCAACCGGGATCGACCACATTTGATGTACGTGGTTGTATCATAATAAAAACATTTTTCCTTTTCATGTATAATTAACCGACACCGTATCATACTGTTGTAGATTAACTGTCAACTCCGAGCCATGGGTAGCTAGACACTAGTAGAAGTGATGGTTCATCGGTTCACATGGAGTAATATAAGAGCTAGCTAGCACTACACGGCTACTAGCTAATAAAAGATCATATTCCGTGTCAATTGATATTATATTATATTATATTATATTATATTATATTATATTATATTATATATAATGTTTTGGATAGGGAAGACTTCTTTTCCCCTACCTCTCTCCTGCGGCCTCGAGAGTCTCCAGTGGCCCGCTAGGGTCTCTTCCCTTCTCCTCAGGTGGCCTCGCTGGGCAGAGTGGGGAGGGGACGAGCTGCCGCCCCTGTAGTGCTTAGGGTAGTAGTACTATGTATACTAGGCACTTTGTCCTATATGGCGAGTGGCACGATGCCGGTGGAGATCTGGCGACCGTGGCTCGCGGGCGGCACACGGTGGCCGGAGGTGAAGAGGTTACTGCTTGAGGTGTGCTCCGGTGGGTGGAGTCGTATGTGAGCGGTGCCTTCTCCCCTGCTCCACAATGAATGAGCTCCGCGACCACCTATAGGTTCGTCTCCTTCTTCTGTCTGAGCTCTCTTGGTCGGCCATGGTGACGAGGGAGAGGGCGGAGCGAGAGAAGGGAATTCTTGGGATAGAAGGTGGTGGTGTGTTCCATCTCGTGTGTCTTTGGACTCGAAGCCACTGTGGTGGTACTTTGTACAGTGAGTGGGTCACATGGTGGCCATGATTGCCACCATGATCTTTGGCTGAAAGGCGACCATTTCAAGCGCCGGGATGGTGCTTCTTCAACCTCTAGTGAGGAGACCCCTTCAAGTGCTTCTTATCGGACTTCCCCGAATTCCTGCTTCCAAGTGGTGCCATAACCCAGTCGAATTGACTGCCTCATATCAGCTGCTTGCCGTCCAGTCAATCGGGCGCCATGGCCACGGTTCCGCATCCGTCGCGCCGTACGTGTTGCCAAAGTGATTGATTGGGAAACGTTCAGACCCCCGACTATGACCCAGCACGTCCTTCTCGCGATCACTCGTGTCTTCCTCGTTGACCCGGCAAGTGCCGCCGGCCAAGGTGTCGTGGACGCCTGCATCAAGATTGGCAGGCTTAGGTACACGCTCGCGTCACTGTCGGTGGAGAGCCCCTGCGCGGCACTACTGGACCCGTTGGTACTGGACTAGGAGTTTACCATGTACGTGCCGGGAGGCCACTACTACTCCGATGACAAGTTCGTCTTCCAGGCCGAGGGATATGAGTATCAGTGCCACGAGTGTCAGGATGACGAAGCGGAGGCATTGTGTCCCGATAATAACTCCACGTACGTCAGCTCCCACCGCCAAAAATTGCATTCAGTTTGTAAAATTAGTAACTCTGAATATCAAACATTGAATTTTGTATGAACACTGCTCATATTGTAGCTACGTGCGCCATCGACTGCATGAAAATGAAACCAAATCAAATGAATGCTTACCCCATGAGTTTTGCACTTGTAAAAGACCCAGCCATCGTGGTCATCGGTGCCGGAGACGTGCCTATTGACGACGACGCCGCAGTCAGAGCAGGGAACCAAGGGAATGTAGGGCGGACGGTGTCGATTATGCGACGTGCGGGACGATCTTGAAACAGACATGGCGGCCACTAAGGATCCCGACCAGGGCGACAACTCCGACGGCAGATTGCTCCGACGGCAGCGCCACAATTCTTTTGGGAAGACGGTGTGAGGAAGTTAGGGTTTCTGTTTCTCTTATAAATAGCCAGGCCGCATTGCACGAGTGTCTTATTGGACCGGCCTTCATAGTTTTATTCCTCTTAAAAAAACCAAACGATATCCCTGCACTGACATACATTTCTGTAAACTAGGGCAACCACCGCCAGCTAATCTTACTATCATCTAGAGTCTCACATAAGACTTTGACTAGAAATGCACCGTTGATGCCACACTAAAAGAGCCATTTCTAAGTACGTGAAACTTTAATCGGTGTAATGCAGCTAATTATTTATTTTAACCCATTATCAACTAGCTCAAGAAACGCAAACACATATACATTCCCCAGATTTCCTTGTTCTCCCTTTATGCCACCATTTCCCGCAAATACACAACCAGAGTACATATGCATAGGATTAAAAATATCAGGACCAAACCAGGTTAAACATGAATTAACCTTCTTAAGCACAAACATTAGATTGTTGAAACACTAGTTCAACCACATGAACAAACTAGATCAAATTCAACACAACACAGATAAAGATAGTCCAAACATAACAACCAGATTAGCACAGAGACACACATGACACAATCTATGGATGGGGGAGGTGCTTCAGCAGGAATACGACATAAGCGGTGTGTTTGGCCTTAAGGTGCGGCTTATGCTTCTAGCTTCTAGATCCATAGTAGGTAGCATGCTGCAGCATTCCCAGGTAGTCCTTTGGCATCTCCTTTCGAAAGCACCACAGACACTTGTACTCCCCTGGGTCTAGAAGATAGGGTATGTCACTAGCCTTGAGCTTCTTCAGCACCACACGACTCTTGCGGTCCCTGTCCTCCACGTCACTCCTGACACTGTCTGACTCCTGTGGAAATTTGTGAAATGAAATAAGGCTTACAATAATTACTCTATGAAATAAGACTATATGTGCCACATATTATATAACGGGAAACTTGGACAATTGCTTTTTAATTAAACATTTAAAAATCATAACAGAATAGTTGATATGTCACACATATGAAGTTAGATCAGAGCAGCATTATGTACAAATCAAATGTGTGCAGCAAAACAAAACATCTGCTGGAAGCATTAGTGCAAAAAAAATTATGCCTTACAAGCAGATTGATCTATCATACGTATTAATTTTAAGTTGTATCACTGTAGCATTAAATACCAACTTAAGTTTGCAGCAGAACAACCCATGTGCTGAAAGTAGTAGTGCAATAAAAATTATAATCCGATAAAGCAGAATGTTGTATCACACGTAATAATCTGAAGCTAGACCATATCGGCATTAAGTACCAACTTATGTATGGAACATAAGAAAACAGCTACTGAAAGTAGTAGTGCAACAAAAGTAATAAACCAATGAAGCAAGATAACAACAACTATTACTAGCAGTACTACAGCCAGGAATTTATACATCTGTAACAAAACACATAATCTTTCAGCTCTAGAACTGCAACTACATATATGCTTGATATGTTACAAATACAAAACAAAAGTATTGAATTTAACAACTATCATGAATGTACTAGAACCATATGTTCTATGTGAGACAAGCATTTCAAAAGACTAGCAAATTACCAATACAGACACTCTGACTATGAGTACATAGACTAGGTATATTAAGCTCAGTATGAAGTGATCAGATGATCTAATGAACTAAATTCATAAGAAAAGTAAATGACACCAAATACATGCTACACAATAGTGCAACAGTATATTGACAAGCACCTGGTACAGATTCCCATGTCTCTTTTACTTAACTATTACAGACAAATTCACAAACTAGCATTGCTGAACTTTCTAAGAATTTTTAGAAAGTAACACCTAATATGAACTTGAACTATCCATGGTCACATTCCCTAAATTTACAATCTCGAAGAGGTCGCAAGTAGAACCCATAAATCAATTATATTACTGGCACCAAGGGAGAACACATCAGTAGCTAATATGTGTAGATCAATAGGCAGTAGCCCTATTCCATTTTCATTGCAAACAAAATGCCAGGTTCTTGCTTGTCAGATCGTTCAAGACCAAAAACTCAGGCACAAAGGCCAAGCATAAGCTACAGCATCTAGGCGCATCTAAACCTGGCACAGATTACAGATATCATAATATTCAAAGTAAGAGGAACCACTCGACGACCTAGCCTGCGAAAACAGAAGCCTACTTGATCCTACATCCATCAGAACATCGCCAAAGGGGTCCTGGGGAAATCAGTAGCTAATCTACGGTGCATCTAACCTGGTACAAACTAGCATCGTTAGGCGCATCTAACCCTACTTTGTACAGTGAGTGGGTCACATGGTGGCCATGATTGCCACCATGATCTTTGGCTGAAAGGCGACCATTTCAAGCGCCGGGATGGTGCTTCTTCAACCTCTAGTGAGGAGACCCCTTCAAGTGCTTCTTATCGGACTTCCTCGAATTCCTGCTTCCAAGTGGTGCCATAACCCAGTCGAATTGACTGCCTCATATCAGCTGCTTGCCGTCCAGTCAATCGGGCGCCATGGCCACGGTTCCGCATCCGTCGCGCCGTACGTGTTGCCAAAGTGATTGATTGGGAAACGTTCAGACCCCCGACTATGACCCAGCACGTCCTTCTCGCGATCACTCGTGTCTTCCTCGTTGACCCGGCAAGTGCCGCCGGCCAAGGTGTCGTGGATGCCTGCATCAAGATTGGCAGGCTTAGGTACACGCTCGCGTCACTGTCGGTGGAGAGCCCCTGCGCGGCACTACTGGACCCGTTGGTACTGGACTAGGAGTTTACCATGTACGTGCCGGGAGGCCACTACTACTCCGATGACAAGTTCGTCTTCCAGGCCGAGGGATATGAGTATCAGTGCCACAAGTGTCAGGATGACGAAGCGGAGGCATTGTGTCCCGATAATAACTCCACGTACGTCAGCTCCCACCGCCAAAAATTGCATTCAGTTTGTAAAATTAGTAACTCTGAATATCAAACATTGAATTTTGTATGAACACTGCTCATATTGTAGCTACGTGCGCCATCGACTGCATGAAAATGAAACCAAATCAAATGAATGCTTACCCCATGAGTTTTGCACTTGTAAAAGACCCAGCCATCGTGGTCATCGGTGCCGGAGACGTGCCTATTGACGACGACGCCGCAGTCAGAGCAGGGAACCAAGGGAATGTAGGGCGGACGGTGTCGATTATGCGACGTGCGGGACGATCTTGAAACAGACATGGCGGCCACTAAGGATCCCGACCAGGGCGACAACTCCGACGGCAGATTGCTCCGACGGCAGCGCCACAATTCTTTTGGGAAGACGGTGTGAGGAAGTTAGGGTTTCTGTTTCTCTTATAAATAGCCAGGCCGCATTGCACGAGTGTCTTATTGGACCGGCCTTCATAGTTTTATTCCTCTTAAAAAACCAAACGATATCCCTGCACTGACATACATTTGTGTAAACTAGGGCAACCACCGCCAGCTAATCTTACTATCATCTAGAGTCTCACATAAGACTTTGACTAGAAATGCACCGTTGATGCCACACTAAAAGAGCCATTTCTAAGTACGTGAAACTTTAATCGGTGTAATGCAGCTAATTATTTATTTTAACCCATTATCAACTAGCTCAAGAAACGCAAACACATATACATTCCCCAGATTTCCTTGTTCTCCCTTTATGCCACCATTTCCCGCAAATACACAACCAGAGTACATATGCATAGGATTAAAAATATCAGGACCAAACCAGGTTAAACATGAATTAACCTTCTTAAGCACAAACATTAGATTGTTGAAACACTAGTTCAACCACATGAACAAACTAGATCAAATTCAACACAACACAGATAAAGATAGTCCAAACATAACAACCAGATTAGCACAGAGACACACATGACACAATCTATGGATGGGGGAGGTGCTTCAGCAGGAATACGACATAAGCGGTGTGTTTGGCCTTAAGGTGCGGCTTATGCTTCTAGCTTCTAGATCCATAGTAGGTAGCATGCTGCAGCATTCCCAGGTAGTCCTTTGGCATCTCCTTTCGAAAGCACCACAGACACTTGTACTCCCCTGGGTCTAGAAGATAGGGGATGTCACTAGCCTTGAGCTTCTTCAGCACCACACGACTCTTGCGGTCCCTGTCCTCCACGTCACTCCTGACACCGTCTGACTCCTGTGGAAATTTGTGAAATGAAATAAGGCTTACAATAATTACTCTATGAAATAAGACTATATGTGCCACATATTATATAACGGGAAACTTGGACAATTGCTTTTTAATTGAACATTTAAAAATCATAACAGAATAGTTGATATGTCACACATATGAAGTTAGATCAGAGCAGCATTATGTACAAATCAAATGTGTGCAGCAAAACAAAACATCTGCTGGAAGCATTAGTGCAAAAAAAAATTATGCCTTACAAGCAGATTGATCTATCATACGTATTAATTTTAAGTTGTATCACTGTAGCATTAAATACCAACTTAAGTTTGCAGCAGAACAACCCATGTGCTGAAAGTAGTAGTGCAATAAAAATTATAATCCGATAAAGCAGAATGTTGTATCACACGTAATAATCTGAAGCTAGACCATATCGGCATTAAGTACCAACTTATGTATGGAACATAAGAAAACAGCTACTGAAAGTAGTAGTGCAACAAAAGTAATAAACCAATGAAGCAAGATAACAACAACTATTACTAGCAGTACTACAGCCAGGAATTTATACATCTGTAACAAGACACATAATCTTTCAGCTCCAGAACTGCAACTACATATATGCTTGATATGTTACAAATACAAAACAAAAGTATTGAATTTAACAACTATCATGAATGTACTAGAACCATATGTTCTATGTGAGACAAGCATTTCAAAAGACTAGCAAATTACCAATACAGACATTCTGACTATGAGTACATAGACTAGGTATATTAAGCTCAGTATGAAGTGATCAGATGATCTAATGAACTAAATTCATAAGAAAAGTAAATGACACCAAATACATGCTACACAATAGTGCAACAGTATATTGACAAGCACCTGGTACAGATTCCCATGTCTCTTTTACTTAACTATTACAGACAAATTCACAAACTAGCATTGCTGAACTTTCTAAGAATTTTTAGAAAGTAACACCTAATATGAACTTGAACTATCCATGGTCACATTCCCTAAATTTACAATCTCGAAGAGGTCGCAAGTAGAACCCATAAATCAATTATATTACTGGCACCAAGGGAGAACACATCAGTAGCTAATATGTGTAGATCAATAGGCAGTAGCCCTATTCCATTTTCATTGCAAACAAAATGCCAGGTTCTTACTTGTCAGATCGTTCAAGACCAAAAACTCAGGCACAAAGGCCAAGCATAAGCTACAGCATCTAGGCGCATCTAAACCTGGCACAGATTACAGATATCATAATATTCAAAGTAAGAGGAACCACTCGACGACCTAGCCTGCGAAAACAGAAGCCTACTTGATCCTACATCCGTCAGAACATCGCCAAAGGGGTCCTGGGGAAATCAGTAGCTAATCTACGGTGCATCTAACCTGGTACAAACTAGCATCGTTAGGCGCATCTAACCCTACTAGCACCACAAACCCTAGCAAGAACAGGACGAGCCAGACCTCGGCGGCAAGAACACTAGGAGCGAGATCTGGACTTACCTCATCGGTGTCATCGCCGTCGGACTCGCAGAAGGTCTTGACGTCAGCAGGCGAGTAGATCTTCTCCCCCTCTCCTTCCTCTCCTGACGCAGTCTGTTCTTCAGGTTCGTCTTCTTCTTCCGCTTGATCTGCACCTCCATCTCGAACTTCCGCTTCATTGGATGCACACCGGAGTAGACGACCGGCCCACCCAAGCCGGAGCTCCCATTGCCGCCCTCTGCATCCACGACCTGCTTCCCCTTCTCCGCGTGCTCAGCGCCCGCGACCACCTGCTTCCCCTTCTCCGCGTTGTCAGCGGGCGCCGCTACCTGCTTCCCCTTCTCCATGGACGGCCGCCGCGATCGAGGGTTTGTGGAGAGACGTCTAGCTAGGGTTTGCTATCCGATTTGGGGAATTTTTCGAAGTGGTTGGAACGTAGATCAACCACTGTCTATGCTACTTAAGGAAGCCGACGGTTCGGCACCCACGTGCATACGTGTATAATACGCGCCGGTGAACGGGCCGTACGGGCTTCTACGGTTCTTTTTTTACAGAGCAACGACGACAATTTCGGAAGGACAATTTCGGAAGGACTAAGAATCGTCCGCGCGGATCCCAGCCGTCCATGTGTTTTCCCAAACTTCTTGTTTCCACGCGGGTGCGCACTGAAGCAGAAACGCAAAATAATATATATGTTACCCAAGATGAACCGCCACTTTCTTTTTCATAATCTAGAAACTACAACCCCTAAAGTATGAGTGTCTATCTTTATATATTCTCTCTATCCCGAATTAGAAGTCACAATTTTTTGTAGATTCGCAAAAAGAAGAAGGCCACGTCTAGCCAGCAATCGGTGGCTGGTTAGTCTTAATTATCCATCACTAGATTAGGAAAGAACTCCCGGCCTCACAACCCCGGAAATGGAAAGAAACCACCCAGCGTACCCGGGCACGCGTTGTCCCAGGCCTCTGGCGTGCCAATCGCTCCATCCCTTATATACGTGACGCCCAGCTTCCACAAGCTACTGATTTACATATCCGATGTTTTCCAGAAGAGAATAAAAAAAGGTATAACACCATCTCGTTTCCTCCACTTTTCTCCTCTTATCACCCCATGAATCACCCAGGTTTCGTATTTAGATCTCATGAAGGAGATCAACTAGTTCATGATAAAACAAGATCTCCCAGGAATCAACTTCAGAGAATACAGATTTTCCAAATAGCAACTAAAGTAGGATTATGAGACCCTAGAAAAAAACAAAACCTGGTAACAACGTGTGTAATTGTGCATCAACTTAGTTGTGTAGGTTATAAACTTAAATAAGAATATTGAGGCAACTTGCATGTACCAATTCATGTAATAATTAAGAAGCACAACCTGCAGCAACTTAGTTGAAATTTGAAGGGCCCTTTGGGTGAACTGATCATCCAGATAGCAAAAAAATCACCAAAACTGAACTAGGTTGTACTCACACATGATGCACCTGTAAAAAAGAAACTATGGCGCAAACCTAGGAGCAACTTAGTTGTATGATAGATACAACACAAGCATAATTAGTTGCTTATTAAATTGGGCCATCCCTGGGTCCTTATCAAGAAGAAAACATGGGTGAAAACAACACACCAATACAATACTTGTATTGGGGAAGCAAACCTGATACAACCTACATAGTTTGTTATATTTGAAAATCCTAGGACCATTTTAATACAAGAAAAAACAGTACCCCGCAATAGCTTAGTTAGATTCACAGGTTCCCTGGTGCATTGAACAACATAAATGAAAGTAAAGGGGGGGGGGGGGGGGGCACAGGTTCCTTTTTTGACAAAAATTGTAACCAGGACTAAAAAGAGAACACTTCCCAGGTTCACACATATTAAAGGTTCACAGAAATGTACCGGATAAAATGAGGAAATATATTCAAACAAGCACTTGCTTCAACCAACTAGTAGTGTGAAAAAAAACACTTAGTAAATATCTTAGCTACAGTTCAAAGAATAGAAGAACAAGACCCTTGTTGTTGTTTCTTTTGTACATAGTGCAAACGTAGTTTCTTCGTAGCATGATGATGACGCCAACACACCAGTAATAGTTTCATTGCCGCATACACCTGAAAAATTGCAACAATATAAAGTGAGTTAAACAATTTAATTTTCTTTTCAAAGAAATGCATAACCATCCTACTTTCATATACACATAGGTACAGGGACAATATTCCTAAAAAATATGAAAATTTCTATTGTGACAGATGTTTTGTCTGGACCTAAACATGCAACCATATGATGTTGACACTGAAGATGGAGAATTCAATGGTATGGAGCCATTGTTTTGAACTCAAGGTGTCCAATTAGAGATTGACGTGGAATCTCTGGAGCTAGTGCTTGCTGACCAAGTTGTAGAGGATGGCGGTTCTGATGTACATAGTGCCAAGGACCATCATATATCTGCTGCCTGAAGTAAACAACATAATCCAACAAACATAGGAAGGGAAATATATATAGTGACCACTTAGAAATAACACACAGAAAAAATGGAGAAATAAATGACAAACTGATAAGTAGGTATAAATTTTGCTCCGCCATATGCTATAAATGCGACAGTTCTGTTCACCGGTTACTAGAAGCCTCCCTATTGCTTCATTGGGTACTGGAAGTTGCAAATTGCACTGCTTAGTCATCTTTCTCTTTAGTGGAAAAAGACTTGCCTTCCATCATCTCAGATACATTAGTCTTAAATAAAAGCAACTTAGCCTAATATGCCCATTCAACTTAATCAAATGTTGAAAGCAACTTATCTATGATGAAAATATACAACTTAATCAGGGAAAAAGACAGTGATCAAACAAACTAAACTGCTGACAACTAATCTATATAATCAACTCAATTGAAATGGTGAACAAAAGCAAGTTACTATACTGACAAATCAATTAAAAATGGCGAAAAGGAAAGTTACAAAAGAAAAATACCTCCCCCTTATAATCATTGTGCAATTTAGACTTACCTACCTAATGAACATATTTAAATGGTGCAAGCAACTCGACTATGTTGGAAAAAAACAACTTAGCTATGTTGCAAAAGCAACTTAATATATGTAGTGAAAACTCAACTAACTGTTGCTGAAAAAATTAAATAGGATGGAATAGAAACTCAACTATGTTCATAGAAACAACTTAGCTATGGCAAAAAACAACTTAATATATGTTTGAAACACGATTAACTGCTGCAAAATCAAACTCAATAGGATGGGATAGAAACTTAACATTGTTGCAAATGCAACTTAAATCCATGTAGTGAAACTTAAATAACTGCCGCAAAAGCAACTTAATATGATGGGGATAGCAACTTAACTATGTTTTAGAACCAACCCACCTTGTACATGAATGTGAAGTAGTGAAATCTAGTGAGTAAAAAACTATACTAACTAATGATGCATCCATGGTGAAAAAATAGTGACAATGTAAATAGGCCCAGCCCATGAATTGCGCAGACAACAACCACTGCATAAATGGTGAACCTAGTGAAATATACTTAGGCAAGGGAACCACAATATGCTATGGTGATAAGAAACTTAAGTGTGTTGTCTAATCAACTCAATTGAGTGCTGGAAAGCAAAAATTAGCTATGGTGGCAAAAAAAGAATATATGTAATCAACTTACTTGAAAAATGTTGCAAGTAACTTGATTATGTAGACAAAAAAACTTAACTGTGTGGCAAAATCAACTTAATTAAATGCCTAAACCAATTTAACTAAGGTGGCAAACACCTTCACTGGTAAAGGGCAGTGAGTCAAAAACCAACAGACCTGCCTACAACTAATCAATAAAACAAACCAGTGCAATAATTGTTACTTAACTATACTCCACTGGAATCAGCTAAAAATAGGGGAAATGGTAGAAAAGCAAAACAAGTCCTCTAGAAACCAACATCATCTATGCTATCTATACAACTATGCTATCTTCTACTAGCATCACCTATGTCCCCCCAAGAAGGGTTGTCTAATAATTCCGAAGTTCATACCACCAATCTTTTACATAAAATCACAGGGAACCACACAACATCTCCTAAGTTGCATTTTGTGTGCAACGAATTGCTTCCTAGCTATCCCTAAGTTGAATGTGTGTGTGCAATTGGTTTCTCATACTGCCTATTAAGAAAAAATCTTAATAAATCCCTCGGTTGCTCGTGCAT
Organism: Avena sativa; assembly: GCA_916181665.1. Lineage (NCBI taxonomy): Eukaryota > Viridiplantae > Streptophyta > Magnoliopsida > Poales > Poaceae > Avena > Avena sativa. The sequence continues at coordinate 31,767,687 of OV702291.1, forward strand.
GTGAGATTTGTTGGACAACAAAATTGCTTATTGGCAGAACCGTAAAACCACTGTGAAAAATTCTCTTAACCGGATATGATAAAGCAATTAAGTGTTTGTGAAGCAAAAATGTGATGTATGTAGCAACTTAGAAAAAAGAACACTCATGCATCTATATTATGTCTAATCGCTTAGACAATTTAATGGCAATCAGTAGGCAACTTAATGATAACATATTCGCAACTTAACAACAACCAGTAGACAACCTGACATTAGAAGGGAAAATACTATCGGGTTTCAATGCATTGATCTATTTTAACACATGAGAAAAATAAATTTGTTAAAAAAATAGACCGAGTGTCATTGTGGGTGATTGCCCTTGAGAAAGGAAGAAAACAGGAAGAAAACAACCCTATCCTCCAAAATGGATGTTGCATAAAACAACTTGCTTAGGATAAAAAACAACCTAGCTCACAGGTATTATACAACTTACTAGGTATATATGAGTGCTTATGAACATACAAAACAGTACTACATATGGACTAAAAAGCAACATGTCTCATTTAGACGATCGCCCCAGACAAGAAAAAAACACCAGCCCCTAGTCCGTGGATGTGCATACGCAAAAAAAGTAAGTAACTTAACTAAATATTTGTCAAAACAATTAGATTAAATGGGCAAATTAATGAGCAAATCATTTAGATGATCACTAGCTCATAATAATTTTGTGCCCATGCATATACAACTTAACTAGGGTGAGCACACAACTTAACTAAGATGAGTACACAACTTGACACCTAGAAAAATGGGGATCTACACATATATGCTATGAGGGATTTTCTATTGTCCATGTTTACCCCATCTGAAAAGTAGTCCAATTTTCACATTTGAAGAATCCAACTATTGAAAATTCACACTAATTATATATTGGCATTGCTAACAGCTAGCCAATAAACCACAACACTTGCATTTGACGTACATACATAGGCTAGTACTATTGTTCATTCACCTATGGTGGTGATACTAATCAAGAAAATAGATCCAGTGTGGTACCAGAAAATGGATATGGGTGGAGACACCCTGGAGCCTAGGTGGAAAGTCGATGAAAGCATCCCTCCTGCTCCCAATGAAGGCCATCTCTACTTGTTCTGGTCGCCTGGTAGAACGACATCCGATCCGCCATCTCCGTGCGGACAGTAGGGATGCCGCACTGGCGCATGCTACTACTCCATGGGGATGGCGCTGAATCAGGAGCTCGGCAGTTGCCGCGTCAAAAGCCAGACAAGAGAGCAAGCCTGAAACTGAGACACATTGAATCGTGTAGTCACTGGTATGTCTAGTAGAATTGACAAGAAAGCCATGAAGAATAGGATTTCGGTGTTCATCTATGCTTAGTATCTCTTCTCACGAACTTGAGACAAGCAAAAAGGTTCCCATCAAATCTATTAGTCGCTAGAGAAACAGATCAAAATCCATACAATTGTTGTCGTTCTTGTAATTTACCCATAGATGACGGGGAGTAGCACGTAGGAAACTGGAGGAGGAACGACGCCGGACGGATCCGGTGGGAGCGGTGGAGGAGGCGCATGGCCGAAAGTACGGATGGAAGGAACCCCGTCTGCCCCAACACTACACACCACGTTATTGAGAAACGATGCAAAAAAATTCGCCTGGCCAGATCTGGAGGCACGAGCTCGCCGGGGATGCGGACAGCGGGTGCATTGGGAGGCCGGTTGACCGAGGGAGCGGTGCACGTCGGTTAATTCCCGACGGTGTCCCGAGCTAGGACATCGTTCAGTGGAGGTCACGGGACCAAGAGCTAGGAGGAAGGGGAGGGGCGGGCGGGCCTCTCTGTCGAGCGCGGGGCCGAGGGGGAGTGGGGGTGTGAGAGGTGGAGTGGCGGTCGCCGATGGAGCGAAGGAAGTGGAGGGAAGGGCGGCGCTTGCTGGCGGAGCAGAGGAAGGTGATGGATGTGGCGGCGATCGTCAGTGGAGCTGAGGAACGGGAGGAAGGAGGCGTGTCGGGTGCAGGAGTTAGGCGATGGTTTTCTCACTAGCTGTCGGAACGACTCGTGCGACCGTGGACTGATCCGGTCATCCGACAGCCAGGAATCGATGGCTGGATAGAGCAAACCAGCCACCGTGCACTTTTTAGCGTTTAGGAAGAAGAATTGTGAAACAGTCCAAGAGCCCGTCACGTACGTATGAAAACTAACAGCCCAAAAAAGTGCCCAGATAAACAAACAACGATTGAGGGACAAGAAAATAATAGATTTGGAGTCTGAACTCCTAACCGGCATGTGGACAAAAACGTACAGTACTAGTAGTACAACTCCGCTAGGAATTCGATTTGGAGTCTGCGAGCCCCGGCCGGGTCAATATAATGAACATCATAGATTCACGTACGGGAGAGCCTCGGCTGTCAGCTGTGTGCCGATCGACCGGTCAATCGGGCATGGCCTCGATTCCGCAGCCGTCGCATCCATGGGCCGTCAACCTCGCGAGCGGTGATTCGCATACAGTCATACCAAGGACCCCGAGGACACGTATCACCATCACCCATGTCTTCCTCATTGACCGGGCAACCGCCGTCGGCCAGGGCGTCGTGCACGCCTGTGTCGCGGTAGGCACGCTATGGCACACGGCCCCGTCGCTCTCGGCAGAGAGCCCCTTCGTGGTGCTGCCGGATCCGATCGTACTGGACGAGGAGTTTACCGTGTACGTGCTAGGAGGCGATCCCTTGGACGATTTCATCATTGAGATTGGGGGATACGAGTATCGCCGCGAGGATTGTCATGATGATGAGGCGGATCACACAAGAAATCAGGAGGGGGCGGAGAACGAAGCGGAGGCGTGGAGTCTTTTTGATGATGACGCATCACAGAGTTCAGAGGATGATGGTGACGCATCACAGAGTTCAGAGGATGATGATGACTGCGACGAGGACGACGACGAAAACAATGGCGAGGAAGAGGATGAGGAAACAGTACTAGGTTCAGAGGATTATGTTAACAGCGACGCAGAGGATTCCGAATACAGCACCGAGGAAGAAGAGGAGGAGGAGGATGAGGATGAGGAGGAGGACTACCATGGTGAGGTCGACGAACAAGGGGCGCTGGCAAACAGCTCCGGCGACGACATGATGAGGAATTTCGTCCCGGTGGGCACACCGTTGGAGGGCTGGTGCCACGTTATGCCTCTGTCGGGAGCACGGCCGGCTTCATGCGGGTAGCCACCGTTGAGAGCCAAGAAGAAGGAGACAATGGCGGCAAGGAGATCTCGGTACTCTACCGCTGCACACACTTCTCGGCCGCGTCGGGCGAAGACGTACGGGTGCGCGAAAACACGACCACGACGGTGTACCAGATCCGGTTCGTCATCCCACCCGCGGGCGACATAGCGAGGTATCTTCTGTTTGCCGGCGTGTCGCTGCCACTCCAGGCATACCCTGCCCGCTACAGCAAGCGGCTCCACACGCTATGGTCAAGCTTGATCGCCGAGGCGAGTGTCCCGACACGGGCAACACGCGTAGACGTGCTCGTTGATTTTGGCATCGTCCGGACCGTTGACAGAACACCAAAGCGCATGGAGCGAATGCGCGCCGCGCTAGAAGGTATAATGGGGAAGGATTTCCACCCGGAGTTCCACCTTGAGTTCCAACTACCTGAGCCGGCGCAATGTGGCGCTGGCGAGGATTGCACCGTTTGTTTCGAGCTGCTTGAAGGTGATGACCTTATCACATGGCCAGGATGCTCTAAGCCGCATGTCTTCCACGGCTCGTGCTTGGAGCTCGTCCTCGAGAGGAGCGACAAGTGCCCAATTTGCAGGAACTTATGGTCTGTTGAGCCCAAACGAGTAAACATTCCAAAGAAGGACCAGAGCAGAGACAACTAGGTCAATGGATACGTTGCCATGGCAGAGGTTGATGGACAAGCGGCCACACCGAGCAGCGCCCGTAGCAACACCAAAAACGTTAGGCAAGTCGAAAGGACCTTGCGCGCTTTGCTGCATCGCTTCTTGCTGTTGGCGTTTCACCTCTTGTGTTGTGTATGGCGGGGTTGATAAGGACTCGTGGCTACGCATTGGTGTAACAGTTTTTCCTTTACTAAAAAAGGGGATCAAAACTCTTGATTTGTACTCTTGAATGTCTCAAATTGCTTAGACATACATATTTCTCCAGCGTCAAGTTGCAATGCTTGTGCATGTCTATCTATTACTCAATAAAGTTGGTACATAAACAACATGAATAAGCATGAGATTAACAACTCGTTCTTAGGCATCAAAGAAGTAGAAGGAGATTCGTCAATCATCATCATCTTATAAGAATTAATTTAAAATATTAAAATCATAAAACTTCTCTTTCAAATGGAAGCCATAACAACCTGAAGTATCATAATGGAAGTATTCTAGTTAGCACTGATTCTAATTACTCCCTCTGATCCATATTAACTGTCGCTGAGTCGGATATATCTAGACATGTTTTTGTCCTAATACATCTAATTCAGCGGCAGTAAAAATATATTGGAGGGAGTAAAAGGGCCATGAGAATTAGTGCATCAGATCATGCAAAAATATCATCAGTCTCATAGTCATGAGTCCTCGTAGTCACATGACATCCTATAAGAAAGGAAATCAAGTTGAATCAAAGTGGATATATAAACATGCTTTCAAGGAACCATATGGCCCTTTTTCTTGATGTGCGACAACCAAAGATGAAAACACCGTTGCAAAGCAACAAAATAAAAAAGTGGCCACCACTAGTAGAAAACGGACCTTTGGTCCAGGGGTATTAGTCCCGGTTTTGCTACAGACCGGGACTAATGCCTCGGTCCCAACGGCTAGATCTGGCCCCAGGGGGTTGCAGGCACTAGCCCCGGTTCGAATGGGACCTTTAGTCCCGGTTCATATAATAAACCGGGATTAAAGGGTTGCAGGCAGGCTGGGTCGGGCGCCAGACCCTTTAGTCCCGGTTTGTTATACGAACTGGGACTAGAGGTCCACCGCGACTAAAGGTGGACCTTTAGTCCCGGTTCTAGACACGAACCGGGATTAAAGGTCTGGCTATATCTTCTTTCCCCGCCTGCCCGAGCCACCATTTCAAGGTGGTGGCTCCTCTCTCTCTTTCTTGCTTCAAGCTCGAGTTCATGCCCAATTTTCTTTCAAGATTTGTCTATATTTTGTGGTGCCCCATCTATCCAAAGGTTCTAAAAGGTGAGCAACTTCATCCTTTGAACTCTCATTGCTATATTAGCCTATTTCATGCTCTATCTTGTAGATGGATTTGTGGATTTAGTTTGGTAGTAATTTTTGCAATGATAACATGAGATCGATGTTTAGATTCTATCTATCTTGTATTAATGTAAGGAACTCTAAGGTAAATATCACAATATGTGGATTCTATCTATATATCTTGTTTTGGCACATAGTCTCGAAATTTGATTTTAGAAGCACACACATGCGTGAGTTCATCATTCTAACTAGCTGGGCAAAATATCCTTCTTCGTCTACCTGCGTTCAACAAACTGAAAAAATTATAATAAAGATAGGGTTAATTCATAAAAGCTTGATAAGAAGACATCATAGTATATCTTCGAGAAGCTCCTCTATGGCGAGCTCCTCGAATATGTCTGAGGATACGATCCTAAGACATCTTCAAGAGAAGCTCCGTCGTAGTGGTGTCCCTTGAAGTTAATAACTTCTCTAGCTATAGATTAATACGCCGGGTAACTAAAACAATTCACATATTAGGGAGTGCCTCTATGGCGAGCTCCTCGAAGATGTCTGAGGACGGGATCCTAAGACATCTTCGAGAAGCTCTGCTGCAGTGGTGTCCCTGCTCTCGCACACCATCTTTCAGTTTATATCTTCTCTAGCTAGATCAGTATGCTGGTGGAGCTAACTAATTTCACATATTAGAGAGTGCCTCTATGGCGAGCTCCTTGAAGATGTCTGAGGACGAGGTCCTAAGACATCTTCGAGAAGCTCCGTCGTAGTGGTGTCCCTGGTCTCGCACACCATCTTGTAGTTCTTCACAAGAATGCATACCTATTTATAGATTAAGCAACACAACATAGTGTCAGGCACTGAAGACATAATGTCGACACACTCACCCCTAGTGCTGCCACCCACCCAAAATAGTGTCGTCATTTACTGGCTTAGTGTTGCCCACTGAGAACATAGTGTCGATATGTTGTCGCCACATCCACATTTAGTCCCGGTTGGTGCGTCCAACCAGGACTAAAAGTTCATCATATCTTTAGTCCCGGTTGCTGGCTTTAATTTTGTTTTTTAGATTAGTACTAATTAATTATGATTATGTTTGATGTACTTAATTAATTATATAATGCTGATGAGCCGGCAATGGATGTACGCTGACCGACTCTCTAGCGAGTTCATTAAAGGCGTGCATTCAATTCTCCTTGTGGCCGAGGCAAACAAGCGGAATGGTTTTATGTCTTGTCCATGTGGTGTCTGTCGAAATCATAAGGAATACTCTTCCTCAAGAGTCCTTCACAGCCACCTGTTTTGGTCCGGTTTCATGACCAAGCACGGAGAAAGTAGGGTTATGATGGAAGACAATGAAGAAGAAGAGAATGATAATGACTACCCTACTATGTCCCCTGAATACGATGGTACTACAATGGAAGACACTGATGAAGAACGGGCATCAGATCTGCCCGATGATGATCTTAGTCGGGCCATTGCTGATGCCCAGGAAGAATGCGTAACTGAAAGGGAGAGGTTGAAGTTCAAGCAGATGTTAGAGGATCACAACAAATTGTTGTACCCAAATTGTGAAGATGGGCACAAAAAACTGGATAGCACACTGGAATTGCTGCAATGGAAGGCAGAGAACGGTGTGACTAACAAAGGATTTGAAAAGTTGCTGAAAATAATGAAGAAGTTGCTTCCAAAGAATAACAACTGCCCGCCAGTACCTACGAAGCAAAGAAGGTTGTCTGTCCTCTAGGATTAGAGGTGCAGAAGATACATGCATGCATTAATGACTGCATCCTCTACCGCGGTGAGGAGTACGAGAATTTGGATGCATGCCCAGTATGCACTGCAATGCGATATAAGATAAGACCGGTGATGTCTACACACTTCTATTCTTGTAGACAGTTGTTGGGCCTCCAAGTGCAGAGGTTTGTAGAATAGCAACAAGTTTTCCCTTAAGTGAATCACCCAAGGTTTATCGAACTCAGGGAGGAAGTGGTCAAAGGTATCTCCTCTCAAGCAACCCTGCAATCAAGATACAAGAAGTCTCTTGTGTCCCCAACACACCCAATACACTTGTCAGGTGTATAGGTGCACTAGTTCGGCGAAGAGATAGTGAAATACAAGTGGTATGGATAATTATAAGTGGTAACGGTGATAGAAAATAGCTTGCTGGCGTGGAAAAGACTAAAGTAAAACTAAAATACAGATAGAAGCAAGCAAACATGAAACAGATCTAATTGCAAACGGTGTATCAATGCTTAGAAACAAGGCCTAGGGATTATACTTTCACTAGTGAACACTCTCATATAAATATCTTCTCTTTATTATACTACTCTTAACTACTCTCCGGTTGAACACTCTAATCGTTGGTAGGGCTATAACAACACACCTCAAATTTCGCTTTCCGCATCTAGATAACCCCACACTGTCACCTTGAGCACTAGATGGTTCCAACAAACACCACAATTTCATAGAAACATCCAACTCCAAATATAACTCATAACAAGTATTTGTAATCTCTAGCCTAAGTGTCACCATGGTGTGCACACTATCAACTTCACACACATGGGGAGAGGAGAGATCTAATAAAGCACTTGAGTAGTAAGATAGATCTATAGATTACAAGCTCATGATCTCTATAAGATCATGCATAGAGAGAGATGGACACATAGCTACCGGTAGAACCCTTAGCCTCAAGAGAGAACTACTCCCTCCTCATCATGGGAATCAGCAATGGCGATGGGGATGGTGGTGGAGTCGATGGAGATGGCTCCGGGGGCACTTCCCCGTCCCGGCAGGGTGCCGGAACAGAGACTTTCTGTTCGCCGAATCTCCCCTTCGGTGGCGGCGGCACTGCGGAAATTTTTGTGGATTTCTGATTGACTCTCTAGGGTTTTTGCCTCGGGAGGAATATATAGGCGAAGGAGGCAAGGTCGGTGGCCGGCCAGGGGGGGCCCACACCATGCCCTGGTGCGGCCTAGGGTTGCCCGTGCCAAGAGGGGGTGTGGCCCCTCTCCGACTCTCCTTCTGGCTACGTGAGTTTTCCGGAAAAATAGTAACTTTGGCTTTTGTCCCGTCCAATTCCGAGAATATTCATTTTCTGACTTCCTGGAACCAAAAACAGTAGAAAACAGGCAACTGTCACTGTGGCATATTGTTAATAGATTAGTCCAATAAATCATATGAAAAGTACTCCAAAGTGTGGACAAAACACAAGAAAGTAGATAAAACCAAGCATGGAACATCAAAAATTATAGATACATTTGCAATGTATCAACGAGATGACCCTGGTGATGTTGAGGGCGAGCACCGCATGAAGAGGGTTCCTGCCAAGGTGATGTGGTATGCTCCTATAATAGCACGGTTGAAACATTTGTTCAGGAACAAAGAGCATGCCAAGTTGTTGCGATGGCACATGGAAGACCGTAAGAAAGAAGAGATGTTGAGACACCCCGTTGATGGGTCGCAGTGGAGAAAAATCGAGAGAGAGTTTTCGGACTTTGCAGGTGATGCGAGGAACTTATGGTTTGGTCTAAGTACAGATGGCATGAATACTTTTGGGGAGCAGAGCTGCAGTCATAGCACCTAGCTTGTGACACTGTGTATCTATAACCTTCCTTCTTGGTTGTGCATGAAGCGGAAGTTCATTATGATGCCAGTGCTCATCCAAGGCCCGAAGCAACCCGACAACGACATTGATGTGTACCTAAGGCCATTAGTTGAAGAACTCTTACAGTTGTGGCACGGACAAGGTGTACGTGTGTGGGATGAGAACAAGCAGGTGGAATTTGACCTACGAGCGTTATTGTTCATAACAATCAATGATTGGCCTACTCTTAGCAAAATTTCAGGACAGACAAACAAGGGATACAATGCATGCACACACTGTTTAAATGAGACTGAAAGTATATATTTGGATAAATGTAAGAAGAATGTGTACCCAGGGAATCGTCGTTTTCTTCCGCCTATGCACACCCTAAGAAAGAAAGGTAAGCATTTCAATGGTGAGGCAGACAGCCGGTGTAAGCCTATCCGCCGTACTGGTGATGATGTATTTGATATGGTGAAGGATTTAAAAGTAATCTTTGAACATTCTTGCGGAAACAAGAATCATATAGCATCGCAGTGGTAAGCTCAAGTTTAGGCTCCAAGAATCATGGCTCTGCTCTAGGCTATCACAGTAATTCGACACTTGTGTTGTGTTCGACCATTGTCAGCAAGGCTCTGAGTTTTGTTGGGTTGTTGTTGTACGGCCAAGGGTCCTAGTAGATAATCTGTTCCGAAGGACGATGTCGGACACGCACCCATGTGGAAAAATAAATATATATTTTGGGAGCTACCCTATTGGAAAGTCCTAAAGGTTCGCTCTACAATTAACATGATGCACCTGACGAAGAATCTTTGTGTGACGTTGCTAGGCTTCTTGGGCGTGTATGGAAAGAGCAAAGATACACCTGAAGCACGGCAGGACCAACAACGTATGAAAGACCGAGACGGCATGCATCCAGAGCTGTTTGAAGGTACTGCTAGCTACGCTCTTACCAAAGAAGAGAAGGAAATCTTTTTTGAAGTCCTTTACAGTATCAAGTTCCCGTCTGGTTTCTCGTCAAACATAAAAGGAATAATAAATAAGAAAAAATTTCAAAACCTAAAGTCTCATGATTGCCACGTGCTTATGACCCAGCTGCTTCCGATTGCATTGAGGGGACTCCTGCCAAAAAATGTTCGAGTACCCATTGTGAAGCTATGTGCGTTTCTCAATGCAATTTCTCAGAAGGTAATCAGTCTAGATAGTCTACCAAGGTTACAGAAAGATATGGTCCAATGTCTTGTCAGCTTTGAGTTGGTGTTCCTACCATCCTTCTTTAATATTATGACGCGCCTCCTAGTTCACCTAGTCGAAGAGATTAACATTCTCGGTCCTGTATTTCTACAAAATATGTTCTCTTTTGAGAGGTTCATGGGAGTGTTAAAGAAATATTTTCATAACCGTGCTAGGCCAGAAGGAAGCATCTCAAAGGGATATGGAACAGAGGAGGTCATTGAGTTTTGTGTTGACTTTATTCCTGACCTTAAGACCATCGGTGTTCCTGAATCACGGCATGAGGGTAGACTTAGTGGAAAAGGCACGCTAGGAAAGAAAGCAAAGATATGTATGGAAGGACATTCTCTCACTAAAGCACACTACACAGTTCTGCAAAGTTCCACCTTGGTGGCTCCGTATATCGAGGAACACAAGAATATTGTACACTCCAATAACCCGGGGAAGCCTGGCTCCTGGATTAGAGATGAACACATGAGGACTTTCGGCGGTTGGTTGCAGACACATCTCATGAATGACATAAATGTTGGAGCGCAGTTGTACTTGTTGGCCAGGTCACCATCTTCGACTATATTGACTTTCCAAGGGTATGAGATAAATGGGAATACATTTTACACGATCGCCCAAGATAAAAAGAGCACCAATCAAAATAGTGGTGTCCGATTTGATGCAACAGCCGAGAATGGGCAAAAGGATACATATTATGGTTACATAGAGGAGATATGGGAACTTGACTATGGACCTTATTTTAAGGTCCCTTTGTTTCGGTGCAAATGGGTCAAGCTAACAGGAGGCGGGGTTGAGGTAGACAAGAAATACGGAATGACAACAGTGGATCTCAACAACCTTGCGTATAGAAATGAACCATTTGTCCTAGCCAATGATGTGGCTCGGGTTTTTTATGTGAAGGATATGTCTACCAAACCGAGAAAAAGGAAAGATAAGCAAAAGAATACAGCATACGACGAGCCAAAGCGCCACATAGTTCTTTCAGGAAAAAGAAACATCGTGGGGGTGGAGGATAAGACAGACATGTCAGACGATTATGATAAGTTTCATGAAATTCCGCTCTTCGCTATGAAGGATGACCCAAGCATCCCGTTAAGTGAGGAATATGCTCCATGGTTACGAATTAGAAGAAAACCCTAACAATAGAGATGTGTGGATGTTGGTGATGTACAATATTATTAAACCTTTATTTTTAATGATCTGCCTATATATATATGGATATGAACTATCTCGATCTCAATAGTTAGTATTGCAACTTGCTGTGGCCAGACATTTATTAATATTAAAATGTAAAAATTAGTCATAATCATATCTAGCCCTGTAGTACACAGCTTCAGGGTCGTCATCGGAATCGTCATCATCATCATCATCATCGTCGCTCGTAGCACGCGGCTGGATCCTCAGCCCTTCCCCAGCTTGTGCACGGGGGAACGAGGGAGGGGGCACCTGCCACTCCGGCCTCGGATTCACGACTCGCGAGGGAGGGGGCTCCCGGATGATGACCCTAGTACGCCCTAGGCCTTCACCACCACCAGCATTCTTGTGGCTATGCAGCTGGTGAAAGTGCGGGTACCTTAGGCGAGGATGGTCTCCCATGGCGATGTAGCGCATCACGATGGCGATAGTCCGGTTCGCCCACCACAGGCGGCGACCGGCCTCTTTTTGGTTCACTGGAGGCGGGCCGTCACCCTCGTACCTGGCGAGCTCCCTTTCCCGTCGGTTTGCGAAGAAGGCATTCCAGGTGTCGAGGTTGTCGGGATCCCAATGGGGATCCATCCACTGCTCCGGCGTGAGTTCGAGGTAGAAGTGGTTCGTGATGGCCGCCTGGCGGGCCGAACCTTGAGGCACAGGAGGAACAGGAACCCCTCCAGCGTTCAGCATCCAGCCGGCGGGCAGCCGGTACCCCGGCGGGCATGGGTAGCAAGAGGCGCACAGTGCCTCGGTCTCCTCGAGCGTCAGAAAGGCCCAGTAAGCGGTGTCCATTGTTGTGAGAGAGAAGGTGTGGATGTGTGGATGGACATGGCGGTTGGCCTAGATATAGAGGGAAATGGCGGGAGAACATGGCCGGAAGCGGGGGAAATGGCAGAAAAACATGGCGGGAAGCGGGGGAAATGGCGAAAAAACATGGCGGAAAGCGGGGGAAATGGCGGGAAAACATGGCGGGAAGCGGGGGAAAACATGGCTGGAAGCGGGGGAAATGGCGAGAAAACATGGTGCGAAGCGGGGGAAATAGCGGGAAATATGTTTTAGTCCTAGTTACTAGTTTTAGTATTAAATATTATATTTCTAATGAGTATTTTGGTATATTATATGTATTTTTCTGTTTTTAAATAATAAACTATATTTTTCCAACATTTGTACTAAATAGATAATTTCTAAAAATACTTGTTAAACAATAGATAATTTCATTTAAGTTGTATAATAAAGTATGATAATAGATAATACTTGTTAAACAATAGATAATTTCATTTAAGTTGTATAATAAAGTATGATAATAGATTTAAATTATAAATATTTTTTTCTGAAAATTTTGATATATAATACATAATTTTTTGAAAACTATAAACCATTTTTCTTTTTGACGCCAGAAAGCACCTTTAGCCCCGGGTTGTAATACAAACCGGGACTAAAGGTCCCCTTCTAGGGGTGTACGCGCGCGGGAAGAGAGGCGGGCGAAAACACCTTTAGCCCCGGGTTGTAATACAAACCGGGGCTAAAGGGGGACCTTTAGCCCCGGTTTGTATTACAACCCAGGGCTAAAGGTGGTGGGGTATAAATACCCCACCCCCACCCTGGGTCGTGCCACGACCCGGAGAGCCTGTTTTCACCTTCTTCCCAGAGGATCGCCACCCACGCCATCCGCCCCGCCGCCGCGCCCGTGGAGAGGAGCTCGCTGCCTGCACCGTCTCCACGCCGTCCCATCGCCGCCCGCGCCCGTGGAGCTCGCCGCCCGCACCGTCTCCGCGCCACCCCGCCGCACCGTCTCAGCCCCGCGCCACCCCGCCGCACCGTCTCAGCCCCGCGCCCGCACCGTCCCGCCCCGCCGCCGTCTTCAGGTGATCGCCGGCCCCGTTAATTTTGGTTAATTAGGGTTAGTTAATTTTGGTTAGTAGTAGTGTTAGTGTTAATTTGTAGTGTTAGTATTTAGTTAGTGTTACTAGTATTAGTATTTAGTTAGTGTTAGTGTTAGTAGTATTAGTATTTAGTTAGTGTTAGTGTTAATGTACTTTATCTTATATTATTGTACTTTATCTTAATGCAAAATTGTTTCATTATTAGTACGTAATCTTTTTTCTGTATCCGAGTTATCGCAATTGTAATATTCTTTTACTTAATGCAATATTCTTTTTCTATATTAGTTAAGCTATGGACGGTAGACAGAATGAAGAGAAGCTTCTCAACATGATAGATGAGGGTACTGGGGGTTCTTATTACGATGGCTCCGAGTATCTTAATTTGTCTGGAGGAGACGATGGTGGAGACGATAGTGGAGACGATGGTGTTGACCATGGTGAAGACACCATAATAATAACAAACTCCGTCGAGGTATATAAAGCCTCTATCGATCGATCACTAGTATAGATGCACTAATTGATTCGTATATATGTACTTACGAATGTTTGTTCTCTTAGACCTCCGCTTTCGGCCAATCTTCTACAAGGACAAGAGACCCGACACACAAGTTGCCCGCTGATGTCCGTTTCAGCATTGACTTAATCTCTCCGCTGGGTCAACTATTGGAGCCCAAAGAATTTGTGAATGCATTTATAACTCAATGTGGAGTGATTGTTAGAGACACCGTCCCGATCACCACGCGAAATTGGAATAAGCCAGGAAAAAAAGGGATCCAGCTGGGGCTATTTTTGTAGATGACAAAGCAAGAGATGCGATGTGGAATTTTCTCATGACACATTTCACCCTACCAGTCTTGGAGACTGATGAGGTCACACAACAAATGACGAGGAAAGTCAAGCACTTTGCTCTTAAGAAGATCGGCGAACTATTCAAGGAATGGAAGAAAAAATTGTACCACAAGTATGTCTTGAAGAAAAAAAGCTCCTCCATTCACTGGCCCACTAGAGATGCAGCAGGATAACTGGGCCGCATTTGTGGAATACAAGAACTCGGCACCAGCTGTGGCAATATCAAAAAAGAATAAGATAAATGCATCAAAAAGAAATATCACCATCATATGAGCACAGGTGGCTACAGGAGTGCCATGCCTAAGTGGGATAAAGCTGAGGCTGACCTCGAGGCTAAAGGGGTCACTCTAGCTATGTCTCGTTGGCCCAGGAGGTCAAGAAATTGGGTACTCGGGCATGGGGCATCGTATGACCCAGAAACAGGCGAGATTGTTGCAGCCAAAGAAGTTTCTTCACCCAAGAATGAACTTATTAAAGTGATAAAAGAGGTTGAAGAGGGAACGTTTGTTCCCGACAGAGAGAACGATAAGCTGACAAAGGCTCTCGGGAATCCTAAAAAGGCTGGACGAACAGAGGGTTCGGACCTTCTTGTCCATGGGTTATCGGGTTTCCCGAGGACATTGACACGTACAGAAGACGATCGAGAAAAACAAAGCGGCAAAAAGAGGAGGATGCGGAGCGGTTCGCGAGGTTTGAATCCATGCTGCAGGAGTGATACATTGCAAATGTATCTATAATTTTTGATGTTCCATGCTTGGTTTTATCTACTTTCTTCCAGTAAATTATGATGGTGCATGTCATCTCAAAAATTATTCTTTCTTTTTTATCACTTACCTACTCGAGGATGAGCAGGAGTTAAGCTTGGGGATGTTGATACATTGCAAATGTATCTATAATTTTTGATGTTCCATGCTTGGTTTTATCTACTTTCTTGTATTTTTTCCACAATTTGGAGTACTTTTCTTATGATTTCTTGGACTAACCTATTAACAAGAGCCACAGTGCCAACTGCCTGTTTTCTGCTATTTTTGGTTCTAGGAAGTCATAAAATGAATATTCTCAGAATTGGACGGGACAAAAGCCAAAGTTGCTATTTTACCGGAAGACATTTGGAGCCAGAATACGAGACGGAGAAGGGCTGGGGCCTGGCCACACCACCTGGCCACACGGCCAGGCCTGGCCCACGCCAGGGGGTGGTCTGGCCGACCCCAGCACCCCCTCGGCCTCTCCTTTCGTCTATATATTGCCTCCGATACCAAAACCCTAATTACCCAATAAAAAATCCACGAAAGAGTCTGTAGCCACCGTCATCTCCATCCCTTGATCGGGAGGGATCTGAAGCTCTTCCCGGCACCCTGTTGGAGAGGGGAATTCACCCTGGAGGACTTCTTCATCATCATGCAATCCTCAGGTGTGATGCGTGAGTAGTTCATCTCTGGACTACGGGTCCATGTAGTAGCTAGATGGCTGGTTCTCCTCCTTTGTGCTTTCATGTTTAGACCTTGTGAGCTCCATTCATGATCAAGATCATCTATTTGTAATCCATACATGTTGTGTTTGCGGAGATCCGATGGATATTGAGATGCTATTTCAGATTGATTATTGATTCTATCATGTCTTTGTTATTTGTGATCTTGCATGCTTTCCGTTGTTAGTAGCTATCTTGGCCAAGTAGTGAAGGAAATATGCCCTGAGAGGCAATAATAACGTTGTTATTATGTATTCCTTGTATATGATAGATGTTTATTTTGCATGCTATAATTGTATTGATAGGAAACATCAATACATGTGTGTTTAATAAACAAAAAGGGTTCCTAGTTATGCCTCTCTTATAGACTAGCTTGTTGATTAACAAGATGATCAAGGTTTCCTGATCATGGACATTGGATGTTGTTAATAACAAGGTCACAGCATTTGTGAAATGATGTGATGAACATTCATCCGAAGTATAGCATTACGATCAAGTCATTATGTTTATATTGCTATAACATCATACGGAGTAATCTTTATCCTTAGACCATGAGATCATGTTAATTGCTAACACCGGAAGAGTATCTTGATAACATCAAACGTCACACCATAACAGGGTGACTATAAAGATGGGTTCAGTACTACGAAGGTGTTATGTTGAGGCTCATGGATCAAGAGTGGAGTTTGTCAATCCAGATGATGGATAGATATACTTTGGGCCCTCTCGGTGATATCACATTAGGATAGCTTGCAAGCAAGTGATGTGATCACTAGAATGTTATATCACGGGAACGAGAAAAGAGTGCATGTCGGTAACGAGATCAAACTAGGTATGGAGATACCGATGATCGAATCTCGGACATGTAATATATTGAGAGACAAAGGGATTTAGTTACAAGCGTTAAAGGTTCTCACGATCACATGAGTCATCGTTGAATGTGTAGGAGTCAGTACGGATCTCCAGGTCCCGCTGCTGATTATTGATTGGAGAAGGGTCTCGATCATGTCTGCATTATTCGCGAACCGTAGGGTGGCACACTTAAGAGTTACCGGACACCATTTTGGAGCACAAATGTTTCAGACGAAAGAATTGCAAAGCGCAGGAATTGTTTCAATAGAAACCAGAAATTGTTTCGGGTGAAATTGCAGAAGGTGGTTCTGCATGTGATATTGAAATATTGCAAGGGGTTATACGTGAATGTTTGTTAATTAAAGTAATTAACAAAATTCTGAATAAATTTAATAAAAAGAGTTTTATTAAATGGGAGAGCATTAAATTTGGAGAAATTTAATGCATTTAAAGTGGAGACTTTAAAAGGGAATGTGAAGAGGCATTTTAATGTGGAGGGGTTACCACCACATGAATGGGGGAGGTGAGGGGTCACCCCCCCATGCGCCGGCCATGGAGAGAGGGGGCACCCGCCTCCTCCTATAAAAGGCCACCCATTCCCTCCTTCATCCTCACACCTCCTTGTGAAGGATCTCTCTCCCCCTCTAGAATTATTCCCCCATGGTCTTGGATTAGCGAGATACATGTTCCCGGTGGCATTTCGTCTGGAAGGAGTTGCTGCTTCCGCTGGATCGCTGGAGCGAGGAGGTGGAGGTTGTCCGGTGGCTTGAACGTGTGTGCGAGTGCGGATGAGCTGCTGAGTTGCGGCGCTCGGACTTCCTCACGATCTTGAGATCGGCAAGTGTACGACTACATCAACCACGAGTTCCTACTCGTTAACAAAACTCGTTGTCTTCGAGGGTAAGTTCTCCATGGATGTATGTCCACCTGTTGCTCTGTATCTAGTAGATAGATCTTGGCGTATAGTTCTCATCGTAGGAATATTTTTGTTTTCTATGCTGCGGACCCAACAGTGGTATCAGAGCCTGATCTATGCGTAGGTGCTTTGCACGGGTAGTACACATATATTTATATGTGGGCGATGATGATCATGTTATTGCATCTTCTATGTACTTTGGATATTGGTGGCATAGTGGGATGAAGCGGCCCGGACCAACCTTACATGTCATCGTACATGAGACCGGTTCCACGACTGACATGCAACTAGTTTTGCATAAGTGGCTAGCGGGTGTCTGTCTCTCCTACTATAGTCAATATCTGATTTACAACGAGTTGTTAATAACTTGGTTATCCTCGTTGTGGTTCTTGTTCGTAGGTAAGACCGGTTCTATCTCCGAAAGCCCTAAGCCACATAAAACTTGCAATTGATAAATTAGAGGCATCTAGTTTAGATCGTTGCTGGGCTAGTGTATTGATATGGTATTGTTGTAAGTAGATGTATGGTAGATACTCTTACAGCTCACTTAACGTGTAAGTTCCATAGACATTGGCCTTACACACAAAGGAATGATAGAGATCATACCACGATGCAAATGATAGAGATCAAATGCATGGACCATATCACCTCACTTCACACATTAGCATCTTATATTGCTAGTTTGGCGCTTTTGGTAGCATTATAAGATGATCCCTCATTTAGATATCAAGATAAAATGTGTTCTTCCTTAAGTATGCACCGTTTTGTGGATCGTGTTTTGAGGCATCACGTGATGATCGGGTGTTCTCGACTCTACGCTTTCATACAACGGGTGTAAGACAGTTTTACACAGGCAAATACTAGGTTCTTACTTGACGAGCCTAGCATGTACAGACATGGCCTCGGAACACGGACCGAAAGGTTAAGCATGAGTCATATAGTTGATATGATGCCCATATAGATGCTCGCCTTTGAAGCTACACCTACTCACGTGATGATCGGACTTGGTGTAGTGGATTTGGTTCATGTAATCACCAAAAGGACACGAGGGATGTCGTTTTTGAGTGGGAGTTCATTAGTAATTTGGATTAGTTGAACTCAATCTATCATAAACTTAGTCTAAATATATTTTACAAATTCTGTTGTAGATGGCACCACCTGCTTTTAATTTCAATGTGTTCATGGAGAAAGAGAAGCTTCCTGCGAATGGTAGCAACTTCACCAACTGGGCTATGAATTTGAGGATTCTCCTCACTGCTGCACAAAAGCAATATGTGCTAGAGGCGCCGCTAGGCCCCCCACCAGCTCCTGATGCCCCTGACGAGGAAAAGAACGTCTATATAACTCGTCAGGAGGACCACAACTTAGTTCATTGCGGCATACTGTATGGGCTAGAGCCAGAACTTCGAAAATGTTTCGAAAATGGCAATGCCTTTGATACCATGGGAGAATTGAAAATGATTTTCGATACCCATGCTGTCGTAGAGAGTTATAATGCTTCTGAAAAGTTCTTTAGCTGCATGATGGAAGAGAACAGCTCCGTTAGTGAGCACGTACTCAAAATATCTAGGTACGCCGATAAGCTTGTGTCCTTGGGAATAACGATTCCCATTGACTTAGGCATACATCGTGTTCTCCAATCTCTACCACCTAGCTACAAGAGCTTCGTGATGAACTATAATATGCAGGGCATGAAGAAGTCTCTTCCCGAGCTTCTGTCAATGCTTAAGACTACAGAAGTGGAGATTAGGAAAGAACATCAAGTGTTGATGATCAATAAGACCACCGGTTTCAAGAAGGACAAGAAAGGCAAGCACAAGGAAAAGAAGGGCGGCAAATCTGTTGCCGCGCCTGAAAAGAAACCCCGAGCTGGCCCTAAGTCTGACACCGAGTGCTACTATTGCAAGGGGACTGGCCATTGGAAGCGCAACTACCCCAAGTATTTGGCGGACAAGAAGGCCGGCAAGGCAAACAAAGGTATATGTGATATACATGTTATTGATGTGTACTTGACTAGTAATCGTAGTAGCACCTGGGTATTTGATACGGGATCGGTTGCTAATATATGTAACTCGATTCAGGGGCTGCGGAACAAGCGACAACTAGCAAGGGATGAGGTCACGATGCGGGTCGGCAATGGATCAAGAGTTGATGTGATCGCCGTCGGAACGCTGCCTCTCCATATGCCGTCGGGATTAGTTATAAACCTAAATAATTGTTATTTGGTGCCTGCACTGAGCATGAACATTGTATCCGGATCGTGTTTGATGCAAAGTGGTTATTTGTTTAAGTCTAAAAACAATGGTTGTTCGATTTATATGAATAATATCTTTTATGGTCATGCACCTGTGTTGAATGGTTTATTTCTGTTGGATCTCGATAGTAGTATTACGCATATTCATAATGTTGATGCTAAAAGGATTAAACTTGATAATGATATATCTACATATATGTGGCACTGCCGTCTAGGTCATATTGGCGTTAAACGCATGACGAAACCCCATTCTGATGGACTTTTGGAATCACTTGATTTTCAATCATTTGATACATGTGAGCCATGCCTTATGGGCGAGATGACTAGAACGCCGTTTTCCGGTTCAATGGAACGGGCGACAGATTTTTTGGAAATCATACATACTGATGTGTGTAGACCAACGAGTGTGTCGGCGCGAGGTGGATATCGTTATTTTGTTAGTTTCACGGATGATTTGAGTAGATACGGGTATGTCTATTTGATGAAACATAAGTCTGAAACCTTTGAAAGGTTCAAAGAATTTCAGAATAAAGTGGAAAATCATCGTAACATAAAGATCAAATTTCTGCGGTCCCACCGTGGAGGAGAGTATCTTAGTTACGAGTTTAGCACACATATGAAAGACTGTGGAATAGTTTCACAACTCACACCTGCCGGAACACCACAATGTAATGGTGTGTCAGAACGTCGTAATCGTACTTTATTGGATATGGTTCGATCTATGATGTCTCTGACTAACTTGCAACTGTCATTTTGGGGTTATGCACTAGAAACCGCTGCATTCACTTTAAATAGGGCACCATCTAAATCCGTTGAAAAGACACCGTATGAATTATGGTTTGGAAACAAACCTAAGCTGTTATTTCTTAAAGTTTGGGGATGCGATGTTTATGTGAAGAAACTTCAACCGGATAAACTCGAACCCAAAGCGAAAAAATGCGTCTTCATAGGATACCCTAAGGAAACGATTGGGTATACCTTCTATCACAGATCCGAAGGCAAGGTCTTTGTTGCCAAGAATGGATCCTTTCTTGAGAAGGAGTTTCTCGCGAAAGGTGTGAGTAGTCGGAAGATAGAACTCAAAGAGGTTATTGAACCTTCTCTTCATGAAATAGCGAGTAGCGCAGCTCCAGAAGTTGTTTCGGAGTTGACTTCACCTAATGAAGAGAGAGCTAATGATATTGATCATGAAACTCCGAAAGAGGACACTACCGAACCTCGCAGGTCAAGCAGGACACGTGCAGCTCCTGAACTATACGGCAATCCTGTTATGAATTTCATGATTGATGAAATAGATGACCCTGCGACGTATGAAGAAGCGATGATGAGACCTGATTCCAACAAATGGCTAGAAGCCATGAAATCCGAGATGGAATCCATGTACGAAAACCAGGTTTGGACCTTGGTGGACTTACCTCATGACCGAAAGGCCGTTGAGAATAAATGGATTTTCAAAAGGAAAACTGATGCTGATGGTAATGTGACCATTTATAAGGCTCGACTTGTCGCAAAGGGGTTTCGACAAATTCAAGGAGTTGACTACGATGAGACAATCTCTCCCGTAGCGATGCTTAAGTTGGTTAGGATTATGTTAGCAATTGCTGCATATTTCGATTATGAAATATGGCAGATGGATGTCAAAACTACGTTCCTCAATGGTAATACTGAAGAAGAGTTGTATATGATACAACCTAAGGGTTTTGTCGATCCTAAGGATGCTGATAAGGTGTGCAAACTTCAGCGATCCATCTATGGACTGAAGCAAGCATCCCGGAGTTGGAATCTCTGCTTTGATGAGGTGATCAAAGAGTTTGGATTTGTCCAAACTTATGGAGAGGCTTGTATTTACAAGAAAGTGAGTGGGAGCAATGTGGCATTTCTGATATTATATGTGGATGACATATTATTGATTGGACAAGATATAGATCTTTTAAACAGTGTTAAAAGTTATCTAAACAGCAAATTTTCGATGAAGGACCTTGGTGAAGCTTCATATATATTAGGCATTAAAATCTATAGAGATAGATCAAGACGCCTAATTGGGCTATCGCAGAGTACATACCTTGATAAGATATTAAAGAAGTTTTATATGGACGAAAGTAAGAAGGGGTTCTTACCTATGTTGCAAGGCAAGACATTGAGTAAGACTCAAAGTCCGGCTACGGTGGAAGAAAGAGAGATGATGGATAAGATCCCCTATGCCTCAGCCATAGGCTCTATAATGTATGCCATGCTATGTACAAGACCGGATGTGGCACATGCTATTAGTTTGACTAGTAGGTACCAATCTGATCCAGGTTCGGAACACTGGATAGCGGTCAAGAATATCCTTAAGTACTTGAGGAGAACTAAGGATATGTTTCTTGTATACGGAGGTGAAGAAGAGCTAGTCGCTAAGTGTTATGTCGATGCTAGCTTTGACACTGATCCGGATGACTCTAAGTCTTAATCCGGATACGTATTTCTCTTGAACGGAGCAGCAGTTAGTTGGAGGAGCTCCAAACAACCTGTGGTGGCTGGATCAACGATGGAGGCGGAATATGTTGCTGCTTCAGAAGCAGCGCATGAAGCGGTTTGGATGAAGGAGTTCATAACGGAACTAGGTGTGGTTCCTAGTGCGTTGGACCCAATGGTGATCTATTGTGACAATAATGGAGCCATAGCCAACGCCAAGGAACCAAGGTCTCACAAGAATTCCAAGCATATTAAGCGCCGGTTTCACTCCATCCGCGAGCATGTCAAGGATGGAGATATAACGATTTGTAAAGTGCACTCGGACCTGAATGTAGCAGATCCGTTGACTAAAGTACTCCCTAGGGAAAAACATGATCAACACCAGAACTCCATGGGTGTTAGATTTATCACTATATAAACTAGATTGTTGTCTCTAGTGCAAGTGGGAGACTGAAGGAAATATGCCCTGAGAGGCAATAATAAAGTTGTTATTATGTATTCCTTGTATATGATAGATGTTTATTTTGCATGCTATAATTGTATTGATAGGAAACATCAATACATGTGTGTTTAATAAACAAAAAGGGTTCCTAGTTATGCCTCTCTTATAGACCAGCTTGTGGATTAACAAGATGATCAAGGTTTCCTGATCATGGACATTGGATGTTGTTAATAACAAGGTCATAGCATCTGTGAAATGATGTGATGAACATTCATCCGAAGTATAGCATTACGATCAAGTCATTATGTTTATATTGCCATAACATCATACGAAGTAACTTTATCCTTAGACCATGAGATCATGTTAATTGCTAACACCGGAAGAGTATCTTGATAACATCAAACGTCACACCGTAACAGGGTGACTATAAAGATGGGTTCACTACTACGAAGGTGTTATGTTGAGGCTCATGGATCAAGAGTGGAATTTGTCAATCCAGATGACGGATAGATATACTCTGGGCCCTCTCGATGATATCACATTAGGATAGCTTGCAAGCAAGTGATGTGATCACTAGAATGTTATATCACGGGAACGAGAAAAGAGTGCATGTCGGTAACGAGATCAAACTAGGTATGGAGATACCGATGATCGAATCTCGGACATGTAATATATCGAGAGACAAAGGGATTTAGTTACAAGCGTTAAAGGTTCTCACGATCACAGGAGTCATCGTTGAATGTGTAGGAGTCAGTACGGATCTCCAGGTCCCGCTGCTGATTATTGATCGGAGAAGGGTCTCGATCATGTCTGCATTATTCGCGAACCGTAGGGTGGCACGCTTCAGAGTTACCGGACACCATTTTGGAGCACATATGTTTCAAACGAAAGAATTGCAAAGCGCAGGAATTGTTTCAATAGAAACTGGAAATTGTTTCGGGTGAAATTGCAGAAGGTGGTTCTGCATGTGATATTGAAATATTGCAAGGGGATATATGTGAATGTTTGTTAATTAAAGTAATTAACAAAATTTTGAATAAATTTAATAAAAAGAGTTTTATTAAATGAGAGAGCATTAAATTTGGAGAAATTTAATGCATTTAAAGTGGAGACTTTAAAAGGGAATGTGAAGAGGCATTTTAATGTGGAGGGGTTACCACCACATGAATGGGGGAGGTGAGGGGTCACCCCCCATGCGTCGGCCATGGAGAGAGGGGGAACCCCCCTCCTCCTATAAAAGGCCACTCATTCCCTCCTTCATCCTCACACCTCCTTGTGAAGGATCTCTCTCCCCTTCTAGAATTATTCCCCCATGGTCTCGGATTAGCGAGATACATGTTCCCGGTGGCATTTCGTCTGGAAGGAGTTGCTGCTTCCGCTGGATCGCTGGAGCGAGGAGGTGGAGGTTGTCCTGTGGCTTGAACGTGTGTGCGAGTGCGGATGCGCTGCTGAGTTGCGACGCTCGGACTTCCTCACGATCTTGAGATCGGCAAGTGTACGACTACATCAACCACGAGTTCCTACTCGTTAACAAAACTCGTTGTCTTCGAGGGTAAGTTCTCCATGGATGTATGTCCACCCGTTGCTCTATATCTAGTAGATAGATCTTGGTGTATAGTTCTCATTGTAGGAAATTTTTTGTTTTCTATGTTGTGGACCCAACAAGTAGATGCTAGCAACTCCAAGAGTTAGTATTTATGCTCGATAGTGGGTTCATGCCTCTGGTAATCTGGGGAAGTGACAGAAATCTCTAAGGTACTAGATGTGCTATTGCTACTAGGGAGAAAACAACAATCCTTTGTTCATAGAACAATCATATTGTTTACTTTACACGCAATTCGTAAATCAATAATCTATTGCTTGCAACTTAATACTATAGGGGGTTTGGATGATAACCTGAAGGTAGATTATGAGTCATAGATGCAGTTGGATGGGGGTCTATGTATAATGTTGTAATGCCCAATCAAGTCTCAAAGGAGTCAAGATGATTAGTATATGCTTGTATGCTTTCTCGATATTTGTCAATTGCCCCGCTGTAATTTGTTCACCCAGCATGTTATCTATCTTAAGGAGAGCCACCTCTAGTGAACTATGGACCCCGGTCCTTTCTTCTACATACAATCTACAAACTGTTTACTGCTTTGTGTTTACTTTCTGCAAACTATTACTTCCTTCCATTCGATACGTTTAATCCTTTGTTTTCAGCAAATCCGGTGAGATTGACAACCTCATCGCAAGTTGGGGACAGAGTTATGTGGTTGTGTTGTGCAGGTCTCCACGTTGCTGCTGGCACAGGTAGTGCGCCCTGCCAATGTTCCCCTAGATACACCTTTGGGGTGTTTCCTTCCTCCTACTAGATTGATAACCTTGGTTTCATAACTGAGGGAAACTTACTGCTGTGCTCATCATACCTTCCTCTTGGGGTTCCCCAACGAGCTCGACATCAACCACGAGCCAGCAAGGAGCATCGCCAGGAGCTTAATGAACTAAAGGACTCCGATAGCAAGATCCTGCACCAGACAGTACGGTCGGTCCATCTCAACGGAAAAGCAGTGTGGCTTCCACGGAGGGCCACGGTAATGATGCAACGATGGATGTGTACCCCGTGAATGCAATTAAGGAGAAGACTAGTTGTGAGCTGCATGTTGAACTGAAGAACATATCCATGAAGGTGGCGGTCGGCTTTGCTTTACCTTCTGCACCGGGAGCGACCTACCATTGCAATCCGATTCCAGCTGGCTATGCTCATGTCGGTGCGGATGAAGTTCAACCGATGTGCCAGTCACTACAGCTTGACATCCCTGGAGGTGAAAGGGAGACGACACTGGGAGAAGTCACGAGTGGCTTCATTCTTTGGAAAAAAGAATACATCAAGTTTCCAGGCTCGACACCAAGGCCACCTTCTCCACCGAGAAACAATCCATCACCTCCAAGGCCACCGTCTCCTCCCAGTAAAATTCCACCTCCAAGTCCACCTCCAAGGGCACCGTCTCCTCCCAGTAAAAGTCCACCACCTCCAAGTCCAATCCATGACCCCAACACGAGTCCATCTCAATCTACGCAGCCGCCTCCACCCACTAAGGGCCAAAATCGGAAGAATAGCACCGCTCCGTTGAGCGATAACCGACCCCCAAAGTGACAGTTGTCGCCCCTCCCAAGAGTACCGCTGATTCCTCCCAAGAGGGCTTACGACCTGACCGATGAGGAGACCGATGCGGTCGTACGGGCCGAAGTGGATGCTCATTTTAAAAAGAAACAACCTGAGCCAGAGGTCCAAATAAAACCGGAAACTAAGGAGCACTTTACGAAATTACTGATGCAGCCATCCCAAGCTCAGTTAAATGCGCCAGATGACTATACACGATGTCTTCAGAAGACACTGAAACAGAAGAGATCAAGCGGTAGAGGAAGCATCACAAAAGAGGTTCCCCAGCAGGGGGAACAAGCAAAACAATCGAGTGGTAGCGGAAGAATCGGAACGGACGTCCCCCAGCTGGGGAAATAAGCAAAACAATCAAGTGGTAGCTGAAGAACCAAAAGAGACGTTCCCCCGCTGGGGAAACAAGCAAATCAATCGCTCCCCCCGCTCCAGGTGCACATACCCGAACCTCAACTATATGAGGGAGAACCTATGGATCCGGAAACGGCTAAGATATTGGCCGAGCAATGTAATATGTCTATTCATGACATTATTCACGGCGATATGCCCAAGGCTAAGGTAGCACCCAAATTTGTTCACGGGAAGCCTCTGGTTAGTTCTGAGAGGGTTCGGGATATGCCAACAAAAATGCGACGATTCCATGAATGGTACATGAAAGCATCAAAAGAAGAGCGATATTGGCTCATACTGAAATTTCAAAAATCGCATTACTTTGCTGAAGACGAGGTCCCTGTTGAATTTACAGAATTGTCTCAGTTATTCAATCTAAAGGAACTCGACAAATCTATCCTCAGTTGCTATTGTCTGTAAGTGATTACTTTATTTATGTAATTAAGTATCTATCTCAGCTTGTTCAATTCATTGCCGGCAAGTATACTCACGATATTCTTTTGTACGCTATATATAATGATGCAGAATGAAGATTCTCGAATGTAAAAGAAAGGCTATCAATGGATTTGGGTTCATTGACCCACATCGAGTTAATGGATCTATGCTAAAGGATAAGCCACTGGAGACCGAGAAAAACTTGCTCCGGTTTCTCACGAACCAGCATTTCTGTAATGAAATACTATTTCCTTACCACGATGGCAAGTGAGTTCTTGTACACATTAACTTTTGCTTACTCGATGTTCAGTATAAATGATGAGTTACTGACGTATGTAAACCTTGCATAGGTACCACTGGATTTTTCTAAGCATTTCAGTTGACTTGGAAAGAGTTCACATCATGGACTCACTAAACATAGACATTGAAGACTACCGCGGCATTATCGATATGCTCCAGAGGTAATTTCAACCATTATCGCACTATATCGGTTTCTTTCGTTCATTTTCTGGGATATCAAGTAGTTATTAACTCATACATTCATTTTCTTTGTCGGATAGGATTTGAACACGGTTCAAGAACAAGGTCCGCGGTCAATGGCGTGAGGAGCTGTTTTTTAAATCGGTCTCGGTAAGTAGTACGAGCTAAGTCCGCACATCTATTTAATTCTAGTTTATGTGCATTTATCATGCTAGAGTAATTATTTGATTGAATTCTATTCTTGTAAAGTGCGCGAGGCAGCCACGGGGGACTAATCTATGTGGATTCTACGTGTGCGAGTTCATTCGCATCACTACTGAGAAGCCCTTGGAAAATGTTCAAGTAAGTAAACAATATATTCACTCTTTATTTTTAATACAAAAAGTTGTGTTGAGTCTAATTCATACGATCTCCTTCTTTATAGTTGGACGCGATGCGGGACAAGCTCCTACCAGAGGACCGCCTAATAGCAATCCAAGGAGAATTTGCTAGATTTTTTGTCGACGAGGTCATAGACCCACACAGAGAATACTCTCTAGATAGACCCTAAAGCATCCATGTAATGATCTCCATGTAATCAAATAGACAGGCTTTGGACCCGGTTGGAACTCCATGTATGCTTGTAAGAGAAATTATATTATATATTGCATCAATGTGTACAAGTACTGTGTAGTAGCGTTCTGTATGTATACGAAAACTTGTTTCTAATGAAAACACAGAATGAAAAATAATTGAACACAAAACATAAAATAAAAAGAAAAACACAAAACCCTAAAACCCCATCTCCTGCCACGGCAGCCAAATGGCCCAAAACGCTGTCGCGACAGGGAACCTTTAGTCCCGGTTCATGTTACGAACCGGGACTAAATGTCCTCCAGCCTAGCGGCGCTCGCGGGGCCACGTGGTGGACCTCTAGTCCCGGTTCGTAACAGAACCGGGACTAAAGGCAGGACCTTTAGTCCCGCTTTGGCAGTCCCGGTTCGAATTCCGGGACTAAAGGTCCTTAGGAACCGTGGCTAATAGCCTGGCTTCTACTAGTGCACTAAAATAGATTAGTCGAAGTTGTAGCGTAATACACAGTTTCGAGGACAATCCGGCGGCTATGCCAGAGTTACCAGACCGGTGTGACGTTTGAGATTTCGGATGTCTATAAGATCCCGCCAAGCATGTCGTCAAACGATACTATCACATAGTACATGGGACTGCTGAACCGCGCGCGTTATTAGCTTCGGTGTCGTGTTGTGGTTGCTGGTTCTCGTCGAATATAATTCTATAGGACCTAGTCCACAAATTCACCTCTGTGTACCAACTCCTACACTCGGCACATTGTGTATGTGTCCGACTCAGACTGCAACCAAGTTGTGGCATTATAAGCAGCACGGTGCGACAGAGAAAGATGGAACAAACAAAAGGCTCGATATGCTTAGCCATACGCTTTTGTGGCTGGAAGATGGTCAAGCTAGGGAATGTTGTACATGTAGTAGAACTTGTTATGTGCAAGTTTCAAAATAACTATTGTACATGTTTATGTGCGTGCTTGGTTTTTTTTTACTGTTTTGTCACATGTAAGCTCGTATCAGAATACCCAAAAAGGCCCATATGACAATGTTTTTCGGCCGTTTATATGTAAAATACAATCTCCTCATCCTCGTCGTCTATTGCTGCAAGATTCATGCTACGTCTTTCTAACAGAACCCTCCATATTTCCTCTTGTTCTCGTTGTGATAAGATCAATCTCCGCCTGACTTCCCGGTCACGAGGGGTTAGCCTACCTGCTAGTTTGTGTCTTTGTTTATATCATTGTAATCGAATCAGGGATTCAGGTAAGCAAAATCGGCTTCATGAAACAGTTATTTTTGGCTTTTGCCAAAACACATCGTCAGATACATCTTTGCCTAGTACCACCACAATTTTGTAGAAATGTGTCATTAGTTGGTGCTCGAGATGGCCATCCTATGTATAGGATTAAATTGCTATTTTCTTCTAATTCAAACTTTGGCACGACCAAGGGAGACGGGCAATATGTCATCCCACAAGGGAGGCAGGCAGCGGATGGAAGGGCAGAGGTGAGCTTGCTAAGGGCGAGGGGGGCAATACATCCAACATATGCAGTAAGGCGATAAAGCACATCATAGTATTGTCGGTATGAGGCTTCAAGGCAGAGGGATAACACATTGAACCATGCACCTAGAATTGTTTTGTGCACAAAAGCTTTTATGTTCGGGCAATATATAAAATGTATTCTAGAATATGTATCAAAATCTTGTGTTGGTACTTGGCAAGTACGCATTGGAGCGGTGTGTTTGCCAAATGTTAGAAAAACTAGCTGAATACACATGCGTTGCTACGGAACGATAATAAAAACATGATAGCTAATTGAAATTTGGTTATGTTTTATGCTATGAGTGTTCAAAGTATCACGGTATCGTGATAAACAGTCGATATCTTCTTTTGTAATAAAGAGCATTGATATATTTTTTGCATGCCTCACACATTTCTTTTGATATACATCCAAATAAGCATGTAACACGCGTTACCTTTGAAAAATAGTAACATGAGTGGTGCTCATTCATATAGTAGTTTATATTTTTTACGAACATTTTGGCATATTGCTACAACATTCTATAACTACAAGTATGTTGTTCCCCATCGTTCTAGATGTATTTTTTTACTTTGTCTTAATAAATATCATGATATTTCATATTTCCGGGAGTTTAATTACGTAGTACCTACCCTTTTGCATATGCATCAGATCAACTCTATAAATCATAGGCGCTACCTAGACCTAGCAAGAGCACACACATAATTAATTGGTTAGTACTACCTCTGTTTCATAAATAAGTCGTATAAAATTTCTAAAAGTCAAACAGTTTTAATTTTTACCAAATTTATACTAAGAATTCTAAATAATTACAATAATAAGTAAATAGAATATTTTTTTTTCATATATAGCTACTGATATAGATTTGATATTGCAAATCTTAATATTTTTTCAATAGTTTTGGTCAAACATGACAATGTTTAACTTTTTATAAAATTTATATATATTTTACTTGAACTGTGATAATATAACTTATAGGCCATATGGATGAGATAAAACTGAAGTTGAGGACCAAGATAGTAACAGAGAACGCCTCGTATGCAATCGATAAAGACAACCGGTATTGCGGTCAACTACTACCCTATTGGCACAGAATTAGGGGTGTGTTTGGTAGCTCGTGTGAATCCAGACCAGAGTGTCTATCTCTCCTCATACATGCTGATCTTAGCCTAGCTAAGCTAAGATTTTTGTCATGTGTTTGGTGGCCCGGGTCTATTAAGCTATGCTGAATTGAGATGTTGTTTGGTGTCCCCTATGATCTGAGATATGCGAGCATCTAGTTACCTCTCCCGTTTGAGATGGTGAGGATACCAATATAATTCTGAAATACGGGAAATTTTAGCACCAAACCAGAGTAGTTGACATGTGTTTATCAACAATGTCTTTCGTCCATGTGTAAATTCTGCTAGAGTACGAGGCAGCAACAACCTAGAAAAATAAATGCAATTAGTTTCCTTGAATAGAAAATAAGTAGTCAGGTCCTTGCTCCCTGCCTCCAATGCACCGTGCGCCGCCGTGCAGGTCCGGGGCGGGGGCGGGCGGCCGCGGAGGGAGGGGGGCTCCGGGCGAACGAGGACGGGGAGCAGGTCGGGGCGCAGTTCAGGGACCCCGTGCATGTCCGGGGCGCAGGTCGGGGACGACGGAGCAGCTCGGGGCGTTGCCGTGCAGAATGGGGACGAGATGGCGGAGGTGGAGCTCGGGGTGCTGCCGTGCAGGATGGGGACGGGGACGATGGAGGAGGACCCAGCGCCGCCGTGCAGAACAGGGACTGGGACGGCGGAGTAGGACTCGATGGGATGGGCGGCCGCCGATCTGGAGCTCGCTGGCGTCTACAGAAGGTCCGCGTGTAATGTACAGGGGCGAGCTCGAGTCTAGATAAAGTAGAGGCATTAATATGAACCGGAGGGAGTATTTGAATTTGTATTCAGAGCGGTTCAGACTTGGTTGGTTGACACAGTCGCCGTCACCATCGCAACCTCCTGAAAACACAACTTCCTCTCGTGTGCATCACCCCACCTATCTTCCCCGCTGAGAAAACTACTCCTTACCGCTATGTGACATGTGTGACAACTAGTACGTTTGGTTGTCCAACTGTAAGCACTGTATATTTCTTGAGTGAATAAAAATGCAATTTCGCTATACCCATCCATCCTACTTAATTTGATTACAAACTTCGTAAGAAATGAAGATTTCATTCAAGATCAGTCTTGGACAAGTTGTGAAGAAGTTTGAAGTTCAAATTTGAAACTATAATAATCATGTTTCACAAAAGTTCCATACAGGTAAAGGGTTTCATCATTTTATTCACCTCTCTTCGAAGAGTGAATTCCACTTTTTACCCTCTAGTTAAGCATTTATGACACTAATTACCCCGTTGAGTGAAAAATCATCTCGATTACCCTTTTTAGAAGTTTAAGATCCTTATTTTCTGATGTGTGTCTATTCAGCAAGGTGTAAAGTGTTGACCTACAGATATCAAGACGGCGACAAAAAATTGGACAAATGGATAAGAGAAATATGAACACGATTGTCGATGCTGTCCTCAGATCTTCACACATTTTATCGCGCTACCTCGGTGTATCATGCGGGTCATATCTAACAAAAACATACAAAGTGCTAAACTGGTATAAAACCGTGTTTTAAACCTCTTAAATGAGATATTTTCGAAAAAGTTTTACTAAATGGGGTAATTAGTGTCACAAATTCATAACTAAAGGGTAAAAAGCGGAATTCACTCCTCTTCGAAATATATCTAGAAGTAGGTGAAACCGCAACCATGCTCATCTGAAAGCTTATAAAAAATCCTACACGGGTGAGAAATTGTCAAGGATAATGAAACCAGTTCATATCTAATATAAGTTTGGTTAAAAAATGTCAAGCCTAAAATAAATTCTAACTGAAGCATTTTTAAAAGTCTGTCGTAATTTCATAAGAAAAATTGTAGAAGGTTTAAAACCAGTATTAATTAAGTTAAGGATAATAGTTTGGTATCCAAATAAAATCGTACGTATATGTTTTGAGAGTAGCTGAAAGGCAAATAAGACTAAAAAACAAATGTGAATGCTAGAGAAAGAGATATATGTGAGACTTAAGAGCGTTCTCTTCCATAATCTAAAATCTAACCAAGTTCTACCCACCATATGCAATAGTAATTGCACAAATTACTCTAAAAAAACACGACTGCGCGATGGAACGACATACAATTTCCCTTCCATTAAACATACCGTTTTTTTTTCGAAATCAAGTAGTATATCTGACAACAGCGTTGATGATTACATCAACAGTCTGAAGAAACCTACCATGTAGCTAAACAAGAACAAACCTAAGAATGCTCTAGCTGCAACCTTTCCAACGTCCTTGGCGCTGGTCTTTCGGGATCGGTGGTCTCTGCTTTGTGCACGTCCTTGGCGTTGCCGCCGGAGCTTCTCGTCCGCCGTGTCGTCCATGGCCATTCTGGATCGATCCGCAGTCTTGCCGCTGCTGCACTACTAATTCTGGATCGGTCTCTGCTTTGTGCAAGGGCGCCTCTTCAAGAATCGTGATCGTCAACGAGACCTCCCTTGCTTTGTGCACGGACGCCTCTCCTCTCCTTATATTGAGTGAGAACTGAGAACTCGCCGATTCCGATTTGCAGTCTGTTTACTCAGGCCCCACACGGAACCGATTCAGTTCGTCCTTCAAAAAAAGGTTAAAATTCGGACTGGGAGAAATCAATTTGATAACGCTAAGCCGCTAAACGTACCTGAGTTTCTCGGTTCACTTTTGGTTAGGATTTGTCGGGAAATAAACCATTGAAAAGAATAGAACTCGGACCCATGACAAGGAAAAATTACAGGAACCAATTTTTGTGTGCACCTTACAGAATCAGCATTAAAAAGGCAGTGGGTATAATTTTTCAGAAAAGGCCCGAGCGGTTCTACTATCTACACACAGACCCCTAGTTTTACCATATTACACCCTAGAAGATATCGGGTTGATCCTCACATGTATTTGAGCCACTCAAGCCTGTAGATTATTATATCACTACATGACTATGGAGAATCAACTTGAAAAATACCATTCAATGGAAGCCCAAGGGCACTACATCGATGCACATTTATTTGAAAAATACCCACACTGCCCGCGCCGTGTACACGCAGAAAACATTTTTGCGGTGACATACCTGAACTTGCACTCTTGTGCACGCTCTAACTTTTCATATACACAAGTTTATATGAATATGTTCATATACGGATATGACAAAACCGGATCGTTTGTAGCAAAAGCGGGATTATAGCCTCTTTTGGGGGACACGGGGCAACGCAGGGACCCAAGGATTGGGGGCAAATCCCACGGGGATGCCTAGCACTATCCATACGTATTCCCTAGGACATAGAACGATTCGATTCCCCCGATCGCTCTCGCTCGCATCAGGTGGACGCCACACCATGTTCTCTTCCCATCCAGACACGATGCCTACCGGCGCCTTTGCTCTAGCCCGAGGCTAGCACCCGCCGCCGCCATTGGATCTAGCCCACCAGAGCATGCAGGTGCCGCCGTTGTCGGACCAGGCACCCGCTGCCACCGGATACCCGAACCATGCATGCGCCCGCGTTCCTCGAAATCGAGCTCCCGTTGAGAGCTTCCGCCGGAGCTGGCAGCCGCTGTCGCTGTTGAGCACTCGCCAGTTTATGCTACATATAGCAAAAGCAGGACTGTTTATAGTAAAATACTTGTAGCAAAAGCGGGATGAAGGGACCGTAGAAGGAGATCTGACCGTTGATCTACTTTGATCGGAAGCTGGGACCCAGGGATGGAAAGTTTCCTTGTGTCGGTTGCTTGTGACATCATGGAGGTTGGACTCGGAGGGCCACTGATATCTCTTATTCCTGGTAAATCTGAGTTATCCGCTGGTGTTATTGTTAGTTCCGGGAACGGAGTGGCCAATTACCTAGCCACCAATGCACTATGTCGACGCTTGGAGCATTTTCAGATACTCGCTCCTAAAGCTAGCAGCTTTCGTGGGTACTCGTTGCCTAAAGGTGTAAAATGCGTAGCCCCTTTCGGACTCTGAGTTTCTTTTCAGAAGATTAAATCTGTGGGATATCCCCCACCACCATGGCTGATGTGGGATCTCAACGGGAAATTGGTCAATACGCTTGAAGAATATTTTGGTCAACTTCTTGCTTCGGAAGGGTATCCTTTCGACGTGGATCAACGTGGGTATGGAGAGTATGTATGGGATGAACTTGAAAAAGGAGTTGTGATACATATATCTCGAAGTGTTGTCTCACTATCTTCATTCAAGGGAGTTGTGAGGTGTTTTGCATGCACATGATTTCTTATAAACTGGCACGGAAGCAACAACACATGCACCATCGTCCTAACTTCTGCCAGCTTGGTTAGAACTAAGAAAGACAATATTGATAAGAAATTGAGGATTGAGGTGTTTCTACCGCAAAACCAATTTGTGTAGGGACGGTTGGAATTGTATCATCATAACTACAACATTTCCATTGTTAATCTCAAGAACTATCTTTATGGTATTCGTCCATGGGATATCTTCCAGCCACAAGAGAAGTCACCTGAAGTTGCGGTAGCTATAGGGTGTAACCCTATTAAAGGATTAGAAATGACCAGGGCCGGCTCTATGTTTTACAGGGCCCTTGTGCGAAGTTGAGGCATGGACCCCTAAGGTTATGTATATGTGGTAATCTAGAAATATAGACAAATATGTATCCACTTTTACTTACCACGCATTCTTAGTCTCAAAGTATAAGAAGTAGACAATTAGTATTATTGCTAGTTTGATTATCTCAGATAAGGCCCCGTTTAGAAGGCGGGACATGAAAATTACGGGAATAAGAAACACAGAGGAATAGGATAGGAATCCATGTGGAAAACTATAGATTGGAAAACACAAGAAAGTTTTCTAACATGTTGTTTGGATTACAGGAACAGGAATAACATAGGAAACTCCATAAGAAAATATTTTACTCCAGTTAAGTAGCAGCTTAATATAAGGGGTTAATTATCTTCAAGAGTTTGTTCCAATATATCCACACCACAATTAACAATGATGTCCACCCAACACTTACAAATTGGCGGGCCTAGTGAACCGTTGATCTAATGTCTCCAATTGTATGTCTACATGTTATCCTATTAATCTCTCATCTATGTCGTTCCTTATAAAAAAATTGAACTTGGGGTACATAATGGAGCAGAAACGTCTTGTCTAATGGCTATTCTAATAGCAGTCTTGATGGTTGATTTGCCTCACCAGACTCAAAGCAAAAGAAAATGGAGGCCAGACTGAATGCTTTCCTGTGAAATCGTTACCGTAGGAAACTTGCCTGTAGTTTTCCTATGCCCAAATCCTATGTTCCAAACGGTGCAAAGGAAAAAAAATTCTACTCCCTCTGATCCAAATTAGTTGATTCAAATTTATCAAGATACGGATGTATCTAGTACTAAATCATGTCTAGATATAATCGAATCTAGCCAAATCTAAGTCAACTAATTTGGGTCAGAGGAAGTACGAGATTCCTTTCCGATTGTGGCCGGCTTCGTTGGTCCTCCTATTTTTTTCACGGATATGTAGGATATAGTACAAAAACTAAGTAGTAATAGGTCCCTGTTGGCATGGGCCCTTGGCCGTTGCACAAGGTTGCCATGCCCCAGAGCCGCCCTGGTAATGACCTCAAAGGGTGAACCGGAGCCTCAACACAAGCGTTAGAGCAAGACTAGCAGTCTCTGTATTCCGCGAACCCGTATTTCACGAGTATAGGGCACTGCACTCCAGTTTAGCGCGTGCAAAATCATCCGGGCAAACCAGAACACCTACACTCAACCCGTGTTTTAAAAATTAAGAAACGTCGGAAGATTTCTCGATCAATTAGTGTGATACTCTGCAGATTCTTGCATAATTTACATAAATTAGCAAAATAATCTACCCCTAATCTACCCCTAAACTACACGGTGGAGATCGCCGGAGCTCCGGCCGTCGCGCTTGTCCGCGCTATTCCCCTCCGCCTCCGGCATCTCTACTGCACCCGACGACGCTTGGCCGCATGCTCCGCGGCTTCGCGGGCGTGGATGGCCACCATCGCTGCCGTGACCTCCTCGGTGTCGCGGAGCATCATCTCTGCCACCATTGCCTCGGACGCGGCGATGGCCTCCGCGAGGGAGGCGGCCTCCTCGATGTCGTCGCGGGCGTAGGGAGAGCTACCGCACCCACCCTCCCTCCCCCCAGCCCGACGCGGGCACTCATCTTGCAGTGGAGGCCTCGAAATCGCTCGCCGGAGTTGCTAGAAATGGGGGCGGCGGCGCGAGGGAGGAGGCGGAGGAAATGAGGGTTTTGACCCGTGTCCTCTGTCACAACCGCTACTTATACCGGTCGCAGTAAATTTTACACGGGCCCCCGTGAAACTACGATATGGGTCGGCCCATTTACGGTTTCTGCTAGATACGCTATTGCGAGCCGGGTCCGTAAATTCGCCGGATTTTTAATTGTCTCGCGGGTTATACAAGGATTGCTAGTCTTGCTCTTATAAACTGAAGTGCAAGGCCCTGAAGCTATCCACTTGTCGAATAAAGAAGGCAAGGATGGGAGGGCCCTCTTATTGATTTTGATGATGGAAGTTCTGTTGGCATGAACTTTTATGATGAAAGTAGAACAACTCCTTTTCTTCCAAGGGTCACTATTCTAGAAGTGTTAAAAAGAGTTTTTGA
This sequence comes from Avena sativa, assembly GCA_916181665.1. Taxonomy (NCBI): domain Eukaryota; kingdom Viridiplantae; phylum Streptophyta; class Magnoliopsida; order Poales; family Poaceae; genus Avena; species Avena sativa. The sequence goes on from OV702291.1 coordinate 31,804,301, forward strand.
TCTTCCGTCCCAGAGAGGATTAACCCAACCCCTGAGCTTGAGGAATGATGTTCCAAAGAAAAAATGGTGGCCAGTGCCAGAGGCATATTGGTATCATGGTGGACTTGAGGTGGACAAGGATGTTCTACCCTGACATGTTGGAAGAGTATTGCAAGTGAGACAAATAGACGTGCTTTTTATAATGTGGAGTGCTCAATAATATTGCCTATCACTGCATTTACTAGGAAATATGCAGTTTGATTTATGCGTAGCTTTATGCTATTAAGTTATCTTCTTAGTTCACTGGGTATTCAAAATGGACTAGTCTTTTTTTATTATGAATGTATAAAAAAGCTAAGAGCAAATACTATATATATGGTTTAGGAGTTTTCATGTTTATGCAAGCCAGCTATTAGCTAGTTCACCATGAATAAGTAAAATTGATTAGGCATGCACATTTTTTGAAAGCACCGTGTTTGCTGGCAACATGCATTTACAGAATTATCGTTTATGGTTACCTTAACTTGTAGTCCTTGGGTACGGAAAAAAGATGTCGTAGATTTTTCTAGATTTGCATGTATCTAAACGCGACATCCTTTTTCTGACAGAGCGAGTATTAGAATTTAACTTACAATGACAACTACATGGAATCTGAAGCTTGTTCGCGTGTTCTCTTCACTGCTGTATTGCGCAAGAACTACGGTGCAGCCGGCCTGTCCGACTGTCATTTCTATCCCTGCTATGTTTGAGATAGTGGCCAGTTGGTGAAAAGAATTATGTGCTTTGTGGTTGCAAGAAACCTACGGTTTCGGGAACTCTAGCACTTGAGGAGGTGCAGCCACTACTAGGAAACAACTTATAGGTAGATAAGATATTCTGTGGCGTATATGTAAAACCATGCTCCACACATAAATATCAGTGGCGTACACGGAAAAAACGCCACTGAAGTTTGGCAGTTCAGTGGCGCATGAAACCAATATGCGCCACAAAAGTCCACATTTCTATGGCGCATATTTTCGTGTGTGCCACAGAAAGTGATGATTCTATGGCGCATATAGATATATACACCACAGAAAGTTGATGGCACCCAACACCAAAAAAAGGGGTACACAATTCTGTGGCGCATATGTCCATAGACGCCACAAAACATGGAAAAACAGATCCCACTGATGGCTCTGCGTATGGCGCCAGAAAATTGCTGGTGCTGTGTTGATGTAGAGCTCGTTGGAAACCCTAAGAGGAAGGTATGATGAGCACAGCAGCAAGTTTCCTTCAGTATGAAACCAAGGTTTAATCGAACCAGTAGGAGCAAGGAAATACCCCAAAGGTGTTGCTAGCTGAGCCTTGGCAGGGCGCGCTATCGGTTCTAGTAGCAACGTGGAGACCTGCACAACACAACCACAGAACTTTGTCCCCAACTTGCGATGAGGTTGTCAATCTCACTGTGTTTTGCGGAAAACAAAAGAATTAAACGTATCGAATGGAAGGAAGTAATAGTTTGCAGAAAGTAAACACAAAGCAGTAAACAGTTTATAGATTGTATGTAAAGAAAAAGACAAGGACCGGGATCCATAGTTCACTAGAGGTGGTTCTCCTTAGATAGATAACATGCTGGGTGAACAAATTACAGCGGGGCAATTGACAAACATCGAGAAAGCAATACATGCGTATACTAATCATCTTGACTCCTTTGGAACTTGATTGGGCATTACAACATTATACATAGACCGCCATCCAACTGCATCTATGACTAATAATCCACCTTCAGGTTATCATCCAAACCCCCTCCAGTATTAAGTTGCAAGCAACAGATTATTGTTTTATAAACTGCGTGTAAAGTAAACAATACGATTGTTCTATGAACAAAGGATTGTTGTTTTCTCCCTAGTAGCAACAACACATCTAGTACCTAGAGATTTCTGTCACTTCCCCAGATTACCAGAGGCATGAACCCACTATCGAGCATAAATACTAACTCTTGGAGTTGCTACCATCTACTTTGCCAAGATAGCTACTAACAACGGAAAGCATGCAAGATCACAAATAACAAAGACATGATAGAATCAATAATCAATCTGAAATAGCATCTCAATATCCATCGGATCCCCACAAACACAACATGCAGAATTACAAATAGATGATCTTGATCATAAACGGAGCTCACAAGATCTAAACATGAAAGCACAAAGGAGGAGAACCAGCCATCTAGCTACTACATGGATCCATAGTCCAAGGATGAACTACTCACGCATCACACCGAAGGCTTGCATGGTGATGAAGAAGGCCTCCAGGGTGAATTCCCCTCTCCGGCAGGGTGCCGGGAAGAGCTTCAGATCCCTCCCGATCTAGGGATGGAGATGACGGCGGCTATAGACTCTTTCGTGGATTTTTTTGATCGGGTACTAAGGGTTTTCGTCCTGAGGGCAAGATATAGGCGGAAGGGAAGGCCGAGGGGGTGCTAGGGGCCACCACGCCACCCCCTGGCGCGGGCCAAGCCTGGCCACGAGGCCAAGTGGTGTGGCCGGCCTCTGGCCCCTCTCTGTCTCGTATTCTCGCATCTGATGACTTCTGGAAAAATAGGCACTTTGGCTTTTGTCCCGTCCAATTCCGAGAATATTCATTTTCTGACTTTCCTGGAACCAAAAATAGTAGAAAAAAGGCAGCTGGCATTGTGGCTCTTGTTAATAGGTTAGTCCAAGAAATCATATGAAAAGTACTCCAAAGTTGGAACAAAACACAAGAAAGTGGATAAAACCAAGCATGGAACATCAAAAATTATAGATACATTTGCAATGTATCAACATCCCGAAGCTTAACTCCTGCTCGTCCTCGAGTAGGTAAGTGATAAAAAGAAAGAATAATTTTTGAGGTGACATGCACCATCATAAACTTGATCAAAGTACTTGCAAAACATTCAAGGCTGGGATCATAGTACTTCAATCATAACACAAAAGACAAAGTTCTAGCAATAAGACAAAGAAACTATGATGCAACATGAAAAGGCACAAACAAAAGATTCATGAATAATAATGCTTTGCAAGACGTTTGTTTGTTTCACATAAAGAAAACATAGCATAATAGTATTCAGCTTGTCCCCATAGAGTAGCAAATATAAATGCATAGGACACCTTCAAAGTTCATAAGAGTGACTATATAGAAAAGTTTAAAACAAGCAATATCAAGTTATGCAAGAATCAACTAGTCTTGGGACAATGCACATAGAACTAAGAATGGCCACTATGCTCTGAAAGTAGGTGCATAAAGGTAGAATGTGGAGACTCAATATAATGGTGGAAGAAAGGACTTTTTAAAAGGAAGTAGGGATTCAAGTCTCATAAAGAGCTTCCAAAAATTATGGTACTTATAGCTTTCAGCTATCATTGTCCCTATCATAAGCATCTTGAAGTGATTAAGGTTAAAGTGAACAAACTATGATGTACATGCTTGACGAAGTATAAGTTAGGAATCTCATGTCCCTTGTATACGAGGGCCGCTCCTCATGCTACTCAAGTTTAGTCACCGGTAAGTTCTTGTCATTGTAAGTACATGTGTATCATAGAGAACTGCCAACGGGGTACCCCTTGCCCGATGATACTGAAGAATCCCCATATAAAAATAACAAGGCAAGCAGACAACGAGCATCTCAGCAATCTTCTTATTTACCATGGGAATATGGTGCTTTTCTCTCTCTTTCCTCTTTTCATAATATCTTTTTTTCCTTTTCTCTTTTTCTCAATATAGGACTCTTATTTTATAAGAAGAATGCTTCATAGACAGCTCATTATGGTTACGCTGCAGGTTTCCACCATGTCAGCATGGATTAGACTAGCGGCCCAGGCATTTATCTAACACATATACATAACTCCATGGACTTACAAACTCCCCTTTCATTTCACACCGACGACATCCATATACAAAAGACATGATATCAACTAGGTACAAGTACCAAGTGCAATGTTGAAAGCGTTCCCCATGAAAGCATGGTTCTGCTAATTCCCAACAAATAAGTGCAAGAATATACAACATAGACGACACAATGGTTCAAGTTTATTAAGGGCAAGAAAAGTAAAGTGTGCCATCAAGTTCGTGAGAGCTTTAATCACTAGTTTTCTCATAACAAGTTTAATTTGGAAGGTAAACAAAAGCATGAATATACTTGGAATAGCATAAGCTAGTAGGTAGGTATGGTGGACTCTTTGGAATAACTTGGTTTAGGGAGTTGGATGCATGAGTGGAACTCATACTTCATTGTGGAGGCTGGCAAAAGACTGGGAGTGACAAACTAAGAGAGCAATAATGGCCATAATCATGCAGAGTGACAAAACATCATTGATCAAAGCATAAAGTGATACTACAAGTTGAAAACTAAAGGATCATAAAGGCTATGGTGACTTGAGATAGTTATAACATGGTGTGAGCATGTGCCAAGTCAACTCAAATAAAACAACAAAGGAGAATACCACTATACTATGCTTTAATATGCTAAAACAACGCATGATTCATCCAAGGCACATTAAGCAATCTCAATTGTTTATAACAAGTCATGCTACAACAAATAATACTAAGCATAAAGCCAAAACAATATCAAGCATGGCATGACAAAGCATATGCCACAGTCCAAAACGAGCTCTTTTTACCACACAAGCATGAACTTTCCTACTCTTTTCCAAACCAAACCAAACTATTTGCAAACCAATGTATGAAAGAGGGGGTCCAACCAATTTATTTAGAAAACTAAGCAACCACAAGCAAATGAAAAACCAAAACAAAAATGAAAAAGAAGACGCTCCAAGAACAACACAATTGTGCATGAAACAATAAAAATGAAGCGTTTGGAAGAAATCTGGGATTTTTATTGATGAAGAAGGGGATGCCTTGGGCATCCCCAAGCTTTGACGCTTGTACTTCTTGGATATTTCTTGGGGTGACACGCGTGGCATCCCCAAGCTTGACCTTTAGTCCATCTTTCATCTCATTACTCATTCCTTCCATACACCTGAAATTTTTCCTTCATACAAAACTTCACACAATCTTTATTAGCAACATTAGTGCACTCAAGATAAATAAGTCTTAAGGTTCAGTTCTAACACCAAATAAACTTCCATTAGAACACTAGCTACTGAAGCACTTCCCTCAAAAATCTCAATTCCCCAAAAAAACTCAAAAAGGAACCAACAAGAAGCAAATGCAGAAAATGGCAGATCTCTATCAAAACAGACCAGCAGGTAAAGACGATTTTTTTCGAAGACCTTCTATTGATCAAATCAAAAAGTGTTGAACTAACGAAAGTTAGATAACAACCTGGGGCAGAAGCAAAAAAATTCACGCCTGAAAAATACGTTCAGAGATTTTACACGAATTTGTACGGTGAAGCACAGAAATCTGTTTCAGGACAGCAACTTTCCCAATCATTACTTCTCTCTCATTAGAGCTTACTCTTGGCACAAAACGCAAATAAAAAGGATAAGAAGCGGTTATTAATGAAGTAATAACTTCCAAGACTCATCTAAAACTTTTGGGTTATCTTCCAATAAGTACTTTTCTTTAACGCCTTTAAGTTAGGCATAAGAAGCAAAGAAAGAAGGAATCAAGTGTTCTCAAATGAAGAAGCATTAAGACCAAATTTTGTTTTCATAGGAGAAGCAAAAGAAATCTTCTCTCTCTTCTTAGGGAAGTGTTCTATACCTTTCTTGAGTGGGAGTTGATATTTAATGGTGCCTTCTTTCATATAAATGATGGCACCAACAGTTATAAGAAAAGGTCTTCCCAAAGTAATAAGACAAGAAGCATTGTATTCAACATCCAAAACATAGAAATCAACGGGGACATAGGCATTGTTAACCATAATAAGAACATCATTAAGACTCCCTATGAGTTTCTTTTTAGCATTATCATCAAGTGGGACATTCAAATAACAATCTTCAAGTGGAGGCAAATCAAGCATATCATAAATCCTTCTAGGCATAATAGAAACACTACTATCAAGATCACATAAAGCTTTGAAATCAAAGTCATTCACTTTCATAATAATGATGGGTTCCCAACCATCTTCTTGTTTTATAGGAATAGAAGCTTTATGTTTCATCTTTTCTTCTTTAATCTTTATGAGAGCATTAGTAATGTGTTTTGTAAAGGCCATGTTCATAGCACTAGCATTAGGACTTTTAGCAAGCTTTTGTAGGAACTTAATAACTTCATAGATATTGCAACCATCAGGATCAAAATCAAATTTATCATCTAAAATAGTAGAACTATTACTAGCCTTAACACTAGTGGTGGTAATAGTAGAAACACTAATGTTTCTAGCAATTTCATCTTCTCTTTCCCACTTAGCATGTAATTCAGCTAATAGTCTAATATTTTCATCAACTCTTACTTGTATAGCATTGGTGGCTGCAAAGGGATTCTCATTAGTTTCAGGTTTAGCAGCCATTTTATTCAAAAAAGTTTGAGCTTCACCCAAAGATGCTATATTTCTTTCAGCATTAGAGAGTTTTTCCTCAATGGTTTTATTGAAAGCAGTTTGTTTACTAATAAAGTCTTTAAGCATAACTTCAAGTTCAGAGGGAGCACTCCTATTATTGTTGTAAGAATTTCCATAAGCATTACCATTGTTGGGAGGATATGGCTTATAATTGTTGTTACCAAAATTACTCCTATAAGCATTATTGCCAAAGTTGTTGTTTCTTATGAATCACATCAACTTGCTATTCTTGAGCAACCAAAGAAGCCAAAGGAACATTATTTGGATCAATATGGGCTTTCTGAAGGAAATATGCCCTGAGAGGCAATAATAAAGTTGTTATTATGTATTCCTTGTATATGATAGATGTTTATTTTGCATGCTATAATTGTATTGATAGGAAACATCAATACATGTGTGTTTAATAAACAAAAAGGGTTCCTAGTTATGCCTCTCTTATAGACTAGCTTGTTGATTAACAAGATGATCAAGGTTTCCTGATCATGGACATTGGATGTTGTTAATAACAAGGTCATAGCATTTGTGAAATGATGTGATGAACATTCATCCGAAGTATAGCATTAAGATCAAGTCATTATGTTTATATTGCTATAACATCATACGAAGTAATCTTTATCCTTAGACCATGAGATCATGTTAATTGCTAACACCGGAAGAGTATCTTGATAACATCAAACATCACACCGTAACAGGGTGACTATAAATATGGGTTCAGTACTACGAAGGTGTTATGTTGAGGCTCATGGATCAAGAGTGGAATTTGTCAATCCAGATGACGGATAGATATACTCTGGGCCCTCTCGGTGATATCACATTAGGATAGCTTGCAAGCAAGTGATGTGATCACTAGAATGTTATATCATGGGAACAAGAAAAGAGTGCATGTCGGTAACAAGATCAAACTAGGTATGGAGATACCGATGATCGAATCTCGGACATGTAATATATCGAGAGACAAAGGGATTTAGTTACAAGCGTTAAAGGTTCTCACGATCACAGGAGTCATCGTTGAATGTGTAGGAGTCAGTACGGATCTCTAGGTCCCGCTGCTGATTATTGATCGGAGAAGGGTCTCGATCATATCTGCATTATTCGTGAACCCTAGGGTGACACACTTAAGAGTTACCGGACACCATTTTGGAGCACATATGTTTCAGACGAAAGAATTGCAAAGTGCAGGAATTGTTTCAATAGAAACCGGAAATTGTTTCGGGTGAAATTGCAGAAGGTGGTTCTGCATGTGATATTGAAATATTGCAAGGGGCTATATGTGAATGTTTGTTAATTAAAGTAATTAACAAAATTCTGAATAAATTTAATAAAAAGAGTTTTATTAAATGAGAGAGCATTAAATTTGGAGAAATTTAATGCATTTAAAGTGGAGACTTTAAAAGGGAATGTGAAGAGGCATTTTAATGTGGAGGGGTTACCACCACATGAATGGGGGAGGTGAGGGGTCACCCCCCCATGCGCCGGCCATGGAGAGAGGGGGCAGCCCCCTCCTCCTATAAAAGGCCACCCATTCCCCCCTTCATCCTTACACCTGCTTGTGAAGGATCTCTCTCCCCCTCTAGAATTATTCCCCCATGGTCTCGGATTAGCGAGATACATGTTCCCGGTGGCATTTCGTCTGGAATGAGTTGCTGCTTCCGCTGGATCACTAGAGCGAGGAGGTGGAGGTTGTCCGGTGGCTTGAACGTGTGTGTGAGTGCGGATGCGTTGCTGAGTTGCGGCGCTCGGACTTCCTCACGATCTTGAGATCGGCAAGTGTACGACTACATCAACCACGAGTTCCTACTCGTTAACAAAACTCGTTGTCTTCGAAGGTAAGTTCTCCATGGATGTATGTCCACCCGTTGCTCTGTATCTAGTAGATAGATCTTGGCGTATAGTTCTCATCGTAGGAATTTTTTTGTTTTCTATGCTGCGGACCCAACACTTTCCCATTCACAAGCATATACATAATAATATCAATCTTATCACTCAAGGAGGAGGTTTCCTCAACAGAATTTACCTTCCTACCTTGTGGAGCTCTCTTAGTATGCCATTCAGAATAATTAACCATCATATTGTCCAGAAGTTTTGTTGCAGCACCCAAAGTGATGGTCATAAAGGTACCTCCAGCAGCAGAATCCAATATGTTCCTTGAAGAATAGTTCAATCCTGCATAAAATGTTTGGATGATCATCCAAGCAGTCAGTCCATGAGTGGGACAAGTCTTTACCAAAGATTTCATTCTTTCCCAAGCTTGAGCAACATGTACATTATCAAGTTGTTTAAACTTCATTATTTCACTTCGCATAGATATAATCTTAGCAGGAGGATAGTATTTTCCAATAAAAGCATCTTTGCACTTAGTCCAAGAATCAATACTATTCCTAGTTAAGGAATTCAACCATTCTTTAGCTTTTCCTCTCAAAGAGAAAGGAAACAATTTCAGCTTCATAATATCACCATCTACATCCCTATGCTTTTGCATCTCACAAAGTTCAACAAAGTTATTTAGATGGGAAGCAGCATCTTCATTACCAATACAAGAAAATTGTTCTCTCATAACAAGATTGAGCAAAGCAGGTTTTATCTGAAAGAAAGTATCTTCAGGCATAGGTGGAGCAACAGGTGTGCTCATAAAATCATTGTTGTTGGTGCTAGTGAAGTCACACAACTTAGTGTTTTCAAGAGTAGTCATTTTTGGGGGGTTTTCAAATAAGAAAGCACACTAGTAAAACTATTTTTTTGTGTTTTGATAAAGAAACAAGCAAACAAAGCAAAAACAAACTAAGCAAAACAAAAATAACAAAGTAAAGAGATTGGTTATGAGGGACTCCCCTTGTGAAGATGTCCCTGACTCCCCAGCAACGGCGCTAGAAAAATGTTTGATCGCTCTGTGTATGGCGCCAGAAAAGTGCTGGTGCGGTGTTGATGTAGAGCTCATTGGGAACCCCAAGAGGAAGGTATGATGAGCACAGCAGCAGGTTTCCGTCAGTATGAAACCAAGGTTTAATCGAACCAGAGGAGCAAGGAAACACCCCAAAGGTGTTGCTAGCTGAGCCTTGGCAGGGCACACTACCAGTGCTAGTAGCAACGTGGAGACCTGCACAACACAACCACAGAACTTTGTCCCCAACATACAATGAGGTTGTCAATCTCACCGTGTTTTGCGGAAAACAAAGGATTAAACGTATCGAATGGAAGGAAGTAATAGTTTGCAGAAAGTAAACACAAAGCAGTAAACAGTTTATAGATTGTATGTAAAGAAAAATACAAGGACCGAGATCCATAGTTCACTAGAGGTGGCTCTCCTTAGATAGATAACATGCTGGGTGAACAAATTACAGCGGGGCAATTGACAAACATCGAGAAAGAAATACATGCGTATACTAATCATCTTGACTCCTTTGAAACTTGATTGGGCATTACAATATTATACATAGACCGCCATCCAACTGCATCTATGACTAATAATCCTCCTTCACGTTATCATCCAAACCCCCTCCAGTATTAAGTTGCAAGCAACAGATTATTGATTTATGAACTGCATGTAAAGTAAACAATACGATTGTTCTATGAACAAAGGTTTGTTGTTTTCTCCCTAGTAGCAACAACACATCTAGTACCTTAGAGATTTCTATCACTTCCCTAGATTACCAGAGGCATGAACCCACTATCGAGCATAAATACTAACTCTTGGAGTTGCTAGCATCTACTTGGCCAAGATAGCTACTAACAACGGAAAGCATGCAAGATCAGAAATAAACATCTCAATATCCATCGGATCCCCACAAACACAACATGCAGAATTACAAATAGATGATCTTGATCATGTACGGAGCTCACAAGATCTAAACATGAAAGCACAAAGGAGGAGAACCAGCCATCTAGCTACTACATGGATCCGTAGTCCAAGGATGAACTACTCACGCATCACACTGGAGGCTTGCATGGTGATGAAGAAGGCCTCCAGGGTGAATTCTCCTCTCCGACAGGATGCCGGGAAGAGCTTCAGATCCCTCCCGATCTAGGGATGGAGATGACGGCGGCTACAGACTCTTTCGTGGATTTTTTTGATCGGGTACTTAGGGTTTTCTTCCCGAGGGCAATATATAGGCGGAAGGGGAGGCCGAGGGGGTGCCAGGGGCCACCACACCACCCCCTGGCGCGGGCCAAGCCTGCCCGCGCGGCCAGGTGGTGTGGCCGGCCTCTGGCCCCTCTCCGTCTCGTATTCTGGCATCTGATGACTTCCGGAAAAAATAGGCACTTTGGCTTTTGTCCCGTCCAATTCCGAGAATATTCATTTTATAACTTTCCTGGGACCAAAAACAGCAGAAAACAGGCAGCTGGCACTGTGGCTCTTGTTAATAGGTTAGTCCAAGAAATCATATGAAAAGTACTCCAAAGTGTGGACAAAACACAAGAAAGTGGATAAAACCAAGCATGGAACATCAAAAATTATAGATACATTTGCAATGTATCAACATCCCCAAGCTTAACTCCTGCTTGTCCTTGAGTAGGTAAGTGATAAAAAGAAAGCATAATTTTTGAGGTGACATGCACCATCAAAGACTTGATCAAAGTATTTGTAAAACATTCAAAGTTGGGATCATAGTACTTCAATCGTAACATCAAACACAAGGTTCTAGCAATAAGACAAAGAAACTATGATGCAACATGAAAAGGCACAAACAAAAGATTCATGAATAACAATGTTTTGCAAGACGTTTGTTTGTTTCACATAAAGAAAACATAGCATAATAGTATTCATCTTGTCCCTCATAGAGTAGCAAATATAAATGCATAGGACATCTTCAAAGTTCATAAGAGTGACTAGATACAAAAGTTTAAAACAAGCAATATCAAGTTATGCATCAGTCAACTAGTCTTGGGACAATGCACATAGAACTAAGAATGGCCACTATGCTCTCAAAGTAGGTGCATAAAGGTAGAAGATGGAGACTCAATATAATGGTGGAAGAAAGGCCTTTATAAAAGGAAGTAGGGATTCAAGTCTCATAAAGAGCTTCCAAAAATTATGGTACTTATAGCTTTCAGCTCCCATTGCCCCTATCATAAGCATCTTGAAGTGATTAAGGTTAAAGTGAACAAACTATGGTGTACATGCTTGACGAAGTATAAGTTAGAAATATCATGTCCCTTGTATACGAGGGCCGCTCCTCATGCTACTCAAGTTTAGTCACCGGTAAGTTCTTGTCATTGTAAGTACATGTGTATCATAGAGAACCGCCAACGGGGTACCCCTTGCCCGATGATACGGAAGAATCCCCATATCAAAATGACAAGGCAAGCAGACAACGAGCATCTCAGCAATCTTCTTATTTACCATGGGAACATGGTGCTTTTTTCTCTCTTTCCTCTTTTCATAATCTCTTTTTTTTCTCTTTTCTCTTTTTTCTCAATATAGGACTCTTTTTTTATATGAAGAATGCTTCATAGATAGCTCATTATGGTTATGCTGCAGGTTTCCACCATGTCATCATGGATTAGACCAGCGGCCCAGGCGTTTCTCTAACACATATACATAACTCCATGGACTTACAAGCTCCCCTTTCATTTCACACCGACGACATCCATATACAAAAGAGCAAGATATCAACTAGGTACAGGTACCAAGTGCAATGTTGAAAGCGTTCTCCGTGAAAGCATGGTTCTACTAATTCCCAACAAATAAGTGCAAGCATATATAACATAGACGACACAATGGTTCAAGTTTATTAAGGGCAAGAAAAGTAAAGTGTGCCATCAAGTTCGTGAGAGCTTTAATCACTAGTTTTCTCATAACAAGTTTAATTTGGAAGGTAAAAAAAAGCATGAATATACTTGGGATAGAATAAGCTAGTTGGTAGGTATGGCGGACTCTTTGGAAAAACTTGGTTTAGGTAGTTGGATGCATGAGTGGAACTCATACCTTGTTGTGGAGGCTAGCAAAAGACTGGGAGCGACAAACTAAGAGAGCAATAATGGCCATAATCATGCAGAGCGACAAAACATCATTGATCAAAGCATAAAGTGATACTACAAGTTGAAAACTAAAGGATCATAAAGGCTTAGGTGACTTGAGATAGTCATAACATGGTGTGAGCATGCGCCAAGTCAACCCAAATAAAGCATGAAAGGAGAATACCACTATATTATGCTTTAATATGCTAAAACAACGCCTGATTCATCCAAGGAACATTAAGCAATCTCAATTGTTTATAACAAGTCATGCTACAACAAAGAATACTAAGCATAAAGCCAAAACAATATCAAGCATGGCATGACAAAGCATAGGCCACAGTCAAAAACGAGCTCTTTTTACCACATAAGCATGAACTTTCCTACTCTTTTCCAAACCAAACCAAACTATTTGCAAACCAATGTATGAAAGAGGGGGTCCAACCAATTTATTCAGAAAACTAAGCAAACCAAGCAAACAAAAAACCAAAACGAAAACGAAAAAGAAGACGCTCCAAGAACAACACAATTGTGCCTGAAACAATAAAAATGAAGCGTTTGGAAGAAACATGGGATTTTAATTGATGAAGAAGGGGATGCCTTGGGCATCCCAAGCTTTGACGCTTGTACTTCTTGCAGATTTCTTGGGGTGACACGCGTGGCATCCCCAAGCTTGAGATTTAGTACATCCTTCATCTCGTTACTCATTCCTTCCATACACCTGAAAATTTTCCTTCATACAAAACTTCACACAATCTTTATTAGCAACATTAGTACACTCAAGATAAATAAGTCTTCAGGTCAGTTCTAACACCAAATAAACTTCCATTAGAACACTAGCTACTGTAGCACTTCCCTCAAAAAGCTCAATTCCCCAAAAGAACTCAAAAAGAAACCAACAAGAAGCAAATGCAGAAAATGGTAGAAATCTGTCAAAATAGACCAGCAGGTAAAGACGAATTTTTTCGAAGACCTTCTATTGCTCAACTCAAAAAGTGTTGAACTAAATAAAGTTAGATAACAACCTAGGGCAGAAGCATAAAAATTCACGCCTCAAAAAGACGTACAGAGATTTTACACGAATTTTTACGGTGAAGCACAGAAATCTGTTTCGGGACAGCAACTTTCCCAATCATTACTTCTCTCTCATTAGAGGTACTCTTGGCACAAAAAGCAAATAAAAAGGATAAGGAGAGGTTATTACAGAGGTAATAACTTCCAAGACTCATCTAAAAATTTTGGGTTATCTCCCAATAAGTACTTTTCTTTAACGCCTTTAAGTTAGGCATAAGAAGCAAGAAAGAATCAAGTGTTCTCAAATGAAGAAGCATTAAAACCAAATTTCTTGCCCTTACACCTATTACTTTTATTCTTAACCTTGGGGAAAATATGATTGTTTGGTGGAGAAGAAAGGTGCATGGTCCCCTTTCCCACATCTATTATTGCTCCAAGGAGTTCTAATAGGGACCTTCCAAGTGTAATTTGTCCTTTTCCTACACATTCAATTACAAGATAATCAGTAGAAATCATTTTCCCAAAGATCTTTGTAAACACTCCTTCAGATATTCCAAGAGGTAATATGGTAGCATTATTAGCAAGAGATATTTCTTTTCCTCCTTCAGTAAGCCCCCAAGTATTCAGAGATTCATAAATATCCTTGGGCATAAGACAAAATTCAGACATGATATCACAGCGGGCTTGAAAAGTTTTAGTGTTTACCTCAATATTTACTGTAGGGAGCCACTTTGATGGTTCAGAATTTATTGGAACATAATTGTGATGCTCCCTAAGCGTATTATAGCAATATTTTAAGCTAGTAGTGCTAGTCTCAAGAGTGTTCAATCTAGCAAATATTCTTGCGAAGGAAATATCAGTTTGGCTAGGCAAGTTGTAAGTGAGGATCAATTTCTTTATAGCATTTATATCATCATCCTCATTACATTGGAGGAAATCTCCACCCACAATAGCATCTAAAGCATATCTATAGCAAAGAGCAATTCCAAGGTAAAAACTGCTAAGGAACAAGCTTTGAGTCATTTTAGGCTCAGTTTTTTCATGTAGATCGGAGATTGTAGACCAAGCTTTCTTAAAACTTTCCTCAATTCCTTGTTTAAAAGTGAAAATCATTTCCTCGGTAGACATAGTGATTGGAGCAAGGCTAGACATAGTGGCAACTTTAGAAGGGAACTAATTTTTTTGTATTTTTGAAATAAGAAAGCAAACTAGTGAAACTAATTTTTTTGTGTTTTTGATAAAGAAACAAGCAAACAAAGCAAAAAGAAACTAAGGAAAACAAAAATAACAAAGTAAAGAGATTGGTTATGAGGGACTCCCCTTGTGAAGATGTCCTTGACTCCCCGGCAACGCCGCCAGAAAAATGCTTGATGGCTCAGTGTCGGCGCCAAAAAAGTGCTGGTGCGGTGTTGATGTAGAGCTCGTTGGGAACCCAAAGAGGAAGGTATGCTGAGCACAGCAGCAAGTTTCCCTCAGTTATGAAACCAATGTTTAATCGAACTAGTAGGAGCAAGGAAACACCCCAAAGGTGTTGCTAGCTGAGCCTTGGCAGGGCGCACTACCGGTGCTAGTAGCAACGTGGAGACCTGCACAACACAACCACAGAACTTTGTCCCCAACTTGCGATGAGGTTGTCAATCTCACCGTGTTTTGTAGAAAACAAACGATTAAACGTTTCGAATGGAAAGAAGTAATAGTTTGCAGAAAGTAAACACAAAGCAGTAAACAATTTATAGATTGTATGTAAAGAAAAGGACCAGGATCCATAGTTCACTAGAGGTGGCTCTCCTTAAGATAGATAACATGCTAGGTGAACAAATTACAGCGGGGCAATTGACAAACATCAAGAAAGCAATACATGCATAAACTAATCATCTTGACTCCTTTGAAACTTGATTGGGCATTACAACATTATACATAGACCGCCATCCAACTGCATTTATGACTAATAATCCACCTTCAGGTTATCATCCGAACCCCCTCCAGTATTAAGTTGCAAGCAACAGATTATTGCTTTACGAACTGCGTGTAAAGTAAACAATACGATTGTTCTATGAACAAAGGATTGTTGTTTTCTCCCTAGTAGCAACAGCACATCTAGTACCTTAGAGATTTCTGTCACTTCCCTAGATTACCAGAGGCATGAACCCACTATCGAGCATAAATACTAACTCTTGGAGTTGCTACCATCTACTTGGCCAAGATAGCTACTAACAATAGAAAGCATGCAAGATCACAAATAACAAAGACATGATAGAATCAATAATCAATCTGAAATAGCATCTCAATATCCATCGGATCCCCGCAAACACAACATGCAGAATTACAAATAGATGATCTTGATCATGAACGGAGCTCACAAGATCTAGACATGAAAGCACAAAGGAGGAGAACCAGCCATCTAGCTACTATATTGATCTGTAGTCCAAGGATGAACTACTCACGCATCACACCGGAGGCTTGCATGGTGATGAAGAAGGCCTCCAGGGTGAATCCCCCTCTCCGGCCGGGTGCCGGGAAGAGCTTTAGATCCCTCCCGATCTAGGGATGGAGATGACGGTGGCTACAGACTCTTTCGTGGATTTTTGATCGGGCAATTAGGGTTTTCGTTCCGAGGGCATCTTATAGGCGGAAGGGGAGGCCGAGGGGGTGCCTGGGCTGGCCACACCACCCCCTGGTGCGGGCCAAGCCTGGCCGCATGGCCAGGTGGTGTGGCCGCCCTCTGACCCTTCTCCGTCTCGTATTCTGACATCTGATGACTTCCAGAAAAATAGGCACTTTGGCTTTTGTCCCGTCCAATTCCGAGAATATTCATTTTCTGACTTTCCTGGAACCAAAAATAGCAGAAAACAGGCAGCTGGCACTGTGGCTCTTGTTAATAGGTTAGTCTAAGAAATCATATGAAAAGTACTCCAAAGTGTGGACAAAATAGAAGAATTGGATAAAACCAAGCATGGAACATCAAAAATTATAGATACATTTGCAATGTATCATGTACCATCCACCCAATATATCTTGCCCCGAGTGCTTGTAGCTGGTGATCCGATATTGACTCTGGATATGCTCCACATGGCGGTTGGAGCCATGTTAACTTTGCACGAGGGTGTCAAGACACTAGAGGGCCTCCTTCTTAAAGACGAAGATCCAAATTACCCGGTTTTCATGGCCAAGGTGCCATTGGACGTGGGCTTCGTCGATGAACACCCCGCGGATATATTCGTGATAGCGTTCGAGGACATATTCAAAGTGTTTCTCACGAAACGGCTGGACTATAACTTGGTCCGCCTATACGCGCTCAATCTGGCGATCAAGAGAGAGAGAGAGTACCCCGGAAATCGCGATAGTGGATCCCTACTACATGTGGGACAGCCAGTTGGTCGAAGGATCAGAGATATGGACCAAGGCGACGGCATACCTCGAGAAGTTTATGGTGGACAACAAGAGGAAGGACACACTTCTTTTGCCTTTCTTTCCCGAGTAAGTACACACACTTGCTCCTCGCCGCTGTAACTTATGCATTTCTTATAGATTTCTCATTTGCTCTTTTTCCAACATTCCATTCCAATTGTGTTACGCAGAGACAAATACTGCACACTCATCGTCCTTGCCCCGAGGTATTCGCTAGCCATGTATTTCGACTCGGGGAGTTTGACGAAGAAGAAAGACTACACCAGAATAAGGGGTGTTCTCAATGAGGCTCTCGAGGGCTACGCCAAGAAGAGATGCACCTTCGTAGATAAGGGGGAATGTATCAAGGATGGCAAACACGTGTTCAAGCACGTGCTCGAGTTCCCCTGCGTCAAGCAGTCGACTACTGGTGCCAAGGAGCCCTTCTACATCCTCCATCACCTTAAAGGCTATGTTCGGGATTGCTAGAACCTAACGCTGCCATCTAGTCTTCGAGGATGGGCAGAAACTTTGGTGTGAATCGACGATGATGATCTTAGATAAGGCTTCCATCGCAATTAGATGAAGTTGTCACAAATCATCATTGAAGATATCAACATAAGGGGGTGCCATACAACAAGCCAGAGGGTTGAGTAAGAGGGAGATCGAAGAACGCCTCCGTAAGCAGGGTTACACAAGGACGTGGATGACGAAAGAGGGCTATCTACCATTCCCGAAGCCGAGCGAGAAGAAGAAGTCTTCATGATCGATATGTGCCTCTAGCATGATCTAGTGTGTGTATATTTTTGATGGACGCCTGCTGTATTAGTGTGTGTGTGTCATAATCTTTACTATCTTGTGGTCGAAATGGTCATTGTTGTTAGACTTAAACTACCTTGTGGTCGTGTTGTCGTTGAACTTATTGCTTCTATGAGGATCTATCTTTTAGGTTATGGATCCTTTGTTTTATATTCTGTGAACATATATATATATATATATATATATATATATATATATATGGATGTGAACCCTTTATTAATTCTTTTCGTTGTATTTTTACTAATATGCCTTGTCGTCTATAGATATGGCGACGAGGTGGTATGTGGTGTACATGGGTAGGGTTCCAGGAGTCTACGAAGAGTGGGAGGATTGTCACAAACAAGTGAACAAGTTCAGCGGCAACATCTACAAAGGATACGCGACTAGAGAGGAGGCGGTAGCCAAGTGGAGGAACCACCTGTGGAAGAAGAACCGGATGAAGATATTGGTCGGGCTCATGCTCTTCCTCACCATTATCACAGCTGTATTCTATTTGATCCAAATGTAGGGGGCGTGGCCACTTCATATTTGTAATGTGAGATGATATGAACTTTGTATTCGGCACTTGTGTAAACATTCGGCACTTGACACTATATATATATATATATCTCGATCGGGCTCTAAGTGTTTGTATTAGATATATGCCGGTTTTCATGCATCTACTACTTGTGCAATGTACTTTATACTCATCTGGATAAATACTGTATAAATATCTGATTATACACCAGGAACATATTTTACTTCGAATACGTGTTACACAATCAGTGGCGCATATAATTATATAGTCAGTGGCGCATAGGCTTTTTGTGGCGCATATATGTAAATACGCCACTGAAGTTCTTCCTGTGGCGCATATGAAGAAATGCGCCACAGGAAGTAGTTATCAGTGGCGAGGTAACAATGGCGACTAGGATATGCACCCTAGAAGTCTCATTTCCATGCGCCACAGATAAGCTGTTTCCTAGTAGTGGGTGTGACAAGAATTGTTATATAATAAATATTTAAGTCAAAAAACTTTGTCTGAGGTCCAACCGAAACCGACCAATTCCCCATTTTGGAAGGAACTTATGAAGGTGAAGAATGAATTCTTCACTAGGGGGCATTCCCAAATTGGGGATGGAGCCAACACCAGGTTTTGGTAGAATACATGGTTAGGAGATTTACCCATGTCACGACAATATACATCATTATATAACATTGTGCAACAGACAAACGTGACCGTGGCTCAATTTTTAGCTCAAGTACCACTAAATATTGGTTTTAGGAGAGTACTTAGTGGCACCAAGTGGGATGATTGGCTTCACTTATGCCAAAGGCTTATGATGGTGTAGTTGTCTGGGGACCGAGATAAGTTTGTATGGAACTTAACAGTGTCTGGTGTATTCTAAGTGAAATCCATGTACGAGGATCTTATGAATGATCATACGGTCTTTCTTCGGAAATATGTTTGGAAATTGAAAATCCCACTCAAAATTAAAATTTTCATGTGGTTCCTTCACAATAAAGTTCTCCTTACTAAGGATAATTTGATTAAAAGGAATTGGGTAGGGTGTAGCAAGTGTTGTTTTTGTGGATCACAGGAGACCATAGAACATTTGTTTATATCGTGTCCTTTTGCTCGGCTTTTGTGGCGTATTGTTGATTTTTCTTTTGATCTCCCCCTCCAGCTAATATAACGAATATGTTTGGGAATTGGTTGAATGGTGTTGATAATAAGTCTAAGGCAAGAATCCGAATTGGAGTCTCGGCCTTGTGTTGGTCTATTTGGCGTTGCAGGAATGATATTATCTTTAACAAAAACAAAACGTTTAATCTCTTGCAGGTGATTCATATGGTGGCACATTGGGTGCAACTATGGGCCTTTCTTCTACCGCAAGACCAGCGGGATATTATGGTTACTAGGTGCAGCCGTCTCCTGATGGTCACACGAGATATCTTCACACAGTCGTGCTGGCGGCATATTAGTCGTTTACAAGATGTTTAGTGATCATTTGTAGCTTGTATTTCGCTGGTTGGTGCATGTATCAACCTTATATGATCCTTGAATTGTAAATTTTTTGGATTGAGACTTCATAATAAAAGGATGTGTGCATCGACTGATGCAGAGGCCGGGGTTTTACTCCCCTTTTCAAAAAAACATACATGGTGCTCTAGGGTTGATTTCATGCACGCATGACTACACCGTGACGGACATGGACGACGACCATGGATCGTTGCCGTCTATCTTCACCAAGCCGACTTCATCGACTGCACCTCTACACCATGTACCATGATGTCTACATCGATAGACCGATCTACATGGCATCGAATCGGACTACACCAAGCTGAAAATCCATATCATCAAGATGTACGACTACATCAGGCCACAAGTCAAGATCTTCGTCGAGTACATCCACGATCGACATCATCCACATGCTAGGCCGGTGTGGAAAATTACTACACCGAGTTCTCACATGCATCACGGCATCGACACTATCGTCGCTACAAGGGACGCCTTCAAGCGACGCTCTACGTCATGCCTACTGCTACATCGCTGACAACATCATCGCCAAGGTCTACACCAACATGGTCTTCATCAACATCTTCGTCGACACACACCGCCGCTGCCGCTACATCGTCCACACGATGGACATACAACTACGACGCCCTCTGACAGTACACGTACTGCAAGGCACGACGACGGCATCGACCGCGTCCATGACACCGACGGCTGCATCAACAAACCGGTGTCACAATTGTGATGCCCCTAGGATCGTGCATACGGTTCTGGCAAAACCGTGTGTGCTTGGTGGCTTCCTCTAGTCTTGGCAAAACTGGTGGTCTCACCTATGTCCGCATCCAAGAGACGCCCCGACGGTACCTTCCATAAGATGCAAAACATCCACAATCGCAGCGCCGTCAACAACAATAACAACAAAAAAACACGCAATTTTTTGCATCTCCGGCAATGGTGCTCGCACAACATATGACGACTACGACATCGACCACACCCACCTCGACCATGGCTATATCACGATCGGCTACCTCGACATCGACATCAAGAACAACGTCTACAACAACTCAAGAACTCCAGTCCACAGTGTCCGCATCATCACTTGCGTTCACGCCACTCCCGCTGTGACTGTAGGAGGGAAGGGAGGAACCAAAAGGGGACGCAGTCACCGCTGAAAGGGAAATGGATGTCGCCTAGAGGGGGTAAATAGGCTTTTTAAAATTATTACAGTTTAGGCTCTAATAAATGCGGAATAAAATTTAACGTTTAATTTATCAAGCCAAAACCTATATCCACTAGGTTCACTAAGTGCACCAACAACCTATGCTAAGCAAGACAAGCAACAAGGTGATAGCAAGAAAAAACTACAAGCACGAAGGCTATCACAATGTAAATTGCATAAGAAAAGGGCTCGGTTGAGAGATAACCGATGGACATGGAGACGATGATTTGTTTCCCGAAGTTCACTTCCAAAGAAGCTACGTCTCTATTGGAGAGGTGCGGGGGTGCAATGTACTTCGAACGCCACAAGTGGCTTACCTCGAGGTGTGGTGGCTCAATGCTCACCCAACGCCACACAAGGCCTCACCCCAAGATGCGAAGGATGGTAACCTACCAACGCCACAAAAGGCTCACCCTATTCTCCCGTGAGCTCGCCACAAAGGCCTACTCACGTTCCACTATGGGACACTTGAGGCTGGTCACCGAACCCATACAAGATTGGGGCAATCTCCACAACTCAATTGGAGGCTCCCAACAACAATGCCACAAAGGCTACAAGGCTACAAAAGGCTACAGGACCACAAAGGTCAACAATCCAACCACACAACCGTCTAGGGTTCCAAGAACCCAAGAGAAATAAGCCCAAGGGCTTGAACTCGCCAAATCTCCGAGGAGAGCTCAAACCAATGCACCAAATGCAAGAGGCAAGTCCTTCACTCTCAAATTACACCAAAGCTACAAAAGCTATTGGGGGAATAAGGGAGGAAGAACACAAGAGGAGAACACAAAACTCTCCAAGATCTAGATCCCAAGGATTCCTTCACAAAGAAGGGATTTTTTTTGGTGGGGCTTGTAGATCTAGATCTCCTCTCTCAAATCCCTCAAAAAGATGCAAGAATCATAGGAGGGGAAAGGGGAGAGGGCAAGATCTTCAAGGTCAACAATGGAGGAGAGAGAGAAGGGTAAAACCAAGAAAAAGCAAGTGTTAGCCGAAGGGGAAAGAGGAGCTCTTTTTAAAGGGCTCCCCGATCTGCCCGTTACTCACAGATTCGCGCACGGCCGGTAGTACTGGTGGGTGGACGGTACTACTGGTGGCACCCAACCAACGGTCAGAAATCAACAAGAGAAAGAACAAAAACGCGAGCCTGGCCGGTACTACCGCCGCTTCGCTGGAACTACCGGCGGCAAGAATGTCCTAGCAGTACAACCGCTTGAAATACCGACTGAAGTACCGTCAAATAGCGCAAACCAGGCAGAGAGAGTACTGAATGGAAATAGGGGTTTCCGGAAGTTTGGCCAGAATTTACACTGGTACTACCGGCGGCATTTCTGCCCGAGCGGTACTTCCGGCGTCTAGCCGGTACTTCCGGTCAGAGAAACTTCAGAACCAAAACTACAAGAACTTTTGCATCCAAACTCCAAACGAGATGAAACCAATTTTGTTGGAAAGATAACAATGTGTAGAATCCTGTGGCGCATATGAAGAAATGCGCCACAGAAGTCTAAGACTTCTATGGCGCATATCCATATTTTCCACAGGAAGTAGTTATTAGTGGCGAGGTAATAGTGGCGACTAGGATATGATCCACAGAAGTCTCATTTCCATACGCCACAGATAAGCTGTTTCCTAGTAGTGGGTGTGTCAAGAAGTGTTACATAATAAATATTTAAGTCAAAAAACTTTGTCTGAGGTCCAACCGAAACGGACCGATTCCCCATTTTGGAAGGAACTTATGAAGGTGAAGAATGAATTCTTCACTAGGGGGCATTCCCAAATTGGGGATGGAGCCAACACTAGGTTTTGGGAGAATACATGGTTAGGAGATTTACCCCTGTCAGGACAATATCCATCATTATATAATATTGTGCAATGGACAAACATGACCGTGGCTCAAGTTTTAGCTCAAGTACCACTAAATATTGGTTTAGGAGAGTACTTAGTGGCACCAAGTGGGATGATTGGCTTCACTTTTGCCAAAGGCTTATGATGGTGCAGTTGTCTAGGGATCGAGAATAAGTTTGTATGGAACTTAATAGTGTCTGGTGTATTCTCAGTGAAATCCATGTACGAGGATCTTATGAATGATCATACGGTCTTTCTTCGAAAATATGTTTGGAAATTGAAAATCCCACTCAAAATTAAAATTTTCATGTGGTTCCTTCATAATAAAGTTCTCCTTACTAAGGATAATTTGATTAAAAGGAATAGGATAGGGTGTAGCAAGTGTTGTTTTTGAGAATCACATGAGACCATAGAACATTTGTTTATATCGTGTCCTTTTGCTCGGCTTTTGTGGCGTATTGTTGATTTTGCTTTTGATCTCCCCCCTCCAGCTAATATAACGAATATGTTTGGGAATTGGTTGAATGGTGTTGATAATAAGTCTAAGGCAAGAATCCGAATTGGTGTCTCGACCTTGTGTTGGTCTATTTGGCGTTGTAGGAATGATATTATCTTTAACAAAAACAAAACGTTTAATCTCTTATAGGTGATTCATATGGTGGCACATTGGGTGCAACTATGGGCCTTTCTTCTACCGCAAGACTAGCAGGATATTATGGTTACTGGGTGCAGCCGTCTCCTGATGGTTGCACGAGATATCTTCACCCAGTTGTGCTGGCATCATATTAGTCGTTTACAAGATGTTTAGTGATCATTTGTCGCTTGTATTTTGCTGGTTGGTGCATGTATCAACCTTATCTGATCCTTGAATTGTAAAACTTTTGGATGATGACTTCGTAATAAAAGGATGTGTGCATCGACTGATGCAGAGGCCAGGGTTTTACTCCCCTTTTCAAAAAAATGTACATGGTGCTCCAGGGTTGATTTCATGCACGCATGACTACACCGTGACGGACATGGATGATGACCATGGATCGTCGTCGTCTATCTTCACCAAGTCGACTTCATCGACTGCACCACTACACCACTTATCGTGATGTCTACATCGATAGACCGATCTGCACTGCATCGAATTGGACTACACCGAGCTGAAAATCCATACCGTCAAGATGTATGACTACATCGGGCCACAAGTCAAGATCTTCGTCGAGTACATCCATGATCGACATCATCCACATGCTAGGCCGGTGTGGAAAATTACTACACCGAGTTCTCACATGCATCACGGCATCGACACTATCGTCGCTACAAGGGACGCCTTCAAGCGACGCTCTACGTCATGCCTACTACGACATCGCTGACAACATCATCGCCAAGGTCTACACCAACATGGTCTTCATCAACATCTTCGTTGACACACACCGCCGCCGCCGGTACATCGTCCACACGATGGACATACAACTACGACGCCCTCTGATAGTACACGTACTGCAAGGCATGACGACGGCATCGACCGCGTCCATGACACCGACGGCTGCATCAACAAACCAGCGTCACAATTGTGATACCCCTACAATCGTGCATACAATTCTGCAAAAACCATGTGTGCTTGGTGTCTTCCTCCAGTCTTGGCAAAACTGGTGGTCTCACCTATGACCGCGTCCAAGAGACGCCCCGATGGTACCTTCCATAAGATGCAAAACATCCACAACCGCAGCTCCGTCAACAACAATAACAAAAACAAAAAAACGCGCAATTTTCTGCGTCTCCGGCAATGGTGGTCGCACAACATATGACGACTACGACATCGACCACACCCACCTCGACCACGGCTATATCACGATCGGCTATCTCGACATCGACATCAAGAACAACGTCTACAACAACTCAAGAACTCTAATCAACAGTATCTGCATCATCACTTGCGTTCATGCCACTCCCGCTGTGACTGCAGGACGGAAGAGAGGAACCAAAAGGGGATGCAGTCACCATTGAAAGGGAAATGGACGTCGCCTAGAGGGGGGATGAATAGGCGTTTTAAAATTATTACAGTTTAGGCTCTAATAAATGCGGAATAAAACTTAACGTTTAATTATCAAGCCAAAACCTATATCCACTAGGTTCACTAAGTGCACCAACAACCTATGCTAAGCAAGATAAGTAACAAGGTGATAGCACGAAAAAACTTCAAGCACGAAGGCTATCACAATGTAAATTGCATAAGAAAAGGGCTCGGTTGAGAGATAACCGATGGACGCGGAGACGATGATTTGTTTCCCGAAGTTCACTTCCAAAGAAGCTACGCCTCCATTGGAGAGGTGCGGGGGTGCAATGTACTTCGAACGCCACAAGTGGCTCACCTCGAGGTGTGGTGGCTCGATGCTCACCCAACGCCACACAAGGCCTCACCCCAAGATGCGAAGGCACGCAAACTACCGACGCCACAAAAGGCTCACCCTATTCTCTCGTGAGCTCGCCACAAAGGCCTACTAACGTTCCACTATGGGACACTTGAGGGCGGTCACCGAACCTGTACAAGATTGGGGCAATATCCACAACTCAATTGGAGGCTCCCAACAACAATGCCACAAAGGCTACAAAGCCACAAAAGGCAACAAGGCCACAAAAGGCTACAATACCACAAAGGTCAACAATCCAACCACACAACCGTCTAGGGTTCCAAGAACCCAAGAGAAACAAGCCCAAGGGTTTGAACTCGCCGAATCTCCGAGGAGAACTCAAACCTATGCACCAAATGCAAGAGGCAAGTCCTTCACTCTCAAATTCCACCAAAGCTACAAAAGCTATTGGGGGAATAAGGGAGGAAGAACACAAGACGAGAACACAAAACTCTCCAAGATCTAGATCCCAGGGATTCCTTCACAAAGAAGGGATTTGGTTTGGTGGGACTTCTAGATCTAGATCTCCTCTCTCAAATTCCTCAAAAAGATGCAAGAATCATAGGAGGGGAAAGGGGAGAGGGCAAGCTCTTCAAGGTCAACAATGGAGGAGAGAGAAGGGAAAAACCAAGAAAAAACAAGTGTTAGCCGAAGGGGAAAGGGGAGCTCTTTTTAAAGGGCTCCCCGATATGCCCGTTACTCACAGATTCACGCACGGCCGGTAGTACCGGTGGGTGGACGGTACTACCGGTGGCACCCAGCCAACGGTCAGAAAACAGCGAGAGAAAGAACAAAAACGCGAGCCTGGATGATACTACCGCCGCTTCACCAGAACTACCGGCGGTAAGAATGTCCTAGCGGTACAACCGCCTGAAATACTGACTGAAGTACCGTCAAATAGCGCAAACTAGGCAGAGAGAGTACTGAATGGAAATAGGGGTTTCCGGAAGTTGGGCTGGAATTTGCACTGGTACTACCGGCGGCATTTCTGCCCGAGCGGTACTTCCGGCGTCTGGCCAATACTTCCGGTCAGAGAAACTTCAGAACCAAAACTGCAAGAACTTTTGCATCCGAACTCCAAACGAGATGAAACCAATTTTGTTGGAAAGATAACGACGTGTAGAATCATGTGGCACATATGAAGAAATGCGCCACATAAGTAAGTCTGAGACTTCTGTGGCGCATATCCATATGCGCCACAGGAAGTAGTTATCAGTGGCGAGGTAACAATGGCGACTAAGATATGCACCACAGAAGTCTCATTTCCATGCGCCACAGATAAGCTGTTTCCTAGTAGTGGGTGTGGCAAGAATTGTTACATAATAAATATTTAAGTCAAAAAACTTTGTCTGAGGTCCAACCGAAACCGACCGATTCCCCATTTTGGAAGGAACTTATGAAAGTGAAGAATGAATTCTTCACTAGGGGGCATTCCCA
This sequence comes from Avena sativa, assembly GCA_916181665.1. Lineage (NCBI taxonomy): Eukaryota > Viridiplantae > Streptophyta > Magnoliopsida > Poales > Poaceae > Avena > Avena sativa. The sequence continues at coordinate 31,830,829 of OV702291.1, forward strand.
AAATGGGGATGGAGCCAACACCAGGTTTTGGGAGAATACATGGTTAGGAGATTTACCCCTGTCACGATAATAGCCATCATTATATAATATTGTGCAACGGAGAAACGTGACCGTGGCTCAAGTTTTAGCTCAAGTACCACTAAATATTGGATTTAGGAGAGTACTTAGTGGCACCAAGTGGGATGATTGGCTTCACTTATGCCAAAGGCTTATGATGGTGCAGTTGTCTGGGGACCGAGATAAGTTTGTATGGAACTTAACAGTGTCTGGTGTATTCTAAGTGAAATCCATGTACGAGGATGTTATGAATGATCATACGGCCTTTCTTCGGAAATATGTTTGCAAATTGAACATCCCACTCAAAATTAAAATTTTCATGTGGTTCCTTCATAATAAAGTTCTCCTTATTAAGGATAATTTGATTAAAAGGAATTGGGTAGGGTGTATCAAGTGTTGTTTTTGTGGATCACACGAGACCATAGAACATTTGTTTATATCGTATCCTTTTGCTCGGCTTTTGTGGCGTATTGTTGATTTTGCTTTTGATCTCCCCCCTCCAGCTAATATAACGAATATGTTTGGGAATTGGTTGAATTGTGTTGATAATAAGTCTAAGGCAAGAATCCGAATTGGAGTCTCGGCCTTGTGTTGGTCTATTTGGTGTTGCAGGAATGATATTATCTTTAACAAAAACAAAACGTTTAATCTCTTGTAGGTGATTCATATGGTGAAACGTTGGGTGCAACTATGTGCCTTTCTTCTACCGCAAGACTAGCGGGATATTATGGTTACTGGGTGCAGCCGTCTCCTGATGGTCGCACGAGATATCTTCACCCAGTCATGCTGGCGGCATATTAGTCGTTTACAAGATGTTTAGTGATCATTTGTCGCTTGTATTTCGCTGGTTGGTGCATGTATCAACCTTATCTGATCCTTGAATTGTAAATTTTTTGGATTGAGACTTCATTATAAAAGGATGTGTGCATCGACTGATGCAGAGGCCGGGGTTTTACTCCCCTTTTCAAAAAAACATACATGGTGCTCTAGGGTTGATTTCATGCACGCATGACTACACCGTGACGGACATGGACGACGACCATGGATCATCGCCGTCTATCTTCACCAAGCCGACTTCATCGACTGCACCTCTACACCATGTACCATGATGTCTACATCGATAGACCGATCTACACGGCATCGAATCGGACTACACCAAGCTGAAAATCCATATCATCAAGATGTACGACTACATCAGGCCACAAGTCAAGATCTTCGTCGATTACATCCACGATCGACATCATCCTCACGCCAGGCCGGCGTGGAACATTACTACGCCGAGTTCTCACATGCATCACGGCATTGACACTATCGTCGCTACAAGGGACGCCGTCAAGCGACGCTCTACGTCATGCCTACTGCGACATCGCCGACAACATCAATGCCAAGGTCTACATCAACATGGTCTTCATCAACATCTTCGTCGACACACACCGCCACAGCCGCTACATCGTCCACACGATGGACATACAACTACGATGCCCTCTGATAATACATGTACTACAAGGCACGACGACGGCATCGACCGCGTCCACGACACCGATGGCTGCATCAACAAACCGGCATCACAATTGTGATGCCCCTACGATGGTGCATACGATTCTGGCAAAACCATGTGTTCTTGGTGGCTTCCTCCAGTCTTGGCAAAACTGGTGGTCTCACCTATGACCGTGTCCAAGAGACGCCCCGATGGTACCTTCCATAAGATGCAAAACATCCACAACCGCAGCTCCGTCAACAACAATAACAACAACAACAACAACAACAACAACAACAACAACAACAACAACAAAAACGTGCAATTTTCTGCGTCTCCGGCAATGGTGGTCGCACAACATATGACGACTACCACATCGACCACACCCACCTCGACCACGGCTATATCACGATCGGCTACCTTGACATGGACATCAAGAACAACGTCTACAACAACTCAAGAACTCTAGTCAACAGTGTCCACATCATCACTTGCGTTCATGCCACTCCTGCTGTGACTGCAGGAGGGGAGAAAGGAACCAAAAGGGGACGTAGTCACCGCTGAAAGGGAAATGGACGTCGCCTAGAGGGGGAGGTGAATAGGCATTTTAAAATATTACAGTTTAGGCTCTAATAAATGCGGAATAAAACTTAACGTTTAATTTATCAAGCCAAAACCTATATCCACTAGGTTCACTAAGTGCACCAACAACCTATGCTAAGCAAGACAAGCAACAAGGTGATAGCAAGAAAAAACTTCAAGCACGAAGGCTATCACAATGTAAATTGCATAAGAAAAGTGATGGATTCGTAGCATGGAAAACAAAAATTTCTACCGCAAGAACGAACAAAACCCAGATCTAATCTAGATAAAAGCCAAGATCTAATCTACTAGACATGAGCAACGAGATAGATCGGTACTAACCCTCATAGAACCGAAAGCGTTAACGAGATTAGATCTCGTGGATGATGTAGTCGATCACTTGCCGATCTCAAGATCGTGTGGACGATCCTTCCGGCGCCGCGTTCCGGCAGCGCTTCCGCAGACGGTCACACGTGCGGAGTCGAAGCAGACCTTCCTCTCCCCGTTCCAGCGAGCAGCGGAGGTAGTAGATCTTCTCCACGGAATCCCAGCAGCACGACGGCGTCGTGGTGGTGGTGGAGATGAGAATTCTGCAGGGCTTCGCCTATGCCTGTGCAGAAGAAAGGTGGAGGAGAGAGGCGGCTGGGATTGGGAGTTATGAGACAAGGTGCAAGAGGGGGCGCCCCCTCCCTTCTATTTAAAGGAGGGAGGCGCGCCTGGGGAGGGGGAGTCCTAGTAGGACTCCCCTCCTCCATGGGCCGGCGGGTTGGGGGGAGGAATCCTCCTCCCCCACGAATCCGTGTCTTGCCCCACTTGGTTTCTTTGATCCCTTTCTTGGTTTTCAAGCAAACTCTAAGAAATCCTCTAGAACCTTCTAGAACATTCCGAAACCTTCTAGAATCTCCATACAAACACTCCGGAACATTTCCTAACTTAGAAAATGACCCCCAATATATGAATCTCATTCTACGGACCATTCCGGATCTCCTCGTGATGTCCCGGATCCATTCCGAGACTCCGAACAACATTCGGTCTCCAACGCAAATTCCATATCTGCTTCAAACAACTTCAAACCTTAAGTGTGTCACCCTATGGTTCGTGAATATGCAGACATGATGAAGACACCTCTCCCATCAATAACCATCAGCGGGATCTGGAGATCCATAACGGCTCCCACATACTCAACGATTACTTCGTGATCGATTGAACCAATTAACATACGAAACCAATTCCCTTTGTCTCGCGATATTCTACTTATCCGAGGTTTGATCGTCGGTATCTTCATACCTAGTTCTTCCTCGTTACTGATAAGTACTCTTTACTCGTTCCATGTTATGTCATCCCTTGTGACCTAGTCACACGCTTGCAAGCTGTCTAGATGACATTCCACCGAGAGGGCCCAGAGTATATCTATCCGTCATATGGATGGACAAATCCCAATCTTGGTCTATGCGCTTCAACACATACTTTCAGAATACCCAATGACACCTTTATAACCGCCCAGTTACGAAGCGGCGTTTGATGTCATCAAAGTACCCATCCGGTGATGGTGATTAACATAACCTCATGGTCGAAGGATTAGGTTACTATGTATTTCAAAGCTTATAGCAATACGAACTTAATGACTTGATCTTATGCTATGCTTACTATGTGTGTATTGTCCATCACATCATTCTCCTAATGATATAACCTTGTTATTAATCACATCCAATGTCTATGATCAGGAAACCATGATCATCAATCAATCAACAAGCTAGTTCAACAAGAGGCTTACTAGGGACTCTTTTATGTTTACAAAACACACAAGTATTAGTGTTTCCTAATAATACAATTATAGCATGGGATGTAAACATTCATCATAAACACAAAGATATAATAATAACCACTTTTATTATTGCCTCTTGGGCATATCTCCAACAGTCTCCCACTTGCACTAGAGTCAATAATCTAGATTACATGGTAATATACCGAACACCCATGGCGTTTTGGTGTTGGTCATGCTTTGCTTTAGGGAGAGGTTTAGTCAACGGATCTACTACATTCAGATCAGTGTGTACTTTGCAAATCTTTATGTCACCATCTTGGACATACTCGCGAATAGCATGAAAACGTAGCTTGATGTGCTTCAGCTTGCTATGTGACCTTGGCTCCTGTGCATTAGCTATGGCACCTATGTTGTCACAGTAGATGGCCATCGGGTCTAACGCACTGGGAACCACGCCAAGTTCAGTAATGAACTCCTTCATCCATATGCCTTCTTGTGCAGCCTCCGAAGCAGCTATGTATTCCGATTCAGTTGAAGATTTCGCCACAACGCTCTGCTTGGCACTCCTCCAGCTTATTGCAGCACCATTCAAAACAAATATGTATCCAGATTGTGACTTCGAGTCATCTGGATCGGTGTTCCAACTAGCATTAGTGTAACCATTTATAACAAGCTGTTCATCACCTCCATAAGAAAGAACCATATCCTTAGTCCTATTCAGGTACTTTAGGATATTCTTGACCGCTGTCCAGTGTTCCATTCCAGGATCACTTTGATATCTACTAGTCAAACTAACAGCATGTGCTATATCCGGTCTTGTACACAGCATGGCATACATGATAGAACCTATGGCCGAGGCATAGGGAATTTTATTCATCTTTTCTCTATCTTCTGCCGTAGCTGGACTTTGAGTTTTACTCAAGGTCTTACCTTACAACATGGGCACGAACCCTTTCTTGCTCTCTTCCATTCTAAACTTCTTTAGAACTTTGTCTAAGTATGTACTTTGTGAAAGCGCTATTAGGCGTCTTGATCTATCTCTATAAATCTTGATGCCTAGAATATATGCCGCTTCACCAAGATCCTTCATCGAAAAACTATTATTCAAATAGGTTTTGACGCTATTAAGAAGTTCTATATCATTCCCAATCAACAATATGTCATCTACATATAGTACTAGGAATACTACAGAGCTCCCACTCACTTTCTTGTAAATATAAGCTTCTCCATAAGTTTGTATAAATCCAAAGTTTTTGATTACTTTATCAAAACGTTGATTCCAACTCCGGGATGCTTGGTTCAGTCCATAAATGGAGCGCTGAAGTTTGCATACCTTGTCAGCATCTTTAGGATCGACAAAACCCTTGGGTTGTACCATGTACAACTCTTCCTCAATGTCACCATTAAGGAACACCGTTTTGACATCCATCTGCCAAATTTCATAATCGAAATATGCAGCGATTGCTAACATAATCCTCACAGACTTTAGCTTTGCTACTGGTGAGAAAGTCTCATCGTAGTCAACTCCTTGAATTTGTCGGAACCCTTTCGCGACAAGTCGAGCTTTATAGACGGTAACATTACCATCAGCATCTGTTTTTCTTTTGAAAATCCATTTGTTCTCGATAGCCTTACGGCCATCCGGTAAGTCCACCAAAGTCCATACTTGGTTTTCGTACATGGATCCAGTTTCAGATTTCATGGCTTCTAGCCATTTGTCGGAATCTGGGCTCACCATAGCTTCTTCATATGTCGCAGGGTCATCAGTGTTGTCCACTAACATGACGTTCAAGGCAGAGTCATACCACTCAGGAGTGGTACGGACCCTCGTTGACCTGCGAGGTTTAGTAGAAACTTCGTTCGAAGTTTCATGATCATCATCATTAGCTTCCTCTCCAGTTGGTGCAGGCGGCACAGAAACATCTTCCAGTGCTGCGCTACTCTCAACTCCGAAAGAAGGTTCAACAACCTCGTCGAGTTCTACTTTCCTTCCAGTCACTTCTTTCGAGAGAAATTCCTTCTCAAGAAAGGATCCATTCTTAGCAATGAAAACTTTGCCTTCGGATCTATGATAGAAGTTATACCCAATTGTTTCTTTAGGGTATCCTATGAAGACACATTTCTCCGCTTTGGGTTCAAGCTTATCAGGCTATAACTTCTTTACATATGCTTCGCAACCCCAAACTTTAAGGAACGACAACTTTGGTTTCTTTCCAAACCACAATTCGTACGGTGTCGTTTCAACGGATTTAGATGGTGCCCTATTTAAAGTGAATGCGGCTGTCTCTAATGCATATCCCCAAAATGATAATGGTAAATCTGTAAGAGACATCATAGACCGAACCATATCTAAGAGAGTTCGATTATGACGTTCGGACACACCATTACGCTGTGGTGTTCCTGGCGGTGTCAACTGTGAAAGTATTCCACATTTCTTTAAATGCATGCCAAACTCATAACTCAGATATTCACCTCCGCGGTCAGAACGCAGAAACTTAATCTTCTTGTTACGATGATTTTCCACTTCACTTTGAAATTCCTTAAACTTCTCGAAAGTTTCGGATTTATGTTTCATAAAGTAGACATACCCATATCTACTCAAGTCATCCGTGAAAGTGAGAACATAACGATATCCACCATGCGATGCTACACTCATTGGACCGCACACATCGGTATGTATTATTTCCAATAAGTCCGTAGCTCGCTCCATTATTCCAGAGAATGGAGTCTTAGTCATTTTTCCCATTAGACATGCTTCACATCTTTCAAGTGATTCAAAATCAAGTGATTCAAGAAGTCCATCAGAATGGAGTTTCTTCATACGCTTCACTCCAATGTGACCAAGACGACAGTGCCACATGTATGTAGAATTATCATTCAATTTTATTCGTTTAGCATCTATGTTGTGAACATGTGTGTCACTACTATCGAGATTCAATAAGAATAAACCATTCATCTTAGGTGCATAACCATAAAAGATATTACTCATATAAATCGAACAACCTTTATTCTCAGACTTAAAAGAGTAACCGTCTCGCAATAAACAAGATCCAGATATAATGTTCATGCTTAACGCAGGCACCAAATAACAATTATTTAAATTTAAAACTAATCCCGATGGTAGATATAGAGGGAGCCTGCCGACGGCGATCACATCAACCTTGGAGCCATTTCCAACGCGCATCGTCACCTCGTATCTCGCCAGTCTTCGTTTATTCCGCAGCTCCTGTTTCGAGTTACAAATATGAGCAACTGAACCAGTATCAAATACCCAGGCACTACTACGATTACTAGTAAGATACACATCTATAACATGTATATCGAATATACCTCTCTTCTTGATGTTGCCGTTCTTCAGATCTGCCAGGTATTTGGGGCAGTTACGCTTCCAGTGACCAGCACCCTTGCAGTAGAAGCACTCAGTTTCAGGTTTAGGACCAGCCTTAGGCTTCTTAGCAGGTGCGGCAGCTTTCTTGCCGTCCTTCTTGAAGTTGCCCTTGTTTTTAGGCTTGCCCCGTTTCTTGAAATTGGTGGTCTTATTGACCATCAACACTTGGTGTTCTTTCATGATCTCCACTTCAGCAGTTTTCAGCATGGACGATAGTTCAGGCAACGTCTTGTTCATGCAGTGCATATTGTAGTTCATCACAAAGTTCTTGTAACTTGGTGGCAGTGATTGGAGGACACGGTGAATCCCCAATTCATTAGGAATCGGTATCCCCAACTCTCGGAGTTTGTTTGCGTGCCCAGACATAGTGAGCACGTGCTCGCTAACGGAGCTACCCTCTTCCATCTTGCAGGTAAAGAACTTCTCGGAAGCTTCATAGCTTTCCATGGCCGCGCGAGTCTCAAATATGAGTTTGAGCTCCTTAATGATTTCATATGGGTCATGGTGCTCAAAATGCTTTTGAAGATCCGATTCTAAACCGTACAGGATGGCACACTGAACTGTGGAGTAGTGATGTTTCCGAGTGGCATAAACATTCTTTATGTCATCGGTGGCATCTTCTGCAGGTGGGTCACCTAGCGGTGCTTCGAGCACATAGGTCAACTGACCAGCGCTGAGGACGATCTTCAGTCCACGGAACCAGTCCGTGAAATTGCTTCCATTGTTCTTAAGCTTTTCTTTCTCTAGGAATGCATTGAAATTGATGGAAACATTCGCCATAATCTACAACAAATTTGCAAGTAATTTAGACTAAGTTTATGATAAATAGTGTTCAAATTTAATTCTTAAATCAACTAGGTCAACTCCCACTCAAAACAACATCCCTCGCAGTTGTTTTAGTGATTACACGAACCAAATCCACTACACCAAGTCCGATCATCACGTGAGATGATGTAGCTTCATCGGCGAACAATCTTCATGTTCATCATATCAATCATATGACTCATGCTCTACCTTTCGGTATTCCGTGTTCCGAGACCATGTCTGTACATGCTAGGCTCGTCAAGATTAACCTTAGTTTCCGCATGTGCAAATCTGGCTTGCACCCGTTGTATGCACACGTAGAGTCTATCACACCCGATCATCACGAGATGCTTCGAAACGACGAGTCTTAGCAACGGTGCCAACTAAGGACGAACACTTTATTACTTGATATTTAGTGAGAGGGATCATCTTATAATGCTACCGTCGCGATCTAAGCAATACAAGATGCATAAAGGATTAACATCACAGGCAATTCATAATTAGTGTGATATGATATGGCCCTTTCTTCTTATGCCTTCGATCTCCATCTCCAAAGCACGGACATGATCTCCATCATCACCAGCATTGCGTCAAGGTCCGTGGCGCCGCTTCATGGTTGTTCATCTTCACTAGCAACTATTACAGCTACTTGGAACAAAGCTATTACAAGATGAATCGACACGCAGGTCTTAACAGAATTAAAGACAACCATTAGGCTCCTGCCGGTTGCCATATTACAACAAGGATCATTGCATACATCAAATACAATCAATCACATGTAGGCCATATCACATCACAAAACCCCTGCAAAAACAAGTTAGACGCCTCTAATTTTCTTTGCATGTTTTACGTGGCTTGGGGCTTTCGACTAAGAACGCATCTTACCTACGAAACTGAACCACAATGTTGATACAGGTGCTATCAAGTGCAAAGTGTAGATTTGATCTATACTATGATGGGAGAGACAGACACCCGCAAAGCCACTTGTGCAATACGAGTTGCACGTCAAGCGTGGAGCAAGTCTCATGTACGATGACATGTAATGTTAGCCCGGACCGCTTCATCCCACCATACCGCAAGATGCAAAGTACACATATAGCAAAAGACGGCACGAGCACCAATGCCCACAACCTCATTGTGTTCTACTCGTGCAACAGATCTACGCATAGACAAGGCTCTGATACCACTGATGGGTTCGTCGCATGGAAAACAAAAATTTTCTACCGCAAGAATGAACAAAACCCAGATCTAATCTAGATAAAAGCCAAGATCTAATCTACTAGACATGAGCAACGAGATAGATCGGTACTAACCCTCGTAGAACCGAAAGCATTAACGAGATTAGATCTTGTGGATGATGTAGTCGATCACTTGCCGATCTCAAGATTGTGTGGACGATCCTTCCGGCGCCGCGTTCCGGCAGCGCTTCCGCAGATGGTCACACGTGCGGAGTCGAAGCAGACCTTCCTCTCCCCGTTCCAGCGAGCAGCGGAGGTAGTAGATCTTCCTCCACGGAATCCCAGTAGCACGACGGCGTGGTGGTGGTGGTGGAGATGAGAATTCTGCAGGGCTTCGCCTATGCCTGTGCAGAAGAAAGGTGGAGGAGAGAGGCGGCTGAGATTGGGAGTTATGAGACAAGGTGCAAGAGGGGGCGCCCCCTCCCTTCTATTTAAAGGAGGGAGGCGCGCCTGGGGAGGGGGAGTCCTAGTAGGACTCCCCTCCTCCTTGGGCCGGCGGGTTGGGGGGAGGAATCCTCCTCCCCCACGAATCCGTGTCTTGCCCCACTTGGTTTCTTTGATCCCTTTCTTGGTTTTCAAGCAAACTCCAAGAAATCCTCTAGAACCTTCTAGAACATTCCGAAACCTTCTAGAATCTCCATACAAACACTCCGGAACATTTCTTAACTTAGAAAATGATCCCCAATATATGAATCTCATTCTCCGGACCATTCCGGATCTCCTCGTGATGTCCCGGATCCATTCCGAGACTCCGAACAACATTCGGTCTCCAACACAAATTCCATATCTACTTCAAACAACTTCGAACCTTAAGTGTGTCACCCTACGGTTCGTGAATATGCAGACATGATGAAGACACCTCTCCCATCAATAACCATCAGCGGGATCTGGAGATCCATAACGGCTCCCACATACTCAACGATTACTTCGTGATCGATTGAACCAATTAACATACGAAACCAATTCCCTTTGTCTCGCGATATTCTACTTATCCGAGGTTTGATCGTCGGTATCTTCATACCTAGTTCTTCCTCGTTACTGATAAGTACTCTTTACTCGTTCCATGTTATGTCATCCCTTGTGACCTAGTCACACGCTTGCAAGCTGTCTAAATGACATTCCACCGAGATGGCCCAAAGTATATCTATCCGTCATATGGATGGACAAATCCCAATCTTGGTCTATGCGCTTCAACACATACTTTCAGAATACCCAATGACACCTTTATAACCGCCCAGTTACGAAGCGGCGTTTGATGTCATCAAAGTATCCATCCGGTGATGGTGATTAACATAACCTCATGGTCGAAGGATTAGGTTACTATGTATTTCAAAGCTTACAGCAATACGAACTTAATGACTTGATCTTATGCTACGCTTACTATGGGTGTATTGTCCATCACATCATTCTCCTAATGATATAACCTTGTTATTAATCACATCCAATGTCTATGATCAGGAAACCATGATCATCAATCAATCAACAAGCTAGTTCAACAAGAGGCTTACTAGGGACTCTTTTATGTTTACAAAACACACAAGTATTAGTGTTTCCTAATAATACAATTATAGCATGGGATGTAAACATTCATCATAAACACAAAGATATAATAATAACCACTTTTATTATTGCCTCTTGGGCATATCTCCAACAAAAAGGGCTCGGTTGAGAGATAACCGATGGACGCGGAGACGATGATTTATTTCCTGAAGTTCACTTCCAAACAAGCCACGTCTCCGTTTGAGAGGTGCGGGGGCACAATGTACTTTGAACACCACAAGTGGCTCACCTCGAGGTGTGGTGGCTCGATGCTCACCCAACGACACACAAGGCCTCACCCCAAGATGCGAAGGCACGCAACCTACCGACGCCACAAAAGGCTCACCCTATTCTCTCGTGAGCTCGCCACAAAGGCCTACTAACGTTCCACTATGGGACACTTGAGGGCGGTCACCGAACCTGTACAAGATTGGGGCAATCTCCACAACTCAATTGGAGGCTCCCAACAATAATGCCACAAAGGCTACAAAGCCACAAAAGGCAACAAGGCCACAAAAGGCTACAAGACCACAAAGGTCAACAATCCAACCACACAACCGTCTAGGGTTCCAAGAACCCAAGAGAAACAAGCCCAAGGGCTTGAACTCGCCGAATCTCCGAGGAGAACTCAAACCTATGCACCAAATGCAAGAGGCAAGTCCTTCACTCTCAAATTCCACCAAAGCTACAAAAGCTATTGGGGGAATAAGGGAGGAAGAACACAAGAGGAGAACAAAAAACTCTCCAAGATCTAGATCCTAAGGATTCCTTCCCAAAGAAGGGATTTGGTTTGGTGGAGCTTATAGATCTAGATCTCCTCTCTCAAATCCCTCAAAACGATGCAAGAATCATAGGAGGGGAAAGGGGAGAGGGCAAGCTCTTCAAGGTCAACAATGGAGGAGAGAGAGAAGGGCAAAACCAAGAAAAAGCAAGTGTTAGCCGAAGGGAAAAGGGGAGCTCTTTTTAAGGGCTCCCCGATCTGCCCGTTACTCACAGATTCGCACACGGCCGGTAGTACCGGTGGGTGGCCGGTACTACCGGTGGCACCCAGCCAATGGTCAGAAAACAGCGAGAGAAAGAACAAAAATGCGAGCCTAGCCGGTACTACCGCCGCTTTGCCGGAACTACCGGTGGCAAGAATGTCCTAGCGGTACAACTGCCTGAAATACCGACTTAAGTACCGTCAAATAGCGCAAACCGGGCAGAGAGAGTACTGAATGGAAATAGGGGTTTTCGGAAGTTGGGCCGGAATTTACACCGGTACTACCGGCGGCATTTCTGCCCGAGCGGTTCTTCCGGCGTCTGTCCGGTACTTACGGTCAAAGAAACTTCAGAACCATAACTTCAAGAACTTTTGCATCCGAACTCCAAACGAGATGAAACCAATTTTGTTGGAAATATAATGATGTGTAGAATTCTGTGGCGCATATATGCGCCACATGAAGTAGTTATCAGTGGCGAGGTAACAGTGGCAACTAGGATATGCGCCACAGATGTGTCATTTCCATGCGCCACAGATAAGATGTTTCCTAGTAGTGGGTGTGGCAAGAATTGTTACATAATACATATTTAAGTCAAAAAACTTTGTATGAGGTACAACCGAAACTAACCGATTCCCCATTTTGGAAGGAACTTATGAAGGTGAAGAATGAATTCTTCACTAGGGGGCATTCCCAAATTGGGGATGGAGCCAACACTAGATTTTGGGAGAATGCATGGTTAGGAGATTTACCCCTGTCACGACAATATCCATCATTATATAATATTGTGCAACGGACAAACGTGACCGTGGCTCAAGTTTTAGCTCAAGTACCACTAAATATTGGTTTTAGGAGAGTACTTAGTGGCACCAAGTGGGATGATTGGCTTCACTTATGCCAAAGGCTTATGATGGTGCAGTTGTCTAGGGACCGAGATAAGTTTGTATGGAACTTAACAGTGTCTGGTGTATTCTCAGTGAAATCCATGTACGAGGATCTTATGAATGATCATACGGTCTTTCTTCAGAAATATGTTTGGAAATTGAAAATCCCACTCAAAATTAAAATTTTCATGTGGTTCCTTCATAATAAATTTCTCCTTACTAAGGATAATTTGATTAAAAGGATTTGGGTAGGGTGTAGCAAGTGTTGTTTTTGTGGATCACAGGAGACCATTGAACATTTGTTTATATCGTGTCCTTTTGCTCGGCTTTTGTGGCGTATTGTTGATTTTGCTTTTGATCTCCCCCCTCCAGCTAATATAACGAATATGTTTGGGAATTGGTTGAATGGTGTTGATAATAAGTCTAAGGAAAGAATCCGAAATATTGGGTATCACCAAGGGAGAAAATACCATGAATATATATGTGAGATACCTCCCAAGGTCTGGAGCCGGAAAACCCACAAGATCAAAAAAACACAATAAGATATGCAAGGGAAATCCGTTTTTGATGAACTAGAGCTTGTTATAAAGATAATCACAAGCTCTAGATCCTCACATGGACAAGAACCAAACAACAACCAAGAAAGATGATGCTATGAATGCAAATGTTTGAGCTCTCTCCGAAAGATACGGACGAGTCACCCACTCGCGAGCCCCTCTTGATAGTACGGCTATCTATCCTAAACCCGGTCTCCCAACACTACATGAGACCGATAAAATAGAAACCCTATCAAGATCATACCTTCGCCTTGAGCATCCCACTTGAGCTTGATGTAGACGATCTTGTCACCTTCAAGATGGAACACCTTTCTTGATTGCTCTTGCTTGATGAAGACTTGCGAATGGCTCCCCCATACTCCATGGGAAAGCCACTTCTTTGACCTTGTCTTCATCACTCCATGAACGCCGAGGATGGCAAGCTCCAAGCATGAGATCTTCTAGAGATGGTGCATCTTGAGCTTGCACTTCATTTCTTGATGATGTCTTGAAGATAGCCATGAGGAACTCCATCTTCTTCTTCTTCTACTTCAAGACATACTTGATCTTCTTCTTCTTTATCCTTGAAACCAACACATGGTCCAAGCGATGCCAATGGACAAACCTACAAGTCAGACTCAATTTGCATATTAGTCCATAGGGATTGTCATTAATTAGCAAAACCACACATAGGGGCATACATGCCCTTTCAACCGCCCCTAGGTGCCAGTCATGATCATGTCCACGCAGGTGATGATGACAAGAAGGTGAAGACGACGGAAGCGCAAGACTTCAATTCCAGTCGCAATCGTCCACTTCACTCCTGCTACGACTGAGAGGGATGTTAGAAAACAGATACATATACGTATATGAGATAGACTAGGACTTTAAGATCATCTTGTAGTCCAAGTCTACCTACCCCTTGTAACTCTATATATACCCCCGCGAAGGTCAGATCAATACATTGAAATATTAGGGATTCGTAATTTTCTACAGCACCCATGTACAACCGAAAAATATTGGTTGCAATACATTAAAAAATAGACTTTAAAACTAAGAACACAGATTTTAGCAAGACAAAGTACAAATGTGCAACCAATATGCATCCATCGAGTTAAACTAGGTCGATGCATTTGTTTTCGGGCCGGAAAGTAGCAACGTACCTGCCACTGTATGTCATATCCGTACGAAAAGCGGCCAGATGCAACACACCTAATCAAACCTAGCCCAACTACAATCGACTGAGATTTAACTGAGATCTAGTTAGTCCCATATACGTCGATGGATACAGACCCATATCTCTGGTCGTGAGTTTTTTTTTGAATTGCCTCGATACCGCTTGTTGTTGTCACGTCACATCTAACCTTACGTAACATAGAACTTCAATTAAATCATAACCACTGATTATATATCTATCAGTCTAAATAATTTAGATGGAGTGGATCAACCTAATGTCTCGAAAAACACCTTTATATTGCTTTTAGTATATAATAGATAGATAAATATTTCTCTAGCGAATACTAATTATTTTGATATATTTTATATGTGAACAAGTGGCAGAACTCGTGATACATTGTTGGGGGCTCAAGAACAATAACCATTCATAAACTTAGAGTAATCTTTAAAATTTTAGTAGTTATTAGTGATATCTTTAAGATATTTTATGTAGTAGGGGGGCCATGGCCCCCCTTTGGAGCTAAGGAAGCTTCGCCACTATGAACAAGGACCCATTGTGTCTTGCCACCCTAGCCCCCCCCCTCCCCCCCCCCCCCCCCCAAATGTGTGGAACGGCACTGGGTAGCGAGGTTCTGGACTTTTTTTCTCCCGACTTTCTTGTTGATTCCTGTGTACATTATCACCGGTGTGCCGTCGAGCAAAATCGTCGAAGAACCCAACCAATAGCGGAATCTGTTAGAGGCTATAGTGGGACTAAGCATCGGGTGCAGCGCGACCCAATTGTTGATCAGGTTGTGCGACACCGAGTGCCCCACCATGATGTGCCCCCACATAGGCTTGACAGGATCGAACTGATAAAAGAAATGGTACCATCCTTTAAATTACATCGGGACTGCACGCATTTATTTAAGTAGAGAGCCAAATCTATATAGTATGTACTAAAATCACAGACATGATAATACGTATATAAAGCGAGCCACCATAATAATCCACATCGTAGAAAATATTCACGGTTAGACTCCAAAATCTACGGCTATGATCCTAACTTATATATATAGTGACAGTTCAAACATCTGACTCAGTTTCTATTCATTAAGAACGTGACAAACAATCAAAGTAGAAAGCCCACAACTAGTGTTTCTGTCTAACCAGAATGTGGCAAGAGATTCTGTTTTTTGTTTGTTTGATTGTTGGGTCAAGATTAACAACATTATCAAGTAGACTAAGGAAGCTAGATATGTTAGGCCGAGACTCTGCACGCACGGTGGGCCTAGGATTATTATGACAGAGTTTATTCAAAATTTCAAAGGGACTAAAATAGAACAAAATAAAAGTGATTGGAAATTGGTTGCTGGCCGATTAATTAGGAGTTCTGGATGGGCCGTGGGCGACGCGGTGGAAGTATACGAGCGGCTGAAGCGCTGAATACTCTCTCGCGCGCACGTTTTGTTTTTCATATATATACCTGTTATATACTGTATATAACGAGTTTTTGTTAAATAAATGGATACACATTTGAATACCATTGAACTGAAGTGGGACTGTGGGAGTGTGGGACGACCGCAGGTATAAACAATATTACTCTTAAATATGGATCTGTTATATATTAAAACTATATATCTACCGAGCACGGCTACTCTCTGTATGTGGTCCTCTCAATAACGTGTGGAGATACGAGGCCTATTTACGGAGGGTTGTACACGTTTGGAGGATATGGGAGAGATATTTTTTCCCGATATGGATGACAGTGTAATCTGAGAATTGAGCTCTTCCCAGTCATTTTGTTTAATCAGACGTTTGTGTACTTCTCATCTAGTTGGTTTATTTTTTGTGTAACCGTGGATGGTTGTCGGCTATGCACATCTTGTTATGCAGAGGCCGGTGTAATGTTACTAAGTAATAAAGTGCCCATTTTCTAAAAAATAAATAAATTAAAACTAGATAAAGGTTTAATTTGGAATACTATACCTAAATTAGTAAAAAAACTACCATTGGTTTACACGAAATTTGTGTACTGCATAGTAACATGAGAGAACAGAATAATCAGCGAAAAATTCAGAAGTTGTAAGAAAATGACACATGGTATATATAACACTTGTTAAGTAGGCATGGAGGATTCTTACGGAAGTATACTATACACAAATTTTTGGAGAAATTGCATACCGTTCGGATCTAGAAGAGGGGTCGGAGATCGTCAAAGATCAGAAGATTCAAATCAATGATGTAAAATAAGAAACCCATTGTGAGAAAAATCAATTCTAGTAAAAACAAACAAGTTCAGAAAAATACATACCGTTCATCTAGTTGGTCCCCGGAAGGAAGTGATAAGAAGGACCTAGTTCATCCTGTCCTAGCTTGTGGGCATCCACCTTCACGACCAGAACTAGCCGCAACAAACAAAAACCTGGCCCAGCCAGTGCCGTTCCACACCGGGGGCCTAGGGCGGCAAGACACAAACGGTCCTTGTTCGTAGTGGAGAAGCTTCCCTAGCTCCAAGGGGGGCCATTGTCCCCCTACTACAGAAAATTTCTAAAAGATGTCTCTAATATCTATGCAAACAATTAAAGATTACTCTAAGTTTATGAATGGTAGTTGTTCTTGGGCATCCAAAAATGTCTCACAAGTTCTGCCACTTGTTCACATAGAAAATATATCAAAATTATTAGTATTCGCTATAGAAATGTTATTGTAATAAAACAACATATTAAATAATCCGTAAATTTTAAACATCCATGGTCTTTGGAATCTCAGTAAAGATATTCAAAATTAATTATTTCTATTAGAGTATTTTTTCTATTTAGGTAAGAGGAGTCAAGGTAGATACATGATAGGTTGCACTTTAAGCCATCTATATTTTTAAAAATTATTTTATGTCTTTCAGGCCTCAAGAGTAGAAGTGTGTTAATTATAGCCGAGTGCCTACTTAGTAGGTACCCAAGGCATGCGCCCTCAGTCCCGCCCAATGGGCCAGGCCCGAGTAAGGAAACGAATGGCTTGATGCAGTGACGATAAACAGAGCAACCCAACCTGGGCTGCCATCGCCTCTCACCTTTTAGAGCAAGAACAATAGTATAGCCAGTTGCTGGCTATAAGCTAAATGTCATGTCATTTATAGTCAACTTAGAGCTAGCATGTACAATAGTGACATACAAAAATTATACAATTTTAGCACTACATGGCCCACCTTTCACTGTCTCAAAGTGCTAGAGCTAGCTCTTGCATGAGAGCCCACTATTTTTCTCTCTCATATTTTCTCTCTTCCAACTAGACAAGAAAACAATATTTTAATCCTTATAGTCAGCTGACTAGGACTTATTGTACTTACTTTTATGTGGGGGGAAGGAAAGGTAGGGTATGTATGAATGTCTGGACCTACACAAAGTTGCCTCGTTGGCTCGTTTGCGTCGTCAACATTAATCGGGCTATGCCTATAAAAAAAACATTAATCGGGCCATCTGCGTACTTTTCAGTTGCGCTTATTTGCGTAGTCCACGTTCTCCTCAAGCTCAGTGGACAGTGGGTGATCCATATATGGAAGAATTTCCTCGTGAACGCCAGTAATCCAGCTAGCTTTCATTACTTCTTAGCACGGCACACCGGAAGCAATTAAAAGTTACTCCCTATGATTTGTTGTAATGTACTCCTTCCGTCTAGGAAGAACTGATTTGGTTTTGTCTAGATTCGAATATATCTAGCCGTATCTTAGTGTATAGATAAATTTAAATTTAGAAAAAACCCAATTTAGTTATTTTTGAACGGGGGAGTAGTATGTTTTGGCAAACTAATCCTACGGACATTATGGAGCAGAAGATGTACCTAGCTGCATTTCCACTCAGGGTGCAAAATAGTTCGTATTACAAAGTGGGAATGCCCGCGGGAATGTCCGCTATACATACGCGCATGTCCAGATAATGATGTAAGATACTGCCTTTCGCAAAACAAAATAAGAGATTCAAGATACTGCCCACATACGATAGTTCGTATTGATCAGCTGAATATGAGAGCTTTTTAAAATATCAACATAATAATTTAGAACTTGGAGCTGCATCCAGACAGAGAAGTGTTGACACGTCTCATTATATAGTAACGTTACTTCGAGGGGAGAAACATCGACGCTGAGGGGGAAAACCCTCGGCGTAGCCCGGTTAACCCTCGGGACTAGTCAACGCCGAGGGTGACCCTCGGCACTAAGCCCTCAGCTTATGTGGTCCTCGGCATAGCTCTATCCCGTCGGCGTTACTTCGGCCCTCGGCGTAGAGGCTTGTACCGACGGTTTATGCCGCCCCTCAACGTAGTCTGATCGTCGGCTCAGTAGGTTAACGGCACGGAGAAGACAACACCCAGGAGCAATGCCGAGGGGGATACGCTCGACGTAGGTTGCCACGTGGAGCACGTTGGACACTAGGGACGACAAGTGTGAGAAGGCTTCTGACTTGGCACGTAAGTGAAATCATCGAGGCAAATAAGATAATATTTAAAACCAGAAATACTCTCAACATAAGATGTCCACAAATCACAATGTATAAGTTGAAACGGAGAATGTGTTACACGATTGGTAGAAGAAAAAGGTAGACGAACATGGCGATCTAATTGACAAGCATGACACAAATTAGATTTATTTTTATCCCTAGGAATAATGCAGGAACGAGCTAATGACTCTATGACCGGCCGTCCAGGGTGTTCAAGGCGTCGATGCCACATAGCAGGGTCGACGACGACGAAGGCATGTGGGCGGCTGGGGGAGGAGGTGCTGACACGGTAGAGGGCTCCGGGACTATTGCATCTGAGAATCTCGGTCCTGGTTAGAAGGTCCTTTATAGAAAAACCAACAGGGTCAAATTCGATGGAAACACGATTATCAATGATGAATTGACGAACAAATATTAGGTTTTTGACTATATCGGGAGCTACTAAGACATTGCGAAGATGCAGAGGACGCGAGGGAGTGGAAATAGGAAAACATGTAAAGGATTTAAGCACTGGCTAATTATCTCAAAAACCGATCTGATGGAAAGGGGTAGGCAGTATATTTATTTTCAATACTCTCCATCACGTCTAGCGTCGGATATGAGTAGGCCGCAGAATCTTCTTTGGCCTTGAACTCAAAACCTCTTGGCTCGGATACCATAAAAGATTTATGCACTAGCGAATTATCCCAAAAGACCGATCTGATAGAAAACGGCTAGCTATAGATAGTATATATATATTCAACAACATGGACACGTAGATTCGTTATCCTCCTCTGGTGAGCACCGCCTCACCGGCTGGGTCTATTCAAAACTAGATATACGGTCTCCTTCTCCATGGTGAACCAGCTGGTGCATGCATACACGAGAAGAAAACTAAATAATTTAAACATGCATCCAAGCAATTGTGTGAGACCATATACTATATCTGCCATGAACACGGTACATTCTTTTTCGAAATTCCACCGATCTATTAATAATCATCAACGGCAGTACAAAGAGACCCAATAGTAATAAAAATTACAAGTAGGTCATTGGACCACCTAGCGACGATTACAAACACTAGCACGAGCCGAAGGCGCGCCGTCGTCCTCACCCCTCCATCACCAGAGCCAGGCAAAGCTTGTCGCAGTAGAGCTTATTGTAGTAGACAAACGGAAAGTCGTCATGCTACACAAAGGACCAGCGCACTAGAGCAGCAACCATCGTCAATGATGACAACCGTAGATCAGAAGAGACTGACCTGAAAACAATCCAACGAAGACGAGAACATACATAATCCTAGGAGATCCGCCGGACAAACGACTCCACGGACATTATTCTGACTTCAGAACATAGTCATCGCCTCAACATTCCGAAGAAGACACTAAAAACAGGCTAATCAAAGAATGAAAATCCTCCCGTCGGCGAAAGGCCGTGGTCCGTCACACCTCCAAGGCCCTAGGGCCGCCGGAGGCGGAGCGGACCGGTGACGTCGCCAATAAGGGGTGCGGAACCCTTGATGGGTTTTCTCTCCTCCTCCCCTTGCGGCTGTATATCGGTAAGCAAAACGAACACGGTACATATTGATCAGAGAAGTTTGCTAACTAGACATCCAGATGGGGTGTGTTATATATTTAATTCAACTATATTTTAATATTACTTTGCGAAAACTAACCAGGTGTGAAATTTAATAAATCTAAATGGAATACATGTTGTTTAGAAATATGTCATTTTAGAGTTGTCCACATTCATCGACATTCAACTTTGAAAGTTGTCCTTTAGATGAACATCTTCATCAAAATTGATAGAATTCAAATGCTATGAATATAGAAGGAAAAAAAGTGATGAATATATTACAAACAAACTGATTTTATTTTCAATTCATATTGTTAGTTAAATTTTATAAAGTCCAATTGTGCATGGAGCCATGCATTCATAAACAGAGCTATTTCAATGTATAGTAGGTACAATATAGTTGAAATATATAGTAGGTACAATATAGTTGAAATATATGTATGATATTATATATATATATGGCGTAAGGTTATACATTGAGGATTTGATTATTGATTTCTTTTCTTATGAAGAAAGGAACCCCACTTTGATCTATGATCTCGACCGGAAAAGTTTTAACAAAGTATTAAATTACTACTGAACATGTGCAAGTTCTTCCCAAGCTGCATTTTTTGCTCCATCACATTTGGCCATACTTCTCATCCCATATATATGCTCATGGGCGGACCTAGCTTCACTCCAGCATGGGCAGCAGTCCAGGCTTGCCGACGGCGCAAAACTTGTGTTTTTATATACTTTTATTCAAAATATAGTGATTTTTTAAAAAAATACATATCTTAATCTCGTTCGCCCATGCTCTAAAAGTTTCTAGGTCCACCACCGTATATGATCCAATTTATAGTGCATATCAAGCCGCAACACGTGGCCACGTACTTGTTTACAGTTTGCCTTAACTGTTTCATGAATACATCCTGAATCCAAGGATTGATATCAGTCTTGAAAACATTCTACATATGGCTTGCATAACGTTTTTTTAGGTTGCTTGGCTCCGGTACTTGTCCATCGACCTCCGTGTCGCTGCTCGCCATGGCGACGTGTCCATCGACATGCCGAATGTTTAGTGGTTTGGGCTCGATAGACCACAAGTTCCTGCAAAGAGGGCACTTGTCGCTTCTCTTGAGGACGAGATCCAAGCACGCGCCATGGAAGACATGCGGCTTAGCGCATCCAGGCCACATGGCAAGGTCATCACCTCCGAGAAGATCGTAGCAAACAGCGCAATCCTCCCCCGCGCCGCACTGTGGCGGCCCAGGCAGTTGGAACTCTAGATGGATCTCCGGGTGGAAATCCTTCCCTAGCATGTCCTTTTTGAGTGCGGCGCGCATTTGCTCCATGCGCTTGGCTGTTGTGTCTACAGTCCGGATGATGCCGAAATCGACAAGCACTTCTAAGCAAGGTTTTGAATTTCGGTTTTGGTTTTTTACCGGGCCTGAGCGAAATGGCCGAAATTCGGCTATTTCGGTGAATTTCGGTCAAATCTCGGATGAAATGCAGGAATCAAAATTTAAACTTTAAAACGAAATTTGGCTGAAATTATACCAAAATTTAGAGTTTCAAATAAAATTCTACCAAATATAAAATATTTTAGATAATTCAACAAATAATCCCCAAATAAAAAAGTTTTCATTCGGTAAATTCTCTTACCGGTCTTGGCCGAAATGGCTGAATTTCGGTGAAATTTCGGTAATTTCGGCCGAAATTCAAAACCTTGCTTCTAAGCGTGTAGCCTGCGTCGGCACTCTCACCACGGCGATCAAGCTTGACCGTAGCGTGTGGAGCCGCTTGCGGTAGCGGACGGGGTATACATGTGGTGCCAGAGACGCGCCGACACACTGCAGATACCTGGCGATGTTGCCCGCTGGTGGGACGACGAACCGGAGGTACATAGAGGTGCTCTTGCGCACTCGCACGCCTTCGCGGGACGCGGCTGAGAAGTGCGTGCAGCGGTAGAGTACCAATATTTGGTTGTTTCCATTATCTCCTTGTTCTTGGCTCTCCACGGCGCCTACCCGCATGAAGCCGGCCGTGCTCCCGGAAGAGGCGAACCGTGGAGCAACGAACTTCCCACTGGGGACGAAATTCCTCACCACGTCGTCGCGGGGGCTTCTTGCCATGGCCGTTTGTCCATCGACCTCACCGGGGCTCTCCTCCTCCTCCTCGGTGCTGTAACCGTAATCCTCGTCATCATTGTCCTCGTAAAAATTCACTGAACTCTGTGCCTCTTGGTCATCATCATCGAGACGGAATGCCTCGTCTGCTTCTTCCTCCTGGCGGTGATACCGGTATCCTTCAACCTGGAAGCAGTGGCCTCGTCCAGTTCGAACGGGTCCAGCAGCTCCTCGCAGGGTCTCTCCGCCGACAGTGACGCGAGAGTGTACGTATGTTGGCCTATCTTGATGCTGGCGTGCACGTTGCCCTGGCCGGCGGCGCTCGCGGGGTCAACGAGGAAGACGCGGGTGATAGCGTGCACGAGGTTCCAGGTCGAGGGTGTGACCGTTTGCTGACCAATCACTTTGGTGGACCAGCTACGGCGGCGCGACGACCGCTGCGGAATCGTGGCCATGCCCGATCGGCTAAAGCAGGTGATCTGAGGCAGTACGTTCTAATAATCGGTTATTATGGCTTTGATTCGTTTGACCGATGATGGACCTCCTCTCCTGTCCTTCTCCCTGCAGAATCTGCGATCATTATGTAGTTGACCCGAGGACAGGGGCTCGCACAGTCCGAACTGAATTCCTCACGGATAAATCGTCGCACGTTGTTGTCCATACTCCGAGTATATACGACGGCCGGTCAGGAGTTCCGACTCGAACTAGAGTCGATTGATCGATCAGCAATTCTCGAGTCCTTAATTACCTCGTCTCCAGCGCGCTGCTGCCGCAAGTAAACTTTCATCCCGCGGGGAGAGGGCATGCGAACGTGCTCTTTCTTAATTAATGCCAAGAGAAGGTGCTTTCTTCCCTGCTGACGTCACGCACGCATGCATGCAAGCATTGCTGACGTCTCTTATATATATGGACTCGCCCATCTCTACGGGGCGCGCGCGGATGGTTAAGCGCCAAATTAACCTGCCGGCCTCCATCCGAATATCAGCCACCTACCAAGTAGTACTCCCTAAAAAAGATGTCATTAATTTTTCTAAATTTAGACGACCCATATATATATACTCCCTCCGATCCATATTAGTTGACTCAAATTTGTCTAAATACGGGTGTATCTAGCACTAAAACTTGACTAGATGTCGGGGAAAACGTCCTCGTTGAATAAGTAGCAGTCGTCGTCCGAGGATGTATTCGTGATGAAGAAGCCAACAGCCGCTCTCCAAAAATCTTATCACCTCTCTCCCATAAAAGACCGCAAGAGAAGTGGTTCCGGAGGCCGCTATCCCGACAATCCCGTCTAGCGGTGCACACCGGCATGCGAGATGAGGAAGACTTGAGCGGCATCGCAGTGCTCTGGAATCAAGTGGTGCACGAATAAGCTGTTGTGTTGTGGTGTGTATTCCGGAGAAGAGTAACCTATCTTTTATAGCCGCTCTGGAATCGAGTGGTAGGCGCATAGGTTGTGGTGTATATTCTGGAGAAGAGTGACCTCTCTTTTATAGCCACTGAAGGAGGCGAATAGGTAGCTAGATGGGACTAAATGAAGAACGGGGGAGGGAGGGGGGGGGGGGTGAACCAAACAGACAGCATAACCGAATAGCCAAATGTCCACTAGAGCAAAATGTGTCGGTTCTGTGCAACCGTTTATATTTTAGTCATGCGTGACAAAAAAGAGAGTTGCAAGGGTGGATTTTTAACATCAAATAATCTTTCGAAAGTTGTTGTTTGGGTAGCCAAAAAAGTCTGTGGTTCAGTTGCTTTTCTTTAGAATACTGGTGTTGGTACTGTTGCCGGTGTTGTTTGATTACCGTAATAGCTGCACGAGTGCACGTAGCCTTGGCACTACGACTCAAATTAAAATTATAGAAGAACCTTCGTTAATATTTACACGTTATGGTTTAATATTTGTTAGTTCTCGGCCACCTTCACAGAAGTACAAGATTTTATCATCAAAGAAGAAAGAGTTTGAAAACCTCAAAAGATTTGCTAGTTTCTTTTAGACTTTATATTTTGTAATCACTGAAATCAGATTATGCATCTCTATCATCTACTATTTATTAATATGAACATACCGTGGTATTGATTGTAAAAAAAAAGTCTGCCAATTTTATTTTTGGAGGGCCAAATGGGCGTTTGGGTATCAAATGTCGTTCTTTTGGTTCACGAGAAATGGGCCGGCCCACTCAGTTCCGAGTATTTGCTGCGTCGTGGTTTCCCCTGCCCTTGATCAACCAGTCTCGTTCTGAAACCCTTGCCTAACCCATGGCTGGCGGCGATTCTTCCCCCAATGCGCTTGTCCCGGAAAATGATCGGGAGGCGGACGAGTGGTTGAAGAAGGAGCAGCCGCGGCCGGCGGAGGAGGCGAGGGGGGTCAATCCGCTCGACCCGATATACAGCGAGTACGACCCCAAACTGAAGAAATACGTATACACCCGCTACTTCTTCAACCCCAAAATCGATCTCGACCCGGAGTGTAAGTCCTCGTTCCTACTTAACCTCCTGCAGGTATTTCTTAATTGGGAATGCTAGCAGTGGACATGAACCCAGTTTTAATTTTGTCCGTCCAAATAGCTGTTACGTTACCGTGTTCTTCTCTGTCTTGATGCGCTGAGATGAATGTTATTATAAGTAAAGATATCCATGCCCTGTTGTTTTGCACACCTAGGGTCAAAGTGCAGTTTACTGTAAAATGTTGCTAGCTTTCTCAGCTAGTATGACAAATTTTTACCAGTTCATCCACCATTCAGTTCATTCTTGAAATTTGCATGCCTAGTAAATACTTGCTGCAAAGCAAACAGGACCATTTCTTTCAATCTGCAACCGGACCATGCACACTATTGAAATTCATCTTATGCCATTCAATTTATACATTGTAGACTGACGACTGTCTTTGACGATTGCATATGCATGCTTGTTTTGTTGGTAATGGATCCGACCATTTTATAATTGTCCATGTAATTGAAATGAGTGTTCGTCTCTTTTGACAGCTCCAGCTGGTCCAATGCGCCATACTGACAAAAAATTCAGAGAGGGGTTACCATTGCCTAACTCCGCAAATGTGCTCTCAGTCAAGATCGTGTCCTCAGACTATGACTACCCACTTGATGTTTATGGTACAGTAATAGCTAGGGATAATTTAGATCGCCATTGTGTCTATCTATTCCGGCGTGGCAAGGACAATTGCCAGTCCATCACCTCGAAGGTATTACTTATATTTTCTTGTACGTTTCGCAATGCACTTCTATACACATATGATTTCCATGTGGTTTATTTCTTGTATTGTTTCTCATGTCAGTCATCTGATTGTTGTTATTTGAAACAAGAATGGTGACTTTGTAACGGAGAAAATATGGGTGCTAATCAACAATTAATTGCTGGCACATGAAATATTTTCAAACTTTGTTCAATTGAAAATCCCGATGAGATAATCTAACCAAGATTATATCCAATCGAGTACTATGTGAGTGCATGTCTGGTGTCAAGTGGAGTAAAATCTACTTTTTTTACTTGGACCATCATACACTTATCATATTTAACTGTGGTGAAATTTTGCAGGACCATTCTTCATTCGGTGTTGTTTCTGCAAATATGTTCCTCATTTAGGTTCCATATATTATTTACTTGCGCATTCAGGGTTAAAGGTAGGCGCTCTGCAATTCGATTAGAACAGAAAAAAATATTTACAACAGTGTTTTTGAGGAAACAAAGTGAAAAAGGCTGTAGGCAAGAACAAGTCGCTAAGCCCGGTATCCTGGTCATCCTTGTTTCATTTTACCAACGTAAAATTTTATATTCCTACAATTTTACTTATGGAACAACCCATGCGAAGAACTTGCTTTTTTGGTTCAGTGTGGGCATTCCAAATCTTCTTTACGTCGAAAGGAGGTTGACTTCAAAGAAACTGGTATATGTATGCTGATGCTGCCGTGTAGATCCCTGATGCCATCCATCTTCACGTGATGGTACCCATCCACAGATGAAGCTAGACCTTCGAGACGATGCACCAAAGAGTTATGCATTCAGAATGCCGGGGCACCGTGGAAATGTTCTGAAATGCCTATAGCCAGTTGCCATTGGAGAGCCATCTTTTGCACGGTCCTAGCTTTGCGAGTGGCGATCGCAAACAGCCCAGGGAACTAGAGTTTGAGGGGGCCACTATCGTGCCATGAGTCGTGCCAAAAAATGCACCTAGCGCCATCCCTGAGCGAGATAGACGTGGAAGCTCAGAAAAGCTCCATGTCTGTCTGAGCAGGGCTGCCGCACCCCCAACCAAGGCTTCGAGGCATCTGTCCAAGGTAACCACGGCCAGTGAAGGTGCGAGGCGTGGACAAATTTCTTAAGATCGGGGACACCAAGCCCTTAAATAGTAGACCTGAACCTGATAGACGGTTATTTAAGTTTCATTTGCTGATATTTGTTTAGTATATATTTTAACATCCACCAACGCATATTTTTTGCCCATTTAGCCAATGATGTTAGGATGCATGTGATTTACCAACACTCATGTGCTTTAGTTTTGCTGTACCACAAGCCCTGTGTAATTTAAAGAAGTAAACAGAATGCATGCAAACGTGATATGCACCTGAAAGTATATATTCTGGTAATTTTGGTTCCTTATTAAAAAACGAGCAAAGGAACCCTAAAGCACGGATTACAAATATAGGAAAATACAAAGACATCAACAGCTTACCTGTGTGTTCTTGTTTTGCAGGACAATTCCTTGATTTTGACTGGCCCAAAGAGAGGACTCTTGCTATGCGATTCGATATTCTTCGAAATAGACCTCAAGATTAAGGACTTGCATGGTAGGGAGATCAAGGATGAAAGACTCAGCAAAGGCTTACTGGAGTTGGATGGAATCATAAGACAGACATCAAATGTCAAACATGGGGTTGAAAAATATACACTTGTCAGCATGCACAGCACATTGGATTTAAGCTATGCATTTGTTAGGAACGCGGTGGAGGCCACTGTTGAGATCAGGATCCTTCAGGGACCTGTTGATTTCCATGGGAAGATCATCGCGTCCACTACGAGTGTTCCGTGTGACATTGTGCTACATGATAGCAAAGTGAACGGTTTACTTACTGCTGACGATAATCGATTCATACAAACAGTGCGCCACACAATAGGTGTATCTGTAGATGAGATGCTCCTGCTGACTGTTGCTCCTGAAGGTGGCAATGAGTTCTCTGACTGCACTGTTAAATTTACTCCAAAGCTCAACAGTTTTGATGCGGAGAACATCGTGTGTGGTAACTATAAGATGCAAATCAAGGTCACTTGGTCGATTCTGATGTAATTCCTGGTTTACTGGTTCTGGATCATGTGACATTTGTACAAAGTTAGTCTAGCTCGGACAGCGGGAGCACAATTTTCAGAACAGTGGTGAAACAGAGTTCAAAGAGAGTGCAGCTACTATAGGGGGGTTGCTTGGGATCAACGCCCATGGATAGAGATACTCAGCTTCATGGGTAGGTGCTCTATGGTTTGTCAGCTATTCTTCATGTTTCCGATGCAATCAGCAAGCCGTGGGTGTTGTTATGCACGGTGTTTTCCATATATATCAACTATCTGGATTTCTGCAGAGTTTAGCATGTCCTTGGTTTTTACTTTAATCTAGAACCCATGCTGATAGGACCTTTTCATGGCCAAATATCCGCACTTGGTTGTGACATATTAATCCTCGTAATGTACCTAGATTCCCAAATGAAAGCATGATGCTTGTTATGGTACGGTTACTGGGGTGGCCCTTGCCTTTTTTATTGGACTTCCAATACATTCATGTCACTGAGCATAACAATGGTATGCCAATGATACTCATCAACTTAATTGTACTAATTCCATTGGTTGGCATGAATATGATAAATTATTTATGTCTAATGTGACAACTTCACTCTACCTTCAGCTTTCCTTTCAGATTTTGTCATAGGAGACAGAATCTCAGGGCTGACACCCCCAAGCTTTACTTGCAATAAAAGCATGGACTTTTGCAAGCAAATGCAAGGGAAAACTGCTCTGCATCAACTTCGCTCTACCTTCAGCTCTGCAATAAAGGTGTGTTGTATTTACCTACTTACTTTTCCAGGCCATTAGAATGTCCCCCATTTCTGATAGGATGGCAATTGAAGCATTCAATGTATGTCTGAACTTGGGTGGAACTCACATGTTCAATTGTTTTCTTGTTTCTACTGCTGTTTTAGTTTTCTGGTACTTGATGCTTCTTTTTTTTAGTATAAGCACTTATCTATTCTTGTAATTTCTATATGGCCAAAATGCTGCACAGGTCAATGGTGTCATCACAACAGTTTCAGATCTCTGATCGATGTTGCCTTGTGTGTTTCCAGGGCACTCTGTCTTATGTACTTACTAACTCTATAGCGCAGTTTTGATTGAAGATCCAACTGCTGCGCCAACAGTCCCCATACGCAAAGCTCTTCTGCCAAATGCTGAGTGACGAAGATGAGAAACATGCATTGACGAAATGGGGCGTTTAGTTGCTCAACGTTCTTCCTCCACACAGATTAGGGACATTCACATTTGCGTCTCGACCTGGGGTTGTCATGACTAATGGTCATCTGGAAATGAACCGATCTTCTGTAATCTTTGCTTCAGTAACAGCCGAGCAGCTGAGTTCGCTTATTAGCAGTGCTCGACAATTACAATGTAGAGTATTGTTAGTCTGCAGCTGTTCTGCTTCTTTTTCCCCCTGTTATCGTACTCCTGTCTGTCTCTGTATCATCTTTCCCCTTTAATGAAATCGAAATCAAAATGCTTAAATATATTATCGGTTTTGCTATTTCTCAGGCGCCTGAGAAATATAGTTATTTCTCAGTCATCTTGTTCACCGTTGGATTTTGGTTCCAAGATTCGTGCATTCTGGTTGCAGTTTTTTGTTTGTAAACCATGCATGTTTACATACGATTGAGCTAGCCACGTCAGCCGACTGAGAAATAGTTATTTCTTAGTCGCCTGAGACGTAGGCGTTCCCGTGTATTTCTTTCTCCATAGGTTAGAAGATATGTATATCTTCAATTTATTATCTCCGCGTGAGTGCCCAAGACTCCAACCTGAACTCAACCAAGAGCAGCAAGAGATAACAGTTCCGGGGTCTATTCAGAAGCATCAGTAGAAATCAACCACCCTTAACAGATTGCTCGAATCCAACATAAATCTCCAATTCCATTTCGATGTGATTAACGACATATCATTTCCAGGATTTGATAATCATAAAAAATAAAAAAATATTGTGTTTTTCCATCGAATTATTCGTCCTGACAACAACTTAGACATAAAAAGTCAGCGCAGATACAAATTTTTCTTTCTTTAAACCTATTGATTTGTACAATTGTATCTCCAAATCAAATGCAGCTGATGCAGTTCATCGATGGATGAGCTCGTGAGAATTGTTGCACAATCTTCTATGGAGTACTACTACAAGTGATGCCCTGCTCGGTGTACAGCAAGCGCCTGCAAATCGGGCACATCTCGCTCTCCCTGAGGACGAGCTCCAGGCACCGGCCATGAAAGACATGCGGCTTGCCGCACCCCGGCCACGCAGCCAGGTCGTCGCCCTCCAGCAGCTGCAAGCAAACGGAGCAATCCTCCCCGGCGGCGACCACCCTTCTTCGCTTCGCTGGCCGTTCGCCACCGTCCGTGTTGTCGTCGTCGGGTTCCCGTTCATCATGGCCGCCGCCGCACCGCACTGGCTCTGGAAGATGCAGCTCCATGCCGGCGTAGGCCGTGTGACCGTCGCACCCGACCGACCACCCCTCCTGTACCTTGACCTCCAGGGCGTCGCACATCCGCTCCATGCTATCTGGCGTGAAGTCCGCCGATCGGAGGATGCCAACGTCGACGAGCACCTCGACGCGCGCGGCACGCGGCGGCACGCTCACCTCAGCGGTCAAGTTCGACCAGAGCTCCTGGACCTCCTTGCGGAGGTTGGCCAGATGACCGCCTGGGTATACCAAGTTGGCCACCGAGGCACCAGTCCACGGCAGCGACCTCGCCGCGTCGCCGGTAGCCGGCATGATGAACCGGAGCTGGTGCTTCTTGGTGCGCCTGCGCGCTTCCACGGCGCCATCGGAAGCCGTCGAGAAGCGAGTGTGTCGGTCGTCGTCTCCATCTTCTGGGCTCTCCATGGTGGCGACCCGCATCCACATGAAGCCAGCCGTGCTCCCAGCGGAGGCGAACCACGGCACCTCCCCTCCAAAGAAATGTTCCTCCGAGACAAAATCCGTGCCCGCTCGCCATGGACGCTTGTCCATCGACCTCCCCGTCGCTCTCCTCCTCTTCTTCGTATTCGTAATCCTCCTCCACCTCTTGGCCGGCATCGTCCTCCAACTCCTGCTCCGTCGTATCCAGAGGAAGAACGTAACCCTCGAACCGGACAACGACCTCGCCGGCGGCGGGGCGGCACCCAAACCCATTCAGATAGAAGTAAACCTCCTTGTCCAGCACCACCACGGGCTTCAGCTCAACGCTGGGCCTCTCCGCCGACAGCGGCGCGAGCGAGCGGTCTCGGGTGTCGGTGTGGACGCAGGCGACCAAGACACCCTGGCCAACCGCGCGCGCCGGGTCGACGAGGGAGACGCGGGTGACGCAGACGCGGTCGCGTCCTTGCATGAAGGTCCTGTGGGTTAAGCCGCTCTCGAGTTCCACGGACCATGGGCGGCGCGACAGCTGCTGGTCCACCGTCTCCGGCGTCGGCTGAGGAAGAACGTCAAAATCGAACCGGACGGCGACGGCGAGGTCCTCCTCGTCCTCCAGCCGGTTCACATACAATAAGAACTCTCGGTCCAACACCAGCTCGGGCCGCATGTCCCAGCCTGCGTTCCTGGCCGACAGGCGCGCGATCGGGATGTTGGAGTTCCAGGTATCGCTCTTAACGGAGGCGACCACGGCGCCCTGGTCGGCGGCGCTCGCCGGATCGACGAGGGAGACGCGGGTGAGGCAGACGCGCTGGCCGTCCTTGAGGATGGACCAGGACCCGGAGCTCCAGGATTGGCCGCTCTTGACCTCTACGAACAGCTGCTCATCCATGGCCATGATCAATCGGCAGGCAGGGTCAGTGTTCCTGTTCTAATGGGGAATCGATTGATTTTCCTGCCTTCCTCGTCAAGACCTAATGGATCATCGATCGACTAGTTCAAGCCTGCATTAAATCGTGTGGGATTATATTGATTGGACGACCTTGGCCGAGTCGGATTGGGAGTTTGACCATGCTCCAACTCCCCGATCCCGACAGGGATTCGGACTCAAAGCGAGAAAGGCCCGTGCACTTTCGGCCTGCTTAGTTTACGCGACTAGGCGAGCTAGCTGGGCCTCAATTTCTACACCGAACAGCCGGGCCGTTGGTGGCCGCGAGTTGATTCCTCGAGTCCACGCGCCACACGGTGCAGTCGATTTGGCTTAAGTTCCCTTTAAAAAAAGTCGATTTGGCTTAATTTTTTTTTTTTGCGAAATTCCACCGATCTATTAATAATCATCAACAGCAGTACAAAGAATCCCAAAAGTAATATAAATTACAATTAGGTAATTGGACCACCTAGCGACGACTACAAACACTGACACGAGCCGAAGGCGCGCCGCCGTCCTCGCCCCTCCATCACCGGAGCCGGGCAAAGCTTGTCGTAGTAGAGCTTGTTATAGTAGACGGACGGGAAGTCGTCGTGCTAATGCCCCAAAGGACCAACGCACCAGAGCAGCAACCATCGCCGAAGATGAACAACGTAGATCGAAAGAGACTGACCTCAAAACACACATACGAAAAACGACCAGATCCCAAAGAATCCGTCGGACACATGACTCCACGCGCCCTCCGCTGATGTTAGACGCACCACCAGAGCGAGGATAGGGCGGAAAAGACCTTATTCTGACCTCAGGACGTAGCCGCCGCCTCAACATCCTGAAGAAGACACTGAAAATACTCTAAACAAAACACTGGACCTTCCGCCGGCGTTGCATTTAGACTGCAATATTTTTAATTAGTGTCGTGGCACCACCTTTTGGATTTATTTATTCCTATGCTTCATTTAGAGTTCTATAAAATTCACTTTTTGTTCTATCACTATATATCCGATATACCAAAATAAAAAGGCACAACACCTTAGAGTAAGCAAAATATTATTTATACAATTCGTTTTTTATTCTTTTTTTACGTGTTTATTTTTATTGCATATATTTATTAGTGTTCTTTTCTACGGTTTTCCACAACTTTTCTTGCTTAAAATAGATATAGATTAGACTTTTTACACTCCATCAAAACATGAGGTGCATTCTTTCTAGAGAATACTATAGAAAATACTCCAAGGTTGAAGTGGACTACCATCGAGAATATATCATAGATTAGTGTAAGATTGAATGCGCATCATTAAGAGAAGTACAAGTAAGAGCAACTCTAGCGAACACCTTATATAAGCATGGCCTTTAAAAATCGGGCCAATATAAGGTTTTGGACTGATTTTCCGTCTCGAGCAGACGCGAAATGGGTCAGCCTGTTAACATTATACATTATATGGTCCACCTTAAATTGTTGGCAAATAGCCTATGTACCTGTCAAGGCTCCAAACTAGCTGAATCCCTACCACATCCTCCACTCCTCTGTTGCTCCTCAGTCGCGCAATCTCTGCCTCCTTCCCACCAAATCCGGCACCCCCGCCGCACGATGTGGCCGGTGAACTGCTCAATCGGAGCGAGGATGGCCATGGAGGTCGCTCTGCGTCGCCATGCTGTCGGGTCAGGCGTGGTCGTGGCAGGGCACTCACGTAGACAAGGAGAAGCTAGCACAAGCATCGAGTGGAATGAAAACGGATTTTTAGGTGCACTTTATACATTTAGTGGCTGGCATTTTAATGTGTCTGCTAGAATTGCTCTAAGTATAATAAAAATAGAGTGTACCCTAGCTAAAATACAGTTGAAAAAAGTGGCCGTCAAAACAACTAATTTGACTATAGTTTTAAATATCTTGTTGAAACAAAGAAGAAGGTGCAACGGAATTGGTCTGGGCGAGTTTAAGAAGGCAATATTTTGAAGTTCAGTAATTAGTTTTTGAAAAGAATTATGCGTTGGAAGGTAGCTGTTTACACCAATGATAAACTATTGCGAGAGACGGTGTTAGGTAAGGAAAATCGCAAAAAGGATACCCAAAGTTGCAAAAAGATAGCAAAGTTAGTGATCTTTACTCATCCCTTGGTCCTATAAAAACTAGGTGGTGATATGGTTCATCTGGCTCTTTGATTTCCTACCAATTTTATATGGAGATGGCATTGCTCCAACAAGGGTTTTGAATTTTTGTTGGATCAAAATTTGGAGGACTACTGAAATCTTTGAAATTTCATAAATTTAGGGAATTGTTTTCTCCAAAATTTATCCACTTTTTTCAAAAAAATAAGAAAATTGGATTTGGTTTGAATTTGATCTGAATATATTTTGAAAACTTTGAGAAAATAAATCTCAAACCCCATCGAGATTATTGAAATATCGGAAGTTCCGTTGAAATTTTGATCCCTAGCTCAACCTAGTTAAATAGTAAGTCTTATCACATTTAGTACATTCATTTTTGAGAAACGTTGTGTACAAAATAGATGAACAACTATTGACAGAAACATCGTCTCGCCACTGAGATTAGCTTTACATTCTAACGTGCATCCCTAAGCAAAGTATGTATATAAACAATTTTTGGTGTGTGGGAAAAAAGAAAGATAGGGTATACATACATGCCTGGACCTACCCCACGTTGCCTTGTTGGCTTGTTTGCGTCCTCAACATTAATCTTGGTGTACTTATTTGCATAGTCCATGTTATCCTCCTCCTACCAGCTCGATTTAACTCAGTGCGCTATACATACATATACGGAAGAATTTTCTCATGAACGCCGGCCATCCAGCTAGCTTTGCTTACTTCTTGGCGCGGCACACTGGAGGGAATTAATAGTCACCTAGCTGAATTTCTACATCGATCTGTTCGATCGTCTCTCACTGTTATAATCCATCTTTATATATTGGCAGATTCCAGCTATTTCAGCATTCAGAGTTTCTCTTGGAGAGCAATACGCTAGCAAGGAAAAAGTAGACAAGAAGCCATCAACGGCGACGCAGACCTCCCTCCTCCTAGTCCTGGCCGCCCTACTCTCCGTCGGAGGCTTCCTCATCCGCCCGGCCCTGCAGCGGAGAAGACTGGCCAGATCACCGTCTTCTAGGGACGACGGCTGCCGTCAGCGTAGATAAGCAGTCGGCGTAGGGGTGCCTCGTGTGGGCCCAAGCGGCCGGACCGTGACGGCGTGGTGACGGCGTCAGCACAGCTTTAGCTTTCAAATCTAAGCCAATGCCGTCGGCGTAACTGTTTTATGTTTTTTCATATGGCCCCTTGATTAGTACTCATGAATTTATTACTCTCAATTATTTTAATTAATTCTAAGCCTTTGCGGGTCTGAACTACGCTGACTTTTGATTCTACCTAGTTAAATAGTATGTTTTTCAAAGACACCTTGAGCTACTATGAATTTGCTCTTAGATGGGTAGCACAATTAAACAAACTTACTAGCTTTTTTTTAAAAGGGTAGTTTTATTAATTAGAGAGACATAACATTCTTAAAATCATGCATAGCCAATTCCAGCACACGCAGGAAGGAACTTGACCTTACAACACCCCACTACACAACTCTCTCTTGGCATACTTGGCAATCTCATGGGCTAAAACATTTGCATCCCTGCTCTTGTATTCTATTTTGACAACTTTTCCTTCAGAGACCAAGCATCTGAAATCCTTCGCAATAAACATGATGTCTGAGTGGTTATCACCTCCTGGATCAAATACTGGAATGAGGGACATACAATCAGTTTTCACTACTATCTGGTTACAAGGGTCACAGATAGCTAGTTTCAGGCCTTCATAGCAGGCGATCGCTTCACTGATTTGGGCTGTTTGGCAATGCCCAATTCTACCCCAGGCTGATGAGACAATAGTTCCCTCATGGTTTCTAACAACGGCACCCCAAGATCCTGTTTTTGATTCAGAAGAAAAGTTGGCATCTACATTAGCTTTTATCTAGCCTTCTTTTGGCTTCTCCCAGGTGATGGTGTTTTCCTTCCATACCTTTTTCTTATCCTTTTCCATATCTATGATCACAGTAGGTTTTTTCCTTTCCTATTCACCTCGGCACTACCATGCTTAATTTGTTGCATTAATTCGTAGTAGTTCTTCAAAAAGCTAGCGGAATGTGTGATGCTTGCATCCCCTTTGCCAAAGATGCAGTTGTTTCGATAGTGCCATGCTCTCCACCACATGAACATGACTTTTTTTCTTCATTTCCTCACTTAAACTCTCTAGCAGAATGAGAACCCAATCCTTACCTATTTATCTCATAGTATAGTCTATAGGTAAAGACCATATTTTTCTTAGTTCTTCATGAAGGGCTCTTGCACGTGTGCATTCCATAACTGCCTGATATCCACTTTCATCTCCCATGCCACATATATGACATGTAGGGACTAAGTGAGGTATTATTCTACTGCAGTTCTCTTGTACAACTAGTGAGCCGGTTGCCAGTTTCCAGCAAAATACTCTAATTTTTGGAGGCACGTTGGCCTTCCAGATATTTTTCCACAACGTGCGTTCTCCATCGGTGCTTGAGCTGTTACTTTCGTTGATAGTCAGTTTCTCATTGATGGCCAATTTGTACGCACTTCGGAGAGAAAAAATCCCAGTTTTTCAAAATGCCAGGAAACAAAGTCCTCACTCTCCACCCTTGGTAGTCTGATTCTCAGCACCTCTGTTGCATCATGTGGCATAAAGATTTTCCTGACCACATCTTCCTTCCACTCCATTTTGTCATGATCAATGATATCCTTGACTTTCCTGATTCCAGATTTTGTTAAGTTTTTGGTGATCTTGAGAACCCCTCTTGGGATCCAATTATCACGCCAAATCCTTGCTTTTTCACCATTACCAATTCTCCAAACAATACCCTTTTTCAGTAGCTCGAGACCATGGGAGATTCCCTACCAACAAGCAGAGGGGTTCTTAGTGAGCATGGTATCTGTAAGTTCTCCATTAGGATAATATTTAGCCTTCATCGGTTTTGCACATAGACTATCCGAAACGCAATCAGTCGCCATGCTTGTCTAGCTAACAGGGCCTGATTAAACAGTTTAAGGTCCCTAGAGCCCATTCCACCTTGGTATTCACTTTTAGTGAGGTTCTCCCAGCTCGTCCAGTGGATATGCCTTCGGTTGTGCTCATCACCCCACCAGAACTGTCGTATTAGTTGCATCAGCTCATCGCACCACCCAATAGAAAACTTGAACACACCCATTACGTATGTTGGGATTGCTTGCATAATTGTTTTGATTTGTGCTTCCTTTGCTGCACTCGAAAGTTATCTCTCCGACCAATCAGACATCTTCTTTTTGTATGTGTCTTTTATCGGGACAAACTTATCATCCTTCGTACGCCCCTCGGGTATTGGAACTTTGCAAGTCCCAGATACTTTTCCTCAAAACTAGTATTCTTTATGTTTAGTATTTCCATGACCCTATTCCCCTTTTCTTCTGTAACTTTATTTCCCATAAGTAAGGAGCATTTTCCTAGACTGAGTAGTTGACATGTCGCTCGTTCATATCGTTGTAAAGTCTAGGGTTTAGGGTTAGTCTTATCACATTTAGCACATTCCCTTTCCGATAAAATACAAAGTAGACGCACAACTTGATATAGACGGTAACATCGTCTCTCCCTAAGCAAAGTATGTACATAAATGATTATGGTATGTGGGGAAAAAGAAAGGTAGGGTATATATACATGGCTGGACCTACTTCACGTTGCCTTGTTGGCTTGTTTGCGTCGTCGACATTAATCCTGGTATCTCGGTGTACTTTTCAGTTCATGTTATCCTCCTACCATCTTGTTCTAACTCGGTGCGCTATCCATATATGGAAGAATTTCCTCATGAACGCCGGCCATCCAGCTAGCTTTGCTTACTTCTTGGCGCGGCATTAATATAGTCACCTAGCTAACATTTCTACATCGATCATCTGATCGATCGTCTCTCACTGTTATAATCCATCTATATATATTGGCACACTCCAGCTAGCTAGTTCAGAATTCAGAGTTTCACTTGGAGAGCAATACGCTAGCAAGAAAAAAGTAGACAAAAGAAACCATCAATGGCGAGGCCGACCTCCCTGCTCCTAGTCCTGGCCGTGGTTCTCTCTGTCGGGGGCTTCCTCATCTGCCCGGCCGCAGCGGCGGACAAGACCGGCCAGATCACCGTCTTCTGGGGCCGGCACGCAGACGAGGGAACTCTCGGAGATGCCTGCAACTTCGACCGCATCTACACCACGATCAACATGTGCTTCCTCAACGTGTACGGCCACGGGAGGTACAAGCTCGACCTGTCCGGCCACCCGTTGGCCGGCGTGGGCGACGACATCAAGCACTGCCAGTCCCTGGGCATCCCTGTGTTCCTCTCCATCGGCGGCTTCGGCGGCTCCTACGGGCTCCCGACCAACCAGTCGGCGCTCGACCTCGCCGACCACCTCTGGTACTCCTACCTCGGCGGCGACCGCGCGGACGTGCCCCGCCCGTTCGGCGACGCGCGGCTCGACGGCATCGACTTCTTCCTCGAGCCCGGCGGCGGCGTCGGGGAAGAGCACTACGACGCGTTGGCCATGGAGCTTGCCAGGCGCGGCAACGGCAGCCGCGTCGTCGGCGACGACGGTAATAAGATCAATCCGCCGGTGCGGCTGACGGCGACGCCGCGGTGCGCGTTCCCGCCGGACGGGCGCGCGGGGCGTGCGCTGGCGACGGGGCTCTTCGAGCGCATCCACGTGAGGTTCTACGACTACCCGCACTGCACGGCGTTTATCGAGGACGCGTGGGACGCGTGGGCGGCGGCGTATCCGGGCAGCAAGATCTTCCTGGGGCTGACGGCGGCATACACGGACGCGTGCTACATCGAGCGCAAGCCGGTGTGGGAGATCATGATCCCGATCGTGCGGAAGGTGGACAACTACGGCGGCGTCATGCTGTGGGACCGCTACAACGACGAGCAGAACTTCAACCAGTACAGCAGCTACGTCAAGAACTGGGTCTGAGCTGTCCGTGTGCTGTGTTATACTCCTCTCCTCCGTTCGTTCTCGCTTGGCTGTGTTAACCGAAACGCAATACCACACATAGGTTGGGTCCAATGGGTCTATCTTACCGTTTATTTGTTGGAAATTCGTGCAAACTATTTTATAGGAAGACCCTTTCACCTCAGTCTAGATTTATACATAATTTATTAGAGATCTAAAACTGCTTTGAATCTACAGATACATACACAATTCAATAGCAACTGTAGGAAAAATAGAAAAAACAACTAAATTAATAGTAGAAAATTAAAAAATAACAAAAAATTGAAGATTCATACAAATTTCAGCAGATCTAGTCAAGAAATATACAAGTTTTACTGCCGGATGGAGCTTAGATTATTTTCAACTTTCCGAGAGGACTTAAGTGTAAATGTGTAGCGGTTGTTGACTTGCGGACTTTGCACGAATCTCTAACAATCGTAGGGTATTTGTGATGCCACGGGACTAACACCCTTATGGTGAATCCGTTCTACTGTGTTAACCATGAGTAACCTACTACGAGTCATTACTGTTGCGTGCTTGCAAGAATATAGTTTCTGATCTATGCTTCGATTATCATATTCCCTGTGGGTCACGAATTATCTCAAGAGAACTACTCCCTTGGTTTCAAAATATAAGATGTTTTAGTTTTGTGAAGCTAATAAATCTAGACCCTTTTTAGTGCGTAGGTTTATGCCAATTCTCTCCGAACCTACAGGCTAAAAAGGGTCTAAATACATTAGTTTCATAAAGCTAAAATATCTTATATTTTGAAACGGAGGGAGTACTTAATTATTACTAATACGTTCTGAAATGTACGTCTAATATGCACCACTAAATAATAGTACTCTCTCAAATCAGGCTTTCGCCCTGTTTTATAAATAAAGCATACAGGTGAGACCGCTGCTGGGCCAGACAGCACAACGCCCAAATGAAGTACCCATCACTGCTGGGGCCGAACAACACAAGCAAAAGCCCAAGAGAAAAAGAAAAGAAAGAAATGCACAACAACACCGGCTTGACCACCGAAAAAGACTTGCGACCGTTGCGTCCTCCGAAAAAGTCCCACCACGATCCAATGCCGCCGAATTGCCGTGTACCAAGCAGCACCTTCAAGAAAGGGGGTGACGATGACGACGCTGCTGCCCGGATTTCTCCTAGGATTTCTCCTGGTACACACAGGAGAGAGAGGAGGGTACATCCGGCGCCCTTTAAGAAGAAAGACGGCACCCGCAGATGTCGCCGTGCCGGGGCCAGTCCAGCCGGCAAGGATTTCTCCCGATCCCCCAAAGCCCCAAACCCCAGCCAATCCTGGCACTCCACCAACTAGCCGTTCACTAACATGCGCCAAAATGGTCCCGCCGTCTTCATCGGCGGCTCGCCATGGCAAACACCACGAGGTTGGCTGGCGCGAGGAACCCACCGAAGACAAGGGACAGCGGTGCCGCTGTCGCGTGGGAGGGATCGACCTCCATCGCCAAAGCGGTAGCAACCCGAACGTAGCATCAGGAGCATACTAGGCCAACTAGGCCCGACCGAGCATAGATCGGACCCGTGAGGCCCCAGTCGCCGCACTGCAGCAGACGCATTAGCATCATCACTCCCCCTATCACGAAGCAAACCCCAAGCCAACCATGGTAGCGACCTGAGAGCGAGCTAGCCCGCCCAAACCACACCTAGGGTTTGGAGCCGCCGGCCAAGCTCGTCTCTGCCACCACCGTCGCCAATCAGCAGCGCCCTCGCCCCGCCGCCGTCCAGGACATCGCCGGAACGCCGCCATCCAGGACATCGCCGGAACGCCGCCATCCAGGACATCGCCGGAACACCGCCTGCCGAAGAACACCACCACAAGAAGAGCATGGCACCATCGCAAGTATCCTCCCGGAGCCGCCTCTGCCGAAGGAACGCCTTGCAACCCACCTTCCGGGGCCGCCGCCCCGGCA
The DNA here is from genome assembly GCA_916181665.1 of Avena sativa. Lineage (NCBI taxonomy): Eukaryota > Viridiplantae > Streptophyta > Magnoliopsida > Poales > Poaceae > Avena > Avena sativa. The sequence continues at coordinate 31,871,432 of OV702291.1, forward strand.
TCCGCGGACTCGCACCTATGCAGGCAGGTTCTTTGTGTGACCTATGAGCTAGAGGGGATAGGGCTGGCCGACATAGGTTGGTGGAAACAGTGCGGCCGCACGGAGGAGATCGACCTCCACCACCAACGGCGGTTGCCGTCCGAATGCGTCCGGAGGGGCACACCAGGCACTCGACCCGGACGGGCCTAGAGAGGCTTGTAAAGACCCCGCCACCACGCTGCAGCAGTGCAGCCGCTGCCGTCGCAGCCCTCCTAATCGCCCTACACCCACCCCACCACCTCCAGAGGGAGGCCGCCCCGCACTAGGCCCACCCCAAACCCAGAACATGCCCCAAGATGGCCCAGATCTAGGCCAGCTAGAGCTGCAGAGGAAGCGCGCCAGCCGGGCCCCTCCCTACCGGCCACCGCCGGCATCACAGCGCCGCCACCATGGCCTCGGGTCGAGCCGCCAGGCCACGGTCAGGGGTCGAGGGATGGGGGAATTGCACCAGACCCGCCCCCACCCAGATCTGGGAACCAGGACAGATCTAGGCCAGTAGGCCCACGCCGCCCACCCCACCATCTTCCACCGCCGGCCACCCACGCCTGAGCCCGCCAGCCTACACCATGTGGCCGTGCATGCCAGACCGCCGCCATGGCTGACGCCCGTTAGCCGCACCACTCGAAGACGATGCTGCCCCGCGCAGGCCCCGCCGCGAGATGGAGACGAGGTCCCACCGCCGCCGGCACCGCGCGGGCTTTGCCCGACGGTGCATGCCGGCGACGGCGGGGAGGGAGGCTGAGGAAGGGCGCGTGGGAGGTGGCGGTGGCGAGCGGCACGGACGCCCGCGGGGAGCGACCGAGTCACGAGAGCGACCGAGAGCGAGAGTGGTAAATAATAGTACTGGTTCGACGGGGATTCAGACTCACAAGGAAGATCAAAGTGAGCTAGGCTTGTGCAGTTTCAGCCCATCAAAAAAATAAGTTAAATCCTTTCCAAAATACTACAGAAAATACTGCATAAAGAAGTGGACTACCATAGAGAATATATCTGTTGTATACTCTCATAGCACCTAGTTTAACAACGATGAGATGAGGCGAGGTAGCAGCTAGAGTTTTCTTGTTCGATTCCCTTTTCTTCCCACCCCATAAACAAATACTTACAGTACCGTTGAACCTTCACAGATGTACATATTCTAACTAAGTCCCGACAATACTCCCCCTCAAGATGGGGCAAAAATATTTAACGACCCCATCTTGCTACATAGTCTCAAGAAGGGATACGACAATAACACCTTTAGTTAGTACTATGGACAAAGGTGTGAACCCCAAGGGAAGATGAAGATGAAGACGGGACTAAACTGGTATATTCGGAAGGGTACACACGCGGCACGCGGAGAGGAGAGACACGTTGGCACGATACACCGCTGAGAAGGAGGTTGGAGCGGTCGGAAGTGAAGGGATAGGAGCAGCAAGGAGCGGCATCGGCTCGGTTCAGAACCCTAGTGTCAGCAGACTCTTGCCTGGACATGTGCGAGATAGGAGAGGGTATGCAGGCTCCAGATAGGCCCACGGGGCAGTGTCAGGCACTAGTAAAAAACAACCTTTGGTTTGGAGCTATCACGGGCTCTAGTCCCAGTTGCATCTAGGACCAGGACTAGTGTGAGCACTAGTCCCGGTTCATTCTGGTTCCAACGGCTAGGAGGCCGCACTTGACTAGTCCCGGTTCGATGGGACCTCTAGTCCCGATTGTAATACTAGCCAGAACTAAAGGTGTGGGACCAACGACTAGGATCCAGGAGACCCTATAGTCCCGGTTGGTATTACAACCCGGGACTAGAGGTCATGAACTAGACCTTATAGTCCCGGTTGGTATTACAACCCGGGACTAGAGGTCATGAACTAGTCCAGGGTTCTATTACATCTCAGAATTAATGATTTTTCTATATATACTACTTCGTCCCTATCCGAGCCCATGGCCATTTTGCTCGAAGCTAGCTCAAGTTCATCCCTAATTTTTGTCCAAGATTTGTCAAGATTTGGTGGCACCCATCAATCCAAGGTTTTAATAAGGTTAGCAACTTCATTCTTTCATCTCGCATTGTTAGTTTAGCTCAATTCTCTAGAAGTAGAGAGAGATTTCATGCTTTAGAAGTAGAGAGGATTTTAGATGTGTTATTTTAGGCAAATTTTGATTATGCAAAAAGTTACTGAAGTTGAGATGTGTAATTTTAGAGTTTCGGAGCTCAGAATTGAATGAGGTTTTCACTGCTAGATCAATAATTAGAAACTCAACATTTTTATGTTAACACTTTTGTCCAATATCATCTTCTTCCTTGGGACACCAACCGAGACTAATGTGATTCACTATTTTACTTTGATTTTAATATGATGAACTTGTATTAATTAGGTCACTTCTCTATTTATTATGTTGTGTAATGGTTTTTGATATACTTAATTAATTGTATAATGCAGATTTGGCCACACTCCTTCCCGAGCTCGAGTCCATCCCCTTTTTTCACACGATTTATCAAGATTTGGTGGTGCCCCATTTATTCAAGTGTTCTAAAATGTTAGCAACTCCATCCTTATATATGTACCATAGTAGACAATAATAATCACAAAATTGTAACAAAAATAGGGTTAAAATCAAAAAAGCTTCATAGGAAGATACGCTAGCTCAATACATCTTCCAGAAGCTCCTCGAGATCAATATATGGGAGTGCCTCTATGACAAGCTCCTCGAAGATGTCTGAGGATGGGATCCTAAGACATCTTCGAGAAGCTCCACTGTAGTGGTGTCCCTGTCGCACCATCTTGCAGTTTATAACTTCTCTAGCTAGATCAATACACCCAATAGCTAACAAATTTCACATATATGAGAGTGCCTCTATGGCGAGCTCCTCGAAGATGTCCGAGGACGGGATCCTAAGACATCTTCGTGAAGCTCCGTCGTAGTGGTGTCCCTCTCGCATCACATATTGCAGTACTTCAGAAGGATGCATCTTGCCTATTTATAGATTAAGCGGCACAACATAGTGTCGACACTCACCCATGATATAGTGCCACCACCCACCGGATAGTGTTGCCACCAACCCGTTAGTGTTGACACCCACGATTAAATAATTTAATCTAAACGTTTAGTCCCGGTTGGTGTCTCCATCTGGGACTAAAGGTCCATCTTTATTGTCGACACTCACAGCCTAGTGCCACCAGTCACGGCGTAGTGTCGACACTCACCCATGACATAGTGTCGTCACCCATGATTAAATAAATCTAAACATTTAGTCCCGGTTGGCGTCTCCAACCGGGACTAAAGGTCCATATTTAGTACTTGTTGAAGACACCATCCGGGACTAAATGGGCTCGCATCGGTCCCAGCCTGCCGCAACCCCTTACGTCCTAGTTGGTGTCTCCAACTAGGACTAAAGGTCCACCAACCGGGACTAAAGATGGAGTGGAAAGTTTTTAAATGAGTGCATAGTTTTTACACATGGAGTAGAAATTTTAGACCGGTACTGACTTTAGCATCGTGATTGCTTTTGATGTACTTATATAATGCAGATGAGCCGGCCATGGATGTACGGCTCTCCCCGAATGTCTGACGCGATCATTAAAGGCGTGCATTCTTTTCTCGATGTGGCTGAGGTAAACAAGCATAATGGTTGACTGAAGGAAATATGCCCTGAGAGGCAATAATAAAGTTGTTATTATGTATTCCTTGTATATGATAGATGTTTATTTTGCATGCTATAATTGTATTGAAAGGAAACGTCAATACATGTGTTTTTAATAAACAAAAAGGGTTCCTAGTTATGCCTCTCTTTAAGACTAGCTCGTTGATTAACAAGATGATCAAGGTTTCCTGATCATGGACATTGGATGTTGTTAATAATGAGGTCACAACATTTGTCAAATGATGTGATGAACATTCATCCGAAGTATAGCATTACGATCAAGTCATTATGTTTATATTGCTATAACATCATACGAAGTAATCTTAGTCCTTAGACCATGAGATCATGTTAGTTGCTACCACCAGAAGAGTATCTTGATAACATCAAACGTCACACCGTAACAGGGTGACTGTAAAGGTGGGTTCAGTGCTACGCAGGTGTTATGTTGAGGCTTATGGATCAAGAGTGGAATTTGTCAATCCCGATGACAGATAGATATACTCTAGGCCCTCTCGGTGATATCACATTAAGATAGCTTGCAAGCAAGTGATGTGATCACTAGAATATTATATCACGGGAACGAGAAAAGAGTGCATGTCGGTAACAAGGTCAAACTAGGTATTTGGATACCGATGATCGAATCTCTTACATGTATTATATCATGAGACAAAAGGATTAAATTACTAGCGTTAAAGGTTCTCACGATCATAGAAGTCATCGTTGAATGTGTAGGAGTCAGTATGGATCTCTAGGTCCCGCTTCTGATTATTGATCTGAGAGGAGTATCAATCATGTCTGCATTATTCGCGAACCGTAGGGTGACACACTTAAGGGTTGCTGGACACCATTTAGGAGCACATATGTTTCAGACAAAAGGTTTGCAAAGCGTAGGAAATGTTTCAATAGAAACAGGAATTGTTTCGGGTGAAATTGCAGAAAGTGGTTCTGCATGTGATATTGAAATGTTGCAAGGGGTTTTATGTGAATGTTTGTTAATTAAAGTAATTAACAAAATTCTGAATAAAATAAATAAAAGAGTTTTATTAATTGAGAGTTGCATTAAATTTGGTGGAAATTTAATGCATGTGAGTGGAATTTTCGGTGGAGCTTGAATTGATGTGAGTGGAGCTTCCACCACATGAATGAGGAAGAGGAGGGGGCTACCTCCTTGGCCGCCGGCCATGGTAGGGGAGGAGTACCCCCTCTCCTATAAAATGCCCCCTCTCCTCCCTCACAAAGCACACCTCCTCGTGAAGGATCTCTCTCTCCTCTAGATATTCCCCCATGGTCTCGGATTAGTGAGATACATGTTCCCGGTGGCCTTGCGTCTCGAAGGAGTTGCTGCTTCCGCTGATTCACTGGAGCAATGAGGTGGAGGTTGTCCCGTGGCTTGAACGTGTGTGCGAGGACGGATGCGCTACTGATTTGCGGCACTCGGACTTCCACACGATCTTGAGATCAGCAAGCATACGACTACATCAACCACGAGTTCCTACTCGTTAACAAAACTCGTTGTCTTCGAGGGTAAGTTCTCCATGGATGTATGTCCACCCGTTGCTCTGTATCTAGTAGATAGATCTTGGCGTATAGTTCTCGTCGTAGGAAATTTTTTGTTTTCTATGCTGCGGACCCAACATTATATGTGTTGTCCATGCCGTGTCTGTCGGAATGAGAAGGATTACTCTTCCTCAAGGATCATTCACGACCACCTGATTCAGTTCGGTTTCATGTCCGGCTATAATTGTTGGACAAAGCACGGAGAAAGAGGGTTTATGATGGAAGACAACGAAGAAGAAGAGAACGATGACAACTATCCAATGTTCCTTGAATTTGGTGACTGCAATGGAAGACAATGAACAAGAAGAAGGTGAAGAACGGGCATCAGATGAGATTGCTGATTATCTTCGCTAGGCCATTCTTGATGCACAGAGAGAATGCGAAAATGAAAACAAGAATAAGAAGTTGGAGCGCATGTTAGAGGATCACAAAAAATTGTTGTACCCAAATTGCAAAGATGGCAACACAAAGCTCGATACCACACTAGAATTGCTACAATGGAAGGCAGAGAATGGTTTATCTGACAAGGGATTTGAGAAGATACTTAAAATAATGAAGAAGAAGCTTCCAAAGGATAACAAATTGCCTGCCAGTACATACGAGGCAAATAAGGTTGTCTGCCCTCTAGGATTAGAGGTGTAGAAGATACCTGCATGCATTAATGACTACATCCTCTACCGCAGTGAAGAGCACGAGAATTTGGATGCATGCCCGGTATGCGGTGCATTGTGGTATAAGATCAGTCGAGATGACCCTGGTGATGTTGAGGGCAAGGAGCGCCCCAAGAATAGGGTTCCTGCAAAGGTGATGTGGTATGATCCTATAATACCACGGTTGAAGAATTTGTTCAGAAACAAAGAGCATGCCAAGTTGTTGCGATGGCACAAAGAAGACCGCAAGAAAGACAAATTGTCGAGACACCCCACTGATGGGAAGCAGTGGAGAAATTGATAGAGAGTACCCGAACTTTGTAGATGACATAAAGAACTTAAGGTTTGGTCTAAGTACAAATGGCATGAATCCATTTGGGGAGCAGAGCAGCAGTCATAGCACCTGACCTGTGACTCTATGTATTTATAACCTTCCTCCTTGGTTGTGCATGAAGCAAAAGTTCATTATGATGCCAGTGCTTATCCAAGGCCTGAAGCAACCCATCAACGATATTGATGTGAACCTAAGGCCATTAGTTGAAGAACTTCTATAATTGTGGTGCCACGAAGGTGTACGTATATGGGATGAGTACAAACAGGAGTCATTTGACCTATGAGCATTGCTGTTCGTTACCATCAATGATTGGCCTGCTCTTAGTAACCTTTCAGGACAGTCAAATAAGGGTACAATGCATGCACGAATTGTGAAAGGGCATGTATGCCCCCATGTGATTAATGACAATCTTTATGGACTAACATGTAAATTGAGTTTCACTTGTAGGTTTGTCCATTAGCATCGCTTGGACCATGTGTTGGTATCAAGGTTGAAAAAGAAGAATCAATGTCCAAGGGCTTTGTGCCTATTGGAATCAAGTATATGATACATTGCAAATGTATCTATAATTTTTGATGTTCCATGCTTGGTTTTATCCACTTTCTTGTGTTTTGTCCACACTTTGGAGTACTTTTCATATGATTTCTTGGAGTAACCTATTAATAAGAGCCACAGTGCCAGCTGCCTGTTTTCTGCTGTTTTTGGTTCCAGGAAAATCAGAAAATGAATATTCTCGGAATTGGACGGGACAAAAGGCAAAGTGCCTATTTTTCGGAAGTCATCAGATGTCAGAATACGAGACGGAAAAGGGCCAGGGGCCGGCCACACCACCTAGCCGCACGGCTAGGCCTGGCCCGCGCCAGGGGGTGGTATGGCCGACCCTAGCACCCCCTCGGCCTCTCCTTCCGCCTATATATGGCCTCTGATACAGAAACCCTAAGGCCCCGATCAAAAATCCATGAAAGAGTCTGTAGCCGCTGTCACATCCATCCCTAGATCGGGAGGGATCTGAAGCTCTTCCCGGCACCCTGCCGGAGAGGGGAATTCACCCTGGAGGCCTTCTTCATCACCATGCAAGCCTCCGGTGTGATGCGTGAGCAGTTCATCTCTGGACTACGGGTCCATGTAGTAGCTAGATGGCTGGTTCTCCTCCTTTGTGCTTTCATGTTTAGATCTTGTGAGCCCCGTTCATGATCAAGATCATCTATTTGTAATTCTGCATGTTGTGTTTGCGAGGATCCGATGGATATTGAGATGCTATTTCAGATTGATTATTGATTTTATCATGTCTTTATTATTTATGATCTTGCATGCTTTCCATTGTTAGTAGCTATCTTGGCCAAGTAGATGCTAGCAACTCCAAGAGTTAGTATTTATGCTCGATAGTGGGTTCATGCCTCTGGTAATCTGGGGAAGTGACAGAAATCTCTAAGGTACTAGATGTGCTGCTGCTACTAGGGAGAAAACAACAATCCTTTGTCCATAGAAAAATCGTATTGTTTACTTTAGACGAAATTCGTAAAGCAATAATCTGTTGCTTGCAACTTAATACTAGAGGGGGTTTGGATGATAACCTGAAGGTGGATTATTAGTCATAGATGCAGTTGGATGGCGGTCTATGTATAATGTTGTAATGCCCAATCAAGTTCCAAAGGAGTCAAGATGATTAGTATATGCATGTATTGCTTTCTCGATGTTTGTCAATTTCCCCGCTATAATTTTTTCACCCACTATGTTATCTATCTTAAGGAGAGCCACCTCTAGTGAACTATGGACCCCGGTCCTTTCTTTTACATACAATCTACAAACTTTTTACTGCTTTGTGTTTACTTTCTACAAACTATTACTTCCTTCCATTCGATACGTTTAATCCTTTGTTTTCAGCAAAACCGGTGAGATTGACAACCTCATCGCAAGTTGGGGACAGAGTTCTGTGGTTGTGTTGTGCAGGTCTCCACGTTGCTGCTGGCACCGGTAGTGCGCCCTACCAATGTTCAGCTAGATACACCTTTGGGGTGTTTCCTTGCTCCTACTGGATTGATAACCTTGGTTTCATACTGAGGGAAAACTTGTTGCTATGCTCATCATACCTTCCTCTTGGGGTTCCCCAACGAGCTCGATATAATTTGGGTCATCAATATAAGAAGAAGAACATCAAGTATGTCTTTAAGAAGAAGAAGAAGAACAATATGGAGTTCCTTATGGTCATCTTCAAGACAGGTGCGCCATATCTAGATGATTTCATGATTGAAGCTTGCCATCCTCGGTGATCATGGAGTGATGAATACAAGTTCAAAGAAGAGGTTTCCCTATGGAGTATGGGGGAGAAATTCACAAGTCTTCATTAGGCAAAGAGCAAGCAAGCGCAATCAATAAAGGCAATCCATCTTGAGAAGAACAAGATGGTCTACATCAAGCTCAAGTGGAATGCTCAAGTCAAAGGTATGATCTTGATAGGTTTTCTATTTTACTAGTCTCTTGTAGTCTTGGGAGCCGGGTTTAGGATAGATAGTCGTACTATCAAGAGGGGATCTTGAGTGAGTGACCCGATCACATCGTTCGGAGAGAACTCAAAACTTTGCATTCTTTCATCATCTTTCTTGGTTGTTGTTTGGATCTTGTCTATGTGAGGATCCATAGATTTTTGTTATCATCATAACAAGCTCCAGTTCATCAAAAACAGATTTCCCTTAAATATCTTATTGCGTTTTTGATCTTGTGGGTTTTCTGGATTTACACCTTGGGACAGATCTCACATATATATACTTGATATTTTCCCTTGGTGGTATCCAATATTTCACCTTTTTTGGTTCTACTCTTTATTATATTTCCAACAAAATTGGTTTCATCCCAATTGGAGTTTCCAAGCTCAACTTCTTGCGTTTTGGGTTTTGGAGGTTTTACCGGTTCGTCACTTTTAGAGAGGTCATACCTTTCTCCATTTTAGTTTTATGCTCTCATGTTGAACTATGATGTTTATTTGCATAATCTCGTATAGCTTGTTGTTCTCTTCAAAACGAGACTAGGATCATCAAAATCGGAGTCCCGAAGTCAAAAGTTATTGAAGATTTCGTGCATGTTGTCCAACATTTTTTTCCTGAGCGGAAGTTCCGGCCCAAGTTTCGGTCCTACTTCCGACGAGAGTGCATTTCCTCTCTATTTTTGTGTTCCTATTTATCGGTAGTACTGGTGGAGCACTGGTACTGGTGCTGCGTGGATATGGCCCAAACAGGCAGATTTCTCTTGACCTATTTAAGGGCCCCCTCTTCCCCCCTCTTCCCCAATGTTTCCCAAACTTTTGAGGTTATTTTTGCTAGCTCTTCCACTCTCTGTCCTATATTGTTGACCTTCAAAAGCTTGCCCTCTCCTCTTCTCCCTCCCATGGTTCTTGCATATTTTTGAGGATTTGAGAGAGGAGATCTAGATCTACAACCCCACCAAACCAAATCCCTTCTTTGTGAAGGAATCCTTGGGATCTAGATCTTGGAGAATTTTGTGTTCTCCTCTTGTGTTCTTCCTCTCTTATTCCCCAATAGCTTTTGTAGCTTTGGTAGAATTTGAGAGTGAAGGACTTGCCTCTTGCATTTGGTGCATAGGTTTGAGTTCTCCTTAGATATTTGACGAGTTCAAGATCTTGGGCTTGTTTATCTTGGGTTCTTGGAACCCTAGACGGTTGTGTGGAGTTGTTGTGTGTTCTTGGGGGATCCAATTGAGTTGTGGAGATTCCGTAAGCTTGTGGCCTATTCTAGCATTATGGAGCCTTTGTGGCGTTTCTTGGAAGCCCTCCAATTGAGTTGTGGAGATTGCCCCATGCCTTGTACGGGTTCGGTGACTGCCCTCAAGTGTCCCATAGTGGAACATGAGTAGGCTTTTGTGGCGAGCTCACGGGAGAATAGGGTGAGCCTTTTGTGGTGTCGGTGAGTTGCATGCCTTTGCATCTTGAGGTGAGGCCTTGTGTGGCGTTGGGTGAGCATCGAGCCACCACACCTCAAGGTGAGCCATTTGTGGCGTTCAAAGAGAATTGCGCCATCACACCTCTCCAATAGAGACGTAGCTTATTTTGAAGTGAACTTCAGGATAAAAAATCATCATCTCCGCGTCCATCGGTTATCTCTCAACCGAGCCCTTTACTTATGCAATTTACATTGTGATAACCATCGTGCTTGAAGTATTATATCTTGCTATCACCTTGTTGCTTGTCTTGCTTAGCATAGGTTGTTGGTGCACTTAGTTGAACCTAGTGGATATAGGTTTTGGATTGATAAATTAAACATTAGTGTTATTCTGCATTTATTAGAGCCTAAACCATAATAATTTTATAATGCCTATTCACCCCCTCTAGGCAACATCGTTTCCCTTTTACTTGGTATCAGAGCGAGGTCTCTCGCTTCTTAGGCTTCACCGCCTCGAGATTAAAGATGTCTCCTATGGGTTTAGTGCACTCTCTCACATTTACATTTGATGGCACAAATTATGATGTTTGGTGAATTCGCATGCTTAGTCATTTTCGGGTCATTGACTCAAATATTAAGCGAATTCTAGATATGGGCTTGTCTCCTCCTAAGGATCCCCAAAATCTATCTTTGGAGGAGGATACACACTCTTATCTCGAAGCTCAAGCATGTAATGTGCTTGTTAATGTTGTGAGCTTTGTAGTTCTTTCTTCAATCATGCCTTTTCGGAATGCTCATAATATTTGGACCAAGCTTCAAGCAAAATATGACGTGTCCAAACTTATTGAGGATGATTGGATTCCCTCCACCTCCGGCCGTGATGATTTCTCATCTTTTTCCACTACACCAACATGTGAGTTGTCACAAGGTAATGATATGGTGAGTGGTGATAGAACTTGCAATGTGGATAGTGAGCTTGCCATTCATGATCCTTCATATCTATCTCATTGCAATATTGTATCTTTGGGCATGAACACTTGTAGGACTATATGTGATTTACATCCTAGTGTTGATTGCCCTTGCATATCATGTAGAAATGCCTTGAATATATCTCATGATGATCTGCTTGCTTTTCCTTGATGCCATGATAGATGTACTTCTTTTTTCTCTAGTACTTGTGTTGCTAACCATGTAGAGGAAATCGAAGAATGTATGGGCCAAGGCACGGTTATTATTGGAGCTTCAAATGTTCCCTCATCATCATCTTCTCCCATTCACTTATGCCTCATGGCTAAGGTTTCAAAGGTATCATATCCTTTGGATCCCATTATAGCTCATGATGTAGTAGATGATGTTGTTGCTTCTTAAAAGATAAGTGGGACTAGTCCTTTATGCTCTTCATCCAAATAAAAATGTTTCCTCTACTTTCATTGAAATATTAACATTTGCTATAGAAAGTAAGCAACTTATTGATGAACACAAGGATACAATTGACAAAATGAGTAGTCTTGAGTGTGAGTATGCTAATGATATTGCTAATCTAAATGAATCTCTTGAAGAGGAACAAACCACCAAGGAATCTCTTGATGAGACCTTTGCTTTAGAGCTATCTGGAGTGAAGAAATCTCGTGATAGAGATCTTGAGGTGGCAAGTTCCCTTCAAATTAAAATGATGAGCTTGAAAAACTCCTTGAGGATTTTGCGCACCTCAACAATGGCTCTAGGGTCATCAAGGGGGAGCTCATCAAACTCACTGAGTCACATAAGCAACTTAAAGCTTCTTATTCAAAAGAGCTTGCCAAGTTGCCCTCACCTCTTAATACTATTGATGATGCTTGTGCTACTAACTCTACTTCTTTTGAAGCATCTATTTTGAAGGAGAATGTTGAGCTAAAGTCTCAACTTGCTTTGCCAGCTAGCAACTATGGGAAATTGGAAGAAAGTCATGCTAAGCTCTCAAGCTCGCATGAGGACCTTCTAGTTTCCCATGGTAGTCTAAAGTTGGCTCATGAGGCTATTGTGTCAAAGGTAACATCTAGTGAGCCTCATGTGGATATTAGCACGATATCTACTCCAAATGTCATATTGCCATGTGCTAGTCCTTGTAATTCATCCAATCATGCTATTGCTACATCTTGTGATGAATTACATTCCTTGCCTTGTTGCTCTAACAATGAAGCATCTACTTCCTGTAGTATTGTTGTTGCTAACCATGTAGAGGAAAACAAGAAGCTCAAGGCTCAAGTCAATTCTTTGAAGAATGACTTGAATAAGTGTCATGAAGGGAAGACCACACTCAAGAACATCTTGGGTGTGTGAAGATCCCCAAATAACAAGACTAGGCTTGGATTCAACTCCAACATTAAGAACAAGACCACCAACAAGTTGAAGCATAAGAGAAACAAGAAGGATGGCCAAGGTCAAGTGACGAATCCGGCCAACATTGTGTGCTTCAAGTGCAAGTAAGAAGGTCACCATGTGAGATCTTGCCCATTGAAGAAGAAGCCTCTTGGTGAGAAGCAAGAAGGGAAGCAGCCTCAACCTCCACCTTGATCTATAACTAGGCCTCTTCCCAAGACTCTATCTCTTCTTCAAGGGGTGGCATCTTCCAAGAAGAAAGATAACAAGAGAAGAACTTTCTACGTATGCCGCGAGAAGGGGCACCTTTTTTCCTAATGCACCATGGGTAACTCCTCATCCCATCCTATCTTGATTAATGATGCTTATTCTCTTTGTAAGGATGAGGTGGGAAATGTGTTTGCCAAATTTGTTGGTGCCCAACATGGTGTCAAGCAAAGAACCATTTAGGTGTCCAAGCCTATTTTGACTAACTTATTAGGACCCAACTTGGTTGGGGTCCAACAAGCTAAAACTTGACCAATAGGTGTTCTTGGAGGGAATTGGAGGCTTGGTTACATTATGAAGAATTGAGGGATCTTCATCATTTTTTTCTAGTTAAGCCATTTGGATTATCATGCTTCTATCATATATGCAATGTTACTCCTTGCGGTAACATGTGCTCAACTCATTTTCATTGAAAGTTACTTGCTCCCTTGTGCATGTGTTGGTTTTGTATCTTTGTATGTGTTTGTACATGTTGTGCCTCCCTCGTACTTATGTTGAGTTATCAAGTATATTTTTGTATGTTGGTTGGCACAACATGTATTTGTGTTTCTTGGTTTGGAGCCTTTGTTGAATATTTTTGGTATCTCATTTGGCTCTTAGGAGAGATTAATGGACTATCCCATTTTGGGGGAGTGTTATGCTTGGGCTTTCCACAATCCTAAAATGTATGTACATGAGGAATACCACTTAGTATTTATATTGCAAGTTTATCTAGTCTCTATGTGGTATGTCTTTCTCATGACAAATTCAAGTTCCATAATGTCCATTAATCATCTCTATTTGGATGTTTTACCTCTTGTTGGGAATTCTTGGTTTATCACACTATGGGGGAGTCATATGCTTTGTACATATTACAAACCATGAAAATCTTGATATTTGAGGTAGTGCCACATAGAATTGATATTAAATATTATCTAGCTCCTATGTGGCACATTTAGCTCAAACAAGTTACAATTACCTTGGATTGATTTTATTGCTCATGTTTTGGATCTTGTTTGTGAGAGTTTTCTTGTATGTGTTTCCCCATATTTGGACCTCCATATCCTCCATGGAAACCATTTGCTTCAAGTTACTTTAATCTTTAATGATTGTGTGACTATTTGGAGCTATCAAGAATCTCTATCTAAGCATCAAGCTTAATTCTTATATTGTGACATATGCTTCTTGTTGTGAATATGATCATAATATCCTTGCAAACTACCTCGGGAAATTTTTCCCATAATTCTTGTCATTGGACAAGTGGTACTCTATATATGGTAGAACCTATTGATCATGTTAATTTTGTCCTTTGCTTATCTTTGTCCTATCTTTGGCCAAGAAAATGTTTTCTTTTTCTCCCATTTCTTCCTTGCGTCTTGTGGATATTTTTTAGTTCATTGGTATCCCCTTGTGTTTTATGTAATATGGGTAGTAGTGATGATCTCATTTGTGTGCATTTTGCATTCAAAAGAAAAATTCTATATAATGCACCCTTCATGGGGGGGGAGCTCTCATATATTATTTAGAACATTCCCTTTTGTGCTAGGTAGTTTGATCTTTTCTTTTTGTACTTTGTGCCATCATGAAAAGTGTAGAGAGTTTGGTTTCTGTGTTTAAACCTTGCTCTTTTTGGGAGTTGGTTTTGTCTCATTCTTTCTTACATGTTTGATCTTCTAGGATGAGATAAATCCTTAAGCATATGTGTTTTTGTCTATCTTTTGATCTTTGGCTCTTGCCTAGTTCATTTGTTGAACTTGTGTCCTTTCATGTGTTTATTTGGCTCTGAGATATAATTTGGACACCTTTTGTCGAGTCACACTTTTGTGTGTGCCTTATTGGTTTACTTGGTGTTTTTTTTCAAAATGTATCTCCCTTTGGTTCTTGAAAGTCTTATGCATTCATATTTACTACATGTTTATACTATTGCATGCTTGCTTTCTTGATACATTATATAGGGGATTCTCCACCAAATCCTATCAGCTAAGATGTGCATTAAATTCAATTTCATACCAATATGCACATATTTATGTGGAGGGTCTCCTATGTATTGTAGTTGCACTAACTACTTTGGACCCAATTTGTTTGGGGACCATACTGTACTTAATTTTGGTTTTAGGTACATTGGAGATATATTGGGTGCTTGTATCTTGAACAAGGAAGAAATGGTGACATGTCAATTGGATGCAAGTTGGGATGATCAACGAATTCATATCCACTACATCCTACCAATTATATCTCGGTAACAAGTATATCTCTCATGCATACATATCTTATTTCTAACCTTTTGTAGGTTGCTTGTTGGCATGAATTTGTGTATTTGAAAATGTTGTGGTTCTTGCTTTGGTTTTAGGAGTTCTCTCTATTGCAAATTTGAGTATGTTGAGATGAGTGCATATAATAGGGACTATATAAAATCATGCTCATGATTCATCAATCTCAAATATGTCAATCTAGCAATTTTATTGCCTATCGTTTCCCTTTTACTCTAATGTGCAATAGTGAGTATTTTGCAAAGTTGATGTCTATTTGTGATACTTGTTTCCTTTCTCCATATATTCCAACTATTCCCTTTTTCCCTTGGTAATATTTGTAATGTATGTAGTGTGTTGGTTTTTTAAGCTCATTGATGTACAATAAGATATATTTGAGCCTTTGGCCATGCTTTCAAGTAAACATCTTATTGGTATATTCTACGACTTCCCTTTGTTCTTCTTGTGCTTTATTGTGTATCTATTTTGTGTGTGCATTTCTATTTGTGGGCATATATCTTTGTGATATTCTCCACCTAGAAACATATACACACAAGAGAAGATAAATCTTTGGTTGTTTTTGCATTCCTTAGAGACCACATTTTTATTTCTTTTTTACTCTTTGGTGGCTTCCAATTTTATTGATCAATGAGTGCTTATTTTGTCCTCTCATGCCTTGTTTTGATCTCTCATGCCTAGTATTGTTAAATGAACTTGTAGGAGTGAGGATTTCATGATTGTGCACTTGGTTTTCAAATACAATTATTATAATTGGTGCATAATCCTTGGGGAGCTTCTTTAATTCATTTAAGAATGCTCATTTGCCGTCTTTCTCATCTTCCGTGGTTTAAATGTTTATGGGGGGAGGGTGAGTGATACATTGCAAACGTATCTATAATTTTTGATGTTCCATGCTTGTTTTATATCTACTTTCTTATGTTTTGTCCACACTTTGGAGTATTTTTACACATTTTCTGGAACTAATCTGTTAAAACCATGCCAAAGTGCCAGTTGCATGTTTTCTGCTGTTTTTGGTTCCAGACAAGCTAGAAAATGAATATGCTCGGAATTGGATGGCACAAAAGCCAAAGTCAATATTTCACCGAAGGTAACATGGAGCCAGAAGACGAGACAGAGAAGGGCCTCGAGGGGGCCACACCCCCTGGCCGCGCGACCAGGCTTGGCCCGCGCCTGGGGGGGTACAGCCGCCTCGGTCACCCCCTCGGCCTCCCTCTTCACCTATAAGAAGCCTCCAACATAGAAACCCTAAGTACCCGATCAAAATTCCACGAAAGAGTCTGTAGCCGCCGTCATCTCCATCCCTAGATCAGGAGGGATATGAAGCTCTCCCCGGCACCTTGCCGGAGGGAAGAGCTCACCCTGGAGGACTTCTTCATCACCATGCCTGCCTCTGGTGTGATGCGTGAATAGTTCATCCTTGGACTACGGGTCCATGTAGTAGCTAGATGGCTGGTTCTTCTCCTTTATGCTACCATGTTTAGATCTTGTGAGCTCCGTTCATGATCAAGATCATCTAATTGTAATCCTACATGTTGTGTTTGCAGGGATCCGATGGATATTGAGATGCTATTTCAGATTGATTATTGATTCTGTCATGTCTTTGTTATTTGTGATCTTGCATGCTTTCCGTTGTTAGTAGCTATCTTGGACGAGTAGATGCTAGCAACTCCAAGAGGGAGTATTTATGCTCGATAGTGGGTTCATGCCTCTAGGAATCTAGGAAAGTGACAGAAATCTCTAAGGTACTGGATGTGCTGTTGCTACTAGGGAGAAAACATCAATCCTTTGTTCATAGAACACTCATATTGTTTACTTTACACACTTTTCTTAATGCAATTATCTGTTGCTTGCAACTTAATACTGGAGGGGGTTCGGATGATAACCTGAAGGTGGATTATTAGTCATAGATGCAGTTGGATTACGGTTTATGTATAATGTTGTAATGCCCAATCAAATCTCATAGGAGTCAAGATGATTAGTATATGCATGTATGCTTTCTCGATGTTTGTCAATCGCCCCGCTGTAATTTGTTCACCCAACATGTCATCTATCTTAAGGAGATCACCACTAGTGAACTATGGACCCCGGTCCATTCTTTTACCATGAATCTACAATCTACTATTTACTATTTTTTTTACTTTCTACAAGCTATTACTATCTTCCACACAATACATTTAATCCTTTGTTTTCAACAAAACCGGTGAGATCAACAACCTCACTGTAAGTTGGGGGCGAAGTTCTGTTGTTGTGTGTGTGCAGGATTCTAGGTTGGAAGCAACACCTTGGAGGTGTTTCCTTGCTCCTACTGGTTCGATAACCTTGGTTTCATAACTGAGGGAAAACTTGTTGATGTGCTCATCATACCTTCCTCTTAGGGTTCCCCAACAAGCTCGAATAAATTTTGGGCCATCAAGCTCTTTTTCTGGTGCCGTTGCCGGGGAGTCAAGGACATCTTCACAAGGGGAGTCCCTCATAAGCAATCTCTTTACTTTGTTTTATTTGTTTTGCTTAGTTTATTTCTGCTTTGTTTGCTTGTTTCTTTATCAAAAACAAAAAAAATTAGTTGTACTAGTTTGCTTTCTTTATTAAAAACACAAAAAATGACTACTCTTGAAAACACTAAGTTGTGTGACTTCACTAGCACCAACAATAATGATTTCATGTGCACACCTATTACTCCACATGTTCCTGAAGCTACTTTCTTTGAAATTAAACCTGCTTTGCTCAATCTTGTTATGAGAGAACAATTTTCTGGTATTGGTACTGAAGATGATGCCGCTCATCTTAATAACTTTGTTGAACTTTGTGAGATGCAAAAACATAGGGATATAGATGGGGATATTATTAAGCTTAAATTGTTTCCTTTCTCTTTGAGAGGAAAATCTAAAGAATGGTTACAATCCCTAACTAGAAATAGTATTTATTCTTGGACTAAATGCAAAGATGCTTTGATTGGAAAATATTATCCTCCTACTAAGATTATATCTATGAGAAGTGAAATAATGAAATTTAAACAATCTGATAATGATTGCTCAAGCTTGGGAAAGAATGAAATCTTTGGTAAAGAATTGTCCCACTAATGGACTGATTGCTTGGATGATTATCCAAACCTTTTATGCTGGATGGAATTATTCTTCAAGAAATCTACTGGATTCTGCTGCTGGAGGTACCTTTATGATCATTACTTTGGGTGCTGCAACAAAGCTTCTGGATAATATGATGGTTAACTATTCTGAATGGCACACTGAGAGAGGTCCACAAGGTAAGAAGGTAAATTCTGTTGAGGAAAACTCTTCCTTGAGTGATAAAATTGATGTTATTATGTCTATGCTTGTTAATGGGAAAGCTCATATTGATCCAAATCATGTTCCCCTAGCCTCTTTGGTTGCTCAAGAAGAGCAAGTTGATGTGAACTTTATAAGAAATAATAATTTTAGCAACAATGCCTAGAGAAATAATTTTGGTAATAATAATTATAGGCCATATCCTCCTAATAATACTTATGGTTATCATGGTAAACCTAGAATACCTAGTGAAGAAAGAATTTTAGAAGTTGAAAGAGCCACTAAAAACTTCATGCAAGTGCAATATGAGCAGAATAAATTATTTACTAAAACCATGGAGGAACAATCTATTATTTTGAAAAATATTAGCCATCAACTTGAGAGTTTAAATAGGGAAATTCCTAGTTTGCAACTAAAACTTTCTAATGCTGAAATAAATATATCATCTTTGTCTGAAGCACAATCCTATTTGATTAATAAAATGGCTGCTAAACCTGAAACTATTGAAAATCCCTCTGCTGCTACTAATGCCATACAAGTTAGAAATTGATGAAAATGTTAGACTATTAGCTGAATTGCATGCTAAGTGGGAAGGAGAAGATGAAATTGCAAGAAATATTAGTATTTCTACTATCACTACCACTAATGTTGAAGCTAGTAAACCCAATGGAACCTTTTCTAATAAAAATGCTGAAATTCTTCGAAACATGGGAAACAATTGCTCTACTACTTTAGATGATAATTATGATTTTGATCTTGATGGTTGCAATATCTCTGAAGTAATTATGTTCCTACAAAATCTTGCTAAAAGTCCTAATGCTAGTGCTATGAATATGGCCTTTATGAAACACATTACTGATGCTCTCATAAAAATTAAAGAAGAAACGATGAAACATAAAGCTTCTATTCCTATGAAACTAGAAGATGGTTGGGAACCCATCATTAATATGAAAGTAAATGATTTTGATTTCAAAGCTTTATGTGATCTTAATAGTAGTGTTTCTATTATGCCTAGAAGGATTTATGAAATGCTTAATTTGCCACCATTGGAAGATTGTTATTTAAATGTCCCATTTGACGACAATGCTAAAAAGAAACTCATGGGGAGTGTTCATGATGTTCTTATTATGGTTAACAATGCCTATGTCCCCGTTTATTTCTATGTTTTGGATGTTGAATGCAATGCTTCTTGTCCTATTACTTTGGGAAGACCTTTTCTTAGAACTGTTGGTGCCATTATTGATATGAAAGAAGGCGCCATTAAATATCAACCCCCACTCAAGAAATGTATAGAACACTTACCTAAGAAGAGAGAGAAGATTCCTTTTGCCTCTCCTATTAAAACAAACTTTTCTCTTAATGCTTCTTCATTTGAGAATGCTTTTCTTGCTTCTTATGCCTAACTTAAAGGCGTTAGAGAAAAGTACTTATTGGGAGATAACCCAAAAGTTTTAGTTGAGTCATGGAAGTTATTGCCTTTGTAATAACCCCTCCTTATCCTTTTTGTGTGGTTTTTGTGCCAAGAGTAACCTCTAATGATAGAGAAGTGATGCTTGAGAAAGTTGTTGTTCTGATACAGATTTTTGTGCTTCGCTGTAAAAATTCGTGAAAAATCGGTTTGAGCTGTGATTTTTTGTGCTTCTGCCCTAGGATGTTATCCAACTTTCATTAGTTCAACACTTTTCGATTTGAGCAACAGAAGATCTTCGAAAAAATTGGTTTTTACCTACTGGTATGTTTTGACAGATTTCTGCCATTATTTGCATTTGCCTCTTAATCTCTTTCTCTTTGAGTTCTCTTTGATCATTTTAACTTTTTAAAGGAAATGCTACAGTATCTTGTGTTTTAATGGAAGTTTTACTTGTGTTGAAACTGAAACCAAAAGACTTATTATCTTGAGTGCACTAATGTTGCTAATGAAGATTGTGTGAAGTTTTGTATGAAGGAAATTTTAAAGTGTAGGGAAGAGTAATGGAATAAGATGAAGAATGGACAAAAGCTCAAGGTTTGGGATGCCACCCGTGTCACCCCAAGAAATATCCAAGAAGTACAAGCGTCAAAGCTTGGGGATGCCCAAGGCATCCCCTTCTTCATCAATAAAAATCTCTGGTTTCTTCCAAACACTTCATTTTTATTGTTTCATGCACAGTTGTGTTGTTCTTGGAGCTTCTTCGTTTTTGTTTTTGGTTTTCGTTTTATTAGTTTGCTTGAATAAATTGGTTGGACCCCCTCATTCATACATTGGCTTTCAAAAAAAGTTGGTTTGGATTGGAAAAGAGTAGGAAAAGTTAATGCTTAAGTGGTAAAAAGGAGCTTGTTTTTGACTGTGGCCTATGCTTTGCCATGTCATGCTTTATATTGTTTTGGCTTTATGCTTAGTGATTTTTTCTGTAGCATGACATGTTATAAACAATTGAGATTGCTTAATGTGCCTTGAAAG
Source organism: Avena sativa (assembly GCA_916181665.1). Classification (NCBI taxonomy): domain Eukaryota; kingdom Viridiplantae; phylum Streptophyta; class Magnoliopsida; order Poales; family Poaceae; genus Avena; species Avena sativa. Next base: position 31,892,119 of record OV702291.1, read on the forward strand.
AATCATGAGTTGTTTTAGCATATTAAAGCATAATATTGTGGTATTCTCCTTTAAATGCTTTATTTGGGTTGACTTGGCGCATGCTCACACCATGTTAAGACTATCCCAAGTCACCATAGCCTCTATGATCATTTAGTTTTCGACTTGTAATATCACTTTATGCTTTAATTAATGATGTATTGTCGCTTTGCATGATTATGGCCATTATTGCTCTCTTAGTTGGTCGCTCCTAGTCTTTTGCTAGTCTCCATACCAAGTATGATTTCCACTCATGCATCCAACTCCAAATAAAACCAAGTTATTCCAAAGAGTCCACCATACCTACCTATTAGCATTTGCTATCTCAAGTATATTCATGTTTTTATCTACCTTCCGAATTAAACTTGTTATGTGAAAATTAGTGATTAAAGCTCTCACTAACTTGATGGCACACTTTACTTTTCTTGCACTTAATAAACTTGAACCATTGTGTCATCTATGTTGTATATGCTTGCACTTATACGTTGGGAATTAGCAGAACCATGCTGTCATGGGGAACGCTTTTTAACACTGCACTTGTACATTGTACCCAGTTGATATCATGCTCTTTTGTTTATGGATGTCGTCGGTGTGAAATGAAAGGGGAGCTTGTAAGTACATGGAGTTATGTATGCGTGTTAGAGAAACGCCTGGGCGGCTGGTCTAATCCAGGCCTAATCAAGGTGGAAACCTGCAGCGTAACCATAATGAGCAATCTATGAAGCATTCTTCTTATAAAAAAAGAGATAGAGAAAAAAAAAGAAAAAAAAGAGATGAGAAAAGAGGAAAGAGAGAAAAAAAGCACCATTTTCCCATGGTAAATAAGAAGATGTTGAGATGCTTATTGTCTGCTTGCCTTGTCATTTTGATATGGGGATTCTTTTGTATCATCGGGCAAGGGGTACCCCATTGGCGGTTCTCTATGATACACATGTACTTACTATGATAAGAACTTACCGGTAACTAAACTTGAGTAGCATGAGGACAAGCCCTCATATTCAAGGGCATGAGATTGCCAACTTATACTTTGTCAAGCATATAATCCATAGTTTGTTCACTTTAACCTTAATCACCTAAAAGATTCTTATGATAGGGGCAATGAGAGCTGAAAGCTAATAAGTACCATAATTTTTGGAAGCACTTTATGAGACTTGAATCCATGCTTCCTTCTATGAAGGCCTTTCTTTTACTTTTATGTTGAGTCTCCATCTTCTATCTTTATGCACCTATTGAGAGAGCATAGTGGCCATTCTTAGTTTAATGTGCATTGTCCCAAGACTTGTTGATTGATTCATAACTTTGATATTGCTTGTTCTTGAACTATTTGTATCTAGTCACCCTTATGGACTTTTAAGGTGTCCTATGCATTTTTGTTTTTCTACACTATGAGGGACAAGCTGAATACCATTCTCATTATGTTTTCTTTATGTGAAACAAACAAACATCTTTGAAAGCATTATTATTCATGAATCTTTTGTTTGTATCTTTTCATGCTACAACATAGTTGCTATGTCTTATTGTTAGAACTATATCTTTCATGCTATGTTAAAGTACTATGATCCCAGCTATCAATGTTTTATAAATGCCTTGGTCAAAGATTGTGATGGTGCATGTCACCTCAAAAATTATTGTCACTTACCTCCTCGAGGACGAGCATGAGTTAAGCTTGGGGATGTTGATATGTTGCAAACATATCTATAATTTTTGATGTTCCATGCTTGTTTTATATCTACTTTCTTATGTTTTGTCCACACTTTGGAGTATTTTTACACATTTTCTGGAACTAAGCTATTAACAAGATGCCACAGTGCCAGTTGCCTGTTTTCTGCTATTTTTGGTTCTAGAAAAGCCATAAAATGAATATGCTCGGAATCGGACGGGACAAAAGCTAAAGCCAATATTTCATCGAAGGGAACACAGAGATAGAAGACGACACGGAGAAGGGCCTCGAGGGGGCCACACCCCCTAGCCGCGCGGCGAGGCCTGGTCCGCGCCTGGGGGGTGCAGCCGCCTCGGGCACCCCTCGACCTCCCTCTTTGCCTATAAGAATCCTCTGATATAGAAACCCTAAGTACCCGATCAAAATTCCACAAAAGAGTCTCTAGCTGTCGTCATCTCCATCCCTAGATCGGGAGGGATCCGAAGCTCTTCCCGACACCCTGCCGGAGGGGAGGGATCACCCTGGAGGCCTTCTTCATCACCATGCCTGCCTCCGGTGTGATGCGTGAGTAGTTCATCCTTGGACAACGGGTCCATGTAGTAACTAGATGGTTGGTTCTTCTCCTTTGTTCTACCATGTTTAGATCTTGTGAGCTCCGTTCATGATCAAGATCATCTATTTGTAATCCTACATGTTGTGTTTGTGGGGATCCGATGGATATTGAGATGCTATTTCCGATTGATTATTAATTCTATTATGTATTTTTTATTTGTGATCTTGCATGCTTTCCGTTGTTAGTAGCTATCTTGGCCGAGTAGATGCTAGCAACTCCAAGAGGGAGTATTTATGCTCGATAGTGGGTTCATGCCTCTAGGAATCTGGGGAAGTGACAGAAATCTCTAAGGTACTAGATGTGTTGTTGCTACTAGGGAGAAAATAGCAATCCTTTATTCATAGAACAATCGTATTGGTTACTTTACACACTTTTCTTCATGCAATTATCTATTGCTTGCAACTTAATACTGGAGGGGGTTCGGATGATAACCTGAAGGTGGATTATTTGTCATAGATGCAGTTGGATTATGGTCTATGAATAATGTTGTAATGCCCAAATCAAATCTCATAGGAGTCATATGATTAGTATATGCATGTATGCTTTCTCGATGTTTATCAATTGCCCCACTGTAATTTTTTCACGCAACATGTCATCTATCTTCAGGAGAATCACCACTAGTGAACTATGGACCCCGGTCCATTATTTTACTATCAATCTACAATCGACTATTTACTATTTTCTGTTTACTTTCTGTAAGCTATTACTATCTTCCACACAATACGTTTAATCCTTTGTTTTCAGCAAAACTGGTGAGATTGACAACCTGACTGTAAGTTGGGGGCGAAGTTCTGTGGTTGTGTTGTGCAAGATTCCAAGTTGGAAACAACACCTTGGAGGTGTTTCCTTGCTCCTACTGGTTCGATAACCTTGGTTTCATAACTAAGGGAAAACTTGCTGCTGTGCTCATCATACCTTCCTCTTGGGGTTCCCCAACAAGCTCGAATATATTTTGGGCCATCAGTGAGGATTCCATATTTGTGCATGATGTATTAAAATTCAATAATTCTAATTTGTTCATAAAGATTGGGGAGCTTCCCTATTTCATTTAAACACTCGTTTTCTCATATCATAATATCGTGTTGTTTCCATTTGGTATCATTTGTTGTATTCAGTTGGTTCTCTTGGATCTTTTGTTTACTCGCTTCATTTGTTGAAGTTTATTTTTTCTTTCTTCTTGCAATCTTTGGGTCCTCAATATAGTGTTACTTCCTCCCAAGTATTCATCATTGGATATGTGCATATGCACACCTTTGGAGAAATTCTCACTATATTGGTCGTCTAGAACTTCTCACCCATTTTAGCTATCGATGGTAATGGGGGAGAAGTTTTGGAGGGTTTAAGTAAAATTGACGTTTTATTTGAGTATGGTCTTCAGCATTAGCCTCTCATGTTTTTGCATCTTTGTTGTTGCTTTGAATGTTGAGTATATAGAGGAAACTCAACCACCGATAATGGTTGGCACTCTATACAATGAAATTCAAGTTCATCACATATGCATATATTGTGTGTGTGTGTGGGGGGGGGAGTTTGCTCTATATATCGTGATTGTACCAACATCACATACCTGTGTAGTATTTGATGTTGGAGCAACCATTTTGTTCATTAAATTCCATATTTAAACCCTCTCAAAGGGATTGTCATCAATTACCAAAATGGGGGAGAATGAAAGGGCATGTATGCCCCCAAGTGTGGTTTTGGTAATTAATGACAATTTTATGGACTAACATGTAAATCGAGTTTCACTTGTGATAGTTGTGAGATTTGACACATTTTTATGGCTTTTATTGATGGTTTTCTCCTAGATTTGATCGTTTTCTGGCTTTACCTAATGCTAATACTTCAGTAGCAAAGAAAACTTGGATTTTAATGTGTGTTTCAGGTTCTGAACGTCAACAGAAGGATTTAACTAGAGAAATACAATATTATGGAGAAAACAAGCAAGTCCCACTTTGGAAGCACGCGAGGGGAGCTCACAGACAGCGTAACGACCAACTATACGGCGGGAATGGCCGTATAGTTGCCACTGTATAGTTGCCGCCGCCTCTGTCTTGTCAAAAGGGACAACTTCCGTGAAGGTAGGGGGACGAAAACAGAACACAGCAGCCACCACACCATCTAGAAGGGAGAAAGAAGAGATCCGGACAAGAAGGAGGAGACGTTCTTCATCTCGCTCCACGATCTTCGACCTCCTAGCCAATACACCCCCATAGCGACTACTTGTACTTGAGAGAGGGAGGGATCTCCACCTTGCAAGACTAGGGTTTGAGATTGTTTCTTCCCATCTTGAATTGTGTTGGATATTTTTCTATTCTTATTGTGGATCTCCACGGTAATACCAAGATGAATTCCCTTTATTCAATTATATTGATGATCTGTTCTTCTCTCATGTGTGAGTAATTCCCTTGGGCGTGGGAGATGTAGGGGATTGGTGAGATGTGATGTGCCTTCGTATATTTTCCGCTAATTTGTGATTGATTCTAAATACTATAATATGTGTGCTTGACTATCCGTGGGATGCTTAATGCTTGTTGTCCAATTAAGGGCCCAGACAACATGATACCTTGTTCTACATAGATAAGATCTTATACGCTAGTGGACCGGCAACCCCTGGGTGACACAGGGATATCAATGGAAAGCTAGTTGACTCGAGGATAACGAGTAACCACTATGCTTATTGCATTAGTTCGATCCAAGGAGCTTAATCGCTAAGCAACATGAAGGGTCTTAATCGTCTAGTGTCTGACCATGGTTTTGGTAGGAGGCTAGTAGGATTATTGAAGTTGGGATAAAATCTACCAAGAGGAGTTCTGGCTAATTATGGGTTACTCGCCTACACATATATCTATAAGATTTTAATTGTTACATTCACCATTCATCCACCTGGCACAGTCACTATCACCATGAACTGAATCTCCTCATGCCTTCTTTCATCATTTGCAGGAAACAACAAACAAGCAAAGCCGCTCTTTACTTTTATGCTTTTTATTTCTGAAGTTTACATTCAAGTTTTATTTAAATTTATCGCATTTAATCAACACCCTATTCTTATTTCAACACTTGCAGTCAATTCACTCGAAGACCTGTGACAACTTCGGGTGTGACAAAGACTTCATCAATAAACACTTACCTTTGGGCTCCATGTGGGATCGATATCTGAACTTCAAAACTAGCTACAAACGATATGTGCACTTGCAGTCATCAAGCTATTTTCTGGTGCCATTGTCGGGGAGCTAAGCGCTAAGTGTTTGTCTTTTGACATTTCAGGTGTTGCTACTACAAAATTTTCTCCTTGGGAGACAAAGGATCTACATGCTCTGGTAGGACTTATCTGCCAGATTATATTGAGCGAAATAAAGTTGAAGTTGAAATCCTGAGTGATATTATGGAAATTATGTCTATTTACAGGACAACTCCTATGAAACCTGAGAAAACTCTCAGGGAATCCAGTGCTCCAAGTTCTAAATTTCTTAAACAACCAATAGAGTTCCCTAATCCTGGAGTTAGAGAATATCGATTTGATGGTGGAATTATTAAAATTTTGCAGGAGAAAGCTTTTAGTGGAAGGGAAGATGAAGACCCAGGGAGACATATTAGAGAGTTTGATGATGTGATAACATCGATTGGACCAAAATGTTTGCCAAGAGACTTCTCTCGTCTTAAATTATTTTGATGGTATCTTAAAGGTAAAGCTCTAGACTGCTTATATTCTCTCCCTCGCCATTACATTAAATGTTGGGGAAAATGCATTACTAAATTCATAGACAGGTTTCTTCCTTTTTAAAAGGTAGCTGATCTAAGAAAGACATAGGCAACTTTATTCAGAATGTGGGAGAAAACTACCCACAAGCCTGGGAAAGATTCTTTGGAATGATCAACAGTATTCCTAATCATGGCTATTCTGAACTAACAATTTGCCATTTATTTTACCATGGTATCAATACTCAATGTAGAGAGTTGCTTGACTTCTCAGCAGGAGGATCAATAAATACTTTAACTATTAAAGAATGTTTGGAATTAATGTCTACTAGGGCTAAGAATGATTCTCTATATAATCCTGATTTTGGTACTAAGCCGGAAAAAGGGATACTTTGGATAACTCCTACTCTTATGCCTGAGGTACGCAAAACTATGAAAGAAAAAGGTACACCTTCTGAACTTGCTAAGGAAAACAAAGAAGATTTGTTCCAAGTTTTTACTGAAGAAGATGAAACTAGAATTTTTTTTCAAGAACTAAAACATCGACAAGTAAAATCTCAATGCAATTTGCATAAGCATTTCCAAAAACACAAAAATATTTTGGCAGAACTCACTGAAAATTATGATGAGATTGGCCAAGAAATAAAAATGTTTCACAAGTACCTTAGTATGATTGAAACCTAGTGTGAACAAATATCATCTGGTTATCAAATGTTTCTTCGTGAAGACGAAAATATTTCTATTTCTACTAATGTTGTCACCAGAAGGCGTGAGTTGTTATAGCTCCTTTAGGACCACCGAAATACGAAGCCGAAAAAGAGCGAACGGAAAAAGCCTTGCTAGAAGCAAGCCAATAAGATGATACACTGGTGGATCCTCAAGATGAAGTTGAAACCCAAGAACAAAACAAGGAAGAACAGAATGATGCATAGGATGATCATTATGACTCTGATGTAGAAATGGTTGATCCAAGAGAAGATAAAGAAACAAGTAAGGAAGATGAAGTTGTTGTAGTAGAAAAGAAGAAAATCAATAAGCAACAACAAAAGAAAGCAATGAAAGAGCCTGAACCCCTCCCAAAAGGTAAAAGAAAAGAGTAAGTCAGGTGAGAAAAAGCTTCCTTATCCTGATCGAAAAAAGAAATCACCGGATGAGGTCATCAATAATTCTTTTACAAAGGCACTTAGTGACCTTCGTCTGGAAATCCCATTTGCGGATGTGATCAAAGTCTCTAATTATGGTTAATTCCTTCGTGATATTCTAAGTAGAAAGAAAGAAATAACCGAAACTATTTCCATGGTAACTAGCTATCCTGCTAACGGAAAGCTGGTGTCTAAGTCTAGAGATCCTGGAATACCAACTATTTCATGCTCAATAGGTAAAACTGATATTCACAATGCCTTGTGTGATCTAGAAGCAGGAGTTAGTGTAATGCCATACTCCCTCTATAAAAGGTTAGGATTAGGGGAGTATTCTCCTGCAACTATCACTTTATAGATGGCCGACAAGTCCACTAAACAACATGTTGGTATGATTGAGGATGTCTTATTTAGGATAGATGAACATGTTATTCCCACTGATTTTATTATTCTTGAAATGCCGGAAGATGAAAGATTATATATAATACTTGGAAGACCTTTCCTTAGTACTGTAGGTGCATCCGTAGATTGTGTAGAAGGGAAGATAATCTTTAATGTTTATGATGCTGAAATAATCTGGTATTTTCCAAAGAAGCTAGAAGTAGGAGAAATATATGTCCCACCAGCAAAACGAGTTCACGTGGTAAGTGCCATTGATAAGGAACAACCAAAGGTAAGAATTCGAGAAGAGAGAAGAGGTTGAGTTATTCATCCATTCTTAATAAATGCTTGATGGGAGTCAACCCATTTTCATCAACTAGATGGTACCCCGCGCGTTGCTGCGAAACATGAGAATGACAAAAATTATGATATATGAAAATAAATATAAGGTGTACATTGCTCATATTATTTGTATAATACTTAACCACATTTTTGAGGAATTTGTTTATAACTATATATGGAAATTTCACACTTAGATCAACATTTACATATAGTGACAACATATTTTTGTTGCCACTTGTCTGCAACACGTTCCATATTTAGCACTTAAAAATTCCACAGGGAGAAAATTAGCATCCTTTAAATACAAAATTTTGTATGATGTCAGATGCCGGGCTTCATGTTAAAACCATTTGCTTGCAGATTTTGCAATCAATAAAACGATGTAGTTTGCATGCTTCTAGAATAAAAATATAGAAGTAGTGCAGAAAAAGAAGAGAATCAAGGAGAAGAGCCACCTTGTTGAAAGTGTAAAAGTTTTGCACTTCACGAAAAACAATGGAATTACATCAGAAATTTGAATATTACTTATGTGAAATGATTCACACTTGTAGCTATGAAATGCCAATGGATATGTGTTATTTTATATCAGAATTGGTAATACATATGCACCCGTGACACCCATGTTGCACTCCCATCTTTTTTTTGAGAGACAAATGATAGGTTATGCCCATCAGAATTCAGGGATAAAAGAAATGATTAGACAAATTAATAATGGAGGACTGAAATTAATAAGAAGCTTCATTGCTGGAGGCCACGGCAATACACATTTCATGATGCATCGAAAAAGACGAAGCAAAATGGTTTATTTGACAAAATCATAAAGGGAGCTTACTAAAAGGACTAAAGAGATCAGCAGTAAGACCGAAAACCATAACAGAAGGATGTGTTACGGAAATCTCTAAGCCACAAAAGAATATGGATTTTTTATGGATAGAACGTAAGAATTTTCATCGCTGCGCACAAAACAACATGGGACATCTGATTTCGGAAAGAGCCGGTGGGATGACAACTTTCAGTTTAATTTTAATGCCACATGTCAAGTTACCGCTGGGTTGCGCAAGGAACCGCCGCGAGCGATTGGAATCCCAAGTCACTTATTTGTTGATGGAGGGAGTACATACAATTGCAAAGAATAATTATTAATTAGGCTGGAGTAAGGAAATGTATCAGCTCAGATGGAGTGAGGAGAAAGCAAGATGGATCCTGCAGCCGGGCAAGAATTTCTTTACCTGTTTTTTCATTCTACTTTATTTTGACAGGATATACAAATTGAAGTTACAAAGATTCCATGACAACGATATAGGTATCCTTCAAACTTCACTACACAAAATAATAGTGGCCAGAAACAATTGAGAACCTTCTCGATAAAGTGAGTAATACGTAGAAATGGTAGGACCTTAGTAATTGTGCTGGCACTGTTCGTAGTGGAAACTGAGATCGCCATTGGCCTCGCGGTCCATCCTCTGTTAGCTTCCATGCATCTTTAAACTGGTGGCCCTCGCTGCCTACTAAAACATGAAATTAATTAGAGGTAGCATATCATCCAAAAACTAAGATAAGGCCAGCCAATACCCTGCCGCTACTTGGGAAAGCTTGGACATGAGAGCAACAACGAAGGATCAAAACGATGAGATAAGCTGATGGGATCACCTTGAGGATTCGAAATCAATAACGAAAAATAGACATCTATAATCGGGTATCCGAGCAACAATACAACAGCGGAACATGACCATCGCCACCAGCGATGGCCCTCAGATCCGTACCTTGCTCGCGTTGGTGGTATTGGGAATAGAATTGCTAGAGGTTTGGGAGGACTATTAAGAAAGGAAGTGCGGAAGGCAGGACTGCTATTTGTGGGAATTAGAGTGGGAAGGGGAAGTGGAATGGACAGGCATATGAAAGTCTGCAATTAAATCGTTTGAGAGATAATGAGCAGCGGAATGGATGATTTGTTCTATAAGTAAAATAAATTTTTAAATGATGAGGTGGCATTCTTGCATGTGTAGAGAAATAAAATAGTGGGCATTTTTTTTGAGGTGGCGGACTGCTGATGTGGACAACTTGCATGTTTAGAGAAATAGATTAGTGGGGATGAACTATTTAGTTATATAGGATTTAGTAGAATAAAGAATAAAAAGTGCATCACATTCCTACCACTTTTTCACAGACATTCTTGCGGAAGTGCGTCCGTGAAGATGCAGCTGTCAAAAAGTTGTAGAAACATCGATTGAATGAGTAGATAATAATAAGAATTAAAGTTTGAGTTTTCCACTTGTAGAAGCTAAAATTTTTCTTTTAATATGCTAATGTTGGTCGACAGTTTTCACTGCCATTTTTTGTTAGAAACTAGGTATTTCGCTAAGTTATGGAATAAGAAGGTATCCTGGAAGAAATAGAATTTTTTGATGATTACTAATGGTTTAACGACCAACTATACGGTAGGAATAAAAATTTCAGCCATATAGTTTTGGTCGTATAGTTGTCTTTGCCATCAACAGTTTTTCATCGAAGGCACAGAGAGTTTAACGACCAGCTATACGGCGGAAATAAAAATTCTGGCCGTATAGTTCCGGACATATAGATATCGATGCCTTCGTAGAATTCTATTCCAAAAGTACTAGGAGTTTAACGACCAACTATATAGCGGGAATAAAAATTCTGGCCGTATAGTTCCAGTCGTATAGATATCGAAGCTAGTTTTAGAAATTTATCTAGGGACACAGACGGTTTAACGACCAAATATACGGCGGGATCATTTTGATCCGGCCATATAGTTGCGCCCGTATAGCTGATTTCTGATTAAAGAAACCCTAGTTGTTGGCACCTCCACAACTATACTGGCGGATCAACATCATCCGCCCATATAGTTCCAGCCGTATAGGTCGGCACGACCACTTAATCACACCAGGGCGGTGGGTTCTTCCTCCTCTCATTATTTCTTTCATATTCTCTCTCCAAACCTCTGAAAATCCACCTAGAACTTTTGATTCTTCGTGGATTTCGTTCGTTTGATTGGTGGAATCAACAGATCGTGCATCACGATGAACAAGATCGGTAGCCTCTTTCGTTCGTGCAAGCGCCAACATGGAGAAGGTCAAGTTCAGGGGCTCGAGATCCACGCAACTCCAAGATGGACATTGTTTTATCGAGGAGGGTGCTGCCCATGCGTTGGGCCGACCACAACTTTCTCACCGCGGCGGGGTTGAAGACGGACTTTTAACACATGTGCAGCAGGTCGGGGTTGGCGGTGATCAGCTTCACAAGCCACGACACCTATGCTGAACTCACCCATGAGTTCCTGGCCTCCTTCTACGACGACCACAAGGAGAAAGGTTACATGTGCACTATCAGCTTCAACATGAACCGGAAGCACTATGATATAAGCTTCGAACAATTCTGCGATGCCTTTAGCGTCCCTCATACTGGGGAGCCCAATATTACTAACCTCTATAGCGCCAAAAGTGGAGAGACTTGGGAGGCTATTTCTGTCAATGGTGGCAGTCACTTCTATTAGAATATGATGTCCACCATTCAAAACCCAACCATTCGCTACTTTGCTTTGTTCCTCGCCAACACAATGTTGGGAAGGGGTGATACTGGTTCCATGGCCAATGCGGACATGGCGATGATTACCAAGGCTCTCTTCCCCACTGCCACACAAAGCCCCTGTCCTACGGCTCTACTCATCCAACACTTCCGCCACCAGAGCAACAAGACCAAAGGTGATATTCACATTGCTGGATTGGTAACCCACCTTGCCTATGCATTGAACGTTGTACTACATGTCATGGAACCTGTTGACGGCTCCAAACTTATGGACATCAAGTATTTGACTGCTTGTGGCTACCTTGGTGTTTACCATGCTAACCCGAGGATCTGAGCATATCAATTTGGTTATCTTAATGATGTACAGGGTGAGCAGGTTCAGCTGCCATGTCCCTAAGCCTTCTCGATTGTGGAGAAGGACACTTGGATCCTCACCAAGGACCAAGTGACGGAGATCTTGGATGAGCTCTAGCCCGAGGAAGAGGAAGATGAAGGGCAGCAGGATGAGAAGGAGAAGGAGCAGGAGTAGGAGGGAGAGCAGGGACACAACCCTTCTTGGGAAGGACAGCAATAGCAGTAGCCAGGAGGAGCCTGGGAACCATGGCCCAACCAGCCACAGCAGGGGTACAACTACGTCCCTTATCAGAAGTTCCAACAGCTCAACCAACGCGTTGGGGAGATCAACCATACTCTTCAAGATGTGAATGAAGATGTGAATGGTTTGACTCACAACTTCAATTATTTCATGACCCACTTCCCCGACTTTTATCAGCAGTATCCGCGCCAGCCGCCAAATGACGGCGACAACTGAGCCGGGCAACATCCCAAGCTCGGGGGAGGTTTGAAAACCTCCAAACTTTGCATTCATGTTTTTGTTTCTTCTTTTGATTTATTTCTTCAAAAATTGCATGTTTATTTTCAGTTTTGCATTCCTAAGCCAAAAATACAAAAAAATCAGTTGTAATTTTATTTGCAAGTTTGTTTCTTTGTTTCTCTCGGAGATTGCTTGATTTCAGGTGATTTGGCAATATGGAAATATAGGAGAGGTTCGACTCGAATACAAGAACAAAGAAAGCAAAGAGGAAGTATCACATTCCTGTCATCACACTCCTTACAACCTTAAATTGATCCTACAATTATTTACTTGCTTGCACTTGAGTCACTCCCCACTTAGCTTGTTATGCTACAAATTCTATTCCTTTGCTAGTCTCTCCCTTTTAGCTTTGAAACAATGAGCAATGAACTTGGCTAAAATACTTCCTACATTTTTACAACAAGAAAAAGCATCTGAAAGATGACTTGAGTCCATGCTTAGCTCAAAGAATTTGATTTTAGAACTACTCCATCCCAATTATGCTTAATATAAATAGACTCGATAGTACCCTTGATTAATTTTTTTTGATTAAATGGATGCTTCAAAGTAGTAGAAATTATTCCACTACTTTTTCTAATAATTTACGTAAGATATTGCTTTACGCGTGTCATTACAACTCTGTCGTTCTCCATGGGAAACTATTAACTCCGCTGGCCAACAAACGATCTAAATGTAGGAAACCACTTGATTTCGGCTATTGAGTTATGTAAACATCTGTAGCAGCAATGCTATGACGTGTACATTTTTTAGTCTCCTCATGGTTTGACGTTCCAAGTGAAGTTGTAGTACTCTTCTGGCCCATTATTGCTCAACATTATTTATTGGCATGGTCACGAGTGCACAAAATAGCCCCAATTAACATGTTAAAAATAGTGGCATGATTTCTCTATGAAAGAGCTAAAGTTTTTGAAAGACAAGAGAAAGAAAAAGGTGCTTTGAGAGTCTTGAAATTTTGACATGGGAGTAGATGAGTTGTTCTTAAATTAAATATTTTGATGCCAACTTGAGTACTCTTAATTGGTTAAATAAGCAAGAACAAAAAGTTTTCATCTCTCAACAAAGAGAGGCACCAAAAGAATTTGTCTCACCTTCCTAGCTAAAACTTCCGACACTTGCTTGGGCATATGATCTATTTGCTAGCAAGATATACGTGGTTAGGAAGTGGACTCAGTGCAATCTTGTGAATACTTGTATGATCATATTTAAGATTGCAGGGATTGAGAAAAAAAGAATTTGACACAACTTCCAACTTGTAAGTTCCTTTACTTTCAGTCTCGAATCTCCGCTATTCTTCCTTATTTCATTGTCACTCGAGGGCGAGCAACATCTAACCTTGGGAGAGTTGATAGTTGTGAGATTCGACACATTTTTTATGGCTTTTATTGATGGTTTTCTCCCAGATTTGATCGTTTTCTAGCTTTAGCTAACGCTAATACTTCGGTAGCAAAGAAAAATTGGATTTTACTGTGTGTTTCAGGTTGTAAACGTCAACAGAAGGATTTAACTAGAGAAATACAATATTGTGGAGAAAACAAGCAAGTCCCACTTTGGGAGCACGCGAGGGGAGCTCACAGACGGCGTAACGACCAACTATACGACGGGAATGGCCGTATAGTTGCCACCGTATAGTTGCCGCCACCTCTTTCTTGTCAAAAGGGACAACTTCCATGAAGGGACGGGGGACGAAAACATAACATAGCATCCGCCACACCATCCAGAAGGGAGAAAGAAGAGATCCGGAGAAGAAGGAGGAGATGTTCTTCATCTCGCTCCACGATCTTCGACCTCCTAGCCAATACACCCTCATAACCACTACTTGTACTTGAGAGAGAGAGAGAGGGATCTCCACCTTGTAAGACTAGGGTTTGAGATTGTTTCTTCCCATCTTGAATTGTGTTGGATATTTTTCTATTCTTATTGTGGATCTCCACGGTAATACCAAGACAAATTTCCTTTATTCAATTATATTGATGATCTATTCTTCTCTCATGTGTGAGTAATTCTCTTGGGCATGGGATATGTAGGGGATTGGTGAGATGTGATGTGCCTTCGTATATTTTCCGCTAATTTGTGATTGATTCTAAATACTATAATATATGTGCTTGACTATCCGTGGGATGCTTAATGCTTATTGTCCAATTAAGGGCCCAGACAACATGATACCTTGTTCTACATAGATAAGATCTTGTATGCTAGTGGACCAGCGACCCCTGGGTGACACAGGGATATCAATGGAAATCTAGTTCACTCGGGGATAACGAGTAACCACTGTGCTTATTGCATTAGACTTATCCAAGGAGCTTAATCGCTAAGCAACCTGAAGGGTCTTAATCGTCTAGTGTTTGACCATGGTTTTGGTAGCAGGCTAGTAGGATTATTGAAGTTGGGATGAAATCTACCAAGAGGAGTTTCGGCTAATTATGGGTTACTCGCCTACACATATATCTATAAGATTATAATTGTTACATTCACCATTCATCCACCTCGCACAGTCACTATCACCATGAACAGAATCTCCCCGCGCCTTCTTTCGTCATCTGCAGGAAACAACAAACAGGAAAAGCCGTTCTTTACTTTTATGCTTTTTATTTCTGAAGTTTACATTCCAGTTTTATTTAATTTACCGCATTTAATCAACCCCGATTCTTATTTCAACACTTGCAGTCAATTCACTCGAAGACCCGTGACAACTTCGGGTGTGGTAGAGACTTCATCAATAAACACTTACCTTGAGGCTCCCTATGGGATCGATATCTGAACTTCGAAACTAGCTACAAACGATCTGTGCACTTGTAGTCATAAACTTGTAGATTTGTCCATTGGCATTGCTTCGACCATGTGTTGGTTTCAAGGTTGAAAAAGAAGAAGCAATGTCCAAGGTCTAAGTGCCTATTGGAATCAAGTATAAGAAGAAGAAGATCAAGTATGTCTTGAGGAAGAAGATGGAGTTCCTTATGGTCATCTTCAAGAAATGAAGGGAAAGCTCAAGGTGTGCCATCTCTAGACGATCTCATGCTTGAAGCTTTCCATCCTCGATGATCATGGAGTAATAAAGACAAGTTGAAAGAAGAGGTTTTCCCATGGATTATGGGGGAACAATTCACAAGTCTTCATTAAGCAAAGAGCAAGTAAGTGCAATCAAGAAAGGTGATCCAACTTGAGAAGAACAAGGCGGTCTACATCAAGCTCAAGTGGAATGCTCAAGGCTAAGGTATGATCTTTGTTTGGGATATGCTAAATGGGTATCACCATAACACGTC
Source organism: Avena sativa (assembly GCA_916181665.1). Taxonomy (NCBI): domain Eukaryota; kingdom Viridiplantae; phylum Streptophyta; class Magnoliopsida; order Poales; family Poaceae; genus Avena; species Avena sativa. The sequence continues at coordinate 31,907,651 of OV702291.1, forward strand.
CTTATTCCGGCTAACCCGGATGGCCCATAGTTGGTAGCAAGGCCTATGGCCTACTGGGCGGCCCAGTTAGACAGATCCAGAAGGGAGGCCCATGCCGGATAAAGGAAGGTTACGCAGGAGTCACCGATGTACACTACTAGGGAAAACGCTATGCGAGGCGCACCAAAAATTCTATGTGAGGCACATATCATATGCGCCTCTAACGCCGCGCCTCCAGTATTTTTTATGCGAGGCGCATATGATATGCGCCTCCCATATTCTGCATATGCGAGGCGCATATTGATTCAAAATGCGCCTCCTATATTCTGCATATGTGAGGCGCATATTGATTCGAAATGCACCTCGTATATTATTTTTTAATTTCAAAACAAAATGGTGGCCAGATCTGGATCTGGCCGGAATTTCGTCAAAGCTTGTTGGAGGCCGTGCCCGTGGCCACAACCTACCACCATAGGCATGTGCGGGAGGCCATGGACATGGGGGTCACCAGAGATGGTGGAGGAGGATGAGGCCGTCGGAGTTCGTCGCCGGAGGTGGTCGTCGGAGGTGGAATAGGAGGAGGTGTTCGGTGTGGTTGTGGAGGCCATGGCCGGAGTGGTCGTTGGAGGAGGAGAAGATAGCCAAAGGAAGAGGAGGAGGATTCCACCGGAGGTGGAGGAGGAGGAGAGTGGAGGAGGAGGAGAAGGGGAGAAGAAGGAGAGGTGGAGGAGAGGTGGAGGAGAAGGAGAAGGGGAGAAGAAGGAGGAGAGGTGGAGAAGGAGAAGGAGGAGAGGTGGTAGGTGTGGTAGGTGGTTGTTTCGAATTTGAATCCGTCTTCACTTATGCGAGGCGCATACCATATTTGAATCCGGCTTCACTTATGCGAGGCGCATATCATATGATATGCGCCTCGAATAGTTTTTTATTTTTTTACAGGAAAAAATCTTCTGTCTGCCATAACTTTTTACTCCTTTTGAATTTGGGGAATCTATAAAATCTTCAATGGCTTCCAGCGGTTGAAATCGAGTAGGAAATTTAGAGACGGTCATTTTGATATATTAGACTTTTTTTCCGACATTGTATGCAAAAGTTAGGGACGTTTTACCGTTCCATGAGCTTTTTTTGCCAAATACATCGAAATTCATGTTTTTCAATTTTTTTCTACAACTATACCCTAAGATCTAACCACAACTCGAAGGAATTTTTTTTTGAAGTTTTTATCATTTTTGTTTATTTTTTACAAAACTTAAAAGGCGATCCCCAGGGGGGGGGGTGTGCTAGGTTATAGGACGCACATATTGCCATATGTGCCTCGCATATTATCAAGGTTAGGAGGCGCATATTGCCATATGTTCCTCGCATATTATCAAGTATAGGAGGCGCATATGGTCATATGCGCCTCGCATATTCGACCACAGATCTCCTCCCGGGCCCACACAGCTTATGCGAGGTGCATTCTTCCCACATGTGCCTCGCCTATCTGATATATAGGAGGCGCATATTATTAGAATGCGCCTTGCATAATCTGGGGCTGCCAGATTTCGTCCGTACATGGATTATAGGAGGCGCATCCTAATAATATGTGCCTCGCCTATTTTGATACTAGAGACACATGCCAAGACAGTGCGCCTCACCTATTTTATAGGAGGCTCCGAGTACCACTACTAGAGAGAAGGCTATAGGAGACATGCTTATAGGAGGCGCATATGGTCTATATGCGCCTCCTATAAGCATGTCTCCTATAGCCTTCTCTCTAGTAGTGGTACTCGGAGCCTTGGAGTATAAGACACGAAATACTAGTTCATATTAGTGTAGGACTCTTTACCTTGTCCGGCAAGGACTTTTACCTGTAACCCTAGGTTCTGGTGCCTTTATAAGCCGGACCTGTGGGAGCCTTTAGGGCACAACAATATACAACCTCCTAGATTGCTACGTACAATGTGCAATACCTCGCACAACGAACCTATCTCTGTAACTCGATGTATTGCCATTATAGTGATTTATAGCAGGAGTAGAGTTCCGCCACCGTTGTGGAACTTGAACCTGGGTAAGTTGTGTTACTTCGTACCCGCCAACTCTCCGCCATACCCCACATATCTAAACACACACTATGAGGACCCCTCCATGGCGTACTCGTCGGCAATACCACGACAGTTGGCGCCCACTGTGGGGCAAGAGGCGCTTCGAGCTCTACACCGGGCAAGGTCCAATCTCTTTGCAGTAATCAGCGTCACTATAGCCATCGGATGCGTTCTCTTCTCCGACAACCTCCAGATGGTCCCTCCACATGAGTTCTGGGCCAGCGAAGACAAACCCTACGCGCTGCTCCACCATCCCCTTCGGAGATATCCACATCTTCATCGGTGAGACTGACTCAGATCCTAGTCCCCAGGAAGTTGGAAAATCGTCAAGCCCCGCACGGACCACCTACGGGCAGGATACGTTCACGGAAGGATCTGGGCCATACCTCCATGTGGAGCATGGCGGCTCAGATCAGGAAAATTCAAGGCCCACCCAAACCACCCCTATGTAGGAAATAATGGTGGAAGGACCCCGTGAATCTGCCCAAGTTCCCCGCGCGTTTGAGACACGGAGGTCACACTTTGTCGACATCATCACCATCTTCGATCTAGCTCGATGCGTTCAAAGGGATGGACAACCTCCCCGCGAATACCTTGCCAGGTGGATGAGGGTGAGGGAAACCCTAGAGGGGGACCGCACCGACGAACTCGTGTACCACTTCATGGAAGGGCTCACACGCGGGACACTCCTCTGGCATACACTCAGTAGGTGGCAAGCCGCCGGATTACTCACCCTCGGCGAGATGGTTTCCATCGTGAACAAATATGCAGATGCCATTGAGGATGTTGAGGCTGACATCACCATCGTAGCCGGAGGAGACAACAACAACAACGGCCCACCTCCATCACCCTTAACCTCCGCCGTCCACAACACTGAAGCCAACTCCGACTCCATCCTTGATGCCTTATACGCCAACATCAATATGGATGGCAGTGTCTCAGACGCGAACTCGGAGGAATACGACGCTGTTATGAGGGAGATCGAGCAGGAGGAGTGCGCTGAGAAGACCAACGCTTCCCATCAGGTGCTAGTCGCCATCGGGAGCGTAATCGAAGAAGATGGACACGAACCAGAGCATGAGAGAGCTCCGTCTGCACCATCGGTTCAACCAAAAAAGCCGCCGAGCCTCCGGCTCCGGCCAAGGCCATGCCCCCTCCGGTTATCCGCCCGCAACCAACGCAGGAACTCACCATGGTCCCTAGTACTGCCAAGCAATCAAATCATCTGCCACCGCCACCATCAACGTCTACAGCTGGCAACCCATTGGCTACTCCCGCGGACAGGGCGATATACGACTCGCTCCTCATCGAACCTATCACCGTCGCCCATATCCAGAATGTTATGGAGCTAGATGAGAAGCGTGCAGAAATCCTCGCGGAAGCCAAGTGCATTGCAGAGCAGGGCGCTAAGTTGGACGAAGATATGGCCAAGGCGCAGCAATGTATCAAGGCAGCAAAAGCTATGGAGGCTGAGTACAAGCAGCTGCTATTAACGCACAAGGCAAATAAAGTACCAGCTGACATCGTCGAAGACCCTGGTGTCCGGTGCAAGTTGGGATATGGCGGATCCAAGCGGACAAAGTCCACCCCGTACATTGATTTAGAGGGGAGGCAAGTAATGCCAACTCTCTCTCTCAACATTGCTGTTGCCAAGACCCTCCTAGAGCAAGACAGGTCGCTAGAGGCAGTTTCTTAGGTATATGACCTTGTCGCCAAGGCATGCAAGCAACAGGAAAAGGCTACCTCACAAAGGCTTGAGTCCAACCCGGAGCTTTGCCAGTCGACCCTGAACAGCCGCAGAAGGCCAAGATCTCCCTGTGATGAAGGATCCCACATAGGCTCCATAGAGAAAAGACAGAGAGACGTGTGCAACAGGATTGATGCCATACCCACCCCTTCTGACAAGGGAGACAAGGCTTACCCTCATCGATCACCGCCTCCTCTGCCTTCCCGACGTCACGAGGAACCACATCCGCGCCACCGAACAAGCATGCCACCCCTAGGCGTCCTCAGGTCGGTATTGTTATACGCAACTAGTGTGAGCAACCCCGGCATGCCGGAGAGCGCAGCGGCAATAACAAATATAAGAGCAAATCCCACAAGGAAGAGCCACGTCCGGTAAGCAATCGCGACAGGTGTGAGGAATCGCATGGAGGGAATAGCAAGAAATATAATCCACCGCCACCACCGCCACTGTCACCACCAAGTAGCCACCATGGTGGAGGACATGGCGGATCCCATGGATCGCACCACAACTCCCCTTCGCATGGAGGGATAGGAAAGCAACTAGAGCCGTATGACGCGCGCTCATGGCTGGACAAGATCCAAGAAGCTAGGGAGCTCCCATTCCTTAAGCCACATTGTTTTGGACCTATAATAAGGGCCACAACTTACCCTAAGGGTCTCCAGATTGACAAGACCATCAAGCCTTATGACGGCACTGCTAGGCCAGCAACATAGTTGCAGGACTACAGCGAAGCGATTCACATCACAGGGGGTAACCCCAACGTCACCGTCAAATACCTCCCATTGATGCTCACTGGCACCACCCACTAATGGATTGATGACTTGCCGAAGAAATCAATATGCAATTGGTTGGACATGCATGAAGCGTTCACCAAGAACTTTGAGGGCATGGACAAACGCCCCTGAACTATCGGAGACCTACAGTGGTGTGTACAAGAGAAGGATGAAACCTCGCATGCTTACCTCTCTCGCTGGCTGGATATGAAAAATTCCCGCGCAGGAGTGCATGAACAAACCGCTATGGCCACCTTCATCGACGGTCTAGAAAAGGGGACTTTGCTCCGACATATGTTGAAGCACACGCAAGATAACAATGATCTCAACCTCAATGCAATGATCACCATGGCTAGCGACCGCTGACAACGACGCGCGCGGATCGTTGCCAACAATAGCAATCCCTACCCGGGCCAGAAGAAACAATAACAACAAGCGGAAGTCCCCACCTGAAGAAAAGCAGATAGACAACATGGTCGCCACAATGTTTGCTAGCAAAGGAGGAGGCAGACAAGGTGGTCGTGGCCGAGGAACAAGCCAAGGCTAGCAAAAGAGTGATGCTACACCTTTAGTGCCCCGCGTTCCCCAGACATATGAAGAATACCGGGATATGCCATGTTTCATCCACTTTGACACGAACGACAAAGCCACCCACACCAACCGCCAATACAAATTTGTCAATGACCTTAAGGAAGACCCCGAATCTGGCTATAAGCAAAGTCAGAAGAACAGACCTCGAGGAAAGGGCAAAGGGAAGAACAAGGCGGAAGAGGAATCCAAGGATTCAAGTGGTATGGATGAGGACGTGGAACCCAATTCCACCGACAAGGGCGATGGCAAGGGCAAGAACCCCTTCGAGAAGAAGGCTCCAGTCTACCACACTTTCCTAGGTACTCCCACTGTCCGGGCTCAGAAAACCTCACTGAGGATACTGATGGCCACCCTCCCCCTAGTACCCTAGTACGTCAGATGGTCGGAAGTTCCAATCACTTGGGATAGGAAAGATCACCCAGACCTTATCCCAACAGAGAACCAGTATGCCATGGTCATCAACCCTTTGATTGATGGCACAGAGTTCACCAAGTGCCTCGTGGACAGTGGAAGCAGCATAAACATCATGTATCTCGATACACTGCACACGATAAACTTGATGGAGACCCAGCTAAGGAAGATCAACACCGTGTTCCATGGCATTGTCCCTGGCTGACAAGCAAATTCCCTGGGCTGCATCACCCTTCTGGTCGCTTTTGGTGATGTCAACAATTACCGCCAAGAACGCATGACCTTTGAAGTGGTGCCCTTCAAGAGCGTGTACCATGTCATGTTTGGCTGCGACATCTTCCACTCCTTCCTCGTAAGGACATGCTTTGTTTACAACAAGCTCAAGATTCCCGGACCAAATGGCATCATCACCGTTGACAGAAGCTTCACCAAGGCAAGGGAGTGTGAGCTCAGTGAGGCCGCCTTTGCTGAAGCAGTCTTCTTCGGTGAGGAGTTCAACGAGATCCAGGACCAGGTCGACGCCTCGGAGATGCCGGCTTTGAAGAAGCAAATCATTGCTTCTGAACCCGCATTCAAGGCCGCCATCAAGACCAAGCAGGTGGAACTTGTGGAAGGAGATTCCTCCAAGACCACCGCCATGGGCACAGACCTGGATCCCAAATAGGAAAGCGCGCTCGTTGAGTTACTCCGTGAGAATAGGGACATCTTTGCCTAGCAACCTGCCAACATGAAAGGTGTACCTAGGGAACTTGCCGAGCACAGCTTGAATATTGATCCTACCACAAAACCGCTGAAGCAACCTCTACAATGCTTTGGTGATGAAAGACGAAGAGCTATAGGCAAAGAGATAGCTAGGTTACTTAAGGCTGGCTTTATCCGAGAAGTTATTCACACCTGATAGGTGGCAAATCCTGTACTTGTCCCCAAAAAGGGAACCAAAGAATTAAGAATGTGCGTTGATTACATCGGCTTGAAGAAAGCATGTCCGAAGGATCCGTTTGCTTTCCCTCGCATTGACCAAGTCATTGACTCAATGGATGGCTCAGAACTTCTATGTTTTATTGATGCTTACTCAGGATACCACCAGATCCGGATGCAGAAGTCGGACCAACTAGCCACTTCGTTCAGCACACCCTACAACACATACTGCTACGTCATGATGCCCTTTGGGCTGAAAAACACTGGTGTTACCTACCAGATGATAATGCAGCATTGCCTACACGACCAAATAGGTCGCAATGTACACGCTTACATGGACGATATCGCGGTGATGTCCAAAAAATCAAATGATCTAATCACCAACTTACAGGAAACCTTCGATAACCTTAGAAAGTACAACATGATGTTTAACCCAAACAAGTGTGTCTTCGGGGTACCATCTGGCAAAATGTTGGGCTTCATTGTTTCGCATCATGGAATTGAAGTCAACATGGAGAAGATCAGGGCCATCCTCAACATCAAACATCCAACATGCCTGAAGGACATACAAAGGCTCACAGGCTGCATAGCAGCAGTAAGCCGGTTCATTAGCCGACTTGGTGAGAAGGCCATGCCGCTCTACAAGTTGCTCAAGAAGGTAGACAAATTCATATGGACAGACGAGGCTGACGCCGCACTTTAGGAGTTGAAAAGAATACTCTCCTCCCCACCAATACTTGCAGCACGGGTGTCAAGGGAGCCTATGCTAGTTTACATGGTGGCAACCAACCGAGTAATCATCATCGTCATCACGGTGGAGCGAAAGGAGCCAACACACGAATACGGAGTCCAGCGATTACTACGTAAGCGAGGTGATGGCCAAAATATATCGAGCTCGTTGGGGAACCCCAAGAGGAAGGTATGATGAGCACAACAACAAGTTTTCCCTCACTACGAAACCAAGGTTATCAATCCAGTAGGAGCAAGGAAACACCCCAAAGGTGTTGCTAGCTGAGCCTTGGCAGGGCGCACTATCGGTGCTAGTAGCAACGTGGAGACCTGCACAACACAACCACAGAACTTTGCCCCAACTTGCGATGAGGTTGTCAATCTCACCGGTTTTGCTGAAAACAAAGGATTAAATGTATCGAATGAAAGGAAGTAATAGTTTGCATAAAGTAAACACAAAGCAGTAAACAGTTTGATTGTAGATTGAATGTAACAAAAAGGACCAGGGCAGTTCACTAGAGGTGGCTCTCCTAAATATAGATAACATGCTGGGTGAACAAATTACAGCGAGGCAATTGACAAACATCGAGAAAGCATACAAGCATATACTAATCATCTTGACTTCTTTGAGACTTGATTGGGCATTACAACATTATACATAGACCGCCATCCAACTGCATCTATGACTAATAATCCACCTTCAGGTTATCATCCGAACCCCCTCCAGTATTAAGTTGCAAGCAACAGATTATTGCATTACGAATTGCATGTAAAGTAAACAATACGATTGTTCTATGAACAAAGGATTGTTGTTTTCTCCCTAGTAGCAACAGCACATCTAGTACCTTAGAGATTTTGGTCACTTCCCCAGATTACCAGAGGCACGAACCCACTATCAAGCATAAATACTAACTCTTGGAGTTGCTAGCATCTACTTGGCCAAGATAGCTACTAACAATGGAAATCATGCAAGATGACAAATAACAAAGACATGATAGAATCAATAATCAATCTGAAATAGCATCTCAATACCCATCGGATCCCCGCAAACACAACATGCAGAATTACAAATAGATGATCTTGATTATGAACGAAGCTCACAAGATCTAGACATGTAAGTACAAAGGAGGAGAACCAGCCATCTAGCTACTACATGGACCCGTAGTCTAGAGATGAATTACTCACGCATCACACCGGAGGCTTGCATGATGATGAACAAGGCCTCCAGGGTGAATTCCCCTCTCCGGCAGGGTGCCGGGAAGAGCTTCAGATCCCTCCCGATCTAGGGATGGATGTGACAGCGGCTACAGACTCTTTCATGGATTTTTGATCGGGGCCTTAGGGTTTCTGTATCAGAGGCAATATATAGGCGGAAGGAGAGGCCGAGGGGGTGTTGGAGGCGGCCAGACCACCCCCTGGCGCGGGCCAGGCCTGGCCGTGCGGCCAGGTGGTGTGGCCAGGCCCCAGCCCCTCTCCGTCTCGTATTCTGGCTCCAGGTGTCCCTCAGTGAAATAATAACTTTGGCTTTTGTCCCGTCCAATTCCGAGAATATTCATTTTCTGACTTCCTGGAACCAAGAAAACAGCAGAAAATAGGCAGCTGGCACTGTGGCTCTTGTTAATAGGTTAGTCCAAGAAATCATATGAAAAGTACTCCAAAGTGTGGATAAAACAAAAGAAAGTAGATAAAACCAAGCATGGAACATCAAAAATTATAGATACATTTGCAATGTATCAACATCCCCAAGCTTAACTCCTGCTCGTCCTCGAGTAGGTAAGTGATAAAAAGAAAGAATAATTTTTGAGGTGACATGCACCATCATAAACTTGATCAAAGTATTTGTAAAACATTCAAAGCTGGGATCATAGTACCTCAATCATAACATGAAAGACAAAGTTCCAGCAATAAGACAAAGAAACTATGTTGCAACATGAAAAGGCACAAACACAAGATTCATGAATAACAATGCTTTGCAAGACGTTTGTTTGTTTCACACAAAGAAAACATAGCATAGTAGTATTCAGCTTGTCCCTCATAGAGTAGCAAACATAAATGCATAGGACACCTTCAAAGTTTATAAGAGTGACTAGATACAAATAGTTTAAAAACAAGCAATATCAAGGTATGCATCAATCAACAAGTCTTAGGACAATGCACATAGAACTAAGAACGGCCACTATGCTCTCAAAGTACGTGCATAAAGGTAGAAGGTGGAGACTCAATATATAAGTGGAAGAAAGGCCTTCATAGAAGGAAGTAGGAATTCAAGTCTCATAAAGAGATTCCAAAAATTATGGTACTTATAGCTTTTAGCTCTCATTGCCCCTATCATAAGCATATTGAAGTTATTAAGGTTAAAGTGAACAAACTATGGTGTATATGCTTGACGAAGTATAAGGTAGAAATCTCATGTCCCTTGAATACGAGGGCCGCTCCTCATGCTACTCTAGTTTAGTCACCGGTAAGTTCTTGTCATCGTAAGTACATGTGTATCATAGAGAACCGCCAACAGGGTACCCCTTGCCCGATGATACGGAGGAATCCCCATATCAAAATGACAAGGCAAGCAGACAACGAGCATCTCAGCAATCTTCTTATTTACCATCGGAATATGGTGTTTTTTCTCTCTTTCCTCTTTTCATAATCTCTTTTTTCTCAATATAGGACTCTTTTTTATAAGAAGAATGCTTCATAGACAGCTCATTATGGTTATGCTGCAGGTTTTCACCATGTCAGCATGGATTAGACCAGCGGCCCAAGCGTTGAACTAACACATATACATAAGTCCATGGACTTACAAGCTCCCCTTTCATTTCACACCGACGACATCCATAAACAAAAGAGCATGATATCAACTAGGTACAAAGTACCAGTGCAATGTTGAAAGCGTTCCCCATGATAACATGGTTCTGCTAATCCCCAACAAATAAGTGCAACATATACAACATAGACGACACAATGGTTCAAGTTTATTAAGGGCAAGAAAATTAAAGTGTGCCATCAAGTTCGTGAGAGCTTTAATCACTAGTTTTCTCATAACAAGTTTAATTTGGAAGGTAAACAAAAACATGAATTTACTTGGAATAGCATATGCTAGTAGGTAGGTATGGTGGACTCTTTGGAATAACTTGGTTTAAGGAGTTGGATGCATGAGTGGAACTCATACTTGGTTACGGAGGCTAGCAAAAGACTGGGAGCGACAAACTAAGAGAGCAATAATGGCCATAATCATGCAGAGCGACAAAACATCATTGATCAAAGCATAAAGTGATACTACAAGTTGAAAACTAAAGGATCATAAAGGCTTATGGTGACTTGGGATAGTCATAACATGGTGTGAGCATGTACCAAGTCAACCCAAATAAAACATCAAAGGAGAATACCATAATACTATGCTTTAATATGCTAAAACAACGCATGATTCTTCCAAGGCACATTAAGCAATCTCAATTGTTTATAACAAGTCATGCTACAACAAAGAATACTAAGCATATATCCAAAACAATATCAAACATGGTATGACAAAGCATAGGCCACAGTCAAAAACAAGCTCTCTTTACCACTTAAGCATGAACTTTCCTACTCTTTTCCAATCCAAACTAAACTATTTGAAAACCAATGTATGAAAGAGGGGGTCCAACCAATTTATTCAGCAAACTAAGCAAACAAAGCAAACGAAAAACCAACACGAAAACAAAAAAGAAGACGCTCCAAGAACAAGACAATTGTGCATGAAACAATAAAAATGAAGCGTTTGGAAGAAAACTGAGTTTTTATTGATGAAGAGGGGGATGCCTTGGGTATCCCCAAGCTTTGACGCTTGTACTTCTTGGATATTCCTTGGGGTGACACGTGTGGCATCCCCAAGCTTGAGCTTTATTCCATCCTTCATCTCATTACTCATTCCTTCCATACACCTGGAATTTTTCCTTCATACAAAACTTCACACGATCTTTATTAGCAACATTAGTGCACTCAAGATAATAAGTCTTTAGGTTTGGTTCTAACACCAATAAAACTTCCACTAAACACTGGCTACTGTATCACTTCCCTCAGAAAGCTCAATTCCCCAAAAGAACTCAAAAAGGGACCAACAAGAAGCAAATGCAGAAAATGGCAGAAATCTGTCAAAACAGACCAGCAGGTAAAGACGAATTTTTTCGAAGACCTTATATTGCTCAAATCAAAAAGTGTTGAACTAACGAAAGTTAGAGAACAACCTGGGTCAGAAGCAAAAAAATTCACGCCTCAAAAGGACGTACAGACATTTTACACGAAATTTTACGGTGAAGTACAGAAATCTGTTTTGGGACAGCAACTTTCTCAATCATTACTTCTCTCTCATTAGAGGTTACTCTTGGCACAAAAAGCAAATAAAAATGATAAGGAGCGGTTATTACAGAGGTAATAACTTCCAAGACTCATCTAAAACTTTTGGGTTATCTCCCAATAAGTACATTTCTTTAACGCCTTTAAGTTAGGCATAACAAGCAAGAAAGATAATCAAGTGTTCTCAAATGAAGAAGCATTAAGATTAATACCAGAAATATCTTCAACAAGGCAATGTATATCATCCAAATAAGTTCTAGAGGGCCCTCTCTCAATGCTCTTAGGTTCACTATTTTCATCAAAAGGGTTTTCAGGAACAATCCAATCAAGATTCTTTTCTATGGCTTCATGCATTGCTACGGGTTTAAAAGGTATCGATATCTTAGGTCCTCCCCATTAGGTTCGGTATTGTCCATCTTTTCTCGTGTACCAATAACATCTACGCATGAGCCTAGCATATTAAAACGTTCAAAGACTTTTCTAGCTTCCTTGGCAACATCATAAAATTCCTTAAGCAAAGTTTCAAGGATAAAATCTCTCTTTTCGGGGTCATCAATTTCTTTAAGTTTAAGAAACATTACTTGCATTAAGGGTTTAAGGTTAACAAACCTAGCTTCCAACATGTGAACTAAAGAAGCTACAGCAATCTCATAGTTTGGAACAAGTTTTGCAAGGGATCTATCCTCAATATCCTCATGTTTACTAACATGATTAAAGAATTCTTCAATATTATATTTTCCAATTATTGAACCACTACCTATTGAAAGGTCTTTCAAGGTGAATTTAGGGATCAACATGGTGAGCTAAGGAATAGGTAACAAATAAAGGAGACTTAATTTTTTTGTGTTTTTAAATAAGAAAGCAAACTAGTAAAACTATTTTTTGTGTGTTTTTGATAAAGAAACAAGCAAACAAAACAAAAGTAAACTAAGCAAAACAAAAATAACAAAGTAAAGAGATTGGTTATGAGGGACTCCCCTTGTGAAGATGTCCTTGACTCCCCGACAATGGTGCCAGAAAAAGAGCTTGATGGCCCAAAATATATCGAGCTCGTTGGAGAACCCCAAGAGGAAGGTATGATGAGCACAGCAGCAAGTTTTCCCTCAGTACGAAACCAAGGTTATCAATCCAATAGGAGAAAGGAAACACCCCAAAGGTGTTGCTAGCCGAGCCTTGGCAGGGCGCACTACCGGTGCTAGTAGCAACGTGGAGACCTGCACAACACAACCACAGAACTTTGCCCCCAACTTGCAATGAGGTTGTCAATCTCACCGGTTTTGCTGAAAACTAAGGCTTAAACGTATCGAATGGAAGGAAGTAATAGTTTGCAGAAAGTAAACACAAAGAAGTAAACCGTTTGATTGTAGATTGAATGTAAAAGAAAGGACCGGGGTCCATAGTTCACTAGAGGTGGCTCTCCTTAAGATAGATAACATGCGAGGTGAACAAATTACAGCGGGGCAATTGACAAACATCGAGAAAGCATACAAGCATATACTAATCATCTTGACTCCTTTAAGACCTCATTGGGCATTACAACATTATACATAGACCGCCATCCAACTGCATCCATGACTAATAATCCACCTTCAGGTTATCATCCGAACCCCTCCAGTATTAAGTTGCAAGCAATAGATTATTGCATTACGAATTGCGTGTAAAGTAAACAATACGATTGTTCTATGAACAAAGGATTGTTGTTTTCTCCCTAGTATCAACAACACATCTAGTACCTTAGAGATTTCTGTCACTTCCCCAGATTACCAGAGGCATGAACCCACTATCGAGCATAAATACTAACTCTTGGAGTTGATAGCATCTACTTGGCCAAGATAGCTACTAACAACGGAAAGCATGCAAGATCACAAATAACAAAGACATGATAGAATCAATATGAAATATGAAATAGCATCTCAATATCCATCGAATCCCCGCAAACACAACATGTAGAATTACAAATAGATGATCTTGATCATGAACAAAGCTCACAAGATCTAGACATGAAAGCACAAAGGAGGAGAACCAGCCATCTAGCTACTACATGGACCCATAGTCTAGAGATGAACTACTCACGCATCACACCGGAGGCTTGCATGATGATGAAGAAGGCCTCCAGGGTGAATTCCCCTCTCCGGCAGGCTGCCGGGAAGAGCTTCAGATCCCTCCCGATCTAGGGATGGAGATGACGGCGGCTATAGACTCTTTCGTGGATTTTTGATCGGGTCCTTAGGGTTTCTGTATCAAAGGAAATATATAGGCAGAAGGAGAGGCCGAGGGGGTGCTGGAGGCGGCCAGACCACCCCTGGCGCGTGCCAGGCCTGGCCGCACGGCCAGGCGGTGTGGCCAGGCCCCAGCCCCTCTCCGTCTCGTACTCTGGCTCCAGGTGTCTCCCGGTGAAATAATAACTTTGGCTTTTGTCCTGTCCAATTCCGAGAATATTCATTTTCTGACTTCCTGGAACCAGAAAAACAACAGAAAACAGGCACCTGGCACTGTGGCTCTTGTTAATAGGTTAGTCCAAGAAATCATATGAAAAGTACTCCAAAGTGTGGACAAAACAAAAGAAAGTAGATAAAACCAAGCATGGAACATCAAAAATTATATATACATTTGCAATGTATCACGAGGTCTTGGCGGAATCCAAACATCGTTACCCGCACTACCAAAAGATAGCTTACGTAGTTTTCCTTGCTTCATGGAAGTTAAGGAATTACTTCTAAGAGCACCCTATTACAGTGGTGAGCAAGGCTCCACTGTCCGACATCATTAACAACAACGACACTACAGGGAGAGTGGCAAAGTGAGGCATTGAGCTTGCCGCTTTGAAATCACCTACTAGAGGCGTGACGCTATCAAATCACAAGCATTGACGCATTTCATTGCATATTGGACAGAACTGCGAGAAGACACTCATGTGCTAGAGCCAGAATATTGGGTCATGCACTTTGACGGATCAAAGCTACTCAATGGCTCGGGGGCTAGTGTATTACTGCAATCACCAACATGGGACAAGTTGCAATACATCCTACAAATCCACTTCAACGCTACCAACAACATGGCGGAATATGAGGCCCTCATTCATGGACTTCGTGTGGCCAAGGATATTGGCATCAAGCGCATAGTTTGCTATGGAGATTCCGACTTGGTTGCCCAGCAAGTGGCTGGCACCTAGAACGCATGGAACCCTATGATGGCGGCATATCGAGACGAAGTAGACAAAATAGCCAAGTGCTTCGTCGGCTACGAAGTCAAGTATGTCAAAAGGGAGGAAAATGAGGCGGCAGATCTGCTGTCAAAGCTTGGATCTTCTCGTCGACCAATTCCTCCAGGCATTTTCCTGGAACATTTACGGACCCCATCCATGAAGGGAGTGGACCCCGACAACCTGGATAGAGTGGAATCATTTGTTAATACAATAATAGTGACCTCTCCGGCTTGGACGAAACCGTTCATGGACGATCTTCAAGACGGAACCTTGCCCGCCGACGAAGTCGAAAGCTGATAAATAGTATGCAGAGCAAAAGGCTACATCATCATTGATGGCCAGCTATACAAAATAAGTACCACAGGAGTATTCCTTCGATGCGTCTCCCAGCAGCAAGGTATTGAAATCCTTAGAGAGATACATCTCGGAGATTGCGGGCATCACGCCGCTCCTCGATCGTTGGTGGCTAAGGCCTTCCGACGGGGATTCTACTGGCTTACTACCAAGGCGGACGCTGACAAGTTGGTACAAACATGCCTTGGGTGTTAGTTCTATGCAAGACAACCAAGTGTTCCAGCTGAAGAATTGCGAACTATACCAATACTTGGCCGTTTGCAGTCTGGGGGTTGGACATGGTGGGACCTTTGCAAACATTACCTTGTGTATTTACACACTTGCTAGTAGTAGTGGATAAGTTCACAAAATGGATTGAAGCTAAACTCATTAGAAAGCTTGATGGGGCAACAACCCTAAAATTTGTCCGGGATCTAGTGGTGAGATTTGGTCTCCCACACAACATCATCACCGACAATGGCAGAAATTTGTCTCTCGGAGAAGTGGAGGAGTATTGTCATGAAAAAGGCATCTGCCTTGACCTAGCATCTGTGGCACACCCACAGTCAAATGGGCAAGTTGAAAGGGCCAATGGACTAATTTTGCACGAAATCAAGCCACGCTTGGAAGCACCGCTACGTAGAACAGCTGGAGCTTGGGCGGAGGAACTACCATTTGTCTTGTGGAATCTATGAACGACACCTGATAGATCCACCGGCTTGACTCCTTTCTTCATGGTTTATAGAGCAGAAGCTATTCTTCCATCCGACATTCTCCACGGTGCACCAAGAGTTGCTGCCTACGAGGAGGATGAAGCTGAATAATCTAGACGCCTATCTGTGGACCTACTCGAAGAAGAGCACGTACTGGCATGCCAGAGATCCGCCATCTACCAACAGAAGCTGCATGGCTACCATAGTCTCCGTGTTAAACATCGCTCGTTTAAAGAGGGGGATCTGGTGCTTAGACTCAAGCAGGAGAAATCACACAAACTATCCCCGCCTTGGGAAGGACCGTTCATCATTAGCAAAGCATTTCTCAATGGTTCCTATTACCTCGTCGATATTCGCGAGTTGAAAGATAGGCCAAAAAATTGCAAGCGCAAGCAACGTGACTCTGATGATGATTACCCGGAGACTGATCGGCCATGGAACATAGCACATCTATGTCCCTTTTACACTTAACACATTTATATTATGTAATAAATTTTTTTATATGATCAATGAAATAAAGCATTTGGTTAACTCCTATTCTCTGAGTCTTTTACCTCCTTTAGTTGTTCATTTTTGGATCATATAAACCCTTTATGCGCAAGTTTGCATTTGTAGTTGTGAAAAATCCACCTACGGGCGTTTGGTCTACACGTTTTCTAAAGTTTTTATGTGGATTCCGGAGTAGTGACTTATCGGCACTCAAAGCCGGCGATTTTGCTCTTAGGTTCTTGACGATGCTATTAAGCATCATCACCTAAGGGCATAGTTCTGTGATGCGAGTCTTTCGTCTCACGAAAGGTCAAGCATACAAACTAGAATAATGGATAAGCCAGTACTTGCTTAAAAAATATACACATGCTAGAAATAGATAAGTAGAAGGAAACTTGAGTACAAGTTTTTCCGCGTTAACAAAACACATAAGTTTTTCCGCATACACCTCGCAGAAATACACTTAATACAAATATTGTTTTTATGGATCTAATGCAGGAGACTTCATGGTGGCATCGTCAGCAAGAGGAGAGAAAGCCGAGAGATATCATCAAACTTGGACGGAGATGGGCTAGACTCAAAAGAAGCCATGTCCTCATCTCGCACCTCAACAGGCACGAAGACATCCGCCTTGACCATCTTGGCTACTCTGGTGTCGTAGCCAGCAAGGGAGTTCAAAATAGCGTCGCTATCGATCTCTTTTACCTTCCTCGTCTAGCTTGGGCATGCCAGAGGTCACAAAATCAATGTCGGCATTGTCGTAGTGTGCCTTGACCAAGGAAAGGGTCATCCTTGCACCAGCCCGGACGCATGAAGCTTTCCAGTCGTGGATCTTCTCGGGGGCTCGGTGCAGGATTTCTGCATACTTGGCCACTGAGTCTGCCGCCTTGATGTTTTTATCCCCAAAGGCTAGGCTATCTCCTTGGCTTGAGCAATGGCGGTGTTGATGAAGTTGCCGGCAAGAATCATGCATTCTTTTGGATCCAAAGCACCTTCACCCATGTTGGTTAAACTAATGGGAGCTATGTTTTCGTCAAAGATAGAAGTTCATGAGCACAAGTAATATAAATTGCACATATTACAGAAGTTGACGAAGTCAGAGGAAAGTTACCAAAGATGCTGGTCTCCGCTTGCTTGCACGTCTCCGCCTTGATGTCATGCTCCTTTTGAACAGTTTTGAACATCTCAAGGTTTCTCTCATTCTGCTCTTTGGCAGCTTGGTTATGATCCTTGAGTTGTGCAATCTCGCTCTTCAGGCGCTGCATCTCGGCGTCAGCAGCCTGTTGCATGGCCTTCATTGCCTCTTCATGGCCCTTCACAGCATCAGCCAGGTCTTTCTTCAAAATTTTATTCTCATCATCGAGCTCCTGAATATGCTTGGATTGCTCGACGATGCTCTTAGCTTTGGCAATGGCTTCTGTAAGACGGAAGTTACAAAGAATTATCAGAAGACGACAGAAATAAATCCATGAAAAAAAGTAAGGAGCTGTTAAAAGAAACAGACTGGCTATTTTTGATCTGTTGCTTCAGGAAGGTTGTTTTACCCTGTTCAAGGTCCAGTTCCTGCCGCAAAGCAGCAAACCTCTCATTGGCGGCTATCGTCCGTTTATTCTTGTTCTGCACAAGAAGTTAACATGCTTAGTTTCTCTAGAGCATCTAGTCGGAACTATCTAGTTTCAAATAAACGCTCGGGGCTACAATATAAGATTTTAAATCAGCTAGTGTTCTTGCTTAGAGTGTCTAGTCGGAACTATCATTCTAAACTAGAAACTCAGGGGCTACACGGACAAGTTCTACACTTGGTTCTTGGAGCACTCAGGCCAAAACTATTGACTTTTTCGCCTAAGAGCTCGAGGGCTACAGTGGGACACATTACAAAGTAAAAGAAGTGAAGTTCAAAAGACTTACAAAGGCAATAACTCTAAGGTTGTTGGACAGGTGCACATAGGAATCATGGAAAGTCTGGGCATTGTTAGAAATAGCATTTGCCTACATGATGAGGTTATCCAGGCACAACGTCGGAGGGGTTGTAGCCAAAGTAGATGTTGAGGCCGGAGGCATGGATGATGCCCTAGCCGCCTGTTGCGTTTTCAGAATAGTTTATGGCTCAAAGGCTCCTGCCTTGTCCGTTGCCACAATCACCTCCGCATCCACCTCTTCCATTACCTACTTCCCTTTCTCGGTGGCATCCTTAGCCGGAGCTTCAGCCACTATGAAGGAAGTGCTCCCCTACATTGCCTGACCGCTGGGAGCAACGTCCGCCTCGACATAGCCGGAGATATCAAGGATGGGATTACCATCTATCTCCATGGCGGAGATCTTAGGGATGACGGGGACGAAGGCCCAGCGGGACCAGCAGAAGGCTTGGCGACAGGAGTAAGGGGAGCAGTGGCGGGAGAGGGCTTGGCGGCCACATCCCTGGTCAGCATGTCACGTATGTTTTTTGCCCTCCAATATCTCTGGAGGATCGCTTCAAATTAGCACTGGCTTTCCTCCTGAAACGTACAAAGTATAAGTACAAGAGTTGAAAGAAGGTATCAGCTAAAAATACAAGCCGGAGAATGAATATACTTACTCCATGGTAGGTGCCTTGGTGAGGGGAATGCTGGTGGATTTCTTCTTCTCCGCCTCTAAGGCGGTGGTGGATCGTCTGGAGACTCCACTCTCCGATTTCTTCTTCTTCTTGGCCTCGACAGCAGCTTCAGAGGTGGAGCTCTTCCGCTTTCGCGCTGCCGGAGTTGGCTGATCCTTGAGGGTGTCATTGTCGGACACCACTTAGATATCCTTCATCTTGGGATCATAGACCTGGGAGGCCATCTGATGTGCCGCCAAGGTCACCAGCTGGGAAAACAAAGGAGTGTTAGATTGACAACTTCAAGATGGAAAACCTTAGAGTATATAACGAGCAACAAAGGAAAGAAAAGCTACCTCTGGGCATTTGCAGCAGTCGAACATGTCATAGGTGATCTTGAAGCTGCGCTTCCTGTCCTTCACCTTGACGATGTCCTTTAGCCCGAGTTTGATAGATTCGGTGGATAAGTTATCTCGCGAAATTCGCATGGGTCCCTCCTGTCTTGAGTGTATTTGCACATCAACTCGGCGCGGTGCTACCAAGGCTGGATCCGCCTAACGAACCAGCACATGGCAAGGTCCAAACCTGTCAGACCTCCATCTACGATCCATTCAATCCGCCTTATGGAGCGGTTGGCCTCATCGTCGGACAGAAGGGACGCTGGAGTCCGCCATGTGGGAACTTCGCCGACGGCTGATGGCCCAAATATATCGAGCTCATTGGGGAACCCCAAGAGGAAGGTATGATGAGCACATCAGCAAGTTTTCCCTCAGTAAGAAACCAAGGTTATCAATCCAATAGGAGCAAGGAAACACCCCAAAGGTGTAGCTAGCTGAACGTTGGCAGGGCGCACTACCGGTGCTAGTAGCAATGTGGAGACCTGCACAACACAACCACCAAACTTTGCCCCCAACTTGTGATGAGGTTGTCAATCTCACCGGTTTTGCTGAAAACAAAGGATTAAACGTATCGAATGGAAGGAAGTAATAGTTTGCAGAAGTAAACACAAAGAAGTAAACCCAACTTGCGATGAGGTTGTCAATCCCCAAGCTTTGACGCTTGTACTTCTTGGATATTTCTTGGGGTGACATGCGTGGCATCCCCAAGCTTGAGCTTTAGTCCATCCTTCATCTCATTACTCATTCCTTCCATACACCTGAAAATTTTCCTTTATACGAAACTTCACACAATCTTTATTAGCAACATTAGTACACTCAAGATAATAAGTCTTAAGGTTCAGTTCTAACACCAATAAACTTCCACTAAAACAGTAGCTACTGTAGCACTTCCCGCAAAAAGCTTAATTCCCCAAAATAACTCAAAAAGGAACCAACAAGAAGCAAATGCAGAAAATGGCAGAAATCTGTCAAAACAGACCAGAAGGTAAAGACGATTTTTTTCGAAGACCTTCTGTTGCTCAAATCAAAAAGTGTTGAACTAACTAAAGTTAGATAACAACCTGGGGCAGAAGCACAAAAATTCACGCCTCAAAAATACCTATAGATATTTTACACGAATTCTTATGGTGAAGCATAGAAATTTGTTTCGGGACAACAACTTTCCCAATCATTACTTCTCTCTCATTAGAGGTTACTGTTGGCACAAAAAGCAAATAAAAAGGATAAGGAGAGGTTATTACTGAAGTAATAACTTCCAAGACTCATCTAAAACTTTTGGGTTATCTCCCAATAAGTACTTTTTTTAACGCCTTTAAGTTAGGCATAAGAAGCAAGAAAAAGAATCAAGTGTTCTCGAATGAAGAAGCATTAAGACCAAATTTTGTTTTCATAGGAGAGGCAAATGAAATCTTCTCTCTCTTCTTAGGGAAGTGTTCTATACCTTTATTGAGTGGGAGTTGATATTTAATGGTGCCTTCTTTCATAGCAATAATGGCACCAACAGTTCTAAGAAAAGATCTTCCCAAAGTAATAGGACAAGAAGCATTGCATTCAACATCCAAAACATAGAAATCAACAGGGACATAAGACATTGTTAACCATAATAAGAACATCATTAATACTCCCCATGAGTTTCTTTTTAGCATTATCATCAAGTGGGACATTCAAATAAAAATCTTCAAGTGGAGACAAATCAAGCATGTCATAAATCCTTCTAGGCATAATAGAAACACTACTATCAAGATCACATAAAGCTTTGAAATCAAAGTCATTCACTTTCATATTAATGATGGGTTGCCAACCATCTTCTTGTTTTATCGGAATAGAAGCTTTATGTTTCATCTTTTCTTCTTTAATCTTTGTGAGAGCATTAGTAATGCGTTTTGTAAAGGCCATGTTCATAGCACTAGCATAAGGACTTTTAGCAAGCTTTTGTAGGAACTTAATAACTTCAGAGATATTGCAACCATCAAGATCAAAATCAAAATTATCATCTAAAGTAGTAGAGCTATTACTAGCCTCAACACTAGTGGTGGTGATAGTAGAAACACTAATGTTTCTAGCAATTTCATCTTCTATTTCCCACTTAGCATGTAATTCAGCTAATAGTCTAACATTTTCATCAATTCTTACTTGTATGGCATTAGTAGCTGCAAAGGGATTATCATTAGTTTCAGGTTTAGCAACCATTTTATTAATCAATGAAGATTGAGCTTCAGACAAAGATGATATATTCCTTTCAGCATTAGAGAGTTTCAATTGTAAACTAGGAATTTCCCTATTTAGACTCTCAAGTTGATGGCTAATGTTCTTCAAAATGGTAGATTGTTCCTCCATAGTTTTAGTAAATAGTTGATTTTGTTCATATTGCATTTGCATGAAATTCTTAGTGGCTCTTTCAACTTCTAAAATTCTTCCTTCACTAGGTAATCCAGGTTTGCCATTATAACCATAAGTATTACTAGGAGGGTATGGCCTATAATTATTATTACCATAAGCATTGTTGTCGAAATTGTTATTTCTTATAAAGTTCACATCAACTTGCTCTTCTTGAGCAACCAAAGAGGCTAAAGGAACATTATTTGGATCAATATGGGCTTTCCCATTAACAAGCATAGACATAATAATATCAATCTTATCACTCAAGGAGGAGGTTTCTTCAACAGAATTTACCTTCTTACCTGGTGGAGCTCTTTCAGTATGCCATTCAGAGTAATTAACCATCATATTATCCAGAAGTTTTGTTGCAGCACGCAAAGTAAGGGTCATAAAGGTACCTCCAGCAGCAGAATCCAATAGGTTCCTTGAAGAGTAGTTCAATCCTGCATAAAAAGTTTGGATAATCATCCAAGCAGTCAGTCCATGAGTGGGACAATTCTTTACCAAAGATTTCATTCTTTCCCAATCTTGAGCAACATGTCCATTATCAGATTGTTTAAACTTCATTATTTCACTTCTCATAGATATAATCTTAGCAGGAGGATAGTATTTTCCAATAAAAGCATCTTTGCACTTAGTCCAAGAATCAATACTATTCCTAGTTAAGGAATTCAACCACTCTTTAGCTTTTCCTCTCAAGGAGAAAGGAAACAATTTCAGCTTAATAATATCACCATCTATATCCCTATGCTTTTGCATCTCATAAAGTTCAACAAAGTTATTTAGATGGGCAGCAACATCTTCATTACCAATACCAGAAAATTGTTCTCTCATAACAAGATTGAGTAAAGCAGGTTTTATCTCAAATAAAGTAGCTTCAGGCACAGGTGGAGCAATAGGTGTGCTCATAAAATCATCGTTGTTGGTGCTAGTGAAGTCACACAACTTAGTGTTTTCAACATTAGTCATTTTTTGTATTTTCAATAAAGAAAGCAAACTTGTAAAACTATTTTTTGTGTGTTTTTGATAACACAGCAAGCAAACAAAGCAAAAGAAACTAAGAAAAACAAAAATAACAAAGTAAAGAGATTGGTTATGAGGGACTCCCCTTGTGAAGATGACCTTGACTCCCCGGCAACGGCGCCAGAAAAAGTTGTTGATGGCCCAAATATATCGAGCTCGTTGGGGAACCCCAAGAGGAAGGTATGATGAGCATATCAGCAAGTTTTCCCTTAGTAAAAAACCAAGGTTATCAATCCAGTAGGAGCAAGGAAACACCCCAAAGGTGTAGCTAGATGAACATTGGCAGGGCGCACTACCGGTGCCAGCAGCAACATGGAGACCTACACAACACAACCACAGAACTTTGCCCCCAACTTGCGATGAGGTTGTCAATCTCACCGGTTTTGCTGAAAACAAAGGATTAAACGTATCGAATGGAAGGAAGTAATAGTTTGCAGAAAATAAACACAAAGCAGTAAACAATTTTGTAGATTGTTTGTACAAGAAAGGACCAGGGTCCATAGTTCACTAGAGGTGGCTCTCCTTAAGATAGATAACATGCTGGGTGAACAAAATTCAGCGGATACTAATCATCTTGACTCCTTTGGAACTTGATTGGGCATTACAACATTATACATAGACCGCCATCCAACTGCATATATGACTAATAATCCACCTTCATGTTATCATCCGAACCCCCTCCAGTATTAAGTTGCAAGCAACATATTATTGCTTTACGAATTGCATGTAATGTAAACAATACGATTGTTCTATGAACAAAGGATTGTTGTTTTCTCCCTAGTAGCAACAACACATCTAGTACCTTAGAGATTTCTGTCACTTCTCCAGATTACCAGAGGCATGAACCCACTATCGAGCATAAATACTAACTCTTGGAGTTGCTAGCATATACTTGGCCAAGATAGCTACTAACAACAGAAAGCATGCAAGATTAGAAATAACAAAGACATGATAGAATCAATAATCAATCTAAAATAGCATCTCAATTTCCATCGGATCCCCGCAAACACAACATGCAGAATTACAAATAGATGATCTTGATCATGAACGGAGCTCACAAGATCTAGACATGAAAGCACAAAGGAGGAGAACCAGCCATCTAGCTACTACATGGACCCATAGTCCAGAGATGAACTACTCACGCATCACACTGGAGGCTTGCATGATGCTGAAGAAGGCCTCCAGGGTGAATTCCCCTCTCAAGTAGGGTGCCGGGAAGAGTTTCAGATCCCTCCCGATCTAGGGACAGAGACGACGGCGGCTACATACTCTTTCGTGGATTTTTGATCGGGTCCTTAGGGTTTTGGTATCGGAGGCATCTTATAGGCGGAAGGAGAGGCCGAGGGGGTGCTCGGGTCGGCCAGACCACCCCCTGGAGCGGGCCAGGCCTAGGCGCGCGACCATGTGGTGTGCCTGGCCCCCAGCCCTTCTCCGTCTCGTATTCTGGCATTAGATGTCTTCCAGAAAATAGGCACTTTGGCTTTTGTCCCGTCCAATTCCGAGAATATTCATTTTCTGACTTTCCTGGAACCAAAAACAGCAGAAAACAGGTAGCTGGCAATGTGGCTCTTGTTAATAGGTTAGTCCAAGAAATCATATGAAAAGTACTCCAAAGTGTGGACAAAACACAAGAAAGTAGATAAAACCAAGCATAGAACATCAAAAATTATAGATACATTTGCAATGTATCAACGGCTCCGTCGACAAAGTCAGGATATGTCTCAAGGCGGCCAGGCATGGGAATATCTGGGCCATAGAAGTATGTGCGCTGCCAGTTCTTGCATGATTCATGCCCTACGATGTTGGGGAAGCGCCGGCTAGGCTGGACCTTAAAACTAATGGTTCCACAAGTCCGCAATTCATCCTTGGACTCTACAGACTCTCTCTTGACGGTGAAAAAATTATACAAACAGATCTAATCTAGGTTTGATTCCTAGATATCCTTCGCACAGAGGTACGAAGTTGTTAAGGACTAGGAGAGAGGTTGTCGGGAAGTACCCGGAAGTGTCGGAGGATGTCCAAAAAGAAGTCGGAAACTAGCAGGCTTACACCTCGTACCAGCTGAGCTTTGAGGTATACCTTCTCTCCGACTTGGGGAGAAGGAGCCACCTCGCCGGCCGGCGCCAGCCGCCAGACCAAATCCTTTGCCGTGGGAGATACCCCTCGGTGACCAGTTCTTGCAAATCTTCGGTGGAGAGGTCAGAGCCCCTCCACACTCCCTTGTGGGAGTCATTGTCCTCTTCAGCGGCATCGGGCGCCACTCTTCTTGGTATTACGAACCGGGAATAAAGGGTGGCGCTATATAAGCGACACCGCTTTCCTCTCCCACCTCTGAGGAATCGATCAGACATGCGCGACACCGCCATACTTCCGAACCCGCCCGTTGATCTCTCGCCGTCGCTGCCCGTGGAGCTCGTCGTCACCACGACCGCCGCCGCCCCCGCAGATCCCCGCCCCCGGACGCGTGCAGCCGCCATGTGGAGCTCACCCACGCCATTGCACCATCTCATCGCGTCGTCGCCGCCACTGTGCCCGCGCCACCCCTGCCACCACGCTATCTCCATCGCCGTCGCCGCCACGACGTTCGCCCCTGCCACTGAGGTGAGTTATTTTCTTGTTTAGTTGTTTTCTTTAATTCATTGGTTATTAGTTATTTTCTTAGTTGTTTAGTTATTTTCTTAGTTTTGTTTAGTTACTTTAGTTACTTAGTTGTTTAGTTATTTGAGTTACTTAATTATTTTAGTTACTTAGTTGTTTAGTTATTTTAGTTACTTAGTTGTTTATTAGTATTTAGTTATTTTCTTAGTTATTTAGTATATTTAGGGATTTAGAATAGAAATATAAGAAATAGAAAATAGGAATATTGCTTAGAAAATAGAAATATGATTATTTAATTAGGATTATTGCTTACAAAAATAGGATTAAGAAATAAAAGTAGAAGATAGAGATAGAAATGAAAAAAGGAGAAATAGAAAATATAGGGATAGAGATAGAAATAGAAATAGAGAAGTGTGGAAAAATAGAAAATAGAATTACTTGCTTAGGATTATTTAGTTTAGGGATTATTTAGTACAATTTTTTTTGATTTTATTTTGATTTTTTGACATCAAGTTGGAGCAACTGCACACTTAGGAATTTATCGGCGGTGATGCCCATCCCGCATCCTCGTCGTCAACTCGGTGACAACGATGGAGGACTGGGCTCCGCCGGACATGTCCGAGATTGGGCTCCGCCGGGCCGGCACTAGGAGGTGCTAACTACCGGGACGCGTAGCTTGGTGAGGAGTCCGGATCTCATCGTCGGTCCAAAGCGTTTTTGGTGGCGGTCGCGTGGTGACTATCGGTGCAGAGGGAGGTGGCCCTCGAGGAGGTGGTACAGAATCATGTCAGGGAGAAGGACGAGCACGTTCGTCGCTATATGGTTGCGTTGGACGCCAGGTTCTCCAATACCTGGTAGATTCTTTAGGGATCTCATCCGAGCTATGCTCTTGTGATGGTTCCTTCTCTTTGGGTCTTCACCGCCTGCCGGTACGCGCCACCAGCCTCAACCACGCATGAGCAGGACCCCAGGCCACCATCTGCGTTGGGGGATAGCACATCGAGCGCGTGAGGGGCCATGGGCGACGACAAGGAGCGTGGGAGCGTGTTGGACATGGGCGGTGATGGCGAGTGCGCGAGAATGCTAGACATGGGCGGCAACGGCGAGCTCGCAAGCTGCCATGTACGGCGACAGCGAGCGCACGATTGATAGACGGTGTCGTCGTCTCCCGCTTGCTCGCGATATTGGGTAGCGGGCGGCTTGGTAAAATCTGGCCCCAAAGAGGAAAATACCGCCGGCACCATCCCAACCGGCTAAAAAAATGCTTCCTAGAGGGTGCAACGGCTGGTGATGCTCTGGTGAATAAGAGAAGGCTGGGCATCATCATTAATTGCTCAAGCACTCCGATCTTTACACATTTTGTCACACCACATCGACGTCATAACATGCATGTCATATCTAACAAAAAAAAATACTACTACCTCCGTTCTAATGTAAGCCTTTCTAGCGGTTCAATTTACACCGCTAGAATAGCGGTAATATAATAACCGTGTTTCAGAGTCTCCTAAATGAGGTATTTTAGCAGAAGTTTCACTAAATGGAGTAATATGTGTTAGAAATGTAAGTCTCTGCCAGGTAAAAAGTGGAATTTAATGCAAACCAACTTGTGGTTGGGTGGGTAGTTGTAGGTTTGACACTGTTTGTTGCATAAAGGGTGTCTGTTCTTTCAGTGGGAGGCAACGTTCCCGTCGACAGCGAGACGCCCACGGTGATAACACGATCCGCCGGTTCAGTCTCTCGAAGGTGCTCATAGGTATAGAGTGTGCGTTTGTACATTCAAATGCATGTACGTATTGTGAGCGTCTACGATTGTACCGTGTTTAAAAAATATTGGAATTTAATAACAAAGTCGTTGCTGACTTTTGTTGTTGTAGACGTCGTTGCTATCTAATCTATGTGGCCTGAAGGATTGATTAAAAATGTGCCGTGGCGTGATCAGTTACTGGAACAAAAACTCATACAAATCCAATAATTTGGGCATCATCATGAATTAATATACATCTTGGATGAACTTTTTAAATTTCGTATCATATCATTCTCTCCTATCCTACCTATATTAAGCGGCATCGATCCCGTCTAGAAGCACAACTAAAATGGAGGACACCTTTCTCTTCTACTACGTTTCCGTCGGCTTGGCTCTCGTGTCGTTGCTCGTTGTGTTTGGCAGGTGCAGGCGTCCAGCGGCGCATGGGCTGCGGCTGCCGCCGGGGCCATGGCAGCTGCCGTTGATTGGCAGCTTACACCACCTCGTCGGGAAGAATCTCCTCCACCGCGCTCTACGTGACCTGGCTCAGCGCCACGGGCCGGTCATGCTGCTCCGGCTCGGCGAGGTGCCGACGCTGGTGTTGTCGTCCCGGGAGGCGGCCGGTGAAGTGATGAAGTCCCTGGACACGACCTTCGCGACGCGGCCGCTGACGAGCCCGACCCTTCGCGTGCTGACGAGCGACGGCCGGGACATCGTCTTCGCGCCGTACGGGGAGTACTGGCGCCAGCTCCGCAAGATCGCCGTCACGGAGCTCCTCTCGGTGCGCCGCGTCCTGTCCTTCCGCGCTATCCGCGATGAGGAGGTCGCCGCCATGCTGCGCGCCGTCGCGGAGGCAGCCGCCGACGGGCGCCCCGTGGAGATGCGCGCGCGGGTGTCCACGCTGACGGCCGACATCACGGTCCGCGCCGTGATGGGCGACCGGTGCAAGGACCGCGACGTGTTACTCCGGGAGTTGGACCACGTGGTCGAGCTCGCGAGGGCGCTCAACCCGGTCGACCTGTGGCCGTCGTCGTGGCTCGTCGGCCGGCTGTTCGGCGGCTCCGTGCGCCGCACTCAGGGCGTTCACGACACCATGTGCGGTGTCATCGACGGCATAATCCAGGAGCACCTGCTGGAGAGGAAGGGCGACGAGGAAGCTCAGGACCTGCTCGACGTGCTGCTGAAGATACATAAAGATGACGTGGGGCTCGACATGGTGGCCGTTAAAGCCATCATCTTCGTGAGCACCCTATTTGCCTGCCTTGTATTAAGACTTAGAGAGACCATGTTTCATAATGATGGGTGCGCATGCAGGACATCTTCAACGCCGGAATGGAGACATCCTCGACGGCGCTGGAGTGGGCGGTGGCGGAGCTGATCAAGAATCCGAGGGTCATGGCGAAGGCCACGGCGGAGGTCCGGCGAGCCTTCGAGGCCGGCGGGACGGTGTTAGAGCAGGCGATCGGGGAGCAGCTGCCGTACCTGGGCTTCGTCATCCGCGAGACGCTACGGCTGCACCCGCCGTTGCCCCTCCTCCTCCCTCGCGAGTGCCGCGAGGCCTGCCAGGTGCTCGGGCACGGCGTGCCGCGGGGCACGCAGGTGCTGGTCAACGCCTGGGCACTGGGCCGCGACGAGAGGTACTGGCCCGATGCGCCGGAAGAGTTCAAGCCGGAGCGGTTCGAGGGCGATGACGGCGCGGCGGCGGCGGCGTCGAGGGATTTCAGGGGCGCCGACTTCGAGCTCCTGCCGTTCGGCGGCGGCCGGAGAATATGCCCTGGGATCGCGTTCGGCCTCGCCAACGTGGAGCTCCCACTAGCCAGCCTGCTGCTCCACTTCAACTGGGACGTCGTCTCCGGCTCGGCCGAGGACTTCGACATGACTGAGGCGTTCGGCATCACCGCTCGCCGGAAGGCCAACCTCCTCCTCCGCCCGGTCCTACGCGTGCCTCTTCCCCAACTTTAATGGACGCCATTATTTTTTCACAAGATATGCATTTTTGTGTGATTCAACTCCTTTTTCTGTGAATGTTTGTAGCACTCAGCTTGGTGTACATTGGATTTGTTCAGACATTGACCAGTACACTTTCCCGTGAGGTATATTGCTGATATTTTTCCAAGATATTGGCATCCTTATATGTGGCGATGACTAAAATATCCAATCATTATTTCCTTTTTCCTATTCTGATAAAACTCCTTGGTCGTCTATCAAGAAAATATTGTTGGCTTCATCTAATATATAAAGCAACACTCTTATGTTAGATATAATGGGCATATTCCTTGTGGCCAATATAACATTTCAGATTTTTTTCCAAATGTCAAAGTTAATGCACGAGATTTGCATTCCCTCCCTTGTGTTTGTATCATTCAACACCTTCTCCTGTGAATGTTTGTATCACTCTACTCGGTGTAAATTGGATTTGTTCAGACATTTACGATGGAATACATAGCACTCGAATGCTGCTTAACATCTCGTATTCCCGTTATCCCTTCAGGGCTTGTTTATTCATAAGAATTGCATAGAAATTGTGTAAGATTTGAATTCTATGGGAATTTGTTCTATGTTAATTGTTTGATTCATAGGAAAACATCCTATAGAAATTAATCCTATAGCAATCTTGTAGTGCAATTCCTATAGAAAAGAAACATTAGATCATACCTCATGGAAAAATTCCTGTGCTACATCAAACATAATTCCTCTTTCCGTAGGATTTAATTTGGCATGACATCTCAATCTATGTTTTTCATATTCCTATACTTTTCCTATCCTATGAATCATATGATGCCTGATAGTGGAACCTGCCCTTTGCTTTAGTGGCCGTATAGAACAAAGTAAATCCTCGTTTCTCAAATCAGGCCAGTGTCACAAATGCATAAGTAAGGAGTAAACAATGCAATTCACTCCTTTGAAAATGTTTTCTTCGAACAAGAAAAGATGTTCTCACTAGACTTTCCTGCGAGGTGTATTGCTGATATTTTTGTAAGATATTGACATCGCTATATGTCGCGATGACTAAACACCATCATTCGTTTCTTTTTCCTATTTCGATAAAACTCCTTGGTCATCTATCCAGCAAAAAATATTCTCATATGTTGGAATATTGGATGACACAACTTTCTGCACAAATCATTGTGAAATAGCATTGTGACACGACCGAAGTTACACAGTGGGATTGGGGCACTCCTGATCCCACGTGAACAGTAAAATCAAAATAAATAGTCAAAAAAAAGAAAAAAATACAAAACTATTTTTAGCGTGTAGAGGATGCGTGCATGCATGTGTGTGTCCATTTTTTTCTCCCAGATTCGGAAGTATGTAAATCATGTGAAAATAACAAATTTTCTGAGCTTTTTCCTTAAGTTTTATTGAATTCATATAAATTGAGTTAAAAATAGTTCGTGATTTAATTATGAGAGTACGAAACTTAACTATGGTGTCAAATAATTTAAAATTTTCAACAGTATTCCCTCCGTTCAGAAATAACTGATGTTAATTTGTCTAGATTTGAATATATCTATATAGTAAAACGCGTTTAGATTCATCCAAATCTAGAAATCTAACTCAGTTATTTCAAGACGGAGGGAGTATAAAACTTCAGGTTCTGGCGTACACATGTTCTGAATATTCACTCTCCTAACACAAACAGGTAGGAAGAACATCCTCATTGCGCCTTGTTCCCCTCAGCGGTGGAGCATCGGAATCGCACTTTTGTGTGAATGGATCGTCGAAAGATGCAAAAGAGGTACGCAAAAGAAAACAAGAGCATGCGGACAGGTTTTGGAATGAGCCCCTCACCCAAAAAAAAAAATTGTGAAGTATTCACAAGAATCATGAGTGATTAGGTCCCACAATACTGATTTGACACTTTGACTATCTACACCACCAATTAAATGCGGCACTATTCTCCCAAAGGAACTATTCGAGTACTTGCAGGCCGTTAAAAAAAGGGTACTCACAGGAACCATTAGTAATTTGGTCCCACAATGTTTGATTGTCTACACCGTTGGTTAAATGTGATAGCTCCAATGGTACCTCCACAGATTCAATAATTCATGAGTTCCAAAATTATTATTATTTAAAAAAAAGAGTAATATTTTGCAGTTTACACATTTAGGTTCCAAAATTCAAACGGTCACACAGAAAGAGAAGTTGGCAAACGAAGAGAAAAAATCAACTCAACAGTTTTCAATGTTCAATAGTAAAAATCAGAACCAAAAAGGCATTCTAATATTCTTATTTGTTCTTGGTTATTCTAAATATTTCACGAAATTTTCAAAACAAGTTATTGTATATTGATATTATAACCAAACCACAAGGATTTATCCCCAGGACGAAAATCACGAAATTCACATATTTTGAAACAACATTCTATATGCTTCCTCCTTCAAAAATGAACTTTCAACCCAACACAATGGTTTTACACGTTTGAATTCCCAAAATCATGATAAACATGTTTTCAACAGAATCTCGTCAACTCAATTATTCACTGGACAATATTTTGTATTCCAAGAACCAGTTGAATTTCACCAATAGTTATTCATAACAAGTTCAGCATAATAATCAACAAGCCAAATTTTGTAAAAAAAAGACTACCCAAAGTGAAAAACTGACCAATGTACAATAAGTCGAGCCAAATCCTTCCTCGAGTCATCTTCCTGGCCTCCAACTCTCCAACAAATGCGCGGATCTGCTCATTCTTCCCAGGAACCTTGCCACACTTACGCCATTTTTCATCCAATATATGTTTGTGTATTACTCCCTCCGTCTCAATGGAGGTGGCATATAAGCTCATATAAAAAGTCAATGTTCTCAAAATTTGACCAAGAATATAAAAATATGAAGATATGTTGTATCAAATCAGTATTAATAGCCTCCTCATATGAAATACTTCTTTGCTATTATAGTTGTTGATATTTTATTTAATATATTTGATCAAATTTAAAAATATTAAATTTTGACTAAGTTTATACGCCACCTATATTGCTAGAGCATATCTGATAGTCCGAGAAATTGCCATATGCACATCGTATAGGAGTTGTTGTATGCAAAGCAGTTTCATTCTTACCCGCAAATAAAAAAAAAGCAGTTTCATTCTTTTGTTCTTCATAGCTTGAAATTTGTGGGTGGGAGTGTGTCAACATGAGGCAATGGAATTTGCCAAAAGGAAGAACACCAACCATGTCATCAGACTAGAAGAAGACGAAGAATTCTGTCCATTAGAATCATTACCAAGGGAATAAGCCATCCCCGTGTTCCGTGTTTTTTAAATGACCAAGAATTATATTCAAAGAAAAAATGACCAAGAATTACTCCAAAGATATAAATATTATTTGTATAAAATTGGAATAATCACCAAGGGTTTTCCAATATGAATCCAACAACTAATTATGTATAATAATGAGCTGTTTTAGGTGATCGGGGCGGCACTTTTCGTGTTGTTGGGTACCGCTGACTCTGATTTTTTGTAACCGTCGATTAACCCATTTGATTAAGACCTATCAAGAAACGATTTTATTAGAAGTGGCCTCTAGTTCTGATTTGAGCGCACATTACATTAAAAACGTGACTGTTATTGCCGATCGTCCCATCCTACACGTGATCAACACAATCAACACGATCATCCCGATCGTTCCGATTGTGAGCCGCCACCAGCACTACCGCCACCACCGCGCGCCCCTCCTCTTCGAAGCCCAGCCTCCATCCACACGGCAAGTCCCTTCCTCTTCACGCATCGCCACCCTTCAAGCTTAGGTGAGTGTCATCGCATTAAATTTAGGGTTCATCTTTACTCGCCAATTGGTTGTGATTGCCCCTGGTGTATGCTTGCCTGCAGGTTGATGAATCAGACGCAACGGATCGTCCCGACCAACCCAACTGTGATCCGCCGCCACTGCGCGCCCCTCCCCTTCGATGTCCCGCCTCCAACTACCCAACAACTCCCCTCCTCTTCACATACTGCCACCCTTCAAGTCTAGGTGAGTAATGTCGTACTAACTTTATGGTTCATCTTTAGGGTTTCATGAACTGGCCGCGTCTAAACCTGGTGTATGCGTGCCTACAGGTTGAGGAATCGAACGAGATGGATACGTTTGGTGTCAGCTAGGATCGTCGCCGAGGAGAGGGACGGGTTCCTCTCGTGCTTCCCCAAGAGATCCTGCCCTAGTCCGTCTAAGCCGCCGCCATCTCATCGAGGATCACCAATCACCGCTGTCCGAAAACCGCCCAGTGCTAGACCAACTGGTACTCATCAATTCGTATGATTTCTTGTGTCCACTCTTTGTTTTGTTAATTTATTTGGCGACTTATCGGGTAGTACTTGTCGCGGTTAGAACCTAGCACTAGCAAATTCGTTTTTTATTCATCCTTTGTCGGGTATGGATGTTTGGATCAATCTATCATTAGTTTAACTAGAACATTGTATCAATATGTGTGCATGCGACATGCCATTGTACCTTTCCACTACCTCTCTACTTATCTCAAGTGCACTTGACATCATCTTTTATTTATTTCTAGTGCACATGAAATATTATCCATTTTTCTTACTCACATGAATTGGTAGCACCCATCATGTTAAGCCATTATTGTTTCAAAGACTTTCTAGCTTTTACTCTATTTGAATTTTGTTCAAAAACATTCTAGCTAATCTCATCACTCTCTTAGTCCAACCACTCGACCATACCATCTAACAAACCTAACACTATCTAATTTAATCATCCTACCCGTGAGCCATATATGTGAGGAATAATAGATCTTTTGACATGGTGATATTTATGACACTCTTGTGTAGCTTAGTATATGCCTCAAGTTGCAAACAATTCTTAGTGTGGCTACCAAACTGATCATTTTTAATTCATTGTATTTTTTAATTAAATGGTGTAATATTATCCTAATTATTTTCGGCTTTATCCATGTACTATGATTAAACTTAAAATTTTCTATCCGTATGTGGTATATAGGAAGATATGGCACATGTAGGTGATGATGCTGAGTACCGGGACATTATTGCCAACGTGACGTTTGCTAGCGAAAATGATGCGTTCGGGTTCTATAATAAATATGCTCTTCATAGAGGATTTAGTGTGCGGAAAAGCTATGTTGATTGGGATGGAGCCAACGTGGATATAATTCTAAGGAAACTTGTCTGCAGCTGCGAAGGTTGTCGGGAAGAGCAACACATTAAGAGGAAAAGAGAAGACAGGAAGAGGAGGTCATGGAACATCACTCGGGTTGGCTGTAAGGCGAAATTGGTTGTTGCACAGGTCAAAGAAACTGGGCGGTGGTTTGTGAAGGATTTCATAGATGAACACAACCATCCTATGGCCCCATGATGGCTCAAAATGTAGAGCTCGTTGGGAACCCCAAGAGGAAGGTATGATGAGCACAGCAGCAAGTTTTCCCTTAGTTATGAAACCAAGGTTATCGAATCAGTAGGAGCAAGTAAATACCTGCAAGGTGTTGCTGGCAACTTGGAATCCTGCACACCACAACCACAGAACTTTGCTCCCAACTTACAGTGACGTTGTCAATCTCACCGGTTTTGCTGAAAACAAAGGATTAAACGTATTGTGTGGGAGATAGTAATTGCTTGCAGGAAGTAAATAGTAAATAGTAACAGTAGAAGGTATAGCAATGGTAAAAGCATGGACCGGGGTTCATAGTTCACTAGAGGTGATTCTCCTTAAGATAGATAACATGCTGGGTGAACAAATTATAGCGGGGCAATTGATAGATTCGAGAAAGCATACAATGCATATACTAGACATCTTGACTCCTATGAGATTTGATTGGGCATTACAACATTATACATAGACCGTAATCCAACTGCATCTATGACTAATAATCCACCTTCAGGTTATCATCCGAACCCCTTCTAGTATTAAGTTGCAAGCAACAGATAATTACATTAAGCAAAGTGTGTAAAGTAAACAATACGATTGCCCCATGGACAAAGGATTGTTGTTTTCTCCCTAGTAGCAACAACAAATCTACAACCTTAGAGATTTATGTCACTTCCCCAGATTACTAGAGGCATGAACCCACTATCGAGCATAAATACTCCCTCTTGGAGTTGCAAGCATCAACTTGGCCAAGATAGTTACAAACAACGGAGAGCATGCAAGATCACAAATAACATAGACATGATAGAATCAATAATCAATCTGAAATAACATCTCAATATCCATCAGGTCCCTACAAACACAACATGTAAGATTACAAATAGATGATCTTGATTATGAACGGAGCTCACAAGATCTAAACATGATAGCACAAAGGAGGAGAACCAACCATCTAGCTACTACATGGACCCATAGTCCAAGGATGAACTACTAACGCATCACACCGGAGGCAGGCATGGTGATGAAGAAGGCCTCCAGGGTGATCTCTCCCCTCCGGCAGGGTTCCGTGAAGAGCTTCAGATCCCTCCAGATCTAGGGATGGAGATGGCGGCGGCTACAAACTCTTTCATGGAATTTTGATCGGGTACTTAGGGTTTTCATCCTGGGAGGCTTTTATAGGCGAAGGGGCAAGGTCGGTGGAGCGCCAGGAGGCCCACACCCCCTGGTGGCTGATACATTGCAAATGTATCTATAATTTTTGATGTTCCATGCTTGGTTTTATCCACTTTCTTGTGTTTTGTTCCAACTTTGGAGTACTTTTCATATGATTTCTTGGACTAACCTATTAACAAGAAAGTCAGAAAATGAATATTCTCGGAATTGGACGGGACAAAACACAAAGTGCCTATTTTTTCGGAAGGGATCAAGTGCCAGAATACGAGACGGAGAAGGGCCAGAGGCCGGCCACACCACCTGGCCGTGCGGCCAGGCTGGGCCCGTGCCAGGGGTCGTGTGGTGGCCCTTGGTACCCCCTCGTCCTCCCCTTCCGACTATAAGATGCCCTTAGGACGTAAACCCTAAGTACCCAATCAAAAATCCACGAAAGAGTCTGTAGCCGCCGTCATCTCCATCCCTAGATCGGGAGGGATCTGAAGCTCTTCCCGGCACCCTGCTGGAGAGGGGAATTCACCCTGGAGGCCTTCTTCATCACCATGCAAGCCTCCGGTGTGATGCGTGAGTAGTTCATCCTTGGACTACAGATCCATGTAGTAGCTAGATGGCTGGTTCTCCTCCTTTGTGCTTCCATGTTTAGATCTTGTGAGCTCCATTCATGATCAAGATGATCTATTTGTATTCATACATGTTGTGTTTGTGGGGATCCGATGGATATTGAGATGCTATTTTAGATTGATTATTGATTCTATCATGTCTTTGTTATTTGTGATCTTGCATGCTTTCCGTTGTTAGTAGCTATCTTGGCCAAGTAGATGCTAGCAACTCCAAGAGTTAGTATTTATGCTCGATAGTGGGTTCACGCCTCTGGTAATCTGGGGAAGTGACAGAAATCTCTAAGATACTAGATGTGTTGTTGCTACTAGGGAGAAAACAACAATCCTTTGTTCATAGAATAATCGTATTGTTTACTTTACACGCAGTTCATAAAGCAATAATCTGTTGCTTGCAACTTAATACTGGAGGGGGTTCAGATGATAACCTGAAGGTGGATTATTAGTCATAGATGCAGTTGGATGGCGGTCTATGTATTATGTTGTAATGCCCAATCAAGTCTCAAAGGAGTCAAGATGATTAGTATATGCATGTATTGCTTTGTCGGTGTTTGTCAATTGCCCCGCTGTAATTTGTTTACCCAGCATGTTATCTATCTAAGGAGAGCCACCTCTAGTGAACTATGGATCCCGGTCCTTTTCTTTTATATACAATCTACAATCTTTTACTGCTTTGTGTTTACTTTCTGCAAACTTTTACTTCTTTCCATTCGATACGTTGATACGTCCAAAACGTATCTACTTTCCTGAACACTTTTGCTATTGTTTCTCCTCTATACTTGTGTGATTTGGATGCAACTAATGCGAACTGACGCTGTTTTCAGCAGAATTGCCTTGGTGTCTACTTTTTGTGCAGAAAATCAACTATCAGGAAAAATCCCGGAAAATATGCCAAAAATCCTATTTCACCCGAAGACTCCAGGAGCCAGAATACGAGACGGAGAAGAGCCCTGGGGTGGCCACACCACCTGCTGGCGCGGGCCTGGCCAGGCCGTTCCATGGGGTGGTGTGGGCCCCCCAGGCACCCCCTCGGCCTCTCTCTTCGCCTATAAGGAGCCTTCTGACCTAAAAACTTCGGGGGGTTCGACGTTTTTCCAGAAGGAGTTCCGCTCCGCCGCCACCACCAGATTCCACGAAACAGCACCAGGAACTCCGTTCTGGCACCCTGCCGGGACGGGGAATTGGAGGAGATCATCTCCATCATCATCACCATCGCTTCTCCATCGACCATCCATGTTTCCCCCATCTATGAGTGAGTAATCCCCCGATGTAGGCTATGGGGATGGTAGGGATTGGATGAGATCGTTCATGTAATGGCATCAGATTGTTAGGGCATAGTGCCTAGTATCTCTATTAGTGCTTTATGACTTTGTTGCAACCTTGTTGTGCTTAATGCTTGTCACTAGGGCCCGAGTCCCATGATTTCAGATCTGAACATGTTATTGATTCATCATGATAGTATTGTTTTGGGTCTTATCTACAAGTTGTATACACACGTCGTTGTCCGGAACCTATGGTCCCGAAGTGACAGAAATCGGGGTAGCCGGAAGGGAAAGGCTTTGATATGAGGATCGCATGTGTTCATGGAGTGTTAATGCTTTGCTCCGGTGCTCTATTAAAAGGAGCACCTTGATTGCCAGTAGTTGTGCTGATTGTGTTTTCAGGAATAGGACTTCCAAGGAAGCTGAGGAATTAATGGCTAAAATAAGCAAGAATTATGAAGATTGGACTCCTCCTAAACAAGCTATACCTGAAGTAATTGTACCTGAACCATCTATTCCTATGTCTATTCCAACATCAAATAAGAGGGAAGTTATTGAATTAAATGATGAAGTGATGAAGGAAGCTAAGAAATGTCTTAAGGAGAAGGGAATTAAAGTTGCAGATGTCAAGAATTTACCTCCTATAGAAGAATTATGTAAGCCTATTCCCTACTCATCCACTATTGACGTACACTCTCTCCAACACTTTGATGAAGGTGATATCCCTTACTCTAAACCTCCTGATCAATGCTTAGAAGAATTTGATATCTTTATTGTTAAGCAAGATAACTTTTATAAAAGGGTGCAAAATCATCTTATGGAAAACACTAGAGCTATTGTTGAGTTGAAAGATATTGTGGAAAGAACCTCTAGTGATGTTAAAATGATTGTTAAACACTTTCAAATGGTTCAAACTCAAATAGATCAACTCGTTAAAGTGCAAAATGACTTGCTAGTTAATGCTGCTAAAGAAAAACATGCTTATGAAATTAGAACTAGAAGTGGTGCTGCTACCCAGGATCCTCTATATCCTGAGGGGCATCCCAAAAGAATTGAGTAGGATTCTCAACAAGCTGAAAATAGTGGTTCTACTCGTAAGAAAAGGAAAAAGAAACATAAAACTGTTGTAGAACCCTCTGAACCTGCTATAGATCCTAATAGTATATCTATCTCTAATGCTGAAATTGAAAGTGGTAATGAAGAAAATGAAGTGCCTAATGAAGAAAAAGTTGAAGAAGAACCTGAAAACCACACTAAGAATACTAAAGAAGATTTTATTGCTAAGAAACATGGTAGTGAAAGAGAACCTTGGCTCCAAAAACCTATGCCTTTCCCTGATAAGAAACACAAGTCAAAGGAAGATGAACACTATAATAAGTTTTGTGAGTGGATGAAACCTTTATTCTTGCAAATTCCTTTGACTGATGCTATTAAATTGCCTCCTTACTCAAAGTATATGAAGGACATTGTCTTGAATAAAAGGAAGATCCCTAATGAAGAAATCTCTACTTTGCTTGCTAATTATTCCTTCAATGGTAAGGTTCCTAAGAAACTTGGAGACCCAGGGATTACAACTATCCCTTGCTCTATTATGAACAATTATGTTAGAACTGCTTTGTGTGATTTGGGAGCTGGAGTTAGTGTTATGCCTTTCTCTCTCTATAAGAGGCTTCAGCTTGAAAAATTGATACCAACTGATATATCTTGCAAATGGCTGATAAGTCTACCACTATTCCTATGGGTCTATGTGAGGATGTACCTGTCCAGGTGGCTCATAATTGCTTGATATTAACTGATTTTGTTGTGCTTGAAATGCCTGAAGATGATAATATGTCTATTATTCTTGGGAGACCTTTTCTTAATACTGCAGGAGCTGTTATTAATTGTAATCAAGGAAAGGTGACCTTCAATGTTAATGACAAGGAACATACTGTCTCTTTCCCCAAGAAGATTGAAAGGACTTATTGTTTAAATTCAATTGAACATGTTGAAGGCATTCAAGTTGGAGAAATATATTGTCCCATACCAAAAGAAAAATTTGAAACTATTATGATTGGGACCATTGCTATCAAGGTTGAGGTAACATAATCATTAGTGGAATACGAAGTTCTGTCTCATATGCAATTGTTTTGGTAGCAAGACTTGATCAACCTTGCTAATAAAAGGATTCCATTGAACAAAACAATGTTTTCATTATGATTATCCCCGTTTATTTCTATCCTTTGCTTTTTAGTTTTTGCTTTCCTTTAGTTTTCTTTGTGTTGTTAGTTGCTTGCATGCTAGAACTTCTGTAGTTCTAGCCTTGTTTTTGTCCTTGCATCATGTTTCCAAAAAGAAAAAAAATCTGTCTGTCAAAAAAAATCATTCTTCTATTTCTGAAAAATGCCCAAAAATAAAGTGTCTCGAAAAATTCCAGAAAATTCATATTAAATTTTTACGTGAAAAGAGGGGCAGAAGAGTACCTGGTAGGTACCAGGGGGCCCACCAGGCAGGCACACCACATGGTGGCGTGGCCAGACCTGGGTGGCGCCATGCCCTGGTGTGGGCCACCCCTGGCCCCCCACTACCTCTCTCTCCTGCCACTTTCTTCTCTCTCCCGAGTAAGCTCCAGTTCATAGCTCGAAATCGCATTCTCTCTGTGCTTGCCCTCGATTTCTTTGATCTCTTTGCTCAG
Source organism: Avena sativa (assembly GCA_916181665.1). NCBI lineage: Eukaryota > Viridiplantae > Streptophyta > Magnoliopsida > Poales > Poaceae > Avena > Avena sativa. The sequence goes on from OV702291.1 coordinate 31,947,720, forward strand.
CCCATCTTTCTTGCTGAAATTTGGAGCAATTGTTCCTCGGTATGCGACTCCTCCCCTTGCCCAAGTAGATTTGTGTTTAGTGGATTGTATGTTGAGTATTTTGCTACTATAGGTGACTGGTTATGAGAGCTTGTAAGCTTGTTTGATGCTTAGAGATATAGTTTTGATGCATGTTTAGGCCTCTTTCTAGTCCCTAAGAGTAGATTCCTTCATTATATTTACTTTGCAATCACTTGTTTAATAGGTATTTAAATTTTAGAATACCAAGCATGAGCAACCACACTTTTGGAGAGATATTTGAGAGTGATGCACCTAGGAGGTCAAGGCCCTCAAGAACAGCCTCTCAAGCTAGGCCATCATATAATGAAGACCTCATTGCATCACGTATTGGCAGTGAAAGAGATGATGGAGATGCTCACCCATCCTCTTTCCCTTGTTTTACTTTCTTGCAAGCTACAGGTATTCTTGATGATTTCTTGCTACTGATTGAGAGGGTTGGCTTGACCTCTTATATGCAAGATGAGAGTGCACAATACGCTATGCTCACCAAAACTTTTGTTGAGAGCTTCTCATTTTCTAACACATCCTATCATTCTACTGTCTCTTTTAAAATCTATGATATGCCCTTCACCATGCCTTTGGAGAGATTTTGCAGTATTGTAGGTGTGCGTATGACAGGGACCATGAAGAAAATTCAAGGGTGGCCCGCTGATTTGTTGGAGCTTTACCGAGGGGTGACCAATGATGATGACCGCGTGGCGCAGCGCGGAAAGATAAGAAATATCCAACTCCCTGCTCTTAGATACCTTGCATACTATCTTGCCACTAGTGTTTTGGGTAGGGAGAACACTAGTAATATCTCCAACTATCACTTAACTTTCCTTGCTGCTGCGCTCAACAATGATACTCGGTACAATCTTGGCTCTCTTATTGCTCGCCGCCTAGCTACTAGGGGGCCTATCTATGGGGGCATCATTGCCTCGCATGTAGTTGATGCATTAGATCTTTCTGTGGCTCCTGATGATGTTATGCTAGCACCATAGAGGCCCGACCTTGTTGCCATGAAAACTCATCACTTTGTCACTGCTACCTCTGATTTGAACAATCTAGTATATAGGATGCTTTTCACTAACGGGGATGAAAGGGAGATCCTTTTTCCCCATCCTGCTTTGTTCAGTGTTGACAGGAGACCGTGGTCGCGCTCCAAGGAGGAGGTGGATGAGCAGCTTCACTTGTTGGGTTTCCACGAGCAGCACCAGGAGGATGTGCCCTCCTATGATTATTCCGCACATTACGGAGGGATGTACTCTGGCTCGCACCAGGACGAGGGTACCTCCTCGTCGTACCCCGGTGACACTTCATCTTGGCCAGCCTGGGACTGATACCCACTTAGGCTAAAAGCCTAAGCTTGGGGGAAGGTACGCCGACACCGCACTCATCTCCATATCATGTTGCGTTGGTTCTTTGTATATTCATGCTTTCGTTCTCTTTTTTAGTTTTCGTTCTTCTTTGCCTTTGCTTTCTAAAACACAAAAAGACCAAAAATATTTTTGTTGTTTCTCTTTGGTTTGCTTCTTCTTTTTGCCTTGGTTTGCTTTTTTCCTTTTTGCTTTGTCTGAACTATTCGAAAAACCCAAAAAGATTTTGCTTTGCTTGTTTTTCTCTTTTGGTTTTTGTTTAAAATCGAAAACACCAAAAATATTTGTCGTTCTTCTTTGGTTTTTGCAAGTTGGCTACAGGGTTCAGCAGTTCTCAGTGGATTATTGGTTTCATATTATTATTCAAGCCACACAAGTGAAGAGCAATAATGAGGATCAATGACAACTTGAGGCGTGGTAAGAGGCTGGTAGCAAAATCTATCTGTCTTCATTTTTTGTACATATACTCATCTTTGTGAGCTTGCTTAGTCCTTTCATATAGGGTGTATGTTATCTTTGAATGCTTAGTAGTTCTTGCTTTCTTGTGATTATCTCCAGCCCGCTAATAGTTTATAGCATGTCTCATGAATGTTTGCTTGCATTACTCTATTCATAAATTGGTATGACACTGTGGTATCCTCCTCTGAATGTTTCATTTGATCGACTTGGCACATGCTCACGCATGCACATGACTGTAATAATCAGTTAAGCCTTGACGAATTATTTTGCCTTGAGGATCTTGAATCATTTTCATGCCATGAGTAGTCTTGTTTTGTTGCAAGCATGATAATGACAGTTATTGATCTCTCGTTGTCGCTCCCTTACTATTGCTAGCCTTCATTTCCACTGAGTGTCTTACTCATGTTTCCAACTCCCTAAACCAAATATTTCCAAAGTATCCACCATACCTACCTATTAGCATCATTTGCTACTTCCGTGCATATTCAATATGCCTTGTTTTCTTCCGAATAAAATGTTTGCTTGTTATGAGAAAGTTAGTTAGTAAAGCTCTCACAAACTTGATGGCACACTTTATTTTCTTGCACTTAATAAACCTGAACCATTGTGTCCTTCTTTGTTGTGCATATGCTTGCGCTTTATGCGTTGGAGTTAGCAGAACTATGTATCATGGGGACCGCTTTCAACACTTCATAGGTACTTTCTACCTATTTGATATCATGTTCTTTTTCTTATGGATCCCGGTGGTGTGAAATAAAAGTGGAACTTGTAAGATCATGGAGTTTGTATGTATGTTAGAGAAACGCCTGGGCCGCTAGCCTAAGCCATGCCTAATCATGATGGAAACTTGCAGCATAACCATAATGAGCATTCTATGAAGCATCCTCAATAAAAATCTATGCACATAGTAAATAAAAAGATCGCCGAGATACTCATTGTCAGCTTGCCTTGTATTTTGATTATGGGATAGCTCCCGTGTCATGTGCAAGGGGTACCCCGTTGGCGGTTCTCTATGATACGTATGTACTTACAATGACAAGAGCTTACTTGTGACTGAAGTTGAGTAGCATGAGGATCGGTCTTCGTAAGTAAGGGGCATGAGACTTCAATTTATAACTTGTCAAGAATATCCTCTTAGTTGTCTCACTTTCACCTTAACCACATTAAATATGCTTATGATAGGGGCAATGAGAGCTCAAAGCTAATGAGTACCATACTTTCAGCATTTGGAAGCCTTTCAAAATTATTCAAAACCTTTTTCTTCTACTTGTTGAGTCTCCACATATTCTTTGAGCACCTTCTTGAGAGCATTAGTTGTCATTTTTTGTGTTTGTTCCATTACTTGATTACTTGTGTTATGACTTTGATGCTTGTATCTTCGATATCTTTACTTCTAGTCATCACTTGAACTTCAGAGGTGCCTTGACATTTGTAATCAAAGGCAAGCGAGATACCACTCTATCATACCTTTCTATGAGCATTGTAATGTAGCTTATGTTTGTGCTTCATGCTACTTATTATTCTTGAGTTGGAATCTCTTCATAGCTTGCAATGACTATTAAGTAGACTCAGTTGCATACTCTTTATTATGAATTGTCTAAGTAGTTGATTGCATTGCTGAGAATATTTACATCATATGAAGCAAATGTGTTCGTGAAAGTTCTTTTATCGCACTCAGTTTTCAACTGAATTGCTTGAGGACAAGCAATAAGCTAAGCTTGGGGGAGTTGATACGTCCAAAACGTATCTACTTTCCCGAACACTTTTGCTATTGTTTCTCCTCTATACTTGTGTGATTTGGATGCAACTAATGCGAACTGGCGCTGTTTTCAGCAGAATTGCCTTGGTGTCTACTTTTTGTGCAGAAAATCAACTATCAGGAAAAATCTCGGAAAATATGCCAAAAATCCTATTTCACCCGAAGACTCCAGGAGCCAGAATACGAGACGGAGAAGAGCCCTGGGGTGGCCACACCACCTGCTGGCGCGGGCCTGGCCATGCCGTGCCATGGGGTGGTATGGGCCCCCCAGGCACCCCCTTGGCCTCTCTCTTCGCCTATAAGGAGCCTTCTGACCTAAAAACTTCGGGGGGTTCGACGTTTTTCCAGAAGGAGTTCCGCTCCGCCGCCACCACCAGATTCCACGAAACAGCACCAGGAACTCCGTTCTGGCACCCTGCTGGGATGGGGAATTGGAGGAGATCATCGCCATCATCATCACCATCGCTTCTCCATCGACCATCCATGTTTCCGCCATCTATGAGTGAGTAATCCCCCGCTGTAGGCTATGGGGATGGTAGGGATTGGATGAGATCGTTCATGTAATGGCATCAGATTGTTAGGGCATAGTGCCTAGTATCTCTATTAGTGCTTTATGACTTTGTTGCAACCTTGTTGTGCTTAATGCTTGTCACTAGGGCCCGAGTGCCATGATTTCAGATCTGAACATGTTATTGATTCATCATGATATTATTGTTTTGGGTCTTATCTACAAGTTGTATACACACGTCGTTGTCCGGAACCTATGGTCCCGAAGTGACAGAAATCGGGGTAGCCGGAAGGGAAAGGCTTTGATGCGAGGATCACATGTGTTCACGGAGTCTTAATGCTTTGCTCCGGTGCTCTATTAAAAGGAGCACCTTAATTGCTAGTAGTTCCCTAGAGGCCCCGCTGCAAACGGGCTGGCAGGACAAAAGATGTTGTGCAAGTTCTCATTGCGAGCACGTATGACTATATATGGAACACATGCCTAGGATTGTCTAGTACTTGGGTGCTTTATCTTATTTATCTGCAATTGCCCTATGTTCTGATTGCTATGTGAATTGTCTTATCCATGCAACGCCCGTCCATCCGTCCCTATGCCTACCGCACTCGAATCCCACTGTTTACTGCTTTTGTTACTACTGTCTTTGCTTTACTACTGCTGTTACTTTACTATTCCTACTACAAAACTATTGCTACTGATAAACTGCTGTGAGAAAGATTGTTTCCAGGTGCAGCTGAATTGACAACTCAGTTGTTAAGGCTGGTAAGTATTCTTTGGCTGCCCTTGTGTCGAATCAATAAATTGGGTTTCACTTCCCTCGAAAATACTGTGATACACCCCCTATACTTGTGGGTCATCATACGTTTAATCCTTTGTTTTCCGCAAAACACGGTGAGATTGACAACCTCATCGCAAGTTGGGGACAAAGTTCTGTGGTTGTGTTGTGCAGGTCTCCACGTTGCTACTAGCACCGGTAGTGCGCCCTGCCAAAGCTCAGCTAGTAACACCTTTGGGGTGTTTCCTTCCTCCTACTGGTTCGATTAAACCTTGGTTTCATAACTGAGGGAAACTTGCTGTTGTGCTCATCATACCTTCTTCTTGGGGTTCCCAACGAGCTCTACATCAACCACGCACCAGCACTTTTCTGGGCGCCATACGCCGAGCCATCAAGCATTTTTCTGGCGCCATTGCCGGGGAGTCAAGGACATCTTCACAAGGGGTGTCCCTCATAACCAATCTCTTTACTTTGTTGTTTTTATTTTCTTAGTTTCTTTTTGCTTTGTTTGCTTGTTTTGTTCTTCAAAAACACAAAAAAATAATTTTACTTGTTTGCTTTCTTATTTGAAAACCCCAAAAAAATGACTACTCTTGAAAACACTAAGTTGTGTGACTTCACTAGCACCAACAACAACAATGATTTTATGAGCAAAACTATTGCTCCACCTATGGCTAAAAATACTTTCTTTGAGATAAAACCTGCTTTGCTCAATCTTGTTATGAGAGAACAATTTTCTGGTATTGGTAATGAAGATGCTTCTTCCCATCTAAATAACTTTGTTGAACTTTGTGAGATGCAAAAGCATAGGGATATAGATGGTGATATTATTAAGCTGAATTGTTTCCTTTCTCTTTGAGAGGAAAAGCTAAAGAGTGGTTGAATTCCTTAACTAGGAATAGTATTGATTCTTGGACTAAGTGCAAAGATGCTTTTATTGGAAAATACTATCCTCCTGCTAAGATTATATCCATGAGAAGTGAAATAATGAAGTTTAAACAACTTGATGATGAGCATGTTGCTCAAGCTTGGGAAAGAATGAAATCTTTGGTAAAGAATTGTCCCACTCATGGACTGACTGCTTGGATGATCATCCAAACTTTTTATGCAGGATTGAACTATTCTTCAAGGAACCTATTGGATTCTGCTGCTGGAGGTACCTTTATGACCATCACTTTGGGTGCTGCAACAAAACTTCTGTACAATATGATGGTTAATTATTCTGAATGGCATACTAAGAGAGCTCCACAAGGCAGGAAGGTAAATTCTGTTGAGGAAACTTCCTCCTTGAGTGATAAGATTGATATTATTATGTCTATGCTTGTTAATGGGAAAGCCCATATTGATCCAAATAATGTTCCTTTGGATTCTTTGGTTGCTCAAGAAGAGCAAGTTGATGTGAACTTCATAAGAAACAACAACTTTGGCAATAATGCTTATAGGAGCAATTTTGGTAACAACAATTAGAATCCATATACTCCTAACAATGGCAATGCTTATGGAAATTCTTACAACAATAATAGGAGTGCTCCCTTTGAACTAGAAGTTATTCTTAAAGAGTTTATTAGTAAACAAACTGCTTTCAATAAAACTATTGAGGAAAAACTCTCTAATGCTGAAAGAAATATAGCATCTTTAGCTGAAGCTCAAACTACTTTGAATAAAATGGCTGCTAAACCTGAAACTAATGATAATCCCTTTGCAGCTACTAATGCTATACAAGTAAGAATTGATGAAAATGTTAGACTATTAGCTGAATTACATGCTAAGTGGGAAAGAGAAGATGAAATTGCTAGAAACATTAGTGTTTCTACTATCACCACCTCTATTTTTGAGGCTAGTAATAGTTCTACTACTTTGGATGATAAAGTTGATTTTGATCTTGATGGTTGCAATATCTCTGAAGTTATTAAGTTCCTACAAAAGCTTGCTAAAAGTCCTAATGTAGTGCTATGAACATGGCCTTTACAAAACACATTCCGATGCTCTCATAAAGATTAAGGAAGAAAAGATAAAACATAAAGCTTATATTCCTATAAAACAAGAGGATGGTTGGGAACCCATCATTAATATGAAAGTGAATGACTTTGATTTCAAAGCTTTGTGTGATCTTGATAGTAGTGTTTCTATTATGCCTAGAAGGATTTATGATATGCTTGATTTGCCTCCTGTTGAAGATTGTTATTTGAATGTCCCACTTGATGATAATGCTAAAAAGAAACTCATTCATGGGGAGTCTTAATGATGTTCTTATTATGGTTAATGATTCCTATGTCCCCATTGATTTCTATGTTTTGGATGTTGAATACAACGCTTCTTGTCCTATTACTTTGGGAAGACCTTTTCTTAGAACTGTTGGTGCCATCATTGATATGAAAGAAGGCACCATTAAATATCAACTCCCACTCAAGAAAGGTATAGAACACTTCCCTAAAAAAATAGAAAAGATTTCTTTTGCTTCTCCTATGAAAACAAAATTTGGTCTTAATGCTTCTTCATTTGAGAACACTTGATTCTTTCTTTGCTTCTTATGCCTAACTTAAAGGGGTTAAAGAAAAGTACTTATTGGGAGATAAACCAAAAGTTTTAGATGAGTATTGGAAGTTATTACTTAAGTAATAACCTCTCCTTATCCTTTTTATTTGCTTTTTGTGCCAAGAGTAACCTCTAATGAGAGAGAAGTAATGATTGGGAAAGTTGCTGTCCCGAAACAGATTTTTGTGCTTCACCGTAAAAATTCGTGAGAGATCTCTGTATGTCGGAGTGAGATGTAATGTTTTGTGCTTCTTCCCCAGGTTGTTATCTAACTTTCGGTAGTTCAACACTTTTTGATTTGAGCAACAGAAAGTCTTCGAAAAAATTCATCTTTACCTGCTGGTCTGTTTTGACAGATTTCTGCCATTTTCTGCATTTGCTTCTTGTGGGTTCCTTTTTGAGTTCTTTTGGGGAATTGAGCTTTTTGAGGGAAGTGCTACAGTAGGTAGTGTTCTAATGGAAGTTTATTTGGTGATTAGAACTGAACCTTAAGACTTACTTATCTTGAGTGCACTAATGTTGCTAATAAAGATTGTGTGAAGTTTTATATGAAGGAAAATTTTCAGGTGTATGGAAGGAATGAGTAATGAGATGAAGGATGGACTAAATCTCAAGCTTGGGGATGCCACGCGTGTCACCCCAAGAAATATCCAATAAGTACAAGCGTCAAAGCTTGGGGATGCCCAAGAAATCCCCTTCTTCATCAATAAAAATCCCAGGTTTCTTCCAAACGTTTCATTTTTATTGTTTCATGCACATTGTGTTTTTCTTGGAGCGTCTTCTTTTTTGTTTTGGTTTTTAGTTTGCTTGGTTTGCTTAGTTTTCTGAATAAATTGGTTGGACCCCCTCTTTCATACATTGGTTTGCAAATAGTTTGGTTTGGTTTGGAAAAGAGTAGGAAAGTTCATGCTTATGTGGTAAAAAGAGCTTGTTTTTGACTGTGGCCTATGCTTTGTCATGCCATGCTTGATATTGTTTTGGCTTTATGCTTAGTATTCTTTGCTGTAGCATGACTTGTTATAAACAATTGAGATTGCTTAATGTGCCTTGGAAGGATCATGTGTTCTTTTAGCATATTAAAGCATAGTATAGTGGTATTCTCCTTTAATGCTTTATTTGGGTTAACTTGGCACATGCTCACACCATGTTATGACTGTCTCAAGTCACCATAGCCTTTATGATCCTTTAGTTTTCAACTTGTAGTATCACTTTATGCTTTGATCAATGATGTTTAGTCGCTCTGCATGATTATGGCCATTATTGCTCTCTTAGTTTGTCACTCCCAGTCTTTTGCTAGCCTCCCCAACCAAGTATGAGTTTCACTCATGCATCCAACTCCCTAAACCAAGTTATTCCAAAGAGTCCACCATACCTACCTACTAGCTTATGCTATTCCAAGTATATTCATGCTCTTGTTTACATTCCAAATTAAACTTGTTATGAGAAAACTAGTGATTAAAGCTCTCACGAACTTGATGGCACACTTTACTTTACTTGCCCTTAATAAACTTGAACCATTGTGTCTTCTATGTTGTATATGATTGCACTTATTTGTTGGAATTAGCAGAACCATGCTTTCATGGGGAACGCTTTCAACATTGCACTTGGTACTTGTACCTAGTTGATATCATGCTCTTTTGTATATGGATATCGTCGGTGTGAAATGAAAGGGGAGCTTGTAAGTCCATGGAGTTATGTATATGTGTTAGAGAAACGCCTGGGCCACTGGTCTAATCCATGCTGACATGGTGGAAACCTGCAGCGTAACCATAATGAGCTGTCTATGAAGCATTCTTCTTATAAAAAAAGAGTCCTATATTGAGAAAAAAAGAGAAAAGAAAAAAAGATACTATGAAAAGAGGAAAGAGAGAAAAAGCACCATATTCCCATGGTAAATAAGAAGAATGCTGAGATGCTAGTTGTCTGCTTGCCTTGTCATTTTGATATGGGGATTCTTCCGTATCATCGAGCAAGGGTTACCCCGTTGGCGGTTCTCAATGATACACATGTACTTACAATGATAAGAACTTATCGGTGACTAAACTTGAGTAGCATGAGGAGCGACCCTCGTATACAAGGGACATGAGATTTCTGACTTATACTTCGTCAAGCATGTACACCATAGTTTGTTCACTTTAACCTTAATCACTTCAAGATGCTTATGATAGGGGCAATGAGAGCTGAAAGCTATAAGTACCATAATTTTTGGAAGCTCTTTATGAGACTTGAATCCCTACTTCCTTTTACAAAGGCCTTTCTTCTACCATTATATTGAGTCTCCACCTTCTATCTTTATGCACTTACTTTGAGAGCATAGTGGTTATTCTTAGTTCTATGTGCATTGTCCCAAGACTAGTTGGTTGATGCATAACTTGATATTGCTTGTTTTAAACTATTGTATCTAGTCACTCTTATGAACTTTGAAGGTGTCCTATGCATTTATTTTTGCTACTCTATTGAGGTACAAGCTGAATACTATTATGTTATGTTTTCTTTATGTGAAACAAACAAACGTCTTGCAAGCATTGTTATTCATGAATCTTTTGTTTGTGCCTTTTCATGTTGCATCATAGTTTCTTTGCTTATTGCTAGAACTTTGTCTTTCATGTTATGATTGAAGTACTATGATCCCAACTTTGAATGTTTTGCAAATACTTTGATCATGTCTTTGATGGTGCATGTCACCTCAAAAATTATTCTTTCTTTTTATCACTTACCTACTCGAGGACGAGCAGGAGTTAAGCTTGGGGATGTTGATACATTGCAAATGTATCTATAACTTTTGATGTTCCATGCTTGGTTTTATCTACTTTCTTGTGTTTTGTTCCAACTTTGGAGTACTTTTCATATGATTTCTTGGACTAACCTATTAACAAGAGCCACAGTGCCAGCTGCCTGTTTTCTGCTGTTTTTGGTTCCAGGGAAGTCAGAAAATGAATATTCTCGGAATTGGACGGGATAAAAGCCAAAGTGCCTATTTTTCCCGAAGGGATCAAGTGCCAGAATACGAGACGGAGAAGGGCCAGAGGCCGGCCATACCACCTGGCCGCGCGGCCAGACTGGGCCCGCGCCAAGGGGTGGTGTGGTGGCCCCTGGCACCCCCTTGGTCTCCCCTTCCGACTATAGGATGCCCTCGGGACGTAAACCCTAAGTACCCGATCAAAAATCCACGAAAGAGTCTGTAGCCGCCGTCATCTCCATCCCTAGATCGGGAGGGATCTGAAGCTCTTCCCGGCACCCTGACGGATAGGGGAATTCACCCTGGAGGCCTTCTTCATCACCATGCAAGCCTCCGGTGTGATGTGTGAGTAGTTCATCCTTGGACTACGGATCCATGTAGTAGCTAGATGGCTGGTTCTCCTCCTTTGTGCTTCCACGTTTAGATCTTGTGAGCTCCATTCATGATCAAGATCATCTATTTGTATTCATACATGTTGTGTTTGCGGGGATCCGATGGATATTGAGAAGCTATTTCAGATTGATTATTGATTCTATCATGTCTTTGTTATTTGTGATCTTGCATGCTTTCCGTTGTTAGTAGCTATCTTGGCCAAGGAGATGCTAGCAACTCCAAGAGTTAGTATTTATGCTCGATAGTGGGTTCATGCCTCTGGTAATCTGGGGAAGTGACAGAAATCTCTAAGCTACTAGATGTGCTGTTGCTACTAGGGAGAAAACAACAATCCTTTGTTCATAGAACAATCGTATTGTTTACTTTACACGCAGTTCATAAAGCAATAATCTGTTGCTTGCAACTTAATACTAGAGGGGGTTCGGATGATAACCTGAAGGTGGATTATTAGTCATATATGCAGTTGGATGGCGGCCTATGTATTATGTTGTAATGCCCAATCAAGTCTCAAAGGAGTCAAGATGATTAGTATATGCATGTATTGCTTTCTCGGTGTTTGTCAATTGCCCCGATGTAATTTGTTTACCCAGCATGTTATCTATCTAAGGAGATCCACCTCTAGTGAACTATGGATCCCGGTCCTTGTCTTTTATATACAATCTACAATCTTTTACTGCTTTGTGTTTACTTTCTGCAAACTTTTACTTATTTCCATTCGATACGTTTAATCCTTTGTTTTCCGCAAAACACGGTGAGATTGACAACCTCATCGCAAGTTGGGGACAAAGTTCTGTGGTTGTGTTGTGCAGGTCTCCACGTTTCTACTAGCACCAGTAGTGCGCCCTGCCAAAGCTCAGCTAGTAACACCTTTGGGGTGTTTCCTTGCTCCTACTGGTTCGATTAAACCTTGGTTTCATAACTAAGGGAAACTTGCTGCTGTGCTCATCATACCTTCCACTTGGGGTTCCAACGAGCTCTACATCAACCACGCACCAGCACTTTTCTGGGCGCCATACACAGAGCCATCAGTGGCGCGCCCCCAGGCCGCGCGGACACCAGGTGTGGCTGCCCTCGTGTGCCACTTCGTCTCCCCTCCAGACTCCGTGTTGCTTCGGGTAAAATATTGACTTTGGCTTTTGTCCCATCCAGTTCCGAGAATATTTCCTTACTAGCTTTTCTGAAACCAAAAACAACAGAAAACAGACAACTGGAACTGTGGCATCTCGTTAATAGGTTAGTCCCAAAAAATGTATAAAAATACCTCAAAGTGTGAATAAAACATAAGAAAGTAGATACTAATCAAGCATGGAACATCAAAAATTATAGAAATGTTTACGACGTATCAACATCCCCAAACTTAACTCCTCCTCGTCCTCGAGTAGGTAAGTGAGAAAAAGAATAATTTTTGAGGTGACATGCACCATCATATTTGTAAAGCATTGATAGTTGGGATCAAAGTACTCTAATCATGAACATAAAAGATACAGTTCTAACAATAAGACATAGCAACTATGTTGTAACATGAAAAAGGTACAAACAAAAGATTCATGAATAACAATGCATTAAAATACATTTGTTTGTTTCTCATATAGAAAACATAATAAGAATGGTATTCAGCTTGTCCTTCATGATATAGCAAAACATAAATGCATAGGACACCTTCAAAGTTCATAAGGGTGACTAGATACAAATAATTTAAGAACAAGCAATATCAAAGTTATGAATCAATCAACAAGTTTTGTAACAATGCACATTAAACTAAGAATGTTCACTATGCTCTCTCAATTGGTGCATGAAGATAGAAGATGGAGACACAGCATAAAAGTAAAAAGTAAGGCCCTTCATAAGCAGAGATTTCAAGTTTCATAAATAGCTTCCAAAACTTATGGTATTTATTAGCTTTCAGCTCTCATTACCCCTATCATAAGCATATTTTAGGTAATTAAGGTTAAAGTGAACAAATATGAGGATATGCTTGCAAGTTATAAGTCGAAAATCTCATGCCCCTTGCCTACAAGTCCCAGACCTCATGCTACTCAACTTTAGTCATAAGTAAGTTTTGTGACCTGCCAACGGGGTACCCCTTGCCCCATGATACAAGAGCTGTCCCATATCAAAATGACAAGGAAACAAACAATGAGCATCTCAACGATCTTTTTATTTGCTATTTGCATAGGTTTTTATTGAGGATGTTTCACAGAATGCTCACTATAGTTATGCTAGAAGTTTCCACCATGGTTAGGCATGGCTTAGGCTAGCAGATCAGATGTTTCTCTAACACATATACAAACTCCATGAGCTTACAAGCTCCCCTTTTATTTCACACCGTCGGGATCCATAAACAAAAGGACATGATATCAACTGAATAATAAGTGCAATGTTGAAAATGTTCCCCATGACAACATGGCTCTGATAATTCTCAACTTATAAAGTGCAAGCATATACGCAACATAAATGGACGCAATGGTTCAAGTTTATTAAGTGCAAGAAAGTAAAGTGTGCCATCAAGTTCGTGAGAGCCTTAATCACTAATTTTCACATAATAAATTGGAAGGGTAGATAAAATCATGAATATACTTGGAATGGTGTAACACACCATGCATAGGAACTTATAGTGGACTCTTTAGAGTAACTTGGTTTTCATAGGAGTTGGATGCATGAGTGGAACTCATACTTAGTACATGTGGAGGCTTAGCAAAAGACTGAGATTGACCAACTAAGAGAGCACTAATGGCCATAATCATGCAAAGTGACAAAACATTATTAATTTAAATCATAAAGTGATATTACAAGTCAAAAAACTAAATGATCATAGAGTCTAAGGTGACCGATACATAGTCTTAACATGGTGTAAGAATGTGCCAAGTCAACCCAAATAAAGCATCGAAGGAGAATACCACAATATTATGCTTTTGTATGTTAAAACAACGCATGATTCTTTCAAGGCACATTATGCAATCTCAATTGTTTGGAACAAGTCATGCTACAACAATAATTACTAAGCATAAAGTCAAAGCAATATCAAGCGTGACATGATAAAATCTACGTCACAGTCAAAACAAAACTCCTTTTGTACCACTTATAAGCATGAACTTTCCTACCCTTTTCCAACACCAATCAACTTATTTGAAATATCATATATGAATGCGGGGGTCCATCAAATTTATTTAAGCAAACTAAAAAAGAAAACTAAAAGCAAAAACAAAGACGCTCCAAGAAAAATACAATTGCGCATGAAACAATAAAAATGAAGTGCTTTGGAAGAAAACCTGAGATTTTATTGATGAAGAAGGGGATGCCTTGAGCATCCCCAAGCTTTGAAGCTTGTACTTCTTGAATATTTCTTGGGGTGACAAGGGTGGCATCCCCAAGCTTGAGCTTTTGTCCATACTTCATCTTATCACATTATTCTTCCCCTACACTTGAAAAGTTTCCTTCATACAAAACTTCACACAATCCTCATTAGCAACATTAGTGTATTCAAGATAATTGGCCTACTATAGCACAATCACCACAAGTAAAACTTCCATTAAAACACAAGCTACTATAGCAATTTCTTCTAAAAGCTCAAGTGATCAAAGAGAACTCAAAGAGAAAGAGATTAAAAAGAAAATGCAAATAATGGCAGAAATCTGACAAAACTGTTGAAAATATAAGCAATAATCCATATGATTTAATACGAATAATAAACTGATAAAACATGATCATACAGACAGTACCAAAACTAATCATGCAGATCAACAAAGTAGATGAACAGATTACATCTAAATAAGATAAACCTATCACATCTACACCGAACTCTAGAATAAGGAACTCTAGCAGAATCTGAAATAAGAAGTTCAGTATTACGTACGGTAGAGCAGCGGAAGCAACAGCCATAGCGGTAGCAGCATCCTCATCCATGTCGTCGATGTAGAGGCTGCCAATGTCCGGGAAGAAGTCCTCGTCGGGGAAGGAGTCGTCCGTGATGGCGTCAGTAGTCGCGTGAAAGCGCTCCCAAAAAACCTGATCGCCCCTCACCCGTACAGGTTCACAAGAAGGCGGGGTTCCAGAGGCCTACTGTCCCGATCTGTGGTGCACGCCATAAGCCGGGATGGGGAAGACGAAGACGACGGCGCAATAGACTGGAAGGAGACGCGTGCGTAGGTCGTGACGATTAGGATAAGCGCGGAGGCTTATATAGAGCATGTTAGGAAGATCGTGGGACTCAGCCCACAACTGAGTCAGTAGCAGCCCACGTCTCATAAATACTGGAAACGGCTGACTAATTAACACGTCCGTTAATGACTCGTAATTAATCCACGATTAATTTTCCTGACTAGTAAAAATAAAGTTCGGCTCGGCGAGATTCCCGCAACCCACGGCGCGCGCGCCTCGTGACGAGGCGAGGCGGGCGGCGTCGGAGGAGTGCGCGAGAGCTGCTCTTCTTCTCACACCTTAGTGAGTGGTGGAACATCCTAGTATATAAGGAGGTGTAACTTTCAGTCAACTAGCAATGTGGGACTAAACTTTGGCATCACTATCATAGCCATATGCTGCCATGCACAAATGGGCCAAAGAGAATTTCAGAAATTGTCTATTGGGCCAACAGATCAAAACTCACCAATTTCCAACAATCCCCTACAAAGTCTCATTGGCACATGACCTCATTTATATTCCAGAATATTGTTTTATGTACCGGTGTGTAGTGGAGACTATTAAGTTGAACTTCCACATTAAACTTCATGCTACACTAGCGAGCAACTTGAATAGTGGACTATGCCTTGAACTACAAGTTTTCTGCACACTAGTTTCACACAAAATCTAGACCAGTACAGGGCTACCGCAGGGCTTCCTCACGGTTTGGAGCTTATGCGTCATACTCCAGGGCCTTTCATGAGTTTATTAGAGAGCACCCAACTCTCACGGACTGCGACGTTTAACAGTCAGACTAATATAGGTGTGTTCCTCAATAGATGTTCTGCAGGACAACATCTCTTCTTAGAAAAGCCACTTAGAATATATTAAGATAGATATCAATCTTCCATGCAGAATAAGAGAGTATTGCATCTTTATGGAGATGTAGATATAATATGGGCATACTCTCCTCTCAGCTGATCAACAGCTTGTCTCCCAGCTCTAATTCACGAGATCTCCGATCACATAGAGTGGGCTGCCGCTGTGAACAACTCATTATGTGGGTCTCAAACCCATCTCCCTCGATGCATTATCTATCACATTACGTGATAGGCCCTTTGTGAAGGGATCTGCCAAGTTCTTAGATATTTGGATATAATCCAATGCAATAACTCTGGAGTTTCTCAGTTTCCTGACAGATTTCAATCTCCTCTTCACATGCCTTGATGACTTCATATTATCCTTAGAACTGTTTACTTTGATGATCACAGTTTGATTATCACAGTTCATCAGGATGGCGGGTATTGGTTTTTCAACCATAGGTAAGTCCATCAAGAGCTCACGAAGCCACTCTTCTTCAACAGTGGCTGTGTCTAATGCTGTGAGTTCTGCTTCCATAGTTGACCTCATTAAGATGGTCTGCTTGCAAGACTTCCAGGAAACAGCACCACCACCAAGTGTAAACAAATAACCACTTGTGGCCTTAATCTCATTAGCATCAGATATCCAATTTAAATCACTATAACCCTCAAGTACTCGTGGATACCTAGTATAGTGAATACCATAACTCGCAGTGCCTTTCGAATAACGCAAAACTCTCACAAGAGCATACCAATGATCATCTCCAGGATTTGACACAAATCGACTCAGTTTGCTTACAGCAAAGGAGATGTCAGGTCTCGTAGCGCTGGCTAAATACATGAGCAAGCTAATGATTTATGAATATTGATACGTCCATTTTGCATCACTATTCTATGTCTTAATTCACTATTATTCATTGATATATTTCATATTGAGAGGTGATACTTATGTTATTTCATCTGTTTTTGCATGGTTGATGACTTTTGGAGCATGGACCGCTGCAGTCAGGCTTCTGATGGAAAAGGTGCTGTTTGGAGGCAAAATTCGCGAAGATCAGAAAATCCGGGAAAATATATAGAAAATCCTATTTTTCCAGAAGACTAAGGATGCCAGAAGATGGAGTGAAGGTGGGCCACAGGGGGCCCACACCACCCCATGGCGTGGGCAGGCCTAGGCCGCGCCTGCAGGTGGTGTGGCCGCCCTGGCCCATTCCAGCCTCTCCCCTCTAGCGTATATCATCCTCTCAAAACCCTAAGACTCGGGGAGGGACCAAAGAAATATTCCGCCGCCTCTGCGGGGTGGAAAACAACAAGAGAGAAAGATCTCTCCGGCAGACAGATTTCTGCCGGGGGAATTCGTTCCCGGAGAGGGGAGATCGTCGCCATCAACACCACCATCAAGCTGGACTTCATCGGGATCATCATCATCATCATCACCACCATCATGACCATCAGCACCCTCATCACCATCTCCATATTGCTGTAACAATTGAGTTGAATCTTGCATTAGTTCATAGGGGAAACTTTCCTGGTGTTGATTACTCCTTGTAGTTGATGCTATTGAGTGAACCGTTGAATTATTGTTTATGTTCAGATTGTTATACATCATTATTCCATCTCTGATCATGATCCATATGATGTCTTGTGAGTAGTTTGTTTTGTTCTTGAGGACATGGGAGAAGTCTTGTTGTTAGTAGTGGAGTTGTGTTGAGAAAGATTCAATAGATTGTTATTTAAGTTGTGGTGTACTTCTTCTAGTGGTGTCATGTGAACGTCGACTACATGATACTTGACCTATATGGGCCTAGGGGAATGCATTGTGTATTTGGCTACTAATTGTAGGGGTTGCCGGAGTGACAGTAATCTGAAGCCCCCTTAGGAAACCATTGCACAACGGACGTAAGGGTCTTAGAGTTTAAAGTTGTGGTTAGGTTTCTACCTTAATTACTTTCTTGTACTTACGGATGTTTGCAAGGGTTTTAATCACAAGTATGTATTAGTCTTGGATGGGGCGGTACATTAGCAAAGGTTCACCCACACAACACTTAGCAAGCTAAAGAAGATTAATCAGCTATATGACGCAAAAGCACTTGACAGTCTTCCCATGTGTCCTCGAGAACGTTTGGTCATATTAAGTAATACAACCGGCTTGTCCTTTGCTGCATAAAGGATTGGGCCACTTGCTGCATTTATTCCTACTGTCTTTTATTTACTCGTACTTTGTTTACTTGCCTTATCGAAAACCCCTAAAAATCCGTTTGCTAAGTATTTGCAGAGAATTCCTGATCCATACTACTAGCCAGCAACTTCTGCTCCTCATTGGGTTCGACACTCTTACTTATCGAAAATACTGCAATACACCCCCTATACTTGTGGGTCATCAAGACTATTTTCTGGCGCCGTTGCCGGAGAGTGAAGCGCTATTGGAGAGTGGAACTGGTAAAGGAAACTTCTACTGTGAGTATTGTTTACTTATGTTAGTTGCTTTATTTTCGTTATGGATAATTCGCTAAGTTTCTTATTTGGTAATGCTACTACCACTGCTAAGGTAGTAGATAAGCCACCACCTGCTGAGAATGATGTTTTCAAATACCTACAAGAATTATTGATCGTGTTATGTATAACTACTATGTTGGGGATGGAATTGTCCATCCCGGTGATCATTTACTCTTTATACACGAATTATGCTGGTTGTTCAAGTGTGCAGGTATTACTATAGATCAAGTTAAGAAGAAGTTATTTTCATTATCGCTGAAAGGAAGAGCTGAGGAATGGTATAAGATGCTGAAGAATGGTCAAGCTCTGGAATGGGAGGAAATAGTGCATCTCTTTTATTCAAAGTTTTATCCTCCTAGTGAGATTCATAAAGATCGGAATCAAATATATAACTTTTGGCCTCTTGATGGAGAGAGTACAGCTCAAGCTTGGGGTAGATTGAAGTTACTAATGCTCAAATGTCCCATTCATGAGCTCCCCAACAATTATCAATAACTTTTATGCGAGACTTCCTCTACATGACAAGGATTTATTGGATGCTTCTTGCGCTGGATCATTCAGTCGCATGGAAGAAGAAGCCAAATGGGATCTTCTGGACCGTATTCAAGAAAATGCTGAAGCTTGGGAGAATGACAAAGGTAGAAAGTCAGGTATAAATTATGATTATGAATGCATTGAATCTTTTATGGGAACTGATGACTTTCAAAATATTAAAAATGCTTATGGTCTAGACTCTCAAGCTATAGCTTCTTATTTTAAGGCTTTTGCTTCCTATATTGAAGTGCCTAAAAAGAAGTGGAATAATTATCATGAAACTTATAAAGATAGTGCTAAGAGTGTTCCTGCAAGAAATACTGAAGTTTATACTACTAATCATGTTTTCCCTAAACCTTATATTGAGAAACTGCCTTTTCCAGTTAAGGTAAAGGAACATTCTATTATAGCTAGTATGGTTAATGAAAGTATGGGTAAAGCTATTGAACCTGATAAACAAATGGTTGATGAACCTATAATATCAAGTGTGAAGGACTTTGTTACTAAATATGAAAAAGAGGGACACACTATCCTTTTTAAGGATACCTCTAATATTGTTTCACATAGTAGTGTTATGAGAGCTAGTATTATTGTGTTTTCTGTTAGAATAAGTGATCGTTGCTATGATGGTCCTTGTGATAGCTATATTGTTAAGTTTATCCATGATACTGAAAGTTACTATGAGAGAGGGAAAAGTGTTCTTATGCATCTCAATAATATCAAGTTTCCTCGTTTCATGCTGAAAGTTTTTATGTTGCACTTCTTTTGCCTTCTTATGCAAGTTGCCTTTGGTTTCAACAACTTGTTTGCTTACAAAATCCCCTTGCATAGGAAGTGGGTCAGACTTAAATGCGTGTGTGTTTTTGCTTCTTAATGCTCTCTTTCACTTCAATCCATATCCCTATGAGAGCTTTTTCAAAATTATCATGCCCATCTTAATGGCTATAAAGAAAGAGCTTTATGGGAGACAACCCAATTTGTTTTTGCTTTTAGTTGGTTTTTGTTTCTTTGAGTATTGGAAGTTATTACTTCGGTAATAACCGCTCCTTATCCGTTTTGTTTGGTTTTTGTGTCAAGATCAACCTCTAATGAGAGAGAAGTAAGATTTGGGGAAGTTGCTGTGCCGAAACAGATTTTTGTGCTTCACCGTAAAAATTCCTGAGAGATCTCTATATGTCGGATAGAGATGTAATTGTTTTTTCTTCTGCCCCAGGTTGTTATTTAACTTCCGTTAGTTTTGCACTTTTTAATTTGAGCAACAAAAGATTTTCGAAAAAATTGATCTTTACCTGCTGG
Source organism: Avena sativa (assembly GCA_916181665.1). Taxonomy (NCBI): domain Eukaryota; kingdom Viridiplantae; phylum Streptophyta; class Magnoliopsida; order Poales; family Poaceae; genus Avena; species Avena sativa. The sequence continues at coordinate 31,967,825 of OV702291.1, forward strand.
TCTGTTTTGACAGATTTTGCCACTCTTGCATTTGCTTCTTTATTCGATTTCCTTTTTGAATTCCTTTTGGGTTTTTGGAAGGAGTTGCTACAGTAGCTTATGTTTTGATGGTTTTCAGTTGAAGTTGGACTCAAAAGGTTTTATCACTTCACTTATACTAATGTTGCTAATGGGAACTGTGTGAAGTTTGGTGTGAAAGAAATTTCCAGGAAGTGGAGATAATGGTGTAATAAGGAAGAGAAAGGTTTTATGACTCAAGTAATAAGTGTATGAAGATATTAATGTTATTCAAGTGGTGACTCCGAGAGAATCTACTAGATACCAAATTCAGAGACCTGCAGAGTCTGTTTTCAAATAGGTAATAGTTCTGGTAAGAAAAGTTCCACGAAAATACTATCCAACTATATTTTTGAAGTTTTCAGTCAATAAGGAAAGTTACGAAGCGAAAAAGGGACAGAACCGGAGCCAGGGTGGCTCGCACCACCCTGTGGCGCGGGCCCACCCCTGGCCGCGCCACCAGGTGGTGAGTCCACCCAGGACTCCGCCTCCGACTCGTTTTCTCCCAGTACCTTCCTTTTGATACGAAACTTCGTAATATATAACCCCCAGATCCCCCAAGGTCCGTATATCGTGTTTTCGTCGTGTTTTTGTTTCGATCTGTTTTTGTCAGGGCATACTCTTTGAAAGCTTAGAAGCACAATGGTGTCCTCCAAGGATAAAGGGAAGGAGCCCATGGAGGAAGACCTCCAAGACCCCGGGAAGGAGAAGGAGATCAAGAGTGAAGGTGAAGAGGAGAAAAGCCAACATCCGCACACCGGAACTACCATTGCAAGCATTGGAGTGGTGAAACCTGCCAAGGTTAGAAGGACGGCATGGATGCAGACTGTGGGGAAAGCTCCTCGTCACAGTTTGGCTCCACGGTCATTTCCTCCACGCACCAGGAATCCTTTCAATACCCTTATCCATGAGCATCAATACCAGAATATGCCCAAGGATAAATTACCCTCCAATTGGGATTTGCCTCGTTCTAGCCATGCAGGAAAAGAAGACTTCAAGGAGGAAGAGTGGGGAAAGAATAGCAAGAGCTGGAATTCTCAACACGACATGATCATGAGCCATATTGAGCACAACTCAGAGTTGATTCGTACTCTCACCTTCGAGATTGAGGGCTTGGGGAAACTGATCAGAGAGCTCATTGAGAGGATACCACCACCTAAGGAGTAATTCGTCATCAGGTTTGGCATCCCCTTGGTTTGTTCCAAGCTTGGGGGAGTGTCGCGGTATCACATCACTATCTTCTATCTTTTTACCTTATTAGTAGAGTCATATCATGAATAGAGGAGTTATTATGTAGTATGGTTTGCATTATGGAAGTGTCCCCTCTCTCGTTAGATATGTATCCCTTGGTGTGAGTTGCCGTTATGGAATATTAATGAGAAGTTCTATCATTCAGTCTTTTGCATAGCTTATATTAGTTTTCAATTCGTGGTTATATGACTGATCTTGTTGTTAGTATTGGTAGCACTCTAGGATCATTGAGTTAATTTAGTTGGTTTTTGCAAACCTGGCTTGGTCAGTAGCAACACTATTTTTGAGAGTTGAATGAAAAAGATAGAAGTACTCTAGAGAAAAAATAATTTCATCATCTTTCTTTCTTGATTTGCTCATAAGTTTAGTATTCTCTAGATAAGATCTTTTGTGCTTCCAAGGAAGATTGCATGTTTGTTTTTATCACTTGTATGTTTGGTTGTTTCCTTCAACTCTTGTACTTGCTACCCAGCCTTGCTAGCCAAAAACCTGTACTGAGAGGGTATTCTTCTCGTGCATCCACCTCCTTTAAATCAAAACCTTTGCCATTTGTGTCCACCATACCTACCTATTAGAATTATTGCTATTCCAAGTAAATTCTTGTTTTATCTACCTCCCAAATTAAACTTGTTATGTGAAAATTAGTGATTAAAGCTCTCACGAACTTGATGGCACACTTTACTTCCTTGCATTTAATATACTTGAACCATTGTGCTCACCTATGTTGCGTATATGCTTGCGCTTTGTAAGTTGTGAATTAGTAGAACCATGCTGTCATGGGGAACGCTTTCAACATTGCACTGGTACTTTGTACCAAGTTGATATCATGTTCTTTTGTCTATGGATGTCGTCGGTGTGAAATGAAAGGGGAGCTTGTAAGTCCATGGAGTTATGCATGTGTGTTAGAGAAACGCCTAGGCCGCTGGTCTAATCCATGCTGAAATGGTGGAAACCTGCAGCGTAACCATAACAAGTATCTATGAAGCATTCTTCTTAAAAAAACGAGATAGAGATTGAGAAAAAGAGAAAAAAAAGAAAAAAGAGATTTATGAAAAGAGGAAAGAGAGAAAAAAGCACCATATTCCCATGGTAAATAAGAAGATTGCTGAGATACTTGTTGTCTGCTTGCCTTGTCATTTTGATATGGGGATTCTTCCGTATCATCGGGCAAGGGGTACCCCATTGGCGGTTCTCTATGATACACATATGCTTACAATGACAAGAACTTACCAGTGACTAAACTTGAGTAGCATGAGGAGCGGCCCTCGTATTCAAGGGACATGAGATTCTCAATTTACAACTTGTCAATGCATCATTTTTGATCACTTTAACCTTAATCACCTAAATATGCCTATGATAGGAGCAATGAGAGGTGAAATCTAGTAAGTATCATAATTTTTGGGAGCTCTTTATGATACTTGCAATCCCTGCTTCCCTCTGCGAAGGGCCCTTCTTTTACTTTGTAGTTGAGTCAGTAAACCTATTCCCTTCTATCTCAGCAAGTATTTTGAGTTGTTGTGTCTCATTCATTCATATGAGGATTTATTCAATCATGTCTTATGTTCCTTGTTTTGCACATTGCTCTTATCTTGATATTTACTACTTTGAAAGCTATCATTGAAAAGCTAGATATTTGTGAACTCCAGCAAATTATCAACTATTCTTCGACCAAGAGCTAAGTTTGCCATTACCAAATATGATTCACTTTATGTATCTTTATTGTGTTTCCTTTACTCACTACAAGTTGAGTTATATAATAGTGAGTTGTCTTCTATTATGATCTATGTATTTGATGAATGTGATGCTTCTTGTCCGTATTCTTTTATCTACTCTTCACTCCATAAACCTGAGGCCATGTTTATTGAGCTCAGTTTCGCTTGGGGACAAGCAAAGTCTAAGCTTGGGGGAGTTGATACGTCCATTTTGCATCACTATTCTATGTCTTAATTCACTATTATTCATTGATATATTTCATATTGAGAGGTGATACTTATGTTATTTCATCTGTTTTTGCATGGTTGATGACTTTTGGAGCATGGACCGCTGCAGTCAGGTTTCTGATGGAAAAGGTGTTGTTTGGAGGATTCGCGAAGATCAGAAAATCCGGGAAAATATATACAGAAAATCCTATTTTTCCAGAAGACTAAGGATGCCAGAAGATGGAGTGGAGGTGGGCCACAGGGGGCCCACACCACCCCATGGCGTGGGCAGGCCTAGGCCGCGCCTGCAGGTGGTGTGGCCGCCCTGGCCCATTCCAGCCTCTCCCCTCTAGCGTATATCATCCTCTCAAAACCCTAAGACTCGGGGAGGGACCAAAGAAATATTCCGCCGCCTCTGCGGGGTGGAAAACAACAAGAGAGAAAGATCTCTCCGGCAGACAGATTTCTGCCGGGGGAATTCGTTCCCGGAGAGGGGAGATCGTCGCCATCAACACCACCATCAAGCTGGACTTCATCGGGATCATCATCATCATCATCACCACCATCATGACCATCAGCACCCTCATCACCATCTCCATATTGCTGTAACAATTGAGTTGAATCTTGCATTAGTTCATAGGGGAAACTTTCCTGGTGTTGATTACTCCTTGTAGTTGATGCTATTGAGTGAACTGTTGAATTACTGTTTATGTTCAGATTGTTTTACATCATTATTCCATCTCTGATCATGATCCATATGATGTCTTGTGAGTAGTTTGTTTTGTTCTTGAGGACATGGGAGAAGTCTTGTTGTTAGTAGTGGAGTTGTGTTGAGAAAGATTCAATAGATTGTTATTTAAGTTGTGGTGTACTTCTTCTAGTGGTGTCATGTGAACGTCGACTACATGACACTTCACCTATATGGGCCTAGGGGAATGCATTGTGTATTTGGCTACTAATCATAGGGGTTGCCGGAGTGACAGAAACTTGAACCCCCGTTAGGAAACCATTGCACAAGGGACGTAAGGGTCTTAGAGTTTAAAGCTGTGGTTAGGTTTCTACCTTAATTACTTTCTTATACTTACGGATGTTTGTAAGGGGTTTAATCACAAGTATGTATTAGTCTTGGATGGGGCGGTACATTAGCACAGGTTAACCCACACAACACTTAGCAAGCTAAAGAAGATTAATCAGCTATATGAAGCAAAAGCACTTGACAGTCTTCCCATGTGTCCTCGAGAACGTTTGGTCATCTTAAGTAATACAACCGGCTTGTCCTTTGCTGCATAAAGGATTGGGCCACTTGCTGCATTTATTCCTACTGTCTTTTATTTACTCGTACTTTGTTTACTTGCCTTATCGAAAACCCCTAAAAATCCGTTTGCTAAGTATTTGCAGAGAATTCCTGATCCATACCACTAGCGAGCACCTTCTGCTCCTCGTTGGTTTCGACACTCTTCCTTATCGAAAATACTGCGATACATCCCCTATACTTGTGGGTCATCAAATATCTCAATTGACCTTTAGCATTCCTTAGATTCTTTCGAAGTAGCACACTTGGATCATAAGGCATTGGAGAAGACTTGCAGTCGCTATACCTAAAGCGGCTCAATATCTTTTCCACATAGTGGGACTGAAGCAGTGTAATCCCACCATTGTCATCCTTTAGTAGCTTATGTTTAAGATTACATCAGCCACTCCTAAGTCCTTTATCTCAAAGCAGCGAGATAGAAACTCTTTGACCTGCTCAACAGCGAGGTTGGTCCCAAATATCAATATGTCATCGACATAGAGACACATAATAACTCCCTCGCCCCCACCATGGCGATAGTACACACACTTATCAACTTCGTTTACAACAAAGCCTTCAGCGGTTAAGGTTCTTTCAAACTTCTCATGCCACTGCTTGGGAGCTTGCTTAAGACCATATAAAGACTTCACTAACTTACACACCTTTCCTTCTTGACCATCTACTACAAATCCATCAAGATGCTCCATATAAATTTCCTCATCTAGCTCTCCATTTAGAAAAGTTGTCTTAACGTCCATTTGATGAACGAGAAGACCATGTGAGGAAGCCAAGGATAGTAGTACTCGAATAGTGGTCAATCTGGCTACAGGTGAGTAGGTATCGAAGAAGTATTCACCTTCTTTCTAGGTATAACCCTTGGCCACAAGACGTGCCTTGTACTTTTCAATAGTACCATCAGGTCTAAGCTTTTTTTTGAACACCCACTTACATCCTACAGGTTTGCATCCATAAGGACGATCAGTGACCTCCCAAGTTCCATTAGCTAAGATGGAATCCATCTCACTACGGACAACTTCTTTCCAGTGGTCAGCATCTTGAGATGCATAGGCTTCTGAAATAGAAGTGGGAGTATCATCCACAAGGTACACAATGAAATCATCACCAAATGACTTTGTAGTCCTTTGTCTCTTGCTCCTTTTAGGAGCTTCATTGTCGTCCTCCATAGGATCATCATAGTGCTCTATCGGCATAGTGGATTCAGGAATTATAACAAATTCCTGACTAGATGAACTAGTCATCTCCTGATTTAATGAGCTAGACATACCTTTCATGGGAAAGATATCCTCAAAGAAAGTCGCATCATTCGACTCCATAATTGTACCAACATGCATGTCGGATACCTCAGATTTTACTATCAAAAATCTATATCCAATGCTATGAAAAACATATCCCAGAAAAACACAATCCACGGTTTTTGGTCCAAGCTTTCGCTTCTTGGGTATTGGAATATTAACTTTCGCCAAACATCCCCAAGTTCATAAGTAAGAGAGTTTAAGCCTTTTCTTCTACCATTCCTCAAATGGAGTCATGGTTTTATCCTTTACGGGAACATGGTTTAGGACATGACACACAGTCATTAGCGCCTCCCCCCACCATTCCTTGGAAAGACCCGATGTATGTAACATGGTGTTAACCAAATCAGTTAGAGTGCGGTTCTTTCTTTTGGCCACCCCATTTGACTGAGGTGAGTAGGGAGGCATCCTCTCATGGATAATACCATGTTCCGTACAGAATATATCAAATTCATTTGAAAAATACTCTCCACCACAATCGGACCTTAACCGCTTGATTTTAAGATCAAGTTGGTTTTCTGCTTCAGCTTTATAGTTTTTGAAGTAACTCAAAGCTTCAACTTTAGATTTCAGAAGATAAACATAGAAGTATCTAGTGGATTCATCAATCAACGTCATAAAGTATCTTTTTCCACCTCGTGTCAACACACCATTCATCTCACAAAGATCTGAATGTATAGTTCTAGAGGTGCTAAGTTTCTCGGTTCTGCAGCCGTATGAGACTTGCGGGGTTGCTTTGCTTGCACACAAACTTGCACTTAGAACCTTTGACAGTGGTAAATTTTGGAATTAAACTCATATTGGCTAGCCGCGTCATGCAACCAAAGTTAATATGACAAAGTCGTGAACGCCAAATATTGGACTCATTATCATTGCAAACATGATTAATAACTTTAGTACATGAGTTTGAGAAAGATAAGCGGAACAGACCTCCGCACTCATAACTCTTTCCAACAAATTGTATATACTTAGAAATTACAACTTTATTGGACTCAAACACCAACTTAAAACCATCTCGACATAGAAGTGATCCGCTGATGAGATTCTTATTGATGGAGGGAACGTGTTGCACATTCTCCAGCTATACGGACTTCCCCGAAGTAAACTTCAGATTTACCGTACCAACACCATGAACATAAGCATGTGAGACGTTTCCTATCAGCACGGAGCAAGTCCTTGAGACTTGATAAGAAGAAAACATGGATATATCAGAACATACATGTGTATTAGCACCCGTGTCAATCCACCAATCAGGAGAATGACATACTGATAGGATAGTAGGTAAATTACCATACCCATCGTCCTTCATCTCAGTATCGCTAATAACAACATTAGCGGTCTTGCCGCTGTTCCCATGTTGCCGCTTGTCAAAGCGATTAGGGCAGTTAGGAGCCCAATGATCAGGATCACCACAGACGTGGCAAGAGCCTTTCTTCTTATCATTTTTCCTCTTAAAGTTGGTTGAGTGAGTGGTCTTGTTCTTGCCATCAAACTTCCCTTTGCCATCAAATTTGTTCTTATTCTTGAACTTGTGGGATTGGATGTTTTTCTTCTATACCAAATTGGCACTAGAAGCTCCCTCAAAGCCAAGAGCACGTGTGTCCTTTGCTCTCGCCTTCTCTTCCACATGAAGAGACCCAATGAGATCCGTAACGGAGAACTCTTGTCTCTTATGTTTCAGAGAAGTAGCAAAACTCCTCCACATGGGAGGAAGCTTGGCAAAATAGCCTCCGGCCACAAACTTGTCCGGTAAGGTACACTTGAACTGCTCGAGTTCTTTGGCAAGTGATTGTATCTCATGAGCTTGCTCAATGACGGAGCGCTCATCAACCATCTTGTAGTCATAGAATTGCTCCATCACATACAACTCAGTGCCAGCATCCGAGACCCCAAACTTGGCCTCGAGCACATACCACGAGTCTTTGCCATTATCAAATGACATGTATGAGTCAACAATGTTGTCCCAAAGAATACTGAACAGAGCCACCATAAACATGGTATCTGCTTTCTTAAAGGCCGCTTCCTGCTCAGCAGAAAGATCTCCTTCAGGTTTCCCAAGAGTGGCGCTATAGCAATTTAGGTTTTTAAACCACAGAATTGCTCTCGCGCGCCATCTCTTATAGTGCATACCATCAAACTAAGGAGGCCTAGTAGCCGCGGCTACACCAGTGGAATTCAGTTACCTATAATCAGGTTTTTGGATTGTTGAAAATATAAGCAATAATCCATATGATTTAATCTGAATAATAAACTGATAAAATGTGATCATACAGACAGTACCAAAACTAATCATGCAGATCAACAAAATAGATGAACATATTACATCTAAATAAGATAAACCTATCACATCTACACCGAACGCTAGAATAAGGAACTCTAGCAGAATCTGAAATAAGAAGTTCAGTATTACGTACGGTAGAGCAGCGACAGTAGCAGCCGAAGCGGTAGCAGCATCGTTAGCCATGTCGTTGATGTAGAGGCTGCCAATGTCCGGGAAGAAGTCCTCGTCGGGGAAGGAGTCGTCTGTGATGACGTCAATAGTCGCGCGAAAGTGCTCCCCAAAAACCTGATCGCCCCTCACCCGTACAGGTTCACAAGAAGGCGGGGTTCCGGAGGCTTACTGTCCCGATCTGCGATGCACGCCGCAAGCCGGGATGGGGAAGACTAAGACGGTGGCGCAATAGACTGGAAGGAGACGCGTGCGTTGGTCGTGCCGATTAGGATAAGCGCGGAGGCTTATATAGAGCAGGTCAGGAAGATCGTGGGACTCAGCACATGACCGAGTCGGCTCGGCGCGATTCCCGCAACCCGCAGCGCGCGCGTCGTGATGAGGCGAGGCATGGGAGGAGGAGTGCGCGAGAGCTGCTCTTCTTCTCACACCTTAGTAAGTGGTGGAACAGCCTAGTATATAAGAAGGTGTAACTCTCACTCAACTAGCAATGTGGGACTAAACTTTGGCACCACTAGCACAGCCATATGCTGCCATGCACAAATGGGCCAAAGAGAATTTCAGAATTTGTCTATTGGGCCAACAGCCCAAAACTCACCAAATTCCAACAAAAACAGACCAGCAGGTAATAACCAATTTTTCGAAGACCTTCTGTTGCTCAAATTGAAAAGTGCTGAACTAACTAAAGTTAGATAATAACCTGGGGCAGAAGAACAAAAAAATATAGCTCAATCCGACGTACAGAGATTGTTCACGATTTTTTTAGTGGAGCACAAAAATCTGTTTCGGGACAGAAACTTTTCCAAGTCTTACTTCTCTCTCATTAGAGGTTATTCTTGGCACAAAACCACATAAAAAGGATAAAGAGAGGTTATTACAGAAGTAATAATTTCAAAAACTCAACAAAAGAAAAACTTACTGAATAGAAATTTGGGTTATCTCCCAATTAGTGCTTTTCTTTAACGCCTTTGAGCTAGGCATAGGAAGCAAGATTCAAATATTTTCAAATGAAGAACCAAATTTCTTGCCCCTACCTTTCTTACCTTTATTCTTATCTTTAGGGAATGTATGATTGTTTGGTAGAGAAGCAAAATGCATGATGCCTTTTTCCACATCTATTATTGCTCCAAGAAGTTTCAGTAGGGATCTTCCAAGTGTAATTTATCCTTTTCCTACACATTCAATAACAAGATAATCAGTAGACACCACTTTCCTAGGATCTTTGTAAATACTCCTTCAGCTATTCCAATAGACAATATTATGGTATTATTGGTAAGATATATTTCTTCTCCTACCTCAGAAAGTCCCCAAAGATTCAAAGATTCATAGATATCTTTAGGCATAAGACAGAATTCAGACATGATATCACAACAAGCATAAAATGTTTCATTGTTTATAACAACTTTTACTATGGGAAGCCACTTTGAAGATTCAGAATTTATAGTAACATATTCATGATGTTCTCTAAGCATGTTATAGCATTCTTTTAAACTAGTTGTATTGGTCCCAAGAGTGTTCAGTCTAGCAATAATGTTTGTAATGGAAGAATCAGATTTGCTAGGCAAGTCATAAGTTGTAACCAACTTTTTTATGGCATTAAAAGCATCCTCATTTCACTAGAGGAAATCCCCTCCTACTACAGCGTCAAAAGCATATCTATAACAAAGGGTAAGGCCAAAGTACAAACTGCTAAGAAACAAGCCCTGGGTCATTTTATGTTCAGTTTTTTCATGTAACTCAGAAATTCTAGACCAAGCTTGTTTAAAACTCTCTTCAATTCCTTGTTTGAAAGTAAAAATCATTTCCTTAGGTGACATAGTGATAGGAGCAATGCTAGACATAATGGCAACTTGAAATAGGAATTTTTTTTGTGTTCTTAATAAAAGAAACAAACCAGTACAATTTTTTGTGTGTTTTTGATAAAAGGAAACAATCTAGTACAATTTTTTTTGTGTTTTTGGTAAAAGAAACAAGCAAACTAAGAAAAAATAAACTAAGGAAAACAAAAAACAACAAAGTAAAGAGATTGGTTATGAGGGACTCCCCTTGTGAAGCTGTCCTTGACTCCCCAGCAACGGCGCTAGAAAAAGTGCTTGATGGCTCAAAATGTAGAGCTCGTTCGGAACCCCAAGAGAAAGGTATGATGAGCACATCAACAAGTTTTCCCTCAGTTATGAAACCAAGTTTATCAAACCAGTAGGAGCAAGGAAACACATGTAAGGTGTTGCTAGCAACTTGGAATCCTGCACAACACAACCACAGAACTTTGCTCCGAACTTGCAGTGAGGTTGTCAATCTCACCGGTTTTGCTGAAAACAAAGGATTAAATGTATTGTGTGGAAGATAGTAATTGCTTGCAGAAAGTAAATAGTAAATAGTAACACCAGAAGGTATAACAATGGTAAAAGGATGGACCGGGGTCCATAGTTCACTAGAGGTGATTCTCCTTAAGATAGATAACATGATGGGTGAACAAATTACAGCGGGGCAATTGACAGATTCGAGAAAGCATACAATGCATATACTAGACATCTTGACTCCTATGAGATTTGATTGGGCATTACAACATTATACATAGACCGCAATCCAACTGCATCTATGACTAATAATCCACCTTCAGGTTATCATCCGAACCCCTTCCAGTATTAAGTTGCAAGCAACAGATAATTGCATTAAGCAAAGTGTGTAAAGTAAATAATACGATTGCCCCATGGACAAAGGATTGTTGTTTTCTCCCTAGTAGCAACAGCACATCTACAACCTTAGAGATTTCTGTCACTTCCCCAGATTACTAGAGGCATGAACCCACTATCGAGCATAAATACTCCCTCTTGGAGTTGCAAGCATCTACTTGGCCAAGATAGTTACAAACAACGGAGAGCATGCAAGATCACAAATAACATAGACATGATAGAATCAATAATCAATCTAAAATAGCATCTCAATATCCATCGGATCCCCACAAACACAACATGTAAGATTACAAATAGATGATCTTGATCATGAACGGAGCTCACAAGATCTAAACATGATAGCACAAAGGAGGAGAACCAACCATATAGCTACTACATGGACCCATAGTCCAATTATGAACTACTCACGCATCACACCGGAGGCAGGCATGGTGATGAAGAAGGCCTCGAGGGTGATCTCTCTCCTCCAGCAGGATGCCGGGAAGAGCTTCAGATCCCTCCCGATCTAGGGATGGATATGGTGGCGGCTACAGACTCTTTCGGAATTTTGATAGGTTACTTAGGGTTTTCGTCTCGGGAGCCTTTTATAGGCAAAGGGGCAAGTCGGTGGAGCACCAGGGGGCCCACACCCCCTGGCGGCACGCTCCCTAGGCTGCATGGCCACCAGGTGTGGCCGCCCTGGTGCGCCACTTTGTCTCCCCTCCAGACTCCGTGTTGCTTCGGGTAAAATATTGACTTTGGCTTTTGTCCCGTCCAATTCCGAGAATATTTCCTTACTAGCTTTTCTGAAACCAAAAACAGCAGAAAACAGGCAACTGGCACTATGGCATCTCGTTAATAGGTTAGTCCCAGAAAATGTATAAAAATACCTCAAATTGTGAACAAAACATAAGAAAGTAGATACTAATCAAGCATGCAACATCAAAAATTATAGATACGGTTACGACGTATCACCCCACTAGATCTTGCTTGTCTTATGCATTCACATAGACATATCAGTGACGAGCAGAAAGCAGACATTGTAGAGATACAAATATCTAGGATACGCAAGCACAAAATCATGCATGGATGTCTTGGTGTTACAGTACGGTGGATATGATAAAGTTGGATGCACCAAAAGGGACATTTATAATTTCTGCGATAACTATAAGAAAGAATCAATTGCAAAGGTGACACCCGAATAGTGATCCATCACATGATGGCACGACAGGAGAAGGATCTAGATTTTTACTTCAAGTACTTGGTTGATGAAGAGGGGCATCTAAAGGGACTGTTCTGGGCTGATAGTCAATCCCGGTGCTACTACTAGGATTTTGGAGAGGTCGTTGTTTTTTTACAGCACATATAGGTATATAATCTTCCCTTTGTGTCGTTTGTTGGGCTAAATCATCACCACAACATTGTTATCTTTGGATGTGGTATTATCTCCCACAAGACCACCAAGGCGTACGAGTGGATGTTGCGGACCTTTCTGACTACATGGGCCAGAATCACCCAATACCTATGATCACTGACTGACATGGGTATACCCTACAGGTACTCGAGCTTGGTATATACGGCCTAAATACGTAAATGCCCACGGTGTCGCCAAGGCCCAAATGAAGGACTCGAGTAACCTACGGACTCTTGATTGCTTGAAGAACAAGAAGAAGCTAAAGATAGAAAGTTTGGAGGGGAAAACCCTAACTTGTAACCGACTCGACCTGCTACCCGAGACCTAGCCTACCTATATAAAGGCTAGGAGGGGGCGGCGAGGAGGACACACGCAACTCTAGTTTCCACAACCATCGCCAGATTGCATCTGCACACCATTGTAATCTTCGATCCCTTCGATAATTCCACGAGTAGACAAGCAGGAGTAGGGACCTCTACGAGGCCTGAACCTGGGTAAATCTTTGAGTCCCCTGTGTGCTTGTTTGCTAGCCGATAGATGTCTCCAGCGCTCCCTCCTTCTCCAAAACCCAAGTCCATAACAATGGGCATTGATGAGTTAAACCCCCGTCAATTGGCGCCGTTTGTGGGAATCAGGAGTGCTGATGTTACGACTTCTTCGGCCCCATCAACCGCGATCTACAACTCCGCAACAGTGGAGATCCGCCAGCTCTTCGGCGCGTTCGACTTCACGGTCCACACGCTGGCCACTCGCCCGGCCTTCGAGTCCGTGGGCGACGGAATCAGCCTGGCGATAGGGAGCTTCCGCTTCCAAGTCGGTCATATGGGCACGCTTTGCATGCCTGATTAGCCGACGGCGCCGTCGATTGCCCCAGCATCATGGTTCCCTCCATCGATCGGCACCCTCAGCGAGCTCAACGCCCCGACAACAGTCAAGAACACGGTCAGCGCCAGCAGTCGCGACTCTGACCTGAGCGATCTAGACACTGAAGATGGAACCTACGGTTCCGGATCTGAGAGTTGTGGAAGCAGCAGCTTCCCCAATCACTTCATGTGCGCCGTCATCAATGCAGGTGATACCTCCGCCAACCACGACAACACGGGCAATCGCGGTAACGGAACCGACCCGCCTAACGACGGCAACGGTGGTAATGGCGGCAACGGTGGTAATCACACCCCCGTCAACAATGGAGGAGCAGTCGAACCTCCAACCATATTAAACGAGCAAACCGGCGAACGCGTCATGATTAGGCTCAACGGGCAAGAATGGACTCGCTGCCGCGAGGCCCTACGAGGCGCTCCTCTACCCTTCGGATCCCCACAAGAACTGCTGATGGGCTATCACTGGCTCTTGAAGGAAGAATTCAAGCGCCAAGTACAAACAATCGCGCAACTTGAGGCGCACAAAAAGGCAGCAGAGGAGTCGAGCCTTCGTCGTGCTGGACTCTCCTCCCACGGAGGATCCTCCTCAAAGGGCAACGAGTACATCGCCAAGAAGAGGCAATCTCGGATGGCCCATCTCACCGAGCAAGAACGCATAGAAGCTGCAAAGGTCCTCGACTTCAGCTCTATGACAGTCGACACACGGGGCAATGTGGTCCCCAAGACACCGCAGGCTGCGGTGACAATGGCCACCATGTACCTCCTTAACAACCAACCGCCAGCTGGAGATCCCCGAGCCGCCATGCACCGATCTATGATCGCGGGCTTGGGATTAATCGAGGCCGCCCTCGACAAGGAGCCAACACCAGAGCCGAAAAAGGGCAAAGCGCTACTCCTCGCCCTCATCCAGCGACGACAGTCACGATGTGTCTCGATGCCTCCGCTCACGGCGACACGACTGTGACGACCTCACGCAGCGCAAGATTGACAAATCAAGGGCGCGACATGCTCGGTCGACTGACTCGGAAGAGGAAGATGTGGAGCTCTGCGGCGCCAGATGCTTTAGCAGATCCATTAGGCAGAAGCGAATGCCTAAGGGGTTCAAACTCCCATCGGAGAACCCGAAGTTTGACGGTCTACAGGACCCAAAGATCTGGCTGGAGGATCACATCTCCTCCGTCAGACTCCACGGCAGCAGTCGAAGCACAGCCATGCAATGCTTACAGCTACAGCTGTAGGGCGTCGCCCGAGCATGGCTCAACAACCTCCCGCGCAGATCCATTCGCAGTTGGGATGAGCTGGTTTACAGCTTTGTGCGCAACTTCAAAGGCACGTACAAGCGGCCAGCATCAATCGAAGAGCTAAGATGCTGCCAGCAAAAATCGGGCGAATCGCTACGCTCCTACATCCAAAGGTGGTCCATCATCAAGAACTCTGTAGAGAACATCTCGGAGGATCGCGCGATTGATGCATTCAACGGCGGCGTCCGCCGCATAGAGCTCAGAGGGAGCTGGGCTGCTCGAAGCCCAAGACCATTGACCACTTGATGGAAATCGCGAATCGGTGGGCTGATGGGGAAGATTCGGTGTAAAATCGTGTTCACTCCGACGAAGAGGCAGAACTCGAGCGCAGACGCGACCCCGAGGCAAACGCTGTATGCGCATCTACGATGACCACGGCGATGTCAACATGGTCGCAGCCGGCCACGCCAACAGACGCGACGATAACCGCAACAGCGGATACCGTAGCGGTGGATACCCTGACTCTGGGAAGACCACGCAAGTGTGGCAACGCCGTGATCGTGACGAAGCACCCGTAACATCCATCGAAGACAAACTGTCTGGGCCATGTACGGTGCACTTCTACATCGACAAACATGATGGGAAGAAGAAGTCCATCAACCTCCTCAAGGACTGCCACGAGTTCCTCAAACTACACGAGGGATTAGCTCGGATGAACCGCAACACAGTTGAAAGAGGCTACGGAGCCACTTCAGGCGCCGTGGCACATGGCGCTCTGCCACCACCACCTGGAATGCCCCCAAACGCAGCTGCACTGGACCAACACCAGGGAGGCGAACCCTACCCAAGGGCCATGGGTACCATGATGATCCAAAAAGGACGCACCTCCAATCGGGTGTAGATGGCCATCACTCGCCAAGTCAACTTGGCCACACACTCGCCACCATCTACCACTGAGTACCTCAGTGGAAGCGAGTCATGCATCACCTTCGACAAACGCGACCACCCGCCTCAAATACCTCATCTAGGCCATTGTCCCCTCGTACTCGAGGCGCAAATTGGAGGCTTCGACATGAGTCGCGTCTTCATGGATGGCGGAAGCGGCATCACCCTTATATTCGCGAGTACATTGCGAGCAATGAGGATCCCTCTGACTTGCCTAGAGGCCTCGGACACAACATTCCACGGAATCGTCCCAGGAAGAGGCGTATATCCCCTGGGCAAAATCAACCTCGACGTTATCTTCGACACACCGAAAAACTTTCGGCGCGAGCGCATCGACTTTGAGGTCGTCGACTGGCCTTCGTAGTACCACTGCATCCTCGGACGTGTCGCGTTCGCTAGTTTTATGGCAGTACCACATTACGCCTACCTACAGATGAAAATGCCAGGTCCCAATGGCGTCATCACAGTCAATGGGAGCTTCGAAAGATCCGATAGTTGCGACAGGGAATTCAACAGAATTTCCCAGTCCTTCGGCATGCAGGAAGAACTCGCGAGACTAAAGGAGTCGACAGACAATAGTCTGCCCCCCTGAGCCGGCCAAGTTCGCCTGATCTATCCTTCGACTCATCGGTGCACACAAAGAAAGTGCAGGTCCACCCATCGGATCCCGGCAAGACGGACCTCATCGCCAACAACTTGAGTCCCGCATAGGAACCCGCGCTCGTCGAATTCCTCCGTGAGCACTGGGAAATTTTCGCCTGGTGTCCTGCGGACATGCCAGGAGTTCCCAGGGAATTCGCCGAGCACGCACTCAACGTCAACCCCGACACAAGGCCAGTCAAGCAAATAGTTCGGCGATTGTCTGAGCCATGAGCACAGGCAGTTGGAATGGAGATCAACAGACTCCTCGATGCCAAGTTCATATGCGAGATCAAGGAAAGCACTTGGCTCGCCATCACGGTGCTGGTACCAAAAAAGGACATGGATATCCTGCGGATGTGCGTGGACTTCACCTCTCTGAATAAGCACTGCACAAAGGATCACTTCCCGTTGCCACGCATCGACCAGATCATCGACTCCACCGCGGGATGCGAGTGCCTCTGCTTCCTCGACGCCTACTCAGGCTATAATCAGATTCGAATGAAGGAGGAAGACCAAGAGAAAACAACGTTTACAACGCCCTTTGGTGTGTTCTGCTACAACACAATGCCTTCGGGCTAAAGAACGCGGGAGCCACCTACCAGCGGTGCATGCAGGCTTGCCTCAAGGAACAACTGGGTCGCAATATTCAAGTTTATGTCAACGACATAGTAATCAAGACCAAGGAAGAAGCCTCCCTAATCGATGATTTGCATGAAACCTTCACCAACCTCGACCACTACCGGATCAAGCTCAATCCGGACAAATGCACCTTTGGCGTGCCATCTGATGACCCACAAGTATAGGGGGTGCATCAGTATTTTCGATAAGTAAGAGTGTCAAACCCAACGAGGAGCAGAAGGTGCTGGCTAGTGGTATGGATCAGGAATTCTCTGCAAATACTTAGCAAACGGATTTTTAGGGGTTTTCGATAAAGCAAGTAAACATAGTACGAGTAAACAAAAGATAGTAGGAATAAATGCAGCAAGTGGCCCAATCCTTTATGCAGCAAAGGACAAGCCGGTTGTATTTCTGTAGATGACCAAACGTTCTCGAGGACACATGGGAAGATTGTCAAGTGCTTTCGCTTCATATAGTCGATTAATCTTCTCAATAATTCAAGACATCATATGGATCATGATCAGAGATGGAATAATGATGTATAACAATTTGACCATAAACAATAATTCAATGGTTCACTCAATAGCATCAACTACAAAGAGTAATCAACACCGGGAAAGTTTCCCCTATGAACTATAGCAAGATTCAACCAATTGTTATAGCAATATGGAAATGCTGATGAGGGTGCTGATGGTGATGATGGTGGTTATGATGATGATGATCCCGATGAAGTCCAGCTTGATGGTGGTGTTGATGGCAATGATCTCCCCTCTCCGAGAAGGAATTCCCCGGGCAGAAATCTGTCTGCTGGAGAGATCTTTCTCTCTCGGTGTTTTCTGCCCCGCAGAGGCGGCGGAATCTTTTTGTGGTTGCTCCCCAAGTCTTAGGGTTTCGTGGGGATGATATACGCTAGAGGGGAGAGGCTAGAGTGGGCCAGGCCGGCCACACCACTCCCAGGCGCGGCCTAGGCCTGCCCGCGCCATGGGGTGGTCTGGGCCCCCTGTGGCCCACCTCCACTCCATCTTCTGGCATCCCGAGTCTTCTGGAAAAATAGGATTTTCCGTATATTTTCCCAGATTTTCTGATCTTCGCGAATTTTGCATCCAAACATCACCTTTTCCATCAGAATCCTGACTGCAGCGGTCCATGCTCCAAAAGTCATCAACCATGCAAAAATAGATGAAATAACATAAGTATCACCTCTCAATACGAAATATATCAATAATAATAGTGAATTAAGACATAGAATAGTGACGCAAAATGGACGTATCACCATCTAGGCAACTACTCGGGTACCTCATCTTCGCGAGGGGAATCGAGGCAAACCCAAAGAAAATAAAAGCCATACTGGCCATGGAGAAGCCGAAAAACATAAGGGGCGTTCAGCAGCTGGCTGGGCGAATCGCGGCCCTCAGTCGATTCATCAGTCGGATGGGTGAAAAGGCGCTGCCCTTCTACCAACTCCTCTGCAAAGCTGAAAAGTTCAAGTGGACCAACAAAGCGCAGGAAGCATTCGAGGACCTCAAGCGCCTTCTATCCACCTCGCCAGTACTAGTGACCCCACGGGAAAGGGAACCACTGTTGCTATATATCTCTGCCACCAACCAGGTGGTCAGCACAGTGCTCGTCGTCGAGCGAGCCGAGGAAAACAAGGTCCATGGGGTACAACGCCTAGTATACTACCTCAGCGAGGTCCTCACGCCAACAAAACAGCGGTACCTGCACTACCAGAAGCTGGCGTACGGTGTCTTCATGACCGCCCGGCGACTGCGCCATTACTTCCAGGAACACCCAATCGTGGTGGTCAACGACGCCCCACTAGGGCATATCCTCAATAACCCTGACACCACGGGACGAGTCGCGCTTTGGGGAATAGAATTGTCTCCACGAGACATCACATACGAAAAGCGCGACGCAATCAAGTCGCAAGTTCTCCCTGACTTCCTCGTGCACTGGATGGAGAACCAGCTCCCGGACAAACCAGATATGTCCTACCTCTGGACAATGCACTTCGATGGGTCTAAGCGGAAGGACAGAGCAGGCGCAGGTGTCATACTGACATCACTTCAAGGGGACAAGTTGAAGTATATCCTGCGAATGCAGTTCACAGCCTCCAACAACGAAGCTGAATACGAGGCCCTTTTGCACGGGATGAGTTTGGCAAAAGCCTACGGCGCCAAGAGGCTCATCATATACGGCTACTCCAAGTTGGTCGTCAACCAAACAATGCATGAGTGCGACGCACTGAATGACAACATGATCGCGTACTGCGACCTCTATGACACACTCGAAGGAGACTTCGACGGTTGCGAGCTGCGGCATGTAGGTCGCGAAAGCAACGAAGAGGCGGACGCACTCGCCAACATAGGCTCTACCTGCGCCCCCATACCACCCGGGGTAAAAAAAACACAAACTTACAGAATAAATGTTTAGGTTAACTTGAACGAGATTTTCTAAGAATGTATTTTTTTCGATCATCACGAAATAATCTATTTTTTTACACATGATAACATAGACACACATAGACAGAATTTGTAGGATTTTTAAACTTCTGCTTTTTGTAAACTTCTACTAGTCTGGTTAAAGCATGGTCAAATTCGATGCATCCACCTTGACAAGGGGATGAATCTTGCTAAGCTAAGAGAACATCCATGAAGATAACATCACTAAAATGTTTTCTTGTCTCTTTGTTTCAAAAGAAGATGATGTATTTAGAGGCTAGTAGAAATTATAGAAGAAACAAGCACCCATGAAGATGGAAGTTTGTATGAGAACAGGGGTACCACCACCAAACTCACGGTACTACCCCTGATTTCAAACTTTAGTTTTCGAGTTTTTTGAATACCCATTAATACTACCTGTATGGTAGCATGTGTAAAATTTTTGGGATCATTTGGAGTAGGTCAAAAAAATCACAAACTTACAGAAAAAATGTTTGGGCTAGCTTGAGCGAGATTTTCTAAGACTGTGTTTTTTCGACCAGCACGAAATAACCTAATTTTTTACACATGATAACATAGACACACAGCGACATAACCTTTTGGCTTTTTAACCTTCTGATTTTTTGTAAACTTCTACTAGCCTGGTCAAAGTGTGGTAAAATTCAAGGCATCCACCTTGACAAGGGGATGAATCTTGCTAAGCTAAGAGAACATCCATGAAGATAGCATCGCTAAGATATTTTTCCGTCTCTTCGTTTCAAGAGAAGATGATGTATTTATAGGATAGTAGGAATTTATAGAAGAAATGAGCACCCACGAAGATGGAAGTTTGGATGACAACAGGGGTGCTACCACCAAACTAACGATAGTACCCCTGATTTCAAACTTCAAATTTTGAGTTTTTTTGGATATTCATTAATACTACTTGTATGCTAGCATGTGTAAAAAGTTTAGGATCATTTGGAGAAGGTCAAAAAAATCACAAGCTTACAAAAGAAATGTTTAGGTTAACTTGAATGAGATTTTCTAAGAATGTATTTTTTCGACCATCACGAAATAACCTAATTTTTTTACACATGATAACATAGAATGGAATCTGTAGGATTTTTAACCTTCTGATCTTTTTTTAAACTTCCACTAGCCTAGTCAAATTATGGTCAAATTCGAAACATCCACCTTGACAAGGGGATGAATTTTGCTAAGTTAAGAGAACATCCATGAAGATAACATCGCTAAAATATTTTTGTGTCTCTTTGTTTCAAGAGAAGGTGATGTATTTAGAGGCTAGTAGAAATTTATAGAAGAAAACGAGCACCCACAAAGATGGAAGTTTGGATGACAACAGGGGTACTACCACCAAACTAATGATAGTACCCATGATTTTAAACTTCAAATTTTGAGTTTTTTTTCGATATTCATTAATAGTACCTGACATGGGTATACCCTACAGATACTCGAGTTTGGCATATACGGTCCAGATACAGTAGAAGCCCATGGCATTGCCAAGGCCCAATGAAGAATCCAAGTGGCCCACGGACTCTCCGATTGCTTGCGAGACAAAAAGAAGCTTAAGATAGAAAGTTCAAAGGGCAAACCCTAATCTGTAACCGACTCGACCTGCTACCTGAGACCTAGCCTATCTATATAAAGGCTAGGAGCGGGCGGCGAGGAGGACAATCACAGCCCTAGTTTCCACAACTCTCGCCAGATTGCATCTACGCACCCCTGTAATCTTCGATTCCTTCGATAATTCCAAGAGAAGACAAGCAGGAGTAGGGACCTCTACAAGGCATGAACCTGGGTAAACCTTGCATCCCTGTGTTCTTGTTTGCTAGCCGATTGATGCCTCTAGCACTCCCTCCTTCTCCAAAACCCAAGTCCATAACAATGGTCATTGGCGAGTTGAACCCTCGTCAATTGGCGCCGTCTGTGGGAATTGGGCGTGCTGATATCGCGGCTTCTTCAGCCCCGTCAACCGCGATCTACAACTCTGCAACAATGAAAATTCGACTTCACCGTGAACATGCCGGCCACTCGCCCGACTTTCGAGTCCGTGGGCGATGGGATTAGCCGGGCGATTGGGAGCCTCTACTTCTAGGTCGGCCAACTGGGCACGCTTTGCATGCCTGACCAGCCAATGGCACCCGCGATTGCTCCAGCATCGTGGATCCCGCCACCAATCGACACCCTCAGCAAGCTCAACACCTCAGCAACAGCTAGGAGTATGGACAACAACAGCAGTCGCGTATCCGATCTGGGTGACCTAGCCACAGAAGATGGAGCCCGCGGCTCCAAATCTGAAAGTTGTGGAAGCAACAGCTTCCCCAATCACTTCATGTGCGCCGTCATCAACACAGGCGATACCGGCGTTGATACATTGCAAATGTATCTATAATTGTTTATGTTCCATGCTTGGTTTTATCTACTTTCTTATGTTTTGTCCACACATTGGAGTACTTTTCATATGATTTCTTGGACTAACCTATTAACAAGAGCCACAGTGTCAGCCGCCTGTTTTCTGCTGTTTTTGGTTCTAGGAAGTCAGAAAATGAATATTCTCGGAATTGGACGGGACAAAAGCCAAAGTTATTATTTTACCGGGGGACACTTGGAGCCAGAATACGAGACGGAGAAGGACCAGAGGGCGGCCACACCACCTGGCCACGCGGCCAGGCTTGGCCCGCGCCAGGGGGTCGTGTGGCCAGCCTAGGCACCCCCTCGGCCTCTCCTTCCGCATATATATTGCCTCTGATACATAAACCCTAAGTACCTGATCAAAATTCCACGAGAGAGTCTGTAGCCGCCGTCATCTCCATCCCTAGATCGGGAGGGATCTGAAGCTCTTCCCAGCACCCTGCCGGAGAGGGGAATTCACCCTGGAGGCCTTCTTCATCATCATGCAAGCCTGTGGTGTGATGCGTGAGTAGTTCATCTCTGGCCTACGGGTCCATGTAGTAGCTAGATGGCTGGTTCTCCTCCTTTGTGCTATCATGTTTAGATCTTGTGAGCTTCATTCATGATCAAGATCATCTATTTGTAATTTTGCATGTTGTGTTTGCTGGGATCCGATGGATATTGAGATGCTATTTCAGATTGATTATTGATTCTATCATGTATTTTTTATTTGTGATCTTGCATGCTTTCTGTTGTTAGTAGCTATCTTGGCCAAGTAGATGCTAGCAACTCCAAGAGTTAGTATTTATGCTCGATAGTGGGTTCATGCCTCTGGTAATCGGGGGAAGTGACAGAAATCTCTAAGGTACTAGATGTGTTGTTGCTACTAGGGAGAAAACAACAATCCTTTGTTCATAGAACAATCGTATTGTTTACTTTACACGCAATTAGTAATGCAGTAATTTGTTTCTTGCAACTTAATACTGGAGGGGGTTCAGATGATAACCTGAAGGTGGATTATTAGTCATAGATGCAGTTGGATGGCGGTCTATGTATAATGTTGTAATGCCCAATCGAATCTCAAAGGAGTCAAGATGATTAGTATATTCTTGTATGCTTTCTCGATGTTTGTCAATTGCCTCGCTGTAATTTGTTCATCGAACATGTTATCTATCTTAAGGAGAGCCACCTCTAGTGAACTATGGACCCCAGTCCTTTCTTTTACATTCAATCTACAATCAACTGTTTACTGCTTTGTGTTTACTTTCTACGAACTATTACTTCCTTCCATTCGATACATTTAATCCTTTGTTTTCAGCAAAACCGGTGAGATTGACAACCTCATCGCAAGTTGGGGATAGAGTTCTGTGGTTGTGTTGTGCAGGTCTCCATGTTGCTACTAGCACCGGTAGTGCGCCCTGCCAAGGCTCAGCTAGCAACACCTTTGGGGTGTTTCCTTGCTCCTACTGGATTGATAACCTTGGTTTCATACTAAGGGAAAACTTGCTACTGTGCTCATCATACCTTCCTCTTGGGGTTCCCCAACGAGCTCGATATATTTTGGGCCATCAGGCGTCAATCGTGAAAACACCGGCACCAGATCTGGCACCGGACCGCCCAACGGCGGTATACCCAACGGTAGTATACCCAATGGTGGCCCCACCAACGGCGACAATGGCGTGCCCACCAATAACAGGACAGGAGGGGAGCCGCACCTTGTGACAATGAGAACACCGGTGAGCGTATTCTGATCAAGCTCAACGACAACGAGTGGGCCCGCTGTCGAGAAGCTCTATGGGGCAATCCTCTACCCCCCAACACACCGCAGGACATGCTGATGGGCTACCATTGGCTACTGAAGGAGGAATTCAAGCGCCAGCAGTAGGTGATCGCGCAACTCGAGGCACGCAAAAAGGCGGCGGATGAGTCGAGCCTTTGGCGAGCTAGGCTCTCCTCCCACGGAGGATCCTCCTCCAAAGGCAACAAGTACCTGGCCAACAAAAGACGGTCTTGATTGGCCCACCTCACCGAGCAAGAGCACATAGAAGCCGCAAAAGTCCTTGACTTCGGCTCTATGACAGTGGATACGCAGGGCAAAATGCTCCCGAAGACGCCACAAGTTGCGGTGATAGCGGCCACCATGTACCTCCTCAACAACCAGCCATCGGCTAGAGACCCGCGAGCTGCCATGCACCGATCTACGATTGTGGGCCTGGGGCTAATCGAGGCCTCCCTCGACAAAGAACCAACACCAGAGCCGAAGAAAAGTAAGGCTCTGGACAAATACTACTACTCGTACTCCTCCGGTGACGACAGTCACGATCTTTCATGACGACGTCGCTCACAACGACATGACCACAATTACGACGCGTGTGATGACATCAGGTAGCGCAAGGTCGACAAGATGTGGGTAAGGCGTGCTTGTTCGACTGACTCGGAAGAAGACAAGACTGAGCTCTGCGGCGCCAGATGCTTTAGTAGGGCAATCAGGCAGAAGCGAATGCCTAAGGGGTTCAAACTCCCGTCGGAGAACCCAAAATTTGACGGCCTGTAGGACCCAAAAATCTTGTTGGAGGACCACATCTCCTCCGTCAGGCTACACGGCGGGAGTCGAAGCACGGCCATGCAATGCCTGCAGCTACAGCTGCAAGGCACCGCTCGCGCATGGCTCAACAACCTCTCGCGCGGATCCATTCGCAGCTATGAAGAGTTGGTCTACAGTTTCATGGGCAACTTCAAGGGCACTTACAAAAGGCCGGCATCAATCGAAGATCTGAGAAGCTACCAGCAAAGGTCTGGCGAGTCGCTGCGCTCGTACATCCAGAGGTGGTCCATCATCAAGAACTCTACAAAAAACATCTCGGAGGATCATGCAATCGACACGTTCAATAGCGGCGTTCGCCGCATAGATCTCAGGGACGAGTTGGGCTGCTCGAAGCCCAAAACGATCGACCACTTGATGGAAATCGTGAATCGGTGGGCTGATGGAGAAGGTTCGGTGAAAAACCGCACCTACTCCGATGATGACGATGACCTCGGGCACAGACGCGACCGCCGAGGCAAACGTCGAATGTGTGTCTATGATGACCGCGATGAAGTCAATATGGTCACAGCCGGCTATGCCGACAACCGCAACAGTGGATATCGCAGTGGTGGATACCGACAGTGGGAAAACCACACAGGTGTGGCAGCACCGCACTCATGAAGAGGCACCCGCAACATCCATCCAGGACAAATTGTCCGGACCATGCAACGTGCACTTCTACATCGACAAGCACGACGGCAAGAAAAAAGCCAGCCACCTTCTCAAGGATTATCGCGAGTTCCTCAAACTCCACGAGGGCCTAGCTCAGTTGAATCGCGAAGCAATCAACACGGTCTATGGAGCTACCCTAGGAGTTGTGGCACACAGAGCTCCACCACCACCGCTCGGTCCATCACCACCTGCGGCTGTGCCAGTCCAGCATCATGGAGGAGAGTCGAACCAACGAGCTGTGGGCAACATGGGGATGATCCAAAAGGGACGTCCCTCCAATCGAGTGCAGAAGGCAATCACTCGCCAAGTCAATTTGGCGATAAACTCTCCACCTTCCACCACTAAGTACCTCAGCGGAAGCGACTCCTGCATCACCTTCGATAAGCGCGATCATCCGCGCCAAGTTCCTCGTCCAGGCCACTGTCCCCTCGTACTCGAGGCGTAGATCGGGGGCTTCGATATGAGTCACATCTTCATGGATGGAGGGAGCGGCATCAACCTCATGTTCGCAAGTACCTTGCGCGCGATGAGGATCCCTCTGACTTGTCTGGAAGTTTCAGACACGACGTTCCACGACATCGTCCCAGGGAAGGGCGTATATCCCCTGGGCAAAATCAACCTCGACGTCATTTTCGGCACGCCGCAAAACTTTCGGCAAGAGCGCATTGACTTTGAACTCGTCGACTGGCCCTCACAATACCACTGCATCCTTGGACGTGTCGCATTCGCAAGGTTCATGGAAGTGCCGCACTACGCCTACCTACAAATGAAAATGCTAGGTCCAAACGGTGTCATCACAATCAATGGAAGCTTTGAGAGGTACGACAGCTGTGACAGGGAATTCAACAGAATCTCCCAGTCCTTCGGCATGTAGGAGGAGCTCGAAAGACTGAAGGAGTCGACAGACAATAGTCTGCCTCCCCTAAGTAGGCCAAGCTCACCCGACCTATCCTTCGACTCATCGATGCACACGAAGAAAGTCCAGGTTCACCCAATGGACCCGACCAAGATGGCACTTAACGCCAACAACTTGAGTTCCGCATAGGAATTCGCGCTCGTCGAATTCCTCCATGAGCAATGGGAAATCTTCGCCTGGTGTCCAGCGGACATGCCAGGGGTCCCCAGGGAATTCGCCGAGCACTCACTCAACGTGAATCCAGACGCAAGGCCAGTCAAGCAGACACTACGGTGACTGTCTGAACCAAGATCAAAAGCAGTCGAAAGTAGATCAATATACTCCACGACGCAAACTTCATACGCGAGATCAAGGAAAGCACCTGGCTCGCTAACACAGTGCTTATGCCTAAAAAAGACAGATATCCTGCGGATGTGCGTGGACTTCACCTCCTTGAATAAGCACTGCCCAAAGGATCACTTCCCGTTGCCACGAATCGACCAAATCATTGACTCCACCGCGGGATGTGAGCGCCTCTGCTTCCTCGACGCCTAGTCAGGCTACAATAAGATTCGAATGAAGGAGGAAGACCAGGAGAAAACAACGTTTACAACGCCCTTTGGTCTGTTCTGCTAGAACACGATGCCCTTCAGGCTAAAAAATGCAGGAGCCACCTATCAGTGTTGCATGCATGCTTGCCTCAAGAATCAACTTGGTCGCAATATCCAAGTCTACGTTGACGACATCATCATTAAAACCAAAGAGGAAGCCTCGTTAATCTATGATCTCCGCGAGACCTTTGCTAACCTCGACCGCTACCGGATCAAACTCAATTCGGACAAATGCGCCTTTGGCCTACCATCTGGGTAATTACTTGGGTATCTCATCTCTGCGAGAGGGATCGAGGCAAACCCGAAGAAAATAAAGGCCATACTGGCCATGGAGAAGCCAAAAAACATAAAAGGCATCTAGCAGCTGGCTGGGCGAATCGCGCCGCTCAGTCGATTCATCAGTCGAATGGGAGAAAAGGCACTGCTCTTCTACCAACTTCTCTGCAAAGCTGACAAGTTTGAGTGGACAGACGAGGCGCAAGAAGCATTCGAAGATCTTAATTGTCTACTATCCACCTCGCCAGTACTAGTGACTCCTCATGAAAAGGAACCACTACTGCTCTACATCTCCGCCACCAACCAGGTGGTCAGCATGGTGCTTGTAGTGGAACGATCCAAGGAAAGTAAAGTCCATGGGGTCCAGCGCCCAGTATACTACCTCAGCGAGGTGCTCACGCCAACAAAGTAGCGGTACCCGCACTACCAGAAGCTAGCCTACGACATCTTCATGATAGCCAGGCAACTATGCCACTACTTCCAAGAGCACCCAATCGTGGTGGTAAACGACGCCCCGCTCGGGCATATACTCAATAATTCCGATGTCGCCGGACAAGTCGCGCTCTGGGGAATCGAACTGTCTCCACGATACATCACATATGAGAAGCGTGACGCGATCAAGTTGCAAGTTCTCCCGGATTTCCTCGTGCACTGGATGGAGAACCAGCTCCCTGACAAGCCAGACATGTCCTATCTTTGGACAATGCACTTCGACGGATCCAAGCGAAAGGACGGGGCTGGCGCAGGTGTCATACTGACATCGCCCCAAGGAGACAAGATGAAATATATTCTGCGAATGCAGTTCACCGCCTCCAATAACGAAGCTGAGTACGAAGCCTTAATCCATGGTATGCGGATGGCGAAAGCCTACGACGCCAAGAGGCTCATCATCTACGGCGACTCCAAGCTGGTGGTCAACCAAACGATGCACGAGTGCGATGCACTGAGCGACAACATGATCGCCTACCGTGACCTGTACGACACACTTGAGGGAGACTTCGATGGCTGCGAGCTGCGACACGTGGGCCATGAAAGCAATGAAGAGGCGGATCTACTCGCCAACATTGAATCCACCTGCGCCCCCATACCACCTGGGGTATTTATCGAGCGCATCTGCGAGCGCTCCATCAAGCCCAAGGCTCCAGAGAAGAAGGCAAGCACGTTAACAGACTCGGGGGCTACGCCACCCAACGAGCCAATGGCACTCAATGGCATGGAGCTCGGTACATGACTCGAGGGACCAATAGGGGTGATGATGATCGAGCCATCTTGGACACAACCTTAGATCACATACCTACTCAGCAAGAGGCTGCCAGACGACCCAACTGATGCCCGACACATCACGCGATGATCCAAGGCATTCACCCTCATCAACGGTGAACTGTACAAGCGCAGCATCATAGGAGTACTTCAACGGTGCGTCTCCAATAGGGACGGAAAGGTCGTTCTCCTCGACATACATGAAGGAACCTGCGGACATCATGCTGTCAGTCGCGCCCTCGTTGCCACTCTGCGAGCTGGATTCTACTGGCCCACGGCCATGCGCGACGCCAAGGACATTGTCCAGCACTCCAACGCTTGCTAGTGATTCGTGGACAAACCTCACGCACATGGCACATAGCTCAGGCCAATACCATTTGATTGGCCCTTCGTGCAATGGGGACTCGACATGGTCGGCAAGCTCCCAAAGTCCTCGCGAGGAGGTTATATCTACCTCTTGGTTGCAGTCGACAAATTCACCAAGTGGATCGAGGCCATGCCGGTGACGAATCAATCAGGAGCCAGCGCTGTTAAGTTCTTCGAGTCCATTATCTACCACTTTGGGGTGCCACACAGCATCATCACGGACAATGGGACGAACTTCACCTCTAAGGAGTTCCAGGAATTCTGCGAAAACCTGGGAATCAACATAAGCTACGCCTCGGTGGCTCACACGCAGGCCAATGGTCAAGTCGAAAAGGCCAACGGCCTCGTCTGCGGTGGAATCAAGAAATGACTCCTCCGGCCACTCGAACAAGCCGCTGGGTGCTGGCCAGACGAGCTGCAATCCGTAATTTGGAGCATGCACACAACTCCAAATAGCGCCAAGGGATACACTCTATTCTTCATGGTGCACGGTGCTGAAGCGGTGCTACCCGCAGAAGTACGCTACAAAGCCCCACGGGTGGCCGCATACAGTGAGAAGGAGTCAACTCTTGCACTCGAAGACTCCGTCGACCTCCTTGACGAGGCACGTGAGATAGCAGCGGAGAGATCAACGATCTACCAGCAGAGCCTCCGCAACTACCACAGTAGAAGGCTACGCCCTAGATCCTTCGTCGAAGGAGACCTAGTCCTGTGACTTAAGCAACAAGGGCATCTCAAGCTCGAGTCCCCTTGGGAAGGACCTTACGTGATTACAGAAGTAATCCCAGGTGGCGCCTATCGCCTTAAAGATTTCGAGAGCGGAGTCGCATACTCCAACCCTTGGAACATCACGCAGCTGCGTCGCTTCTACCCCTAGTCGTTTTTACATTACAAATAAGGCTACTCAGCCAGGCTACTTAGCCACACATTGTACCTCGTACTATTCTACGAATAAATAAAGCTAAGTGCCCCAAAACTTCTGTGTTTTCCTTATTTTCTTGCACTTTCATCACTCGGGGGCTGCGCCACCCTTCACATTTTCGTTCAACGAACAAATCGTAGTATCCTGAGTAGCTGACGCATTACCAATCAAACCCTTGATAAACACCAACCTAGTTGCAACGCACCTGACAGGTTGGCAAGGTGATGAGATAAACACAAGTCAGGCTAACAAAAAGGAACTGCAGAGTACAATACACTCAAAAAATATACAAGCTCGCAATCTCTTCATATATCAATGGGTACTAATTACACCCAACATAATCATATGAACTTTACAACACTCATACATCTATGTGCAGGATACAAACTATGCTACTGCTGCAGAAGATGAACGTTCCCCTGCTCTTCAAAGAAGTCGACGATGTCCTCTGCTGGCTGATCAACCGCATGGTAGTTCGGCACCATGTTCCAGCTCATCCCTTCTGGTGGCGGAGGAGGTCCAGCAGCAACGAATGCCTTGTCCACATCTGGCCGATGCAGTCGCACCATCGACAAGGCAGCCTTGGCACCAGCTACTAGCTACTGCTGCACACACTCGTGTACCGCGCTTATATCTTAAAACTTCGCGAAAAGGGCCAACAGGCTTGAAGGAACAACATCCAGAGGAAACATCGTCTGGTAAATGTTCTTGAGGCACGACTACGCCTTATTCAAGCATTGATGCACTCGAGAAGAACGATCCTGCAGGGTCGCCAACGCAATGGCACGGTCGTGGACCACCCAAAAATACCCACTAGCCTGCAGCTGTTCCCGGGTCAGGTTGTACATTATAATGGCCACCCTGTCCTTCTCATCCTGCGGATGACGAGCGATAACAACTACACCAAGCAAGCAGCAAAGTATGAAGACAAGGCATCGCCATGACTGACTAAAAGAAAAGATGAGAAGGCAGAAAGCTAACATTTGAACTACTCATTCAACTGTGCCACTTCCTCCAAGAGATACTTCTCGCGGGCGATGGCCTTCTCCGCCTTCGACTTCCACACATCTGCACTACCTGATGTCAAAGCACTTCTATTCTTGTAGACAGTTGTTGGGCCTCCAAGTGCAGAGGTTTGTAGAAGAGTAGCAAGTTTCCCTTAAGTGGATTACCCAAGGTTTATCGAACTCAGGAAGGAAGTGGTCAAAGGTATCCCTCTCAAGCAACCCTGCAATCAAGATACAAGAAGTCTCTTGTGTCCCCAACACACCCAATACACTTGTCAGGTGTATAGGTGCACTAGTTCGGCGAAGAGATAGTGAAATACAAGTGGTATGGATAATTATAAGTGGTAACGGTGCTAGAAAAGAGCTTGATGGGTAGTAAGAGACTAAAGGCAATCTGAAATAAAGATGGAAGCAAGCAAACATGTAACAGATCTAGTTGCAAATGGTGTTTCAATGCTTAGAAACAAGGCCTAGGGATCATACTTTCGCTAGTGAACACTCTCATATAAATATCTTCTCTTCATGATACTACTCTGAACTACTCTCCAGTTGGACACTCTAATCCATGGTAGGGCTATAACAGCACTCCTCAAAGTCCGCCTTTCCCATCTAGATAACCCCACACTGTCACCTTGAGCGCTAGATGGTTCCAACAAACACCACAATTTCATAGAGACATCCAACTCCAAATATAACTCATAACAAGTATTTGTAATCTCTAGCCTAAGTGCCACCATGGTGTACACGCTGTCACTTTCACACACATGGGGGAGCAGAGATCTATTAAAGCACTTTAGTAGCAAAGTAGATCTACTTGATTACAAAGCTCATGATCTCAATAAGATCATGCATAGAGAGAGATGACCACATAGCTACCGGTAGAACCCTTAGCCTTGAGAGAGAACTACTCCGTCCTCATCATGGGAATCAGCGATGGCGATGGAGATGGTGGTGGAGATCGATGGAGATGGCTCTGGGGGCACTTCCCCATCCCGGCAGGGTGCCGGAACAGAGACTTTCTGTCCCCTGAATCTCCCCTTCAGTGGCAGCGGCGCTGTGGAGGTTTTCGTGGTTGGAGGCTGGATTCTTTAGGGTTTCTGTATCGGAGGCATCTTATAGGCGAAAGGGGAGGCCTAGGGTGTGCCCTAGGCAGCCACACCACCCCCTGGCACAGACCAGGCCTGGCCGCATGGCCAGGTGGTGTGGCCGTCCTCTGGCCCCTCTCCGTCTCGTCTTCTGGCTCCATGTCCCCCTCGGTGAAATAAAACATAATGAGAATGGTATTCAACTTGTCCTTGATAGAGTAGCAAAACATAAATGCATAGGACACCTTCAAAGTTCATAAGGGTGACTAGATACAAAAAGTTTAAGAACAAGCAATATCAAAGTTATGCATCAATCAACAAGTCTTGGGACAATGCACATTAAACTAAGAGTGGCCAGTATGCTCTCTCAATAGGTGCATAAAGATAGAAGATGGAGACTCAATATAAAAGTAAAAGAAAGGCCTTCATAGAAGGAAGCAGGGATTCAAGTCTCATAAATAGCTTCCAAAAATTATGGTACTTATTAGCTTTTAGCTCTCATTGCCCCTATCATAAGCATATTGAAGTGATTAAGGTTAAAGTGAACAAACCATGGAGTATATGCTTGACAAAGTATAAGTTGGAAATCTCATGTCCCTTGAATACGAGGGCCGCTCCTCATGCTACTCAAGTTTAGTTACCGATAAGTTCTTGTCATAGTAAGTACGTGTGTATCATAAAGAACCGCCAACGGGGTACCCCTTGCCCGATGATACGGAAGAATCCCCATATCAAAATGACAAGGCAAGTAGACAGCGAGCATCTCAGCAATCTTCTTATTAACCATGGGAAAATGGTGCTTTTTTCTATCTTTCCTCTTTTCTCATCTCTTTTTCTCAATCTCTATCTCTTTTTTATAAGAAGAATGCTTCATAGATTGCTCATTATGGTTACGCTGCAGGTTTCCACCATGATTAGGCATGGATTAGACTAGCGGCCTAGGCATTTCTTTAACACACATACATAACTCCATGGACTTACAAGCTCCCCTTTAATTTCACATCGACGGCATCCATAAACAAAAGAGCATGATATCAACTGGGTACAATGTAAAGGTGCAATGTTGAAAGCGTTCCCCTTGACAGCATGGTTCTGCTAATTCCAATGTATAAGTGCAAGCATATACAACATAGATGACACAATGGTTTAAGTTTATTAGGGACAATAAAAGTAAAGTGTGCCATCAAGTTCGTGAGAGCTTTAATCACTAATTTTGACATAAAAAGTTTAATTCGGAAGGTAGATAAAAACATGAATATACTTGGAATAGCAAATGCTAATAGGTAGGTATGCTGGACTCTTTGGAATAAATTTGTTTCTTGGGAGTTGGATGCATGATTAGGGCTTACTCAATACAAGTGGAGGCTAGCAAAAGACTGGGAGCGACCAACTAAGAGAGCAATAATGGCCATAATCATGCAGATCGACAAAACATTATCAATCAAAGCATAAAGTGGTACCAAAAGTCAAAAACTATATGATCATAGAGGCTAAGGTGACTGGTACATAGTCTTAACATGGTGTGAGCATGCGCCAAGTCAATCCAAATAAAGCATCAAATCACAATACCACAATATTATGCTTTTATATGCTAAAACAACGCATGATTCTTTCAAGGCACATTAAGCAATCTCAATTGTTTGTAACAAGTCATGCTACAACAATAATCACTAAGCATAAAGTCATAGCAATATCAAACATGAGATGATAAAGACTAGGCCACAGTCTAAACAAGCTTCTTTTGTACCACTTATAAGCATGAAACTTACTACTCTTTTCCAACACCAATCGAAAACTAAAGCTAAACGCAGTGCTAGCAAAGGAGAACACTCATAGAACAATAAGAGTGAAAACTAGAGTGTTCTAGGCAATGAATAACGGGGTGTGTCTCTCTCCAAGAGAAGTGTGTTGGGATCCAACCAACTTATTTAAGCAAACTAAGCAAAATAAAACTAAGAACAATGAAGACGCTCCAAGAACAACACAATTATGCATAAAACAATAAAAATGAAATGTTTGGAAGAAATCTGAGATTTTTATTGATGAAGAAGGGGATGCCTTGGGCATCCCCAAGCTTTGACGCTTGTACTTCTTGAATATTTCTTGGGGTGACACGGGTGACATCCCCAAGCTTGATCTTTTGTCCATACTTCATCTCATTACATCATTCTTTCCCTACACCTGAAAAATTCCATCATACAAAACTTCACACAATTTTCATTAGCAACATTAGTGTACTCAAGATAATAAGTCTTTCGGTTCAGTTTCAACATAAGTAAAACTTCCATTAAAACACAAGGTACTGTATCACTTCCTTTAAAAAAAGTTCAAATGATCAAAGAGAACTCAAAGAGAAAGAGATTAAGAGGCTAATGCAAATAATGGCAGAAATCTGTCAAAACAGACCAGCAGGTAAAAACCAATTTTTTCGAAGACCTTCTGTTGCTCAAATCGAAAAGTGTTGAACTAACGAAAGTTGGGTAACAACCTGGGGCAGAAGCACAAAAAATTACAGCTCAAACCGACGAACATAGATTTGTCACGAATTTTTACAGCGAAGCACAAAAATCTGTTTCGGGACAGCAACTCCCCAAATCTTACTTCTCTCTCATTAGAGGTTATTCTTGGCACAAAATCAAACAAAAAGGATAAGGAGAGGTTATTACAGAGGTAATAACTTCCAAGACTCAACTAAAACTTTTGGGTTATCTCCCCATAAGTACTTTTCTGTAACGCCTTTAAGTTAGGCTTGATAGTTTGAGAAGATGCTCACATAAGAAATATGAATTGAAGTAAAAGAGAGCATCAAGAAGCAAATTCAAAACACATTTAAGTCTATCCCACTTCCTATGCATAGGAATCTTGTAAAGAAACAAGTCATGAAAGCACAAAGAAACAAGCATAGGAAAGCAAAACAAGTGGAACTTCAAGACTTTCAACATAAAGAGGGGAAACTAAATATTGTTGAGACACATAAAACCATGTTTCCCTCTCTCATAATAACTTTTAGTAGCATCATAAATAAAATTAAGAATATAACTATCACATAAAACATTCTTATCATGAGCCACATTCATATAATAATTATTACTCTCCAAATAAGCATAGTCATTCTTATTGATTGTAGTGAGAGCAAATTCAACAAAATAGCTATCATTATTATTATCATCACCATAATCCTCAAATATATGAGGCATATTGTAATCATTAATTTTCTCCTCAATAGTAGGTGGATTGAAAGTATCATATTCATCATTGTAATCATCATATATTGGAGGTTTGATATCATCATAAGCAATAGAATAGCAATCTTCCAAAGCTGGGGAACTAAAAAGATCATTTTCATAAAAACTAGCTTCCCCAAGCATAGACTTTTCCATAGCATTAGCAATAATGGTGTCCAAAGAATTCATACTAACAACATTGCTATTAGCATGGAAATAAAGTTCCATAGGTTTTTTAATTTTCTCTTCAAACACTTCATGTCCTAACTCAAGATAAATACTATAAAGCTCTCTAATTTTGTTGTTGTTTTCCATTATGCCTAACTAGTGAAAACAAGAAACAAAAAGACAAAATTGCAGAATCTAAAGGAAATATCTTCGAGCACTCACACACCAGCAACAGTACTAGAAGATAGCTTAGTAGCCAGAGGATGTGAGTACCTTTTACCTTACCTCCCCGGCAGCGGCGCCAGAAAATAGCTTGATGGCACTTCTATTATTGTAGACAGTTGTTGGGCCTCCAAGTGTAGAGGTTTGTAGAACAGAGCAAGTTTCCCTTAAGTGGATTACCCAAGGTTTATCGAACTCAGGGAGGAAGTGGTCAAAGGTATCCCTCTCAAGCAACCCTGCAATCAAGATACAAGAAGTCTCTTGTGTCCCCAACACACCCAATACACTTGTTAGGTGTATAGTGCACTAGTTCGGTGAAGAGATAGTGGAATACAAGTGGTATGGATAATTATAAGTGGTAACGGTGCTAGAAAAGAGCTTGACGGGTAGGAAGACACTGAAGGCAATCTGAAATAAATATGGAAGCAAGCAAACATGTAACAGATCTAGTTACAAATAGTGTTTCAATGCTTAGAAACAAGGCCTAGTGACATGGGTATACCCTACAGGTACTCGAGCTTAGTATATATGGTCTAAATACGTAAAGGCCCACGGTGTCGCGAAGGCCCAAATGAAGGACTCAAGTAACCTACGGACTCTTGATTGCTTGAAGAACAAGAAGAAGCTAAAGATAGAAAGTTTGAAGGGGAAAACCCTAACTTGTAACTAACTCGACCTGCTACCCGATACCTAGTCTACCTATATAAAGGATAGGAGGGGGCAGCGAGGAGGACACACACCACCCTAGTTTTCCACCACCTCGCCAGATTGCCTCTGCGCACCACTGTAATCTTCGATTCCTTCGATAATTCCACGAGCAGACAAGCAGGAGTAGGGACCTCTACGAGGCCTGAACCGGGGTAAATCTTTGTCCCCTGTGTGCTTGTTTGCTAGCCGATAGATGTCTTCAGCGCTCCCTCCTTCTCCAAAACCCAAGTCCATAACAATGGGCATTGATGATTTAAACCCTCGTCAATTGGCGCCGTCTGTGGGAATTGGGAGTGCTGATGTTGCGGCTTCTTCGGCCCCATCAACCGCAATCTACAACTCCGCAACAGTGGAGATCCGCCAGCTCTTCGGCGCGTTCGACTTCACCGTCCACACGCCGACCACTCGCCCGGTCTTCGAGTCCGTGGGCGACGGAATGAGCCTGGCGATAGGGAGCTTCCGCTTCCAAGTCGGTCAGATGGGCACGCTTTGCATGCCTGATCAGCCGATGACACCGTCGATTGCCCCAGCATCATGGTTCCCTCCATCAATCGGCACCCTCATTGAGCTCAACGCCCCAAAAATAGTCGAGAACACGGTCAGCGACAGCAGTCGCGACCACGATCTGAGCGATCTGGCCACTAAAGATGGGATCTATGGTTCCGGATCTGAGAGTTGTGGTAGCAGCAGCTTCCCCAATCACTTCATGTGCGCCGTCATCAATGCAGGCGATACCTCTGCCAACCGCGACAACGGTGGCAATCGCGGTAACAGAACCGACCCGCCTAATGGCGGCAACGGTGGCAATGGCGGCAATGGCGGCAACGGTGGCAATCGCACCCCCATCGACAATGGAGGAGCAGTCGAACCTCCAACCATATTAAACGAGCAAACCGGCGAACGCGTCGTGATCAGGCTCAACGAGCAAGAATGGGCTCGCTGCCGCGAGGCCCTACGAGGCTCTCCTCTACCCTTCGGATCCCTGCAAGAACTGCTGATGGGCTATCACTGGCTCCTGAAGGAAGAATTCAAGTGCCAAGTACAAACAATCGCGCAACTCGAGGCGCGCAAAAAGGCAGCAGACGAGTGGAGCCTTCGTCGTGCTAGGCTCTCCTCCCATGGACGATCCTCCTCAAAGGGCAACGAGTACCTCGCCAAGAAGAGGCAATCTCGGATGGCCCATCTCACCGAGCAAGAATGCATAGAAGCTGCAAAGGTGCTCGACTTCAGCTCTATGACAGTCGACACACGGGGCAACGTGGTCCCCAAGACGCCACAGGCTACGGTGACAGCGGCCACCATGTACCTCCTTAACAACTAGCCGCCGGCTGGAGATCCCCGAGCCGCCATGCACCGATCTACGATCGCGGGCTTGGGGTTAATCGAGGCCGCCCTCGACAAGGATCCAACACCAGAGCCGAAAAAGGGCAAAGCGCTACTCCTCGCCCTCGTCCAGCGACGACAGTCACGATCTGTCTCGACGCCGCCGCTCACGGCGACACGACCGCGACTATGATGCACGTGACGACCTAACGCAGCGCAAGATTGACAAATCAAGGGCGCGACGTGGTCGGTCGACTGACTCGGAAGAGGAAGATGTGGAGCTCTGCGGCGCCAGATGCTTCAGCAGATCCATTAGGCAAAAGCGAATGCCTAAGGGGTTCAAACTCCCATCGGAGAACTCGAAGTTTGACGGTCTACAGGACCCAAAGATCTGGCTGGAGGATCACATCTCCTCCGTCAGACTCCACGGCGGCAGTCGAAGCACAGCCATGCAATGCTTACAGCTACAGCTGCAGGGCGCCGCCCGAGCATGGCTCAACAACCTCCCACGCGGATCCATTCGCAGCTGGGATGAGCTGGTTTACAGCTTCGTGCGCAACTTTAAGGGCACATACAAGCGACCAGCATCAATCGAGGAGATAAGATGCTTCCAGCAAAGATCGGGCGAATCGCTACGCTCCTACATCCAAAGGTGGTCCATCATCAGGAACTCCGCAGAAAATATCTCGGACGATCGCGTGATTGATGCATTCAACGGCGGCGTCCGCCGCATAGAGCTCAGGGAGGAGCTGGGCCGCTCGAAGCCCAAGACCATTGACCACTTGATGTAAATCGCGAATCGGTGGGCTAATGGAGAAGATTCGGTGAAAAATCGCGTTCACTCCGATGAGGAGGCAGAACTCGAGCGAAGACGCCACCGCCGAAGCAAACACCGTATGCGCATCTACGATGACCGTGACGACGTCAACATGGTCGCAGCCGGCTATGCCGACAGACGCGACGACAACCACAACAGTGGATACTGTAAAGGTGGATACCGCGACTCCGGGAAGAACACGCAAGTGTGGCAACGCCGCGATCGTGACGAAGCACCCACAACATCCATTGAAGACAAACTGTCTGGGTCATGCACGGTGCACTTCTACATCGACAAGCATGATGGGAAGAAGAAGTCCAGCCACCTCCTCAAAGACTGCCGCGAGTTCCTCAAACTACATGAGGGATTAGCTCGGATGAACCGCGACGCAGTCGAAAGAGGCTACGGAGCCGCTCCAGGCGCCGTGGCCCATGGCGCTCCGCCACCACCACCTGGAATGCCCCCAAACATAGCTGCACCGGACCAGCACCAGGGAGGCAAACCCTACCCAAGGGCCATGGGTACCATGATGATCCAAAAGGGACGCCCCTACAATCGGGTGCAGAAGACCATCACTCGCCAAGTTAACTTGTCCACACACTCGCCACCATCTACCACTGAGTACCTTAGTGGAAGCGAGTCATGCATTACCTTCGACAAACGCGACCACCCACCTCAAGTACCTAGTCCAGGCCATTGTCCCCTCGTACTCGAGGCGCAAATCGGAGGCTTCGACATGAGCCGCATCTTCATGGATGGCGGAAGCGGCATCAACCTTATATTCGTGAGTGGCTTACGAGCAATGATGATCCCTCTGACTTGCCTAGAGGCCTCAGACACAACATTCCATGGAATCGTCCCAGGAAAAGGCGTACATCCCCTAGGCAAAATCAACCTCGACGTTATCTTCGGCACGCCGAAAAACTTTCGGCGCGAGCGCATCGACTTCGAGGTCGTTGACAGGCCTTCACAGTACCACTGCATCCTCGGACGTGTCACGTTCGCTAGGTTCATGGCAGTACCACACTACGCCTACCTGCAGATGAAAATGCCAGGTCCCAATGGCGTCATCACGATCAACGGGAACTTCGAGAGATCTGATAGTTGCGACAGGGAATTCAACAGAATTTCCCAATCCTTCGGCATGCACGAAGAACTCGCGAGACTAAAGGAGTCGACAGACAACAGTCTGCCTCCCCTGAGCCGGCCAAGTTTGCCTGATCTACCTTCGAATCATCGGTGCACACAAATAAAGTGCAGGTCCACCCATCGGATCTCGCCAAGACGGCCCTCATCGCCAACAACTTGAGTCCTGCATAGGAACTCGCGCTCGTTAAATTCCTCCCTGAGCACTGGGAAATTTTCGCCTGGTGTCCTGTGGACATGCCAGGAGTTCCTAGGGAATGTGCCGAGCACGCACTCAACGTCAACCCCGACACAAGGCCAGTCAAGCAAACAATTCGGTGATTGTCTGAGCCATGAGCGCAAGCAGTTGGAATGGAGATCAAAGACTCCTCGACGCCAAGTTAATACGCGAGATCAAGGAAAGCACTTGGATCGCCAACACGGTGCTGGTACCAAAAAAGGACACGGATATCGTGCGGATGTGCGTGGACTTCACCTCTCTAAATAAGCACTACCCAAAGGATCACTTCCCATTGTCGCGCATCGACCAGATCATCGACTCCACCGTGGGATGCGAGCGCCTCTGCTTCCTCGATGCCTACTCAGGCTATAATCAGATTCGAATGAAAGAGGAAGACCAAGAGAAAACAGCATTTACAACGCCCTTTGGTGTGTTCTGCTACAATACAATGCCCTTCAGGCTAAAGAACGCGGGAGCCACATACCAGCGGTGCATGCAGGCTTGCCTCAAGGAACAACTAGGTCGCAACATCCAAGTCTATGTCAATGACATAGTAATCAAGACCAAGGAAGAAGCCTCCCTAATCGACGGTTTGCGCGAAACCTTCGCCAACCTCGACCGCTACCAGATCAAGCTCAATCCGGACAAATGCGACTTTGGCGTGCCATCTGGGCAACTACTCGGGTACCTCAGCTCCGCGAGGAGATTCGAGGCAAACCCGAAGAAAACAAAAGCCATACTGGCCATGGAGAAGCCAAAAAACATAAGGGGCGTTCAGCAGCTGGCTGGGCGAATCGCAGCCCTCAGTCGATTCATCAGTCGGATGGGTGAAACGGCGCTGCCCTTCTACCAACTCCTCCGCAAAGCTGAAAAATTGGAGTGGACCAATGAAGCGCAAGAAGCACTCGAAGGCCTCAAGCGCCTGCTATCCACCTCGCCAGTACTGGTGACCCCATGAGAAAGGGAACCACTGTTTCTATATATCTCCGCCACCAACCAGGTGGTCAGCACAGTGCTCGTCGTCGAGCGAGCCGAGGAAAACAAAGTCCACGGGGTACAGCGCCCAGTATACTACCTCAGCGAGGTCCTCACACCAACAAAACAGCGGTACCCGCACTACCAGAAGCTGGCATATGGTGTCTTCATGACCGCCTGGAGACTGCGCCATTACTTTCAGGAACATCCAATCGTGGTGGTCAACGACGCCCCATTGGGGCATATCCTCAACAACCCCGACGCCACGGGACGAGACGCGCTTTGGGGAATAGAATTGTCTCCACGAGACATCACATACAAAAAGCGCGACGCAATCAAGTCGCAAGTTCTCCCTGACTTCTTCGTGCACTGGATGGAGAACCAGCTCCCGGACAAACCAGACATGTCCTATCTCTGGACAATGCACTTCGATGTGTCCAAGCGAAAGGACGGAGCAGGCGCAGGTGTCATACTGACATCACCTCAAGGGGACAAGTTGAATTATATCCTGTGAATGCAGTTCACAGCCTCCAACAACGAGGCTGAATACGAGGCCCTGTTGCATGGGATGAGGATGGCAAAGGCCTGCGGTGCCAAGAGGCTCATCATATATGGTGACTCCAAGTTGGTTGTCAACCAAACAATGCATGAGTGCGACGCACGGAACAACAACATGATCACATACCGCGACCTCTACGACACACTCGAAGGAGACTTCGACGGTTGCGAGCTGCGGCACGTAGGTCACGAAAGCAATGAAGAGGCGAACGCACTCGCCAACAGAGGCTCTACCTGTGCTCCCATACCACCCGAGGTATTCCTCGAGCGCATATGCGAACGCTCCATCAAGCCAAAGGCCGCAGAGAAGAAAACAAGCGCAACAACGGACTCGGGGGCTACGCCGCCCAATGAGTCAATGGCACTCGATGACTTGGAGTTGGACATAGGACTCGAGGGACCAATGAGCGTCATGATGATCGAGCAATCCTAGACGCAACCGTACCTCCTCAGCAAAAGGCTCCCGGACGATCCGACGGATGCACGGCACATCGCGCGGCGATCCAAGGCATTCGCTGTTATCAACGGCGAACTATATAAACGCAGCATCACAGGAGTACTCCAGCGATGCGTATCCACGACCGATGGAAGAGCTGTTCTCCTCGACATCCATGAGGGGACATGCGGGCACCACGCCGGCAGTCGTGCCCTCGTCGCCAAAGCTCTACGAGATGGATTCTATTGGCCTACGGCAATGCGCGATGCCAAGGACATCGTCCAAAATTGCAACGCTTGCCAATGATTCGCGGACAAGCCGCACACACCGGGCGCAGAACTCCGGCCAATTCCATTGGCCTAGCCCTTCGCGCAATGGGGACTCGACATGGTTGGCAAACTCCCAAGGTCCTCACGAGGAGGCTACGTCTACCTCTTGGTCGCAGTCGACAAATTCACCAAGTGGATTGAGGCCATGCCAGTGATCAACCAATCAGGAAACAACGCAGTTAAGTTCTTCAAATCCATTGTCTACCGCTTCGGGGTACCGCACAGCATCATCACTGATAATGGGACGAACTTCACATCCAAGGAGTTCCAAGAATTCTGCGAGAACCTGGGGATCAACATCAGCTACGCCTCGGTAGCGCATCCACAGACCAACGGTCAGGTGGAAAAGGCAAACGGGCTCGTCTGCGGCGGCATCAAGAAGCGACTCCTCCAGCCACTCGAACAAGCCGCGGGTTGCTGGCCAGACGAACTACAATCCGTACTCTGGAGCCTACACACAACTCCAAATAGTGACACGGGCTACACGCCATTCTTTATGGTGCATGGAGCCGAGGCAGTGCTACCCGCCGAGGTACGGTACAAGGCGTCGCGCGTAGTCGCTTACAGCGAGCAAGAGTCATCCCTCGCACTCGAAGACTCCGTCGACCTCCTTGACGAGGCAAGAGAAATCGCCCCGAAAATATCAACGATCTACCAGCAGAACCTGCGCAACTACCATAGTAGGAGGCTACGCCCCAGATCCTTCGTCGAAGGCGACCTGGTCCTGCGACTAAAGCAGCAGGGACATCTCAAGCTCGAGTCCCCCTAGGAAGGACCATACGTGATTACAGAAGTAATCCCAGGTAGCGCCTATCGCCTTCAAGATTTAGAGACACGAGTCGCATACTCCAACCCCTGGAACGTCGCACAGTTGCGATGCTTCTACCCTTCGTCATTTTACTTTTGCATCGCAAAATAAGGCACTTAGCCAAGGCTACTTAGCCACACATTGTACCTCGTACTGTCTCACGAATAAATAAAGCTAAGTGCCCCAAAACTCTGTGCCTTCCTTTATTTTTCCGCAACTTCTCGACTCGGGGGCTACGCCACCCTACACACATTTGTTCTATGAACTAAAACGCGATATCCTGAGTAGCTGGTACATCAATCGAAACCCTTGACACAATATCAACCCAGTTGCAACGCATCTGACAGGTTGACAAGGGATTGAGATAAAACGCATAGCTAGGCTAACGAAAAGGAGTCACATAGTGCAACGCACTCACACGCTAGCAAGCTCTTTATACATATTCGACAATAAATTATATACAACATTTATACGAACTTTACAACATGGGTACACTTATGTGCAGGATACAAACTAAGCCACTACTGCAGCAAGAGAATGTTGGTTTGTTCGTCAAAGAAGTCAACGATCTCTTCTGTTGGGCGGTCCACAGCCTGGTAGTGCGGCACCATATTCCAGGCAAAACCTGCTGG
This sequence comes from Avena sativa, assembly GCA_916181665.1. Classification (NCBI taxonomy): domain Eukaryota; kingdom Viridiplantae; phylum Streptophyta; class Magnoliopsida; order Poales; family Poaceae; genus Avena; species Avena sativa. The sequence goes on from OV702291.1 coordinate 32,010,597, forward strand.
TGGCGCAGGCGGCCCAGCCGCAATTGCCGCCACATCTATGTCAGGCCTATGCAGTCGCACCAGCGATAGAGCGGCCTTGGCACCGACCACCAACTGTTGCCTCACGCACTCACGAACCGCGGTCAGATCTTGAAACTTGGCAAGGAGGGCCAGCAAGCTCGACAGAGTAACATCCAGCAGAAACATCGTCCGATAAATGTTCTTCAAGCATGACTGCGACTTCTTCAGGAAGTGCAGCACTCGCGACGCACGATCCTGCAGGGTCGCCAGCACAGTCGCATGATCATGATCTACCCAGAAGTATCCACTCTCTTGAAGTTGCTCCTGGGTGAGATCATGCATATGAATGGCAATTCTATCCTTCTCATCCTGCGGATGACGCGCGCTGACAACTACACGAAGCAGCAACAACAGCATAAGTACAACGCACCATCGCGAGTGACTACAAGGAAAAGATAAGAGCAAGCAAACTAACACTTGAATTGGTCGCCTAGCTGCGTCACCTCGCCAAGCAGATATTGCTCTTGGGCAGCGGCTTTCTCCGCCTTCGACTTCCATACATCCGTGTTACTGCGGAGCACGGGCAACTCACGCTCCAGCTGCTTCACGCGGTCACGCAGTCGCGAAAGCAGCGACAACTCATCTACCCTAGAGCGCGGCGATGCCAAAGTATCATCAAGAGGCAGCGTGTCCTGAGTTTCCCTCACAGGATCACTCGATGTACCCTACCACAAGCCAAGATAGAAACAAATAAGACGACCAAATCAACACAAAGACAAAAGATTCAAGTGCATTCAAGACTAGATACACTCGCCTGCAGGCATGTTCTTAACAAAGGACATAAAACTAGTTAACTATTACAAAGCTACTAAGGAGCGATTGGCTTCTTCGACTTCGACGGCTTCGGGGACTTCATCGAGTCCGTGGCAGTGTCAGATGCCACTGACTTTTCGCCAGCCCCTGATGCCGCAGCCTTTGCCGCCTTCTTGGCGCGCTGCAGCTCCTCAGAATACTTCGCGACCGTGTTTATCGGTTGCGGCCCATATTTACCACAGGCAGTCACGAAAGGAGCAAAGACTACCTGCTGGCCGTCCGCGCTAACAGGCATCGCCTTCGACACAGCGGCATGATCAATCGCGACTCCGTGGGCCTGCACCATGGCAAGTGACATGGACGCGCCAGCCGCACGGAGTGAGTTATTGAAGCTGGAGGGAACACCCCCGGCGAAAGACTCCACCAGCTCGCCCATGTTCTCGATTAGCTCAGCCTTGGGCATCAGCTCCTCCCGGAGGCAACTGAGAACGCCCTTGGCCTTGGAGACCGTATCTTGAACAACGATGATGCGGTCCTCGACTGTCGAAAGCACACCCGCCAAAGCATCGTCGCGGCGGAGGGCCTAAGGATCGAAGCTCAAACCGCTAGCATCTGCACACAAACCAACACATGAATATCAAACATCAACGCCATCGGCAAAACAACAAATAGAGAACAACAATGATATCCAAACAAGGTACCTGAGAGGGCTTTGGCAATCGAGAAAAGTTGTTCTTCAAACAACTTCTCCCTAGATGCAATGGAAGCACGAAGATCCTCTTCGCGCCTTTGTGCCTCGTCACACGCCGCGATGGCTTCATCGCGACCCTTCACATCCGCGGCGAGAGTTTTCTCCATGGTGGCAGCGTCGCGCAGGAGGGCATTATGTTCAGCTAGACAGCAAAAAGGTTTGACTATCAGTCGACTATATCAAAGGAGAAGAAGAAGAAGAAGAAGAAGAAGAAGTGCAGGACACTCACTCTCAACCACGCGATGATGCATCTCCAGCATCGCATGCTGGCGGCCCATCGCAAGCCCTTGCTCCACCAAGTGCGCGGCTTCCTTCACAAGGAACTATCGCACAACAAAGAATCAGCAGAAGTCATAGATACCATCGACTACAACACACAAAAAAATCTACACTTACATGATCCTCCAATGACTCCGAAGTTGTCTACTGTACCGTCATCCGAGCAACTGTTCGATGCTCCCCTTCATGTGGAGAGCTAGAAGAGTTGTGCCCGGAGTGGGTCGCCAATGGAGGGGAAGGAGCACGCTCGACCTCTTTCTTGGCCCTTGTGGTCGCGACTCCTGATTCTTTCAAGAATTGGACGTCGCCAGAAGATGACGACGCCTCTTGGCTGCAAGAAAAAATCCACATCAAGAAAGGGCAAACCCAGAGACGAGCCAAATAAGGGAAAATCCAGAGAAGAGCAAACAAATTAGAAAACTTACCAATCAAAGTTGTCAAAGTCAAAAGTGGGCTCCCCCGACTCTAACGAGGACTCCTTGGGTAATCACATCTTCTTGCGAGAGGATGGTGCGACGGCGCTCACAGGAACAGCAGGGATTGGCGACTCCGCACCAACACCTGCACCTTCCGGAGTTGAAGGAGACGATGCATCGGAATCCTCGCTGCGCGAATGCTTGCGAGTATTCGGACTACCGGACTCGGGGGCTTCCTCCTCCACATCAGATGGAACGGTCGACTCTGACTCGTCCTATTCCAAGGCTTCGCGAGGGATAATCCCCTCAGGAAGAGGGGGCATACAAGGTGACACCACCCAATCCTGCATACAGACAACAAAATTAGCACAAAGACAAGAAAACAGCAGAGAAGCAATCGACAAACTAAGCTACTACGTAGCACAACTATACCTCGGAAGGAGGATTAGTAGCATCAAATGGAGGAACAACTGGCTCACTGGGGATCACATCCTTGACGGTGTAATTGGTGACCAGCCGAACCCTTTTGTCCACCTCACTCGCGGACATGCCATCGGCATACACGCGAGTGGCATCATCAGCGCCAGTCCACTGAAACATGGGGTGGACTCTGGCCTGCAGGGGCTGGACGCGACGGTGTAGCCAGGTGCGAATGAGGGTGCAGCCTCCCTCTTCTTTGCCGATGTGATTCTCGAGGTCGTAGACACACTCGTACAGCACATATGTCTCCGTGGACTCGCCAGGCATGGCTACATTTTTCCAGGAGCGCCTCCTTGTGCACGGCGTCGCCGGATCAAAAGGCGCGAGTCCGAAGTGCTCCCCGTCAGCCTTCTCATCGCGGATGTAGAACCACCTGTCCCTTGTAACACCCTCAGAATCGGACCTATGCAAGTCTCAGCGATTCCCGCCAAACCCGCATAGAAACGATTCAAAGGTGCCCACCAAGCACTTTCGTGCGGGTGGAAAACGAAGTAATAACATTACACAACAGTCCTCGATGGGACCCACAGAACAGATATATATACAACACGACTCCATGAGTCAAGAATACAGATATACAGTACAAAGATCCAAATCACCTTGAAAACGATAGAGCGTCCAACTACGGACAAGATGCAAATGGGGATAAGAGCCCTGAAGAATAACCAATGGCGTCCATAACCCTGCCCAGGCCAAGCCGGAAGGGGAACCCTGCTAACGACGTCGATCTCAAAACCTGCTTAAACAAAAGGGGTGCTGACAAAGGGCAAAGGAAAAAGAGGAGCGTCAGTACTGAGGCCAGTACACGGCGAGGATAGAATTCGGCGGTCCTCGCCTACATAGGTATGGTGGACTGAAGCGGCAGCGCAGCATGCACTAAACAACCTATAGAGACTCGACGCAACTGGCGGCTATCAGAGAGGGGCAAGAATGACCTATCCGGAACCAACCTGATGCTACCATCAAGCAAACCCATCCTGGTGTTTCCCCCTCGAGACCAACGAGGAAGTCAACCGAGGAACTCACACAGTTGGCAGTTTTACTTATTCAGTTATCGTTGCAGCAATTACTAGTCAGGTATAGATAGTCATCCTGATAAAATAAGCAGTGGGCCATTTTAGTTATCCATTCCGTTATAGTGGCAACACTTACTAGTCAGATACAATTAGCATGAGATAACCCAAAACCCAGCAGTTGTTGGTACTGTTATTAAGTCATTCCGTTGTAGTTGCCATACTTACTAGTCAGGTACAATGGTCGCAAGCGACACTCCAAACAAGCAATTGTGGGCAGTATTATTTAGCCATTCCATTATAGTGAAGCTGATTACTAGTCATTATAAAGTCAAATTTATAGCACTACTTTAGTTATAGTTATCTATGATCGAGATACTGTGCTCCAAGTCGTCCATAACCGCGGACACGGCTTTCAGAAAGTTTTACCCTGCAGGGGTGCACAAATAGCAACACACACTCGATATGCCTTGGAAAAACCAAATCAAAACCCAACGAGACAGTCACGACAAAGCAATTACAGGATTCAGAAATATTTCAGGGGGCCACCCCTTTAAGTAGATCCCGCAACGAAGCCGGCCGGCTCCGAAACGGGCTTAAGGTTGTGGAGGCGGCTGTAAACGACTGGGAACCCGAAAGTGTGGCTGGGCTTGTCGATACAGCGAAATCGGGCCACGATCCTAAACAGTACAGTGTGCAGTACCTCGCACAATTTAAATAAAGCAGTAAAGCATGGCATAAGTACAGGATAGTAAATAAAACCTCAAACTAGTTTGTGGCCCCAAGAAATAGGAATGAATCAAGCTCTGGCTCAGGGGGGTCCATAAGGCCTCGCGGATGTGGATAGCGCGATAAATCAAGGAACAGGTATCAAGTACTCGGGGTCCTACGGGACACAAGTGGGCATTCGGAAACCAAATATTATCTATCACCCACTGATGCCTCTGCTTACTTACTTCAATTTTAGTTGTTAAACAGGAATTAAAGTGAACTATAAGTAAAACCATGATCATCTCCAACATTAACATGCGGCAATACACCAACAACTGTGGCACTTGACGACACGCAACAGCACTTGAGCAAGCGACTACGACGCGCAAGTCCAGCTATCTACCAAACAACAGGTAATAGGATGTGTCCAAGGCAATATACGGCTGCAAGGGATATCTCGGGTACGGAAACTAGAGCATCGCATCACAGATAGCAATAGATCAATAGGAGGGAATGAATACTATAAAAGTAAGATAGGTAGAAAGGGGGAGATGCTCGCCTGAAAACATTGCCGAAGGTTCATCCGAAGATCGGGTCGACACTCGCAACAACTCAACGGCCTTATCCGCGAAGAAGCAAAACGCTAGAATAAACACCGGATGCAATATTTAATACTACGGCAGAAGATCGGGCATGATGCATGTATGATGTATGGCATGGTAAATATGCGGTGCAATTAGGCAAGATTAAGCGGAACCGGGGTCCCAACAATTAATTAAATGGTTCAAGTTATTTAGCTACCCCGCAAATTAAATGTTGTAATAACAAGGCAAGATATGACAACGATTCGATGCACAAATTTAAATGAGGCCAATATGAGATTAGATTTGCCCGCATATGGGCCCCATATTTAATTTAGGTGAATCGACATAAGGCCCCCAAACCACATGATATGAATGCGAGATGAACAATTAATATGCAACAATTTTATATTACATTTATAAAAATAGGGCTCGGGAGAGGAATCACACATTAGGGTTCGGTAGATCTCGGGTTCCGGGGTTCGGGGTCGGGTCTCGGGGTTCAGGGTTCGACGGAAACGTTCTCGGATAGCGGAGTAGATCTTGGCGTTCCGGGAGGAAGCGCTTGGTCTGGCGTCGGGGCATCGGATTCGCCCCGGTTGGTGTCGATCTTGTCGGTCCCGCGCAGTTGATCTTGGTGTTCCCGGATGATCTTGCCGACTCCATGCGAAGGCCTTGGCGCTCTAGATCGGTCTTCAGATCTCGGCCATCAGATCCTTGAAGGAGGTCATGGCGTCCGTGAGGCGATCTTGGCGTTCGCCGAGAGGGATTTGACAGGGATCGGGTCTTCGGACGCCGCGAGGAAGATCTTGAGGTACCGGCGGGTTCGTTGTCGGGCCGGTCTTCGGAGGCTCGGGATCTCGACACCTATGGATCGGGGAAGGCGATCTTGGGGTTCGGTATCCAAACACCGGGTTCGGTCTTATGGTGGCCTCGCTGCATACTCATTGGGTTATCACAACCATGCCAACAGAACACCATTGCCACATCAACAACTTGCCACCATCAGAGCATCACCACACGAAGAACAGGACCACGTCTTACACGGTCAGGATAGCTTCACCGCTGAGCGGGAACGCGGGTGTTCGCATGCGGAGGTCGACGGATCTTGGGGGGGTGCTTGACGGGGATGCGCGACGAGGGAAGGACCAGGCGTCACGGGCGCGGACCCGCAACCGCGCGGCGACGACGGAGGTGACGGCCACGACGACGACGAGCAGCGCTTGAGGGCACGAGGCCGGGCGCAGCACAGGAGAGGGCGGCCGGCGCTCGAGGCGAAGAGGGCGCAGACGAGGCGGGTCGGCGAGCTCGGGCCTCGGCGGGGCGGGGCGTGCTGCTGGCGGAGAGGCGGGGCTTGGGCGACGCAGACGCGGGCGATGCGAGGCAGGCGGGGCGGAGCAGAGGCGGAGGATGCGGCCGGGGTGGAGGTGGTCGCTAGCGGGGTGGGGGTCGGGCTGCGGGCGCGGTGGTGCGGAGGGGAGCGGGGCGGCCAGATCGAGCTGCTGCGGCCGGAGCCGAGGGGGTCGAGGAGGCGGCCGGGGGAGCTCCTGCGGACGGCGGCGGGCTGCTGCAGAGGGCGACGAGGAGGGAAGAGGCGGCGGGGAGGAAGGGGCCGGCGAGGGAGGTGGGGAAGGCGCCTGGGAGGAGCCCGCGGTCGGGGTCGGTGGCGAGGGCGAGGCGGGGCCGGCGGGGTCGTCGGCGGCTGAGGGGGAAACGCGAGCGGGGCGAGGTGGGGGTCGCGTCGGTGGGGAGGAGAGGGCTGCGGGGTCAGGTGGTGGGCCAGCCGGGGTGGGGCCAGCGGGAGGCAGTGGGGTGGGGATGCGGTGTGGGGAGGGTGGCGTGCGTGGTGTGCTGTGTGCTGTGTGGGTGGGTCGAGTGGTGAGAGGGGAGTGGGTGAGGGAGGTTGGCCAAGTGGCGGGCTGGGATTGGGTAGAGGGAAGGAAGAGGGTGAGGTGGCTGGAGGGGTGGGTAGATTAGGTTGGGTAGTTTTAGGATTTCGGGGTGGACCGTTTTGAACTAGGGGTGGTCGACTGGGTCGGGTCGGCCCGTTCGACTGCCCCCTAAAAATAATTTAAATTTTATTTGATTTGCAGCAAACTTTTGTAAATAGTTTTTAGATAAATAAAAGATCCGAACCGACCGATGTTTTAATTTGAAATAAAGACGGGGGCTATTAAGAAAACAAAACTAGGCGTTTCGAAAATAGTTTCAGACAAACAATGCATGATGATGACGATGCAATGCACAAAAACAACGCGATTTTCTAGTAGTGGTTTTGCGGGATGCCACATCCCTCCACCCTTGGACGGATGTTGTGAGCTTAATGTCAAAATAGGTGGCGGATGGGTCGATGTGAATTCCGCAACCACCTACATCATACACTAAGGAGACAGAAGCAGATTGGCGCTTCAACATGAAGAGGCGTTTGAAGAGGCCGAAGTGTGGCTCGATTCCGAGCCAGCACTCGCAGAGGGTAATGAAGCAAGAGATATGGAGGATAGTGTTTGGGGACAGCTGATGGAGCTAAAGCCCGTAGAAACAAAGGAGGCCCCTAAAAAATGGGTGAAGGGGCAAGGAGAGACCGCAAATGATGAATGCCAAAAACAACACTCGAAAACCAGCGGGAGGAGCAGGGATTGTCTCACCACCGGGGACGCGCGCGTTGGCGACTGCGTCGGACAGTACTCCGTCTTGGCGAAGAAGACAGAGATCCGATGACTTGATGATGGAGGGACGCCACGCGCCATTCGTGACGCGGGTGCCCGTGCCCTTCTTCTTCCCGCCGGCAGCGGTGCTGGTGCCCGCAGCGGCGGAGCCGCCTTTCTTCTTTGCCGCAGCTGCGGTGGCCGCAGAATCGGCCGTAGCACCTCCCTTCTTCTTCCCCATTGCGTGGTGGCGATGCGACCAAAGGAAGTAGCTTGGAAACGAGCGGAGCTGGTCCAGCATCGTGGACGAGATGAGCGCAGGGAAAGCAGAGGAGTAGCGGCAATGGCGATGGAAGCAAAGGGTGAATGAGAGCAGATGAGAAATTACCGTCGTAGCACCGCTACTTAACCCCTGGAAGATGCAATCCAACAGCTCAGAAAAACCCTACTGGACACGTGGCAAACATCGTGCTGGACACGTGGAGGAGTGAAAGCGCGAACCGTCCCTCCACTACTCCCATTACACGCAGAAATCGAGGAGGCGTAGTTAAAATAAAAGATTACGCATGCCCAGTCAAATCAAAGTCAGAGAGTAGGACCCACTGCTCGTCACGTCCCGTCAAACTCGCTCACGCGGGCAACTGAGGTCATGAAATCGTCAACACTAACGTCATCAAAGCTACACGGCAGAAGACTTCGACTACTTTAGTCCTTGCTTGAGTCATCGACTCCCACAAGCACTCGGGGGGCTACTCCCATAGGGAGCGCTGGTCGCGCACCCTATGATTTTTTCTCTTCTTTTTACAGGAACATGGACAATCACGGGCAAACCCAACCACTCGAAATACGGTTCGACTATGGACAGGGGTTACTCCCATAGGGAGCGCCGGAAACAAATTCGACTGAAACAAGCAAACAAAAGACGACAGCAGTCGCAAAAGTTCTTTAGTCCCTGTCTGAGTCTTCGACTCAACCAGGCACTCGGGGGCTACTCCCATAGGGAGCGCTGGTCGCGCACCCTATGATTATTCGTACTAGGTACTGTGTTGATAACATTCACACTCGAACTTTATGGCGACACCGCCTCATTTCCCTACAAAGAGACTGCGTCTCCTGGGTCACCCGAATCGTCTCCGCGATGATAAAACTTCGGATGTCGCGCTTACAGTGTGAAGGTGAGACCTGAATAAGGCCTGACAACGTATTTGCTGCGCACTACCAGAAATATATCCGTGCCTACAGGTACGATGAATATGCCTTGACGGACGCGTCGAGTGCTCACACCCATATAACTGGAATTCGACTCCTGTAAGACCTCCGCGGCTTGAGTCGAATTACACCAGCACTTTTCCGGATTCGAGTCTGGGGACTCGAGTTCGAGTAGATTGCGTTGTTTCACCTTAAGGTGGTTAACTAATACCGATACATCGGATAAATCAGGCACGCACATCAACAATCCCTATGACACAAACAAAGCAGTCGAAAATATACTCATTCATACACTAGAAAGACTTCAAAAAGTCCCCAGTCGAATCTGCGATTCCACTGGACACTCGGGGGCTACTGACATGGGTATACCCTATAGGTACTCGAGCTTGGTATATATGGTCTAAATATGTAAAGGCCCACGGTGTCGCCAAGGCCCAAATGAAGGACTCGAGTAACCTACGGACTCTCGATTGCTTGAAGAACAAGAAGAAGCTAAAGATAGAAAGTTTGAAGGGGAAAACCCTAACTTGTAACCGACTCGACCTGCTACCCGAGACCTAGTCTACCTATATAAAGGCTAGGAGGGGGCGGCGAGGCGGACACACACAACCCTAGTTTTCCACCACCCTCGCCAGCTTGCATCTGCGCACCACTGTAATCTTCGATTCCTTCGATAATTCCACGAGCAGACAAGCAGGAGTAGGGACCTCTATGAGGCTTGAACCTGGGTAAATCTTTGTCCACTGTGTGCTTGTTTGCTAGCCGATAGATGTCTCTAGCGCTCCCTCCTTCTCCAAAACCCAAGTCCATAACAATGGGCATTGATGAGTTAAACCCTCGTCACCTAGGGATCATACTTTCGCTAGTTAACACTCTCATATAAATATCTTCTCTTCATGATACTACTCTGAACTACTCTCCGGTTGGACACTCTAATCCATGGTAGGGCTATAACAGCACTCCTCAAAGTCCGCCTTTCCCATCTAAATAACCCCACACTGTCACCTTGAGTCTTGATGGTTCCAACAAACACCACAATTTCATAGAGACATCCAACTCCAAATATAACTCATAACAAGTATTTGTAATATCTATCCTAAGTGCCACCATGGTGTACATGTTGTCACTTTCACACACATGGGGAGAGCAGAGATCTATTAAAGCACTTGAGTAGCAAAGTAGATCTACTTGATTACAAATCTCATGATCTCAATAAGATCATGCATAGAGAGAGAGATGAACACATAGCTACTGGTAGAACCCTTAGCCTCGAGAGAGAACTACTCCCTCCTCATAATGGGAATCAGCAACGGCGATGGAGATGGTGGTGGAGATCGATGGAGATGGCTCCGGGGGCACTTCCCTGTCCTGGCAGGGTGCCGAAACAAAGACTTTCTATCCCCCGAATCTCCCCTTCGGTGGCGGCGGCGCCATGGAGGTTTTCATGGCTGGAGGCTGGATTCTTTAGGTTTTCTGTATCGGAGGCATCTTATAGGCGAAAGGGGAGGCCGAGGGGGTGCCCTAGGCGGCCACACTACCCCCTGGCGCAGGCCAGGCCTGGCCACGCGGCTAGGTGGTGTGGCCGGCCTTCTTCCCCTCTCCGTCTCGTCTTGTGGCTCCGTGTCCCCCTCGGTGAAATATTGACTTTGGCTTTTGACCCGTCCAATTCTGAGAATATTCATTTTTTGACTTTCCTGGAACCAAAAACAGCAGAAAATAGGCAGTTGGCACTATGGCATCTTGTTAATAGGTTAGTCCAAGAAAGTGTATAAAAATACTCCAAAGTGTGGACAAAACATAAGAAAGTAGATATAAAACAAGCATGGAACATCAAAAATTGTAGATACGTTAGCAACGTATCACTACCGCGGATGATGGGCAACTCACACTCCAATTGCTTAATGCGATCGCGCAGTCGCGAAAGCAATGACAATTCCTCCACCTTTGAACGCGGTTGCGCCGAGGTTTCATCGGTGGGAGGAGAATCATGAGGACCACTCGGAGGACCCTAGGTATAATCAAGCAAGAGGCAAATGAGACTCATCACACATCGATAAGCAGAGAACTACAGTCAAACTTGATAAAATGTCAAGGGAACATCCCCCACAAAAGCACGGTTCAGACAAAAGGCTAAGCTACAGCTATTACACATGAAGACTAGGGAGCATTTTGCTTCTTCGACTTCGACTTTGACTTCGGGGGCTTCATCGCATCCGTGGCAGTCTCCGATGCCACGGACTTGCCGGTGGTAGCCCTAGATGTCACAGACTTCGCTCACCGCTGCTCCTCAGAGTATTTGGCGATTGTCTCGATAAGCTGAGACCCATATTTAGCGCAGCTACTAGCGAAGGGGGCAAACACTACCTGTTGGCCTCTGGCGTCGATAGGCATTGCATCTGAGATCATGGCGGGATCCAACTCCATGCCATGGGCTTGCACCATCGCGAGTGCCATGGTGGCACCAATAGACCGCTGGGAGTTCCTGAATTTCGTGGGAATACCTCCAGCGAAGGATTCTACCAAGTCATCAAGATTGTCGATTAACCCGGCCTTGGGAGTCAGGTCCTCATGGAGGCGGCTGAGCACATCCTTGGCCTTCCCCAGCGTCTCTTGAAGGGAAACACTGCGGTCCTCAACTGCAGCAACGGCGCCAGCCAACGCATCCGTGCGACGCAGGGACTAGGCATCAAAGCTCAGGCCGGTAGCATCTACATACGCAAAGGTGTTAGCACAGCAACATGACATCCAACAAGGAGCAATGCAAATCAAATTGAAAATTGCCTGAGAGGGCCTTGGCAATCAAAAAAAGTTGTTCTTCGAACAACTTTTCCCTCTCAGCATTGGAAGAGCGCAGCTCTTCCTCACGCTTCCGCGACTCCTCTAGAGCCGCAACTGCCTCATCGCGCCTTTTCTCTGCCGCGGCAAGCCCCTTCTCGAGGGACGTAACGCGACGGAGAAGTTCATTATGCTCACCTACAAAAACACAGGGCATATCAACAATTGAGATAACAAATTTCCACGAAGACAAAGACAAAGTCAAAGCTAACCTTCGACTGCACGGTGGCGATTGTCTAACAGAGCATGCTGTCGACCCATAGCAAGGACTCGCTCTGCAAGGCGAGAAGCTTCCTTCACAATGAGCTACATCAAGGGAAATAGAGATTCAGCGGCAACCCAAAGTACAAATTCGACTGCCAAAACAGCAAAAGGAACACTCACATGATCCTCCAGGGACTCCGAAGATGACCGTCGCACAGTCGTCCGGGCAACCATCTGGTGCTCCCTAGCATGTGGGGAACTCGAAGAATTGGCACCGGAGTGGGCCGCCACTGGAGGAGAAGGAGACCGTTCGGCCACCTCCTTGGCCTTAGAGTCTGCGACTCCGGACTCTTTCACAAATTTGACGTCGTCAGAAGACGACGACGCCGCTTGACTACAAAACATGCCCAACGCAACTTCCGAAAAAGCAACCTCAAAGAGAGCAAAACAAACTCGCGAGCATTAAAAGCTTACCAGTTAAAATTGTCGAGGTCAAAGGAGTCATTCGATGACTCCTTCGGAAGTCACAGCTTCTTCCGAGCAGAAGGAGCCATGGCGTGCACATGTACGATGGGGATTGGCTCCTCTGCAACAGAAGAAGGACCTTCCGGCGTTTCCGGCGAAGAAGCGTCAGAATCCTCGCTGCAGGAACGCTTGCGAGTATCGTGGCTGCTGGACTCGGGGGCTCCCTCTTCTTCTTCAATTGGGATGGTTGATTCCGACTCGTCCTCTTCCTCTGCTTCGCGAGTGATAACCCCTTCAGGTCGAGGGGGAAAATTTGAAGACACTTTCCAGTCCTGCATTCAGAAGATACATCATTATATATCAAGTACTAGATGGCAATCGACAAAGAAAAGTACTTCATAGTATAGTTCTACCTCAGGAGGAGGGTTAGAGGCGTCGAAAGGAGGCACGACTGCTTCGCCTGGGAGAACCTCCTTGGCAGTGTACTTGGTCACTAATCGCAACCTCCTGTCTACCTCACCTGTAGAAATGCCTTCCGCAGATATGCGAGTGACATTGCTCGCACCAGCCTAGCAGTACATCGGGTGGACTCTGGCCTGTAGAGGCTGAACATGGCAGCACAACCACATGCGAATAAGAACGGCGCCACCATCTTCTTTGCCTATGCGGCCTTCCGTTTCCTCGGACTCACCGGGCATCACAATGTTCTTCCAGGAATGCTTCCTCTTACAAGCTGCCACGGAGTCGAAGGGCACGAGTCCGTAGTGCTCTCTATTGGCCTTCTGGTCGCGGATGTAGAACCACTTTTCACTCCACCCTTGGACAGATGCGGTGAGCTTGATGTCGAAGTAGACGGTGGAGGAGTCGACATGGATTCCGCAGCCTCCTACGTCGTAGACTACCGAACCAGACGCCGACTGACGTTTGAGCTTAAAAAACCTCTTGAAGAGGCCAAAGTGTGGCTTGATTCCGAGCCAGCACTCGCAAAGTGTGATGAAGCAAGAGATGTGGAGAATGGAATTTGGGGACAGCTGGTGCAGCTGGAGCCCATAGAAACAAATAAGACCCCTGAAGAAAGGATGTAGGGGAAGGGAGAGATCTTGAATGATGAACGCAAGGAACATCACCTGGAAACCTGGAGGAGGACGAGGGATTACCTCATCGCCAGGCACTCGCGAGTCATCTTCCGTGGATGGAAGAGCTCCATCTTGACGATGAAGGTGCAGCTCAGAAGACTTGATGACGGACGCACGCCAGGAGCCGTTGGTGACGCGGGTGCTCGCACCCTTTTTCTTCCCAGCACCGGCAGCACTGGTGCCCACGGCAGTGGTGCTACCCTTCTTCTTGGTGGTGGCAATGGTAGCCGCAGATCCAGCAGCGCTGCCTCCCTTCTTCTTGCCCATCTTTCGATGGCGATGCGAGCGGAGAAAGTAATTGGGGAAAACGCGGAGCTGGTCCAGTGCCACAAAGAGGAAGCGCGCAAGGAAGCAGAGAGAACAGCAATTGCGAAGGAGGCACGAGCAAGAAGAGAGATGAGGAAAAATTACCGCAGCTGCGCTGCTACTTAACCTCCTCGCGGATGCCATCCAACGGCCAGCAGAAATCCTACTGGACGCGTGGCGCACATCACCATCGACACGTGGCGAGGGTGAACCAGGAACGTCCCCCACTACTCCCATTACGCGCGGAAATCAAGGAAACGCAGTTAAAACATATGATTACACACGCCTAGTCAAATCGAAGTCAGAAAGTGGGACCCACCATACGTCACGTCCCATCAAAGCCGCTCACACGGGCAACTGAGGTCATCACATCGTCAGCACTAACGTCATCGATTCCAGCAGAAGAAGATTTTGACTACTTTAGTCCTTGCTCGAGTCTTCGACTCAACCAAGCACTCGGGGGCTACTCCTAATAGGAGCGCTGGCGGCGCACCCAAAAGATTTTTTATACAGGTGTATGAGCTTTCAAGACAAACCCTTTCCTCGAATCAACGATCCGATTGTGAACTGCGGGTTACTCCCATAGGGAGCGCTAGAAGCACATTCGACTGAAACAAGCAACAAAAGACGACAACAGTCGCAAAAATGTTCTTAGTCCCCACTCGAGTCTACGACTCGAATAGGCACTCGGGGACTGTGTGTCGATAACATCCACATTCGAATGATACGGCGACTCCACCTCATATTTTCCCTACAAAGAGATCACGTCTCCTGGGCCACCCGAATCATCTCCGCGATGACCAAAATTTCGGATGCCGCGCTTACAGCGTGAAGATAATACCTGACTAAGGCCTGGAAACGCATCTGCTGCTCACTACCAGGAATATATTCGTGCCTGCAGGTACGATGAACATGCCTTGGAAGACGCATCGAGTGCTCACACTTATACACTGGAATTCGACTCCTGTAAGAGCTCCGCGGCCTGAGTCGAATTACGCCAGCACTTTTCCGAATTCGAGTCCGGGGACTCAAGTTTGAGTAGATTGCGTTATTTTTCCCTAAGGCAGTTAACTGATACCGATACATCGGATAAATCAGGCACGTATATCAACAATCCATGTGACACAAACAGAACACTCGAAAAAATATTCAGTCATACACTCGAAAGGCATCATAAAGTCTCCAGTCGAATCTGCGATTCCACTGGACACTCGGGGGCTATTGACATGGGTATACCCTACACATACTCGAGTTTCGCATATACGGCCTAGATACGGCAGAATCCCACGATGTTGCTAAGGCCCAATGAAGAATTTGAGTGGCCCACGGACTCTCAGATTGCTTGTCAGACAAGAAGAAGCTTAAGATAGAAAGTTCAGAGGGCAAACCCTAATCTGTAACCGACTCGACCTGCTACCCGAGACGTAGCCTATCTATATAAAGGCTAGGAGGGGGTGGCGAGGAGGACAATCACAACCCTAGTTTCCACAACTCTCGCCAGATTGCATCTGCGCACCCTTTTAATCTTCGATTCCTTTGATAATTCCAAGAGCAGACAAGCAGGAGTAGGGACCTCTCCGAGGCATGAACCTAGGTAAACCTTGTGTCCCTGTGTGCTTGTTTGCTAGCCGATTGATTCCTCCAGTGCTCCCTCCTTCTCCAAAACCCAAGTCCATAACAATGGGCATTGACGAGTTGAACCCTCGTCAGTACCTATATCCTAGCATGTGTAAAAAGTTTAGGATCATTTGGAAAAGGTCAAAAAAATCACAAACTTACAGAAGAAATGTTTGGTTTATAACTTGAGCGAGATTTTTTAAGAATGTGTTTTTTCCGACCATCACGAAATAACCTTATTTTTTAACACATGATAACATAGACACATAGAGACAGAATCTGTTGGTTTTTTAACCTTTTGATCTTTTTGTAAACTTCTACTAACCCGGTCAGAGCATGGTCAAATTCGCGGCATCCACCTTGACAAGGCATTAATCTTGTTAAGCTAAGAGAACATCCATAAAGATAGTATCGCTAAAATATTTTCATGTCTCTTTGTTTTAAGAGAAGATGATGTATTTATAGGCTGGTACGAATTTATAGAAGAAACGAGCACCCACGAAGATGGAAGTTTGGATGACAACAGGGTACTACCACCAAACTAACGATAGTGCCACTAATTTAAAACTTCAAATTTCAAGTTTTTTTGAATATTCATTAATACTACCTATATGCTAGCATGTGTAAAAGTTTGGGATCATTTGGAGAAGGTCAAAAAAATCACAAACTTACAAAAGAAACATGTAGGCTAACTTGAGCGAGATTTATAACAATAAAGTAAAATTGTGTATAATTGAATAAAAGGATAATAGTTAATTTTATTTCCTAATACAATATGACATTTTGTTTAAAAAAGGAATAAAAAAAGAAAGTTCAATAAAAGAATAAAGGAGCATAAACAAAAGAAAAAAAGCCTAAACTACTTCCTTTCTAATTTCTCAATTTCCTTTATCTTCTTTTATTCCTCACTCTAGTTCCTCAGAGATAAAGTAAAGCAAAACTAAAGAAAACAAATGATAAAAAGAAAGGGGTTGGTGATTATTTTTTGCTCTCGGACTTTAACAATGAAGTGCACTATTTTTTATCATCGTTGAGCAAGGTAAAGATGGGAAATTAATTAAATGTTCTTATAAGTGTTTATCTTCAGAACTTGCATAAGGGGCAAATTTTCACTAAGTCAAGTAAGTAGGAAAAAAGTAAAACAACCAGAAAAGATCAAGTTTCACTTGATCTCATCCTCAGCTCATAGACTTACCACATGGAAAGTTGAACCAATGAAGGGGCCACTATAAGCCACTCACACACCATTGCATGTGTATGTGATGTCGACACAACAGTAGAAATCAAATAAGAGTAGAGCACAGCCGCAGCAGCAACACACAACTTCATAGTACACTACTGATCCACACTCAAAGTTAGAGGCTACTAGAGAGAGAGAGAGAGAGCTCTTAACCTAGTGTAGGAATGCTACACTACTATCATCCTACAACTAGAAAAAGGCAACTACATCATCTGTGTATCAAAAAGCTTAGCCTCGTCCGTTTTGCATTATTGATAGTGGCAGAAGCAACAAATAATGTTATCAATCTAACATACTGTGCACACTCAAAGTTAGAGGCACCACAGTTGCAAAATTAAAATAGCAGAAGCCACATATTTGAAGTCTTAAACCATATGCAGGCAACAAGGTCAACAAGAGACAAACAAATCATCTTCCTAGTCAGTCATCTAGGAACCATTCCACAAACTAAATCATTGTTAGTCTAGACATGCAACAAGGTCAATTCATGTTATGGATTAAGCATGAGGAACAAGTAATACTCCACTGTCATACTTGACAATTCTAGAAGATTCAGAAAAAAGCACACTGAATCAGGCTTAAAGTAAAGTATAACCAGAGCATCATTCCATCACAGTGCATTAGTGATCACTGAATTTGATTTCAAACACATAGATTGAATTCAAATATGGTCACTGTATCCCATTTGCAAGAACAATCTCAGTCATTATGGGCACACAACACTACTAAGACAAATTCAACCACTCACCAATGGTCAATCATATCATCAAAGACACTATAAACCAGCAACGTCTCAGTTTTGGATACCAACTGATTTTGTCCACTTTCAGTACACAACCAAGAACACCATCATAACAAAACTAGTTCGTCACCAGATCATCCACACAAACCACTAGAAAAACCAAGAATCACCATGATTACTTAAGAGAATCAAGGAACATGACAAGCTAGCTCAAGAGGAGGAGTAGCCTTACAGGTAGAAGGGCATGCTAGGATATTGGAGAAGTAGCTAGGAGGAGTAGGCCAGTAACATGAGGATCTAGCTGATCAAGAGCAAGCACAACATCACCACTAGACATTAGTCTACTCTTCTACTCTACAAACAGTAGGTTGACAACCTAGATCCTTAGTAGTATCTGATCTTATTATTCCATTTTAGGAAATGGATTAGAGGGGCAGAGGGAACTTAGATCAGTGTAGAAGTGATACACAAATTTGATCCTAGAGCTAGGAAAAGGCAAGCACAATATTTGTTATTATTTAGGAAATGTACGGCCTCAGCCTTTTGCATCATAGGCAATAGGACAATCTTAGCAGCAAGGGAAAAAGCAGCAGATCATGTTGTTTTAAAACTACTGTTGTGCATATTATCACTAAGAGGCACCCGAGCAGTAGATCTACTCACATCAACTCCTAGTTGTAAATGCCTATCAAGTCATAGAATCTATTTTCCTAATTTGATTCAAGAAATTTTCTAAACAATACTATCAAGTTGATAGTATGAAATGAATCAACAATCATTCCTACAAATCATTACAACTTAGTAAAATCATCTACCATAATTAAAATTACCTAGGAATCATTATTAAAGAGTTTCTAAACTATCACACCACATAGTATAGACTGCACCACATGCAATTGAGGAAATAACTAAACATACTATCACACCTCTGATTTGGGCGTACACAGAAGACAACTGTAGTTCGGTCGATGGTGGCGACGTGAAAGGAGAGTCCTGGAAGCGTGCAGTGGGAAGGCGTGGCGGCGGCGTCTCCGGTGGTTGGAGGGATGTGCTCAGAGGAGGCCGATACCAGTCGGCGGTGGTGGATAGGAGGGTCCTGCAGGCGTGCAGTGGGAAGGCGCGGCGGAGGCAGCGGCTCTGGTGGTTGGAGGGATGCGCTCACAGGGGGCCGGTACCCGTCGGCGGTGGTGGATGAATAGCGGCGGGATTTCTATCAAGAGGAGGGTGTCGGGCTCAATGGAGAAGAACGATAGATCGACCGAACAAACCCATGATCTAATTTACTGTTTATTTTATGAGGGAAATAAAGTTTTTAGGATGTTCATTCAAATGATCAACCTCTAATTATCCTAACTAACATCGGTGTTACAGTACCGGTCCTACCTTTTTTTTGTGCCGGCCCCCGTACTATTTGTACTGTCTGGTGCCGCCAGGTTTTGCCGCTATTTTTTCACTGTTAGATCGAGGTGGATCAATGGTTATTAAATATGCCAACCACTCTAAAACTTGCAATAATATAATCAGAATATTATTGCTCAATTTCTTTATTAAAGTTTGTCTTCGAATGCGCCTACATCTTATTCATTGAAATGTAGGTATTGTGTATTCATGTTGAAAGGGGCCGTATATATATCGACAAAGTCTATGTAATATGTTGATCTTAAAGCACTTATGCATGTTGTGATGTCTGACAAATGTCCAGGTCGAGGCAAGACGTCGTCCTCGTCATGCATGTATGAGCCATGTCTAGTAAAGGCATATTTAGCAGATACCGCAAAATTTGGAACCGTAAAAGTCGTTTGCGGTAAACTAGTTGATGCGCTGCTTGTCGCATGCGTACAAGTTGCCGCATGCTACGAGTTGATGCGCTGCGCGCTTCTTGCTGCTGCTCTGCTCCCCGCGGCTCCCATTCCGGCCGGCCAAACCTATTGCCAGTCGATCACTCCTCTTCTCCAACAAACCATAGTTCACCTTGCGCATCTCCGTCACGCTGCACCACCTAGGGTAACATGGCCCCGCCTAAGAAGCTACCGCGACAGGTGCCAAAACTGGGTATTTAGCCTTTCTAAGGCAAGCCATGAAGCTCTACTTCAAGGCCGGTCTCCCATTGCCCTTCCAGACGGATGATTTTACCGAATATGCCGAATCGGCTGCGGCGGCGATGCTGGCATCGTTGGCGCCGGATGCGGCGAGCAGGGCCGAGAGAGCGCTATGGAGAAAGCGCGCAGTGACATTATGGCGTGCTCTCGGCAGGGGGGACAAGGTACGTGCACTAGTGGAAACGAGGCCTTTGGTTGAGCCTGGAAATGGGCTTTAACACCGGTTCTTCTACGAACCGGTGTTAAAGGGGGGGCCTGTACCAGCGTGGCCCATGCAGCAAAAAGGAGCCCCCTTTAACACCGGTTCGTGGCACGAACCGGTGTTAAAGGCCCCTGCACCAGTGGCCCGCGCAGCCCCCCCCCCCTTTAACACCGGTTCGTGGCTTGAACCGGTGTTAAATGTGGGGGCTATATAAGACACCGCAGCCCACACCCCACTCTTCCATTTTTTCACTATCTCATTTTGGAGCCTAGCAAGAGGGTGTGAAGTGTGCTAGTTTGTGTTTTTTTCGTATGCACAAGAGGTGTTCGGTGAAATGCCCGAGAGCTCAAAATAAGTTTTCTCGTTGCTCTTTCCTTCTCGGTCGAGGTCGGCAACTATCCTTTCATGTGTCATTGATGTACTATATATATAAATGGTCACCTCCCTATTATTTTTTGATATATACTATATATTAATGCAGATGAACCGGCAATGGATGTACGGTGACCGCCGCACTTCCGAGTACATTACGGGCCTCCAAAATTTCATCGTTGTGGCTAATGCAAACCGTGGTCATAATGGTTTTATGTGCTGTCCGTGTGTTCACTGTCAGAACAAGAAAGACTACTCAAATACCAGAACCATTCACGCCCACCTGCTTCGATCCGGTTTCATGCCCAGCTATAATTGTTGGACCAAGCACGGAGAAAAAGGGGTTGTGATGGAAGACAACGAAGAAGAAGAAGAGGATGATGACAACTATCATAATATGTATCATGAATATAATGATACTGCAACGGGGGTAGATAATGAAGATCAAGAGGCAGCAGATGGGCCCGCTGATGACGATCTTGGTCGGGCCATTACTGATGCAAAGGAAGAATGTGAAACTGAAAAGGAGAAGGAGAAGCTGGAGCAGATGTTAAAGGATCACAAAATATTGTTGTATCCAACTTGCGAAGATGGCCACAAAAAGCTAGGTACCACACTGGATTTGCTGCAATGGAAGGCAGAGAACAGTGTGACTGACAGCGCATTTTCAAAGTTGTTGGTAAAAATGAAGAATCTTCTTCCAAGAAATAATGAGTTGCCCGACAGTACATACCAAGCAAAGAAGTTTGTCTGCCCTCTAGGATTAGACGTGCATAAGATACATGCCTGCATTAATGACTGCATCCTCTACCGCGGTGAGAAGTACGAGAATTTGGATGCATGCCCGGTATGCACTGCACTGCGGTATAAGATCAGACGAGACGATCATGGCGATGTTGAGGGCGAGGCCCCTAGGAAGAAGGTTCCTGCCAAGGTTATGTGGTATGCTCCTATAATACCACGGTTAAAACGTCTCTTCAGAAATAAAGAGCATACCAAGTTGTTGCGATGGCACATGGAAGACAGTAAGAAAGACGCGATGTTGAGACACCCCGATGATGGGTCACAGTGGAGAAAAGTCGAGCGAGAGTACCCGGACTTCACACGTGACGCAAGGAACTTAAGATTTGGTCTAAGTACAGATGGCATGAATCCTTTTGGTGAGCAGAGCTGCAGTCACAGCACCTGGCCTGTGACTATATGTATCTATAACCTTCCTCCTTGGTTGTGTATGAAGAGGAAGTTCATTATGATGCCAGTGCTCATCCAAGGCCCGAGGCAACCCGGCAACGACATTGATGTGTACCTAAGGCCATTAGTTGAAGAACTTTTACAGTTGTGGGCCAAACTAGGTGTACGTATGTGGGATGAGCACAAAGGGGAGCCATTTGACCTACGAGCATTGCTTTTCGTAACCATCAATGATTGGCCTGCTCTTAGTAACATTTCAGGGCAGACAAACAAGGGATACAATGCATGCACACATTGTTTAGATGAGACTGAAAGTGTATATTTGGATAAATGTAAGAAGGTTGTGCACCTAGGGTATCGTCGATTTCTTCCGAACCTGCATCCAGTAAGAAAGAAAGGCAAGCATTTCAAACGTCTGGCAGAACCCCGGAGGAAGCCTGTCCTCCGTACCGGTGAGGAGGTATTTGGTATGGTCAAGGACCTAGAAGTAATCTTTGGAAAAGGTCCTGGCAGTCTATCTGTTCCGAATGACGATGCCGGACACGCGCCCATGTGGAAGAAGCAATCTATATTTTGGGACCTACCCTATTGGAAAGTCTTAGAGGTCCGCTCTTCAATCGACGTGATGCACGTGACGAAGAATGTTTGCGTGAACCTGCTAGGCTTCCTAGGAGTGTATGGGAAGACAAAAGATACACCGGAAGCACGGCAGGACCAGCAACGTCTGAAAGACCCTCAAGAGCCTATGCATCCTGAGAACGAGAAGGGTAAACGATGCCACTTAACTCCTGCCAGCTACCCTCTTACCAAAGCAGAGAAGGAAATCTTTTTTGAATGCCTGAGTAGTATCAAGGTCTCGTCTGGCTTCTCGTCGAATATAACGGGAATAATAAATATGGCAGAGAAAAAATTCCAAAACCTGAAGTCTCATGACTGCCACGTGATTATGACACAATTCCTTCCGATTGCATTGAGGGGGCTTCTACCTGAAAATGTTCGAGTACCCATTGTGAAGCTATGTGCATTCCTCAATGCAATATCTCAGAAGGTAATCGATCTAGAAAGCCTACCAGGGTTATAGACAGATGTGGTCCAATGTCTTGTCAGCTTTGAGTTGGTGTTCCCACCATCCTTCTTCAATATTATGACGCATCTCCTGGTTCACCTATTAGAAGAGATTGCCATTCTCGGTCCTGTATTTCTACACAATATGTTCCCCTTTGAGAGGTACATGGGAGTCTTAAAGAAATATGTTCATAACCGTGCTAGGCCAGAAGGAAGCATCTCCAAGGGCTATGTAACAGAGGAGGTCATTGAGTTCTGTGTTGATATTATTCCTGACCTTAAGGCGATTGGTGTTCCAGAATCACGACATGAGGGGAGACTGCATGGAAAAGGCACCCTAGGATGTAAAGCAATGATATGTAGGGATGGGCATTCTCTCAATCAAGCACACTACACGGTATTACAAAGATCTATCTTGGTTGCCCCGTATATCAATGAACACAAGAATTTAATACGCCTCAAACACCCGGGGCAGTCTGATGAATGGATTATAAGTGAACACATGGCGAGTTTTGGCGGCTGGCTGCAAAGACTTCTCACGAATAACACCACTGTTGGGGATCAGCTGTACTTGTTGGCCAGGACACCATCTTCGACTGTATATACTCTCCAAGGGTACGAGATAAATGGGAATACATTTTACACGATAGGCCAAGATAAAAAGAGCACCAACCAAAATAGTGGTGTCCGCTTCGATGCAGGCAAAAGACCACGTATTATGGGTTCATAGAGGAGATATGGGAACTTGACTATGGACCTAATTTTAAGGTCCCCTTGTTTCGATGCAAATGGGTCAAGCTAACAGGAGGGGGGGTTGAGGTAGACAAGAAGTATGGAATGACAACGGTGGATCTCAACAATCTTATGAAGGTAGACAAGAACTTAGACGAACCATTCGTCTTTGACAATGATGTGGCTTAGGTTTTCTATGTGAAGGACATGTCTACCAAACCGAAAAAAAGAAAAAATAAGCAAACAGATACATCACACGATGAGCCAAAGCGTCACATAGTTCTTTCAGGGAAAAGAAACATCGTGGGAGTGGAGGACAAGACAGACATGTTAGAAGATTATAATAAGTTTGATGAAATTCCGCCCTTCAGAGTGAAGACTGACCCAACCATCCTGTTAAACGGTGTTGATACTTCATGGTTACGGCCGACGCGATCATAAGATTGACTATATGTATTAATTGAGCCATTTTTGGCACACATATGTATCTCAACATGGAAATCAATGTCATATTTCTTCTGTTAACAGTATATGTATTAAATGAGCCATTTTTCTTCCTTCTATTTCTTCCCTCCATTTTTCTTCCCGCCATTTTTTCCCGCCATTTTTCTTCCCGCCATTTTTCTTTCCGCCATTTTTTCCTGCCAGTTCTTCCCTCCAGTTCTTCCCGCCAGTTCTTCACTATATATATATGTAGGGTTGGCCTCCATTGTCATTGCACATATCTAGACTCATATCTGCAACCTCATCACTCTTTCCCATGGCTTCCACCGTAGCACTAACCCCCAGGGAGGCGGAGGCGCTTTGCACTACGAACTACCCCTGCCCGCCGGTCTACTGTGTCCCCGTCGGCTGGATGCTGAGCACCGGAGGCATGTCGGTTCCTCTTGTCCCTCTAGGTGTGGCGCGCCGGATGGCCATCATGAACCACTACTACTTCAAGCTCACGCCAGAGCAGCGGAGGAATCCCAGATGGCATCCTGACTATTTCCCTACTTGGGAAGCCTTCTTCGTGGATCGGCATGAGAGGGCGCTCACCAGGCACAAGGAGGACGGCCCACCTCCTCCGAACTTCAACGAGGCCGGTCGTCGGCTATGGTGGCGCGGTCGGACTCTCCAGAGCGTCATGGCCTATGACACTGCCGCCGACTCTAACCCCGTCTGCGCTACCCTCAAGTCTAGCCCACGCGTACTCAGCCTTCAAGGTTTAATTACGGCGACCCCCACGATGACAGCGATGATGGCGGCGGCGAGTATGACGACTACAGTGGCGAGTATTACAGGTGTAGGCAGGAGCATGACTGAATCACTCCAACATTCTGAAACAAGTTCGGCCGATTGTTACTTAATCTGGCCATGTATCTTAATTTTCAGTTCTTTTATGTATCTTAATTTTCAGTCGTGCTTTATATAACTTACTATTAGTTGCATTCTGTATTTTAATTCCAGTTCTATCTCCTTCACAAAATGACCTATCTCATTCGAGGTTTCTTGGCTTTCGGGTCAAATGACCAATGTTATGGCTAGAATCAAGGAATAGTTTGTGATAATATGGCCATATTATGCATACATGTGCATCATGGCATGGCAAACAATGTTGCAAGAGGAAGTTTTCCTTTTTATCGCACCAAAAAGGCATTTTCTATTTTCCGAGCATAAAAACGGACGGTTTTGTGAAGCAACCACCAAATGGCTAATTCAAAAAACCACCACATTTTACAAAAATACTAGACCACCTTATATGGACAATGTACCAACAGGGGGATCTGAAACCTTTCCGTCCACCTCTGGTGAAAAAGACAAATTCCTGCCGAATCGGTAGGAAGTGGGTCAGATATGAACTATAGGTACATGATACCATGCTCATGATTTTTTACAAAAATCATTTTTAGGTTCACAATATGCTATTTTATCAAAAATCCAATGCAAGTTGAGCGAGGCTTTGTCAGATTCAAGTGTATACAAAAGATGCGGCATTCCAATATCCAATCAACTCAAAAATGTTAATACAAAATAAAGTTTAGGGTCGTCACCTCGCTGCACTGCAAGCGCCGCCGCTGTCCGTCGTTGTTAACGTCGCTCCGGTGACCCCTAGGTAGTGGCGCCGCCCGTTTTAGGTAGGCCGCATCACACTGAGGCGAACCCGCTACCTCGTGCGCCCTAGGTCGCTCTCCAGCGCCGCCAGCCGCCGCTTTCTGGAGCATCCTCCGGTCAGCCACTGTAGCTAGCCCCTCTCATATGCATCCGGGATTTCTCCGAATTAGGGTTTGGACCCCTCGGAACTCGTTTGAAATGATCAAGCATCCTTAGGGTTTTAATTTCATTTGTGTATTTATTTGTGTATTTTTGTATGAATAATATGTATATTTGTGTATGAATCCAAGTCCACTTGAATGTTTACTCTCTTACTCTAGATAATATTATTGTTTTAGAAACTATGGATCCACTTAGTAGAAACCTTGAAGAAGAAGAAATAATGGAGAACATTATCGATGAGGACACCTCACAATATCTGAACTTGGAGGGACATGATGACAGCTCAAGTAGTCATGGAGAAGATGAAGACTCCGGTGAATGCAATTTAGTGATTACAAAGTCCAGCGAGGTATATGCATTGATTAAGCCTCTGTTTCAAAATATAAGATGTTTTAGTTTTGTGAAACTAATGTATCTAGACCATTTTTATAGTTTAGATTTGGAGTGAACCTACGCACTAAAAAAGGTCTAGTTACATTCACTTCACATAGCTAAAACATCTTATATTTTGAAATGGAGGGAGTACGTGCGTGCAGTATTTCTATAGCTTCCCAAAATTCTTAGCTCACATGGCTTCCTTTTCTACGGCTGCAGCACTTTAGGCTAGTTGTTGTCCTAACCTTATTAAGGTGTGTTTTTTAATACTTTGTTCCCAAAGCATGTCCAGTAGAAACTACAATATTAGGAATTGTATTCCATTTAACTTGGTGGCTTATAAAATCAGGTTATGGTTATATATATTAACCCAGCAAGAATTATTTTTAAGGTAAAAATTAATGATTTTTTGAGGTAAAATCGTGTTCTCCTTGCAGAGGCATGTTGATGATCAAACGGGACAACAGGATTATGTCTAGGTCACACTAATCATTCTGGGTACTTATATATAACTAGTAAACGTGCACGTGCAACGCACGTCTCTAAAATATAGCACACGTATTTTAAATCCTATTTCACTTTTAGTGAATTGTATTTTTTTATCGGAGCCATTAAATAGGTCTCATGGCAGGATAATGTGAGGCATCATTTAAAATATGCTATGCACAAACATATGCTACAATTACTTGAAAAAATAACTCAACATCAAATTGTAGCGATACTTTTACTTGCTAAGCAACATTACCCACCATTTGTTCTCTGACGAAGATTCACCCATTATGCTGTCAATAATGCTTTGTTCCATGCTAGGATATTGTTTATAACTTCACTCTTTTTGTTCTCTAAAATATGTACATTAACAAAAGTCGCTTCCTTAATTCAAAAGCATTCTACATTAGCATTCCTCGTAAATGGTTCATATGCAAAGTGTACAAATTTTCATTGGTTCAAACTACGCCCTCTGTCTAAAAAAAACTGACTTGAATTTGTCTAGATTCAAATATATCTAGACACATTTCAGTGTAGATATATTCGAATCAATAAATCTAAATTAGTTATTTTTGGACAAAGAGAGTAAAATATAAAAGCAAACGGGTTCTTTAAAGTCGCCATATTGTTAAAACGACCTTATTTTTCAGATCAAAGAAAAGAAAGCGACCTTATTTGGACACGCACGCATCGCTCCTAACTTGAAAAAAAATACACCTTTCGACACACACGTGAGTACGTGACGCGTCGCTTCCCCTGTCTCAGCTTCCTCTCTCCATTTCTCTCAGCGACACACGCATAGACGGCTATTTTTTTAAAATAATACATTTTCTTTAATAAATTTCACGAATATTACGTGAAAAAAAGGATTTTCGGATCTAATGCACTGTAATTTTGTGAACAAACGACCTGCGCGGGCCGTCTTTTGAGGCGCCGAAAGGTCCGCGGCGGACCCCACCCTGCCGGGCTGCAGGCGGACAGCGCGTGCATCGTCCAACGAGACAACGACGAGACAGGCTCGTCTTTTCGTGCAACGGCCGACCGGTGCGTCATCCAACGAGACAACGACGAGACCGGGTCGTTTTTCGGTGCAACGACCGGCTCCCTACTTATCCCCGCGCCGCGCCCAACCCAGCCCCGCGCCGGCGCATTCTTCTTTCTACTTCTCTCTCGTGTTCGTCTGGTCTTCTGCCCACGCGAAGAGCTACGATTTGGAGCAATCTTTTGCCCTATTTTCCACCAATATCTGCTGCTGAAACACATTAGACAGTTAGTATAGTCCCGATCTACTAATGGGATAATCTGGTGAGGTGATTTGAGGCTTTTTTTTAGGGGATTTCGTGATGTTCTTGAGGGGCAATGGCTATGGTGG
Organism: Avena sativa; assembly: GCA_916181665.1. NCBI lineage: Eukaryota > Viridiplantae > Streptophyta > Magnoliopsida > Poales > Poaceae > Avena > Avena sativa. Next base: position 32,038,193 of record OV702291.1, read on the forward strand.
AGGTTGGTGGTGCAGCTTGAGTGGAGGCAGCTGTTCTTGAGTGGAGGTTGTCGGTCCGTTGAGTGGAGGCAGCTGCACGGCAGGATTTCTCATGCTTCAAGGATAAACTCTAATTTCTTGCTAACTGTAGTCATCTGTGTACTTTTATTTCATCTGTAGTGTTGGATGTGGTAGGTTAGCTGCTAGATTATTCGGCTATAGGATTATAATTATATTTGCGGGCTATGCAAGATTATTCGGCTATAGGAATATTAGTATATTTTTTTGCTAAAATCTGCTACTGTACGGGCATTTGACAAATTGTGGTATTTTTTAAGGCCAGAAGTTATGTCTAGTAATGTAGTGATTAGGTTCTACTATGGTGACGGTGTCGTCAAAACAAATCAGTATGGAGTTGATTTGAGCGATTTCAATTGTATTGATGAAGTGCTCCAGGATCCTGAAACCATCCCCATTATTGAGTTGAAAGATTGGTTGTGTGCTCGTTTAGGGCTTCCTCCCACCCATACTGTCGGTGTGCATGTATTATGGACAAAGTCAAGGATTAAACCTGATTTTTATTTGAGACCGATAGAAGAGCAAGCTAAATGGGTCAAATGGGTGAAAGCCTGTCTGCATAGGGTAGTTAACCCCAGTGTCTTAGTGCTTCCTGTGGCGAAAGAGCCTGCAGGGCCAGAGTAGTCAGACACACCATGTTGGTGGTGGTTATTATCATGAGCAGAGCAGTCAAGCCGAAGACAGAGGTGGTGGTGGTACTATAATGACCAGAGCAGTCAAGGCCAAGATGACGGTTGTTATTATGAACCTGGGCAGAGTAGTTATGCACACACCGATGGAGGTAGTTATGAACCTGGTCAGAGTAGTTTTGCACACACTGGACATGAATCAGTTGAAGGTAGTCAAGGGACAGGAGAAGATATTTTCAGTGGTGAGGTCGATGAGGACGAGATACACGACGGTTGGTTGCAAGATCAGATGGAAGCCGAAGATTCAGAAGGGTACAGTGATAGCTCTTATGATTCCGCTGAGTCTGATCAGGAGGACCAACCTATTCCGGCATCATGGAATCAAGACCACACAGCAGCAATGAATGTGAACGATGGGCACGATTCCTCGTGGCACTATCACGCCAACAACATCTCCATTGGTGCATTATATCCTAGCAAGAGGCATCTACAGGAAGCAATCGTTGAGTGGGCATTGTCCACGCAGCGTGTTTTCAAAACAAAGGTGTCATTCCAGCAATATTTGACTTTGGTTTGCGAGGTAGCTGGGTGTCCTGCCAGGGTCCATGCCCATGTTCCTCGATATGACACCAACTGGAAGGTTAGCGATGTTGTGCAGCACACATGTCAACTTGGCAATGTCCTGCAAGACCATCGTAATCTCACGTCAACCCTCCTGGCTAGACTGTTATACACTGAGATAGTGGAGACCAAAGCCATGGTGGTGAAAGCTATCATCCACAAAGTTGCTGTCAGATTTCGCTACAATATATCTTACGGAAAGGCTTGGAGGACTAAGCAGAGGGCACTGGAGACAAGATTTGGTTCGTTTCGAGATGGATACGACTGTGTTGTTCGGATGCTGCAGACACTGCAGGCTAGGAATCCAGGCACATACCTCGACATCCAACACTTAACATTTCCTCAAGAACCCAATTTGAGAGTGCTACATCGATTGTTCTTCTCATTTGCTATATGCATAGAAGCTTTCACTCACTGTCGACCAGTCATTTGTGTAGATGGAACATTTCTCACTGGCAAGTACAGGGGCCAGATCTTGACTGCTATAGGTCAAGACGGGAACAATCAAGTTGTTCCACTTGCATTTGCTTTCGTGGAGAGCGAGAACACCGAGAGTTGGGTATGGTTTTTCAGGCAGCTGAAGATAGCAGTTGTGAGGGATGTACCGAATGTATGCGTCCTACATGACAGGCATCCGGGTATACTCAGCGCGATAAGGAAGCTGACTCAGCCTGCTCTAGATAAACCAACTCCATGGCTAGACATGCAGAGTCGTTGGTGCATGCGGCATCTAGGGGCAAACTTTTTCTCACAGTTCAGGAACAAGGCCCTTATGAACCTATTCAAGAAGCTTTGCAAGCAGAACCAGGAGTGGAAGTATATCAAGTGTCGGGCCTATCTAGATGAATTCACAAAAAAACATGTTAGGCAGAGGAGAGCAGCTAGAGGAGCAGCTGTGGCGGCTCATGCGGCCGCGGTAGCTGCATAGACAGTAGCTGGAGCAGCACCACCCGAGGAAGAACCAATTGCTCTTTGCGATTTGCCGGGATTTGACCAACCCGGTACTAGGAGGAGGCCTGGCAGACGGATTAAGAATTTTCAGGAATGGATAGAGCATGAGCCTGTGGAGAGGTGGTCTCTGTTGCACGACACTCATGGTGCTAGGTTTGGCGTCATGACTACAAATCTTGCCGAAACTTACAACTTCGTCTTGAGAGGAAGCAGGGCTCTGCCATTAACAGCTATTGTGGAGTGTATTTTCACCGGGACATTGAAGTACTTCAGAGACAGACTCCAGCTTGCTCAGGTGCATATCATGAACAACCCAAATACAAGGTACTGTTCAAAGATAATGTATTACATGAATGCCAAAATGGAAAAGGCTCGGTCTATGCAAGTCGTCGCCATCGGTAATCAAGAACGAAGATTTGAGGTTCGCCTCCCTTCCAACAGGATCGGATCTGGAGAAGAGGTAAAGACACAGGAGGTGAGGATAGGCAATGAGGCTTGGCCGACGTGTGAGTGTACCTGCAACAAACCCAAGCTGCTACATCTGCCTTGCTCTCATGTACTTGCTGCGTGCGGGCGGTTAGGTATGGATGCGAGATCGTTTGTGTCTCCTTATTTTCTTAAGGAGTCGGTGATCAATACATGGACTGGCGAGATGATGGGATATAGAGCATGGGGCAATTTTAACAAAGTAAACCCCGGTGAAAGGATTTACATCCCAGATCCTGAACTAATGCGGACAGGCAGAGGAAGGCGACAATGTGTTCGGATCCGTAATGATATGGATGAATCTGAAGCCAGAGGCCCTACTAGACAATGTTTTCTATGTAATCATTTTGGTCATAGAGACACCAATTGCCATATCTTCGGGACTGGAGGAGCGGCTCCTCGTGGACGTGGCAGACGTGCCAGGCGAGGAACAAGAGGCAGAGGAAGAAACTAGTTTTAAATTTGTAATTCGTATGGAACTATGTTTTAAATTTGTAATTCGTATGGAACCATGTTTTAAATTTGTAATTCATATGGAACTATGTTGTAAGTTTGTAATTCGTATGAAACTATGTTTTGAATTTGTAATTCATACGGAACCATGTTTTAAATTTGTAATTCGTATGGAACTATGTTGTAAATTTGTAATTCGTATGGAACTATGTGTTAAATTTGTAATTCTTATGGAACCATGTTTTGAATTTGTAATTCTTATGGAGCCATATTCTAAATTATACAGATGGCGGGATCTTTGCTTAATGCTGATATTGATAGAAAGCACCGGTCAACTTTATTGGATGCGGAACCAGGGAGCTTAAAGCACCTTATCACTCGCACTCCCATGTCTAACTGGATGATACACCCTTATTGGCTGCAGAGGTATGAGACATTTATTCCTAATTCGTATGGAACTATGTTATAAATATTTGAGGGCCATAGTAAACAAATTGTAATTCTATCTCGGTATGCAGGTTGAAGTGGGTCGGGCTACTACCATTTGTGCGTCTGGTTGAGGCCACTCATACGCAGGAGATAGAAGGACGACACCATGGATTCCAGACCACGCGCATGGGCTACGACGGGTCGTTGCTCACCTGCTTAGTGGATCGATGGAGGCCCGAGACTCACGCTTTCCACTTTCGGTGGGGGGAGATGGCTCCTACACTATAGGATGTCTCGTACTTGCTGGGCCTGCCGTTGGCTGGAGTGCCAATAGGCCCGGTGGATGCACCAGAGAATTGGGCCCAAGAAATGGCCCAACGATTCTATGGCATTCGTGAAGGAGCTCCGGAGTTCACGTATGAAAATCATGGGCCCAAATTTGATTGGTTGCAGAACTATCAGGTTCGTTTGTTACTAAGTATCTTCGTATTTGATCCAACTATTTTTGTATCACACAATGCTAAAACTTGTCCGCTTAACCAATGCAGCTACAGAGGTTCGGGTACCCAGATGTTCTGATGACTGCGCCACAAATTACGCGCAGACTTGAGGCGTACTTATTGTGGCTACTTGGGAAGGTGATGTTCACCGAGAACCACGTCTCAACCATCAGTGCACGCTACATCCGCTATGCTAGAGAGATCGCAGAGGCGACATGCCAGAACGACATCACCCAATGGAGTTGGGGGTCTGCTGTCTTAGCAGCAACGTACCGAGGTATGTGCACGGGCTGTACGCTAATCAAGGAAAAATCTGCCTTGCTAGGATGCCCATTGTTGCTGCAGCTGTGGTCATGGGAGAGGTTCCCTATTGGCCGCCCGAAGGTAGCAAAAAATTAGGCGGTAATCGTCCAGGGAGAGCGCCCCGTTGTCTATGAGTCTGATATGCTGTTTGACCACGAGAGAATTGACATGCCTACATTTGGTACACATTGGACACGACGCAAGGTAATTTAAAAGGTTCTGTTAATTGCATGGTCCATATTGCACTACGAAGGAAACTAACAACTATTTAATCGAACGGTGTCGTTTCGCGGGAGAACAAGTAACCCGCTGTTACCCGGCGTTCAGCGAGAAGTTCGACACGTTGAAGGAGGAATCGGTGATTTGGGAGCCGTACACCACAGCTGAAGCATTCGCAAGATATCCCGGCGGGTTATCTATTATGTGTCGTAGAGATGAGGACTACTGGCTCACTAAATCGAAGATCATCTTCGATTTTCAGGTGGAGGAGATGTCTCAACAGAGGGTCATGAGGCAATTCGGTCTTCGCCAGATGGTAGATCCTCCATCTCCGGAGGCGTCCCTTTCTTCGGACGTGCATATGTAAGTTAATATATTATGTATCTATAATTTTACACCAACTATGTACTTACAAAATCTAACTGCAGGTACTCTCGGAAGGGTACTAAAAGAAGTGCAAATCAGTGGCTTCAACGAGTTAATACTTATATCAATGGTTGGCAGAATGCAACAGCTGACGTGTGGACCGCTCCTGCGTTTGATATGGATCTATTCCGTGCATACTTACAGAGGTACATGAGAATGACACGGTTGCGTCCCGTCCACCACGCACATGACGATGAAAGATACCCTAGCCAGTCGACTATGGAGCCCAGACAATCAGCGATAAATACACTTTTCTTCATCACTTTTCCTGGTAGCCTATATAATGTGTACTTATCCACTATACAAATGCAGGCCGATATGACATGGGAGCTACAGAATGAAGTGAATCAGTGGGGACGTTCGCTCTCGTCCGCTCCTTTACTACTACCACGTCAAGGAGTTCAGTCCTTCGTAAGGCATGTCCACGAAAGACTACAGAGTATCTATGCGACCATCACGTGCACGAACGTTTCAGACGTCGTTCAGCACCGAGCAGCACAGCGTCCACCGCGTCACTCCACGGGGAGGGCCAGCCGCGTCGCTCCACGCAGGCTCGCCCGCCACGTCACTCCACGCAGGAGCGCACCCCGCGTGCGGACCAGACATTGCTGAGAGGCTCATAGCAGGAGACACCCACTGCACCTACTCGCCACGGGCCTCGTCCACGGATCTCGCAGCAGGAGACACCGAGAGCACCACCCCCAGACCAGGCTAGAGGCTCAGCGTGGTAGCAGCAGCGGGAGACACCGAGAGCACCACCCCCAGACCAGGCTGGAGGCTCAGCGTGGCAGCAGCAGCGGGAGACACCGAGAGCACCACCCCCAGACCAGGCTGGAGGATCAGCGTGGCAGCATCAGCCGTAGTTTAATTTCGACCAGTGGCAGCAGCAGCCGCATCTTACTTTCAACCAGTGGCACCAGCAGCAGCCGTAAGTCCCATTCATGGGCTATCGTCCTCAGGGTACGCATCTTCCTATCTATTTTGGTTACATGTAGTGTATAATCGTTGAGTACTTAATATTTTTACATGGCAGGAGGATATAGAGACCCAAGTTTGTCCTCAATGGGTTCGTGGGCGACTAATGAGGAGGATCAGCAGACTCATCAGGACCAGGTAGACTGGTTTGGATTGTATCAGACGCAGCAGACTCAGGAGACGCATCAGACTCCACCACCTATCCCCACACAGGATACACAGATGCAGGGTGACGGGTCAACTCTACCTCCCCGCAATGTGGTGCCTCCTAGAAGGTACGGATCAGGGCAACCTCGTGACCGGTGGCAGTGATATCTATCTATGTATCTGTCTGCGTATCTGTCTATGTATCTTGTATCGGTCTAGTTATCTATCTATGTATGAGACTTGTATCTTGTATCGGTCTTGTTATCTGTTTATGTATGAGACTTGTATCTTGTATCGGTCTAGTTATCTGTCTACGTATGAGACACATTTTTTATTCGACAAACACTACAGCATAGCTTGCAACACAATTCAACATAACTTGCTGTAAATAAATAACTGGCTAAAAAACGGGGTGGCTATGCTTAAACAACTGTGCGAGGAGGCATTTTGGCGGGAAAAATCATTCTGGCGGGAAACATTATGGCGGGAAGCATTTTGGCGGGAGATATTTTGGCGGGAAGCATTCTGGCGGGAATCTTTTTTGATGGAAAGCATTTCGGTGGAAAACATTTTAGATACATCAAGACACTACAACTGAAAGGAAGTTACATCAAGACACTGCAACTGAAATTAAGATACATCAAGACACTATAACTGAAATTAAGATACATCAGGACACTACAACTGAATAAAGTTACATCAAGACACTACAACAGGAATTAAGATACACGGTACTGAGACATACGTCTACCTTCCCTGAGTCCAGCGCGGATACTTCCCGGTCTTGTCTCCATGTTCCTCTGCCGCCCGCGCCTCGGCAGCTCTTTCTTTTAATCTCTTCCTTTCCGACTCACGGGCCTCCTTGCGCACCTCTTCCTGGCGCTCGCGGATTGCCTGCTCTTCCTCCCTTCTCTTCCTGTTCAGCTCGCGGTTTTGAGCTTTCTCTGCTTGGAATTCTTTCATTTCTCTCTCTCGTTCCTTCTTCGCCTCTTCGGCCATCCTTTCAGCGCGTTTCTCTGCATGAAAGGCAGCCCACGCAGCTCGGTTCCTGTCATGACACTCTTTCTTGGCCCAGGCTGGCTGCTCGGTGTCAATCCAATGGTACCACTTGCAAAGTGGAGGAGGAGACTGCAAGCAAATTAATGGAATGGATAAAAGAAATCATGATAACATGAATGGTTCATATTAACCATGCTCTGGGAACATACCGAAGGCCTCTCGTACGACGAACTTGCTTGCCGGGGCGGGCTTGCGTCGTAGTTGGGACACATGAAAAACTTCATGTCCATGCAGGTGGAGAAATCGATCGACTCCTTGACCTTCGCGAAATGGCCACACCAACAACGCTCGTGTGTCACCCCTTGCGGCAACCTGGCATCTTTCGTCTTCGTAGGCCTATCTCGGGGTCCGAACATGGCACACTCATGATGGAAAGGGGAAGGAAATGGGAGAAATAGAGGAATAACAGGATGGAGAGATACCATCTCGGTGTCAGTATTTATAGAGGCAACTAGCAGAAATTGGCGGGAGATAACAGCGGGAACAAGTGGCGGGAGAGAAACGGCGGGAAGAATTGGCGGGATAAAACGGCGAGAGAAAACGACGGGAAGAATTGGCGGGAGAAAACAGCGGGAAGAAGTGGCGGGACAAATACTGGCGGGAAGAGGTGGCGGGAGAGATACTAACGGAGAAAAAGAACGGCGCAAAATAGTGGCTGGATTAGCCTAACGTAGGGTGTGCATGATCCATACAACCGTCTGCTTTTCAATACCTGACAAGCCGTGTCGTTTTTACTAGCTGCCAGCCGATTATGTCAGTGCACTATTTGGGCTCGTCGTTGTATGGGAAAACGACTTGGGCTCGTCTTTGTTTAAAAAAAGACTCGGGCTAGTCTTTGTTTAAAAAAAGACAGTGCAATACTTCCGTTAATTCCTTAATCTGCGTAATATTCGTAAAAATGATTAAAAAAACGTATTATTTTAAAAAAATTAGCCGCATAGACAGTACCGCCGCTTCACTACCTCCCCGCCACCGGCGCGAGGACCCCCACTCTCCCCTGTCCGCGCACTTGCTCTGGCGAGGACCACCCTCTCTCCCGCTGTCGCGACGCCTCCTCATTCCCTAACTCCCCACCCACGGAGGCGGAGGAGCAGACCTGGTATCCATTGGATCGTAGGCCGCGGCCACTGCTCGTGTTGGAGGTCTATGCAGCGCCGTTCTCCACCAGTCCACCCGCCGCGGGACAAGACGTTGAATCGGTGCGAGCCAGCTCGGTAATTCCGCCATGGATGGTCAATGTTCCTCCTGACCGCCCTGCTGCTCGTATTTCGTCGCCCCCGCCCACCCCATCTGCTCGAGTCAGCTCTGTCCGATGTCGCCGACTTAGCCACAACGGGATCTGTTAACCACGACCACCTCAACTGATGACCACATCCTCTAATGCCTCCTTCGCTGCAACTGATGCTTCCTGGGCTATCCCAGCCTGCAAAAGCAAGGTAAGCCCCCTATCTGAATTTTGTTTTCAGATCTTACTGTGTATGGGAACAGACTCCTAGTTATGGAAATTGATTGCAACCATTTGCCGTTGGAATTGGTAGCTACTGGCATGGATGAGAGGATTGAAGGATAGAACACAAATTTATTTTGAGATGGCGATGTTTTCACATGACTTATTTGATCATAAATTTAGCATGGCAAGCTGCACATGCCTTATTTGAGAAGAATGATAAACAATTGGAACTTGACAAAACTCTAAAAGCACCTCTTATTATTTTGTGCAACAAACAAATATATTCTTGTGTTGAATCTAATTTATCACATGTTTGCTTGTTCTGATATTTTTTTGAGCAACAGAAACCAAGACAGCAGTCCACTGGAGTTTTATTGATAAAATCAACATAATTCTTATTGTTGTAGGTGTCTCTGGTTTTGTTAGCTTCCAAATATGTTGACTTAATTGTTCCTGGTTATACTCATCTTCAATTTAAATAAAATGCTCTGCCATGATCATTTGTTGATTTTGTGTACCTACAAGGCTGTTAGTACTTTGCATTGCAAAGTCATTCCTAATTCCAAAGGTTTGGCATGTGCTTGCAGAACTCATTGAACATCTATAAATCCTATGTATACGTGAAGCTGAGTCTGGCTTGGAATGTCATCTTCTTCAATGTGTTGAGAAAAACTTGCAAGTGTTTTTGCCTTTCTAAAAACATGACAATGAGGATCATCCTTCACCAGCTGAATTTAGGATTTCCGTGTGAAGCTTCCTGGTCTAACAAGGTATTATAGACTTACATGCTACATATCTCATGCTCATTGGACCTCATTGTCCTCGAAACTTTTTTGTGGGCGGTGAGTTTTCTTGCTAAGCTTCCCATGTGTGTCTACACAAGCATTTCTAATCTTCAATGCATTACAATGACAAAGTTTTACACACCATATCTGCATTGAGTTATAGCATCAGGTTACACAATTTTGCAAGATTAATTCCATCCTCCTATAATTTCTATCTTAGATTAGAATATATTCATCATAAATCCAAATAGATGATATAAGAACGCAGATATGTCAGCCGTCTAAAACATCTCTATAGACAATGTTCTTCGTGCTTCTCCCAGATATGTCAACATCCTTGTTTGGCTTGGCCAAAATACGTGTCGTCTTTCTTGACACTCCCCTTGACAATGCAACATATAGCTGGCCATGAGAGAATACAGGCTCGGGAAGATAAATACCAACGTTTGGTATGGTCTGACCCTGTGCCTTGTTAATAGTCATCGCAAAACTCAAGCGAATGGGGAACTGTTTTCTCTTAAGTTTGAAGGGAAGCGAGATGTCCTCCAAGGGTGACATAGGGATTCTAGGTATGAACACCCTTTTTCCAGCATGCTGACCACCAACAATCTCCGCGTCAATTGCATTATCCTAGAAGGCTCTGATCATAAGCCGTGTTCCATTGCATAAACCATTATGAGGGTCGAGGTTCCGGAGCAGAATGACCGGACAGTTGACCTTCAATCTCAAAACATGGGGGGGCAAGCCATTTGGTGTGATCGAGTTCAAAAAATCAATTGTGTAATTATTCTGCAAATCATCTTCGGTTGAGTCAAAGCTGTGGTATAACTTTTGTTCGCCTGGAAACCTAGAGATCATCTTGTCATTTAGGCCATCTACATGCTCGTCCTTGGTCAAAAGAATTGCACGTGCGCTCATATATTCTCTTGATCTAGCATTGGCATGTAACGATGGGAAGACATCTTCGATGAGTGTGTTAATAGCTTCTTCATCCTCGGTATGGCTAATCACAATGTCGTCCGGGAGACGCACATAATCGTTGCCAATTGTCTCTTCTGTTCCATTGCCGATCCTTAGGAGGGATTTGGAGAAGCAAGGATTAGTCTGTGCTCTCATATTTTGGGTGAGGCGTATCTTCTCGGTCTTCTCCCATAGATAGGATCTCAAAAGTGTAGCATCTGTGATCTGTGCTCTTGTTCCACGTGTCACAACGGGAAGGACTTGCCTAAAATCCCCACCAAAGACAACAACCTTTCCCCCAAATGGCAAAGGACATTCCATTATATCCTGGAGCGACCTATCAAGTGTCTCAACTGCTTGACGTTTTGTCATAGCAACTTCATCCCAAATTATCAATGATGCTTGTTTAAGCAATTCCGCTGTACCACTCTGCTTTGTGAAACTACACATGCTGTTGTCAGTTAGCTTGATTGGAATTTTGAACCTGGAGTGCGCAGTCCGGCCTCCAGGCATTATCGATGCTGCTATACCCGATGTAGCAGTAGCGATCGCTATTAGGCCCATGGAACGCACCTTCGCAAGCAATGCCTTGTACAAGTACGTTTTCCCGGTGCCACCTGGACCATCAACAAAGAATATCTGGCTTTTTTGGTTTGTCACATGATCCATTATTTTGTTGAAACCAGACAGCTGCTCAATGTTCAGTGTGCTAATTAGATCTAGATGTTCTTTGTCTGAGGTGACTTGCCTCTCCTCTGTTACCTCTCTATACTCTGTGTCATAAGAACCATTAGTCTCAACCAGATCTGGAAGTCCATAGCTTGTAATGTCCTTTCCCATAGATTGCAACATATCCTTGATATCTCTAAGGACCATCTGCTCAAGTACTGACTCATTGGATTGTTTAAGACGAAAATCTTCAGACATTGATGCTAGATGATTTCTGTTGCCTCGCAGAATACCAATATAGTTGCAAACAACCGTCTTAGGGCACACGGCATCTGAAATGTGGCTGCCTCCGTCATGCAATCATCAAGGGTCTTGTCGTGCTCAATGAGGCCTAAGTGCTCACATGCTTCCCTGAAGGAACTGCATGGTTTGCCATTTACTGTTTTTAAATCATCAAAGGAAGTGGCACCTCGAACATGACTTAGGAGCACACGAAGGTAGTATCTCTCCCCTTCAGCAGGGTGTGCATACACAAGTCTTCCAATTTGTGATCTCTTATTTTTTCTATTATGCCACTTCTTTTTTCCTGCTATCCACCTATAATGTTCTGGAAACTCTCTATACAACCATTTCCGTGCCCTCTGTAAATTTTCGGTTCATCTCAAAGTACTCGGTAAGCATGGACTTGGAAGAAGATGGTCGGGCGACAACATCTTCTAGATTATCACCCGCTTGAAATGCAATTGTATGCATGTTTGGCAAATGAAGCTAGAGCTGCAGAACAGATGGACTGACACCAAACATTTTAAAACCATAAATCCTATAAAGAGCATCTGGAGGAGTTACATAGCGTGCATCCCTATATTGTCGAATTTCATTGATGACTCCACCATCATTGATGATATCCTGCTCAAATGCAAAGGATGTATGATCGTGCCCCTTGTAGATATACTTGAACAAGTACTTGACTGCCTTTATGCTTGAGCATGCTTCAACATTAATGTGGCAATTGTATCGCATAAGTAGAAATGGGTTGTAAGGGATGACCCATCTATTGTTCAAATCTGCTCCTCTGACCCTAACTCCACGCCCATCATCCCTTCTTTTGTAGATGGGATATGAGTCCTTCCCTTGTTGTGTGGCATCGCAAAATTCTCGAGGGTAACTAAATCAGCATTTTCCCTCAATCATGCAAGGACAACTTTTCTTCAACTCTCCATAGGGTCCATGTAGCATGTGTTTGACGACCAGATCATGTAGAATATGGTATTTGTCTTTGTCAGGTATCTCTGCAGATATCACCCGATCATAGTCATCTGGGGTCGCTAACTTGCTTTTTGATTTCATGATTAGTAGTATGTGTTCATGCGGGAGACCTCGTTTCTGGAACTCAGTGACATGTACATAAGCTGCAACTTCTCCGAAATGCTTACCCTTAGTTAGTAACTCCATCATATCTCGTTGTTTCGCTTTGAATATTCATGCCACCAGGTCTGGACGATCTTGTGGCAGTTGTCCAGGCTCTAGTTTCTGAGTTATCTCCTCCCAATAAGGATTGCAGGTCATTGTGATAAAATAATCCGGTTTACCCCATCGCTGAACTATTGCCATCGCATCCAGGAACCTCCGCTGCATGTCGCGGTCGCCACCAGGAAATGTACGTGGAAGCACGATTCTCTTGCCAATCCGATCACCGCGTGACTCGCCAGCAACGACGGTGTCAACAAGACCCTATAAAAATAAAAGTATACATGGTTATAGAATAGCATACAACATCTACAATAATGCAATAGAAGAAACTTGTGCACATTACCTGGTAGAGGTCAGCACGGATAATCTTCTGATTTTCCGGCTTTGAGTACCAGTCAAGTCTCATAGTCTCAATCTTGATGTACATGTCAACGGCCCACTGTTGGAAAAGGCGCCCCCGAACAAGATGATGTTAAAAAGCTTCCTCCTGACCTGCATCTTGAAGCAATAGTATTCTCTCGCACTAACAAATTTCCTTGATTTAGTTGCATTCTCCTCGTTGTCACTTAACTCGTCATCTGGGTTCTCTTTGTTGTCATCTATAAGTAACATCATCATAAATTTGTATACGATATAGACTCATAAGAATTAATAAATAACCAGTGATGACCAATACCTGCAGGTAAATCAGTGGGATTGTCTTCACGTGTCACAGGTAAATCAGTGGTATGTTCTTCACGTGGGGCAGAACTACCAACTTGTTCCATATTCGAGTTATTATCCTCTGAAAGACGAAAACACAAGTTCTCGTTCATAATTGAGCAGTAAGTATATAAATTAATAATAAACATCATACCTGGAAGTAAATCAGAGGCTTGGTTTCCTAGTTGTGGTGAATTATCCACTGAATCTTGGGTTGTGGCGTCGGGGAGGAAAACATATGGCATCCAACGATTCCAACCAGTCTCACCCTGTGGGAAGAACAGGGGATATGACAATGGGTCGTAGCACCCGTAGTATGCTCTAATGTACAGAGTTCGGTCTCCTTTTGCATGAACGACAACACTTCTATCAAAGCAATTTAGTGGGTCGCTCCCTTCAAACCATATTGCTGCCACCTGAGATGTAGTTGGGGCATTGTACCTTCGTTGATCCAGGTTGATATCCGTGTTAAGTGAGATCTTATATTCATCTAGATTCGGAACAGACCCAAGACTTTTGAAAACTTGTGCGTAAGAGTTATGCTCTAGTATTCTTAGAATATTCCGTATGAGATCCATATTAAGGTCTAGAGACCTCTTTGCCCTGTGAAACAAGTTTCCATCTGTATCATAAATAGAGAGCTGGAAATGCCGAGGGCCATTATCAGCTGGCACCAGATCATCTAGAGCGTGGTACAACTCGGCACACGCTCGAAATGTATATACTCCAGTTCTTGCCGCAGTGCTGACCCGACGATCAAGGGTGACTCCTAGACTTGTGAATGAAAAGTGGGAGTTGAAATACCGTATATTTTCTCTAAAATATTTAGCATCCTCGTCTTCTTGACTTGTAAACAACCGTTTCAACTCTTCTGGAACCTCCGGAGTAACTATACCAACTTTTCCTTTTCTGCAACAAAATGCAGGACCTTCGTATGGAAACCGCAATGCCCCACAGTGGCGGCAGTCCGGGACTTTTCTTAGGACATGATGCTTTTTAGGTAGGTTTCGGTAAACAACTTCCTCAGTATCTGCTACAGGTGTTGCTTGTGCGTGATGGCATCCAAGATTGTATGATTCAAAAGTAACATCTAGCACATAAGAATATGTTATTAAGTTAACACTTATATTACATAAATTAACACTCAACAAGACAATGTGGAAAGGTTTTACCTTGTTCAGTAAATATCCTAGCTTCTTCATCAAGCTCACGGTATTCAGATTCTCCATCTTGCAATATATCCAAACAGTCTAGTATGCAATATATTGGGCAAACATGAGTACAAAAATTCATTGATGAACTTTAAATGTGAATGAAAATAATATAAATATGTACCCTCTGATCTGGTTTGGTGAACAAGGGGCTCAAACATTCCAGATGGATCATCTGTCTGGTCATTGCCCACTATGAAAAATCATAAGATCAGTAAAGTATAATTAGGTTTGGTATACAAGAACACCTATCAAAATACCATTATTCACATGCCGAGATGCTTCTGCATGATCTGTAGCATGCTTCAATTGGCACGAAGTAAGGTTCATATTGGTGTTGCCATGTTCTTGAGTGGTTATTGTCAAGGTGGTACATGCAACATTGGTTGAGCATTCCTTGACAACCTTACTTCGTTTATAGTATTCACGTTTCTTACTCAGCAGAATTTCCTTCTCACGCGTTGCCATTGCTGAGTATTGTTCCCTTCGTCGCTGGCGTTTGTCATCACATCCTGTTTGTTCAAGATTATTTGAGCCAACAAAAGGCTTAACATCTGAATAAACAAAAAGATTGTTAGCTGCATGTACCAAAGGAGTACCAAAAGTACGATCAGTTGATATCGGGGATAAACCACCTGCAAATTGAATAGTGGAATTTGGTGTTCTTGTTGTCAGCATTTCACTTTGTTGGGAAGTAAGAACCACTGACAGTGGTGTGTACGAACCTGTATTGTCTTAAGTTCTCATACTAATAAGCACAATATTTAAATTTTGTTGCTTTAAAAATTATACTGCAAGATGAAGAATAATACCGGGTATGCTAGTTGGGAAGCTGGGTGAGCTAGTTTGCCTGCGATGACTAACTTGTGATAGATATGCATTATTTATGTGAAGCCAATCAGAATCATCATGAATATCTAAATTCTCCTTGCCCATAGTGATTTCTTCGTGTAACTGCAGCTGGGTCACCGCTGATTTGAATGTATCAGCATTTTGGGTGTGCATATCTGTCAGCAATTGTCGGTGAATGAGTTATGTACGCACCAAATGGAAGTACCATGTCAATAGTTGGTATGTCATACCGTGAACAAAATTTTCAAGGCCAGTTGTAGTTTTAGTCTGTCCACTGTCGTCACGCCGTCTTTTACCATGGGACTGGACCAGTGGTGTACACGATGCCATGGCTTCAATTTCGTCATCCTTTGTTGCAGCTGCAACATTTACCAGATGACGGGCTTCCCGTCGTTTATTTAATATGTCGTCTTTATGTAGTGCGTAGCGATCCCTTTCCTTCTGCCTCTTTATCTCTTTAGGATCTGCAAGCATGTATGAATTAAATTATTATATTATTGATATAAAATGTTCAACCTGAATGGCTAGTCTGCACAAAATGGTCATGATGATCACCCTGTGACCCTGCTAATGGTGTCTCTGTTGCAGTGGATTCGTAATTTTCATTGGCAGCTGCATTTTTTTTGTGTTCACGAGTTTCGCGCCTCCTTTTTAGAATGTCATCTCTATTAAGTGCATAACGCTCTCTTTCCCTCTGTCTCCTTAGTTCTTTAGGATCTGAAGGCACCACAATTTTATGAAAGCACCACAAGTTTAGAATTTTTCAACAATGACATGATATTTTTCTGTACGCAGAAGTTTTAGTAGTCACCTGAGGAGCGGGTGTTGGTAACATCCTGTAATGGCGTGCGCTCCACATTGGGTTTCGAAGACGACATAGCTGTCCGTGTTTCCCTATATGTCATGGAAGAGCATGCGAAAGATCACAACCACAGAGGTAAACATATGTCAATCAATATACAGAAAACATGCAGCTCGTTACTCTTCATGAAATGCATATTAGTTATACAATATTGATTAACCAGTTTTCATGAAATGCATAATAGTTATACAATATTTATGTACATTCTTAAGATGATGCGTTGGATTTCATGAGAAAGTCACGGGCTGTAGTAGGTCGTCAGTCCAATAGACAGGCACTATTACGATGTGATACATGAAACATGGAGTAAATTGATCGACATGCACAAGTAAGACGGAAAAAAACCTGGTTTTGGGAATTTTCGGGTTCCAACTTGTGATGGTATTTGCGAGTAATTTCCTGATTATATTTTGAATTTGAACGCAGGCATCTGCATCAGAGTGATCATCGGTGGCTTGGACTGTTTGAACCTGGACAGCAGGATGAGGCGTTGGCTCTTCCTCGGACGCCGAGTGCGGGCGGACAGCAGGTAGGGCAGGAAACGGTGACCCGGAGTGATCGTCCAGGTGCGTCGCCGCTCTGCAGGGAGGTGCACGAAACGGTGATGCGCAGAGTGATCGCCGGGTGCCTCGCCGCTCGACGGCCAGGAGGGTGAGCTGATGCATGGACAACGGCCTCGTCGGACGGCGGTGCCAACGGCCTCGTCGGACGGCGGTGCGCAGGTTAGGTCAGATTGTGGGAACGTAGGGGTTTGGAGATGGTCGTGGGAAATTGTAGTTTTTTTGTGGGGAGGGGGATGAGGTTGCGGGCGTTAATCGTGGAGGAGACGCAGACGTAGGGAAATCTGGCAGACCGTGGTCTGCCTGTTGACAGGGTTCATCTGGGTCGTTGTTTGGGGTGATTTGTGATGTTTGTAATCTAATTCGTCCGATTGCATTGAGTGCGCACGATCTGAGGGCGCTGGTTGTCTTGTGTACGATTGTTCGGGTGCACGTAAGAAAATTCATGTTTGGTCTTATTAGTAGTGGGGATGAAGGTGATGGATCCGATGACAAAGATATGAGGGAACAAAGAGGGATTAATATGACAATTTGTTCCTACTGAAAGTGAGCTAAATAAGAAAATACTATAAAAATATTTATGTTTAATTATGATGTGACCCTTAATTTGATGTAAAACACATATGTACTTTTCATCCCGTTGTAACGCAATGTCATTCAGCTAGTACTGCATTATAAATTTCTTATTAAGGACTTGTAGGTGGTATGGTACATGGTACCTGGTAGGTCACCCGTTTCGTCCGTCCTTGTTATTGTTCCGTTCTCGTCCGACTCCAACCTAGCCTGACACAAAATTCCAGAGTCCGGACCCCTTGTCCGAACCATATCGGGGATTGTGTTTCATTTAACTTGGTGGCTTAGAGCATCTCTACTCGTTAGTCTTTCCCAGACCCAAATCCAGGCGTATTTTGGGTCGGACAGAACCAGATTTTGGCTTGGGAACATCGAGTTTTACACACGCATTCCCACGCCAAGTCCCTGCATTTGGCCAAAATTCAACAAATTTCGTCGAACTTTGGACGAATATATTTCATTAATTAAATGCGAATACAAATATATTACATAGAATTCGGACGAACACCCGAATTGAAACTACTGGTAGACTAAATAATAACTCGAAAAACTTAAAAAGGTCGCCACCGCCGCCGATGTTGGACGCCGTTTCCACATGCCGAAGTTGCTGTAGAAGCAGGTGTAGCCGGGGTCGGCCTTACCTCGTCGCCGTCACCGTCGTCATCGCTCGGCGACTGCGGTGGGCGGGAGCTACCCTGGCTGTTGTCGCCGCACCTCCAGGGCTGGTAGGAGGGGCTGGAGTCGTCGTCGTCAAGAACGACGAGAGGCACGCCCTGGTAGGCGAGCTTGCAGCCAGCCCAGACCTAGCGTTCAGCCTGCTCCTGTTGTCGCTGGACCCGGCGCTGCTCCGACTCCTCCTAGTCCGCCCTGGACCAGGCGAGGATGTCCGACGACGCAGGCTTCGGCGGGGAGGAGGGGCAGCGTCACAGAGGGATTGCTCCATCGCCTTCTTCAAGGTGAAGGTATCCTCATCGACAGGCACAGCCCAGTCTGTCGGCTCCATCTTCGGTTGGCGGAGGTGGAGACGGCCAGTGGGCAGCGCAGGCGCGCGCGACTCATTGATTACGATGCCGTGTGACCTAGTCCTTGGCGGCGAGCGGATAGGCGTCTCCGGCTCGCGCTTGATAGGCCGTAGTGGCGGCGAGGCCGCGGGCGTGGACCCGGAGGAGCGTGAGGCCGAGCCTGCAGAGGGGGAGGAGCTGGCCATCCTCTTCGGCAGCCAGGCCCTTGTCACCGGTGTCGGGTTACGGGGGAAGCCGAGGCGGGGAGTGGTGCCGGCGAGGATGTGGTCCAGCACCGAGGCGAGCGTGCGCCCTGGAGCGCACCACCAGCAGCGCCTCCCCGCCGTGTTGCTGCGTTTCGGCGGAGAATTCGGAGGCCCTTCATGGCGGATGAGCTCCTGTAGCCGCCGGTCAGCGAAGAACTACTCCCAGAAGAGCAAGTTCCCCGGATCCTCGACGAGATTGGGGTCATCCATGGCCGTGATTGCGGCCTCGATCTCCTCGACCATCTCCTCGCCGGCCGGCACCAGCGGCACTAGGATCCCGCCGAGGCTGAGATTCCAGCCAGCCGGGACCCGGGTGTCCGACGGCGCCATGTAGCCCGCGTCGTGGAGGAGCCGGGCCTCCCACGGCTGGAGTGTGCGGCGGCCGAAACCATTCGCCGCCGCGGGATCGCCGGGGAATCTCTCGCCCATGGTAGGGAAGTGGGGAGAGGGGAAGGCTTCACCAGAGTCTGTGTTCATCGGAGTTGGAGAGGGGCTGCGAGAGTGTGGATAGAGCCGGCCGGGCGTACGATATATAGGCCGAGAGGGGCGGTGAGGGACGGGAGGGGTGTAGCGGCGAGGGCAGGAAAAGGGGAAGTGACAGGAAGTTAATGTCCACCGGTCCGTCGCGGGTGTCGAGGCGACGGTGGCGCGCGATTACGGCGATGCGTGGCGGACGAGACCGGTGGTTAATGCCCAGCGGTCCTTCGTGGCGTTCCGATGCGGGAGGATGAGGACGACTCGGCTTCTGCCGCTGACTGGGCGGGTCCACTCGGCGAACGCCGCTTTTCCCGCTGAATTCGCTTTGTCCGGCGTTCCCAGCGCATTCTCGTCGCCCCGGGAACGGCCTGGGAAGGGCGGACGTTAAATCCGGACGAAACCGGGGTCCCGAGAACACAACTGGACCAAATTTCGGTGTCCGGACCAAAAATACGTCATGGGAACGGCGTGCTGGGAACCCGAGTGGAGATGCTCTTATAAAATCAGGTTATGGTTATATATATTAACTCTGTAAGAATTATTTTTATGGTAAAAATAAATGATTTTTTGAGGTAAAATCGTGTTCTCCTTGCATAGGCCCGTTGATGATCAATCGGGACAACATGGTTATGTCTAAGTCACACTAATCATATATGTAACAAAGGTGTTGGATCCGATGGCAAAGATATGAGGGAACAAACAGGGATTAAGATGACATATATCTTGTTCCCAATGAAAGCGGGCTAAATAAGAAAATACTATAAAAAATACTTATGTTTAATTATGTTGTGTCCCTTAATTTGATGTAAAACGTTCATGTATTTTTTGTCCCGTTTTAACGCATGGTCATTTAGTTAGTACTGTATTCAGTGGCGGGGCATGACCAAAAGTGGAGGGGGGACAAAAGAAAATTTGGCCGCCAAATTAACTCTTCATCCTATTTTTGCTGCAATTCTCATTAGCAAAATCTAGATGATTTTCAAACTTTAGAACATATTTTTTGATTTAAAGAGGAATTTACATAGCAAGTAAGAGGGGAAACTAATTTCTTAGACTGCCAGACTGCTATATAAATCGTAAAAAAAATGATGAAGATCTAAAAATGGCCAGCAACAATTTCCTGATTTACATGGAAATTAGCATATTAAGCAGCTTGTAGTTGAAAATTCACCGATGAGAAAACAAGTAGTATCGTGAATGGCCCAAGCCCCGAGGTGAAATAAAAGCTAGTACGATTTTGGTACTGTCCTTGGGAGACCCATCCTGTCTCATAGTCATTGAATAAGCTAAAAAAAATTAAATAATACGTTTTTTTTTAAATTAATTTCAGGAATAGTACAGGGTAATCTCAAATCTAACATGGCGTCGTCGTTTGAAAAAACGAGTAGACACTGTCAGCTTTTGAAATAACGACCAGGAATTGTCATCTTTTGAAATAAAGACCAGGAGCTGCCGGGGCCCACCTGGCCGGGCCGTCGACCGACAACAGCGGAGCATGCTGTCGTCGGCTTTTCAATCAACGACCGATGCGGTCAGCTTTTCAATCAACGACGGCCCGTATTTTAATACTCGCGCGACGCTGCCCCGCATGCCTTCTTCTCCCTCTCCCTCGGCCCCGTGTGAGCTCGCTCTGAGCAATCTGCCTGGAATCGGCTTTTGAAAAGCCGACTTGGCTCGTCGGCCTTTGAATAGCCGACGGTCGGCCTGACACCGTCCGACGTCGCCAGACAGGGTGGTCGGCTTTTCAAATAACGAATTGGGCCTATCGGTTTTTGAATTAACGACATCGCGCTAGATTCCGTAATCCCTCAGATCATGTATTATTCGTGGAATTTATTAAATAAAACGTATTATTTAAAAAAAATAGCCATTGAATAATCACCGAGGTGGAGAACTAAGACTGGATGAGAACCGTACCGTCGCCTCTTTCTCCTAGCTCATCCGTGCTTGATTGGCGGTAGGAAACGCAAGATGGCAGACCTAGAGTATGCCTAGAAGCAAATTTGCACTTTTAGACGGGGGAGAGGCAGTAGCCCAGGTTCGCCTCCAAGGCGCTACGGCAGTGACTGTATTATAAAAGGGGAGTGCTTCAGTGTGCACCGTTGTTTAGGAGGAAGTCCGAACTGCTAGAGGCATTTTAGTCCGGCGCGATTTGTTGGCTTCGATTTTTTGTCCCAGACAGAACCCATATCCAAGCCAGTATAGTCTCGTATCTGTATAGAGGGACTGACGACGCCGTACGGCACGACCCCACGTGGGGTCTACCTAGACCTAATCACCGCGATTAGCTCCCACGTCCATGCATGCACCATTGTTTGGCGTAACTGAAGCTTTCTCTTCTCTGCCGCCTGGTAAAACTCGGTCGCTCGTACCCGCGGATCTGCTTCCCCTCGGCGCCGCCGATCTACCCCGCGTCCGCCGCCGCAGATCCTCGAAGGTAGAAGGCGCGCCAGCGGCTCGGCGTCTTCGTCACTAGGGCTTCTAATCCAAATTGTCGGCTTTATCTTCCGATCTTGTAAGTCCCCATGATCATGCTTCGTCTCTAGCAATTGTTAGATACACATAGCATTGGTGATTCTAACAATGTGGCACAATCACTGATAGAGGAAATGGAGGACTCTAGATCTAGTATGAAAGATGGTCAAATCGGGCATGTCGGTGATGATTCCATATCCGCCAATACGCATCCCGAAGACGGGTGGAGCGAAGATGAGTTTGATGTGAGGACACATTATCTTCTTCTTTGATATTTAAATGTTAAATTAAATAATATATGATATCTCATGGCTTGATTTATTTAGATTGTCTATGCTGACGATTTCCACAATGGCCTTAACAATCATAAAGAAACAGATATGTTTGATGATACTGAGGTATGTGTAGTGGTGTACAATTTTATATGTCATGCACCGTATGATCCAATTGTATACTAAATATTGCTAAATTATTCAGGTAACAAATGACTCTAGTATGGAGTATGACTATTTGGGTGAATCAGACTTGGAGATGGGTAATTATGATGATTGTGAAGATGCACCAAATTTTGATATCTTCGTTGACACGGGGGAGGTATTATTTATAGGCTGTTTTTTAGCAATCAACGAACCGACATGCATACTACTATAGTTCTAATGGCTAGGTTTTGAATTTGTAGTAGGCACCATGTAATCAGACTGAGAGTTCAAATAAATGTAGCAATGACACTGGGTATCCTGATGATAAGAGAGAACTATACTGCAAGATAATGGAAATGACATTTCATAGTGAAGCAACAGCCTATTCTTTCTACAACAGATATGCCAAAGATCATGGGTTCGACATTAGAAAGCACCAAGTGAGGCAGTTTGATGATAGACTTGTTCGTCTAAGGCGCTTTGTGTGTTGCAAGCAAGGAAAACGTGACAAGAAGTTACTGACAATGGAAGGCCGCAAATATAGGCTCAGAGGTGAGTCTAGGTGCAACTGTAAGGCACGTATGGTGGTGAAGTTTGATGGAAAAACTGGTCTTTGGATCGTTCAGAGTTTTGATGACACTCACAATCATGTGTTAGTGAGACCGGATGAAGTCCCTTTTCTTTGGTCCCATAGGAAGATCAACGACTCCCAAAGAGCTGAGATATTATCGCAGTGTGACATGGGGGTTAGGAAGCATATCATCATGCGATCAATGATTAGAAACTCTGGTGGTTCATTTGATGGTGTGGGATTTACAAGGATTTGTACAACATGTGCTCAAGGGAGAAGAGGAAGCTGCTTTATAAAGGTGATGCTAACACAACCTTGGGCATCATGGCGGAGAGAAAAAAGAGGGACCCTAATTTATGATTACACGCTACATGAAGGCCGTCTGCAACACTTGTTCTGGTGCGATTCTCAATCACGTCGGGACTACCAGGACTAATGTCGTGGTGGTGTCACGGCAGATGCCATGGATAGGCTAAAGGTGGGGACTAATACATGCTAGGGGAATCCAGGGAGGGATAGTGGAGTGATTCTCCACACAGAAGTTTGTATTGATTTCCTTTCAAGATTACAAGTGTTCCTGGAGCTGTATTGGCGAGAGGAGGAAGAAGGAGCTCTCTTACTCTTGCCCACAGTACACCCCTAGAACCTTAACCAGAACCCTATGGCCCCAAAGAACTCAACTAGTATCAAAGAAAACTCAACCCCCCTCCTGGAACCCTAGCCCCCCTTTATATAGAGGAGGCTCGGTTCCTGCCTAGGGCATACGTGGAGGCATATTCCTAAGAATATGCCTCCTCCCAAAGTGGTAACCCGACCGGGGTGCTTTTCCCCCGCGTCATACATGCTTTAGCTACGTAAGCCTCTGCGGCGCCTGCGTCAGCCGACATGGGCGTCGTCACCCTTGTCGGCCATGACCCGGTGGTCCTGCCCTTGCTTTCTTCGCTCATGCAGTGCGTACTGGACCTTCTTTTTGACCAGAGAGATTCCTTCCTTCTCCCAGAAGCTAAGCCGGGACCCGGATCATAGTAGATCCGGCCACACCTGTTCCTGCATACAAGTTAGACAAGCACTTCCGACTTACTCCTTAAGTCGGATGAGACAATGTTAGGCGACCCCCCCTGGTCCGGGTTACTCCGTGATCCGGCCTGCCTCGAGGTGACCTGGCCAGCATACGCTTTGACCTTGCCGAACCTCGGCTAATTCGGCCCTTATACCCCGGAGTGACCCTACCCGGGATTATATGGATTTACGTTCCCTTCGCATGTTCCAAGTTTTCACTTGCCGGTCGGGTTACCACTTTGGCTCGGATCCCATGGTTTTACTTTCCCTCTGCACATTCTAAGTTTTTACTTGTGATCCGGGTTACCACTTTGGCTCGATCCGGGCCTCGTTTCCTTCTTTCATACGCCAACCCACGTGGAGGCTAATCATTACGTTGTCTTATTTTAAGGGCCTGCATAGTCTACCGCCGCAGTAATTGTCAGTTATCACTGTGCGAGAGTCACGTCATGCCTGCCTCCTCGTTTACCGCATCAGCGCGTCACATCATGGGATTGCTTCTGCTCTGTGGCCTTCCGTGTGGCTCTTCTGCGATTGGTTGAGGCGTGCGATACACAGTCACACCATGTGGCTTGTTGGCGCAGCGCGATCCCACTCACCCATCTCAGGGGGTGGTTAAGTAGCGGAGGGGCGCACCCCTTAGCATTTTTCCACTTCTGCGCCCCTCTGCCCATTCCTCTTCTCCTTCGTCTTCCTTGCGACCACGCCGCCGCCAGTGCTTCTAGCAGCAGCGCCGCCGCCGCACTTTTCCCGTGCTTCTGCTTCGCAGCCACCGCTGTGCAACTTCTTAGCCACAGGTCCTCGCCAATCCAAGCCTCAGATCCCCGCCGCCGCTAGCGCCAGTGAGGGTAGTGAATACGAGATGACGGAGGAGGAGCTCGTCGTCGCTGAGCAGGAAATGGAGGAGGACGCCGCCGCGGCGGACCGCGGCGCGTGGGGTGGGTCGTGGGTCTGTCAGGATGACATCGACTGGCTCTACCGGACCCGTCGCATTCCCGCCGGAGTTGACGCCAGTGTCCCCTCCGCCGAACTGGCCCCCTCACCCAATCCGGGTGAGTTCGTCGTGTTCCTATCGCACTTCCAATGGGGATTCGGTCTACCGGTGAGCGATTTCTTCCGGGATTGGCTCAGTACCTACCACTTGCAGCCGCACCATCTCCCAGCCAACGCTATCACCTCTCTTTCTACCTTTGCCTCTATGATCGAAGGCTATACCAGACTATTGCCCATGAAGGAGCTGTGGATCCGGTTTTTCGGCCTTCGTCGCAACGTCATCCCTACCATCCAAGTAGAGTCGGAGGATAAGCAGCTCACCCAATTCGGAGCTGCCTCCATCTCACCCCGGAGACTTTCCGTTTTCCCCCGGGTTACCGGGCTTGACTCCTGCAAAGGATGGGCTCGGACCTTCTTCTATGCCCGGAACGCGGGCACTGAAGACTTGATTCGGTTGCTTCCCTATGCTCCGGGTCCACCTGACACGGAATTCTGGGAGGAGGTCCCCAAGAAGCCTACAACTCTGGCCAACCAAGTTAACAAGAGGTTCGCGGAGCTAAAGAAACTCGGATTGCGCAACGAGGATGCTATGATCACGTTCGTGCGCAACCGAATCTCTCCCCTCCAGAAGCGCACCCACAAGTTGTGCCACATGAGTTTCAGCCGCGACCCCAACCGGACCTCCTCCTTCGAGCTGAGCAACACGGAGATTTTTCGCCGGGTCAAGGCTCTCTTCACCACCCACCGGGACTTCTCCGCCGAATGGACGTGGGGGATTGAGCACTTCTGTCGTGACAGGCTCCCTCCCGCGGTAAGCTTCGCGGGGCAAACTTATTTCGGATCAAATATGTGTCGGTTTCTGTCGTATTTTTGACTCTGTTCTTCATGCTTTTTCTCAGTTGTTCCTTCAGCAAACTCTCGAGGATGGTACGGATCCGACCCTTAAGTGGGCGTCGGACCGAGAAATTCCGGATGAGGAGGAGCCGGACCAGGAGATGTTTCTCCCTATGACCGACGCTACCAAACGACCCAGCGGTAAATTCTCTTCTCTTAGAGATTGGCCAGATGATGAGGATGACTCGGATGTCGACTTGATTGAACCTGTTGAGGTTGTCCCTCTTTCTTTTGCCTTTCTGGCATCAGCTAACCCCGATGGGCATATCCACGAGGATCCCCCACTTGCTACGGGCGAGCCGGTTCCGGTGGTGTCGAAGAAGAAGCGCGGAGCCGCATCAAGTTCTTCCTCCGAACCTTCATAGCCCACAAAAAGGCAAAAGAAGGCCGGAGGCAAGACTGCCTCCAAGCGAGCAGGCAAAGCCCTGGCACGAAGGGCTCGGAAACCCAAGGAGGCTGAAACCTCGGATGCGTAAGTCATTTTTCATTGCGTAACTCACTTTTCCTTGCATCGTGGTGATTTCTGTTCTGACATTATTTTCTTCTTCAGGGCTCTGGTGGAGGTCCCTCAGAGCGGATCAATCATCTCTTCACCACTTTGGTCTGGCCCTTCTCCCCCTCGTGACGACGAGTCACGTCCGCTGAGCCCTATTCCGGAGGGTTCTGCGGCTGCTCCAGGTTCCGCACTACCTCATCGAGAGGAACACGACCTCGGAGCAGTAGGGGTCGGTCCAGCCGAGGCGACGGCGTCCACCACTTCGGCATCGCCGCAACTAGCAGCCACCGAGTCTATCTCAACACCAGCACTAGCAGCAGCTCCAGTACCAGCGACCGAGCCAGCACCAGCACCTGTCCCGGCACCAAGGAAACCAACAACAGCTCCAAGTCTAGCTACAAGAGCTCCAGTGCCAAGTTCTTCTGCCTTGTCCGAGTCATCTCAACCTCGGCGAGGAACTACTCCAGCAGCTTCTAAAGGGAAATCCACCGCAGTTACTTCTTCCCAGCAAGCTAAGGGCAAAAAGGCTCCGGATACTAGCAAGTCTGCATCCGTCGAGGCCGGGTAGCGAACCCTATCGTTGATGCTTCCGAAGAAATCACCAGCAGCGAAGGATGTTCCTACCGAGCCAACTGATGCGCAGCAGATGGTTCTGCATACCAGCCCAGCTCTTGCCTTGGTTGAGAGGAAAGAAGCGCACGCGAAGGGCTTGGTGGCACCCCATATGCCCACCGGCGAGCGTTATCCTCCGAGTCTTATCGAGTTCGTCATGAACTGGAATAAGGCGGAGTTCGTCCACAACGACGATCTCCCGGAAAAGTTCGGCCCCGCAGAATTTTCCGCCCAGATGAATACCGCCGCTAAGGCAATTAACCTCGCGGGGCGAATGATGGAGGTATGTCGTTTCTCCTTTACATGTTGTAGATAATAACCATTAGTCCCCGAGCCTCCGGTGGAGTAGCTTGTTACTCGGCCGGATGCTCATTAAAAAACTAACGTATCTCCATGCACACTTCGAATATGCACACACCTAGAGCCGGGTTAAGTTCCACTTGGCCCGGATCTTGTACACTTCGAATATGCACACACCTAGAGCCGGGTTAAGTTCCACTTGGCCCGGATCTTGTACACTTCGAATATGCACACACCTAGAGCCGGGTTAAGTTCCACTTGGCCCGGATCTTGTACACTTCGAATATGCACACACCTAGAGCCGGGTTAAGTTCCACTTGGCCCGGATCTTGTACACTTCGAATATGCACACACCTAGAGCCGGGTTAAGTTCCACTTGGCATGGATCTTGTACACTTCGAATATGCACATACCTAGAGCCGGGTTAAGTTCCACTTGGACCGGATCTTGTATACTTCGAATATGCACACACCTAGAGCCGGGTTAAGTTCCACTTGGCACGGATCTTGTACACTTCAAATATGCACACACCTAGAGCCGGGTTAAGTTCCACTTGGCCCGGATCTTGTACACTTCGAATATGTACCAAGCTAATTTTACACTTCTGTACTTTTTTCAGGTAACCACCAATCACCGGAGCGCTGAATTCCAACGCCTGCTGGATACCCACAAGATGCTACACGCAAAACATGTTGCACTTATTACAGAACATGAAAAGAAGGGTAAATTTCTCCCTTGGCACTTCTCTGTTTTTCTTCACCTTCTTCTGCCGAACTAATCTCCTCATTCGGTTTCTGCAGCTGGGGTGGAGGCTGAGAACAAGATCATGCGGAAGAACTTGGAGGAAATCAGGGGTATGTCCTCTTTTGTCCGACCTCGTAGTGTTTTCCATTTCCTCTTCTCCTTGGCTCGGCAAACATTCATTCCTCAGCTTTGCCGGGTCAACATACTATTTCAGCATCGCTTGAGGATAGTGTGCCCATGCCTGATATGATGCTGCATTTTCTCGAACAAGCAGGACAGCATCAAGCCGAACTGAAGAAGAAAGATGACGAGCTTGCTCTTCTCCAGACCAAGGACAACGAGATTGCCAAGCTCAAGGCTGAGATGGAGAAGATGAAGGCCCAGCACCGAACCGAACCGAACTCCCAAAGGTTGGCCAGAACTTCACAGAAGAGCGTGAGAGCCTTACTCTCCAGATCTCCAAGGACCAGGACCTACTTAAAGAATCCGACGTCCAGCTTGGGTCGGCGATCGCTGAGCTTGAACAACTTCACAAGAGACGCGACGATTGCATCAAGGAGTTGACCCGGATCCACAGCCATATTTCACGTAAATTCCTTTTCCTTATCTGACATAATTCTCTGAGTTAGTTCGTATATCTTTGCTTCAGCTTCTTCCTTTGCCTTGTTTCCAGACCACTTTCCAGAGGGTACTCCCATTGCGAGCGCTGCTGTTGCCAAATTTTGCCCAGAGAGGGGTACTCCCGTCGTTCCTGACGGTGAGAGCATTCCCTTAGACATGGAGGACCTATTGGTCAGCCTGTCAGCTCACGTGGAAACCATCAAGAACTACGGCAAAGATCTCCTCGATGTTTCGGTCCGGATCTTCAACACGTTCTGGCCCAGTGAGAGCGCTCCGAAGAGGATCACACTCCTTGCCAAAAATTTGTTGGAAATCGAGACCCAGCTTGACCTCTGGAGAGAGTCCGCTGAGCGTGCCGCAGCAGATACCCTCCTTCACCATATTCTCACATGGTACGAGAAGATCGACCTCAGCCTCCTTACACACCGGCGCACCGGATCCAAATGGACCGATGATCCGGAGTGGGTAGCTCGGCGCCAGGCTTGCGCCTACAGCCTCGTCGAATATTCTCCTATCCATGACTGGGTTGAAGGACCGAGCTTCCTGGAATCTGCTGGGGACGAGCACATTGAGAATGTTGAACATGGGTCGGATGAGGACGGAGAAGATGCTGCTTCAGATATTGAAGACAGCGACGACGACGCCGAACTTCCTCCTCCTGCTGCTCCTTAGTTCAAAAAACTTGAAAATTTATCAGATCCCCGGTATGCCGGGTGCAATTGTATGCTGGATATGTGATATTTTGCTACTATGTTTCTATGCTGGATTAACTTGGGCGTAGTCCCCGAGTTCCATTTTCTTGTTCATCCAATTCTCTGGATCGATCCGTGTCTACCTTGATTCGGTTTTATGACTTACGAATCCGAGCTTCAAAAATTGTTTTAACAATACCTAGAAACTTTTAGGTTTAGCTCAAAATAATTCAGCATAATAACTTGAAAATAAATACAGGGTTAGTCCGAAAAACAAACATTAGCTCGAATAAATTCGTTTCCTTAGTCGTTTTTCATGTGCTACGCAATTCCAAACTTGTTCTCTTGCTTGCCATGAAGCCAATTCTTGTTGGACAACAGCAAGTCGAAGAGTTGGGTTTTTGGTGCTCACACATTACTAATCCGGGTTAAGTAGAACAACTTATTCCAGATACCGCACAAGAGACAATAACAATAACTATTAAGGCAGTCCCCGGGTTACTGCTCGAGGCACTGCTATTTCATTGATAAGCTCATTGCCGACATACATACCGACATATGAGACGACTCGGATACATACACTTCTTAGCTAAGTGTAGAAGGGACGAAGTAGTGCTACATTCCACGGTCGCTTAGATTCCTCTCCGGACCTGTCCGCCTTGTTCTTTTCCTGTGGCTTTGCATATATAAGATAGTAAGAATCATTGTGCAATGCTTTGATCACAATGAATGACCCTTCCTATGGGGGGATAATTTATGCATGCCAGTAGTACGTTGTACCAACCGGAGCACCAGATCACCTTCCCGGAAGACCCGAGGGAACACTTTTCGGCTATGATAGCGTCGAAGATTTTGCTGATATATGGCGGATCTGGACAGTTCCAGTTCTCTCGCTTCTTCCAGCAAATCAACATCATTCTGCCGGGCTTCTTGCACTTTGGCTTCTGTGTATTGGGTGACTCTAGCCGAATTGTGCTCTATGTCGGCTGGTAATACAGCTTCTGCCCCATATACCAGAAAAAATGGCGTATAGCCTGTTGATCGATTCGGAGTTGTTCTTAAACTCCATAGTACCGCTGGTAGTTCTTCTATCCAGCACCCCGCTGATCTTTGCAGCGGCTCAATGAGCCGGGGTTTTATCCCGGATAATACTAATCCGTTGGATCTTTCCACTTGTCCGTTCGATGCGGGGTGGGCTACCGAGGCTACGTCCAGCCGGATCTTCTTATCCCGGCAGAATCGCGCAAACGCTACTTCAGCAAAATTTGTTCCATTATCAGTTATAATACTGTGTGGATAACCGTATCTCAAGATGATGTCTTTGAGAAATGTCACGGCCGTAGCTCCATCACATTTTCTTATAGGTTTCACTTCAATCCGTTTTGTAAACTTGTCCACCATAACCAAAATGTGTGTCATGTTTCCCCTTGCTGGTTTGAACGGGCCAACCATATCCAAGCACCACACGGCAAATGGCCACGTAATTGGTATGGTCTTGGGTTCCGACATAGGCATATGTGTCTTGGTGGCGTACCTTTGACAACCATTACATTTTCTCACCAGATCTTCTGCTTTTTCTAAGGCACTTGGCCAGTAGAAACCATGCCGGAATGCTTTTGCCACTAAGGCTCGGGATGAGGCATGATGCCCGCATTCTCCTTGGTGTATATCTCGGAGGATGTCAAGTCCTTCTTCCGGGTCAACACATCGCTGGAGGACGTTGGTTACACTCCGTTTGTATAGCTCGGAATTGATGATCGTGTATGCCTTTGCTCTCCTCTGAGTTTGCCTGGCTAACACCTCCTCAGCGGGTAACGTTCCGTCTTTCAGAAATTGGAATATAGGCAGTGCCCAAGCTGGTATCGCTCGTGGAGGGAATACGTCCTCATCGATTTCCATCTGATCCACCGGCATAACTTCAGCCGGATCACACTGAGCAGTCCCCGGGTCTAGCGAGGTAGTCCTCGGGTCTACTGAGGCAGCCCTCGGGTTTTCTGATGCAGTCCCCGGGTCTCGCGTACTACCTCCCGTGTCAATGTCCATGGGATCAGCTCCGGATTCCGTATTTTCCGGGACATAGATCGAGTCGGTTCCTGGGGACGGCCTGATAGATGGTTTTCTGAGGTGCTCCAATGCTACACCCGGTGGAATTGCCTGTCGGGTCGATCCGAGCTTTGACAGCATGTCGGCAGCCTCGTTTTCCACTCGGGGTACATGGTGAAATTCACACCCCTCAAAGTAACCAGACATCTTCTGCAAATGAAATTTGTATAGTGCCATGTTTGGATCCAGGGCGTCCCACACTCCGGACACTTGCTGCACCACCAGATCCGAGTCGCCAAAGCATATTATCCGACGTATGCCAATCTCCTTTGCCACTTTGAGCCCATGCATAAGAGCCTCGTACTCAGCGACATTGTTCGATGCCGCGAAATGGATCTGCAAGACATATTTTAGCTGGTCCTTCTTTGGTGAGGTAAGCACAACCTGATGGGTTCGTAGCATGGAAAACAAAAAATTTCTACCGCAAGAACGAACAAAACCCAGATCTAATCTAGATAAAAGCCAAGATCTAATCTATTAGACATGTGCAACAAGATAGATCTGTACTAACCCTCGTAGAACTGAAAGTGTTACGAGATTAGATCTCGGGGTTGATGTAGTCGATCACTTGCCGATCTCAAGATCGTGTGGACGATCCTTCCAGCGCCGCGTTCCGGCAGCGCTTCCGCAGTCGGTCACACGTGCGGAGTCGAAGCAGACCTTCCTCTCCCCGTTCCAGCGAGCAGCAGAGGTAGTAGATCTATCCACGGAATCCCAGCAGCATGACGGCGTGGTGGTGGTGGTGGTGGTGGAGTAGAGAATTCTGCAGGGCTTCGCCTAAGCCAGAGCAGAGGGAAGGAGGAGGAGAGAGGCGGTGGCCAGGGTTTGGAGTGAGAGTGGGCTAGGGGGTGGTGCCCCTCCCTTCTATTTAAGGGAGGGAGGCGCCATGGGAGGGGGGGTCCTAGTAGGACTCCCCTCCCTCCTTGGCCGGCGGATTGGGAGGGGGAGGAATCCTCCTCCCCCACGAATCCGTGTCTTGCCCCACAAGGACTCCTTGATCCTTTCTTGGTTTTCAAGCAAACTCCAAGAAATCTCCTAGAACCTTCCGAAACATTCTGAAACCTTCTAGAATCCCCATACAAATACTCCGGAACATTTCCTAACTTAGAAATGATCCCCAATATATGAATCTTATTCCCCGGATAATTCCGGATCTCCTCGTGATGTCCCGGATCCAATCCGAGACTCCGAACAACATTCGGTCTCCAACGCACATTCCATATCTACTTAAAACAACTTCGAACCTTAAGTGTGTCACCCTACGGTTCGTGAATATGTAGACATGATCAAGACACTTCTCCGATCAATAACCATCAGCGGGATCTGGAGATCCATAACGGCTCCCACATACTCAACGATGACTTCATGATCGATAGAACCATTAACATACTAAACCAATTCCCTTTGCCACGCGATATTCTACTTATCCAAGGTTTGATCATCGGTATCTCCATACCTAGTTCTACCTCGTTGCTGATAAGTACTCTTTACTCGTTCCGTGTTATGTCATCCCTTGTGACCTAGTCACATGCTTGCAAGCTAACTAGATGACATTCCACCGAGAGGGCCCAGAGCATATCTATCCGTCATATGGATGGACAAATCCCAATCTTGGTCCATGGGCTTCAACACATACTTTCAGAATACCCAACGACACCTTTATAACCACCCAGTTACGAAGCGGTGTTTGATGTCATCAAAGTACCCATCCGGTGATGGTGATTAACATAACCTCATGGTCGAAGGATTAGGTTACTATGCATTTGAAAGCTTATAGCAATACGAAATTAATGACTTGATCTTATGCTACGCTTACTTATGGGTGTGTGTCCATTACATCATTCTCCTAATGATATGATCTTGTTATTAACGACATCCAATGTCCATGACCAGGAAACCATGATCATCCATTAATCAACAAGCTAGTTTAACAAGAGGCTTACTAGGGACTCTTTTATGTTTACAAAACACACATGTATTAGTGTTTCCTGATAATACAATTATAGCATGGGATGTAAACATTTATCATAAACATAAAGATATAATAATAACCACTTTATTATTGCCTCTTGGGCATATCTCCAACAGTCTCCCACTTGCACTAGAGTCAATAATCTAGTTAAAAACTTGTGCTTTCAACACCTATGGCTTTCTGGTGTTGTATAGACACTATTGCTAGTGGTAAACATAATCTTCGGATCTGACACTTCCAGGTCCGTGTGTATTTGCATGTCCTTGCGTCTCTACGCATCACTCATTCTCCAATGAGATGGCATTGTATAAATTTGGTCCTTTGGTGAGACCTTTAGTTCCTTGGATTAAATCATGTTGATACAATTGTCATACAATGTATCTTCATAGTATTATCCCGCTATGAACCACACCTAGTTTGATAACAAACTACTTGACGCAAATGCCCTCATTTGCTGCTACAATAGCAGTCATATACTTAGCCTTTTGTTGTAGTATCTGTCATAATGTTTTAACTTTGGTACTCAACCAAATCCGTTATGGAACTTCCTTTCCATTACATTGTGCCACCCATAGTTTAAATTGAGATAAACTTAATTTGTGACAAAACTAGTATCAATGCAACAATTTACAATGAACTATTTGTCACCACTATATAAATAATATATTCTTAGTTCTTCCAAAGATCATAGGAATATCCCTACTATTGTCCAATGATCATCTTATGAGTCATTCCGGTATATGCTCACAACATTTAGAGCATATGACATATCTGGATGTGTACATCTCAAAGAATGATTGATCAAAATATTCTTGTGATTTCACCAAGTGTCAAAACACTTGAATCTCGTGTCAACACACTTGAATCTTGATTCAGTCCTTTCCGTGCGTCAAGAACCTTTCTTGTTGTTTCCATATTGAACTCATTCAACATCTTATCTATGTACATTTGGCAAAACCATATTAGCGCCTCAATCTATCCATAGAGACATTGATGCCTAATTTTTGGGTTATGCCTAAGTCTTTTATCGAAATGAAATTTTTAACCCGTGTCAATAAAATACATCATTTCTAATCAACAATATGTCTTTCACATAATGTATTAGAAATATGTCTTAGAGCTCCCACTTAATTTCTTGCAAAATGCAAACATCTTCATCGTCTCTCATGAAATTAAACTTTTTAACGGTTTCATCACGGTGAAGATTCCAACTCCGCGATGCTCACTTCAACCATTGAAGTTTTGCATACTCTTTTAGCATCCTTTGAATTAACAAAAAAAAACCTTTGGATCGTGTCATGTACACGTCCTAGGTAACCATTCTATTAGAAGAACTTGTTTTGTTTATTCAACTACCATATACCAAAATATATGTAGTGGTTGCTACATTAATCCGTCCAGACTAAATATCGCTATGAAAGATCAAATCTTATCATAGTCAATTCCTTGAACATTGTCATAAACTCTTTCCGACATGTCGACTATTTCATAGATGTGAAACATCCATGTCTATTTCTTTATAGATCCATATACGACTGTAAGGTCTTACACCTTTCCAGAGGGTCTTTCAAATTCAAAGCTTGATTTCTCGTGTATGGAATTATCACGGATTTTATGGCTTCAAGCCACTTAACGAAGTCAGGGCCCATCATTGCTTCTTTGCATGTAGTCGGTTCATCATTGTCAAACAACAATGATTTAACTCTCAAATCTTGGCATTTGATTACTTACCTGACCTACTTGGTTCAACGGAAACTTAGATCTCCATGACCACAACCTTTGAGGTACGTGAGCCATGAGCATTGTTGCTGCCTCCGGGACACTTACCGACGCTGCGCAACTCAGCACATATTAGCCAAGGTTCAACAACCTTGTCAAAGTTCTATTGTCCTCCCACTTAACTTTTCACCAAAAATTCCTTCTCAAGAAACTCGACATTCTAAGTGACAAACACTTTTGTCTTCGGTGTTATGGAGGAATACACAATGGTTATTCGAAATAACCTACAAAGACATGCTCATCCGTCTTTGGTTGTAAACATTTTACTTATGCCTAGCATACCAAAAATTTAAGAAAGGACAAACTGGGTCTTATCCCAAACCATGACTTATATGGTGTCATTTCAACGGATCACGATGGAGCTCTTTTCAGTGTAAAAGTGGTAGTCACTAAAGCTTTAATCTTTTAAAATATAATGGCAGTTTTATAAATGACACCTTTGATCTTACCATGTCAAACAAGGTTTCATTACATATCTTGAACACTCCATACTCCTATGGTGTTTTTGGGAAATGCAAATCCATGGAACGATTCCTCAAATCTTAGGTGTTTTGCTAAACTTGTAACTCAAACATCTTTCTTCATGATCCAATCATAAAGTTTTTTATTTTCTTGTTACAATAATTTTCCACTTCATCTTGAAAGTCTTTGAACATTTTCAAATGTTCCATACTTCTTCCTTATTGAGTAAGTATATACATATACTCACTCAAATCTTCGGAGAAAGCATATGAAGCTGAAATCCATCGCCCACGACTATACATAATGGACTATATACATCAATATGTACAAATCCCAATTAGTTAGTCGTCCGTTCCTCTTTTGGCCTACGAACGGAGTTTTAATTATCTCCAGGAAAGTATCACAAACGTCATTTGATCAAAATCAAAGACTCCAAAAATCCATCAACATGGAGTTTCTTCATGTATCCCTTTCAATATAATTTAAACGGCGATGTCACTTCGCAAGTGATCTTTCAATCATTTGTCTTGCGACATTTTAGCATTAGTTTTATGGTTGTTATTTCTCCAACCAGACTTGTATATCATCCATCTATTATGGAATACGGTAATTTTTTGAACAACCTTTTGTCGTCATAATACCTGATCAAAATAACAATTATTGAAACAAATCTTGAAGGCAAGCTTTGATGTTAACGAGCAACACAACAACCCTTTGTTTGTTTTCGATGAACATCATCACATATTCTCTTGCTAGTTACTTAGGCCATTGCAGTTCATGAATTGTGTTGTCCTGTATGACACTTCATACCAACCAATTCGGTATCCAATACCGCAGAACTACATTGTTTAACAAGCAAGGAATACAGCCATAACATGTATCTTCTATATACCTAAGTTGGACATCTCCAATCTTTTCTTTTCTGCCAAATATTTTATAGATTCTCTTTCAACAATTCCTTTTCTTTTAAAAGAATCTATCAACATCAATAGTGGTGTCATTCACATGACACATAGTACAAAGTGTGTATAGTCAAATACTAATGCCTTTGGACTTGCACTTTGAAGTGGATCACCTTCATCAAATGTTTGGCATTCTTTCAAAATTCCATTCTTTAGTAATCTTTTAGTGTAGTAAACATTTTACTTACATCTTCTATGCATCCTTATCATGACAACTTTCATGATCAAGCTGCTATAGCTTATAAAGGTAAATTGCAAGTATAATGTTTCTTTTCCAAAACCTTTTGGAGGATTAGGACGACTGGCGTCTCCAACCTTCACAAATTCTCATCAAATATGAGGACGTATACCCTATCATGTTGTAACCAACACATTGTTTTAGATATCGCAATACCTTTCACATATGATGGTTTCTAAAACATTGCTTTCAGCTCTTAGATAAACTTGATATTAAAAACAATCTTTTGAGTATCAAGAATCATGGAGGCAAACATGATACATTAGATACTAATACTGGAATTGTTACTCTTGATTTAATACTGTTTATTAAACTTCACAGAGTAAACGGAGTTTGCTAAAAGTTTGCAATATGACTTTTAAACTTTAGATTGACACTCAAAACAATACGATACCAGTTCGTAAAGCAAATATCCAGAATTTCTATAGTTCCACTATCTCAACTATAACTAAGCGTAAGGTGGTGAACGGATGCCAATGACTACAACAAACTATGCAAATTTACTTTGATTGTGTTTACGATAAATTGAGTTTGACTAATCCAAATTACAAATGAACTCCCACTCAAAACAACATCCCTCGATTTGTTTTAGTGATTACACGAACCAAATCCACTACACCAAGTCCGATCATCACGTGAGATGATGTCGTTTCAATGGCGAACAATCATCATGTTCATCATATCATATATATGACTCATGCTCTACCTTTCGATATTCCGTGTTCCGAGACCATGTCTGTACATGCTAGGCTCGTCAAGGTTAACCTTAGTTTCCGCATGTGCAAATCTGGCTTGCACCCGTTGTATGCACACGTAGAATCTATCACATCCGATCATCACGAGATGCTTCAAAATGACGAGTCTTAGCAACGGTGCCAACTAAGGACGAACACTTTATTACTTGATATTTAGTGAGAGGGATCATCTTATAATGCTACCTTCGCGATCTAAGCAATACAAGATGCATAAAGGATTAACATCACAGGCGATTCATAATTAGTGTGATATGATATGGCCCTTTCTTCTTATGCCTTTGATCTCCATCTCCAAAGCACGGACATGATCTCCATCATCACCAGCATTGCGTCAATGTCAGTGGCGCTGCTTCATGGTTGTCCATCATCACTAGCTACTATTACAACTACTTGGAATAAAGCTATTACAAGATGAATAGACACATAGGTCTTAACAGAATTAAAGACAACCATTAGGCTCCTGCCGGTTGCCATATTACAACAAGGATCATTGCATACATCAAATATAATCACAATCACATGATGGCCATATCACATCACAAAAACCCTGCAAAAACAAGTTAGACGCCTCTAATTTTTTTTGCATGTTTTACGTGGTTTGGGGCTTTCGAATAAGAACGGATCTTACCTACGAAACTGAACCACAACGTTGATACAAGTGCTATCAAGTGCAAAGTGTAGATTGGATCTATACTATGGTGAGAGAGACAGACACCCGCAAATCCACTTGTGCAAAGCAAGTTAAACGTCAAGAGTGGAGCAAGTCTCATGTGCGGTGACATGTAAGGTTAGCCCAGGCCGCTTCATGCCACCATACCGCAAGATGAAAAGTACACAAAGCAAAAGACGGCACGAGCACCAACGCCCACAAAACCATTGTGTTCTACTTGTGCAACAGATCTACGCATAGACACGGCTCTGATACCACTGATGGGTTCGTAGCATGGAAAACAAAAAAATTCTACCGCAAGAACGAACAAAACCCAGATCTAATCTAGATAAAAGCCAAGATCTAATCTATTATACATGTGCAACGAGATAGATCTGTACTAACCCTCGTAGAACCGAAAGCGTTACGAGATTAGATCTCAGGGTTGATGTAGTCGATCACTTGCCGATCTCAAGATCGTGTGGACGATCCTTCCAGCGCCGCGTTCCGGCAGCGCTTCCGCAGTCGATCACACGTGCGGAGTCGAAGCAGACCTTCCTCTCCCTGTTCCAGCGAGCACCGGAGGTAGTAGATCTCTCCATGGAATCCCAGCAGCACGATGGTGTGGTGGTGGTGGTGGAGTAGAGAATTCTGCAGGGCTTCGCCTAAGCCAGAGCAGAGGGAAGGAGGAGGAGAGAGGCGGCGGCTAGGGTTTGGAGTGAGAGTGGGCTAGGGGGTGGCGCCCCCTCCCTTCTATTTAAAGGAGGGAGGCGCCATGGGAGGGGGAGTCCTAGTAGGACTCCCCTCCCTCCTTGGCCGGCGGATTGGGAGGGGGGAGGAATCCTCCTCCCCCACGAATCCGTGTCTTGCCCCACAAGGACTCCTTGATCCTTTCTTGGTTTTCAAGCAAACTCCAAGAAATCTCCTAGAACCTTCCGGAACATTCCGAAACCTTCTAGAATCCCCATACAAATACTCCGGAACATTTCCTAACTTAGAAAATGATCCCCAATATATGAATCTTATTCCCCGGACAATTCCGAATCTCCTCGTGATGTCCCGGATCCAATCCGAGACTCCGAACAACATTCGGCCTCCAACGCACATTCCATATCTACTTAAAACAGCTTCGAACCTTAAGTGTGTCACCCTACGGTTCATGAATATGTAGACATGATGAAGACACTTCTCCGATCAATAACCATCAGCGGGATCTGGAGATCCATAACGGCTCCCACATACTCAACGATGACTTCATGATCGATAGAACCATTAGCATACGAAACCAATTCCCTTTGTCACGCGATATTCTATTTATCCAAGGTTTGATCGTCGGTATCTCCATACCTAGTTCTACCTCGTTGCTGATAAGTACTCTTTACTCATTCCGTGTTATGTCATCCCTTGTGACCTAGTCACATGCTTGCAAGCTAACTAGATGACATTCCACCGAGAGGGCCCAGAGCATATCTATCCGTCATATGGATGGGCAAATCCCAATCTTGGTCCATGCGCTTCAACACATACTTTCAGAATACCCAACGACACCTTTATAACCACCCAGTTACGAAGCGGTGTTTGATGTCATCAAAGTACCCATCCGGTGATGGTGATTAACATAACCTCATGGTCGAAGGATTAGGTTACTATGCATTTGAAAGCTTATAGCAATACGAAATTAATGACTTGATCTTATGCTACGCTTACTTATGGGTGTGTGTCCATTACATCATTCTCCTAATGATATGATCTTGTTATTAACGACATCCAATGTCCATGACCAGGAAACCATGATCATCCTTTAATCAACAAGCTAGTTTAACAAGAGGCTTACTAGGGACTCTTTTATGTTTACAAAACACACATGTATTAGTGTTTCCTTATAATACAATTATAGCATGGGATGTAAACATTTATCATAAACATAAAGATATAATAATAACCACTTTATTATTGCCTCTTGGGCATATCTCCAACACAACCCCGGCGCCTAATCCGGTTTTGGTTTTCGACCCATCAAAGTGCATCCTCCAGTAGTTCGGATCTGGTGGCGGTGGTTCGTATTGTACCTCGGCCCAATCCACAAAAAAGTCCGCCACAGCCTGAGACTTGATTGCTTCTCTTCTGTCATATTGGGGCGCATAAGGGGCTAGGTCAATTGCCCATTTCGCAATTCTGCCACTCGCATCCTTGTTACCCATTATCTCGGATATGGGGGCTTCACATATCACTTTGATGGGGTGCTCCTCAAAGTAATGCTTTAACTTCTTTGCCGCCATATAGACACCGTATGCCACCTTTTGAAAGTCCGGGTAGTTCTGTTTTGAGGCAGACAATACCTCGCTCAAGTAATATACTGGCCTCTGCACCGACTTACCCTCTTCATTATGCTCCACTACAATTACTGCACTTACAACTCGGTTGGTTGCGGCTATGTAGAGAAACATTGGCTCCTTTGATAGTGGAGAAGCTAACACTGGTGCAGTGGCCAACATATTTTTTAAGTGGGCAAAGGCTTCATCGGCCTGTGGCGTCCAAACGAACTTATCCGACTTTTTCATGAGCTGGTAGAGAGGCAGTGCCTTTTCTCCCAACCGACATACAAACCGACTCAACGATGTCAGGCACCCAGTGAACTTCTGGACATCGTTAAGACACTTCGGCAACTCCATTCGTTCGATGGCTCGGATCTTAGTTGGATTAACTTCGATACCTCGGCTGGAAACGAGAAATCCGAGTAATTTTCCAGCTGGGACACCGAAGGTACATTTTTCCGGGTTAAGCTTCATCCGGAACCTTCTCAAGTTCGCGAATGTTTGCCTTATGTCGTCAAGGAGCGTTTTGCTTTCCTTGATCTTGATAACCACATCATCCACGTATACTTGTATGTTTTGACCTATTTGGTCGTGCAAACATTTTTGCATACATCTTTGGTACGTTGCACCCGCATTACATAAACCGAAAGGCATCGTGCGATAGCAATAAGCCCCGTACGGGGTAATAAACGCAGTTTTTATTTGATCATCCGGGTTCAGAGGTATCTGGTGGAAACCAGAATACGCGTCAATGAATGACAGCAATTCACATCCCGTGGTTGAGTCTATGACCTGATCTATCCTCGGCAGTGGAAACGGATCTTTTGGACATGCCTTGTTCAGGTTCGTGTAATCGATACACATACGCCAAACCACTGCCACGTTCGGATCGTCCTTCTTCTTTTCTACCAGCACCGGATTAGAGAGCCAATCCAGATACAGCACCTCCATGATAAATCCTGCTGCTAGAAACCGAGCTATCTCGTCACCAATGACTTTTCTCCTATCCTCGGTGAAGCGGCGGAGAGGTTGCTTCACCGGCCTTGCTCCGGGTCTTACGTTCAAAGAGTGCTCGGCCAACTCCCTTGGTACACCTTGCAAATCCTGTGTGGACCAAGCAAAAATGTCCCGATTCTCAAGGAGGAAGTTGACGAGCTCGCTTTCCTATTTGTCAGTTAACCCGGCACCAACTGTTACGGTGCGCTCCGGGAACATGTCATCAACTGGAACCTTCTTGGTGTCCTTTGCGGCTTGAAATGAAACGCTGCCATGCGGGTTACTCAACACCGGCATATACTGCTGCGCGGACTGAGCTAATGCCACCACCTCTTGGATTTTTCTTTTCTCTTGCGCAATCACGAGTGACTCGGCTAGGTTAGACCCGGCTGAAGCGCACTCAATGGAACGTCGGAAATCTCCAGCAATGGTAATCACCCCATTTGGCCCGGGCAACTTCATCTTCAGATAACTAATGTGATAGCTTGCCATGAACTTGTTCAGTGCTGGTCTTCCGAGTAACGCGTGATATGCACTTTCCAAGTTCACCACCTCAAACTCCAGATTCTCAGTTTAGCAGTTATCCCTTGTGCCGAATAGCACGTCGACCCGGACTTTGCCTATGGTCTCACAAGAGATGTCTGGTACAATGCCATGGAAAGTTGTTCTCGTAGCCTGGAGCATGTTCTCCGAGATGCCCAACTTGTGCATCGTATCCGCATACATGATGTTAATGCTACTGCCATTATCAATCAAAACCTTAGAGAACCTCACATTGATGTTCGGTCCAATGAATGTTGGATC
Source organism: Avena sativa (assembly GCA_916181665.1). Classification (NCBI taxonomy): domain Eukaryota; kingdom Viridiplantae; phylum Streptophyta; class Magnoliopsida; order Poales; family Poaceae; genus Avena; species Avena sativa. The sequence continues at coordinate 32,080,197 of OV702291.1, forward strand.
CAGCACTAGCGCATATGAACCTGGACTCGGCATAAGCTTAGGATGATCTTTGATGTTCCAGGTGATTTCCTGGTCCGACCAAGGCATGTACCTCGCCACTGCAGGCATTACCGCATTGACCTCCATATGTCGGCGCTGCAAGCTTTTCCTATCTGTTTCCTCGGTTGTGAACACACAATAGCTCTGGTGATGTTCTCGGTACTCATTCCTTCCCTCGTTTCCGGGGTACCTCTGATCCGGCTGTTGCTGGTTTTCCACCTGATGCACTGCATCCCTTCTCTCATTGTTGTCATACCTCGGCGGAGGGGGAGGCAACATTAGCTGTTGCATGTTTGCTCTGGAGAGCAATTGCTGCCGGGGTAACTCCTGCCGAGGTTGATCATTCCGGGGTGCCTGAGCATTCCCCAAACCACCTTGTTTTATCTTAAGCATCGACTCACATTGCCTCGTTGTGTGACCCGCCGGGCTATTCGGATTTGGCATGTGAAACTTACACGGCTGGTACAACATTGACTCGTAGGTATACCTCGGACGGTCTTTCTTTTCTTGCCACTGTTTCTTCTGCTCCGGAGTCCATGTTTTCTTGCCATCGTTTCTGGGAGTCCATTGCCCTCCCGTTTTCTGGCGTTGGTTGCTCCCTGCTCCGGGTTGATCTTGATTCACAGCTGCAACTTGTTGCGAACCGTAACAATGATCCGGTCTATCATCTCTCCCTTTTCCTCTGTAATCGTTCTTCCGAGATGACCCGGCTCCGTCCCTCTGATAGTATTCCTCGTTCGACTCGTTTGACGCGATCCTAGGTTGAGTCGGATCACCCAAAGCATATGAATCTGCAACCCGGATCATCTCTGCCAACGTAATTGGCATTTTCCTTTGCAATTTCATCCACAACTCGCTGCCATATATGCACCCTTGTGCAAACCACGCTATGGCCTGTGACTCTATGACACCCTCACACGAGTTTCTCACGGTACACCACCGGGTCAAGAATTCACGGTCCGTCTCGTTAGATCTCTGCTTGCACATTTCTAGGGTCTGTGGTCTATTCGGCCTCTGATATGTACTTGAGAAGTTGTTGATAAACATTTCTTCAAAATCTATCCAGCAGTTGATGCTTCCGGGTGGTAAATTATTCAGCCATACTCTGGCCGGGCCTTCCAACATCTGGGGTACGTAACGTACAACCCATCTCAAGTTGCCAGTGGCAATTTTCACAGCTGTAGCATAGTTTATCAGCCAATCCTCCGGCTTGGTACTGCCATCATACGTCTTCGTGCCTCTGGGCAACTAGAAGTTGGGTACCGGCGGCTCCTTCATGATCCGGGGTCCACAGCATGCTGGACCCGGGGGACCTTGACATTCGATCTGTTCCGACCTATACAAGCGATCCAGCTTTAACCTGGCATCATCCGGCATCAAGTCCCTGCTTCCCAATCTTGACCCTATCACATGATAGTCCGGTCTCGGGTATCCCGCGTTCATCATCTCCGAATCACCGTCATTGTATCGGTTTTGCTCTCGGGGCGCACCTTTCTGTTGCATACCTCGGCCAGCACTTTGCTCTTGCCTTGGTATATTCCGCTGCTGCAGTTGACCTGCTCCTGCAGAGTTTCGCTGTCCAGCATTGTCGTTGGCAGCGTTCCCTTGACTGGCATTGCCTTGGTCGTGGTTACCTCGGCCAGCTTCACCTCGGCTCACACTCCGTCGATCATCATTTTTCCGCGTTTCTTTTTCTTTTCCCGCACGCGTCGGGTCGTACGGGACGATCTGTTTGTTCCTTCTAGCCGAGGTTACTACCTCTTCTCTCCTTGGACCACCATGAGGCGACGATGCGGCTCCAGCGGATTTCTCCGGGTTGTCCATCGCCGAATGGACGATTTTGGAAGCTCCAGCTCTCTCCGGGTTACCTCTGAGCATCTCTTCGTTCTGTCTGTTCACGATCCAAACTAGCTCGTTAACCCTATCTTGCTGTCTTTGATGGGCCTCACCTGTCAGACCCTCCAACTCGGATGCAGCCGCATCCGCTGCTCTGAGGTTCTTCTCCAGGGTATTATACCTCGGTAACCCCGCGGAGAAATAGTTCTCCGACCCTTCGGCCCCATCATCACCTTCTCTATTCATCTCGCTCATGAGATTTCTCCCTTTTACTTTTACCGTATCAACTTTGTTTGCCTTTGCATACTCACGCAGCGTCATGTTCAGCGACTGCTGAGCCACGGCTATTTTCTTTGCGCCCTCTAGTATCTTTTGCCTAGTTTCCTCTAGCTCGGCCTGTGCCTAAGCCGGATCTATCACTGCCGCTACCGGGTTAGCCAAGCTATCCATAGATTCTCTCAGTATGTTCTCAGGCCTCTCTAGTGGAGGTCCTCTACCTTTCCTCGGTGCCTTAGGTGTTACCTCCGGGTCCGGTGCTGGATCCCTGCTTGCGCCCGCACCTGGCGCAGTCATCATCACCTCCGCATGGTTCAGGGAGCGAGCGATACGCGCCCCGCGAGCCACAGTGAGGGGTGGTTCCCCCGCATCGACGACGCGGCGCGGATGAACGCATGATACGTCCATAACAACGTAGACCTTGTGCGCACCCAACTTGACAAAGAGGTTGTTGCGCGGAAGTGGGCGCGTGCCAAAGCAGCCAGCATTGTCGCTGACGAAATCCAGCGCTCCAAAGCGTTGAACGAGCCCGGAGACGATGCATTCGCCGGTGCCGATGAGGTTTCCCGTCCGGATCTTCACCCCTGCTAGCGCTGCTAGCCCCACGGTGGGCGCCAACTGTCGTGGTGGTGTCACGGCAGATGCCATGGATAGGCTAAAGGTGGGGACTAATACACGCTAGGGGAATCCAGGGAGGGATAGTGGAGTGATTCTCCACACAGAGGTTTGTATTGATTTCCTTTCAAGATTACAAGTGTTCCTGGAGCTATATTGGCGAGAGGAGGAAGAAGGAGCTCTCTTACTCTTGCCCACAGTACACCCCTAGAACCTTAACCAGAACCCTATGGCCCCAAAGAACTCAACTAGTATCAAAGAAAATTCAACCCCCCTCCTGGAACCCTAGCCCCCACTTATATAGAGGAGGCTTGGTTCCTGCCTAGGGCATACGTGGCGGCATATTCCTAAGAATATGCCTCCTCCCAAAGTGGTAACCCGACCGGGGTGCTTTTCCCCCGCGTCATACATGCTTTATCTACGTAAGCCTCTGCGGCGCCTGCGTCAGCCGACATGGGCGTCGTCACCCTTGTCGGCCATGACCCGGTGGTCCTGCCCTTGCTTTCTTCGCTCATGCAGTGCGTACCGGACCTTCTTTTTGACCAGAGAGATTCCTTCCTTCTCCCAGAAGCTAAGCGGGGACCCGGATCATAGTAGATCCAGCCACACCTGTTCCTACATACAAGTTAGACAAGCACTTCCGACTTACTCCTTAAGTCGGATGAGACAATGTTAGGCGACCCCCCCCCCCCCCTGGTCCGGGTTACTCCGTGATCCGGCCTGCCTTGAGGTGACCCGGCTAGCATACGCTTTGACCCTGCCAAACCTCGGCTAATTCGGCCCTTATACCCCGGAGTGGCCCTACCCAGGGGTATCCCCCCAACAACTACGGCGACATCGTTGTGTTTGACAGCACATAAAAGATGAATAAGTATAGAATGACATTTGTTCCCTTTGTCGGCTTGAACAATCACCGTAAAACAACGGTATTTGGATGTGCCATCCTATCAAACGAGACCGAAGAAATATATGCCTGGCTTCTCCGGACTTTCTTGAAAGCAATGTGCCAGCAGAAGCCAAAGGCAGTAATCACGGATGCAGATGTCGCGATGATCTCCGCTGTGGATGAAGTACTTACTAGTGTATACCATCGTATTTGCACCTTCCACGCTGAAAAAAATATGGAGATGCACCTACCTAACAAGTCACTGAACGAGTTTAGGACTCTTCTATATTACACCACGTCGGAGCAAGTATTCGAGCAGCGATGGCACGCTTTTGTTAGGAAATGGACGTCACCCAAAACTACAATTTGGCTTAAGATAATGTACATGAAGAAGAGATTATGGGCCGCCGCGTATCTTTCAGAAGGGTTCTGGCTGGGTATGAAAAGCAATCAGAGGAGTGAAAGTTTAAACTCGTCTCTTCACCTCCACCTTGATGGGGAAATGAACTTGGTGGACATGGTTAGTCACTACGAGAATGCCATCGCACGTCTCCGTGAGAAGGAGGCCAAAGATGATTACACGGCTTCACAGACATTTCCGGTGCCAGTTACTGATTTCAAAGAACTAGAGGTAGCTGCTGCGACAGTCTTCACTCCAGTTGTGTTCTATATTTTGCAAGGTGACATTTCGAAGATTGGCGGCATGCAGATTTTAGAAAGAAAGCTAGGATCTAACTCGTACACCTTTGTCGTCGCATGGAAAAATAATCTTGACAGCAAGTTTTACGTGGAATACACTACCAACTCGTCAGAAATTATAAGGTGCAGCTGCCGAAGGATGATTCGCAAAGGGATCCCTTGCAAGCACATACTGAGCATGCTCAGTCACTTAAAATTAACTGCAATACCAGACTGTTGTGCTCTACGGAGTTTCATTAAAAATGCCAGGTTTGGGTTGCCTGCTAGACGCACGAGCGATATGTTTGGTCGGGGTTGGTCTGGGCCAGAGGAGCGAAAAAAATACAGCAGTATAAATGTGTTGGCCTCACAAGCTATGCATATTGCATGCAATGACACAGCGGAGTACGATCTTCTGAAGAGTACCATCGATGGAATTGTTTCTAGAAGACAAGGGTATGATAAATGCAGAGCATATGGTCCTCGTAGTTCAGTTAATGAAAATGCAGATGCAAGTCAAGCAAGCCAGTTTGATGTTGGTGATCCTAAAAAAGTGTCCACCAGGGCGCGCCTAAGCAAAACAGGAAAGTTCCAGTTGAGAAACATTCTCCCATGACCAAAAACGGTCGACCGCTAGGATACAAAGAGCGAAAGAAGCGGGTGCACAGCGCTTGCCAACAGGAGGGACATAACAGGAAGAACCCAAAATGCATATATCATCCCAAGTACGGTTTTGAAAATTAGCTTGATAAATTTCCTACATTTTAATTAGACTTTATTATCTAATATTGTGTGTCATCTTGTGCAGGAATGTCCTACAGAAGTAAGGGTAGTCATTTTTCAAGTATCATACATGGAAATTATTTTTTAGACAGTTCGTGTGAAAACATTTATAGTCTGTTGATATTTGTTCGGGCAAATAGCTCCTGTGTGACGTTTTTTCATGGAATTGGAAGGAGAGCGACGTCCTTGTAATTTCTCTATGTTTTGTTTATCTCCTGATCATTGGTTGTTAGACAACACAATCAGTGTTTGAGTAAAAATCATGATGCTTTGTTATCCTATAACCCACTGACATGGACGTTATGGTCTATGGTTTTGGCTTGAATAAAATCAACTCGAAATCTGGCAAATTATTATGAGATGCTCTGTTTTGCTTCTTCAGTTCGTCAGTGTTAAGAAAAACCCCACTAACAGTTTTGTTTTATGCTCTGTTTTGTTTCCAACCTTTTGATGCACGAGCTGTTATCACATTTTGAGCCTTTTGTTTTATGCACTTGTGTACCCATTTTGGTAGTATGCACAAGTGTGTTTTTGCACGAACTATAAGCACATATATTAATAAAACACGATTAGCAACCATTACATAGTAGAAAAGCAAGTCCAACGGACACAACAGACACGACACGACACGACACAAACACAACAGTCTTCTTCTTCCTCCGGCCTGACCGCTCCCTGGATCCTCCTTGGCCGCTCCTTACGCGTCATACCCCTCATCATCTTTCGCCATGATGTACGGGAGAGAGTGGGCCGCGCTGTTGATGGAGAAGATATCGTGGAAGTCGGTGAAGATATTGTACGTCGTGAACGCGATGAACTCGCATCCATGCCAGAACACTTGGCCGAGGAGGTGGTAGGCGTTGTAGTGGTTAACGAAGGTGATGTAGAGGCCGATGTAGAAGTTGTTGTTGTCGTTGGCACCGTCGAAGTGCTGCTCGATCTGGAACATGGGTGGAGTGTCGGGAGGGAGGTGGCGGTAGCCGGCGGCAAGGAAGAAGCGGGTCAGCTCCAGCGGTCCCCTCCACCTCGAGATGGCCCAGATGCGGAGGCGGTTCTGCACGACCCGGTCGTGCGGCCACTCTCTCTCCCGCACGGTGGCGGGGCGGCGGTACGTCGGACCGTTGAACTGCATCTTGGCGGGGGAGGGGCGGGGGCGGCGAGCGCTTGCTTTGAGTGGTGGCGGTACGCGGCGGCTAACGGTTGCCTGAGTGGTGGCGGGGCTCGGCGGCTAGCGGTTAGATGGATTGGTACGGGTGAGTGAGAGAGGGAGATGTCGAGGGGTAGATATATAGGCGCGTCGTGGTCGCTTTGTTCTCCCCTCGTGTTTAAGGCGCACTGTTTCGAGGAGGCGCAGGCGCACGGTATCGAGGAGGCGTGGGCGCACAGTATCGAGAAGCATTGACTCTTTTCTGCGGGCGTGTGACGGAAAGTTGTGCCCTGTGCGAAATTGTTTGGCGCGTGACCGACCGAGCGACACGCCCGTGTGAATTCGCAGCAAAAAAAAGACGTGCAAGTAGCTAGGCTACGAAGCTGCAGCGATGTGCAGTAGACATGCTACGATGCTACATGGCGCATGCATAGAGAAGGCCCACCTCATTAATACACGTTCTAATGGAGCGGTCGTTGGACCGTTGGGCCGTGGGATTCCTGATTAGACCCTGTCCCCACCATGGATGCATGCATGCATGGGCACGCAGCTGAGCGGACACATCGATCGACGTAGCATGCATCGGTTGTTTCATACTTTACGACACAGCGACTGCGCTCGTTTCAGACTCGTTGAATCAGTGCATTAATTAGCGACGCAGCGATTCAGAGAGCATGGAAACCGAGACGATGCGCGTGATGGATACGGCCACGCCTCTTTTCGCACCAATACACGCGCAGAGCATCCGACGCGTCATGTAGTTACTCACCGATCTTGTTCAAGCGGCGCTCGAGGCTATTTCAAATTCCATATCTCCACTGCATCCTCTCCCATACTCCACCCCATCCATCTGCCAAGCCCTTCTTCTTCACTAAGGTCCACCGTCCGCCGCCTAGCAAGATCCATCGCCCGCCTCCACCATGCAGTTCAACGGTGCTACCTTCCGCCCACCTCGCACCGTGCTGGAGAGGACCTACCCCGTCGGGGTCGTTGTTGAGGGGTCCCTCCGAGTATGGGCGAAATCAAGGTTGAGGTCCCCGAGGGAGTTGGCCTATGCCTTCCTTAGCTTTGGCTATCGCCACCTCCGACCCGGCTCTCCGGCCATGTTCCGCCTCGAAGATCACTATGCCCTCGGAGGCCTTGCGGTAGGGCTCACGGTGCACTTCACCAACCAGTATGATGCATATCTTCTCCTCGGCAAGGTCTACTGGTGTGGGTGCGAGTCGATCTTCTTCACCACCTTCAACATCTTCACGAACTTCGACAATACCTTCCCCACCGTCAACGGGATGCACACTCTCTCGTACAACCCCGAGGAAGAGTGAGGGCTGGGGCAGCGCCGAGGAGATGGGATCGAGGAGGGGAGCAAGAGCAAGAGGGAGGAGAGAGTCCAAGTAGTGAACCACTGTTGTGATAGGGTTCAGTACCATCTATAGTGTTTATTTTCATGTTTTTTGCTTGGACATATATGCCCCTCTATGTATGTTTTCTATGTTGTAAGGGATGCCCCCTCCTATATTATATATATCTCGTTGTTTTTATACTTTGTTCGCGCCCTTTTAGTTTGATTTCACTGAAATATGCAGATCAAGCTAAATATATTAAAATATGCAGAGAACGCTATGTATACTAAAAGGCGCTTGGTTGAAAGAAATGAACTAGTTTTTCAACGTGAACAACTAATTTGGGTCAAAACAAACAAGTTAAACAACCAAACCATTTCTTAGTTTTGAGTTGACCCGACATAACAGGATATGGACTGTTGTCGTAAAATGCAAACAATAAACTACTTTACAAATCAATATGAATTTACCAGGTATGGAAACCTCCATGGACTAGTAAATTCTCAAGGCACACTGTTATTAATCACTGATCTGACTTTCCTTTTCATAGCCTCTAGTTTGTTTCTTCTGGACAGAAGAATCGTTGCAACGGTAGGTCCTCTTGATTCCTCAATTGTTGTCCGTAGTACCATATAGAAGAGTTTATAAATTGAATTGTAATCATATTGATTTTTGCGACTATACAAAGGAATAGTGTACAAACCTGAGAAATGTTCTTAGTCATACGATCTCCGTCCTAGTGCTCTAGACATTGCAATACCCATAATCCGCATGAGTTGCTGCCATATAGGATGAAATAAAATTCATTTACGACATCAGTAGTGCTAAAGTGATATGATTCAAAAGCACTTACGAATCATCTTTCTTTCCAATTTCATATTTTTTAATAGGCCAAGTATCAACGTCAGGAAATTATTTGTGTGTAGTTTTGTTTGTCCACCATATGTCTAGTGCACTTTGTCCTTTCTGCAAAAGATTAAGAGTTAGTGCAACGCTAAAAGAAAACATGGTTTTGATGAGAAAAGTAGATAATACCAAGTTATCCAAGTCATGCCACTATCCCGACGGGTAGACGCGTTACACCCTACTACCCTAGACTGAAGCTGACCACTGTGGGAAGTGCATGGCCAAGCAACATGTTGTTTGTAAAACAAAGGATGTAAGTGCTTGTGAGGGCATGGTGGAGCAATGTGCAAAAGGAGAGCATATTCCTTGAACACTTGGCCTGACGATTCGTCCGTACTTGTGCGAAACACCCCTAAAACCCTAGATTTTAGCCGTCTACCGTGCCGAAGGCATGCCCAAGTACCATTACATCAGCAAACAGATACAAAAGAGACAGCACAGAGGTACGTTCACTTGCTTTAAAAATTATTTTAACACACGGATACAGCAGAGACACACAGAGGATATACCATTACATCAGCAACGCACATGGATTTTCATTTCTGCTGAATAAGCAATAGACAAAGGACAACTAACAACCCTATTACGCATTTTAGAAGAAGCACTGCTTCTGTAAGAAGATCAACCGTAGAGACCAACTTCATCAGTACTAGTTCCTCATTCCTAGGCTTTAATGCTGCTCTTTCTTTTTTCCTTAGCTCCAGAGTTTCCCTCCTCTCCTCTGCCCATCCATAAGCATCTATTGCTGCATCACCAGTCAGAATACCGTTCTCACACAAGTACTCCCCGTACTTTAGCTCCCACCGCCAAAAATTGCATTTAGTCTGTAAAATTAGGAACACCGAATATCAAACATTTAATTTTGCATGAACACTGCTCATAGTGTAGGTACATGCGCCATCGACTGCATGAAAATCAAACCAAAATGCTTACCCCATGAGTTTTGCACTTGTAAAAGACCCAGCCATCGTGGTCATCGGTGCCGTAGACGTGCCTATTGACGACGACGCCGCAGTCGGAGCAGGGAACTAGGGGAATGTAGGGCGGACGGTTCCGATTATGCGACGTGCGGGACGACCTTGAAATAGACATGGCGGCCACTAAGGATCTAGACCAGGGCGACAACTCCGACGGAAGATGGCTCCGGCGGCAGCACCACAATTATTTTGGGAAGGCGGTGAGAGGAAGTTAGGGTTTCTGTTTCTCTTATAAATAGTCAGGCTGCATTACCTGGGTGTCTTATTGGGCCGTCCTTCATAGTTGTATTCCTCTTACTGACATACATTTCTGTAAACCAGGGCTACCACCGCCGGCTAATCTTAGAGTCTCACATAAGACTGTTACCACAAATGCACCGTTGATGCCACACTAAAAGTGAAACTTTAATCAATGTAATGCAGCTAATCATTTAATTTCACCCATTATCAACTAGCTAAAGAAACCCAAATGCATATACATTCCATAGATTTCCTTGTTTTCCCTTTATGCCACCATTTTCCGCAAATACACAACCAGAGTACATATGCACGGGATTAAAAATATCAAGAACAAACCAGGTTAAACATGAAACAACCTTGTTAAGCACGAACATTAGATTGTTCAAACACAAGTTCAACCACAGTAATTAACCAACTGCATCAAGTTCAACACATCACAGATAAACATAGTCTAAACATAACAACCATATTAGCAAAGAGACAGATAAGACACAATCTACGCCTGGGGAGGTGCTTCAGCAGGAACACGCCATAAGCGGCATGTTTGGCCTTCAGGTGGGGCTTATGCTTCTGGCTGCCAGTTCCATAGTAGGTAGCATGCTGCAGCATTCCCAGGTGGTCATTTGGCATCTCCTTTCGAAAGCACCACGGACACTTGTACTGCCCTGGGCCTAGAAGATAGGAGATGTCCCCAGCCTTGAGCTTCTTCAGCACAACACGGCTCTTGCGGTCCCTGTCCTCCACGTCACTCCTGACATCGTCTGACTCCTGTGGAAATTTGTGAAATGAAATAAGGTTTATAATAATTACTCTGTGAAATAAGACTATATGTGCCACATATTATACAACGGTAAACTTGGACAATTTCTTTTTAATTGAACATTTAAAAATCATAACAGAATAGTTAATATGTCACACATACGAAGTTAGATCAGAGCAGCATTATGTACAAATCAAATGTGTGCAGCAAAATAAAACATGATGGAAGCATTAGTGCAACAAAAAATTATACCTTACAAGCAGATTGATCTATCACACTTATTAATCTTAAATTGTATCACCGCAGCATTAAATGCCAACTTAAGTTTGCAGCAGAACAACCCATGTGGTGAAAGCAGTAGTGCAGTAAATATTATAATCCTATGAAGCAGAATGTTGTACGACACGTAATAATCTTAAGCTAGATCACATCAGCATTAACTACCAACTTATGTGTGGAGCATAAGAAAACAGCTACTGAAAGTAGTAGTGCAACAAAAAGAATAAACCAATGAAGCAAGACAACATCAATTGTTACTAGCAGTACTACAACCAGGAATTTATGCATCTGTAACAAAACACATAAACTTTCAGCTCCAGAACTGCAACTACACAAATTCTTGATATGTTACAAATATTTTACAAATACAAATACAAAACAACTATCATGAATGTACTAGAACCATATGGTCTATGTGAGACAAGCATTTTAAAAGACTAGCAAATTACCAAGGCAGACACTCTAATTATGAGTACATAGACAGAGTATATTTAGCTCAGTATGATGATGTAATGAACTAAATTAATAAGAAAAGTAAATGATACCAAATACATTCTACACTACAGTACAACAGTATAATGACATGCACCTGGTACAGATTCCCATGTCTCTTTTACTTAACTACTACAAGCAAATTCACAAACTAGCTATCCATGGTCACATTACCTAAATTTACAATATCGAAGTGGTCGTAAGTAGAACCCATAAATCAATTATATGTGTAGATCAATAGGTAGCAGCCCCATTCCATTTTCATTGCAAACAAAATGACAGGTTCTTACTTGTCAGATCGTTCAAGACGAAAAACTCAAGCACAAAGGCCAAGCATAAGCTACATCATCTAGGCGCATGTAAACCTGGCATAGATTACAGATATCATAACATTCAAAGTAAGAGGAACCAGTCGGCGACCTAGCCTGCCAAATCAGAAGCCTACTTGATCCTACATCCATCAGAACGTCGCCAAAGGGGTCCTGGGGAAATCAGTAGCTAATCTACAGCGCATCTAACCTGGCACAAACTAGCATCGCTAGGCCCATCTAACCCTACTAGAACCACAAACCCTAGCAAGAACAGGACGAGGCAGACCTCGACGGCAAGAACACTAGGAGAGAGATCTGGACTTACCTCATCGGTGTCATCGCTGTCGAACTCGCGGAAGGTCTCGACGTCGGCAGGCGAGTAGATCTCCCCCCCCCCTCTCCTTCCTCTCCTGGCGCAACCTGTTCTTCAGGTTCTTCTTCTTCTTGTGCCTGATATGCGCCTTCGTCTCGAACTTCTGCTTCATTGGATGCACACCGGAGTAGACGGCCGACCCACCCAAGCCGGAGCTCCCATTGCTGCCCTCTGCATCCGCGACCTACTTCCCCTTCTCCGCGTGCTCAGCACCCGCAACCACCTGCTTTCCCTTTTCCGCGATGTCAGCGGGCACCGCCACCTGCTTCCCCTTCTCCATGGATGGCCGCTGCGATCGAGGGTTTCTGGAGAGACGGCTAGCCAGGGTTTGCTATTTGATTTGGGGAATTTCTGGAAGTGGTTGGAACGCAGACCAACTGACTATGCTACTTAAGGAAGCGGACGGTTCGGCACCCACGTGAATACGTGTATAATACGCGTCGGTGAACGGGCCATACGGGCTTCTACGCGGGCTTCTACGGTTCGTTTTTTCAGAGCAGCTCCAAAAATTTCAGAAGGATGATCGTGCCCCCCGTCGTTGAACTGTCCGCGCGTATCCCAGCTGTCCATATATTTTCCCAAACTTTTGGTTTCCAGGAGGGTGCGCACTAAAGCAGAAACGATTATAAATAGCTTATTAGGAAATTTATTTTTTATTGATGTATTTCTTGTCCCGTTTCTTCTTGATGTTTAGCCATTCCCAAGAAGAAAAGGAGATCCTCTAAAAAAAGAGATTGGGTTTAGTCTGAATGTGTTTTTTAGTTTTTCTTTCCATTTGATCGGCGACACGATGTAGAAAATGATCACCATACTGTGTTATTATGGTGATCACCATATTTCAGGATTTCTTGCACTTCTGGGTTTGCCCAAGACGAAGTAGCAGTCCAGGGACAGCTTGAACGACATATGCATCCACTCGTCCATCAAAAGGACTCGAGGCTAGTCATAGTAGGGAGTAATTTAGACTATATAACTAGTCGAAGTTACTACCTCCATAGTAGGGAGTGTCATGTGTGTGATAACATAGAAACTTAATTAATTAATTTGTAGACTCATTTTGCATTGAAAAGTGTCATGTGATAGTAACTATTATGTTACTTTATTTGTCTCTCTCCTTATTAATTGTTTGCCACTTCACTCTTTTTTTCCTAGGTGGCATGCATATTACCATTTATGTTACTCCCACTATGACAAGCCTGATTGATCGATATGACACATGTACACACACGTTTGTATGATGATACTCATATTGTCGTCTCTCCCATGATGATTTCTTTTCTTCAATAGTGAAAAATGGGTATCTTGTCCCGGTTTGTAAGGGGCTTTAGTCCTGATTGCCCAACCGAGACGGGACAATCGGGACTAAATCCTCAACCCTTTAGTTCTGGTTGGGCTGCGAATCGGGACGAAAGGGCGGTCCACGTGGCCGATGGCTCTCGCAAGGGGGAAGGGGCATTTGTCCCGGTTCGTAATACGAACCGGGATCTATAGCTCTCTACCGCGACAACATTTTGGAAACTTTTTGTGCCGTGTCAGAGAATTCATTTGTTATATTTTCATTTATTTTGTTTCCTCTTTATCTATTTCCTTTTTGTGTTTTGGGCAACATTTATTTTGTGTTTTGCACTAAGCAATGAAGGAATCATTATATTACAAAACATCTCCCAATTATATTACACAGCAAGTATCGAATATATTACATTCATGCATATATACAATATAAAGTCTTTTATGATCCCTATTACATTATCATCATCTTCCGATAGTATTCTCCTTTTGGATCTAGGACCTCTACATCTAAGAATCCCGCAATTTCCTCTTGAATTGCTTGTATGCGATCCTTTGGTACATGTGGATTCTGCGGGGAGCTCGGTCACAACATCCGTACCTGCAAAATGTTCAAAAAGGCAGCAAATTTGTGTAAATTTGCCTTTTCATATGCATTACTCACTAAAATGGAAAATGTCATTGGCAGTTATTTTGTTTTGTAGGCAAACAAGCAGCCACAAGACTAGAAGTAGTGAGGTCACATTATGATTGTATTTTCTACACAAAGTTGTCACACTATTTTTAATTGGTTCTTTCTGTTTTTGGTTGATCATTTTTTTGGCACAAAAATAACTATGGCACATTCTGTATGAAGTAAATACTAGAACTTACTAACTCTTTCTAACCCACTAACATATCTTACCTACCAATACTAAATGCTTTTTTTTTGAAAGGGAGAGCCCCAAAAGGGACTGGAAGCCTATCATTAAAATAAAACAGTGGAGTTACAAATTTTCACGCTGGACCGCAAATACACTGGAATTACAACTAGGTCCAAACGCTTTACAAAAAGGACCCTACAAACATCTGAGATAAAGCAAGCAGGTCCCCCTTCCAATCCGCCTCTGCAACAGCTGGGCCTCGCGATGGAGGTTGAGAAATCACCGGAAATCTTCACCGACGAACTTGTATGCCTCAATATGGCTAAGATAATCGACTGGCACAGAGCCTCCTATTTGGAACTATAGAAGATGGTGGCTTCACTTCTCCTTGCTCGATTGTCGTCACATGTCCATTGATTTGCTTCACTTCTAGTTACAACCACTGCACTCAGGAAGGGAGGACGAATCGAAGTACCTCGACGATGCACAACCAGGGTTCGCTGATGCTGCGCGGTGAAGACGAGCTCCCTCCTCAGTGTTCCTGTCCGAGATAAGGAGGGAAAGCCGAAGAAGATGTAGCCGCAACGAACCCGTGATGACCCACAAGTATAGGGGGTGTATCGCAGTATTTTTGATAAGTAAGAGTGTCGAACCCAGCGAGGAGCAGAAGGTGTTGACGAGTGGCTTGGATCAGGAATTCTCTGTAAATACTTAGCAAACATATTTTTAGGGGGTTTTGATAATGCAGATAAATAAAGTGTGACTAAATAAAAGACAATAATGATAATTGCAGCAAGTGGCCCAATCCTTTCTTTAGCAAAGGACAAGCCGGTTGTATTACTTAAGATAACCAAACATTCTCGAAGACACATGGGAATACTGTCAAATGCTTTCGCTTCATATAGTTGATTAAACTTCTCTAGTTGGATAAGTGTTGTGTGGGTGAACCTGTGCTAATGTACTGACCTTCCTAGGACTAATACATACTTGTGATTATACCCCTTGCAAGCATCCGCAACTACAAGAAAGTAATTAGGATAAAAACCTAACCATAGCCTTAAACTCTGAGATCCTACACACCCTTATGCAAAGGTTTCCTAACGAGGGTTTAGGTTTCTGTCACTCCGACAACCCCTACGATTAGTAGTCAAATACACAATGCATTCCCCTAGGCCCATAAAGGTGAAGTATCATGTAGTCGATTTTCACATGACACCACTAGAAGAATAACACCACAACTTAATTATCAAACCATTGAATCTTTCTCAACACAATTCCACTACTAACAACATGACTTCTCCCATGTCCTCAAGAACTAAACGAACTACTCACAATACATCATATGGATCAAGATCAAAGATAAAATGATGATAAGTAACAATCTGAACATAACAATAATTCAATGGTTCTACGCAATAGCATCAACTACAATAAGTAATCAACACCGGGAAAGTTTCCCCTAAGAACTATGCAAGATTCAACCCAATTGTTACAGCGGTATGGAGTGGTGATGATGGTGCTGGTGGAGATGATGGTGGAGACGATGATGATGATGATCCCGATGAAGTCCATCTTGATGATGGTGTTGATGGCGACGATCTCCCCTCTTCGGGAAGGAATTTCCCTAGCAGATTTCTGCCTGCCGGAGAGCTCTTTCTCTCTCTGCTGTTTTCTGCCCCGCAGAGGCGGTGGAATCTTTCTGTGGTCGCTCCCCGAGTCTTAGGGTTTCGAGAGGATTCTACACGACAAAGGGCGATGCTAGGAGTGGGCCAAGGTGGCCACACCACCTGGTGGCGCGGCCAAGGTGGACCCGCGCCACCAGGGGTGTGGGCCCCCTGTGGCCCATCTCCACTCCTCCTTCTGGCTTCCTTCGTCTTCTAGAAAAATAGGATTTTCTGTATATTTTCCGGGATTTTCTGATCTTCGCGAATTTTGTATCCAAACGGTGTTTTTTCCATCAGAATCCTGACTCCGGTGGTTCATCCTCCAAAAATCATCAATCATGCAAAAATAGATGAAATAACATAAGTACCATCTCTTAATATGAAATATATCAATGAATAATAGTGAATTATGAGATAGAATAGTGATGCAAAATGGATGTATCAACTCCCCCCAAGCTTAGACTTCGCTTGTCCCCAAGCGAAAACTGAGCTCAATAAACATGTCCACAGGTTTATGGAGTGAAGTGTCGATAAAGAGAATATGGACAAGAAGCATCACAATCATCAATACACAAATCCTAATAGAAAATAACTCACTATTATATAACTTATCTTGCAATGAGTAAGGGAAACACAATAAAGATGCACAAAGTAAATCATAATTGGTAACAACAAACTTTGTTCTTGGTCATAGAATGGTTAACAATTTGCAGGAGTCAAACATAATGGGTTTTCAATGATAGCTTTCAAAGTAATATTCACTTAGATAAGAGAAGTGTGCAAAACAAGGAATATAAGAAACATGCTTGAATAAATCATTATATGGGTGATTGAATCACAACAACTCAAATGCTTGCTTGAGATAGAAGGGAATAGGTTTACTGACTCAACTAAAAAGTAAAAGAAAGGCCCTTCGGGGATTTCAAGTCTCATAAAAAGCTTCCAAAAATTATGGTACTTACTAGCTTTCAGCTCTCATTGCCCCTATCATAAGCATCTTGAGGTGATTAAGGTTAATGTCAGGAAAATATGAGTTATATGCTTGACAAATTATAAGCTAAGAGTCTCGTGCCCCTTGAGTACGAGTACCAAACCTCATGCTACTCAACTTTGGTCTCCGGTAAGTTCTTGTCATTGTAAGTGTATGTGTATCATATAGAACCGCCATCGGGGTACCCCTTGCCCCATGACACAGGAGCTATCCCATGTCAAATGACAAGGCAATAGACAGTGAGCATCTCAACGATCTTTTTATTTGCTATTTGCATAGGTTTTTATTGAAGACGCTTCATAGAATGCCACTATGGTTATGCTGCACATTTCCACCATGATTAGGCATGGCTTAGGCTAGCCGCCTAGGCGTTTCTCTAACACATATACAAACTCCATGAGCTTACAAGCTCCCATTTTATTTCACACTGCTGGCATTCATAAATAAAAGAACATGATATCAACTAAATAATAAGTGCAATGTCGAAAGCGGACCCCATGACAACATGGTTTTGCTAACTCCCAACTTATAAAATGCAAGCATACATGCTTCATAAGATAGTCACAATGGTTCAAATTTATTAAGTACAAGAAAATAAAGTGTGTCATCAAGTTTGTGAGAGCTTTAATCACTAGTTTTCACATAACAAGTTTAATTTGGAAGATAGATAAAACTTGAGAATTTACTTGAAGTAGCAATAATGCTAATAGGTAGATATGGTCGACACAAATAGCATAGGTTTTTGTTCAAGGATTGGATGCACGAGAAGCATTCCCTCTCAGTACAGGTTTTTGGCTAGCAAGGCTGGGTAGCAAGCAATACGAGTTGAAGGAAATAAAAAAACATACAAGTGATAGAAACAATCATGCAATCTTCCTTGTAAGCACAAAAGATCTTAACTAGAGAATACTAAGCTACAAGAAAGAAAGATGATGAAATTATATTAAAAGTACTTCTCTCTTTTCCATTCAATCCTTAAATAGTGTTGCTACTGACCAGAGCTAAATTTGCTAAAACCAACTAAATTTACTTAATGATCCAAAAGTGATACCAATACTAACAACAAGATTAATCATATAATAGAAATTGCAAACTAAAATACAATGTCCAAAAAGTAAATGATAGAGCTTCTCATTAATATTCCATAACGGCAACTCACACCAAGGGATACATAGATATCTAACTAGAGGGGAGATACTTCCATAATACAAACCATCTTATATGATAACTTCTTTTATTCATTATATGACTCTACTAAAAAGGTAAAAAGATGAAAGATAATGATATGATACCGTGGCACTCCCCCAAGCTTGGAACAAACCAAGGGGATGCCAAAACCTAATGACGAATTACTCCTTTGGTGGTGGTGGTTTTCTCTCGTCATCATCCGACTTCCAAGGTAAAGGCTCTCCATCGACAAAGGACATCTTGTTTTCCAATATCCTGAAACTAGCAGCAGAACTTATGTTTTTAAACCTAGCCTAATACTCATAGTTTTGATTTTGTATGTCTTAGAGTTGTGCTTGTAGTTGGTTGGTTGTTCGATGGAGTGAGAGAATTTCACCCCTCAGCTCGACAGTCTCCTTATGCTCGGCGATGAGTTCTGAACTTATCTTATGGATGATGTCCACTTCGCATTCTGTCATCTTCTTATACCTAAAAACTTCTTGCTCCAACGCTTCCATCCTGTCCTCTAGACTTCCTTCTCCTTTAGTGCCCTGAACCTCTTTTATCTGTACCTTCACATCTTTGAACAGTAACTCCTTGGGGTGAATCTTGAACTCATACATGTATGGGTTGATGATGTCCGCGGAGGAAAACTCCTTGGGTGATCCAGAGGGAGACATTGTGGCTCCAAAACTGAGAATCTGCCTGTTAGAAACAGATCGAAACGAAAACACGATGAGAACACGATATACAGACCTCGGGGGATCCGGGGGATTATATATTACAAAGTTTAACAACAAAAGGAAGGTACTGGGAGAAAACGGGTCGGAGACGGGCTCCGGGGCGGCCACACCCCCTGATGGCGCGGCCAGGTGGGCCCGCGCCACGGGGTGGTGTGAGCCACCTAGGCTCCGTTTCCGTCCCTTTTTCGACTCCTTATTTCCCATGTTAGATAAAAACTACAAAAATATAACTTGAGAAGTTTTTCGTGGACCTTTTCTTACCAGAACTGTTACCTATTCAAGAACAGACTCTGCGGGTCTCTGAATTTGGACTTTAATAAATTCTTCCAGAGTCACCGCTTGAATTATATCAATATCTTCATTGTAAGAATCTCCAGAAATATAGTTCTTGAGTCTTCTACCATTCACCACTTGTGTAGTGTTGTCTCTTAAGGAGGAAATTTTTATTGCACCTGAACAGTACACCTCTTCAATAATGAAAGGTCCTTCCCATTTTGAAAGTAGTTTCCCTGCAAAAAATCTGAGACAAGACCTATACAATAGAACTTTCTCACCAACATGAAATTCTCTCTTAAGAATTCTCCTATCATTCCATCTTTTAACTTTTTCTTTAAAGAGTAGCTTTTTCGTACGCCTCACTCCTCCACTCATCTAAAGAACTCAAGTCAAACAATCTTTTCTTACCAGCAAGTTTGAAATCTCTATTAAGTTCTTTCACTACCCAATAAGCTTTGTGTTCTAATTCTAAAGGCAGGTGAAAAACTTTTCCATAAACCATTTTGTAAGGAGACAAACCCATAGGATTCTTATAAGCATTTCTATAAGCCCATAAAGCATCATTCAACTTTTTAGCCCAATTTTTTGTAGATCTATTAACAGTCTTTTGCAAGATAGATTTAATTTCTCTATTTGATAGTTCTACTTGCCCACTGGTTTGGGGATGATAAGCTGAAGCAATTCTATGATTAACGTCATATTTAGCAAGGGTCTTCCTAAAACCACCATGAATGAAATGTGAACCTCCATCAGTCATAAGATACCTAGGCACTCCAAACCTAGGAAAGATAACAACCTTAAACATTTTTAAAGAGGTCTCACCATCAGCACTTTTTATAGGTATGGATTCTACCCACTTAGTAACATAATCAACAACAAGAAGAATATGAGTATAACCTTTTGAAGGAGGAAAAGGACCCATAAATTCAAATCCCCAACAGTCAAATGGTTCAATAACAAGAGAGTAATTCATAGGCATTTCATTGCGTCTAGAAATATTACCAACTCGTTGACATTCATCACATGATAAGATAAACTTTCTTGCATATTTAAAAAGGGTAGGCCAATAAAAACCTGACTGTAGAACCTTTTGTGCGGTTCTATCTCCAGCGTGATGCCCTCCATAGGCACTACCATAACATTTCCGCAATATCCCTTTTTGTTCATATTCTAGAACGCATCTTCGCATAATACTGATGTCTACGCACTTCTATTCTTGTAGACAGTTGTTGGGCCTCCAAGTGTAGAGGTTTGTAGAACAGCAGCAAGTTTTCCCTTAAGTGGATCATCCAAGGTTAATCGAAAGAAGGGAGGAAGTGGTCAAAGGTATCCCCTCTCAAGCAACCCTGCAATCAAGATACAATAAGTCTCTTGTGTCCCCAACACACCCAATACACTTGTCAGGTGTATAGGTGCACTAGTTCAGCGAAGAGATAGTGAAATACAAGTGGTATAGATAATTATAAGTGGTAATGGTGATAGAAAATAGCTTGATGGCATGGAAGAGACTAAAGGCAAACTTTAATAAAGATGGAAGCAAGCAAACATGTAACAGATCTAATAGCAAATGGTGTTTCAGTGCTTAGAAACAAGGCCTAGGGATCATACTTTCACTAGTGAACACTCTCATATAAATATATTCTCTTCATGATACTACTTTTAACTACTCTGCGGTTGGACACTCTAATCGTTGGTAGGGCTATAACAGCACACCTCAAAGTAAGTCTTTCCCATCTAGAAAACCCCACACTGTCACTGATACATTGCAAATGTATCTATAATTTTTGATGTTCCATGCTTGGTTTCATCTCCTTTCTTGTGTTTTGTCCACACTTTGGAGTACTTTTCATATGATTTCTTGGACTAACCTATTAACAAGAGCCACAATGCCAGCTGCCTGTTTTCTACTATTTTTGGTTCCAGAAAAGTCAGAAAATGAATATTCTCGGAATTGGACGGGACAAAAGCCAAAGTGCCTATTTTTTCCAAAAGACTCCAGGAGCCAGAATACGAGACGGGGGAGGGCCAGAGGCTGGCCACACTACCCCCAGGCGCGGGCTGGGCCTGGCCGTGCCAGGGCATGGTGTGGTGGCCCCAGGCACCCCCTCGGTCTCCCTCTTCGCCTATAAGAAGCCTTCTGACCTAAAAACTTCGGGGGGTTCGACGTTTTTCCAGAAGGAGTTTCGCTCCGCCACCACCACCATATTCCACGAAATAGCACCAGAAACTCTGTTCTGGCACCCTGCCGGGACGGGGAATTGGAGGAGATCATTGCCATCATCATCACCATCGCCTCTCCATCGACCATCCATGTTTCCCCCATCTATGAGTGAGTAATCCCCCGCTGTAGGCTATGGGGATGGTAGGGATTGGATGAGATCGTTCATGTAATGGCATCAGATTGTTAGGGCATGGTGCCTAGTATCTTTATTAGTGCTTTATGACTTTGTTGCGACTTGTTGTGCTTAATGCTTGTCACTAGGGCCCGAGTGCCATGATTTCAGATCTGAACATGTTGTTGATTCATTATGATAGTATTGTTTTTGGTCTTATCTGCAAGTTGTATACACACGTGGTTGTCCGGAACCTATGGCCCCGAAGTGACATAAATCGGGATAACCGGAAGGGAATGGCTTTGATGTGAGGATCACATGTGTTCACGGAGTGTTAATTCTTTGTTGTGGTGCTCTATTAAAAGGAGCACCTTAATTGCCAGTAGTTCCCTAGAGGCCCCGCTGCAAACGGGCTGGCAGGACAAAAGATGTTGTGCAAGTTCTCGTTGCGAGCACGTATGACTATATATGGATCACATGCCTAGGATTGTCTAGTACTTGGATGCTTTATCTTATTTATCTGCAATTGCCCTATGTTCTGATTGCTATGTGAATTGTCTTGTCCATGCAACGCCCGTCCATCCATCCTATGCCTACCGAACTCGAATCCCACTCTTTACTGCTTTTGTTACTACTGTCTTTGCTTTACTACTACTGTTACTTTGCTATTCCTACTACAAAATTGTTGCTACTGATAAACTGCTGTGAGCAAGATTGTTTCCAGGTGCAGCTGAATTGACAACTCAGTTGTTAAGGCTGATAAATATTCTTTGGCTCCCCTTGTGTCGAATCAATAAATTGGGTTTCACTTCCCTCGAAAATACTGCGATACACCCCCTATACTTGTGGGTCATCAAGACTATTTTCTGGCGCCGTTGCCGAGGAGCATAGATTTATTTATCAAGTCCACTTGGAATCACTATTGTTCAAGCTAAGTTTATTTCTGCCTTGTTTGCTTCTTTATTTATCGAAAATACAAAAAAAATAGGTCCTACTCTAGTTGTTATTTTCGTTGGTCTGTTATTGTCTTGCCTTATCATGCTTGTTGTCAATGGTTGGTTTCTTTGAAACTGAAGCTTATTGGCAAGGTGGGTTCACGGAAGATCAAAAATATTATTATAAGGAACACCGCTTGTCACAAAAAGGGAAACACTTATGGGAACAAATTGATAGATTGTATACCATTGCTAGAAACGTGTGCTCTACTTATAATGTTACTTATTGTTGTGATGAATCTTGTTGCAGAAAGAGGTATAAACACCTCCCTTTTCAATGTGAGTATAATGATAATGATACCATATCTTCCTATGCTAAAGGAATCTATGACTTTTATGATGCGGAACAAATTGAAGAATTTATTGCTTGGAAAGGTGCCTTTGAACTTGCTAGTTTGCTTGAAAATATTGATGATTCACCTTACAAATATGAGGTGTATGGTATACTTAAATTTTTCTTTGATAATTACAAGGATGAAAATGGCTATATTCTTGAATATTTTAATAGATGCCTTGCAGGATCCTATGGAAAAAGAAATTGATGAACCTGAAATCTCATTAGATGAAAAAGAGGAGGAGAGTGATGAACAAAAGGATGAAGAATGGATTAGCTACCCATGCCTACCTTCTATTGCGAGTAACTCTTTATCCCTTACTTTATTTGATTGTCCTCCATGCTTACTAAAGGAGGATGAATGTTATGTTCCTGAGGATTCTAAAGAAGATATTTATGATAAAGCTCCAGTGCTTGTAGATCATGAAAAGCATGCTTTATGTGATAGTTATATTGTTGAGTTTATTCATGAGGTTACTAAAAATTATTATGAGAGAGGAAAATATGGTTGTAGAAGTTTTCATGGTATTGAAACACCTCTCTATGTGCTGAAAGTTTTGAAGTTACTCTTGTTTTATCTTCCTATGCCTGTCACTTTGTTCTTTGTGAATTTATTTGCATACATGATTCCTATGCATAGGAAGTGGGTTAGACTTAAATGTGTTTTGAATTTGCTTCTTTATGCTCTCTTTTACTTCAACTCTTATTTCTTCTGAGAGCATCCTCTCAAACTATTATGCCTGAAGATGATAATATGTCTATTATTCTTGGGAGACCTTTTCTTAAACACTACAGGAGTTGTTATTAATTGTAATCAAGGGAAGATGACCTTCAATGTTAATGACAAGGAACATACTGTATATTTCCCCAAGAAGATTGAAAGGAATTATGGTTTGAATTCAATTGAACATGTTGAAGGCATTCAAGTTGGAGAAATATATTGTCCCATACCAAGAGAAAAATTTGAAACTATTATGATTGGGACCATTGCTATCAAGGTTGAGGTAACATAATCATTAGTGGAATACAAAGTTTTGTCTCATATGCAATTGTTTTGGTAGCAAGAACTGATCAACCTTGTTAACAAAAGGATTCCATTGAACAAAACAATGTTTTCACCATGATTATCTCCGCTTACTTCTATTCTATCCATTTTAGTTTTTGTTTATGCCTAACTTAAAGGCGTTAAAGAAAAGTACTTATTGGGAGATAACCCAAAAGTTTTAGATGAGTCTTGGAAGTTATTACTTCAGTAATAACCTCTCCTTATCCTTTTTATTTGCTTTTTGTGCCAAGAGTAACCTCTAATGAGAGAGAAGTAATGATTGGGGAAGTTGCTGTCCCGAAACAGATTTCTGTGCTTCACCATAAAAATTCGTGTAAAATCTCTGAACGTCTTTTTGAGGCATGAATTTTTGTGCTTCTCCCCCAGGTTGTTATCTAAGTTTCATTAGTTCAACACGTTTCGATTTGAGCAACACAAGGTCTTCGAAAAAATTCGACTTTACCTGCTGGTCTGTTTTGACAGATTTCTGCCATTCTCTGCATTTGCTTCTTGTTGGTTCCTTTTTGAGTTCTTTTGGGGAATTGAGCTTTTTGAGGGAAGTTCTACAGTAGCTAGTGTTCTAATGGAAGTTTATTGGTGTTAGAACTGAACCTTAAGACTTATTTATCTTGAGTGCACTAATGTTGCTAATAAAGATTGTGTGAAGTTTTGTATGAAGGAAAAATTTCAGGTGTATGGAAGGAATGAGTAATGAGATGAAGGATGGACTAAAGCTCAAGCTTGGGGATGCCACGCGTGTCACCCCAAGAAATATCCAAGAAGTACAAGCGGCAAAGCTTGGGGATGCCCAAGGCATCCCCTTCTTCATCAATAAAAATCCCAGGTTTCTTCCAAACACTTCATTTTTATTGTTTCATGCACAGTTGTGTTGTTCTTGGAGCGTCTTCTTTTTCGTTTTCGTTTTGGTTTTTCGTTTGCTTTGTTTTCTTAGTTTGCTGAATAAATTGGTTGGACCTCCTCTTTCATACTTTGGTGTTCAAATAGTTTGGTTTGGTTTGGTTTGGAAAAGAGTAGGAAAGTTCATGCTTAAGTGGTAAAGAGAGCTTGTTTTTGACTGTGGCCTATGCTTTGTCATGCCATACTTGATATTGTTTTGGCTTTATGCTTAGTATTCTTTGCTGTAGCATGACTTGTTATAAATAATTGAGATTGCTTAATGTGCCTTGGATGAATCATGCGTTGTTTTAGCATATTAAAGCATAGTATAGTGGTATTCTCCTTTGATGCTTTATTTGGGTTGACTTGGCACATGCTCACACCATGTTATGACTATCTCAAGTCACCATAAGCCTTTATGATCCTTTAGTTTTCAACTTGTAGTATCACTTTATGCTTTGATCAATGATGCTTTGTCGCTCTGCATGATTATGGCCATTATTGCTCTCTCGTTTGTCGCTCCCTTACTATTGCTAGCCTTCACTTACACTTAGTGTTTTACTCATGTTTCCAACTCCCTTAAACCAAATACTTCCAAAGTGTCCACCATACCTACCTATTATCATCATTTGCTACTTCCATGCATATTCAATATGCCTTGTTTTCATCCGAATAAAATGTTTGCTTGTTATGAGAAAATTAGTTAGTAAAGCTCACACGAACTTGATGGCACACTTTATTTCCTGCACTTAATAAACCTGAACCATTGTGACTCTCCATGAAAGTTATATGCTTGCAAATTATAGGCTGGGGATTAGCAGAACCGTGTTGTCACGGGGAACGCTTTCAACACTTGTAAATATATACCCAGTTGATACATTGCTCTTTTGTTTGCGGATGTCGTCGGTGTGAAATAAAAGGGGAGCTTGTAAGTCCATGGAGTTATGTATGTGTGTTAGAGAAACGCCTGGGCCGCTGGTCTAATCCATGTTGACATGGTGGAAACCTGCAGCGTAACCATAATGATATCTATGAAGCATTCTTCTTATAAAAAAAGAGAGATAGATATTGAGAAAAAGAAAAGAAAAAAAGAGTTTTATGAAAAGAGGAAAGAGAGAAAAAAGCACCATTTTCCCATGGTAAATAAGAAGATTGCTGAGATACTCATTGTCTGCTTGCCTTGTCATTTTGATATGGGGATTCTTCCGTATCATCGGGCAAGGGGTACCCCGTTGGCGATTCTCTATGATACGCACATACTTACGATGACAAGAACTTACTGGTAACTAAAGTTGAGTAGCATGAGGAGCGGCCCTCGTACTCAAGGGACTTGGGATTTCAGTTTATAGTCTGTCAAGCATATAACTCAGATTGGACCTCACTTTCACCTTAACCACATTAAAGATGCTTATGACAGGGGCAATGAGAGCTCAAAGCTAATGAGTACCATACTTTCAGCATTTGGAAGCCTTTCAAACTATTCAAAACCTTTTATTTTCCTTGTTGAGTCTCCACACATTCTATGAGCACTTTCTTGAGAGCATAGTGGTCATTCTTAGTTCTATGTGCATTGTCCCAAGACTTGTTGATTGATGCATACCTTGATATTGCTTGTTTTAAACTATTTGTGTCTAGTCACTCTTATGAACTTTGAAGGTGTCCTATGCATTTATATTTGCTACTCTATGAGGGACAATCTGAATGCTATTATGCTATGTTTTCTTTATGTGAAACAAACAAACATCTTGCAAAGCATTGTTATTCATGAATCTTTTGTTTGTGCCTTTTCATGTTGCATCATAGTTTCTTTGTCCTATTGTTAGAACTTTGTATTTCATGTTATGATTGAAGTACTATGATCCTAGTTTTGAATGTTTTACAAGTACTTTGATCAAGTTTATGATGGTGCATGTCACCTCAAAAATTATTCTTTCTTTTTATCAATTACCTACTCGAGGACAAGCAGGAGTTAAGCTTGGGGATGTTGATACATTGCAAATGTATCTATAATTTTTTATGTTCCATGCTTGGTTTTATCTCCTTTCTTGTGTTTTGTCCACACTTTGGAGTACTTTTCATATGATCTCTTGGACTAACCTATTAATAAGAGCCACAGTTCCAGCTGCCTGTTTTCTACTGTTTTTGGTTCTAGGAAAGTCAGAAAATGAATATTCTCGGAATTGGACGGGACAAAAGCCAAAGTGCCTATTTTTCCAGAAGACTCCAGGAGCTAGAATACGAGACGGAGGAGGGCTAGGGGCTGGCCATGTGGTGGCCCCAGGCACCCCCTCGGTCTCCCTCTTCGCCTATAAGAAGCCTTCTAACCTAAAAACTTCGGGGGGTTCGACGTTTTTCCAGAAGGAGTTCTGCTCCGCTGCCACCACCAGATTCCACGAAACAGCACCAGAAACTCCGTTCTGGCACCCTGCCGGGACGGGGAATTGGAGATCATCGCCATCATCATCACCATCGCTTCTCCATCGACCATCCATGTTTCCCCCATCTATGAGTGAGTAATCCCCCGCTGTAGGCTATGGGGATGGTAGGGATTGGATGAGATCGTTCATTTAATGGCATCAGATTGTTAGGGCATGGTGCCTAGTATCTTTATTAGTGCTTTATGACTTTGTTGCGACTTGTTGTGCTTAATGCTTGTCACTAGGGCCCAAGTGCCATGATTTCAAATCTGAACATGTTATTGATTCATTACGATAGTATTGTTTTTGGTCTTATCTGCAAGTTGTATACACACGTTGTCCGGAACCTATGGCCCCGAAGAGACAGAAATTGGGATAACTGGAAGGGAATGGCTTTGATGTGAGGATCACATGTGTTCACGGAGTGTTAATGCTTTGCTCCGGTGCTCTATTAAAAGGAGCACCTTAATTGCCAATAGTTCCCTAGAGGCCCCGCTGCAAACGGGTTGGCAGGACAAAAGATGTTGTGCAAGTTCTCATTGCGAGCACGTATGACTATATATGGAACACATGCCTAGGATTATCTAGTACTTGGATGTTTTATCTTATTTATCTGCAATTTCCCTATGTTCTGATTGCTATGTGAATTGTCTTGTCCATGCAACACCCGTCCATCCATCCCTATGCCTACCGCACTCGAATCCCACTCTTTACTGCTTTTGTTACTACTGTCTTTGCTTTACTACTGCTGTTACTTTGCTATTCCTACTACAAAACTGTTGCTACTGATAAACTGTTGTGAGCAAGATTGTTTCCGGGTGCAGCTGAATTGACAACTCAGTTGTTAAGGCTGATAAATATTCTTTGGCTCCCCTTGTGTCGAATCAATAAATTGGGTTTCACTTCCCTCGAAAATACTGCGATACACCCCCTATACTTGTGGGTCATCAGTCACCTTGAGCACTAGATGAGTCCAACAAACACCACAATTTCATAAAGACATCCAACTCCAAATATAACTCATAACAAGTATTTGTAATCTCTAGCCTAAGTGTCACCATGGTGTGCACGCTGTCACTTTCACACACATGGGGAGAGCAGAGATCTATTAAAGCACTTGAGTAGCAAGGTAGATCTATAGATTACAAGCTCATGATCTCAATAAGATCATGCATAGAGAGAGAGATGAACACATAACTACCGGTAGAACCCTTAGCCTCGAGAGAGAACTACTCCCTCCTCATCATGGGAATCAGCAATGGTGATGGAGATGGTGGTGGAGATCGATGGACATGGCTCCGGGGGCACTTCCCCGTCCCAGCAGGGTGCCGGAACAGAGACTTTCTATCCCCCGAATATCCCCTTCGGTGGCGGCGGTGCTACGGAACTTTTCATGGCTAGAGGCTTGATGATTTAGGGTTTATGCATCGGGAGGCTCTTATAGGCAAGAGGGGAGACCGAGAGGGTGCCGTAGGGGCCCACACCACCCCCTGGTGTGGCCTGGCCTGACCCACGCCACCAGGTGGTGTGGCCACCCTCTGGCCCTTCTCCGTATTGTATTCTGGCTCCAAGTGTCCCTCGGTAAAATAATAACTTTGGCTTTTGTCCCGTCCAGTTCCGAGAATATTCATTTTCTGACTTCCTGGAACCAAAAACAGCAGAAAACAGGCAGCTGGCATTGTGGCTCTTGTTAATAGGTTAGTCCAAGAAATCATATGAAAAGTACTCCAAAGTTGGAACAAAACATAAGAAAGTAGATAAAACCAAGCATGGAACATCAAAAATTATACATACATTTGCAATGTATCGAATACCATCCACTCCCTCTTTATATAAATGTGGGTCATCCCAAAAATAATGCCTCAAATCATAAAAGAATTTCTTTCTTTGCTGGGCTGTAAAAGTTGGATGAAAATACTTGGAAACAATAAAGTTAGCATATTCAGCATACCAAGGACTCTCTTGTGAGCTTACCTCTATTGCAGCCAACTGTTCATTTGGAAAACTATCATTAACAGGCATGGGATCAAAAGAAATATTTTCCAACCGAGATAGGTTATCAGCGATAGGATTTTCAGCACCTTTCCTATCTACAGTATGTAGATCGAACTCTTGTAAAAGTAACACCCATCTAATAAGCCTAGGCTTAGCATCTTTCTTTGTCATAAGATACTTAATAGCAGCATGATCAGTATGAATGGTAACTTTTGAATCAACAATATAAGGTCTAAACTTATCATAGGCAAAGACAACGGCTAAAAATTCTTTTTCAGTAGTAGCATAATTCTTTTGAGAAGCATCAAGAGTCTTACTAGCATAATGGATAACATTCAACTTTTTATCTATTCGTTGTCCAAGAACAGCACCTACAGCAAAATCACTAGCATCACACATAATTTCAAAGGGTAAATTCCAATTAGGTGGTTGAACAATAGGAGCAGTTATTAAAGCTTTCTTTAGAGTTTCAAACGCTTCCTTACAATCATCATCAAACACAAAAGGTACATCTTTTTGGAGAAGATTAGTAAGAGGTTTTGATATCTTGGACAAGTCTTTAATAAACCTTCTATAGAAACCAGCATGACCAAGGATACTACGAATACCTTTGACATCCCTAGGACAGTGCATTTTCTCAATTGCTTCAACTTTGGCTCTGTCAACTTTAATGCCTCTTTCAGAAATTTTATGTCCAAGGACAATTCCTTCATTAACCATGAAGTGGCATTTCTCCCAATTAAGAACAAGATTGGTTTCTTCGCATCTCTGCAAAACTTTATCAAGGTTGTGCAGACAATTATCAAAAGAAGTTCCATAGATGGAGAAATCATCCATGAATACTTCCACAATTTCCTCACAAAAACCATGAAAGATAGCAGACATGCATCTTTTAAAAGTAGCAGGAGTATTACACAAACCAAAAGGCATACGCCTAAAAGCATAAGTTCCATAAGGGCACGTAAAAGTGGTTTTCTCTTGATCTTGTTGTTTAACAGCAATTTGAGAGAACCCAGAGTATCCATCAAGAAAGCAAAAATGAGTCTTCTTAGACAACCTTTCTAACATTTGATCAATAAAAGGCAGCGGGTAATGATCTTTCTTAGTAACTTTGTTAACTTTTCTTAAATCAATGCACATTCTATAACCAACTACTACTCTTTGGGGAATAAGCTCATTATTCTCATTAGGCACAATAGTAATTCCTCCTTTCTTAGGGACACAATGAACAGGACTAACCCATTGACTATCAGCAATAGGATAAATAATACCAGCATCAAGGAGTTTTAATACCTCATTTCTTACCACTTCCTTCATATTCGTATTTAAACGATGTTGATGTTCTACCACTGGTTTTGCATCAGGTTCTATGTTAATAGCATGCTGACATATAGTAGGAGAAAATCCCTTTTAAATCATCAAGAGTATAACCCATAGCCCCTCGGTGTTTCTTCAACACTTCTAGTAATCTTTCCTCTTCCTTTCCTGAAAGTTTAGAGGTAATAATAACAGGATATATTTTCTTATCATCAATGTAAGCATATTTGAGATCGTCAGGTAAAGGTTTCAGATTGAAAACTGGATCCTTTTTAGGTGATAGTGTGATACCCAAATCTTCCACAGGGTAAGTTATGCTTAAGTATCTTGGGTTGACGAAGGAGAATCTCGTCAATCTCATTTCTTTCTTCCATGAAGATCTCACTTTCGTGGTCTTCCATATATTGCTGCAAAGCATTGTTAGGAGCAAGAGAAATAGAAGCAAGTTGTTCAACTCTAAAATCCTCATCAAGCAATTAATTTTTATAGGGAACTTTAGCAAATTTTGAAAAATTAAACTCATAAGATTCTCCATCGAATTTAGTTAAAATTTTCTCCCTCTTACAATCTATAACGGCTCCACAAGTGTTCAAGAAAGGTCTACCAAAAATGATAGGATACGTTTTACTAGTAGCTGAACCAAGTACTAGAAAATCTGTAGGATATTTAATCTTACCACAAAGAACTTCCACAACTCTTACAATACCAATTGGAGAGATGGTATCTCTATTAGCAAGGTGAATAACCACGTCAATTTCTTCTAGTTCACAGGGACCAATTTCATGCATAATTTCTTTGTAAAGCTCATAAGGAATAGCACTTGAACTTGCAGCAATATCACATAAACCATAGTAGCAATGATCACCTATTCTAATAGAAAGCACAGGGACACTAGCTTTCCTAGTTCTACTAGGATGTGAAACAATATTAGAGGAATCCTCACAGAAGATAATGCGTCCATCTTCTACACTTTTAGTGACAAGGTCTTTCATAATTACTACAGCAGGTTCAATGTTTATTTGTTCATCGGGCTTTACAGATCTCTTTGTACTTTTGTTAATTACACTAGTTATCATAGAATGCTCCTTTACCTTATCAGGGAAAGATATTTTCTCGATATAAGGTTCAGGTAAAATACAATCAATGGTGCAAATTTCAGTATTTCTAACAGGAATACAATCAACAATATCTTTATATGGTGCATGATACTTGTTCCATTCCTTTTTGGGAATTTCAATATAAGAGGCAAAATCCTTAAAAAAATTGCAATAACTTGAGAATCAAGGCCATAAGCATTACTAATATTATGAAAGTCATCAGTTCCCATAAAAGATTTAATGCATTCATAATCATAATTTATACCTAACTTTCTTCCTTTGTCATTCTCCCATGCTTCAGCATTGTCTTGAATACGGTCTAGAAGATCTCATTTAGCTTCTTCTTCCATATGTGTAAATGATCCAGAGCAAAAATCATCCAATAGATCCTTATCATGAAGAGAAAGCCTTGCATAAAAGTTATCGATAATAATGTTATTAGGGAGCTCATGAGTAGGACATTTGAGCATTAGTAACTTCAATCTCCCCCAAGCTTGAGCTGTACTCTCTCTATCGCGAGGCCAAAAGTTGTATATTTGATTCTGATCTTTATGAATCTCACTAGCAGGATAAAATTTGGAATAAAAGAGAGGTACAATTTCCTCCCATTCAAGAGACTGGCCATTCTTTAGCAGCTTATACCATTCCTCATCTCTTCCTTTCAATGATACAGAGAATAACTTTTTCTTAACTTGATCTATTGTAATACCTGCACACTTGAACAACCTGCATAATTCGTGTATAAAAATCAAATGATCACCGGGATGGACAATTCCATCTCCAAAATAGTAGTTATCCATAACACGATCAACAATTTTTGTAGGCATTTTAAAAGGATCAATTTTAGCAGGTGGTGGTTCATCTACTACCTTAGCAGTGGTAGTAGCATTCCGAAACAAGAAACTAAGTGAATTATCCATATTGAGAATAAAGTAACAAACAGAAATAAACAATACTCACATCAGAAGTTTCCTTTACTAGTTCCACTCTTCAATAGCGCTTCACTCCCCGGCAACGGCGCCAGAAAATAGTCTTGATGACCCACAAGTATACGGGGTGTATCGCAGTATTTTCGATAAGTAAGAGTGTCGAACCTAGCAAGGATTAGAAGGTGTTGACGAGTGGCTTGGATCAAGAATTCTCTGTAAATACTTAGCAAACGGATTTTTAGGGGGTTTTGATAATGCAGATAAATAAAGTGTGAGTAAATAAAAGACAATAATGATAATTGCAGCAAGTGTCCCAATCCTTTCTTTAGCAAAGGACAAGCCAGTTGTATTACTTAAGATAACCAAACGTTCTCGATGACACATGGGAATACTGTCAAGTGCTTTCGCTTCATATAGTTGATTAATCTTGTCTAGTTGGATAAGTGTTGTGTGGGTGAACCTATGCTAATGTACTGACCTTACTAGGACTAATACATACTTGTGATTATACCCCTTGCAAGCATCCGCAACTACAAGAAAGTAATTAAGATAAAAACCTAACTACAGCCTTAAACTCTGAGATCCTACACTCCTTTATGCAAAGGTTTCCTAACGGGGGTTTAGGTTTCTGTCACTCCGGAAACCCCTACGATTAGTAGCCAAATACACAATGCATTCCCCTAGGCCCATAAAGGTGAAGTATCATGTAGTCAACATTCACATGACACCACTAGAAGAATAACACCACAACTTAATTATCAAACCATTGAATCTTTCTCAACACAATTCCACTACTAATAACATGACTTCTCCCATGTCCTCAAGAATTAAACGAACTACTCATGAGACATCATATGGATCAAGATCAGAGATGAAATAATGGTAAGTAACAATCTGAACATAACAAAATTCAATGGTTCTACTAATAGCATCAACTACAACAAGTAATCAACATTAGGAAAGTTTCCCCTAAGAACTATGCAAGATTCAACCCAATTGTTACAATGGTATGGAGTGGTGATGATGGTGCTGGTGGAGATGATGGTGGAGATGATGATGATGATCCCGATGAAGTCCAGCTTGATGATGGTGTTGATGGCGACAATCTCCCCTCTCCGGGAAGGAATTCCCCCAGTAGATTTCTGCCTGCCGGAGAGCTCTTTCTCTCTCTATCATTCTCCGCCCCCAGAGGCGGCAGAATATTTCTGTGGTCGCTCCCCGAGTCTTAGGGTTTCGAGGGGATTATATATGCCAAAGGGCGATGTTGGGAGTGGGCCAGGGTGGCCACACCACCTGGTGGCGCGACCAAGGTGGACCCGTGTCACCAGGGGGTGTGGGCCCCCTGTGGACCATCTCCACTCTTCCTTCTGGCTTCCTTCGTCTTCTGGAAAAATAGGATTTTCCGTATATTTTCCGGGATTTTCTGATCTTCGTGAATTTTGCATCTAAACAGTGCTTTTTCCATTAGAATCCTGACTCCGGTGGTTCATCCTCCAAAAATCATCAATCATGCAAAAATAGATGAAATAACATAAATACCATCTCTTAATATGAAATATATCAATGAATAATAGTGAATTATGATATAGAATAGTGATGCAAAATGGACGTATCGACCCGATACACACCCTCTCCCAAAGGAGAGAGCAACCACCACCAGATAGAAGAAAGGGGATGTGCCGCACCGCTCCGACCTCCCTCGCCACCAAGGCCGGCCAAGGGGGAGACGGGCGCACCTGCCAGCAACTGTCCGCGACGCACCTCCTCGCCACCAAGGCCGGCCAGGTGCACCGTCACATCTGCAACCCTTCCACATCTAGTGAGACGAAGATGCTTATTGAGGGGGTGGACCGAGGGAGAACAGGCGGCTCGCTTCCACCATAGAAGCAGAGCAGTCGCTTCCTCGGCCGCCCGTCCGGCGCTGCACCATAGCACCAGAAGGGCATAACACCCTTGCAGGCCTCTAGAACCGGCCGGCGATGAGCTTCCCTTCTCCTCCCCCTCGCCGCCATGGCCGGCCAGGAGGAGAAGGAGAAGCACCGCCTCGAACCAGCTCAAGGGGAGGCAGCTGCAGGCCTTATTCACGGAGAGGGACGAGATCGAGGGGGCAGCATCTCCTCCGACCGCCGGAGCACAATTCTGGCACCACCACCGCTTGAATGGATCGGGATCTGGCCAAGAAATCCCGCAGTAGATCTCCAAACTACAGGCATAATGCCCAAAACTTGACTCCTAACCCTACTAGCTACTCCCGCGCCTTTCCTCCGCCATCCCCGGCCGGCAGCGCCGCTGGGGAGGGCTCGGGATCGGCCCGGCCAATAAGGGCGGCAGCGGACTCTCAACTAGAGAGAAGATGGGGAACGAGAGGGGGCCAAGCTTGACCGAGCACTAGTACTAAATGCTAGTACTTACTAAACCACTACACCCCCAGCGAGCACCCACGAAGATGGAAGTTTGGATGACAACAGCGGTAGTACCTCCAAATTGATGGTAGTACACCCGATTTTAAACATCAGATTTCGAGTTTCTTTGGATATGCATTAATACTACATGTATGATAGCATGTGTAAAAAGTTTGAGATCATTTGGAGAAGGTCAAAAAAATCACAAACTTACAGAAGAAATGTTTAGGCTAACTTGAGCGAGATTTTCTAAGAATATGTTTTTTCAACCATCACGAAATTACCTAATTTTTTACACATGATAACATAAACACACAGAGATAGAATATGTAGATTTTTTAACCTTCTGATATTTCTTCGCGGCATCCACCTTGACAAGGGGATGAATCTTGCTAAGCTAAGAGAACATCCATGAAGATAGCATCACTGTTTCCCGTCTCTTTGTTTCAAGAGAAGATGATGTATTTAGAGGTTGGGAATTAATTGTTGTTCCGTGACAATATTAATTGTTGTTCCGTGACAACTTACATGCATTCAGCTAGTTTGCAACGTACATGGTGTACTTGTTGACTTCTAGGAGCGGCACACCGGGAGCAATTAAAAGTCACCTAGCTGCATTTATTTCCACGTCGATCTCGAATTCTCGATCGATCTCTCACTGGTAGTATAACCCATCTATATATATGGCACAGGCACACTCCAGTCTCCAGCCAGCAGTTCATTATTCAGAACAAGAAGAAGCTAGCAAGAAAACAAATCCATCAATGGCGGCTCTGAAACGTCCGAGGCCGGCCTCCCTCCTCCTAGTCCTGGCCGCCATTCTCTCAGTTGAAGGCTTCTTCGTCTGCCCGGCCGCTGCAGCGGGCAAGACCGGCCAGATCACCATCTTCTGGGGCCGGCACGCGGACGAGGGCACTCTTCGACAGGCCTGCGACTTCAACGGCGTCTACACCACGGTCATCGTGTCCTACCTCAACATCTACGGTTACCGCAAGTACCGCCTCGACCTGTCCGGCCACGCGCTCGCCGGCGTGGGCGACGACATCAAGCACTGCCAGTCCCTGGGCATCCCCGTGTTCCTCTCCATCGGCGGCGCCTACGGGCTCCCGACCAAGCAGTCCGCGGTCGACCTTGCAGACCACCTCTGGTACTCCTACCTCGGCGGCAGCCGCGACGACGTGCCCCGCCCGTTCGGCAACGTACAGGTCAACGGCATGGACTTGGTGCTTTTGGCCGAGAATTACATCGATGGTGGCTTCGACGTGCTGGCCAGGGAGCTGGCCAAGCTTGACAAGCGTGCCGTTCGCGCCGGCGTGTTGCCACTGACGCCGCGGCTGACGGCGACGCCGCGGTGCGCGTTCCCACAAGACGGGCACGTGGGGCGTGCGCTGGCGACGGGGCTCTTGGAGCGCATCCACGTGAGGTTCTACGACTACCCGAACTGCACGGCGGCGTGGATCGCGGACGCGTGGGACGCGTGGACGGCGGCGTACCCGGCGAGCAAGATCTTCCTCGGCCTGACGGCGTCGGAGAAGGACGCGTGCTACCTGGAGCCTAAGGCCGTGTCCGAGATGGTGATGCCGATCGTGCAGAGGGCGGACAACTATGGCGGCGTCGTGCTCTGGGACCGTTACAGCGACGAGCAGAACGTGAACCAGTACAGCAGCTACCTCAGGAACTGGGCCTGAGCGCGCGATCATGTCTATGTATGTCAACTTTTCCAAATATGTACCGCACATGACGACTAGCAACACATAAACGCCAGCCATCCATCCCATCACAAAGACTTCTTTTCACCTCCAACCAACAAAGATAACAGGCTGCAAGGAGGCGGATGTTACGTTGACAATATTGCGCCAGGAAGGGGAGGAGTCGTCCGCCTCCCAGATATAGCCCATCAATGATCCGGGTGTGAACGCTGGGCGTCGCGACGAAGCTACATGAAAAAATCCACATGTCCAAGAAGGGGCGGAGCCAGGATAGGCAAGGGGGCCGGTGAAGCTACTTTTTCCATTAGGGGGGCCGGCCAAGCAAAAAGTGCAGAATTAGACCATGTAATTACTTCCAAAACAGCCATTAATCCTTGCTTCAACGCATCATAGGGGGGGCAAGGCCCCTGCTGGTCCCCTAGCTCCGCCACTGTGTCCAAGGATTCTTCAATGCTGTTTGGCGATGACCAGCAATGCAGAAGGGTAAACAAGGAGAAAAGGAAAGAAGAGGTACATACCTTGTTGACTTGCAGAAGAACAATGATGCCAATAAGATTGCGGTAGTAAAGGATTGGCTTCTAAGCCAATGGCTTCCATCCCGTCACGGCCTCAAACCTGCATGACAGAAATCATAGAACAAGCATGCCTGATCTCTACTACTTATAAAAGAGCAAACATTATCTTTGCTAAATGCACCCAGAAAACATACACAGGGTCATAACTACCGCATGATTAGACCCACCAAACTAAATTTGACAGCTATCCTTAGCCCAATTTGTTGTCGTGTGCGCTTAGTAATTTAGGATGACTGAAGTTGCTCCACTGGCAGAGGAAATATCGGGCCGCCTCCGCACATCCTGATTTCATGGAAAGTTTCTCACCAGAATCCCTTTGTCAAAGCCGGTAACGTCTCTCTCTCTCTCTCTCTCTCTCTCTCTCTCTCTCTCTCTCTCTCTCTCTCTCTCCGATGGTACATTCTAGTCCTCACCCCCTCCTCGCCCCGCCCCACCTGAACCCCATCCACGCCATCCATGGCTTCCCTGGTCGCACTGTCCCTCTCCAGGTCCGCCTCTGCCCACCTATCTGTGCCCACCGCACTCCCCTTGCCACGCCCCATTCCTCCTATCCCCTTCTACATCCAACCCTCTACCTCACCATCACCTCCACGTCGCCCATGGCCGGCTCCTTTTACTGTGGTTCCCCTTCGTGAGGCGTGATAAGGCACCATCGAGGCGTCAAGCCTCGCGTGCCCTGGCGGCATCGTGGATACCGGTGGCCTCCTCGCGGACGTGTCAGTCGTCGTCCCGTTATTGCCCCTGCACATCTACTACTGCCGACCCTTTTTCCTGCCACACGGAGGAACCATGGAGGAGCTCGCCGCCGTCCACCATCTCGGCCTCCTCCGGATAGACGACCTCATGGATCCCGTCTATAAGATTGCTAAGGCCAGCCTCAAGCCCACCGACACCGAGATTGGGACACAGATGGTTCTCGAGCTCAGTCGTTGTTTCCAAGGCCATCTCCTCTCTTCGTCTCACCGTACTGGTGTTACCCTACTTGGCTCCTAATTTTGGCATCTTGGTGGAAATATTGGATTATGCAAATTATTTAGTGCTAGGTTCTGCATGCTGTACCATTTTATGATATTGGGGTGCGTTGGATGATGACTGGTTTTTTAAACCAAGTTGGGGATTGGTGATGCTTTGTATGATTATTGCAAGTAGTTGTCCCAAAATGCAAAGTGAAGCACACAATTTTTGTATGAATTGGGTGTATCAAAATTCATATTGCAACGATTTCTTTGTGATCTTTTATAAACTTTGTGACATGTGATCTTCAATATTTCCAATGGATCAGGATTCGCTCAATTCAGGTTTTGATATTTGTTGCACGAACCTACTTTGGTACTATTATCGGAGCACGCACATTAGTTTGTCTTCAAAGGATTAATTATTGGAAGCAACTGAATGCGTTCTGGATAAACAAAAGTGAGACTTTGGTACCCCTTATACACTTCACATCATGAGAAGAACATTTACGATTCTTTGCTCTCCTGTATTCTGAACAGTGTGAAGTAAAAGCTTTTCCTTGACAACTATTACCAGTTCTTTTGTCGAAGGGTGAATAATGGCAACTTTATGTGATCTTATTTAGGATTGACATGCCAATAATGGAGTGCTATACACTTCCTCTGATGAGAAACTATATGTACTTCAGTAGCACAAGCTTAGACACTAGAATTGGCTCCCCTTGTTAAATGTCAACCCAGATGGTTGGAGTGAAAGTATTTCATACAGTAAGTGGCTCCCCTACTGTATGTCCCCTGGTGGGTTGGCTTGCATTTATCTCTTAGTTCTTGGTCTTTGTTTTCTTTTGTAAATATGCACCTCCAGTTTTGTAAATACCTTGTTTCATTTTCTTTAATATACTAGTAATCACACTGTAAGTGGCTACCCTATTGTTTCCCTATTAAAAAATGATTGGTGTGCTCAAAAGTATTTCATACGCATTGCCTTTCAATCTAAGATTTATGCATCTTGTGGTGTAGCTAAACAATCATCTGATTACAATTGTGGCTTGATTTAATCATCTGTATTTGTTGCTCTTAACAGGGTCCAAGCACTTGGTGCATGATATATGGGATGGACTTAAAACACAGAAAAGGGCCTTCTTTTTGGTGGTGTATATTTTTGGGTTTCTTTACTTGTGACTAAAAAATCCGGTTCTTTCATTTATGCCTGACTGGTCTTCAGTTGAGTATAGGAGCGCTTTATATTTATATCGAATTTTTCATATACAACATTTTGGTCTACTCTAGATAGCTCATATCAATACAAATTCGTTCCAGTTTGTCATGTATTGCATGTTGTCTGCTCTATATTGTGCTTACCAATGCCAATTAGAGTATTTGATATCAGGTACAAAATCAGTTGAGAGCCTTAACTTTTTCAAACTATATTTTGTCAATTTGTACTGGCTCGCTACATACCTTGCAGATGGCACATTAACCAAACAAATGCGGCTTTGAGGGTGGAGGAACGCTCCAATATGAGTAATTAGTTGGTAATCTACTTTCGTTTTGGTAATCTACTTTTTCCGTGGTAGAAGATAAAGGAGTTCAGATCTGGGCTTAGATAAAAGAAAGTGGAGATGCCGAGATTCTGAAGGTTTGCTTCAAAATTCTGTTAGGTGCATGGGTCTGTTCTAGCAGATGACAATTTTTCTATCGAACTCAAGAAAACGGATGCCGAGGTTTGCTTCAACCCTTTTTGTGGAACTCCCCCAATTCATTTTCTTCATCTTCAGTTAGTCCTCACGGAGCTCAAGCTAAAAGTTATTCTTACAATTTGAGTTTATGTTTACTTTTCCAATTTAATTTAGCGATAGAACAATGATGGTGTTGCTGCAGAGTAGCCAGACGAATAAAAACCAGAGAACAACTTGTGTAGTGATGGTGATGGAAATCACAGAGGTTCATAATGATCAAAACCGCATGCAATTAGTACACACTACTAAGAGTATTCGATACATCCTTTACTTTGATGTTGTAATGAAGGATGGCATGCTCCATTTAGCAATGAATTGCAAGTTGGCTTCTTTCTTCTGTGCTGAACATGAGTGTGCAAGTAGTACCTTATTTTGTCATGAAATAAACTTTGTAATGCTCAAAATAAGAAACTGGTTTGAGGATGATGCTCTCTGGCACATTGTTTTTGATGTTCTGTCTAACATCTAAGATAATAAACCTATATAAACTTGCATGTGCTGGAAATAATCTGGAACTTCAAGTTATATCTCAAAGAAGATTAGGCATGATTAAATTAGCAGATTACGCTTGGCCACATCAGAGTCAGTGGAACGGCGCGCCGTCTGCCGGTTTGCACGCATTTATTAT
Source organism: Avena sativa (assembly GCA_916181665.1). Lineage (NCBI taxonomy): Eukaryota > Viridiplantae > Streptophyta > Magnoliopsida > Poales > Poaceae > Avena > Avena sativa. The sequence goes on from OV702291.1 coordinate 32,120,494, forward strand.
TACATTTGCTTGTATAATCAAAATATTCGGGAGGAACATAAGTTATCCATGCATATGGATGTCAGAAAGGGATTCCTTGGTTTTTTAAATAAATTTAGACATATTATTTATATTATTTGGAGTCATATAATAAAAATTATGAATTTCCAAAGTTTTCATTACTAAGAAAAGCTATTTTAATTAGTTGCATATTTTAATTATCCAAAATAGTGAACCAAGTTTGTATTCAAAAGATTCAAATATTTCTGAAGATGTTTCATATTAAAAGTTTTTCTATTTAAATTTGTATTCAAAACTTATGGAGATTCACAAATAAACAGAAGGTTTTATGAAAAAACCTACGTGCCAGGGACCCCTACGTAATTTCTAACAAAACTAGAGGACCTGCGTGCAAACCGGTAGACGGCGCCGTTCCACGTGCTTTTGCGATTCAAACGTAAACCGGTAGCTTTTCGAAATTTAGGTAGAAAAGTGGTGGTTTTATGCTATAAACTCCTTCTCCGGTAGTGACTGGTTCAGCACTTTGAAAAATGTTAATATCGAGATATAATATTTGTATCCATCCATAGCAATCTATTTACTCTCTTCGTTTCAAAATATAAGATGTTTTAGTTTTTTTAAAACATATATATCTAGACATATTTTAATGTGTAGATTCACTCGTTTGGCCGAACATACACGGTAAAAGACGTCTAGAACCTACGTAGTACATGTTAAAATACGTCTGTCTCAGAAAACCCCTAAGATATCATGATCTAGTGAATATAATGAACATGCATGAACATTTCATTTCCAAGCGTCATATGCACGACTAAACCGGTATGTAGGCCGATCGGTGCGCCTGGTCTCGGTGGCAACCCAGAGTCCGAAAACAATAACGCCTGACGTCAACCAAGAGTAGATAATAGAGGATTGCTCTTGTGAGTGCAATTCGGAGTCGGCGAGTCTCCCATCAATATAATCACTACCAGCTAGCTAGCGAGAAGCAGGCAACCGACGACCGACCACGGACATGGATCAGCAGCAGCGACCGCACATCCACTGGACCTTGGAGGTCATGATCGGCGAGCAACATAGGGTAGCCCCGAGGGCCGTCGAATCCATCTGGGTCACTGACGTTTTCCTCGTCAACCCGACCAGCGCCGCCGGCCAAGGCGCCGTTTACGCCTGCTTCGGCCAGGGCGATGTGCTCGCGTCGCTCTGCGCGGAGAGGCCCCGTGAGAAGCTGAGCCCCCCGGTGACATTGCACCAGGAGTTACCCCTTTACGTGACGCTTCAGGGAGGCGACTCCTCCGCCGGCGGCGAGGTGGTCGCCGTCCAGTTCGAGGGCTACTTTGTTCGTCATGGTAATATCATCGACCCGGGCGAGCAAGAGGTGCCGCTACCGATGGTATTCCCCAGCCGCTTGCGCAGGCGGCTTCAGGAGCTTTGGTCGAGCTTTTTATCGCGAGCGAGCATCCCGACGACGCGAGGCATCAACCAGGAGGAGGAGGAGGCGGCGCTGGCGGCGTTGAGTCCCGAAGATGACGATGACACATTGGAAGAGTGGGATGAGGAGGAAAGCGACGGCGGCGAGGTGGCCATTGGATGCTACATGAGGGTCTCCGCCATGGATGAGGAGGAAAGCAAGTGTATCCGGGTGGTCTACCGCTACACCCTCTTCTCCGCGGCATCGGACGGAGGAGCGCAGCCGGTGCGCGAAACCACCAAGGTGCACAACATCCGGTTCATGGTCCCGCCCGCCGCCGACACTGTCAGGTCGCTGTGGTGGGTCAGCCCGTATCTGGCAAGACTTGTATTCCCCAGCCACCTACGCAAGAAACTCCAGATCCTTTGGTCGGAGGTGGTGCCGAAGGTGAAGAAGAATGATATCCCGGCACGAGCCATGGGCTTCACGTTGGTGGTCAACGTAGGCGTGTTCCGCACGGCGGACTGCACGCGGGAGGGCATGCGTACCATCCTGGAGGATATTACGCGGGAGCCATTGCCCAGGTGTGACCTCCCTATGGAGGTCGACCTGCCGGAGCCAGCGCCGTGCGGTACCGGGGAGGATTGCCCAGTCTGCTTGGAGCCGACGGAGGGTGACGACCTCGTCGCGTGGCCGGGATGTGGCAAGCCGCACGTCTTCCACGGCGACTGTCTCGAGATGGTCCTCACCAAGACCAACAGGTGCCCGCTCTGCCGGCGCGTGTGGTACATCCAACCCAAACGATTGCTGGACATCCCGTCACTGCTAGCTACAACGTTCTTAGGGATTTTTTTTGTTTGTCTGCATGATTACGTTCTTCAGATGGATTATGTAATCATGAAAGTTCACGTATATATGGATAGTATTCAATTACTAACAAATCAATGGATTTAATCAGAGGACTGATTCTATATATGTTCCATCATGCGATTTTGTAATTATATATCTTTATACTATATTCTTGTATGTGATATTTTTATGCCTCTGTAACTGTGCATCAGTTGATTAATCATGCAACACTTGAATTTCATATACTCTCCGTCCCCAAAATAAGTGACGCTAGCACTAACATACATGCAAATCTAGCCAGATCAACATCACATATTTTGGAACCGAGGGAGTACGATGATTTTTCACTTCAAATTCCGTGCAATTTCCAAACTAGGGTCCATATGAAACTTGCATGCATGCTCATTGTCAATGCTACTCCCTCCGATCCAAATTAATCACTAAAATATATCCGTATCTCGACAAATCTAAGTCAACTAATTTGGATTAGAGAGAGTAGTATTATTTTATTATGACAAAACTAAACTTTATACCAAATGTGGATGGCATGTGAAACCAAGTTGACAATAGTTCAACCTCAAACCACGTCTCGACTCGCTCCACCAGCCCATGTACCAACCTTTTCCAGTGCCTCTCCCCTCTCACCGTTGTCGCCCTCCTTCCGCCTCCTTCTTCCCCCTTCCCTGTCTTTCTCGACCAGGCTCTTCCCATTTGGTCATAGCACACATCTCAGATCTCGGCTACCGGAAGCCATGGCCGCAGCCTAGCGACCTCGCCACTCGGTAGTGGCCGGTGTGGTGGATTGATGGTCGTGCGAGATCCAACAGGGGCAAATCTAGCGGCCCAAGCACGCAACTCACATTGGTCGTTTCATCCAGATCTGGCGTGGGTTGCCACGCGTGTTAGCGGGTGAGGAGCTGCTGGACTCCGGTCTACTCTGGATATGCGAACACCTCGAGTCTAGTAGGTAGGGGAAGGGTCCCTGTGCATTTAGACTCTCTCTTGGTGTGGGTTCTAGGTCTGAGCACCTCGTCTTCGCTGATTCGTGCAAATTTGCTTCGTGCTGCTTGGCCTCGCCACATAAGGTGTTGGCTTGTGAAGGGTTCTCGGTTGGGTGTGGAGTTGTGCAAGTGTGGCAGTTGGGGTTCCCGGATGCATGCTTGCTATTTGTTTCCTATGGGAGGTAGGCGAGGTTGGTGAACTTGGTATGCCGGAGCGGCGGCTCTTGGAGCGGTGGATGCGGCGACGACCTGGCGGGGGGTGCCATGCGTGTGGTGCTGGTCAGCTATCTTAGATCATGTGGGCGGTGAGATGACTGGCGTAGGTCAATTGTGGTAGGGAACTTCTCTGTTCTTGGCCAGATCTGGGATACCTCTGTTTCTAGCAACCCCAGTGAATGTGACTTCTTGTAGATGGTGACCATGTTACCTAGGTGAAAGGCTTGCCCGGTGGTCTTCGTTACGGGAGACGGCTACCACTTTGGATGCCGCGTACCTCCTTGTTGGAGGCGTCGTCATTGCACTAGTACAAACTCGTTACTTAGAGACTGTGCGTAGAGCCGGTTAAACGCCATAACAAAATAAACCGCCGCTGCTTGCTCACCTCAGACGGTCGAAATCAAATAACTGACTCTCTCATTCTTAGAGGCGGTCCCTAGTTACGATCACCTCAAGAATTTTTGAAACCACAGCCGGTTCATATTTGCCAATGACTCTAGAAAGTATGTGAGACGGTGGTCGGTTACACCCGCCTCTAATAAATTTTCCACCGAAGGCGGTGACTAAATCGAACCATCTCTAATACACAGGTGAGACAGTGTAGTACTTTGTCCGCCTCTAATCACTAGTGCACACCCCCCCTCTAACACCGGTTTGGAGGGCCCTCTAACAACGGTTGTAGAACCGCTGTTGAGGGTTCGGTGTTAGAGCCCCCCCCCTTTAACACTGGTTCTTATACGAACCGGTGTTAAAGGGTGGCGCACGTGGGGCTGCCGCAGGGCTCAGGCGCCCCCCCTTTAACACCGGTTCGTAAGGTTCTGTGCCGTGGCAGGAAAAGGAGATAAATCTCTGCCGTGGCAGAGTTCTGCCGCGACAGGAAAACGGCCTAAATCTCTGCCGTGGCAGAGTTCTGCCCCTGCCCTGTTCTGGGCGTATTTCTGCGGCGCGGCGGGGACGGGGAGGGGGGAGGGGGAATCGATCGGGAGCGGTATACACATACATCATCATCGGTACATACGAGTACATGAATAATTAAGCAACTATTATTATACACAACATCGTCATTGTGTGGTATTCTCCGTAAACGTTGAAGCATCAAGTACAAGACAAACACGTTCAAGCATATATACAACGTTTATTTTGGTGGATATCTAAAGAGTTCTCCGCCAGGCGTGACGACCTCATCAAGTATGAATCCCGCCAATTCCTCTTGAATGGCTCGTATGCGGTCAAATGGTAGGAGTTGGTCCCGCATCCGTTCGATCTGAATATATATGAAGAATGGGGTCAATATATATAAGAATAAAACTCAACACAATTGATGGTAATAAAATAATGTTGTGTACTTTGTTTACTTACTCTAAGTTGTTCTAGTGCGGCTTGGCCCGTCGCACATATCGTGTTGCGAATGAACTGGCAAACATAGTACCCACATAAGTTATTGCCGTGTCCCTGATGCGTGCACTTTACGAGAATAGAGAGTTCAATCAAAATAATAATTAATAAAGCATGATATAATGGAATTGGAAGCAGAATCAAAGAGATACGCGGACCTAGCTAGCTAGTATTACTTACATTTTGGTCTACAGATTTTAGTTCTTCTGACCATTCACCCACGGCCCTGCCCGTGAACCTTTTCCAAACCCTGTCCGGCAAACAAAATGGATAAAGGAGTAACTAATTACTTGTTGTCACGAAAGTTGCCGATCTAGTGCGATAATATGATTGAAATTACCTCTGGAGCATCTCTCTAAAGTCTTCCCATCGCTCTTTTTCTTTTCGTAACGAGTCCATGACAAGGACTTTTCCTGAGTCAGGTTGAATGACTAGCAGAATAAAGTGGAACCTACGCACGCATAACTCATCATCAGTTACACTTAACATCGAGTAAGCCGAAACAAAATGTGTAAAAGAGAGGGTAACAGTACTCACGAGAAGTTGTAAGGCAATAGTATTTCCCTTTTGGTTTGTTGTCTCAGTAAAGACCTTAGCAATAAATCTTCTGTTTGCCTGGGTTTGGTTCTTACCACTTCTTCATGAACTCTATTTGGGTCAACGAACCCAATGTCAAAAGATCCTCCTTTCATGCATTCCATAACCTTTTTCCTGCATAATAGTATATACATATATGGTGAGCATATATATATACATGCAATTAATGAAGTGAATGAGATGAGATAGAAAATACAGAAATAGTACTTACACACAATAAAGGCTGATGGCAGCTTTGTCGAGTTTCTTCTGATTGGATAGAAAATGCAAGTCTTGAATGTTGAAGGCGATTTCGTCGTCTCCGCACAAGAAAATCTGATCTCTTATATGCGCCGTGATCCACTCTTCCTTTCTCGTCTTGCAGAAATCAAGGTACCACTTGTGCAATCTTCGCATCTTTGTTGGTAGATTCTTGATCTCCTCTTTCTTGACGAGATTCTTCCCATACTTCCATGGTTGTATGGGGTTGGCATCGCATTTGGGCAAGTTGTCTCCCATGATGTTCAAGTATGCAATGTAAGTCATTCCCATCTCATTGGCCTTTCTTTGTAGCTCTGCCTCGTAATCATTTACGGGAGGAGCGTCCCGTGTGTCGAACACTTGGAGCGGGGCGCATGATTGGTTTTCCTGCTCTCCGAGCATGGGAACTGTTTTCTGGGGTGCCGCACGACTGCTACTTTCAGTCTCCCTACGGCGCCTTGCATCCGCCTTCAAAATCTGGCGCTCGTAGTCCGGCACAAGTTGGGTTTCAGGAAAGATTTTTGTAAAACTTCTCCACCACCGCCGGATCTATTTTCTCCTTTGGCTCGGCCCGTCTAGGTGCAAAGAATTTCTTGACCTCTTCTTCCGAGATCCTATTGGTCTCCTTGTCGCTACGATTCCACGGTAAAATCGGCAATGGCTTGGCGGAAGGCTGCGGGACGTAGTTTTTTGAACTCTTTCTGGCAGTGCTAGTGATGCTCTTCGTGGCAGTGCTCTTCCGCTTACGCTGAGGAGATGGCTGGCGCGCCAGAGATGGCTGGCGCACCGGAGATGGCTGCCGCGCAAGAGATGGCTGAAGCGCCGGAGATGGCTGCTGCGCAGGAGATGGCTGAAGCGGCTCAGACTGCTGACGCTGTGGAGACGGCGGGGGTGCCAGTGGCCTCCAATTTGGAAGCACGATGTGTTCCTTCTTCCAAAGAATGGTTGTTTTCACTGCAAATTTGAGTTGAGTTTCCCCTTCACCTGTAGCATGGTCAAGCTGTGCTTCTTCATATTCCTTCACAACCTCATCCACCCCGACAATAGCATAGCCATCTGGAATCGGTCGGCAGTGGTAAGTTCCACCAGCTACAGGAGGTAAGGCATAGCCGACAGCCACCTTAATGGATAAGCCCATTAATCTCACATGCAGCTCAGCGTGTTCGCTCTCCGTGATCTCATCCACGGGGTATCGAGAACCCGCCATTTCAAGCGTGGGTTGCACGTTCTCCGTGGAAGCCACGCTGCTTTTCCGCGCAGAGTCTGGGCCGCTGGCAGCTTCCAATGCAGGCTCTTCGTGCCGCTGAGATGGGCCGGTAGCTTGATGGCTCTATTGTGCATTCACTTGCGCCTTCAGCGCCACAAGTGTATGTTCTATCTGTGTCATCCGCTCTGTACGCTCTTTTTCTTTTCTGCCGCGCCATCTGTAAGAGTCGCTCCACTCGGGAAACCCATCCTTCCACGTCATACCCCCTGTGCCTCGTGCATGTCCAGGGTGTTCTTTTTTACCGATGGCGCGTGTGAGCTGGTCATTCTCTCTGTCGGGATGGAAGGTCCTGGCGGCTGTTTCCTCGTATGCCGTGATGAGTTCAGTGACGGGTTTGGCAAGGAGGCGGGTTGGGAAGCTACACAATCCTGTTTCTGGGTCCAACCTTGCCCCGATTCCGTAGAACCAAGTCTTTGCACGTAGGTCCCACCCATGTGTCTGGGGTGTGATCCCTTTGTCGCGCAGGGCCTTCTCAGCTTCCTCCCACTTAGGCCTCTGAGATATGTAGCCACCTGACCCTGTCCTCTGGTGATATTCCTTCTTCTGGGCATTTAGCATATTGGTTTCTGACCTCTTTGTAGCTATAGCACTTTCCTTGTATGCCACAAATTCGTGCCAGTGAGGTCTTATCTTTGCATAATATGCGTCTTTGAAATCTGGAGTCTCGCGATCTTTGACAAATTTGTTCAATTTTGTCTTCCAGTTGCGGAAAGCGTCAGCCATCTTCTTTAGGGTCCACTCTTTTACCTTTTCCTTTATAACCGGTTTGTTTTCATTCTCCTCTGGCGGAAGGGTGAAATTTACCAACAGCGAATTCTAAAGCGTTTCTTTGGATCTTTCATCGACAAAGGTACCGTCGCCATTCTTTGGCTTATTCCAATATTCAATTATGATTGGGATTTGGTCCCTAACAACAACTCCAGCCTGACGTACAAATTTGTCTGCGGCGTTCTTGGGCTCCATCGGCCTGCCATCAACACAGACTGCTTCGATCGTGAACTTTGCACGATCTTTCAACCGATGGCTCGCGCCTCGCTTGCTCTTTTTCGTAGAAGAAGATGGTTGCTGGCTGGTCGATCCAGATGGCTAAAAGAAGAAAGAAGCGTTAATTAATACATGTAGAAGAAGATTGTTGGTGGAAGTCAGCAGAGGCTTAATCAATGCATATACCTCGCCGGATTTTGTAATCACTAAATTGCGTTCACCGGAGTCTTCATCTTCTCCATGACTACTTGAGTTGTCATCATGTCCCTCCAAGTCTAGATATTGTGAGGTGTCCTCATCGATAATGTTCTCCATTATTTCTTCTTCTTCAAGGTTTCTACTAAGTGGATCCATAGTTTCTAAAACAATAATATTATCTAGAGTAAGAGAGTAAACATTCAAGTGGACTTGGATTCATACGTGACAACTCGGATACAGTACTTAGTGATTAAGATAAAGTACAATAATATAAGATAAAGTACATTATTAATACATCACCGGAGAATAGCTCGGGTGCATTATAGGATAAATTATAAGATAAAGTACATTATTAATACATCACCGGAGAATAGCTCGGGTGCATTATAGGATAAAGTATAATATAAAATACATTATTAATACATCACCGGAGAATAGCTCGGGTGCATTATAGGATAAAGTATAAGATAAAGTGCATTATTAAGATAAACTAGCGAACGCGGCTGCCGCGTTCTGTGCTGCGGGAGCTCTGCAGCCACAGAAGAGGAACCATCACCGGAGAATAGCTCGGGTGAGATCCGTGAACCTGCCAGATATTGGAGAACCTAGTCTCCAAAAGATACATGTATCGCCGTACATGCTCGTCCTCCTCCCTGATACGACGACGTACCACCTCCTCGAGGGCTGGCTCCCTCTGCACCGCTCCTGGACCTCGGTGGACGCCACCAAAGAAGCTCCGGGTCGACGATGATATCCGGATTCCTCACCAAGGTACGAGTCCCGACAGGTAGCACCTCCTAGTGCCAACCCGGCGGAGCCCAGACTCGGACATCCCCGACGGAGTCCGGTAGGCTCGGACGAGATGGACGCGGCATAACTAAATAATAGCAATAAACAATCATAAAACATAAACAGTAACTAAATCACTAAGTATATATTGCCCTAATAACAATAACCCTAAACCTATCACTAACTAAACTAAACCTCATTAACTAAGTATTCTAACTAAACCTAATCCCTAATAAACCCCAATCCCTAATAAAACCCTAAGCCCTAATAATAAACTAACTAAAATCCCTAACTAAATCACTACTAAAATCCCTAACTAAAATCCCTAACTAAATCACTACTAAAATCACTAACTAAATCACTACTAAAATCCCTAACTAAAATCCCTAACTAAATCACTACTAAAATCCCTAATTAACTAAATCCCTAATTAACTAAAATCCCTAACTAAAATCCCTAACTAAATCACTACTAAATCGCTAATTAACTAACAAAATCACATAATTAACTAACAAAATCACACTAATTAACTAACAAAATCACACTAAAATCCCTAACTAAATCACTACTAATCCCTCGCCTCCCTTCTCCTCTTTGGCTTCCTCGTCGTCGCCGGCAAGAAGAAGAACATAATAATAAGGGTCCCGCCGAGCCCGAGGGCCATCCCCTTCTTCGGCCATCTCCACCTCCTCGACAAGCCCTTCCACGCCACTCTGTGCCGCCTCGCCGCGTGCCACGGTCCCGTCTTCTCGCTGCGCCTCGGCTCGCGCAACGCCGTCGTCGTGTAAACAAAATCCTCGCATTCTGCCGCTGTTCTGACCTCGCCCGCAGCTTACAAAATAATCTTGTGTAAACAAAATCGAATTAGAAACAGATACGCTATATTCGATTGCCGCTGCATCTCCTCGCATTCTGCCGTCGTTCTGACCTCGCCCGCAGCACGCACAGCTGCGCCTCCCACACGTCCCTCGGGAGCCCATCCGCCCGCGTCCTCGACGCGGTGTAGCGGCAGCCCGCCCTCAGCTTGGCATCGGTACGGGAGAGGGACGGGAGGCTCTCAGCCCGCCCTCAGCCCATCCGCCCGCAGTATATGCACCCTCCTGAATCCAACCGATCGAAGCTGATGGGGAGAGGGACGGGAGGCTCACCTTGCGGAGGTCGGCTGGGGAGGAGCGGCGGAGTCAAGCTCGGCCTAAGATCGATCTGGCTGGCGGCGCGGCGTATTTTGGCAAGACGGGGGCGGCGGATGACTGCGGGTGGTGGCGTGGACGAGTAGGGCTCGGGGGAAGAATCGATCTGGCTGGGGGAAGAAGGAAGGGGTGGTGGCGCGCGTGTTATAACCCCCCCCCCCTTTAACACCGGTTCGTGGCTGGAACCGGTGTTAAAGGGGGGGGGGAATTCGTTTCACGCGCGCACACCCCCCCCTTTAACATCGGTTCCAGATGCGCCCCCCTTTAACACCGGTTCGTGGCTGGAACCGGTGTCTTCTTCTTCGTTGTCTTCCATCACAACCCCTTTTTCTCTGTGCTTGGTCCAAAAATTATAGCCGGGCATGAAATCAGATCGAAGCAGGTGGGCGTGAATGGTTCTGGTATTTGAGTAGTCTTTCTTGTTCTGACAGTGAACACACAGACAACACATAAAACCATTGTGACCATGGTTTGCATTAGCCACAACGATGAAATTTTGGAGGCCCGTAATGTACTCGGAAGTGCGGCGGTCACCGTGCATCCATTGCCGGTTCATCTGCATTAATATATAGTATATATCAAAAAATAATAGGGAGATGACCATTTATATATATAGTACATCAATGACACATGAAAGGATAGTTGCCGACCTCAACCGAGAAGGAAAGAGCAACGAGAAAACTTATTTTGAGCTCTCGGACATTTCACCGAACACCTCTTGTGCATACGAAAAAAACACAAACTAGCACACTTCACACCCTCTTGCTAGGCTCCAAAATGAGATAGTGAAAAAATGGAAGAGTGGGGTGTGGGCTGCGGTGTCTTATATAGCCCCCCCTTTAACACCGGTTCAAGCCACGAACCGGTGTTAAAGGGGGGCTGCGCGGGCCACTGGTGCAGGGGCCTTTAACACCGGTTCGTGCCACGAACCGGTGTTAAAGGGGGCTCCTTTTTACTGCACGGGCCACGCTGGTACAGGCCCCTCCTTGAACACCGGTTCTTAGAAGAACCGGTGTTAAAGCCTATTTCCAGGCTCAACCAAAGGCCTCGTTTCCACTAGTGAATATTATTTATCGCATAGCCCGTTAGAAAGATACACTACCTCAAGATCCTTGGAGGCGGTTTCTATTAACGACCGTGTACAGTTGGTGCCTATTTTAGAGCCGGTTGTTGAGAGAGAGAGAGGTAGTAGGCTATATATATGTATGCTAGCTAGATGATCAGTCAACACACTCGCGCGTGCTATAGAGCTAGTGAGATTCGTTTTTTCCACTTTTGAAGTTTGACAACGTCGAAGGTGCGTTTTGTCTACTTTTATTGTTGATGAATCCATATTATTTATGCAAGAACAATACTCACAATTCATATTAGTAACGTACAATGCAAACACTGAGATTAGTACCATGCAATGCTCACAATTCCCTTTATTATTAATTGTTTTTGGTCTACAACAACCATAACAACTAGTTTGCGCATTTAAAAAATCCGGACATGGCGATTATAACAGCAACTAGGAGAACAATGGCACCGAAGGCATATTGTAGACACATTTCATTCCGGAGAGCATAATTTTTGATCTTATTCATCTTCATCCTAGTTGTTTGTCTAATTTCTTACTTCTGGATGTTGTGTCCATCGAAGATATCATCCAACACTAACTCTACTTCTCCCTTCTCTCCAACAACTCTTTCCATTTTTCCTCTAGGCTTGCCATTGCTTGATTCATCTTCCAGACTGTCTCATGAGCTAGCCTTAGCTTTGGTTTGGTCTTCCGCAATTCTTCATTGGTCTTCCTCTTCTCCTCCCTTACACAGTTTAATTCTTCAAGGAGAACGATTTTTGCGTGTAGACAATGTTGAAAATCGGCACATCCATCCCAAATACCGCACTCACAAACTGATTCCTAGAAAAAAATAAAAAGAGATTCAAGACTAAATGAATTAGAGAGATAGTATCTGGAAGCTTAATACCTTATTCGACGAGGAGTAGTAGTTCACTTCGGGGACATCGAGCTTGCTGTCGTCCCTCGTCGTAACCATCGCACGACAAGTATGCTAGTGACGGTGATTTGACGCCCGCGGCACCTCGTGGCCCATGAGGAGAAGTATGCGAGCGTGCACTACTATTGCCCGTGTTGGGCGATACATATAATGTCGTGCAGTGGAGTTTTCTATACGCCACTTTCAGAGCATCTCTAGCAGATACTGCATAACCACGTACCGCAAAAATGGTTTACGGGGAGCTGTAAACTAAGTTTGTAGTATGAAATTTAATAGCACAGAACAGATACACTAACCAGAACTGCATATTTGAAAATCATCACGTTGGCGCCAGACTCATACATAGGGGAAGGTTTTGATCATCACAAATCGACAAAAATTTACATAAAAAAACTAGATGTCGCGCCCTACATCCAGAACCCTAGCTACCGCCGGTGGTACCTACTCACCGGAGCTTCTACGGTAGCGTCGATGCTCGCCTACTCGTCGTCCGAGTCGATGGTGTCGTCGGAGTAGTCAATGCCGAAGAAGTCCAGCCAGGCCTGGTGCTCGCGTGCGGAGCGACGACTAACGTGGCGGAACTCGCGTTGCTCATGTGCGCGCTCGTCGCCATGGCACTTCGCAGGCTCCCACACGTCGGAGACGAGGGTCCCGAGGGAGTTAAACTTTGCATCGCGGACCATGTCGTCCTCCTCCTCCCCCGAGCTGTCGATGTCGGAGATGTGGCCCCAACGAGCGGGAGGTGGCACACGCACCACCGGCGAAGGCGCCCAGAGACACGGGCCAGAGCTCGCGGCCGCGCGGGAGCTATCTGCCTCCGCATCGTGCGCCGGGCCCAAACCCGAACCCGGCCCATGCCGGGGAGGTCACGCGGGTGCGTGCGAGTGCGCCGCGCACGCGGACATGTTCGGATCGGCGCCAACGCAGCTCCTCCTCACTAGGCGGTGGCGTGGGAGCTCGTCCGCCGGAGCTCCGTCCGCGCCGTGGCGAACCGCCGCCTCGCTGGCCAAATTCCGGCACGATTGGCCAGCCATGGCTAGGAGGTGGTGAGCGGAGGCGATTTAATCGTACGTCGCTGGAGGTGGCCGAAATCTGTGGCGGCGGCAAGCAGCGGCGTGGTTTCTATGCGTTCTTCGGTAGGGAAAAATGGATGTGGTTTCCCGCATCTAGGGCCCTCCACACCGAATATTTGCGGGATGGATGGGCCTCGATGCGGAAAACCGCAAAAAAATTTGCGGTATCTGCGCTTTTAGGATATCTAAAAAGGCCAATTTTTGCTACTATCGGGCCAAATTTTTATAGGCCAAGATATGCGGAATCTGCTAGAGATGCTCTAAGCGGCGTTATGGGGGACGCCACGTAGCCGCTGGCGGGTGCAGTGGACGTTTCATTTTCCTTTTTTTTCTATTTTTTAAAATCAGATAGAAGTGTCCTAATATTATTCAAATTTTGAACATATTTAGAATCTGAATAAATTTTTAGTTTTCAAATCAGAAAACTTTTGAAAAAATGAAATAGAAACAATTTCCAATCTAAACATTTTTTAATTTGAACATCTTTAAATCTAAATAATTTAAACTTTGAAGAATTTTCAAATTCGAATCATTTTTCAAATCTGAACAAATTTTTGAATCTGAATATTTTTAAATTAAGAAATGTGAATAAGTTTCAAAATCTGAACAAAATTGAAAATCGTAAAAATGTTGTAAAGAAACCCAAAAAGAAATTTGAAAAGAAAACTGAAAAGAAAAAGGAAATAAGAAAAACGAAAATAAAAATGAAACCTAAACAGAGAAAAATCGCGAACTAGGCCGGCCGGCCCATACCGCTGGCGGGTGGGGGGGGGGGGGGGGGGGTGCGGCGGGCGGCCGACCTGGTGCGGCCTCTGCCCCGAGGCGAGGTAACTGGGCCTCGTGGCCTCAGTTCACTGAACCGACCGGGCCAGTCGGCCACCGTGGACCGAGCGCCGCTTCGTCCCCGGCCACGCGCGACTTCTCGGTAGCCGATTTGGCGATCCCCTTCTTGTCTCGTCTCTGCAGCAGCGACCACCACCACCACCACCAGCGCCGGCGCTCGGCTCCACCGCACGTACATCCTCCTCCCCTCCTCCGAGCGAGCAGCGGCGCCGGCGTCCCTCGCTCCCGGCCTTCCTCTCACGCGTGCCGACCCGTACGTTCGTGTCCTCCACGCGAGCACAGGTGCCGGCGACAGATCCCACGCGGGGGCTCCTTCTCCAGCTTTCCCCCGCCGCGGTCGCCGTCCTCCTCCTCCGTCCGGCCTTCCTCCACTGCGTCCACCGCTCTTGTAAGGTCAGGGTCCCGGGCCTTCCTGCTCTTGCTTGTTCATCCCGTCGTAGCACTTTATGTGGGGGTGGTTAGCGGTAATTGTTTGGTCAGCATTGTTTCGTCATCCTGTCGTGCTAAACGAAACCTAGCCCGCGAGCGTTTCGTTGGAGCTTCGAAGGTATCCGCCTGATGGTCCTCGCTGTTCTTGTTGGGGGGTGGGTGTGCATGGCTGGAAACTGCGCCATGAACGAGCCCTGGGAAATGTTAGCCATCTTTTTTTTTCTTCTGAAAGCAGTTTTTTTCGGCAGTCTTATTATGTGGTAGAAATTTCATGAACGTGGGTTACTTGTGCGGCTCATGTGAAAGTTTGCTCACGGTGTAAGTAGTAAACTATAGAAATGTTCGGTACTAAACTGTTGCACACAGTCTGTCGTATAAGGTGCAAAGATGGTGCATGCTAGGATGAGTGTGAGCATATAAGAATTCCAAGGGACTGGTACTCAGACCTGAAATCTTCCATGTGTTGGGATTATTTCTAATAGCAGTTTTCTCTCACCGAAGTACTCAAACAACTATGTTAACAACATGCCTTTGGGTTCATACTTCCCAAAAAAACCAAATTAGTAACTAATGTTGATGATATATATGTTCTTTTATCAATTTTGAATATGGTGGGGTGTTAGTCCATTCTTGGGCTTGTACGTATATAACTTCTTTTTCTATCAATGCATCGAAACGTTTTCACGAAAAAAAATGAATATGGATCTCTCTATATATCTTATTTCGTGTTCTGATTTTTGTAGATGGAGGCACTTGAGCTCGAAGAGAGTGGTGAACACCAACAATCTTTGGAAGTTTCTCTTGCTACAGATGTGATATATGAAGACACACATGTATCTCCATGCATTGGAAGTGAGCACCAGGCAGAAATCCCGAATCTGTGCACAGAGGATGAGCGCCATCAGCTCATGACCAGTTCCCTTGAAAGCATGCTACCTGGTTTTGATTACCCTGTTACAATTGGGTTAGCTGTACCAATTGTGTGGGCACCAAATGAAGGCCATAAGGCGGAGGGATTAGAAAGACATCATTCTTCAGAAATTGAAGCAAGAGCCACCTGCCAGGACAAGGACGGCCGGGTAACCTTAGTTTGTCCAACCACCAACAGTACAACTGACCATGGTTCAGCATATCAGGATCCAGATCCTGTAGTGCCAGTTGTTCATATAGAATCTGGTTGTAATCGAGCACATGAAGGAAATTTGGCTCCATGTTCTACTCGAGAAGGCCTCAATTTTGCTAATAAGACAATGATGAAGCAAGTAGAAGTCGATCAATTTACTCCACTGCCTTATTCTTCCACTTCCCTTTGGAGTGGTATTGAGGCAGAATCTTTTCTGCTCGGGCTCTACGTTTTTGGCAAAAATCTAAATCTGCTGAGCAGGTTTGTTGGGAATAAGACTATTGGGGATGTGCTTTGCTACTACTATGGAAAGTTCTACAAAAGAGATGCATATAAAAGATGGTCGGACTGCAGAAAAGCACGAACTAGAAGATGCATTCTCGGGGAACGCATTTTTACAAGTTGGCGGCAGCAGGAGATTATTTCTCGTCTGAAATCTATAGTACTCACAGAAGCTCATGATTCATTGACAGAGGTACGTTGCAACTACAGCGCATACAAAGAATTTTATCATGTTTTCTTTTGATTGTCGTTTGCTGGTTAATTATTAAATGACTCGACATGAAATTATCGCCATTATCAACTGAGGTTCTGTTAGTCTGACCATCACTTCCAACTTGTTTTTGTATAGTACTAGAATGAACTGGGTTTTTGTGCGGCAAGATATTTTCATCTCAGTTTTCCTTTGTAACTTATCATGAATGGTTCAAAGCGAAGTCCAATTGATGTGTATTGAATATTTGAATATATTATAGTATTTATGAAATAACGTCTTTAACACGACGATCTTGTAGGTGTCTTAGAGAGGGCGATTTACATATCTTGGATTGAAGTGCTCAAAATTTTGTAGTGTTGTGCTACTGCTATCCCTGCCTGCATATTAAGCAGTATTTTCTATTACGGAAATATGGCCACTACTAGTCTCTATTTGTTGTTGATCGCACGGCATGGAATTGGTTACTGAACTGGTTGTTTACCAGCCGCATTGTTCTGTTCGCTGATTTGGTGGTCCAACCGCCACTGAGATTCAACTATAGCACTATATTCAACTTAATACTATGCTATTTCTATTGTCAACACAACCTATTGTTGTATTTCTTATAAGGGGCTATTTGCAAGTTAATAAAATAGTGTATGGTATCCTCAGGGACACACATGATTATTCTCCCTAATTCATCTGCATGGTATCTGGGCAAAACCCTAACTTGAACTCACCGTTGGAACCCAATATTCTTTACTGCCATCCCCACGTCGCTATCACCGAACTGTCGGAACTGTGGCCTTGGGCGAGCCTTTGCAATTGCTTTGTATGGTCACTGTTTGTTGCTGCCTCCTTGTATGACCAGTATTTGGATGCTAGTTGGAGTGGTCATTCCAGCTACTTCTTGAATACTGGTGTGTCTTAATTGGTTGAGTATTTGGGTTGGTTGCATTTTCTTGCTTCTCTCTGTTGATGTAGAAGAGCTCTTGCGGCTGCTGCCCACATGGTCATTCTTTATGCACGCAGTTGCATGTAAGTCTGAGGAAAACCAATCTGTTGAAGTCACCGATTCTTTTTTTCCCAGTTCAACGGACTGTTATCTGATTTTAAAAATATCCTCTCTGGTTTGAGCTTTTTGTATTCAGCTTTACAGGGTGTGACACGCTTCATGTTATATGACACCCTACACATTCTTATGGTTCACTATAGGAATCACTTGTGCTGTTCAAAACAACACTATTGATCTTGATGTATCTCCATGTGATGCTCTGCTGCTCTTGTATGTAAGTAGATCTAACTAATCTGGCGCATTAATATAGGTGTCCAGTTATGAATACGACCCTTTAACCTGAAAACCAAAGCCATTATAGGTGTACTGTGTTTGGCTATCATGATATTCTGGGTTTGTTTCTAGTTTTGTGAAAAGTACTTAGATTGTCTAAGCTATTGTTCCCAGGATAAATATAAGTCGCAATTTTGATGATCCAAGGACAGATGTTTTGATTTTTTACTTGAATGTTTTTCCTAGTTGAATTTCATCGAAGAACCACCAATTTTTCACGCCATAACCTATCCCTAAATATAATTCTTTGATGAAAAATTTCTAGTGTCATCAATATTTGGAAGGATGTTCTTTTCCATATGAACTGTATTACTTTCACATGTTGCAGATATTCAAATCTTTCAACGATGGACAAACATCTTTAGAGGATCTTGTGTTTGCTCTGAAATCCACTGTTGGAACAGAAGCTGTTGTGGAGGCTGTTGGAATTGGTAAAGAGAAGCATGATTTGACTGGATTTGTCCTGGACCCATCTAAACCAAACCTTGCTCTTTCTGGTCACCTTGAGATGCCTACAGGAAAGGATTGTTCCTCCCTTGCTTCGGAAGATATAATTAAGTTCTTAACAGGTGATTTCAGAAGAAGCAAGACAAGATCAAATGATCTTTTCTGGGAAGCTGTCTGGCCCCGTTTGCTTGCAAAAGGGTGGCATTCAGAGCAGCCAAAAGATGTCAGCACAACTAAGAATAGCCTTGTTTTTCTTGTGCCGGGTATAAAAAGATTCTCAAGAGGTGATCTCACTAGAGGCACTCATTATTTTGATTCTGTCAGCGATGTCCTTAAACGAGTGGCAGCAGATCCCGTCCTTCTTGACCTAGAGGTTGGTGGAATAGACTATGGTGTTACTCCTGAGCAAAATGGCTATGCCACAGAATTGAACCAGAACCAAGATGATCCTTTGGATGGTAATCGGGAGCTTCCAAGGTACACAATTATTGATACTACTTTGGTACAGGATGAAGAGCCCTTAAGAGTCAGGGAGCTGAGGAGACTACCTGCTGATGCAAAAATTCGTTCTGTCCCTTCACGTCATTCACGCAATATTGTGACTATCACTTCATCAGAGGAGCAAGATGTGAATGATCGGTTGTTAGATGACCAGGAATACTTTGGACAAGTTACAGCTGACGCGAACGACACTGAAATGGTTTCAGCCTACAATGTAGGCAAAGGAACACAAGTTGATTCATTGCAAAACATGATGGCTGCATCCTGCTCAGATTTTCCAATTAATGGCCATTCTTCTAATGGCAGTGGTAACAAAACTGATTTAACATGCTTATTTGACCCGAAAAGAAAAACTGAAAGGCGCAAGTATTTATCCCCAGTGTCGAAGTGCAGAAGGCTATCTAGCTGTAACACTGACCAGACCAGTCGGCGCAGCTTTAATTTCTCTAAGGGAGACAGTTCAGTGAAAGAGAAAGTAAGGCCACCATCAACGTCATCAAAACCAACTGTAGGCGATGTTTTTGGTAATTTTCAGATCAAAACAACTGCAAGATCTTCCACCGAGAAGCCATGGGAGCAGAGAAGAGATGCATCGAACACTCTTACCAGTGACAGGTCGAATGAGAAGATGAAACTGAAGAACATAAATGAGGACAAGAAGATGAATGTGAAAAACTTACATGACAAGTCATTTGGGTCCAAGGTCGACGCGGTGCCTGAAGTTCACTTAAAGATCACCTTCACCGAGACAAAATTTGCCAAAGGGGCTCAAGCTAGTAGTTTGGCTGGTCAGGTTAAACAGGAGACAGCACTAGATGGCAAGACAAGTGCAAGTGCAATTGTCATTCCATCGGACGATCATGGTCACATGAAGGCTGAGGAAGTTCCCTTCATTTGGAATGGCGACCAGGTCCATGATTCAGAGGTAACAGGAGGACCTGCTAACCCACAACCTGATCTGGCTTTGCAGGCGGATTCTCGGAGGCACGGAACCAGAAATAGGCCTCCCACAGCAAAAGCTCTGGAAGCGGTTGCCCTGGGGTTCCTCGGAGGAAAGCGCAAGGGTGAACCCAAAAGCCCCGGAACAGGCAGGCCTCCCCAGAGAGCTCGCAAACCCAGTAAAGACTCGGTTTATACACCTAGCAGTAGCGACGCAGACAGGTCCAGCATGGAGCCTGACTCGCAACGGTGAGCAGATCGCTATGCGTGTGTTGTTGGTAAACAGCGTCTCCTTATCAACATTTTGGATGATTGATCAATATCAAGTCAGAAAACTAGCTTCAGCTAAAATTTACCTGCATTGAGATCTTCCCTTCTGAGGCACCTTGCGCTTTGTGATCTGTAATATTTTACGACGCGATGTCGAGGCAGGTGAGCTGGTTTTGGTCAAATCAAATGCGTGAAGCTCCCTTGGTTTCTGTTTAAACCTATTGAATTTGTATGTCGGTCGAGGATTGCAAAATGTAACTTGTACTGGGGAAGGGTGAGTTAGATACCATATTGGGCTATTGACCAAATCCGTTTTCCTTGGACCCAAGGATTAATTCTTTCTGTGTAATGTATAATACCCCTATCATGCTGTCGGTTGATAGGAGCAGCAGGGCATTGGGTACATTGCACCGTGCAAAATTTGGGTAATAGGTGTGCATGCCCTTCTATGCGGGTAAATGAAACTATGGACGGAACTACACAAGGCCACATGGAACCATTTTAGTACAGGTATACTTGTATTTGCCAAAAATAGAATGCTATTGTTCAAAAACAATCATAGCACTAGAACATGTGCACGTAAAATGTAGGCAAAACTCTGCAATCGTATAACTACATATTTGCTGTGCACAGTGAAAGCACACATATATGAGAGCTGTTGCAATCAATTAATATTAATTGTCACTCTTTTCCTACTCCTTCCGATTAGATTTGTGTAGATTCAAACGTATCTAGTCCAAAACTTCCATTTCTGCAACTGTTGGTGGTTGTCTCTTAGTATGAGAGCTTCGTCGAGGTGGCCGAAACTATCATAACTGTTAGTGATAGTCACTCTTTTTAGATCAAAACTATCATCTCTATCACTGTTAGTAGTTGTCTCGGCAAATAGACTCATGTATGCAATATGGAAGCCCACGGACTGAACTTAACAGTCCAGTATACCTCGTCAAATATAAGAACGAATCCAGTTCCTCAGCAAAAAATAGCAAAACAACCAGTTTCTGACGTACTCCCTCCGTTCAGAAATATAAGACGTTTTAGCTTTGTAAAATAAATGTATCTAGACGTCTTTTAGTGTATAGTTCACTCCGAACATCTACAAATCTATGCACCAAAAGACGCTAGATACATTTGATTTACAAAACTAAAACGACTTATACTTTTAAATAGAGGGAGTAGAATAGTAAGTGGCAGGTGGCAGGTGGCGGTAGAACAAGTTCAACTTCAACACGGTAGTACAATTCCACTCGCAATGACAAGCTGGCGATGT
The DNA here is from genome assembly GCA_916181665.1 of Avena sativa. Classification (NCBI taxonomy): domain Eukaryota; kingdom Viridiplantae; phylum Streptophyta; class Magnoliopsida; order Poales; family Poaceae; genus Avena; species Avena sativa. The sequence goes on from OV702291.1 coordinate 32,141,346, forward strand.
GATATAAGGTGTTTTAGCTTTTTGAAAACAGTTATCTAGACCCCTTTTAGTATATAGGTTCACTCGGAATCTACATGAGTCTACACACTAAAAGAAGTAGATACACTCATTTCACAAAATATCTTATGTTTCGAAATGAAGGGAGTATATGACAACGAAATCCATACTTCGCCGGTTACATTACAGGATCTATGACGGTAACTGACGGTACAATTGTGGAAACAAGTCAACATACAAATCTCGCTCTCCTGCAAACAAGGCCAGATAGGAGGATACGTATTACTTACTTTTTGCTCCCCAGTCTCCACAACTTGTACTACCCCCTCCGATCCAAATTAACAGACTCATATTTGTCTAGAATAGGATGTATCTAGTACTAGATACATCCGAATATAGACAAAACCGAGTCCATTAATTTAAATCGAGGGAGTAGTACTAAGTTGCGCAAGATGTTTGAATTATCAGGATCGTGATGCTGAACTCTTTGGGAGAGGGAGATAGATAGTAGCTCGGTGAATTTCAGCCATGAAGGCAGCAGAAACTACAGAGCTCAAGACCATTTGAAGCTGACTTAGCCTTATTACAGGATTGTGCAACAATAGTTGCTTCTCTCAGAGTCTTGACCTGCCTGTAGAATATCTGCAAAGGAACAAGGGGGGATCAACACAACATACCATAAGCGAACTGGGGTATTAACCAATATAAGCTTAGGGTTCTCGAGCTCCGTAAGAAAAGATCGTTGAGGAGTTCCCTAATGTGGAGAACCAAGCACTAGCTTCTAGAGTTCACAGTGTCGAGCCAGCCCACTTGGGTTCGAGTTGTAGGAAGCGCTCGGACTAAACGTGCTGCTATCCTGCATTAAAAAACACGCTGGAGAGGTTGTATCTATCTAACCACGTATAGCTAAGGAAGGGGTTCTTTCCTAGTTTTTTTTTTTTTGAACGGGGTTCTTTCCTAGTTGGTCAATGTTTTAGGAGTTCATAGTATGTGCAAGTCTGTCAACTTGCACGCTGCAATAAACCAATGAGAACTTCCCTACCTGTGAAGCAGTGATTAGATCTGAACGGTAGGCTATCAACCTGTTCAGATCTTTGAAGCACACTGTCAATGATCTTGTGTGCTGCAATGATCCAAAATATGGATAAACAAGTGAATGATTTTGCACAAAGAACAGAGTCGTAACAGTTTGAACAGATATATTCCTGGGCATAATCATCTAGCGATATAAGTAGCACATATCAAGGCACACATTTTACAAAATGTAAAATAAATAAATATATTATTGATCATTGATTTATCATTCACAGCCACACCATCCGAAGTGCCACCGAATAAAAATGTAAGAAATCATTTTCCTAAAGACTTCGCATTGTGCTTGAGTGTCGTGACAAGCTAGCAAAACTATGACAAATATATCTGATACGAAATGCCAATTCAAAGGGCCAGCAGGAACAAGGATATAAATTTAAAGTAGTATTAGAGATGTAATATGGTACGTACTACACCAATTGTATGCGTACCGACTCTGTATAAGCCACTATGAAGAAATTCTTCTTCTTCCATCAGATACATCCACTTCGACATCAGATGATAGGGGTGCGCATACTAACAATCATTACCTGCAAATTGTTCACGTTGTTAACCCTCCACAGGTCACAGCCGAGGAGCCCTCCACACATTCTCCTTCAAATTATAGGCATAATTCTGCTGAAAATAGTGAAAACAACACATCAAATGATGAACTTGAGGAGCGGAACATGACAACGGCTGACCGCTCCGATCACGACGCAGATTCTCCTGCGCAATCCGCCTCGGATCCGCCGCCTGATGCACCTGACATTGATTCCCCTGCGCCCACCAGCTCGCGCCCACACCACGCCGCATCTCGGTGGAGCAGCGAGCCCCCTGGGGACCGCCGCTGTCGCCCGCCCTAGGCCAACGCGCGTCTGCCACGTTGCCGTCGGTCTCCACGTCCCCCACGCGGTTTCTGGCCCCTCCATCATCACCCGACCGCCGTGGGACCTCTCTGACACCTGATAGTAGCAGCTGTTCTGCTGACTTGTCGGCGGCACAACCGCTGTTACAAGCATCAACGCCAGGATCTTCTGTGCAAACTCCACCTGCACCTCCTCCTACTGCTCGTGTACAAACATGTATGCAAAAAGGTATTAGACAACCGAAACAATCTACTGATGGTACTGTTAGATATGATTTTCTCACATCTACGGGTGAACCAAAGAATCTCTCTGAGGCTCTCACAAATATAAATTGGAAGCATGCTATGCAAGATGAGTATGATGCCCTTCTGGCTAACAACACCTGGCATATTGTGCCACCAAGTGCGCACAAGAATGTCATTGACTGTAAGTGGGTTTATCACATTAAGAAAAATAATGATGGCAGTATTGACAGGTATAAAGTACGCCTTGTTGCTAAAGGTTTCAAACAACGGTATGGTATAGATTATGAAGATACCTTCAGTCTTGTTGTCAAGGATGCTACTATTGACTGATGCTTTCTCAGTCTCTTGAGGATGGAGTTTACGGCAGCTAGATGTAAAGAACACATTTTTACATGGTGTTCTAAAAGAGGAGGTTTACATGAAGAAACCACCTAGTTTTGAGTCTTCCGCTACTCCCAACTACATCTGCAAGCTTGACAAAGCTTTGTATGGTCTAAAATAGGCACCTCGAGCATGGTACTATCGTCTCGCCTCCAAACTACACTCTTGTTTTAGTCCACTAAGGCCGACACCTCACTCTTTCTATATGACAAGTCAGGTATCACTATGTTTATTCTTATTTATGTTGATGACATCATAGTGACTAGCTCCTAAGATCAGGCCATTGAAGCTCTCCTTCATCACTTGAGTTCAGAGTTTGCTCTTAAGGATCTTGGAGATCTTCATTTTTTCTTAGGACTTGAGGTTCACCGACAGTCCAATGGCTTACTTTTAAATTAGGAAAAATATGCTACAGATTTATTAAACCGAGTTGGTATGAGCTTCTGCACATCTTGTCCCACGCCACTCTCCACTATAGACACATTGGCTTTGACAGATGGCTCCTCTTGGCTCTGAGGATACTACTCGCTACAAGAGTATTGTAGCTGCCCTTCAGTATTTGACACTGACTCGACATGATCTTTCTTTTTCATTTAATAAGGTATGTCAGTATCTTCATGCTCCCACAAGTGCACATTGTTCCGCTGTCAAAAGAATTCTTAGGTACATCCATGACACAGGAATGGTTGGTCTTATTTTTCAGAATTCCTCTTCTACCCTTCTCAGTGCTTATTCAGATGCAGACTGGGCAGATGATTTAGATGACAGACACTCAACTGGTGGTTTTGCTATATTTTTTGTCCCAATTTTATTTCTTGGAGTGCTAGAAAACAACCTACCATGTCTCGCTCTAGCACAAAGGCTAAATACAAAACACTTGGAAATGCCACTGCTGAGCTCATTTGGGTTGGTGTGACTCTCAAGGAAAAATTGTGCCTTTGGTGTGATAATCTTGGTGTCACCTACCTGTCTAATAACCCGTTTTTTCATGCTCGCACCAAGCATATTGAAATTGATTTTTTCTTTATTCGAGAACGGGTTGCTACCAAGCAACTAGACGTCAGGTTCATCTCTAGTAAGGACCAAATTGCATATAGTTTCACCAAAACTTTATGTTCCAAGAAATTAGATGGGTTTAAACGTAATCTAAACCTCTCTCAGGTCAATATGGGATGGGGCGCATTAGAGATATAATATGGGTATGTATAAAATATGGTGTAGTACACCAATTGTATACATACGGATTCTGTATAAGCCACGGCGGGGGCTATTACTACCTATATAACACGTAACCGTATCCTCTAACGAGGGTATCATTCCCCTTACGAATTTCCACAAGTAGATGTAAATAGATGGTTTCCTTTTTAAATTCAACAAAAAAGTAGATGTAAATCATGTAGTGTTCACTGAATATCTTTTTTATGCAGACTAACCAAAACAACACAGAAAGCATATTTATAGGTTGCAAGAGAACATAACTGTTCATAGTTAGTACTCCCTCCGATCCGTAATAAGTGTCCCTCACTTATTACAAAGTTCGTACTAGCCTAGTACAAAATGAGCGACACTTATTATGGATCCAAGGGAGTACAAGATAGGATTATTACCAGAATAATATTAGTTACGAACAAGTCCTTCTGAATTTTCAGAAGCTTCTGAAACTAACTCTTCTCCCACATTTTTCAGGACTGTAGGCCACGTTGTTGGGGCTGCAGAGCCTCTCTTAAATTTCAGTCGAAACCAATAATTTCTTAAGCACCTGAGATTACACGATGTGGTACTGTGGAATGCCCTCGATTCATTGCACATATCAGCCTCCACAAGATCTTGCAGAAACAATAATTAGAGATCTTGCATTTATTGACAAAAAAGGGTATCCTTTAACCAGTGAAACTACACCAAGAATCATAAGACCAAACAATATTTGTTGTTCTTCGGAATTCAGATGCATATTGTAAACTTATCGAAGTACTCCCTCCGTTTCAAAATATAAGATGTTTTAGCTTTGTGAAATAGGTGTATCTAGACCCCTTTTAGTGTGTAAGTTCATGTAGATTTGAAGTGAACCTATATACTAAAAGGAGTCTAGATACACTCCTTTCATAAAGCGAAAACATCTTATATTTTGAAACGGAAGGAGTACTCCCTAAGAATTGCAAGCGCAATAAAAAAATTTATACCACAGAAGAATTTTCTTTGAATCCTCTCCATGGAACAGATTAGAGTTGATGGTATTTTAGCAAGTTGGTTTTTGTTGCAAAATATTAGACTCATGTCTTTCCGGTAGCATTTTCCACCAATTTTAATTAATCTATTGCTTACTGGTAGTGGTGCTTGAGAGCTGGTTATAAAATTATTAGGGGCAAACCATCTCAGCAATTGAAGCTTCAACTCTGTATTCACTGTACGGAGAAAAAACCCAGCAATTTTGTCTGAAACCTAGTAGTTCCCGATGGACAACTACTAACAGAAGGAATCGGATAGAAGGAGGAACTGGATCTTAGGTCGGGAGAAAACTAATTTTTCCTTGGTTGAATGATGGATACAGTGATATTGTTTCATAGGGATGACTTAACCTATACTACAGGAAAATGTATCTTTGCCTAGTCTTTTTATCTTTTCCTAGTCGGGGTACTCGATAAAGACAACCTTTGCAGAGTACCAACAAAAAAACAGTCGGCAAAGAAGTTGTACACCGCAAAATAGCCAAACACTCAGCAGAGCAGAAAAACACCGCAAAGTTCCGCTTTGCCAAGTGCTTTCCACCGCTACTAGGCAAAGAACTGGTTTGCCTAGTATTTTTCCCAGGTACTCGGCAAAGCCTAGCGCCACGTGGCTAACGTCACCGCATTTAACGGCTCCATGCGGTGTGCCTTTGACAGACACCTAGCAAGGCTATCAGATTTTTCGCGCCGCAACTTCAAATAAATGGGCAGGGACTTATCTTTGCCGAGTGTCTGCAGAAGGCACTAGGCAAAGATAAACTTTTTCTAGTGTTTTTCCCAACACTCTTCAAAGACAATCTTTGCCTAATCTTTTTTCCTTTTTTTCGAAATGGGGGATAAACACCCCGGCCTCTGCATCAATAGATGCACACAGCCTGCTTTATTACTGAGTTTGTCTATCTCGTTATTACAAACTTACGGGTCGCTTAAAGTCGCCACGTGTATTAACCATATAAAAATGACAAGCAAGCATATATTAAACATTATCCAATCTACTAATATGCCGTCAAGAAGTCCGGTTGTAGATATCCTGAGCAACCATCAGGAGCCGGCTGCCACCAGTAGCCATAGGTTCTCGCTGCTCCATAGGTAGTAGAACCGACCACTGCTGAATCCAATGCACAACCATATGTATAACCTGCAAAAAATTTGTTCCTTCAACCTTGTTAAAAATAATATTATTTCTGTAATTTCAAATAGACCAACATAAAGCTGAAACTCCAATCTGAATTCGAGCCTTAACGATCTTATCAATACCATTCAACCAGTTTCCAAACATATTGGTAACATTAGCTGGTGGCGGAATATTAAAAGCGAAATGAATAACACGGCAAGCCATTTGCGCAAAAGGACAGGAAATAAATAAATGTTGAATGGTTTCCTCTGAATCACAAAAACAACAATTTTTACTCCCCGTCCATTTTCTTTTAGCAAGATTATCTTTTGTTAGTAATACTTTTCTATTTAGGAACCACATGAATATCTTTATCTTCAGAGGAATCTTTAATTTCCAAAGGTATTTTCTAGGGAAATCCTGCTGATCATTTATCAGGTCTGCATACATAGATTTAACCGAGAAAACACCCGACTATGTGAGCTTCCAAATAAATCTATCGGGTTCGTCATTAAGGTTTATATTCATCAGTCTTTGGCATACATGAATCCATGATGTCCAATTATTACCAGTTAAAGTCCTTCTGAAACTAATATTGAGTGGAACATGAGCTAAAACATCCGCAACTAAAACATTTTTGTGATGAACAATGTTATATAAAGATGGACACTGATGAGCTAAAGATGAATCACCTAACCATACATCTTCCCAAAATCTGGTACATCTACCATTACCAATACTAAAAAAACCTCTATGAAAGAAACAATATTTAACTCTCATTAAGCCCTTCAGAAAGGGGAATTTGTAGGTTTAATTTCAACCTGAGTCGGGGTTTTATTCTTAAGGTATTTATTATGTAGCAACTCTTGCCACGTTCCTTTCTCAATTAACATTTTGAACAGCCATTTACTGAGCAAACAAATATTTTTGAGCCTTAGTACCTCTATAACAAGCCCTCCCTGGTCCTTTGGTCTACATAGAATATTCCATTTAGTGAGTCTATATTTCTTTTTATGTTCATCGTTTTGCCAGAAAAACCTAGAAAGATAAAAATCCAAACGTTTGCGTACCCCTTTGTGTATCTCTAGAAATGATAGCATAAACATAGGAAGACTAGTAAGAACGGAATTTATCAGAACCAATCTATCTCCATAGGATAGTAAGTTGATCTGCCAGCATCCCAATTTTCTTTCAAATCGGGATTCAACTGGATTCCACTCCACATTCCTAAGTTTACGATGATGTACCGGTACCCCAAGGTACTTGATAGGAAGAGACCCAGATTCACAACCAAAGATCTCTTTATAAACATGTTCTTCCTCTTTAGGTTTGCCAAAACAAAAGATCTCACTTTTATGGAAATTAATCTTCAAGCCAGAAAGTTGTTCAAAGATACAAAGAATCAACTTCATGTTTAAAGCCTTATCAAAATCATGTTCCATAAAAAGGATTGTATCATCAGCATATTGTAAAATTGACACACCACCCTCAACCAGATGAGGGATTAATCCACCTACTTGGCCATCCTCCTTTGCCCTTGCAATTAGAATGGCTAACATATCTGCAATGATGTTAAAAAGCATCGGAGATAACGGATCCCCCTGCCTAATACCCTTTTTAGTTTGGAAATAGTGGCCAATATTATCGTTGACTCTAATTCCGACACTACCACCTTGAACAAAATTTGCAATCCTGTCACACCATTTAGGATCAAAACCCTTCATACGCATGACCTGTTGCAAAAAAGGCCATTTGACTTTATCGTAAGCCTTTTTAAAATCTATTTTAAAAAGGACTCCATCCATTTTCTTCCTATGAAGTTCATGAATAGTCTTATGTAGAACCACAACACCCTCAAGGATGTGTCTACCGGGCATAAACGCCGTTTGAGATGGCCGAATAACTTTATGTGCAATTTCAGTGACTCTATTGTTGGAGATATGCCCAAGAGGCAATAATAAAGTGGTTATTATCATATCTTCACACTTATGATAAATGTTTACATACCATGCTATAATTGTATTAACCGGAAACATTAATACTTGTGTGATTTGTAAACTAAAATAAGAGTCCCTAGTAAAGCCTCTTGTTAAACTAGCTTGTTGGTTAATATATGATCATTGTTTCCTGATCATGAACATAGAGATGTTATTAACAACAGGGTCATATCATTAGGAGAATGATGTGATGGACATACTCCTATAGATAAGCGTAGCATAAAGATCAAGTCATTTCAATAGTTCAATTGCTATATGCTTTCTGATACATAGTAACCTAATTCCTTCGACCATGAGATCATGCATATTGCCTTTACTGGATGGATGCTTTGATGTCATCAAACACCACACCGTAACAGGGTGGCTATAAAAGTGGCATTGGGTGTTCAGAAAGTATTGGTTGAAACACATGGATCAAGAGTGGGATTTGTCCATCCACAAGACGGATAGATATTCTCTGGGCCCTCTCGGTGAAATGTCATCCAATTAGCTTGCAAGCATGTGACTTGGTCACAAGGGATCACATATCACGGGAACGAGAAAAGAGTACTTATCAGTAACGAGGTTGAACTAGGTATACAGAGATACCGACGATCATAACCTCGGATAAGTAACATATCGTGAGACAAAGGGAAATTGGTATCATATGTAAGTGGTTCATTCGATCGCAAAGTAATCGTAGAAATATGTGGGAGCCATATGAATTTCCAGATTCCTCTATTGGTTATTGTTCGGAGAAGTGTCTCGATCATGTCCGCATAATTCACGAACCGTAGGGAGACACACTTAAGGATTCGACGTTGTTTGAGTAGTTATGGTATTATGAGAAAGAGACCGAATGTTGTTCGGAGTCTCGGATGGGATCCGGGATATCACGAGGAGATCCGGAATGGTCCGGAGAATAAGATTCATATAAGGAAAGTCCCATTTCGGAGTTGGGGAATGGTTCCGGTGTTTTCATCGGGAACATTCCAGAAAGTCCCGGAATGTCCGGCACTCCGGGGGGGAAGGGGTACATGAATGTGTCATTGCAAGTTGGAATGATTGCATCATGTGCTAAGTGTTCTTGCTGTCCCAAATAAAGGATTAAATTGAATCCTAAATTGAAAAAGTCAAACGGCTAGTTTGAAAGTCAAACGGCAGTTTTTGGGAAGTGGGAGGAGAGGAGGAAACCGAATTGGGGGAGGAGTCCTCCTCCCCAAGCCGGCGGCCAGCTCTAGGCCGAGTTGGGGAGGGACTCCCTCCCTCCCCTAGCGCGCCAGCCCTCCCACCTATAAAGGGAGGGGCAGGGCTCCCCTCCCAACACAACACAAGACACACAAGTTCCTATCCTCTAAACTAGAAACTAGACCTAGACCCCGGTTTAGAGCTGTTTCGGTTTAGAGCCTTCTAATTGGTTTAGAGCCCTCTAATTGGTGTGTCTAATTACTAGACCACTAATAGCCTCTCTCATAAGCTCCACCATACTCGCACCGGCTTAAGGCGAAGCCCTGCGGGATCTCCCCTCTACTTTCGGTACCACGCCGTTGTGCTGCCGGAATCGCGAGGAGAGTGCTACAACCTCCGCTGCCTGCTGGAACAAGGGAGAGGAAGGTCTTCGTCGAGTACCGAACGTGTGACCGACTGCGGAAGCGCTGCGGGAACGCGGCGCTGGAAGGATCGTCTACGCGATCTTGAGATCGGAAAGAGTACGACTACATCACCCACGAGAATCTGCTCTCGTTAACCACTTTGGAATCTTCGAGGGTGAGTTATTCCATCGACTCGTTGCTGCAATCTAGTAGATAGATCTTGGCTTGTTTGTTTGTATGCGATAGAAAATTTTTGTTTTCCATGCTACGAACCCCTACAGTGGTATCAGAGCCGTGTCTATATGTAGATCTGTTGCACGAGTAGAACACAATGGTCATTGTGGGCGTTGATGCTTTTATTGTCGATTGCTTTTTGTGTACTTTGCATCTTGCGGTATGTTGGGATGAAGCGGCCCGGGCTAACCTTACATGACATCGTTCATGAGACTTGCTCCACGCTTAACATGCAACTTGTATTGCATAAGTGGCTTTGCGGGTGCCTGTTTCTCCTAGCATAGTAAAGATCCAATTTACAACGGGTGATCAACAATGCTAGTATCAATGTTGTGGTTCTTGTTCGTAAGTTAGAACGACACTTATTGAAAGCCCCAAACCACGTAAAATATGCAAAGAAAGTAGAGGCGTCTAACTTTGTTTTGCAGGGGTGTGCAGTGATGTGATATGGCCATGATTGTGATTATATTTGATGTATGCAATGTTCCTTATTGTAAGTTGGCAACCGGCAGGAGCCATATGGTTGTCTTTAATTTCTGTTAAGACCTGCGTGTCTATTCAAAATAGTTGTAATAGTTGAAGCTGGTGGACGACAACCATGAAGAAGCGTCATTGACCTTGATGCTATGCCGGTGATGATGGAGATCATGTTCGTGCTTGAAGATGGAGATCGGAAGCACAAAGAAGAAAGGCCATATCATATCACATATTATGAATTGCATGTGATGTTAATCCTTTATGCATCTTGTATTGCTTAGTAGACAACGGTAGCATTATAAGATGATCCCTCATACACATAAATTTCAAGTTCTAAAGTGTTCACCCTTAGTATGCACCGTTGCCAAAGCTTGCTGCTTCGAAACACCACGTGATGATCGGGTGTCTTTGATTCCGCGGGTGACTACAACGTAAGCAAGCCAGATTTGCTTATGCGGAAGCTAAGGTTTGTCTTGACGAGCCTAGCATGTACAGACATGGCCTCAGGAACACGGATCGCCGAAAGGTAAAGCATGAATCATATAGTAGATATGATGAACATGTCGATTGTTCGCCATTGAAACTATATCAACTCTCGTGATGATCGGTTTTGATGTGGTGGATTTGGTTCGTGTGATCACTAAAACAATGTGAGGGATATTGTTTTGAGTGGGAGTTCACCTAGATTAATTTAATTATTAATTAGAACTCAATTTATCATAAACTAAATCAAAGTGAATTTGCATAGTTGTTGTAGTCATTGGCATCCGTTTACCACCTTGCGCTTAGTTATAATTGAGATAATAGAACTATAGAATTCTGGTTAGTTACTTTACGAACTGGTATCGTATTGTTTTAAGTGTTAATCTAAAGTTTAAAAGTCCTATTGCAAACTTTCAGTAAGTTCCGGTTACTCCATGAAGTTTAATAATTAGTATTAAATCAAGAGTAACAATTCCAAGTGTTAGTATATAAGTATCATGTTTGTATCCATGATTCTTGATATTCAAAGGATTCCCTTAATATCAAGGTTATCTAGGATCTGAAAGAGTTGTTTCAGAAACCATGATGTGTGGAAGATATTGTGATATCTGAAACGAAGTTTTGGTTGCAACATGATAGAGTATAATATGGCAAAAGTCATGTTCTCATATTTGATGAGAATTTGCAAAAAGGTTGGAGACACTTGTTGTCCTAATCCTCCAAAAGGTTTTGGATAGCAACATTATACTCATAATTCATCGTTATAAGCTAAAAGTAGCTTGATCATGGACGATTCCATGATAAGGGTGAATATTTGATGTAGGTAAAATGTTTACTACACCAAGAGATTACTAATGAAAGGAATTTGAAAGAACACCAAACATTTGATGATGGTGATCTACTTCAAAGTGCAAGTCCAAAGACATTGGTATTTAATTATACACGCTTTGGACTATATGTCATATGTATGACTCCACTATTGATGTTAATAGATTCTTTCAAACTGAAAAGGAAATACTGAAAGGGAATCTCATAAATATATGGCAGAAAAGAAAAAAAAAACTAGAATTGTTCAGTTTAAGTATATAGATGATGTACATGTTGTGGCTATATTCTTTGCTTATTAAAATGTGGTTCTTAAGTATTTGATACTGAATTTGTTGGTATGAATCGTCATACGAAACAACAGAATTCATGAACTACAATGGCCTAAGTAACTAGCAAAAGAATATGTGATGATGTTCATCGAGAACAAATAAAGGGTTATTATGTTGCTCGTTAAAACATCAAAGCTTGCCTTCAAGATTTGTTTTATCAGGTATTATGAGAACAAAAGGGTTGTTCAAATAATTGCCGTAATCCATAAAAGATGGATGATTCGCAAATCTCGTTAGAGAAATCACATCCATAAAACTAGTGCTAAAATGTCAAAAGACAAATTGATTGAAAGATCACTTAGGAAGTGACATCGCTGTTTGAATTATATTGGAAAGAAAACATGAAGAAACTCCATGTTGATGGAATTTTGGAGTCTTCTGATTTTTGATCATATGACGCTTGTGAAACTTTCCTAGAGATAATTAAAACTTCGTTCATAGGCCAAAAGGGAACGAATGACTAGCTTATTGGAACTTGTACATATTGTTGTACGAAGTCCGTTATGTGTAGTCAAGAGCGATGGATTTCAACTTCATATGCTTTCTCCGAAAATTTGAGTGAATATATGGATATTTTCTTAATAAGGATGAAGTGTGAAATACTTGAAAAGTTCAAAGACTTTCAAGATGAAGTGCAAGATCATTGTAACAAGAATATAAATAGTTTATGATGAGATCATAAAGGAAGATATTTGAGTTACACGTTTAGCATAAATACCTAAGATTTAAGGAATCGTTCCGTGGATTTGCATTTTCCCGAAACACCATAAGTGTATGGAGCGTTCGAGATATGTAATTAAACCTTGTTTGACATGGTAAGATCGAAAGGTGTAATTCATAAAACTGCCATTGTATTTTAAAGATTAAAAGCTTTAGAGATTACCGTTTTTCCACTGAAAAGAGCTCCATCATAATCCGTTGAAATGACACCATATAAGGTTATGGTTTGGGATAAAACCCAAGTTGTCATTTCTTAAACATTGGTATACTATGCATAAGAAAGATGTTTGCAACCAAAGTCGGATGAACCTGTCTTTGTATGTTATTTCGAATAACTGTTAAGTTCTCCTCCATAACATCGGAGACAAAAGTGTTTGTCACTTAAAACGTCAAGTTTCTTTGAGAAGGAATTTTTTCGTGAAAAGTTAAGTGGGAGGACAATAGAAACTTTGATAAGGTTAAAAGAACCTTAGCTGTATGTGCAGAGTTGCGCAGCGCCGAAAAGTGTTCCGGAGGCGGCAACAATACTCATGGCTCACGTGCCTCAAAGGTTGTGGTCACGGAGATCTAAGTTCCTATTGAAACAAGTAGATCGGGTAAACAATCAAATACCAAGATTTGAGGGTTGAATCATTATTTGAGAATAATGAACCGACTACATGCAAAGAAGCGATGATGGGCCCTGACTCCGTCAAATGGCTTGAAGCCATATAATCCGTGATAGTTCCATACACGAGAAATCAAGTTTTGAATTTGAAGGACCCTCGAAAAAGGTGTAAGACCTTACAGTTGTGTTTGGATCTATAAAGAAGTAGACATGGATGTTGCACATCTATGAAATGGTCGACATGTTGGGAAAGAGTTCACAAAATGTTCAAAGGTTGACTATGACAAGATTTGATCTTTCATAGTGATATTTAGTCTAGACGGATTAATGTAGCAACCACTACATATAATTTGTTATATGGTAGTTGAATAAACAAAACAAGTTCTTCTAATAGAATCGTTACCTAGGACATGTGCATAACACGGTCCATAGGGTTTTGTTAATTCAAAGGATGCTAAAAGCATATGCAAACTTCAATGGTTAGAGTGAGCATAGCGGAGTTGGAATCTTCACTATGATGAAACTGTTAAGAGAGTTTAATTTCATCAGAGACAATGAAGATGCTTGCGTTTGCAAGAAATTAAGTGGGAGCGCTAAGACATGTTTCTAATACATTATGTGGAAGACATATTGTTGATTGGAAATAATGTATCTTTTATTAACACATATTAAGAATTTCATCCCGATGAAAGACTTAGGCAAAACCCAAATATTTGGCATCAATAGACGCTAATATGGTTGTGCCAGAAGTACATAGATAAGATATTGAATGAGTTCAATATAGAAACTACAAGAGAAGGTTCTTGTCGCACAGAAAGGATTGAATGAGTTCAATGTTGATGATATATTCAAGTGTATTGACATTTGGTAAAGTGAAACAAATAATCAAGTATAGATTGATACTTGATGTATGAAATCACAAAGAGTATTTATATCAATCATACTGTGATATGTACAAATCCAGATATGTCCTATGCTCTAAATGTTGAGAGCATATACCAGAATGATTCGTAAGATGATCATTGGACAATAGTAAGGATATTCTTATGATCTTCTGAAAGAACTAAGAGTATAATATTTGTAGAAGTGACAAATAGATGGTTAGTTCATTGTAAAAGTACTACATTGATACTAGCTTTGTCACAAAGTACAAATTAAGTTTATCTCAATCTAAACTAAGGGTGGCACAATATAATGGAAAGTGAGTTCCATAATGGATTTGGATGATTTCCAAAGTTAAGACATTGTGACAGATACTACAACAAAAGGCTAAGTATATGACTGCTATTATAGCAGCAAAAGAGGGCATTTGTGTCAAGAAGTTTGTTATCAAACTAGGTGTAGTTCTCAGTGGGATAATACTATGAAGATATATTGTGCGACAATATTATCAACATGTTTTAACCCTAAAGAGCTAAAGGTCACACCGAAATACCAAATTTATACAAAGCCATCTCATTAGAGAATGAGTGATGCATAGAGACGCAAAGACATGCAATTACACACGGACCTGGAAGTGTCAGATCCGGAGATCAGTTGACCACTAGCAATCGTGTACATACAACACTGGAAAGCCATAGGTGTTATATACACAAAGGTTCGAAACTAGATTATTGACTCTAGTGCAAGTGGGAGACTGTTGGAGATATGCCCAAGAGGCAATAATAAAGTGGTTATTATCATATCTTCACACTTATGATAAATGTTTACATACCATGCTATAATTGTATTAACCGGAAACATTAATACTTGTGTGATTTGTAAACTAAAATAAGAGTCCCTAGTAAAGCCTCTTGTTAAACTAGCTTGTTGGTTAATATATGATCATTGTTTCCTGATCATGAACATAGAGATGTTATTAACAACAGGGTCATATCATTAGGAGAATGATGTGATGGACATACTCCTATAGATAAGCGTAGCATAAAGATCAAGTCATTTCAATAGTTCAATTGCTATATGCTTTCTGATACATAGTAACCTAATTCCTTCGACCATGAGATCATGCATATTGCCTTTACTGGATGGATGCTTTGATGTCATCAAACACCACACCGTAACAGGGTGGCTATAAAAGTGGCATTGGGTGTTCAGAAAGTATTGGTTGAAACACATGGATCAAGAGTGGGATTTGTCCATCCACAAGACGGATAGATATTCTCTGGGCCCTCTCGGTGAAATGTCATCCAATTAGCTTGCAAGCATGTGACTTGGTCACAAGGGATCACATATCACGGGAACGAGAAAAGAGTACTTATCAGTAACGAGGTTGAACTAGGTATACAGAGATACCGACGATCATAACCTCGGATAAGTAACATATCGTGAGACAAAGGGAAATTGGTATCATATGTAAGTGGTTCATTCGATCGCAAAGTAATCGTAGAAATATGTGGGAGCCATATGAATTTCCAGATTCCTCTATTGGTTATTGTTCGGAGAAGTGTCTCGATCATGTCCGCATAATTCACGAACCGTAGGGAGACACACTTAAGGATTCGACGTTGTTTGAGTAGTTATGGTATTATGAGAAAGAGACCGAATGTTGTTCGGAGTCTCGGATGGGATCTGGGATATCACGAGGAGATCCGGAATGGTCCGGAGAATAAGATTCATATAAGGAAAGTCCCATTTCGGAGTTGGGGAATGGTTCCGGTGTTTTCATCGGGAACATTCCAGAAAGTCCCGGAATGTCCGGCACTCCGGGGGGGAAGGGGTACATGAATGTGTCATTGCAAGTTGGAATGATTGCATCATGTGCTAAGTGTTCTTGCTGTCCCAAATAAAGGATTAAATTGAATCCTAAATTGAAAAAGTCAAACGGCTAGTTTGAAAGTCAAACGGCAGTTTTTGGGAAGTGGGAGGAGAGGAGGAAACCGAATTGGGGGAGGAGTCCTCCTCCCCAAGCCGGCGGCCAGCTCTAGGCCGAGTTGGGGAGGGACTCCCTCCCTCCCCTAGCGCGCCAGCCCTCCCACCTATAAAGGGAGGGGCAGGGCTCCCCTCCCAACACAACACAAGACACACAAGTTCCTATCCTCTAAACTAGAAACTAGACCTAGACCCCGGTTTAGAGCTGTTTCGGTTTAGAGCCTTCTAATTGGTTTAGAGCCCTCTAATTGGTGTGTCTAATTACTAGACCACTAATAGCCTCTCTCATAAGCTCCACCATACTCGCACCGGCTTAAGGCGAAGCCCTGCGGGATCTCCCCTCTACTTTCGGTACCACGCCGTTGTGCTGCCGGAATCGCGAGGAGAGTGCTACAACCTCCGCTGCCTGCTGGAACAAGGGAGAGGAAGGTCTTCGTCGAGTACCGAACGTGTGACCGACTGCGGAAGCGCTGCGGGAACGCGGCGCTGGAAGGATCGTCTACGCGATCTTGAGATCGGAAAGAGTACGACTACATCACCCACGAGAATCTGCTCTCGTTAACCACTTTGGAATCTTCGAGGGTGAGTTATTCCATCGACTCGTTGCTGCAATCTAGTAGATAGATCTTGGCTTGTTTGTTTGTATGCGATAGAAAATTTTTGTTTTCCATGCTACGAACCCCTACATCTATTAGTAGCCACCTTTGTAAAAATCTTGAAGCTCACATTTAAAAGACATATGGGTCTGTATTGTTGTATTTGTACTGCATTTTCTTTTTTGGGTAAGAGAGTTATAACTTCAAATTTTACTTAAACAATGGTAACTCTCCTGCTTGTATCTGTACAAACAATGCCATCAAATCATCTTTAATGACACACCAAAACTGCTGATAAAACTCAGCTAGAAACCCATCATGTCCAGGAGCTTTATTACGTTCCATTTGAGAAATCGCTTCTAGTACTTCCTTCTCAGAGAAGTCAGCAACTAAAATAGCGTTCTCCCCTGAAGACAATCTTGGTATGTCCGGAGTTTCATTTTCGACCAAAGAGAAATTGTTCGGTTCCGGTGCCCCAAATAACTCCTTGTAGTATTCATAAATATAAACCTGAAGATTTTGTTCTCCTACTATTGTTCCTTCATCTTGTTCGAGTTGAAATATCTTTTTCTTTCTATTTTTCCCATTCGCAATCAAATGAAAATATCGTATTATTACCTCCTTCTTGAACATGTTTAACTTTAGCGCGTTGGGCCCATTTAATTTCCTCATCGCGTCTAAGCTTATTCACTTGCTCATCTGTGACTCTTAATGCCTCTCTTTCAGCCTCACAAAGTGGTGCAGATTCGTCTTTGAGATCCAATGTCTCAATGATAGCTAACCACTTCTCCTTTTCTTTTTTATATTTTCCACTTAGATTCTTCGCCCATCCCTTCAGAAAACGACGGAGATGTCTAATTTTATTTTGCCATGTTTCAACTGGTGAATTAACATGTTGAATAGCAGCCCATTCGGTTGCTATCATCTCGTGGAAATCCTCATGACGAAGCCACGATGACTCAAAAGAGAAATGGGCTACATTTCCCAGGTGAGCACCATTGCCCGTGTCAACTAGTAATGGCGTGTGATCCGAACCGGTACGAGTAAGCGCACGCACCGTCACCATTGGAAATTTCTATTCCCATTCTACACTTGTGAGAATGCGGTCCAGTTTCTCATAAGTTGGGGTATCTCTATGATTTTCCCACGTGAATTGTCTTCCAGAGAGAACAATTTCTCTTAAATCTAGATTTTCAATGATGGCATTAAACATAAAAGACCATCGAGGATTGAAGTTATCGTTTTTCCTGACATTAGACAAATACTTTAGGTTTCTAAACTTTATTTTCCCTCTACTTTCCTTTGTCTTGTGCCTCTCACATTACACTCGACAAAATTTCTCTGCCTAGTACCTGTATAAACACACTCGGCAAAGATTTTTTAACCGTGAGTACTTTGTCGAGTGTGCTTTGCCGAGTGTAATACTCGACAATATCCTTGCCGTGTATTTTTTGGCCTTTCCCGAGTAGTTATGGTACCAGGAAAAGAAACGTTTCCTGTAGTGCTACCACCAAGAAACAATCACTAAACCTCTAGAGACTTATTTCATACATGAACATATTTAAATGTAATAAACCTATCTAGGAAGGAAGCAATTATCATATCGCTAGTTTCCCACTAATCTTGCAGCAGCAGGCCACATATGAACAGTAAGTGGGCACTACAGTACCACGTGGACAATGCTACGAGATCCCAGCTACAATGCTTGTACAGTTCCCTAAAGAAAATACAATGTTGGTACAGTACTCAGCAGTTTAGTCATGCAACATATTAGGACCAAAACAAGTCTTGTGGATGTTCACTTCGTAAGAATGGTTATAGCAACCGATTTTGTATGATTAACTCACCTCTTAGGTTACAATAAACTTAAACATGACCTTGGCCTACATGAGATATACTCCCTCCGTTTGTGTATACAAAGCCACAAACTCACATTTAAATACCAAGAGAAAACAACCAACTAATAAATAACACCATTTATATATGGAAATCGCTCCGTGTTCCAGGCTAATTAAACCTCCTTCATGTGGTGCCTCTTTTTCTATGACTGCGTGGAACATTCACATTAATAAACACGAACATACGAGATACAAATCTAATGAATGTTTCTCGATTAGGTTAGTGGCCCTGTACTATTAGCAAAATGTATTTTTAATAGTGGCTTTGTATACAAAATGGAGAGAGAGTATGCAGAACCCACAAATATTACTAGGTGCTTGCATTAACTAAGAATTCCAAGAAACGCAATCAATTGGCAGACATGCGCATATACTTCCAAAGCAAAAAAAATCCCAAAGAGCTCTTAGTCAAGCGGTTTTAGAAAACATTAATTTGAGATGGTTAAACAAAAAATCACACCAACAATGGTAAGACTTCAGACTTAGCACACTATTGGAAGCCCCCTAGTGTATACTAAAAAAGGGTTGTAAAAGTAAAGGAGTGGATTTCACTTTTTACCTCCTTGTTAGCCATTTGTGACATTAATTTCCCGTTGAGTGAAAAATCGTCAAGATCATCCATTTTAGAAGCTTTGGAACCTCGTTTTCCGATGCATGTTCATTGGGAAAGGTGTGCGGGTAGTGACCTAGGTTCAAAAATATCAAGACGACGAGGAATGGACATATGGATAAAAAAGTCTAGACATGGTTGTTGATGTCGTGCTCTGATATTTACACATTTTGTGGTGCAATGTCAATGTAACATGTCAGTACTATCTAACAAAGTCTTTTAGGGTGCGTTCGGTAGTCCGCATCTAATTTGGGCCTCGTTCTTAGGCCAAGTTGGATGGTTTGTTTGATTGCCCGGTTTTTCATTGGCTCAATGAGGTGGGTGACCATCCCCAGTCTGTTTAGTAGGCTACACACACCTCTTTTTTGGCTTAGCTGGTTCACAACAATGTTTTTTAGTTGTCCACATGAGGCTTCCTATGGTTACCATGATCCCAAGATGGTGAGCTTACCATGTCACTGCATATTACATCCGATCATACTGAGGAATCAAAGGAACAAGAGCTTGGAGATCACCACAAGCAGACAAACAATGATGAGATCTCTCCTCCTACTCTCCCGAACCTGATAAGCCATTATCATAGCTCGAACAACCATAGCCTCAACTGCCATAGCTTGAATAGCCATATCATAAGGTGCCATAGCTTGAGGTGACGTAGCTTTAACGGTCGTAGGTTGAGGTGCCATAGCTTGATCAGTCACAGGCTGGTGAGCTAAGAAATGGTCATACTCCTCATGTGCTTCCTCTATAGTTTGGATCATCTGTAGCTATTGTTCGAGAAACCATTGACTTGATCTTGGCAGATGAAACAGAAAGAACAAGTTAGGTACAATATGAGAAGCATTAATGAAATCACAACAGACCATGAAAATTCCACACCGGATCATATATTCAACACGGATGACAAGACAATGTAAGAAGTAGATCATAAACTAAGGGGAGAATGCATGATCATTAGTAAAATAGGAACACAAGTTTATCCTACGGCTATGGTGTCAACCTACCACCAAATCAAAAGAGGGTGTCATCATACCACCACATCAACAAGTTCACCATCACATGAGGGGTTAATATATACCACGGCATCAAAATATACATGCCATAATAAGTTTGTAAGACCTAGCTACCACCAAAATATACATCATAGATCAACATCATCATCGTGTTCCTCACCAGCACGGATCCCCTAGGCTCCCCACGAACCCAAGCTCTACACCTTGTTGTAGTACTTTCCTAGGTAGGTCCTAAGCCAAATCACCCCGTGTGGATCAATCATGATCATGAACATTGTACCCTGGGTCTTGTTGTCGACAATGTGGCTGACAGCCGCCATGAGAGACTCCTTGGTAAAGCCAACCATGTCCATGACTTCCCTGTAGAGAGGTGCATGTATGTTTGCTTGTTCTCTCGAATAGCCTTGGCAATGTTCTTGATGAAGGAGGTCATGTTGTTGAAGGCCGTGAGCTCGTCCTCGGCAAGGCGGCCTTGCTTCCTCTTCCCTACAGAAGCTGGCCTGTCAGGAATGTCCACAGCTTCCTTCTTAGGGTCATCTAGGATCACCGTGTCTTCCTGGGTGTCGTGATCATCACATTCAGGTGTAGGAGTTGCTGGAGGTGTCCCTAGGGCCTGACTTGATCCCATGGAATACTTGCCAGTCGCTAGTCCGAACATGAAGATGGTATGCATCTCAGTGTAGTTAGGGATGGGCACGTTTAGGAACTCAACTCCCTTGGGATGATCGTACGATTTCAAGAGTGTGTAGGTTGTGCATGATCGTGATTGTTAATGGTGTGTAACGAGTGAACAACAAAGAGTGCTAAGTACGCCAAAAAAAACAAAGAGTTCTAAACGTGACATGCCCAAGATAGTGATCACTCTCCAGGATGATGGTTTCAGTGTCTTCACCTCATCCTCCACTTACTCAGGTGATTGTACACCTGTGTGTGGCTACAGTCAAAGCGACTACGCTCGAATAGAGCCTTTGCATAGGCAGTCAGTGGACCACCTTCAAGCCCTTATTAGTTCAGACGCCACTCTTGATGATCTCACACATCTTCTCAAGGACGAAGATGGATATGAAGGTCAACCATTTTATGGTACCCTTCACTGCAGCAGCCTTCTCAGCCCTTTCGGCTATGTCCGCCTTCTCGGCCTTCTTGTCCCTTGATGACCCACAAGTATAGGGGGTGTATCGCAGTATTTTCGAGGGAAGTGAAACCCAATTTATTGATTCGACACAAGGGGAGCCAAAGAATATTTATCAGCCTTAACAACTGAGTTGTCAATTCAGCTACACCTGGAAACAATCTTGCTCACAACAGTTTATTAGTAGCAACAGTTTTATAGTAGGAATAGTAAAGCAGCAGCAGCAGTAAAGCAAAGACAATAGTAACAAAAGCAGTAAACAGTGGGATTCGAGTACGGTAGGCATAAGGATGGATGGACGGGCGTTCCATAAATAAGACAATTCACATAGCAATCAGAACATAGGGCAATTACAGATAAATAAGATAAAGCATCCAAGTACTAGACAATCCTAGGCATGTGTTCCATATATAGTCATACGTGCTCGCAATGAGAACTTGCACAACATCTTTTGTCCTGCCAGCCCGTTTGCAGCGGGGCCTCTAGGGAACTACTGGCAATTAAGGTGCTCCTTTTAATAGAGCACCAGAGCAAAGCATTAACACTCCATGAACACATGTGATCCTCACATCAAAGCCTTTCCCTTACGGCTACCCCGGTTTCTGTCACTTCGAGACCATAGGTTCCGGACAACGACGTGTGTATACAACTTGTAGATAAGACCAAGAACAATACTATAATAATGAATCAATAATAAGTTCAGATCTGAAATCATGGCACTCGGGCCCTAGTGACAAGCATTAAGCACGACAAGTCGCAACAAAGTCATAAAGCACTAATAAAAGATACTAGGCACCATGCCCTAACAATCTGATGCCATTACATGAACGATCTCATCCAATCCCTACCATCCCCATAGCCTACAGCGGGGGATTACTCACTCATAGATGGAGGAAACATGGATGGTCGATGGAGATGATGGTGGAGATCGATGGAGATGGCTCCGGGGGCACTTCCCCGTCCCAGCAGGGTGCCGGAACAGAGACTTTCTGTCCCCCGAATCTCCCCTTCGGTGGCGGCGGTGCAGCGGAACTTTTCGTGGAAAAACATTAAACCCCCCGAAGTTTTTAGGTCAGAAGGCTTCTTATAGGCGAAGAGGGAGACCGAGGGGGTGCCTGGGGCCACCACACCAGGCCCTGGCGCGGCCAGGCCCAGCCCGCGCCTGGGAGGGGGTGTGGCCAGCCCCTAGCCCTCCTCCGTCTTGTATTCTGGCTCCGTGAGTCTTCTGGAAAAATAGGCACTTTGGCTTTTGTCCCGTCCAATTCCGAGAATATTCATTTTCTGACTTTCCTGGAACCAAAAACAGCAGAAAACAGGCAGCTGGCACTGAGGCTCTTGTTAATAGGTTAGTCCAAGAAATCATATGAAAAGTACTCCAAAGTTGGAACAAAACACAAGAAAGTAGATAAAAACAAGCATGGAGCATCAAAAATTATAGATACATTTCCAATGTATCAACATCCCCAAGCTTAACTCCTGCTCGTCCTCGAGTAGGTAAGTGATAAAAAGAAAGAATTTTTGAGGTGACATGCACCATCAAAGACTTGATCAAAGTATTTGCAAAACATTCAAAGCTGGGATCATAGTACTTCAATCATAACATGAAAGACAAAGTTCTAGCAATAGGCAAAGAAACTATGATGCAACATGAAAAGGCACAAACAAAAGATTCATGAATAACAATGCCTTGCAAGACGTTTGTTTGTTTCACATAAAGAAAACATAGTATAATGGCACTCAGCGTGTCCCTCATAGAGTAGGAAATATAAATGCATAGGACACCTTCAAAGTTCATAAGAGTGACTAGATACAAATAGTTTAAAACAAACAATATCAAGTTATGCATTAATCAACTAGTCTTGGGACAATGCACATAGAACTAAGAATGGACACTATGCTCTCAAGAAAGTGCTCATAGAATGTGTGGAGACTCAACAAGGAAATGAACAGGTTTTGAAAAGTTTGAAAGGCTTCCAAATGCTGAAAGTATGGTACTCATGAGCTTTGAGCTCTCATTGCCCCTGTCATAAGCATCTTTAATGTGGTTAAGGTGAAAGTGAGGTCCAATCTGAGTTATATGCTTGACAGACTATAAACTGAAAATCCCAAGTCCCTTGAGTACGAGGGACGCTCCTCATGCTACTCAACTTTAGTTACCGGTAAGTTCTTGTCATCGTAAGCATGTGCGTATCATAGAGAACCGCCAACGGGGTACCCCTTGCCCGATGATACGGAAGAATCCCCATATCAAAATGACAAGGCAAGCAGACAATGAGTATCTTAGCAATCTTCTTATTTACCATGGGAAAATGGTGCTTTTTTTTCTCTCTTTCCTCTTTTCATAAATCTATTTTTTTCTTTTTCTCAATAGCTATCTCTCTTTTTTATAAGAAGAATGCTTCATAGATATCATTATGGTTACGCTGCAGGTTTCCACCATGTCAGCATGGATTAGACCAGCGGCCCAGGCGTTTCTCTAACACACATACATAACTCCATGGACTTACAAGCTTCCCTTTTATTTCACACCAACGACATCCGCAAACAAAAGAGCAAGGTATCAACTGGGTATATATTTACAAGTGTTGAAAGCGTTCCCCATGACAGCACGGTTCTGCTAATCCCCAGCCTATAATTAGCAAGCATATAACTTTCATGGAGAGTTCACAATGGTTCAGGTTTATTAAGTGCAGGAAATAAAGTGTGCCATCAAGTTCGTGAGAGATTTACTAACTAACTTTCTCATAACAAGCAAACATTTTATTCGGAAGAAAATAAGGCATATTGAATATGCACGGAAGTAGCAAATGATGCTAATAGGTAGGTATGGTGGACACTTTGGCAATATTTGGTTTAAGGAAGTTGGAAACTTGAGTAAAACATACTCAGTGGAAGTGAAGGCTAGCAATATTAAGGGAGCGACAAACGAGAGAGCAATAATGGTCATAATCATGCAGAGCGACAAAACATCATTGATTAAAGCATCAAGTGATACTACAAGTTGAAAACTAAAGGATCATAAAGGCTTATGGTGACTTGAGATAGTCATAACATGGTGTGAGAATGTGCCAAGTCAACCCAAATAAAGCATCGAAGGAGAATACCACTATACTATGCTTTAATATGCTAAAACAACGCATGATTCATCCAAGGCACATTAAGCAATCTCAATTGTTTATAACAAGTCATGCTACAGCAAAGAATACTAAGCATAAAGTCAAAACAATATCAAGCATGGCATGACAAAGTATAGGCCACAGTCAAAAACAAGCTCTATTTACCACTTAAGCATGAGCTTTCCTACTCTTTTCCAAACCAAACCAAACTATTTGAACACCAATATATGAAAGAGGAGGTCCAAACAATTTATTCAGAAAACTAAGCAAACCACGCAAACTAAAAACCAAAACGAAAACGAAAAAGAGGACGCTCCAAGAACAACACAACTGTGCATGAAACAATAAAAAAGAAGTGGTTGAAAGAAACCTGAGATTTTTATTGATGAAGAAGGGGATGCCTTGGGCATCCCCAAGCTTTGACGCTTGTACTTCTTAGATATTTCTTGGGGTGACACACGTGGCATCCCCAAGCTTGAGCTTTAGTCCACCCTTCATCTCATTACTCATTTCTTCCATACACCTGAAAATTTTCCTTCATACACAACTTCACACAATCTTTATTAGCAACATTAGTGCACTCAAGATAAATAAGTCTTAAGGTTCAGTTCTAACACCAAATAAACTTCCATTAGAACACTAGATACTGTAGCACTTCCCTCAAAAATCTCAATTCTCCAAAAGAACTCAAGAAGGAACTAACAAGAAGCAAATGCAGAAAATGGCAGAAATCTGTCAAAACAGACCAGCAGGTAAAGACGAATTTTTTCGAAGACCTTCTGTTACTCAAATCAAAAAGTGTTGAACTAACGAAAGTTAGATAACAACCTGGGTCAGAAGCACAAAAAATTACAGCTCAATCCGACATACAGAGCTCTCTCAGGAATTGTTACGGTGAAGCACAAAAATCTGTTTCAGGACAACAACTTTCCCAATCATTACTTCTCTCTCATTAGAGGTTACTCTTGGCACAAAAAGCAAATTAAAAATATAAGGAGCGGTTATTACTGAAGTAATAACTTCCAAGACTCATCTAAAACTTTTGGGTATCTCCCAATAAGTACTTTTCTTTAACGCCTTTAAGTTAGGCATAAGCAAAAAACTAAAATGGATAGAATAGAAGTAAGCGGAGATAATCATGGTGAAAACATTGTTTTGTTCAATGAAATCCTTTTGTTAACAAGGTTGATCAGGTCTTACTACCAAAACAATTTCATATGAGACAAAACTTTGTATTCCACTAATGATTATGTTACCTCAACCTTGATAGCAATGGTCCCAATCATAATAGTTTCAAATTTTTCTCTTGGTATGGGACAATATATTTATCCAACTTGAATGCCTTCAGCATGTTCAATTGAATTCAAACTATAAGTCCTTTCAATCTTCTTGGGAAAATAGACAGTATGTTCCTTGTCATTAACATTGAAGGTCACCTTTCCTTGATTACAATTAATAACAGCTCCTGCAGTATTTAGAAAAGGTCTCCCAAGAATAATAGACATATTATCATCTCCAGGCATAAAAGTTTGAGAGGATGCTCTCATAAGAAATATGAGTTGAAGTAAAAGAGAGCATCAAGAAGCAAATTCAAAACACATTTAAGTCTAACCCACTTCCTATGCATAGGAATCGTGTAAGCAAATAAATTCACAATGAACAAAGTGACAAACATAGGAAGATAAAACAAGAGTAACTTCAAAGCTTTCGGCAGATAGAGAGGTGTTTCAATACCATGAAAACTTCTACCACCATATTTTCCTCTCTCAAAATAATTTTCAGTAGCCTCATGAATAAACTCAACAATATAACTATCACATAAAGCATGCTTTTAATGATATACAAGCACTAGAGCTTTATTATAAACACTTTCAAAAGAATCCTCAGAAACATAACATTCATCCTCCTTTAGTAAGCATGGAGGACAATCAAATAATGTAAGGGATAAAGAGTTACTCTCATTAGAAGGTAGGCATGGGTAGCTAATCCATTCTTCCTCCTTTTGTTCATCACTCTCCTCCTCGTTTTCATCTAATGAGATTTCAGATTCATCAATTTCTTCTTCCATAGGATCCTGCAAGGCATTAGTCTCTTCCATTTGTGGAGAGCATCTATTAAAATACTCAAAATAGAGCCATTTTCATCCTTGTAATTATCAAAGCAAAATTTAAGTATACTATAAACCTCATACTTATAAGGTGAATCATCAATATTTTCAAGCAAACTAGCAAGTTCAAAAGCACCCTTCCAAGCAATAAATTCTTCAATTTGCTTCGCATCATAAAAGTCATAAATTCCTTTAGAATAGGAAGATATGGTATCATTATCACTATACTCACATTGAAAAGGGAGGTGTTTATACCTCTTTCTGCAACGAGATTCATCACAGCAATAAGTAACATTATAAGTAGAGCACACGTTTCTAGCAATGGTATACAATCTATCAATTTGTTCCCATAAGTGTTTCCCTTTTTGTGACAAGCGGTGTTCCTTATAATAGTATTTTTGATCTTTCGTGAACCCACCTTGCCAATAAGCTTTAGTTTCAAAGAAACCAACCATTGACAACAAGCATGATAAAGCAAGACAATAACAGACCAACGAAAATAACAACTAGAGTAGGAACTAATTTTTTTGTATTTTTGATAAAGAAACAAGCAAACAAGGAGAAAGATAAACTTAGCTTGAACAATAGTGAATCCAAGTGGACTTGATAAATAAAGCTATGCTCCCCGGCAATGGCGCCAGAAAATAGTCTTGATGACCCACAGGTATAGGGGGTGTATCGCAGTATTTTCGAGGAAAGTGAAACCCAATTTATTGATTCGACACAAGGGGAGCCAAAGAATATTTATCAGCCTTAACAACTGAGTTGTCAATTCAGCTACACCTGGAAACAATCTTGCTCACAGCAGTTTATGAGTAGCAATAGTTTTGTAGTAGGAATAGTAAAGCAGCAGCAGCAGTAAAGCAAAGACAATAGTAACAAAAGCAGTAAATAGTGGGATTCGAGTGCGGTAGGCATAGGGATGGATGGACGGGCGTTGCATGGATAAGACAATTCACATAGCAATCAGAACATAGGGCAATTGCAGATAAATAAGATAAAGCATCTAGGTACTAGACAATCCTAGGCATGTGTTCCATATATAGTCATACGTGCTCGCAATGAGAACTTGCACAACATCTTTTGTCCTGCCAGCCCGTTTGCAGCGGGGCCTCTAGGAAACTACTGGCAATTAAGGTGCTCCGTTTAATAGAGCACCGGAGCAAAGCATTAACACTCCGTGAACACATGTGATCCTCACATCAAAGACTTTCCCTTCCGGCTACCCCGATTTCTGTCACTTCGGGACCATAGGTTCCGGACAACGACGTGTGTATACAACTTGTAGATAAGACCAAGAACAATACTATCATAATGAATCAATAATAAGTTTAGATCTGAAATCATGGCACTCGGGCCCTAGTGACAAGCATTAAGCACGACAAGTCGCAACAAAGTCATAAAGCACTAATAAAAGATACTAGGCACCATGCCCTAACAATCTGATGCCATTACATGAACGATCTCATCCAATCCCTACCATCCCCATAGCCTACAGCCGGGGATTACTCACTCATAGATGGAGGAAACATGGATGGTCGATGGAGATGATGGTGGAGATCGATGGAGATGGCTCCGGGGGCACTTCCCCGTCCCAGCAGGGTGCTGGAACAGAGACTTTCTGTCCCCCGAATCTTCCCTTCGGTGGCGGCGGCGCAGCGGAACTTTTCATGGAAAAACGTCAAACCCCCTGAAGTTTTTAGGTCAGAAGGCTTCTTATAGGCGAAGAGGAAGACCGAGGAGGTGCCTGGGGCCACCACACCAGGCCCTGGCGTGGCCAGGCCTAGCCCACGCCTAGGGTGTGTGTGTGTGTGGCCAGCCCCTGGCCCTCCTCCGTCTCGTATTCTGGCTCCGTGAGTCTTCTGAAAAAATAGGCACTTTGGCTTTTGTCACGTCCAATTCTGAGAATATTCATTTTCTGATTTTCCTGGAACCAAAAACAGCAGAAAACAGGCACCTGGTACTGTGGCTCTTGTTAATAGCTTAGTCCAAGAAATCATATGAAAAGTACTCTAAAGTTGGAACATAACACAAGAAAGTAGATAAAAACAAGCATGGAGCATCAAAAATTATACATACATTTCCAATGTATCATCCCTCGCAAGCTTTGCAGCTATCTGTGCAGCAACCTTCCTCACCAGGGACTGCACTAGGTCGGTGGAGTTAGTTGCAACACATTATGTGGGACACAATGTGGTGGCTAGTTACTGCACTAGGTTGGTGGAGTTAGTGCTTTGAGGTTTGTGCGGAACACAATTTGGTGGACGGACGGGCAACCAATCGGCCCAGTTTCATCTTTCCAGGGTCTGGATGGACCTCAAATGGGCTACCAAACACACTCTTCTATATATGAGATATTTCTGTACAAGTAGGGTAAGAAGTAGATTTTTTGGGTAAGAACTAAGAAGTGGAATTTAAGGACACCAGTTCCATGCCCCGGTGCATAATTCGCCCAATGCTCTACTCGCGCCCTAACCCTAATCCTATACTAGACCGCGTAATCTACTCTCTATTCCTATGCTACATGGTTAGTGATACTTGCTCTGAGAATGACATGTTTACTAGATTTAGGGGTGCGCCTTGGCGCACGACCGCATAGCTCTCGTATCAGTTTCTTTTGTGTATAACACTAATAGGAAATAGTTGGAAATCAATAATGTGATTATGAATTATAATTTTCTTTTACAAAATTAAAGTAATATCCCTACCTTTCACACCGAAAATTGGCTTATAAACAATATTATGAGTAGTTGTCTGCTATGCAGATGCAAATGAGATAGCTTATAATAATGACCGTCTTGTTCTATACATATCATATAGACCTACATACACAAGGTATACAAACAATTTGCTTTGACTTCAATCATAACTAAATTAAACTTCCCATCGAGGTTGGACTCTCCATGACACACATCACGCAGGACCTGATACATTATATACGAAGGAACTCGAGCTCTTGCTAAGTTTCCTTGTAAACTTCTTAGGAGACATTCATCAAAGGCTTCCTTCTTGAACCTTTTGTTGTATAATTGTTTGCATGATTTCATGCACACGGTTTCTTGGATTGCTACATAGTTCATGGCTAGTGGAATATATGGGTCAAAAACTTTGTTAGAGTGCTGGGACTAACAACACTGAGGTTTCTGATGACAACAATGTTTATGTTTGGTTCAGAATATGCAGGTCATTCAACATTATGTTGAGCATGTGCTAAATGATTTTTAGATGAGGTCCATGGTTTACACATGAAAGAGAGGAAGGTAAATGTGAAATTTTCCAAGAGGGAGTGACTATGCAGACATCAACATAGAAGCAAAATAACATAGTATAGATATAGTATATCTCAAGGCCTAAACACCTTCATGTTGATCAGCTTTCAAACTGGCAAGTTTAAGCGGACTCTCCCTGTCTCTCCGAGTTTCAACTGAAAATACAAATATATGTTAATACAATTGTCCTCCAGATAGAAAATTTCAGCACATGAGCGCTTTGATGTAACTTAGATAATCCAGAAAATTCCTACACTAAGCACATGTATCATGCCATGACGTTTCCTTCACAATATTGTAACCAAAATGACGCCATAGAACTCACTCACCGGAGACAACAGAGGACATAGTAGAAGTTTTTCTGGACAAGGACGTCTATGAAGCTGGTTTCTGTCTCCGATCCCACTGTTGGATAACCGCTCAATAAGGGAAAGGACTTAAAAATCCAATTCAGAAGGTAAAATAGCAATCCACCGCTAACCAGAAAATAGACCTGTAGAGGGCACCACCAAACAAAAATCTAAAAAGAAACATCAATGATACTGCACACCAACCAAGCATAAATTATGAATTGCACACAAAATGGACCTCTAGTAGAAATTCATATAGAAGAGAACAAAGACATTAGTTAATTTTGAATTATAAAAAAGGGAAATGCATATTTCATATTACAACAAGCAACTACTGATTACTCAAGAGAGAATAGTGAAATAACTATTAGAGAATAAGAGATGCTATTACATCATAATACATGCTGAGTCGGATAGATTAGCACATTAGGCAAATCAATCTTTGATTTGATCGAACCAAATAAGAAGAAATGATGATCCACAAAAGTTCATGTGTTATATTGAACAAGTGGTAATATTGCAATCCAATTATCACCAAAATTATCAATTAGGAAGTCTTGCAATCCCATAATCTGGAAAAAAATCGAGATAGAAATATTCAGAGCATCCTTCTAATAGTAATCATCTCGTGTTGTAATACAACGAATGTACATAGACGCACCTGTAGCGAACATGGTGACCTATTGCATTGGTAGTGTGGTCAAAATTTAAACACAAACCCTCAGTCTAGGAATAGACTGTTTCTACGACTGTCATATGAACTAATTCACTAAAACAAAGCACAAACACGTGAAGTTAGTCTTGTCCTATATTGCAATGTGTGATTTCTCCGGGAGTATTGTGAGGGTTTTGTTACACTTCACATGCAAAATTGAGTTTCTACCAGACGACATCACTCTCCAACAAAAGGATCTACATAAATCATAGAAACCTGTAAGGCTGTCCAATAATAATAGAAACATGATGTTCACTGAATAGTTGAGTGGTTTGGTCATAGACGCTTTAAAGCTAAAGAGTTACATGCATCAGTCTTGTTCCTCAGATATAATCTCAAATCAGCCAAGCAGAAAAGAAATCACCGCTGAGATGTGGGGTGTTGATATAGTAAGGGTAGAGCAGCACCAATCATCACATTATGGACTTAAATACTGTTCCTTCTTCCCTTGTGAGTGGCACCTCATCTTCACCAAAGAACCCATCCACAACGCTTCTAGGTCACCACATACTCCATTCCCTTCTCCTTAAACAATACATACAATAATATTAAGTAATATTTTCATCAAGCACCTTGTAAGCACAAATAAAAACAAATATGCATAAATAAAGATGAGATTTTCTAGGGGTCCTCCACTTTTACCTTAGCCTTGAGAAGGCACGAGTGTTCCTTTGAGAGAGAAGAAGTGCAACGGGGATGCACAGGTCGGGTGGATCACCACTAGCCGCTCCTCCAGGGGGACAACACGATGTGTGGCCTCCTACTCTTTACTGCATCAGCCGCCGGCCCATGGCATCCTGCTCCTGCTCCTCCACGTGCCGCCTCCTCTTCTCACGTGTCAACCACCCTCCCATGGCCGCTACTTTTGCTCGGTCGTCGAGGCGACTGCTGCTGTGAGGACGACATGCTACTTCTGCCGGTGAGGGAGGCGTGGCGAAGGACAAGGTGGCTGAGCCGACCGCGATGGAGAGAGGAGTAGAACGAGGGGGAGGGGGCATGTCGGAAGGCAGGAGGCGGGGAGGGGTGAGTTAGATCTCGTGCAGTAGAGGATTTGGGCACCGGCGGCGCGAGGGTTGGGATGAGGAGGAAAAGGGGAAGACACAGGTGTGGATTGGCGAATCGGGATATTTTGACCAATGGACAACCGAACATATTTGCACCAGATTTTCTACCCTTTATAGTCATTTACAGGTGGGCCACATGAATAGTAGTCAGAAAACGAATAGGGGCTTGGACCAATGGACAACCGAACATAGTTGCACCCGATCTTCTACCCTTTATAGTCATTTACAGGTGGACCACATGAATAATAGTCAGAAAATAAACGCTCAAAATCCACTGGCTGGCACGATCGAACGGCCGAAAATACTTGATTTTTGTGGTGATTTCTAGGACCCCACCAATTATATCTTTAGATAACTCCTTCGAATCTCGGCTAAACTACCGATGCAGTTCGTCTTACCCGAGCCATCGGCCGCTGCCGAACACACGCTCTCCACGGCTCCACCTCCTCGCGTCGCCGGCGGCTATGAATGAGGTGGAGGTCTGGCGATTCTAAATTGGATATAGCGTGCGTGACGACTGGAGTTGAGGAAAACTAGACACTTTTTGCTTCCCTAGTTACTTATTGGGTCTCTAACGGCTCATGCACTGGGCTGCGAAAGCCAAGTAATAATCAATCACATGCCTAACTTTTTTGTTTGCAAACTGTTGTACCGTAAAATATCGGAAATGCTATACGCCGCTCGCATGCGGCACTGGCAGGTCGTGTCGGATAGGGGCATCACCTGATGGGCCAGCCCAGTTCACTTTGTTGTTTTTCTTGTTTTGGTTTTTCTTTTCTTTTTTTCGCATGGGGGCATCACCTAAAGGGCCGGTCTAGTTCGTTTCGTTGTTTTTCTCATTCTAGTTTTCTTTTTTCTATTTTTATTTTTCTTTGTTCATGATTTTTGGAAAATGTTCACGTTTTTTATTTTTTTGAAAAATGTTCATGATTTTTAAAAATTTGGTTCATGATTTTTGAATTTTGGTTCATAATTTTTTGAATTTGGTTCATGATAGGCAAATCCTGGTGCACTACAGCTACACCCGCTGCCACATCCTTGAAAAAGAAAATAGAAAGGAATAAAAAAGAAATAAGTGTAACTGGGCGGGCCCAGCTGCCACATCCTTGAGGCGGCGCGCGGGGAACATCCAAGGTCAAGCGCGTGCGTGCGTGGGTGGCACGGAGAAGGTCGGTGGCCGCTCCGATCGACTCCGAGTACAACCCGGGATGTGTCCCATACGCGTTGAGGATCTATTCTTTCCCGTACGCAAATCGGATTGGAGTCGGGCAATATAATCCTTGGCCATGCTTGAGTTTGCATAGAGAGATCGATCGACATCCCATCATCTAGAACAGCTAGCGCAATTAAGCTCAGGAAATCCTGCCTACTGCTGCTCGATCAAGCATGGCGCAGCGGCGGTCGCCTGTCCACTGGTACGAGGACCTCAGGAGCGGCGAGACCAGACCGTTTCCCGTGCAGGCCGGCCAGCGCGTGTGGGTCACCCACGCCAAGCTCGTTGACCCGGCGAGCGTCCCCGCCGGCCAGACCGTGCGCGTGGCGCTCCGCACCAGCACCGGCGACAGCGAGAGCCTCGAGCTGTCGGCGGAGAGTCCCAGCGCGCGGGTGCGGTCGATGGAGGTCCTCGAGGACTACTTTTGGCTGGAGCGAGAAGAGGACGGCTACGACGACGCTGTCGTCCGGTTCCGCGGCCGTTGCGTCAACCTTCTTGCTCCGGAGACGGTGGAGGACGAGGACGGAGGGGAGGAGTCGGATGTTGAGGACGATGCTGACGATGACGGGGCAGTGCTGGGAATCGAGGAGGGAGAGGATATGGTGGACGGCGATGGCATTAGCGATGATGATGATTGGGAGGCGGTTCTTGACGCATACGTGGCTGGTTTGGAGGATGACGTGGAGATGGTGGGAGACCACGAGGTGAGCGACGACGACGATCGCATTACAGATCATGATTGGGAAGAGGAGGAGAGCGACGACGACGATCGCATTACAGATCATGATTGGGAAGAGGAGGAGAGCGACGATGAGTTCGAGGTGCGCGGCGCCGAAGACGAGTTGGACGTGAACGTCGCCGACCAAGTAAACCCCAGCAGGCTTCTTGGAGGCTCGGCGCGGCGGTTCGCCGCCACCGGGAGCACGGCCGGCTACATGCGGATGCGGGTCGTCACCGCCGCGGAGGCGGAGGAGAGCCACGGCAATGATATGCAAATCCTGGTGCACTACAGCTACACCCGCTTCTCAGCGGCCTCGTTTGACGACGGTGACGTGGAAGCGTGCGGGAGCACGATGGAGCACCAGCTCCGGTTCATCGCCGACGGCAGCAGCCACGGGGCAAGGTCGCTGGCATGGGCCGGCGCGTCTCTTGTCCCTCTGATATACCCCGGCCACTCCAGCAATCGGCTCCGGAAGCTGTGGTCAAGGTTGATAGCTGGCGTGAGCATCCCGCCGGATGCCGCGCGCGTCGAGGTGTTCGTCGAGGTCGGCATCCTCAGGCCGGCGGACCGCACGCCGGAGACAATAACGCACATGTGCGACATCCTCAAGGACATGATGATGGCGCAGCCTTGGCCCGAGGGCTTCACCGGCATGGAGCTACACCTGCCGGATCCGGTGCGGTGCGGCCATGATGATGAAGACGACGACGGAGAAATGAAAGGCAAAGAAGAGCATCCGGGGAAGCGAAGGAGGGTCGACCGTCTCTTCCGGGCAGCCGGTGCGGTGCGGCCATGATCAAGACGACGACGACAATGACAGGAACGGCGAAAAGCGGTCGAGGAAGCGAAGGAGGGTCGTCTCTGCCGGGGAGACTTGCACCGTCTGCTTGGAGCTGCTCGAAGGCGACGACCTCGCTGCGTGGCCGGGGTGCGGCAAGCCCCACGTATTCCACGGGAGATGCTTGGAGCTCGTCCTGGAGAAGAGCCACGCATGCCCTATTTGCAGGCGCAGGCTGTACTAAGCGCCCAAACCCGAGCTCTAAGCAAGTAGGCTCGACGTTAGACACGCTGTAGAAATTTCTGTGTTATGTCTTCGTTTTCTTCTACTACTAGTATGTAACTAGTTATTCTTCAGAAATTATTTGTTTGCTGAAGTATAGCATTCTTTCCACAGACTGATGGTGTGTATTCAAGAAGGAATGAATCATGATGTATTTGATTTGAACAAATCTCTGTAACAGCGCTCTCTCGAACTAGTCTTTCGCCCCGCTTTATATTAATAAAGTCATACGGCCAAACGATACAGGGTGTTGAGGAAGCCCTCAAAAGCTAAACATACAAGAGACACGACAAAACTCGTTGAAAACGCTAAAAACGCCACTAAACACCTCCAGCGAATCACTGAGAAGAAGCTTAGGAGACCCGCCATCGCGCCAGAGAGACACCCTCACTCAACAACGATGCCTTCAAGAGGGTCACGATGCCACACGCCATCGTTCCCGCGCCCGCCCGAGGCGAACGTAAGTTTTCACCTTGAGTGTTGGTAGGAGGGAAAAGGTCAAAGCGGCGCTCCAAGAGAAATGTGACACCCAAAGGTGACACCGCTGGCAACGCCGAGGCATAGAGCTTTTGCTCGACACTCCCACCCACCACGTCAAATGAACGCCCAACGGGGAACCCACCATAGCGGACCGAGAACTCCAGATCCAGATTAGGGCCTGGCCACCAGCGGAAACATAGCCAAGACCTACCGCCACAGCTCACCTCGCCATCCACATGGCCAAAGCAAACTGCCAACACCTGCTACCACGCCACCCGCCGAAGAGTCAAAGCGTGTATCCCGCCATCCAGAGTCGCCGCCCTGGCATCCTCGAACTCGAGCCCGTGGCACGACAGACTGTCCACCGCAGGGTCGTCGGATCAAACGCAGAACGACAACATTGGTGGTAGTTGTTCAGCACAACAACCATCGGGAGGGGAAGCACCATCCACCCCTGGGGCGGTCGCTAACCGGACGCAGCAGGCAGGGCCCGTCAAACTCAGATCAGGCCAGGATAAGACCCATACTAGCCCGGATCTATACCCAGATCAAACCCGGGTAACCTCCTTCCACGTTGCAGCACCATGGCCGCTGTCGCCATCCACATGCAGTGCGTCGCCGCCTACCCGCAGTGTGCCGCCCCAACGCCATCCTCGATGCCCGCTGCCATGTTCTGCTGCCGATAGCCGACTGGTCCGAGAACGCCGTGCCACCTGAGGCCGCCACGTTGCTGCGAGGACAATGCCACCACCATCCAGACGCGCCACCACCATGCGAAGCCGCCACGCCATCGCCGACCGCGCTGATGCGCCCCTCGCTAAGCACGCCGCCCACCACGGTCGCCCCAGCCCGCGACGTAGCCTCTGCACGTGAGGTAAAGGGAGGCCTCGCCGCCACCAGCGCCTAGGCTTCGCCCGGTGGCGACATCCAGCAGCGACAAGGAGAGGGGAGGGAGAGAGAGGGTGCTAGGCGAAGAGGTTCAGCTTCCTCCTGTCGCCCACGGGAGAAGCGTGGAGGAAGAATGACCTCCAGTTGTTGTAAACAAACATCAGCAACTGATAAAACAGGGACCGAGAGGGCTTCATCAACACTCCTGTAACAGTGCTCTGGGTTTAATAAAATGAAAATGCGTTTTATTTATTTTATGCCCGTACTCCCTGCGTCTCAAAATAGATATCGAAAATTTGTTAAAACTTGGATATATCTAGACGCTATTTAATACTAGATACAACCAAATTTAAAAAAAATTGCGACATCTATTTTGAGACGCATGGATATTATATATGCACTTTGGAGTGAAATAGATATGCATCAACGGAACCTTCATAGACTAGTAGGTCTAAATAAACAAATTATATATTTTTCTTACAGAATCTCTAATAGGTTGATGTATGATAGGGAAGGTTATGTAAAAAATAACTTTTACATCACATTGGGCAAAAAAAGTCTCCAACACGTGATGTAGCCCTATATATGTGATGATGCATATTTCTAAAAGGGGTGCGCCTGAGAGGCCAACTGTCGGGCTGAACGTTCATTTATTTTCCCGCACGACCCCTCCCATCCCCAACCGCTGCCGGTGACCAAAATCGAGAATGAGTGTAGAAAGAATGAGATGCATGGTGCCACGTAGAGGTGCAGATTGAGTGTAGCACTTTGTCGAGGCATACCATAACATTTTAGGTTTAGATGTGCATGATGATCTTCACGAGGATCTCATCATCGAGGAGTGGTGAAGATGGAATGGAGAGCAAAACCCACTAATATAGAGCGACACTAAGGACAACCCTTATGTCAATGGCAGCTGTACGACAAACGGTTAGATAAATTCACATGTGACCATAGGGTGCTAATAGTACTAGGCCGCATGCGGGCCATACGGGCCATACTCATCGGCAACGACTGAAATAAGAACATGTTTCCAATAGTTATAGTAACAGGTCGGACTATCAGTCTATTACCGATAAGGCGGCATTGCAAACGAAGAATTGGATTTGTCCGTTTCCAATTTGAACAGCCCACCAGGCAGCAGTTATAAATTCCCCACTCCCGTCGCTCGTCTCGCTTTCTTCATCAAGTCAGTCAACGTGTGGTTTTTTCTCTCGGCAATCCTGTTTGATTGTGACGAGTAAGAAGATGTCCTCTCATGAACCATGTTCTTCGCAGAATTATTCAAGTATTTTGGGAAAATACTCACCACCACGATCCGATCTAAGACGCTTGATCTTTCTCTAGTTGATTTTCAGTTTCGGCCTTATAAATTTAAAAATAGTCTAAAGCTTTATCTTTAGTTTGCAGTAAGTAAATATAGCAGAATCTAGTAGTGTCATCAATCAACATCTTGAAATATCTCTTTTCACCTTTTGTCAACACACCATTGCATAGATCAGAATGTATAAATTCTAGAGGTGTCAAGTTTCTCTTCTCGGCAACCTTTTGAGGCTTTCGATGTTGCTTTGATTGCACACAACTATAGCACTTAGTACTTTTGACAATAGTGAAATTCGCAATTAAACTCATACTGGACATCTGATACATCAAATCAAAATTAATGTGACATAAATGAGAGTACCAAACACTGGTATCATCATTAACACCGCCAAAAATATCATTCACGGATTTATTACAAAATTCTGAAAGAGAGAATCAGAACAATCCTCCGAACTCATAACCTTTACCAATGAATTGTCCATGTTTTGAAACAATGACTTCATTAGACTCTAAAACAACCTTAAACACATCTCTGCATAGAAAGGAGTCACTAACGAGATTCTTGTTCATAATACGAAGTTCCTGCACATTCCTTAGTTGCAAAATCTTTCCTGAAGTGAACTTCAGATCCACCGTGCCAACATCACGAACAAAATCATGTGACCCATTCCTCATTATGACAGAAGAATCCCGAGCGACCTGATAAGAAGTGAACATAGAGATGTCAGCACACACATGAACATTAACACCCATATCAATCTACCAACATGGAGATTGAAGTACTGAAAGAATAGTAAATAAATTATCATACACATCAACATTGCTAGCGGTCACGACGTTGATAGTCTTCCCCCTTTTTCTTTGCGATCTGCATGTTCTGGGCAGTACTTAGAAAAGTGGCCAAGCTCTCCACTGGTAAACCAACCTAGCTGAACCTTGTTCGGCTTCTTCTTCTTCTTAAAGGTTGTAGTATTTTCAAGCTTGTTGAAGGAGGGCTTGTAGTTCCCTTTGTTCTTGCCAAAAGTTTTCTTCTGAACCATGTTGGCACTATATTGACCCTTGCATGCTTTTTCAACAGTGTTCTTAGCCCGAACCTTCTCCTCAACATCAAGAGACACTATCAGGTTGTTTACCAATATCTCTTGTCCCTTGTGTATGAGAGTTGTGGCGAAGTTCTTCCATGAAGGGGGCCAACTTTGCAATAATGCGCCCAACCACAAACGTGTCGGGTAAGAAACACTTAAGAAGTTCAATTTGTTTTGCAATGCACTGTATCTCATGAGCTTGTTCGACTACAGAACGGTTGTTAACCATCCTATAATCATGGAAGCTTTCTATGATATATAGTTCACTACCAGCATCTGCTGCACCAAACTTAGCGTCTAGTGTTGGGGATCGGCGCAGAAAATAAAAATTTCCTACGAAGGATCCCCGAAAACTTAGCCTAGGATCTATCTATGTAGTAATGCGGTTAACGGCCGATGCGTATAGAATACATACCCTTGTAGTCTGTACGCGGTTAATGTTCCGCGGGGAACGTGGTTGATGTAG
This sequence comes from Avena sativa, assembly GCA_916181665.1. Classification (NCBI taxonomy): domain Eukaryota; kingdom Viridiplantae; phylum Streptophyta; class Magnoliopsida; order Poales; family Poaceae; genus Avena; species Avena sativa. The sequence goes on from OV702291.1 coordinate 32,180,468, forward strand.
TCGTACTCGAAGCCGACCTCAAGGTCGTGAAGCTCCTCGCAGGTCACCCTTGCTCCTTCTTGATCTTCATCGTCTTTATCGTGCAACAGCTCCAGCTCACGATATTTAAGCACCCCAAGTGTTGTGCCTCGTGTCTTCGTACACATCCGGTGCACGATGAGACCTCCGGCTCCCTGATCCCGCCGGGAGTGCGCAAGTGATATCCGGCTAGGAATCCCTGCATCGCAATGGCGTACTGCAGGTGTTCTTTGATCGCACAGCCCAGACTTGGGGCCATGGTCACGAGGTATAGAGAGAGGGAGGAGGAGAAAAGTCAACCAAAGGACTTCTCCAAATATTGGATATTTGGTGTCTTTAATCCCACCCATGGGCACCCCTTTATATAGGCTAAGGGGGTGTACATTTCTCAAAGGCTAAGCCATGTGGGACTAATTCTAAAGGAAAAGTCAGCAGAAATTCGGACTGCCAAATGGTCCAAAAGATCTCAGCCCAAATAGCAAACAGAAAATACTAAACAAAAAAGAAAAGGGACAGCAGGCTGGGGCTGGCCGGGTGGGCCTTGGCGCGGCCCACCCCGCGCCCAGCTCTCCCTGTGGCAGTGGCCTGGAAGGGGAACCCGGGTGGGCTGGCCACCCCCCGGTGGCCCACCTGCGCCCGCCCTGCTAGCCCGCCTCGCCATAGCCCTGCCCGGGTGGGCCACCAGCCCACCGGCCCGGTGGCCTGGCCGGCTCCCCCGCGAGCCCCACATGGGCCGGGGTGAGCCAGGCCGGCCCCGTGGCTGGTAGCTGGCGCCCGCCCCTGTGCGGCGCGGTCTATCCGTCGCCCAGAGGCGGCCAGGCAGCGACGGTGGGTATTGGCTGTTGCCCCCGTGCGGCGGCAACTTATCTGCCGCCCACGTGGGCTGTTCCTTTTATCTTTTTCTGCAGATTTATTCTTAGGCCTTTTCCCTCCGGGATTTGGCCTAATATAAAAGTTGACTTTGTAAATCTTAATCTAAATATTATTTATAATATATTAATTCACAATTAACATATAATAAATATATATTTAAATTCTCATTTATCCGAAAACACTTTTTGGGGCTTTTCCTTTATTCTTTCTCCGAACAACTTCGGATCTCTCCGCGGAACGATTCCGGCTTTCTCTCTTTCTCTACTATGATTCCGTCTTACGAATGATCGCTCTCATCGTACCCTTAAGTGTATCCTCTCACGGCTCGGGAATGCTCTAGACATGATCTGTATCAATGATCAACAGAGGGACCAGGGATATCCATGTGACCCCTATGCATTCCTGATGACAATGTCGTTTGAACCGTCTAAATGTATCATCCTCTTCCTTTTGTTTCTCGATACAACTTGTCCGAGATCCGATCAATGGTATCCCATACCTTTGTTCAATCTCGTTCACAACAAGTTATGTTTTCTTGTTACCGTGATATTACACCCCCGTGACCTAGTCACATGTTGCAACATATATGGATGTAATCTCACCAAGCCGACCGTATGTATCTTTACCCGTCATGTGGGTGAACAAATCCCGGTCTTGCAGTCACATGTCATCTACTGTTCCTTCAGAATACCCAACATACACCTTTATGGCCACCATATTACCAGATGATGGTTGATGCAGTCTAAGCAGCCTAGGCAAACAGTGAGTAATATGAGCTCACGGTCTAAGGAGAAGGAGTCTAGGTATAGCCGTTGCAACAATAAACTAGATGACTTGATCGTGTTGCAATCCTTCGAGGAATGTCCAACCACATCATTCTCCAATGACATGATCTCGTTGTTAGTCGGCATAAATGCCCATGATCTTGAAACCCAGATCATCTTCGTGACCAACGAACTAGTATGAATAGAGGCTACTAGGGACTTTGTTGTTTCATACCACACCTATACCAATGTTTCCACTTGGTACAGTTCTAGCACAATATGAAACTATTATAAACTAATTGAGATATGACAATAAAAACCTATTTCTTATTTGCTTCTAGGGCATATCTCCTTCGGTCTCCCACTTGCACTAGAGTACAAATAATCCAGCTTGCATTTTACTCGTATAAACCATATACCATATGCGTTTACAGATCATGCATGCTCATGGGAAACGTCATGTCCATGTTCTATTTTACCAGATCATTATGTCTTTTGCAAATCGTTAATGTCTTCCTAACTTTGACATTCACTCCATTATCTTATAATGGGTCAAAGTATTTGTTTGGCAACAAAGTGAGACTTTTATTTCTAGTGTTTATGATGATGGTCGTTTTTCACTGTTGTCATCTAAACTTCGAAACACACTTTGCTATCCTTTATGTATATACTATAGTCATGGCAGCAGAACGAGGCCGGATTCCAGGAGCTTACAGTGACTTTAGATCAACCTCGAGGGCTTTCTCATGGGCACTGGGCCCTGGGGCACATCATTCTACGTTAAAAACAAACTAGCCCCGCCATAACATTATACATCATCAGATGTAGCTTTTATACTTCTATATCTATGTAGATCCTAGTGCATGAAATGCATCTATGCCACTTACATTGCTTCTTGCTACTTAAGCACAAACTTAATTCTGGTTCAGTGATCAACTCAGGAATCACTTAAAGACATGTTCTTACAGTTAAGACTTTGTCTTACCAACCAGAACTTTGGGTCACATTACGTCGAGTATACAACATGGTTATATGGAAGAACCTATGACTGAGGCATAGGAGATGCAACGCATCTCTTTCTTTCAACCATAGTTGCAATACTCAATGCTTCATATAGTGAGAACTTCTTTCTTACCTTGTTCCATTCTGAGCTACTTCAGAATCTTGCTTAGGACATTCTGAACATCTTTCAGAATCAAGTCCAGGAAGCATTTGACATTCAGTGTTTATTAAACCTACCAATCTATCTCGATAGATCTTACTGTTTAATAACTTCAACTTCATCCTTATTTATCTAACTTAAACGTTATTAACCCCAATTACTTCATTCACATATGTCGTCCACATATTCCAGAATGATTTCACGCTCCCACTCAAATATGACATTCATGTTTGAGATCCAGGGATTTCACTTAGCTCCCACTCAAAATATGTTAGCTACATATTATGAATTAGCCAAGCTGATTTGCTCCCATTCAATTCTAGGTCCTCTCGATAATCTTGGACATTCCAAAATTCCTTGATTACTATCAAGTCGAGAATTCCACTAACGAGATTTCAATGACCATTCATTTCTCGTACTTAGGTCCATCACGCTTCTTTGTAATTCGTAGTTATGTCTTGTTCAAAACATGACAAGTGAATCAATAATATAATTCCACAAACTTGTAGAACATATAGTTGAATCCTACTTTCTTTAGTAAAAGTATTCACTAAAACTCTATGATCATTATCAATAGTTTCTCCTCTATTTGTAGAGTTTGGATTCACGGAACAAATTCCGCTGCGCCACTCAACAATTCGGAGGTAAGGTCAAATACCTTGTTTTTGATCTTTTACTTTCTCCCACCTGTATCTTCATCATGACACATCTACTTAGGGCAACATCAAGTTTGCCCCTTTGTGGAAGATGCATTCATAGTTTCCTAAGAATGCTCTACAAAGACTTGTTTATTCGCCACGATTTCGACTTGTCGAAATCTCCAGAAACTCGAACGTGCCATAACACTTATGGTGTTGTTTCCACGAATCTTTTAGATGTTCCTTTGTATTTCAAATGAGTGTTTGCTTATTTCGATCTTTAACTCTAAACGACAACTACAACCCTGATAAGAGATAATATTACACCATATGTATCTAATACATATTGATTATGATGTTCAGACATTTCAACATAGTTTGAATTCATCCAATTATCATAATTTGTGAAACGTCTTTCACAAGTCCCTTTTATGCTAAACTTAACTTAAATATCTTAGTCATGTCGATCAAATCGAAGAGACTTGTTAATTCAGTCAATTCAATATCCCATTTAGTTATGAACTCATTTGAAAAATTCAAATCATTTCAAACTTCATGTTTCATTAAGTAAATACACTTATTCACTTAAGTCCACAATAAATGATTTCCACTACTTGTTGAAAATATGATACATCACTATGTATAAGATTCAACATTTCTTCGCATATCACCGTTTTACCAGAATGCGGAGTTTTAGTCATTCTGCCCAAGAGGCATGGTGATGCAAAGTCTCTAGATTATGCATCTAGGACCCCGATCTTTCATAAAGAACCTGCAATAACCAAAATGACTTAAACTGCAGTGTCATTTCATTATTAAGCTTTGGATATCTTTTAGCATTCTAATCCTTTATAAATGTTTTAAACTATTATCATTAACATAGTGATGAGAATAACTTATTTGTAACCATGATGTGACCATAAGGTATTATTCATAAGAATAGTACAAACTGGTTTGTAACTTGTTCATATGAATAATCGTCTTGCCAAAATAAAGACACACAAACAAGGATTACAAATTATATTCAAGTCCACTAATCCAAATGACAAACTTTGAGGGAAGAGGTGATGCTGGCCATCAACTGATTTGCTTGCCGTCATCAAGTCACATTGTCTCAAATCCAGCAATTCTCAAGCAGATCCTCCTGTTTTCACAAAACGGGACAAGTATCAAATACTTTGCAATTTGCAACGAGTTTTGCAAGAACCACATTTATAATATGTATATCTAACATATACCTTTTCATCCAAGATCTCCATTTGCAATGAAGCCCTTCTGAGAGTTCTTAACTCTAATGCAAGATCGCTAAGTGTTTTTTCCAAACATTCTGGAGTCATCGAATTATCTCCTAGTGGTTATTGTATCAAGAAGAGAAGATCACCTTTTACGAGGATATCCCTCAGACATGGGTATTAATCTATGAAGTTGGACCCTTTTGCTAAGTTCCATATTAAGCAATATATTCCCATGGTCGCAAAGGACCTCAATGGGATAGGCCAAGGTCTACTAAGATATTTGCAAATAGACATCTAGACTAAGTTTATAATAAGAGATCAATTTATAATTGGTCTCCACTAAAACGGTCATCCCCTGGACGATTTTAGTGATCGCATGATCCCTATCCTCTGCACCTCCCCCGATCATCACGACCATCAGTGCATTATCAAAGGTAGATATTCAACAATACCAATCACATCATCTGTGTGACTCATGCTCGATCTTTCAATCTCTTGTGTTCCGAGGCCATGTCTGTACATGCTAGGCTCGCCAAATCTAACTTGTATGTATTCGCTGTGCAACATGTCTTATACCCACTGTATGCGAACGTAGATATGTCTGACACCCAAGCCTATAACCCTGGATCGCCTCATACCGAAGAACTTTCTTGGTGGTGCACACACAAGGGGAACACGGAACATTGGAATTAAATAGGGATTATCTTATTTGCTACCGTTGAGTATCTAAATACTAGCACACAATAAGATGTAAAAACTGGTATCAACATCATATGTATAATGTGATATGATATGGTCTTTCTTGCGCCTTGATCTCCATCGAGCGCTCCGGCACGATCTCCATCTTGCCCTTGGTTTGACGCCAAGTCCACGACGCCTCCACCAGGTCGTTCATCAGAACGATGACTATCACTATACTACTTAGTAACAGAAAAGTAAACTACTTTACCTTTGTAACGACCAATTCCATATCATAATCACATGCCCCCTGCAAAATAAAGTTAGACGCCTCTACTTTATCTATTGCAAGTTTTACGTGGTTGTTAGGGTTTTCGCACTAGAACCATTTCTAAACTACGAACTTTCCAACCACAACATGGATCCGACAGTTGTCTCTATCACACCCCTTTCGGGGCCCTCCGTTGTAAATGCTATACCAACTATTGAATGAGAGACAGACACCCGCTAGCCACTTATACGGTACAAGCCGTATGTTGAGCATGGAACCAGTCTCGCGTACGAATACGCGTAAGGTCGGTCCGGGCCGCTTCATCAAACAATGCCGCGATATAAACAAGTACACGTTAGAGGGTAACAACTAAGGGATCAATGCCCGCACAATACTTGTGCGTACTGGCCGTACAGCACCCCTACGCATAGATCGGCTCTGATACCACTGTTGGGGATCGGCACAGAAAACAAAATTTTCCTACGAAGGATCCCCAGAAACTTAGCCTAGGATCTATCTATGTAGTAATGCGGTAAAGGCCGATGCGTATAGAATACATACCCTTGTAGTCTGTACGCAGTTAACGTTCCGCGGGGAACGTGGTTGATGTAGTCGTACTCGAAGCCGACCTCAAGGTCATGAAGCTCCTCGCAGGTCACCCCTTGCTCCTTCTTGATCTTCATCGTCTTCATCGTGCAACAGCTCCGGCTCACGACATTTAAGCACCCAAAGTGTTGTGCCTCGTGTATTCGTACACATCCGGTGCACGATGAGACCTCCGGATCCCCGATCCCGCCGGGAGTGCGGAAGTGATATCCGGCTAGGAATCCCTGTAGTGCAACGGCGTACTGTAGGTGTTCCTCAATCGCACAATCCAGACTTGGGGCCATGGTCACGAGGTATAGAGAGAGGGAGGAGGAGAAAAGTCAACCAAAGGACTTCTCCAAATATTGGGTATTTGGTGTCTTTAATCCCACCTATGGGCACCCCTTTATATAGGCTAAGGGGGTGTACCTTTCTCAAAGGCTAAGCCATGTGGGACTAATTCTAAAGGAAAAAGTCAGTAGAAATTCGGACTGCCAAATGGGCCAAAAGATCTCAGCCCAAATAGCAAACAGAAAATTCTAAATAAAAAGAAAAGGGATAGCAGGCTTGGGCTGGCCGGGTGGGCCTTGGCGCGGCCCACCCTGCGCCCAGCTCTCCCTACGGCAGCGGCCTGGAAGGGGAACCCGGGTGGGCTGGCCACCCCCCGGCGGCCCACTAGCGCCCGCCCTGCCCCGTGGGCCCGCCTCGCCATAGCCCTGCCCGGGTGGGCCGCCAGCCCACCGGCCTAGTGACCTGGCCGGCTCCCCCATGAGCCCCACATGGGCCGGGGTTGAGCCAGGCCGGCCCTGCGGCTGGTAGCTGGCGCCCGCCCCTGTGCGGCGCGGTCTATCCGTCGCCCACAGGCGGCCAGGCAGCAGCGGTGGGTATTGGCTGTTGCCCCCATGCGGCGGCAACTTATCTGCCGCCCAGGTGGGCTGTTCCTTTTATCTTTTTCTGCAGATTTATTCTTAGGCCTTTTCCCTCCGGGATTTGGTCTAATATAAAAGTTGACTTTGTAAATCTTAATCTAAATATTATTTATAATATATTAATTCACAATTAACATATATTAAATATATATTTAAATTCTCATTTATTCGAAAACACTTTTCAGGGCTTTTCCTTTATTCTTTCTCCGAACAACTTCGGATCTCTCCGCGGAATGATTCCGGCTTTCTCTCTTTCTCTACTGTGATTCCGTCTTACGAATGATCGCTCTCATCGTACCCTTAAGTGTATCCTCTCACGGCTCAGGAATGCTCCAGACATGATCTATATCAATGATCAACAGAGGGACCAGGGTTATCCATGTGACCCATATGCATTTCTGATGACAATGTCGTTTGAACCGTCTAAATGTAGCATCCTCTTCCTTTTGTTTCTCGATACAACTTGTCCGAGATCCGATCAATGGTATCCCATACCTTTGTTCAATCTCGTTCACAATAAGTTATATTTTCTTGTTACCGTGATATTACATCCCCGTGACCTAGTCACATGTTGCAAAATATATGGATGTAATCTCACCAAGCCGGCCGTATGTATCTTTACCCGTCATGTGGGTGAACAAATCCCGGTATTGCAGTCACATGTCATCTACTGTTCCTTCGGAATACCCAACATACACCTTTATGGCCACCTTATTACCAGATGACAGTTGATGCAGTCTAAGCAGCCTAGGGAAACAATGAGTAATATGAGCTCACGGTCTAAGGAGAAGGAGTCTAGGTATAGCCGTTGCAACAATGAACTAGATGACTTGATCATGTTGCAATCCTTCGAGGAATGTCCAACCACATCATTCTCCAATGACATAATCTCGTTGTCAGTCGGCATAAATGCCCATGATCTTGAAACCCAGATCATCTTCGTGACCAACGAACTAGTATGAATAGAGGCTACTAGGGACTTTGTTGTTTCATACCACACCTGTACCAATGTTTCCACTTGGTACAGTTCTAGCACAATATGAAACTATTATAAACTAATTGAGATATGACAATAAAAACCTATTTCTTATTTGCCTCTAGGGCATATCTCCTTCATCTAGTGCCTCCAAAGCTCTTTTCCATCTGTGATTTGCATGTACACATCAAATGCTTGTTGTCAAAAACACCCAAAACGCATCCGACAAAGCCAGTATTGACTTCCTCAAACTTTTTCTGATCATCATCAGATATAGTTCCTTTAGGTAAGCCATTACTAGCTTCGAATACTTTCAAAGCTCTTAGCCACATTGTGGTCTTATACTGCCACCTCTTGAAATTAAATTCTGGTAAACTTATTCGACTTCAGTGTGTCGGTCAAGAGTCTCATGTTTAACTCAGGAAATTGCCTATAATGGTTTTTGGATTATTAGGCATAATTTTCACAATTAATTCCAGAATATAAATCATGACTACAACAGCTACGATCATGTGAAACTCTAACATACTAGCTATACTAATCATCACGAATAGTAGTAGTGCAAACTCTACAACAACCATAGTAAAAGAATAGATTAGACCATAGTGCACGTACTGATCATTTATATATGGAGAAGTCATTGCTACAGTGGTTACAGATAATGGTCGAAGAAGACGGCATTGAAGATGACGCGCACATGGTCCTGCTTGACAATCAGGAAGACGCGCCGTGATGATTAACTTGAGCACTCACGCGAAGCGCTTCCCAAAAACCTTATCCGCCCTCTCTCATATATGATTAAAGGGACAAGTGGTTCCGGAGACCTGCTCTCCCGTTCGCTAGTAGATGTCGGTGCTCGGGATGGAGTAGACTCCGATGGTGGTGCAAGTAGAGAGGAGGAAAAACCAATCTAGGGTTCTGGTGTGTTGCATGGTGGAAGACGCGCGGGATTATATAGAGCAGATCAGAAAATCCTATACAAGGCACACTATGGGCTGAGTCACGCCATACACGTTCGGGTTTGTTATAGTAGCGCATGATCCAGGAGCGACCTGAACCGACTAACTGTTGACATGTCTGTCAAAATCATAACAGTTTTTCTGAGTAAGAAAAAGATAAGCTTGACCCGAGGCTCATTCTGCATACCACGGCACACGCCTGCGTAGACGACCATGCAACCTTGTACCACTCCTATTCTCACTCACTTACAAAGTGGTGAGACACTCCGTCTTATAAGGTGGTGTATCTCTCCTAATACTTTCCATGTGGGAATAAACTTTAGCTCCCACTCATGTTGCCATGCACATGTGAGCTGCCACCATCTTGGACTACTTCACATATGGCTTCCAAGCACATGGACTTTGAGATTTAGGGAAAGTCTAAAATAACACATGGGTATAATGATTTAGCCCATTATTTTTAACAATCTCCCACCAGATCTCAAATGTCCATTTGAAGATTTGCTAATCCTTGGTACTTGTTTATATACCAGTGTTTTAGTAGAGATTGTTAAGTTGAACTTCTACCTAGAGTCTTTAGCTACGTCCATCAGCAACTTGAACAATGCACGAACCTTGAATTGCAAGTTTAGTGCAAATAGAATTCACTTAAAATCATAACCGGTACCTGGCTGCTAGTAGCATACCCTGCAGGTTGGAGCATATGCTTCATACTCCCTGGTCTCTTCATGAGTTTACTACAGATCACTCAAGTCTCATAGACTGCGATGTTTATAGTCGAGCTCGTATAGGTGTGTTCTTTCAGGAATTCCCTAGAGGACAGCATGTTGACTAATTATAGCCAACATAAACACATTAAGGAATGTTACCAACCTGCCTTACATATTTTCAGAGTTATGCATATTCACATAGAGAGGGTTATAGAATACTCTCCTCAGTCAAACCACTAGCTTATTCTTCCTAGGTCCTAATTCATGGGATCTTCGATCACATAGTTTGGGTTACCACTATGGTGTGACATCCATGGGTATCAACTCCATCTCCATTGATGCACTTTATATCACATTTCGTGATAGTCCCTTTGTAAAGGGATCTGCCAGATTTTTGTCTGTTTAAATATACGTAACAGTTACTACTCCGGAGTTTATCAACTTCTTGATAGTTTTCACACATCTATTTACGTGTCTTATGACTTCGTGTTATCCTTAGAATTTTTCACTTTGACAATAACACTTCAGTTCTCACAATTCAAAAGAATTTCCGACACAAGTTTTTCAATCATAGGCAATTCCATCATGAGCTCACGCAGCCATTCTGACTCAATAGTGGCTATGTCTAAAGTAGTAACTTCTGCTTCCATAGTTGACCTCGTGAATATGGATTGGCTACAGGACGTCCATGACATTGTAACACCTCCAATGGTAAACACATACCCGTTTGTAGCATAGAGTTCATCAACATCAGATATCCAGTTCGAATCACTATATCCTTCAAGCATAGCAGGATGCCCTGAATAGTGAATCACATACCTCGTTCTACCACACATATAGTGCATGACCTTTTCAAGTGCATGCCAATGATCCCTACCCGGGTTATACATGAACCTACTCAACTTGCTCACAGCAAAAGAGATATCATGTCTGGTAGCGCTTGCTAACTACATGAGAGAACCAACAATTTGTGAATATTTCAACTAATCTTTTGGTTCCTTATTATTCTTTTGTAATGTCACATTGGAATCATAAGGTGTTGGAGAAGTATTGCTATCAATAAAGCCAAATCAGCTCAAGATCTTCTCAACATAATGAGATTGTGTTAAAGTAATCCCATTTTTGTTCTTAATAAGCTTGATGTTTAGAATCACATCATCTTCTCCCAAATCTCTCATATCAAAGCTCTTTAACAGGAAAGACTTGACTTCATTTATCACTTTCATGTTTGTACCAAAGATCAGAATGTCATCCACGTACAAACATAATATAACACTATCGCCCCACCATAGCGATAGTACACACCTATCAGCCTCATTAATGACAAAGCCAACATAAAGTAGAGTTTTGTGAAACTTCTCATGCCATTGCTTAGGTGCTTGTTTCAGGACATATACAGATTTTAACAACTTACACACCTTTATCTCTTCACCTTGTACCCCAAACCCATCCAGCTGATCCATATAGATCTCCTCTTCCAACTCTCCATTAAGGGAAGTTGTCTTCACGTCTATTTGATGAACGAGAAGACCATAAGAGGCAGCCATCAAAAGTAGTACTCGAATGGTGGTCAGTCTAGCGATGGGTGAAAAGGTGTCAAAGTAATATTCACCTTCTTTTTGTGTGTATCCCTTTGCTACAAGCCGTGCATTGTACTTCTCAATAGTAACATCAGGCCTTAACTTATTCTTGAATACCCATTTACAACCCACAGGTTTACAACCATAGGGCTGCTCTGATAATTCCCAAGTTCCATTAGAAAGAATCAAGTCTGTCTCATTTTGGAAAGCTTCTTTCCAGTCATCTGCATCAGGAGATGCATATGCCTCAGCAATGGATGTGGGAGTATCATCCACAAGGTACATGATGAAATCATTACCAAAGGATTTTGCACTCATCTGTCTCTTACTGCTCGTGGGAGGTTCATTTTCATCCTTCTCAAGGACATCCTCATGTGTTTGTTCAAAGTTTTCAATAGATGCACTAGATTTAGGAAGTATTTAAGAAGAAATTCTAGCAGTGTTATGCATATCTTTCATAGGAAACAGATTATCAAAGAATGTTTCTTCATGAGATTCCATTATAGTATCAACATTCATATCAGGTACCTAGGATTTAACCACTAAAAATCTATAGCCTACACTCCATGGAGCGTATCCTAGAAAGATACAATCCACTATCTTAGGTCCGAGCTTGCGTTTCTTGGGAATCGATATATTGACCTTCGCTAAACACCCCCAAGTGCGCAAGTAAGAATGTAATGGTTTTCTCCCAGCCCACTCCTCATAAGGGGTCTTTTCTTTATTCTTGTTAAGAACTCTATTAAGGACATGATGTGATGTCAACAAATCCCCCATCATGCATTAGATAAACCAGCAGTGGCTAACATGAAATTCACCAAGCCAGTTAGCATGTGGTTTTTACTCTCGGCAACCCCGTTTGATTGAAGCGAGTAGGGAGGCATCCTCTCATGAATAATACCATGTTCCTCATGGAATTCATCAAATATTTTGGGAAAATACTCACCACCATGATCCGACCTAAGATGCTTGATCTTTCTCTCTAGTTGATTTTCAACTTAGGCCTTATAAATTGTAAGTGGTCTAAAACCTCATCTTTAGTTTGCAACAAGTAAACATAGCATAATTTAGTAGCATCATCAATCAACGTCAAGAAATATCTCTTTCCACCATTTGTCAACACACCATTCATCTCTCATAAATGTATGAGTTCTAGAGATGACAAGTTTCTCTCCTTGGCAGCCTTGTGAGGCTTTCGAGGTTGCTTTGATTGCACATAATTATGGCACTTAGAATTTTTTGCAATAGTGAAATTCACAATTAAACTCATACTAGACATCCGATACATCAAACCAAAATTTATGTGTCATAACGAGAATGCCAAACACTGGTATCATCATTAACACTACCACAAATATGATTCACAAATTTATTACGGAACTCTAAAAGAGATAAACAGAACAAGCATGTAAACTCATAACCTTTACCAATAAATTGTCCATGTTTCGAAACAACAACTTTATTAGACTCGAAGACAACCTTAAAGCCATCTCTGCATAGAAGGAAGCCACTAAGATTCTTGTTCATAGTAGGGACATGCTCCACATTCTATAGTTGCATGATGTTTCCAGAAGTGAACTTCAGATCCACTGCGCCAACACCATGAACAGAAGCATGTGATCTATTCCCCATTAGGACGGAAGAATCCCAGACAACCTGATAAGAAGTGAACATAGAGATTTCAGCACACACACATGAACATTAGCACCCGTATCAATCCACAAAATTAATTCTCTCTCTCTCTAAAAATATAGAAAAAGGGGTATGTGCACTGAGATCGACCATAAAAGACCAAAGCCATAACAAGTGAGAAGCTATATGACTCAGCTCTAACATAATTACCCTAATATAGCTAGCTATTTGTGGTATTTGAATATTCTCCAAGAATTCTGGTGCATTTACCAACAGGGTCATTGAAGTACCAAAAGAACAGTAAATAAATTACCTACCCATCAGTATTGCTAGCAGTCATGACATTGATCGTTGATGGCTCAGTGTTGATGTAGAGCTTGTTGGGGAACCCCAAGAGGAAGGTATGATGAGCATAGTAGCAAGTTTCCCTCAGTTATGAAACCAAGGTTTAATCGAACTAGTAGGAGCAAGGAAACACCCCAAAGGTGTTGCTAGCTGAGCCTTGGCAGGGCGCACTACCGGTGCTAGTAGCAACGTGGAGACCTGCACAACACAACCACAGAACTCTGTCCCCAACTTGCGATGAGGTTGTCAATCTCACCGGTTTTGCTGAAAACAAAGGATTAAACGTATCGAATGGAAGGAAGTAATAGTTTGCGGAAAGTAAACACAAAGCAGTAAACAGTTTGTAGATTGTATGTAAAAGAAAGGACCGGGGTCCATAGTTCACTAGAGGTGGCTCTCCTTAAGATAGATAATATGCTAGGTGAACAAATTACAGCGGGGCAATTGACAAACATCGAGAAAGCAATACATGCAAATACTACTCATCTTGACTCCTTTGGAACTTGATTGGGCATTACAACATTATACATGGACCGCCATCCAACTGCATCTATGACTAATAATCCACCTTCAGGTTATCATCCGAACCCCCTCTAGTATTAAGTTGCAAGCAACAGATTATTGCTTTACGAATTGTGTGTAAAGTAAACAATATGATTGTTCTATGAACAAAGGATTGTTGTTTTCTCCCTAGTAGCAACAACACATCTAGTACCTTAGAGATTTCTGTCACTTCCCCAGATTACCAGAGGCATGAACCCACTATCGAGCATAAATACTAACTCTTGGAGTTGCTAGCATCTACTTGGCCAAGATAGCTACTAACAACGGAAAACATGCAAGATCACAAATAACAAAGACATGATAGAATCAATAATCAATCTGAAATAGCATCTCAAAATCCATCGGATCGCCGCAAACACAACATGCAAAATTACAAATAGATGATCTTGATCATGAATGGAGCTCACAAGATCTAGACATGAAAGCACAAAGGAGGAGAACCAGCCATCTAGCTACTACATGGACCCGTAGTCCAGAGATGAACTACTCACGCATCACACCGGAGGCTTGCATGATGATGAAGAAGGCCTCCAGGGTGAATTCCCCTCTCCGGCAGGGTGCTGGAAAGAGCTTCAGATCCCTCCCGATCTAGGGATGGAGATGATGGCGGCTACAGACTCTTTCGTGGATTTTTGATCGGGTACTTAGGGTTTTCGTCCCGAGGGTAATATATAGGCGGAAGGAGAGGCTGAGGGGGTGCTGGGGTCGGCCAGACCACCCCCTGGCGCGGGCCAGGCCTGGCCGTGCAGCCAGGTGGTGTGGCCGGCCCCCAGCTCTTCTCCGTCTCGTATTCTGGCATCAGATGTCTTACAGAAAAATAGGCACTTTGGCTTTTGTCCCGTCCAATTCCGAGAATATTCATTTTCTAACTTTCCTGGAACCAAAAACAGCAGAAAACAGGTAGCTGGCACTGTGGCTCTTGTTAATAGGTTAGTCCAAGAAATCATATGAAAAGTACTCCAAAGTGTGGACAAAACACAAGAAAGCAGATAAAACCAAGCATGGAACATCAAAAATTATAGATACATTTGCAATGTATCAACATCCCCAAGCTTAACTCCTGCTCGTCCTCGAGTAGGTAAGTGACAAAAAGAAAGAATAATTTTTGAGGTGACATGCACCATCAAAGACTTGATCAAAGTATATGTAAAACATTCAAGGCCGGGATCATAGTACTTCAATCACAACATTAAAGACAAAGTTCTAGCAATAAGACAAAGAAACTATGATGCAACATGAAAAGGCACAAACAAAAGATTCATGAATAACAATGCTTTGCAAGACGTTTGTTTGTCTCACATAAAGAAAACATAGCATAATAGTATTCAACTTGTCCCTCATAGAGTAGCAAATATAAATGCATAGGACACCTTCAAAGTTCATAACAGTGACTAGATACAAATAGTTTAAAACAAGCAATATCAAGTTATGCATCAATCAACTAGTCTTGGGACAATGCACATAGAACTAAGAATGGCCACAATGCTCTCAAAGTAGGTGCATAAAGTTAGAAGGTGGAGACTCAATGTAATGGTGGAAGAAAGGCCTTCATAGAAGGAAGCAGGGATTCAAGTCTCATAAAGAGCTTCCAAAAATTATGGTACTTATAGCTTTCAGCTCTCATTGCCCCTATCATAAGCATATTGAAGTGATGAAGGTTAAAGTGAACAAACTATGGTGTACATGCTTGACGAAGCATAAGTTAGAAATCTCATGTCCCTTGAATACGAGGGCCGCTCCTCATGCTACTCAAGTTTAGTCACCGGTAAGTTCTTGTCATCGTAAGTACATGTGTATCATAGAGAACCGCCAACGGGGTACCCCTTGCCCGATGATATGGAAGAATCCCCATATCAAAATGACAAGGCAAGCAGACAACGAGCATCTCAACAATCTTCTTATTTACCATGGGAATATGGTGCTTTTTTCTCTCTTTCCTCTTTTCATAAACTCTTTTTTTCTTTTTCTCTTTTTATTCTCAATATGGGACTCTTTTTTTATATAAGAAGAATGCTTCATAGACAGCTCATTATGGTTACGCTGCAGGTTTCCACCATGTCAGCATGGATTAGACCAGCGGCCCAGGCGTTTCTCTAACACATATACATAACTCCATGGACTTACAAGCTCCCCTTTCATTTCACACCGACGACATCCATAGACAAAAGAGCATGATATCAACTAGGTACAAAGTACCAAGTGCAATGTTGAAAGCGTTCCCCATGAAAGCATGGTTCTGCTAATCCCCAACAAATAAGTGCAAGCATATACAACATAGACAACACAATGGTTCAAGTTTATTAAGGGCAAGTAAAGTAAAGTGTGCCATCAAGTTCGTGAGAGCTTTAATCACTAATTTTCTCATAAAAAGTCTAATTTGGAAGGCAAACAAAAGCATGAATATACTTGGAATAGCATAAGATATTAGGTAGGTATGGTGGACTCTTTGGAATAAATTGGTTTAGGGAGTTGGATGCATGAGTGGAACTCATACTTGGTTGTGGAGGCTAAAAGACTAGGAGGGACAAACTAAAAGAGCAATAATAGCCATAATCATGCAGAGCGACAAAACATCATTGATCAAAGCATAAAGTGATACTACAAGTTGAAAACTAAAGGATCATAAAGGCTTATGGTGACTTGATATAGTCATAACATGGTGTGAACATGCGCAAGTCAACCCAAATAAAACATCAAAGGAGAATACCACTATACTATGCTTTAATATGCTAAAACAACGCATGATTCATCCAAGGCACATTAAGCAATCTCAATTGTTTATAACAATTCATGCTACAACAAAGAATACTAAGCATAAAGCCAAAACAACATCAAGCATGGCAAGAGAAAGTATAGGCCACAGTCAAAAACAAGCTCTTTTTACCACTTAAGCATGAACTTTAATACTCTTTTCCAAACCAAACCAAACTATTTGAAAACTAATGTGTGAAAGAGGGTGCCCAACCAAATTTATTCAGAAAACTAAGCAAACAAAAACAAACGAAAAACCAAAACAAAAACAAAAACAAAAAAGAAGACGCTCCAAGAACAACACAACTATGCATGAAACAATAAAAATGAAGCGTCTGGAACAAACCTGGGATTTTTATTGATGAAGAGGGGGGATGCCTCGGGTATCCCCAAGCTTTGACGCCTGTACTTCTTGGATATTTCTTTGGGTGACACGCGTGGCATCCCCAAGCTTGAGCTTTAGTCCATCTTTCATCTCATTATTCATTCCTTCCATAGACCTGAAATTTTTCCTTCATACAAAACATCACACAATCTTTATTAGCAACATTAGTGCACTCAAGATAATAGGTCTTAAGGTTCAGTTCTAACACCAAATAAACTTCCATTAGAACACTAGCTACTTAAGCACTTCCCTCAAAAATCTCAATTCCCCAAAAGAACTCAAAAAGGAACCACCAAGAAGCAAATGCAAAAAAAATGGCAGAAATCTGTCGAAACAGACCAGCAGGTAAAGACGAATTTTTTCGAAGACCTTATGTTGCTCAAATCAAAAAGTGTTGAACTAACGAAAGTTAGATAACAACCTGGGGCAGAATCACAAAAATTGACGCCTCAAAAGGACGTACAGAGACTTTACACGGATTTTTACGGTGAAGCACACATATCTGTTTTGGGACAGCAACTTTCCCAATCATTACTTCTCTCTCATTAGAGGTTACTCTTGGCACAAAAAGCAAATAAAAAGGATAAGGAGCGGTTATTACTGAAGTAATAACTTCCAAGACTCATCTAAAACTTTTGGGTTATCTCCCAATAAGTACTTTTCTTTAACGCCTTTAAGTTAGGCATAAGAAGCAAGAAAAAGAATCAAGTGTTCTCAAATGAAGAAGCATTAAGACCAAATTTTGTTTTCATAGGAGAGGCAAAAGAAATCTTCTCTCTCTTCTTAGGGAAGTGTTCTATACCTTTTTTGAGTGGGAGTTGATATTTAATGGTGCCTTCTTTCATATCAATAATGGCACCAACAGTTCTAAGAAAAGGTCTTCCCAAAGTAATAGGACAAGAAACATTGCATTCAACATCCAAAACATAGAAATCAATGGGGACATAGGCATTGTTAACCATAATAAGAACATCATTAAGGCTCCCCATGAGTTTCTTTTTAGCATTATCATCAAGTGGGACATTCAAATAACAATCTTCAAGTGGAGGCAAATCAAGCATATCATAAATCCTTCTAGGCATAATAGAAACACTACTATCAAGATCACATAAAGCTTTGAAATCAAAATCATTCACTTTCATATTAATGATGGGTTCCCAACCATCTTCTTGTTTTATAGGAATAGAAGCTTTATGTTTCATCTTTTCTTCTTTAATCTTTATGAGAGCATTAGTAATGTGTTTCGTAAAAGCCATGTTCATAGCACTAGCATTAGGACTTTTAGCAAGCTTTTGTAGGAACTTAATAACTTCAGAGATATTGCAACCATCAAGATCAAAATCAAATTTATCATCTAAAGTAGTAGAACTATTACTAGCCTCAACACTAGTGGTGGTGATAGTGGAAACACTAATGTTTCTAGCAATTTCACCTTCTCTTTCCCACTTAGCATGTAATTCAGCTAATAGTCTAACATTTTCATCAATTCTTACTTGTATGGCATTAGTAGCCACAAAAGGATTGTCATTAGTTTCAGGTTTAGCAGCCATTTTATTCAAAGAAGATTGAGCTTCAGCCAAAGATGCTATATTTCTTTCAGCATTAGAGAGTTTTTCCTCAATAGTTTTATTGAAAGCAGTTTGTTTACTAATAAATTCCTTAAGCATAACTTCAAGTTCAGAGGGAGCACTCCTATTATTGTTGTAGGAACTTCCATAAGAATTACGATTGTTGGGAGGATATGGCTTATAATTTTTGTTACCAAAATTACTCCTATAAGCATTATTGCCAAAATTATTATTTCTTATGAAGTTCACATCAACTTGCTCTTCTTGAGCAACCAAAGAGGCTAAAGGAACATTATTTGGATCAATATGGGATTTCCCATTAACAAGCATAGACATAATAATATCAATCTTATCACTCAAGGAGGAGGTTTCCTCAACATAATTTACCTTCTTACCTTGTGGAGCTCTCTCAGTATGCCATTCAGAATAGTTAACCATCATATTATCTAGAAGCTTTGTTGCAACACCCAAAGTGATGGTCATAAAGGTACCTCCAGCAGCAGAATCCAATAGGTTCCATGAAGAATAGTTCAATCCTTCATAAAAAGTTTGGATGATCATCCAAGCAGTCAGTCCATGAGTGGGACAATTCTTTACCAAAGATTTCATTCTTTCCCAAGCTTGAGAAACATGCTCATTATCAGATTGTTTAAACTTCATTATTTCACTTCTCATAGATATAATCTTAGCAGGAGGATAGTATTTTCCAATGAAAGCATCTTTGCACTTAGTCCAAGAATCAATACTATTCCTAGTTAAGGAATTCAACCATTCTTTAGCTTTTCCTCTCAAAGAGAAAGGAAACAATTTCAGCTTAATAATATCACCATCTATATCCCTATGCTTTTGCATCTCACAAAGTTCAACAAAGTTATTTAGATGGGCAGCAGCATCTTCATTACCAATACTAGAAAATTGTTCTCTCATAACAAGATTGAGTAAAGCAGGTTTTATCTCAAAGAAAGTAGCTTCAGGCACAGGTGGAGCAATAGGTGTGCTCATAAAATCATTATTGTTGGTGCTAGTGAAGTCACACAACTTAATGTTTTCAAGAGTAGTCATTTTTTTGTGTTTTTAATAAAGAAAGCAACTTGTAAAACTAATTTTTTTGTGTTTTTGATAAAGAAACAAGCAAACAAAGCAAAAAGAAACTAAGCAAAACAAAAATAACAAAGTAAAGAGATTGGTTATGAGGGACTCCCCTTGTGAAGATGTCCTTGACTCCCCGGCAACGGCGCTAGAAAAATACTTGCTGGTGCATGGTTGACGTGGGAGCTTCTTCTTGTTCTTCAGTCCCTGGCAACGGCGCCAGAAAAATGCTTGATGGCTCAGTGTTGATGTAGAGCTCGTTGGTGAACCCCAAGAGGAAGGTATGATGTGAAGGGAATATGCCCAAAAGGCAATAATAAAGTGGTTATTATTTTATTCCATGTTTATGATAAATGTTTATTTTGCATGCTATAATTGTATTAATTGGAAACGTTAATACATGTGTGTTTAATAAACAAAATACAAAGTTCCTAGTAATGCCTCTCATATAAACTAGCTCGTTGATTAACAAGATGATCAAGGTTTCCTGATCATGGACATTGGATGTTGTTAATAACAAGGTCACAGCATTGGTGGAATGATGTGATGAACAATCATCCGAAGTATAGCATTACGATCAGAGTCATTATGTTTATATTGCTATAACATCATACGAAGTAATCTTTATCCTTAGACCATGAGATCATGTTAATTGCTAACACCGGAAGAGTATCTTGATAACATCAAACGTCACACCGTAACAGGGTGACTATAAAGATGGGTTCAGTACTACGAAGGTGTTATGTTGAGGCTCATGGATCAAGAGTGGGATTTGTCCATCCCGATGACGGATATATATACTCTGGGCCCTCTCGGTGATATCACATTGAAATAGCTTGCAAGCAAGTGATGTGATCACTAGAATGTTATATCACGGGAACAAGAAAAGAGTGCATGTCGGTAACGAGATCAAACTAGGTATTTGGATGCCAATGATCGAATCTCGGACATATAATATATCGCGAGACAAAGGGATTTAGTTATGAAGTGAAAGGTTCACACGATCACAAGAGTCATCGTTGAATATGTGGGAGTCAGTACGGATCTCTAGGTCCCGCTGCTGATTATTGATCGGAGAGGGGTCTCGATCATGTCTACATTATTCACAAACCATAGGGTGACACACTTAAGGGATACCGACACCATTTGGAGCAAATATGTTTCAGATAAAGATTTAAGAAATCGCTAGAATCATTCGATGGAAACCGGAATTGTTTTGGGTGAAATTGCAGAAATTGGTTCTGCATGTGATATTGAAATGTTGCAGGGGGTTTTATGTGAATGTTTGTTAATTAATGTAATTGACAAAATTCTGAATATAATAAATAAAAGTGTTTTATTTAATGAGAACTTGCATTAAATTTGGTGGAAATTTAATGGAGGTGAGTGGAATTTTGAGTGGGTGGCTAATTATGTGAGGGGGAGCTCCACCCACATGAATGTGGAAGAGGTGGGGGCACCTCCCTTGGCCGCCGTCCATGGTGAGGTGCTTCCCCCCTCTCCCTATAAAAGGCCCCCCACTCCCTCCTCTCATCTTGCACCACCTCCTCGTGAAGGTTCTCTTCTCCCTCTAGTTATTCCCCATGGTCTCGGATTAGCGAGATACATGTTCCCGGTGGCTTTATCTGGAAAGGAGTTGCTGCTTCCGCTGCATCGCTAGAGCAAGGAGGCGGAGGTTGTTCGGTGGACCGAACGTGTGTGCGATCACGGATGCACCGCTACTTTGCGGTACTATACTTGATGGTGCTGGAGCTGCTGGACCTGAAGGACTTCATCACGATCTTGAGATCGGCAAGTGTACGACTACATCATCCACGAGTTCCAACTTGTTAACAAAGCTTTGTTGTCTTCGAGGGTAAGTTCTCCATGGATGTATATCCACCCGTTGCTTGTATCTAGTAGATAGATCTTGGCGTATAGTTCCCATCGTAGAATTTTTTTTGTTTTCTATGCTGCGAACCCAACAGTGGTATCAGAGCCTGATCTATGTGTAGGTGCTTTGCACGGGTAGTACACATATGTTTATATGTGGGCGATGATGATCATGTTATTTCATATTCTATGTATTTTTGATATTGGTGGCATAGTGGGATGAAGCGGCCCAGACCAACCTTACATGTCATCGTACATGAGACCGGTTCCACGACTGACATGCAACTAGTTTTGCATAAGTAGCTGGCGGGTGTCTGTCTCTCCTACTATAGTCAATATCTGATTTACAACGAGTTGCTAATAACTTGGTTATCCTCGTTGTGGTTCCATGTTCGTAGGTAAGACCGATTCTATCTCCGAAAGCCCTAAGCCACGTAAAACTTGCAATGGATAAATTAGAGACGTCTAGTTTAGATCGTTGTTGGGCTAGTGTCATGATATGGTAATGTTGTAAGTAGATGTATGATAGATACTCTTACAACACACCTAACGTGTAAGTTCCATAGACCATGGCCTTACACACAAAGGAATGATAGAGATCATACCACGATGCATATGATGGTGATCAAATGCATGGACCATATCATCTCACTTTACACATTAGATGTTTGCATCTTATATTGCTAGTTTGGCGCTTTTAGTAGCATTGTAAGATGATCCCTCATTTAAATATCAAGATAAAATGTGTTCTTCCCTAAGTATGCACCGTTCTATGGATCGTGTTTCGAGACATCACGTGATGATCGGGTGTTCTCAACTCTACGCTTTCATGCAACGGGTGTAAGACAGTTTTACACACACGAATACTAAGGTTCTTACTTGGCGAGCCTAGCATGTACAGACATGGCCTCGGAACACAGACAAAAAGGTTAAGCATGAGTCATATAGTTAATGTTATGACCATATTGATGCTCGCCTTTGAAGCTACACCGACTCACGTGATGATCGGACTTGGTGTAGTGGATTTGGTTCATGTAATCACCAAAAAGGCACGAGGGATGTTGTTTTTGAGTGGGAGTTCATTTCTAATTTGGATTAGTCGAACTCAATTTGTCATAAACTAAATCAAAGTGAATTTGCATAATTTGTTGTAGTCATTGGCATCTGTTCACTACCTTATGCTTAGTTTTAATTGAGATAATAGAACTATAGAATTCTGGATATTTACTTTACGAACTGGTATCGTATTGTTTTGAATGTCAATTTAAAGTTTAGAAGTCCTATTGCAAACTTTCAGCAAAATCTATTTACTCCATGAAGTTTAATAAGTAGTATTAAATAAAGAGTAAGAATTCCAATGTTAGTATCTAAAGTATCATGTTTGCCTCCATGATTATTGATATTCAAAAATTGTTTTAATATCAAGGTTATCTAGGAGCTGAAAGAATTGTTTCAGGAACCATCATGTGTGGAAGGTATTGTGATATCTGAAACAATGTTTTTGGTTGCATTATGATAGAGTATAATTTAGCAAAATACATGTTCTCATATTGTATGAGAATTTGTGAAGGATGGATATGCTAGGCATCTGGATCTCCCCAAAAGGTGTTGGGAACTAACATTATACTCACGATTCTTCCTTATAGGCTATAGTAGCTTGATCATGAAAGTTGTCATGATAAGGATGAATAGAAGATGTAAGTAAAATATTTACTACACTAATAGATTACTAAAGAATGGATTTTTGAAAGAACACCAAACATTTGATGATGGTGATCCACTTCAAAGTGCAAGTCCAAAGGTATTAGTATTTGACTATATATGCTTTGTACTATGTGTCATGTGAATGACACCACTATTGATGTTGATAGATTCTTTTAAAAGAAAAGGAATTGTTGAAAGAGAATCTATAAAATATTTGGCAGAAAAGAAAAGGTTGGAGATGTCCAACTTAGGTATATAGAAGATATACATGTTATGGTTGTATTCCTTGCTTGTTAAAGAATGTAGTTCTGAGGTATTGGATACCGAATTGGTTAGTGTGAAGTGTCATACAGAACAACACAATTCATGAACTGCAACGGCCTAAGTAACTAGCAACAGAATAAGTGATCATGTTCATCGAAAACAAATAAAGTGTTATTGTGTTTTTCGTTGTCGTCAAACCTATCCTTCAAGATTTGTTTTAATAATTGTTATTTTGTTCCGGTATTATGAGAACAATGGTTGTTCAAATAATTACTATATTCCATAAAGGATGGATGAACTTTTACAAGTCTAGTTGGATAAATCACATCCATAAACATTATTGCTAAAATGTCGTAAGACAAATGATTGGAAGATCACTTATGAAGTGACATCGCTGTTTGAATTATAATGGAAAGTAAACATGAAGAAACTCCATGTTGATGGATTTTTGGAGTCTTTTGATTTTGATCAATTGATGCTTGTGAAACTTCCCTCGAGATAATTGAAACTTTGTCCATAGGCCAAAGAGGAACGGATGACTAACTTATTGGATATTATGCATGTTGATGTATATAGTCCATTATGTGTAGCCATATGCGATGGATCTTTTTGCTTCATATGCTTTCTCCGGAAAGTTGAGTGAATATATTTATGTATTTACTTAATAAGGAAGAAGTATGAAACATTTGAAAATTGTTCAAAGACTTTCAAGATGAAGTGAAAAATCATTGTAACAAGAAAATAAAAGAGTTTATGATTTGATCATAAAGGAAGATATTTGAGTTACAGGTTTAGCAAAACACCTAAGATTTCAGGAATTGTTCCATGAATTTGCACTTCCCGATAAACCACTGGAGTATGGTATGTTCGAGAGATCAAATCAAACCTTGTTTAACATGGTAAGATCAAAGGTGTCATTTATAAAACTGCCATTATGTTTTAAAGATTAAAGCTTTGGAGATTGCCGCTTTTACACTGAAAAGAGCACCATCGTGATCCGTTGAAATGACACCATATAAGTTATGGTTTGGGATAAAACCTGAATTGTCTTTTCTTAAATTTTGGTATGCTATGCATAAGTAGAATGTTTACAACCAAAGTCGGATAAGCACGTCTTTGTAGGTTATCCCAAAGAATTTGTTGGGAATTCCTCCATAACACCGAGGACAAAAGAGTTTGTCGCTTAGAACGTCAAGTTTCTTGAGAAGGAATTTTTCGCAAAAAGTTAAGTGGGAGGACAATAGAACTTTGATAAGGTTGATGAACCTTAGCTATATGTGCTGAGTAGCGCAGCGCCGGAAAGTGTCCCGGTGGCGGCCACAATGCTCATGGCTCCCGTGATTACAAAGGGTGTAATCTTGGAGATTAGAGTTCTTATTGAACCATGTGGGTCGGTAAGAATCAAATAGTAAGATTTGAAACAGAAGTCGTTATTATTTTGACAATGATGAACCGACTGCATGCAAAGAAGTGATGATGGGCCCTGACTCCATAAAATGACTAGAAGTCATAGAATCCATGATAGTATCCATACACGAGAAATCAAGTTTCTAAACTTGGAAGACCCTTCGGAAAGGCGTGAAGCCTATCGGTCGTGTTTGGATCTATAAAGAAATAGACATGGATGTTTAACATCTATGAAATAGTCGACATGTCGGAAAGAAGTTTACGGCAATGTTCAAGGAGTTGACTATGACAAAATTTGATCTTTCATAGCGATATTTAGTCTTGACGGATTAATGTAGCAACCACTACATATAATTTGGTATATTGTAGTTGAATAAACAAAACAAGGTTTTCTAATAGAATGGTTACCTAGGACATGTACATCACACGGTCCGAAGGGTTTTGTTAATTCAAAGGGTGCTAAAAGGGCATGCAAACTTCAATAGTTGAAGTGAGCATAGCGGAGTTGGAATCTTCACCATGATGAAAATGTTAAAGGAGTTTAAATTCATCGGAGATGATGAAGATGCTTGCATTTACAAGAAATTAAGTGGGAGCACTGAGACATATTTCTAATACATTATGTAGAGGACATGGTGTTGATTGGAAATGATGTATCTTGTATTGACATAAGTTAAGAATTTCATTAAAATAGGATTTCGATGAAAGACTTAGGCAAAACCGGAATATTTGGCATCAATATCTATATGGATAGATTGAGATGCTAATATGGTTATGCCAGACGTACATATATGAGATATTGAAAGGGTTCAATATGGAAACAACAAGAAAGGTTCTTGCTGCATGGAAAGGATTGTATCAAGATTCCAGTGTTTCAACACTTGGTGAGTAAAATCACATGAATATTTTGATCGATTATACCGTGATATGTATATATCCAGATATGTACTATGCTCTAAATGTTATGAGCACATACCAGAATAATTCATAATATGATCATTGGACGATAGTAAAGATATTCTTATGAGCTTTGGAAGAACTAAGAATATATCATGTATAAGTGAAAAATAGTTAAAGGTAGTTCATTGTAAAGTGTTACATTGATACTAGTTTTGTCACAAGATACAAATTAAATTTATCTCAATTTAGACTATGGGTGGCACAATGTAATGGAAAGGATATTCCATGATGGATTTGGATGAGTTCCAAAGTTGAAACATTGTGACGGATACTACAACAAAAGGCTAAGTATATGACTGCTATAGTAGCAGCAAAGGAGGGCATTTGTGTTAAGAAGTTTGTTATCAAACTAGGTGTGGTTCAAAGTGGGCTAATACTATGAAGATATATTGTATGACAATATTTTCAACAAATTTTAACTCAAACAAACTAAAGGTCTACCAAAGGACCAAATTTATACAATGCCATCTCATTTGAGAATGAGTGATGCGTAGAGACGCAAAGACATGCAAATACACACGGACCTGAAACTGTCAGATCCGAAGATTATGTTAACCACTAGCAATCGCGTATATGCAGCACTAGAAAGCCATAGGTGTTCAATACGCAAAGTTCTTCAAACTAGATTATTGACTCTAGTGCAAGTGGGAGACTGAAGGGAATATGCCTGAGAGGCAATAATAAAGTGGTTATTATCTTATTCCATGTTTATGATAAATGTTTATTTTGCATGCTATAATTGTATTAATTGGAAACGTTAATACATGTGTGTTTAATAAACAAGATACAAAGTTCCTAGTAATGCCTCTCATATAAACTAGCTCATTGATTAACAAGATGATCAAGGTTTCCTGATCATGGACATTGGATGTTGTTAATAACGAGGTCACAACATTGGTGGAATGATGTGATGAACATTCATCTGAAGTATAGCATTACGATCAGAGTCATTATGTTTATATTGTTATAACATCATACAAAGTAATCTTAGTCCTTAGACCATGATATCATGATAATTGCTAACACTTGGAGAGTATCTTGATAACATCAAACATCACATCGTAACAGGGTGACTATAAAGGTGGGTTCAGTGCTATGAAGGTGTTATGTTGAGGCTCATGGATCAAGAGTGGGATTTGTCCATCCTGATGATGGATAGATATACTCTGGGCCCTCTCAGTGATATCACATTGAAATAGCTTGCAAGCAAGTGATGTGATCACTAGAATGTTATATCACGGGAACGAGAAAAGAGTGCATGTCGGGAACGAGATCAAACTAGGTATTTGGATGCCAATGATCCAATCTCGGACATGTAATATATCGCGAAACAAAGGTATCTAGTTACGACGGTTCACACGATCACAAGAGTCATCGTTGAATATGTGGGAGTCAGTACGGATCTCTAGGTCCCGCTGCTGATTATTGATCGGAGAGGGGTCTCGATCATGTCTACATTATTCATGAACCGTAGGGTGACACACTTAAGGGATACCGACACCATTTGGAGCAAATATGTTTCAGATAAAGATTTAAGAAAGCGCTGGAATCATTTCGATGGAAACCGGAATTGTTTTGGGTGAAATTGCAGAAATTGGTTCTGCATGTGATATTGAAATGTTGCAGGGGGTTTTATGTGAATGTTTGTTAATTAATGTAATTGACAAAATTCTGAATATAATAAATAAAAGTGTTTTATTTAATGAGAACTTGCATTAAATTTGGTGGAAATTTAATGGAGGTGAGTGGAATTTTGAGTGGGTGGCTAATTATGTGAGGGGGAGCTCCACCCACATGAATGTGGAAGAGGTGGGGGCACCTCCCTTGGCCGCCGTCCATGGTGAGGGGCTGCCCCCCTCTCCCTATAAAAGGCCCCCCACTCCCTCCTCTCATCTTGCACCACCTCCTCGTGAAGGTTCTCTTCTCCCTCTAGTTATTCCCCATGGTCTCGGATTAGCGAGATACATGTTCTCGGTGGCTTTATCTGGAAAGGAGTTGCTGCTTCCGCTGCATCGCTGGAGCGAGGAGGCAGAGGTTGTTCGGTGGACCGAACGTGTGTGCGATCACTGATGCACCGCTACTTTGTGGTACTAGACTTGATGGTGCTGGACCTGATGGTGCTGGAGCTGCTGGACCTGAAGGACTTCATCACGATCTTGAGATCGGCAAGTGTACGACTACATCATCCACGAGTTCCAACTCGTTAACAAAGCTTTTTTGTCTTCGAGGGTAAGTTCTCCATGGATGTCTATCCATCTGTTGCTTGTATCTAGTAGATAGATCTTGGCGTATAGTTCCCATCGTAGGAAATTTTTTGTTTTCTATGCTGCGAACCCAACATGATGAGCACAACAGCAAGTTTCCCTCAGTTATGAAACCAAGGTTTAATCGAACCAGTAGGAGCAAGGAAACACCCCAAAGGTGTTGCTAGCTGAGCCTTGGCAGGGCGCACTACCGGTGCTAGTAGCAATCTGGAGACCTGCACAACACAACCACAAAACTTTGTCCCCAACTTGCGATGAGGTTGTCAACCTCACCTGCTTTGCTTAAAACAAAGGATTAAATGTATCAAATGGAAGGAAGTAATAGTTTGCAGAAAGTAAACACAAAGCAGTAAACAGTTTGTAGATTGTATGTAAAAGAAAGGACCGGGGTCCATAGTTCACTAGAGGTGGCTCTCCTTAAGATAGATAACATGCTGGGTGAACAAATTACAGCGGGGCAATTGACAAACATTGAGAAAGCAATAGATGCAAATACTACTCATCTTGACTCCTTTGGAACTTGATTGGGCATTACAACATTATACATAGACCGCCATCCATCATCCGAACCCCCTCCAGTATTAAGTTGCAAGCAATAGATTATTGCTTTATGAATTGCGTGTAAAGTATACAATACGATTGTTCTATGAACAAAGGATTGTTGTTTTCTCCCTAGTAGCAACAGCACATCTAGTACCTTAGAGATTTCTGTCACTTCCCCATACTACCAGAGGCATGAACCCACTATCGAGCATAAATACTAACTCTTGGAGTTGCTAGCATCTACTTGGCCATGATAGCTACTAACAACGGAATGCATGCAAGATCACAGATAACAAAGACATGATAGAATCAATAATCAATCTAAAATAGCATCTCAATATCCATCGGATCCCCGCAAACACAACATGCAGAATTACAAATAGATGATCTTGATCATGAACGGAGCTCACAAGATCTAGACATGAAAGCACAAAGGAGGAGAACCAGCCATCTAGCTACTACATGGACCCGTAGTCCAGAGATGAACTACTCACGCATCACACCGAAGGCTTGCATGATGATGAAGAAGGCCTCCAGGGTGAATTCCTGTAGCATCCCAATTGTCTAACAATTGTAATGCTACCTGGTTTAATAATATCATGGCTACTTCCTACATATAATTGTTGCATCATAATTATATCATGCTCATGTCATCATGCCACCTTGCATTTGAGCATCATATAAAACCCTTTTGATTTGGTTCTTCTCTCATATGCATTATTAATCTTATTTGGCTCTTGATATATTGTATTTGAATCTTGATAAATGCTTGATGCCCAAGTTGAGTTGGGGGCATATCTTTTGTTCCACTTCCCCACCTTTCCTTGTCACCACCTTATAATTCCACCATTCTACTTACCCATGGGCTTTTATTTTCTTTTGGTATTTAACCTAGCTCATGGGAGATGGGATGGATCCAATTCTATTTTCTTTTGCCTGGCCTTTATTCCACATTTTGGTAATGCATGGGAATCATGCCATGTTATATTATTATTGTTGTCACAAGAATAAAACATGGCGTTTAATGATTATGCATGGGCCATGCAAAGCACTCATCTTTCTCCCTTGGTTTTGCTTGGAATGTTTTTGAGTGGATCCTTCTTGTGAGCTCCTTTTCTCTCTCAATTCTTTTCACCTTGACCTTGTCTCCCTTACCTTTCCCATCCATGCATGTCAAGTGTTGATCTTTTTCAAACCCTTCACAAAAACCCTACACTCCAAGCTACTCGTGCCACACCCACACATGCATGTGTGCCCACATGTGACTCTCTCCTTTTCTCTTCTAGCTTAGTGGTATCTCCCTCTCTCTCTCTCTATCTATCTATCTATCTACACCTAGCAAACCCTAGCCTCCCTCACCCCTCTTTTCTTTCCACCATACCGACCATCTCTCTCCCTCTCTCTCTGCCAGCAGGGACCCACCCTAGCTACCCTCTCTACCCCTAACCAAAACCCTAAACCGAGCCATCCCTCTCTAATCTAACCTAGCCACCCGAGCCTTCCCCCTCTCTTTCCCTCTCTCTCTCCCTGCCATGCTGGCCCATACCAACCTACCCCTTGCCCTAGCCCGCCTGGCAGCCTCTAGCCCTGCCCCGGTCGGCCATGACGAGCACGTGAGGGAGGAGGAGGAAAAGGTGACCGAGGCCACCTTTTTCTCTCTACCCCGCTCCCCCACGGCACCGTCTCTCCCCTCTTCTTATCTACTCCTTTTCCCCACCGTGTAGCTACCCTAGATCCACTCCTGGCCTTGTGTCGCAGCCCTCCCCTCCTGCTCCATCTCTTCCACCCCGGCGACCACAGTCGGCGTCGTGTTCCACCGCAACAGCAAGGAGGCGGGCGTGGAGCGTGGGCCGTCGAGGAAGACCCAGGACCACCCCTGCATCACTCCTGTACCCGCAGAGGTGGAGAAGGACCCCCAGGCCGAGCTGCACACCGACAGGCCGCCCGAAACCCTAGCTTCGGAGCGTCTGCGTCCTCACCGACTCGCCGCCCCTCGACATGATCTGACCCCACCAACACACCCCCGGTGAGGCCCCTATCTCCCCAGACACCTCCCTTTCCACCGTCGCGTCCTGGTCGCGCCGGTTGATGCGTCGAGCGCTCTCCGTGCTCCGGCGTACGAGTGTTTCTGCTCTCTGTGCGCCGCTACCAAACTACTCCTAGCCGCGTTCATGTACCCAGCAACAACGCCAAGCGTACCGTAGCGGTAGCCGCCGCCGCGCGCGCGCACGAGGTCGCGGGTTCGATCCCTGCGCCACGCGTTGCCTCTGTCGAGCACCGAACCGTCGTCAGAGAACAGAGAAGATCCATAGTACCACCCCTTTTTTTGCACATACCCCCTGCGTCTTTGGCCGACTCAACCCGCGGTCCGGCCCGACCCCACCTATCGGTGCCTGTGGCCTTTTTACAAAAAGAGACTCTAGTTTTCGTAAACCTCAACCCGCGCTCTAGCCCGTACCCACCTGTCAGCCATGCGGGCTCAGCCACTGACACGTGGGCCCATAACCCTTAGGTCCCACCTGTCGGCCTCATGGTCTAGGTAAGCCCGCGGTGAGAAAAGTTCTTTTGCGCGCGGTTTTCGCCCAGTCAGCAGCGGCCCACCCGTCAGTGACTCGGGCTATATCCCCTCTGAGTATAAAAAGTTTTCTGTTTATCTGTTTACACAAAACAATTTAGAAATGTTTAAATATAAATTCAAATCTGTTTTAAATAACTTTTAAATTATAAATCCATATAATACATATGATATATGTTTTTGGAATCAGAAAAATGTGAGGATTTTAAATATGCACTTCAAAATATCATTTGAGCACTTTAAAATTTCGAGAAGATTAAAATTACAATAAATTGCCCTTTTCTTAATTAATTAATAACTTTAGTTTTATAACTCCAAATTTGACAAATAATATGTCTAAATCAATCAGCGCGACGAGCCCGTTCAATCTATGCATTCCATGTTCTGAATTGCAGCATGCATCATATAAATATTAAGTGTACAGCAAGTGTTATGAGAGCAAACCGGACTAAAAACTCAATAAAATGCTTTAATCTTGTACCCCACACCCCACCCATGCCATGCTACTTTATTGCCATGCAATTGTGCATCATTCATCATGGCATGCTTGTTTGCTTATCGCATTTCAATATATATGCTTGCACTTTATTTATGTTGGCCTTGTTTGTTTGGTTCTTCTTCGAATAGACGCTGAGCAGGGGATATATCAGGAATCCCAGGAGCACTACCCAGTTCCGACTCTCGCTTCAACTGAGCTGCCAGGCAAGCACTACCACATGCTTGCATACATATAGTACCTATTGCCTCTATCTTATTCTTGCATCATTGAGTCGCGATTGCATTAAATTGAATTCCAAGTACTACATAGCCTTTACTTTTAAACCCCACCGAAGCTTGTTCCTCCATCCCATGAGCCATTACTACAGGAGTTGTTTGAGCCATGCGGGTCGTAGAACAGCATGTGTAGGGTATGTGAGTGCCTGATGGATAACGAGGTACCTAAACAACTTAACCTGAGTAGTAATGGGATAACTAATGAAAGTGGCACCGGTGATCAATATCTGCTATTTGGTTCTTCATGCTCACTTGTGTCCCGTAGGACCCCGAGTACTTGATTCTTGTTCCTTGACTATTCGCACTATCCACATCCAGGAGGCCTTATGGACCCCCCTGAGCCAGAGCTTGATTCATTCTTATTTCTTGGGGCCACAAAGTAGTTTGGGGCTTTATTACTATCCTATACTTATGCCATGCTTTACTGCTTTATTTAAGATTGTGCGAGGAGCACCTCTACTGTTTAGGATTGCGGAGTGTTTTCGCGGTATCGGCAAGCCCAGTCACACTTTCGGGTTCCTAGTCATTTACAGCCATTGATGCAAACCTTGGGTCCATCTCGGAGCCGGCCAACTTCGTTGCGGGTAGCTTAATGGGGTGGCCCCCTGAAACATTTCTGAATCCTGTGATCGCTTTGTCGTGAATGCCTCGTTGGGTTTTGATTTGGTTTTTCCGAGGTTGATCGAGTGTGTGTTGCTATTTGTGCACCCCTACAGGGTAAATCTTTCTGAAAGCCGTGTCCGCGGTTATGGACGACTTGGAGCACAGTTTCTCGATCATAGACAAGTATAACTAAAGTACCGCTTTTAATTTGACTAAGTACCTGACTAGTAAATAGTGCAACACTCATGGAATGGTTAATAAAACTGCCAACGGATGGGGGGTTGTTCGTCCGCTTTCTCGTTGGTAAGCGAGAAGGAGGATGGATCTGATAATTATACTGGTATAACTGTTGTTCTTAATTAACGGGCATCCGTCTATCTTTGGTTAGGCGGATGGTTAGCGAGTATCTATAGACTTGTTAGTTATTATGTTTTGCTGCAATTGTGTCACCCCAGGTTATGTCCCCTTTAGAGGCATAAAGACTTGCTGAGTACCCCTAGGGTCTCACACGATAAATTGTTTGATTCAGATGAACAGGTATACTCGCAAGATGGATACTGGGTGGAGGAGACGGACGATGTTGGCAACGATCACTCGGTGTAGAGATTCCGGGAACAGGGATCCGTGAGATCTGTGGGCGGGATGTGTTTATTTATGTGGCATCTTATGCCGATTTGCTTCTTATCCGTACTCGGATCTTGTTTTCCGCTTCTGCCTGATACTCTGATGTTTGATGTATGAGGAGCTATCCTAAAAGATTATCTCTATCTAGGATATTTGGATCTTGCCGTATGGCGTTGCAATATTTCTATTTCCTTTACATGGAATGGCTCTGAGGACTGTTGTATGTGGCTTGCATACATACTCATTTGTGTATGTAGTTGATCCCTTCGCCTGACGATTACGCCGCTCGTTCTTGTCCCGATGTTCTGAAAATGGTTAGGACGGCCGAAAGGTCTACCTATGAGTGGCCCTTGGCCCCACCGTACTATTTTAACCATTTTCGCTCATCCAGGCATGTAACTAAGAGCGTAATTCACCGAGGTAGTTACAATTGGTATCAGAGCCATCCCGCCCTTCAGGGTCTCAGCCAAATGGTCGTTGTCAGTCTAACAAATATTTTTGGTAGTTATGTATACTAGGGAAAAACAAAACGTGAGAGTAGGACTGCTTCCACTTTTCTTCTTACCCACCCACCCACCCTTTTCTGGTAAGGAAGTGTAACGTTTTCAATCCTCTTCTAAAATTCGAACTAGGATTCACGTGTTCTGGGTTCCGTAGTACCATAGGTTGTGTGTGTGTGTGTGTGAATTCCTTGTCTATCTGTTGCATCCAACATGTTATCACTATCTGCCTTTTGGTTATCAACTATTGGTACATTCCATACCAACAGGCCTTTGTAAACCGATGCGATCTATCTGATTCGTTGTAGACCGACGCGATCTGTCTTACTCTTTGTTATCCGACGTTATCTTGTTTGGGGTGTTCGTTTCCGTAGTTACTAATCTTTAGGTTCATCTTAAAAGAAGGTGTTGGGATATGTGTTTTACTTATTCATGTGTGGAGTAATGATTCGAGTGCAGGATGGAGTCGCGACCATACCACTACTTGTATCATTCGCTTTTGTATATTGAAGTGGTAGAGTTACTAATCTTGATTCGTTAAGTGGTTTTGCGTATATAGTGGTATTTTAAGGCCGAAATTTGCGGAAAAAATTTCTTTGTTAGCTTGTATACCACACTCCTTGTTCAGTCGTGTGCGTTATGCTTAATATCTTCTAGGTGCTTTGAACTTTGTTGATATTTTAATATCATCTTAGTAAATTGTATCCTTTAATCTTGGTTAATTCCATTTTGGTACTATTTTGGATTATTATTATTCTCCATTATGGTACTGACTTGAGTCTTATATCAATCGCAGGATGGCACCACCACGCCGTTCTGAGGAGGACATACCACCTGAACTGGGGGCTGCGTTGACAAGTATTGCTAATGCCTTGGGTACAATACAGCAGAACCAGCAGCGTTTTGAAGAAAGTGTCAGGAGTAATGAGTTTGTTCCGCTACCTCCACCTCCCAAGCGAGGAGATATCAAAAGCTTTCTAAAGTTCAACCCGCGCCACTTTGAGGTGTCTGATCAGCCACTTGATGCGGATGATTGGTTGCGTGAGATGTCAAGGTTACTAGTGACTGCTGATGTTCCTGAGGAAGAATGGGTAAAATGTGTCACTCACCTTCTGAAGGGAGATGCAGCTCTGTGGTGGGAGAATTACCTCAAGGCAAACTACACTGGTTTTCAGCCTACTTGGGAACAATTCACTGGGGCTTTCAAAGAGCAATATCTGTTAGAAATTGTCATGGAGAGGATGAAGGAAGTGTTCCTCAACCTCAAGCAGGGCAATGACAATGTCAATACCTATATCAGAAACTTCATGAACCTTTCTCGGTATGGTGGCGATGATATCTCTAATGACAAGAAGAAGCAAAAGAGGTTTATACAAGGGCTCAATGCATCGATTAAATATGCAATCACACATGCAAGGCCGGCGTCTTTTCTTGAACTCCAACATACAGCTCTGCAGGAAGAAGCAAGTAGGCAAGTGTTTGAGGAGTCAAAGAAACACAACCGCGATGCAGCAAGCTCTTCAGCTATGTCAACTCCTTCTAAGTGTCGTGTCTGGGTTCCTAACACCCCACCGTCACTCCCGGATCCACCAAGACCTTCAAGCTACGTGGCAAGGACACCAAACTCCTTCACTGCTGCTCCCAGGGGCTACAACCACAACTACCCTGGAGTGCCTGGCGGAGTCCCTGGCTACGTTGCTCCATGTCCACCTGGTGCTTGTTACACTTGTGGAAACACTGGGCATCAACACTGGAACTGTCCAATGAACAATAAAGCTCTTCCTCCACCACCTCCAAGACCTGCGGCAAGCTCTTCTATGGTTCATGCACCTCCACCGCGGGCTCTCAACATCAACACCAAGCCCGGATCTACTGTTGCTCGTGCCAACTGTGTCAACGCCACTCAAGCTGAGCATGCACCTGGAGTTGTGATGGGTATGCTTTCCGTTAACTCAGTCCCTACATGAGTTTTGTTTGATTCTGGTGCATCGCATTCTTTTGTTTCTCACAAATTTGCAAATGAGAATGAGTTAGCTATGGATCCTCTCCCTAAGCGGTTAATGGTCCTTTCTCCTGGAGCAACAATGGCAGCTTCAAAAATCATCCATGGCAATCAAATTGAGATTGGTGGTTCTTTGTTCCCGGCTTCCTTGATTATTCTAGGCAACTCGGACATTGATGTTATCTTGGGCATGGATTGGTTAACAGCAAATCCAGCTGTGATTGATTGTGCTGAACGCTCGGTTTCTCTGAAAATTCCTGAAGGCCATATAGTCTATTCTCCAAGTTTGACTCCTGCTATTCAGCTTTTCTCTTTGGCGGCTCTGAATGATGATGCTATGGAAGCTATTCAGAGTGTTCCGGTGGTCTGTGAGTTCCCAGATGTTTTTCCTGAAGAGTTGCCAGGTATGCCTCCGGATCGTGAGGTTGAGTTTGTGATTCAGCTTGAACCTGGAACCGCTCCTATCTCCAAGCGGCCTTATAAAATGGGTCCTGCTGAGTTGGCTGAACTCAAACGTCAGCTTGATGAACAAGAGAAGTTGGGTTTCATTCAGCACGGTACTTCTTCTTGGGGTAGCCCAACCATCTTTGTGAAGAAGGGAGACAAGACCGATAGACTTTGTGTCGACTATCGGGCTCTCAATGCTAAAACCATCAAGAATAAATATCCCCTTCCGCGGATTAATGATCTCTTCGATCAGCTAGCTGGAGCTGTGGTATTCTCTAAGCTTGACTTGAGAAGTGGATATCATCAAATCAAGATTCGCAAGGAAGATGTTCCTAAAACAGCTTTCACCACCCGCTATGGCCTGTATGAGTACACGGTCATGTCTTTCGGTCTCACCAACGCACCTGCCACCTTCTCGAGGCTTATGAACTCGGTTTTCATGGAGTATCTTGATAAGTTCGTTGTGGTCTATCTGGATGACATCCTAGTCTATTCTAAGTCAAAGGAAGAACATGCAGAACACCTTCGGTGTGTCCTAAACAAGCTTCGTGAGAACCGCCTGTATGCAAAGTTCTCCAAATGTGAGTTTTGGCTGCCTCAAGTCACCTACCTTGGTCACGTCATCTCTGCCAAGGGCATTGCCGTCAACCCAGAGACTATAAAGACAATTGTTGACTGGCTTCCTCCTGTAAATGTCAAAGAAGTCCGGAGTTTCCTTGGTTTGGCTAGTTACTGTCGACGCTTCGTGCAGAACTTTTCGAAGATAGCGAAGCCTCTTACCGATCTCCTCAATAAAGGTAAGAAATACCTTTGGACTCCTGCATGTCAAGCAAGCTTTGAAACACTCAAAGAGAAGCTCACTTCCACACCAGTCTTGATTCCTCCAGATACATCAAAGCCTTTCCAGATATTCGGTGATGCCTCTTTGTAAGGATTGGGTGTGGTCCTTATGAAAGAAAAACAAGTTGTTGCTTATGCCTCTCGACAGTTGAAGACGCATGAGATCAACTATCCTACACATGACCTCGAACTCGCAGCAGTTGTCTTTGCTTTGAAAGTATGGAGTCACTACTTGCTTGGCAACCGTTGTGAAATCTTTTCTGATCACAAGAGTCTGAAGTATATCTTCACACAGCCTGATCTCAACCTTCGTCGGAGGAGGTGGATTGAAGCAATCAATGATTTCGATTTGACCATCAACTACACTCCGGGCAAAGCTAATGTCATGGCCGATGCTCTCAGCCGCAAAGCTTATGTCAGCAACCTCATGGTGGAAGAACAACAGCCTCTCTTGTGCGAGGAATTCTGTTAGCTCAACCTTGAAATTGTGGATCAAGGGCATCTTCTGAACCTTCTGGCAACCCCTCTCTTGGAAGAAAAAGTTTGCTCCATTCAACTTGGTGATCCGTACACTAAAAAGATCATCTCCAACATTCAGCTTCTGAAGTATGAGTCCTTCCACGTCGATGACCAAGGCACTCTTTTCTTTGAACACCGGATGTTTGTTCCGAACTACCCAGGTTTGAGAGAGCAAGTTCTCAAGGAGGTGCATGATTCTGTTCTTTCTATCCACCCTGGCAGCACTAAGATGTACATGGACTTGAAAACACAGTATTGGTGGCCTGGGTTGAAACGATATTGTGCCAAGTATGTCTCTGAGTGTGATGTCTTCCGTAGAGTTAAAGCGGTCCATCAGAAACCTTCCGGTCTTCTACAGCCATTGAAACCTCCGGAATGGAAATGGGAGAAAGTAGAGATGGACTTCATCACTGGTTTTCCAAGGTCGTAGAAGGGCAACAATGCAATCTTTGTTGTCATTGACAGGCTTTCTAAAGTGGCTCACTTCTTTCCCGTCAAGGAAACAATTTCTGCAATTCAGTTGGCTGAGCTCTATATCAACAGAATTGTCTCCCTGTATGGAGTTCCTCTTGAGATTAGTTCAGACCATGGAAGCATCTTCACTTCCAAGTTCTGGGGAAGTTTCCAAAATGCTTTGGGAACAAAATTGAACTTCAGCACAGCTTACCACCCTCAGTCGCAAGGATAAGTTGAAAGGATCAATCAGATTCTGGAAGATATGCTCCGTGCTTGCGTCATCTCTTTCGGCATGAAGTGG
Source organism: Avena sativa (assembly GCA_916181665.1). NCBI lineage: Eukaryota > Viridiplantae > Streptophyta > Magnoliopsida > Poales > Poaceae > Avena > Avena sativa. The sequence continues at coordinate 32,218,835 of OV702291.1, forward strand.
GAAGAATGTCTTCCTTATGATGAATTCTCTTACAACAACAACTTCCAGAAAAGTCTAAAGATGGCACCATTTGAGGCTCTCTATGGTCGCAAATGCAGAACTCCGATTGGTTGGTCGGGCGCAGGTGAAAGAATATTGTTTGGCCCTGACATTGTAACTCAAGCGGAGGAGAAGGTTCACATCATTCTTGAAAATCTGAAGGTTGCTCAAAGTCGCCAGAAGAGCAACTATGACAGAAAGCACACGGACATGGAGTATGTCCCTGGTGATCTCGTTTACCTTCGTGTCACTCCCATGAGAGGCACGCACCGCTTTGGTATCAAAGGAAAGCTGGCCCCCAGATACATCGGTCCTTTCAAAATTCGTGGAAGAAGAGGAGAAGTTGCTTATGATCTTGAGCTCCCTGAAAAACTCAAAGTCCATGATGTTTTCCATATCTCTCAACTCAAGAAGTGCTTCAAGGATCCCGGCAGGACCGTGGACCATGAGCTTATCAATCTCCAAGAAGACCTGTCTTATCAAGAACACCCCATAAAAATCCTTGAAGTCGTAGAAAGAAGGACTCGCAACAAGTCCATCAAGTTCTGCAAGGTGCAGTGGTCGCACCATTCAGTTGATGAAGCCACTTGGGAACGTGAAGATGAGCTCCGTGCCAAGTATCCTACCTCTTCGAGTCTTCTTCTTCTTCCTAGAATCTCGGGGCGAGATTCCTGTTTAGTGGGGGAGAGTTGTAGCATCCCAATTGTCTAACAATTGTAGTGCTACCTGGTTTAATAATATAATGGCTACTTCCTACATATAATTGTTGCATCATAATTATATCATGCTCATGTCATCATGCCACCTTGCATTTGAGCATCATATAAAACCCTTTTGATTTGGTTCTTCTCTCATATGCATTATTAATTGTATTTGGCTCTTGATATATTGTATTTGAATCTTGATAAATGCTTGATGCCCAAGTTGAGTTGGGGGCATATCTTTTGTTCCACTTCCCCACCTTTCCTTGTCACCACCTTATAATTCCACCATTCTACTTACCCATGGGCTTTTATTTTCTTTTGGTATTTAACCTAGCTCATGGGAGATGGGATGGATCCAATTCTATTTTCTTTTGCCTGGCCTTTATTCCACATTTTGGTAATGCATGGGAATCATGCCATGTTATATTATTATTGTTGTCACAAGAATAAAACATGGCGTTTAATGATTATGCATGGGCCATGCAAAGCACTCATCTTTCTCCCTTGGTTTTGCTTGGAATGTTTTTGAGTGGATCCTTCTTGTGAGCTCCTTTTCTCTCTCAATTCTTTTCACCTTGACCTTGTCTCCCTTACCTTTCCCATCCATGCATGTCAAGTGTTGATCTTTTTCAAACCCTTCACAAAAACCCTACACTCCAAGCTACTCGTGCCACACCCACATATGCATGTGTGCCCACATGTGACTCTCTCCTTTTCTCTTCTAGCTTAGTGGTATCTCCCTCTCTCTCTCTCTCTCTCTCTCTCTCTCTCTCTCTCTCTCTCTCTCTCTCTATCTATCTATCTATCTATCTATCTATCTATCTACACCTAGCAAACCCTAGCCTCCCTCACCCCTCTTTTCTTTCCACCATACCGACCATCTCTCTCCCTCTCTCTCTGCCAGCAGGGACCCACCCTAGCTACCCTCTCTACCCCTAACCAAAACCCTAAACCGAGCCATACCTCTCTAATCTAACCTAGCCACCCGAGCCTTCCCCCTCTCTTTCCATCTCTCTCTCCCTGCCATGCTGGCCCATACCGACCTACCCCTCGCCCTGGCCCGCCTGGCAGCCTCTATCCCTGGCCTGCCCCGGCCGGCCACGACGAGCACGTGAGGGAGGAGGAGGAAAAGGTGACCGAGGCCACCTTTTTCTCTCTACCCCGCTCCCCCACGGCACCGTCCCTCCCCTCTTCTTATCTACTCCTTTTCCCCACCGTGCAGCTACCCCAGATCCACTCCTGGCCTTGTGGCGCAGCCCTCCCCTCCTGCTCCATCTCTTCCACCTCGGCGACCATAGTCGGCATCGTGTTCCACCGCAACAGCAAGGAGGCGGGCGTGGAGCGTGGGCCGTCGAGGAAGACCCAGGACCACCCCTGCATCACCCATGTACCCGCAGAGGTGGAGAAGGACCCCCAGGCCGAGCTGCACACCGATAGGCCGCCCGAAACCCTAGCTTCGGAGCGTCTGCGTCCTCACCGACCCGCCGCCCCTCGACACGATCTGACCCCACCGACACACCCCCGGTGAGGCCCCTATCTCCCCAGACACCTCCCTTTCCACCGCCGTGTCCTGGTCGCGCCGGTCGATGCGTCGAGCGCTCTCCGTGCTCCGGCGTACGAGTGTTTCTGCTCTCTGTGCGCCGCTACCAAACTACTCCTAGCCGCGTTCCTATACCCAGCAACAACGCCAAGCGTACCGTAGCGGTAGCCGCCGCCGCGCGCGCACGAGGTCGCGGGTTCGATCCCTGCGTCGCGCGTTGCCTCTGTCGAGCACCGAACCGTCGTCAGAGAACAGAGAAGATCCACAGTACCACCCTTTTTTTCCACATACCCCCTGCGTCTTTGGCCGACTCAACCCGCGGTCCAGCCCGACCCCACCTATCGATGCATGTGGCCTTTTTACAAAAAGAGACTCCGGTTTTCGTAAACCTCAACCCGCGCTCCAGCCCGTACCCACCTGTCAGCCCTGCGAGCTCAGCCACTGGCACGTGGGCCCATAACCCTTAGGTCCCACCTGTCGGCCTCATGGTCTAGGTAAGCCCGCGGTGAGAAAAGTTCTTTTGCGCGCGGTTTTCGCCCAGTCAGCACGGCCCACCCGTCAGTGACTCGGGCTAGATCCCCTCTGAGTATAAAAAGTTTTCTGTTTATCTGTTTACACAAAACAATTTAGAAATGTTTAAATATAAATTCAAATCTGTTTTAAATAACTTTTAAATTATAAATCCATATAATACATATGATATATGTTTTTGGAATCAGAAAAATGTGAGGATTTTAAATATGCCCTTCAAAATATCATTTGAGCACTTTAAAATTTCGAGACGATTAAAATTACAATAAATTGCCCTTTTCTTAATTAATTAATAACTTTAGTTTTATAACTCCAAATTTGACAAATAATATGTCTAACTCGATCAGCGCGACGAGCCCGTTCTATCTATGCATTCCATGTTCTGAATTACAGCATGCATCATATAAATATTAAGTGTACAGCAAGTGTTATGAGAGCAAACCGGACTAAAAACTCAATAAAATGCTTTAATCTTGTACCCCACACCCCACCCATGCCATGCTACTTTATTGCCATGCAATTGTGCATCATTCATCATGGCATGCTTGTTTGCTTGTCGCATTTCAATACATATGCTTGCACTTTATTTATGTTGGCCTTGTTTGTTTGGTTCTTCTTCGAATAGACGCTGAGCAGGGGATATATCAGGAATCCCAGGAGCACTACCCAGATCCGACTCTCGCTTCAACTGAGCTGCCAGGAAAGCACTACCACATGCTTGCATACATATAGTATCTATTGACTCTATCTTATTCTTGCATCATTGAGTCGCGATTGCATTAAATTGAATCCCAAGTAATGCATAGCCTTTACTTTTAAACCCCACCAAAGCTTGTTCCTCCTTCCCATGAGCCATTACTACAGGAGTTATTTGAGCCATGCGGGTCGTAGAACAGCATGTGTAGGGTATGTGAGTGCCTGATGGATAACGAGGTACCTAAACAACTTAACCTGAGTAGTAATGGGATAACTAATGAAAGTGGCACAGTTGAGCAATATCTGCTATTTGGTTCTTCATGCTCACTTGTGTCCCGTAGGACCCCGAGTACTTGATTCCTATTCCTTGACTATTCGCACTATCCACATCCAGGAGGCCTTATGGACCCCACTGAGCCAGAGCTTGATTCATTCTTATTTCTTGGGGCCACAAAGTAGTTTGGGGCTTTATTACTATCCTGTACTTATTGCATGCTTTACTGCTTTATTTAAGATTGTGCGAGGAGCACCTGCACTGTTTAGGATTGCGGAGTGTTTTCGCGGTATCGACAAGCCTAGTCACACTTTCGGGTTCCCAGTCGTTTACAGCCATTGACACAAACCTTGGGTCTGTCTCGGAGCCGGCCAACTTCGTTGCGGGTAGCTTAATGGGGTGGCCCCCTGAAACATTTCTGAATCCTATGATCGCTTTGTCGTGAATGCCTCATTGGGTTTTGATTTGGTTTTTCCGAGGTTGATCGAGTGTGTGTTGCTATTTGTGTACCCCTGCAGGGTAAATCTTTCTGAAAGCCGTGTCCGCGGTTATGGACGACTTGGAGCACAGTTTCTCGATCATAGACAAGTATAACTAAAGTACCGCTTTTAATTTGACTAAGTACCTACCTAGTAAATAGTGCAACACTCATGGAATGGTTAATAAAACTGCCAACGGATGGGGGGTTGTTCGTCTGCTTTCTCGTTGGTAAGCGAGAAGGAGGATGGATTTGATAATTATACTGTTATAACTGTTGTTCTTAATTAACGGACATCCGTCTATCTTTGGTTAGACGGATGGTTAGCGAGTATCTATAGACTTGTTAGTTATTATGTTTTGCTGCAATTGCGTCACCCCAGGTTATGTCCCCTTTAGAGGCATAAAGATTTGCTGAGTACCCCTAGGGTCTCACACGATAAATTGTTTGATTCAGATGAACATGTATACTCGCAAGATGGATACTGGGTGGAGGAGACAGACGATGTTGGCAATGATCACTCGGTGTAGAGATTCCGGGAACGGGGATCCGTGAGATCTGTGGGCGGGATGTGTTTATTTATGTGGCATCTTATGCCGATTTGCTTCTTATCTGTACTCGGATCTTGTTTTCCGCTTCCGCCTGATACTCTGATGTTTGATGTATGAGTAGCTATCCTAAAATATTATCTCTATCTAGGATATTTGGATCTTGCCGTATGGCGTTGCAATATTTCTATTTCCTTTAGATGGAATGGCTCTGAGGACTGTTGTATGTGGCTTGCATACATACTCATTTGTGTATGTAGTTGATCCCTTCGCCTGCCGATTACGCCGCTCGTTCTTGCCCCGATGTTCTGAAAATGGTTAGGATGGCCGAAAGGTCTACCTGTGAGTGGTCCTTGGCCCCACCGTACTATTTTAACCATTTTCGCTCATCCAGGCATGTAACTAAGAGCGTAATTCACCGAGGTAGTTACAATTCCCCTCTCCGGCAGGGTGCCGGGAAGAGCTTCAGATCCCTCCCGGTCTAGGGATGGAGATGACGGCGGCTATAGACTCTCGTGGATTTTTGATTGGGTACTTAGGGTTTTTGTCCCGAGGGCAATATATAGGTGGAAGGAGAGGCCGAGGGGGTGTTGGGGTCGGCCAGACCACCCCCTAGCGCGGGCCAGGCCTGGCCACACGGCCAGGAAGTGTGGCTGGCCCCCAGCTCTTCTCCGTCTCGTATTCTGGCATCAGATGTCTTCCGGAAAAATAGGCACTTTGTCTTTTGTCCCGTCCAATTCCGAGAATATTCATTTTCTGACTTTCCTGGAACGAAAAACAGGAGAAAACAGGCAGCTGGCACTGTGGCTCTTGTTAATAGGTTAGTCTAAGAAATCATATGAAAAGTACTCCAAAGTGTGGACAAAACACAAGAAAGTAGATAAAACCAAGCATGGAACATCAAAAATTATAGATACATTGCAATGTATCAACCGTCTTCCCCTTTTTTTGTGTGATCTACATGTTTAAGGAAGTCCTTGGAAAAATAGCCGAGCTCTCCACATGTAAAGGAACATAGCTCAGATTTGTTTGGCTTGTTCTTCTTCTTGAAGGTTGTAGGCTTTGCATGCTTTTTAAAGGAGGTCTTCTTGTTCCCTTTGTTTTTGCTGAAGGTTTTCTTCTTCACCATATTGGCGCTAGACTGACCCTTGCTACTTTCTCAGTAGTGTCCTTCGCCCGAGCCTTCTCCTCAACATCAAGAGATTCTATCAGGTTTTCAACCGATATAGCATGTCTCTTGTGTTTGAGAGTTGTGACGAAGTTCCTCCAAGAAGAAGGGAACTTAGTAATGATGCACCCAACCACAAACATTTCGGGTAAAACACACTTAGGGAGTTTGAGCTTCTTGATGAATCATTATATCTAATGATCTTGTTTGACTACAAAATGGTTGTTAACCATCATGTAATCGTGGAGGATCTCCATGATATACAGTTCACTGCTAGTATCTGCTACAATGAACTTAGAGTCTAGTGCCTCCTAGAGCTCTTTTCCATTTGTGATGTGAAGGGAATATGCCCGAGGGGCAACAATAAAGTGGTTATTGCATGCTATAATTGTATTAGTTGGAAACGTTAATACATGTGTGTTTAATAAACAAATAAAGGGTTCCTAGTTATGCCTCTCTTATAAACTAGCTCATTGATTAACAAGATGATCAAGGTTTCCTGATCATGGACATTGGATGTTGTTAATAACAAGGTCACAGCATTGGTGAATGATGTGATGAACATTCATTTAACGTATAACATTACGATCAAAGTCATTGTGTTTAAATTTCTATAACATCATAGAAGTAATATTAGTCCTTAGACCATGAGATCATGTTAATTGCTAACACCGAAAAAGTACTTTGATAAGATCAAACGTCACACCGTAACAGGGTGACTATAAAGGTGGGTTTGGGTACTCTGAAAGTGTTATATTGAGGCTCATGGATCAAGAGTGGGATTTTTCCATCTCGATGACAATTAGATATACTCAGGGCCCTCTCGGTGATATCACATTGAGATAGCTTGCAAGCAAGTGATGTGATCACTAGAATGTTATATCACGGTAACAACAAAAGAGTGCATGTCGATAACGAGATCAAACTAGGTATGGATATACCGATGATCGAATCTCGGACATGTAATATATCGCGAGACAAAGGGATTTAGTTATGACGTTAAAGGTTCACACGATCACTAGAGTCATTGTTGAATGTGTGGGAGACAGTATGGATCTCTAGGTCCCGCTAATGATTATTGATCGGATTATAGCCTCAATCATGTCTGCATTATTCGCGAACTGTAGGGTGACACACTTAAGGGATACCGACACCATTTGAAGCAAATATGTTTTAGATAAAGATTTAAGAAAGCGATGGAATCATTTCGATGGAAACCGGAATTGTTTCGGGTGAAATTGCAGAAACTGGTTCTGCATGTGATATTGAAATGTTGCAGGGGGTTTTATGTGAATGTTTGTCAATTAATGTAAGTAACAAAATTCTGAATAAAATAAATAAAATAGTTTTATTAAATGAGAGATACATTAATTTTGGTGGAAAATTAATGCATGTGTGAGTGGAATTTTGAGTGGGGGCTTTTTATGGGAGTGGGAGATCCACCCACATGAATGTGGAAGAGGTGGGAGCACCCACCATGGCTGCCACTCCATGGCCCTTGGCTGCCCCCCAATACCTCCTTTCATCTCACACCTCCTCGTGAAGGATCTCTCTCCCCCTCTAGAAATTATTCCCCATGGTATCGGATTAGCGAGATACATGTACCCGGTGGCTTTATCTGGAAAGGAGTTGCTGCTTTCGCTGCTTTGTTGGAGCGAGGGACGGAGGTTGTCAGGGTACCAGACGTGTGTGCAATCACGGATGCACCACTGCTTTGCGGTGCTGGACTTGGTGGTGCTGGACCTGTTGGACTTGCTGGTACTGGACCTGCTGGACTCGCTGGACTTCATCACGATCTTGAGATCGGCAAGTGTACGCCTACATCAACCACGAAATCAGTTTCGTTAACAATGCTTTGTCGATCTTCAATGGTATGTTCTCTATGGATGTATATCCACCCATTGCTTGTATCTAGTAGATAGATCTTGGCGTATAATAGTTCCCATAGTAGGAATTTTTTGTTTTCTATGCTGCAAACCCAACATAATGTGTATGTGCACACCACATAGTTTGTTTTCAAGAACACTCAGAATGCATCACAAAGGCAGTATTGGCTTACTCGAACTTGTTTCGATCATCGTCATATATATTTCCTTCTGGTAAGTGTCATAGGTATGATTACTCGGGTACCTATGATTCGCTACCTAGGCCTGAAGAAAGGCTTACGACCCATGAAGAGTCAAGACGAGGGCCCAAAAGGAACAATCGACAAAAGCCATAGTTGTATTAGGAAAAAGGACTGACATCGTGTTGGTATTGTAATTGCACATATATAATCTATCCGCATACAACTTTGAGACCCGGCCTATTATATATAGGATGGGAGAAGCCTAGGCAAGATTACCGAACAATCCCCAAGCGATCTGTAATAGTGCGATTCACCAAATATTTAGGCAACTTTGACTTCATTGTTCTCCTGACATCTAACGAAATCCCCAGCATTCTCTTTTCTGCAAAACCCTAAGTCTTTCTCCATGGACATTGCTGAGGTTACCCCTCGTCAATTGGCGCCGTCTATGGGAAACTTGAACGCTGGAACCATGGATTCGGCAGAACTCTCCTTTCCAAGCAGCAACCCAACAAAAGTGACTCCACACCCGCCCACCCCTATGATGGTACCCGCCGGATTCAACGGTGAATCCAATCTAATCATCGGAAGCTTCCACTTCCAAGTAAAAGACCCCCAAGAATTGCACCCCTCAGCCCTGATTACTTCACAACCGTCGGTGGAAAAGACTACGCATACGGTGATACCAGCATCATCCGTCGGATCCTCCGTGGAAGTCACGGTGCAGATCGAGGTAGCCGAAGAAAATAAGCAAGATGAGACAAATCTGGGGAACTTGATGGTCTTTACGACAATCTCTCCTTTGGATCAAACTCTCAAATAAATCCAGCACGTGGAACAAGCCCAACAAACTCTAAACCCGAAGAAAGAAGCAAAAGCATCGACTTTGGGATAAGGATGGCATAAATCTACCCACAACAGAAACTAATGGGCTTCACTGACCAACTCGACAATGTATCCTTCGGGACATATGAAAACATTATCAGCCCACACATAACACGCCACCAAGTGTGCATGATCAACAGAGATACCTCGACACCGTGTGACTCTAACGGCAACCCTATCCTCGACCCCAATGATATTTTATTGAATGGCAATGCAGGAAATCGTAGCAACGAAGGGAACCACGGAAACGGAGGAGAAATAGCAGACAACCGCATAATCCAAGGAGGAGGAGCAGAACCAAATAGAGAAGAGAGGCAAACTCTCTAGCTACCAGCAACAGCATGGCAAAATGACAGGGAAGCAATTTCAGGTGTAGTCCCGATGACAGCCGATGCCTCACATGAATATTTATTAGCATATCAATAATTGCTTCATCACAAGAAGAGAGACGTACTAAGGATGCAAAGGCAACTCGATGAAAGAAAGAGGTTAGCCGATGAATCCAGCTTACGATAGGCACAACTAAGCTCTACCCAAAGGTCTAGGAGCATAACAGGAGGAGCACCATGATGTCTACGCACTTCTATTCTTGTAGACAGTTGTTGGGCCTCCAAGTGCAGAGGTTTGTAGAACAGCAGCAAGTTTTCCCTTAAGTCGATCACCCAAGGTTTATCGAACTCAGGGAGGAAGTGGTCAAAGGTATCCCCTCTCAAGCAACCCTGCAATCAAGATAAAAGAAGTCTCTTGTGTCCCCAACACACCCAATACACTTGTCAGGTGTATAGGTGCACTAGTTCGGCGAAGAGATTGTGAAATACAAGTGGTATGGATAATTATAAGTGGTAACGGTGCTAGAAAATAACTTGCTGGTGTGTGGTTGACGTGGGAAAAGACTAAAGGCAAACTAAAATAAAGAAGGAAGCAAGCAAACATGTAACAGATCTAATTGCAAACGGTGTATCAATGATTAGAAACAAGGCCTAGGGATCATACTTTCACTAGTGAACACTCTCTCATATAAATATCTTCTCTTTATGATATTACTCTTAACTACTCTCCGGTTGGACACTCTAATCGATGGTAGGGCTATAACAGCACACCTCAAAGTTCATCTTTCCCATCTAGAAAACCCCACACTGTCACCTTGAGTACTAGATGAGTCTAACAAACACCACAATTTCATAAAGACATCCAACTTCAAATATAACTCATAACAAGTATTTGTAATCTCTAGCCTAAGTGCCACCATGATATGCACGTTGTCACTTTCACACACATGGGAGAGCATAGATCTATTAAAGCACTCTAGTAGCAAGGTAGATCTATAGATTACAAGCTCATGATCTCAATAAGATCATGCATAGAGAGAGAGAGATGAACACATAGCTACCGGTAGAACCCTTAGCCTCGAGAGAGAGAACTACTCCCTCCTCATCATGGCAGCAATGGTGATGGAGATCATGGTGGAGATCGATGGAGATGGCTCTGGGGGCACTTTCCCGTCCTGGCAGGGTGCCGGAACAGAGACTTTCTGTCCCCCGAATCTCCCCTTCGATGGCGGCGGTGCTGCGGAACTTTTCATGGATTTCTGATTGACGATCTAGGGTTTCTGCCTCGGGAGGAATATATAGGCGAAAGAGGCAAGGTCGGTGGCCAGCCAGGGGGCCCACACCATGCCCTGGCGCGGCCTGGGTGGACCTGTGCCTAGGGGTGGTTTGGCCACCCTGTGGCCCCTCTCCGGCTCTCCTTCTGTCTCGTGAATCTTCCGGTAAAATATCAACTTCGGCTTTTGTCCCGTCCAATTCCGAGAATATTCATTTTCTGACTTCCTGGAACCAAAAACAGCAGAAAACAGGCAACTGGCACTGTGGTACTTATTAATAGGTTAGTCCAAAAAATCATATGAAAAGTACTCCAAAGTTGGAACAAAACACCAAGGGGAGGCCGAGGGGGTGCCAGGGGCCATCACACCACCCCCTGGCGCGGGCCAAGCCTGGCCGCGCGGCCATGTGGTGTGGCCGGCCTCTGGCCCCTCCCCGTCTCGTATTCTGGCATCTGATGACTTCCGGAAAAATAGGCACTTTGGCTTTTGTCCTGTCCAATTCCGAGAATATTCATTTTCTGACTTTCCTGGAACCAAAAACAGCAGAAAACAGGCAGCTGACACTGTGGCTCTTGTTAATAGGTTAGTCCAAGAAATCATATGAAAAGTACTCCAAAGTGTGGACAAAACACAAGAAAGTAGATAAAACCAAGCATGGAACATCAAAAATTATAGATACATTTGCAATGTATCAACATCCCCAAGCTTAACTCCTGCTCGTCCGTGAGTAGGTAAGTGATAAAAAGAAAGAATAATTTTTTAGGTGACATGCACCATCATAAACTTGATCAAAGTATTTGTAAAACATTAAAACCTGGGATCATAGTACTTCAATCATAACATGCAAGACAAAGTTCTAGCAATAAGACAAAACAACTATGTTGCCACATGAAAAAGGCATAAACAAAAGATTCATGAATAACAATGCTTTGCAAGACGTTTGTTTGTTTCACAAAAATAAAACATAGCATAGTGGCATTCAGCTTGTCCCTCATAGAGTAGCAAATATATGCATAGGACACCTTCAAAGTTCATAAGAGTGACTAGATACAAATAGTTTAAAACAAGCAATATCAAAGCTATGCATCAATCAAGAAGTCTTGGGACAATACACATAGAACTAAGAATGGCCACTATGCTCTCAAAGTAGGTGCATAAAGATAGAAGGTGAAGACTCAATATAATGGTGGAAGAAAAGCCTTCATAGAAGGAAGTAGAGATTCAAGTTTCATAAAGAGCTTCCAAAAATTATGGTACTTATAGCTTTAAGCTCTAATTGCCCCCATCATAAGCATCTTGAAGTGATTAAGGTTAAAGTGAACAAACTATGGAGTATATGCTTGACGAAGTATAAGTTGGAAATCTCATGTCCATTGAATACGAGGGCCGCTCCTCGTGCTACTCAAGTTTAGTCACCGGTAAGTTCTTGTCATTGTAAGTACATGTGTATCATAGAGAACCGCCAACGGGGTACCCCTTGCCCGATGATACGGAAGAATCCCCATATCAAAATGACAAGGCAAGCAGACAACGAGCATCTCAGCAATCTTCTTATTTACCATGGGAATATGGTGCTTTTTTCTCTCTTTCCTCTTTTCATAAACTCTTTTTTTCTTTTTCTCTTTTTATTCTCAATATGGGACTCTTTTTTTTATAAGAAGAATGCTTCATAGACAGCTCATTATGGTTACGCTGCAGGTTTCCACCATGTCAGCATGGATTAGACCAGCGGCCCAGGCGTTTCTCTAACACATATACATAACTCCATGGACTTACAACCTCCCCTTTCATTTTACACCGACGACATCCATAGACAAAAGAGCATGATATCAACTAGGTACAAAGTACCAAGTGCAATGTTGAAAGCGTTCCCCATGACAGCATGGTTCTGCTAATCCCCAACAAATAAGTGCAAGCATATACAACATAGACGACACAATGGTTCAAGTTTATTAAGGGCATGAAAAGTAAAGTGTGCCATCAAGTTCGTGATAGCTTTAATCACTAGTTTTCTCATAACAAGTTTAATTTGGAAGGTAAACAAAAACATGAATATACTTGGAATAGCATATGCTACTAGGTAGGTATGGTGGACTCTTTGGAATAACTTGGTTTAGGGAGTTGGATGCATGAGTGGAACTCATACTTGGTTGTGGAGGCTAGCAAAAGACTGGGAGCGACAAACTAAGAGAGCAATAATGGCCATAATCATGCAGAGCGACAAAACACCATTAATTAAAGCATAAAGTGATATTACAAGTCGAAAACTAAAGGATCATAAAGGCTATGGTGACTTGAGATAGTCATAACATGGTGTGAGCATGTGCCAAGTCAACCCAAATAAAGCATCAAAGGAGAATACCACTATAATATGCTTTAATATGCTAAAACAACGCATGATTCATCCAAGGCACATTAAGCAATCTCAATTGTTTATAACAAGTCATGCTACAACAAAGAATACTAATCATAAAGCCAAAACAATATCAAGCATGGCATGACAAAGCATATGCCACAGTCAAAAACAAGCTCTCTTTACCACTTAAGCATGAACTTTCCTACTCTTTTCCAAACCAAACCAATGTATGAAAGAGGGGGCCCAACCAATTTATTCAGAAAACTAAGCAAACAAAGCAAACAAAAAACCAAAACGAAAACAAAAAAAGAAGACGCTCCAAGAACAACACAACTGTGCATGAAACAATAAAAATGAAGCGTTTGGAAGAAACCTGGGATTTTTATTGATGAAGAAGTGGGTGCCTTGGGCATCCCCAAGATTTGACGCTTGTACTTCTTGGATATTCCTTGGGGTGACACGCGTGGCATCCCCAAGCTTGAGCTTTAGTCCATCCTTCATCTCATTATTCATTCCTTCCATACACCTGAAATTTTTCCTTCATACAAAACTTCACACAATCTTTATTAGCAACATTAGTGCACTCAAGATAATAAGTCTTTAGGTTTATTTCTAACACCAATAAAACTTCCATTAAAACACTAGCTACTGTAGCACTTCCCTCAAAAATCTCAATTCCCCAAAAGAACTCAAAAAGGAACCAACAAGAAGCAAGTGCAGAAAATGGCAGAAATCTGTCAAAACAGACCAGCAGGTAAAGACAAATTTTTTCGAAGACCTTATGTTGGTCAAATCGAAAAGTGTTGAACTAACAAAGTAGATAACAACCTGGGGCAGAAGCACAAAAATTCACGCCTCAAAAGGACGTATAGAGATTTTACACGAATGTTTATGGTTAAGCACAGAAATCTATTTCGGGACAGCAACTTTCCCAATCATTACTTCTCTCTCATTAGAGGTTACTCTTGGCACAAAAAGCAAATACAAAGGATAAGGAGCGGTTATTACTGAAGCAATAACTTCCAAGACTCAACTAAAACTTTTGGGTTATCCCCCAATAAGTACTTTTCTTTAACTCCTTTAAGTTAGGCATGATAGTTTGAGAAGATGCTCACATAAGAAATATGAATTGAAGTAAAAGAGAGCATCAAGAAAAAAATTCAAAGCACATTTAAATCTAACCCACTTCCTATGCATAGGAATCTTGTAAAGAAACAAGTCATGAAAGCACAAAGCAACAAGCATAGGAAAGCAAAACAAGTGCAACTTCAAAATTTTCAACATAAAGAGGGGAAACTTAATATTATTGAGATGCATAAAACCATGTTTCCCTCTCTTAATAACTTTCAGTAGCATCATGAATAAAATTAACAATATAACTATCACAAGAAACATTCTTATCATGAGCCATATGCATAAAAGAATTAATACTCCCCACATAAACATAGTCATTCTTATTGATTGTAGTGGGAGAAAATTCAACAAAATAGCTATCATTATTATTTTCATCACCATAATCATCAAATATAGGAGGCATATTGTAATCATAATTAATTTCCTCCTCAATAGTAGGTGGACTGAAAATATCATAATCATCATTGCAATCATCATAAATTGGAGGTATAGCATCATCATAAGCAATAGAATAATTATCTTCCCAAGTATGTTCATTTGTAAACATATCATCATTGGAAGGACCATGGGTAGCACTAATAGTATAGCAATTATTAATATCATCATTTCCAGAATTGGTACCGAAGAGATTTTCAATATCAAAAGTAGTGTGTTTTTCCCAATCATGATCACTACTATAGGTAACAGGCATAGGAACATCATCGAGTTCAGACTCATCAAAAACTATAATAGGAGCAACATGCTTAGGGGAAAATACCGTTTCCTCTCTCCTTTTACTCCTCCTTTTCTTCTTTTTCTTCTTCTCTTTAGGAGGGAGAGGCTTGAAAGGAAGCTTCTCCATATACCCTGGTTCATTGTTAGAGACAATAGAAGAAACTTTGGAGGATTCCTCCTTTTCATTAATAAGACCAAACACATATTAGTCATGTCATATTTTGGTAAGATCTCATCTTTTATAATATTTTGTATGTAAGTATTTCTGTGGCAATTATCAACACAATAAAGATGACAACCATGCATGACACTATTCATATCAAAAGCACCCATATCTACCAAAGAGGTTTTTCATGATAACTCATCACACCCCAAAAATAATGTAAGTTCATCATGCTGATTAGGAGTGATCATGTCATCACAATAGAAACTTGCAGTACTCATTGGATTAGAAGGGATATTATTATGGCCTGAGCATTGAATTTTTAAATTACCCACTTCAAAGCAAAGTTCACAAATAAAAGGATAGAGGTCACAAACTTTTTTACCAAGATCATTTAGAGCCCTATACCACATTCTAGTTTTTTCATTCCTATGGGTGATACAATATTATTCTTCAATTTGATTATTCTCACAAGGTCTATGTATTCCACAAAAATTAACATGCTTATAAGAAATAGTACTTTCAGAGGTTTGAGCATGTTTATTATTATCATTAATAAAAATTTCATTTTCCATGCAAGTGTCTTTAAAAGGCTCGTGATACATGTCCCATTTTTCTTTAGGAGCATTAATATGAGAAGCAAAGGTTCTAAAACAATCAATAAGAATTTGAGGATCAAGACCATACTTAGCACTAAGCTCTTGAAAATCAGCGGTTTCAGCGAAAGACTTAATGCAATCATACTCATAGTTTATACCTGGTTCTTTACCTTTGTTGTTATCCCAATCTTCGGTATTGCTTTGAATTGTTTCAAGGATATCCCACTTAGCTTTGACCTCCTTACTTGTGAAGGATCCCTATAAACAAGTATCTAGATAGTCCTTGTAATGTCCTGAAAGCCTTGCATAGAAATTATTAATAACAATATTACCGGGGAGCTCATGGATGGGACATTTGAGCATTAGTGACTTCAATCTCCCCCATGCTTGGGCAATACTTTCTCCATCATGAGGATGAAAATTATAAATATAACTCCTATCTTTATGAATTTCATGAGGAGGATAAAATTTAGAGTAAAAGAGAGATTCAAGTTCCTTCCACTCCAAATGATGAGGATCATCTAGTAGCTCATACCACTCCATTGCTTTGCCCTTAAGTGAAAAATGGAATAGCATCCCCTTAACTTGGTTCATTGAAATACCTGCACACTTGAACAACTCGCATAATTCATGTATAAAGAGTAAATGATCACCAGGATGGACAGTTCCATCTCCAAAATAGCAGTTATTCATAACACGTTCAACAATTTTTATAGGTATTTTAAAAGGGATGCTTTCAGTATGTGGATTTAACATATCACAAGTATCATTAGAATTACCACATATGGGAGATAAAGTATCATCAAAGCAAATTTTCTTGTTCAAATCTAGGGAACTAAAAAGATCATTTTCATAAAAACTAACTTCCCCAAGCTTAGACGTTTCCATAGCATTAGTAACAAAGGTGTTCAAAAGATTCATACTAATAACATTGCTATTAGCATGCAAAGAAAGTTCCATGGGTTTTTTAATTTTCTTTTCACACAATTCATGTTCTAACTTAGGAAAAATACTAAAAAGCTCTCTAATTTTGTTGTTGTTTTCCATTAAGCCTAACTAGTGAAAACAAGAAACAAAAAGACAAAATTGCAGAATCTAAAGGAAATAACTTTGAGCACTCACACCGGAGGAAATAACTTTGAGCACTCACCACCATCTCCGGTTGGACACTCTAATCGATGGTAGGGCTATAACAGCACACCTCAAAGTTCATCTTCCCCATCTAGAAAACCCCACATTGTCTTTTGAGTACTAGATGAGTCCAACAAACACCACAATTTCATAAAGACATCCAACTCCAAATATAACTCATAACAAGGATTTGTAATATCTAGCCTAAGTGCCACCATGGTATGCACGCTGTCACTTTCACACACATGGGGAGAGCATAGATCTATTAAAGCACTTGAGTAGCAAGGTAGATCTATAGATTACAAGCTCATGATCTCAATAAGATCATGCATAGAGAGAGAGATGAACACATAGCTACTGGTAGAACCCTTAGCCTCGAGAGAGAACTACTCCCTCCTCATCATGGGAATCATCAATGGTGATGGAGATGGTGGTGGAGATCGATGGAGATGGCTCCGGGGGCACTTCACCGTCCCGGCAGGGTGCCGGAACAGAGACTTTCTGTCCCCTAAATCTCCCCTTCGGTGGCGGCGACGCTGTGGAACTTTTCGTGGATTTCTGATTGACGATCTAGGGTTTCTGCCTCGGGAGGAATATATAGGCGAAAGAGGCAAGGTCGGTGGCCAGCCAGGGGGCCCACACCATGCCCTGGTGCGGCCTGGGTGGACTCGTGCCTAGAGGTGGTTTGGCCACCCTGTGGCCCCTCTCCGGCTCTCCTTCTGGATCCGTGAATCTTCCGGTAAAATATCAACTTCGGCCTTTGTCCTGTCCAATTCTGAGAATATTCATTTTCTGACTTCCTGGAACCAAAAACAGCAGAAAACAGGCAACTGGCACTGTGGCACTTGTTATTAGGTTAGTCCAAGAAATCATATGAAAAGTACTCCAAAGTATCACACCAAGCAAGAAGGGGAACATCAAAAATTATAGATACATTTGCAATGTATCACACCACCAAGAAGGGGAACATATTGATTGCATCACATCCTCGAAACATAAAGAAATGAACTAATCTAAGACCTTGATCTATCGTTCATGTCGGTAGATCTAGTAGGAAACATCAAAGCAAAAAACGGTTGAAGCAGCAATTGTGGCCGCACAAACATATCTGATCACAACTCAACCTACACCCGACGATCCTCGTACAGCTCTCCATCGCTCTGCCCTGATGAACCTCGGCATGGTAGGAGCAACTCTTGCACAAGAAGAACAAGGAATTACGCATCAACCTGACAGATCCCCACGCCATCGCAGCAGCCCTCGGCAAGCGGGGCACACCCGGTGATCGCGGTCACCACATCGGGAACATCTTTCAGGACTGGAGCTGCGAAGTAACACAAGAGACGAAAACCGCAATCGAAGATACCATGATGGCAACAAAGAAGATGACTACGAGCTATGCGGAGCGAGCTGCTTCACTCAATAGATTCGCAAAACCTCAGTACCCAAGGACTTTAAACTTCCGCATGACTGCCAAAAATACGATGGACTTCAGGAGCCCGAAGCCTGGTTACCAGATTATTTGGCCACTGTCAAGTTACAAGGAGGCTCCACAGCTACCGCAATGCAAAGTTTACAATTGCACCTCACCGGCACTGCAAGGTCATGGCTCAGACATCTACCCGAAGATTCCATTGGTAGTTGGAACGATCTCGAAGATAAGTTCATCCGACACTTTCAGTCCACATTCAAACAACTCGCTTCTTTAGAGCAGTTACAAGCGTGCAAACAGAAGCCTGGAGAGTCAATAAGAGCATTCATCTAGCGATGGAACATCATCAAAAATTCAGCTGAATCCATATCTGACAAAAGAGCCATTGATGCCTTCAATGACGGTCTCTGTCGCCGAGAATTCATAGAAGAACTGGGGCGCATCAAGCCCATGACAAATTCACATTAATGGACATAGCAAATCGTTGGGCTGATGGAGATGATGCACTACATAACAAATGAACATGTTCGCCCGAGGAAGATAGGGATAAGCGCGGCAATGAAAAGAGACGATGAAACAATGACGGAAACACGGGACCAAGTTACGTCGTAGCCAGTTTTTCGGGTGAAGGCAACAACAGGAATGACGACTACAATAGCGGGTACTACCGCAACAGGGATGAAGGCGGAGGAAGCCAATCAATGCAGCAATATCAGCCAAGAGCTCGGGACCCACCCATGTCCACAATGCAAATACTGGAAGGGCCCTATAATATGCACTTTTACATCGACTCGGCAGGAAAAAGACAATCCAACCACCTCATGAAAGACCGTCGAACGTTCTTAAAGATGCAAGAGCTATGCAATGCAAAAGCGACCGAAGCAGCAAAACAAGGATACGCGTCCACTCCTAGCATGTTAGCCATCGGTGCGCCACCTCCACTGGTAGGGCAACCGCAAAACACAACTGATCAAGGCAACGAATACCCTAGGTTAAAGGGCATCCATCCAACAAAATTCAGAAGTGGACAAAATTCAAAAAGGGCATCCATCCAACAAAATTCAGAAGCTAATCACAAGACAAGTCAACATAGCAGAGATGGCTCCACCAGCCACACCCGAGTATCTCCATTGGTCAGAACATGAAATTACATTTAGCAGAGCTCATCACCCACATCGAGTACCAAGACCAGGTCATTTAGCCTTGATAGTTGAAGCACAAATTGGTGGGTTTAACATGAGCAAGGTCTTCTTGGACGCAGGAAGCAACATAAACTTGATCTATGCCAAAACACTAAGGGCAATGAACTACCCCTTGGCAAATTTGGCACCAACAGAAACATCCTTCCATGGCATAGTACTAGGTAAAACCAAAATTCCTTTAGGTAAAATTTTCATTGATGTTGTTTTTGGATCCAAAGAAAATTTTAGGCGGGAAAAGCTTGAGCTCAAAGTCATGGACTAGCCATCACAGTATCACGCGATCCTAGGACGCCCTGCTTTTGCACGATTCATGGGAGTCCCGCACTATGCATACTTAGTCATGAAGATGCCAACACCAAAGGGAATCATAACAGTAAAAGGAAGTTTCACACGTTCTGACAATTGTGACCGGGAGTTCAACAAAATTTCTGAATCTTTCGAGATGGCAACAGAGTTTGAGAAGATCAAAACGATAACAACCATAGAACCTCTAGTAGTAGCATGTGTCAACCCCGACCAGGCCTTTGACACTGTGAAATACACAAAAGTACAGATCCATCCCACTGACCCGAAGAAGATGACATTTGTGGCTTCCAACCTTGGTCTAGCATAGGAAAGCGCGCTCATCAAGTTCTTCCGTGAGCACTGGGAAATCTTTGCATGGCTACCTTCTAACATGTCGGGAATTCCCAGGGAACTCGCTGAGCATGCATTAAACTTGGACCCAAAAGCAAAACCAGTAAAGCAATCACTTCGTTGTTTCGCAGAACCAAAGTGCAAAGCTATTGGAAAAGAGCTACATCGCCTCACTAATGCTAACTTTATAAAAGAACTGAAGAAAGCAGAATGGGTCGCAAACCCAGTATGCGTCCCAAAGAAAAACACCAAAGAGCTATGGATGTGCATCGACTTCACTACATCAAATAAACATTGTCCAAAGGATCACTTCCCACTGCCGCGAATCGATCAAATAATCGATGCAACAGCAGGATGTGAGCGTCTTTCGTTTTCGGATGCATATTCAGGATACCACCAGATTCGGATGAAGGAGGAGGATCAGGAGAAAACAACATCCATTATACCTTATGGTGTATTCTGTTACACAACAATGCCCTTTGGCCTCAAGAACGCCAGATCAACATATCAACGGATGATGCAGAATTGCTTAGGAAGCCAAATTGGCACAAACATACAAGTATATATTGACGATATCATAGTTATAACAAAGCAAGGATCATCACTTATCAAGGATCTCGAAGAAACATTCAACAATCTCGACAAGTTTTGCATAAAATTAAACCCAACAAAGTGTTCCTTTGGAGTCCCAGCAGGCCAACTCCTCGGATATCGGGTATCAGTAAGAGGAATCGAAGCCAATCCCGACAAAATACATGCAATTATGATAATAAAAAAACAACGAATCTAAGGTGTATAGCAGCTGGCTAGGCGAGTGGCAGCACTCAGCCGTTTCATTGCTCGATTAGGAGAAAAAACACTACCATTTTACGCCCTCATGAGGAAGTCAGATAAGTTTGAATGGACCGAAGAAGCTCAGCACTCCTTTGAAGAACTCAAAAAGATTCTTTCAACGCCCCCTGTCGTTGTGTCTCCACGAGAAAAAGAGCCACTACTTCTTTACATCGCCGCCACAAATCAGGTGGTCAGCACGGTTCTAGTCGTGGAGCGACCCGAAGAAGGAAAAACTGATGGTGTTTAGAGGCCAGTTTATTTTTGAGCGAGGTCCTCTCGCCATCCAAACAAAGGTACCCACATTATAAAAAATTAGCATATGGAGTATTTATGACAGTACGAAATCTACGCCATTATTTTTCAGAACATCCGATCATAGTGGTCAACAAGGCACCTCTGTCAAATATCCTTAATAATCTAGAAGCAACTAGGCGTGTCTCCCTATGGGGCATCGAATTATCCCCTCAGGGCATCACATATGAGAAGCGAAAAGCAATTCAGTCACAAGTTCTGCCTGATTTCATCACAGAATGGACCGAGTTACAACCTTTATTTTGCCCAGGAGCAATTAACTGATTCCCGATCCGTCGGATGCATCAGGCTTGTTGTACCAAATCCCTATAAATTTGAAAATAGTAAAAACTAAGAGATAGAACTAAGCATATCTTTGAGACTCGACCCAAATCTATGGTTCGGATAGAGTCTCGAGGGCTACTGACACAGGTATGATTACTTGGGTACCTATGGTTCGCTACCCAGGCCTGAAGAAAGGCTTACGGCCCATGAAGATTCAAGATGATGGCCCAAAAGGAACAACCGACAAAAGTTGTAGTTGTATTAGGAAAAAGGAAAAAGGACAGACATCATGTTGGTATTATAATTCTGTATATGTAATCTATCCGCATACAGCTTTGAGACCCGGCCTATTATATATAGGACGGGAGAAGCCTAGGCAAGATCACCAAACAATCCCCAAGTGATCTATAATAGTGCGATTCACCAAATATTCAGGCGACTTTGACTTCATTGTTCTCCTGACATCCGACGAAATCCCTAGCGTTAACTTTTCCGCAAAACCCTAAGTCCTTCTCCATGGACTTTGCCAAGGTTACCCCTCGTTAGTAAGCCTTTACTAGCCTCAAATACTTTTAGAGCTTGTAGCTAGAGCATGGCCTTGTACTGCCACCTTTTAAAGTGCACTCTAGTAAACTTATCCAGCTTTAGTGCATCAGCCAAGTGTCCCATGTTTAACTCAGGAAATTTCCTATAATAAGGTCTTTGGATTGTTGGATTATTAGGCATAATTTTCACAATTAATTCTATCTAGAATATAAATCATGACTACAACAGCTACGATCATGTGAAACTCTAACATACTATATGTATTAATCAATATGAACAGTAGCAGTGTATACTCTACAACAACCATAGTAAAAGAATAGATCAGACCACAAGGCATGTATTGATCGTTTGTAGATGGAGAAGCCATTGGTGTAGAGATTACCGAGACTTGTCAAAGAAGATAGCGTTGAAGATGACATGCACGCGTCCGGCTTGATGAACAAGAAGACACACTGTGATGATGAACTTGATCAGTCACACAGGGCGCTTACCAAAAAACTTATTCGCCCTCTCCCATATAGAATCACAAAGGCGAGTGGTTCTGGAGACCTTTCCTCCCGTTCACCGATGCACGCTAGCATGCGGGATAGAGTAGACAACGGTGACGGTGCAAGAAGAGAGAAGGCAAACCAATCTAAGGTTCTGGTTTCGGTGTGTCTCGTGGTTGAAGATGGACAAGCTTATATAGAGCAGCTCGGAAAACACCATACAAAACACAACATGGGCCAATGCCACGTCGCGCACGAGTTTGGGTCAGTTCGCACGATCTAGGAGCAATCTCACAATCGCAACAGTTTTCATGAGCAACAAAAATATAAGCTTGGCTTGAGGCTCATTCTGCAAACTCCGCACGCGTTGTGGAAGGTGGGCGAACGAGCAGAATCATAGGAGGAGGAGCATGCATGTATAACTTCTTTTCTCACTCACTTACAGAGTGGTGAGACACTCCACCTTATAAGGTGGTGTAACTCTCCTCCAACTTTTCATGTGATACTAAACATTAGCTCTCACTCCTCTTGCCACACACATGTGAGCAATCACCATCTCACATATGGGCTTCCACACACATGGGATTTGAGATTTAGGAAAAATCTGAAATCACAAATGGGTATAATGATTTAGCCCATTATTTCTAACAAAATGTACGCATTTGGTGGGATAGTTGTTACCCTCTGACCGGTCATGTCTGAAGATCTCTCGACATAAAATTACTTTCATGTTAAATAGATGTCGAGCTTATTGTTATCGAGATCGTAAGTATGCAAGTATCTGATGTGCCACCAAATATTCAAGACTTTATGACTTAGTTCTTGGAACAATCCGGTTGTTTCTCAATTCGTAGGGGTATAATCTTGCATTGCAAAATAAATTAACAGTAGAGGATAGCGCTTAATGCAGTTTGGTGACTCATGAAACCGAACAATTTGGAACGTCACTTGGTGTACAAATGTTCCTCAGAAGTTCAAACATTTTGCTTGGCAAATGGCAACTGATAATGTTGACGTACAAGTAGGTGGAGTAAAGCGTCATATGGACGTGCTCGGTGCTCCCAACTTTTTTTTTGCAAAATCGGTGCTCCCAACTTGTTCCGTTTGCAGGCATGAGGATGGGTTTCATGCTCTTATCTTTTATACAAAATTGTGCATGCTTCATTGTGCTATAAACCTCATGATAAGGCGTACTAGTTCTTGACCGGATTGGTTCCTACATTTGCTAGGACTTGTGGACTCTTCCATGAATTTTAATTTGTTCGATGTTGGGGAATTAGCACACTCAAACGTGATCTGAAAATACACAGCATAATAAGATGTAAACTTCAAATCCACTCATGTACTAGATCCACGGATCGTTTCTCAATCACGGAAGAAAACATATGCATCAAACATATATAGAGGAAATAGATTATGTACCAACTGAGGACTGATACATTGCAAATGTATCTATAATTTTTGATGTTCCATGCTTGGTTTTATCTACTTTCTTGTGTTTTGTTCCAACTTTGGAGTACTTTTCATATGATTTCTTGGGCTAACCTATTAACAAGATGCCACAGTGCCAGTTGCCTGTTTTCTGCTGTTTTTGGTTCCAGGAAGTCAGAAAATAAATATTCTCGGAATTGGACGGGACAAAAGCCAAAGTTACTATTTTCCCGGAAGACTCACGGATCCAGAAGGAGATTCGGAGAGGGGCCACGGGGTGGCCACACCCTCCCTTGGCGCAGGCCAGCCCTGGCGCGTGTGGGCTCCCTGGCCGGCCACCGACCTTGCCTCTTTCGCCTATAAGAGCCTCCAGATACCAAAACCCTAAAGGGTCAATCAGAAATCCACGAAAAGTTCCGCAGCGCCGCCGCCACCGAAGGGGAGATTCGAGGGACGAAAAGTCTCTGTTCCGGCACCCTGTCAGGACGGGGAAGTGTCCCCGGAGCCATCTCCATCGATCTCCACCACCATCTCTATCACCATTGCTGATTCCCATGATGAGGAGGGAGTAGTTCTCTCTCGAGGCTAAGGGTTCTACCGGTAGCTATGTGTTCATCTCTCTCTCTATGCATGATCATATTGTGATCATGATCTTTGTAATCAAGTAGATCTACATTGCTACTCAAGTGTTTTAATAGATCTCTGCTCTCCCCATGTGTGTGAAGTTGACAGTGTGCACATCATGGTGGCACTTAGGCTAGAGATTACAAGTACTTGTTATGAGTTATATTTGGAGTTGGATCTTTCTATGAAATCGTGGTGTTTGTTGGACTCATCTAGTACTCAAGGTGACAGTGTGGGGTTTTCTAGATGGGAAAGGCTTACTTTGAGGTGTGATGTTATAGCCCTACCATCGATTAGAGTGTCCAACCGGAGAGTAGTTAAGAGTAGTATCATAAAGAGAATATATTTATATGAGAGTGTTCACTAGTGAAAGTATGATCCCTAGGCCTTGTTTCTAAGCACTGAAACACTGTTTGCTATTATATCTATTACATGTTTGCTTGCTTCCATCTTTATTTCAGTTTGCCTTTAGTCTTTTCCACGCCATCAAGCTATTCTCTATCACCGTTACCACTTATAATTATCTATACCACTTGTATTTCACTATCTCTTCTCCGAACTAGTGCACCTATACACCTGACAAGTGTATTGGGTGTGTTGGGGACACAAGAGACTTCTTGTATCTTGATTGCAGGGTTGCTTGAGAGGGGATACCTTTGACCACTTCCTCCCTGAGTTCGATAAACCTTGGGTGATCCACTTAAGGGAAAACTTGATGCTGTTCTACAAACCTCTGCACTTGGAGGCCTAACAACTGTCTACAAGAATAGAAGTGCGTAGACATCAAGCTATTTTCTAGCGCCGTTGCCGGGGAGGTAAGGTAAAAGGTATTCACACCGGAGGATTAAAGAAGAAGAACCTCCCACGGCAAACGCCTATTTTCTGGCGCCGTTTCCGGGGAGGTAAGGTAAAAGGTATTCACACCGGAGGATTAAAGAATAAGAACCTCCCACGGCAAATGCCTATTTTCTGGTGTGAGTACTCGAAGTTATTTCCTTTAGATTCTGCAATTTTATCTTTTTGTTTCTTGTTTTCACTAGTTAGGCTTAATGGAAAACAACAACAAAAATTAGAGAGCTTTATAGTATTTATCTTGAGTTAGGACATGAAGTGTTTGAAGAGAAAATTAAAAAACCTATGGAATTTTATTTGCATGATAATAGTAATGTTGTTAGTATGAATTCTTTGGACACCATTATTTCTAATGCTATGGAAAAGTCTAAGCTTGGGGAAGCTAGTTTTTATGAAAATGATCTTTTTAGTTCCCCAGCTTTGGAAGATAGCTATTATATTGCTTATGATGATACCAAACCTCCAATATATGATGATTACAATGATGAATATGATATTTTTAGTCCACCTACTATTGAGTAGAAAATTAATGATTACAATATGCCTCCTATATTTGATGATTATGGTGATGAAAATAATAATGATAGCTATTTTGTTGAATTTGCTCTCACTACAATCAATAAGAATGACTATGTTTATGTGGAGAGTATTAATTCTTTTATGCATGTGGCTCATGATAAGAATGTTTCTTGTGATTGTTATATTGTTAATTTTATTCATGATGCTATTGAAAGTTATTATGAGAGAGGGAAACATGGTTCTATGCATCTCAATAATATTAAGTTTCCCCTCTTTATGTTGAAATTTTTGAAGTTGCACTTGTTTTGCTTTCCTATGCTTGTTGCTTTGTGCTTTCATGACTTGTTTCCTTACAAGATTCCTAAGCATAGGAAGTGGGTTAGACTTAAATGTGTTTTGAATTTGCTTTTTGATGCTCTCTTTTACTTCAATTCATATTTCTTATGTGAGCATCTTCTCAAACTATCATGCCTAACTTAAAGGCGTTAAAGAAAAGTACTTATTGGAAGATAACCCAAAAGTTTTAGATGAGTCTTGAAAGTTATTACCTCAGTAATAACCGCTCCTTATTCTTTTTATTTGCTTTTTGTGCCAAGAGTAACCTCTAATGAGAGTGAAGTAATGATTGCGAAGGTTGCTGTCCTGAAACAGATTTTTGTGCTTCACCGTAAAAATTCGTGAGAGAGCTCTGTATGTCGGATTGAGCTGTACTTTTTTGTGCTTCTGTCCCAGGTTGTTATCTAACTTCCGTTAGTTCAACACTTTTTGATTTGAGCAACAGAAGGTCTTCGAAAAAATTCGTCTTTACTTGCTGGTCTGTTTTGACAGATTTCTGCCATTTTCTGCATTTGCTTCTTGTTGGTTCCTTTTTAAGTTCTTTTGGGGAATTGAGCTTTTTGAGGGAAGTGCTACAGTAGATAGTGTTCTAATGTAAGTTTATTTGGTGTTAGAACTGAACCTTAAGACTTGTTTATCTTGAGTGCACTAATGTTGCTAATAAAGATTGTGTGAAGTTTTGTATGAAGGAAAAATTTCAGGTGTATGGAAGAAATGAGTAATGAGATAAAGGATGGACTAAAGATCAAGCTTGGGGATGCCACGTGTGTCACCCCAAGAAATATCCAAGAAGTACAAGCGTCAAATCTTGGGGATGCCCAAGGCATCCCCTTCTTCATCAATAAAAATCTCAGGTTTCTTCCAAACGCTTCATTTTTATTGTTTCATGCACAGTTGTGTTGTTCTTGGAGCGTCTTCTTTTTCGTTTTTGTTTTGGTTTTCGTTTGCTTTTGTTTGCTTAGTTTTCTGAATAAATTGGTTGGACCCCCTCTTTCATACATTGGTTTTCAAATAGTTTGGTTTGGTTTGGAAAAGAGTAGGAAAGTTCAAGCTTATGTGGTAAAAAGAGCTCGTTTTTGACTATGGCCTATGCTTTGTCATGCCATGATTGATATTGTTTTGGCTTTATGCTTAGTATTCTTTGTTGTAGCATGACTTGTTATAAACCATTGAGATTGCTTAATGTGCCTTGGATGAATCATGCGTTGTTTTAGCATATTAAAGCATAGTATAGTGGTATTCTCCTTTGATGCTTTATTTGGGTTGACTTGGCGCATGCTCACACCATGTTATGACTATCCAAAGTCACCATAGACTTTATGATCATTTAGTTTTCAACTTGTAGTATCACCTTATGCTTTGATCAATGATTTTTTGTCGCTCTGCATGATTATGGCCATTATTGCTCTCTTAGTTTGTCGCTCCCAGTCTTTTGCTAGCCTCCACAACCAAGTATGAGTTCCACTCATGCATCCAACTCCCTAAACCAAGTTATTCCAAAGAGTCCACCATACCTACCTACTAGCATATGCTATTCCAAGTATATTCATGCTTTTTTTATCTTCCAAATTAAACTTGTTATGAGAAAACTAGTGATTAAAGCTCTCACAAACTTGATGGCACACTTTACTTTTCTTGACCTTAATAAACTTGAATCATTGTGTCTTCTATGTTGTATATGCTTGCACTTATTTGTTGGGAATTAGCAGAACCATGCTTTCATGGGGAACGCTTTCAACATTGCACTTGGTACTTGTACCTAGTTGATATCATGCTCTTTCGTATATGGATGTCGTCGGTGTGAAATGAAAGGGGAGCTTGTAAGTCCATGGAGTTATGTATATGTGTTAGAGAAACGCCTGGGCCGCTGGTCTAATCCATGCTGACATGGTGGAAACCTGCAGCGTAACCATAATGAGCTGTCTATGAAGCATTCTTCTTATAAAAAAAAGAGTCCCATATTGAGAATAAAAAGAGAAAAATAAAAAAAGAGTTTATGAAAAGAGGAAAGAGAGAAAAAAGCACCATATTCCCATGGTAAATAAGAAGATTGCTGAGATGCTCGTTGTCTGCTTGCCTTGTCATTTTGATATGGGGATTCTTCCGTATCATCGGGCAAGGGGTACCCCGTTGGCGGTTCTCTATGATACACATGTACTTACAATGACAAAAACTTACCGGTGACTAAACTTGAGTAGCACGAGGAGCGGCCCTCGTATTCAATGGACATGAGATTTCCAACTTATACTTCGTCAAGCATATACTCCATAGTTTGTTCACTTTAACCTTAATCACTTCAAGATGCTTATGATGGGGGCAATGAGAGCTTAAAGCTATAAGTACCATAATTTTTGGAAGCTCTTTATGAAACTTGAATCTCTACTTCCTTCTATGAAGGCCTTTCTTCCACTTTTACATTGAGTCTCCACCTTCTACCTTTATGCACCTACTTTGAGGGCATAGTGCCCATTCTTAGTTCTATGTGCATTGTCCCAAGACTAGTTGATAGATGCATACTTTGATATTGCTTGTTTTAAACTATGTGTTTCTAGTCACTCTTATGAACTTTGAAGGTGTCCTATGCATTTATATTTGCTACTCTATGAGGGACAAGTTGAATACTATTATGCTATGTTTTATTTATGTGAAACAAACAAACCTCTTGCAAAGCATTGTTATTCATGAATCTTGTGTTTGTGCCTTTTCATGTTGCATCATAGTTTCTTTGTCTTATTGCTAGAACTTTGTCTTTCATGTTATGATCAAAGTACTATGATTCTAGCTTTGAATGTTTTACAAATACTTTCATCAATTCTTTGATGGTGCATGTCACCTCAAAAAATATTCTTTCTTTTTATCACTTACCTACTCGAGGACGAGCAGGAGTTAAGCTTGGGGATGTTGATACATTGCAAATGTATCTATAATTTTTGATGTTTCATGCTTGGTTTTATCTACTTTCTTGTGTTTTGTTCCAACTTTGGAGTACTTTTCATATGATTTCTTGGACTAACCTATTAACAAGATGCCACAGTGTCAGTTGCCTGTTTTCTGCTGTTTTTGGTTCCAGGAAGTCAGAAAATGAATATTCTCGGAATTGGACGGGACAAAAGCCAAAGTTACTATTTTCCCAGAAGACTCGCGGAGCCAGAAGGAGAGTCGGAGAGGGACCACAGGGTGGCCACACCCCCCTTGGTGCGGGCTAGCCCAGGCCGCGCCAGGGCATGGTGTGGGCCCCCTGGCCGGCCACCGACCTTGCCTCTTTCGCCTATAAGAGCCTCCCGATACCAAAACCCTAAAGGGTTAATTAGAAATCCACGAAAAGTTCCGCAGCACCACCGCCACCGAAGGGGAGATTCGGGGGACAGAAAGTCTCTGTTCTGGCACCCTGCCGGGACGAGGAAGTGCCCCCGGAGCCATCTCCATCAATCTCCACCACCATCTCCATCACCATTGCTGATTCCCATGATGAGGAGGGAGTAGTTCTCTCTCGAGGCTAAGGGTTCTACCGATAGCTATGTGTTCATCTCTCTCTCTCTATGCATGATCATATTGTGATCATGAGCTTTGTAATCAAGTAGATCTACCTTGCTACTCAAGTGCTTTAATAGATCTCTGCTCTCCCCATGTGTGTGAAGTTGACAGTGTGCACACCATGGTGGCACTTAGGCTAGAGATTACAAATACTTGTTATGAGTTATATTTGGAGTTGGATCTTTCTATGAAATTGTGGTGTTTGTTGGACTCATCTAGTACTCAAGGTGACAGTGTGGGGTTTTCTAGATTGGAAAGGCTTACTTTGAGGTGTGCTGTTATAGCCCTACCATCGATTAGAGTGTCCAACCGGAGAGTAGTTAAGAGTAGTATCATAAAGAGAATATATTTATATGAGAGTGTTCACTAGTGAAAGTATGATCCCTAGGCCTTGTTTCTAAGCACTGAAACACCGTTTGCTACTAGATCTATTACATGTTTGCTTGCTTCCATCTTTATTTCAGTTTGCCTTTAGTCTTTTCCACGCCATCAAGCTATTCTCTATCACCGTTACCACTTATAATTATCTATACCACTTGTATTTCACTATCTCTTCTCCGAACTAGTGCACCTATACACCTGACAAGTGTATTGGGTGTGTTGGGGAGACAAGAGACTTCTTGTATCTTGATTGCAGGGTTTCTTGAGAGGGGATACCTTTGACCACTTCCTCCCTGAGTTCGATAAACCTTGGGTGATCCACTTAAGGGAAAACTTGCTGCTGTTCTACAAACCTCTGCACTTGGAGGCCCAACAACTGTCTACAAGAATAGAAGTGCATAGAAATCAAGGACAAGTCTTGTGTGCTCCCACACAAAGTGGCTCAAATCTGCAGGTAGGCAGGACAAGTCATATGTGCTCTCAGCACATAGGAGTAGCAACAAGCAAATCCACACATAGGGACACCAATCCTTTTACATGGAAAACCTCTCAACTTGAGAGGAAAAACCATGGGCGGAAGCCACCCAAATCTTCTTCCACTAATATCAAATGGGGATACAACTTGTTCTTCTCTAGAGAGCACTAGAGGATCTCATACATCAAGATTTGGGGAAAAAGAGCTAGGGATCGGAACAATCTCACCAAAGATGGTGGAACCACATCTTGAAGGAGACAAGGTAGTGGATTTGGACGTCATGACCTTGTGGGCAAAGACCGATGCTTGATTCATCTTCTTCCTTCAACTTCTCCTCTTTCCCTTCTCTTTTAGTTTTCTTCTCCAATGGAGGCTAACCTGGATTTTCATCACGATGGGCGTGTTTGGTTGCTCGGGATGGATTATCACGTTTCTCCTAGTTGGCCCAGCGGATGCTGCATGTGGGGAGATTGGCCTCAGGCCTAGATGGGTGGCTTATTTGGTTGTCCATATATTTTTTTTCCCCATTAGGAGAGCCCATATGGCCTCTTTGTTTGGTTTCCCAGACTAGGCTCGACTAATGCAAAGGTGCACATTTGGAAGCCCGCTTCTGGCCCGATGTGGTTACCTTGCATGTAAAATGGTGAGCTTACCAACTACTCATCAGGGTTTAATATCTTACACATGATGGATCACATGAATCAGAACAACTGGTAGTACACAATCCACATGATCAAGCTGACGATGATGAAGTCTTTGATCATACTTTCACCCTTTATAGGTGGAACTTATTCATGTCGATGACCTTGATGAGTTGCAGGAGGAGTGAAATTGATGTTCATATCTTGTGATGGTTGTGGACGCTCTGCTAAGAACTCAGAGTAGGCTATTTGTGCTTGTTCTAGAGTCTTAAACCCCTTATGGAGGTTGTGCTGGTAACACGTCACTTGTTGGCTGCACTCCTCCCATGTCTTGTAGATTCCCGGCTTCTTGTCGTAGTACACCATGTACCAGTTGTATTTCTACGATACATAACACATATGAAACATAAGGATCACAACTATAGCATGCAAATCAAATTCACAAACACAAGGTAATAAACATAAGCAATTGAAGCATGCAGGATCATATGGGCAAAAGCATCAGCAGTTCATCTACAAGCTAGTGTGATCCTACCGATCGCCACCAACTTCTATGGTGTCATCCTACCACCACATCAAAAGGGGTGTAATCCTACCACCGCATAAGTTCTCCATCATGTGAGGGGTTAGTATATACCACCTCACAATTAATAGGCATAAGTTTTCATCAAGTCCCTAGCTACTTCAAAATATACAACCAAAAACTTCTTCTTCATCATGCATGCACCAGTCGCCACCATCTCCATGATCAGGGAGCAAACACTACACGTAGTAGTGATTAGACAGGTAAGTCCTAAGCCAGAGATCCCTATGGTCTTCCGCCATCTGAACAAAGTCGTTGCCCATAGCCCTTTTGTCGAAGTGGTGGCTGAGAGCCACCATCAGAGGGATGTAGCCTCTAGCGGCCATGACGGCATCGTAGAGACCTGGGTGCACATCAGGAGGGGAATCAGTGGTGATGGAGTTCGCCACCACTTTCACGGCATCGGTCAGGCATGTGATGGTGACGACGTCCTCCTCTCCCAGCAATGACCTCTACCTCTTCTTGGATGGATCGAAGCTAGCAACAACGTAGGAATTTGTGCTGGCGCCAGGACCAACGCATGGAGCAGGAGAATCAGTGGTGGCATCGGTCTTGACCTCTTCATCAATTACCACTGTCTCGGACTCCTGGGTCTGCATGTATTCAGGGCTTGATTCATGAAGAGGCTCACTAGAGCCCATGGAAAACCTACCAGTGGCAAGGCCAAACAAGAAGATGGCCTCCATCTGCCTATAGTTGGTGACTGGGTTGTTCAGATACACGGCATCTTTGGGGTGATCCTGAGACGGTGAATTGCAGGGAGGTTAGTGATAGTTAGCGAGGTTCGAAAAGGGAATTGTAGGGATGTTACTACAAGAAATGAAATTAGTTAGTACCGAGATGTGTCCTCTATAGTGGGCATCCTCCAAGATGATGGTGCATGTCTCCTCATCCCAGCTAGCTCTGCTAAGGTCTCTGAGCTTGGATACATGGATCCACCTAGTCCTCTACTTATGCATGTAGTTGTACACCTACTGTGAGGACACCTCGATGCCACAAAACTCAAACACCTTGCTGTAACACCCTGTCGACTGGGCCCCGGGGGTGTCACTCCTGACAGCTTAATAGGATCTCTAGACTGACCCCACAGACCAACATTAGTCTTTTCTGTGCACTTTGTCCTCACTCATGTGCACCCGGTACCTACTTCCCGGTCGGTCACCCATCCTCAATTTTCTCTAGGCCAAGCACGCTTAACCTTAGAGTTATTTTCAGATGAGCTTCCAGAAAAGAGGTTGTAACTTGTTAGTATGAGAATCCTATCAATCCTATTAAGCCATGTGCATGGATATCACATACACCCATCCTTAGAAGATCGAAGCCCTCATCGATCAAGCACAAGCCAGGAATGTCCCATCTTGGCACACCTTTGTGTGTCTAGTGTCGGCACATGTGTGATGCCGTTTCCACTCTGGTACACACACGCCATGCTCCAAATGTCCCGCCACTGACCCGCATACACCCGTGTAACCGCGAAGATCGGCTCTGATACCACTTTGTAACACCCCGTCCACTAGGCCCCAGGGGTGTCACTCATGGCACCTTGATAGGATCTCTAGAATAGCCCCATAGACCAACACTAGTCTTTTCTATGCACTTTGTCCTCACTCGTGTGCACCCAATACCCACTTTCTGGTCGGTCACCCATCCTCAAATTGCTCTAGGCCAAGCATGCTTAACCTTAGAGTTCTTTTCAGATGAGCTTCCGGAAAAGAAGGTGCAACTTGTGGGTATGAGTATCCTATCATTCCTATTAAGCCATGTGCTTGGATCTCACACTTGCGGGCAACAATGTTCAGGTGCACCTCCTTGAACCCCTTCTACGTCCTGATGCCACTCTTGATGATATCACACATCTGGTTGAGCATGAATGCTGAGAGGAACGGTTCCCACTTCATGGTGCCCTTCCCCCCTTACACTGGCTTGTGTTGTGGGATTTTCTAGCCTTGAGGGCCTTCTTTTTTGCCAGGATTTTGGCATCTTGCTCTGCAATCTGCTCCACCGTGTACCTGGTCATCGGAGGCATAGATAAGATCTTCGAGCACTGAGGATAGGTGAGCCTCAAAGGCAGGAGATGGGGTTGGGTCTCAACAACATAGGTCTCCTAAGAATCCATGAGGGCCTAGCTGAACTCATTAGTGGTCATATCCTACAGATCTCATGGTCGCACATATCAGGATCGATACTAGACATCAACACAAGCTTATAGGACATAGACAAAATTACCTACATAAACATTCAATGAGTCTAGAAAAACACCGATCTATGACTACACCGAGCAGTTCATTGGGCATACTAACATAGATCTACCGCAAACTACAATCAGATCTAGGAGATGCTAATAGATCCAAGCTACTACACCTGGGGTTTGATGAAACTCAGCGGCATCGGAGGAGCAGAGCATGTTGTCGCTGAAGATCTTGGAGAAGAACACCTACACCAGCCGATCTACAACCACCACCGCTGCTATCGCCGCTTACCTGCTGGCTGATGAAGAACTTCGCCAGCTTGAGAGCTCAAAGAATGGGGAAAATGGTGGTGAGGCAGTACGTGGTGAGCCGGTTGGTGATATATACCGCCGCGCTTTCATGTGCGGTGACAAAATTTCTCCCGCCAGCTTTTGGGGGAAAGCTGCGGCTCACTCCATCGCCGAGCATGCACGGGCGGCGCACGGTCCCCCTTCTGCAGAAGCGCAGCCTATCCCCACGGAAACGCTCGATTTGGGTGCTCCGAGCAGGCCAAGTTTTAGGCTGCTTTAAATCTCGTGCGACCCAGGGTACCAAACAAGCTTATTTCTTTCGTCCTGGTGTGAGAAACGGAAAAACAACCAACCAAACACACCCTATGCCTTGTGGTGGATGGATGGGAGGCTTATCTTCCCCCTTACCTCATGTGTAATGTCCAAAATGACCCTTGGTCATAACCCTAAAGGTTGGTGGGCTCTTGCACATGTTTGGGCAGCCTGAAAGGCTTCATACGGCCATCTCCTCATAGCCCACATGAGGAGGATACCCAACCTTCTGTCTCGCCTGACTCATGTGGGGGGCACCGCCATGCCCGCTGCCTTGCAACATACAAGTAGCTTCTCACTTGGCAATACCTTGGTCATCATATCCGAGCCATTCTTGTCAGTATGGATCTTCTCAAGTTTCAGCAACTTGGAACTCACAACATCTCGAATCCAATGATACCTCACATCAATGTGCTTGGGTCGAGAGTGGAAACTTGGATTCTTGGCAAGATGGATAGCGCTCTGGCTATCGCAAAACAGATTGTAATTCTCTTGCTTCATGCTCAACTCTTGCAAGAAGTTCTTCATCCACAACACTTCCTTGCAAGCCTCAACCGCAGCTATGTACTTAGCATTTGTGGTTAATAGTGAAATGCATTTCTACAACCTTGATTACCATGACACTGCTCCCCTGCATAAGTCATCAAGTATCCGGAGGTAGACTTCCTAGAATCTAGATCACCAACATAATCTACATTTGTATAGCCTTGCAATATAGGATCACCACTTCCAAAGCATAAGCACAGTCTAGAAGTACCTTTAAGATACCTGAGAATCCACTTCACTGCATTCTAGTAAGCTTCCCCTGGATTTGTCATGAACCGGCTAACAACTCCAATTGCATAGGCAATGTCAGTCCTAGTGCACACCATGGCATACATCAAACTTCCCATGGCAGATTGGTATGGTACTTTACTCATTTCTTGTTTCTCCTTCTTGTTGCTAGGACATTGTTCTAAACTCAGTTTGTGATGGCATGCAAGTGGAGAGGTAGCAGACTTTGAGTCTTTCATGTTGAACCTTTCAAGTACCTTCTCAATGTATCGTCCCTATGAGAGCCAAATTAGCTTCTTTGATCTATCATGGGAGATTTTCATGCCAAGTATTTGCTTAGCTGGTCCTAAATCCTTCATGGCAAATGATTTACTCAATACCTTCTTGAGGAGATCAATCCTCTTTGTGCCATTTCCAACAATCAACATGTCATTGACATATAGCAAGTGAATAATGAAGTCACCCTCGATGTACCTCTTCATAAAGACACAATGATCAGGTTGTGCTTTATGGTATCCAAGCTCAGTCATGAATGACTCGAACTTCTTGTACCACTACCGAGGAGCTTGTTTCAATCCATACAAGCTCTTCTTCAATCTACACACTTGGTTCTCCTTACCCACAACCATGAATCCTCCTGGCTGCTCCATGTATATCTCCTCCTTTAGGTCACCATGTAAGAATGTTATATTCATGTTGATTTACTCAATTTCCAAGTCCATGGTGGCAGCCATGCCCAGCACAACTCGGATCAAAGACATCTTTACCACTAGAGAGAATATCTCATCGAAGTCAATGCCCTTTTTCCGACTGAAACCTTTCACAACCAATCTGGCCTTATACCATGGATGTGAGCTATGATCTTCAGTCTTCACTCTATACACCCACTTGTTCTTGAGCACTTTCTTGAACTTTGGCAAAGACACCAACTCAAAGGTGTCATTCTCATATAGGGATTTTCTCTCATCATGTATGGCTTCCAACCATTCATTCATGTGCTCATAAAACACTGCCTCCTCATAGCATGAGGGCTCACCTGCATCAGTCATCAGCACATATTAATATGGTGGAACCTTGTGGAAGGTTCTAGATCTCTTCCACTTCTCCTCAAATATTGCGCTGGTGGCGGGGAATCGGGTGGATTAACATCACCTCGATCATCATCTTCTTCTTCTTCATTAGATGGTTATTCATGTCCCTCACTTGTACTGCCTTGTTCAGTTGCATCATAATCGTCTTCAGCATCATCATCTCCTCCATGATTGTCATGCACGAGTGGAGGGTTAACTGGATCCAAGTCAACCTAAGGTGTGGTGGCCTTCGGCTTCTCCGGTTTCCTAATATCTTGTATTGTTTCGTCTTCAATGAAAACCACATCTTGGCTTCTACATGTCTTCTTCTTGATTGGGTCACTCAATCTGTATCCAAATTCATCACTTGGACTGCTAATATAGATGCACTGTTTTGTCTTGATATCAAGCTTGGATTTCTCGTCCCTTGGGACATGCACAAATAAATGCCTTGCACCCAAAGACCTTCAATTGCTTGTATGAAACTTCCTTCCCTGACCAAACTCTCTAAGGAATATCAACTGCAAGAGGAACTGAGGGGGGCATGTTTAGTACATACGCATGATTCAAAGCTTCAGCCCAAAAAGAATTAGGTAAGTTTGCATGAGAGAGCATAGATGTGACCCTCTCGGTAAAAGTCCTGTTCATTCTCTCTGCAAGTCCATTGAGTTGGGGTGTCTTTGGTGGATATTTCTCAAGCCTGATGCCAAACTTTTTGCAGTACCTCTCAAAGGGACCACGGTATTCACCGCCATTGTCTGATCTCACGTACTTCAATTTCCTGCCAGTTTCTCTCTCAACCTTGGCATGAAATTCCTTGAAGACATCGAGCACCTGCCACTTGTTTCTCAATGCATAGAGAAATATCTTCCTAGAATGGTCATCAATGAATGTCACAAAGTATAATGCTCCACCGAGATATTTTCCAGTCATGGAGCAAACATTAGTGTGCACAATGTCATGAACATTATCCGCACGATGTGGTGGGCGTGTACGAAATGCATCCCTATGTTGTTTGCTAGCAAAAAAAAGTTCACAGGGTTTTAAGGTTATACCTTTCAACTCAGGGAGGTAACTCTTGCGAGCAATAGTCTGCATGCCCTTCTCAATCATATGCACAAGCCTCTTGTGCCACAACTCAACCGAAGTGTCATTCTCAGTGAAGTTCAGTGATGGCTCATGGTTGATGTAGAGATCGTTGGGAACCCCAAGAGGAAGGTATGATGAGCACAGCAGCAAGTTTCCCTCAGTTATGAAACCAAGGTTTAATCGAACCAGTAGGAGCAAGGAAACACCCCAAAGGTGTTACTATCTGAGCCTTGGTAGGGCGCACTACCGGTGCTAGTAGCAACATGGAGACCTGCACAACACAACCACAGAACTTTGTCCCCAACTTGCGATGAGGTTGTCAATCTCACCGTGTTTTGCTGAAAACAAAGGATTAAACATATCGAATGGAAAGAAGTAATAGTTTGCAGAAAGTAAACACAAAGCAGTAAACAGTTTGTAGATTGTATGTAAAAGAAAAGGACCGGGATCCATAGTTCACTAGAGGTGGCTCTCCTTAAGGTAGATAACATGCTGGGTGAACAAATTATAGCGGGGCAATTGACAAACATCGAGAAAGCAATACATGCATATACTAATCATCTTGACTCCTTTGAGATTCGATTGGGCGTTACAACATTATACATAGACCACCATCCAACTGCATCTATGACTAATAATCCACCTTCAGGTTATCATCCGAACCCCTTCCAGTATTAAGTTGCAAGCAACAGATTATTGCTTTACGAATTGCGTGTAAAGTAAACAATACAATTGTTCTATGAACAAAGGATTGTTGTTTTCTCCCTAGTAGCAACAGAACATCTAGTACCTTAGAGATTTCTGTCACTTCCCTAGATTACCAGAGGCATGAACCCACTATCGAGCATAAATACTAACTCTTGGAGTTGCTAGCATCTACTTGGCCAAGATAGCTACTAACAACGGAAAGCATGCAAGATCACAAATAACAAAGACATGTTAGAATCAATAATCAATCTGAAATAGCATCTCAATATCCATCGGATCCCCGCAAACACAACATGCAGAATTACAAATAGACGATCTTCATCATGAACGGAGCTCACAAGATCTAAACATGAAAGCACAAAGGAGGAGAACCAGCCATCTAGCTACTACATGGATCCGTAGTCCAAAGATGAACTACTCACGCATCACACCGGAGGCTTGCATGGTGATGAAGAAGGCCTCCAGGGTGAATTCCCCTCTCCGGTAGGGTGCCAGGAAGAGCTTCAGATCCCTCCCGATCTAGGGATGGAGATGGCGGCGGCTACAGACTCTTTCGTGGATTTTTGATCGGGTACTTAGGGTTTTCGTCCCGAGAGCAATATATAGGCGGAAGGAGAGGCCGAGGAGGTGCTGGGGTCGGCCAGACCACCCCCTGGCGCAGGCCAGGCCTGGCCACGCGGCCAGGTGGTGTGGCCGGCCCCCAACCCTTCTCCGTCTCGTATTCTGACATCTGATGACTTCCGGAAAAATAGGCACTTTGGCTTTTGTCCCGTCCAATTCCGAGAATATTCATTTTCTGACTTTCCTGGAACCAAAAACAGCAGAAAACAGGCAGCTGACACTGTGGCTCTTGTTAATAGGTTAGTCCAAGAAATCATATGAAAAGTACTCCAAAGTGTGGACAAAACACAAGAAAGTGGATAAAACCAAGCATGGAACATCAAAAATTATAGATACATTTGCAATGTATCATTCAGCACATCATTACATAGCTTCGTTTTAGTCACATAGAGACAACCTTGCTTGATTCCTCAAGCCACAATCAAAGAGACTTTGGTGAGTTTCCATTTCGCATCACCAAAATAACTTCCATGGTGAATGTCATCAAGCTTTCAAAATGACAACAGATTCAGCCGTATGTCGGGAACACGTCTCATGTCATCTAGCACCAACATGTAGCCTTTGTTTGTCTCAATGCATATAGTGCACTTGACAACAATAGTCTGTGAACCACTATTCCCCATCCTTACCTGGTCAGTGATGCCGCTGGTATAGAACGTGAAACAATCCTTGTGTGATGTAATGTGGAAGGACGCACCTGAATCCACAACCCAACTCATGGCATCATCGTGAATAGCACTATAGCATTCTTCATCTTCAATGACTAGGTAATCTTCACCTTGCTCATATTCTGTAGTCATGGTGACACCATTCTCGCCCTTTTGCTCGGCCTTCTGCTTGACTTTTCCTCTCTTTTGCATTTTCTACAATTGCTCTTCTTGTGTCCCGGCTTGCCACATAATAGCAAGTATCACCCGATCTCTGTCTTGACTTTGATCTCCCCTAGACTTCTGGTCTTTTCCATGCTGAGATTTGCCTTAGACACGTCCACGGTTGTCATTCTTGCCGTGGGATTCAGCCACATGGGCATCAGAAGAGGAGACATCACCTTTTTCCCTATTTCTAGCTTCTTCATTCAGCATGCTGTTCTTCACCATCTCCAATGTCAGCTTCCCATCCAGAGCTGAATTGCTAACTGAAAAAACAAGCGTGTTCCAATTATCAAGCATGGAACTCAGCAGTAACAATGCTTGCACCTCATCCTCAAAGTTGATCTTCATGGCAGAGACTTGATTTATATGGCACTAGAAGACATTCAAGTGTTCAATAACAATTCTACCATCCTAGTACTCAAGCTTGGCTAGTCTTTTGATTACCGAGGCCTTGTTCATAGTTGTGTCTCTCATACATTGACTCCAACTTTTTCCACATCTCATACGCATTTGTGTCGTTTGCAACATGGTGGAATATATTGTGGTTGATGTACAAACGAATCATACCTACTGCTTTTCTACTCAGCACTCTCCACTCTTCTTCCGTGACACCGGATGTCGGTATCTTGTCTTTCCCAATTGGCTCATACAAATCCTTGCAATAAAGGATATCTTCCATCATGGGCTTCCATCATGAGAAATTGGAAGAATCAAGTTTTATCATGCCACTTGTGGTGGCGCCTTCTTCCAAAGCCATTGCGATCTAGCAGCAACCTTAGAGCAAACCTTGAGCTCTAATACCACTCTGTTGGGGAATTAGCACTCAAACGTGATTTGAAAATACGCCGCGGAATAAGATGTAAACTTCAGATCCACTCATGTACTAAATCCATGGATCATTGCTCAATCACGAAAGGAAACATATGCATCAAACATATATAGAGGAAACAGATTCTGTCCCAACAAAGGATAAGTTATGTGTACTCTCACACACAGTGGATGAAATCTATAGGTAGGTAGGACAAGTCCTATATGCTCTCGGCACATAGGAGCAGCAACAAGCAAATCCACACACAGGGAAAAACAATCCTTTTACGTGGAAACGCTCTCAACTTGAGAGGAAAAACCACGGGCCGAAGCCACCCAAATCTTCTTTCACTATTATCAAATGGGGATACAACTTGTTCTTCTCCAGAGAGCACTAGAGGATCTCATACACCAAGATTTGGGGCACAAGAGCTAGGGATCGGACAAACCAAAGCCACCCAAATCTTCTTCCACTATTATCAAATGGGGATACAACTTGTTCTTCTCTAGAGAGCACTAGAGGATCTCATACATCAAGATTTGGGGCACAAGAGCTAGGGATCGGAGAAATTTCACCAAAGATGGTGGAACCACATCTTAAAGGAGACAAGGTAGTGGATCTGAATGTTATGACCTTGTGGGCAAAGCCCGGTGCTTGATTCAATTTCTTCCTTCAACTTCTCCTCTTTCCCTTCTCTCTTGGTTTTCTTCTCCAATGGAGGCTAACCTGGATTTTTATCACTATGCCTTGTGGTGGCTGGATGAGAGGCTTATCTTTCCCCTTCCCTCATGTGCAATGTCCAAAATGACCCTTGGTTATAAACTTGAAGGTTGGTGGGCTTCATAAGACTATCTCCTCACAGCCCACATGAGGAGAATACCCAACACTCAATCTATTTGTTTTTTGGTGGTGTTGTATTCCACAGAGGACACAAAATTTTAGGTTGGGAAGATGTTGGTTGGTGTCTTAGTTATTTTTTTGCAAAACTATTCACTATGTTTTTTATAGAAGTGGGTTCCAATCTTTTATTTAAATTTCATATGTCGGGCCGTAAGGTCAGGACATCATGGCCGAAAAAGGGCTGTGACAAGCCTCCGGGAAAACCAACCATCAAAGACGGTGTCTCATTGTTGGTAGTGGTAGGTCAGCAGATTTGTGATTTTGATGTTGGGCTTTTTTGACATGATCTAAGCGCATATGTTATGTTGTGTGAGGAGCAACATGTTGCAATGATTCTAATCATTTCTTCGGATGGTTTGGATTTCTTCTACAAATATATTTCTTGGGTGTTGTCTGCTTTCTGACACTGAAACCAAGATGTGAGACTACTAAAGAGGCATGTAAAGTGGGAAATGTGATTCTGATATATGGCCAGACTATCTAGGGCTCCATATTGTTCGCTTCCTTGGTTGTGGTGACTGTGACTTCAACGAGGTTTTGCGTATTCAAGTTGGACCTTATTATTTATGTACCTCGCGTCTCTTATATCTTGGGTGGGTTGCTTTTATTTTTCAGAGTTCTTATTGTAACAAAGGGGAACTTGTTGCATACCCCTAATTTTTTGTTTTGTGGTGTGATTTAGGGTTGTATGAGAAAATGTTGCAACAAAGCACGGATTTTTTTTGGATGGAAGCTTGAAAGGATGCTGGATATGGCACGTACTTTCATGTTAGACAGTCATACCGGTCTAGATTAATGGCCAAACTCGGATATGACAGACAGGGTGCCGATCAGCGAATATAAAAAATATAAGATCACCCGAAGGATGCCTAGCGTTGCCCTATAGAGACAATTATGTTGCATCCGTTTCATTAAAAGAAGGAAACTCATCCGAATTCCAAGATATTTCAATCGTGGAATTGCTATATCTAGGCTGATCGAGATTTGTCATAGCGCGCGGTCACCTCTGGATCATAATTTATACGGTCCTATTAGTTGAAAGTAGATTGTAACTTATATTTTTTTCGATGCAAATGGGTTGCAACGAGAAAAAACATATTCACGCGATACAAAAATTGGTTCATGTATTGTTGCCGGAGAAAAAATTGCTTAAACAGTAAAAAAAGAATGTTCACGCAGCACAAAAAAAGTTAAGCAATTAAAAAAAGATTGTTTATCTATTGCAGCCGGTCACTCCACCGAAAACTAAGCTTAATTAGTTGTTCCGAGCTAGACAAACCTTTCAATCGTGACGAGCCTCTCAGCGTGCCATCCAACCATAACCAGGCGGCACAAGGATGACAACCGCGTCATCAGGGCACTGCCTGAACCCGGCATTTCTACCGGCACGGGTATGTATGGTGTAAAAACAATGAGATTAGGGCAAACAAACTTGACCTAGACTGCTGACCTGGGTCAGTTTATATAATAGAATTAATAGAGTTTCATTATAATACGTTTACACATAGGACTCCTACTCCTTATCGTATACAGAGTCTAACATACCGGAGTGCAACGTCATGCTGACGTCAGCCATGTGCTGGTCAAACTTTAAAAAAAATTATGAAACAGAAATGAAACATGTGAAACTTGTCTGAAACTAGTGAAATATTTTGTGTTTGAGTTCGATTTCAGTTGATGATGTGCTGGTCAGGAAAAAGACTAGTGTTCTACCAATCTCAAAGCGACGAAAGACGGTGAATGCGTTACCGGCATGTGCCGTTGCGGGTAGAAAAGAGTTTTCGGGCACTGCACTGCACATAGTCGGTGGCGACTTCGACTCCAGCTCGCGATATGCGAGGAACTTCGAACTGGGGATCGCGCGCGAGACAAGTAATCCAGCCCACCCATCTATCCAGGGTCTCCCGACCTCAATTCGGAGTCGGCGAACCCGATCAATATAATCACACCACCATCCAAGATTGCCAGCTTGCGTTCTTGCGTCAACACACAATACACACACGCCAAGCGCGCGATCTCCCTCAAGCACAGGCAGGAGAAGACAAGGAATCGACCGGGCCGGCCGCGGGCGTATGGCGCAGCAGGCCTTTCACGGCCGCTGGTACCTGAACTCCGCCGACCCCTTCGACCGGTTCGTCGGTGATTACTACAGTGTTCTTGCAACGCCGGACACGGAGACGGTGGAGGACGGAGAGGATCAAGATCAGGCGGTTCTCGAGGAAGAGGAGACGGTTCTTGAGGAGGAGGAGGAGGAGGACGCCTGCTGGTACGTGGACCTCAGGAGTGGCGAGTCCACGCTGTTCGCCCTGTACCCCGGCCAGCGCGCGTGGGTCAGCCACGCCAAGCTCGTACCCGCGTCGAGCGTCACCGCCGGCCAGACCGTGCGCGTGGCGCTCCGCACCAAGGCCGGCGACGTCCAGAGCCTCGTGCTGTCCGCGAACAGGAACGTCGTGTCCCTGCCTCGACGGTCCACGGTGATGCTGGACGAGGAGTTCTGGCTGGAGCGGGAGGACGACGACTCCGCCGACGCGGTCGTCCGTGTCGTCGTCTGTGACGGCAATGTTCATGCGATTCCGGAGATGGGGACGGTGGAGGAGTCGGACGGAGAGCATCAGCAGGCGGTTCTTGGGGAGGAGGAGGACGACGACGACAATGGAGAGGCGGCGTCTTCTGAATATGACGACTACTACGGTGGCTTTAGCGATGATGACGGCGACGAGGAGGCGGAGAGCGACGGCGAGTCCGAGGTGACCGGCTTCATGCGGGCCGAAGACGCGGACGCGGAGAACCAAGGAGGAGGAGGCGACACGCAGATCCTGGTGCTCTACCGCTACACCCGCTTCTCGGCGGCATGGGCGGACGGCAGCGTGGAGGCGCGCGGGAGCACCAAAGAGCACCAGCTCCGGTTCGTCGCCGCCGCCGGACACGGGGCCAGGTCGCTGGCGTGGGCCGGCGCGTCGCTGGCCCCCCTCATATACCCTGACGGCTGCAGCGAGCGGCTCCGGGAGCTATGGACGGACCTGGCGTCGCACGTGAGCCTTCCGCCGGGCGCGGCGCGCGTCAAGGTGTTCGTCGACGTCGGCATCCTCCGGCTGGCGGACTG
This sequence comes from Avena sativa, assembly GCA_916181665.1. Lineage (NCBI taxonomy): Eukaryota > Viridiplantae > Streptophyta > Magnoliopsida > Poales > Poaceae > Avena > Avena sativa. The sequence goes on from OV702291.1 coordinate 32,263,292, forward strand.
CACGCCGGCGAGCAAGGGGAACATGCGCGCGGCCCTGGAGGGCATGACGGCGCAGCCGTGGCCCACGCGCTTCACCGGCATGGAGCTGAACCTGCCGGAGCCGGTGCGGCGCGGCCATGATGAAGACGAAGCCGCCCACGACAACCACAAGGATGGCGAACAGAGGTCGGCGAAGCGAAGGAGGGTGGTCGCCGCCGGGGAGGACTGCGGCATCTGCTTGGAGCTGCTGGAGGGCGACGATCTCGCTGCGTGGCCGGGGTGCGGCAAGCCCCACGTCTTCCATGGCCGATGCTTGGAGCTCGTCCTCGAGAAGGCCGAGACATGCCCTACGTGCCCTATTTGCAGGCGCGGGCTATACATATTCTGAGCAAGCAGGCACGACGTTGGACAAGTTGTAGAAATATGCAGTGTATGTAGTATGCAAACTATTTGTCTGTATTTTGCATGTAAGTAGTTCAGAAATTATGTGTGCTGAAGTATAGCATTCTTCAGATTCATGTCTATTCATCAGTGAATTTGAATGAATGAATCATGTCAGCAGTATTTGATTTGTAACAGAAGCCTCAGGTTTAATGAAATGGAGAACTGTTTGTTCAATTATGCAATTCTGCGCCAACTGTTTTCGGATGAAATGGATATGCATCAACTTAACTTTCATTGACAAGTAGTTCTGGATGAAAAAAGATCCAGATAAAACTGGAAGTGGTAATAAATAATTATATAGAACTTACAGTTACATGATTGTATTGTTTGAACAAACGAATTAAGCTATTCACAATCACCTGTAGTCTGTCTATCTATAGTTTAAGCTCTACACATACAGTGGCTCAGAGGGTTTTCCCAGAGGTCATAGTGTGGGAAGGTGGCCTCAGGGAGTCCAGTTCGTGTCTGGTGAGTGATCATCACATCCTCCACGAAAGTTGCCCACGGCATGTAGGGGTCGCCGAAGAACTTCGACATGAGACCCTTGTCTGGCTTGATAGATTTGAGCCTATGGCGCCCCATGTAGCGGCGGAAGCCGATGATCAGCTTGGCGAAATTACCGCCATGGGTCATGACGAACACGTCCGACTTCAGGCATACCAGGAAGTCCAGTGCAGCAAGGCTGGTTACATGCTTCTTGAAATGCTCTATTTCATCTTTGCTTGCAAGATCTTCTTTGGTCACCTGCAAACAACAATGAAAACAGGCCAGTTATCTCTTGGGCAAATCTATGCTGGTCTAGGCAATTATCTCATCTACTCCCTCCGTCCCAAAATAAGTGACTTGATTTTGTCTAGATTCCCATGTATCTAGACTTGTTTTAGTGTAAGATACATCCGAATCTAGATAAATGCAAGTCACTTATTTTGGGACGGAGGGAGTAATTATTATTTCCTTCTGACTCTGCAGTTCTGCAATATATGTACTCCCTCCGTCTCAAAATAGATGTCTTAGATTTGTCAAAATTTGGATGAATTTAGACACTATTTAGTATATAGATTCATCCAAATTTTGACAAACCTACGACATCTATTTTGAGACGGAGGGAGTATATAAAGGCAACAGGATTTGCAAGGTAAGCGGCTAAAGCACCTACCAAATTCGGGAACAAATTCCTCAGTGGCGCCATTCTATTGCTTCCACCATACACTTGTCCTGATGCAACATATATCTGAGTCTCCTTTGTATATCCCATTGCACGCAAAATAAAACCTATTTCCCCAGGCTCAAGCGGGCAGCGGCCTTCTTTTCTCTTTTTCAGTGCTAAAGGCCACAAGTGAGATCCATTCTGCACACAAGAGAAGGAAGTATATTTAAGTACTATACTCCATGACACTCTTCCTCTTCAGGCTCATATCATTATTTAATCTCCATATAACCTAAAATTCACATTAGAACATCACCTTGAAGCGTCTTGGCCATTGTTTCTGTCTATATTCAGCCATCATTGCTTTCTCATCTCTGGTTCCAACAAAATCACAAAAAGATAGACCCACCATTCCTTTCTCAAATCGAAGATGAAGAGCCCTTCAAAAGCAAGAATACTGAGAGTGAGATATGGAAAAAATTGCAAACTTCAGGCGGGTTAATCTGAAGGGAGTGAGCTAAGCTTACATATACGGATTTAAATTTCCTGTTCGATTCCTCATCCTTGTTGCCAGCTTGTCAGCCATTTCTTCAATGCCAGGTAGAAACTTTAAGGCATGATAATTAACTCTGCATCTGAGACGGTTAATCTTCATTGGAACATTATCATACCTGAAATGGTGAGCTTCATTACACTCTAGCAATACGTCATAAAAATGAAGGTGACTAGAGCAATGTTCACTTGACCATGAAAGACTAACGTGAAGGTTCAGTTGCAGGGCTAAACAAATATATAAGCCTCAACAGAACAGAGCCATGAAATATCTTCATAAAATGATACTGAGACTTACCCCAGCCTATCGACAAATGGCTTGATTGACATTATCTTTTTCTCTCTGATCCTTGGAAGCACATTGTCAACATAAAACTGCGCTGATGCATATTTTGGGATATTTTTTACTGTACGCCTGTTAAAATCAGCATAAATAATCAGAGAAGTTACAAGTAAGTAGTGTAATAATATGTTGGCATTTATACAAAACAACATATGCAAAGCAAAACAAAGAAAAATATAACCAAATTAATGTAACCATGCACCTAAATGTACAATTTGGGACCATTCTGTAGCTGACATTACTAATGATATTTGACAAAAATTTCACAGGTAGTGGTCCAGAAATGAAAACAGTTTCAATCACTACCAGAATAAATGGATTAAGTGGTTTTTAGATGATAAATTGGTTAACTGTTGTTAAGTCAATTCGCAACTAAGAGAAACTATAGGTGCCAGTGAACTACCATGCTATGCAATGTATACAACCAATTATTAGTAACACATATGACAGCTGCTAGTGTAGTTTGAACCGCTATAATAGACTGGAATAACGGCATCAACCAGCATAGCAACAATATCTAGGGGGTGTTCAGTTGGGCTGCGGGAAAGCAGCTTATGACTGTGGGCTATATGATGTGGAAAAGCTGCAGATTGTCCATTGAGGAATACTGTAGGTCCTTCGACAAACTAGTTGTTAGATTGAGCTAACAGAGGCATTTGACTGGATATTGTTACATGATGGCATAAACCAAAAAACAAAAGCCAAAAGCACATAGATAGGTGCTTTTTTGGCTTGTAAGCCCAAAGCAAAAGCCACAAATCCAAAACATGTTTGGTCCAGATTTTAGCTTATAAGCCAAAACCGCACCTAACCAAACACACCCGTCATTGATACAAATTCCATCGTTAGAGGTGAGAAAATGATAGGAAACAAAGAAAACTTAAGAGACAGAAACTGTTGCAATTCTACAGCAATCAAATTTTCTTGCACCCGCAAAACTCTCAGCATCCAATAGTGATAAACTGATAACTTGAATTGGACAAGTCAATTTGGGTAGCGATTAATTAGGTTTCAAGCACATAGAAGCTTGAGTTGCATCAACGTTGCATTAGCAAGTTCTTGCACAATAATATAGCATGCAAAATGCATATGTAGGTTGCAATGACACAACTGTACAGCAGAACTGCAGAAGTCACTCGGTTGGCTTGTTGTTCAAGTTCATATGCTCTAGGAGTAAAATTACCCCCCCCCCCCAACCATGTTCATGTCGATTTAAATTTTTAATATGAAAGAAAGCAGTTCTCTTAAAATCAATATCATTCATGTGTTTATCAAGCTTTTAAACTGACAGCAGCTAAGACAGATGAAAAGGGTGATATGGAGCAACTAACTTTATACTGGTGAACAGCTCATCTTTTTCCATGAACCAGTCAGGAATATCTCGAACAATGCGCACATCATACTTCAAATAATTTATAAAATGATCTACATCGAAAATATCTTCAAATTTCCTGAATAGAAACATAAAGGTTGTCAAATACTACCTCCGTTCCTAAATGTAAGCCTTTCTAGCAGTTCAAATTTGAACTGCTAGAAAGGCTTACATTTAGGAACAGAGGAAGTATCAAAGATACAAATAGGTATACACAAGCAGGAGTCAAATAGGAAAGGAAATCTTATTCGCCATTTACGTTTGATCTTTCCATATTTGATCCTGCTTCAGCACAGGTAAAATAAGTGTGGCGTTCATTATCTTAGCAATTGCAACAGCATTACATATCTGCAAATACAACATGTAGTGCAATTAATAACTAATGAACGTTCGATATGTCATAATCAAACTGTACATAAATAACGTGGGACGACAAGTTAAGAAATCTTCATAATCCAAGAATTTTGATCGAAGTTCAAGCTTGGAAATAAAAATAATAATCATGTGCTACTAAAAGAAGACTTGAACAAGTTGATAGTGTGAATAGGGCACATACGTACAGCTATGCGTTGTTGGTTCAATCCACCCTCAGCATGAATAAAAATATACCCAGAAGTTTCATTCTCTGACACAAGATCTGCAGAATAGTAGAGAAAAGACAACACCGACACTTGTCAGAACACAACCATGGTTTCAAGTGAATGTTTGGCATTTTTCTTAAGCTAAGATTTTGTAAACATATTATAGAGGATGAACACCCATATAATTTCATCTGAGTCGAGCTATGCAGAGAATTGTTGATCCCTTTTGGGGAAAAAAAAGACAGAGATAATGTTTTCATGAGAAAGCTCATGTGCTATGGGTAGGAAAAAGGCATAACAATAACTGAATGTGGTACGCTTTCTCTACATCTGCGAAAAAACGACATGAATCATCTGCAATGTGCAACCAAACCAGTAGCCTTTAAAGGAACAGACTCTATTTTGCTTCTCCAACCGGCCAACTTAGTTCATAAACTGTAGTATAAGTTTTCCCAAGTTTACTATGTCTAGCAGGTCTACTCTTTGAGCTACTTACAATGCATCGAAGTGACAGGGTACATGATTCAGCAAATTTTAGCAACTATCTGGGCAGTATAACGACTTCCAGGACACAGCGGTGAAGTTATGGAACATCTTTCATGGCAGTTAGCAACTTTGCCAGAGCGATCAACTTCAGCACTTGCCTGAGATCTCATCGCTGCGTCGCTCGGCGCACGGCTTCCAGGACGTGGCAGCGGCATGCAGATTCTCCCACAGAGAGCCCCGCTCGTTCACCTGCACGGTAGCATCACGCCAAGCCAAACAAAGCAGACGTTAGAAAATGATGGCGTGCACTAGCATTTCTCCAGATGCACGCTGAAATCAAGATCACTTTACCCCGGGGCACCGGAGCCGAATCCCATCCTTGCGGCACAGGTAGGGTGCGTTCTGTGATCCAACGACGAGACGAGTGTGAGTAGCTAGTGAGTAGTAAGCATCAGGGATCCCGGTGAAACGCGACGGGAATCGATGGGATCAAGGGAGTTGAGGACTCACGAGGCGCGACCAGAGGGAAGGGGCGGAGACGAGAGCGGCGAGGGCGAGGCAGGTGAGGAGGGAGAGAAGGATCCGGTAGGATGCCGGGGCGGAGGGCGACCTGGGGTCCTCGAGCGCGAGGAGGGCGCGGACGGGGGCGGGGAGGGGGCACCTCTGGTGGAGCGGAGGGGCGGAGCGGAGCGCGCCGTCTCCGCCTCCGCCGCCGCGGGGAGAGGGGAGGAACGGGGAGGAGGCGGACGTGGCCGCCTCCGCGTCGCGCTTCGCGGGCGAGCTGGAGGCGCGGGCCGCCGCCGCTACCGTGGCGTGCCGCAGCTCGGCCATGGTAGTGGAAGCCGTTTGGATCGTCTGAGTGACGTGTTCGTTGGCCCGTACCAGATTGGTCACAGGGGGCCGTGCCCCGTGTGCGGTCGGCGTGCCGTCCTGTGTGCTGGTCGAGACCAGGCTCTCTCATTTGTCATTTCCAATCAAATTTCATCAAATTTTGGAGATTTCAGTACGCACCAAAACATTTGTATTTCGATCAAAATATCCCACCGACGCATAAATCCATGTAAAAAATAGAATGATCATGTAGAAACTGTAACTACTCCCTCCGACCCATATTAGTTGACTTAGATTTGTCTAGATTCGGATGTATCTAGACATGTTTTAGTGTTAGATGCATCCGAATCTAGAAAAAATGAAGTCAACTAATATGGGTCAAAGGGAGTATTAGAATTTGCAAATGGGATGGACCAGACCATACACACACACACTGGACACAGCGAAGCCCATCTGGACAACAATAGTGGAGAGATCGGCATTTTCCATACCCATGTCATATGTACTCTGAACCATTTAAGTCTGAAGCATGTCGTACTGTTCCTAACACTCCATCACAGGCAAAAAGACGGGGCGAAAGGATGGTCAAAGTGCTAATGGAAGGTCAAAAACTACAATGCGCCCGAGGATTGGACAACCACAGTTAGCGGCATCTAATTAAGATCAGAGCAAAGAACTATTTTTCACTTGTTCGCTACGAAGGCTGCAGTGCCTCATCATCCCATAGCTTTTTCCTCACGATCAGGACTCTTTCCTCGTCACCAGACGAAAGTGCATCTTCCTTTGGTTTCACCTCAGATGACCAGTCATCCCATCGCAGCGCCGGTAGAAGCTTCTTGATGTAGTCTATGACAGCAGCTTTGTCCCTGATGATGGCATACCCATGAGGCCTCATGACGCGGTCCATCTCGATCAGCAGATCCTCCAGGCTGCAGCCCTGATTCTCCATCTCTGAGAACAGCAGCCAGGCGTGAAGGAGGTCGTAGGTGCGAGGGTACGTCGAGAATGATTCGCACCTTCAGTAAGAAACAACCATAATAAATAGATCAAGCAGAAGTCAATTGTAGAAAGTAGTAGGAAGCACAAAGGATGGAAATACACAGAACAATGCACACGGAACTTCTTTCAATGATTACCGTGAATCCACGATGGTATGCATCATGTTAATTAGTATGGAAGATGTATTTTCGTAAACATGAAGCAACGACGGAAACTGTTAGGCAATACTGGAGCGCCTGATGTGGAGACAGGCATCTGGTTTTTCGTCTTGGTGCAATTCTACTGTACTGTACAATTTATCCTGCGGCCATCAGTTAACAGCAGGGTTCTGTTTGTAACAGCTAGGAGGGAAATCTCCGTGGAGAAAACTCTGGTTCCAATTAGGTCAGTATGTCTGGAATGTGACAGCTGGGCAGCTTTTTTAAAGCACGTGGCTAATAGCTGCCCATTTTATGAGTTGTGGTACTTAAATAATCCCACAAAATGACATTCACCTCTAGAAAATGAACAACATAACTATTGCTACACCTCATATAGGGAAATACTATACACAACTTTGTGAAGCACCAAAATGTGGTATTCATATCGATATAACCAATAAAAAACAAAATCCATGTATCAACACTTGCCAAAAAAAAATATCTCGCTCTGCAATTATAACCTCTGATACAATTATATAATTATCCCATGCATGACATGAAACAATAAAGATTCTAAGAATTTAAGTATGTATAGTCAACATTCAAGCAATTTTATCTGAAATTAATCGACAGGAAGCAGGGCAGAAGGTATTGCACAAACATCTTACCAATTATGGATTGTCCCTATTAAACCACGGTCATATATGATCTTCAGTTTTCCAGATTGCATGAAAGGGACTACATTCATTACCCAGACGTCTTTTGTCCTCAGTGATGCTGCAAATCCACCAAGATTAGCATTCATATCCATGACATTTCGAAAGGAGTCCTTCCTTATCTCAGATTTCATAAGTTTCCAATACTGAGCAACTCTAGAATGCCAAATTTCCTGCAACAGTATTCCAAGGTTGACACTCGAGATCATGATAAAAAAAAGGTGTGGATTCGTATCACAAAATCAGCCATAGAAGTACTCACATTATCGTCAGAAAAATTCTTTGAACTGATTCCGATCTCTTCCAGACGAGGGGGTGGTGCTGTGAGCCTGTGTGGCCAGGGAAGCAGTTCGCTTCCTTTAACCTTGTGCACTCCTGGTTAAATATTAGAACAGTACACCATCAGGGTACAAAGTATATATGCTACCAGGCCAACACGCTATGTTTAACACAAGAGTTATCTATGGAAAAACTGCAAGTGAAGTTGAAAATTGCTTGACAGAAACATGTATTGAGAATTTGTTCGATTAATAGTTAGAGCACCAGACAAATATACTTACATGGACAGAGATGCAATCAACCAAATACGGCAGTATTCTACTGCAGTTTCAAACTTAAAATGTTAATTTCAGAAAACTTTGCCTATCTAAAGAAATATGAAACCAAACATGGCAATATTCTACTACAGATTCAAACCAGATGAAATGCAGGTAGCCAATGATGGTGGCAGGCAATCAATGTGGTGGCCAACAAATCAGCAGCAGAAGGTAACCTGTGGAGGCCACAAATTGCAGAATACAAGGGGGTAGATGATATCTTAATGGCAAGTGATAGAGCGGAGCAACACGTGATTTTTTAGTGGGCGATAAGGTGGACCAATCATTATACAGGGTTGTCATGGGATGTTTCCTTCAGGTAAGAGGTTGACCAAAGTACCCTTGTATGTTATGGCTAACGAACGCAACAAAGGATGACAGCCAATGTTATAATCTTGAACCTTGGTCTGCTCTAACATGTGTAAACTTTGCCATGGTGGAGTAATATTTGAAGCAAAATACTACAAGAAAGCAAGAGATAGTACAATAGACTGTAGCATTCAGTAATAATCTTGAGGCAAATCAGGAAGGTAAGCTTACTCTTGGAGTAGGGAGTCATGCATGCTTTCATCAGGACATTCCAAGCAGCATCTGGTTCATCATCATGGCCACACATGGGAGGAAGTGCTCCAGGCTCTCTCTTCATATAGCACCAATTTGTCAATGGTTTGACCCATATCACTGTCTGGCCCTTCCTTGAAGCAATCCTCCAACACATCCTTCGGGCAAGACTGCTCATCTGCTTCCATATCTTCTTGTTAGCTGGATCCGAAGCATAAGCCTCTGGTGAGGAATACACGAAATACCCTCCGGGCCTCAAAACCCTATCCACTTCCAGCAACAAGATCCCATCCCTCTGCAGCCAGTCAATTCAACAACGGGAGCAATGCGCCAGCTCGAATGAGCGGCTAGGATATGGCAGCCTCCTTGTACCCAGCACACCAAGGGTTGATGGTATCCCTCTCTCAAGCGCAAACTGAATCTGGTTCTCATGCACATCGTTGGGAGCAACCGACATTGCGATTACATCATGCGAAAGAAGGTAAGCCCCGAAGCTAGCAACTCCGCAGCCAACATCGAGCACATTCCTGATGTTGCCTTGGTTGTTCAGCTTACCATTCGGAAACTCCAACATCTAGCATCACGGCAATCAACATTGGCATTCATTAGATATATCCAAAGGTAACCAAAAGGTGGCGGATTGAAACGTTTCGAACCTGCGCAAGGTGCACAATGTACTTGTCGGCGCCGGTGTGGAAGTGGGTGCCTCCACCAGGGAAGTTGATCTTGTCACGGTTCACCACCATCCACCTCTGGTCTGACTTCTCGGAGGCGAGGTGTGTGTGGGGTATGTTGGCCTTCCACACCTCGTCCCTGCTCCTTGGCCACCTGATTGGCACCTAAGCATGAAGCATCACACCCGCATACCACATCAACATCATGGCATCATCAGCGGAAACAAACGAGACACGGTATAGCAACAATCTGCAAACGCAACATATGGTGGGTTGGGTTCACCGTCGACCATGCGTATGTGCTCGTCTCACCACTCACCGTGTAGCCAGAGGGTGGGGGGATGAGGCAGTTGAGGCGGCGGGGCGTGGGCGGGCAGTGGCGCTCGTAGTGCTCCATGAGGGAGAGGTTGAGCCTGAGGCGGAGCTGGTGGTGGAGGCCCCGGTCCAGGCACGGGATCAGCTCCGAGTGCATCGCGTCGCACACCTGCACATACAGCATAACGAGTCAGCGAATCGAGCCGCCCACCATTAGCAGGTACAGGAAGCGCGGTGTACGGTACGGACCGGGAGGGAGGAGAGCACGAGGTCGTTGGGGACGGGGACGGGGACGGGGGCCTGGGCCTGCGAAGCCCGGAGGCGGAGGCGCAGCGGGTGGCGGCGGCGGAGGGTGGGGCCGAACGCGGCGCCGTAGAAGAGGCAGAGGAGCGCGAGCGCGACGACGGCCGAGACCAGGACGCACGCGAAGGCCCGGTGGCGGCCCAGCGCGCCTCCCCATCCCCGGTTGCTCTGCCACGACGACGGCGGCGACGGCTTCATCGTCGTGCTGCTGTACCGCTACGTCGCGCCGCGCAGAGGCGGAGGGAGTGCGTCCGTGCGGATACGTGTCGGCGACGGCTGCGCGTGGGCGTAGCGCGGCGGGGCTTGGGGCGGAAGCGAAAGGGCAAAGGCGCGTGGAAAGGGGCCGAAACACGGAAGCGGCGCGGGGGTGCACTGCATAGGCACGGCCGCGCGTGCACGAAGGCGGAGACCGGGAGTGGACTGCGGTCCAAAGGGGGCCAACGGGCCGGGCCGGGCTGGGCATGGCACGGGCCGCCCCGTAACAGGCAGGCATGGCATGGCCCACGGACGCCTGTGTGGGCGCATTCGCTAGGCCGAGCTGTTGAAAACATGGCTTAGAGCATCACCACCGGTACGCTGTATGCCTTAAATCTATTTATAGATATTTATATATCCAGTATACTCCATATATAGATACACGGTATGGAAGCCTATCCCCTATATAAGAATAAAATGGGTGGATATATGCTAGTAGCATCTCTATGTGAGACCATTGTCTTTCGCACGCTGGATCCGGATGGTGCAGACGACCTCTCTGCTACATGTCAGCGTCTTCTAAGCGGTGGATCAGCATGGAGCAGACGACTCATCGCTGACATCATCATCATCTTCCATGCGATAGGTCAGCACGATGCATACGACCTCGCTCTTAACCTGAGCACCATCTACCACGCGATGCTGGGAGATCTACGGTAGGGTGGAGATATATGGTTATGGGATCTTGGATTAGTCGTGGGGAGAGAGAGGAGGAAAATCTAGGATAGATAGGAGTGTGGCGGCGGGCGTGGATAGAATCTACTCAAATGTTTCTTGTATTATATAGAAGTGCTGTTAGATCTAAGTTTGTATCATGAGCCTGACTTACTTAAAATCCCATAGGCCATAGTGGGTTAATTAGGTTGTCATATGTGGTGCGACACACTAGTCAGCGAGTCGACTCTCTCGTGATTCACAACAAGAACAGTAAAATAACAATGCAACAAGATTTGATAAACATGGTGCTCAAATATTTATTAAACACTATGATAGAAAATTAAATATCAGTACACCGGCGGAATTTCCTCCGGTGCCACTATTTTTTTTATGAACAGGACCTTGCATTAAAAAATATATCGAACAATACAAAACATGTCAAGAAAAATAAAAATTACAACGAGATCCTTGAGAAGACCTTCATCTTGAATCTCCAGACAGTGCCACCGCCGCACCTCCTCGAGTCGGTCTGACATTGTTGGTTGCAGACATGAAGTCGCTGAACCGGTCAAAAAGACCACATCCGTCCCTGAGATGAAGAAGAAGGGTGAAGTGCCGATAAAACTCCTTAACGATCTGAAGATCCTCACAGCCAGACAAAATCCTTAAAGACCACACTACTCCCACAACCTTCTTGACGATGTGTATCACGTATGTGGTCTAACGAGTAAATAAAAGTCCTTGTCAGGATGCCATCAAACTGGAAAAGAACAACCAACGAAAGTTTGCATCGAAATTTATTTGGATTAAGTATAGTAACACTAAGTACTAATATGTTCCCCTCGTCCCATCTAATGGCTCTAGATAAGCAAATGAATCCTAATGTTAACTACTCTCTGTCTTGAAAAGAATGTCGCAAATTCGATGCGTTTTAGCGTATAGATAGATGGCAAATGTAGAGAATTATTTTTGCAAATTCAAATGAACCGAAGTTTTTTCTTCTTGAAACACAGGGTCATACGTATGTTTTTCTTTAGGAACCGTCAGGGGACTCCCGACCGACAGACCGAGCACGAGAGCACGACGCCGCGGCCGGACCAAACCGGGAACCCAAACAATCCCACGGGCACCAGAAACCCGGCCGGCTGCCCGGACGACGACGAAACCCTCAGCACACAAGCCCCCATCGCTGCTCTTTCCTTCGGCGACGCCGCACCGCCTCCTCCCCCATTGCCTGCTCGCGCCGCGCGCATGGCCTCCTCCTACTACAACCCGCCGCCCTCGTCCTACGCTGCCCCGCCCCCTCCCCCGCCGGGCACCTCCGCGTACGCGTACCGCCACCACGCCGCCTACCTGCCCCAGCCTCCGCCCCCGGCCTACGGGGGCTACTTCGACCGCGCGGAGCCCCTGGCGCCGCCGCGCGACGAGCTGCGCACCCTCTTCATCGCCGGCCTCCCCGCCGACGTCAAGCCCCGTGAGGTCTACAACCTCTTCCGCGATTTCCCCGGATACGTCTCCTCCCACCTCCGCTCCGGCAAATCAGCCCAGGTTTTCACACCCCCCCCCCCCCCCCCCCCCCCCCCCTTCTCTCCCTCCTTTGCATCAGACGGTCAAACCCCTCTGTTTGGTACACTGGACTCTAGGGTGTGCAAACCCTTGGCCCCAGGAGACTCCTTCCGCTGATCCTTACGAATGTCGTACTTAACCCAACCTGATTTTCCTGCGTTGCAGTCGTACGCATTTGCCGTGTTTGCAGATCAACCTTCTGCATTAGCTGCAATGGGTGCCACAAATGTAAGATCTCAATTAATCACAGCATTCAGTTATGTTTTCTCCACTATTACTATAGCTGCAACTCCCGTATGATTTGGATATACACTACTGTTTCGAGACTAAGTTTCCATGTCCCGAGGACAATCTGTGACGTCAAGTCACCAGCGGCTGTAGTGCTGATCTTGTGAACCATTTCTTCTTGCAGGGATTGACATTTGACCTTGAGAAGAATTGTTCGATCCATGTGGATCTTGCAAAGTCCAATTCAAGATCAAAGCGCACCAGAACAGGTTGCATACTTTGTGCTTCTAGATTATTCATTATGTGACTGTTGTTTATTCTGCTGTTGCTCACAACCTCACCCTTCCTTTTTTTTTGCTTAGATTATGATTTCCCTAAATCTACTGGGAAAAAATCTAGAAATCCGAGGGAACTTCCTGATTCAGGTATTATTCTAGTATCTTGGATCTCGTATTGTGGGGAAAATATCTATCATTTTTATTACACTAGATTGATCCACCCACTACCATGTATTCTTGTTGATGGTTACTGTAGCTACATTACAGTCACACATGAGCAATGTGTAAACTATTCCAAATCCACAATTCTATAGCAACTCCTCTTTGTGGAAATCCTATAATTTTTATCCTATTTTTTTTCTTTGTGTTCATGTCCAACTACGCCTGTTATCTGTGACTTCATATCCTTGGCGAAATGACACTTCATCTTTGCAAAACACTCACCTTGCACATCTTTGGCACACTTTGCGCCATATCAGGTGCTGGAAGCAATATTCACATGTCCGGAATGGGTAATTCTTCACACAGCTTGAATGGTTATCCTTCTGCACAAAGGTTATGGCACACTACTTGAGCACAGTCTTATTATGTGATTTTGTTAGGAAAATCAGCTCAAGCAATCCCGCAGCTGATACTAGAAAGAAGACATCAGTATTAAATCGGACATCTATATTCATGAAATTTCATAATTCTAATTAGTACCATTTTCATCTTGCAGTCACACAAATTTTGGCTCTAGTACTGCCTTCAGCAAGGTGAGCTGATTCTTGCATCTTGATACGTGTATCTCTATCATGTACGGGATTTGTTGGACTATAAAGTAGTAAACCAAGATATTCAAATGGCGATCCCAATTTTAGGTTATTGTAGTTTCATATGGAGGGGAATTTTCTAATGTTTCTTGACAATTTCTTCTTGACCGACCTTTATGAAAATAGTGATCTAGTTCTGACATAAGTTCTTAACCATAAAACAATTGTGAACAATTGCTGCAAAGCTTATTCAGCTTACCATCCTCTTTACATTATTGGAAAGCCTGTTATTATTTTGTTAATTCCATTCACAAGTAAATTACGGAAAATAAAGGTAGCCACTGTTTTCTTTCTATTTGTTCCGCGACTCAGCTCTGCAGTTACTATTGTTTAACGCCAGTGATTTCAAATGGTAAGAAGGCAAAAAGTACACTAATCTCTTGTAGTAAGCTGTTGTGCAAGTTATCAACTTCTTGAAGGAAATGCTAGTTTTTTTCGAATTAAGGAACCATCGCTCCCGATTTCATTCATAGAGCGAAACCGATAAGACAACTACCATCCCCAGATGTTCTGCCAGAGGCAGTCATTGAACAAAGAAAGCAGAAAAACTACCAACATCTATCCCAGGTCCTAGGAAACCATACATGCCAGGCTTAATATAAATTCTATTACAGACCAGGAGAACCCAACCTTTTCTGACTGAATAACAACTCAAACAACTACTGGAGTGAACACCAAACGCTCTCAGGGAAACGCCAAGGCATCCTTTTGCAAGCTTTTTTAGTCAATTCCAATCCTCTTCCTCATCAGCGCCCAACCTTGTCTTGCAATGAAGATTTCCACCACCATCTTAGCCAACAATTGCGCTGCGCTGACCTGATGTTCTCACACGGTTGTTCTCTGAAAAGAAGCCCAGTGAGTGATCCAATATGATGCTTTACATATTACACTAACATGATCATTAGGGAAAACTATCAAAGACAGCAGCATTCCTAGTCTTCCATATCGTCTAGATCAGAGTAGCTACACCTACAGCTACCAAATATCTAAGTTTCACAGGGAAATTCCATACCAAACCACTGGTATCTTGGAAATCCTGGGTGAACTAGATAGACATAAAGCAAATTTAACCACACCCCACAAATACTTGGCAAAAGAGCAATGAAAAAAAGGTGATCGACCGTCTCATCACAATCACAAAACATACCTCTAGTCCCTCTGCTGTTCCAACACCTATGAATTAGCACATCTGTAGTTAGAATACTATTCTGCGCTGCTAGCCAAAAAGACACTTTTACCTTTAGTGGGATTTTAACAAACCACAGCTTGTTATGCAGCCATTTAACTTGCCCAACTTTTAAAGACAGATACATTGATTTAACAGGGAAAATGCCAGATTTTGTCAAAGTCCACCTCAAGCTATCCTCTACATCCGTTAGCCTAGTACCAGCACATAAAGCTTGTAACTGCCCCCACATCTGGGCAAGGAAATGGTAGTTATTAACTTAAATAACTTAAACTGGTATTTTAACTGAGAGTGCAAGTGAGTTGGTCCATTCAGTATGTTGTTCCAATGTTGCATAAAGTTTTGATAAACTAATTTAAAGTAACTCTGTCCCAAATACAAAAACTGCTCTATGATACTGGTTAGACTTATGTAATTGTGCTCTGTTAATAACATGCTGAAACAAATAAGATGTGGGGCTGAAAGGTAGAGTGCTATGGTTTCTGTTGCTGTTATATACTAGCACACTTGTATGAACTAACATGATTTTACAAGTTTCCTGTGGTTTTTTGTGCCTGCCTACTTATATGGCCCAACATATATTTTTTGGATCAGGCACAAGGCTTATTTGTTTTTATGTGCACTTGATTGCAGGATCCATCAATATTTGCTCCTCAAAATAATCCTCCATGTCCTACGCTTTTTGTCGCAAACCTTGGTCAGTCCGTTTCTGATCATGAGCTAACAGATGTTTTCTCAAGGTATTGCCTATAACCTCATGATATGGGATGAATAACAATTGTGTTTTTGACATGCTTATTTTCATGATCAGTTGTGAGGGTTTCATAAAGCTAAAGATGCAAAACAAGTTTGGTGGACCAGTTGCATTTGTTGACTTCAAGGTATCATGAACAAAATTGCCATTCTCCCTTGTCACAATTAATTTTATCTGTATGAATTACATATATATCATATTATCAACGAAGTATGCTGCTTATGATAAGGAGCTACTACTATTTATGCTATATCTTCCTATAATGGGTGCTAATCGAGTTTTTGTTCTTTGTGCTCATTGCTAGCTATCTTGATTGCACATTTTTTACTATGACAATCATAACTTGCTATAGAAAACTTACCTTCTATTGTGCTGTGGTTCACTATGTCCATCAGTAAGTACTCCGCATAGACCAAGAAGGTGCAAACCAGGGTTTCCCACATTCTACTTTTCTCAATTAACCAATTAAGGACTGTCTCTAACATTGATTTATTCCTGGTGATAAAATTCTGGGAAGACTCCCTTTTTTGGATTTTTTTTGAGTCTTAAAATGAACCGTTGTAGATCCAATTGTTGTCTCTTGGTGAACCTCTAGTTAAGTGGGTTATTGGGAGGAAAGTGTACCGTATTTGCCTGATTATGTTAGTTTGTCATGTTAACAAACAAGAGTTACTAATTTAGACCGTGTTACTTCATACAATATGGATGGTTTCAGCTTGGTTATTATTTTACGAGAGGTCACTTTCTTTCTATATTTTATATTTTAATGTTCCTATCATGTATAACTACTATTGACCATGTGCTACATAGTTCATTCTGCATACTTAGGAATCACACAAAGCTATTCTGGGGAAATAATTACCACTGACTGTTCGACAGGCAGAACTTGGATTTTGTTCTTGTAACAGGATACTGCTAAATCACTTGGCATTTCCATTACTGTTATCAATGAATTTTCCAGAGTTAATCCCAAAGTTTAATTTTTCTTTCTGCAGGATGAGTACAGTTCAACTGAAGCCCTAAATCGTCTCCAAGGAGCTATTCTACATTCTTCACCTGGCGAGGGCATGCGTTTAGAGTATCCTACATTTGGAGATGATTAACTTCCTTGCTGTTATATCTAACTGTATATCCTTTTCGTAGGGTTAATTTGACTGCATTAACTAAGTGATAGTAAATCATTTGATGGGAGCTGTTTACACTAAATTTGGCACCCGTGATCTTTCAAGTCTAAATTTACCTCACTAAGTGGAAGTATATCATTTGACACGAAATTTAGCTCACTAAGGCCAAATGCACTAGAAAATGTTCGAGTTTGATTTTGATACATGTTGGTTCAGTCTCACTCTCACCTCAACGGATGAGTGTGCACAAAATTGAGTCTCACT
The DNA here is from genome assembly GCA_916181665.1 of Avena sativa. Taxonomy (NCBI): domain Eukaryota; kingdom Viridiplantae; phylum Streptophyta; class Magnoliopsida; order Poales; family Poaceae; genus Avena; species Avena sativa. The sequence goes on from OV702291.1 coordinate 32,280,455, forward strand.
TCCACTAGCTATCTATCAATTAACAATTATCATTTGTCTGACCCATGAGGCCATGACTTATCTGCACAACCGTTATGAGTAATTGACATGGTAGAGCTTATAAGAGTAATGAAATATGTTGTCCATATTTTGCATCAGTTACTCCGCACTTTTTTGCATCAGTTATTCCGCACTATGATTTGCTTTACTTGATTATATATTCCCTTAACATCTGTTAGATATGCTAAATCTCGGATGGGCCTGCGTAGGCGGTCCTAATAATGCAGCAGAGAGTGGTGTTCATCATCGTCGATGGGCGTTCGAATGCTGCTCCAGTCTGATGACATAATGTATGCAGTGAAATGTCTTACCCTGATGTTAGGTTGTGGAGGTCTTCAGTTTAGTTGTATCGCCTAGTCTTGTTTTGTGAATCATTCGGCCTCTTGGACCATGTTTCTGTGTCCGGTGTAATCTTTAAGTTTTCGTTCAGTTAACTGCTGAATTCAGATCACTAATGACCAAGTGTGCGGGGTATGAGGGTTCGGTTGTGTAGGAGTAAACCGAATGCTCTTGTTAATGGATGGTAGAACAGCGGGATATCATTCCGAAAGGTTAGACAGTGTACCATGGATGGTGTACGGCTGATGTTTGTAATCGTTTGCCAAATACCGTGTTGTGAACTTCAGCTTGAGCAGTCCAACTGCTTGTGTTATCTTTGTTGACCTCTTTCTGAGGGGAAATGTGAGCAAAATAGGCCCGCGTGGGGGAAAGTGTGCACAACTACTGCAAGAAACTAGGAGCATGGAATTAGAAAACCGTTGTTGATTCTCGAGTTCCTTGCCTAGTTCAGTCATAGATGAAGAAAAACTGCCTCTTTTCCTTTTCTTCTAATGAATAAACTGCCTCTTTGGAGGCATATAATAATAAAATTAAACATACTTCCTCAGTTTTAAAATATAAGATGTTTTAGCTTTGTGAATAGAGTGTATCTTTTTTTTTGCATGGTAATACGTGTCTCATTTATATCATAAATGTCATAGTACAAGCCACGTACAGACCGACCTGACAAAACTGAAAAAACAGCAGAACGCAAGCCTTTGCGCAAAGGACCATCAGCCAAGAAAGAAAATTACAATCTAGACCGAAAAATCCTCTGAGCTTGACGCCAACGCCCGTCACCTGCCTCTGGCCCCACAACAGCAGCCACCAAAGGAGAAAATGACGGATCACCTCATCACCCGAGCTCGATGCGGCTCCATCGCTGATATGCAGCTTTGCGGACCTCCAAGGTGGCTCACCCAAGGTGAAACCATTGTCGTATAACGAATCAGACCGGGCAACACCCCGGACACGCCATCGAACTCCAGATCTAGCACCCCCGCACGACTAGAGCGTCGGAGGAGGAAACCATACCTGCCATCCATGAACCACGGACCCAGCACGCGATCCACCATATTCCAGATGCCGTCGATGCAGATCACAATCTGCATCCGCTCCTTGACTGCCTCCCAGGTTCCACGCCGGCGCTGGAGCGAACGCCGCCGTAGCGGTGGATCCTGAGGACACACATCCACCACAAGGATGCCGCCACCGTCGCACCATCCTTGCTTGAATAGACTCATCTTCAAATTCATTAGGAAAAGATCCGAAGAAAAATTATTCAGCGCCGCCATCGCCGTCTCCGAAACCAAGACGATGAACAGCCTAAAAACGAGACTATTTTGGCTAAAACTATCCACACGCGTGGATCCGGCGGCTCCCCTCACTACCGAGACCCTTGAACTTACATACTAAAAGATGTCTAGATACACTCTTTTCACAAAGAAAACATCTTATACAGTATTTTGAAACGGAGAGAGTAGAAAGGTAGAAACATAAAAGCATTTTTTTTGACCTCTTTCTTTGAGAAGCACACAGAGTGTAATGTAAGATCTGATGACCATGTCACGGTTCAACAGTTGATGCTGGTGGCGTCCGGTCCTGCGAGTCAGAAATGCTGATGCTGCGAGCATCAGTGACCACTCAAGCCGGAGAGACTTGAGTTGAAACACTGGGGTTTAGCTGTGTAGCTCGTGCTTTGCCAGAGTTGAAGTTGTGTTTTTTGTTTCCCATGTTTTGTGTTGTAACCTGAACCGTGACTGTTACAATTGCGACAAGAAGATAACGAAGAACGAAAACGAAAAACACAACAAGGGGACACAGATTTAACGTGAAAAAACCTCACCAACAAAGAGAGGAAAAAACCACGGGCGCCAGCCAGCAAAACTTCACTATATCGAGGAGTGTTTACAAACGCCGGGGATTTCACAGATGCAACTCTTTCCAACCGGCGGCTTACAAGGGATTTATATATCGGTGAAAACCTAGGTCTTCGACGATCCGTACCGTACCGCGGGGGGCTGTCTCCCCCCACAGGCGTCCCCGTTGGGCACGGTGTGGGCCAACTTCAGACTCGTTACACTCGGTCCAAGCCTCCGACGATGGGCCTCGCTCCACTCGTCAGAAGTTGGCCTATACTTTGTAGAATTTGGATCAAAATATAACAGTGACTATGTTTTGCCTGAGCACTCAGGCACTCACATCGAGTTCACCTTCTATCCCGTCTCCTTCTCTAATTCAGTTAAGCAACTAATGAAAAGGCAGCACGGCGCATCAAGATCAGTTTGAGTCCTGAGCTGGGAAATTAGTCAATCTTCAATTAACTTTCGATCTCCGGTCTCCCGAGAGGGGTGTATGGTCCTGATTCCTGAAGATGCTGCTGGTGAACGGTACTGTGTGCGAGTCCCAAGGTCTGTCCGTGAACGCACCGGAGGAGGGTACAGTACCCTGCGGCCTGCCTATACGAGTTATTATCATCGTGCATCTCATCAGAAAAATAAGGAAAAAGTCCAAAACAAATATCGAACTCGTAGTCGTTAGCTAAATCGAACCCCGAAGTGGAAATCTCTGAAATCGTCACTCTGAACTTTGCGTCCCGGTCTTATCCACTCCAACCGTCCCCTAGCATTCCTCCTCGTCTCCAACAATGGCCAGGGCGACGCCCAGTTGATCGAGCAGTGAGACGACCGTGGCGGCGCGACTACGAAGGTACTGTCGCCTACATCCTCTTCCTTCGGATGCCGTAGTCCGTCTCTCCGAGGCAATAGGGTTAGGGTTTACGCACGACATTTGGGGGCTTTTTGGGGCATGGCAAAGGCACGTTTTTTGTGGTTATTCTTATTCGAATTAGGGATGTTTAATATTATTTTGTGTTTATTTTAGTGTTATGGACCCTGCAGAGATCTTAAACGTGAGGTTTCATTTTTGGTGGCAAGTTCGTCCGTCGTGGTCCTAATATGGAGGTGATGACAGAGATTGAGAGGGACAAGTTGTCTTTGCAGGAGCTTAAAGGCCATCTTAGAGATCACATGCAGATCAAAGAGTCAATGAAGTACTATTTTCTGTTGCCTCGGAAACCCACATCTGACGGGCTGCTGTTTTTGCACAATGAAAGTTCTTGTGTGAAGATGGTTGGCTATATCTGTGTTGGAGGTGTAGCAGATGTGTATGTAGAATACCATGGAGAGGAGGAGAGTGAGCAAAGTACCAGTGGATCAGACTTTGAAGATGAATTGATGGAGATAAGTGATGATGATGCGCCTGATTTTGTCATTTCTGCAGAGCCCGCAAAGAGTTCAGAAGATGATGTTGATATAGTACCACAACCACAGGAAAATGCAGAAGATGTTGATTTGGTGGACAATATTTTAGTTCCTGGTGACAGTGGTGTTATCATTCAAGTGATAATCACTCCACCTAAGCATCCAAGAGCAAGAAGAAATACAGTGGCTACAGAGCATGTGCAAGTTGATCTAGATCAAGAACTACCTTCTTAGGTTCCATTTTCTCAAGTATGCAACCCTGGAGATGAAGTGCCTTCTCAGAGTCTGATCAATGTTGATAACCCAATTCGATTTGTAACTCATAGTGCAGATTCAGAGTCTGATCCAGAGTACATGCCACATAGTGAGGATAGTGGTGAAAATTCTGAGGTTGTGGAGCTTAGAAGGCATGCAAGAAAATTCAAGAGAATGAGAGATACAAAGAGTTGTATAGGAATGGGTGCCAAAGCTGCTATACCAATAGATCTCATTGCTAACATGGAGGAACAATTAGAGGGAGAAGATAAGGATTGGGACTATGATTCATGATATGAGGATTATTCATATGATGAAGATTCTGATGACAACATAGTTAGTTGGAAGACAAATTATCCAAGATACAACAATGATATCGAAATTCCTCATTTTGTGTTGTCCATGGTGTTTAGAAGCAAGAATCAAGTGGTGAAATCACTGAAGAAATATGGGCTTGTGACAAAGAGGAGCATTATGTTTGTGAAGTCAGAGGTAGATAGAGTAAGGGCAAAGTGTGGGCGGAAAAATTGTCCTTGGCTTCTGTATGCATCAAAGACAATAAGATCAAGCAGGATTTAGGTAATTACTGATAGGTTCGTAGCATGGAAAACAAAAAAATTCTACCGCAAGAACGAACAAAACTCAGATCTAATCTAGATAAAGGCCAAGATCTAATCTACTAGACATGAGCAACGAGATAGATCGGTACTAACCCTCGTAGAACCGAAAGCGTTAACGAGATTAGATCTCGTGGATGATGTAGTCGATCACTTGCCGATCTCAAGATCGTGTGGATGATCCTTCCGGCGCCACGTTCCGGCAGCGCTTCCGCAGACGGTCACACGTGCGGAGTCGAAGCAGACCTTACTCTCCCCGTTCCAGCGAGCAGCGGAGGTAGTAGATCTTCTCCACGGAATCCCAGCAGCACGACGGCGTGGTGGTGGTGGTGGAGATAAGAATTCTGCAGGGCTTCGCCTATGCCTGTGCAGAAGAAAGGTGGAGGAGAGAGGCGGCTGAGATTGGGAGTTATGAGACAAGGTCCAAGAGGGGGCGCCCCCTCCCTTCTATTTAAAGGAGGGAGGCGCGCCTGGGGAGGGGGAGTCCTAGTAGGACTCCCTCCTCCTTGGGCCGGCGGGTTGGGGGGAGGAATCCTCCTCCCCCACGAATCCGTGTCTTGCCCCACTTGGTTTCTTTGATCCCTTTCTTGGTTTTCAAGCAAACTCCAAGAAATCCTCTAGAACCTTCCAGAACATTCCGAAACCTTCTAGAATCTCCATACAAACACTCCGGAACATTTCCTAACTTAGAAAATGATCCCCAATATATGAATCTCATTCTCCGGACCATTCCGAATCTCCTCGTGATGTCCCGGATCCATTCCGAGACTCCGAACAACATTCGGTCTCCAACGCAAATTCCATATCTACTTCAAACAACTTCGAACCTTAAGTGTGTCACCCTACGGTTCGTGAATATGCACACATGATGAAGACACCTCTCCCATCAATAACCATCAGCGGGATCTGGAGATCCATAACGGCTCCCACATACTCAACGATTACTTCGTGATCGATTGAACCAATTAACATACGAAACCAATTCCCTTTGTCTCGCGACATTCTACTTATCCGAGGTTTGATCGTCAGTATCTCCATACCTAGTTCTTCCTCGTTACTGATAAGTACTCTTTACTTGTTCCATGTTATGTCATCCCTTGTGACCTAGTCACATGCTTGCAAGCTATCTAGATGACATTCCACCGAGAGGGCCCAGAGTATATCTATCCGTCATATGGATGGACAAATCCCAATCTTGGTCTATGCGCTTCAACACATACTTTCAGAATACCCAATGACACCTTTATAACCGCCCAGTTACGAAGCGGCGTTTGATGTCATCAAAGTACCCATCCGGTGATGGTGATTAACATAACCTCATGGTCGAAGGATTAGGTTACTATGTATTTCAAAGCTTACAGCAATACAAACTTAATGACTTGATCTTATGCTACGCTTACTATGGGTGTGTGTCCATCACATCATTCTCCTAATGATATAACCTTGTTATTAATCACATCCAATGTCCATGATCAGGAAACCATGATCATCAATTAATCAACAAGCTAGTTTAACAAGAGGCTTACTAGGGACTCTTTTATGTTTACAAAACACACAAGTATTAGTGTTTCCTAATAATACAATTATAGCATGGGATGTAAACATTCATCATAAACACAAAGATATAATAATAACCTCTTTTATTATTGCCTCTTGGGCATATCTCCAACAGTCTCCCACTTGCACTAGAGTCAATAATCTAGATTACATGGTAATATACCGAACACCCATGGTGTTCTGGTGTTGGTCATGCTTTGCTCTAGGGAGAGGTTTAGTCAACGGATCTGCTACATTCAGATCAGTGTGTACTTTGCAAATCTTTATGTCACCATCTTGGACATACTCGCGAATAGCATGAAAACGTAGCTTGATGTGCTTCAGCTTGCTATGTGACCTTGGCTCCTGTGCATTAGCTATGGCACATGTGTTGTCATAGTAGATGGCCATCGGGTCTAACGCACTGGGAACCACACCAAGTTCAGTAATGAACTCCTTCATCCATATGCCTTCTTGTGCAGCCTCCGAAGCAGCTATGTATTCCGATTCAGTTGAAGATTTCGCCACAACGCTCTGCTTGGCACTCCTCCAGCTTATTGCAGCACCATTTAAAATAAATACGTATCCAGACTGTGACTTCGAGTCATCTGGATCGGTGTTCCAACTAGCATTAGTGTAACCGTTTACAACAAGCTGTTCATCACCTCCATAAGAAAGAACCATATCCTTAGTCCTATTCAGGTACTTTAGGATATTCTTGACCGTTGTGCAGCGTCCTATTCCAGGATCACTTTGATATCTGCTAGTCAAACTAACAGCATGTGCTATATCCGGTCTCGTACACAGCATGGCATACATGATAGAACCTATGGCCGAGGCATAGGAAATTTTATTCATCTTTTCTCTATCTTCTGCCGTAGCTGGACTTTGAGTTTTACTCAAGGTCTTACCTGACAACATGGGCACGAACCCTTTCTTGCTCTCTTCCATTCTAAACTTATTTAGAACTTTGTCTAAGTATGTACTTTGTGAAATCGATATTAGGCGTCTTGATCTATCTCTATAAATCTTGATGCCTAGAATATATGCCGCTTCGCCAAGATCCTTCATCGAAAAACTATTATTCAAATAGGTTTTGACGCTATTAAGAAGTTCTATATCATTCCCAATCAACAATATGTCATCCACATATAGTACTAGGAATACTACAGAGCTCCCACTCACTTTCTTGTAAATACAAGCTTCTCCATAAGTTTGTATAAATCCAAAGTTTTTGATTACTTTATCAAAACGTTGATTCCAACTCCGGGATGCTTGCTTCAGTCCATAAATGGAGTGTTGAAGTTTGCATACCTTGTCAACATCATTAGGATCGACAAAACCCTTGGGTTGTACCATATACAACTCTTCCTCAATGTCACCATTAAGGAACGCCGTTTTGACATCCATCTGCCAAATTTCATAATCGAAATATGCAACGATTGCTAACATAATCCTCACAGACTTTAGCTTCGCTACAGGTGAGAAAGTCTCATTGTAGTCAACTCCTTGAATTTGTCGGAACCCTTTTGCGACAAGTCGAGCTTTATAGACGGTAACATTACCATCAACATCTATTTTCCTTTTGAAAATCCATTTGTTCTCGACAGCCTTACGGCCATCCGGTAAGTCCACCAAAGTCTATACTTGGTTTTCGTACATGTATCCCATTTCGGATTTCATGGCTTCTAGCCATTTGTCGGAATCTGGGCTCACCATAGCTTCTTCATACGTTGCAGGGTCATCAGTGTTGTCCACCAACATGACGTTCAAGGAAGATTCATACCACTCAGGAGTGGTACGAACCCTCGTTGACCTGCGAGGTTCAGTAGTAACTTCGTTCGAAGTTTCATGATCAGCATCATTAGCTTCCTCTCCAGTTGGTGCAGGCGGCACAGAAACATCTTCCGGTGTTGCGCTACTCTCAACTCTGAAAGAAGGTTCAACAACCTCGTCGAGTTCTACTTTCCTTCCAGTCACTTCTTTCGAGAGAAATTCCTTCTCAAGAAAGGATCCATTCTTGACAATGAAAACTTTGCCTTCGGATCTATGATAGAAGGTATACCCAATTGTTTCTTTAGGGTATCCTATGAAGACGCATTTCTCCGCTTTGGGTTCAAGCTTATCGGGTTGTAACTTTTTTACATACGCCTCGCAACCCCAAACTTTAAGGAATGACAACCTAGGTTTCTTTCCAAACCACAATTCATACGGTGTCGTTTCAACGGATTTAGATGGTGCCCTATTTAAAGTGAATGCGGCTGTCTCTAATGCATAGCCCCAAAATGATAACGTTAAATCTGTAAGAGACATCATAGACCGAACCATATCTAAGAGAGTTTGATTACGACGTTCGGACACACCATTACGTTGTGGTGTTCCCGGCGGTGTCAACTGTGAAAGTATTCCACATTTCTTTAAATGCATGCCAAACTCATAACTCAGATATTCACCTCCGCGATCAGAACGCAGAAACTTAATCTTCTTGTTACGATGATTTTCCACTTCACTTTGAAATTCCTTAAACTTCTCGAAAGTTTCGGATTTATGTTTCATAAAGTAGACATACCCATATCTACTCAAGTCATCTGTGAAAGTGAGAACATAACGATATCCACCACGCGATGCTACACTCATTGGACCACACACATCGGTATGTATTATTTCCAATAAGTCTGTAGCTCGCTCCATTATACCAGAGAATGGAGTCTTAGTCATTTTTCCCATTAGACATGCTTCACATCTTTCAAGTGATTCAAAATCGAGTGATTCAAGAAGTCCATCAGAATGGAGTTTCTTCATACGCTTCACTCCAATGTGACCAAGACGACAGTGCCACATGTATGTAGAATTATCATTCAATTTTATTCGTTTAGCATCTATGTTGTGAACATGTGTGCCACTACTATCGAGATTTAATAAGAATAAACCATTCATCTTAGGTGCATAACAATAAAAGATATTACTCATATAAATCGAACAACCTTTATTCTCAGACTTAAAAGAGTAACCGTCTCGCAATAAACAAGATCCAGATATAATGTTCATGCTTAACGCAGGCACCAAATAACAATTATTTAAATTTAAAACTAATCCCGATGGTAGATGTAGAGGGAGCGTGCCGACGGCGATCACATCAACCTTGGAGCCATTTCCAACGCGCATCGTCACCTCGTCTCTTGCCAGTCTTCGTTTATTCCGCAGCTCCTGTTTCGAGTTACAAATATGAGCAACCGAACCAGTATCAAATACCCAGGCACTAATACGATTACTAGTAAGATACACATCTATAACATGTATATCGAATATACCTTTCTTCTTGATCTTGCCGTTCTTCAGATCCGCCAGGTATTTGGGGCAGTTACGCTTCCAGTGACCAGCACCCTTGCAGTAGAAGCACTCAGTTTCAGGTTTAGGACCAGCCTTGGGCTTCTTAGCAGGTATGGCAGCTTTCTTGCCGTCCTTCTTGAAGTTGCCCTTGTTCTTAGGCTTGCCCCTTTTCTTGAAATTGGTGGTCTTATTGACCATCAACACTTGGTGTTCTTTCATGATCTCCACTTCAGCAGTTTTCAGCATGGACGATAGTTCAGGCAACGTCTTGTTCATGCAGTGCATATTGTAGTTCATCACAAAGTTCTTGTAACTTGGTGGCAGTGATTGGAGGATACGGTGAATCCCCAATTCATTAGGAATCGGTATCCCCAACTCTCGGAGTTTGTTTGCGTGCCCAGACATGGTGAGCACGTGCTCGCTAACGGAGCTACCCTCTTCCATCTTGCAGGTAAAGAACTTCTCGGAAGCTTCTAGCTTTCCATGGCCGCGCGAGTCTCAAATATGAGTTTGAGCTCCTTAATGATTTCAAATGGGTCATGGTGCTCAAAACGCTTTTGAAGCTCCGATTCTAAACCGTACAGGATGGCACACTGAACTGTGGAGTAGTGATGTTTCCGAGTGACATAAACATTCTTTACGTCATCGGTGACATCTTCTGCAGGTGGGTCACCTAGCGGTGCTTCAAGCACATAGGTCAACTGACCAGCCCTAAGGACGATCTTCAGTCCACGGAACCAGTCCGTGAAATTGCTTCCGTTGTTCTTAAGCTTTTCTTTCTCTAGGAACGCATTGAAATTGATGGAAACGTTCGCCATAATCTACAACAAATTTGCAAGTAGTTTAGACTAAGTTTATGATAAATAGTGTTCAATTTTAATTATTAAATCAACTAGGTGAACTCCCACTCAAAACAACATCCCTCGCAGTTGTTTTAGTGATTACACGAACCAAATCCACTACACCAAGTCCGATCATCACGTGAGATGATGTAGCTTCATTGGCGAACAATCTTCATGTTCATCATATCAATCATATGACTCATGCTCTACCTTTCGGTATTCTGTGTTCCGAGACCATGTCTGTACATGCTAGGCTCGTCAAGATTAACCTTAGTTTCCGCATGTGCAAATCTGGCTTGCACCCGTTGTATGCACACGTAGAGTCTATCACACCCGATCATCACGAGATGCTTCGAAACGACGAGTCTTAGCAATGGTGCCAACTAAGGACGAACACTTTATTACTTGATATTTAGTGAGAGGGGTCATCTTATAATGCTACCGTCGCGATCTAAGCAATACAAGATGCATAAAGGATTAACATCACAGGCAATTCATAATTAGTGTGATATGATATGGCCCTTTCTTCTTATGCCTTCGATCTCCATCTCCAAAGCACGGATATGATCTCCATCATCACCAGCATTGCGTCAAGGTCCGTGGTGCCGCTTCATGGTTGTCCATCATCACTAGTAACTATTACAACTACTTGGAACAAGGCTATTACAAGATGAATAGACACGCAGGTCTTAACATAATTAAAGACAACCATTAGGCTCCTGCCGGTTGCCATATTACAACAAGGATCATTGCATACATCAAATACAATCACAATCACATGTAGGCCATATCACATCACAAAACCCCTGCAAAAACAAGTTAGACGCCTCTAATTTTCTTTGCAAGTTTTACGTGGCTTGGGGCTTTTGACTAAGAACGCATCTTACCTACGAAACTGAACCACAACGTTGATACAAGTGCTATCAAGTGCAAAGTGTAGATTTGATCTATACTATGATGGGAGAGACAGACACCCGCAAAGCCACTTGTGCAATACGAGTTGCACGTCAAGCGTGGAGCAAGTCTCATGTACGATGACATGTAATGTTAGCCCGGGCCGCTTCATCCCACCATACCGCAAGATGCAAAGTACACACATAGCAAAAGACGGCACGAGCACCAACGCCCATAACCTCATTGTGTTCTACTCGTGCAACAGATCTACGCATAAACCTGGCTCTGATACCACTGATGGGTTCGTAGCATGGAAAACAAAAAAATTCTACCGCAAGAACGAACAAAACCCAGATCTAATCTAGATAAAAGCCAAGATCTAATCTACTAGACATGAGCAACGAGATAGATCGGTACTAACCCTCGTAGAACCGAAAGCGTGGATGATGTAGTCGATCACTTGCCGATCTCAAGATCGTGTGGACGATCCTTCCGGCGCCGCGTTCCGGCAGCGCTTCCGCAGACGGTCACACGTGCGGAGTCGAAGCAGACCTTCCTCTCCCCGTTCTAGCGAGCAGCGGAGGTAGTAGATCTTCTCCACGGAATCCCAGCAGCACGACGGCGTGGTGGTGGTGGTGGAGATAAGAATTCTGCAGGGCTTCGCCTATGCCTGTGCAGAAGAAAGGTGGAGGAGAGAGGCGGCTGAGATTGGGAGTTATGAGACAAGGTCCAAGAGGGGGCGCCCCTCCCTTCTATTTAAAGGAGGGAGGCACGCCTGGGGAGGGGGAGTCCTAGTAGGACTCCCTCCTCCTTGGGCCGGCGGGTTGGGGGGAGGAATCCTCCTCCCCCACGAATCCGTGTCTTGCCCCACTTGGTTTCTTTGATCCCTTTCTTGGTTTTCAAGCAAAATCCAAGAAATCCTCTAGAACCTTCTAGAACATTCCGAAACCTTCTAGAATCTCCATACAAACACTCCGGAACATTTCCTAACTTAGAAAATGATCCCCAATATATGAATCTCATTCTCCGGACCATTCCGGATCTCCTCGTGATGTCCCGGATCCATTCCGAGACTCCGAACAACATTCGGTCTCCAACGCAAATTCCATATCTACTTCAAACAACTTCGAACCTTAAGTGTGTCACCCTATGGTTCGTGAATATGCAGACATGATGAAGACACCTCTCCCATCAATAACCATCAGCGGGATCTGGAGATCCATAACGGCTCCCACATACTCAACGATTACTTCGTGATCGATTGAACCAATTAACATACGAAACCAATTCCCTTTGTCTCGCGACATTCTAGTTATCCGAGGTTTGATCGTCAGTATCTCCATACCTAGTTCTTCCTCGTTACTGATAAGTACTCTTTACTCGTTCCATGTTATGTCATCCCTTGTGACCTAGTCACATGCTTGCAAGCTATCTAGATGACATTTCACCAAGAGGGCCCAGAGTATATCTATCCGTCATATGGATGGACAAATCCCAATCTTGGTCTATGCGCTTCAACACATACTTTCAGAATACCTAATGACACCTTTATAACCGCCCAGTTACGAAGCAGCGTTTGATGTCATCAAAGTACCCATCCGGTGATGGTGATTAACATAACCTCATGGTCGAAGGATTAGGTTACTATGTATTTCAAAGCTTACAGCAATACGAACTTAATGACTTGATCTTATGCTACGCTTACTATGGGTGTGTGTCCATCACATCATTCTCCTAATGATATAACCTTGTTATTAATCACATCCAATGTCCATGATCAGGAAACCATGATCATCAATTAATCAACAAGCTAGTTTAACAAGAGGCTTACTAGGGACTCTTTTATGTTTACAAAACACACAAGTATTAGTGTTTCCTAATAATACAATTATAGCATGGATGTAAACATTCATCATAAACACAAAGATATAATAATAACCTCTTTTATTATTGCCTCTTGGGCATATCTCCAACAATTACTTTCAATGATGAACACCAATGTGCTCAAAATAGAGAGAACCGACTTGTGACAGCTAAAGTGATTGCTCGAAAGTATGAGCATTTCATCTTGGAAAATGCAATGTGGAAGATAGAGAGAAGGAAAACAACTGTTCTTCAATACATGTTTGCTAATGTATCTACTTCAAAACGCAAGCATGCAAAAAAGCTTGTAATTGAGAAATTAATGAGTGGAGTGAAGAATGAGTACACAAGGATATTTGACTACCAGTTGGAGTTACTAAGAAGTGATCATGAAAGCACTATGGTAGTGTATCTAGATCCAACAAACATGCATCAACACATTTTTCAGAGTTTCTATGTATGCTTCAATGCATTGAAGCAAGGATCTAAGACATGCAAAAGGGAAGTGATTGGTTTGAATGGTTGCTCCTTCAAAGGATTAGTGAAGGGATGCCAACAATCAAATGTATCCAGTGGCATGGGCAGTGGTTGAGATGGAAACCAATGAAACCTGGAAGTGGTTCATTGACTTGCTCAATAAGGATCTTGACATCAACAACAATGGTGATAGTTGGGTGTTCATCTCTGATCAATAGAAGGGGCTCATCAATGCTATGAAAGGTGACCAACCTAAAGCTGAGCACATAATATGTGTTAGGCATATCTATGCCAACTGGAGGAAGAAGCATAGGGCCCATGAATGGCAAAAAAATTCTGGACAGAAGCGAAAGCATCAAATAATCAAGATTTCAACTATTACAAAGCAAAGTTGGCACATGAAACACTAGAAGGGGCTAAGGACATGATGAGAACAAAGCCAATACACTGGGCAAGGGCTTTCTTCCTTGTGGGTACCAACTGTGAGTCTGTGGACAACAACTTATGTGTATCTTTCAACCATGCCATTATAGATGCCAGGTTCTATCCCATTATCTCTATGCAAGAAAAAAAGTTATGTATCTAAAAAATTATGCTGCATATTTACTAGTACATTATGCTCTACAACATTTTACTGCCTTAGAACAATATAGACAAATGTACTGACTTAGAACAATATAGACCAATGTACTGCATTTTTATTTCATTATTCTTTGAAATTGCCTAGGAAAAAGGTATTCACTAGAATTCAGGAACAAAGGGTTAGAGGACAGATTTTTCATGGAAATATATGCCCTAGCATATTTAACAAGTTGAAGAAAAGCATAACCAAAACTCAATTCATGGAGGTTCTATGGAATGGAAAGGATGGATTTGAAATGAAGCTTCTCACTCGAAGGAAAAGGTAGTACACTGTGAGTCTTGATAAGAAAACATGTTCATGTGGCTACTTCTAACTGGTAGGGATTCCTTGTTCTCATGCAATCTCTACTATCTAAAAATGTGGAAAGAGAGTGGAAGATTATATAGATCATTTCTATTCCGTTGAAGTGTTCCACAAAATATATGACCATTGTTTGCTGCTAGTAGAAGGAGAAGAATTGTGGCAAGTTTATGCAAACCCTAGGCCTCAGGCACCAGGGTATGCTATCATGCCAGGAAGGCCTAAGAAGAATGTTAGGAGAAGGGAAGAGACAAAAAGGCAAAGTCTACCCAAAAAAAGAGCAAACGTGGCACTAAATTGTTTGATCCATGTGTGGCAATACAAGTCACAACAAGTCAAGTTGCCACATGAATCCATAGAGAGGAAAGAAAAAATGCACACCTTGTGAAGACAACCAAGAAAAGGAAGGCATCAGAGGTATTTACTTGTCATTTCATTTGAATTTTGGTTAGTTCATTCATTTTAATTGTCATTTCATTTGAAATTCCTATCATTCTCTCTATAGGTTGTCATCGACTGCATTTGCACAAGCTTCTCAACAAGCAACAACTCGTTCAACACCATATGCTCTACCAGCATCTAGAAATGCTCCACTAGCATCTGCAGCACCAAGATCTGGCCCAACTTCTTCTGTAGCACCAAGATCAACCCCACCATCTTCTACAACAACCAGGACAACACAAGGTTCATGTTTCAAACCTCCCAGGAGGACAGCTACTGCATCATGTGCTAGATCATCAGGTACTGGACCATGTGCTAGGAGTGGCAGTAGTGCCAATAAGAAGAGGAATCCTACTTCTGCATTTCCTAGCTACCAGTACTTCATTGCTAGTGGCAACACCTAAATATTTAGATACTGTAATGTTACAAACACCATTTAGCACTGTGTTGCAAACATATTTTCTTGGTCATGTACTCCAATTGTTGCCTGTAATGCTGGAAACATCTTTTGTTTGACTATATTGTTGTGAAACAACATATCTAAATGAAGTTTATGCTTCTCTGGTTATTTTGGTAGTCCAAATGCACACATATTTGACTGAAATTTATCATATTTAAAAGGAACACAATTAACTAAAACTTAACTTCAGAGTGCTAGGATATTACATTGTCAAGATTACAATTAACTAAAATTTCACTCTACTCTACTTCACTACATTAAAATCTTCCCGGCCACTAAACCAAACACAAATACTATGAAAATGAACACCACCTTTTCATATTTTGCCTTGACAACAACTATCTTTGTACTCTTTTTTTCCACTTCTTTTTCCAGAGCCTGCATCATATCCTCCCTTCCTGCTTGTTCTTCAGATAGAGAACCTCCTGTTTCTCCCGCACGCAACCTCCACACTTCATCCCGCAGATCCCCAATTAGATCACTCCAAAATTTTGTCAAAGGATTATCATACAATTCCACATAGCCACACCTAGATCCCTTTTGTCCAATTTTTGAAACACAAACGAATCAGATAGAGAGAGGAGAAAAGAACAAACAAAAAATTTCAGACACCATCGCATCGCCGCAAGCGTAGTATCTCCTACCAGGGTTCTGAACGCTCAATGATATCCATCTAGGCGCCTTCCACCGTGGATTGCAGTTGCAAAACTTGGCCGACTCGTACGCCATGGGATTCTCTCGATAGGTCACCGACGAACTCCCTTCTCCTCTCCTCCTTCTTCCGGCAGCTACACGGAAGCCTGGCGCGAAAGAACCAGCAGAAGACCACGACATCACCACCGGGTTGCATCGCCTCGCCTCACCGTGCCGCACCGAAATCCTCTCCGCCGGCCGCAAGGATCCTACCTTTTTCTTCCCCAAATCCTTCTCTCATCGTGCCCGCGTCACGGTTCAAGCCACGAAGCCATTAAGTGACCGCTAGCCTGGCCCACATCTATCTAGTAGTAATCCCCGGCCTAAACCAAGTCAAAGTTTAAATTAGACCGGCAAACAGAGTTCAGAGCGACGATTTTAAGGATTTTCAGCTCGGGGTTCGATTTAGCTAACGAACTACGAGTTCAAGGTTTGTTTTAGGATTTTTTTGGGAAAAACAATCTCGTGAAAACTCATGAAGTCTACTGCTGCTTGCCATGAACACTTTCCCCTTTCGGCTCTTCCCCCGTTCATCGCATATAAAGCGTACCGCTCCTCGCCATGAATCCTCGAGTAAATTGCAGAAAGCTACCACAATTTGGACAGTCAAAACGAATCAGTACCAACATTCGTAATTTGTGTGTGTCAGTACCAATTTTGAGTCATAGCATTGCGAATTGCACTAATTCATGGCTAAGAGCATTTTGACAGCAGGACTGACAGTAAGGGCCCACTTGTAAGAGCTGACTTGGCAGCCCACGTGGAGAACAAGCTCAGTTGGAGGTAGGGCCCGTCTGTCATCCACCCATCTTAATTCCCCTCCTCTTTCTTCTTCCTCCCGTCTCCATTAGGCACGTACGACCCCACCATGGGCTTCCCCTGGCCGCCACCGTATGCCCCGCCCTCCTCTTCCCCACCAGTCGACGGTCGTCGGTCGCCCTCCTTCGCCAAAGCGGGTGCTGCGCCCACGCCTGCCGGAGCTCCAACCTCGTCCTAAGCTCTCCGACGCCTCGCTGTTCGCCATAGCTCACTCGCACATGTGCCTCCGTTCGCCATAGCTCGCCCGCGCTCACGCCGCCCTTGGTCTATGCTCGCCCATGCCCGTGCTGCCATGGCGGAGATCGTACCCGCGCCCGCGCCGCCCTACGCCAGAGATCGCCCGCACCGCCCGCACCGTCCTTCACCAGAGCTCGCCCACCCGTGTGCCGCTCTTCATCATAGCTCGCACGCGCCACGCTGCCCTAGCAGAGGTCGACCTCGCGCGTGCCGCTTTTCACCATAGCTCGCCCGCATCTGTACCGAACCCGTCGGCCTTGATCTTGGCGAGCTGCTCCAGGAGCCGCACTGGTCTGCCCTGCGATCTCGAAGCAGCTGGCGGGCACGCAGTAGTGGAGCGGCGGCGGGGCAGGGCGGACCGGCTGCTGCGCCCTTGTCGTTGGTGACGGGCTCCGGCGGGTGGAGATCCATATCGTGTTTGGGCAGAGAGAAGGGATGAGATAAAAGAGGACGAGGACTGACGGGTGGGGCTCACGTCCAGCTCAGCTCATTCTCCACGGTGGCAATTTTTATTGACTAGTCCACTCTGTTAGATGGGTCCCACTTGTCAGGAAACATGTTAAAATGCTATCAAATGAAAATTAGTGTGATTTGCAATGTTGTGTCCTAAACTTGGTACTGACTCGCAAAAATTACGAATATTGGTACTGACTGGTAAGTGGAGCCTGAATTGTGGTAGTTATCTGCAATTTACTCTGAATCCTCTCCATCTATCACGCGACAAAGATAATAAACACCAAGCAGTAAAAACGAAGACGATGGAGAATGGACAGGGTAGTAATAAGTACGTACGCTCTGCGTACTGGATAGCTTCCCCTTCCGGCTCTCCCCCATTTGGCATAGAAAGACAACCGTGCTTGAAGGGGATTGGTGAGGTTGGCCTGTCATAGCTTTAGGCCTTTCACAATGGTAGTCTCTAAGCGTGGTATCATAGGCAAAATGCCTATGTGGCACCATATTTAATGATGAAAGAGAGTGGTGTTGTATCTTAGTTAAGGCCTTCCACAATGTGTATCTTAGTTCTATATCCTAGGCAATTTGCTTATGTGGCACTATAGTTAATGATGAAAGAAAGTGGTGTTGTATCTTAGCTAAGCTACACCTCCTGCACGCAACTATAGGCAGAAAAATTGGCTAGCCCAATCCTATGCATGCATGAGCCCCAAATCATTAAATGCATGAACTCATAAGATACACCCTTAAGAAACAACCCATTGTAGAGACCGTTTCTTAGAATATGACACTGTCTATGATAGCGCGCTAAGAAACAGTCTATTGTGAAAGGCCTAAGATACACCTCTTGCACGTAGTCATAGATAAAACAAGTAGTAGACCAATCACATGTATGCATGAGGCTAAAATCATTAAATTAAAATACAACATTAAGAAACAATGCATTGTAGAGGGTGTTTTTTAGACATTTATTTTGTCTATGGTAACGTGCTAAGAGCAAGTATAATAAAGTCCAGTCAGCAGACTATAAGACTTAAAATAGTATATTTGTGCTTAGTTGGATGAGAGAGAAGAGGAGAGAGAAGAGGAGTAGGTGCTTAGTTAAGAACCAGCTGCAGCACATGCTCCTAGGCACTATGTGAGAGTAAAAAATGGGTCATACATTAATAAAGTAGTATATTTTAATCTCTAACTATTATACATGTTAGCTATTAGATTGACTCTAGATGACATGGATATGGCTTATAGCCAACAGCTGACTATAGTATTGCTCTTGCTCTAAGAAACCCTCTATTGTCAAAAGTCCTTAGAGCTTTAGGTCACTGGACGCGACAGGCCTCGTTATCATGCATCAGACGGACTGATCACACTCCACCTCTCTTTCTTCACGTGCCCAGTCTTCCCCACCGCGAGTCATCCTAGTCTAGTCCAGCGGCGAGGAGAGGAGATGGCTCCCATCCGCCGCCGGAAGAAGGAGGCCGCCGACCAGACCCCGACGTGTCTAGACGCGCTGCGTCTGCTCGATATCTCCAGGGACGCGCCGTCGTCGACCCTCAAGAGAACTGGGCCTGCCGGCAACGCCGAGGCCACCATGCCTCCACCGCCGCAGCAAGTGGAGGTCGACGCGACCTCCAAGCTCCGCACGCCACCTCAGCCGCCGCCGCCCCGAGAAGTTGAGGTGGAGCCGGAGCCGGAGACCCCCAAGCACCCCTCGCCGCCGCCGCCCCCGCAGGAAGCAGAAAATGAGGCGGAATCGGAGATGTCCAGGCACATGAAGGCCGTCCTGAAGGCAATGCTGGCCATGGGAGCGCTCCCCGACTACGACGAGCGCTACGGCTCCTCCTACCTCGGCGACTTCTTCGCGGCCTACATCCAGGCGCCCAGGCCGATCGACCCGCCGTGGCTGCCCGAGCCTGACGCCGCTGGGATGGGGCCGGTCAAGGCACGCTATCCTTACCTCGCGGGCGAGGTGGCCAGGTTCGCCGACCTGGACACGGCGGAGCAGCGCGAGGTGCTGGGCGGGGCCCTGCTGCGGGAGGTGGACGCCGCGGAGCTGGCGGACCTGGACGGCGAGTTCCACGAGGCGACGTGGGCCGGGAAGCGGGCCATGCTGGCCAAGCTCGAGGCGGAGGTGCGGTACGCCAGGGTGAGGATCGACGCGGAGGCCATGATCGAGATGCTCGGTCGGGCTGCCAAGGCGTCCTCCTCTGTTTAGTGTTCAGTGCCAAAACTTGCAATGCAGATTTTCGTCATACTAGTATTGAGTAGTGGAGTAGTAATTAATTAGCCCCTCCTAGCCAGTAGTAGTATCAATCAGGCTTGGATGTAAGAAAATGCTGATTAGGATTCTGTCTCATGGATCCTAGCTAGGTCTGTTGTTATATGTCTAGAAATATTTAGGCTATTTTGCATCAATGTGAAA
Source organism: Avena sativa (assembly GCA_916181665.1). Taxonomy (NCBI): domain Eukaryota; kingdom Viridiplantae; phylum Streptophyta; class Magnoliopsida; order Poales; family Poaceae; genus Avena; species Avena sativa. The sequence continues at coordinate 32,300,357 of OV702291.1, forward strand.
CTTGATTCTACCCTGGCTTCACTATGATATTATGGACTCCAACCAGTTTCAGCGTGCCAAGAGTTAATGACACCTTTTATCCCCTCAAGTTCTTGTGGTGGCCGTGTGATATGCATTTACCCTCTTTCTGCACATTTGCGACACTATCATTTTTCTAGATTTTCTCCAAATTCTTTGCCACACTGCCATGCCATCACGAAATATAAAACATGTTCTGCCATGTGAGCAACAGACTTGGCTGTTTAGCCAGCACCAGATTTTGGGGGAGAATGTCAAAATGAGGCACGGGTAAGATGTATCGAAATTCAATAGGGGTCACAAGAATTTTAGGGGGTAAAGACGTGCTCGTGGTTCAAAGATGTTAAGAATCGATATTGGTTTGGATACTGTAACAGGAGAGTCCAACCAAGCTCCCAATTGATCACGCAGTAGAATATGTACTCCCTCCGATCTAGATTAATTGTCGTTTAATCGAATATATCTAGCACTAAAATATGTTTAATTGAATGTACCGAAATTGAATAGGGGTCACACGAATTTTAGGGGGGTAAAGACGTGCTCGTGTTTCAAAATTTTCCATCTTCACCCACAGTAATAACATTGCAGTTGTAAAAGGCAGAACTTCCATGGGCTGGTGGTATTGCTAGTGCAAGTCACTGGATCTACTTAGGCCCTCCATAAATCGATGCCCTCCGCTTGTGAGACCGGTGCCCAACAAAATTTTGAGGAACCCAAACGCCTACTTGCTCGGATGTCTCAATTCTCAAATCACTAAAATATAAGTATACTTGTGTACTACGCATGCAATTGAGACAAACTAGTGTGAAAGAAGCCCTGGGATTGGCTAGTCCATTTGTTGATGACGTTATGGGTCCAGTTATTTATTCTCGGCAAGATTCTCAACGTTGTGAGTTCGGTGCCTCAAATAAATTTCTAGGCACCGCTGACTATTTCAGAATATTTTTGTGTATTGGACACCGACAACACTGTGGAAGGCCTTATGAAAAAGCACCTTAGAACAACTCTAACGGTACATGTAAATGCACAACATGGAAGTTCACGGGACCTTAGAGCAACTCTAACGGAAAACCGATTTTACGGTCCGAAACACAGCTGAAAAGATTGGATACTGTAAATTGGAATTGTATTCATGGGACCTACCACTTTCTTCTTCGTCCTGCGCGCGAGCTCGATCCGGCCAACGACTGCCCTGCCCCGGCCAACGCCCACCGCCGCCCTGCGCCATCTAGCCACCGCCTGGCGCGCCCGTCCCTGACCGCGAGCTGGCCGCCCTGGCCACGCGACCTGCAGCGCCTGCCCCTCGCAGGAACTGGCCCATCTCGAGCAGCGGTCGGAATCGAAGCGGGGTGACGGGATTTGTGACCAGCGGTGCACAATTTTGCAAAAGCAGCGAGGATTTTATGGCCGAAGGAACGATGTACCGTCGACGACGACGACGTGGGCAGTAGAGAAAGTAAAGGTTTGGACCTATAACCTCCCATTGGAATTGCTCCGTTATCTCGACACACTGCTCACCAAACTGTATTATCGCCAGAATTTTACACTTTTGGCCCGTTTAGTGTTTACCAATCGCTCGGAAGGAGTATTGTCACCAGAATTTTACAGCTTTAGCCCGTTTAGAGGGCCCACTATAGTTGCTCTTACTGGAACCAACTGCCATCACAGAAGCAAGGCAAGACTTGTAGATCCATCCAAGGTCCACATTAATGCGAGTTCGTTCAATACGTTTTAATCAGCAGCTTTACATAAGAAACATCCATGAATCAAAATGAGCTCCAACCTCCTAATTAATCAGCAATCAGCAGTGACAGACAGTAGCAAAATACTAGTCATGATTTTTCACCGGAAGAGGCAGCTTTGATCTTCTGGGCCATGGCCTCCGCCTGAAGCCTGGCCTTGGCGTAGCGCACCTCCGCGCAGAGCTTGCCCACCATGGCGTCCTTCCCGGCCCACACGGCTTCTCTGAACCTCTCTTCCAAGGAGGCCAGCTTGGCGGCATCCGCCTGCAGCAAGCCTCTGCCCACCGCTTCACGCTGCTCCGCCGTCTTCAGCCTCGTCAGGCTCGCCACCTCGTCCGCGAGGTAAGGATAGGAGGCCGCCAGCTCCGGCACGTTGACGCCTGTCGCCGCCACCGCCGACGGGTCCAGCCGGTCGACAGGCCTGGGAGACTGGAGGTAGGCCTTGAAGAACTCCCAGGAGTAGAGATCGTACCGCGCGTCAGGGAGCGCCCGCATCTCCCTTATCGCCTCCGAGAGGGCCACGGTGTGGAGCTCCATGCGCGACGGCGGCGAGGGATGGTCTCCTTCCGGGCCGCGCAGCCCGAAGTGGGCGAGTATTTCCTGGGTCGCCTCCGGAAGGCCCCTACGCGGCGGCCCGCTGAGGCGGACTCGGGCGAGCTGGTCCTCCAGCGCGTCCAGGGCCAGCTGCTGCTCCTGGTGGAAGGGCGCGTGCCGTTCTTCGTCCTGCGGCTGCGCCGGCGAGGGATGCCTGGCGAGCTCCACCACCACCATCCCGTCCTCCAGCCTGATGTCGAGCGCAGCATCCCCGGGGTCTTCCCCCCTGGCGACCGCGAGCAGACGCAGCGTGTCGGCGCGCAGCTGGGCGGCCTGGGCCTCCTCCTCCTCCTCTTGGCCGCGGCGAATGGGGGCCATGGCGACCGACTAGCTAGGTTGAGCTTTGGTGTGAGACGGAGAGCGTCTGTGCGCGATGGAAATGGATCCGTGACCCTCGTCAGTCTTCACTCAGCCGTCCATTCGTGAATTGCAGCTTGTTCTCCAAAAAATAAAAAAAGAATTGCAGCTTGAGGTCTGCCAGTCTGTCCATTCCAGTACGTGGGTGGGTGGTGTGCTCAATAAAATGACCCTGCATTTATTGTTTCGAATAGTACAAACAGTGTCGAATTGGAAGTAGTAAGATAGATTTTTTTTTTTTGAGAAAAATCCACCAATCTATTCATACTTATCATTTTATCAACTAGTACAATGAATCCAGAAGTAAAAAAAATACAAACATGTCTTTAGACACCCAGCGACCGACACGGTGATCCAGCGTACCACTCATGTTATAATACGAAACACGTGTTATCTCGAAGTGTCGTGCTTGGTGTTGTATGTTCCTCCCTCGAAGCTTCTCCACTCATCTCTCCCGACTCGGCCTCCTACCCCCTCGTCACCGACAACCACGATGGCCGATGACGGGTGGGAGGAAGACCCAGAATCTTCCCTTTTAGCTTTGTTTTTCCCGTTGTTTGGTTTGCTATGAGAGTTCTTGTTGTCTTCGAGCGGTGGCAAGAGCATGGTGCGCGTACTGCTCCTATGGTGGGAGTCAAAAGTGGTGGTTGGGACTCCATCGACTCCTCCCCCAATAAGCTCGTTCCACCTTTGGATCTAGTGGACATTGTCCTCGTCCCTCCGCTTTTGTCTGGTCTCCATGGTGGAGATTGGAGAGCTGAGAAGGAGGTTGTTGCTGCTAAGATCTGGAGCGGAGTTACCGGCCTTGGATTCTAGGAGGCTTGTCAACTTCCCTCTTCTTCTTCCAGCTACCGTCGCGGTGGAAGGGGGTGAAGGAAGGGAAGGAAGATGGCCTCAATTTTCTGGATTAGGCTTGAGCTCATCAGTAGCAGTGATCTCGGCACAGTTGAATCTTCGGGTCAAATGGTGACCATCTTGTTATTACCTCCCAACCTAGAGATGTCAAGAAGGGGCAGATCGACATCATCACTACACTCGTGCAACCGTCAGCAATGAGGTGTTGGAGGTGGATGCGTGGCGGCTCCATGCCCCAAGTGGATGCGTCCCGGAGGGCGTGAACCTTGTTCTACGATGGAGACAAAGACTAGACCACCGGTCGTGACGGTCTCTTCAAACGATGAATAGCGCTGCCTTCCACTACCTCGGTATCTGAGGGGCCTTACACATTACTCCGTACTATTTATGTGTGTAATATGCAAAATGAAAAATGGCAAGGCGCCGTTGGGTGCTGTGTCATACTGGCATGTGCTGGTGGGACATGAGTCTCCGGCCTGTCCGCGGGCCGCCGTAAGGATCGATCCAGATAGAACCGGTGTCCGAAATGGGGGCAGTTTTGGAGTTTCCCTAAGTTAGCCCCCATTGTCTTATACGTTGTTAAACAGTCTAAACATATGATTCTAGCTCATTGCAAATAATTACATCTAGAGTCGAGAGCACTAATTTATGCAACTAAGCCAACAATGACCCCAAGAGTTACTCGTTTGTGCAATTTTCTCTTTCGTTTGTATTTCTCTTCCGGTCCTGTCCGTGAACACACACGGAGCGAAAGAAAAGCAAGGCGTGGGGGTACAGTGCAGTACCCTGCGGCCTGATCGTGCATCTCATCAGAAAAGCACACGTCATAAAAGCCAACCATGATCTGAGCGGCACCGCTGCCCCGGAACGTATCGTAGAAGTTGATGTTTGGACAGGATGGGCGTACTGGATCCATTCCCCTTCCGGCTCTCCTCTCTCCCGTTCAGCATGCATGTGAAGCCAGCCGTGCTTGCATGCGATTGGTGAGGGTGACCTGTCATATTTGCAGTCACACTATAGCTTTAGGTCACTGGACGCAACAGGCCTCGTGATCATGCATCAGATGGATGTGTTCCTTTATTTCCATACTCACACAGACGCATCCCACTCTCTTTCTTCACGTGTCCAGTCCTCACCAACCGTGAGTCCTTGTCTAGTTTATATCGTATTTTTTGCCAAATCTGCCCAAATCTGAAAAGTTCAACCAAATCTGACCCTTTTCCGAAACTAATTTAGAATCTGACCCCTGAGGTCGGCGCCATTTAAAATGGCGCCGAAGTTGTACAGGTCGGCGCCAAGATGAAGCAGCTGGAAGGCAAACTAGGGAGGTCGGCGCCGTTTTAAACGGAGCCGACGTCGGCGCCATTTTAAACGGAGCCGACCTCCTTCAGGTCGGTTTTCTGTTTTGTGTGCGCCGAACTGTACAACTTCGGCGCCATTTTAAATGGCGCCGACCCCAGGGGTCAGATTCCGAATTAGTTTCGAGAAAGGGTCAGACTTGGTTGAACTTTTCAAAATTGGGCAGATTTGGCAAAAAATACGTTTATATCTGGGCATGGGCAGCCCGGCTCGTGGTCTGGCCCAAAAAAAGCCCGACGGGACGGGCTTTTCTGCCCGTGGGCCGGGCCTGGGCAGCAGATCTGGAGCCCACGTGTGTCTCGGGCCGGTCTCAATTCTAGGAAAAGTCGAAGTAAGGAAGGCTCAGCTCAGCGGCCCGACAGCCCGGGGTATATCTACAGGTTTGGGTTGGGCTTGGGCCGAGTTTTTTTGGTTCAGGCTGAGCTAGGCTCAGGCCTAGGTTTTTCGCTGCGAGGAGAGGAAAATACCCAGGTATAGTCTAGTCTAGTGGCGAGGAGAGGAGATGGCTCGATCTCATCCCTGTGAAAAAAGGAGCCCGCCGACCAGACCCTAACGTGTGTAGATGTGTCGCGTCTACTCGATATCTCTAGGGACACGCCGGCGAGAAGTTGAGGTGGAGCCGAAGCTGGAGGCCTCCATGCACCCCTCACCGCTCCAGGAAGTTGAAGAGGAAGCGGAGTCAAAAATGCCCAAGCACATAAAGGCCGTCCTGAAGGCAATGATGGGCATGGGAGCACTTCCCTACTAGTATTATGCTTGATAGGCATTTAATTATGGTTATTTTAACTCAATATGGAAATGACTGAATTACTCCTTGGGCCCCCACTAGTAAGACCCAAACATGGTTAAGTTGGACCGAGCCGCAACGGTTGTAGCGAAGACCGCCCAACTCGCTCATGCGCCCCTCTTACGCTCTCGCATGCTCACTCCCATTATCCCATTCTGTTGCTGGCATTGCCTAGCCGTCACGGCCGGATTCGTCCGCCTCGCAACTACGGTTGGTCGCAAAAGGTTCCCCATGCTCTTCTCTACCCACCTATCCTATTTGATTCGACTCTTGAGCTCCTCTGCGGCCGCGCCTAACCCTAACTCAAAATTAGGGTTTCGCTCGATTGGCATCGTCATCATCCTAGTAGTAGTGGTGGCTGCCTATGGATGAACACGTACACAATGGCGGATCTACTTAGTGCTAAGGGGTTGCAGAGAACACCAGGTAGGACAAAATTTCTTTGTAATTTTTCAAAAAAAATTCCATGTATGAACCCCCAAAACACGTACACAATGGCGGATCAACTTAGTGATGTATGATTAGCTCCCCCACTCACTACCAAAAACAGGACTAAACCTGTAGGCTGTGAACCGACAGGAAAAGGGGAAAACCACACAGGGAAAAACTCACTGTCAGCTTGCTGTCAGGAATAACCGACAGGAATAGCTTGCCAGGAATGAAAGTCTATGCCTGACGGTGAACCGACAGGAATATTATCGCTGTCGGCTACTGCTGTCGGACGGCTGACAGGAAAACGGATTCGCGTCAGGTTTAAGCCTACTGGAGAATTTGTATTCCTGTCGGGTGACCGTCAGCCCTGGCCGTCAGAGTGTTATAGCCTGTCAGATGGCAGCCGACAGGGAATATGCATCGGACACTATTCAAAACAAGGAATTTCCTGTTAGTTGTAGCCGCCAGGGAAATAATACTATTTGCTAGATTAGCTTGTTTTCCCGTTAGTTGTTTCTCTTAGGAAAACAACTTGATGTTTCACAGATATTACAGATGTTTCATGATTTGCCAAAAACAATTCTAACAATTCAAATCAACATGACACAACATAGTTCATAGATTGCATAATTTGATTACATAGTGCATCAAGTTTCGTAGAAAGCCAAATCTACATTTCAAAAGTACCCCCCATAACATCAGATTACTACAACAACAGACCAAGTTTTAGGCAGCCATAATTTCCAACAAAAGATGGCACCAGACTGCTACACTATCAGCAAAAGAAGTCAGCTTGCAAGTATCACCATATAACAGTTATCAAGCCCAAGTGGTGCCAGAGAACAAGACCACAAAAGAGCATACCCACACCACCTCCAAGTTCAGGTTCTAATGTTGTTTCAGCCATGTGTGCCTCCATTGGTGGTGTTGGCATCAACGCCGCTATTCCCATTGGAGTTGCCTGCATCATTGTCCTCGCTCGATTCTCCACCATTGGTGTTGCCATCAACCGCTTGGGAGCCAGCATGAGAGGAGTTAGTTGTCCCCTGATTGAACCAATCACAAGGGATTACATTGTTAATTAAATTAAATTGGATTAAGTAAATAACATATGTTTGTGCAGTTCTTTCCCTAGGATTTGCTATGTTCACTCAAATGCAATTTTTGGGAAGATTCAACACATGTTCTACTATCACGATATTTTTTTCAAAGACCAAGCTGTGTGAAACATTCAAGTTGTTCATATACTTACTTGTTGCACACCAATTAGTTGGCCTAGTATGTCTGCCGGTACCTCCTTTCCTATCTCCTTGAAAAGTGTCTGCCAAAAAAGGGAAGTAATATTACTACAACTGTTGTTGAGACCTACTAATTTGAAATATGTGCATGAATTCTACGTACAATTATGAGCTGTCCGTGCATCTCTTGTTTCTGTTGTAGCATCTCATTAGTACGCCTGAGTTGAGCATTTTCTTCATTTGCGCGCCTAAGCTGTTCCTTTTCTCGAAGTGTGAGCGAATTAGATGCCCGGGCATTCCTTTCTCTAGTAGATGGTATAATGGCAGCTTTCTTAACTGCCCCATCTGCTATTGACACACGGCCATGGGGAATGCCACCTGATGCCTGATACAATACCTCACCGTCTAATTCTCGTTCCGCCCAATCATCTGGATACTTTTCTCTAGCCAGTGAAGAATATGTATCCTGTCAATAGCAAATTTTAGTTTGTATATGTACACACAAATGATAACGGACAAGGTTTATTTATGTAAATACTAATACAAAGAAGAAGCATTGGATGAATTATCAAATCTTCATGCATCATTATATATATATATATTATATATATATCCATGTTTCAATTAATCTGGGATAGCAGGAGCAAAAGGTTTACAAAAATGATGCAAGGCGTAGAGAAATAATGACATACAAGGCGTTCTTGCGCCTTCTTGCTGATGGTTGAACTGCTGTTGCCACTGCTACACACATTCTTCATTCCACATTTCATTGCAACATAAGTATTCAAAGTAGTAGCCTTCTCAGGTCCAAATTTCTCTGCCTGCAAGAACAAATGAATTTAAGCTGAGGCATGGAATCATGTCATAGAGAAGCTAAGTGTAAAATTATTCAAATTATAAGCATAAGATATCAAATATTGTTGTGTCTCCACAAATGGTCTTGAACCTCCTCGATTTTGAGCAACATCTGTAGATTTCAAGCGGGAGTTCTGCCCCCTCTCCCTACTGGTCTTGTATGCTTTTGAAGTCCAATAACGACAGAGTTCAGGCCATGCATCCTCCTTACACCATGGTATCCTACTCTGCAGGTACTGTCCATAATCAAGTTCTCGTACACGCGCCATCGAGTCATCAAGCTCCTCTCCTTGATTCTCATAATACAGTTTCACAGCATCCACACGGAGTTGGTACAACATGTCTTTCACTTTTTTCCTTGCATAGTTATCAATAACCCGGTTGGCCTCTTCCTCAACTCGGATTCGTGCACTCTCATCTTCCCCATCGTTCACATGGAGATCAAACAAGTTCTACATATTTAGGAACTTTCAAATCAGATCTTTACAACAATAAAGAGTAAGATATATGTACAGAAATAATCCCAATTACTCCAAAATAAATTATACTTACCCAAAACTCTTCCTTCACACGATCAGCAGCTGTCCGTTGCTGATAATCTACAGTCCCATCATGGTAGTAATCATACCACTCCAAAGCTGGTCGTGTATTAGTGATGACACCATCCTCATCTTTTTCTTCTATTTTTCCTGGGTATTCACGTTTGAGAATAACTCCAAGATGTGTAGTGTACTTGTAGTCCTTGGAATGGTAGCTTACATACTTAAATTGCCTACATATAGTAAATATTGTAAATAACTCGAAGTTTAAGAAAAGAAGTAAGCAGGAAGATGACAATATGCTTAAGATATAGCACCAATTCATATTCAATAAGTGTTTGTACCTATCACCCTGAGGTTCGAGGGCAACCTTGCGACCACGTGGAGGTATTCTTAATTGCACAGTAGCTCTCTTGCGCCTTCCTCTGTGCTTCTCAGATGTAGTGCGAGGTGAATTTACATCACTTTGAGACAAAAGGCTAGTGGAATTTGTGCTGCCCAAAACAGTCCTTTGTGAGGCATTGTTTTCATGTCTTCTCTTGACCCTACGGAAGTGACGAAGCCCAGCCATCTCCTACAATAATGGATTCAGAAGTTAGACTAATCTGAAAGAGAAAGTTTACTTGAATTTGAATGTAGCCTGCATGTCACCAATCATATATTTGCCAAGAAAGGACACAATTTTCAGATATATTAAACACAAATAATATCGAGTTTCAATTGCATTACACATAGAAATTAAAATACAAGGTTCAACTGCTTTTAGGATACAAAATAACACAAAATACTAAAACTTAATCAGCAGAAGATTAGAAATCATTTGGATCTTCAAGTTCATCATATTCTGCCTCCTCTTCCTCTTCCTCTTCCTCTTCCTCTTCTTCCTCCTCTTCCTCATCATCTTCTTGATCTTCTTGACCAGCAGATTGCTTCACCAAATGTTCTAATTCTTTTGGATCAGTAATCTCATCTGAAGCAGACGTAGAGATATTTTCTAGGCCATCTCCTATATCAATGATAAATGTGCCTTCCAATCCGTCCTCTTGATAGAATAACACTTCTTGTGTTGGCTCTTGTGGAGGGTTGTCGCTAGCCATTGCAGGAACATAGCCTCGTGGAGGAACTCGAAATACCACCGACCAGTCCAATATATCTCTTCTAGTCTTACATGGGTAAGACAAGTAGTATACTTGACTAACTTGGCCAGCCATAACAAATGGATCAAAATTTGAGAGTTTAGATGTGTGCTTTATCTCTACCAAGCCTAAATTTTCAGTTCTCCTAACTCCAGCTGGAGTTGGATCAAACCAACGGCAATCAAACAAGACTAGCTCAAGTCTCATTCTGCCTTCCCAAGTAATTTTAATTATGTCTTGAATTACACCATAGTAATCAAGTGAGTTGTCATTTTCATCAACTGAAGAAACACAAACCCCACTATTGCATGTAGTTAATCCAGATTTCTTTCTCTCATACTTCTCTGACCGGAACCTATACCCATTCACATCATAACAACCATAAGTAGCAACACTTGTGCGAAAACCATAAGAAATTTGGCGTAAGGTGTTGTTAATGCTGGATGACTTCATGCACTGCAAGATATGATAACTTATGTCAACTTTAGTTTGAAATGAAAATAGAATACATATTGAAGGTGTTTTAGAAGCAATACTTTAGTTCTAAACCATTCAAAAAAATTAGGCCCATGGCATTTAGCATGGCCTGATTTCCAGCCTTTTAGTCTTAACTCACGGAGTTGTTTCTCTGTTGGTACAACTCGAGGGCTCTTCCACTGCTCTTTATCAAACTCGCTACATAAACAAAGTTAATTGGAGTTATGAAAAGTTGAAAACATATTGTCACTAATAGTAGTTTGTTTAAGATTTCAAGACATACTTGAGCAGATCATCCATCTCAGGTATATTTGTCAATATGTATAAGAATGCTGCCTTGTACTCTTCATTTGTAAGTTCACGGTATCCTTGAGGGATCATGCATCGGCCAGGGCATTTAAATAATTCAAGGTCGCATGTAGGTTCAAATGTAGAGGCACCATCATCATAACGAGGCATTTTCTTTCTAATTGATGGTGCTTTAGGATTAAAATACAAAGAGAGGAAATTAGTAGTCTCCTCGACTAGATATGCCTCAACAATCGACCCCTCAACTCGAGCCTTATTGCGCACTTTTGGCTTAAGTTTCCCTATGCATCTGCAAGGGCGCATCAACAAGTTAGTCTAAGTGCAAACACAACGCCTTATAGTGTACTAATAGTTTCGGACTAACCTCTCATAGTTATACATCCATCGGGCTAAGACAGGGCCTCCTAGTCGAGCTTGAGAGGGAAGATGAACAATAAGGTGTTGCATTGCATTAAAGAAACCAGGAGGGAATATCTTCTCCAATTTGCACAGAAGCACTGCAACATTATCTTCTAGAGAGCACATGACATCTTTGCTAAGTTCTTTCGCGCATAGCTGCCTATAAAAAAAGCTTAGCTCGGCCAAACATAACCATATATTCTCTAGAAGGAAGCCACGAAATGCAACTGGTAGCAGCCGTTCCATGAAGATATGGTAATCATGACTTTTTAGGCCAAAAATCTTCCTTTTCTGGAAGTTAACTCCTCTTCTAAAGCCTGTTGTGTATCCATCCGGGAACATCAGCTCTTTCAACCATCTAAGGATGATTATCCTGTCATCCCTCTCAATGACAAACGGTGCCCTTGGCTTGTGCCACTTCCCATCGTCCTTCAACTCTAAATGCAGCGAAGGGCGGTCACATATTATAGCTACATCTTCTCTTGCCTTCACATTATCTTTAGTTTTATCAGGAATGTCAAAACATGTGTTAACTATAGCTTCAGCTACATTTTTCTCATTGTGCATCACATCAATGTTGTGTCTAAGCTTCAGTTTATCAAAATATGGAAGGTCCCAAAAACAGCTTATGTGGTTCCAGTTGTGCAATTTATTGTAGTTCTCCGTGTCATGTATATTGGCATTCATGTGAGCTCGCACTTGCACCCCTGTCAAACGCATTGGTGGCCCCTCAAGAACTAATGTATCCTTTCTAAATGAATTGGCTTGGAACCTAAATTCATGGTTGGGAGGTAGAAAGCGCCTATGGCAATCAAACCAGCAAGCCTTTCTCCCTTTTGGAAGCTGAAATGAGTTTGTATCACTCAAGCATTCTGGGCATGCTAGTTTACCATGAGTGCTCCACCCGACAAACATACCAAAAGCAGGGAAATCATGGACAGACCATAGAAACGCTGCCTTCATTACAAAGTTTTTCTTCACAGAAGCATCCCATGTGTCAACACCCAGCCATAGTTCCATGAGTTCGTCCACTAAAGGTTGCATTAAAACACCCAAATTCTTTCCTGGATGTTCAGGACCCGGTATCACGAGGCTAAGAAATATAAACTCTGGCTTCAAGAGAAAACCAGGAGGAAGGTTTAACGGAGATACAAACACTGGCCAACACGTGTATGGAGCAGCACCCAAGCCATACGGTGTAAAACCATCAGTAGCTATGACAAGTCGCACATTTCTCGGATCACGTGAAAAATCTTTGAACTCATCATCAAAATCTTGCCAAGCTTCACCATCACATGGGTGGGTCATCCTATCAGGCTTGGAACGAACGTGAGACTGCATCAGTTTTGCAGTCTCCTCGTTTGCATACAGCCTTTGTAATCTATCTTTAAGAGGGAGATAACGTAGAACTTTACGTGGGATTTTCTTGAGGCCTTCCTCGTAGCGAGATGTTCCACAGAAGTCACACTTCTCTTTATGCTTATCATCTTTGTAATACAACATGCAATTATTTTTACACACATCAATCTTGACATATGGCATACCAAGGCCCTCTAACAGTTTCTTGGACTGGTAGAAGTCCTCAGACAAATTAGATTCAGGAGGCAGAAGTTCATGGATTATTTGTAATGTATGATCAAAATGTGCAATGGACATGTTGTATTGTGATTTCATAGCTAGCAAACGAGCTACAGCAGAAAGACGCGAATGTTTTGTGTGCTCGTGTACCAATTCATCGGCACTACTGACCATCCTATAAAAGGCCTTGGCAGAGGAGGTTGGCTCTTCACTAATTGGTAGAGGATGGCTACCACCTAGGTCAACCAGCATATTATCCATTCGATCAGTTTCATCGCAGCCCTCCCGATCTACTAAAGGAACAGATCCATTAGCAGAAGCAAAGATCTCACCGTGTTCTGTCCATATTTGGTAATTTGGCTTAAAACCATGTTTATACAAGTGTGCCTCAACAGTGTGCCTTTCATGCTTAAAATAATTCCGACACTTTGTGCATGGACACTTAATCTTACCACCTTCAGCAAGAGAAAGAGAAGAAAAGGCGCGGTCTATGAATCGTGCAGTTTCTTCAAGCCATATATTAGAAGGAACTTCACCAAATACCCAGCCACTATACATCCAATCACGGTTCTCCATTCAACAAATGACCATACTGAAATAACAGTTCACAAATTGGCTATTTCAGCAAAAAGATAACACACTTAAGAACAACTATGCAGAAACAGCAACACACAAAAATGGTAATTTCAGGCATGAATTTAAGAGCTCAAAGATACAACAACTTACCAAAATCTTGTTCAAGCTGCGAATATTATGGCGTCAGAAAAGGGTAAGGGTGGCTGACCAACTCCCAAAGTTGTCTGTTGCTGTTCAAATTGGAAAACAATCATTAACAAACTCCACTACATGATGAGCTAGTATTAATTTAAACTAGCAGGCCCTAAAAAATATCCCTCCCATCTATCTATTGCATACTAATCAAATGCATAGTCAAATCTAATTAAGTATGTCGCAATAGGACAATAGTTAATTTGCACCGGAAGATATAGTGATGCAAAAGAGCACTACCAAGTACTAACGTGACTCAACAGGACTTGTAAGACAGGGGGACTTGTAGGACAATAGAATAAAATTCACATATGATATTTGACATCGAGAGTAAGAGGCTAAGAAACTGAGTGTTTACCTCCTCGTAAACTTAAATTAAATGGAATCAAGCTTCAATTTGCATCTAGGGAAATATGAGGTAGGAAGGACTGCTATCTCACCGGAGATGGGCTTGTGCTGTTGTCTTGTGACGAGTAGCAGAACCAAGGGAGCTCGGCAGAAGGAGGTCAGGACCGGGGGTGCTCAGCTGAAAGTAGGGAGAACCAGGGAAAACCGTAGATGGAGAGGCGGGATTGGTGCTCGATCCGTCCGTGAGTGGAGGCAGCTACCAGATGCGGCCGATTCGTCAGATTCGAGACAGCGGCGACGACCGGATGGAGATCGGATGCAGCGGCGACGGGATGGAGAATTTATGCAGCGGCGGCGGTTTGCAGAACGGATGCGGCGGACTGGGTGGACGGGGCGGCGACCGTGGCCGGCATGGAAGACGGCGGCGACCGTGTTGTGCGCTGGAGCAGGGCGAGATGGAACTGATTTGGGTGTTTCTTTTTTTTCTGAGAGAAGGGAACGGGGGCTTCCAGTCTCTTCCTTTTCTCGCAGGTAAACATAAAAAAAAAGCGGGCTCCGTGCGCGCAATGAAATAGATGGCGGGAAGCAGCAGGGCTTGCGCGCGAAGGAGTAAAGAAAAACTCTGTGGGCTGGATACGCACAGGAATATAGCCTCAGACCTGTCGGCCAGAACAGACTCGGCCAGAACAGACGCACAGGAATATATCTTCTCCTGTGGGTTATTAGGCAACCTACAGAAATACACCTATTTTCCTGTGAGCTGTTGCGGGACTGACAGGAAAATACCGTGGCTCACAGGGTTAATCGCGTTTCTGGTAGTGACTGCACGTACCTAAGGTGTCCTGGTAGCCGTAGTGATGGACCAAGACCAACCTTTTTTCCCTCGGAGGGCAAGTCACAAGTCACTCCATATGTCACTGGACAAAATGATAAACATCGAGCAGTAAACACGAAAACAATTATTTCTACTAGCGTTTATAAGATATATACCCGGGTCCCTGACTGCTCACGCCACACAATTCACCACGCCACTCTGAACTTGTCTTGTTGGTCCACTACAGTAGCTGGACGAGTGTGAGAACAGAGAGTAGCGCCACCTAAACTAAGCTCTGCCATGGCCTTGTTCGGCTTTCCCACCGAGACGCGCTTCTGGTACCTCCCGGCCTTCGCCTTCCTCGTGGTGGCCGGCGCCCGCGACGACGCGATCCAGCGCGAGCGCGACCGCGTCTGGCGGCTCGTCGTCTGGAACTGGCTGGCGGCGATGGTGGCGCTCCTCATCTTCCAGGTGGCTACCGCCAACCGAGGGATCATGGACCACGCGCGCTGGAAGCGGGTGCCGCTCCGCGGGATCGTGCTGCTCATCGCCGGCCTCAGGGCCGCCTCCTGCTTCATCGTCCTCGACTCCGTCGCCCACATCCTCCTGCGCGGCGGCAGCGACTCCTCGGCAGCGGTGAGCTCGGCATGCGCCGTCGTGACGGTAGCCTTACATCTCCGTGACGGGTACAAGGCCGTCTTCGGGGTTTAGGTGTCATTAGCTAGTAGTAGTAATCTGTAGATTGGCCATTGGCGTCTTCGGGGTTTAGGTCATGACCATTAGCTAGTACTAGTAATGTGTAGTAGCCATGGTAATCGTCAGGGAACTTCATTAGCTAGTCTACAAAGTTGATGTCCGGCCTCCTGCGAACTAAACCGGGCAGAGAGAACAACATCTAACTTTAGGGAGTGTCTGGTTGTGTTTGTTTGTCCCCAAAATCTGTGTCTTGGAACTGAGAATGAGTTAGTGCTGTTGTATCCTTGTGCTCTCTCACGGTTGCTGTTGTGTACTACCTGTCCTATGAACCGGTGCTGCATTTTGCTTAATCGCACCGAAATGGAACAAACTTCTCGTAAGATCAGACTTTCCCATGCGTACGTAGTTTCACTAGTTTTTTAAGGGAAGTATTCTGGCATATGTGCCGGCCCGGTTCGAACTTTTTTCTTTTCTTTTCCTTTTCCTTTTTCTTTATGCCTTTCCTTTTTCTTTTACTTTTCCTTCTTTATTTTTATTTTTTCTATTTTGATTCCATTTTCTTATATTTCTTTTATAGTAAACAATGTTTTTACATTTTTTCCATGTTGTGGAAAAACGTTCACTACGTTTAAAATAATAATCAGTGTTCAAAATAATGTTCATGGGGTTTGAAAAATGATCACGAGGTTAAAAAATTATTTCAAAGATTAAAAAATGTTTATGAACTATAAATAACATACCATAAATATAAATTATTTCCTCTGGGGCAGTCCACATTGGCGTCGTCCCTGCGCTCCTCCATATTTACGGAATTGGGCATTGCTGTCCAGACTTATTTGAAACACACAATTCTAAAAGTACAAATCAGAATGACAAATTACGGAGTTGAAATGCCAGGTTTTGTTGAAACTCCAGAAAAAAGACGGAAAATACAAAAAGAAAATTGTTCATTGGTCGCATCTCAAGACTTCTACCGGCATTTTAAGAGAGAAGAAACACGTGAAACGCATAATATTTTCCCAAGATATCTAGCCTAATGTTCACTTTGGATTGCGAAATTCTACAGAAATTTCATCCGAAATGTCTGCCTCCGCTCCTCCATATTTCTTCGCCTCTCTGGGTACAGCTTGAGAATGCGTGTTCCATCACTAAATTTTGAAGGCGCGGTGCCAAATATCGACTTGTAAAAAACATATTTTCCGTTGTTATGATGCGAGTCTAAGATCTGGATGTTAGCATGACCTCCCAATGTACACAAACAGAAGTTTTGAGCATTCACTGAATGCAGTTCTCTGATGCAAGAGCACTTTGCTCTCTTCAACGCGAAGAGTGGTAAACAAATCTTGTAGGTGTGCTTTTTTGTTTACTTACCGAAACTAATTGCTATCTCCAACTCCTAACGCGATGAAGTAACTGAGAATAAAACTATTAACTAAAACTAGCAGAGATAACACAGACATATTACTTTAAAAAAAACATAACACACGCATGCAAATCTAGTGTATGTTGTCCATGCTAGGTGGTCTAATAATTTATTTATGTTTTAGATCTCTTCGGACTGCTATTGATTAATTTTAGCAAAAAGAAACACACACATACATGGAGTCAAATCCAGGAGAACAATATCAGTCCACACGTGCATGGACGGAGTGCCATACTCCTAAGAGCAAGGTTAATTATATAGCCGAGAGTGGGCTATAAGGTCATACCATGTCATCTAAGAGTCATCGTATAGCTCAGTCGTATAATAGTAGATGAGCTATTAGTTGGCGTTTAAATAGATTTTAATTAATATTTAATTATTTAATGCATGTATACTATTGGCTCTAGACTATATGTAAACCTCTTTTTCTTGAATCTTGTGCTATAGTCGGGCTACAGAATAAGCCAACTCTTCTCTCTTTCCTCCTTTATCTCTCATCTAACTAGAACTTTTCATGACGTGGCAAATACTATAGCATGCTAACTACACTTATTATACTTGGTGTAACTGGGACAACACGAAGTCGGTGGAATAGAACAAGATTCCGTCTGGCCGGCGCCTGAACCAATGGGCTTCATAAGCATGCGAGCCTTGTTTACTTGTCCTTGCCGATCACTTTTCTAGGCTTCTTTGCCCCATCAGCGCCATCATCATCTTCTTGCCAAGATGAAGATCGGTCAGCCTTCGCAGCTAGTCATGAATTGAGGAGTTTATAGCATAAAACCATCACCTTACAATCCAAATTAAGCATTTCATACCATTTTATGTTCTCTAGATAGAAACCACTGAATTTTGGTCCTTTTTTTAATTCATGCTAAAGTCAGTTTGCTAGCCAATCGACACGGTACATGAGGACCCCACTCGAACGCTGACGTGGTACAACACCCCTGCTCGCCTCGGAGGGCTGCCGCCACAGCCACGCCTGAAGATGTAAACGGATTGGATATTGTCATTTCCATATCCTTTATCATTTTTTTGGCGGGTTCGCATCGGAGCGAGTAATAGCCGGATACGGATTCGAATGTGGATTATATCGATTGCAGATATGGAGCGGATTCGGTGCGGACTCGGATAGGAAGAGGATAATTGAACAAATACACATAGAAAAATAAAAAAAATTATTTTATGCAAAAATAATGATAAGAAAGCGTACAACACTAGATATCAGTACTATAAATGTGTAAGATTGGTCATAGCATAGTATAATATGCATAGCTGGCCAATGGACTAACTAGGATAATCTGCATAGAATTTAGGTTGCGCTATATTTATCGGATTATCATATTTAAATACCTCGAATAATTGATGGAATTCACAGTACAAACTGACTGTGCCGAGGCGATGGAACTAATTAAAGAGAGTACCCCAAACACCTCCGTCTACACCTTTACTGTTAGTGCCATACGTGAATTGTTAGGAGAAAGAGCTATTCGAATAATTAAGATCAGCCGGGATGCAAATAAGGCTAGCCATGAAATGGCTCAAATAGGTAGAGTGCAACAGCGCACGGCCGTTTGGCTAAGCAACGTCCCTCCGGAAGTAGCTGCCACTATAGCAGCTGATTGTAATTTGGCTGATAATTAATATATCTTTCTCTTTTCGCAAAAAAAAATACCTTGAATAATTCACATAGAATTTAGGATTTTCCTTATCAGCTGGATATCATCAAATACCATATACGCTAAATGTCGTACCATTTACATCCCTAGCCACGCCGCTGGTCGACATCGCCGCCGCCCCATGCTCTACGCCGTCTTCGCTCCCCCTTCCCGCCCTCGTGCGCCACCGCCACACTGCTGTTAGCTTTTTTTAATCTTGATTCCTCTGTATCTGCATGTAGTTAGTTAGATCATGTTAATCATGTAGTTGGTTCAGTCTGCATCTAAGGTGAGATGCCGCTGCCGTACGATGCAGAGAGCAGGCGAGATGCCGATGGCGGCAAGAGGCTGTTGTGCATGTCCTGAGCTAGCTACATGTGTGCATGTGCGGCTGGGTCGTGGTGCTGCCTACCAGCTTAGTGTGTGAGTGCATGCGTTGGCCGTTGAGTTAGTGGTCTACCTGGTGTAAGTGCATGGGTCGCCTGCCAGCTGGTCGTTTTTTAAATAAACGATAGTTCAAATCGTTTTTTGAAAAGACACGCGGCTAGTCCGTTATTGAAAAGCTGACGGTTGCATGGATCATGCACACTACGTTGGGCTAATCCAGCCGTTTAAAGTTTATCGCCCGCCGGTAAAATCCCGCCACTATTTTGCGCCGTTCTTTTCCTCGCTAGTATTTCTCCTGCCACTTTTTCGCGCCGTTTATCTCCCGCCACCTCTTCCCGCCAGTATTTGTCCCGCCACTTTTTCGCGCCATTTCTCTCCCGCCACTTCGTCCCGCTGTTTTCTCCCGCCAATTCCTACTAGTTGCTCCTATAAATACTGGCACCGAGATGGTATCTCTCCATCCTGTTATTCCTCTTTTTCTCCCATTTTTTTCCCCTCTCCATCATGAGTGTGCCATGTTCGGACCCAGAGTATAGGCCTACAAAGACGAAAGATGTCAGGTTGTCGCAAGGAGTGACACACGAACACTGTTGGTGCGGCCATCTCGCGAAGGTCAAGGAGTCGATCGATTTCTCCACCTGCATGGGCATGAAGTTTTTCATGTGTCCCAACTACGACGCAAGCCCGCCCCGGCAAGCAAGTTCGTCGTACGAGAGGCCTCCGGTATGTTCCCAGAGCATGGTTAATATGAACCATTCATGTTATCATGAGTTGTTTTATTCATTCCATTGATTTGCTTGCAGTCTTCTCCTCCACTTTGCAAGTGGTACCATTGGATTGACACGGAGCAGCCAGCCTGGGCCGTGCAGGAGATTGCGGACAAGAGCCGACGTGCAAGGGAGATCTTTCTTGAAGAGGAACGTGATGAAAGGAAGGCCGCGGACGGGAAGAAGGAACGGGAGAGAGAAATGAAAGAATTTCGAGCAGAGCAAGCTCAAAACCGCGAGCTGAACAGGAAGAGAAGGGAGAAAGAGGAGCGGCACGAACAGGTGCGCAAGGAGGCCCGTGAGGCGGAAAGGAAGAGATTAAGAGAAAGAGCTGCCGAGGCGCGGGCGGCAGAGGAACGTGGGGACAAGACCGGGAAGTACCCGCGCTGGACTCAGGGAAGGTAGACGTATGTCTCAATACCGATGTATCTTAATTTCAGTTGTAGTGTCGTGATGTAACTTCATTTCAGTTGTAGTATCCCGATGTATCTTAATTTCAGTTGTAGTGTCTTGATTTATCTTAATTTCAGTTGTAGTGTCTTGATGTATCTTAATTTCAGTTGTAGTGTCTTGATGTAACTTCATTTCAGTTATAGTACTGTGATATATCTTAAATTTAACATGTCATTTAATTTTGGAGACAATGTAGCCAAATTATCTACCGCCAAAATGTTTCCCGCCAAAATATTTCTCGCCAAAATATGTTTCCCGCCAAAATGTTTCCCGCCATTTTTTGTTCGTTTACCCTATAAAACCCCCTCCTCACGCAGTTGTTTAAGCAAACCCTTTTAGCCAGTATGTTTCCCGGTTTTCCCTACGATCGCAGTTTCGTGTCAGACATGTCCGTCGACCTTTTTTATTTGGCTAGGAACTTTAGGATAGACAACAATCCAGCCCCATTAGAGGAACTAATTGGTAGTGATTGTCTCCTCACTGAGCTGCGTGAGGGATTGCGTAGAAAAGGGTGGCCGAAGAGGACTCCAGAGGAGATACGGCAAGAGCTACTTCGGATCAATGCTAGGTGGAGCAAGCAAAGATTCTCTAATGAAGGGGCAAGGCAATAGAACATCACGCTTCCTTGGATTTGGATAGAAGAGAGTGAAGATGAAGACGATCTCTTCATGCCGCCTGTTGGTGGTACCAGGGTAGAGCAGAGCGTGACAAGGCTGAGACCTTGAACAAGGCGCAGGCTAAGAAGAGCAATGACAAGGTAGAAGAGAGTAAAGATGAAGATGATATATTCATGATGCCTGCCGTTGGGACTAAGTGGAGGGCTGAGTGGGACGAAAGGCTGGCCAAGAAGAAGGCATTGTCGAAGGGTAAGGGCGAGGCATCGTCGAAGGGTAAGGGCAAGGCATCATCGGTCGAGGCATCGTCGAAGGGTAAGGGCAAGAAGAGCAGGCCATGAAGAAGGCATCGTTGAAGGGTAAGGGCATAGTCGTAGGGATAGAGAGCGCTCTTATTTATGTACCGCAAGTTATGTTCAACTGCTGTTGCAAGCTATGCTGAAGTGTTTGTCGAAAAAAATGTGTCTCATACCTAGACAGATACAAGATACAAGTCTCATACATAGACAGCTACCTAGACAGATACAAGATACAAGTCTCATACATAGACAGATACCTAGACAGATACAAGATACAAGTCTCATACATAGACAGATACCCAGACAGATACAAGATACATAGACAAATACGCAGACAGATACATAGATATATATCACTGCCACCGGTCACGAGGTTGCCCTGGCGTCGGTGAACTCCATCCGTACCTTGTAGGAGGCCCCACATTGCGGGGAGGTAGAGTTGACCCGTCACCCTGCGTCTGTGTATCCTGTATGGGGATAGGTGGTGGAGTCTGCTGCGTCTGCTGAGTCTGCTACGTCTCATACAGTCCAAATCAGTCAACCTGATCCTTCTCATTAGTCGCCCACGAACCCATTGAGGACATGCTTGGGTCTCCATATCCTCCTACCATGTAAAAATATTAAGTACTCAACGATTATACACTACATGTAACCAAAATAGATAGGAAAATGCGTACCCTCAGGACGATAGCCCATGAATGGGACTTGTGGTTGTTGCTGGTGCCACTGGTCGAAAGTAAGTTGCGGCTGCTGCCATTGGTCGAAAGTAAACTGCGGCTGTTGCTGCCACGCCGAGCCTCCAGCCTGGTCTGGGGGTGGTGCTCTCGGTGTCTCCTGCTGCTGCTGCCACGCTGAGCCTCCAGCCTGGTCTGGAGGTGGTGCTCTCGGTGTCGCCTGTTGTGAGATCCATGGACGAGGCCCGTGGCGGATAGGTGCAGTGGGTGTCTCCTGCTGCGGCCGCCCCGAGCCTAGGAGTAGTGTCTGGTCTGCACGCGGGATGCGCTCCTGCATGGAGTGACATGGCGGGCGAGCCTGCATGGAGTGACGCGGCGGGCCCTCCCCCATGGAGTGACGCGGTGGACGCTGTGCTGCTCGGTGCTGAACGACGTCTGAAACGTTCGTGCACGTGGTCACATAGATACTATATAGTCTTTTCTGGACACGCCTTACAAAGGACTGAACTCCTTAACGTGGTAGTAGAAGAGGAGCGGACGAGAGCGAATGTCCCCACCGATTCACTTCATTCTGTAGCTTCCATGTCATATCGGCCTGCATTTGTATAGTGGATAAGTACATATTATATAGGCTACCAGGTGCAGTGACGAAGAAAAGTGTATTTACCGCTGATTGTCTGGGCTCCATAGTCGACTGGCTAGGGTATCTTTCATCATCATGTGCGTGGTGGACGGGACGCAACCATGTCATGATCATGTACCTTTGTAAGTATGCACGGAATAGCTCCATATCAAACGCAGGAGCGGTCACACGTCAGTTGTTGCATTCTGCCAACCATTGATATAAGTATTAACTCGTTGAAGCCATTGATTTGCGCTTCTTTTAGTACCCTTCCAAGAGTACCTGCAATTAGATTTTGTAAGTATACAATCGGTGTAAAATTATAGATACATAATATATTAACTTACATATGCACGTCCAATGAAAGGGGTGCCTCCGGACATGGAGGATCTACCATCTGGCGAAGACCGAATTGCCTCATGACTCTATGTTGAGACATCTCCTCCACCTGACAATCGAAGATGATCTTCGATTTAGTCAGCCAGTATTCCTCATCTCTACTGCACGTAATAGATAACCCGCCGGGATATCTTGCGGCTGCCTCAGCTGTGGTGTACGGCTCCCAAATGACCGATTCCTCCTTCAACGTGTGGAACTGCTCGTTGAACGCCGGGTAGCAGCGGGTTACTTGTTCTCCCGTGAAACGACACTATTTGATTAAATAGTTGTTAGTTTCCTTCGTAGTGCAATATGGACCATGCAATTAACTGAACCTTTTAACTTACCTTGCGTCGTGTCCAATATGTACCGAATGTAGGCATGTCAATTCTCTCGTGGTCAAACAGCATATCGGACTCATAGACAACGAGGCGCTCTCCCGGGATGATTACCGCTTGATTCTTTGCTACCTCCGGGCGGCCGATAGAGAACCTCTCCCATGACCACAGCTGCAGCAATAATGGGCATCCTAGCAAGGCAGATTTTTCTTTGGTTAGCGTACAGCCCGTGCACATACCTCGGTACGTTGCTGCTAAGACAGCCGAACCCCAACTCCATTGTGTGATGTCGTTCTGGCACGTCGCCTCCGCGATCTCTCTAGCATAGCAGATGTAGCGCGCACTGATGGTTGAGACGTGGTTCTCGGTGAACATCACCTTCCCAAGTAGCCACAGTAAGTATGCCTCAAGGCTGCGCGTAATTTGTGGCTCAGTCATCAGAACGGCTGGGTACCCGAACCTCTGTATCTGCATTGGTTAATAGAACAAGTTTTAGCATCGTGTGATATGAAAATAGGTGTGTCAAATACGAAGATACTGAGTAGCAAACGAACCTGATAGTTCTGCAACCAATCAAATTTGGGCCCATGATTTTCATACGTGAACTCCGGAACTCCTTCACGAATGCCATAGAATCGTTGGGCCATTTCTTGGGCCCAATTCGCCGGTGCATCCATACGAATTACAAATTTAAAACATAGTTCCATACGAATTACAAATTCTAGTTTCTTCCTGATACATTGCAAATGTATCTATAATTTTTGATGTTCCATGCTTGGTTTTATCCACTTTCTTGTGTTTTGTCCACACTTTGGAGTACTTTTCATATGATTTCTTGGACTAACCTATTAACAAGAGCCACAATGTCAGCTGCCTGTTTTCTGCTGTTTTTGGTTCCAGGAAAGTCAGAAAATGAATATTCTCGGAATTGGACGGGACAAAAGCCAAAGTGCCTATTTTTCCGGAAGTCATCAGATGCCAGAATACGAGACGAGGAGGGGCCAGAGGCCGGCCACACCACATGGCCGCGCGGCCAGGCTTGGCCCGCGCCAGGGGGTGGTGTGGTGGCCCCTGGCAACCCCTCGGCCTCCCCTTCCGACTATAAGATGCCCTCGGGACGAAAACCCTAAGGGCCCGATCAAAAATCCACGAAAGAGTCTGTAGCCGCCATCATCTCCATCCCTAGATCGGGAGGGATCTGAAGCTCTTCCTGGCACCCTGCCGGAGAGGGGAATTCACCCTGGAGGCCTTATTCATCACCATGCAAGCCTCCGGTGTGATGCGTGAGTAGTTCATCCTTGGACTACGGATCCATGTAGTAGCTAGATGGCTGGTTCTCCTCCTTTGTGCTTTTATGTCTAGATCTTGTGAGCTCCGTTCATGATCAAGATCATCTATTTGTAATTTTACATGTTGTGTTTGCGGGGATCCGATGGATATTGAGATGCTATTTCAGATTGATTATTGATTATATCATGTCTTTGTTATTTGTGATCTTGCATTCTTTCCGTTGTTAGTAGCTATCTTGGCCAAATAGATGCTAGTAACTCCAAGAGTTTGTATTTATGCTCGATAGTGGGTTCATGCCTCTGGTAATCTGGAGAAGTGACAGAAATCTCTAAGGTACTAGATGTGTTGTTGCTACTAGGGAGAAAACAACAATCCTTTGTTCATAGAACAATCGTATTGTTTACTTTATACGCAGTCGGTAAAGCAATAATCTGTTGCTTGCAACTTAATACCGGAGGGGGTTCGGATGATAACCTGAAGGTGGATTATTAGTCATAAATGCAGTTGGATGGCGATCTATGTATAATGTTGTAATGCCCAATCAAGTCTCAAAGGAGTCAAGGTGATTAGTATATGCATGTATTGCTTTCTCGATGTTTGTCAATTGCCCCGCTGTAATTTGTTCACCCAGCATGTTATCTATCTTAAAGAGAGCCACCTCTAGTGAACTATGGATCCCGGTCCTTTTCTTTACATACAATCTATAAACTGTTACTGATTTGTGTTTACTTTCTGCAAACTATTACTTATTTCCATTCGATACGTTTAATCCTTTGTTTTCCGCAAAATACGGTGAGATTGACAACCTCATCGCAAGTTGGGGACAAAGTTCTGTGGTTCTGTTGTGCAGGTCTCCACGTTGCTCCTTCCTCTTGGGGTTCCCAACAAGCTCTACATCAACACCGCTCCAGCATTTTTCTGGCGCCATACATAGAGCCATCACTTCCTCTGCCTCTTGTTCCTCGCCTGCCACGTCCACGAGGAGCCGCTCCTCCGGTCCCGAATATATGACAATTGGTGTCTCTATGACCAAAATTATTACATAGAAAACATTGTCTAGTAGGGCCTCCGGCTTCGGATTCATCCATATCATTACGGATGTGAACACATTATCGCCTTCCTCTACCTGTCCGCATTAGTCCAGGATCTAGGATGTAAATCCTTTCACCAGGGTTTACGTTGTTGAAATTTCCCCATGCTCTATATCCCATCATCTCGCCAGTCCATGTATTGATCACCGACTCCTTAAGAAAATAAGGAGACACAAACGATCTCGCATCCATACCTAACCGCCCGCACGCAGCAAGTACATGAGAGCAAGGCAGATGTAGCAGCTTGGGTTTGTTGCAGGTACACTCACACGTCGGCCAAGCCTCATTGCCTATCCTCACCTCTTATGTCTTTACCTCTTCTCTAGATCCGATCCTGTTGGAAGGGAGGCGAACCTCAAATCTTCGTTCTTGATTACCGATGGCGACGACGTGCATAGACCGAGCCTTTTCCATTTTGTCATTCATGTAATGCATTATCTTTGAACAGTACCTCGTGTTTGGGTTGTTGATGATATGCATCTGAGCAAGCTAGAGTCTGTCTCTGAAGTACTTCAACGTTCCGGTGAAAATACACTCCACAATAGCTGCTAATGGCAGAGCCCTGCTTCCTCTCAAGACGAAATTGTAAGTTTCGGCAAGATTTGTAGTCATGACGCCAAACCTAGCACCATGAGTGTCGTGCAACAGAGACCACCTATCCACAGGCTCGTGCTCTATCCATTCCTGAAAATTCTTAATCCGTCCGCCAGGCCTCCTCCTAGTACCGGGTTGGTCAAATCCTGGCAAATCGCAAAGAGCAATTGGTTCTTCCTCGGGTGGTGCTGCTCTAGCTACTGTCTGTGCAGCTACCGCGGCCGCATGAGCCGCCACAGGTGTTTCTCTAGCTGCTTTCCTCTGCCTAACATGTTTTTTTGTGAATTCATCTAGATATGCCCGACACTTGATATACTTCCACTCCTGGTTCTGCTTGCAAAGCTTCTTGAATAGGTTCATCAGGGCCTTGTTCCTGAACTGTGAGAAAACGTTAGCCCTAGATGCCGCATGCACCAACGACTCTGCATGTCTAGCCATGGAGTTGGTTCATCTGGAGCAGGATGAGTCAGCTTCCTTATCGCGCTAAGTATACCCGGATGCCTGTCATGTAGGACGCATAAATTCGGTACATCCCTCACAATTGCTATCTTCAGCTGCCTGAAAAACCATACCCAACTCTCGGTGTTCTCGCTCTCCACGAAAGCAAATGCAAGTAAAACAACTTGATTGTTCCCGTCTTGACCTATGGTAGTCAAGATCTGGCCCCTATACTTGCCAGTGAGAAATGTTCCATCTACACAAATGACTGGTCGACAGTGAGTGAAAGCTTCTATGTATATAGCAAATAAGAAGAACACTCGATGCAGCACCCTCAAATTGGGTTCTTGAGGCAATGTTAAGTGTTGGATGTCGAGGTATGTGCCTAGATTCCTAGCCTGCAGTGTCTGCAGCATCTGAACAACACAGTCGTATCCATCTCGAAACGAACCAAATCTTGTCTCCAGTGCCCTCTGCTTAGTCCTTCAAGCCTTTCCGTAAGATATATTGTAGCAAAATCTGATAGCAACTTTGTTGATGATAGCTTTCACCACCATGGCTTTGGTCTCCACTATCTCAGTGTATAACAGTCTAGCCAGGAGGGTTGACGTGAGATTACGATGGTCTTGAAGGACATTGTCAAGTTGACATGTGTGTTGCACAACATCGCTAACCTTCCAGTTGGTGTCATATCGAGGAACATGGGCATGGACCCTGGCAGGACATCCGGCTACCTCGCAAACCAAAGTCAAATATTGTTGGGATGACACCTTTGTTTTGAAAACCCGTTGCGTGGACAATGCCCACTCAACGATTGCTTCCTGTAGATGTCTCTTGCTAAGATATAATGCACCAATGGAGATGTTGTTGGCGTGATAGTGCCATGAGGAATCATGCCCATCATTCACATTCATTGCTGCTGTGTGGTCTTGATTCCATGATGCCGGAATAGGTTGGTCCTCTTGATCAGACTCAGCGGAATCATAAGAGCTATCACTGTACCATTCTGAATCTTCGGCTTCCATCTGATCTTGCAACCAACCGTCGTGTATCTCGTCCTCATCGACCTCACCACTGAAAATATCTTCTCCTGTCCCTTGACTACCTTCAGCTGATTCATGTCCACCATCCTCGGTGTGTGTAAAACTACTCTGACCAGGTTCATAACTACCACCATCGGTGTGTGCATAACTAGTCTGACCAGGTTCATAACCACCACCGCCATCTTGGCCTTGACTGCTCTGGTCATCATAGTAGCCACCACCACCTCCGTCTTCGGCTTGACTGGTCTGCTCATGATCATAACCACCACCAGCATAGTGTGTCTGACTACTCTGACCCTGATCATAAACAGGCTCTTTCGCCACAGGAAGCACTAAGACACTGGGGTTAACCACCCTATGCAGACAGGCTTTCACCCATTTGACCCATTTAGCTTGCTCTTCTATCGATCTAAAAAAATCAGGTTTAATCCTTGACTTAGTCCATAATACATGCACACCGACAATATGGGTGGGAGAGAGCCCTAAACGAGCACATAACCAATCCTTCAACTCAATAATAGATATGGTTTCAGGATCCTGGAGCACTTCATCAATACAATAAAAATCGCTCAAATCAATTCCATGCTGGTTTTTTTATGACACCGTCACCATAGTAGAACCTAAACACTACATTATTGGACATAACTTCTGACCTAAAAAATACCACAATTTGTCAAATGCCCGTACAGTGGTAGATTTTAGCACACAAATATACTAATAATCCTATAGCCGAATAATCTTGCATAGCCCGCAAATATAATTATAATCCTATAGCTGAATAATCTGGCGGCTAACCTACCACATCCAAAACTACAGATAAAATAAAAATACACAAATGACTACAGTTAGCAAGAAATTAGGGTTTACCCTTAAAGCGTGAGAAATCCTGTCGTGCAGCTGCCTCTACTCAACGGATCGGCAACCCCACTCAACAACAGCTGTCTCTACTCAAGCTGCACCACCAGTCTCCACCATAGCCATTGCTCCTCAAGAACTCCACGAAATCCCCCTAAAAAATATCTCAAATCACCTCACCAGACTATCCCATTAGTAGATCGAGACTCTACTAAGTGTCTAATGTGTTTCAGCAACAGCTATTGATGAAAAACGGTGCAAAAGTGAGCTCTAAATCAGTGCAGCTCGCGTAGGCAGATGAACCAACAAGAAGAACACGAGAGAGAGCGAAGGAGGAAGAAGAGAATGCACCGGCGCGGGGCTGGGCGCGGCGCGGCGCGGGGATAAGGAGGAGCTGGTCCTTTCTTCAAAAGACGAGCCGGCCGGTCGTCTTTCCACGCAACGACACGTGCGGCTGTCCTCCTGCAGCTCGGCAGGGTGGGTCCCGTGTCGTTTTCTCAAAAGACGAAGGCCCCGCGTCGTCTTTCCATGCAACGACACGCGCGCCTGTCCTCCTGCAGCCGACAGGATGGGTCCCACGGCGCTGCTTTCGGCGCCTCAAAAGACGGCATGGCCTCTTCGTTCGTTCAAAAAACGACACGACCTCTTCGTTCGTTCAAAAAACGACAGTGCGTTAATTTACTTTTTTTGCGTAATATTCGTGAAATTGAATAGAAAAAGTGTATTATTTGAAAAAAATATGTGCCTGTGTAAGTCTACATATAGCACTGCAATCAGCATATTTCGTTTGATAATAAGAGAAACAGAGAAGAAAAGCTCGGCTGTGAGAGGCAGCGCGGCGCGAGGCCAAAAATCCCTGTCTGTTGATAGGCAACAAAGAGCTGAGCGATTCAGCTCTGACAACCGCTTCCCACTCATGTGCGCCGCCACCACGCCACTGCGGTTGATGCACACGAGCAGGGCGCTCATCGACACGGGCCTAAGCTTGGGGGAGAACGATGGCGAGCCGACCGTCGACGACTTCATGCCCGCGTCGTTCGACGCGTCCAGGCCGAGCCGACGACCGACGAGTACGTGCTCGCTCCATTCGATGCCCCCTGCGCGATGTCCCCTCTGCTGGCCCGCGGGCGCACCCGGTCGGCCCCCTGCTCCACCCGCGCCACCGTCCCCCTCCGCTTGCCAGCAACAAATCGCCGGCCACCTCCACTCGACGCGCGAGTGGCATCCAGAGAAGCAGCCGCGCTCGCAGGACTTGGCCCGGAGTAGCAACAGTGCAGGTTGGGACGGAACGTGGTCGACGGGGAGAGGATTCTTACCGGCACGTGTGCTCCTGCGCCAGCGCCGTGCTCCGGCCGGTGAGCCTGCCGTTGAGCCCTAGGTAGGGGTGGAGCCGGCTGCTCGCCGTGGAGTAGGGAGGCGGTGGCGTCACACTGTAGGTGATGGGCGGCGGCGCCGCCTGGGCGCACTGCAGGTAACGAGCGGCAGCAACAGAATACAAAGTAGACATTTTTTATGACTTTTTTGGGATTTTTAATTTTGATTGAGCTGACACCCAGTGCCACGTCATCTATTAGGTGGGTCCAACCGGTCAGATTTGTTGTCAATTCGTAATTAACCTTGAGGATGGAAGTCCATACATAGGCTCAAATGATCCCAGGATGATCAATGTGATATCCTTGACTTGGCAACTGGCACACGATGTCAGACTGATCAAGAGCATAATGTAAAACTTAGTCGGGTGAAGAAATCTATCGAGATGTAGTACATTGAAAAACTTGATGGCAAACACTATGGAAATGGAACTTGCAACAAACCCGCTTCGCGAGGTTGCAAGCTTCATCTGGAGAGTTCAGAATCTCGTCTAGTAAGTAAGCAGCCAAAGGAAGTATCTATTGCTACCATCATAAACAGGACAAAAGGCTCATCGACGAGGTGATCTAATAACCTCAGCTAAGCCAGTGTCGTGCCCTTTCCGCCGCAGCTTTCTTCCTCTCGGCACCAGCCCTGAATTCAGCTTGGTACCTGCCCAAAATTAGAGAATCGCCATGCTAGAATAAACGTTGAATTCGGCACACAACATAGAGATATAGCTCAAGCTCAGCATCATTGGGTTTAGTCAAGCAGTTCAACCAACCAAATGAGTTCACCGGATCGGTATGTGCCAATGTGGTAATAATAGTACTATATGGGCAGTGGAAAAGGCTAAACAGTTCAGAAGATCATCAGAAACATAAAAGCGTAGCACTACTTCCTTTGACCACCCTACCTACTTGAACCATAACAACGAAGCACCGTCTCTCAATTATCCTTCCACCTTGTCCCATGATTAGCAGGTATTGCTACTCCTACATAGTAAAGACTAGTACAAAGTGGTACCACTACGTCTAATCATGATGTTTCTGCTGAACAATACAGTACACTCACTTTCACTTTCACTGTCTGTCTGTGCAGTTGAGCATCCGTCAGGTGGAGGCTTCATCTCAGCCTCCCCAGGTGTTATGCCTTTGCTGCTCTATCCACTCTCTGAGGCCCAAACTGAAAGACCAAACAGGAGCAGTTTAAAACCCTTCGATCAGGTCAACAAGAGACTGGAGCAAGACAGCAAGTGCCTCAACAAGATCCAGTTAACAATATCCAACCTTTCCATGCTCTAGCATTCCTTTTGATCCCATTAATTTACTACTACTAATCAAGCTTGCACTCTCACCACCGATATAATGATAAGTTACTGCCAGGTAGCTTAGCCCAGCCAATCTAGCCTAGCCCAGTAGCATCAACATTAATTTACTAATCAAAGCATGCACACTCACCACCGATCTAATGGTAGTACTACGAGTAATTTACTGTCAGCCTGTCAGGTGGCCTAGCCTAGCCTCGTAGCGTCAGCAGTAACATGTTAAGACCAAGACATTCTTGGGAACCCACTTTAATCCCGTCAATGTTAACGCCGAGACACCGTGCGTGCTCTCACCTTCAGGCTCCACAAGCAGTCGACACCTGCTGCGTTTGCTGCTGATTCCCCGTGCAGAGATTCTGCTTGGGCAATATTTTACCCTGTGTGTCGATGTACTTTTCTTGATCTGTTCGTGACAAGGTTCTAGATTAGATTAAGCTAACAGTGGGGGATACTCCATATTTTAGGTGCTTCTTGCCGGGGCTTCACTCTAAGCCTAGCTAGTGAGTATCAGACAGTTTGTTTCGTCCTAGAGTCCAGTGTAGACTGAACAGATACTAGTATTTGGTAGGCCTGTTTTAGAGAAGGTTATTTTTGAAGCAAGGTAGTTATGTCAGATAGAGTAAATCCATCTGATTTATGATTGAAGCAAAGTGGTCTACTACATCTAATCTGAAGTGTGAGTTTTATGTTTTCGTTATCTTGGCACGGAATTGACTTCACCTGCTAACTACTTTTCTTCTAGAATTGCTGCTAACAACTTTGTTTTAAAATTTGTGAACTTCAGCACAAGGGCACTTTTATACTAGCTAAGCCCAATAAACTAGGGAATGAAGGATATACACTTTCGGCGTCGATCGAACTCGTTACGCCCTGGCTCTCGCGAAGTTCAGCTCGTATGGTAGATAAGAGTTGTTTCATTCTGAAGTCTAGACTGAACAAATACGATTTGGTATGCCTAGCTTGCAAAAGGGTTGCACATTTTGTAACCAAAGTAGTTGTATCAGGTGGAGTAAAATCGTTTTATTTGTGATTGAAGCAAATGTGGTGTACATCTAATCTGAAGTGTGAGTTATATGTTTTCTTTATCTTGTTACAAATTGACTTCACCTTTTTTTTCCGAAATAGATGATTGACTTCACCTACTATTAACAACTCCTCTAGTCCATAATTCTTGTCGTGGTTAAAAAATTGGGAATGGTTGTAACTAGGGCAAGAATGAGTCCATAAAATTGCTTTTAGCTATCTTTGTTGTCGAACTAGTTACGTCTTGGTTTTGGCATCAGTGCTAGTTTAAACAATGACCAAGATTAACATGGTCTCAGTGCTAGTTTAAACAATGACCAAGATCAATGGAGTTTGGGGTCCTATGAAAGACAACAGAGGGAGAAAGTCTCTAAAGAGGAATGCAAAAGTTTTGCCCTTTCACTAATTGAGAAGGAGAACAAGACTTATTGTTTTTGGAAGCAGGAGAACAGGAATTATGCAAGTATAATATGCACAAGGACAAATACGCCCAAAAGCCCCGAGGGGAAAATTCAGAATCCTATTCTCCTGACATTTGATAACTCATGGTTTCAGGAAGTGTTACAGATTTTTGAAGAAAGGTAGTTATATCAGGTAGAGTAAATTCGTTTAATGTATGGTTTAAGCAAAGAGGTCTACCTGTAATCTGTATTGCGCACAAGCCTTTTGAATGGTCAGAAAAGAAGAATTGTACGGTTCGCAAGGCTCTTGAGAACATTTTTTGCGTATCTCAAATCAACACTAGCTAAGATTTTACATTAGAACACAGCCAAGAGTTCGTCAATCTTTGGGAGCCGATCTCAAATGTTTATCTTCACAGAAACATGCCCGGCACCATCCTTTGGAAATTCACGGATGGTGGCAAATACTCCGATTTCTTGGCATACAAAATGCAATTTGAAGGGCTAATCTCAACCACCAACAATGCCTCCATATGGAAAGTTTGGGCACCTCCAAAGTGCAAGTTCTTTGCTTGGTGGGTCATGCAAAATAGGATATGGGCGGTGGATAGAGTTCAAAAAAGGGGATGAAAAAATAGTGGCAATTGCCCCTTATGCAACCAAGTTCAAGAATCCGCGGACCACCTCTTGTACAAATGTAGGTTTACAATGAGTATTTGGAAGGAGACCCTATCATGGTGTGGTATCCATAATATGACACCGGAGACATGGGCCAATGAGCCGTCAGTTCATGTTTGGTGGACAAAATGGCTATTTGAAAGAGGAAAAGAGAGGAAGGCTTTTGCATCACTGATCATGCTTATATCATGGGAGATTTGGCCGAGATTCCACATCACTACTCCACCATGGTCGCGGTTATCGCCACGATAAAAGATGAGGCAAGGGTTTGGAGTTTGGCCGGTGCTAAATTTTACCCGGTGGACGCCTCTTCTGCAGAATTCATCATGTATTGGTTTAACACTTTGCGCAAAAGTCTAAAACTTCGTAAGGCGAAATGAACTGACCGAGCCGAACCAAACTATAAGCTGACAAAACAGAGGAGAACACGTGGGAAAAAAAATTGTAACCGTTGTTCTCTTTAAGCATAGGAAGATTTGACGGGAGTCTGGATCTTTTTTTGACATGATGCATCCATGTGAAGGACAACTGAAACTTTTTAACTCGTATACATTGCTATAAGTAATGAAAAAACAGAAGATGGCCATCAACGAAACATCTTCAATTGCAGGCACCAGGTCTTAGCATCCAACTCTGCCATATTGTCCTTGATTGGTGCCACCAATGCCAAAGCGGCTCAGGAAACCACGTGCGCAGTTCATGCTGCTTGGTTCGATCTCTGCGACCTCGAGCACTTGAAGGCGACGCAGAGACGGACGGACGGATACGTGCGGATGCAAGCGGGTGGGGTGGGCGTGTCAGGCTCCGTGGCTTAAATTCCAAGCGTACCCTACGCTACTGACAACGTCTCCCCGTCTAACCGCATTCAAGACGCGCCTGCTGCTATATATACTATTTTCGTCACGTAGCATGTTTTCGGCACCATACTCTCATGGTATACCCCACAATAACTTCGTTTCTTATCACGTGTAACAAGAATGGGCTGAAGGGTAGCATCTGTGCGACTATGACAGCATGAGAAAGAAAGCCATTCTTTGCTGACTTTGAGACAGGGGTTTTGCCTCTGCTGATCCACCTGCTTTGATTTGAAGTAACCGGCGATGGTTCATGTCGCATTGCAACAACCCTAGCGAACATGCTCAGGCTTACCGGCCGTGTTCAGGGAAATGCCATACAGAGTAGTAAAATTGTGCCATGTTGTTTTAGTTTCATATAGTTACTTGGTTGCATTGCGTGTGTGTGTGTGTGTGTGTCTAAAACTGTAGATGCCGTATGAACACGGTATGCCGCTCCCTAGTAGGGAGGTCCCTATACATCGTAACCGGTACATCGATTTGGTTTAGGGCTGCTCGGCCTGGACCGTGCAACGTCAAATCGCTTTTCCGGTTTTCCCTTCGGTGCTGTGCAACTCAAGTGAAGACGGAAAGCGACGGCCTTCTTTCGTGCGTGGATCGATCAATCAGTCGGCTTTTTCCGTCCCGTCCAAGCCAAAAAGGAACGGAACGAGCCGTTCCATTCATCGTGACCTCACGACACGACACGAGGGGTAACGTTCCACGAGGCGCAAGTTGCACGATACGATGATAGGACCAGCCCGACGTACTCTTGGGACCCAAGTCCACGCCTGATTAACACGTCGGTAGCAGCATACGTTGCGACCTTCGACGTAATGCCGTCGAAAACGTACGGCGGTAACCAATCTAAAAAAAACTTATTAAACCGACTATTAAACTAGGTTGGCAGCCGAACCAATATATTTGAAGGAGTAAAAAAAATTAAGCACTGCTCGCTCCTGCGTCGCCCCCCGGGCAACCTAGCTCTCCCATCCCCGTCCACCCCTTCTCCTCTCACCCACGCCGCCGGGCAAAGTCCGTGCGGTGCCGGCGACGGCGGAGTTCCTTGGTTTCCCGTGCACAAGGAGGACGGCGCGGGGCGGCTATGAACGGCGGCGGCGAACTGCAATGACGACCCTGTGATCCCCGACGCGACGGGCCGACGAGCTGCGGCTGCGGAGGGTCCTCATGGTGGAGGTGGCGGGGCTCAGCGGCGCTGCGGTCATCTCTCGTGGATGAAGGCAGGGGTGGCCAGAGCGTCTACATACTATAGGAGGTCTTCGCCAGCGGGTGGGCAGGACCTAGGCCCGCGTCCTCTACCATAGCCGTGGGACAAGGGACAGGTCGGTCGGCAGCCAGGCGACGGTGGGCAGGCGGAGCTGGCCTGGATGGCGTTGGGCCTGCCTTGGCCCAGATCTAGGCCCTTCCGGGGCCGATCTGGGTTGGCGGGCTTGCAACATACGCAGGTTTCAGGGGCATCCAGCACGACTGGGAGCCCATCCCCTGGCTAGGGAATGGTTGGGGTGCCGGATCTGGGCCTAAAGGCCTAGATCTGGTGACCGCCTAGCAGCCCCGTCTCTCGGGTGCTGCGAGTTTAATCGGCGGGTGCGTCCTGCTAGTTGAACCCCTGATGTCCGAGCGTTGGCTAGCTGACTTGGTCCCCATCTTTCCCGCTTTGATGGAAATGTCGTTGTCGTGTCTGTCGCGCAGTGGGCGAGATCTTGGATGCCGGGGCGGCGGCCCCGGAAGGTGGACTGTATGGGTGGCTCGACGGCGGGCAACGTGGCGTTGGTGATGGACGTCTCCTGGGGCCATGAAGGTGGCGAGGAGTGGGCGTTGGGGGCTCCTGGTGTTGGTCGCGTCTCGGCGTGGCCGGTGCCCAGATCTTGTGTTAGAAGCTCAGCTCGGGGATGGCTAGTAGTCTGAGGTACCAGGTGTGGCGAGGGCTCTTTCGGGAGAAATCCTAGCGCTCCGGCGCCAACGATGGCGACGCCTGTGGGTGTCGTTACCCTTTTGAGGGTGTTGTCGTGGCCACCCTCTCCGCATTAGGGTTCCGGATGAAAATCCTACACCTCTGTGGTCTCGGTGACGACGGCACTTGTTGCATCGTTACCTCCTTGGGGGCGTGGTCGTGGAGCTCAGGTCTCCTTAGTCTCACGGTGTCTTCGGTGGCTAACTTGATGCTTCTTAGTTTTTGTTGTTTATCTTTGATATGCTTATAAGAGGAATTCCTCATCACTATGTATTGATTTGGCTGTTTGGCTTTATTTATAAAGCGGGGCTAAAGCTTATTTTGAGGGGGAAATAAGCACTTCACATATGCATTTCATGTTGGAGATATGCCCAAGAGGCAATAATAAAGTCGTTATTATTATATATTTATGTTTATGATAAATGTTTACATCCCATGCTATAATTGTATTAACCGGAAACATTAATACTTGTGTGTTTTGTAAACATAAAAGAGTCCCTAGTAAGCCTCTTGTTAAACTAGCTTGTTGATTAATGGATGATCATGGTTTCCTGCTCATGGACATTGGATGTCATTGATGACAAGATCATATCATTAGGAGAATGATGTGATGGACACACACCCATAGTAAGCATAGCATAAGATCAAGTCATTAAGTTCGTATTGCTACAAGCTTTCAAATGCATAGTAACCTAATCCTTCGACCATGAGGTTATGTTAATCACCATCACCGGATGGGTACTCTGATGACATCAAACACCGCTTCGTAACTGGGTGGTTATAAAGGTGACATTGGGTATTCTGAAAGTATGTGTTGAAGCGCATGGACCAAGATTGAGATTTGTCCATCCATATGACGGATAGATATACTCTGGGCCCTCTCGGTGGAATGTCATCTAGTTAGCTTGCAAGCATGTGACTAGGTCACAAGGGATGACATATCACGGAACGAGTAAAGAGTACTTATCAGTAACGAGGTAGAACTAGGTATGGAGATACCGACGATCAAACCTCGGATAAGTAGAGTATCGTGTGACAAAGGTAATTGGTTTCGTATGTTAATGGTTCTATCGATCACGAAGTCATCGTTGAGTATGTGGGAGCCATTATGGATCTCTAGATCCCGCTAATGGTTATTGATCGGAGATGTGTCTCCATCATGTCTACATGTTCATGAACCGTAGGGTGACACACTTAAGGTTCGAAGTTGTTTTAAGTAGATATGGAATGTGCGTTGGAGACCGAATATTGTTTGGAGTCTCGGATTGAATCCGGGACATCACGAGGAGATCCGGAATTGTCCAGAGAATAAGATTCATATATTGGGGATCATTTTCTAAGTTAGGAAATGATCCGGAGTGTTTGTATGGAGATTCTAGAAGGTTTCGGAATGTTCTGGAAGGTTCTAGAAGATTTCTTGGAGTTTGCTTGAAAACCAAGAAAGGATCAAGGAGTCTTTGTGGGGAAAGACACGGATTCGTGGGGGAGGAGGATTCCTTCCCCCCTCCCAATCTGCCGGCCAAGGAGGGAGGGGAGTCCTACTAGGACTCCCCCTCCCATGGCGCCTCCCTCCTTTAAATAGAGGGGAGGGGGCGCCACCCCCTAGACCTCTCCCATAACAAACCCTAGCCGTCGCCTCTCTCCTCCTCCTTCGCTCTGCTCCGGCTTAGGCGAAGCCCTGCAGAAATCTCTACTCCACCACCACCACCACAACGTCGTGCTGCTGGGATTCCGTGGAGAAGATCTACTACCTCCGTTGCTCGCTGGAACAGGGAGAGGAAGGTCTGCTTTGACTTCGCACGTGTGACCGACTGCGGAAGCGCTGTCGGAACGCGGCGCCGAAAGGATCGTCCACACGATCTTGAGATCGGCAAGTGATCGACTAAATCAACCCCGAGATCTAATCTCGTAACGCTTTCGGATCTACGAGGGTTAGTACATATCTATCTCGTTGCACATGTCTAATAGATTAGATCTTGGCTTTTGTCTAGATTAGATCTGGGTTTTGTTCGTTCTTGCGGTAGAAATTTTTTGTTTTCCATGCTACGAACCCATCAGTGGTATCAGAGCCTTGTCTATGCGTAGATCTGTTGCACAAGTAGAACACAATGGTTTTGTGGGCGTTGGTGCTCGTGCCGTCTTTTGCTTTGTGTACTTTGCATCTTGCGGTATGGTGGGATGAAGCGGCTCGGGCTAACCTTACATGTCATCGCACATGAGACTTGCTCCACGCTTGAAGTGTAACTTGCTTTGCACAAGTGGCTTTGCGGGTGTCTGTCTCTCCCATCATAGTAAAGATCCAATCTACACTTTGCACTTGATAGCACCTGTATCAACGTTGTGGTTCAGTTTCGTAGGTAAGATCCGTTCTTATTCGAAAGCCCCAAACCACGTAAAACATGCAAAGAAAATTAGAGGCGTCTAACTTGCTTTTGCAGGGGTTTTGTGATGTGATATGGCCAGCATGTGATTGTGATTATATTTGATGTATGCAATGATCCTTATTGTAATATGGCAACCGGCAGTAGCCTAATGGTTTTCTTTAATTCTGTTAAGACCTGCGTGTCTATTCATCTTGTAATAGCTTTATTCCAAGTAGTTGTAATAGTTGCTAGTGATGATGGACAACCATGAAGCGGCGCCACTGACCTTGACGCAATGCTGGTGATGATGGAGATCATGTCCGTGCTTTGGAGATGGAGATCAAAGGCATAAGAAGAAAGGGCCATATCATATCACACTAATTATGAATTGCCTATGACGTTAATCCTTTATGCATCTTGTATTGCTTAGATCACGACGGTAGCATTATAAGATGATCCCTCTCACTAAATATCAAGTAATAAAGTGTTCGTCCTTAGTAGGCACCGTTGCTAAGACTCGTCGTTTCGAAGCATCTCGTGATGATCGGGTGTGATAGATTCTACGTGTGCATACGACGGGTGCAAGCCATATTTGCACATGCGGATACTAAGGTTAATCTTGACGAGCCTAGCATGTACAGACATGGTCTCGGAACACGGAATACCGAAAGGTAAAGCATGAGTCATATGGATGATATGATGAACATGTTGATTGTTCGCCTTTAAAGCTACATCATCTCACGTGATGATCGCACTTGGTGTAGTGGATTTGGTTCGTGTAATCACTAAAACAACTCGAGGGATGTTGTTTAAGTGGGAGTTTATTTGTAATTTGGATTAGTCGAACTCAATTTATCATAAACACAATCAAAGTGAATTTGCATAGTTTGTTGTAGTCATTGGCATCCGTTCACCACCTTACGCTTAGTTATAGTTGAGATAGTGGAACTATATAAATTCTGGATATTTGCTTTACGAACTGGTATCGTATTGTTTTGAGTGTCAATCTAAAGTTTAAAAGTCATATTGCAAACCTTCAGCAAACTCCATTTACTCTGTGAAGTTTAATAAACAGTATTAAATCAAGAGTAACAATTCCAGTGTTAGTATCTAATGTATCATGTTTGCCTCCATGATTCTTGATACTCAAAAGATTGTTTTTAATATCAAGTTTATCTAAGAGCTGAAAGCAATGTTTCAGAAACCATCATATGTGAAAGGTATTGCGATATCTAAAACAATGTGTTGGTTACAACATGATAGAGTATATGTCCTCATATTTGATGAGAATTTGTGAAGGTTGGAGACGCTAGTCGTCCTAATCCTCCAAAAAGTTTTGGAAAAGAAACATTATACTCGCAATTGACCTTTATAAGCTATAGCAGCTTGATCATGAAAGTTGTCATGATAAGGATGAATAGAAGATGTAAGTAAAATGTTTACTACATTAAAAGATTACTAAAGAATGGAATTTTTAAAGAATGCCAAACATTTGATGAAGGTGATCCACTTCAAAGTGCAAGTCCAAAGGTATTTGTATTTGACTATACACACTTTGTACTGTATGTCATGTGAATGACACCACTATTGATGTTGATAGATTCTTTTAAAAAGAAAAGGAATTGTTGAAAGAGAATCTATAAAATATTTGGCAGAAAAGAAAAGATTGGAGATATCCAACTTAGGTATATAGAAGATACATGTTATGGCTGTATTCCTTGGTTGTTAAACAATGTGGTTCTGCGGTATTAGATACCGAATTGGTTGGTATGAAGTGTCATACAGGACAACACAATTCATGAACTACAATGGCCTAAGTAACTAGCAAGAGAATATGTGATAATGTTCATCGAAAACAAACAAAGGGTTGTTGTGTTGCTCGTTAACATCAAAGCTTGCCTTCAAGATTTGTTTCAATAATTGTTATTTCGATCAGGTATCATGACGACAAAAGGTTGTTCAAATAATTACCGTATTCCATAATAGATGGATGATATACAAGTCTGGTTGGAGAAATAACGACCATAAAACTAATGCTAAAATGTCGCAAGACAAATGATTGAAAGATCACTTGCGAAGTGACATCATCGTTCAAATTATATTAGGGATACATGAAGAAACTCCATGTTAATGGATTTTTGGAGTCTTTGATTTTGATCAAATGACGCTTGTGATACTTTCCTGGAGATAATTAAAACTCCGTTCGTAGGCCAAAAGAGGAACGGACGACTAACTGATTGGAATTTGTACATATTGATGTATATAGTCCATTATGTGTAGTCATGGGCAATGGATTTCAACTTCATATGCTTTCTCCGAAGATTTGAGTGAGTATATGTATATACTTACTCAATAAGGAAGAAGTATGAAATATTTGAAAATGTTCAAAGACTTTCAAGATGAAGTGGAAAATCATTGTAACAAGAAAATAAAAAGTTTATGATTGGATCATAAAGAAAAATGTTTGAGTTACAAGTTTAGCAAAACACCTAAGATTTGAGGAATCGTTCCATGGATTTGCATTTCCCAAAACACCATAGGAGTATGGAGTGTTCGAGATATGTAATGGAACCTTGTTTGACATGGTAAGATCAAAGGTGTCATTTATAAAACTGCCATTATATTTTAAAGATTAAAGCTTTAGTGACTACCGCTTTTACACTGAAAAGAGCTCCATCGTGATCCGTTGAAATGGCACCATATAAGTCATGGTTTGGGATAAAACCCAGGTTGTCCTTTCTTAAATTTTTGGTATGCTAGGCATAAGTAAAATGTTTACAACCAAAGTCGGATGAGCATGTCTTTGTAGGTTATTTCGAATAACCATTGGGTATTCCTCCATAACACCGAAGACAAAATTGTTTGTCGCTTAGAGTGTCGAGTTTCTTGAGAAGGAATTTTTGGTGAAAAGTCAAGTGGGAGGACAATAGAACTTTGACAAGGTTGTTGAACCTTGGCTAATATGTGCTGAGTTGCGCAGCGTCGGTAAGTGTCCCGGAGGCAGCAACAATGCTCATGGCTCACGTGCCTCAAAGGATGTGGTCACGGGGATCTAAGTTCCTATTGAACCAAGTAGGTCGGGTAAGTAATCAAATGCCAAGATTTGAGAGTTAAATCATTGTTGTTTGACAATGATGAACCGACTACATGTAAATAATCAATGATGGACCCTGACTTTGTTAAGTGGCTTGAAGCCATAAAATCCGTGATAATTCCATACACGAGAAATCAAGCTTTGAATTTGAAAGACCCTATGGAAAGGTGCAAGACCTTACAGTCGTATATGGATCTATAAAGAAATAGACATGGATGTTTCACATCTATGAAATAGTCGACATGTCGGAAAGAGTTTACGACAATGTTCAAGGAATTGACTATGATAAGATTTGATCTTTCATAGCGATATTTAGTCTGGACGGATTAATGTAGCAACCACTACATATATTTTGGTATATGGTAGTTGAACAAACAAAACAAGTTCTTCTAATAGAATGGTTACCTAGGATGTGTCCATGACACGATCCAAAGGGTTTTATTAATTCAAAGGATGCTAAAAGAGTATGCAAAACTTCAATGGTTGAAGTGAGCATCGTGGAGTTGGAATCTTCACTGTGATGAAACCGTTAAAAGGTTTAATTTCATCAGAGACGATGAAGATGCTTGTATTTTTGCAAGAAATTAAGTGGGAGCGCTAAGACATATTTCTAATACATTATGTGAAAGACATATTGTTGATTAGAAATGATGTATCTTTTATTGACACAGGTTAAGAATTTCATTACGATGAAAGACTTAGGCATAACCCAAGAATTAGGCATCAATGTCTATATGGATAGATTGAGGCGCTAATATGGTTTTGCCAGATGTATATAGATAAGATGTTGAATAAGTTTAATATGGAAACAACAAGAAAGGTTCTTGACGCACGGAAAGGACTGAATCAAAGATTCAAGTGTGTTGACACGAGATTCAAGTATTTTGACACTTGGTAAAATCACAAGAATATTTTGATCAATCATTCTTTGAGATGTACACATCCAGATATGTCCTATGCTCTAAATGTTATGAGCATATACCAGAATGACTCATAAGATGATCATTGGACAATAGTAGGGATATTCCTATGATCTTTGGAAGAACTAAGAATATATTACTTATATAGTGGTGACAAATAGTTTATTGTAAATTGTTACATTAATACTAGTTTTGTCACAAATTAAGTTTATCTCAGTTTAAACTATGGGTGGCACAATGTAATGGAAAGGAAGTTCCATAACGGAGTTGGTTGAGTACCAAAATTAAA
Source organism: Avena sativa (assembly GCA_916181665.1). Taxonomy (NCBI): domain Eukaryota; kingdom Viridiplantae; phylum Streptophyta; class Magnoliopsida; order Poales; family Poaceae; genus Avena; species Avena sativa. The sequence goes on from OV702291.1 coordinate 32,342,832, forward strand.
ACATTGTGACAGATACTACAACAAAAGGCTAAGTATATGACTGTTATTGTAGCAGCAAATGAGGGCATTTGCGTCAAGTAGTTTGTTATCAAACTAAGGTGTGGTTCATAGCGGGATAATATTATGAAGATACATTGTATGACAATTGTATCAACATGATTTAATCCTAAGGAACTAAAGGTCTCACCAAAGGACCAAATTTATACAATGCCATCTCATTGGAGAATGAGTAATGCGTAGAGATGCAAGGACATGCAAATACACACGGACCTGGAAGTGTCAGATCCGAAGATTATGTTTACCACTAGTAATAGTGTCTATACAACACCAGAAAGCCATAGGTGTTGTATGCACAAGTTTTTAACTAGATTATTGACTCTAGTGCAAGTGGGAGACTGTTGGAGATATGCCCAAGAGGCAATAATAAAGTCATTATTATTATATCTTTATGTTTATGATAAATGTTTACATCCCATGCTATAATTGTATTAACCGGAAACATTAATACTTGTGTGTTTTGTAAACATAAAAGAGTCCCTAGTAAGCCTCTTGTTAAACTAGCTTGTTGATTAATGGATGATCATGGTTTCCTGATCATGGACATTGGATGTCATTGATGACAAGATCATATCATTAGGAGAATGATGTGATGGACACACACCCATAGTAAGCATAGCATAAGATCAAGTCATTAAGTTCGTATTGCTACAAGCTTTCAAATGCATAGTAACCTAATCCTTCGACCATGAGGTTATGTTAATCACCATCACCGGATGGGTACTTTGATGACATCAAACATCGCTTCGTAACTGGGTGGTTATAAAGGTGACATTGGGTATTCTGAAAGTATGTGTTGAAGCGCATGGACCAAGATTGGGATTTGTCCATCCATATGACGGATAGATATACTCTAGGCCCTCTCGGTGGAATATCATCTAGTTAGCTTGCAAGCATGTGACTAGGTCACAAGGGATGATATATCACGGAACGAGTAAAGAGTACTTATCAGTAACGAGGTAGAACTAGGTATGGAGATACCGACGATCAAACCTCGGATAAGTAGAGTATCGCGTGACAAAGGGAATTGGTTTCGTATGTTAATGGTTCTATCGATCACGAAGTCATCGTTGAGTATGTGGGAGCCATTATGGATCTCTAGATCCCGCTAATGGTTATTGATCGGAGATGTGTCTCCATCATGTCTACATGTTCACGAACCGTAGGGTGACACACTTAAGGTTCGAAGTTGTTTTAAGTACATATGGAATGTGTGTTGGAGACCGAATGTTGTTTGGAGTCTTGGATTGAATCCGGGACATCACGAGGAGATCCGGAATTGTCCGGAGAATAAGATTCATATATTCGGGATCATTTTCTAAGTTAGGAAATGATCCGGAGTGTTTGTATAGAGATTCTAGAAGGTTTCGGAATGTTCTGGAAGGTTCTAGAAGATTTCTTGGAGTTTGCTTGAAAACCAAGAAAGGATCAAGGAGTCTTTGTGGGGCAAGACACGAATTCGTGGGGGAGGAGGATTCCTTCCCTCCTCCCAATCCGCCGGCCAAGGAGGGAGGGGAGTCCTACTAGGACTCCCCCTCCCATGGCGCCTCCCTCCTTTAAATAGAGGGGAGGGGGCGCCACCCCCTAGACCTCTCCCATAACAAACCCTAGCCGCCGCCTCTCTCCTCCTCCTTCGGTCTGCTCCGGCTTAGGCGAAGTCCTGCAGAAATCTCTACTCCACCACCACCACCACACCGTCGTGCTGCTAGGATTCCGTGGAGAAGATCTACTACCTCCGCTGCTTGCTGGAACGGGGAGAGGAAGGTCTGCTTCAACTCCGCACGTGTGACCGACTGCGGAAGCGCTGCCGGAACGCGGCGCCAGAAGGATCGTCCACACGATCTTGAGATCGGCAAGTGATTGACTATATCAACCCCGAGATCTAATCTCGTAACGCTTTCGGATCTACGAGGGTTAGTACAGATCTATCTCGTTGCACATGTCTAATAGATTAGATCTTGGCTTTTGTCTAGATTAGATCTGGATTTTGTTCGTTCTTGCGGTAGAATTTTTTTGTTTTCCATGCTACGAACCCATCATTTCATACATTTTGAATAGAGTTCATACAAGCAATTCATACATACGAACAATTCAAATACAAGAAACACAACACTTAAAAAATAGACATACATATAGTTCATCGAATCGAACAATTCGAATTAAAACATGCGTAGAGTTCATTAAACCACTACCACATCGATCGAGGTCACCCCGAAAGAAGCAAATCGACCTTGTTTGATAAAAAAAACATATCACCTCATATGTTGTGGACCATCTCCGAAGAACACAAGCATCATCATCTCCGAGGAACTCATCTCCACCTCCTCCTCCTCGGCCAACACCAACACCATCAATTACATGCTCACCACCATCACCATCTCCACCTCCTCGGCCAACACCACCATCTCCACCTCCTCGACCAACACCAACACCACCACCATCACTTCCAAAACCATGAAGTATGTTCTAAAGATTGAGCTCCCAATACTTCCTAGTGGACCACGGTTGCATTGCTCTAGGATGGCACCCCAACTGTGGCCGAGAGCCTTGTGTGGGGTGGCTTGGAACTGTGGCCGAGTTGACTTTGGGGGCCCTGCTGCTCTGTTGGTCGCGCACGCCGGCGGACAGTCGCCTCCGTGCTTATCCGCCGTTCTTCCATGGAGGAAGATGAGGGAGGAGTCCGGGGCGAGCTCTAGCAATAAGTGCGCGCTTCTTCTTCATCGGACGCCTGGTGCCCTGCTCTTCCTCTTGGCCGGCCGAGGAGGCGAGGGAGGTGAGGAGCTTGTCCTGGTGCTCTCTGATGTTGCAAGAAGGGGAAGTTGCGGCCTGTGCGTGCTTGTGTGCAGGTCGGAAGCCGTTGTGCTGCGGAATTCATCCACGAAGGACATGTTCATAGATGTGATTCTGGGCCAGAAGGGGCCACTCCACGCTGTTATATGCAGGTGACACCATGGCCTTTTTCTTCCTCCAGGCCGTTGCGCCAATTCGGAGGATCTTCGATCAAGGTACGATGTTCCATCCTACCGGCGAGCCAAGTGGTGACGTCCCCGGTGTCGACGATAGCGGCCGCTGCCTCAGATCCTTCACCGTCGGTGGAGAAGAAGGACCCGATTGCGTTTTTGCTTTATTTAGTCCAGGTCCTTCTTGCAAAATTTGAGGCTTTCTCTGTAATCCATGTCTGGAGCAGGGACTTTTATGTAATTATGCCCGCCGTTTAATGCACAGAAAAGAATATGTAGAAGAAGTACAAATACGGTATGCTGCTCGTTATACTTCGTATTCCCACCGGTTCATATTAATGATCTCAACTTTAAACACTAGTCTAAATATGAAATACATCTAGTCTACAAATCTAGAAAAGTTGAAGACATTAATACAAACCGGTGAGAGAACTACTGTTGATTTGGTTCAGCTGATCGACCCGGGCCGTGTAACACCCAATCAGCCCTTTTTGCCTGGGTATTGTGCAACTGAAGTGAAGGCGGAAAGCGACGCCTTCTTTTCCTTGCAAAAAATGGCTTTTGTTGGCTCGATCAATCAGCTTTCCGTCCCGTCCAAGCGCCCCAAAAAAGATTCGAGCCATTCATCGTGACCTCACAGCATGAGGAGTAATATTCCACGAGGCGCAAGTTGCACGATACGATGATAGGACCAACCCGACGTATACCCTCGAGACCCAAGTCCACGCCCGATTAACACGTCGGTCGCGTCGACTGTTAAAACGTTGCGATCTTCATCTCAAAAAAAAAAAAAAAGTTTGCGATCTTGAACGTACTCCCATGGAAAAAGGGTGGTGATCACGCAGGCGGCACGCACCGATGAGAAACGGTACCTTTCCATCTTTTACCATAACTTCCGTATTAGTACCAATGATAATAATTACTGCCCCTAAATATAATAAAATCTAATAACAGTATAGTATTGTGCTTCCATTGAATAGTAAAATAACTATACTCACTAATCGCATTACTGCTCCATTCGCTGGTGGAGAATGATTTGACTTTAATCCAAATGGCATACAGTCCGGTTCCGACGGTTCGACTCACATATGTTTACTGCGAAAATAAGCATTGATCGAAAAAGACAATAACCGGAAAGAATCCAACCAATGAGACGAACATCCGTGCTATGTGATGTACTGTGCTACGTGCTATGTTTACGTATCTTTCGATACTTTTGTCTCTACAAAGTACATGCAAGAGAAATCCATCACCCAAGACTCTTTGTGCCCTTGATATATGAATCAGAGCTCCGTCCTCGGGGTTACATTATGACACGTCCTTTGTTCTACCATGCCTCCTCTCCTTCGCATCGTATCGTCACATTTCTTCCTCTCATCCATCTGCCCCATTTCTGATATAGAGAAATAACGCAGCCACGAAAATAGGATTCCTCCTGGGTCGCCCCCGCTCGGGAGATCCCAGAGGCCCCCAGGCTGCTGCCGCCTCCAGCCCCACCAGGCCGATGTCGGTGGCGGTGGCGGCACCCTTCTAGCCGAAGGCGGAGGGTAGGAGAGGGCTCGCGCGACAGATCACCATGGGCGGTGGGGTACGACATCAGCGGGTCTTGGATATCTCACGGAGGAGAGGATGGAGGAGGGATGCTGACAGGAGCGAGAAGCGGTGGCCGATGATGACGCAGTGCTGGAGGCGAGGCGGGCCGTTCTGGACCCGATCTCGGTGCTGTGCGGTGCCTACCGGCCGTGTGGCTATCTGTCCTGTTTTGGCATCTTGAGTTCGTCTTCTTCTTCGTTGCCGGCCGATGGCGTGGGGGCTACTGGCACAACTTTGAATAAAGGTGGTTTTTTGTCGAGCCAGTGGATACTAGGGTACCACGGTCCATCTACTACCGGGCCTCTCCACAAGACGAATCTCTTCAAGGGAAAAATGCACCAAGCAATCTCTCCAAGAGCTCTCAAGGAGGGCCCCCGGAGAGGAAAGGTACCTCACGGAGCTAATGCGTGAAGCGCACTTAGACGGTAGTGCCCCAACGCTGAAGCAGAGGTGCCAAGGGACAACTAGACTACCCCTTACCCAAGGTAAGGGCCTTCTTCTTCCTCAAGCCTGGAGTGGCCGACAAGACTTGCACCTGGCGGGGACCACCCTACTAAACGGTGTCACACGAGCGTGCAGGTGGAGGAAAGCAAGATGCCCATAGCGCCTAGCGGTAGACCAGGTCCACGGTACTGAAAAACTATGGCCTACCTACCCCCGCCTCCATCGCCATGTGGGATCAGGGCGGGAAGAGGACCAGAGCGCCTATAAAGGGGCAGGAGGGAACCCTAGTGAGGGTTCTTCTTCCACCTCTAAAAAACCCTAGATCTGAGTGCACACTCACCTTGTACTGTAAACCTCGCCAAGCAGCGCAAGCAATCCAGACAAGCAGGAGTAGGGTATTGCACGACATGGTGGCCTGAACCTGGGTAAATCTCGGTGTCCCTCTGCCGTGTTTTCTCTGTTGTTTCCACGCCAGGCTTCGCGAGGTTTGGGGAGATCGTGTTCAACTCCCAATGTTCAGTTCAATCATACTTTGAGGGGTTCCTTGCTAGGACAATCTCTAACATTTGGCGTGCCAGGTAGGGGGTTGAGGCGCATCTCCCACCTCTCTGTCAACCATGTCCAATATAAATTGTCGAAAGCGCGCTCTCTGTCGGGCCAAGCTCGCTACTAGCCTGGCAAAGCAGCTCCGCGACGATTCCCCCCGGAAGCAGGTGGAGGATGTTGAAGTGCACCCACACACCCACACCGAGGAGCAGAACCCACGCCCGCGCACCATGTTCGCCTCCAAGGGCGTGGACAACGGCAAGCCTCAAAGGGTGAAAACCTAATGCCTGACTTTAACTGGTTGTGCCTGGAAATGACCTTATTGAAGACATTGTTTTGTGAATGCGGGTTTTCTCCAGTGTGAAAATCTGTGGTCTTTGATCAGGGCGATGACGATGCTTGAACATTGTTCCCTTTTTGAAGGCATCGCATTTGGAGTTGTTGGATTTTTGTACTGTTTTGGTGGTATTTGGTCCGTGGTTTTAAGGAATTGATCATTGTAGCAGGAATTTTTTAATGTAATTATTATATCTTTTCCCGACTGCTGCATCTGTAATGCTAATAGGATAATGCGTTGTTGCAAAGGCTAGATATAATTGGCATCTCGTCATAATAATATAAGCTCTTTAAAAAAAATCTGCCTCATTTCTCTAGTCACCACGTCTTTGTTCACTGTTCAGTGCCTAACGGTAGCGCATATTAACTCTTGGTGGAAAACTATAATTTCCACATGACAAATTGCTCACAAAAATCCACATGAGAAATTGTTACTGATGTTTTTATTTTTAGTTTTTAGCAAGCTTCTCTTGGCAGCTTTTTGAGGAAGCTTTTTATTTATTACGTATTTTAGGAAGGTTTACTTCAGATTTTGACTCGCGAAGACCTTCCGACTATGTTGCCAGAAATACACACGAAACTGACCCGAGACCCACCGCAAATCCCGGCGGGATTAAGCTTCCCTTCAACCTACCAACCCAGCCGGCCGCGAACAATCCCATCTTCCCCTTCCTCCCCCATCCCTCTCCTCCGCCCGCATTCCTTCTCCTCCACCTCACCTCCCCCCATAACTATCCCAACTCGCTCACTCGCTCGCAGTCACTAGGAGGAGCAAGCAGATCGATCCGGGAGGCCAGTCCAGATTGGTGTTTCCAATCTTGGCCACCAACGCCATTGGATTCCTCCAGAGGTTCTTTTTTGTGGTGGGGAGGGGAAGCGGGAGGCGGAGGTGGGTATGAAGGGGCTGGGCGGGCAGAAGGTGCTGCTGGTGCACTCGTCGTCGAACAAGCCGTCGGGCGGCGGGCCGGGGTCGCCGGCGATGGGGCGTCGCCGGGTGTGGCTCGTGGTCTTCCTGGCCCTGTTCGCGTGCGTGTCCCTGGCCTCCATGCTCTCGTCCGCGCGGGACGCGTCGTCCGCCGTCGGCGGCAGGCGGAGGGCGTCGGCGGCCGTGGCCAAAGTCGCGGCGTCGACGGCGAAGAAAGGAAGACGCGGAGACGCGGCCGCCGACGCCGCGCTGGGGCCGGGGCTGCCGGGGTACGTGTTCGACGCGCTGGTGCAGTACGCGGCGGTGGGGGGCAACACGTCGGGGAGCATGCCGGCGGCGGACGTGCGCGCCATCGCGGCGGCGCTGAAGCGGCGCGGCACGCCCTGCAACCTGCTGGTGTTCGGGCTGGGCGGGGAGACGCCGCTGTGGCGGGCGCTGAACCACGGCGGGCGCACGGTGTTCCTGGACGAGAACCAGTGGTACGTGTCCCACCTGGAGGGGCGGCACCCGGGGCTGGAGGCCTACGACGTGGCCTACACCACCACGGTCCGCGAGTTCCCGGACCTCCTGGAGGCGGCCCGCGCCGCGCGCGCCGCCGAGTGCCGCCCCGTCCAGAACCTCCTCTTCTCCGACTGCCGCCTCGCCATCAACGACCTCCCCAACCACCTCTACGACGTCGCCTGGGACGTCATCCTCGTCGACGGCCCGCGCGGGTGAGTACCATATGTCCAAGATCCGTTTTTCTCTTCTTCAGGGGAACCGGATGTCTCGCGAAGGGGCTGAATCTTACAAGTAGTGCGTTGTGAACTGCAGGTACACGGCGTCGTCGCCGGGGAGGATGTCGGCGATCTTCACGGCGGGGGTGCTGGCCCGCGCCCGGAAGGAAGAGGGCGCGGCGACGGACGTGCTGGTGCACGACTACGAGCGTGAGGTGGAGCGCGCGTGCTCCCGGGAGTTCCTGTGCGAGGAGAACCGCGAGAAGGAGACCAGCACGCGGTCGCTCGCCCACTTCGTCGTCCGCGGCGGCAGCGCCGTCCGACGGGAGGCCTTCTGCGGCGGCACCGGCAGCACCGCCACCGCCGCGCAGTAGTAGATTTTTTCTCTTTTTTTATTACTGCTACTACTAGTAGTAGTAACTTCCCTCTTGTTTAGTATCTTTCTACCGTCTTCTGATGGCCAATGATGATGTCGGCGTGTGGTGAAAAGGAGGGAAAGTGAAAGCTTTGCGCAAGCTCAAGGCTGTAAAAATCCGCGAGAGGAAGAACTGTGCTGAAGGCTCAAGCCATACATGGTGTGGCCTTCATTTTTTATTTGGTTCATTCTTCTGCGCTGTCGATTTTTCACGTCTCCTGTAGCGTACTGTAGTATACTACTCCTACTACTAGTATCAACAATCCTACTACTTATAAATAGTAGAAAAGTTGCTTAGGAAACAAGATCTGGAAAGACAAAAAAAAGTTGATCCACAGCACCCACTACTACTAGGCTAGATCGAGGTAGTAGGAGCTGGGTACCTCTCTCACCAAGGGCTCAGGGCATGGGTATTGTAGTGCCTCCTGAAAGATGGGTACTGTGTTTTGCTAAAATAAAAACAAGACGGGTACTATTCGTGTTGGATTGCATTGATGATCACGCGACGGACGGTCGGTGAGGACGGAGAAGGGAGAATCTTGTTCATGGCTGCAATGAATGGGGGTGGAGCGGCCATCGGGCCACGGAGACACTGATGTGCGTGCCGACCGACGGATGCCGGTGCTGCTGTTTCCCGAATTCTTTGCATCTTTTACTCTTGACGTGAGGGCGGGCGGGGCCTCGCTACCGTGCGTCCTGTCCTGGCCAGCGGTCGACATGGTCGTGAGGCGTGCCGGGGAGCCAAGTGTCGTTGGCCTCTCCCGGTCCGTCTTCTCAGCGGCTGCCGGCTCGTGCGGGGCAAGCGTGAGCGCGGCTCGTGGATGGATGCTGATCGGCGACCGCCCGTCGCGGCATGGCACGCCTCCTCGTTTCTGGCCCAAGCGCCGAGGCTGGGATGTGCAGGACCTGTGGTGACAGTTGAGAACTGACACGCTCAACATAATTTTAGGAGAACGTACATGGCGTATCGCGAGCTTGAGCGTACTACTACTACACTTCTCGTTACATTACATGTACGTACTACTTGCGCATCCATTTCACTCGTATAGTCGCATGGAACAAACTGAAGATGAATGGATTTTATTCATTTAGAAAACCAAACAGGGCCTCTGCTTGCGAGTGCGATCCAGCCAGCCAACACTGTGCTCTCCTCCCCTTCATGGGCATGCACCTCTTGGCTCCATCCATCGACTGTCGCCATTTTGGAAAACCTCAACTTACTCTCTTTTTTCCTGCCAACAAAAAACCTCAACTTACTATACTGTAATACTAATTTTTTTTTGAAAGGAGCATATATTAATATCGCGAGATACCAATACACTCAGCCTCTGCAATAACGCATTACCCTAATGGGATGCACATAGCCAACAAAAGAAAGAAAAATTACAGAAAAAAGAAAGTCCCGCTTTAGTGATCTGTGCCTACAACAGCGACCAAACACCACCAAGGTAGCACCAGAAATCCATCATCTCCAAAAACGACGCCTCCAAGAAGGAACAGTGCACTAGCGTCGTCATCGTCCTGATCATCGATCATAGGTTTTCACCCTAGAGAAATTTCGCGCTGACAAAACAATGCCTTCAACAAGGTCATTGCCAGGCACAACCAATTAAGGTCAGACCTTGGATTTTTACCCTGCGGCTTGAACTCTGAAAATCTCCTACACTGTCGCCCCCACCTTCCAATGTTGCTGCTCCAAGACCTGGAACACCAAGCCAAAACCTCATCGCAAACAGGATCCACAACACCATTACTACTTTTTCAGACCTTGGCTTTCATGTTATTCTCCACGACTGACTTCACCATGGGACTAATGGCATGTCCTTGATGGCAACAGTCTGTAAAGCTTCATAGCACTCCCTCTGAAACCAAACGGTCATATAAAAACATGGTTGCGCACGACCGAGATCCATCCAATCTGACGAACTATGGCATGTCGTCCATTGGAGTTCACCAGTGAAATCTTCTGAAACACAACACTCCGACCAGACCGATGAAGTCATGGAGCAGGTAGATCTTCGTCCTGGCGCGAGAGGGATCCTAGGACCAACCCCCTTTATTCAAAGTCAGACCGAAAGCCCCCACACCGCCGGTCTTCACCCAGGCCACGATGACCACTAGCTCGACGAAGAGACAACACCGCAGATGGAGACTAGATGAGCGAGCACCGACCCGTAGCCCACCGTCCCAGATCGGACGAGATAGGTCGCTAGATCGCCGCGCCGCCAACCGGATCTGAGTCGCCGCTCCACCCCAACCGCCGCCGCTCCACCTCGCGAAGAGCGGCCATGACACCAGCACCTTACGCAGGCCCCGTCCAACGCCGGGGAGTCCCTCCCTTCCACCACGCTGGGGCCGGGAGACCGGATCCCCGCCGCCCCCATCACCGGTGCCGTGCTCTTAGGCCGGCGGGCCTCCGAGGGCGACAAAGAGCGAAGGGCAAGGAGGGGGGAGGTGGCGGCGGCGCAAGGGGAAAGCCCCCTCGGTCGCTAGGAGGGGGGGCGACCATACTGTAGTACTACTGTCTAAGCCAATGCCTATACACGCTGATGACAAAGCTACCACGGATTACGATCGCATGATGAGTACGCATCGGATGCTGCCGGTCGAGCTATTCCAAGGCAGGTCGAATCTTGTGCTCGCGTATGTACCACCAGCCGCGCACGTACGTACGTACTATGTACCTACGCGCAGAGCATTTGATCGAGCAAGGGGAGGCACAGATGCCTCAACGATCTCGCTGTCTTTGAACGTCCAAGTCATCAGGAAGTCAGACAGACGCCATCACTTCACTGTCTGATCTGCAAGTACGAACAACGAAGGCTTGGCATTTCCAATTGTATTCCTGGCGCCAACAACGACATGGAACTAACTCTGCATTTGTTTAGCGTTCACTAATCGAGGTTCAGTTGGCCTGTTTGGGCAGATTTGATTACGTGATTCGAATCAAAATTCTTGAACTTGACCAAGTGTTATTTTTTGCATAATAATAGGTTAGAGTTATCACCACGGGAAACGATATTTTTGCTGAGTGGTAGAAATTCTCAGCGAAGGGCCAAATCAACGGGGAGGACTACGCGTCCCCCCTTGACAGGTACACGTGGCCCCAAAAAAGACCTTAGTACCTACCTGTTTTTGCTTTAAAAAGCTCGTTTTTCTACATGTAGCAAAAAAAAGTTTGTTCAAAAGATGAAAATAAAATGACAAATCTCGCCGGAGACCTCGCCTGAATTTTGCCGGAGACTATGTAGCAAAAAAATTACGCTATTGTAGCAAAATTACAAACCAGTTATAGCAAGATTTTTTTTACTACCGTAGCAAACCCGACGTTGCCGGACCTAGTCGGAGATCTCGTAGCAAAAAATTTATACTATTGTAGCAAACCAATACATTAGTTGTAGCAAGAAAATTGTAGCAAAACTCTGACACGCGTAGCACCACCCCAGGTCTCATAGCACCACGTCGGTCACACGTAGCAAATCCTAAGCTCACATGTAGCACCGACGCTGGCCGCATGTAGCAAACCCTGACGCAGCTCGTAGCACCGCCACCATCTGGACGTAGCAAACCTCGACGTTGTACGTAGTTGCGCCAGTAGCCTCTGGTAGCACCGTCGGCGCCCCCTATCTAGCAAAAATCTCGTGGGAGCGGCCACGGAGCAAGGCCAGGCACCCTCGGGAGCAACGCCGACTATCATCTGGCACCCTTGTTGTAGCACATCGTCAGTCTCCTTACAACTAGGGTGTGAGATCCATGCACACGGCTTAATAGGATTGATAGGATACTCATATTAACAAGTTGCAACTTCTTTTCTAGAAGCTCATTCGAAAAGAACTCTAAGGTTAAGCGTGCTTGGTCTAGAGCAATTCTAGGATAGGTGACCGACCGGGAAGTGGATATCGGGTGCGCACGAGTGAGGACAAAGTGTGCACAAAAAATACTGTTGGTCTGTGGGGCCAGTCTAGATATCCTATTAAGCTGCCAGGAGTGACACTCCCGGGACCCAGTGGACGGGGTGTTACAAAGTGGTATCAGAGCCGATCCTGGCGGTTAAACGGGTGTGTGCGGGTCAGTGGCGGGACATGTGGAGCATGACGCGTGTGGCCCGGAGTGGACACGGCATGGCACATGTGCCGATACTGGATGCACAGATGCGTTCCAAGAGGGGACGTTCCTGGACTGTGCTTGATCGATGAGGGCATCGATCTTCTAAGGGTAGGCGTATGTGAGATCCAAACACATGACTTAATAGGATTGATATGATACCCATATCAACAAATTGCAACTTCTTTTCTGAAAGCTCATTCGAAAAGAACTCTAAGGTTAAGCGTGCTCGGCCTAGAGCAATTCTAGGATGGATGACCGACCGGAAAGTGGGTATCGTGTACGCACGAGTGAGAGTAAAGTGCGCAGAAAAGACTAGTGTTGGTCTGTGGGGTCAGTCTAGATATCCTATTAAGCTGCTAGGAGTGACACCTTCGAGGCCTAGTGGACGGGGTGTTATAGGGCATGGCGGTGTTCTCCTAGGGAACTCCTCACGACAGGCTAGGTTGCAGTGGGGGAGACGGCAGTAGCCCATCGGGCATGGCGGCGGGAGCACGAAGCGGCGCTGGAGACTAGGCCTCCTTGCAGCTTGCAGCCGCTCCCTTTCCGGCAAACAAAAGTCCCAAAATTGAGAGAGAGGATGACGACGGCGCAAAGCAGCGGTGGCTGGCGGAGCAAGGCGCGCCGGAACATCCCGTACGTGCACGAGCTCCCGCCATCCCTCCCTTTCACGCGCGCGTACATCTTCTTCTCCCGCGTGCGCGAGAAGAAGTTGGCTCAGTGTAAACGCCCAATTTGGTGTTACTCCAGGGCCAGGCTGAGTGCTATGTTAAAACTCGTGCGGTGTAAAGATTCATTTTCGCGTGTGCAAACAAACATCCTTATTTCTTCTTGCTTCATGCGAGAAATGGAGATCCGTCCTAGCAAATACACCCTCGAGCTATGGCACTACGCTAGATGGAGGTAGGAGCTGGGTACCTCTGTCACCGAGAGCTGAATAAAAAGGGCAGGTGTATCGCATTGCCTCATGAAAGATGGGTATTGTGTTTTGGTAAAAAAAAAGTTATATGGGTTAGACTAGTCATAGTGGAGGTAACTTTAATAGTAACTATGCGTATGTGGCAATGAGTTAATGAATAGAGATATATAAAGTAATTAGCTATGTTACTGTAACATCACATATAAAAGCAAAGTAAATCTACAACCTAATAAATATGACATTACATGTTATCACACACTAGACTAGAAATATTTGCATATTACTAATCTAACTTATTCTGCACTATGACTAGCCGAGCGTGTGCAGCGTATACAAAATGGGGTGGCTAAGAAAACGTTTTGTCCCTTAGACCTATGTCTAAACGGTGGAGAAGATGGGTCTAAGAAAAATATTCTTAGACTTGTGTCTAGTACAAGACCCAGGGACTAGTTGATTAAAATATTTGGCATAATACTTTGAGACTTTTTCATTGGACGGAGCACTAGCAATTTGGGGAGAAAAAGTGGAAAAACCTGCTACATGAGACCCACACAAGAGGCCTAAACGGTGGAGCGATTTCGATTTTGCTAGACTCACGTCTAAATTATTTTCTTAGCTCATGTCCAAGCCTTAGAACTGCACATGCTCACAGCGTGAGCCACGGCTAGACTCACGCTAAGAAAATTGTTAGCCTCGAGTCTAAGAAATGTTTAGCCCATGTAAAGCCTCACCAACCATCATTGAAGTAAACAATAAAAAAATGTCTACCAAACAATGAAAAGTTGGTCCATGTTGCACTTGATTCCCTTAGATATATGTCTAGTACTAGACTTAGGGTCTAAAAAACTTGGCTAGACACACCTTCTCCACTAATTAGACATAGGTTAAAAAAAATTCTCTTAAACGTAGGTATTTCACTACACTGTGTTGGATTGCATTGATGATAACGCGACGGACGGTCGGTAAGAGAGAATCTTGTTCACCGCTGCTACAAGAGAAAATTGCATATACCAGTAACCCTTGGGGTAAATTTTGCACATACCAGCGACTTGAATCTCCTTTTGCGCAGACCAGCGAATCTAGAGGCAATCGTTGCAAGGAGCTCTTAATTATCCGTTTACAGAGTTCAACAACATATTTGACAGCGGACACCCACTATGAGGTGACCTGGTTGCCACCGTGGAGAGGGATCGCTTGGGATGAAGCGTTTTTCTCTTCGAACCAAACCAGCTTCTCCTGTAAAAGAAGCTGGTCCTTTTCTTATTTTTTTAATAAAACGGGCAATTATATCTCATTTTATTTAAAAAAGCAGAAGAGTGATTCATTTGCGGGAGAACCAGTCGAAAACTCATACAAATGCATCACAGCCAACCTGGCTACCCACACAACACACAAACGCACAAAGAGATCGACGTCGAGGTTGCCACACGGCATCATCGTCATCACTCATCCGCGAGCCAGCGACTCCGACTTCACTGGCGACTTCCCAAATAGAGCCTCAAAGCAGCGTCGGAGCCCATGCCAGCCTATGCCAACAACTGGCCACACGCGCCAAGGATAGACAACTCTGACTCTGACAGCCCCCCAACAGCCTTTGGCAGCAAGGGCGGCCGCCGCCACAGTGTAGGCGACCTATGGCAGTGGCGGCGAAGGGGGCTCGAGCGGGGGGAGCCCGCCGACGATGGCTAGGATTACCCAAGTCGCCCTGCGCGGGAGCTACGTGGGGTCAAGCAGTTTCGTTGGTATCTCAGGATATTTGATCCTAGGCGATGGCGCCCTGATGCCAGGAGATGATAGCGATGGAGGCGACGGAGGAAGGCCGAAGATGTTGGGCCGCTCCACGTAGTAGAGTTGAGCTTCCATTCTTCCTAGGTCGTGGCGGCCAGATGCAACCACACGCAGGTGAAGCGGACGACAGTGACATCAGATGACCGGAGACGGGGGACACTGCCCGTGGTCGAGCCAGTCTAAGAGTTCTCGATCTGCCTCATTTCTTGTTTGGGAGGGAGTTGCCTCTTGGCCACTGTCCCCGTCTGCTCGGGTTGTTGTTTGGGAGGGAGTTGCCGCTTGGCCACTGTCCACCCAACTTACCGCTTGGTCACCATCCACCCGAGTTGCCGATTGGCCGTCGATCGCCTGAGCTGCCGTCGTACGACATGGCAGGCAGCACGTCCGTCAAAACCACCGCCAGGTCGTGCCACTGACTGCCACCCACCTCGTCGGCCACCATCCCCACAACCCGGAGCCGCCGCTCCGGTGCCCAACCGCCAGATTCGTCGCGCCCACACCCGCAACACTCAACCAAAGAAGTCCCACCGCCGCAGAAGCCACACGGGCTTCGCCGGCAGCACAGATCGGAGGCAGCAGGGGTGAACAGAGGAGGAAGGGACTGTGAAGAGGAAGAATAGGGCGGCCGCCCGTGTCGCCCGAGCGGGGCGACCTGGGGGCGAGAGCGTTTTTCTTTCCTTTGGATTTCTACATTAATGTTACGTGAAATGTTATTGTCATGTTTTCCTTATTGACCATATTATCTGATATGGGGTTGCCATATTATTATGTACTCCCTTCGTCAATAAATAATAGTGATTTTGGTTTGACTAGATTTACATGTATCTATACACTAAAACGTGTCTAGATACATGTGAATCCATACAAATGCAAGTCACTTATTTTTGGATAGAGGGATTACATTTCTCCTTTTTAAGATCATTGTTTGGTAATCTAGAGCAAAGCAATGGTCTCCCATGGCGCACGCCCAACACATGTCAAAGCCACGGTGGCTGCTAGGTAGTACGCTGCTAAACTGTGTACTGGAATCATTAATAGCTCTTTGCAAGGAATTACGTCGAGAGTTGTTGGTCCGTGCAAAAGGAAATTCAAGTAGTAGCTGTTTTGTGCAAAACTTGTCCCAAGAATTGCTGGTAGTAGTATATGCAATGTTCTCCTGCTGCAATGAATGGGGTGGAGCGGCCATCGGGCCACGGAGAGACACTGATGTGCGTGCCGACCGACGGATGCCGGTGCTGCTGTTTCCCGAATTCTTTGCATCTTTTACTCTTGACGTGAGGGCGGGCGGGGCCTCGCTACCGTGCGTCCTGTCCTGGCCAGCGGTCGACATGGTCGTGAGGCGTGCCGGGGAGCCAAGTGTCGTTGGCCTCTCCCGGTCCGTCTTCTCAGCGGCTGCCGGCTCGTGCGGGGCAAGCGTGAGCGCGGCTCGTGGATGGATGCTGATCGGCGACCGCCCGTCGCGGCATGGCACGCCTCCTCGTTTCTGGCCCAAGCGCCGAGGCTGGGATGTGGAACTAACTCTGCCGCCAACAACGACGTGGAACTAACTCTGCATTTTCCAGGGCATGTTTAATTCATAGGAAAGAAAAAACGTAGAAAGAATATATGATTGCAATGTCATGTCCACTCTAATCCTATGAAAATTCAAATGAACCAAAGTTTGTTTTGATTCCAACATAGTAAAATCAAAGGATTCTAAAAAAGAGATATGGGGGTGGATGTTTAATTTCCTATAAAAAGTTAAAAACTAGTGCAAAGGAATCTTTAGAAAATATCTCATGAAAATCAATCCTACAAATCAAACAACCATCATAGAAAAATTTCCTACGGGATTTAATCCTACAAAATTCCTTGCCAAATCCTTTGAATCAAACATACCCTTAGCTCTGACTAATCGATGTATACATGATTTGGTTCGGTTGGCCTGTTATGGCAGATTTGGTTCCATGATTCAAATCTGAATTCTTGGACTTGACCAAGTGATATTATTTTTTTGCAAAAATAGGTTAGAGTTATGATAGAATAGCTTGGGGATTTCAGGAGATTCTCCTCTCCTTAGATTATTTTAGGAATTCTAAGATACAATTTTTTTGTTGATTTCATGTTTTCCCTTTTCTGCTAGCTACAAAAATAAGGAAAATCACTTTTTCTAATTTTTTCTAGCGGAAATAAGGTAATATACCTTGTAGATTTTGAAATGTGATTTTTTGGTTATTATATATTCTGGTAGAAAATACGCATGCCCTCATTGGCAAGGTTTTTCTTAAGGTTTAGGAGGTAAATTCTTTCTTAAATAATTAACTGTCTTGGCAATATACTTTTAGAAAATAGTTTTAAATATTTCATCTCAATTGGCAGGTCCAGTCCTCCACATTTCGAATAAGTTTTTGGAATTAGAAGTTGGGGAGAATTCAAAAATTCAACCAAGTCAACATATCCAAATAGGCATTTTCACTCCATAACTCCAAAATAGAAAAAGTTTTAGTTTACCCTCATTTTACTTATACAAACACTAGCAAGGTGGCCCTCGCAAATGCGAGGGCACTATCTTCAATGTGTCTAAAAATAGCTGATAAGATAATCTATAGATTTAAGTGTATTTATATTATGTGCCGAAGATCTAATACCAACTCGAATTATGCTAAAGAGAATGCCACTTATGTGGAAAACACCTTCTAAATTTGTGCGTGGATGATTGCTATGGCATTCACGAAAACTACATATTAATGACCACATGTCTTGTATCTACATTACATTAGTTAAATACATTGAATATGTTCACTCCGCAAGCTAATGGATGTGTTTATGTAGTATTGGATTGTTATGGTAATATAATGATGGGGTTATCATTAACAATGAAATTGTATTTCTTTTGTTTGTCCAAAATTAGAATTTCACATTTTTTACAATCTCTTGAATGTGAAAGGATTCAAGTTTGAGTTGTGAGTACATAAAATCAAAAAATTGTGTGTCTCGTTGAAACAATCAAATTTGGTTTTTAAATTATCTCGATCCGAGTTAGTATTTAAATTTGAAAGCCAAAGTACTGTCAGGGACCGAATTAGCAGGGCAGGACCAGGATCGTCGGATTTCACAGAAAAAAAGGACCAGAGTCATCGGACCCTAGACCATGTCATCGAATTAGATCGTACCCTAATCCAGAAAACCTACTAATTCGATCAATCTGGTTACAACTTAAATTAAGGAGTAAAGATCAACTCATATGGAAAAGTGCAAAACATGAAAGTTCTTCGTTTTTGCGAGGCGAACAACTTTTTTGTTGGAGCCATCTTCAGCTGAGTAAGTATACGATCTCCAGAATTAAAACACACCGAACATAACTAAAATCGTTGGTCAAAATCCGAGTTTTATACGGAAATAAGGGGAAAAGACCATCAAGATTAGGTCGGATGAAAAAGTGGCCAACATAAATATTCTTCATTATTTCGAGACGAACAACTTTGAGTTTTACAAGATTTTGATATGAACTCGATTACTACCTCACAAGTGGTCAGTAAGGTACATACAAGGTTTAGACTGAACAATTACGCAAATTTCAGATTTGCATGTTCGAGTGTGACCCCAACTAGGGTTTTGGACATGAATCCAACTATTTTTCTTGCACGGAAAATCCAGACGCTATATACCTAAGGGGTGTAGGCCGATTGAAACAACACCAATCGAATAAACACATCCACTATTTTATCGTGTTCATCTGGTTTTTATGCCTCTCACTTGTACATTTCTTCTCGTTCTTCGTCGTTCTTCAAGAGTAGAGGCTGCAAATCCACGAGGTTCTAGGGGTGGTCAGGCCGACCTAGGGCAGCCCATAGCCGCCGCGCCGCCCTGGCGGGGTCCCTCCCAGGAGAGCGGGCTTTCGGGTCTACAAAAGCGCCCGTCGGACTGTCTTGCGTACCGCGCTTCCGAAGAACCTCCCTCGGCGCGTGCTGCCGCGCATCGTGCTCGGCATCGAGGGTACACGGTAACGTGTTCGTGTGCAAATAGTATTTAACGATTATGTGGATTTTCTGCAAAGTCCTCTTTCTCATGGTTTTAACTCCGGAGAACATAAAAACTTGCTTTGTGTATTTTTGGTTTTCAGTAATCTTCACGAACTCCAAAGGATAGCAATTTTTCTGCACAAGTTTTACCAGAAAACAAAGATCGAGGAGCTTTGAATGGGCCTGGAAGTCACCTAGAGGGCCAAAAGCCCACTGCGGAAAGCGTGAGTGCGACTCGGGTGGGGCAAAGCGTGAGGGAATCTCCACTCGGTCGACCCAACCCGCCCCGCACGTCCGCGCGACCTCCCAGAGGCACGATCCATTTGGACCGACGCGTCCGGCTCGACCCATCCGTGCACTAAATTTAGGCAACAATTACGTTAAAGCGCACACGTCCTCCCGTGTCCTCCCGCGAGAGCAGAGGGCCCACTTGCCAACAACCCAACGACTTGCTTCCACTAGCCATCAATGGAGAGAGGAAGGCTGCTCCAAAGTTTGGTCGCGCCGCTGCTGGCGCTGCCCGACGCCTGCCCTCCTGCCGCGAGACTTCAATAACGTCGCTTTGGCCTTTGCGTCGATATCCATTGTCTGGCCTTTTTAACAGGCCACTCGCGGCCATCTTCTTCCACACCACACCACTACCAGTAGCTAGCCATGGCCAGTGGCATTTGATCGAGAGGGAGGACGTCTAGGACGATCACCGGATCCTGGCCTTGGGCGTCGAGGCAGGCGCGGAGGGCGCGGCCAAAGTAGCACGCCGCCACGCTCTCCCTCACCACCGTCGTCGCCCGAGCTCGAGCCCATCGACATCAGCCTCGCCGACTTCAAGTTCGCCGTGACCATCCACTCGGGCATGGCGCGGGACAGGATACTCCTTTCCCGCAAATTTGCGTCGCTGGTCGACGGTGCAGAGCCCCAACAGGTCATGCTACAGGCGGCTAGTGTCAAAACCGGCACGTGGCCGGTGGAGGTGCTGTTTGACCGCCTCGGCCAAATGTTTCTCGTCAACGGATGGGAGGAGTTCACCCACTGGTACCAAATCGAAGTCGGCAACTTCGTCATCTTCAAGTACGATGGTGAAGCCATGCTCACCGTCACCGTCTTTGACGACACCATGTGCCGTCGCTGCTACCACTCCGACTCCGACTCTGACGAGTAGGTTGCACTAGACTAGGATGTGTACTCGTCGTGTATCGTGTTTGGAATGAAATTTGCAATGTGAGCATCAGCCATTTGCAATGACAATTTTTTATTCAAATATTTTACAATCCTAGAACATCATTCTATTCGCCACCTACGGCGCTGGCGGCGGCGCCGACGGGTCGGTGAGCCCCATTCTTCTTCGAGAGAGCGGTAGATCGCTTCCTGCGTTTGCAACTCCTCTACAGCTTGGGCGAGGCGGGCACGCAGGTAAGCGTCGTCAGGATTGGCCTACACCGCTTCCCGGAGCTCATCGTGCACGTCTGCGAGTGCTACACGCCGCCGGTGCTCCAGTAGAAAGATGCGGTCCATCACCTCCCACGTGAAAGGCTTGCCGATGGTCCTGTTGCGGTCGAAGTGAGTGCGCCACGGCCGGTGGTTGCGGGGCATACTATATATCCGCGGGCGCCCCGTGATCAAAGGCAGATGCACGTCCGGTAACTCCGGCGGATTCGGCCACCACGAGGGCAACGGGTGCTCGGGCTCTTCTGCGTGGATGTCGGGGTTGCCATGGAGGACAGTGCGCGACACGGACAGACAGACATGGTGGTTTGTGGTGGTGGTGGTTGGGGGTCTGGTTGTGCCTACCTCGACTGGCCTCCCTTTATATAGCTGCACCTGGACGCGGCGGGAAATGCTTCGAAGAGACAGGAGGCAAAGGCAGGGGACGACGGGGCGGGGGAAATACATTAAAAATACACCGACACCGGGGTCGGTGAGGACCTATTTACCAAGCGTGGATAGATGGATCCCTCTGCTGACCGCGGTTGGTCGAACAGACCGGACCACGACCCAAAGATCGATCCAAACGGACAGAAACAAGACCATTTGGATTGGAGATGCCCGCAGTCTGAGTGCGGCTCTCGGATGGATGGTGATCGGCGACCGGCCGTCGCGGCATGGCCACGCCTGCTTTCTGTTATTTGAGAAATCGGCACTGCCTCCTCGTGGCCGAAGCGCCGAGGCTGGGATGGGCAAGACACAAATGACAGGCTTAACATAATTTTAGGAGAACGTACGTGGCGGATCGCAAGCTTGATCGTACTAGTACACTTGTCGTTACAGTCAGCGGTGGTGACAGCCGCGATAAGGAAGCGCGCTGCTCATCGGTAGCTAGCTGCATACCTCTCCGGTTCCTTGCTCTCGCGGTGCAGGGTCACGCACATGCTACGTACTACTTCCACATCCATTTCCCTCGTATTCGCTCTCGTATAGTCGTGTGGAATGAGCAGACGGAAAATGAGAAAGAATTTAATTCCTGCAGAACCAAACAGGGCCACTGCTTGCTAGTGCGATCCAGCCAGCCACCAATGTTCTCTCCTCACCTGCATCTCTTGGTTCCATCCATCGATTGTTGCCATTTTGGAATGATGGCAACACGATAGATTCAAGACGATTTGCACAAGACGCTTGCATGTGACCCTTCCATGCATCAGGCCAAATCAAAGAAGCATCGTATGGAAATCGTACAAGGACCGTTGTGTGCAGAGTAGTTCTGCTTTAGAAAACCTGAAGTAAGGGCATCCTCACCGACGCCCCTCAAAGCCCGTAGAGGCGCTTTGGGGACGCCGACACTAACGGACATGTCTTTGGGATTGCCTACCCATAGTGTCCCTACCCCTCCCCTCCCCTCCCCCAAATGCTCTACTTTTTTTTCCATCAAATTTTAAAGAAACGTTGAATTTTCATTCAAACATTTCGGATTTGATACAATTTGATTGTAAATATGCTAAAAGTACGCCAAAACCTAGATCTAATAGCGAGGCTGGACAAAGGGACTAAAGTCCTTGTTGCCGTTGCCGGCGTCATTGCCACCATCGAAGGGGATGAAGCACGTGTGGCTCGACGACGGTCTATGCACGACTCAAGCTCGTCGCCCGTGCTGATGTTTTAGCCACCGGGGAAGCTCCAGTCCGACAACCCGAGGAGGTGGTTCTCCGCTAGAACGGTCCCCTCGTGGATGTTGAGGTTGCGTGGGCGGTTGCCACCTCCTGCTGCCCCATGCCTCGTCATCTTTGCGCGCAATGGTTGTACAAAGAAGACGTGCGAGCGAGGGGGCGGGTCTGTGACGATGATGCCGGCGTGGCACCCATTTTTATGAACAACTGGAAAGGGGCACGTCTGGAACCGCCCTGGACTGGCACGTCTGCTCTGTGTCGCTGCCAAAGGCCTCCCGCGTCGACGTGGCCTCAGTTGTCCGTGGCCCCTAGCCGTTCCGTGTGGATGCGGGCCGGCGTGGGAGTGCATGACAATTTGTTGGACTGATCCGGCTGTCGACACCTATTAGGGGCTGTCACTGTGGCTTGATTCTTGACCGGTAGCCCTAGAGGCCGTGCCGGTGAAGATGTCCTATACTATTGTTCATTAGCCAATGCCTTACTACGCTTTTTTTTCGGGGGAACGCCTTGCCACGCTGATGAAGCTATACGATGGATTACGATGTACGCTGAGTACGCATTGGATGTTGCTGGTCTGTTCTGCTCCTAACCAACTTCCAAGGCAGGTAAAATCTGGTACTCGTAATCTCGTATAAATACCACCAGCCGCGCGGGCAGGTACGTACGCGCCGAGCATTTGAGCAAGAGACGTGTACAGATGTGACATGGGCATGATTCTTGGGATGCCCATCTTTGTTATATATGGTGCGGCCTAATAAAAGACGGACTCGAAGATATATCGAGACTTATGAAGTCCATAATTTTTTGGCTGATACGAAGTCAATAAAGAAATAGACTTCTGGCGCAACAAGACAAAAAAAGTCTAAGAATAGACTAGATACGAACTCTAACTTATAAACCGACTCATAGCCAGGGCCGGTCTTGAGATTTCGGGGCCCGGGGCAAAACTAAAATTTTGGGCCCCTTAAAATTTTCTCCAAAAATTCTTAGAAGTAAAGTCCGTGACGATGGAATGAATATCAATCTCGCCCGCTAACTTCTTCTCTATGCATAGAGTCGCCAAACAATTTCACATCTCTCGAGACATTATAGATCTCAAATTGTTCTTTAATAATTTCAACTTTAAAAAGTTTTTTTCAGCTGATGCAATAGTCACGAGCATAGTAAATAAGATCTGATAAGCGACACAAATGTTAGGATAACAATCCGCTTCCTTGATAAAATCAAAAAGATCCATCCAATGTTAGGATAACAATCCGCTTCCTTAATACTTAACTCAAAAATAAGTGCATTTAACTCAACATCACATATATCAGGTTTACCATTTGTACCAGGCCGAGTAAAAGTTTTTACAAATATAGTGCAATGTTCTTTCACTTGAGAACCATCCAATGCCTTCAAGAATGTCGAACTTATTAAAAACCCAAATATACTTTTAAATGACAGGAGTTCTTCAAATCTGCGCTAAGAATTCTAATTAGAATTGAGATTTAAGAATTAAGAATTATGGCGTAACCAGCAGAGACATGGACGGGAGCGGACCACTAGACCAGCAGCCAGGCGATCGATCGTCTCGTCGATGGTCTGGCCTTCGCGCCTGGCTTCGATCGTCGAGGGCCTCGAGGCTCCCCGCTCTCGTATCCCGATCCAATATTTCGATCCAATGGAAGAGACAGGACTCGGACAGGAGGCGTACAATCAATTGTTGGTTCCGTTTGCCTGGGAGGAAGCGGAGCGATCGACACCGTCTAGGACTAAAAGTTGAGCGGTTGGCCTCCGTCTCGGCCTCGCCCTGTACCCGTATCAATCGCCTCGGCCCAGAGTCCACGACACCAGAAAAAGGCTCAATTAATCCACCGGCCCAATAATTTTTTTTACGATGTATACTAGCCCTACTTATATAGCATATTTCTAGGAGGTCCCTACTTTTTCTGGGCCCGGGGCAGCTGCCCCACAAGTCCTCCCCATGGCCGGCCCTACTCGTAGCCTTCCTATATATAAAGGCCAGGAGGAGCCAACGAGGAGGACATCCAATCTTATAATACACACGCCTTTCTCTCTCGGCGATATCGCATCTAGTCGACTCAATGAGTTTATACTCTCCAATAATAATACAAGCAGACAAGCAGGAGGTACGGTTTCCTCTATGAGGGCATTAACCTGGGTAAATCGTCTCCCTTATTTATCTATTAAGCCGACGAAGTCACCGACGCTCTTTTTTTTCTAAACACAAGTCCATAACCATGAATATTGTTGAGGTTGTACCTCGTCAAGATGCCTCAGCAATCTCACTGTATTGGGACGTTCAAGTCACCGGAAACTCAGGAAGCCAGACATGATCACTTCACTATCCGAAGTTTCCGAACCACAAGTACGAACAACGAATGGCTTGGCATTTCCAAGTGTATTCGTGGCACCAACGGTGACATGCAACTAACTCTGCACTTTTCCTACGTACAGTATATATTAACCACCTGATGTTGACTTATTTGTTTCATTGTTTGACTATTATGACGACTCGGTTTAGCTGTGCACCCGTGCAATATTCTCCTCTTCTATTCGAAAAAAGTGCAGGAGTCCTCACTTGATGTCTACTCGTTTGTCTTATTAATGGAGAGATCAGACGTTCCCTGCACTTTAATGGTTAAATACTGCTCATGCCGTCAGCGAATAAGCGTGAGTTTAGTTTCAAATACTCCCTCCGATCTATATTAATATTCTAAACTTTGTCTTGCTTCGTATGTATATAGTTAAGCATTTAGATTAGATTCGTTCATATTAGACAAAGTTGAGAACACTAATATGAACCGGAGGAGGGTAAATAAAAGTGATAGCATAACTTAGTGGAGACGGCTGCTAGGCATATGTAAAGTGTCATTCACTAGACCAACAACAACTCTCTTATGAAACCGTCACATGAAGAGAAATATGTGAGAAGTTAACCGGAAATTTCGATGCAAAATCATGGAACCGAGGATTCTCTCACTAGGTCATATGATCATGGGTGTTATAGTTGAAGACAAGGTTGTGTTAAAAGCAAACAATTAATTGGAACCTATTTCACTACTAACAGTCAAGTGAGACATGGTGACCTTCTTCCCCCCCTTAATTTTTAATATTGCAATGGAGATGTCCTTGATTAGTTGATACATCAAACACATACCGTGGGCATTCTATGTGGTTTGTCTTAAGACCTTGCATGATAATGGATTTTCATTCTGCAATATGCAGATGAGACACTTGCAAAAAGAGGAAGAGGAAAATGATAAAAACTTTAAGAGTAATTTATGTCCGTTTGATAGATTAGGTATACTGAAAATGAGACGATCAACACAACTAAGTTTAGAAGTTCCGAATGCCTAACCTCACACAATGTCTCGCACAACACATGTAAAGTTGCCCCGAACATAGAGTAATAAGGGACAACAATTTAGAATCTAGTTTTGTATTTTGTTCTCGCCTATTTGTACTAAACTTTTTACTTTATAGCAACTCAAATTGTCATATGTACTATTTTTGTTGATGT
This sequence comes from Avena sativa, assembly GCA_916181665.1. Taxonomy (NCBI): domain Eukaryota; kingdom Viridiplantae; phylum Streptophyta; class Magnoliopsida; order Poales; family Poaceae; genus Avena; species Avena sativa. Next base: position 32,368,260 of record OV702291.1, read on the forward strand.
GTTTCTATATAATTTGTATGTCTAGAAATAAATGGTGCAAATGCATTTTTAAGTTTATATATGCCCAATAATTTTTCACCAATAAGGAATTATGTTATATAACTTTGAAATAATTGGACTCATATCGATATACATGTTTTATCAAATATCCTTTATATAGTCATACTAATAGTTGTCAAAGCAAAGTTTTGAAAGACATGGTTATCCCTACATCCTATTTCTGGGTGGAGGGACTACTATTATTCACATACAACATGCATATATTATTAAGATGTAATTTTTTGTGCTAAACTAAAACTAAAATTTATCATGTGTTTTAATTTCCTTTAGTTTGGTACAAAAAAACTTTGGGATGATGGTCTTGACACTAAAAGTGACCAAAAAAGATGTTACATTTCCCACTGATTAATGTATGCCTCTTAATGTGTTATAGTGTCTTTCTATGTGCCATTAGATATCTCAAGAACTTAGTGGAGTGTTTAGAGCATAGGAATCTCTCACAATTTGGGAGAGGCTTCTAGAGTATAAGGGCACATTTGGTCCGTAGCCCCACTTTTTCCATCTTTGGCACATCCTGTGGCAAATGTATGTGTCCAATGTTTCATGACCAACAACTATGGCATCTCAAACTTCCTTAGATACTTTCCCCGTCTTTGATCGACTCATTGTTATGCATAATCACACAACTACTGTGTGGTGACCAATTTCCTCATCATGCTCTATTTTTTTTAGAAAATGCAAGTTTCATTACCCTTGTCATTTGCATGGAGTAGATACATATAGCCAAACCTTATTACATATTTTGTTTGCAACAAAATAAGCCTAATAAAAAATATGAAAACCAGACAAAACATCATGAAACACAAAAAAGCTTATGCCATGAACAAGCACTAAGAAGTCCATGCGGCGAACACAACCTAAAACGAGACATAAAGTCCCTTATTAGACTCTCCAGCTTCCTGATATCAAGTTACATCGGGTCCTAGTGTTGTGTACATTGTAGGATGGCCCACAACCATATCCAGCTGATATAGAAAAAGTGACCAAAATAATATATATTTTTACAGTACCAAAATAATGTTGTTGTTCCCACATGAATAAGAGATCGATGAGACTTTTCAACACCATGTAACTATAACCAAAAAATATGTGTCATGTTGTGTGGAGGATTATTAATATCAAAAGAGTAATAGTGCAAGCCATGCTTAACAAATAACAACTGTTGCATAGTCTCCCTGAGGCTGATCATAGTGGGGAGTAACTTAGAGTAGTAACATACACATGTTACTAGTCTAAGTTACTATCTCCATAGTGGAAAACAATATAGGTGTGGTATAATGCAAAACCTCATTTATTACAATGTAAGACTTATTTTGTCTTAAAATGTGTGATATTACAACTGATGTCGGCCCATATTTTGCAAACCTCAGCCCATTTTGCCCCCCTAGCCCCTCGGCCATATTTTGCCCCTCGGCCCATTTTGCCCCCCCCCCCCCTCCCACCCCAGGATGTCGGCCCAAGGTCCACCACTATGTATAGCTGTAGTCTAGGTCTAGACTTTGTAGCTAGGTTTTCGGGCATTCGTCGTCATGCTCTGTTATCGGCGGTGCCAGTGAATAAGAGACTTGTACATGAGTAGATGGGAGAGACTTGTACATGAGTTGGGGCTGCTGGTGACGGTGGGCATCGGCAGGAGGGTGGGCGGTCTAGCAGAGGGATCAAGGCCAGTGGCAGGTGGAGCTGATGCTTCTTCCTCAATGAGTTCGGCTGACTGAGGCGGTAGTTCCGAGGTTCAGCAGTGCACGGGGGTTCTCCCTGGCCGATGTGCCCCAAAGAGGAGAGCTCGGCCGTCGGGCGGCGACGAGCTACATTTTCGGTTCAAAACGCAACTTTGCGATGATGTGCTGCTGGATCCAGGTAGGAGGGAGCTCTATTTTGTCTTCTCCCGATGGTGCTTCGGCAACTATGAAGGATGGCGATTGGTTCAGCTCAGAAAATCCTAGGAACCTAGTTGTATTTTACCTCTTTTCGGGGTTTTCTTTGCTTTTGTGCTGGCCCACGTGCTCTTTCTGGTTCTCTCGAGAGAGGTCTCGCGTGTGCGGGTCTCGTGTACACCTGTACTCCTTTGCAATCAGTATATGAACACGGTATCTCATCTAAATAAAAAAGTTGAGTATATGGATTCTGGTACCGCATTGGCGATGCACGTAGTGGATGGTACTGGTCGGTCTCTGGTCAAGTTATTTCACTCCTGGTCGAATCTCATGCATGCTCGTAAATATACTCCCAGCCGCGCAGGTACACGTTTGCGCTGAGCGTTTGAGGAAGCGGCATATTAAGGTGTCAAGTCGGATCGTACCTTGATCCCAATTTTAGTTTATTTTAAATTTTATAGTGCAAAGTATTGATAAAATTTTACACTAGAAATCTCAGGATGAACTAGGTGGGACTTAGGTATGATCCCACTTACCCTACAGTCATATGATGTCGCAGGAATCTCACCGTCTGGGAACGTCCAAGTCACCAGGAAGTCACACGCCATCACTTCACTATCTGAATTGCAACTACGAACAACGAAGGCTTGGCATTTCCAATTGTACTCATGGCGCCAACGGTGACATTCTACCAACCCTGCATTCTTTTATCTTTGACTACTCAATTTTACTGACTTGAATGTCTACTAGTGACTCGATTGTGTACCCGTCCCTGCAAGACTATTCACTTATTCTATTCCAAAAAGGATACAGGCACGAGTCTTCACCCGGTGTCTACCAATCAAGAGATCAGACGACGATTCCTTACATTCCATGGTTAAATGTTATCCACCTCCTAACCAATTCACCCCGGATGTAACATGCCTCTTTTGCATGAGTAACACTACTAATAATGCATATTAAAAAAGATGCTTTGGTTCAGTACACTTCCCCCGCCCGATAAGTTGAAGGGTCAAAATCCCGCGCAGAGTTGTCGATGGGTTTTGGCCTGCCTGCCCAAAGCCTGAACCCCGCCCTCGTATGTCCTCTGTATGTAATACGGTCGGGTTTGACTTGGTTTTGTACACGTTCACGCTCATGCAGGTCCCACGGCCCCCAATTGCATGTACAAGGCCATAAATCTCGTCCACAATCGACGAGTTTAGTAAATTCGCGTTGTCGCCTGTAGTGCACACCGTTGTTCCTATCTCCTGGATCTTCTCCAATCTCCAAGGCCACCGACGATTGCTGGAACCCTAATTCCGTAACAACAGCCAACGGCGCAGATGAAGGTCGACCTGATTAGTGATCACCGTTGTCAGACCCGCCGAGACAAACTTATCTTCATCGAGGTGGCCTAGGTAGGGTTTTAGTTGTCGGTTGCATCCACCTCCTGCCTCCACCTCCTACCTCCTCCATTGTTGTTCTGGATACTCCGCGGTGGTGTCGTGAGGTAATACCGTCCCTATTAGGTGAGGGATGTAGTCCATGTAGCGATGGTCGGCATCATCGGTTTCTGATTTTCAGTTTTGTAGGTAATGGTGGAATCAAGTAGGATGGAGGAAGATGATGGGTACACGGACGGTGAATATTCTAGTTCAGAAGAGGGTGATTTGTCTTTGGATGAAAACGTACTTCTCGAAGAAGGGCCAGTCGACGTGGACGATGATGTCGATGCTGACGACAATAATGTTAGTGAACTTGCAATTTATGTGTAGTTGTTTTTAGGGAAATCACCGAGTTTGCAATTTATGTATAGTGGTTTTTAAATTGTGTAAATGGAGATTGATGTTGATAAAGAAAATAAGAATGACAAAGTACTGGACACATAATTCATTAGTGAGATATGTCGAGTGTTATCTTTGTGTGATTTTCTATGATTGCAAAGATGAAATTAAAACTAACTTGTTCTCTTTTGATCTGTTCAAGTATTAGTTGGTAGTGATAACGCGTATGACTAATATAGTGAATCGGACTTGGCGGGCCACTGAAAAATCTATTGAATCTTACTCGATAAAAAATAGTGAGGTATCTATGTGACATTTATTTGTATGTGAAGTCAGGAATCCAAGAAATGTACTTGTAGTTGATTTGAAAAGATATCCAAATGAAGTATGAATATAAGATGGAATCTGACAATAATACTGGAATCCATAAGATAAGGGAGTGAAGGGGAAACATACTAGAAGATAATGGAGATGACTTTTGTTTCAGAAGCTGAAGCTGTTGTTGGGTTCGTAGCATAGAAAAACAAAAAAATCCTACGATATAAACAACTAAGAACCAAGATCTATCTACTAGATGCAAGTAACGGATGAATATACATCCATATAGATCTTATCCTCGAAGACTGAAAAACTTTTTAAAGAAATATGATTTCGTGAATGATGTAGTCGTACTCTTGCCGATCTCAAGATCGAATTGAAGACAAGCGCCACAAAGTAGCAGCGCATCCATGATAGCACACACGTTCAGTACCCCGATAACCTACGAGTCCTCGCTCTAGCAAAGCAGTGGAAGCAGCAAATCCTTTCAAGAAAAACCACCGAGAACATGTACTTCGCTAATCCAAAGTCATGGGAAATTTGTTAGAGGGAGAGATCCTTCACGAGAAGGTGTGAGAGGAGAGGAGGCCACCACCTCCTTTTACAGGGGAGGGGTGCATCCCCAAGGCCATGGTCAACCATATTGGTGCCCCCATCTCTCTCTCCATAATGGTGAGCGGAGCTTCCACTAAGCCTAGTCCCATTAACACAAAATCCAGTCATCTTGTATTAATTTTTCACCAAAATTAATGGAAGCTCTCATTAAATAAAAACATTTTTTATTTATTTTATTCCGAATTTTTTAATTTCTTTAATTAACAAACATTTGCATAAACCCCCTTGCACTACTTCAATATTACATCTAAAACCAATTTCAGCAATTTGACCCAAAACAATTTTTGTGGTTATAGAAATAATCTCAGCGCTTTCAAATCCTTTCTCAAGTATTATATCTTTCCCAATTGGTGTCGGTATACCTTAAGTGTGTCACCCTATGGTTCGTGAATAATGCAGTCATGATCGAGACACCTCTCCAATCAATAATCAGCAGCGGGACCTGAAGATCCGTACTGACTCCCACACACTCAACAATGACTCTTGTGACCATGACAATCATTGACGTTGTAACTAAATCCCTTTGTCTCGCGATATATTACATGTCCAAGATTCGATCATCATTATCCACATACCTAGTTTGATCTGGTTGCCCACAAGTACTCTTTTCTCGTTCCTGTGATATAATATTCTATGTGATCCAATCACATGCTTGCAAGCTGTGTTAATGTGATATCGTCGAGAGGGCCATAAGTATATCTCACCATAATCGGGATGGACAAATTCCACTCTTGATCCATGAGCCTCGACATAAAACTTTCGTTGTACCTAAACCCACCTTTATAGTCACATTGTTATCGTGTGACGTTTGATGTTATGAAAGTACTCTTTCAGTGTTAGCAATTAACATGATCTCATGGTCTAAGGATTATGGTTACTTCACATGACATATTATAGAAATGTAAACATAATGACTTTGATTGTGTTGTTATACTTTGAGTGAATGTTCATCATATCATTCTACCAATATTGTGACCTTGTTATTAACAACATCCAATGTTCATGATTAGGAAACCTTGATCATATGTTAATCAATAAGCTAGTTTAAATGAGAGAAATAATAAGGAACTCTTATTTGTTTATTAAACACACATATATTAATGGTTCTAATTAACACAATTATAGCATGAAAAATAAACATTTATCATAAACATGGAACAAGATAATAACCAATTTATTATTTCCTCTTGGGCATATTCCCTTCAGTCTCTCACTTGCACTAGAGTCAATAATCTAGTTTGAAAAACTTGCACATTCAACACCTATGGCTTTCTAGTGTTGTACATATGTGTTGCTTCTGGTAAACCTGGTCTCCAGATCTGACACTTTTAGGTTCATATGTATTTGCATGTCTTTGCGTCTCTATACATCACTCATTCTCAAATGAGATGACATTGTATAAATTTGGTCCTTTGGTGAGACACCAGTTCCTTGGGGTTAAATCATGTCGATACTATTGTCGTACAAGATATCTTCATAGAACTAGCCCACTTTGAATCACACCTAGTTTGATAACAAACTACTTGACACAAATACCCTCCTTTGCCGCTACTAGAGTAGTCATATACTCAGCCTTTATTGTAGTATCCGTCACAATGTCTTAAGTTTGGAACTCATCAAAATCCATCATGGAACTTCCTTCTATTACATTGTGCCACCCATAGTATAAATTGAGATGAACTTTATTTTGTATCTTGTGACAACACTAGTATCAATGTAATACGTTACAATGAACTATTTGTAACCTCTGCATATAGAATATATTCTTAGTTCTTATAAATCTCATAAGAATATCCTTATTATCATCCAATGATCGTCTTATGAGCCATTCTAGTATATGCTCATAACATTTAGAGCATATGACATATCTGGATATGTACATATCACAGTATACATGATTGAACAAAAACATTCATGTGATTTCACTTACCAAGTGTCAATACACTTGAATCTCGATTCAGCCTTTTCCATGCGATAAGAACCTTTCTTGTCGTTTCCATATTAAACTCATTAAATATCTCATCTATGTATATTTGACACAACCATATTAGTGCATCAATCTATCCATATAGACATTGATTCCTAATATTCTGGTTTTCCCAAGTCTTTCATTGAAATCTAATTTTAATGAAATTCTTAACTTATGTCAATAAAAGATACATCATTTTCAATCAACAATATATCTTCTACATAATGTATTAGAAATATGTATTAGTGCTCCCACTTAATTTCTTGAAAATGCAAGCAATCGTCTCTGATGAAATTAAACATTTTTAACAATTTCATCACTGTGAAGATTCCAACTCCGCAATGCTTACTTCAACTACTAAAGTTTGCATGCCCTTTTTAGCATCCTTTGAATTAACAAAACCCTTTGGACCATATCATGTACATGTCCTATGTAACCATTATGTTAGAAGAACTTTGTTTTGCTTGTTCAACTATCATATAGACATATGTAGTGGTTGCTACAATAATCCATCCAGAATAAATATCACTACGAAAGATCAAATATTTTCATAGTCAACTCCTTGAACATTGTTGTAAACTATTTTTAGACATGATGACTATTCCATAGATGTGAAATATCCATGTCTGTTTTTTATAGATCCAAATATGTTCGATAGGCTTCACGCCTTTCCGTAGGGTCTTCCAAGTTCAAAATTTTGATTTCTCGTGTATGGAAACTGTCACAGATTTTATGACCTCTAGTCACTTGATGGAGTCAGGGCCCATCATCGCTTATTTGCATGCATTCGATTCATCATTGTCAAAAGAATAACGACATGTTTATCAAATCTTACTATTTGATTGTTACCCGACCCGCACGGTTCAATAGGAACTCTATTCTTTGAGACCACAACCTCCATGAGAATTATGGCCACCTCCAGGACACTTACCGGTGTTGTGCTACTTAGCACATGTTTCTTAAGTTCATCAATCTAATCAAAGTTCTATTATCATCCTACTTAACTTTTTGCAAAAAAATCGTTCTCAAGAAACTTGACGTTCTAGGTGACAAACTCTTTTGTCCTCGGTGTTATGGAGGAATACCCAACATTTGCTTTGGGATAACCTACAAATACGTGCTTATTCTACTTTGGTTGTAAACATTTTACTTATGCTCAGCATACCAAAATTTAAGAAAAAAACTCAGGTTTTATCCAAAACCATAACTTATATAGTGTCATTTCAACGAATTATGATGGAGCTCTTTTCAGTGTAAAAGCGGTAGTCTCTAAAGATTTAATCATTAAAACATAATGGTAGTTTTATAAATGACACATTTGATCTTACCATGTCAAACAAGGTTTAATTTTATCTCTCAAACACTCCATACTCCTATGGTTTATCAGAATATACAAATCCATGGAATGACTCCTCAAATCTTAGGTGTTTTGCTGAACTTGCAACTCAAATAACTTCCTTTATGATCCAATCATAAATTCTTTATTTTCTTATTACAATGATTTTCCACTTCATCTTGAAAGTCTTTAAACATTTTTAAAATGTTTCATACTTCTGCCTTATTAAGTAAATATACACATATATCCACTCAATTTTTTTGATAAAGTGTATGAAGTTGAAAGATCCACCACATACAGCTACACATAATGTACTGTATACATTAACATGCACAATATCCAATAATTTAGTCGTCCATTCCTCTTTGGCCTATGAACGGAGTTTCAATTATCTCTAGGAAAGTCTCACAAGCGTCATTTGATCAAAATCAAAGACTCCAAAAATCCATCAACATCAAGTTTCTTCATTTTTTTCCAATATAATTTAAATGATGTCGTCACTCATAAGTGATCTTTTAATCATCTGTATTGTGACATTTTATCATTAGTATTTATGGATGTGATTTATCCAACTAGACTTGTAAGAGTTCATCCATCTTTTATAGAATACGGTAATTATTTGAACAACCATTATTCTCATAGTACGGTAACAAAATAAAAATTATTAAAAACAAATCTTGAAGGCAAGCTTTGATGTCAATGAGAAACACAACAACACTTTATTTGTTTTCGATGAACATCACCACATATTCTCTTGCTACTTATTTATGACATTGTAGTTCATGAAATTGTGTTGTTATGTATAACATTTCACACCAACCAATTTGGTATCCAATACCCAAGAACCACATTGTTTAACAAGCAAATAATACACCCATAACTTGTATATCATCTATATACCTAAGCTGGACTTTATTTCCAGTCTTTTTTTTCTGCCAAATATTTTCCAGATTCTCTTTCAGCATTTCCTTTTGTTTTTAAAAGAATCTATCAACATCAATAGCGGTGCCATAAACATGGCACATAGTCCAAAGCATGTTAGTCAAATACTAATACCATTAGACTTGTACTTTGAAGTAGATCATCATCATCAAATGTTGGGCATTATTTCAAAATCCATTCTTTAGTAATCTTTTTAGTGTAGCAAACATTTTACCTACATCTTTCATTCATCCTATCATGGAAACTTTCATGATCAAGCTACTATAGTCTATAAGAGTGAATCAAGAGTATAATGTTAGTTCCCAAAACCTTTTTTGAAGATTAGGACGCCTAGTATCTCCAACCTAAACAAATTCTCATACAATATGAGAAAATGTATTTTGTTAAATTATATTCTATCATATTGCAACCAAAATACTGTTTCATATATCGCAATATCTTTCACACATGATAGTTTCTGAAACAATTCACTTGTCACGTATGGAAGGCATAATTGATGATCATATGTCTATTAATGAATCTATGCTTGGGGAATACCTTGCCACCTTAGAATCACATGACCCTTGGTTTACAGATTATGCTAATTTCCTGGTAGGTAAGTTTCTACCAAAGGGAATTATTTATAATCAAAGGAAGAAATTCTTTAACAGTTTGAAATATTACTTTTGGGATGATCCTTGTTTATATAGGAATGGGCCTAATGGGACGATTAGGAAGTGTGTACCCGATCACGAGATGAATGCTACATTGAAAGATTTCCATAATAGTCTATATGGAGGGCATCATGCTAGCAACCGTACGACTACTAAGGTATTGCAATCTAGATTCTACTGGCCTACTTTATTTGAGGATGCTTATAATTATGTTAAGAATTGTGATGCTTGTCAATGTATAATTAACATAGACAAGAAATGACCATGAATTTTAACCTTATAATAGAACCGTTTGATGTGTGGCGAATGGATTTCATGGGTACATTCCCATCTTATAATGGATACACTCATATTCTTGTTGTTGTTGATTATGTTACTAAATGGGTTAAAGCTATACCCACTTCTCATGCAGATGCAGCAACTTCCATCAAGATGATTAAGGACATTATTTTCTAAGGTTTGGAGTTCCTAGATTTCTAATTACTGATGGTGGATCTCATTTTATGAAAGGTACTTTCAGGAAAGTTCTTCATAAGTATAGGGTCGAGTATCGTTTAGCTTCACCATATCATCGACATACAGTAGGCAAGTTGAGCTTTCAAACTGGGAGATTAAAGTTATATTTCAGAAGGTAGTGCGGAAGTCAAGGAAGGATGGGGCTATAAAGTTGAATGATACTTAGGGGCACATCGCACTGCATATAAGAATCCTATGGGGATTATACCATATAATATAGTCTACAGTAAATATTTTCGTCTTCCTTTAGAGTTAGAATATAAGGCTTATTGGTCTATTAGAACTCTAAATTATGATTTTAAGACAGTAGGAGAGAAACGCCTCTTAGACATTCATTCTCTAGATGAACTTAGAAATGAGGCATATGAAAATGCTAAGAAAAAGTCAAAATATGGCATGATAGGAAGATAGAGAATAAGGAAATCAAATCTAGAGATAAAATTTAGCTCTACAATTCTCGGCTAAAGATCTTTGCAGGAAAGTTGAGATCCAAGTGGAAGGACCATATGAAGTTGATGAAGCATATCGCTTAGGGGCGGTGAAACCGAAAGGCTAGACCCCTCTTGGATTGTTAATGGGCAGCGCCTGAAGCACTACAGAGTTGGAGAGGTAAACGCAATGGAGATAACTTATTTGATCATAGCTGAGGAATTTATCAAAAAAGGGTACGGTGAGTTAGATACCTACTGATCCTTTTTTTATCTCGTTCTTGCTCTTTTGAGACTCCATCTATCTTTGTGGTTGTTTTCTTCTTCTTTCTCTCGTTTTCCTAAACATAATGGGCTATTTTTCGACCTGATACGGGCGAACGGTATGGTTAGACGCGCCCATACCGGAGGTCGCTAAACATTCAGTACTCCGTCCTATTTTCTGGTTTTTTTACGATATCAATACGACCGGGCCGTATGAGCGAATCCCGTCGTACCACTGGTCGTTATTTTCACTGTTTCTTTTTGTGTTTTTCTTCCATCCGCGGAGGGGCGAGGGAACGTTGGTTCGACCCGGTACGAGCGCGCTGTACGAGGCGATACCGCATGTACCAAAGGTCGTCACCGACAACGGCTTCCTATTTTGGGTGAATTTTCTTTTTGTTTATCTTTTCTTCTTTCCATTTTCCTTTTGCCTCTAAGTTTAGGTTTTTTCTTCTAATCTTCGCCTCTTTTCTATCCATTATCTTCATTTACCAAATCCCACTTGATCATCCAAGAGCTATGTAGCCTTTTCATATCCAGCAGATCTGGACAACGAAGGAGGAAGTTCCCGCGACAAGAACCAAGAAGAGGGAGTCTAAAGAAGGTTCTTCATCTTCATTGACTTAGGAACCAACTTGTCTTGGTTTTATCGACACGTACGCTAGAGGGGTATCCCAACGGCGAGTTTTAGAGATGTGGGGGAAGGCGGAGAGTGTCCGGGATGGCGCGACACAGCTTACCTAGGTTCAGATCCACAATGGTGGCGCGATCCTACTCCTGCTATAAATCACTAAATGGCAATACGTCGAGTTACAGAGATTGTGGGGTTCGTTGTATGCGAGTAGTGTTATGCACTTGGTCTAAGTTATCTTATTATCTAAAGGCTCTCGTATGCCGGCTTATAAAGGCGCCAGGACCTAGGGTTACAAGGAGAGTCCTAGCCGAATACGGTTACAGAGTCCTAGACTAATACATAAACTATTGTCTTGTCCTCCAAGGCGTCGGCTTCCATCTTAGGCGGTGGCACGTCACCTTCCATCTCCAGGCTAGACCTATGTCTTGTCTATCAGCAACTGGGTCGCCCGGTTAGGCCATAGTCCTAACCACCATCTGTGGGCCACCCAGGCTTGCTGGTATGAGACTATGCCGTAGGTATACCTATTTGGTATATCCCCAACACAACACAAGTGGTGACACTTCCCAATTGGTAGGATATATTCGCAAACAAGCTGGAAATGATGAGGCATGTGGAACAAGAGAGGAACAAGGAGGAATATCCACCAAATCTTTATAGCCTCAAAAGGTAGGAGGATGAAAAGGAAGATGCTTTCTTCACCCCAAAGAAGGAATATGTACTCACAAGGAGTTATGTGATCCCTCCTGGCTTGAATTCAAGCTTGGGAAGTTCTATTGGAACCTTGTAATCTATCATTTAGTTTTTAGCATGTTTACCTTCTTGTTTGCATATTAGGTTTTTAATTCCAAAGTTTCCATTAGTTGCATAATTAACTTCCTTGGTTAAAAGAAAGATTTATATCCAATGAGTTTTGAGACTTTATGATATTTGAAGTGATTGCGGTTTATGATTATTGTATTAGATGGATGAATTAGGATGAGTGCTATGATACTTGTACCACTGTTATGATTTTAAGGTCTTCCACACCAATAAATATTGATAATATATGAGAAGAAATTTTGATAGCATGTTATAATCATGGGTTTAAACCACTAAAAGCCATAAAGGGTATTAACCTGATATGATTTTTTTGTTGAAACAAAAGAACAATTATGCTACCAAAGAATCAAAAAGAAAAGTGAAAGTTGACAAAGGTACTCGAACAATGATCATAGACTATTCCCTACTCAATCAAGTGCTCATCTAGATAAACTTGATGATTTTATAATCTGCTCAATCTCTAAACTTCATATAAATTATTAATATAAAATGCGTGGAAGCCTCTAAGTCATGTGATGTGTGAGAGTGTGATACAACTCACAATGCAGTTCTATATCTGATATTGTAATTATGCTTCAAATGCCTCACTTATTGTAATGACTCATGCCTCATGAACATGATGACCTTATCCACAAGTCACTACCTTGCTCGGGAACGAGCTAGAGTCTACTTTGGGGAAGTTGATGAGTCCATTTCTGAAACATATTTATCTTATGTTTTTGCATAAGTAGAGTTACTATTTTGGTATTTTATGGCGCTCGCACACACCTTTTATCCTTTTTATTAGGATCCTGAATTATTAAGTCTTCTGTGAATATATCAATTGGTACTATCATGTTATGTAATAATATGATATTTCTAAGTTATAAATGTCATGTAAATAATTTGCCATGCGCCTAGAAGAAGAGATGATGCGAGGAGAAGTTACTGGAGGTTTAACGACTTACGGTATGGCCTGCCAAGATGTCTACCTCATCAAAAACTTTCACCACGCGAAGACGGATCTGAGATCCGACATTCACAGACACCTCCAGCCACGAAACACCATGCCGGGAAGGGATCTGGGGAGGAACTTGGAGAAGGGAAACTCCTTACCGCTACACGGATCATAAAGGGTTTTGCAGCATAGTAAATCAAAATTTTCTACGGAAGCGAACAGAGGGAAAGCCAAGATCTAATCTAGGAGATGCAAACAACGAGAGAGATTGGATTAGATCTTCATACCCTTGAAGATTCGCACGTCGGAACGTTCGTCGGAACGTGGGTGATGTAGTCGTACTCGCTTCTCCTCCTCGCTATCCGATCCGATCTAGCACCACAATTGGCGGTGCCTCCGTGAGATGCACACGTGCAGCACCTCGACGTATCCTCCTTCCTCGGACCAGCAAGTAGGGTGGAGAGATAGATTGGATCTACAACACGACGGCGTGGTGTATATGGTGGAGAATTTCTGCCGCAGGGCTTCGCCTACAAACAGTCGGGAGGGAGAGAGGAGGGCAGCAGGGCAACTAGGGTTTGGAGGAAGGTGTAGGTTGGGGGGAGGGGGCGCACCAGCCCTCTATATATAGAGGGGGGGGTGCGGCCAGCCCTTGCCCATCCTCCAAGCCTATCTCTAGTTTAAACGATTTAAACTTATCTCTTATCTAGAAACCCTATCCCTAGTTTAAACGAGTTTAAACTTATCTAGGATCGGCTGGGCCCTATGGGGCCTTGTGCCCCTGGCCCAATGCGGCCAGGACTTCCCTCATAGGCCCATGCCCCCTCCCGGAAGGTGGGACCACGTTGGCCCCCTTCCGGAAGGTTCTAGAAGCTTCCGGTACAATACCGATTAACCCAGAACTATTCCGAACTCCAAAAACTGCACTGCCTTATATGAATCTTATTCTCCGGACCATTCCGGAACCTCTCGTGATATCCCGGATCCCATCCGAGACTCCGAACAAAAATTCATAAACCAAGTATCCAATCTATCCTAGCGTCGAGACACGTTAAGTGTGTGACCCTGCGGGTTCGAGAATATGCAGACATGATCTTCTATCAATAATCAACAGCGGGGTCTGGGCACCCATATTGACTCCCACACATTCATCGATGATCATATCGGATGAACCACGATGCCAGGATTCAATCAATCCCATATATATATTCCCTTCGTCTCGCGATATTTTACTTGCCCGAGATTCGATCGTCGGTATCATCATACCTAGTTCAATCTCGTTCATAGCAAGTACTTTACTCGTTCTGTAATCCGATATCACTTTGTGATTAACTCCTTAACCACATGCTTGCAAGCGGTGTTGATATCGATTACCGAGTGGGCCCGAAGTATATCTCTCCGACTTGGGAGGGACAAATTCCATCTCGATACATACAACCCAACAGATACTTTCCGATCACCTGAGACACACCTTTATGATCACCCTCTCATAGGATGACGTTTGATGACCTCAAAGCTTTCTTCCGATACCAGGGAGTTGCATTATCTCATGGTCTAAGGAATACAATATTTGACATAGGAAAAGCTTCGCAAAGATGAACACAATGATACGATCTAATTGCTTCGCTTAGTTTGGGTCTATCCACCATATCATTCTCCAATGATATGATCTCATTATCAATTGACAACTCATGTCTATGGTTAGGAAACCTTAACCATCATTGATCAATGAGCTAGTCCATAGAGGCGTACTAGGGACACGGTGTTGTTCACAAACCACACAAGTATTAAAGTTTCCGCTTAATACAATTCTAGCATGGAATATAAACTTTATCATGAACAAGAATTATAATAATAACATCTTTATTATTGCCTCTAGGGCATAATTCCAACAGTCTCCCACTTGCACTAGAGTCAATAATCTAGTTTACATTTGGCAACAATCTTACACCCATGGCACTGAGGTGCTGATCATGTTTTACACGTGGAAGAGGTTTAGTCAATGGATCTGCGACATTCAGATCTGTATGTACTTTGCTGATCTTCAGATCTCCATCTGCTATATAATCTCGGATTATATGAAACTTGCGGTTGATATGCTTGGTCTTTGGATGATATCTTGGTTCCTTAGCGAGTGCTATGGCGCCAGTGTTGTCACACAATATCTCCAGCGGGTCCAATGCACTTGGAACCACGCCAAGCTCAGTGATGAAGTTTCTGATCCAAACTCCTTCACTTGACGCTTCTGCAGCAGCCATGTATTCCGCTTCTACTGTAGATCCCGCGACCACGCTTTGCTTGCAGCTTCTCCAGCTCACAGCTCCTCCATTCAAAATATACACGTATCCTGTCTGAGATTTAGCATCATCCTTGTCGGTGTCGAAACTAGCATCGACGTAACCTTTTACGACGAGCTGTTCATCACCCCCATAGACTAAGAACATTTCTTTAGTCCTATTTAGGTACCTTAGGATGTTCTTCACGGCTGTCCAGTGTTCCACTCCTGGATCACTTTGATATCTTCTCGTCAAACTAAGAGCATTGGACACATCCGGTCTAGTACACAGCATGGCATACATGATGGAACCTATGGCCGAGGCATAAGGCACTTTGCTCATAGCTTCCCTATCATTTACCATAGCTGGACACTGAGCCTTGCTCAATATCTTACCTGACAACATAGGCACTGAACCTTTCAATGCCTTATCCATTCTGAACCTTTTCAGAACTTTGTCTAGGTATGTCCTCTGGCTTAAAGCTATCAGGCGTCTTTCTCTATCTCTATAGATTTTGATGCCCAATATATAAGCAGCTTCACCTAGGTCTTTCATTGAAAAACACTTGTTCAAATAACTCTTCACATCGTTAAGCATGTCGATGTCATTTCCAATAATCAATATGTCATCCACATATAGTACCAGAAACGTCACCGAGCTCCCACTCACTTTCTTGTAGATGCAAGCTTCGTAGCAATTTGGAACAAATCCAAAGCTCTTGATCACTTGATCAAAACGAAGGTTCCAACTCCGAGATGCTTGCTTCAGTCCATAAATGGAACGCTGAAGTTTGCATACTTTATCAGCATCCTTAGGATCGACAAAACCTTCGGGTTGCATCATATACAACTCTTCATCAATGTTGCCATTGAGGAAAGCAGTCTTGACATCCATTTGCCATATTTCATAATCATGAAACGCAGCAATTGCTAATAAAATCCGAATGGACTTAAACATCGCTACGGGAGAGAAAGTCTCATCGTAGTCAACACCTTGAACTTGTCGAAAACCTTTCGCAACAAGCCGTGCTTTATAGACGGTAACATTACCATCCGCGTCCGTTTTCTTCTTGAAGATCCATTTGCACTCAACGGCCTTTCGGTCGCTAGGAGGGTCTACCAAAGTCCATACTTGGTTTTCGCTCATGGATCCCAATTCGGATTTCATGGCTTCTAGCCATTTCTCAGAGTCTGGGCTCATCATCGCTTCCTCATAGTTCGTAGGTTCACTGTCTTCTACTAACAAGACAGTCAAGACAGGGTTGCCGTACCACTCAGGAGGGGCACGCGACCTTGTCGACCTGCGACGTTCAGTAGCAGCATCGTCCGAAGCTTCATGATCCTTGTCATTAGCTTCCTCTATTGTTGGTGCAGGCGGCACTGGAACAATTTCAGGTGCTGCGCTACTCTCCAATTCAAGAGAAGGTTCAATAACCTCGTCTAGCTCTACTTTCCTCCCACTCACTTCTTTCGAGAGAAACTCCTTCTCAAGAAAGGAACCGTTCTTTACGACAAACACTTTGCCTTCAGTTCTGTGATAGAAGGTATACCCAATAGTTTCCTTAGGGTATCCTATGAAGACGCATTTCTCCGTTTTGGGTTCGAGCTTGTCCGGCATCAACTTCTTGACGTTAGCTTCGCATCCCCAAACTTTAAGAAACGACAACTTAGGTTTAGCACCAAACCACAGTTCATACGGTGTCGTCTCAACGGATTTAGATGGAGCCCTATTTAAAGTGAATGCAGCGGTTTCTAATGCATAACCCCAAAATGATAACGGCAAATCAGTAAGAGACATCATCGATCGGACCATATCTAATAGGGTTCGATTCCGGCGTTCAGACACACCATTGCGCTGTGGTGTTCCGGGTGGCGTGAGTTGTGAAACGATTCCACTTGCTTTGAGATGCGTGAGAAAATCATAACTCAAATATTCGCCCCCACGATCGGATCGTAGAAACTTAATCTTTCTGTTACGATGGTTCTCCACTTCATTCTGAAATTCTTTGAACTTTTCAAACGTTTCAGATTTATGTTTCATTAAATAGATATACCCATATCTACTTAAGTCATCGGTAAAAGTGAGAAAATAGCGATATCCACCGCGCGTCGAAACACTCATCGGTCCGCATATATCGGTATGTATGATTTCCAACAAGTCCGTTGCTCGCTCCATCATACCGGAGAACGGGGTTTTGATCATCTTGCCCATGAGGCATGGTTCGCATGTGTCAAATGATTCAAAATCAAGAGACTCCAAAAATCCATCAGAATGGAGTTTCTTCATGCGCTTTACACCAATATGACCTAGACGACAGTGCCACAAATAAGTAGTATTATCACTATCTACTTTGCATCTCTTAGCCTCAATGTTATGGATGTGTGTTTCATCCCTTTCGAGATTTAGAAGAAATAAACCATTCACAATAGGTGCATGACCATAAAAGATGTTACTCATATAAATAGAACAACCATTATTCTCCGATTTAAATGAATAACCGTCTTGCAATAAACACGATCCAGAAATAATGTTCATG
The DNA here is from genome assembly GCA_916181665.1 of Avena sativa. NCBI lineage: Eukaryota > Viridiplantae > Streptophyta > Magnoliopsida > Poales > Poaceae > Avena > Avena sativa. Next base: position 32,386,206 of record OV702291.1, read on the forward strand.
CTCAACGCAGGCACATAATAACACTTATTAAGGTTTAAAACTAATCCCGAAGGTAAAACTAAGGAGAGCGTGCCGACGGCCATCACATCAACTCTTGATCCGTTGCCAACGCGCATCGTCACCTCATCCCTCGCAAGCCGCCGTCTATTCCGTAGCTCCTGTTTCGAGTTACAAATATTAGGAACTGAACCGGTATCAAATACCCAGGCACTACAACGAGGGCTAGTAAGGAAAACATCAATAACATGTATATCAAATATACCTTTGATGGTGCCAGCCTTCTTGTCCGCTAAGTATTTCGGACAGTTGCGCTTCCAGTGACCCTTGTCCTTGCAATAGAAGCACTCAGTGTCTGGCTTAGGACCAGACTTGAGCTTCTTCTCAGCAGGGGCAACGCGCTTGCCGCCGCTTTTCTTGAAGGGCTTCTTTGCACCTTTACCTTTCTTAAAGGAGGGCTTGTTGACCATCAACACATGATTATCCTTTTTGATGTCCACCTCCGCAGCCTTCAGCTTTGCGAAGAGCTCGGTGATCATATCAGTGGAACCAATCTGATTGTGAGTCACTACAAAACTTTTGTAGCTGGGAGGGAGTGATTGCAGAACCCTGTCAATCTTGAGCTCCTCTGGAATCTTCAGTCCAGTTGCTCAAGGCGTTGAGTGTAGCCCGACATCTTAATGGCGTGCTCACTAACGGAACTCCCTTCCTCCATCTTGTAGTTAAAGAACTTCTCAGAGATCTCATATCTCTCAGAACGGGCCTAAGTCTGAAACATGGTTTTCAGCTCCTCGAGAATCTCAAAGGGCCCGGGATAGTTTTCAAAACGATTTTGAAGTTCCGGTTCCATAGCAAACAACATGGTGCTCTTAATCACACCATAATCATCTTTGCGCGACTGATAGACAGCTTTCTCATCAGCCGGCGCAGTTGCAGCAGGGGGGTCACCTAACGCTTTCCCAAGGACATAGTCCTTTTGTCCGCCAGACAGAATGATTCTAAGATTGCAGAACTAGTTGGTGAAGTTAGACCCATTGTTTCTAAGCTTTTCTTTCTCAGCAAAAACGTTGAAGTTGAAGTTGGACTTGGCCATGTGATCTACAGTATTTGCAAGTACAATTTAGACTATGTTCATGATAAATAGTTCAACTTAATCAAATTACTAGATGAACTCCCATTAAATTCAACATCCCTCAAGTTGTTTAGTGAACACGATCCAAATTCACCACACCTAATCCGATCTTCACGAGAAGAGATGTGGCTTCAATGGTGGACAACGAAGTGTCGATCATATCATTCATATGACTCATGCTTAACCTTTCGGTTCATGTGTTCCGAGGCCATGTCTGTACATGCTAGGCTCGTCAAGTCAAAACCAAGTATTTCCGCGTGTGCAAAACTGGCTTGCACCCGTTGTATGTGAGCGTAGAGTCTATAGCACCCGATCATCACGTGATGCTTGGACACGACGAACTTTCGCAACGGTGCATACATGGGGAGAACACAGTTTTATCTTGATCTTTAAGTGAGGAATCATCTTATAATGCTACCGTCGCGATCTAAGCATAATAAGATACATAAAAGGATAAACATCACATGCATATAACTTTATGTGACATGGTATAGCCAATCTTCACGCAATGATCTCCATCTTGTGCGTTCTGGCATGATCTCCATCACTCCACCATGATTGCCTCCACCACGAATAGCAACTACAACTATTGCTAACTACTTAGCGATAAAGTAAAGCTATTACATGGCGTATAAGAAGTTGACTCGCAGGCCATACACAATTATAAAGACAACCATATGGCTCCTGCCGGTTGTGTACTCATCGACATGCAAGTCGTGAAACATTACAAAACATGATCATCGCATACAATATACACATCACATCTTGGGCCATACCATATCACAGAAAACACTCCCTGCAAAAACAAGTTAGACGCCTCTACTTTGTTGTTGCATGTTTTACGTGGCTCATGGGAGTAGATGCTAAGAATGATTCTTACCTACGGAAAGCCACAACGGTGATATTATGGTTGCCAAACTCCGGTGTTAATCCCATGACAACTATAGTGAAAGAAACTGACATCCACCAGCCGCATGTGTGGTACAAGCCACACGTCAAGTGCGGAGCCGGTCTCGCGAACGACGTCGCGTAAGGTTGGCCTGGACCGCTTCAATATCACTATCACGCGTCATAAGAAGAACACAAACAAGAGGCTTGCAACAGAAAACATCAACGCCCGCAACAACCATGTTGCATTCTACTCGTGAATCACATCTACGCATAGATCTAGCTCTGATACCACTGAAGGGTTTCGCAGCATAGTAAATCAAAATTTTCTACGGAAGCGAACAGAGGGAAAGCCAAGATCTAATCTAGGAGATGCAAACAACGAGAGAGATTGGATTAGATCTTCATACCCTTGAAGATTCGCACGACGGAACGTTCGTCGGAACGTGGGTGATGTAGTCGTACTCGCTTCTCCTCCTCGCGATCCGATCCGATCTAGCACCACAAGTGGCGGTGCCTCTGTGAGATGCACACGTGCAGCACCTCGACGTCTCCTCCTTCCTCGGACCAGCAAGTAGGGTGGAGAGATAGATTGGATCTACAACACGACGGCGTGGTGTATATGGTGGAGAATTTCTGCCGCAGGGCTTCGCCTACAAACAGTCGGGAGGGAGAGAGGAGGGCAGCAGGGCAACTAGGGTTTGGAGGAAGGTGTAGGTTGGGGGGGAGGGGCGCACCAGCCCTCTATATATAGAGGGGGGGTGCGGCCAGCCCTTGCCCATCCTCCAAGCCTATCTCTAGTTTAAACGATTTAAACTTATCTCTTATCTAGAAACCCTATCCCTAGTTTAAACGAGTTTAAACTTATCTAGGATCGGCTGGGCCCTATGGGGCCTTGTGCCCCTGGCCCAATGCGGCCAGGACTTCCCTCATAGGCCCATGCCCCCTCCCGGAAGGTGGGACCACGTTGGCCCCCTTCCGGAAGGTTCTAGAAGCTTCCGGTACAATACCGATTAACCCGAAACTATTCCGAACTCCAAAAACTGCACTGCCTTATATGAATCTTATTCTCCGGACCATTCCGGAACCTCTCGTGATATCCTGGATCCCATCCGAGACTCCGAACAAAAATTCATAAACCAAGTATCCAATCTATCCTAGCGTCGAGACACGTTAAGTGTGTGACCCTGCGGGTTCGAGAATATGCAGACATGATCTTCTATCAATAATCAACAGCGGGGTCTGGGCACCCATATTGACTCCCACACATTCATCGATGATCATATCGGATGAACCACGATGCCAGGATTCAATCAATCCCATATATATATTCCCTTCGTCTCGCGATATTTTACTTGCCCGAGATTCGATCGTCGGTATCATCATACCTAGTTCAATCTCGTTCATAGCAAGTACTTTACTCGTTCCGTAATCCGATATCACTTTGTGATTAACTCCTTAACCACATGCTTGCAAGCGGTGTTGATATCGATTACCGAGTGGGCCCGAAGTATATCTCTCCGACTTGGGAGGGACAAATTCCATCTCGATACATACAACCCAACAGATACTTTCCGATCACCTGAGACACACCTTTATGATCACCCTCTCATAGGATGACGTTTGATGACCTCAAAGCTTTCTTCCGATACCAGGGAGTTGCATTATCTCATGGTCTAAGGAATACAATATTTGACATAGGAAAAGCTTCGCAAAGATGAACACAATGATACGATCTAATTGCTTCGCTTAGTTTGGGTCTATCCACCATATCATTCTCCAATGATATGATCTCATTATCAATTGACAACTCATGTCTATGGTTAGGAAACCTTAACCATCATTGATCAATGAGCTAGTCCATAGAGGCGTACTAGGGACACGGTGTTGTTCACAAACCACACAAGTATTAAAGTTTCCGCTTAATACAATTCTAGCATGGAATATAAACTTTATCATGAACAAGAATTATAATAATAACATCTTTATTATTGCCTCTAGGGCATAATTCCAACAGTCTCCCACTTGCACTAGAGTCAATAATCTAGTTTACATTTGGCAACAATCTTACACCCATGGCACTGAGGTGCTGATCATGTTTTACACGTGGAAGAGGTTTAGTCAATGGATCTGCGACATTCAGATCTGTATGTACTTTGCTGATCTTCAGATCTCCATCTGCTATATAATCTCGGATTATATGAAACTTGCGGTTGATATGCTTGGTCTTTGGATGATATCTTGGTTCCTTAGCGAGTGCTATGGCGCCAGTGTTGTCACACAATATCTCCAGCGGGTCCAATGCACTTGGAACCACGCCAAGCTCAGTGATGAAGTTTCTGATCCAAACTCCTTCACTTGACGCTTCTGCAGCAGCCATGTATTCCGCTTCTACTGTAGATCCCGCAACCACGCTTTGCTTGCAGCTTCTCCAGCTCACAGCTCCTCCATTCAAAATATACACGTATCCTGTCTGAGATTTAGCATCATCCTTGTCGGTGTCGAAACTAGCATCGACGTAACCTTTTACGACGAGCTGTTCATCACCCCCATAGACTAAGAACATTTCTTTAGTCCTATTTAGGTACCTTAGGATGTTCTTCACGGCTGTCCAGTGTTCCACTCCTGGATCACTTTGATATCTTCTCGTCAAACTAAGAGCATTGGACACATCCGGTCTAGTACACAGCATGGCATACATGATGGAACCTATGGCCGAGGCATAAGGCACTTTGCTCATAGCTTCCCTATCATTTACCATAGCTGGACACTGAGCCTTGCTCAATATCTTACCTGACAACATAGGCACTGAACCTTTCAATGCCTTATCCATTCTGAACCTTTTCAGAACTTTGTCTAGGTATGTCCTCTGGCTTAAAGCTATCAGGCGTCTTTCTCTATCTCTATAGATTTTGATGCCCAATATATAAGCAGCTTCACCTAGGTCTTTCATTGAAAAACACTTGTTCAAATAACTCTTCACATCGTTAAGCATGTCGATGTCATTTCCAATAATCAATATGTCATCCACATATAGTACCAGAAACGTCACCGAGCTCCCACTCACTTTCTTGTAGATGCAAGCTTCGTAGCAATTTGGAACAAATCCAAAGCTCTTGATCACTTGATCAAAACGAAGGTTCCAACTCCGAGATGCTTGCTTCAGTCCATAAATGGAACGCTGAAGTTTGCATACTTTATCAGCATCCTTAGGATCGACAAAACCTTCGGGTTGCATCATATACAACTCTTCATCAATGTTGCCATTGAGGAAAGCAGTCTTGACATCCATTTGCCATATTTCATAATCATGAAACGCAGCAATTGCTAATAAAATCCGAATGGACTTAAACATCGCTACGGGAGAGAAAGTCTCATCGTAGTCAACACCTTGAACTTGTCGAAAACCTTTCGCAACAAGCCGTGCTTTATAGACGGTAACATTACCATCCGCGTCCGTTTTCTTCTTGAAGATCCATTTGCACTCAACGGCCTTTCGGTCGCTAGGAGGGTCTACCAAAGTCCATACTTGGTTTTCGCTCATGGATCCCAATTCGGATTTCATGGCTTCTAGCCATTTCTCAGAGTCTGGGCTCATCATCGCTTCCTCATAGTTCGTAGGTTCACTGTCTTCTACTAACAAGACAGTCAAGACAGGGTTGCCGTACCACTCAGGAGGGGCACGCGACCTTGTCGACCTGCGACGTTCAGTAGCAGCATCGTCCGAAGCTTCATGATCCTTGTCATTAGCTTCCTCTATTGTTGGTGCAGGCGGCACTGGAACAATTTCAGGTGCTGCGCTACTCTCCAATTCAAGAGAAGGTTCAATAACCTCGTCTAGCTCTACTTTCCTCCCACTCACTTCTTTCGAGAGAAACTCCTTCTCAAGAAAGGAACCGTTCTTTGCGACAAACACTTTGCCTTCAGTTCTGTGATAGAAGGTATACCCAATAGTTTCCTTAGGGTATCCTATGAAGACGCATTTCTCCGTTTTGGGTTCGAGCTTGTCCGGCATCAACTTCTTGACGTTAGCTTCGCATCCCCAAACTTTAAGAAACGACAACTTAGGTTTAGCACCAAACCACAGTTCATACGGTGTCGTCTCAACGGATTTAGATGGAGCCCTATTTAAAGTGAATGCAGCGGTTTCTAATGCATAACCCCAAAATGATAACGGCAAATCAGTAAGAGACATCATCGATCGGACCATATCTAATAGGGTTCGATTCCGGCGTTCAGACACACCATTGCGCTGTGGTGTTCCGGGTGGCGTGAGTTGTGAAACGATTCCACTTGCTTTGAGATGCGTGAGAAAATCATAACTCAAATATTCGCCCCCACGATCGGATCGTAGAAACTTAATCTTTCTGTTACGATGGTTCTCCACTTCATTCTGAAATTCTTTGAACTTTTCAAACGTTTCAGATTTATGTTTCATTAAATAGATATACCCATATCTACTTAAGTCATCGGTAAAAGTGAGAAAATAGCGATATCCACCGCGCGTCGAAACACTCATCGGTCCGCATATATCGGTATGTATGATTTCCAACAAGTCCGTTGCTCGCTCCATCATACCGGAGAACGGGGTTTTGATCATCTTGCCCATGAGGCATGGTTCGCATGTGTCAAATGATTCAAAATCAAGAGACTCCAAAAATCCATCAGAATGGAGTTTCTTCATGCGCTTTACACCAATATGACCTAGACGACAGTGCCACAAATAAGTAGTATTATCACTATCTACTTTGCATCTCTTAGCCTCAATGTTATGGATGTGTGTTTCATCCCTTTCGAGATTTAGAAGAAATAAACCATTCACAATAGGTGCATGACCATAAAAGATGTTACTCATATAAATAGAACAACCATTATTCTCCGATTTAAATGAATAACCGTCTTGCAATAAACACGATCCAGAAATAATGTTCATGCTCAACGCAGGCACATAATAACACTTATTAAGGTTTAAAACTAATCCCGAAGGTAAAACTAAGGAGAGCGTGCCGACGGCCATCACATCAACTCTTGATCCGTTGCCAACGCGCATCGTCACCTCATCCCTCGCAAGCCGCCGTCTATTCCGTAGCTCCTGTTTCGAGTTACAAATATTAGGAACTGAACCGGTATCAAATACCCAGGCACTACAACGAGGGCTAGTAAGGAAAACATCAATAACATGTATATCAAATATACCTTTGATGGTGCCAGCCTTCTTGTCCGCTAAGTACTTCGGACAGTTGCGCTTCCAGTGACCCTTGTCCTTGCAATAGAAGCACTCAGTGTCTGGCTTAGGACCAGACTTGAGCTTCTTCTCAGCAGGGGCAACGCGCTTGCCGCCGCTTTTCTTGAAGGGCTTCTTTGCACCTTTACCTTTCTTAAAGGAGGGCTTGTTGACCATCAACACATGATTATCCTTTTTGATGTCCACCTCCGCAGCCTTCAGCTTTGCGAAGAGCTCGGTGATCATATCAGTGGAACCAATCTGATTGTGAGTCACTACAAAACTTTTGTAGCTGGGAGGGAGTGATTGCAGAACCCTGTCAATCTTGAGCTCCTCTGGAATCTTCAGTCCAGTTGCTCAAGGCGTTGAGTGTAGCCCGACATCTTAATGGCGTGCTCACTAACGGAACTCCCTTCCTCCATCTTGTAGTTAAAGAACTTCTCAGAGATCTCATATCTCTCAGAACGGGCCTGAGTCTGAAACATGGTTTTCAGCTCCTCGAGAATCTCAAAGGGCCCGGGATAGTTTTCAAAACGATTTTGAAGTTCCGGTTCCATAGCAAACAACATGGTGCTCTTAATCACACCATAATCATCTTTGCGCGACTGATAGACAGCTTTCTCATCAGCCGGCGCAGTTGCAGCAGGGGGGTCACCTAACGCTTTCCCAAGGACATAGTCCTTTTGTCCGCCAGACAGAATGATTCTAAGATTGCAGAACTAGTTGGTGAAGTTAGACCCATTGTTTCTAAGCTTTTCTTTCTCAGCAAAAACGTTGAAGTTGAAGTTGGACTTGGCCATGTGATCTACAGTATTTGCAAGTACAATTTAGACTATGTTCATGATAAATAGTTCAACTTAATCAAATTACTAGATGAACTCCCATTAAATTCAACATCCCTCAAGTTGTTTAGTGAACACGATCCAAATTCACCACACCTAATCCGATCTTCACGAGAAGAGATGTGGCTTCAATGGTGGACAACGAAGTGTCGATCATATCATTCATATGACTCATGCTTAACCTTTCGGTTCATGTGTTCCGAGGCCATGTCTGTACATGCTAGGCTCGTCAAGTCAAAACCAAGTATTTCCGCGTGTGCAAAACTGGCTTGCACCCGTTGTATGTGAGCGTAGAGTCTATAGCACCCGATCATCACGTGATGCTTGGACACGACGAACTTTCGCAACGGTGCATACATGGGGAGAACACAGTTTTATCTTGATCTTTAAGTGAGGAATCATCTTATAATGCTACCGTCGCGATCTAAGCATAATAAGATACATAAAAGGATAAACATCACATGCATATAACTTTATGTGACATGGTATAGCCAATCTTCACGCAATGATCTCCATCTTGTGCGTTCTGGCATGATCTCCATCACTCCACCATGATTGCCTCCACCACGAATAGCAACTACAACTATTGCTAACTACTTAGCGATAAAGTAAAGCTATTACATGGCGTATAAGAAGTTGACTCGCAGGCCATACACAATTATAAAGACAACCATATGGCTCCTGCCGTTTGTGTACTCATCGACATGCAAGTCGTGAAACATTACAAAACATGATCATCGCATACAATATACACATCACATCTTGGGCCATACCATATCACAGAAAACACTCCCTGCAAAAACAAGTTAGACGCCTCTACTTTGTTGTTGCATGTTTTACGTGGCTCATGGGAGTAGATGCTAAGAACGATTCTTACCTACGGAAAGCCACAACGGTGATATTATGGTTGCCAAACTCCGGTGTTAATCCCATGACAACTATAGTGAAAGAAACTGACATCCACCAGCCGCATGTGTGGTACAAGCCACACGTCAAGTGCGGAGCCGGTCTCGCGAACGACGTCGCGTAAGGTTGGCCTGGACCGCTTCAATATCACTATCACGCGTCATAAGAAGAACACAAACAAGAGGCTTGCAACAGAAAACATCAACGCCCGCAACAACCATGTTGCATTCTACTCGTGAATCACATCTACGCATAGATCTAGCTCTGATACCACTGAAGGGTTTCGCAGCATAGTAAATCAAAATTTTCTACGGAAGCGAACAGAGGGAAAGCCAAGATCTAATCTAGGAGATGCAAACAACGAGAGAGATTGGATTAGATCTTCATACCCTTGAAGATTCGCACGACGGAACGTTCGTCGGAACGTGGGTGATGTAGTCGTACTCGCTTCTCCTCCTCGCGATCCGATCCGATCTAGCACCACAAGTGGCGGTGCCTCTGTGAGATGCACACGTGCAGCACCTCGACGTCTCCTCCTTCCTCGGACCAGCAAGTAGGATGGAGAGATAGATTGGATCTACAACACGACGGCGTGGTGTATATGGTGGAGAATTTCTGCCGCAGGGCTTCGCCTACAAACAGTCGGGAGGGAGAGAGGAGGGCAGCAGGGCAACTAGGGTTTGGAGGAAGGTGTAGGTTGGGGGGGAGGGGCGCACCAGCCCTCTATATATAGAGGGGGGGTGCGGCCAGCCCTTGCCCATCCTCCAAGCCTATCTCTAGTTTAAACGATTTAAACTTATCTCTTATCTAGAAACCCTATCCCTAGTTTAAACGAGTTTAAACTTATCTAGGATCGGCTGGGCCCTATGGGGCCTTGTGCCCCTGGCCCAATGCGGCCAGGACTTCCCTCATAGGCCCATGCCCCCTCCCGGAAGGTGGGACCACGTTGGCCCCCTTCCGGAAGGTTCTAGAAGCTTCCGGTACAATACCGATTAACCCGAAACTATTCCGAACTCCAAAAACTGCACTGCCTTATATGAATCTTATTCTCCGGACCATTCCGGAACCTCTCGTGATATCCTGGATCCCATCCGAGACTCCGAACAAAAATTCATAAACCAAGTATCCAATCTATCCTAGCGTCGAGACACGTTAAGTGTGTGACCCTGCGGGTTCGAGAATATGCAGACATGATCTTCTATCAATAATCAACAGCGGGGTCTGGGCACCCATATTGACTCCCACACATTCATCGATGATCATATCGGATGAACCACGATGCCAGGATTCAATCAATCCCATATATATATTCCCTTCGTCTCGCGATATTTTACTTGCCCGAGATTCGATCGTCGGTATCATCATACCTAGTTCAATCTCGTTCATAGCAAGTACTTTACTCGTTCCGTAATCCGATATCACTTTGTGATTAACTCCTTAACCACATGCTTGCAAGCGGTGTTGATATCGATTACCGAGTGGGCCCGAAGTATATCTCTCCGACTTGGGAGGGACAAATTCCATCTCGATACATACAACCCAACAGATACTTTCCGATCACCTGAGACACACCTTTATGATCACCCTCTCATAGGATGACGTTTGATGACCTCAAAGCTTTCTTCCGATACCAGGGAGTTGCATTATCTCATGGTCTAAGGAATACAATATTTGACATAGGAAAAGCTTCGCAAAGATGAACACAATGATACGATCTAATTGCTTCGCTTAGTTTGGGTCTATCCACCATATCATTCTCCAATGATATGATCTCATTATCAATTGACAACTCATGTCTATGGTTAGGAAACCTTAACCATCATTGATCAATGAGCTAGTCCATAGAGGCGTACTAGGGACACGGTGTTGTTCACAAACCACACAAGTATTAAAGTTTCCGCTTAATACAATTCTAGCATGGAATATAAACTTTATCATGAACAAGAATTATAATAATAACATCTTTATTATTGCCTCTAGGGCATAATTCCAACAGATCATTGGAGGACAACACGTCAACCCCTGCATCATCAACCACAGCATCTCCATCAACACCATCATCCCTTCTCTCATTCATTAGATCTTGTTGTAATTCCAAATACAGCTGTGGGTTTGCACTTGATTCTACCTTTGCACTTTCAATCCATCCATATGAATATGATGATGTTGTTGATTGCCTCCATGTGTGAGTAGTTCCCTTTGTGAGATGGAGAAACCCTAGCATTATTATGAAATGAAATAAATATGATCTATAACGTTTGTATTTGATATTTTCTTCATCTATGATATTGTGTTAAATATCCCTCTCTAGATGGTATGTGAAGTCGACCAGATAACATTTGCCTTCAGTACTAAAGAGAGGAAACTACCCTTTGGACGTGTATGGGAGTATGTTCGGTGCTACTTTATCACTGCAATCACTGTCTTATAACCTACACGGTCAAAGGGGGATAAATAGAGATTCATTAAGCTCATAACGATATCCATGGGGAAACCCTTAATTGTCGTGGTCTCTAGAAGTGACTTTCTCGCATGCATCGTAGTGGTTATTTAGAGATGACCTCATCACATGACTCCTAGAAGTGTCTTGCTCATGAGACTTGTTGGTGAACATCTTATTATGGAACTCTCCTCACACATATCATGATGAAAGATATAGGTTATTCTAATCATAAGTAATTCTCACATGCTGGTGGTGTATCCTACATCTCCAAGAACATTTAAGCCTTATTGAGTTCCAACACCAATCCCAACGCACTTGTTACATTGTTTACTCACTTTTATTACTTTCTTGCACACAAACACAACACTCTTTACTTGATATCAAATGTAACTTACGAGTATCCTTTGGTAGATACTGACGAGGGGCATAAATACACCCAAATAGCTCTCTGTGGGTTTGATACTCTTATTTCAAAACTACCTATAATTGATCTTTGTACTTGTAGTCGTCAAAAAGGCGTGCGATGACTGCACGAATTCGTAGACTTTACCGATTGTAGTAACTAGCTCAAAGAAAATTTAGAAAGCAGCGGCCCAGGTGTTCAATCTAGTGAAGTTATATATCTTGCAATAGGAGCTCAACAAAATTGACGACCTAGTGCTTTCAAAAAAGAAGACCGGAGGTGATGGTCACTAACAACAATTTATCGTGGCATAGAAAAATAAATTTCAGAGCAGGTTATATGTGGATTATACGTCCAAACAATTCTGAGGAAGCTATACAGTGCAGTTGCGGAAGGATGTCCCATAAGGGCTCCCTTGCAAGTATATCATGTAATTATTGAATCTCCTGATTTTTATTGAAATACCTGAATGTCTAGTTCCTCCGTGATTCTCAAAAAACACTAGAGAGGGGTTGCCAGCAAACCACACTAGTGATCTATTTGGATGGGGGTTTTCTAGGTCAGAGGAGCGAACTAGATATACTGAGTTCAATGTGTTATGTTCCGAAGCTTTACATGTGGCATGCAATGATACATTATTGTAAAACCAATTGAACATAAGTTTTGAGGATATAATATCAAAGAGACATGTGTATGATAACACATCACATAACTCCAGAAGCTTGGTTAATAAATATGCAGATGATAGTAGAATAAATCAAACTCAAGTTGGTGATCCTATCAAAGTATCCACGAAAGGTGCTCCTAAGAACAAGAAAAAATAAAGAAGCATCCATGTGTAAAAACATGGTAGACCACTTTCATACGATGAGCTCCCGATGAAAAGGAAGTCAACCAAGCGGAGCATGTGCAAATTTCAAGGGCACAACAAACAGAGCACAAAATGCAAAGAGCATCCTATGTAAGTGTTTTTCTTTATGTCCTTATTGGATTGTGTAAACATTGGTACTGAAAATTACCTATTTCATCATGTGGAGGCATATTGCAGATATGTCACTTCGACAAGATCAATAGTAGTTTTCACTTTGAAATCTATACTAAGTTTGAAGTATAATTTAACTATCAATTTTATTATTTCGTTTTAGTGTTGAATATTTTAACACATTCAAGTTGTATTGTGTTTTGTCAGCAATTTTTTGAATTAAATCAGTCAATTTTTTCCGTTTAATCGAACACATGAAATATCAGGACTCAAACTTGTGTGCGCACAGTTGAAGAGGTGGATTTCCCGACTGGATCCACCTCGGGATCTCCCCACCTACCCTTTTGTCAGATGATATGCATGAGATATTTGTGTGCATCCCCACATGCTAAGGATTTGTTGAGTGGAAGGGGCCACACGCAATAGCCTGACTTGCGGCTCGTGTGGCTCCGGGTGGGCACATCATCGCTAGCGTTAACGGGTTAGATGATTGGACGGGGATACTGTAGGATTATGTAGCAGAAAACAAAAAATTCCTAATGACAAGGACGATATAGCCAAGATCTATTCTATGTAGATTTAAGGTAACAGAGGGATTCGTTGTTCATACCCATGAAGACCGAAAAGCGTTGACGTTCTCACGAACGTTGACGATGTAATTCGTATGGTGATGCCGACCTCAAGGTCGTGCAAACGTACAAGTGATTAGTGCCACAACTGGCAACACCTCCACAGTTCTACATACATCCGGTGTAGATGACGACCCACATGATCTGGTCTAGTGAAGCAGTGGAAGAAGATTGATCTACACCGATATTCCAGTAGCACGACGGCGTGCGTATGGTGGATAACTCTATCCACATATGCACATTCCAATTGCGGAACCACACGCAAGGGAGAGAGTAAGGGAGAGAGGGAGGGAGGCAATGCCAATGGGATGAATGACGAGGGGGGGTCTCCTCCTCCTTATATAGGCCAAGGGGAAGAGGGGTTATCCTGCTCCTTGTAAATAAGGAATATATAGATATTGGCATTATTTCCAAGATTAAGATCATCTAAAATAGGAACGGGATGATGTCCTAATTGGAGGAGATCAGGGAACATGTCATTGGATGGGAGATCTCCTCCTTGGCCAGCGCCCCCCGTGGTAGAAACCCTAGGGAGTGTGACCTCCTCCCCCTCCTCCTATATAAATCCCCTAGGCCTCTCCTCCAAAGACACACTACAACTCTGTGTGAGTTCTCTATCTCATGCAACACCATAGTAGTATTCTTCGGAAGGCTGCGGGACGAGCACCGTTAGAGCTCTACATGACGGAACGGAACGAGGAAATATCGGAGAACTATACGCGCGTAATCTACGGAGGGATCATCCATTCAATTCAAGCATCAAGTGGACATTCTCCTCACGGCTGGGAGGGATACACCTAGCTTCGGCGATTGACTCGTTCGTATTCAACATCTACATCGACTGACGTCCTCTTCCACACCAACATCGCTATGAGATCTATATCTATTCTTGTTAGTGTCTTCATGGTTAGATCTTGGTTGTTCTTGTAGGGAGATTTTTTTGTTTTTAATGCACGAACCCCAACTCGTTTTGCCGTCTTCATCATAGACCCTCCACTGCAACCATGACTACTTCATATCCAAACGATTAGTATGTGTCGTGCTCCTGTATATTACTTAAACATGTTTTGCCAGTACATGTTTTCCTTCTACATGTTTATGTTCAACATGTTGTCAAACGCATATAGCATGTTCTAGTTACATATGGTAGTATTTGATTTATCATGCTTCATATTCTGGAATTAATCATGAAAATATTACCTAATTATCCAACATGCATGTCACTACGGGGGTGGAAAACTAGCACAATTTGTTTTAAAAAAAAGGTAAGATACTTGTCATTTTAATTAGTTACGCTGAAAAGACTTGGCCGGTAAATAGGCGGGAAACTGACCAAAAACTAGTACAAAATCCACGCCAACCACTCCTCGACTCCGACTGTACTGATGAAACACAACCATAAACACGAGGGTCATCATCGAGGTTTCTCACCAACGTAATCATCATCACTCCTCCAAGAGCCAGTGACTCAGACTTTCCTGATGAAATGGCCACCAAGGAAGACTTGTAGTGGCCTTGTGAAGCTCATGTCCTCCCATGCGAAATAGATGGCCCCTTAGGAGGAAGACCGGTAGCAAATGATTTTGAAGACGAGCTTAGAAGAAGAAACATGCAGGACATGTGCCAACAAAGGTCTTATTGACCTAAACCCACACACAGGTCATCGCCGCCGCTCGTCGTTCGAGGCAGTAACTCTGACTTCTCAGCAGCATAAGTCCAACAGTAAGACGAGTCCAACACGTTGGAACAATAAGTCAACCTACAAGGTCTTTCCGCAAACAAAACATCACTCATCACCATCGTCGTTGCGGCACAAGACACCCTGCACCCACATATTGCTGGAAGTTGCATGGCAAGCTGATGTCGAGACTAAAATATATCTTCACTCACTCAGTTTGTCCATAAGCATAGGGAAGACTATCTATATGAAAAGTTGAAGACTATCTGCATGGAAAGCTGAAGCCGAGACTCTAAAATACATCTTTACTAGCTCACTTTGTCTAGGGCCAAATGAAAGATAGTCTAGAGCAGCAGGACAAGAGACATGAGAAGATAACTAGATAAATTTATGGATCACTTCTGGTATGGAGTCTTGCTTCGAGCCTTCTCAGCGCGCTGATCACCCCTTCCAGCGTTCTATGATCATCTTATTCCTAACAAACAGTAGTATCTAGGATAATGCCCAAAGCAAAGTCAAGCAACTCTACGTGTTCGCCCCGTCAGCCTTTCTACAATGACAATGAAATCCTCAGCCTCTATCAGGTTCCATTGACAGTTCAGGAATTCCCGTGCCCACATAAATTTAGCAAGATGGTAGTGGAAGAAAATATGGTTAGCATCCTCGTATGCTTCTTATAAACTACAATTTTGAATCAAATGTCACATCTTTTTGGCAATGTTATCACTGAGGGTAGTTTGCCTCACACCAACTACGAAAGAAAATCCTTAATTTTAGGGGAAGTTTTGTCGCTCAAATGTCTTGTAGAACGGTGACTCCCTAGCTCAATTTTAGGTACATATACCTAGTGGAAAACTCCCCAAAGGGTGATAGAGCCCAAGTGATTTGTTCTGCACCGTCCCTGGCTGGGCATAGCTCCATCTCCCTAGATAGGCTTACCCACCCGGCAGTATCGGCTATGTCAAATGTGGGCCTGAAAACACACTCCACACTTGGTTATTTCTTGCTTGTCCAATTGACACATAAGCATATGCTAAACATACGAGGGTATGACTTCTAAGTGGACCCCTTTCCATCAACCAATCAAGCTAGAACATAGTAGCTTGACCATTATGAACCTCATGTTTGGCCCCTAGTTTGAAGTTTGAACGGATGTTTGATCTTTTATAGGTTATTCCAAAATTGGGAACTCTTGATGGTCGGGGACAGGAAGAGATCTTGGTTAGTGAGATACTTAGCCCTGATAATATCATCCCACACCCTTGATCGTTCTGGCTAAGCTTGCAAATCCATTTGGTAAGCAAAGCAACATTCATCGCCTTGGTGTTAAGGATGTCTAGGCCCCCAAAGTCTTTGGGAAGGCACACCGTAGCCCAATTCACCATGTGTTACTTGCAGGAATCTCCCACTCCTTCCCTGTAGAATTTGTACCTGCACTTAGCCATGGCAGCATAGGCTCCATTGTATAGCTATTGCAAACACATTGCTTGTGTATGCAAGCTAGTAAGGCATGCATCTGTGACCGTAATCCTCGCCGCTGAGGACATAAAGAAGTCTTGCTAGGGATCAACCCTATGCCTAACCTTCCCAACCAGAAAGTCCTAGTCTTTCATGGTTAGACGCCTATGACTGACCGGAAGCCCTAGGTACATCATAGGGAACGAGCTAAGCTTGCAATTTATAAGATTAGCGATTCTCCTTTGTTCGAGGTGGTCGACTCCCAACACCACCACCTCGATTTTGTTGAAATTGATCTTTAAACCCGACATGCTCTCGAAGCAAAGCTACAGAAAATTGAGATTTGTAGTTCCCACATCATCTGGTTCGATCAAGATCATAGTGTCATGTGCATATGCGAGACTACTCCTGGAATAAGGTGGGGCGCCAGCCCCTTTCTAGAATCATAGCTAAGGAATCCACTAGGAACTTAAAGAGGATAGGGGAGCTAGGGTCTCCTTGACGCACATCTCTAGGGTCCCGGAAGAAAGGCCCAGTTTCACCATTGATACTGATAGTTTCTGGCCTCACATAACCAATTGAACCAACCTATGAACCACCCTTAGCTCAAAACCTTTCCTGAGGTGGACAAAGTGGAGGAGCTCCGAGTTCACTAGATTGTAAGCCTTCTCGAAGTCCAATTTTAGGAAGATACCCTCCACCTTCCTAACTCGGACCTCGTGAGTCTTCCAGAGCCACCACTCTCCTTCATGAATACATTTGCCTTTGATAAAGGCGGACCGGGTACAGTCAATGACCCTGTGAGCTATCAGGGAGAGTCTAGACGCAGAAGTTTTGGCGATAAATTTAACGATGACATTGGTCAAAGCGATGGGACTAAACTGAGTAATTGGAAGGCTGGAAGAAAATATTCCTTTTATCTCATCGGTTCTAGAATTCATTTGACCTTTGAATTCATTTTATCTCTTCCCTTTTTGGAAGAAAATATTCCTTTTTATTTATCTTGGAACGCTAGACTCTATTAAGGCACAACCTGATCGTTGGCCACCAAACACATTTGATCACGTGGGATGTGCAACTAGCTTATCAGCTGGTTTATTAGAGCCCCAAGGGCAATACTCAAATGTAAATTCTGAGAAATCTAGCCGAAGCAAGTACTTGGCCTGTAGAAAAGGTCCTGTTTAAGCACCAAACAGTCGGTAGAGAAAATCACTCAGACTGATTCCCAGCTGTTCGGCAACAGGGATGGCATGAACCAACGCGAACAGTTCTGGATGTAAAGCATCATTAGCTCCCAACCCCGCAGCTGGGATTACGCCAAGAAAGCACCATCAGTATTCTTTTCTGACAGTACGCCTAACCGTTAATATGAATTTTAATCACATCAGGCGGAGGCAACTTCCAGTGCTGGCTCAGAACACATGACTGGTTTTGGCTGAAAGGAAAATTTGTGATCAACATATTACGTACCCGCAGGCGTTATGTCCCTTTTCTGTATCGAGATGCTGTGCTGGACTTCTAACTTTTCTTAATAGTGAGCTAATTAATCACTTTGTATTTTGTTAATTTTTGGTTTTCACATGGTTAGTGATACTAAACTTGTTGTGTGATTTTCTGATATACTTCTACATTACACGTGTGTGGCACGTGTACTTTACTAGTTACATATACAAAGGTACCATGCAATTCATTTTGGTTGAACAGCACTATCTAAAATTGCTCTGCTGATTAAACACTATATAATTGCTCTGCTGATTAATTAATTCATCTTTGATGATTCTCTAGTCCCCCGCTGCATGATATTTCATCATATATATACAACTACTCAACAAAATAGCGTGGATAAATCTGAAAAGATGCTACTCGAGATCTGGGAAAAATCTGATACTGACTGACTGAGAGCTAATTAAGCGGCTGTTCAACGTCGCACTGGCACGTATTTGGCGGCGAAATAGTTGGTTATTCTGAGGACGTCAATGTCGAGGCCGTCGTAGATGTCGCCCACTCCCAGCTCCCCGGTCACACAACGCCTCGACGTCAGCTTCACCGTATCCTCCACCGACTTGCCGTCGTATCCTGCACAAAGGAGATCGGCAAGGGTTTAACCATGCGCCCTTGCATGCAGCAGTGTCCACGAATAGTTAGACAGACAAACGTACCATCACAGGAGGCGCTGCGACGGTGGTGCGGGACGGCGGCGCTCGAGGTGCATGCCGGCGCCTCCGGCAGCCACTCGAGGAGCGAGACGTCTCGGCGCAGCGCCGGGCATTTGCAGCGCGATGCCTCCTCTGGCCGATCGAGGATGCAACCGTCGAGGCTGTGCGGAGGAAGGGGCGACGACGTGCTATCGCGCCGCCCGCTCTTCGTCTCCTTGCAGTGCGTGATGGCGGCCGCGACGGTCTCTTCCCTCTCGCGGGCGGTTCCGTCCACGACGCGCCGGTCTGGCTTCGTCGAGCGCCTCTTCTTTCGCCCACGTCGCGCATCGGGCTCGGGCCGCACGTCGTCGGCCCCGGCGGCGCGCCGCAGCTTTCTGGCGAGCCTGCGCAGGCAAAGCCTCACCGCGTCGCCGCTCGGAGTCGCCAGACCGCCACCGTCCTGCTTCTCCGGCGAGGGCGCGATGTCTGGAGAGCCGCAGCGCGTGCCGAGTAACGAGGAGGTGGACGACGACGTGGTAGAGGAGGCCGAGGGCGAGGATCCCGGATCCGCGCCTGCATTGACGCCGCCCGCGCTGAATGCCGGTGACGGCGCGCTGCCCTCCTCGACAACGGACGGCGCGTCCGTTGTCTCGGCCATCGCCGCCGCAACGGGCGCCATTGTCGCGCACACGGCGCACGGGAAGAGCCACGTCGCGGCGAGCTGGAAGAAATGCATCGTACGAGCTGCGGGATCTATGCCTTGGATCAGAACAGATGGCTAGCACTGGGGTTTTGGTTGAACTCCGTTCTGGTTTTGCATTAGGTCGGGGGGCGTCTTATATAGACACATCGCGATCCCGATCGGTCGCCTCCGCCTCCGGTGGCGATTCAATGCAGGGGGACACGGCGGAGTCTCCGGCCGCGTGATTTCTCAGATGACAGCTGTGTTTCCTAAATCCTTTCAGCAGCGCCCGATTTCAGGAGCTAGCTCTTGGTCTTGCGAAATAGAATGCCCCAAATTTCGGCCGCGTTCAAACTTTCCATTGATGCGACATAGATGTCTCACTTGACGTTTCAGCAACGCTACCTCTGAACCAAATTCTGATCCCATGGATTTGCATCCCAAAATGATTTTGACCATGGCATGCACGACGGTTCTCTCTTTGCTGTACATCCCAAGAGATGTACGTGCAACATTAAATAATTTCCAAGAGTAAAATGCACCCGGCTCATCCTCCCGACCTCACCCCGCGCGGCGGCGGAAGGCCGCGCCGGGGAGCCTCCGCCCTCCTCCCATACAAGGCTCAGGTGGCGCGGTGACGACGGCGGCCTTTCTTCTCGATAGCGGCTTGATCAGACGCGGCGCCGCCCGCTGGGACCAGCCCAACGCCAGGCGGCAGTGCAGCGGTGGCCAGGCTGGTCGGACTAGCGGCGGCGGCCAGCGAGATGGTGGTTGGGGCCCGGGTCCGATCTGGGCCCAGATAGGCTTGGTTGGGCTGCAGTTCGCACACTGCTCTCTCCCTCTTCCGACGTCGATGACGCTCATGGGTTTCACCACGCAGTTTGAGGATGCCAGACGCTCTAACCCCGGTATGGTGGTGGTGGATGTTGCCTCCGCCGGAGGGGGTCGACCGGTTGGTTGTGGCAGATCCTTGATCCCACTTTCAGTACCGGCGACAAGTTGGGGAGGCGCGGCTGCCGGTAAAAACCGTGCAATGACCCCGATCATGGCGGGCGATGGTGGCGTCTTCTCGTCGTTACCTTATCGAAGGCATCGCCACTGCAACTGACATCTACATTCTTGTGCTGCTCTGGGGGAAACCCCAGACCCGGGTATCCCGGATCGGATGTCGGAGGCACTCTGGGCATCGCTCTCCCTCTTGGGGACATCGTTGTTGGAGCAGTCGTTAGATGGTGGTGGAAGAAGGTGGAGCAGCGTACATCTACCTTGTCGACGACAACGAGTCTCGGTGGCGTGGTGCAGCGGAGTCTCAGTGGTAGATGTGTCGTGATGGACTCGCGCAGGGCGGGTGCGCTAACTGGTGTCGTGGTGGCATCATCGGCAAGACCAACAAAGTTTATACAGATCGTAACCTTGAAGACTGCTCAGAAGTTCGATGGCTGTGACGGCTTCTGTGGTGTGCACACAAGGTGCTTGCTAAGAGTCTGCTAATCCGAATGTACGCTCTCATTTCGCTTAGAGGGTGTCTCGGGGTATTTTCCGGTTCCTAGTTGTTGTAGTGTCTTCGTTGTCTTTCTGGACACAAAATGGCCCCATTGACATGATTTTACTCCATTGTTGAGTTTGTAGGTGTTGTGTGGTGGCTTGAGGTTTTGTGATGTATGTTCTCTATCTGTTTTTATTGATATGATACTCACGGAAGTCCTCATCTGTAAATATCATATCCCTTAGAGTGGTACAACAGAAACATTGCAGGTCTAACAGCTTTATTTATTCATACCAAGAGCCAAAAGTATAAAAAAACTTCGATATCCTCCTCGGTCCAATGAGGATTCACTTCGCGATGGAAATTCAAATGCGGAAAGAATAGCTTACTAATAAATGGTAATACTAAGATTAAAACCATTGGAGATAGCAACTTATTGGAGAAGCTATGTTATTGCTAGCTCGTCTACCTATGCGTGCTCTAGTGGATCCTATATCTACATTCTGCCTTATTTCTACTAATTTGATACCCTGATGTTAATTCTACTCTTCGTGTCGGTCTTCGGGTCTTCTCATAACCTAAGTAAGGGTTTAAGAGGATATATTGAGTACGAGCATACTCAACAAGTTCTATGGTGTCTGTTTGATGCTCTATTGAAAGTCATCGACCAAAGGTTTAAGACTTGTGCAGGTTTTCGAAAACGGCTTATAGAAAAGGTAAGTTTTAGATTTTCATAAATTCTAAAGATGTCAGTCTTCACGAGTTTTCTGAACTTTCATGGAGTTCCTTTTCACGTTGCGATCGTAATCCTTTCCCAGGGTAGCTAGTAACATGTCACATTTATACACTCTCGAGAGGTGCGCTACTTTTCTCACCAACGTCATTGGACTTATTACTCTTTCCATAGTTCCTTAGATATGGGGTATGTTACCAAGTTTCTCCAAGTCATGCCGAGTCCCTCTCCACGACCTTGTTGCCCACCCATTGTAACAATTTTTGGTCATGTAATCTATGTTCAATTATCCTCCCTTATAATACACTCAGTCGTTATCCTGAAACACTGGATAAGGACGTCATGGGCTCCTACCCGTTGATCACCACTTTGGTTCATAGACTGACTAGATATACGAGGACAGACAAAAGGAAGAAGGTACTACTGACTCGCTCGCTGTGACACCCCTGGGATCAGAGCTAGACAAATCTCAGACCTCTGCCAGATATAAGCCTAACCTAGATCTCGGAAGCATACATACAAAGAATCGGTAACATTACACTGACCCTCCAACTCGAAAAGAGATACAAGCTCATATTTAAGCGAAGAACCAAATTATTACAAACAGAGATCACTGACCACATATAACAAACAACATAAGGAAAATTATGCTATTAAGTATAGCAAACTTAACAAATGGTCTAAGTGGCCTGAAGCATAACGATGACGTTCCAATCCATAGATCCCAGACTACCGCCTAGGAACTCCAAGCTACTCGTTGATATCGATGAAGTAACGAACTCATCTTTTATAGTAAGACTTACTCTGCAGCAAAAGTATCAACAAAGGAAGGCTAAGTACAATGTGTACTCCGCAAGACTTATGGCTGGTGGGGTTACTTTGCATAATGTTATCTTTATTTTGAAAACAAGGAACGAGTAGAAGCTCGACTAAATAGAACATTTAAAAGGGGATAAGAGAGTGATATCTCTAGCTTTGATCATCTTTGACATCCACCGAATCTTTATCAGTTGAACCTATCAACTAGGATCATCCCTCGATCCCTAAGGAAGCATCCTTAAGAACACTTTACTTGCCAAGTTTTATGATTAGGTTTAAGTTCTCTATAATCATCACGTCCATCCCAAGTCGTCCATAACCGCGGACATGGATTAAACCATACATGAGTGTACAAGTTTACCCACACGTACCAATCGACTCTTAATGCTAGATCGTTAGCCATCTTCCTTGGAAGGCCGATAGAGGATGGTTGACCACGGCCTTTACCTTACTTTCGTCGAGACCATGAGTCACACCCTAAGGATATGCCACTATAATAGACCGAGTCTCAAAGTCGGTCCCTAGAGTTGTGCGCAGGGTTCAAGATTATAGAGGTCGTGCATATCTTGTTCCCGACAATGCCTTACCTATCATGAATGCACCTCCTTCACCGCCTTCATCAGAACATCCAAAGTGCATATGACAAATGGAACGCCCGAACTATACGACTCTTGGAATCTACTAGGCAAGTTAGTCAGTCGACGGGATTTCTGGGCCCCTGTGTGGATGTATGCTCATCTTGGTTCAAGAGGCAAGAACTCAGATCCTAGTGGTGGCAAGTATGGGACTTCAAAAACCATAACCCATCGTGGCCTCCCGTACAAGACTTAGCTTGTTAAACTTATATATCTGAGCATACCACGTCATCCTATCAAACTACATTCATTCGCAGATCTGATTCATCAACCGGATGGACCAACGGTAATAGCTAAACATGGCTAAGAACAACAGATAACAGCTGTAGCAATGCTTCACAAGTCAAACCCTAGTTATGCTAGGAGTAGTGGATCAAGGTATATAGGCTACAAAGGGGAACATGCATCAGACATGCTTACTCTATCTATCAATAAAATACTCTGTCATTGTATGCAACATGGCAAAAATTGAAATACTTTAAAAATATAGGATTCATATATATGTGTGGAGCTATTCTTGATATAAATCTTCAAGTTCATCATCATAGCATTTTTCGTCAATAATAAGAATATAACTGTCCAGGGTTCATCTGCTTGACATTGTTCGCCAATGATCAAGTACTTCTCTTTAATGGTGTTGATCTCGACCTTGATCTTGATCCCAGACTCGTTGCTCACATTCACTCTGACTTCTAACGAGAAGAAGCAGAAATACCGGAAAGAAAGGAAACAATCAACACATAGCATCGATGCAGTTCTCAATCAAGAATGATGATATGACAAGTTAAAGGGTGCTGAAATATAACCCTAAACATAGCTACCCATTTAATTACGTTATTAAACATGCAAGAACGATAATTTCGATTTATGCTATGGTTATACATTCATAGGCAAATACTATCGATAGCTTGCCGGATTTTCCCAATTTTGATCGTATGCAGTATATTTGTTGTGTGTTTGTGTGTGGTGAATGTGCACGTGTATAAGTTGGAAATGGTGTTAATAAAAAGAGAGAATGACATGTCATTTTAGCAGTATTTTCTATGTTTCAAAATAACCGATGTTATGTAGTTTTCTAAGTTAACTCCTGAGTTTAAAGAAGAATGTGGCAACATTTACAATGTGGAATCAATACAATACAAAAATATATTGTATGATGAATTCAGTAAAACTACATTGTTGTTATGGTTGTCAATTTTTTTTACAAACTTGGTCAAATTTAAGATCGTTTGACTTAGAACAAAACTAAAACTTTAATTTCTTACAACAGGGAGAGTGTGATTTTAATAAGGTTTTAAGCACCTGGGCTTCAAGTAGCACGGTTCCTTTTTTAAATACTAATAAAATTTTCAAAAGGTTATTGGTTTTTTATGCGGATACATGCAGATGAGTATATCGATATTTGGCTTGTATGTGGAACAGAGGGAGTATTATATAGATAGACTATGAAAAACACAACATATGTTTTCGAAAGGGTAAAACTGGATTGGTTCTTTTTTCTGTAGTGTAGACCACAGCTGAGAATATATGTTGCAAAAAAGACATGTATATGTACTTGTGTATTCTTTTTAGAATCTTTTGAGTTTGAAAATGAGTTTTTAATTAAAAAAAGAGCTCATGTGCTCATTATTGATGAGACTTTTCCGATTTTACTCAGTAGTCTCCCTTTTCATACTTTTTATTAGGGACCCTGTTTTATAATTATTATTTTGCCCTTTTTTTGAGAGACCATTTATAATTCTTATTCTTAAACTAAAAAAGTCGTGGCAAGAATTATGGAAAGGAGAGTAATTAGGGAAGAACAAGTAGGATCGGGTCCAACCTCGCGAGTTTGCTTAAAGTCAACGGTGTTGGGCAGCTCGGCATCAAGCAACGCCGCGTGGGTTCGAGCCAAACTCCAGTCAATCAAAATCCCCCGTGTACGAGTAGAAGTAAAATCCATTTTTGAAATCTCTGCTGCTTACCTCTCACAGTGTCGCCACGTCCCGGCGTGTCTCGCCGCGTCGTAGGGTTTTACTCTCTGTTGCTTCTCCCAGCTGCAAAGGCCGCGCCCGCGGAGACCGAGGTCGGGTTGGTCGGCGGCCATGGAGATCGGGGCGGCGACCAGCTGCTCCAAGGAGCACCAGAAGATCTACCACGAGTGGTTCGCCTTCGCCGACTCAGGTCTGATCCCGATCCCCCTTCTGATCCCCATTCCCCTTTTCCGCTACTGCTCGCGATTCGATTCGATTCGATCCCCCTGCTCTGCTCTGCTCGCGCAGATGGCGACGGCCGCATCACGGGCCCCGACGCCATCAAGTTCTTCGGCATGTCCAGGCTCCCCCGCGCCGACCTCAAGCAGGTACCTCGCTCGCTGCTCTCCCCTCGTCCCGTGCTTTACTGTAGAGCTGCTGTTGATTTCGTTTCTGATGTGGAACCGCGTCACGTCTCAAGGTCTGGGCCATCGCGGACTCCAAGCGGCTGGGGTACCTCGGTTTCGGCGAATTCATCACTTCGATGCAGGTTTTGGCTGTGCTCCATCGATCATCGTATCCTTGTCCTCCTGCTAGTGTTAGTACTTTTCACTTAGTAACGCGTTTGTTGCGATTGGCAGCTCGTCTCTCTGGCGCAAGCGGGGAATAAGATCACCCAGGACAGCCTCAAGAGCGATGGTTGTTGCTAAATGCTAATGCTAGCCACCAAATTAGCTCCCTTCATTTACCGCTTCGTTGAATTGGTGCTAATTTGTCTACGCTGATTTTTGGCAGATCTAAGCAGCTTGAATCCTCCAGTGATGGAGGGTTTGGATGCTCTGCTTGCGGTGAGTCTGCTATGCCTAAACGCCACCTCTTATAGTGTTTACCATGTTTATTGTTCTCTTCATTCCACTGCTTTGTAAGCGCAACAGTAATCGCTTTTCAGAAATCCAAGCATCTGGTAAAGAGGGTCGATCAGGATATTGATGGTAAGGAATGAACCTGAAGTCATGTCAAGGGGAAATATATGAAGCAAACCGTTTGTATTTGTGCAGGATTTCCTCAGGCACAAGGACCTTCAACAAACCATTGGTTCACATCCAAATCGTCAAAGAAGGTAGTGCTCATTTCTTCCTTTTAGATTTGTTTGTTGGAATCAAAGTACTATATGAGTCGCTTCAAGCTGTTACAAAATGTTAGCAATTTCCATTTTCAACATGTTTTGTTCGATAGCCTATAGTTTTGCTTTTGTTGATGAATAAATGAACTTTGAGGGTTTGTTGCTGAGGTATAATTTCTTCGTACATGAGTCATGGGGTGAGGTGAAACTGTGACATGTGCATCAAAACAACAATGCAAGGGTCCTGTTCTTTTAGAGTTTGAATGTCGTTTATCTTGGTATAAAACATACCCTTATTTTTTAGCAGGTCTTGTTTCATTGAAAATAATACTATAAATTATGCAATATCATTTACAGAGGGGCAGCACTTGATCTAAAACTTGAACTAACTATGACAAATTATTGATGTTTGAACTGACATAAAAGGAAGGTTACGACAAAATAGGGAATTTCTTCATATGTTAGTGATTGTCTAATAAGGGTAAAAAGGTCTCGAACTCTAGTCATTCAGCTAGTGCAGCTTTGCGGTACCCAACCAAGTAGAACTTACCTTTATGTGTACATTGTTGTTGTGATGAAACCTGGTTTCCTATTCATTTCAATCAGAGCTTCATTTAATGAACTTAGACACAAAAGGTTACACTTGATTTTGCTGAGGAGAACCTCAGTTATCTTACCGAGTGTCTGCGAGATACCATTGAAACCCTTTGAATGATCATGCTTTATGAACCAAGGCATTTGGTAAAAAAAATTCCGTCGCACAATATTAGACATCACATACTTGCATGCTATTAAGTTAAGTAAGGCTGTGTGTTAAGGCAAGCGATTGTCCGTCAAATGATAAAAAAAATCTCAATGACACATGTGCCATTTATGCTGACCTTGTTTATGGCTTTTTCAATACAGATACCTCTGACAGCTGTTACTTCTGTCATTGATGGCTTAAAAAGGCTATACATCGAAAAATTGAAGCCTTTGGAAGTTACATACAAATTCAATGATTTTGTGTCCCCGTTATTGGTAAGTACTTGTATTTTCCTTGTCTGGTTTCTATACGAGTTAGAAATGACTATTTCATTCACTTATTTGTGTGTGTACATTTTTTTAGTGTTATCTCTTTATGGCATTACCTTCAGTAAGCTACTTAATGTTGTGGACTTACAACGGGATATTACCGTGCTGAAGATAGCCAGACGGCGTGGCTGCTAGGGTTTGGGTAGACATAGGTTGAGAAGAGAGAATAACCAGGGAGAGATTAGATTGATTGTTTATTCCTTGATACAATAACTTACATGACCGACACATATATAATACCTCCTAACTTGACACCCAAGACATTATACTTTCCTAATTCTTACTGTTCCGAATTAACCTTTCCTAATCTTATCTCTAACTCATCTTTCCTAATTAAGTCTTCCCCTTTATGAACTCTTCCCTAGCCGACTCCTTCCCTGAATCTCATTGTGAGGCAACATGCTAATGGCCACAACACTACACCCCTCCCGGAGAAGCAGCTTGTCCTCAAGCTGCAGGCTGACCACCATGGTCTTGTTGCCCCCAAGCTGCGGTCTAGCAACCATGGTCTTGTTGCCTCCACAGCTCCATGTCTTTGCACATCAAGCGTCAATTCCACTGTACCCAATGCCACCACAGGTGCTGCGTCAGGTTGTGTTGCTGCTGATGGATCTGACATTGTAGGCAGTTCTTCTATTTGCGCCTCTGTTATTGTTATGCCTGGTTGCAGTACTGCCGCCACTAGTTGCGCTGCTGCACCTGGTTGCTCAGCCATGATTCCCTTGGTTGCTCCCACTGTCACCGCAGCGTTGATCTGCATCTGTTTTGCTGCTGCTTCTTCCTCTGGAGCTTCTTCTTCAAGCGCTTCTGTCGCTGCTTGTGCTACAGAATATTCTGCCATCCTGCTTTCTTTCTCCAAGACAATCTCTAGTATACGCGTCTTGAATTCATCAAAGATGGTTTGAAGGGAGGCCTTGAATTCTATCATGAAAGATTCGGAATCGAAAGCCATGGTGGTTGGCTCTGATACCAAATGTTGTGGACTTAGATCCACAACGGGATAACTACCGTGCTGAAGATAGCCAGACGGCATGGCTGCTAGGGTTTGGGTAGACATAGGTTGAGAAGAGAGAATAACAAGGGATAGATTAGATTGATTGTTTATTGCTTGATACAATAACTTACATGACCGACACATATATAATACCTCCTAACTTGACACCCAAGACATTATACTTCCCTAATCCTTACTGTTCCGAATTAACCTTTCCTAATCTTATCTCTAACTCATCTTTCCTAATTAAGTCTTCCCCTTTATGATCTCTTCCCTAGCCGACTCCTTCCCTGAATCTCATTGGGAGGCAACATGCTAATGGCCACAACACTTAAGTACTACCCTGTTTGTAAATATAAGACGTTTTGGCAGCTCAAATTCAACTTCCAAAATGTCAAATTGAACTGCCGAAATAATAACACCCCTTTTGCAGACAAACAGTGATTTTGATGCAAAGCCGATGGTTATGCTCTTAGGTCAATATTCTACAGGGAAAACTACTTTTATCAAGCATCTGCTAAAAACAAGCTATCCAGGTTACGTATTTTGCACATGTATCCTACAGTTTTCGGTTTGATTTATCACATGCTAACTGACATTTAATAGTCTGCTTTGCTCTTTGCAGGTGCCCATATTGGACCAGAGCCAACAACCGACAGATTTGTTGTTGTCATGGTAAATCTTAGGCATTTTTAAGTCTTCTATTTGTATAAGAATACTAGGTGGACCAAAAATTTACTACCCCAAGATATGATTTGTGATGGAAGATCATTGAAAAATGTGATTGGAAGAGTTTACGTCCAATACATGGTTATCTAGAACACTACAGGGGTTCATGCATTAGTGGCTGATTTCTGTGTCAGATTCTTGTATGACACCATTGATTGTGTGTTCTGTGTTGGTGACTTCTAGTGTTGTAGTGTACGGTCTTTTAGCATAGTGCTGCATTGATTAGCATTCTGCACCTTACCTGTGTTATCCTTGTTAGTTGCTTCAATGCTCCAGTTAACTTTCTTCCTCTTTCCAGTCAGGACCTGATGAAAGGACTATTCCTGGGAATACTTTAGCTGTTCAAGCAGATATGCCTTTTAGTGGTCTTACAACATTTGGGACTTCGTTTTTATCCAAATTTGAATGCTCCCAGATGCCACATCCAGTAAGATTCTATTTTGATGCACGTAGGAGGCACATGGCCATCTAGAAACTGATACCTTGACTTGTACCTTGAAGCTACTAGAGCATATCACGTTCGTCGACACACCTGGTGTTCTTTCTGGTGAAAAGCAACGGACGCAGCGCAGCTACGAATTCACTGGTGTTACATCATGGTTTGCTGCTAAGTGTGACCTTATTCTTCTTCTGTTTGATCCCCATAAGCTTGATATCAGTGATGAATTTAAACGTGTCATCGGATCTTTACGTGGACATGATGACAAAATACGTGTAGTTCTAAACAAGGCAGACCAAATTGACACTCAACAGGTAGATTCATTCATTGTTCTCTCTGCATGGCTCTTGATATTTATTGCTTTGTTTTCTGTACATAACAGTCTTTTGCCTGCAGCTTATGAGGGTGTATGGTGCACTTATGTGGTCTCTTGGTAAAGTATTGAATACCCCTGAGGTGTCACGCGTTTATATTGGGTAACCACCCGTCCCTCATCTACTTTGTTTCACTCATATAGTCCTATCTATTGTATTTTCCTACAGATTACTCCCGACTTAAAATCTTCAATAATCTAGATTGAATATTACTAGAAGTGCCATAGATGTACTTTCTTTTTTACCTCGGAGGAGTATGTGGCGTACTTTGAATAGCTTAAGCAACAATGTCTGAATCTTGTGTTTGTAAAGTGTTGCTGGATCACCCCCAGCAGGCTGGAATAGTAATCTCACTTCAGAATTGACATGCAGATCATTCAATGACAAACCAGTAAAAGAATCTGCTGTTGGTCCAATCGGGAAGGAACTCTTTGAGAAAGAGCAGGATGATCTGCTTTCTGATCTAAAAGATATACCAAAGAAAGCTTGTGACCGCCGGGTAAGGTTTTTCACTGTTTGTGTTCCTTTCGAGTCCCGGTCTCCTGTTTTATCACAAGTTAACAACATAGGTATATATGTGCAGATCAATGAATTCGTTAAACGTGCTAGAGCTGCCAAGATACATGCTTATATAATTGGCCACCTAAAGAACCAGATGCCGACAATGATGGGGAAAGCTAAAGCTCAACAACGACTTATAGACAATTTGGAGGATGAGTTTGCAAAGGTATGTATCTGTAACTTCCTACAGTGTCCAGAACCGTTGTGGATTGACAGGACATGGTGACCCTTGCTTCTGTTAGGATCGAGCCTTGTCTTTACAAGTTCATATCAGATGTTCTCTTGTCCAGGTGCTTGGTTTTGGTCTGTTGGCGTAATACTGTGTTATTACTTGCCAAACCATCATTAGCTTAATAACTACAGTTTTAACTGTCTTTTCCTACTTTTAGAATTTTTACAGTGGTGGCATCAAGAGTTGACTGTGGTTTGCCGACTGTCTGAACTTGTGCTTTTACACACTTCATTTCTAATTTTGATGCTCAACTCTTACTGCCACCACTAGGTACAAAGGGAGCATCATCTTCCGGCAGGAGACTTCCCTTATGTTGAGCACTTCAAAGATGTGTTGGGTGGTTACAGCATCGACAAGTTTGAGAAGGTCAAGCCCAAGATGATCCAGGCGGTGGATGACATGCTCGGGTACGACATCCCGGAGCTTCTCAAGAACTTCAGGAACCCTTACGAGTGAAGAAACATCTTGACTGGAAGATGGCTTTGGTTCATGTCAGGCGTGGATGGACGCTGTTTACCGTAGTGTTGAGATCGTCAGGCAGCGCCAACGTCCGCAGTGTTTCATGTGTCCTACATTCTCCCCATTGTTGTACAACTGTATGCATAAGAATCAGAAGCAATTGCTCAACTGTACGCTGGATATCTGTCCTGTTGGATTGGCATGTAAAGAATGGAACAGCAGTTGCATTTTTTAAACTTCCAACGAGTAATCTATTCGTTTCTAGGAACATCTTGAATGCTTGTTGGTGCGATCCAGTCAATTAACTACCCATGAAGAATATTGGGCCACTGTGAGGCGTTATTCTGAGCAGTAGTCCCCCTGTTTTGCCATATGTGGAAGCTGTATTAATTTCATTTTGGTAGATTTGAGATCACCTTTTCATGGGAGAAACTTTTTCTTTTTTCTTTCGGAGTTTATTAGTACTCCCTCCGACACATATATTAGTTGACTCAGATTTATCTAGATACGAATGTATTAGTCAAGTTCTAGTGCTAGATACATATGTATCTAGACCAATTTGAGTTGACTAATATGGGTCTGACGGAGTAACATAAGCGATGCGGAGAGGTCCTTCACACCTCACTAGTGTAGAGGTTAAGAGTATCTCCACTAGCATTCCTAGAGTTTTTTTTATCCTTTCATGACATGTTTTTTCACTGGATTTGGCCTAATTTTCATTTGGTGTTTCCAAGCCAAACCTGACACACCGGATGGAAGGAAAAATGTGCAGACCAGCCTTGTCAGCGAGATATCCCACTTCGGCTTGGGAGCCCCAACGGCCTAGGAACATCCAATGAGTGGGAATTGGGTCATTCCAGGCCAAAAGTTTCATCCATAAGGCGTTATTGCCGTCGAATTTCGGTCTGAAAACACCCAACGAGAGGAGTTGCTCTAATGCAGCTTCGCGGTTTTTCTGCCACGTGAAGATTTGCTCCTTTGTTGCCTCTGGTTCAGAGGATTTCAAATAAATTTTGCAGAATTCCATTCCATACGAGTTTTTTATAGGAGTAGTGTATTTGGTTCAGATGAATGAATCCTCCAACATTCTTATCGATTGCTTTCATAAACTACAATTCCGTATAATTTCAAGCAAGATGTTTTACCTTCTGGAGAAAAACTTATATGTGTATATGACAACTATGACATGTACTCAATCTCTATAAATACTTTGTATTCTTCTTGTGGTGCAACCAAATGTTATTGGTTCGTGCATTTTCGTGGCCTATGCATATTTTATTCATTTGTTTCTCAAAACATTTGAACCAGGAAGCCTTCAACTCATTTATCTCCCTCCCTCTCCTACACTAAGGGTGTGTTTGGTGGTTCGCATGGTCGTTTTCCGCACCGGGCCAGAAGAAATAAGACCGTTTGGAGACTCGCACATCGGGTTGAGCTCGCATCGCATAGATCTTAAAGCACCCCAAATCATGGCCCGCTAGGAACGCCAAAATCGGACGTTTTGCGGGGACATGCCCTGGGAAGCCAAAAGCGGGCACGCGGTGGCACACGGGAGAAGGGTGGGAGATGGCGCGACGCATCGAGCACGCGCGCCATAAATCCCCTCACCGCTCTCTCTCCCCCATTCACAACCGCCCCTTCCTCCCTTCTCACCATCGACGGTTCCTCTCCCGCCGTAAGATCTAAGACCACCGTGAAGGTAGTCGACGGAAGTAGATCGAGGCGACTACTGCGCTTTTCATGGCCGGAGCGGATCTGCTCCTGCGACTGTGGCTGCTTCTTCTTCTTCATCAATAAACCCTAAGCATGAATCCTACAGTAATGGCGGTAAGGCCTCGAACAACGACCTCTCTAAGGTTTTAGCAGTTCAGATCTATCTGTTACCAACTGAGTCTCCGAGTATGAGTGACATGCACGGTAGATTTGTACCTATTTGTGCTAGTTTTGGTCACCTTGAAGTGTTAGGGTAGATTCTTTCCTTGTTGGGCCTAGATTCCGCTGTTACTAGCTAGATTTCGGCAGATGTTGTGATTAGGGTTCGTCTGATTGGGAAAATTAGGGGAAATTAATGGCTAGATTGCACTGTTCATCTTCTTGTTCTAGGCTGATGATTAAAACTGTCACCAAATCACACCGGGGAGTAAATCTGTACTACCTGCAATCGTTCATAACAAACTATGTTGTGCATTGTACTAGGTAGTACATAATCCTCTCCCCGGTGTTTGTGTGCACATCATATATGAGGCATTGATTACTTTTCACATCACTCTTCATGTTCTTCTTGTCCAACCGATGATTACTTTGCATTCTGTGGCCCAGATCCCAATAGGTTGCTTTTTAGCATGCCTGTTATGATTGATCTTGGATACACGATGCCTAATATGAGGCCAAAAAAATAGTTGTTCATTCATACGACTACCAATGATTAAATACGCACCGCAAAAAAATAGAAGCGATGATCCTTTCAAACCTAATTCTGTCATCTTTTTAAGGCGATGGAACTTTGTTCGGTAGGATCATCGCTTCATCTTGTCAATGCTCTGTACTATGAGACAATTGTTGTTTATTCTGTGAACGCAACTTGTGATGACATCTAGTACAATGTGTTCATAGAGCTGGTGCTATAGGAACCAGATGGTATGCATAAAGAAGTAGGCTGTGCACGTCCTCTGGTTCCCTGCAACACCAACTTTACCTTGTTTGTGCTAGTTATTCTGAAGTAGTTCATCGATTTGGTCGTGTGTTTTTTCTTTGGCCGATGATTAGTAAGTAGCACAATATGCAAGGGGATCCTCTTCATGAACAAATTTGTGTGCTAACCCAATTCATTGTTCATTCCTATTGCTTATGAGGAGCATCCCTTTGCCTCTGTGCCATAGCATATGGGGCCATGTGTTATGTTCATTGTTCATGTTTGATCACATGTATTATGTTCTTTGTTCATGTCTGATCACATGTGTTATGTTCGTTGTTCAAGTCTGATCACATGTGTTGATTCCTGGTATAGTGCTCGAAGACGTTGATCGGCGATGCTCTCCCTAGTAATGCGGGAGCATGCTCGAGAGATGATGCTAAGGGTAGTGCCTCCAAGAGGGGGAACGATGGTGGTGAGGGCAGCGACAACAAGAGGCCGAGGGGCAGGCCTCTCAAGATAGGGAACTTCCATGATCAGGTAGGTCCAACCCATTCTGCCAAGGTGATCTTGGCACCTGGGTTAGACCTGCTGCCAATCCCAGATGGCTTCAGGCCTTTCCTCGACACTGTGCCGAGGACGATCGTGCTAAAGACGAACACCAGATGTAGCTGGATAGTGAAGCTCTGGGATGTCAGCAGCAGGATCTTCCTTGACCAGGGGTAGGTCAAGATCGGGTACTTCTTGACCTTCAAGATGCTGAAGGGTGCCCTGTTCAAGGTCACCATCTTCGACTACACCATGACTGGTCATGAAGAAGTGCCCGCAGCATGATCCAGCCCTCGCCATGATCAACCTCTGATCTTTGTTGCCTACTTTGTTGTCTGACCTCGATTGCTGTGAACTTATGTCGTGTTTTTGCTACAATGTTTATGTACTTTGTGGTGTGAACTTATTGTGTGTGCTTGCTTTGGTTAAGAGGTTGTGATGTGTGGTAAGCTCACCATCTGGAAAAGAGATTACCAAAACACTTTTGTTTTGAGAAACACAGTACACCGTAGACGCTCACAACACGTACACACACGCACGGTTACCAGAGCACATAAGATAGTTGAAACCAAACATGTGCATTTCTTTCTCCCAGGCCTACTACAACCCACCAAACGACAAGGTGGAAAACTCGCACCGGAACAAACACGCTCTAGAAGATTTTCTGGTTCAATTATTTTGCTCAAAATTTGAAATAGAAGTATACTCAAATGAAATACTAGATGTGTTCTATAAGTAGAATCCCTCTTGACACGTAGCAAAACTTCATCGTTTTTGTTTTGTAGAATTATAAGGCAGCAGCTCAAAAAACAATCAGAAGCCAGCGACGAGTCACGAGGTCAAAAACAAGTCGCCTAACTGAACCGACACCACGCCCCGGAGTCAAACGCTGCTGGCGCAAACCCACGGAGCCTCACCGACGCCTGGCTGCAGCCGCGTCAATGATTGTAAAACGTGCCAAACAAAAAGAATCCGCGCCAACAAAATACTCTACCACAAAAGTGGGCAGGAAATTGTTTTAGACTGTAGAGAGAGGGGGAGGGAAATGACAAGGCGTCGCCGAACACGCGCGGAAACCCTGACGACCCGCGGCCGGCCCGGTCCAGCCCGTCCCGACCCCTTCCTTCCGCGTCGCCCTCCGCCCTCCTTCCCCCAACCCGAGTACCCGACGCGCTCCGCTTCACGCTTCCGTCTCCGTCCGGCACCAAACCTATCCCCTCCCCTTTCTTCCCCTTTCCACACTGACCAGACCAACGATAGCTGGGCAGCCCACCGTCCGCACCCCGCAGTTTCGTGCACCGCACTTCTTCACCCACCACCTACCTCCCTCCCGTGCCCCCCCCCCCCCCCCCCCCCCCCCTCCTCAAAAACTATCCACCCATCCGTCGTCCATCCACCGACGACCGATTGATCGATTCACGGGGCAAGGCGAACGGCGGTGGTGACGGCGGCAGACCAGATCCGTCTGCTGCGGCGGCGATGATGAAGTCGCTGCTGCCGCAGAGCCAGCTGCGGCGGTCGGCGGCGGCCTCGGCGGCGCGGTCCTCGGCGGGGGGCGTCGAGGGGGCACCCGCCTCCTCCGACGCCGGGGCCGGCAGCGGGAAGGCCGGATCCTCCTCCACCTTCTGGTTCCTGCTCCACGCGCTCTGCTGCCTCATCTCGCTCTTCCTCGGCTTCCGCTTCTCCCGCCTCCTCTTCTTCCTGCTCTTCTCCAGCAGCGCGCTCTACGCCGCCTCCAACAACAAGTCCTCGGCGGTCCTCCGCGCCATCACCACCACCACCACGACCACCACCACCACAACCACAACCACAAACACCTTCACCCTCTCCTTCAACCCGGCCGGGAACCCGCCCCCGTCCAACCCGGACAACTACACCTCCGCCACCGGCGCTCTCGACGAGAGCACGCAGAGCCACGTCGTGGTGGGCCGCCACGGGATACGGATCCGGCCCTGGCCGCACCCGGACCCCGTCGAGGTCATGCGGGCGCACCGCATCATGGAGCGCGTGCAGGAGGAGCAGCGCCGCTGGTACGGCGTCAAGGAGCCGCGCCAGGTGCTCGTCGTCACGCCCACCTACAACCGCGCCTTCCAGGCGCTCCACCTCACGGGCCTCCTCCACTCCCTCCGCAACGTGCCCTACCCGCTCACCTGGCTCGTCGTCGAGGCCGGCGGCGTCACCAACGCCACCGCAGCCCTCCTCGCGCGCTCCGGACTCACCTTCGTCCACATCCCCTTCCCGGACCGCATGCCCCTCGAGTGGGCCGACCGCCACACCACCGAGAACCACATGCGCCTCCACGCCCTACGGTATGTATATTTCCCAATTCCTCCTCTCATGGCCTGCCTATGCCTGCCTGCCTCTCACAAACAGTGATCGAGCCGCCTTATACCTTACTAACGACTAATTGGTTTGTGTGTGTAGGGTGATCCGGGAGAGGAAGATGGATGGCGTAGTTGTGTTCGCGGACGACAGCAACGTGCACAGCATGGAGCTGTTCGACGAGGCGCAGAAGGTCCAGTGGATGGCCGCCGTGTCCGTCGGCATCCTCGCGCACACCGGGTCGGCAGAACAGCCACTCCTTACCGAGGAGGACAAGAAGAACATGCCTCTTCCGGTCCAGGGACCTGCCTGCAACTCCTCAGGGCAGCTGGCTGGATGGCACACGTTTAACACGCTGCCCTTTTCTGGGAAGACCGCCACGGTGGTCGGCGAGGCGGCGCCGGTGCTACCGAGGGGTTTGGAGTGGGCAGGGTTCGTGATGAACTCGAAGATGCTGTGGAAGGAGGCAGAGGGCAAGCCTGATTGGGTCAAGGACCTTGATGCGGTGGGGGAGAACGGCGAGGAGATTGAGAACCCACTTACGCTCTTGAATGACCCGTCCTTCGTTGAGCCGTTGGGGAACTGTGGGAAGAAGATCCTACTGTGGTGGCTCCGTGTTGAAGCCCGGGCTGACAGCAAGTTTCCACCAGGGTGAGAATTGCTTTAGTTCTTTTCATTACTTTTTGCTGCCCATTTTAATTGCCCTGCTTTAGTATTAGAAAGCATTATGATGTTCTGTAGCACAATTCACCATTTTCCCATGTTATCGAAAAAAGAACTTCACCTTTTGCCCAAAGGTACCTTCTGTTAGTCTTAGTTAGGCCTCACCAGAGCCAGACTTACTAGTTACATACACGTCTCAGCATTTGAAGTTTGAAGGGTGAACCACGATAGTTTGACTTTAGCCAACTATTTAGCAGTTACTAGGAACTGAAACTTCAATACATGTTCGATCTA
This sequence comes from Avena sativa, assembly GCA_916181665.1. NCBI lineage: Eukaryota > Viridiplantae > Streptophyta > Magnoliopsida > Poales > Poaceae > Avena > Avena sativa. The sequence continues at coordinate 32,423,675 of OV702291.1, forward strand.
GCAAGGGAACTTCCAATCCAAAGAACTGGCTTTCTCCGGGCAGTGGCATCCATCCCAGGAAGGCAGGAAGGGTGGTTTTTTAGGGCATGTACAACCCTGTACGCTAACATGGACTCTTGAACTGAAAAGGAAAAGATCACAAAATTAGATTATCTTCTAAGCGTCTGAGCTCCCAACTGTAGACGCTAGTTATGGACGTGTAACTGCTTGGCTGATACGCCCTTTTCCTCCACGCTAACCTTGCACAGAAAAAAAAAGGGTATAAGCAGTTAGCGCTTCATCTTGCGTCGATGCCGCGCGGATGCCAGGAATAGAACACCAAACTCCCATTGCCCAGGGAAGTAATCCTAGCGCCCATAGATAACGCCTGTGTTGGAATGTCCTTAGGCCCCAGCCCCAGGGGCGGATTTACTGTCCGGTCACCCTGGGCACGTGCCCGGGCTCAACGTCGCCGTGTAACTGCACTCCGGCGAGCTCCTGTAGTGTTTAGCATCGCTGGAACAGCGAGACTCGAGCTGAAAACGACGACAGTTTTTTAACTGGGCGAAATAGAACGTTTTCCTCCCGTACGGGCCTAATGCTTAGTAGTACAGCCACGGGGGACACAGGCCCATTGCACCTCTTGCTTGGTAGCTTGGGCCACAACACGCGTGATTGTTCCTGGAAACACAAGACGAGGGTTCCGGATTTGATCTTAGCTCCGGCCTCTGGCGTTGTTAGTGGATTCTACTGTTGGTGTGGTCAAATCAAAACGGCGATGGATTCTATTCCGGATTTGATCGGGAAGACTGTAGAACGGGGATGTAGAGATAGCGCTCGGACGCCGCTCTAGTCAGGCTGTAACACTAGCGGGCGGCGGCGGCAAGTAGAAGCGCAAACGATAGCTCTGGCAGATCTTGAAGCGGCGGGCAGCATAAGACCGACGACGGCAATGTCCGGTACGTCTACCACGCGGCGTGCGCAAAGGACAACATAGTAGCACACTGTCAGTTTTTTCTCTTTCATTTACCAACAGCTAGATTGTGGCATTGGGTGGATAGAATTTAGTGAGACATTTGTTATGGTATTTCATGTTTTTTAATCTAGGATATATGAAACATTAGTGTTTATAAGTGCACAATATTCATCCATATGCGTGATACTTGTGGATCATGATGACAAACCAAGAAGTACTCTAGCCTGCGGCGTGCCCAGGCTTGGATAAATCCCTAGGTCCGCCACTGCCCAGCCCACAAGCTGCAACCAACCAAGTCCATGAGTGCTGTGCTTGGCTGTAGAATAGACCATGACTAGAAAGAGCCCAAGAGGTGTGGCAATCTATATGTACTGCTACTTTGTACTTCCAAATCTAGTACTTATGTGCAAAACCGTTTCTTAATTTGCCATAACTTCCATACTCTCATTCGCCATGGCATGTCCTAAATTGAGTGTGTCTGGCTGATGACCGACTTTGCTTCTGTGTCTAGCAATGTTATTCTGTACAAGATCAATTGCTCGAATGTCTGTATCAATAAGCTTGTCTTCAGAGTTGTCTTGCTGTTAATATGTTAATAAAGGTATTTATATACTGGTGTTTGAGTAATAGGCTAATAGTGGTATTGGCATATCTATGCCATTGTATCCTAGACACCCAGATAAGTAATTTTGTGTTACTGCCCGGTCTCCACAAATTTTCTGGCTCTGCCACTGGCCATATTTAGTATGGTTGCATTGGGCTGAGTGGGGTTATCTCGTTACATGTGTTTTTTCTTATTGGAAAATATTTAAGAGCTCAATTAGAGTAGTACACATTGCCTGTCTGGTTTAAGATTTTTCATCGTGATTGTGGATTTATTGTGTTAAGTTATTCATTGGAGACCAAGAGTGCTGTAGATTGTAGACGTGTGATAGTTTTGCTTAGCTTTATGTTCTTACTAGTTTCTAAAATTATAACAGTACTTCTGGTTTGTAAGGAAACTCGATTCTGATATACTCCCTCCGTTTCATAATATAAGATGTTTTAGCTTTGTGAAAGGAGTGTATCTAGACCTCTTTTAGTGTGAATATACATCTACAATCTGCCTAAGTGCTATGCTGCCTTTATTTTTATTTCTAAAACAGAACAGATGCTTTACATTGAGTGCGATACTTCTATAGTTTTGTTTTTTCATATTATTGTAAGTGCTCAAGTAACTAACTTGGGTTGCACCAACAATTCTACAAAGTAGCGTGTGTGTGTGTTCGACACATTAATCAGCCAACCCCATTAGTTCATTGGTGCACATTGGATCATAACTGTAGTATCTGTCTGTTTTTATGTACTATACTCTCTCCGTCTCAAAATAGATGTCGGAAGTTTGCCTAAATTTGGATGTATTTAGACACTATTTAATTTATAGATACATCCAAATTTAGATAAATTTGCAACATCTATTTTGGGACGGAGGGAGTACCTCCGATCCATAATAAGTGTCGCTGATTTAGTACAAAGGTGTACTAAATCAGCGACACTTATTATGTATCGGAGAGAGTAATAATTTTTAAGATCGATCCATTCTGCTGGCATGGTGCCACATAGCGGTGATGGAAAAGGTTTTCATATATCCAAAGATGAGCTTTCAGTTTCAGACCCAATGTGTTAATGTGATTGAGCACGGTCTAAAAACAGCCCATTCCTTATGTGAGTCTTTTTCTCCAAAACCGAGACCCCTCCTGAGAAACGTGGAACTACAAAATGGGGACTTCTCATTTCTTGCAGTCAAAATGAGATTCTGCTACCTATCAACTGTGATTATCTGACTGTTTGCTCATATTTTTCTTCTCTTGAGCAGATTGAAAATCTACCCTATTCTAGGCTGTAATAATTTAACTTCTTCCTTTACAGTTGGGTAATTGAGCCACCGTTGGAAGTTGTTGTTCCTGCAAAGCGCACCCCGTGGCCAGAAACCACCACCGAGGTTTCACCGGAGCTGTTAGACGGCAAGCAAGAGCAGGAGGATAGGCGGCTGTCACGAACCAACCGATCATCCCGGCCCCGAAGCACCACCACTAAACGGAAGGCCGACGTTCAGAACTGAGGCAGGATAAACAGGCCGTGTAATGTACATCTCACATTATCTTACAATCCGCAGTATCTTCGGTAGGGAGCATATCTGGTTGACCTGGTGGGTATTGTGTTTATTTTTTTCGTGATGTTTTGCTCTGGTGGCAACGACAAACGCCTCTTGCCGGGACATGTCTTCTGTAGAAGGCTGTTTCATTATCGTATGTAGCTCTACTTGTTGTGCTGTAATATATACACCGCAATCGGCGTCAAGAAAATGGTGTCTGCATTCTGGAAAATCTATATGGATCTGGACTTGTGGAGTTAAGGAGTATCGTGTGATGATCAATGTTCTTCAGGCACAGTTTTCCCCTTTCTTGGGGCGTTGTACTCGACTGTATTAATTAATTGGTAAATTTGAGAAGTTGTTTGCTTCGTTCTTCGGTTGCTGGCTGGCTGCAGGCCACCGCCTCTGATTGCCTGATGATGTGCTCGCTGTAGGCAACCTCTCCCATCACCACCGCGGGGCTCCATCATCCATGTGACTGACAACGGACCATGGGTTTTGCAGTTTGGATATCTTTGGCCAACGCTTTCCACGAGGCGTCCATGTGATGTGAGCCGTGTTGCGCAGGGAAGACTCGATCCTTCTCCATGGTCACGATCATGCGGTCCTTTGCCTATCTGGGCTAGTCGGCATCCTGCCGTCAGCCGAAGCCAATAGTAATTTGAATTTGGTGCGGCTAACGTTTAGATTCTATAAAAACATATGCCTAGATTCTTATCTCTAAGATGAGTTAAAACATATGCCTAGATTCTTATCTCTAAGATGAGTTGACGGAAGATGGTGGCGTTGACTTCTGTAGCGAGTATGGGATCTGCCTAGCCGGTTTATGCCCCTGGCTAGCTGTTGGGTGGTTGGACGCCGATTTTGTGATGATGATTTTGTGATGATCTGTGTAGGTGTGAGTTTAGAGCACGGGCTTCGGCATGGTCTCCCCCTTCATCACGGTTGTAGGTGTTGCTACTGAGGTGGTTTCAGTTGGATCTATGTAATATCTTTGTAAGGCTTTGTTGATAACAAATAAATAAAGAAAACTGTGCACAATTTTGAGGCAGAGGATGGAGTATCACCTCCATTTTGGAAAAAGAAATGTACATACAAAAAAGAAGGATTAGAAGGCATATGAGCTGGATTGTAAGAGGACGTTCGTCATTGGCATGGAGATCTAAGGGCCTATTTGTTTGGGCTGTGGCTGACTGGCTGTGGCTAGCTGTGCTGCTGTGCAGGGAAAACTGTTGTGCAGAGAAAGCTACTTCTCTGATTTTGACTGTTTGGCAATTTGACTGGCTGTTTGGCTGTGTACTAAGGAATTGTCTATAATATCCCTGTAATTCATATAACACGTATACTTCACTATTGAAGTGCATAAACGCATATATCATTATTAAATACCATGTGTCAGGTTTATCCAAAATACATATCCGACCATTATACAAATAAGATAGCATCACAATGAACATCTAAATTTCGAGCAGCAGGACATCAAGACAGACATATATTTACCACATCAATATTTACAGCAGAATCTCGAGCAGCACTATCACATCAAGAGAGGCACGTATCATTTTCGAGCACTAGCAAAGCACTAGCACTACCATGTCTCCCGCAAAAAAATCACTAGCACTGTAACTGGGACTACCACGTGCGAACGGGGGCCTCGCCTTTGAACTGGGACAAGGTCGACCAGGGAGGAGGTGTACTGGGACGAGATGAGCTAGGCAGAGACGGGAAGGAGGTAGCTGAGCGGGGACGGGGTCGTGCGGTCTTGGCGGCGGCGGAAATCAGGCCAGTGGCTGCTGGACGGCGCCGCCACGTGCGACGACGGGGTCGAGCGGTCAGGAGGCAGCGAGGAGAGGAAGATTCGGCGGCAGGGATGAAGTCTAGCGCCGGGGAGGAGGAAGGCCGCCGGCTGGGAATCGGCGGTAGGGAGCGAGAGATTGGCGGCGCTGGGATGGATCCTATCGGGTCGGGAAGGTGGGGATAAGGTTGGCCTTTTTTTTCCTGATGCGGTAGCTTCTATCACCTCGGGGTGGCATTCTAGTGTAATTTCAACCAATCAATATGTCTAAACGCGAAAACGGTTCGCTCGCTAAAGGGCACAACGGCGGGAAGCACCCCTCGAGGGGAAGCACCCATCGAGGTGCTTCCCGTCGTATGCCTGTTTCGTCCAAGTACTTCTGCAGAATCCCAACGCGCAGCTACCTGTTTGGTTTGATTTTTTTGGCTTTTTTCAATGGAAAGCTACCAAAAGCCCAAACAAACACCCCCTAACTAAGCCTGCCAAGCTATTTGTAGATAAAATTGTTAACATGAACATTTTCACTTCCAAAGTGAAGTATGTACAAAAAAGAGAGCCAGTATCGGAGTCAGGATTTTTTCGTTATCAAAGAAGCAATTCAAGAAGATGAGATACTTTAAAGATGAACTACACAGTTGGATGGAGTTGAATGCAACTAGGCTAGGTTGGGATCCGGAAGCCAAAGTTAGCCAAGAGTCCAGAGCTTCTAACTTTTGCGTAATCTTTATCAGTTAATTAGGTTTGTTTGCCATTGTCAATGACACACGATTGAATAACGCCAACGAAACACGACTTGTGAGTTTATAGAAAAATAAAGCTGTGTTCCATATATAGCACAGTTATAGCGACATTTAACAAAGTAAGTGTCGCAAGCATTTTCATATGGTTATTTTGTGGGCTTGTTTTTCATTTGCTTATTTTTGAGTTTTTCAGAATGTACACAAAGTGTTTTTTAGCTGAATAGTAGTACACAAAGGCGGCATTGACCCAATCCTAGGTATTTGCCAGACTAGGATCCAGTGCCTAGCAGCCAAGGCAAGCTGTGCCTCGACCCCCATTATCCACCGTCCCTTCCTGATCGGAGGACAGAACTGAATCAAAGGTAAATAAGATTTAGGCTTGACATTTTTACAGCTATTAAGTTTTTTCGATAGTAGGCTCGACCACAACTATTCTGTTCCAAACAGCAAGAGCAACCGTCTGTGCTCCAAATCACAGCACTCGAAAAGACATAGCAAAACAATCAAGGGCGTGTTTCCTAGCCAGCCTTTTCGTTTCTCATATCCGGCGAGAAGAACTCGTTTGCACAAGTTTAAAGCAGGCAAAAAATTGACCCGCTACGAACACCGATTTTGGGCGTTTTCACGGAGCCAGACCATGGAGAGCGTAAGGAGAGGAACGTCGTGCGCAGGGAGGCAACGCGGAGATGGCAGGAGCCGGGAAAATTGTAGCGGCGTATGGCGCGAAAAGTAGGTCCACCTCCTTTTTACGCTGTCACCAATCGTTGTGAGAAAAATCCATCTCTATTTTCTCCTTGGGCGGCGGTGGTGGCGGCACCGATCTAAATCTTCGGCAGCAGCTGCTATGACCTCTCCGGCACCGGCTGCTACATCTTCTCCGGCCACGACATCTGATGCCTCGTAGATCTGCAGCACCGGATTATCCCTTGCCTTCTTCCCCACCTGCTCCGAGTCATCGACGTCTGCAGGCACGGAGGTAAGAACTGCTTCCTTGCCTCCTCCTCCCCTACGTTGGTACCTAGGTAGTTAGCTCAATACTAGGGTAGTGCCTAGAGTGCTTATGCAATGTCGCTTTGTTTAGGGCCAACGAATGAAGGTTATCATCCAGGCAGTTGCCCTAGTTGCTATGTTTAAGCATGGATGCTTCTGATCTACAGAAGAGCGGCTGCTAGGACGAACAGGCCGGCAGTGACATATGGTCTCATGATGTAGCGAGACAGAGAGAGGATGGAAAGTCTGACTACATCTACAACAACAACAATACAGAAGCTATCGCCATGCTCAGGATGAGAAGGGCCCCTTTTAACCATCATGTGCAAACATTAAGGTCTAGGGGTTTGCTTAAGGATAACACCAACTGCTCTATCGAAGAGCAAGTGACTCTAATTCTTCATGTTTTGAGACATAACTAGAGATTTTGAGTGATTCACATCATATGGAGGAGATCTACCAAGACAATTTCCCGGTATTTTCATCAAGTGCTCTATGCTATTCACGAGCTCAGGGGAGAGACGATCAAGCCACCTAGTGGTCAAACCCCCTTGAAGATACAAGGCAACGCTCGATGGTTCCCATTTTTCAAGGTGAGAAACTCTAGCGTGTACGTCATGACATGGTTGTATTACATTGCCGCCTAACATTCTTGTGATACCAGGATTGTATTGGAGCAATTGATGGTACTCATGTGATGGCTAGAGTGTCGAAATCCGAACAGGCTGCATACAGGGGAGAAAGCACTACCCCAACCAGAATGTGCTTGTCGCTGTTGATTTCGACATGAAATTCACATATGTGCTTGCTGGCTGGGAAGGATATGCCCATGATGCCACAATTCTGAATGACAGCTTTGACAGACCTGATGCGCTTAAGCTTCCTGAAGGCAAGTTCTACCTAGCAGACACCGGGTATACTTCTCAGCCTGGAATTCTTCCATCCTCTAGATCAACAAGGTACCATCTCAATGAGTTCTCTGCTAGAAACTATCCTAGGACTCTGGAGGAACTTTTCAATCTCAGGCACTCTAGCCTTAGAGTCACGGTTGAGAGGGTTTTTGTTGCTCTGAAAAAAGGTTTAAGATCCTTTATCAAAAGTCTTTCCATTCTTTCCCCACCCAAGTTAAGCCTGTTCTTACATGTTGTATTTTGCACAACTGGATCTTGCAATATGGCGCAGATGAATACTTCCCACAAGTGGAATATGTCGTTCCCGATGACAATGACACTGATGGTGGCCATGGTGTTGCGCGTAACAATTATGCTACTTGGAGGAACAAGAGAATGCAGTTGGCCCTTGACATGTGGACGATGAGAGGAAATTACAGGATCTCCTCCTCGAAACAGGCATGCGCCCAACTATATTAATATAGCAACCACGATAGAAATCGCTGCTGGGCCAGACAGCACAATGCCCAAAAGAAAAAACAAAGAAAAGAAGAAGAAAAGGAAGAGAAAACAAAGCCAACGACTGTGGCTCGACGAAAACGAGGATGACCCACCACCGTTGCGCCCTCCAGAGAAGTACCACCATGCTCCTAGCGCTCGAAGCATCGCGTACCAAGCAACACCTTCAAGAAGGAAAACGATGACAATGACACTGCTACCCGGACATGTCCTAGGGTTTCCCCGATACGCAAAGGGAGGTGGGAAAGAGGTACACTCGACGTCCTTCAGGAAGGACGGCGACACACGCAAGCATCACCATGTCGGTATCACGATGACAAGGATTTCTCTCGACCCCTCAAAAAAATCACACATTGATGACTGCAAGTGCACAGATCATTTGTAGCTAGTTTGGAAATAAAGATATCGATCCCACAGGGAGCAGGAGTCTGAAGTCTAATAACTCTTGAAATAAATATTACGATAGAAATGCTAAATAAAGTTCTAAATAACAAGATAAAATGCGAGTATTGTGTAAAAGGGTGTTTTGGGGTTTTAGGTATAAGAGCAACAATAAAGTAAAGTAAAACAACTGAATACAGAAAGTAAATATCGTGTATGTAAGAGATATTGGAACTGCAATAGGGGAAAGCGTTCTCAGGGAGTAGCGGATATACCACTAGCATTATAAGGAGTTAAGATAAAGATTATTATCATGAACATTCTCAACTATGTATGTGTGGGAGGAACTCCGTATTTGGATAAATAGGCAGCAACCGCTGCTCACATCATCCTCATAACCAGAGCAACCAGCAATCGACATCAATCGAATTACTGCGCTATTAAGGGACATAATCTCGTAGGACGTATCCCATGGCATGGATAGTGTTTCGTGAGTTTCCTCAGTTTCCCAAGTTGATACGTAAGGAGTGCCAATAGCTTTATAGTCACTGTAAGTACTAACACACATCCGTCTACCAACAAGTAGTTCCCTCCATCAAGTCCCCATGAGAGGCAAATATTGAGAGATCGACTTCTCTCAACATCAAGATGAAGAAAATCTAACACATGGTCACAGTGATTAATATCATAATAGACTTTATCTTATTTCAATCTCATACTAGGGTTTCTCCATCTCCCTAAAAACTAATGATCTACTCAGACATGGAGGCAATCAACATCATGGTAATAACAATGGGATCTACCATAGATGAATAGTAATTCTATAAATCCACAACGAGTACGAAAATTACAACAAGATCTAGACAAGATGTAGATGGGATGGATGGAGATGGTGGTGATGCAGCGGTGGATGATGAAGATCGATGCCTTAGCCTCCCGGGTCTGCGCAGGGCAAAGATGGATCCTTGGTGGACGAGTTCCCCCTCTAGATGCCTTCCAGAGGTGAGGTTTCGGCAATTTCTGAGTGTTCTGTATGTCGTATCTCTGATCCAGTTGCACGGGGTGAAACTATTTGAGGAGGCAGAGGCGGCACCAACTATACGGCCGGAAAATTTATTCTGGTCATATAGTTGGTCGTTGAACCCTCTGTCTCCTTTATTCGCTTCTGGTTTTCTTCTGGTATTATTAATATTTCCCAAATAAGTGATTTATGTTGTTTTTGACTCCTTTTCTCTATAATACAACTGCTCCAAGAATTGTATTCATTGGATCCATCATTTGTCCTGATCCTGGTGAAAACATACATAAAATGTGCGCGCGAGCGCCGTAAAATACCAAGATCTTACATCTACAATGCAAAATAATAGTGTAAAAAATGATGCAAATATGCACTCATCACACACTCGGACGCTTCGGATTGCTCCACCAAACTCACGGCCCACGAGCACGCGCCACCACGGTCTTGAAGTCACCACTGTAGGGGTTCGCGTATGAAAACAATAAAATTTTATCCTACGCCCCTGAACCCCTGATGTTGCCAGGACCTATCTATTAGTAATGCAGTAACGGGAGAGGCTTTTCGTGAACTTACCCTCGAAGACCGAAAAGCATTGTCAACGCTCAGGAGAGCGTGGTTGATGTAGACAAGCCGAAGCCGACCTCAAGGTCGTGATGAAGTCCTTGCGCTCCAGCGGCTCCAATGACTTGAGTGCCTTAAGTGTGACACCTCGCAGGGAGTTACATGCATCCGGTGCCTGGTGATGACTCCCGCTTCCCTGATCCAGTAGCAGTTGCAGAAGTAGAGCTCCTAGATCCGAATCCCGCAGCGCGACGGCACTTCATGGTGAAGATGTCTCTCATTCGTGCAGTCCAAACTTGGTACCACGGTCACGGAGAGAGAGAGAGAGAGAGAGAGAGAGAGAGAGAGAGAGAGAGAGAGAGAGAGAGAGAGAGAGAGAGAGAGAGAGAAATATCAATTGGAGGTCTCCCCAAAAGTGAGGAAACCTTTATTGATATTGTGTGTATTTTTTGGTCAAAATACCCCCACTATATATAGGGGGGGAGAGGTACTACCTCCCTCAAAGTCTCGGGGTGGGACTAAAGGAGGAGGAGGGGGAGACGTCGTCGGCCAGCCCCCACCATGGTCCCCATGTTGGGCAGTCCCACTAGGGCCGCCGGCCACTCCCCTTGGCCCTCCTAGGGATTCGATCCCTCTTGGGCCCTTTCTCCTCCGGGTTTTGGCCCATCAAGCCTTTTTGACCTTTTTAATTGATTTCTCTTTTATTAAATAATTATGAATGATTAATTAAATCAATATTTAACATTCATTCACATATTATTAAATCTCCGTGACTATGGAACACCTTCCACCTTCACTCCGGACTTACCAAAACCCTTCTGATCTTCTCTCTTTCTGTTCTTCGGTGATTCTACCGAGTTTTGCAGGCCAGCTCTATTGCAAAGTAAATTGAAGTCATCAGAAATACCCAGTTGGTTCAATATAATGGGGAAAGCCCACTTGATGGCCTTCACTTCGTGGTTCTTGATTCTGTTGAAGCAATCACGATGGGCCTCATCCCTGAATCGTATCCCTATGCGTTCCTGAGCGGCAGCCCGAGAAGCACTAGCGGTGGCACGGGCACGAGTTTGGCTCCTTGTGTTCATCATATAAAACATTGAAGAAAAGCAAAAATAAAACCTTTTGATCCAACAACAGTAAGTGCATCATATTCCTCATCATAGCACACTAAAGAATTCTCCTCAAATATAATCTAGGCAAGAAAATCATGGAAATTGGTTCATAGTAGGTCTAACCCTAGATTGATAATGAAAATAGATCGAAGATGAATTTGCAAAAATTAATTGGAGGATCGGAAAAGAAACATATTGTAGATCACTTGTGTGCGAGGAAATCGAATGAAATTGAGTAGAGATGAAGATCCCTTGAGATTTTGAGAGAGTTTGGAGGTAGAAAAAAGAAAAAGATTGGAGTTTTGGAGTTGGAAGTACCTTCCCGTGTGTTTTTGTGGTCGAACGCAACTATACGGGCGGAACTATACGGTCAAAACAAGGTGTTCCGGCCGTATAGTTGACCTTTTCTCAAAAATTTAGGGTTTCCTCCTGGCGGTGCAGCTATACGGACGCAACTATACGGCCGGAAAAAAATGTTCCTGCCATATAGTTGGACGTTAAACTGTATGTCCCTGCGAATCAAAATATACAAAGGCATCGATATCTATACGGTCGGAACTATACGGCCAGAATTTTTATTCCTATAGTAGAGTTGGTCGTTAAACTCTTAGTACATATGAAAAGAAATTGTACGGAGGCACTGATATCTATACGACCAGAGCTATACGGCCGGAAATTTTATTCCCGCCGTATAGTTGGTCATTAAACTCTCAGTACATATTGGAGACAAATTTTCGATGGCAAAGATATCTATACAACCGGAACTATACGGCCAGAATTTTTATTCCCACTGTATAGTTGGTCATTAAACTCTCTGTGTGCATAAAAAAATCTGTTTCTTCGAAGACTATTTCTTTTCCTGTAACTTAGTGATATACCTTGTTTTTGCCAGAAAATTGACAGCAAATATTGTCGACCAACAATAGCATGAATAAAGCAGAATTTCAAGTACTATCGAATTTCTTCTCCCTAAATGGAGTTTTCTAGCAGTCTTTATTAAATATAAACTTAAACTAAAAACTTAACTCAAACCTTTATTTCACATGGGTTGCCTCCCATGGAGCGCTCTTTTATGGTCAATAGCTTGACCTTGATGATACTCACTTGGGCCAGATGAGTGGAACACCCACTCCAAAGTAGTTGTCCTTCAAAGTGTCGGCCTCCTTTTCATCATGCTTGGCTTTCTTCTTCCTGGGGAAATGAATAACAAAAGGATTCCGCAAAGGCAATTGCAGCTTCACGTTCCCTTCATGCGGATTAATCAAAACCTTAATAGTTCTTAAGAAAGTACGGCCTAATATAATAGGAGCAGTAGCATCTTCAGACATGTCAACAATAACAAAATCAATGAGAGAAGGACAACCTTTAATGTATACTAAAGTGTTCTCCTTAATTCCTACAGCTTGTTTGTAGGTAAAATCTACTAGATGCAATTTTAACTCAGTAATTTCAAAGGAGACAAGATTTAACTTGTTAAAAAGACTCTTTGGAATTGTTGAGACGCTTGCACCTAGATCACAAAGTGCAGCTATCTCATTGGCTCCAATTTTAATCTTAATAGTAGGCTCAAATATGTCATCTAATTTAACAGGTAATTTTTCAGCGATTTTCTTGTATTCTTCCTCAAGCTCACGCACCTTTATTGCTACTTGATTGACAAAGTGTTGGTACATAGCTTCCTCACTACCTTCACTTACCGGAATCTTGATGTTGATCCTTTTTACGAGATCTTCAACGGTGTAACTTGGTGAAGGAGCATTACTATAGTCAAGTTCTTTAGGCTCCTCCCTTTGGATCCTCATAATTTTGAGTTCTTCAACATGATTGGGCTCAACTTTACCTGCAAATTTAGCTAGAATGAGAGTTTGACTCTCGGTTATCTTATCTAGCTGTGCCTCAACGATCCTCGTTCTTTCTTGGAGGGCCTGCAAATCATTTCTTAAACTAACAGCTTGGTTAGATAATTTACCAAGCGTGGCATCATGGTTCTCCGTAATTTTAACAAGAATATTATTTTGTTCATTTTGTGTGTCTATAAAAGACTTAAGTGTTTCTTGGAGACTACCATTACTAGTTCCCATATTATTATTAGAGTTACCCACAGGACTAGCATAATGTTTTTGAAAGTTAGGATTATAACTCTTCTTCCAAGCAGGGTTATAATCATTATGATCTATGAAGTCTATTTCTTCAATATTTGTTTCAGGGGTGGCTCTTACCTGGGTTTCCTTACCTTTTACGGCTAGTATAAGCTCATCCAACTTGGCATTCGGTTCTTCGTTTTCTTGTGGTGAAATAGAGTTCACCTTCTTCGTGTTTGATCTTTCCACATGCCATTGGGCATGGTTGTCTTGCATATTGTCTAGCAGCTGCTTCGCTTTGGTAATATGTTTGCCCATAAATGTTCCTCCAGCTGTAGTATCAAGCATAGACTTAGACACAGGATTAAGAGCATTATAAAATAAATGGAAGATTAACCAATCTTCCATCCCATGACTAGGACAGTTTCTTAAGCATTCTTTCATACTCTCCCATGCAAGCGCTAGGTTATGGGCTGAGGTTCCTGCACCAAAACAGGGTTATTGCAGTACTTGCAGCAGCAAATATTAAAGAGTTTGTCCCGGTGGGAGCTCGGCAAACACGACCCTCGCAGCCGCATTGTCAATGCGACCACGTACGCACCCAAACCGTGGTTTGGAAATAGCCTATTCTATAAGTTGCTAGGATAAATGAATTTAAGATGTTTTGTAATAACTACTACTAAGACTGGAACAAAACTAGAACAAAAGTAAAACCAAAAATAGGTGAATGCAATGAGATGAAATATTAATGCTATGATTCCTCAAGTAATGTTGTGTATACCGGTGTGCATGATAAGTGCTTATGGAATAGCTGTTAACTATAATTGTGGCGGTCCCTCATATACCGTTGTCTCCCACTGTTGGTAAGTGGGAACTATACAGCTCAATTATCCACACCCCCTCCGGACATGGGTCATCCATAAGAGAATAGTGTATTAAGGTAACAAGACCAATCAAGGTAAAGCAGATCAAAGACATTAAGTTCTATGGACAACCGTACTCCTAAGCAAGTGTGCTAGTCACAAGATATCCCGTATGTCACTTTGGGGTCAAGCAATTCACAACACTTTACCTATCTATATCATTAGTGATCTTGAGGAAATTAAATCTTAATGGGAGGTGCATCCTAAGCTGTTATTGCCTCCACAAATCACTTATAGCAAATAGCCTATTAGTTCTACCCATAGACTTGTCAGGCCCATGGAACGAGTAGAGACTAATGATAAGTTTTGTGACACTCCGTGAATCCCTATTAAACTCCTCAACAATGGATTGGACGTCTCCAATCACTAGAATAATATCATGAATAGAACAATGTAAAGAGAAAGCACAAACATATTAATTAACAAGAACACACCACACTTCAATTACTCAAATCATCATAACATTAATAAAAGGGGGTTCAAGCCATGTTTTAACCCATCACAGAGATCATGATGGGGAAGGATGAAGGAGTAGCGGTGATGGAGATGGTGATGACGGCGCGGTGATGGTGGCGTCGGCGTGGTGATGGTGGCGTCCTCCTTCTCCGCCTCTTCTTGCTTGGATGGCTTGATGGTGTTGATGGAGATCTAGATCTTGGTGGAGATGTAGAGGCTATGGAGGTGGCAGGGCGCCGCCGTGGAGGCGGTAGATGGGATCTAGATCTTGTATATGGTTGATGGATGCTTCCTCTTGGGTACTCCCTCCTTTATATAGGCCTTGGGGGTGCCCTAGGGTTCCCCCAATACCGTCATATGACTTAGGAAAGGTTCTGGAGCTTTTCTGGGGCGAAATCCTGTCGTTTCCGACCTTTTTGGCAACTATACGGGTGGAGCTATATGACCAAAAATATAGCTCCGGCCGTATAGTTGGTCGCTAAACCGCCTGTCCCCTTTAGTATTTTGGCCGCCATTTCTTCATACGAACTCCGTTTTGGGTGTTATGGGGCTCGTTGAGTTTTTATCGTCGAGGGATACAACCCTATGGTCTTGGATCTTTATCTTGAGAAGTTGGAAAATTGACTTTTCCAACCTCTTGAATGGCTAAGTCTGGTCCCTACATCTCCTCCATACTATGCTCGATTAGTTCCTTTTGCCTTTGTTTTGTCCATAATCATCATCAACACCTACACACATGTCAAAGACAAGTAAGAGGGATAAAATTCTACCTAAACTACTAAATGTCCAAAGCTCATATTGAATTTAATAAAAATAAGTAATCATGCATATTAGTCATAGCAATAGTTAGATGGAGCATGATATGATAAGAAAATGACATAATTTATATTGCTAACAAGTGTTGTATATCACAACCATCAACTTCCCCAAGCTAGATCTTGCTCGTCCTCGAGCAAAAGGGATCGATAACTTAATGGATGTAATCTTGCTTATCATTGGAAATCAATGCATCATATCCTTGTTTTTCCTACAAGCTCAAAGTAAGAGAGCACATAATCATACAAGGAAATATAAGGTCAGTTATATTATTCCAAACCACTAGAGATTAGTCAAAAACTTCTATGCCCCATGTCAAAGTTAAATCTAGCTTGCAAGTAAACTTGTGATCCTTCTATATGCACTTTATTGTATTTTTGTATTTTTATTTGTATAAGGCAAAGCTGAATACGGTTAGTTGTCAATCATAAATAGAAATAGAGTTTTCCAATGTTGCACACTCATGCCATCTATTAAAGTCTCTCAAGTGCAAACTTCGATTGTTGAGCTCATAGAAAATATATTTCTTAGTAACGAGACCATGCCAAAAGAGTTGTATATGTTCAATCGAGACTGTGCAGGCTAGGAAGGACACTCGTGACCATTACCAAGGTTTCCCTTTTCGGTATAATGATTTCTCATAACAGTCATAGGAGTATTCCGACTTTTGCTTTGAACGCAGGCCCATGAGAATACCAATGCATACCAAAATATAGCATTTTTGCTACATATGTTGGGCAACTCATGGCCAAACTCCAAGAGTTTCCTCTTTTTGGATTGTTCACATGCCAGCAGAGTTGTTAGCATCCCATGTTGTGCGAAAGTGGTGCAAGACACGCATAAAGAAATATCTCAGTTTGATTTCACAGACAAAATTTTGGCATATGTAATCTCAAAACTTTGAAACATCATTTCTTATTTGACAACTCACTCCGTAAGCATCTATTAAGACCATCATTTCTAGCACTATGGGGTCGTGCTACTCCATAACCATTCACTTAAGACAATTCTGAACAGTGACAACTAGCAAGTTTCGAATAACTTTTTTATTATATTTTTTCTATTCAAAATGTAGAGAACATGACAATGTATATTTAGAGGATCACAATATTTTTCACAAGCTAGATAAAAGTTGAATAAGGTGCATCGAAGCTATGGCTTGTCTCCTATGGGGCCTAACATGAGCAAGTATATCCCTTATATAACTATGAACAAAATCTCACCTAAGCAAGCATTCAAAACAGAGAGATACACAATAGCATGAAAACTTTTTAAGATAAAGAACTTTACACAAGACTCTACGCATGCAAAATCACCTCCCCAAGCTAAGAACTTGAGAAGATCATGAAAACAAAAGAGAAAATGCAGTTATCAAATGAGAGTATAAGAAGTGGTTACCTCCCCAAGCTTAAGTTAAAGCAAGGGTGACACACTTTACCGTTGAGGTGCTTTTAACCTCTACTTTGATGGACAAAGAACCTTTGCTTCAATGAATGCTTCACGATCCGGTGTATGCCTTCCTTAAGAACCTGGTAGGAACAAGACTAGAAAGAAGACAAAATATTTTTGTGTTTTTCAAGACACGGGTTTAGCTCATAAGTGATAAAAATACAAGTCCCACTGAGTCGGTTCATCAACCTAAGCACCATGCTTAAGTCAACAAACTAGTTCTAGAAGGGGTTATTTATTCGTTTGCCACTTGAGGTGTCTATGTACTCAGTTTTGCCACTATAGCCAAATCGTCCTCAGTTTTACACTGCTTGGGGCACTCAAACTCGTTCCGCCGCTGCTGCCGTTTCCGCCAGGTCAACGTTCTTGACTCAGTCGTTGCCGCATGTGGGACTACGCGCGTGGGGCCGGGCGAAGACACATTTAAAAAATATGACAATTGCCGCATGTGGGACCGCGGAACATTGGCCACACGTGTTAAAACCGGTGGAACGCGTCGATGGAGATCATAGTGTTGAGCAGGAATTGGAGGCGGGGGCGGTGTTGGAGGTGGGGGATGGTGTAGGAGCTTGCAGCTGTGAGCAGGAATCGATCTCCATGTCTTCCTCAAGCTCCCGCTCCACCTCGCGGATCGAGAATTCGGTGCGCGTGGAGATGCTGATCTTCCTCTGTCCATGGTGTCGGGCGGGCATTGATTGGAGGCTTTCACGCACATCCAAGTACACCAATCGTCTATTCTACGTGTGCGGCGTGAATGGGGTAAGAGAATTAAGCGCATTTTCGCAATTTTTGTGATCCGGATCCTTGAGAAATATAGGGGTTGATCTATTTAGCATGCTTGTAGATGAAATGCTTCTTCCTTTGGGTTGATGTTCTAGCGCAAAAGCTGATGAATGAGCTTGTCGAAGAGCACGGAGAATGGTTGCCAATCCTGCCACAAACGATAGCGGTCGCAGCGCGAGCTCCGACAAAGGAGACAGAGGGCGGAGCACTCATTGATAGGGAGGTAGTTACTGAGCTAATTAGGATGAACCAGAAGATTAGGGAGCTTGAAGAGAAATCACAAATTTGCAATTACATTTGGGCATTTGTAGGTGGTATGGTAATTGCACTGGGTGTAATGTTGAAATTGTATGAAAAGACATGAATTTGGGAGGAATTTCTAAGCTTGAAATAGTATGAAAATGCTTGAAATGAGAAATGGCTTGTTATCATTTGTAAGGGAAAAAACAGAAAAAACTTCCTGTAAAAAAAAGTATCCTAGAGTCGAGAGGCCAGTGTCGGCTTGACTAATGGGGCCAACTCCATCGAATTAGTCCCATTTGGACTGGGCAAATGAGAAGGGTTAGAAAATAAACAAAAAAGGTGGGGTGCGGCTAGGATTCGAACACACGGCCGCGTGGTTTGGTAGTGTGAAGGTTTGCGCTGGTAACCAGTGGGGAAGATAAAAAGATGCTGAGAAGCAAAGAGAATCATGCTACCTATAGATCGTGCTTGGGTTTAGGGTTTAAAAACACATGTCGTGTTTGTGATTTTCACGAGCATGTTGTATTTTTATACACAAATAAATGATTTTTGGCCACTTTTCAACACACATAAAGATCATTTGGGCACAAACATTTTTCAAAATACCACTTATTTATCTTTGGGCACTTTAACACACCATTCATTTGAATAACTTGATGATGATACTAGCTTGGTAACAAAGGTAGTGTTTATAGACTAGCTTGGTAATAAAGGTAGTGTTTATTTGTAGACTAGCTTGGTAATAAAGGTAGTGTTTATTTGTAGACTAACTTGGTAATAAACGTCGTAACTCATCCTAACATGTCCACTACTTGTTAGTTGTTACCCAATTTATAGACTAGTTTGGTATCCATGTGAAAATTTTCAACACATAATGACGAGATCTTTGGGCATGAACACAAACACTTTTGAACACACAAATGGTTACACAAGATAAATAAGATGCAAATGTAACCACCATTACATAGATAAGTCCACGGACACGATACGACACACGAAATAGAAAAACACAATAAACACAATGAAACTAAAAACTCGAGGGTAGCTTCACGAACATCTTCATCTTGCACCTTGGCCACCTTCACCACCGCCGTCTTCAACTTCACTCATCCTCCTTGTAGGGGAGGTAGTGCATCTGGTTTGGGGTCGGGAAGATGCAGTCAATATTGGTGAAGATGTTGTACGTCATGAAGAAGATTGACTCGCAGCCACACCAAAAGACTTGGCCGAGCAGCGCGTACGCGTCGAACAGGTTGGCGAAGGTGACTGTGAGCAACTTGAGGGTGACGCCATCATAAACGTCGTTGAGGCGATACATCACCGGTGAGCCCCGTGGGAGGTGGGCAAAGCCGGCGGTGAGGAAGCCGCGGGCGAGCTCGACGGGGCCCCTTCACCTTGACTGCACCCACACACGGAACATGCTTTCCACGAGGACACCCGCCAGGTAGCGCAGCTCTGGCACGGTAGGCGGCCGGCAAAATGTTGATCCGTTGTACTGCATCTTCGGTGGTGCTTGGGGCGAGAGGATGGAGGACTCGCTCGGTGTTTGGAGTGGAGATTTCTGCTTTGTCTTGGGTGGTGTGTGGGAGAGGAAAATGGTTGTATAAATAGGCTAGAAACAGTGGGTTAGGGTTAGGCAATGAAACAATGGGCGTACGAATGCATGTGTATCTGTGCGTCTGAATCGAGGAGGCGACGGCGCGTGGAACTGAATCGAGCAGGCGGCGCGTGAATCTGAATTGAGGAGGTGGCTGAGTCACTGCAGCGAGGAGTGCATGCATGCAGACGGCGCATCCGAATCAACGAATTGGTGTAGTGAGGCGCGCATGCATGGCGACGTCCTCGCTTCCCGCGCATGCATGGTCATGTCGTTGCTTCCCGCGCATGCCTGGAAAGACTGAGACGTAGCGTGCCCACGCATTGCACAACAGACACGAGCATAGACCGCGACACGGCCCAACGGTCCATCTAGCGTGCCCGCTCGGAACACCCATCTGTGTTGAGAAAAAAGTGTCCAGACAGTCAGATAGCAGGATGAGCTTCTCGCGGATCGCCCAAGCTTGCCCACAGATTCCTTCTAGAAGGACGATCGGACAGCTACAGTTTAGCCTTAGGGTTACATCAAGGGTCATTGTTCAGCGCTAGGGTTAGATCGTTCAGGGTTTGGAAGAGAGTTTGACTAGGGTTTGACCAAATATTCAAATGAGTTTGAAACAGTTTTAAGTTTCAAAAACCACACCAAAGCTTCATTTTGGAGTGACTAAGAAGGATCCAGACTTAGTTTTTCATTTTCTTTTTAAAACTTGTTTAAATGTTGGTAGGTTTGACCAAATAGTAAAATGAGCATAAAAAATTCAAAAAAACAAAAAAAATGGAAAACCTGCGCACATAGTCTTCTTATGTCATATACTAAGGATTCAAGTCGATAAACAAGGTCTACATAGTTTCAAACATAAGGTTCATGTACAATATGCGATATCTCGAACTCTGTTGTACGAAGTCAAGGGTGAAGAGAAGGGGTTCAAGTTTGGAACATGAAAAGTTTCAAAAACCATGCCAAAGCTTCATTTTGGAGTGACTAAGAAGGATCCAGGCTTAGTTTTTCATTTTCTTTTGAAAAACTTGTTTAAATGTTGGTCAAAGTTAGGTTTGACCAAATAGTCAAATGAGCATAAAAAATTGAAAAAAAATCAAAAAATGGAAAACCTGCGCACATAGTCTTCTTATGTCATATACTAAGGATTCAAGTCGATAAACAAGGTCTACATAGTTTCAAACAGAAGGTTCATGTACAATATGCAATATCTCGAACTCTGTTGTACAAAGTCAAGGGTGAAGAGAAGGGGTTTAAGTTTGGATCATGAAAAGTTTCAAAAACCACACCAAAGCTTCATTTTGGAGTGACTAAGAAGGATCTAGGCTTAGTTTTTCATTTTCTTTTAAAAAACTTGTTTAAATGTTGGTCAAAGTTAGGTTTGACCAAATAGTCAAATGAGCATAAAAAATTCAAAAAAAAATCAAAAAAATGGAAAACCTGCGCGCATAGTCTTCTTATGTCATATACTAAGGATTCAAGTCGATAAACAAGGTCTATATAGTTTCAAACAGAAGGTTCATGTATAATAAAAAAAATGGAAAACCTGCACACATAGTCTTCTTATATCATATACTAAGGATTCAAGGTGATAAACAAGGTCTATATAGTTTCAAATAGAAGGTTCATGTACAATATGCGATATCTCGAACTCTGTTGTACGAAGTCAAGGGGTGAAGAGAAGGGGTTTAAGTTTGGATCATGAAAAGTTTCAAAAACCACACCAAGACTTCATTTTGGAGTGACTAAGAAGGATCCATGCTTAATTTTTCATTTTCTTTTGAAAAACTTGTTTAAATGTTGGTCAAAGTTAGGTTTGACCAAATAGTCAAATGAGCATAAAAAATTCAAAAAAAATCAAAAAAATGGAAAACCTGTGCACATAGTCTTCTTATGTCATATACTAAGGATTCAAGTCGATAAACAAGATCTATATAGTTTCAAATAGAAGGTTCATGTACACTAAAAAAATGGAAAACCTGCGCGCATAGTCTTCTTATGTCATATACTAAGGATTCAAGTCGATAAACAAGGTCTATATAGTTTCAAACAGAAAGTTCATGTACAATATGCGATATCTCGAACTCTGTTGTACGGAGTCAAGGGGTGAAGAGAAGGGGTTTAAGTTTGGATCATGAAAAGTTTCAAAAACCACACCAAGGCTTCATTTTGGAGTGACTAAGAAGGATCCATGCTTAATTTTTCATTTTCTTTTGAAAAAATTGTTTAAATGTTGGTCAAAGTTAGGTTTGACCAAATAATCAAATGAGCATAAAAAAATTCAAAAAAATGGAAAACCTGCCCACATAGTCTTCTTATGTCAAAGGATTCAAGTCGATAAACAAGGTCTATATAGTTTCAAACAGAAGGTTTATGTACAATATGCGATATCTCGAACTCTGTTGTACGAAGTCAAGGGGTGAAGAGAAGGGGTTTAAGTTTGGATCGTGAAAAGTTTCAAAAACCACACGAAAGCTTCATTTTGGAGTAACTAAGAAGGATCCATGCTTAATTTTTCATTTTCTTTTGAAAAACTTGTTTAAATGTTGGTCAAAGTTAGGTTTGACCAAATAGTCAAATGAGCATAAAAAATTCAAAAAAAATCAAAAAATGGAAAACCCGCGCACATAGTCTTCTTGTGTCATATACTAAGGATTCAAGTCGATAAACAAGGTCTACATAGTTTCAAACAGAAGGTTCATGTACAATATACGATATCTCGAACTCTGTTGTACGAAGTCAAGGGGTGAAGAGAAGGGGTTTAAGTTTGGATCATGAAAAGTTTCAAAAAC
Organism: Avena sativa; assembly: GCA_916181665.1. Taxonomy (NCBI): domain Eukaryota; kingdom Viridiplantae; phylum Streptophyta; class Magnoliopsida; order Poales; family Poaceae; genus Avena; species Avena sativa. The sequence goes on from OV702291.1 coordinate 32,445,907, forward strand.
CACACCAAGGCTTCATTTTGGAGTGACTAAGAAGGATCCGTGCTTAATTTTTCATTTTCTTTTGAAAAACTTATTTAAATGTTGGTCAAAGTTAGGTTTGACCAAATAGTCAAATGAGCATAAAAATTCAAAAAAAATCAAAATAATGGAAAACATGCGCACATAGTCTTCTTATGTCATATACTAAGGATTCAAGTCAATAAACAAGGTCTACATAGTTTTCAAACAGAAGGTTCATCTACAATATGTGATATCTCAAACTCTGTTGTACAAAGTCAGGGGTGAAGAGAAGGGGTTTAGGTTTGGAATAGTTTTAAGTTTCAAAACCACACCAAGGCTTCATTTTGTAGTGACTAAGAAGGATCAATGCTTAATTTTTCATTTTCTTTTGAAAAACTTGTTTAAATGTTGGTCAAAGTTAGGTTTGATCAAATAGTCAAATGAGCTTAAAAATTCAAAAAACATGAAAAACCTTGGTCATATAAACAAAGTTAGGTTTGACCAAATAGTCTTCTTATGTCATATAAACAAAGTCTACATACTTGGAAACACAAATAGAACAACATTGGTCCAAATAAGCATTACAACATCCAAATAACATAGGTCCAACATTATTCAACACAAATACAAATACATTCATAATGTTTCAAACATTATACTTTGTTCTTGCCACCACTTTGCTCCTTGTGTTTCTTGTCACCACTTTGCTCCTTGTGGTTTTGGTTCCAGGAAAGTCAGAAAATGAATATTCTCGGAATTGGACGGGACAAAAGCCAAAGTCAATATTTCACCGAGGGGGACACGGAGCAAGAATACGAGACAGAGAGGGGCCAGGGACCGGCCACACCACCTGGCCGAGCGACCAGGCCTGGCCCGCTCCAGGGGGTGGTCTAGCCGCCTAGGGAACCCCCTCGGTCTCCCCTTTCACCTATATATTTCCTCCGATACAGAAACCCTAAGTACCCGATCAAAAATCCATGAAAGAGTCTGTAGCCACCGTCATCTCCATCCCTAGATCGGGAGGGATCTGAAGCTCTTCCCGGCACCCTGCCGGAGGGGAGAGATCACCCTGGAGGCCTTCTTCATCACCATGCCTGCCTCCGGTCTGATGCGTGAGTAGTTCATCCATGGACTATGGGTCCATGTAGTAGCTAGATGGTTGGTTCTTCTCCTTTGTGCTACCATGTTTAGATCTTGTGAGCTCCGTTCATGATCAAGATCATCTATTTGTAATCATACATGTTGTGTTTTCGGGGATCCGATGGATATTGAGATGCTATTTCAGATTGATTATTGATTCTATGATGTCTTTGAAGGGATTCGCAGCATAGTAAATCAAACTTTTCTACGGAACCGAACAGAGGGAAAGCCAAGATCTAATCTAGGAGATGCAAACAACGAGAGAGACTGGATTAGATCTTCATACCCTTGAAGATTCGCACAGCGGAACGTTCGTCGGAACGTGGGTTATGTAGTCGTACTCGCTTCTCCTCCTCGCGATCCGATCCGATCTAGCACCACAAGTGGCGGTGCCTCCGTGAGATGCACACGTGCAGCACCTCGACATCTCCACCTTCCTTGGACCAGCAAGTATGGTGGAGAGATGGATTGGATCTACAGCACGACGGCGTGGTGTATTTGGTGGAGAATTTCTGCAGCAGGGCTTCGCCTGCAAACAGTCGGGAGGGAGAGAGGAAGGCAGCAGGGCAACTAGGGTTTGGAGGAAGGTGTGTAGGGGGAGGGGGCGCACCAGCCCTCTATATATAGAGGGGGGGTGCGGCCAGCCCTTGCCTCTCCTCCAAGCCTATCTCTAGTTTAAACGATTTAAACTCTCCCTTATCTAGAAATTCTATCTCTAGTTTAAACGAGTTTAAACTTATCTAGAATCGGCTGGGCCCTATGGGGCCTTGTGCCCCTGGCCCAATGCGGCCAGGACACTCCCTCATAGGCCCATGCCCCCTCCCGGAAGGTGGGACCACGTTGGCCCCCTTCCGGAAGGTTCTAGAAGCTTCCGATACAATACCGATTAATCCGGAACAATTCCGAACTCCAAAAACTGCACTGCCTTATATGAATCTTATTCTCCGGACCATTCCGGAACCTCTCGTGATGTCCCGGATCCCATCCGAGACTCCAAACAAAAATTCATAAACCAATTATCCAATCTATCCTAGCGTCAAGACACGTTAAGTGTGTGACCCTGCGGGTTCGAGAATATGCAGACATGATCTTCTATCAATAATCAACAGCAGGGTCTGGGCACCCATATTGACTCCCACACATTCATCGATGATCATATCGGATGAACCACGATGCCAGGATTCAATCAATCCCATATATATATTCCCTTCGTCTCGCGATATTTTACTTGCCCGAGATTCGATCGTCGGTATCGTCATACCTAGTTCAATCTCGTTCACAGCAAGTACTTTACTCGTTCCGTAATCCGATATCACTTTGTGATTAACTCCTTAACCACATGCTTGCAAGCGGTGTTGATATCGATTACCGAGTGGGCCCGAAGTATATCTCTCCGACTTGGGAGGGACAAATCCCATCTCGATACATACAACCCAACAGATACTTTCCGATTACCTGAGAGACACCTTTATGATCACCCTCTCATAGGATGACGTTTGATGACCTCAAAGCTTTCTTCCGATACCAGGGAGTTGTATTATCTCATGGTCTAAGGAATACAATATTTGACATAAGAAAAACTTCGCAAAGACGAACACGATGACACGATCTAATTGCTTCGCTTAGTTTGGGTCTATCCACCATATCATTCTCCAATGATATGATCTCATTATCAATTGACAACTCATGTCTATGGTTAGGAAACCTTAACCATCATTGATCAATGAGCTAGTCCATAGAGGCGTACTAGGGACACGGTGTTGTTCACAAACCACACAAGTATTAAAGTTTCCGCTTAATACAATTCTAGCATGGAATATAAACTTTATCATGAACAAGAATTATAATAATAACATCTTTATTATTGCCTCTAGGGCATAATTCCAACAGTCTTTGTTATTTGTGATCTTGCATGCTCTCCGTTGTTAGTAGATATCTTGGCCGAATAGATGCTAGCAACTCCAAGAGGGAGTATTTATGCTCGATAGTGGGTTCATGCCTCTAGTAATGTGGGGAAGTGACAGAAATCTCTAAGGTACTAGATGTGTTGTTGCTACTAGGGAGAAAACAGTAATCCTTTGTTCATAGAACAATCGTATTGTTTACTTTACACGCAATGCTTAATGCAATTATCTGTTGCTTGCAACTTAATACTGGAGGGGGTTCGGATGATAACCTGAAGGTGGATTATTAGTCATAGATGCAGTTGGATTACGGTCTATGTATAATGTTGTAATGCCCAATCAAATCTCATAGGAGTCAAGATGGTTAGTATATGCATGTATGCTTTCTCGATGTTTGTCAATTGCCCCGCTGTAATTTGTTCACCCAACATGTCATCTATCTTAAGGAGAATCACCACTAGTGAACTATGGACCCCGGTACTTTCTTTTACCATCAATCTACAATTGTTTACTGTTTTTTGTTTAATTTCTGCAAGCTATTACTTTCTTCCACACAATACGTTTAATCCTTTGTTTTTAGCAAAACCGGTGAGATTGACAACCTCATTGTAAGTTGCGGACAAAGTTTTGTGGTTGTGTTGTGCAGGATTCTAAGTTGGAAACAACACCTTGGAGGTGTTTCCTTGCTCCTACTGAATCGATAACCTTGGTTTCACAACTGAGGGAAAATTTGTTGTTGTGCTCATCATACCTTCCTCTTGGGGTTCCCAACAAGCTCATCGTATCTTGAGCCAACAAGCATCTTTCTGGCGCCGTTGCCGTGGATTGAAGGAACAAGCACCCACGTCAACCACGCGCCAGCACACAACCACGTCATTTTGCAGCCTCACATGAAATTTACCTTTCTCCTTATGCTTAGCAAGCATGGTAGCGAGCTCTGCATCATTGCTAACTTTCACCCATTCAGTTCCTCTAGCATAGTATCTGAATTCCACTTCATCATGCAAACCCCAAGGATATGGACTGCAAATTACCTCCCCAAGCTGTCTAAAACTCCAATTACAATCCATTGGCAATGGATAATTGAACCCTCCTTGGAATTTCTTGTTATCATTTGTATCCACGATGTACCGGTCCCTTCTAATGTTCACCAAGAAAGCAAACCACAACTCCATCCTAACCCACGAAAACCAGAGAGACAATTAGCACACCAATACCAAAATCAACCAAAAAACTAATTAAACCATGTGGAATCGACTATTGCAATGCACAAAAAAGCTCAACAGTAACAATACTTACCCCTCGGGAACCCAGTCGTGGATGCGGAGGGTCTGCGGCCCGACCCCTGCCTCGTCAAGGTCATCACTGCCGCTTGCCATTTCATCGAGCAGGTGGCGGGCGCACTGGCGGAAACAAGCGCCCTATCAATGGCGTCTCAAGATGGTGGTGGAGGAGCAGGTGGCAGCGGAGCAAGTGGAGGTGGAGCAGGTGGCGTCAGAGGAACGTGCGGTGGAGCAGGTGGACACGACGGACGGCCGCGGCGGCACAGGTGGCGGCCCTGGTGGTGGCGGGAGCAGGGGTGGTTCGAGAGCGAGAATAGGGGACGATGGTGCTCGTGGTCCCACCTATAAGATCAAGGTGCGGGAAAAGGGGCGGGAGCACGGTTGCACGGTCCCACCTGTAAGATATGGACCCACCCGGTCACTAACGGCACGAGACGGAATCGGGCCAAAACTGGCCGTTTGGCCTCGCCAGAGCAGATGCGCCCGAGGCAGTGGTAAAACTAAGGACGATTTGGCTCTAGTGGAAAAACTGAGTACATAGAAGCCTCAAGTGGCAAATAAATAAATAACCCTTCTAGAAGAGGCCTCTCCTAGATTGTGATGAGGTGCAAGTGAAACAGGATACGAGATACGAGTGTTCATCCCCTATGTGCTTATTTAAAAGAGGTTCGAGTTGGAAGATTTTACCAGACACTGATTGTTGAAACGTTGAACTGAAGCAACCAAATGGCTTGTGCGAGTGCTTGCATGGTTGGCACTACCGTACACGTCGTCAGACAAGGTTCAAGTCCCTGCGAAAATAACACGCAAAATAAAAGACAACGGTTCGGTGTACGAGAGAAGTTTGTTCACCCAACTAATGAAAGAAAATGAAAATAAAACATGAACTACTAAAGAGAATTGCAACTTAAAGAATTTCTGAGATAGAACTTTGTTGTTTACATACGCTCGGCTTCTCTAAAACATGGGAGAAGCTCCTAGGTGGTGCTTCGAGGTTTTTAGAAGAAGAAGGAAGAATAAATAATGAAATTTTGAGCAATGGTTATCTTCCAGTTGGCGTTTGAGGGGTTTTCCCAACTATACGGGTGCAGCTATACGGCCGGAACAATGCATTCCCGCCGTATAGTTAGTCGTTAAACTTACAGTACCTTGAACATCGAAGGGCCGATATCTATACGGCTACAACTATACGACCGAACCAAAAAGGTCCCGCAGTATAGTTGGTCGTCAAACTGTCTGTCCCTGGGAAAGAAAATATACAAAAGCATAGATATCTATATGACCGTAACTATACGGCCGGAATTTTTATTCCCACCATATAGTTGGTCGTTAAACTCTCAGTACATCCGAAAGAAAAAAAATCGATGGCAAAGATATCTATACGACCGAAACTATACGGCTAGAATTTTTATTCCCGTCGTACAGTTGGTTGTTAAAGTCTCAGTATATATGGAAGAAAAAATTTCGATGGCAAAGATATCTATACGACCAGAACTATACGGCCGAAATTTTTATTCCCGCCGTATAGTTGGTCGTTAAACCTTCTGCATACATCAGAAAATTTCTATTTCTATCCTGTAACTTGGTGAAATACCTTCTTTTGACGGTAAAATAACAACTTTAATTTTCTACCAACAAATACATATAATTGAAGGATTCACCTGGAACTGATTTTCTCTTCCTTTTTGCAACACATAATATAGTAACAATAAATTCTACCTTTTGAAAACTACCACAAGATTACTCTAATAGCAAGACATGCAAAGAATAAAAGTTCCAATGCAACATGAATGCAACTACACTCAAGACACAAAACTAAGAAAGACGCCTAATGACTTCCGGGTTGCCTCCCGGGAAGCGCTCTCTTTAAAGCCGTAAAGTCAGGCTAGGATGCTCCATACATTACCCACCAAGGTCCCAAGGGATATCGACTCGAGGTGAGGTTGTACATACCAGTTTGGAGCATCTTGAAGTAGAGTTCGGTCAGAGTCGTACCCGCTTGTGGTGCATCGGCATCATGTAGATGAACAAGTTCTCGCTTTCAAGCGAGTGTTGATGCACCAAGCTTGGTGAACATGCCTCTATGTATAGCTGCAATGAGAGGATTTGAGATTCATATAAAATTCTTAAATCTTTACCTTGGTTACCTGTGTTGGGGAACACTTCATAGTATTCTTCCTTCATAGCAGGGAGTTAAGGACCCTATATGTTAGTATAGCAAGGTTCTATCTCTAGTTCATTATTATTAATGCTCTCCATATGAGTGTCTAGGCACAAGGCCTCCGTAGAACAATTATCAACAGTTTTAGCATCATAAAAATCACTACTAGAGTGAAAGGCATCACATACAAAAGTTGTAGTGTTACTCTATCTATCAACCTCACCTTTTTGTTCCTCCTTTTCATCGACTAGTGTTTTAATAGCAATAATAGAATCAAAAGTAGGAGTTGAAGGTGTGAGCGGGTGATCAATCCGTTCTTCCTCCTCTTACTTGTGCTCCTTTTCCTCTCCACATAAATTATTTTCACAAAAGAGGAATATGAGGTATACTAAATTAAAAACTCCATCTAGTGCTTCACTTTCAACATCAATACTTTCTAGTCTAAATACCAGTTCAGATGCACCTTTGAAAAAAATGTATTCTAGTACTTCCAAACTAGCATATGATTTATCTCTATTATAATTTGCTAGAGTAGGATCGTTGGAATACTTACATTGAAAATTTAGGTGGTCATCTGTTATACATATTGTGTAATAAGATCCTGATATGTTGCTAACGTATCTATAATTTTTGATGTTCCATGCTTGCTTTATATCTACTTTCTTATGTTTTGTCACACTTTGGAGTGTTTTTATACACTTTTTGGGACTAACCCATTAACAAGATGGCACAGTGCCAGGTGCCTGTTTTCTTCTGTTTTTGGTTCCATAAAAGCCAGAAAATGAATATTCTCAGAATTGGACGGGACAAAAGCCAAAGTCGATATTTTACCGGAAGACTCACAGAGCCAGAAGACGAGACGGAGAGGGGTCAGGGGCTGGCCACACCATGTGGTGGCGCGGGTCCCCTGGCCACGCCACCAGGTGGTGTGGGCCCTTGGTCCACCCTCTAACATCGCCCTTTCACCTATAAGAAGCCTCCGATGCAGAAACCCTAAAAAATACAGCCTCCAACCACGAAAAGTTCCGCAGCACCACCGCCACCGGAGGGGAGATTCGGGGGACAGAAAGTCTCTGTTCCAGCACCCTGCCAGGACAGGGAAGTGCCCCCGGAGCCATCTCCATCGATCTCCACCACCATCTCCATCGCCGTTGTTGATTCCCATGATGATGAGGGAGAAGTTCTCTCTCGAGGCTAAGGGCTCTACCGGTAGCTATGTGTTTATCTCTCTCTATGCATGATATTATTGAGATCATGAGCTTTGTAATCTATAGATCTATTCTGCTACTCAAGTGCTTTAATGAATCTCTGCTTATCCCCATGTGTGCGAAGTTGACAGTGTGCACACCGTGTGGCACTTTGGCTAAGATTACATAAATACTTGTTATGAGTTATATTTGGAGTTGGATGTCTCTATGAAATTGTGGTGTTTTTTAGAACCATCTAGCGCTCAAGGTGACAGTGTGGGGTTATCTAGATGGGGAAGGCGGACTTTGTGGAGTGCTGTTATAGCCCTACCATGGATTAGAGTATCCAACTAGAGAGTAGTTCAGCGTAGTATCAGGAAGAGAAGATATTCATATGAGAGTGTTCATGTGAGATCCAGGCACATGGCTTAATAGGATTGATAGGATACTCATATCAACAAGTTGCAACTTCTTTTCCGGAAGCTCATTCGAAAAGAACTCTAAGGTTAAGCGTGCTTGGCCTAGAGCAATTCTAGGATGGGTGACCGACCGGGAAGTGGGTAACCGGGTGCGCACGAGTGAGGACAAAGTGCGCAGAAAAGACTAGTGTTGGTCTATGGGTCCAGTCTAGATATCCTATTAAGCTGCCAGGAGTGACACCCCCGGGCCCAGGAGTGTACGGGGTGTTCCAAGTGGTATCAGAGCCGACCCTTGCAATTACACGGGTGTGTGCGGGTCAGTGGCGGGACATGTGGAGCATGGCGCGTGTGGCTCGGAGTAGACACGACATGGCACATGTGCCGGCATTGGACACACAGACGCGTGCCAAGAGGGAACGTTCCTGGAGTGTGCTTGATCGATGAGGGCATCGATCTTCTAAAGGGTGGGTGTATGTGAGATCCAGGCACATGGCTTAATAGGATTGATAGAATACCCATATCAACAAGTTGCAACTTCTTTTTCGGAAGCTCATTCAAAAAGAACTCTAAGGTTAAGCGTGCTTGGCCTAGAGCAATTCTAGGATGGGTGACCGACCGGGAAGTGGGTAACCGGGTGCACACGAGCGAGGACAAAGTGCGCAGAAAAGACTAGTGTTGGTCTGTGGGGCCAGTCTAGATATCCTATTAAGCTGCCAGGAGTGACACCCCCCGGGCCCAGGAGTGGACGGGCTGTTACAGTTCACTAGCGAAAGTATGATCCCTAGGCCTTGTTTCTAAGCATTGAAACACCGTTTGCTACTAGATCTGTTACATGTTTGCTTGCTTCCATCTGTATTTCAGTTTTCCTTTAGTCCCTTCCACGCCATTGATACATTGCAAATGTATCTATAATTTTTGATGCTCCATGCTTGGTTTTATCTACTTTCTTGTCTTTTGTCCACACTTTGGAGTACTTTTCATATGATTTCTTGGACTAACCTATTAACAAGAGCCATAGTGCCAGCTGCCTGTTTTCTGCTGTTTTTGGTTCCAGGAAAGTTAGAAAATGAATATTCTCGGAATTGGACGGGACAAAAGCCAAAGTGCCTATTTTTTCGGAAGACATCTGGAGCCAGAATATGAGACGAAGAAGGGCTGGGGGCCGGCCACACCACCTGGCCACGCAGGGGGGTGGTTTGGCCGACCCCAGCACCCCCTCGGCCTCTCCTTCCGCCTATATATTGCCCTCGGGACCAAAACCCTAAGGACCCGATCAAAAATCCACGAAAGAGTCTGTAGCCGTCGTCATCTCCATCCCTAGATCGGGAGGGATCTGAAGCTCTTCCCGGCACCCTGCCGGAGAGGGGAATTCACCCTGGAGGCCTTCTTCATCATCATGCAAGCCTCCGGTGTGATGCATGAGTAGTTCATCTCTAGACTACGGGTCCATGTAGTAGCTAGATGGCTGGTTCTCCTTATTTGTGCTTTCATGTCTAGATCTTGTGAGCTCTGCTCATGATCAAGATCATCTTTTTGTCATTCTGCATGTTGTGTTTGCAGGGATCCGATGGATATTGAGATGCTATTTCAGATTGATTATTGATTCTATCATGTCTTTGTTATTTGTGATCTTGCATGCTTTCCGTTGTTAGTAGCTATCTTGGCCAAGTAGATACTAGCAACTCCAAGAGTTAGTATTTATGCTCGATAGTGGGTTCATGCCTCTGGTAATTTGGGGAAGTGACAGAAATCTCTAAGGTACTAGATGTGTTGTTGCTACTAGGGAGAAAACAACAATCCTTTGTTCATAGAACAATCGTATTGTTTACTTTACACGCAATTCATAAAGCAATAATCTGTTGCTTGCAACTTAATACTGGAGGGGGTTCGGATGATAACCTGAAGGTGGATTATTAGTCATAGATGCAGTTGGATGGCGGTCTATGTATAATGTTGTAATGCCCAATCGAATCTCAAAGGAGTCAAGATGAGTAGTATATGCTTGTATGCTTTCTTGATGTTTGTCAATTGCCCTGCTGTAATTCGTTCACCCAGCATGTTATCTATCTTAAGGAGAGCCACCTCTAGTGAACTATGGACCCTGGTCCTTTCTTTTACATACAATCTACAAAGTGTTTACTGTTTTGTGTTTACTTTCTACAAACTATTACTTCCTTCCATTCGATACGTTTAATCCTTTGTTTTTAGCAAAACCGGTGAGATTGACAACCTCATCGCAAGTTGGGGGCAAAGTTCTGTGGTTGTGTTGTGTAGGTCTCCACATTGCTACTAGCACCGGTAGTGCGCCCTGCCAAGGATCAGCTAGCAACACCTTTGGGGTGTTTCCTTGCTCCTACTGGTTCGATTAAACCTTGGTTTCGTACTGAGGGAAAACTTACCGCTATTCTCATCATACCTTCCTCTTGGGGTTCCCCAACGAGCTCCACATCAACACCGAGCCATCAGCCATCAAGCTATTTTTTGGCACCGTTGTCTTTTATCCATACCACTTGTATTTCACTATCTCTTTGCTGAACTAGTGCACCTATACACCTGACAAGTGTATTGGGTGTGTTGGGGACACAAGAGACTTCTTGTATCTTGATTGCAGGGTTGCTTGAGAGGGGATACCTTTGACCACTTCCTCCCCGAGTTCGATAAATCTTGGGTGATCCACTTAAGGGAAAACTTGATGCTTGATACGTCCATTTTGCATCACTATTCTATGTCTTAATTCACTATTATTCATTGATATATTTCATATTGAGAGGTGATACTTATGTTATTTCATCTATTTCTGCATGGTTGATGACTTTTGGAGCATGGACTGTTGTGTTATTTCATATTGAGTTGTGTTGAGAAAGATTCAATAGATTGTTATTTAAGTTGTGGTGTACTTCTTCTAGTGGTGTCATGTGAACGTCGACTACATGACACTTCACCTATATGGGCCTAGGGGAATGCATTGTGTATTTGGCTACTAATCGTAGGGGTTGCCAGAGTGACAGAAACCTGAACCCCCGTTAGGAAACCATTGCACAAGGGACGTAAGGGTCTTAGAGTTTAAAGCTGTGAGGTTTCTACCTTAATTACTTTCTTGTACTTACGGATGTTTGCAAGGGGTATAATCACAAGTATGTATTAGTCTTGGATGGGGCGGTACATTAGCACAGGTTCACCCACACAACACTTAGCAAGCTAGACAATATTAATCAACTATATGAAGTGAAAGCACTTGACAGTCTTCCCTTGTGTCCTCGAGAACGTTTGGTCATCTTAAGTAATACAACCGGCTTGTCCTTTGCTGCATAAAGGATTGGGCCACTTGCTGCATTTATTCCTACTGTCTTTTATTTACTCGTACTTTGTTTACTTGCTTTATCAAAAACCCCTAAAAATCCGTTTGCTAAGTATTTGAAGAGAATTCCTGATCCATACCACTAGCCAGCACCTTCTGCTCCTTGTTGGGTTCGACACTCTTACTTATCGAAAATACTGCGATACACCCCCTATACTTGTGGGTCATCAAGACTATTTTATGGCGTCGTTGCCGGGGAGTGAAGCGCTATTGGAGAGTGGAATTGGTAAAGGAAACTTCTACTGTGAGTATTGCTTACTTCTGTTAGTTGCTTTATTTTCGTTATGGATAATTCGTTGAGTTTCTTATTTGGTAATGCTACTACCACTGCTAAGGTAGTAGATAAGCCACCACCTACTGAGAATGATGTTTTCAAAATACCTACAAGAATTATCGATCGTGTTATGGATAACTACTATGTTGGGGATGGAACTGTCCATCCCGGTGATCATTTACTCTTTATACACGAATTATGCGGGTTGTTCAAGTGTGCAGGTATTACTATAGATCAAGTTAAGAAGAAGTTATTCTCATTACCGCTGAAAGGAAGAGCTGAGGAATGGTATAAGCTGCTAAAGAATGGTCAAGCTCTGGAATGGGAGGAAATAGTGCCTCTCTTTTATTCAAAGTTTTATCCTCCTAGTGAGATTCATAAAGATCGGAATCAAATATACAACTTTTGGCCTCTTGATGGAGAGAGTACAGCTCAAGCTTGGGGGAGATTGAAGTTACTAATGCTCAAATGTCCCATTCATGAGCTCCCCAACAACATTATTATTAATAACTTTTATGCAAGGCTCCCTCTACATGATAAAGATTTATTGGATGCTTCTTGCGCTGGATCATTCACTCACATGGTAGAAGAAGCTAAATGGGATCTTCTGGACCGTATTGAAGACAATGTTGAAGCTTGGGAAAATGAAAAAGGTAGAAAGTCAGGTATAAATTATGATTATGAATGCATTAAATCTGTTATGGGAACCGATGACTTTCAAAATATTAGTAATATTTATGGTCTTGATTTGCAAGTTATTACGAATTGCTTTAGAGCTTTTGCTTCCTATATCGAAATTCCAAAAAGGGGATGGAACAAATACCATGCACCTTACAAAGATATTGTTGACTATGCTCCTATTGGAAGTGCTAAGTATTGCATTATTGACCCCATCTTACCTGAACCTTATATTGAGAAGATTCCCTTCCCTGAAAAGGTAAAGGACCACCCTATGATAACTAATGTAATCACCAAAAGTGAAAAAAGAACTGTAAAACTTGATGAACAAATAAACATTGAACCTGTGGTAGCAATTGTGAAAGACCTTGTCACTAAAAGCATAGAAGATGGGCACATAGTCTTTTGTGAGGATGCTTCTAATATTGTTTCACATCCCAATAGAAATAAAAAGGCTAGTGTTCCTGTGCTTTCTGTTAGAATTGGTGATCATTGCTATTATGGTTTATGTGATATTGGTGCAAGTTCCAGTGTTATTCCTTATGAGCTTTATAGAGAAATTATGCATGAAATCAGTCATTGCGAGTTGGAAGAGATTGATGTGGTTATTCACCTTGCTAATAGAGAGACCATCTCTCCAATTGGTATTGTACGAGACGTGGAAGTTCTTTGTGGTAAGATTAAGTACCTTGCTTATTTTCTAGTACTTGATTCGGCTGCTAGTAAAACCTACCCTATCATTTTTGGTATACCTTTCTTGAGTACCTGTGGAGCTATTATTGATTGCAAGAGGGAGAAAATCTTGACTAAGTTAGATGGGGAATCTTATGAGTTTAATTTTTTGAAATTTGCTAAAGAACCTTGCGAAGAGGAAACCCATAATGAGGATTTTAGGGTTGAACAACTTGCTTCTATTTCTCTTGCTCCTAACAATGCTTTGCAGCAATTTATGGAAGATCATGAAAGTGAAATCTTCACGGAAGAAAGGAATGAGATCGACAGGATTCTCCATGATCAACCTATGATGCTTAAGCACGACTTGCCTGTAGAAGACTTGGGTACCACGATGCCACCTAAAAAGGATCCGGTTTTTGATCTAAAACCTCTCCCTGATGATCTTAAATATGCTTATATTGATGATAAAAAGATATATCCTGTTATTGTTAGCGCTAAACTTTCAAGGAAGGAAGAAGAAAGGTTATTGGAAGTTTTGAGGAAACATCGAGGAGCTATGGGCTATACTCTAGATGATTTAAAAGGGATTTCACCTACTATATGTCAGCATTCTATCAACATAGAACCAGATGCGAAGCCAGTAGTGGAGCACCAACGACGTTTAAATCCTAGGATGAAGGAAGTGGTAAGGAATGAGGTATTGAAACTCCTTGATGCTGGTATTATTTACCCTATTGCTGATAGTGAATGGGTATACCTGTTCATTGTGTTCCTAAAAAGGGAGGTATTACCGTTGTCCCTAATGATAATGATGAGCTTATTCCTCAAAGAATAGTGGTAGGCTATAGGATGTGCATCGATTTTAGGAAAGTCAATAAAGTTACTAAGAAAGATCACTACCCGCTTCCTTTTAATGATCAAATGTTGGAAAGGTTGTCCAAAAAGACCCATTTTTGTTTTCTTGATGGTTATTCTGGTTTCTCTCAAATTGTTGTTAAACAACAAGATCAAGAAAAAACTACTTTTACTTGCCCTTATGGAACTTATGCTTATAGACGTATGCCTTTTGGTTTATGTAATGCTCCTGCTACTTTCCAAAGGTGCATGTCTGCTATCTTTCATGGTTTTTGTGAGGAAATTGTAGAAGTGTTCATGGATGACTTTTCTGTCTATGGAACTTCTTTTGATAATTGTCTGCACAACCTTGATAAAGTTTTGCAGAGATGTGAAGAAACTAATCTTGTTCTTAATTGGGAGAAATGCCACTTCATGGTTAATGAAGGGATTGTTCTTGGGCATAAAGTTTCTGAAAGAGGCATAGAAGTTGATAGAGCTAAGGTTGAGGTAATTGAGAAGTTGCCATGTCCAAGAGACATCAAAGGTATTCGTAGTATCCTTGGTCATGCTGGTTTCTATAGGAGGTTTATTAAAGACTTATCTAGGATATCAAAACCTCTCACTAATCTTCTTCAAAAAGATGTACCCTTCGTTTTTTATGATGATTGTAGGGAAGCTTTTGAAACTCTTAAGAAGGCTTTAACTACAGCCCCTATTGTTCAACCACCTGATTGGAGTTTACCCTTTGAAATAATGTGTGATGCTAGTGATTTTGCTATAGGGGTTGTCCTTGGGCAACATATTGATAAAAAGTTAAACGTTATCCATTATGCTCGTAAAACTCTAGATGCTACTCGAAGGAATTATGCCACTACTGAAAAGGAATTTCTAGCTGTTGTTTTTGCCTGTGATAAGTTTAGGCCCTATACTGTGGACTCAAAAGTAACTATTCATACTGATCATGCTGCTATTAAATATCTTATGACGAAGAAGGATGCGAAGCCTAGGCTTATTAGATGGGAACTGCTTTTACAAGAGTTTGATCTACATATAGTAGATAGGAAGGGTGCTGAAAACCCTGTAGCTGATAATTTATCTCGTTTGGAAAACATCTCATTTGACCCTATGCCTGTTAATGATAGTTTCCCAAATGAACAGTTAGCCGCAGTAGGGGTGAGCTCGCGAGGAAGCCCTTGGTATGCTGATTATGCTAACTTTATTGTCTCCAAGTATTTGCCTCCAACTTTTACAGCTCAGCAAAGAAGAAAGTTCTTCTATGATTTGAGGCATTATTTTTGGGATGACCCACACTTATACAACGAAGGAGTTGATGGTATTATGCGAAGATGTGTTCCAGAATGTGAACAAAAGGAGATATTGCGTAAATGTCATGGTAGTGCCTATGGAGGACATCATGCAGGAGATAGAACTGCACAAAAGGTACTACAATCAGGTTTCTACTGGCCTACCCTTTTTAAAGATGCAAGAAAATTTGTCCTATCTTGTGATGAATGTCAGCGTGTTGGTAATATTTCTAGACGCAATGAGATGCCTATGAACTACTCTCTAGTTATTGAACCTTTTGATTGTTGGGGATTTGACTTTATGGGTCATTTCCCTTCTTCGAAAGGCTACACTCATATTCTTGTTGCCGTTGATTATGTTACTAAGTGGGTAGAAGCTATTCCTACAAAGAGTGCTGACGGAGAGACTTCTCTAAAAATGCTTAAGGATGTTATCTTTCCTAGGTTTGGGGTGCCTAGGTATCTCATGACTGATGGGGGTTCTCATTTCATTCATGGCGGTTTTAGGAAGACCCTCGCTAAATATGATGTTAATCATAGAATTACTTCAGCTTATCACCCCCAAACTAGCGGGCAAGTAGAGTTATCAAATAGAGAAATTAAATCTATATTGCAAAAGACTGTTAATGGGTCTAGAAAAAACTGGGCTAAGAAGTTGAATGATGCTTTATGGGATTATAGAACTGCTTACAAAAATCCTATGGGAATGTCTCCTTATAAAATGGTTTATGGGAAAGCTTGCCACCTACCCTTAGAATTAGAACACAAAGCTTACTAGGAAGTGAAAGAACTAAATAGAGATTGTAAGCTCGCTGTCGAGAAAAGATTATTTGACTTAAGTTCTTTAGATGAATGGAGAAGTGAAGCCTATGAGAATGCTAGGCTCTTTAAGGAAAAAGTTAAAAGATGGCATGATAAGCGAATACTTAAGAGAGAATTTCATGTTGGTGAGAAAGTTTTATTGTATAGGTCTCGTCTCAGATTTTTTGCAGGTAAGCTACTATCAAAATGGGAAGGACCTTTCATCATTGAAGAAGTATACCATTCAGGAGCAATAAAAATTTCTTCTCTAAAAGATAATACTACACAAGTAGTGAATGGACAACGACTCAAACACTATATTGCTGGAGATTCTTACAATGAAGATGTTGATGCCTTTCAAGTTATAACTCCAGAGAAATTCATTGAGGACCAAATTCAGAGACCTGCAGAGTCTACTTTCATATAGGTAACAGTTCTAGTAAGAAAAGTTCCGCGAAAATATTATCCAACTATATTTTTGCAGTTTTCAGTCAATAAGGAAAGTTACGAAGCGAAAAAGGGACGGAAACGGAGCTGGGGTGGCCCACACCATCCCATGGCGCGGGCCCACCCCTGGCCGCGCCACTAGGTGGTGAGGCCACCCAGGACTCCGCCTCCGACTCGTTTTCTCCCAGTACCTTCCTTTTGATATGAAACTTCGTAATATATACCCCCCCGGATCCCCCAAGGTTCGTATATCGTGTTTTCGTCGTGTTTTTGTTTCGATCTGTTCCTGCCAGGACATACTCTTTGAAAGCTTAGAAACACAATGGTGTCCGCCAAGGATAAAGGGAAGGAGCCTATGGAGGAAGACCTCTAAGACCCTGGGAAGGAGAAGGAGATCAAGAGTGAAGGTGAAGAGGAGCAAGGCCAATGTCCGCACACTGGCACTACCATTGCAAGCATTGGAGTGGTGAAACCTGCCAAGGTCAGAAGGACGGCATGGATGCAGACTGGGGGAAAGCTCCTCGTCACAGTTTGGCTCCACGGTCACTTCCTCCACGCACCAGGAATCCTTTCCATACCCTTATCCATGAGCATCAATACCAGAATATGCCCAAGGAGAAATTACCCTCCAATTGGGATTTGCCTCGTTCTAGCTATGCAAGAAAAGAAGACTTCAAGGAGGAAGGGTGGGGTAAGAATAGCAAGAGCTGGAATTCTCAACCTGACATGATCATGAGCCGCATTGAGAAAAACTCGCAGCTTATTCATAATCTCACCTTTGAGATTGAGGATTTGGGGAAACTTATCAGAGAGCTCATCGAGAGGATACCACCACCACCGAAGGAGTAACTCGTCATCAGGTTTGGCATCCCCTTGGTTTGTTCCAAGCTTGGGGGAGTGCCGCGGTATCACATCACTATCTTCTATCTTTTTACCTTATTAGTAGAGTCATATCATGAATAGAGGATTTATTATGTAGTATGGTTTGCATTATGGAAGTGTCCCCTCTCTCGTTAGATATGTATCCCTTGGTGTGAGTTTCCGTTATGGAATATTAATGAGAAGTTCTATCATTCACTCTTTTGCATAGCTTATATTAGTTTTCAATTCATGGTTATATGATTGATCTTGTTGTTAGTATTGGTAGCACTCTGGGATCATTGAGTTAATTTAGTTGGTTTTGGCAAACCTGGCTCGGTCAGTAGCAACACTATTTTTGAGAGTTGAATAAAAAGATACAAGTACTCTAAAGAAAAAATAATTTCATCATCTTTCTTTCTTGATTTGCTCATAAGTCTAGTATTCTCTAGTTAATATCTTTTGTGCTTCCAAGGAAGATTGCATGTTTGTCTTTATCACTTGTATGTTTGTTTGTTTCCCTCAACTCTTATACTTGCTACCCAGCCTTGCTAGCCAAAAACCTGTACTGAGAGGGTATTCTTCTCATGCATCCACCTCCTTTAAACCAAAACCTTCGCCATTTGTGTCCACCATACCTACCTAGTAGCATTATTGCTATTCCAAGTAAATTCTTGTTTTATCTACCTCCCAAATTAAACTTGTTATGTGAAAATTAGTGATTAAAGCTCTCACGAACTTGATGGCACACTTTACTTTCTTGCATTTAATAAACTTGAACCATTGGGTCCTTCTTTGTTGCGTATATGCTTGCGCTTTATGAGTTGAAGTTAGCTGAACCATGTATCATGGGGACCGCTTTCAACACTTCATTGGTACTTGTACCTAGTTGATATCATGTTCTTTTGCTTATGGATCCCGACGGTGTGAAATAAAAGTGGAACTTGTAAGATCATGGAGTTTATATGTGTGTTAGAGAAACGCCTGGGCCGCTAGCCTAAGCCATGCCTAATCATGGTGGAAACTTGCAGCATAACTATAGTGAACATTCTATGAATCATCCTCAATAAAAACCTATGCAAATAGCAAATAAAAAGATCACTGAGATGCTCACTGTTTGCTTGCCTTGTCATTTTGATTATGGGATAGCTCATGTGTCATGTGCAAGGGGTACCCCGTTGGCGGTTCTCAATGATACGCATGTATTTACAATGACTAGAGCTTGCTCGTGACTGAAGTTGAGTAGCATGAGGATCGGTACTCATAAGTAAGGGGCATGAGATTTCAACTTATAACTTGTCAAGCATATCCTCTTAGTTGTGTCACTTTAACCTTAATCACCTAAAGATGCCTATGATAGGGGCAATGAGAGCTGAAAGCTAGTAAGTATCATAATTTTTGGGAGCTCTTTATGAGACTTGCAATCCCTGCTTCCCTCTGCGAAGGGCCCTTTCTTTTACTTTGTAGTTGAGTCAGTAAACCTACTCCCTTCTATCTCAGCAAGTATTTTGAGTTGTTGTGTTTCATTCATTCATATGGTGATTTATTAAATCATGTTTCTTATGTTCCTTGTTTTGCACATTGCTCTTATCCTGATGTTTACTACTTTGAAAGCTTTCATTGAAAAACCAGTTATTTGTGAATTCTAGCAAATTATCAACTATTCTTCGACCAAGAGCTAAGTTTGCCATTACCAATTATGATTCACTTTATGTATCTTTATTGTGTTTCCTTTACTCATTGCAAGTTGAGTTGTATAATAGTGAGTTGTCTTCTATTATGATATGTGCACTTGATGGATGTGATGCTTCTTGTCCGTATTCTTTTATCGACTCTTCACTCCATAAACCTGAGGCCATGTTTATTGAGCTCAGTTTCGCTTGGGGACAAGCGAAGTCTAAGCTTGGGGGAGTTGATACGTCCATTTTGCATCACTATTCTATGTCTTAATTCACTATTATTCATTGATATATTTCATATTGAGAGGTGATACTTATGTTATTTCATCTATTTTTGCATGGTTGATGACTTTTGGAGCATGGACCACTGCAGTCAGGATTCTGATGGAAAAGGTGTTGTTTGCAGGCAAAATTCGCGAAGATCAGAAAATCCGGGAAAATATACGGAAAATCCTATTTTCCCAGAAGACTAAGGATGCCAGAAGATGGAGTGGAGGTGGGCCACAGGGGGCCCACACCACCCCATGGCGCGGGTAGGCCTAGGTCGCGCCTAGAGGTGGTGTGGCCACCTTGGCCCACTCCAGCCTCTCCCCTCTGGCGTATATCATCCTCCAAAAACCCTAAGACTCAGAGAGCGACCACAGAAAGATTCCGCCGCCTCAGCGGGGCAGAAAACACCGAGAGAGAAAGATCTCTCTGGCAGACAGATTTCTGTCGGGGGAATTCCTTCCCGGAGAGGGGAGATCGTCGCCATCAACACCACCATCAAGCTGGACATCATCAGGATCATCATCATCATCACCACCATCATCACCATCAGCACCCTCATCACCATCTCCATATTGCTGTAACAATTGCGTTGAATCTTGCATAGTTCATAGGGGAAACTTTCCCGGTGTTGATTACTCTTTGTAGTTGATGCTATTGAGTGAACCATTGAATTATTGTTTATGTTCAGATTGTTATACATCATTATTTCATCTCTGATCATGATCCATATGATGTCTTGTGAGTAGTTCGTTTTGTTCTTGAGGACATGGGAGAAGTCTTGTTGTTAGTAGTGGAGTTGCGTTGAGAAAGATTCAATAGATTGTTATTTAAGTTGTGGTGTACTTCTTCTAGTGGTGTCATGTGAACGTCGACTACATGACACTTCACCTATATGGTCCTAGGGGAATGCATTGTGTATTTGGCTACTAATCATAGGGGTTGCCGGAGTGACAGAAACCTGAACCCCCGTTAGGAAACCATTGCACAAGGGACGTAAGGGTCTTAGAGTTTAAAGCTGTGGTTAGGTTTCTACCTTAATTACTTTCTTGTACTTATGGATGTTTGCAAGGGGTATAATCACAAGTATGTATTAGTCTTGGATGGGGCGGTACATTAGCACAGGTTCACCCACACAACACTTAGTAAGCTAGAGAAGATTAATCAACTATATGAAGCGAAAGCACTTGACAGTCTTCCCATGTGTCCTCGAGAACGTTTGGTCATCTTAAGTAATACAACCGGCTTGTCTTTTGCTGCATAAAGGATTGGGCCACTTGCTGCATTTATTCCTACTATCTTTTATTTACTCATACTTTGTTTACTTGCTTTATCAAAACCCCCTAAAAATCCGTTTGCTAAGTATTTGCAGAGAATTCCTAATCCATACCACTAGCCAGCACCTTCTGCTCCTCGTTGGGTTCGACACTCTTACTTATCAAAAATACTGCGATACACCCCCTATACTTGTGGGTCATCAATGCTGTTCTACAAACCTCTACACTTGGAGGCCCAACAACTGTCTACAAGAATAGAAGTGCGTAGACATGAAGTTATTTTCTGGCACCGTTGTCGAGGAGGTAAGGTAAAAGGTACTCACATCCTCCGGTGTGAGTGCTCGAAGTTATTTCCTTTAGATTCTGCAATTTTGTCTTTTTGTTTCTTGTTTTCACTAGTTAGGCTTAATAGAAAACAACAACAAAATTAGAGAGCGTTATAGTATTTATCTTGAGTTGGGACATGAAGTGTTTGAAGAGAAAATTAAAAAACCTATGGAACTTTATTTGCATGCTAATGGTAATGTTGTTAGTATGTATTCTTTGGACACCATTATTGCTAATGCTATGGAAAAGTCTAAGCTTTGGGAAGCTAGTTTTTATGAAAATGATCTTTTTAGTCCCCCATCTTTAGAGGAGAAAATTTGCTTTGATGATACTATACCTCCAATATATGATGATTACAATGATGAATATGATATTTTCAGTCCACCTAATATTGAGGAGGAAATTAATTACTACAATATGCCTCCTATATTTGATGATTATGGTGATGAGAATAATAATGATAGCTATTTTGTTGAATTTGCTACCACTATGATTAATAAGAATGACTATGCTTATAGGGAGAGTAATAATTATTTTATGCATGTGGCTCATGATAAGAATGTTTCATGTGATAGTTATATTGTTAATTTTATTCATGATGCTACTGAAATTTATTATGAGAGAGGGAAACATGGTTTTATGCATCTCAATAATATTAAGTTTCCCCTCTTTATGTTGAAAATTTTGAAGTTGCACTTTTTTTGCTTTACTATGCTTGTTACTTTGTGCTTTCATGACTTGTTTCTTTACAAGATTCCTATGCATAGGAAGTGGGTTAGACTTAAATGTGTTTTGAATTTGCTTCTCGATGCTCTCTTTTACTTCAATTCATATTTCTTATGTGAGCATCTTCTCAAACTATCATGCCTAACTTAAAGGTGTTAAAGAAAAGTACTTCTTGGGAGATAACTGATGGCTTGGTGTTGATGTAGAGCTCGTTGGGAACCCCAATAGGAAGGTATGATGAGCACAACAGCAAGTTTCCCTCAGTTATGAAACCAAGGTTTAATCGAACCAGTAGGAGCAAGGAAACACCCCAAAGGTGTTGCTAGCTGAGCCTTGGCAGGGCGCACTACCGGCGCTAGTAGCAACGTGGAGACCTGCACAACACAACCACGGAACTCTGTCCCCAACTTGCGATGAGGTTGTCAATCTCACCGTGTTTTGCTAAAAACAAAGGATTAAATATATTAAATAGAAAGAAGTAATAGTTTGGAGAAAGTAAACACAAAGCAGTAAACAGTTTGTAGATTGATGGTAAAAGAAAAGGACCAGGATCCATAGCTCACTAGAGGTGGCTCTCCTTAAGATAGATAACATGCTAGATGAACAAGTTACAGCGGGGCAATAGACAAACATCGAGAAAGCAATACATGCATATACTAATCATCTTGACTCCTTTGAGACTTTATTGGGCATTACAACATTATACATAGACCGCCATCCAACTGCATCTATGACTAATAATCCACCTTCAGGTTATCATCCAAACCCCCTTGATGACCCACAAGTATAGGGGGTGTATCGCAGTATTTTCGAGGGAAGTGAAATCCAATTTATTGATTCGACACAAGGGGAGCCAAAGAATATTTATAAGCCTTAACAACTAAGTTGTCAATTCAGCTGCACCTGGAAACAATCTTGCTCACAGCAGTTTATCAGTAGCAACAGTTTTGTAGTAGGAATAGCAAAGTAACAGCAGTAGTAAAGCAAAGACAGTAGTAACAAAAGCAGTAACAGTGGGATTCGAGTGCGGTAGGCATAGAGATGGATGGACGGGCGTTGCATGGACAAGAAAATTCACATAGCAATCAGAACATAGGGCAATTGCAGATAAATAAGATAAAGCATCCAAGTACTAGACAATCCTAGGCATGTGTTCCATATATAGTCATACGTGCTCGCAATGAGAACTTGCACAACATCTTTTGTCCTGCCAGCTCGTTTGCAGCGGGGCCTCTAGGGAACTACTGGCAATTAAGGTGCTCCTTTTAATAGAGCACTGGAGCAAAGCATTAACACTCCATGAACACATGTGATCCTCACATCAAAGCCATTCCCTTCCGGTTGTCTCGATTTCTGTCACTTCGGGGCCATAGGTTCCGGACAACAACGTGTGTACACAACTTGCAGATAAGACCAAGAACAATACTATCATAATGGATCAATAACATGTTCAGATCTGAAATCATGGCACTCGGGCCCTAGTGACAAGCATTAAGCATAACAAGTCGCAATAAAGTCAAAAAGCACTAATAGTAGATACTAGGCACCATGCCCTAACAATCTGATGCCATTACATGAAGGATCTCATCCAATCCCTACCATCCCCATAGCCTACAGCGGGGGATTACTCACTCATAGATGGGGGAAACATGGATGGTCGATGGAGAAGCGATGGTGATGATGATGGCGATGATCTCCTCCAATTCCCCGTCCCGGCAGGGTGCCAGAACGGAGTTTCTGGTGCTGTTTCGTGGAATCTGGTGGTGGCGGCTGAGCGGAACTCCTTCTGGAAAAACATCAAACCCCCCCTGAGTTTTTAGGTCAGAAGGCATCTTATAGGCGAAGAGGGAGACCGAGGGGGTGTCTGGGGCGGCCAGACCACCCCCTGGCGCGGCCAGGCCTAGCCCGCGTGGCTAGGTCGTGTGGCTGGGCCCCAGCCCCACTCCGTCTAACATTCTGGCTCCGGGAGTCTTCTGGTGAAATAGGATTTTTGGCTTTTGTCCCATCCAATTCTGAGAATATTCATTTTCTGACTTTCCTGGAACCAAAAACAGCAGAAAACAAGCAGCTGGCACTGTGGCTCTTGTTAATAGGTTAGTACAAGAAATCATATGAAAAGTACTCCAAAGTGTGGACAAAACACAAGAAAGTAGATAAAACCAAGCATGTAACATCAAAAATTATAGATACATTTGCAATGTATCAACATCCCCAAGCTTAACTCCTGCTCGTCCTCAAGTAGGTAAGTGATAAAAAGAAAGAATGATTTTTGAGGTGACATGCACCATCATAAACTTGATCAAATTATTTGTAAAACATTCAAAGCTGGGATCATAGTACTTCAATCATAACATGAAAGACAAAGTTCTAGCAATAATACAAAGAAACTATGATGCAACATGAAAAGGCACAAACAAAAGGTTCACGAATAACAATGTTTTGCAAGACGTTTGTTTCATATAAAGAAAACATAGCATAATGGCATTCAGCTTGTCCCTCATAGAGTAGCAAATATAAATGCATAGGACACCTTCAAAGTTCATAAGAGTGACTAGATACAAATAGTTTAAAACAAGGGATATCAAGGTATGCATCAATCAACTAGTCTTGGGACAATGCACATAGAACTAAGAATGGCCACTATGCTCTCAAAGTAGGTGCATAAAGATAGAAGGTGGAGACTCAATATAATGGTGGAAGAAAGGCCTTCATAGAAGGAAGTAGAGATTCAAGTTTCATAAAGAGCTTCCAAAAATTATGGTACTTATAGCTTTCAGCTCTCATTGCCCCTATCATAAGACTCTTGAAGTGATTAAGGTTAAAGTGAACAAACTATGGTGTACATGCTTGACGAAGTATAAGTTAGAAATCTCATGTCCCTTGAATACGAGGGTCGCTCCTCATGCTACTCAAGTTTAGTCATCGGTAAGTTCTTGTCATCGTAAGTACATGTGTATCATAGAGAACCGCCAACGAGGTACCCCTTGCCCGATGATACGGAAGAATCCCCATATCAAAATGACAAGGCAAGCAAACAATGAGCATCTCAGCAATCTTCTTATTTACCATGGGAATATGGTGCTTTTTTATCTCTTTCCTCTTTTCATAATATCTTTTTTTTCTTTTTCTCTTTTTTCTCAATATAGGACTCTTTTTTTTATAAGAAGAATGCTTCATAGATAGCTCATTATGGTTACGCTGCAGGTTTCCACCATGTCAGCATGATTAGACCAGCGACCCAGGTGTTTCTCTAACACATATACATAACTCCATGGACTTACAAGCTCCCCTTTAATTTCACACTGACGACATCCATAGACAAAAGAGCATGATATCAACTAGGTACAAAGTACCCGTGCAATGTTGAAAGCGTTCCCCATGACAGCATGGTTCTGCTAATCCCAACAAATAAGTGCAAGCATATACAACACACACGACACAATGGTTCAAGTTTATTAAGGGCAAGAAAAGTAAAGTGTGCCATCAAGTTCGTGAGAGCTTTAATCACTAGTTTTCTCATAACAAGTTTAATTTGGAAGGTAAACAAAAAACATGAATATACTTGGAATAGCATATGCTAGTAGGTAGGTATGGTGGACTCTTTGGAATAACTTGGTTTAGGGAGTTGGAGGCATGAGTGTAACTCATACTTGGTGGTGAAGGCTAGCAAAAGACTGGGAGCGACAAACTAAGAGAGCAATAATGGCCATAATCATGCAGAGCGACAAAACACCATTGATCAAAGCATAAAGTGATACTACAAGTTCAAAAACTAAAGGATCATAAAGGCTTATGGTGACTTGGGATAGTCATAACATGGTGTGAGCATGCGCCAAGTCAACCCAAATAAAGCATCAAAGGAGAATACCACTATACTATGCTTTAATATGCTAAAACAACGCATGATTCATCCAATGCACATTAAGCAATCTCAATTGTTTATAACAAGTCATGCTACAGCAAAGAATACTAAAAATAAAGCCAAAACAATATCAAGCATGGCATGACAAAGCATAGGCCACAGTCAAAAACAAACTCTCTTTAACACTTAAGCATGAACTTTCCTACTCTTTTCCAAACCAAACCAAACTATTTGAAAACTAATGTATGAAAGAGGGGGTCCAACCAATTTATTCAGCAAACTAATCAAACCAAGCAAACGAAAACCAAAACAAAAAACAAAAAAGAAGACGCTCCAAGAACAACACAACTATGCATGAAACAATAAAAATGAAGTGTTTGGAAGAAACCTAGGATTTTTATTGATGAAGAAGGGGATGCCTTGGGCATCCCCAAGCTTTGACGCTTGTACTTCTTGGATATTTCTTGGGGTGACATGCGTGGCATCCCCAAGCTTGAGCTTTAGTCCATCCTTCATCTCATTACTTATTTCTTCCATACACCTGAAATTTTTCCTTCATACAAAACTTCACACAATCTTTATTAGCAACATTAGTGCACTCAAGATAATAAGTCTTTAGGTTCAGTTTCAATGCCAATAAAACTTCCATTAAAACACAAGCTACTGTCACACTTTCCTAAAAAAGCTCAATTCCCCAAAAGAACTCAAAAAGGAACCAACAAGAAGCAAATGCAAATGAAGGCAGAAATCTGTCAAAACAGACCAGCAGGTAAAGACAATTTTTTTTCGAAGACCTTCTGTTGCTCAAATCGAAAAGTGTTGAACTAATGAAAGTTATATAACAACCTGGGTCAGAAGCACAAAATTTCACGCCTCAAATGGACGTACAGAGATTTTACACGAATTTTTACGGTGAAGCACATAAATCTGTTTCAAGACAGCAACTTTCCCAATCATTACTTCTCTCTCATTAGAGGTTACTCTTGGCACAAAAAGCAAATAAAAATGATAAGGAGCGGTTATTACTGAAGTAACAACTTCCAAGACTCATCTAAAACTTTTGGGTTATCTCCCAATAAGTACTTTTCTTTAACGCCTTTAAGTTAGGCATGATAGTTTGAGAGGATGCTCACATAAGAAATATGAATTGAAGTAAAAGAGAGCATCAAGAAGCAAATTCAAAACACATTTAAGTCTAACCCACTTCCTATGCATAGGAATCTTGTATACAAATAAATTCGCAAAGAACAAAGTGACAGGCATAGGAAGATAAAACAAGAGTAACTTCAAAACTTTCAGCATATAGAGAGGTGTTTCAATACCATGAAAACTTTTACAACCATATTTTCCTATCTCATAATAATTTTCAGTAGCCTCATAAATGAACTCAACAATATAACTATCACATAAAGCATGCTTTTCATGTTCTACAAAAACATAATTTTTATCAAGCTCAAAAATAGTGGGACTAAAACCTTCAAACCCACTTTTAACAATTCTATAAAACGATGACTGATCATTCAATATAGGACCATCGTCTAGAGCTTTATCCTAAACAATTTCTAAGAAAAACTCTTTAGTACCATGCATCTCGAAGTTAGGAACAAATAAAGGATTATCACGGATAACATGAGCATAACATTCATCCTCCTTTGGTAAGTATGGGGGACAATCAAATAATATAAGGGATAAAGAGTTACTCTCATTAGAAGGTAGGCATGGGTAGCTAATCCATTCTTCCTCCTTTTGTTCATCACTCACCTCCTCTTTTTCATCTAATGAGCTTTCAGGTTCATCAATTTCTTCTTCCATAAGATCCTGCAAGGCATTAGTCTCTTCCATTTGTGGAAAGCATCTATTAATATATTCAAGAATATATCCATTTTCTTCCTTGTAATTATCAAAGCAAAATTTAAGTATATCATAAACCTCATATTTATAAGGTGAATCATCAATATTTTCAAGCAAACTAGCAAGTTCAAATGCACCCTTCCAAGCAATAAATTCCTCAATTTGTTCCACATCATAAAAGTCATAATTTCCCTTAACATAAGAAGATATGGTAACATTATCATTATACTCACATTGAAAAGGGAGGTGTTTATACCTCTTACAACAACAAGATTTATCAAAGCAATAATTAACATTATAAGTAGAGCACACGTTTCTAGCAATGGTATACAATTTATCAATTTGTTCCCATAAGTGTTTCCCTTTTTGTGAAAAGCGGTGTTCCTTATAATAATATTTTTGATCTTCCGTGAACCCACCTTGCCAATAAGAATCAGTTTCAAAGAAACCAACCATTGACAGCAAGCATGATAAAGCAAGACAATAACAGACCAACAAAAATAACAACTAGATTAGGAACTAACTTTTTTGTATTTTTGATAAAGAAACAAGAAAACAAGGCAGAAATAAACTAAGCTTGAACAATAGTGATTCCAAGTGGACTTGATAAATAAAGCTATGCTCCCCGACAATGGCGCTAGAAAATATTCTTGATGCCCCACAAGTATAGGGGTGTATCGCAGTATTTTCGAGGGCAGTGAAACCCAATTTATTGATTCGACACAAGGGGAGCCAAAGAATATTTATAAGCCTTAACAACTGAGTTGTCAATTCAGCTGCACCTGGAAACAATCTTGCTCATAGCAGTTTATCAGTAGCAACAGTTTTGTAGTAGGAATAGTAAAGTAACAGCAGTAGTAAAGTAAAGATAGTAGTAACAATTGCAGTAAACAGTAGGATTCGAGTGCGGTAGGCATAGGGATGGATGGACGGGCATTGCATGGACAATACAATTCACATAGCAATCAGAACATAAGGCAATTGCAAATAAATAAGATAAAGCATCCAAGTACTAGATAATCCTAGGCATGTGTTCCATATATAGTCATACGTCCTCGCAATGAGAACTTGCACAACATCTTTTGTCCTGCCAGCCCGTTTGTAGCGGGGCCTCAAGGGAACTACTGGCAATTAAGGTGCTCCTTTTAATAGAGCACCGGAGCAAAGCATTAACACTCCATGAACACATGTGATCCTCACATCAAAGCCATTCCCTCCGGTTATCCCGATTTCTGTCACTTCGGGGCCATTGATTTCGGCCAACAACGTGTGTATACAACTTGCAGGTAAGACCATACACAATACTATCATAATGAATCAATAACATGTTCAGATCTGAAATCATGGCACTCGGGCCCTAGTGACAAGCATTAAGCATAACAAGTCGCAACAAAGTCAAAAAGCACTAATAGTAGATACTAGGCACCATGCCCTAACAATCTGATGCCATTACATGAATGATCTCATCCAATCCCTACCATCCCCATAGCCTATAGCGGGGGATTACTCACTCATAGATGGGGGAAACATGGATGGTCGATGGAGAAGCGATGGTGATGATGATGGCGATGATCTCCTCCAATTCCCCGTCCCGGCAGGGTGCCAGAACAGAGTTTCTGGTGATGTTTCGTGGAATCTGGTGGTGGCGGCGGAGCGGAACTCCTTTTGGAAAAACATCGAACCCCCCTGAGTTTTTAGGTCAGAAGGCATCTTATAGGCGAAGAGGGAGACCGAGGGGGTGTCTAGGGCGGCCAGACCACCCCCTTGCGCGGCCAGGTGGTGTGGCTGGGCCCCAGCCCCACTCTGTCTCATATTCTGGCTCCGGGAGTCTTCTGGTGAAATAGGATTTTTGGCTTTTGTCCCGTCCAATTCCGAGAATATTCATTTTCTGACTTTCCGGGAACCAAAAACAGCAGAAAACAGGCAGCTGGCACTGTGGCTCTTGTTAATAGGTTAGTCCAAGAAATCATATGAAAAGTACTCCAAAGTGTGGACAAAACACAAGAAAGTAGATAAAACCAAGCATGGAACATCAAAAATTATAGATACATTTGCAATGTATCACGACCCTCATATTCAAGGGACATGAGTTTGCCAAGTTATACTTTGTCAAGCATATACTCCATAGTTTGTTCACTTTAACCTTAATCACATCAAGATGTTATGATAGGAGCAATGAGAGATGAAAGCTAATAAGTACCATAATTTTTGGAAGCTCTTTATGAGACTTGAATTCCTGCTTCCTTCTATGAAGGCCTTTCTTTTACCTTTTATATTGAGTCTCCGTCTTCTATCTTTATGCACCTATTGAGAGAGCATAGTGGCCATTCTTAGTCTAATGTGTATTGTCCCAAGACTTGTTGATTGATTCATAACTTTGATATTGCTTGTTCTTAAACTATTTGTATCTAGTCACCCTTATGAACTTTGAAGGTGTCCTATGCATTTATGTTTTGCTACACTATGAGGGACAAGCTGAATACCATTCTTATTATGTTTTCTTTATGTGAAACAAACAAACGTCTTTCAAAGCATTGTTATTCATGAATCTTTTGTTTGTACCTTTTCATGTTACAACATAGTTGTTATGTCTTATTGTTAGAACTATATCTTTCATGCTATGTTAGAGTACTATGATCCCAGCTATTAATGTTTTACAAATACTTTGATCAAGATTATGATGGTGCATGTCACCTCAAAAATTATTCTTTCTTTTTATCACTTACCTACTCGAGGACGAGCAGGAGTTAAGCTTAGGGATGTTGATACGTTGCTAACGTATCTATAATTTTTGATGTTCCATGCTTGTTTTATATCTACTTTCTTATGTTTTGTCCACATTTTGGAGTATTTTTATACACTTTCTAGGACTAACCTATTAACAAGATGCCACAGTGCCAGTTGCCTGTTTTCTTCTGTTTTTGGTTCTAGAAAAGCCAGAAAATGAATATTCTCGGAATTGGACGGGACAAAAGCCAAAGTCGATATTTTACCGGAAGACTCATTGAGCCAGAAGACGAGATGGAGAGGGGCTAGGGGCTGGCCACACCATGTGGGGGCGCGGGTCCCCCTGGCCACGCCACTAGGTGGTGTGGGCCCCTGGTCCACCGTCTGACATCGCCCTTTCGCCTATAAGAAGCCTCTGATGTAGAAACCCTAAAAAATACAGCCTCTAGCCACAAAAAGTTCCACAGTGCCGCCGCCACCGAAGGGGAGATTCGGGGGACATAAAGTCTCTGTTCTGGCACCCTGCCAGGACAGGGAAGTGCCCCCGGAGCCATCTCCATCGATCTCCACCACCATCTCCATCGCCGTTGCTGACTCCCATGATGATGAGGGAGTATTCTCTCTCGAGGCTAAGGGCTCTACTGGTATCTATGTGTGCATCTCTCTCTCTCTATGCATGACCTTATTGAGATCATGAGCTTTGTAATCTATAGATCTATTCTGCTACTCAAGTGCTTTAATGAATCTCTGCTTATCCCCACGTGTGTGAAGTTGACAGCGTGCACACCGTGTGGCACTTTGACTAAGATTACATAAATACTTGTTATGCGTTATATTTGGAGTTGGATGTCTCTATGAAATTATGGTGTTTGTTGGAACCATCTAGTGCTCAAGGTGACAGTGTGGGGTTATCTAGATGGGGAAGGCGGACTTTGAGGAGTGTTGTTATAGCCCTACCATGGATTAGAGTATCCAACCGCAGAGTAGTTCAGAGTAGTATCATGAAGAGAAGATATTTATATGAGAGTGTTCACTAGCGAAAGTATGATCCCTAGGACTTGTTTCTAAGCATTGAAACACCGTTTGCTACTAGATCTGTTACATGTTTGCTTGCTTCCATCTTTATTTCAGTTTGCCTTTAGTCTCTTCCACGCCATCAAGTTATTTTCTGGCACCGTTGTCTTTTATCCATACCACTTGTATTTCACTATCTCTTCGTCGAACTAGTGCACCTATACACCTGACAAGTGTATTGGGTGTGTTGGGGACACAAGAGACTTCTTGTATCTTGATTGCAGGGTTGCTTGAGAGGGGATACCTTTGACCACTTCCTCCCTGAGTTCGATAAACCTTGGGATCCACTTAAGGGAAAACTTGCTGCTGTTCTACAAACCTCTACACTTGGAGGCCCAACAACTGTCTACAAGAATAGAAGTGCGTAGATATCAGATCCATCGTTAGCACGCAACCATAATGAATGCATTTCCAATTGGTCCAGCAATTTCTTTATCAACTCATGTCTAGCAATCAGGCTTAATGAACTTGAATCCTTTATCACCTCCAATGCCTGTATTATCTCTTGAACAAAATTTATCTCGGAAGACATGATTAGTAGCAACAGTTTTTATATTTTTTTGGTTTTGTATTTTTTTTGTTTTCAATATAAAAGAAAGCAGTAAGATAATGGCAACAAACGGAAATAAACTATGTGCGAGTAGATAACCAAACGCTTTGCTCCCCGCACACGGTGCCAATTTAATGGGCTGGGGTTCCTGCACCAAAACAGGGTTATTGCAGTACTCGCAGTAGCAAATATTAAAGAGTTTGTCCCGATGGGATCTCGACGAACATGACCCTCGCAGCCGTGTTTTCAATGTGACCATGTACGCACCCAAACCGTGGTTTTGAAATAGCCTATTCTATAAGTTGCTAGGATAAATGAATTTAAGATGTTTTGTAATAACTACTACTAAGACTGGAAGAAAACTAGAACAAAAGTAAAACTGAAAATAGGTGAATGCAATAAGATGAAATATTAATGCTATGATTCCTCAAGTAATGTTGTGTATACCGGTGTGCATGATAAGTGCTTATGGAATAGCTGTTAACTATAATTGTGGCGGTCCCTCATATACCGTTGTCTCCCACCATTGGTAAGTGGGAACTATACAACTCAATTATCCACACCCCCTCCAAACATG
This sequence comes from Avena sativa, assembly GCA_916181665.1. NCBI lineage: Eukaryota > Viridiplantae > Streptophyta > Magnoliopsida > Poales > Poaceae > Avena > Avena sativa. The sequence continues at coordinate 32,478,150 of OV702291.1, forward strand.
GGTCATCCGTAAGAGAATAGTGTATCAAGGTAACAAGACCAATCAAGGTAAACCAGATCAAAGGCATTAAGTTCTATGGACAACCGTACTCCTAAGCAAGCCTGCTAGTCACAAGATATCCCGTATGTCACTTTGGGGTCGAGAAATTCGCAACACTTTACCTATCTATATCATGAGTGATCTTGAGGAAATTAAATCTTAATGGGAGGTGCATCCTAAGCTGCTATTGCCTCCGCAAATCACTTACAGCAAACAGCCTATTAGTTCTACCCACAGACTTGTCAGGCCCTGGTACATTGCAAATGTATCTATAATTTTTGATGTTCCATGCTTGGTTTTATCTACTTTCTTGTGTTTTGTCCACACTTTGGACTACCTTTCATATGATTTCTTGGACTAACCTATTAACAAGATGCCATAGTGCCAGTTGCCCATTTTCTGCTGTTTTTGGTTCCACGAAGTTTGAAAATGAATATTCTCGGAATTGGACGGGACAAAAGCCAAACTTACTATTTTCCCGGAAGACTCACGGAGCTAGAAGGAGAGTCGGAGAGGGGCCACAGGGTAGCCACACCCCCAGGCGCGGGCAACCCTAGGTCGCGCCAGGGCATGGTGTGGGCCCCCTGGCCGGCCACCGACCTTGCCCCTTCGCCTATATATTCCTCCCGATGCAAAAACCCTAGATCGTCAATCAGAAATCCACGAAAAGTTCCGCTGCACCGCCGCCACCGAAGGGGAGATTCGAGGGACAGAAAGTCTCTGTTCGGGCACCCTGCCGGGACGGGGAAGTGCCCCCTGAGCCATCTCCATCGATCTCCACCACCATCTCCATCACCATTGCTGATTTTCATGATGAGGAGGGAGTAGTTCTCTCTCGAGGCTAAGGGTTCTATCGGTAGCTATGTGTTCATCTCTCTCTCTATGCGTGATCATATTGTGATCATGAGCTTTGTAATCAAGTAGATCTACCTTGCTACTCAAGTTCTTTAATAGATCTCTGCTCTCCCCATGTGTGTGAAAGTGACAGCGTGCACACCATGGTGGCACTTAGGCTAGAGATTACAAATACTTGTTATGAGTTATATTTGGAGTTGAATGTCTTTATGAAATTGTGGTGTTTGTTGGACTCATCTAGTACTCAAGGTGACAGTGTGGGGTTTTCTAGATGGGAAAGATGAACTTTGAGGTGTGCTGTTATAGCCCTACCATGGATTAGAGTGTCCAACCGGAGAGTAGTTAAGAGTAGTATCATAAAGAGAAGATATTTATATGAGAGTGTTCACTAGTGAAAGTATGATCCCTAGGCCTTGTTTCTAAGCATTGATACACCGTTTGCTATTAGATCTGTTACATGTTTGCTTGCTTTCTTCTTTATTTCAGTTTTACTTTAGTCTTTTCCACGCCATCCAGCTATTTTCTATCATCGTTACCACTTATAATTATCTATACCACTTGTATTTCACTATCTCTTCGCCGAACTAGTGCACGTATACACCTGACAAGTGTATTGGGTGTGTTGGGGACACAACAGACTTCTTGTATCTTGATTGCAGGGTTGCTTGAGAGGGGATACCTTTGACCACTTCCTCCCTGAGTTCGATAAACCTTGGGTGATCCACTTAAGGGAAAACTTGCTGATGTTCTACAAACCTCTGCACTTGGAGGCCCAACAACTGTCTACAAGAATAGAAGTGCGTAGACATCAGGCCCATGGAACGAGTAGAGACTAATGATAAGTTTTGTGACACTCCATGAATCCCTAGTAAACTCCTCAACAATGGATTGGACGTCTCCAATCACTAGAATAATATCATGAATAGAACAATGTAAAGAGAAAGCACAAATATATTAATTAACAAGAACACACCACACTTCAATTACTCAAATGATCATAACATTAATAATAGGGGGTTCAAGCCATGTTACAACCCATCACAGAGATCATGATGGGGAAGGATGAAGGAGTAGCGACATGGAGATGGTGATGACGGCGCGGTGATGGTGGCGCTGGCGTCCTCCTTCTCCTCCTCTTCTTGCGTGGATGGCTTGATGGTGTTGATGGAGATCTAGATCTTGGTGGAGCTATAGAGGCTATGGAGGCGGCAGGGCGCCACCGTGGAGGCGGTAGATGGGATCTAGATCTTGTATATGATTGATGGATGCTTCCTCTTGGGTCCTCCCTCCTTTATATAGGCCTTGGGGGTGCCCTAGGGTTCCCCCAATACCGTCATATGACTTAGGGAAGGTTCTGGAGCTTTTCTGGAGTGAAATCCCGTCATTTCCAACCTTTTTGGCAACTATACGGGCGGAGCGATACGACCAAAAATATAGCTCCGACCGTATAGTTGGTCGTTAAACCGTCTGTCCCCTTTATTATTTTGGCTGCCATTTCTTCATACAAACTCTGTTTTGGGTGTTCTTGGGCTCGTTGAGTTCGTATTGGCGAGGACTACAACCCTATGGTCTTGGATCTTTATTTTAAGAAGTTGGAAAATTTGACTTTTCTCACCTCTCGAATGGCTAAGTCTGGTCCCTATAGCTCCTCCATACTATGCTCTCTTGGTTCCTTTTGCCCTTGTTTTGTCCATAATCATCATCAACACCTACACACATGTCAAAGACAAGGAAGAGGGATACAATTCTACCTAAACTAGTAAATGTCCAAAGCTCATATTAAATTTAATAAAAACAAGTAATTATGCATATTAGGCATAGCAATAGTTAGATGGAGCATGACATGATAAGCAAATGACATAATTTATTTGCTAAAAAGTGTTGTATATCACAACCACCACTAGTGGATCACGCTCTTCCTGTCTAAAGCCAGTAATATTAGATCAGAGTTGCATAGTCTTTGCAGGTGGGAAAAATTTAGTCATAAATAAAGAAGTACATCCCACCCATGATGTAATAGTATTTATATGCAAAGATAGCAACCATTCATTTGCTCTCCCTCTTAGAGAGAAAGGAAATAGACACAATTTGACCACATCAGGGTCAACGTCTTTTATACGCATCATAACACATATTTAGTAGTGGAGTTGTGTTGAGAAAGATTCAATAGATTGTTATTTAAGTTGTGGTGTACTTCTTCTAGTGGTGTCATGTGAACGTCGACTACATGACACTTCACCTATATGGGCCTAGGGGAATGTATTGTGTATTTGGCTACTAATCGTAGGGGTTGCCGGAGTGACAGAAACCTGAACCCCCGTTAGGAAACCATTGCACAAGGGATGTAAGGGTCTTAGAGTTTAAAGTTGTGGTTAGGTTTCTACCTTAATTACTTTCTTGTACTTACGGATGTTTGCAAGGGGTATAATCACAAGTATGTATTAGTCTTGGATGGGGCGGTACATTAGCACAGGTTCACCCACACAACACTTAGCAAGTTAGAGAAGATTAATCGGCTATATGAAGCGAAAGCACTTGACAGTCTTCCCATGTGTCCTCGAGAATGTTTGGTCATCTATAGAAACACAACCGGCTTGTCCTTTGCTGCATAAAGGATTGGGCCACTTGCTGCATTTATTCCTACTGTCTTTTATTTACTCATACTTTATTTACTTGCTTTATCAAAAACCCCTAAAAATCCGTTTGCTAAGTATTTGAAGAGAATTCCTGATCCATACCACTAGCCAGCACCTTCTGCTCCTTGTTGGGTTCGACACTCTTACTTATCGAAAATACTGTGATACACCCCCTATACTTGTGGGTCATCACCTGCGTCTTCAATAGCAAAGCCTCCAAATTGATTCTGTTGAACCAAACTTAAGTAATGGGGCTTAATTTCATAGTCATCATCAACAATTGTTGGCTGAGTAATAGGAGTATGCAAATAATCATTGTTGGGAGTAGCAAACTCCCCAAGCTTCTTTTCAATCATACTTTCTATGTTTTTGGGTTTTCTTAAACAAAGAATTATAATAGTAAAAGCAAGAATTTAAAGGCTAACTATTTTTTTGGTTTATCAAATAAAGACTGAAAGCAAACTAACAAAATTAAAAACAAGCTAGCAAGGTTCCTAATAACCTCATCAGGGTAGCTATTGCTTCCCCGACAACGGGGCCAGAAAAAGGGTTGATACCTTCGATCCGGATTACGAATGTAGTGTAGCTTCTTTTTCCCTAGTAGACCTAGGTTATCGAATCCTCAGGAAGCGAACGCGTAGTGAAGTTACTTTAATGGACCTTCGGGAGTTTTAGAATTCCTTTTGTGTTTTTACTAGACCAATAGCTTGCATCTTTTTGTTATTATCGATGATGGAGAGAGAGAGCCTAGGGCGTTCGGTTTCACCTGTAAGTGTGCAAAACATCTGATGGAAATAAAAGATAGAAATAAAGTATGCGTGTACTTATTAAAGCAAGATAAATTATATGTGGACAGTGCATCCATAATTGCTATTGCCTCCAAAACCGCTTATAGAAATGACCTACTAGTCTCATTCATAGAAGAAAGAGAACTAATGATATGCATAGTGATGTCACCGTTAATCCCAAGCAAATCCCTCACATACAGCCATACCACCACTTCTGTCACTGGGGTTCCCAACCTGCAGATCAGTCATCACTGATACTCCCTATACCTGGCTCAACCCTCGGGGTCTTGGGTACCTGACAAGTCTTTAGATTGAGGCAAGAGAGGATACAATAATCATCATGTCATACAAACTAATACATGATCCCATCTATGATAAATAACATGCATAATTGCTACATGGCTAGGCTAAAGCCCTTAGCTCAAGGAGAATTACTCACACATAGAGATGAGATCAACAATCACAAATATTGTAATGAAAATCATAAGATTGATAGCAATAGTCTTACAATATCGCCAATCGGAGAAGAGATCTACGATTACAAGTGGTGAAATATGGCTATGGAGATGGAGAAGGGTTTGGAGATCTCGAGGCGGCTGGTGATCTATGGTAGAGACTTTTTGGCGAGGTCTGGCTTGTTTTCTCGTCGCCCGAGGCTTCTTTATATAGGGGTCCCTTCACGAAAGTTGTTCTGTTTGACCTAACGGTGGCAGCCCCAACTATACGACCAGAGCTATACGGCGAGAATTTTTGCTCCGGTCGTATAGTTGGTCGTTAAAGCGTCCGCCTCCGTCGTACTGCTCCTGGTTTCTTCTGGTTGTTGGAAATCTCGTGTCTTTGACTTTAATGTAGTGATTTCCTCCTTTAAACGACATTATCTGCGTAGGAAAAATATAAAAGAAAGGATTGCATACCCCTCTGAATATTAGCATTAGCGGCAGGGTTTGGAGAGATATTTTCATTAAGAATATGAGTAATATCCAGTTTAAATATGGATGTAGATGGCTATATTTCAGAGCCATCAATGCCAGCCCATGGGGAGGGAGACATCATGGTGGGCGATGCCTACCCCCTCCCACCACCGGGGATCACACTCCTCCACGCGGAAGTAGCGGTGATCGCGGCGGGGCCCCTCCTCCACCCGGTGCTTGGCGGGGAGGCCGACAAAATCATGTGGCCACGGCCAAGGCAACACGACCCCCTGAAGGAAGGCCGGCAGGCCAGAAGAAGCAGGGGACCCTTGGTGGCGCCAACCGCCCGATGTGGACCCACTCGCCTCATGGTCGTGCTTGGTCTTCTTGAACCATCCCGACTCCTTCATCATCAGAGGTGGCGACGGTGGAGGCGTAGGCATTGGCTGGTAGTGGGTGAGTCTGGCGACGGTGATGGCCCAAAATATAACGAGCTCATTGAGGAACCCCAAGAGGAAGGTATGATGATCACAACAACAAGTTTTCCCTTAGTTATGAGACCAAGGTTATCGAACCAGTAGGAGCAAGGAAACACCTCCAAGGTGTTGTTTCCAACTTGGAATCATGCACAACACAACCACAAAACTTTGCCCCAATTTACAGTGAGGTTGTCAATCTCACCGGTTTTACTGAAAACAAAGGATTAAACGCATTGTGTGGAAGATAGTAATTGCTTGCAGAAAGTAAACAGAAAACAGTAAATAGTAGATTGATGGTAAAAGAATGGACCGGGGTCCATAGTTCACTAGAGGTGATTCTCCTTAAGATAGATGACATGTTGGGTGAACAAATTACAGTGGGGCAATTGACAGACACCGAGAAAGCATACATGCATATACTAATCATCTTAACTCCTATGAGATTTGATTGGGCATTACAACATTATACATAGACCTTAATCCAACTACATCTATGACTAATAATCCACCTTCAGGTTATCATCCGAACCCCCTCTAGTATTAAATTGCAAGCAACAGATAATTGCATTAAGCCAAGTGTGTAAAGTAAACAATACGATTGTCCCATGGACAAAGGATTGTTGTTTTCTCCCTAGTAGCAACAACACATCTAATACCTTAGAGATTTCTGTCACTTCCCCCACATTACTAGAGGCATGAACCCACTATCGAGCATAAATACTCCCTCTTGGAGTTGCTAGCATCTACTTGGCCAAGATAACTACTAACAACGGAAAGCATGCAAGATCACAAATAACAAAGACATGATAGAATCAATAATCAATCTGAAATAACATCTCAATATCCATCGGATCCCCGCAAACACAACATGTAAGATTACAAATAGATGATCCTTATCATGAACGGAGCTCGCAAGATCTAAACATGGTAGCACAAAGGAGAAGAACCAACCATCTAGCTACTACATGGACCCGTAGTCCAGAGATGAACTACTCACGCATCACACCGGAGGCAGGCATGGTGATGAAGAAGACCTCCAGGGTGATCTCTCCCCTCCGGCAGGGTGCCGGGAAGAGCTTCAGATCCCTCCCGATCTAGGGATGGAGATGACGGCGGCAACAGACTCTTTCGTGGAATTTTGATCGGGGCCTTAGGATTTTCGTCCTGAGAGGTCTTTATAGGCGAAGGGGAAAGGTCAGTGGAGTACCAGGAGACCCACACCCCCTGGTGGTGCGCCCCCTAGGCCGCGCCGCCACCAAGTGTGGCCGCCCTGGTGCGCCACTTTGTCTCCCCTCCGGACTCCATGTTGCTTCGGGTAAAATATTGACTTTGGCTTTTGTCCGGTCCAATTCCGAGAATATTTCCTTACTAGCTTTTCTGAAACCAAAAACAGCAGAAAACAAGCAACTGACACTATGGCATCTTGTTAATAGGCTAGTTCCAGAAAATATGTAAAAATACTCCAAAGTGTGGACAAAACATAAGAAAGTAGATACTAAACAAGCATGGAACATCAAAAATTATAGATACGTTTGCAATGTATCAGACGGCGAGAGGAGTGCAGCACCGACGCACGTAGGTTCTTGCACGTTCGCCTTCAATGCCGGCGCGGGAACTCAGGCACCGTCCTGTTAGTCAGGGTGTCGTCTCATGGGTATTGATGGCGGAGGCTACCACCGGTCAGCCTTCTGTCCCGCGCCTCTGAATCGGTGCCGCGCTAAGCGGTCACTGACGGGTGGGCCAATAGCACGCGCGGGGAGGACTCGCCCTCGGCCCGCCCGTGTCCGCCCGACGCATCGGCCACACAAATTTGGTGTGCTGATGGGTCAAGTCAGACGTGTCTGTTCAGATAGCTCGTGCCGCTGGGAGGCCGCGCACGTCCCTCATGTGCGCGCGGGCGCGTTCGGACGGGTTGAGTCATCCCGGTGGAGATGCCCTTAGGCGCTATAGAGAGGGAGAGGCGAACGACATCGCGATAGAAGAAAGAAGAGGAACAGGGAAATGTTGGGTCGGTCAGGAGCTAGCTGGCTGGGCCGGTCTTCAGGAAAACAGGCCCCGGGAGGGCCGAAACTGGAAGTGGGCCAGAACTGCGTTGGCATCCCACACGACTGCTGCTGCTGTGTTATTTTTCTCTTTACTGTTTTTATTTATTTCTTTTGCTTTATTTGTTCCAGATTTTAAACAGTAGGTTTCTACAAAATATTTTGAGAATTTTTGGTGAATTGAACAAGAGTAGACAACACTCAAAATGGAGAAGAGGGAAAAAGAAAAGGGGGGACGGGTGATGCCCACATATTATGTGTCAAATTGGCATATTACTCGAACATGATTTTAGGGTTTGGTAAAAGAACAAAAGCATTTATGAAAATATTGGAACATGGCAATGGATCCTCTTTTGTAGAAAACACAATAGAGGAGTAGAATAGAGAGGGGAGATTTAGGTGATAGCAAAACACAAGCAAGACAAGACAAATGCAATGTTTGATATGACACTAAAGTGCAAGGTGGCATGATGACATGAGCATAATATCATGTTGATGCAATAAAGTAAAAGAATAAGCAAATTATAATTGGAGAATTCCTGGGGTGCTACAGCTGGATTGGTGCCCTTGTGTCCTATGAACAACCCCTAATATTGGTATGAAATCATCATTCGTAGTAGCTAGATAATATTATGATAAACTATCATTTGCAAGTAGCTAGGTAACATTGCCTTTAACTGATATTTGCTAGTAGCTAGGGTTCTAACCTGCCATTACTAGTTCAATTTGCTGCTGTTATGCTCTAGCGTGGTAACATAACGACGTGTGAGAAGGAGTGACCGTAACACTACCACATATGCAACAAAAGCATAATCAGGTTTGTTGGCAAGCAAACAACTACCATAGACGTGGTCTACCAAATAAAATGTCGAACTTGACTCAATCTAAATCTGGCCTCGTGCAATGTCGAGCAAGTTAAGTAGAGAAAAGGAAAAGGAAAACGCTAGGCGTCCCCGGACGATGGGGGCTTCCCATTGTCCTCCTCCCCGCGCGCCACGTGTCTCTCCAAATCCCGCTTTTGCTGCAGAACACGCCGTTTTTGCTACATATGTTCCCGCTTTTGCTTTCGAAGCAAAAAAATGGTCCGTTTCAGAAATAGAACGTCTCGCCGGAGACTTCACCGGAGACCATGCAGCAAAAAAATTATACTAATGTAGCAAAACGACTTCGCCGGAAATATCGTCGGAAAAAACCCGCCGGTGACTCTCGCCAGAGACCTTGTAGCAAAAAGTTGACACTGTTGTAGCAAAACTACAAGACGGTTGTAGCAAAGAAAATATGATAATGTAGCAAAAAAGTTGTACTATTGTAGCATATCCGACCTCGCCGGAGACTCTCCGGAGGATTTTGCCGGTAGACCTCACCGGAGACCGTGTAGCAAAAATATTGTGCTAATGTAGCAAAACTGGAGAACAATTATAGCAAAAAAATTGCAGTAGAGTAGCAAAAACCATTTTCGCCGGAGACATTGCTGGAATTCATAGGTGCGGAAATAAGTGTAGCATTTGAAGAACATCAATGTAACAAAACCAAAACGAATACATAGCAAAACATAAACGAGTATGTAGCAAAAACAACTCCCGCTTCGCCCCAAGGTAGCAACACCATGCTCTCATGGTAGCAAAAGCACCACCCGTCGGAAGCAACATCGTATACCTAAGGTAGCAAAGCAGTCTGCCATCTGTAGCGACAATGTACACCCGGGGTAGCAAATAGCCACCCTCCATCGGTAGCAACGTTGCCGACCGTGGGTAGCAACAGTGTTGACTGTCGGTAGCAAATCCATCCTCCGTAGGTAGCATCCACGTGATGCGTCACCTCGAATCGCCAATCCCTGTCGGAGTTGGGAGAGAGGGGAGGGACAGAGGCAGCGTCCGACGAGGCCCATGCCGGTGGCGAGCCCGTTGTTCTCAACGCCGGCATGCCGGCTAGATGGAGCAGCGAGGCGACGCACATCGACAGAGGAGCAAGACAAGGGCATACATCAGCGGCATCACCAGTAGCAGCGCCTCCCTACCGCACCGCCATCGTCGCCGGGATCCTACTCGCAGCCGCGGTGGTTGCCTCCCCTCGAAGCAGCACCGCTATCCTCTCCAAGGTAGTCGGCGAGATGCGGCGGTAGGAAGTGGAGCTCGGGGGCGGCGCGCGGCGGCAGCAGGAAGCGGAGCTCGGGGGCGGCACGTGGCGGCAACATGAAGCGGAGCTCAGCGACGGTGCGCAGGAACGGGAGGCGACACAAGGAATCGGATTGGCGGTGGCGCGCGACGTCCGTTCCATGAATTGAAGCCTTCGCGAAGGGACAAGGAAGACGTGGTGGACCCGACGCACGTACGACAACCCGAAGATCAAAACGTTCCATCCTCGGATGATGTGTATCATTTTCCAAAGAAAAATATGGTTCCGAGAAAACAACCCAAATCGTGTCAAACTGGCGCACATTGCATCACTCAATTGCACAACACATCACCAAAATCAGCACAAAACGACAAAAAAAACCTATCAGGTTGGACGTGTCGTGTGATTATAGGACACTGCCACCGCGTCCCCTCCGTAAACCCTCCAGTCACCGGTCACCACCCGCCCCCCGGTCACGATTCGGCTCGTCTCTCCTTTCCTCTAGGTTCACGCCCGCCGCCGCCACTCCGCCTCCCGCGTCGTCGGCCGTCTCCCTCCGCCGACAGCCACAGCCGGCCCCAGCATCGGCCGCCTCCAACTCCGCCTCCCGCGTCCTCCAGATAGGCCGCCGTTCAGTCCCGAGGACTTCAGCGACCTCCGCCACGAGCTCCAGGAACAGGCAAGGTCGGATTTCCTTTCCTTTTTTGTTCCTTGATGCTCTGTTGAACTGTATGACAGGATGGATATAGGATTGAATTTTTGTGATGTGTATGAGGCGTACGGTGTATGGATTTGCGTATCCCTACATACAGAGTTTTATGCTACAAGCGAATTAGTATTTGCTGCATAACCTGATCGTAAACCTTTGGGTTTTATCTCCAAATACGTCTGCGAGAACGTGAATAGGATTTTCCTTCTAAACGGGGGATACATTTATTATGATATGTAATTCCTGATGAATTGGTGCTTCTCGTTTTTGTTCATTGTGCTAATTCATTTTTTTTTATAGATTATTGAGCTTTGGGAATATACAGTATGGCTGGGGGTAGCACAGACGCAGCCACCAAGGAGATGGAGGCGCTGAATGTTGGGCAAACTCCGGAAACCAAAGTAAGTACTGTTCTGCAGAAGTTTGTATTTTTGCCCTGAACTGAAGCATGGATGTCTGTCTGTCCCCGCAATATCCATTCTTGCTTAGTTGATTCGGCTTATTGCATACTTACGTTGGTACATGGAGAAAATGTCAGGAACCACACCAAGCTATTGACCCACACTATTCTGCTTCACAAACTGTCTTCTCATACTCACGGCAATCACCAGTTGTTTATTGGGATAATTGTTTTTCCATCGCCTTATTTGTGAACTTGGTGACATCGAGTCCATTAGCTGTCTCAGTCTGTTCTTGTAATTTTTATCCCCAAATTCTCCTAATGGCTGTTATTATTCTTATGAAGCCTCTGATGACATGGCTAACCTTTACATACCTCAGTTAGAATGTGATGTGTGATTGCATGGATTGCTGAACCTCACATGTCATCCTTCTTTTGAATGACTCTTGCACTGCTGTATATTTCCTTTGACGCTAAATATGCTTTTCCATTTTTGCCACAGGAGAATCTGAATAAGGCAGCTAGTGTAGAATCGGATGCAACCTCGTCAAAAGAACCCAAAGTTGCAGATAGCAATGGTGGTGCTCCTGGAGCTCAATCCTCACCAGCAGAGGATGATGATGATGGTCCATCTGAAGATGGAGCAGCAGGTGAAAACTCTACTCGCAAGTTTTCATTGCTGAGTTTTCTCATCCAGTGCTGGATCATGGAGCTACGGCTATTCTGTCTAGCATTTGGGAACTGGGCTGTCAGTCATGTGATTATTCTAACTGTTCTCTTTGAAATGGACAGTTTCAGCAGCTGCGAAGAAGAAAAAGAAGAAAAGCAAGGCAAAGTGGGTTCGGTTATTCAATTTGAGCCATTAATGTTCTTGTTTGGGTTGCGCTGTTTTACAAGCATTTCATGTGTTTTCTGTAGAAAGAAGAAGGACCCTCTTCAGCAGACAGACCCTCCGTCCATCCCCGTTGATGAGCTTTTTCCTTCAGGTGATTTCCCTGAGGGTGAAATCCAGCAATATATCGATGTGTAAGTATTAGTCTGTTAGCTAGATTTCCATTGGAATGAATTATCAAATGTTAGGAATTTGGTGTTTTTATCTCCATTAAAGAGGCCACGCAAATACCTGGGTTAAAATTGCACGAATGACCTTAAAAACAATGCAGAAACCGAATTTTGTTTCATTTGCTATTAACGAAGCACTCTGCAAAATGATAATTATCATCTGTTTCACAAATTAATCAAGTTATTGTCCTTCAGTAATTTATGGAGAACAACTAGTGAAGAAAAGAGGGAACTGGAACGGCTACAAAAGCCGATGTACAACTCTGTTCGCCGAGCTGCAGAAGTTCATAGACAGGTTTAGAACATACTAGCTTCTTTGTTCCTCTTTGCAGCTTTGTTATTATTGTATCTGTTGTTAGTTACAACTCTAGAATATATAATATTGTTTGCTAGGTGCGGAAATACATGAGGAGTATTGTGAAACCTGGTATGTTGATGATTGAACTCTGCGAAACTTTGGAAAACATGGTTCGGAAACTTATCAAGGAGAATGGACTGCAAGCTGGTATAGCCTTTCCAACAGGATGCTCCTTGAATTGGTACGGTATCCTCTAGAGTGCTTCCTAGTACTACGGTATACCCTTCTTATACTGACGAACAAATTCAATGCTTAGGGTCGCAGCTCACTGGACTCCAAATTCTGGTGATAAAACTGTACTGCAATATGATGATGTGATGAAGTTGGATTTTGGGACACATATAGATGGTCTGCCTGTTGTATTACTTTGTTTGATTCTTTCTTCTGTCATTTCTTTTGTTGTGTATATTTTGTAGGGTTTTGCCCTCGCAAGTATAACTTGATGCTTTTCTTTCAGAAACTAACATGATACTGTGATTATTCCCAGGGCGCATAGTCGATTGTGCATTTACTGTCGCGTTCAATCCCATGTTTGATCCGTTGCTTCAAGCAACAAAAGATGCCACGAATACTGGTATCAAGGTAATTTCTACGCATTCTGTTCACTCTTCGAAGGCTGTGGTATATTAAGTCAATGGACTCGGATAATACTGAATGAATGCTCCCCATAAGCACCTTTGCACATAGTATATCTGGTAGTCCTCTACTTGGTTGAAGGCCACCACGTTGATAGCTTTTGGTTGAAGCTTCTGCTTTTGCTTACTCGATTGTAATGTTTATGTGTTACATGGTATTGTGTACAGTTATTTCTTTGGGTCTGATTTGGGTTTCGTTTTTCACTTGTTAATGATCTGATATATGGCTATTTGAAATCATATTCCCTTTTATAATAATATTTACCTTTCATTTCAGGAAGCTGGAATAGATGCACGGCTTTGTGATGTTGGTGCTGCAATCCAAGAAGTAATGGAGTCATATGAGGTTGAAATTAATGGGAAAGTTTTCCAAGGTGCGTGCAGTTCCATTTTATTTTTTACATTTTGCGCTATTTAAAGTATAGTGACAGCATGACAATTCAAATTGCCTCTTTGTTTTTTGGCAGTAAAAAGTGTGCGGAACCTCAATGGACACAGCATTGGACCATACCAAATCCATGCAGGGAAATCAGTTCCAATTGTAAAAGGTGGAGAGCAAACAAAAATGGAAGAGGGTGAATTTTATGCAATTGAAACTTTTGGGTCCACAGGTACTGTCACTATATAGCTTGAACTCATTTGTCCAAATACACTAAAGTCTTTCTTCTATTGTAAAAGGAATTTTCCCTAGTATTTAACTAGCATGGCTTTCAGCTGAACAATCTATACTATTTGTTTTCTCTAGTTAGGCACATGTTCAAGTTCTTAACAGTTCTACATTTCGTAACCGTCATTCTGTTCTGCAGGAAAGGGATTTGTGAGGGAGGACTTGGAGTGCAGTCATTACATGAAAAACTTTGATGTTGGGCATGTACCATTGAGGGTAGCGAAAGCCAAGCAACTGCTCGGGACAATCAACAACAACTTTGGAACGCTTGCTTTTTGCCGTCGGTACTTGGACCGCATCGGGGAGACCAAGTATCTCATGGCACTGAAAAACCTCTGTGATGTTGGCATTATTCAGGTATGTTAAACGCCACCGGCTCCACTCAAATGTCTGATCCCTATCATAGACATGGTTACTCACAGTTGTCTGCCCTGTTTGCAGCCATACCCTCCATTGTGCGACGTGAGGGGGAGCTATGTGTCTCAGTTCGAGCACACCATCTTGCTCCGACCAACCTGTAAAGAAGTCATATCCAGAGGCGACGACTATTGATGGGCGACGCAGCTCCTCCTCTTTGTACCGGTTGCTGGCACGATCATTCTGCACCTAGTCTTGGGCAACCTGTGTTTCTCCCGCTGAAGTGCCACAACGGCAGAGTCGGACCAATAATGCTGCGAGGCACGGCGGTTTACTGTTCCATTGAGCGCCATTTTGATTTCTGAGTTTAAAGTTTGTTGAAACTGGTTTGTAAGAATTGCTACCTGTGTTGTATTTGGCTGGATTCCTCTATAAAGATTTTCCTACCATTCTGAGAACTTCATCTCTAGCCTGAAACTGTTGAAAGTGAAAATGTGTTTCTGCGACGATCTTAGTTCCTGTAGACGCGCAATTGACAAATGCTGCAGAGTCATGTTCAACCTGCTAGTCACATCTTTTTACGAAATCTTTTGTGTCCACTGAACTTGCTTTAAAAATCCTGGCATATGAACAGAAAATCAAGCAACTTCCACCCACTGGTCGAGATTCACCATCTTCTGCTCCGTCAGCACGTCGCTGCCTCGCCTTCACCATCAACCTTTGCCGGCCGGCGGCCGCGTCGTCTCGTCTGCTCGTCCGCATATACACACGGCACCGGCTCTGCAGATCGCCGCCCTCTCCGAACGCGATTGATGGCCCAGGCCCATATACACACGGGTGGTTCGGCCCACTTGGAAGTTCGGACGCGGGTACACTATAGTTCGCGGTTAAGCGGACGGTAAACCGTGACCGAACGGGAACCACCTCTCTTACGCAGCCACGTGTCGCCGGTGTGAATAAAGTCCCGCTTGTCTCCACCGCCGTTCCCTTCTCTTTCGCCCCCCGCTCCAGCAAAAACCCTAGAGACCTCTCGCCTCGCCGCCGCCGCCACCGCCTCCACGCCGCCGCCCTTCCTCCTCCTCTCGGTGAGTACCCCCGACCCCTTCGCCGCCCTATTCTTCGCTCCTCGAGGTGCTGATTCGGGCGCGGTGCTTTTTCCGCTAGGAATTCCAGGCGCGAGATTCTCCCAGGGAGGTGCCAGGGCAACGGCGATGGGGGCGGACCTGCGGCCCGACGAGATGGAGGTGGCGGCGTGGCGATACAGCGACGCCACGGCGTTCCGGTTCGTCGAGTACGTGCTCCAGTCCGTGTCGATGGTGCGTAGCTCCACGCCCCCTTGCTCCCCCCCCCTCTGCATTTATGGTTGGAGTGACGCGAGACGAGTGATTTTCCGGGAGGCCGAGTAGGGGGAGAAACGCTCGTTTTGTTGCTTTCTTCTGATTTTAGCTGGGATTGCATTCGCTAGTGAATTTAGACTCTCGAGCTCGTTTTTGTTCGTCCCCTTGCTCCTCATCCGTTTGCCTATTTTTTTGGTTGGAGTGATTCGAGAGGGGTGATTTTCGGGGAGGCCGAGGAGTAGTGATGGGAGACGCGGTACTTCTGGGGGATTGCATTCGCTAGCGAGTTTAGGACTCTCAAGCTTCCTTTCGTTCCTGTTTCGCTGGCTCATGATTTTAGAGAATTCAAGTTGGAGTTCCGGAGGGGTGCTGATAAAATCAGTGTAGCTACAGACTCTAAATTCCCAGTCGATATCTCCCTTTCGAGTCTCGCTCGCAATCACAGAGCCGAAATAGCTTGCTAGATGACTTAAGAAAAACACTGGAAAGTATACACAGTCTCTTATCTTATTGAAAAGCCCCTTAAATCAGTAATCCTGTTGGGAAACCCCTCAGCACGATTTACAAAATTTTAAGAGTTGCTTCTTATTATATAGCTAATAACAATGTAAACTTTTACACAATAACTAAATGTTAGAATCTTTTGAATATGATGAGTGTTCAATCCATTGGAATGCTTAATGTTCGTTTTGATGGTTTTTTTTTATAGCGACTTAAAATAAATTCAGTTGAAGTTGCTGTCATTACCCTATTGAAGTCAGACACGTGTAAAACTGTAATTTGCTACCATCTTCTTCCGTGGGACAGTGGGACTGCTCGAGCGAAGGCAGAGCATGTAACCATAAAGCCATCCTTCATATGTGGAGAAAACGTGGGGTTGTGGGGCCTTCTGGAGTTCTGCACCCCATGATATACCGCGTTCACTTCTGTTTCGTGAGTTGAAGTCAAGTTGGGGGAACCAGGTGCTTGCTCCCATCCCTTAAACATTCAGGGCATCCGGTGCGTAATATTGAGGTCAAGATAACAAATCCATTGACTTATTGTGTTATGAACAATGCATTCCTTCAGAATAATATCCAGACATCTAATAATGGGTTCAAGTTTGGAGTTCAAGGCTATTATTGAAGGTGTGAGAGAATGTGCCGCATGAATGTGCAGCGTGGAGTTAGGGAAATTGGGAAGTGATTACTTTCCTGTGGATGCAATTATTGAATGCCAACTTGTGGGTGTTTAGGCAGCAAGGCGCAGGTCCTTTCTTCTGTGCATACCTTCAAATCACTAAGGAACTTCAAGATGTTGCATGTTTCTGCCTGTGAACAAATAGATTTATTAGGCGTCATTCTCTACCTTTTTTCAGGTCACTTATTGTTGTTATAGATATGCATTATGAAGGACCTGCCATAATTCCATAACAACTCACTAGATAGAACTTATAGATACCCCCTCCGTCCCAAAATATAAGGCGCCTAAGGATTAGTCAAAACAAACTTTGACCAAATATTTAGGAAAAAGTATTTACATCTTCAATATTAAATGGACACATTAAGAAAATATATTTTATGGTGAATCTATTGATATTGATTCGGTATTATAAATGTTCATATTTTTGTGTATAATCTTGGTCAAACTTAGAAAATGTTGACTTTTGACTAATCCTTAGGCGCCTTGTATTTTGGGACGGAGGGAGTATGTTGTTTATGGACATTTTTTTGATTCTTTCCTGTTCTGACTGCTTATCGAGTAATTCACTCTTCAAGTTGGTCTTAATGTTGTAGATATGTATTTTGCTGAGAATGACTGCCATGCCATACTCGCCAGAGATAGGACATACAATTGTTTCCTGTTCTGCCTCTGCTTATTGACTTCTCAACTTGATACTGTACGAGGCGGAGTCCGTTCCAACCATATCTTTTTCTTTGGATGGCATCGATTAACAATGTTTATTTCAAGAATGCCTCTTAAGTCCGTAACCAACTTGCTAGATACAACTTGTAGATATGCTGCTTATCGAGTAATTCCCTCTTCAAGTTGGTCTTACTGCTGTAGAGTGTAGACATGTATTTTACTGAGAATAATTGCCATGCCATACTCAGATAGAACATGGAATATTGTTCTTTATGGGTGATTTGTGTACTGCCTAAATTGTTTCCTGTTCTGCCTCTGCTTCTCGAGTAATTGACTTTTCAACTTGATCCCGTACGAGGTGGAGTCCATTCCAACCATGGTTTTTCTTTGGATGACATCTATCAACAATGTTTATTTCAAGAATGCCTGTTAAGATATTGCGAACCTTGTCTTTAATCCAGGATCTGCATCTAGTTGACCCAAGTGATATGGAGCGATATCATGAGTTAGTAGGCATTGTAGACACTAGCAAGAAAAGGAATTATGATGATGCTTTGATTGAGGTAAGTCATTGATCCTATTTTCATCTATAACCTTTCTTGTACTTAACATTGCTTCTGATATATGCATTATATATTGCCTATTTTTCCAGACGACTTTGAGGGCATTATCGGAAGCAGTATCCAAAATAGACATCATGTACCATCATTCACTTTTGAACAATGTATGCCATATTGAGTACTCACTCTTATAGGTCCTTTTGGTTTGTTGAATTACTTGGATCTTATCTTACTAAGAACATTCATTGCAGATATTTTCCATCTGCATCTGGTACTTGCAAAGAGATACAATGGATGCTTTCTTGGATCTGATAACCAGATTGGTATTTTTCTAACTCATTTACATAATTCCCTGCATTATCTGCAAATGAGTTTCTGACTAATTGATTATTCGTCCATCCAGGCTGCAGTGGCAGATCAGTATCTCAAAGAATGTTTGCAGATGCTTGTTAACAACTTCACTCCACCTGGACCTCTTACTGTGGACAATGAGCTGCCTAGATGGGTGGTTTCAAGGAAGAATAGTATCTATTCTCGTTTGTGCGAGAGTTTTAAAATGATATCTGATACTGTACCCTTGGCACCAAGGATGCTAAGGGATATAATAGACAGGAGCATGCCAAAGTTATTTGATAGCAAAGCTGTAAGTGTGAACTCTATAATAATTCTATGTTTCAATAGTCTGCTGTGTTCACGTGTTGCATTCCTAATTAGCTTGAATTATCACTAGGCAAATTACACACAAATGCTGGGTCTCCCCAGTTCCTTCCAGTTAACCTTAGATCCTTAATGCCTACATCCTTTCGGCAACACTGCAGATTTTGTTGAATACCAATGCCAATTTTCCATCATTTTAGCTTATTTATGTTTGCTGGATGGTCTTATGAATGTTAAAAGCTTCTTCTATATCATGTGTTTGTTGGCCATGGGTTCCCTTATCAGCTTTGTGTTGACAATTTCTGATTCCTAAGTTTGTCACTTATCATGCACGGAAGAGTCAGCCGCCAGCTTTGTTCCCTATTTCATAGAGCATCATTTCTTACTATGTGGCAATGTATTTGCAGAAGATGGTCTCGTTTGTCGAGTGCATGTTGGGGCTAGATACTGACAGAATGGGGGATCTTATCGGAGCTATTTTGCTGGCAAAAGTTGTGGATCTACTTACAGAATTGGATGTATGCTCCTTTCTCACCACTAGTCTACCCTGCGAGGCTGTAAATAATTGTTGACCTCATTAGTTTTTTTTACCATAGTTGGCCTCATTAGTTGATCTGTGAACTTGCAGGTTCATATAACCTGGGAAGATATTCTTCAAGAGGAACATAACGTAGGTATGTTTGATATGGAGCTTGAAGATTTGGATGGTGATGACGATGAGGATGGCCTTGGACAAGCAGGAACAAAGGTCTGTGCCGATAAGCTTGAAATTTCTGCCTAACTAATCGAGTTGCCAAAGTAACTCAACTCTCATTTTGTTGGTTAGGTTCTTTTTGGAGGAAATGCATGTGCCGATAAGCTTGATGGTTTAATGGTTGTTGTATGCGAGCATCTTAAGTCATGTGCAGAGCGTGGGTACCTGCCTAGGGTGAGTGTGCACTATGCACTTTATGCGGTTCTTTGCAACAAATATATTTCGTAGCATCCCTTAATTCTTCTACTCCCTTTAGTCTATAAGTAACTTATAAAACTAATACCGCCTATATCATTTCAAATATTTAGATCGGAAACTTGAAAATCATTTGTATAGATTTGTCTTGACAAGTAGCTGTAGAGTATTATAGCTTTCTTGGGTTTTAGGACGTGTTCAGATGTAGTCCAGCTTCCAACTTCCCATAGTTCCAGCGTGGAGCAGTGCTGAACAGGCCTGCTCCGCAGAGCTAGTTCCACGGAGTTGATAAGCTGTACAAAACGCGAAGCAGGGGTTTGGCAATTCCACGGAGTTGAGAAACGTAGAGCAGTTCTTTTTGCGCCTGAAATGCCACCGCCAAGTGACTTGTAGCGAACCGCTACGCCGCTGTATCTTTCTCCTGAATTATCTCTGGACTATTTTCTTTCTCCTGAAATTCCTTGCCGCAAGTAAAACAAAGAAATTCCTCGCAGCCGTCTCCCTTCCAGTTGATTCTCTGAGGTTGAGACAGGCGCGATCCTGAGCTGCTGCGACGGGGAGTGGCCCGCCTTAAGTTCACTCGGCGGCGGAGTACGTGATCTACGGCGGGAGTATGATTCCATCGCCAGTAGGAGGGGCCTTTGCAATTCCTTGCGTAGATAGTATCCCTTCCCTCCTCTTGTTGTATCCCGTGTCAATTTCAGGTTCCACCTGTCGCCGACGAGTTCTTCCTCCCCCTTGTCGCCTCGGACCACGGCGCCTAGAAGAAGATGACTTTTTTTCCTTGCTCGTGAGAGTGAAGAGACAGAGCGAACCATTGATGGTATCTAGGCCCACTTATCTAATTGGGCCAGATCCTCTTCTAATTTGGCTTCCAGCCCACGCTAAAAATTAGAGCTGAGCCGAATGTTTTGGGCTCCTCAGAAAAGCTGGAAGCTGGCGTACGGAGCCAGATTTTTGGGATTTCAGGAAGCTGGACTGTATCCGAACACGCCCTTAGACATATACCCTAGTAGAAACTAGTTGTAAAAGTTAAATCTTGAAAGACCATGTCAATGTCCAAAAAACCAGCCTTTTTGTAATTTGAGGGAGTAATAAATAAGGAAATATAACGTTGAAGCTGAATGCTAGATTTTTTACTGCCGTGTCTCACGTTCTAGTTTGAACTGGACAGGAATTTGACATTCTGAAGACTATATTTCGAGCATCTGTGCTGAGGGTGCACAGATCAAAATTTGCGCAGGTCAGGATTTTTTGTTATTTGGTGTGTGTAAACTAGATTCACTCGACTTATGTACTTGTATAGAAATTCACCTTCAATGTTTCTCATTTGCTTTTTACCCCACCTATTTTTTTGACTGTCGTTTTAACTTGGCAGTTTATCATGTTCTATGCCTGTTCTCTGGATCCTGAAATCTGCGGTACTGAATTTGCTCTATTTCTTACTGACATTGTTACGAAGAAGGGTGATGATCCAATTTCAAGGTATGTCTTAGCATGTCAGGAATACATCATATGCATATTGCTTCTATTTATCTGTCGTCTATTATTGGCTATGATCGCAACTGGCTTTGCATGTTATGATGAATCGTAGAATCTTTGGTTCGTTGACACTGCTTTACACATGTTTGGCAAGTTCGATACATCGTATGCATATCACTTCTATTTATCTGTCGTCTATTATTGGCTATGATTGCAACTGGCTTTGCATGTTATGATGAATCGTAGAATCTTTGGTTCGTTGGCACTGTTTTACTCATGTTTGGCAAGTTCGATAATCTTGTGGCTGGTGTTCACATTGTGAGAACAGTTGTGATGAGCCATGCTTTCTTTGATCATTCAGCCACCTGTCATAGACATGTCTTCTTGCCAAATTGCCACAATTGTGGCAATAAGTGTTCACACAGACGATTCTTGCATACATCCCACATGTTTTCTGAGGCTAGACTCAGTAGTATATTCTCTTATGATTCCCATCTATAGCTTAATTTGGTAGCTTGTACAGGGTGAGGAAATGCTAATTGTCATTTACTTTTTGATGTACAGAATGTCTGCAGTTTCATATGTTGGAAGCTATTTGTCTCGAGCAAGGTTTATTTCTCCTGTTACGGTTGTCATTGTACTTCAAAGGTGGCTATAGAAATTCATCTCTTCGCAATTTACCTGCTGCTCTTTCATATCTGAAAATCATCTTTTTTTTTTGCTTCACACAGATTAGTGGATTGGTGCGTTGAGTACTGTGACCTTCAGAACAGCATAGGGGTTGCAGTTAATCCAAACCATCAAATATTTTATGCGACCTGTCAGGTTAGTTATATCATCATATTTCCTTTATGATGTAAATTTAGGTATGGTTGGTCAGTGGTCAAACACTAACTCTTTTTTGTTTAGTTTTGTGGGATACCTACATTTAGTAGTATTACCAGTTCTGCTATCATACATTCTCTAAACACTTCCTTTTATATTCTTAACCTGCAGGCTGTGATGTATGTCCTTTGCTTTCGCTTAAGATCTATTATGGATTACCCAAATCTTAAGTCACAGCTTTTTCACATGCCTTTTGGATTTCTTTTGACCCATCCACTGGAACCTCTAAAGGTTTGTATAACAGAGCATTCTCCGCATGCTTTCATATATCTCCTTTCATGTTTCATATGCATGCTAATACTCTCCATAAGTGGCTGTATTTTGATGTTTGGAAAGTCAGCTGCTAATGCTATGCTGTTTTCTACCACTGTAAATTCACATTGTCTTTTGATATCCTAGGTGTGCTTGCCTTCAATAGTAAACGAGTTCCTGAGACAGGCTAAGGCTGCCAGTTTGTTCACTGCAAATATGGATTCAGCATTGGATGATGCAATTGAATCTGATTTGTCCAGGACTTTTGGAGGAATTGGTAGACTTGACATGTTCTTCCCATTCGATCCTTATCTGCTAAAAGAATCTGACAGGTTTGCACCACTGTCACTTTTACTTCTTGAGCCTACTCTAACAGCAATTTGCTCTTTACCTTGTTTGTGCTATGTGGATTATAATGATGTCCCTAGCAATAGCAAGCCTTGTTGTGGATTACAGTGATGTTCCTATAAAAGCTGTCTATATTCTGGAGAGCACTCTAGCCCAGTAGTTTGGCTTCTTCCTGACACTGATTTGTGACCTGCAGATATATGCGTCCAAATTTTGAGTTCTGGTCCATGGTCAGGACAACATACAGCGATGATAATGAAGATGACGACGACGAAGAGCTTGAGGACCTCGATGCCCCTGGAATGAATGTGGGCAGCTTGGACGATCACATTGAGATAGATATCAACAATGACGATGACTTGAATTACTCGATGAATAAGATGTCTATAACTCCATATCGCTCTTTCTTTCATCCAGTGGCCACAGACAGCGATGATGTCCTTAGCATGCCTGCAAGGATCAGACCTTCAGTGAGCCCTCCGGTATGATGGGGCCAGTGCAGGATCATCGTAACGAACTTAATCTTTACTTTATTGGAGAAACAGCTGGATACATGGAGTCGCATGCGGAGCCAATTTGTACAAGGGTATGACCATCAAAACTGATATGGGGAGCTTCCATCGTAGTTTGTGTAGTAGGGTGAACCAACCCATTCATCTGCAATGTACTCTAGAGTTGTCAATTTCTTGGGTTGGAAGTGAATTACAGATGTTCAGAGAAGACGTAGTTTAATTGGCCGTGAGAGTATATCCTGGGTTTGTATGTACATCTCTGAGATGTATGAGCAAGATAATCATGTTCTGATGTAGAATGGTTTATCGACGGGTTTACACTGGGAGCAACATTGGCCGCATTGTGATGGATCCTGTCGGTTCCATTTTGTTGATTCTGTTGTATATCTTTAGATGGAACAATAGCATGTCTATCACAGCCTGTTCTTTTTAAGCTTCTGCCCTTTTTTTTGAACATTTGGAATTAATCATGACAGTTTTCTGATTTCATCGTGCAAAATAACAACATTGTACTTACCAACAACTACTTCCTCTGTTCCATAATTATTGTTGCAACTATATAGTTCAGTTTTAACTAAAAACACGATATGAATTATGGAATAATAAACTAACACTTGTTCCAAATTATAAGATGTTTTGGATGACTATTTTATTTTAGCCTTAGAAAACGTTTTATAATTTGGAACAGCGGGTGCTTATCAATTTTGGACCTCGTCTGTGGCAGTGTCATTCAAGCGTCGACATATTAGTAGTTAATCTTGATATATTAGATGTTAGTAGCCATGGTGTAGTCAACAGGCCATCCCCTTGCCGCTGTCACCGGAGGATGCGGCCCAGGCAAAGATCGCGCGGTTGCCTTGGCAGAGTGGTCGGTCTCAGGCGCGGCAACGTCCTCTCGTCCGGTTGGCTCCAGCCCCATGCGATTGCGGAGGCTCTGCTTCTCCCCTGCGGCCTCTCCGGGTGATGACTTTGGCCGTCTCTGGCCTCTCGATTTGGAGCTCCAGATTTGGGTGTGCTGAATGGGCCGATGGGCACTTCGGCCGTATCTGGCCTCTCGCCGCAGGCCTCTCGATTTGGAGCTCCAGATTTGGGTGTGCTGAATGGGCCGATGGGCTTGTGCAGTGCTTGGTCTGGTGATGCGGAAGACGGTGAGTTGGCGGTGAGGAAGGTGGACAACGGCGAGGATTCCGGTGTCTTCGCGTTGATCTTCTGCTCGGCTTGCTCTTGTTGCGGCTCGGTGCGGTGCCAATGTGCTTGGCCTGGAGGTGCGGAGCTGGTTTCGGCATGGTTGGTGGTCGGCAGGCTTCGGCGCGTATGGTGGAGGTTCGTGGGCTTTCTTGGAAGCATCTTCGAGGGATGCTCACTCCTCCTGCGGTTTTGTCTCCGGAGGGAAATCTCAGATCCGGGATCGGGCGATGGAGGCGCTACTGCGTCTCTTTCGTTTTGGGAGGCATCGTCTCGGAGTTGCCTACGACCGGGGGTTGAAGGAAGAGGGTTGTTGCCGGGCAGTTGTGCTAGGTCCAAGGGTGTAGTTTAGCAAAGATGATGCGTCGAGCTGAAGATGGGTCATGGCTTGGCTTCACTAGTCGATTTTCCCGGCGTGTCCGATGGGTTCTTCTGCTTCGCTGCGTTGCTGTGGAGTCGAAACTACGGTGGAGGGTGTCCAGGCGGTGATGATGACCGGCCACCAGTGGTCTCTGCAGAGTTCTCAGCTGGCGCAAGACCAGCATAATTCCCTCGTGATGCTCATCGTGTGAGTCGGAGCATTCTGTCCTTGGCGCGTGTGGCCAATTGATGGCATAGGCCGACATGGGTTCCGACGCCGTCGGTGAGGTTCTGTTTGGGAAGTCACCGGTGAATCGGAGTCGCTGGCTCGTGGAGGAGTGATGAAGATGATGCTTCGTGACAACCTCAACGCGGTTCTTCTAGTGCGTTTGTGTTTCGCGTGGGTAGCCAGGTTGGCTGTGGTGGTGTGTCCAATCTAATCGTGTTCCATGACGATATTGGTGCATTGTACGGGTTTTCGGCCGGTTTCCCTGCAAATGAACTGGTAAATTCTCTTGGGTTTTTTAAAATAAAATGAGACAAAATTGCCGGTTTAGTTTTAGAAAAAAGAACAAGATACTACTACTACTCGCTACTCCATCTTTTCTAATTACCCTTGGTTTTAGCACTGATCAAGGTAAACTTCATATGGTAGAATCTCTGGTACACTTCATGCAACGTTATAAAGTTCAACGTTGACAAAAACAAGAATGCGCGGCGTAACTTAAAAAAAAAAACAGGCACTGATATTAGCACTTGGAGTACTCCATCTTTTCTAATTACCCTTGGAGTAGTGTCGATTGGAACTCCATATTTTCCGAGCTATCCTGGGTTTTAGCACTGATAAGGTAAACTTCATATGGTAGAATCTCCTATACACTTGGTACAACATTATAAAGTTTGACTTTAACGAAACTAAACGCAACGTAATACGGGTGCGTGCGTGTGTGGTGTCCCTGTGTTGGGTGCGTTGCGTCTCTGTGCGTGTGGTGGTTGCTGTGTGTTGGGCTGCTGGCCGGTGCGCGTCGCGTGCGTGTATTGCGTGCGTGCGGCGTGTGTTGTGTGGGCTGTGTGTGTTGCCTGGGTCGGCGTGTGTGTGGCCGGCTAGAGGTGGTGGCGATAGGAACAAGTTTTGGTTCATAGTTGTTGGACAGAAACCTTCCGTACAATGGAGATATTACATGCATACATAGTCGTGCCAGAATTTCATAGCTCTTCTTCTGAATATTAGTTTGCCACTACAAATTTGTGAAGTGTTCGTCCTGATTTGTCATTCAAATATGCATGCTTTCTTTGACGCGACTTTTCATGGATGATCTTTGCTGATTGTTCTCAGGTTTTGATCTGGAGGCTCGTGCATGCCAGAATCATCACGATGTTGGTTGTTCTTTACCGTCAAGGCAGCAACTGAATCATATATGATGTACTTAGAACCATGGCGCATAGATTATCAGATTCTCTTAAACAAATGGTCTTAGATATTTGGTTAGCTGATCAGTAATAAAAATGTAAAGAATAAAGAGTTTTTTTTTATTGCATGAAAATAATACAAGATATATAACCAACCGGTACGTGCTTGTTCCCAGGAGGCGAGAGGCGGCGGCGAAAAATCTCCATCTAGGGTTCCTTCCCTCCGTCGGTGACGTCATCGGTCCGCTCCGTCTCCTATTGCCTTAGGGTCTTGGAGGTGTGGCGGACCACGGCCTCTCGTCGGCGAGAGGTTTTTGTTCTTAGTTTAGGCTATTTTCTCGTGTCTTTTTCGGAATGTTGAGGCGATGGCTATATCCTGAAGTCAGAATAAAGTCCTCCCCGCTCTATCCTCGCTCCGGTGGTGCGTCTAGCGCTGGCGGAGGGCGTGTGGAGTCGTGTGTCCGGCTGATCTCCTAGGATCTAGTCGTTTTTCGTGTTAATTTCAGGTCAGTCTCTTCCAATCTATTGATGTCATCATTGGCGATGATTGCTGCTTTAGTGCGCTGGTTCTTTGGGACCTTAGCACGACGACTTCCTGTCTGTCTACTACAACAAGCTCTACTACGACAAGCTTTGCCCGGCTCCGGTGATGGAGGAGCGAGGACGGCGGCGCGCCTTTGGCTCGTGCTAATGTTTGTAGTCTTCGCTAGGTGGTTCATCGACCTATTTATAATTTTTATTACTTTTAATCCTCTTTGTACTACTGTTGATGATTATTAATAAATCGGTGGAATTTTCGCAGAAAAATAATACAAGATATATTCCGTAGAGCAAGCTCTGGCTAGAAAACATTCAAGATACCCTATATTCATACTGAACATACATGATCATGCTGTCTTTGTACACCTATAAAAGGTTTATGTCAGTGTCTTTTACCATGAACTGAGATGATCGTATGTGATGGTGTGATCTTAGACACCAGTTTAATAAACAATAGTACGTTATATATTGTTACGCTAACATATATTTATTTCTCTGCCTGTAGCAATCGCACGGGCACTCTGCTAGTCTGTATAAGTTGGGACGAGTGGTAGCGACGGATCACGCAGAGCACGTGTCCCCCGATGAAGAGTTCTGAGATAGTATTGAGAGCATCTCCACTCGTAACCGCCATACGGGCTCCGGCGCGGTCCGTCTTTTGCCCGTAGGGGGGGGGGGGGGGGGGGGCGATGTTGCCAAATGAGGAGCACCGACTTCCAGTCGTGCCCCCATATCAATTTTTTTAAAAAAAATTTAGGAAAAATTTAGAGAAACAGTTTAAACTTCAACGAACATTTTTAACTTAACAAAAATTTACAAAAAACAAAAAAAACGCCATCTAATGGCGGCCACGGCCGACCCCGAGCCGGCGGTACATCGCCGCGGCGTAGTCGAACATGCCGTCCTCGTCGTCGTCGTCACTGGGCGGCTCGTCCTTCGCCGGCGGCAGGCGGCTGCACCCCTCGCCGCTGGTCCTGCGCGCCGGCCGCGTGGAAGGACCAGCCGCCCCCCGTCGTCGTCGATGTCGACGACGAGGCCGTGGCGCCTGGCGCGCTCGGCCTGCTCCCGCCGCCAGTCCTGCGCGGACCAACTGGCGCCGAACTCGTCGGTGGCCGGCAGGACGGCGTTGAAGGATGCCCGCTCCAGCATCCTCTGATCCGGAAATTCTTCTGGGTCCTTGCCGTCCGCCAGCTGGAGCGCTGCCGCCTTGTACTCCGGCGGTGGCGTCCGCTCCTTCTTGGGCTCGGGCTTGGGTCTGCCCAAGCAGAGGCGGCGAGGTGACGAGGGAGGCGCGCGGCGCCTGCGCGGTGGGCTCGCCTGCTCGTCCTTCATCGGCGGTAGCGCGAGGTAGCGCGGCGACGGTGAGGGGTACAACGAGTACCGCGCCGGGGACGTCGACGAGCGCGAGGAGGAGGAGGAGGAGGAGGACGTCGACGGCGCACGGCGGGGCTCCCAACGGTTGCTGGCGGCCTGCTGGCGATCACGCGGGATGCGCGACGACATCGCCAACGACGGGTTGTTGCCGTTGGCGATGTGGTCCAGGACCAAGGAGAGGGTCCGTCCCGGAGCGCTCCACCACCGCTTCCGGCCTTCGCTGTTGTAGTTGGCCGGCGGCGGGCCAACGCCGTCGTAGGCCTCGATGCGTTCCTCGCGCTGCCGCGCGAAGAACACCGCCCACGCCTGGAGGTTGTCGGGATCCCACTAGGGGTCAATACGCTCCTCGTCGGTGAGCACCCCCAGTAGTGCTCGTAGATCGCGGCTCTGCGGGCCGCGCCGGTGGGGATGGGCGGCACAGCGAGGCCGCCGCGGCTCACCGCCCATCCCATCGGGAGCCGGAAAGCCGTCGGGACGGGGTAGCCGGCGCTCCATAGCGCATGCGCCTCGTCGACGTGGTTTGGTCGCCGCGCCGTCGTAGCCGTTGTAGCCCGCCATCGCAGAGAGAGAGGGAGAAGAAGACGATGTTTGGGGGAGGAGATGGTGGAGCTCGCCGTCGAGGTAATGCGCGTGCGACGGCAATGAAAACCGCCGCGGATCTTTATACTAGGGAGGAGGGGGAGGCGAGCGGTGGACATTAACGCCGCCCTGCCCCTTTGACGGGACGCGTCGGCTGCACCGCCCGCTGCCGTTTGCTGGGAAGGCTGCGGCGAGCAGCGCCATTACTCGGCGCTGATGGCGAGGAAGAACGGCTCTATGCGGTTGCCATGCGGCCAGCTTTGACCGGGGCGGTTTGGCGCGCGCGCTCCCAACTACTCTTCCCGCCACCCGTCCTGCCACACGTTCATTCGGCGCCCCTGCTCGTCTACATGTACATTGGGTTTGGCCTGGGGCCGCCGGATAAATAACTGGACCGTGCCAGCGCCAAAAAAGAATTAGGGTGCGTGGCTGAGCTCTAATTTTCACTCCGACGTCTTCCAAAACGCTATGGGAGGGCCTTTAAGGCCCCGGAGTGGTGATGCTGTAATTCCGCGTATCTTGTGGCCCATGAAGATGGTACCATCGTGTCCCCTTGCGAAGCGGTGAGCAGTAGACGCCCTACACAGCGAGGGAGGCATGTGCGCCGGCCGCATCAGGATGACTCACTGCCGATTTTGCCGCCACGCTGCATGTCTGTCCGGCCTGGCTCATGCCATCCCTGCCTCGCTCGCCTACTTAACCCGATCGAGCCTCAAGCTCTTCTCCACACAAGTTCTCAGTTTCTCACTGATCTCTCCTCGATCGCCATCCATCCATGGGCTCCGACTTCAAGGCCATCCCACTCATCGGTGCGTACGGTATCCGATCGAACCAGATCTATAAATTTCACTACTGGTTTCTTTTACTACTCCCTCTATACCGGTTTATTGAGCTAAAATAGCAGAGCGCTGGGACCTAGATGGTTTTTGATTGGCGTTGGAAAAGGAGGAAGATGTGGTGGTTTAGTCTTGATCCATGAGGTAATTAAAACTGGAATAGGATGGAGGCATGCATGATCTCTCTTTTCCTTTTCCCGGGAGAAACAAGTCGCATGCAGTGGTCAATTAGTTGGGATAATTAAGATACGGAATGGCTGGGAAAGGTTTTAGGAGGAAAGAGGCCACGCAGGGTAATTATTGGGGGTAATCAATACACAATTTAGACTAATAATCTGGTACAGTATATCTCTAAAAACACTACTACTATTAGCCCAATAAATCGGTATGGAGGGAGTAGTACTACTCCGTACTACTATCATTTTCTGGTCCACAATGCCATTAATTAATTGTTCAGCTACCTTGCCAAAGAAGTGATCATCATTTTATCTCCTTGCAATGACCAGCAGATATTGGCCCGCTGGTGGAGAAGATCGACGACCCAGCCATGGCCGGCGACGGGGACCTGCTGCGCCTCGTCGGGACGCTGGACGCCGCCTGCAAGGAGGCTGGCTTCTTCTACGTGGTAAACCATCACTCGTCAACCTAACTACTAGTACTAGTACTACAGTATCACTGGCTGATCTCAGTTAATGCTGGACATCAATGATTGTGGAGCCATGCGTGCGTTGTTAACAGAGAGGCCACGGGATCCCGGAGTCGATGATTGCGGAGGTCAGGGATGTCACGCGCAGGTTCTTCGACCTCCCTCTCGAGGATAAACGCAAGATCAGACTCACGCCTCACACTGGGTATAGGTGTGGCTGCTGACCATTTTCAACAACCTGTCATGTTTTCTTTACTTTGGAGCTTATTATTTCGTCGTACGCATGGCATGACGAGTGAACTTGGTTTGGTTTGTAAACTGCCTTATCGTCTGACGACAGAGGATACCAGAGGCTGGGCGAAAACATCACCAAGGGTAAAATTGATATGCAGGAAGCGATCGATGTAAGTTCAGTTGCCCCCATCTCCAGTCTTGTTGTCATGCATGCTTGCTCTGGCTTAACTATATATGAGTTCAACCGTCACATGGCAGTGCTACGCGCATATCGAGCCGGGCAAGTATGGAGATCTTGGTAAACATTTGGAAGGACCTAACTTGTGGTACGTACGTTTCTGACATCCCATCTCTATATTTTCTTTGTTCGTAAGGAGATCATTCTCGCAAATCTAGGGTTAATAAGTTGCTGCTAGCTTGTTTCGATCGTGCACCAGAATATATATTGACGGTTCATTTTTCCTTTCAAAATATAAATTGTATGAAGTGCTACCTCTCTAATCCAAAATGTAGGTTCTTTTAGAATTCTAGCGGTCATGCTTTTCCATGTTAAGAAATATACTAGATTTATTGTGAAATATCCTGCTTTTCGTCTTATAAATTTATTTTTTTTGTGAAAGAATAAGTTTGCAAAAAAATTTGATGATCATAGTGTTACTTTGGAGACTACATGTCTTGAAAACATGTATATTTATATGCCTGTACATCCTTAATTAACTGGTGATGTATATGCACAGCTATCGTATACGTACTCCCTCTGTTCCAAAATATAACATGTTTTAACTTTTCTGAAACAAATTTATCTAGATGTACACACGGAAAAATGTCTAGATAAAACCTACTGCCTCTGTTTCAAAAATATAAAAAGTTTATCTTTTATAAAAAGAGTGTATCTAGACGCATTTTAGTACATGGGTTTGGAGAGAACCTACGTACTAAAATGCATCTAGATTCATTTCTTTCACAAAAGCTAAAACATATTATATTAAATGTCTAAATAAATTTGTTTCACAAAAAGTAAAACATCGAAACAGAGAGAGTACTATCTAACTATGAGAATGTCACAAAACTTAAGGACGTGTCTTTAGTGATTGTACTTAAAGAACCGTTTTTTGTCCACCTTCCATGCAGGCCCGATTACCCATCAAATTTTAAAGTGCTCCTGGAAAATTACGCAAGCCTTCTACGAGGTTTCCTACTAAGCTCTATGTTGACTAGTATTCTTCTGTTCTCATGGTCATTACTAGCTCGTGTGGTGTTTATCATGCCATTTT
This sequence comes from Avena sativa, assembly GCA_916181665.1. NCBI lineage: Eukaryota > Viridiplantae > Streptophyta > Magnoliopsida > Poales > Poaceae > Avena > Avena sativa. Next base: position 32,509,468 of record OV702291.1, read on the forward strand.
CATTGCAGATCTTTCAAGGAAGATCATGCGAGGAATAGCACTGGCACTGGGTGCACCGTCGGATGCTTTCGAAGGAGGAACGGCAGGAGACCCCTTCTGGTATCTCAGGTTGATTGGTTATCCAGTGTCAGCTGATATTCCAGAAGAGCAACGTACCGATACTGGATGGTAAGCCAAAAAAAAAAGTTTTCACCATGCATTATTGTTTCGTAGCATGTCAACCAAAAAAAATACTTACTTGGGTTAATGCATCTCATCACTCTGTTTTTGTTCTGTGTTTCATGCATTGATGTATGGCCAATTCAGTGGAGTTCACACAGATTATGGTGAGTAGCACTGGTACTCCCTCTGTTTCAAAATATAACATGTTTTAGCTTTGTGAATGGAGTGTATCTAGACTCCTTGTAATGTGTAGGTTTATTTAGGTTTGAAGTGAACCTACACACTAGAAGGAGTCCAGATACACTTCTTTCACAAAGCTAAAACATCTTATATTTTAAAATGGAGGGAATACATTTCACTTGCTTCTTTGGAAAACCATATGTTTGCTTGATTTGGTTGTCTCCAAAGATCAGCGGAGTGTGTTGCGCTGCACTTTATTATACCAAAATTCTTGGAAATCAATTTTCCTCATTTTGCTAAACTGCAGGCCTTCTAACACTGGTTAACCAGGATGATGACATCTGTGCTCTTGAGGTACCCGTTCTTCACTAACAATCAACACTGCCATATGGATCTTGCATTTGTTTATTCCCTCTACTTAATTCCTCTATCATAAATAAAAATGAATATTAACTTCCGAAATTTTTGACACTATGGTTTCAGGTCAGGAACCTGTCTGGCGAGTGGATACAGGCCAAGCCAATCCCTGGAACCTTTGTCTGCAACATTGGTGACATGCTGGAGGTCTTTTTTTGTTACAAACATGAAAAACGCTTAATCGTACTCCAAATTTGTGTAAGAAAATGGTCATTACTGACTACCTTAATTATTTTGTTGCAGGTTTGGTCAAATGGAATATATCAGCCCACACTCCACAGAGTTTTCAACAACTCCCTTCGTTACCGCGTGTCCGTAGCCTTCTTCTACGAGGTATATAGACATGCTTCCATACATAAAGAAGAACACAATTTTCTTAGGGCAGAAAAGGAACATTTCTGTCCAGCTTTTGTACTCAATCCTTATTTTTTCAGTCGAACTTCGATGCCGGCGTGGAGCCTGCGGAGTTTTGCCTGGAGAAAACAGGCGGCGTCGCCAAGTACGAGAAGGTGGTCTACGGGGAGCATCTGGTCAAGAAAGTTCTCAACAACTTTGTCCTGTGATCGACGCCCGGCCTAGGTGCATGCATGCCGCCGGCCGTTGCAACACTGCAAATGAAACATGAGACGGTGTTCTCGCAATGGTCGTTTGGTAATTATTGGACAGTGTTTGTGTAGTAGATGCAGTCATGCAAGAGACCAGAGTTCAATTTCTCTATGATAGTAGTATCATTTTAATAAGGTGCAATAATGAATAAAAATCTAAGCCTTTCATATAAAAGGAGAGGCCAGATCGAGCTCGTTACAAATTTGCAGCTATCCTATATTGTTGTATGGAACCTTGTCCTTGAGGTGCTGAGTGAGACACGCAGGACTCCTAAACCAGCTAAGGCAAGAGCATCTCCAGTCATGAACCCTACACGACGTCCGTCAACGGCGCCAGATCGATCATCCTATGGGGCGTGCCGGCACAAGTACATCTTTGGGAGTGTGACTCTCACCCCCAAAGGTTTAACTAAAATTTAGGAAAACTGAAATTTCATTTAAAATTTTGATTATATTTTACAAACTTAAACTGAATTTGACTAGACATAACTAAAAATAAAACTATCCTAATCTAACCAGCGGTTCTCAGCAGCCCAGCGCTCCTCCTCGCCGTCCTCGTCCTTGATGCCGCTAGGGCCGGCGCCGCTGTTAGGAGCCAACACCACCGCCGGCCGTGAGGTCAACGATCTCGCCACCTGTGTTGCGGATGGACTGCTAGATCTCGTCGATGATGGCATGCAGGTACCCTGGGCTGTCTGTGGGGTCGTCGGCACTCTAGAGTAACTTCTGCTTTAGTCAGGCGATGGCTAGTGGCGACTCCCCCTTCGTCCTCCTCCCGTTTCGACTTCTTCAGGCGGCGCAGGCATGCACGAGGTCGCGAGGGTTTCCCACGTGGTAGAGAGCCCATGCCTCCTCCATTGTGAGGTTGTGCGGACTCAAGCCATTTGGGGCCACCCCTCCGGTGCGATGGTGGTGTGCCATGGCGGTGGTGGTTCTCGGTGCTGAAGGGCTTGGAGGGGATAGCGATGGAGGAAGGTGAGGAAGGCTATGGAGGGAGGGTGGTGTGCACGAGGCCTATTTATTGTCGGTGCCAGACGAGGGGCTAATGGCGCGCATTAACGCCGCAGTGTAAAACTATCTAGGCCACGTGTCGTTGCAACAACGTGACGCCTCCCTATGCCTGCCTAGGGAATTGTTCTCGTCTTTAATTAGGCTGACCAATTATTGTCGCTCACATTAAAAATGCTGAATGTGGTGTTCAGTCACTACCAGGGCGCAAGAGGCTCATGTGGTGCATGGTTGGTCTTGGCGTGCTAGACCGTCTATTGAGTCGCTTAGGTCAAAACGAGGCCTTACGGAGCACGACTGGGCGAGATTTTCTATCTAGCGCGTCCAATAGTAGTGCTCCTGGCAGGAGATGCTCTAAGGGCATCTCCAATAGAGCGACCCAAACAGATAAACACGGTCTATTTTTGTGCGCATGGAAAAATAGGTGCCCCTAGTGGGGAGACCCAACGGGATGCTGTCCATTTTGGTTCAGATTGATCCATTTCCGGACAAAATATGGGTTGAAAATGGGGTGAGGCAGTCTGTGCATCCGTTTGTTCGTCTCATGTCTGAACTAGCCCACTTGTCACCTATCTAGCCCAAGGAAAAGTCACCACCCCAACATGTCTAGCCAATTCACGCACTTCCATGACTCTACTCCCCCTAGATCTCGCAACGATGGCGTTCACTACTGCACACCTCCTCCTCGCGGTCTCCCGAGTCATCCTCCGTCCGACGGCGACAGAGATCAAGTAGGAGTTCTTCAAGGAGGAATCCCACTCGCTAAGTGATGAGGGAATACCCAACATGGTAGGCCCAAGACATGGAGTCATCACAGGGACTGTTGGATTAATGAAGCCCACATGCAGAAGGATTCTCTCCAAAAAGCTAGGAGTGGAGACTTGGAGTTCAAGCTGTAGCCAAACTTGTCCCATTAGGCGATTCGGATCCGAAACCGCTCCAGATCTATCTTGTAAACCCTATCCGAGGTTATTTATAAACCTTCACAAGGAACCCTAGCAGGAGATATCACATCTCACACCATAGCGCAAGCTCTCCCTCTACTCCCATCCACTCTCCGCCTCTGGTGACTCCATGTACTCATTTACATCAATACAATCACAGTAGTAGTAGGTCTTTACCTCCCATGTGAGGGGCCAAACCTGGGTAAAACCTCGCGTACTCATCTTGCTCCGGGAATGCATAAGCTTTCTAACTCGCCCCCTTACAAAAGCTATTCCCCTGGTAGCATATGTCGGATCAATGCACGGACAGTTGGCACCCACCATGGGGCGTGGGACTTTGGGAGTGATATTCCTGGTGAGACCGACTTCGTCACTCTTCATCTAGATCACGACTTGCCGGCTCTTCGCGATTGGACCATGATATATGTCTAGTGATGGTTACCGCCCGACACCCGCGCCAGTCATGAGCTCCTACATGGTGTTGTTCGGCCGCATCAACCCTTTCGTCAGCTACATCATGGCCGCTGAAGCCATGGAGGTAGGGGAAAGCGTCGGAAGCCCTGAATCCTCCAACCCCTGGCCTTCCAAAGGCGGCTCAATCAGCACCCCTCCCCCGCCGTTGTCGCAGATCCCGATCTCACTGACGATGGCCGACTCGACGACAACGTGGACTGGATCGCCCCGACCTCCGACGCCGAGTCGATCATGCCAGTCTCCAACATTGACAATTTTGAGGGGGAGCACAACTATCTATTCCACGTCCTCGACTATGGGTCGGAAGATGACTCCGCATAGGTCGCGTTCGTAGGGATGGTCACCCACGCAGGTGTCTACATAGATACTGCGGGAACACCAATGACATCCCCAACCCACCAACTCCCATGTTAGAGTGAATGCCATCCCCTATTCCAGCCTCAACTCCAACGCTAACATCAACATCAACACCAACACCAACGCCAATCGCAACTCCACCGCCAACCCGAATGCCAACCTCAATGTAGTGGAGTCCCTGCGAACGGTGGCAACATCGGAAACAATGACAACATTGGAAATGCTGGAATTTCCAAAATGGTAGGAACATCGACAACACCGGAGTTGCTAGGAATAGCGGCAATGTTAACAAAGGAGGAAACACCAGCAACGCTACCAACACTAGTGTCACCTAGAACAGTGGAAACGCCGTCAAACTAGCGAACGGAGGCACCACCACCAACCGGGTATTTGACCCACTCTCCACCCGACACGATGACAACCCTGTAGTGAATCTGGAGAGATTCCACCTTGGCATCATCACCAAGCAAAAGAAGTAGCTCAACTAGCAACAACGACTCCAGATCGAGTAGAACCTGCACAACGGAGTAGCCGACTACCCATTCGCCAAAGTGCGACCTGCGTGGACCCGAACTATCGAGGCAACAACCTCTCTATGGCCTTTGACCAGGAGGAACCGGCCCGCACCGCGGATAGAGAATACTACCACAACTTGGCGCCTAGAGGCAGCAGGCCGATGGGAAACACAGATCAACCATGACCCCTCGCTGTCGGGCATCCACAGTCGCGCCCGTCAAGACGCACAGTCCCGAGCACTAAGGGTCTCCCATTCTATGGGAGCTCTATGGAGAACATGGCCACCACAGCCAGCCTCTTCCAAGGCATCGTCCTCGGTGGCAACTAGCTAGTCACTGTAAGCCACAGTTGTTGGCATAACAATCACGGAATACCACTCCACGAACATTACACCTAATAGAGTAGTATAACAACAACAAGATCGCAGGTTCAAGGCCTGACTATATTATTCATATCATAGATCTTCATAGAAGATCCTCTAAACTTCCATGACACAATGAGGTTCATCAGTTAAGTTCCTATTTAATTTAAAATCCATAAGAAGCAATTTGTACTCTAGTCTAGAACTAGATCTACCTCTAAGTCTATCTCGATAACTAATAACTGATTATCGCTTCATTAGCAATGTTCTAATGTCATGGTGTCTATTATTGGGATTTTGTTTCCCATCTAGGTTTAGTTCAAAGTAGTTCAATAGCTTGATTTGTTGGTCTCTATCTCTTCTATATGTAAATCTATACTTAAGCCATCTAGGAGAGGTCTTTCTCTCGAAGTCTAGGGTCATGTTCCATTTGTTGGAAATCCTTCTTCCTTAGAGGCTTTAAATTCTTCCATAATTCCCTGGTCTTAGTCCTTATGAAGATCAACTAAGCGTCAATTTGAAACCCTCTCCTTTTGTTTCCTCCATTACCTTGACATGTTTCATGCATGTTGGTTCCAGAGATGTTTATGAAACATCTATCTAGGAGTTGATCATGAGATACTCAGTTTGTTGATCTGTGTCATTTCCTCTCTTCCTTAGTGTGAGCAACAACCTTGAAGGAAATGAAGCACTTTGTTCATTCATTAAATTGTGGTGTCATGGATCAACCTCTTGAAGAAGAGCGTCGAAAATTAGGCTAACATTGTTTCTTTCTCTCTTCATACCTTAGGAATCTTGGGACGAGATTCTTTTAAGGAGGATATAACTGTAACATCCCAACTTTAGTTAATCACAGTTAGGCTTTGCTCTTGTGCATCATAAGCATTGCATGCATCTCCTTGGAATTAAGAAAATGTGCTCTCAAAATAAGAAGGAAAAATAAACCATAACTCCCTATTTTCCTGTGGAAGTAAATTCTTCTTAATGATGGGTTCGTAGCATGGAAAACAAAAAATTTCTACCGCAAGAACGAACAAAACCCAGATCTAATCTAGATAAAAGCCAAGATCTAATCTATTAGATATGTGCAACGAGATAGATCTGTACTAACCCTTGTAGATCCGAAAAGCGTTACGAGATCGGATCTCGTGGTTGATGTAGTCGATCACTTGCCGATCTCAAGATCGAGTAGACGATCCTTCCGGCGCCGCGTTCCGGCAGCGCTTCCGCAGTCGGTCACACATGCGGAGTCGAAGCAGACCTTCCTCTCCCCGTTCCAGCAAGCAGCGGAGGTAGTAGATCTCTCCACGGAATCCCAGCAGCACGACGGCGTGGTGGTGGTGGTGGAGTAGAGAATTCTGCAGGGCTTCGCTTAAGCCAGAGCAGAGGGAAGGAGGGGGAGAGAGGCAACTTGAGATCTAGAGAATAGAAGGGGCAAGGGGGCTTGTGCCTCCACCCCTCTATTTAAAGGAGGGAGGCGCCATGGGGAGGTGGAGTCCTTGTAGGACTCCCCTCTCCCTTGGCCGGCGGATCAAGGAGGTGGGGGAGAGTCCTACTCCCCCACGAATCTGTGTCTTACCCCATAAGGATTCCTTGATCCTTTCTTGGTTTTCAAGCAAACTCCAAGAAATCTTCTAGAACCTTCCGGAACATTCCGAAACCTTCTAGAATCCCCATACAAATACTCCGGAACATTTCCTAACTTAGAAAATGATACCCAATATATGAATCTTATTCTCCGGACAATTCCGGATCTCCTCGTGATGTCCCGGATCCAATCTGAGACTCCGAACAACATTCGGTCTCCAATGCACATTCCATATCTACTTAAAACAACTTCGAACCTTAAGTGTGTCACCCTACGGTTCGTGAATATGCAGACATGATGAAGACACCTCTCCGATCAATAACCATCAGCGGGATCTGGAGATCCATAATGGCTCCCACATACTCAATGATGACTTCGTGATCGATAGAACCATTAACATACGAAACTAATTCCCTTTGTCACGCGATATTCTACTTATCCGAGGTTTGATCGTCGGTATCTCCATACCTAGTTCTACCTCGTTACTGATAAGTACTCTTTACTCGTTCCATGATATGTCATCCCTTGTGACCTAGTCACATGCTTGCAAGCTAACTAGATGACATTCCACCGAGAGGGCCCAGAGCATATCTATCCGTCATATGGATGGACAAATCCCAATCTTGGTCCATGCGCTTCAACACATACTTTCAGAATACCCAATGACACCTTTATAACCACCTAGTTACGAAGCGGCGTTTGATGTCATCAAAGTATCCATCCGGTGATAGTGATTAACATAACCTCATGGTCGAAGGATTAGGTTACTATGCATTTGAAAGCTTGTAGCAAAACGAACTTAATGACTTGATCTTATGCTATGCTTACTATGGGTGTGTGTCCATCGCATCATTCTCCTAATGATATAACCTTGTTATTAATGACATCCAATGTCCATGATCAGGAAACCATGATCATCTATTAATCAACAAGCTAGTTCAACAAGAGGCTTAGTAGGGACTCTTTTATGTTTACAAAACACACAAGTATTAATGTTTTCGGTTAATACAATTATAGCATGGGATGTAAACATTTATTATAAACATAAAGATATAATAATAACCACTTTATTATTGCCTCTTGGGCATATCTCCAACAGTCTCCCACTTGCACTAGAGTCAATAATCTAGTTAAAAACTTGTGCATTCAACACCTATGGCTTTCTAGTGTTGTATAGACACTATTGCTAGTGGTAAACATAATCTTCGGATCTGACACTTCCAGGTCTGTGTGTATTTGCATGTCCTTGCGTCTCTACGCATTATTCATTCTCTAATGAGATGGCATTGTATAAATTTGGTCCTTTGGTGAGACCTTTAGTTCCTTGGGATTAAATCATTTTGATACAATTGTCATACAATGTATCTTCATAGTATTATCCCGCTATGAACCACACCTAGTTTGATAACAAACTAATTGACGCAAATGCCCTCATTTGCTGCTACAATAGCAGTCATATACTTAGCCTTTTGTTATAGTATCTGTCACAATGTTTTAACTTTGGTACTCAACCAAATCCGTTATTGAACTTCCTTTCCATTACATTGTGCCACCCATAGTTTAAATTGAGATAAACTTAATTTGTGACAAAACTAGTATCAATGTAACAATTTACAATGAACTATTTGTCACCACTATATAAATAATATATTCTTAGTTCTTCCAAAGATCATAGGAATATCCCTACTATTGTCCAATGATCATCTTATGAGTCATTCTGGTATATGCTCATAACATTTAGAGCATAGGACATATCTGGATGTGTACATCTCAAAGAATGATTGATCAAAATATTCTTGTGATCTCACCAAGTGTCAAAACACTTGAATCTCGTGTCAATACACTTGAATCTTGATTCAGTCCTTTCCGTGCGTCAAGAACCTTTCTTGTTGTTTCCATATTGAACTCATTCAACATCTTATCTATGTACATTTGGCAAAACCATATTAGCGCCTCAATCTATCCATATAGACATTGATGCCTAATTCTTGGGTTATGCCCAAGTCTTTCATCGAAATGAAATTCTTAACCTGTGTCAATAAAAAATACATCATTTCTAATCAACAATATGTCTTTCACATAATATATTAGAAATATATCTTAGCGCTCCCACTTAATTTCTTGCAAAATGCAAACATCTTCATCGTCTCTGATGAAATTAAACCTTTTAACGGTTTCATCACGGTGAAGATTCCAACTCCGTGATGCTCACTTCAACCATTGAAGTTTTGCATACTCTTTTAGCATCCTTTGAATTAACAAAATCATTTGGATCGTGTCATGTACACGTCCTAGGTAACTATTCTATTAGAAGAACTTGTTTTGTTTGTTCAACTACCATATACCAAAATATATGTAGTGGTTGCTATATTAATCCGTCCAGACTAAATATCGCTATGAAAGATCAAATCTTATCATAGTCAATTCCTTGAACATTGTCGTAAACTCTTTCCGACATGTCGACTATTTCATAGATGTGAAACATCCATGTCTATTTCCATATACGACTGTAAGGTCTTGCACCTTTCCAGAGGGTCTTTCAAATTCAAAGCTTGATTTCTCGTGTATGGAATTATCACGGATTTTATGGCTTCAAGCCACTTAACGAAGTCAGGGCCCATCATTTATTATTTGCATGTAGTCGGTTCATCATTGTCAAACAACAATGATTTAACTCTCAAATCTTGGCATTTTATTACTTACCCGACCTACTTGGTTTAATAAGAACTTAGATCTCCGTGACCACAACCTTTAAGGCACGTGAGCCATGAGCATTGTTGCTGCCTCCGGGACACTTACCGATGCTACGTAACTCAGCACATATTAGCCAAGGTTCAACAACCTTGTCAAAGTTCTATTGTCCTCCCACTTGACTTTTCACCAAAACTTCATTCTCAAGAAACTCGACACTCTAAGCGACAAACAATTTTGTCTTTGGTGTTATGGAGGAATACCCAATGGTTATTCGAAATAACCTATAAAGACATGCTCATCCGACTTTGGTTGTAAACATTTTACTTATGCCTAGCATACCAAAAATTTAAGAAAGGACAACCTGGGTTTTATCCCAAACCATGACTTATATGGTGTCATTTCAACGGATCACGATGGAGCTCTTTTCAGTGTAAAAGCGGTAGTCACTAAAGCTTCAATCTTTAAAATATAATGGCATTTTTATAAATGACACCTTTGATCTTACCATGTCAAACAAGGTTTCATTACATATCTTGAACACTCCATACTCCTATGGTGTTTTGGGAAATGCAAATCCATGGAACGATTCCTCAAATCTTAGGTGTTTTGCTAAACTTGTAACTCAAACATCTTTATGATCCAATCATAATTTTTTTTTATTTTCTTGTTACAATAATTTTCCACTTCATCTTGAAAGTCTTTGAACATTTTCAAATGTTTCATACTTCTTCCTTATTGAGTAGGTATATACATATACTCACTCAAATCTTCGGAGAAAGCATATGAAGTTGAAATCCATCGCCCACGACTATACATAATAGACTATATACATCAATATGTACAAATTCCAATCAGTTAGTCGTCCGTTCCTCTTTTGGCCTACGAACGGAGTTTTAATTATCTCCAGGAAAGTATCACAAGCGTCATTTGATCAAAATTAAAGACTTAAAAAATCCATCAACATGGAGTTTCTTTATGTATCCCTAATATAATTTAAACGGTGATGTCACTTCGCAAGTGATCTTTCAATTATTTGTCTTGCGACATTTTAGCATTAGTTTTATGGTTGTTATTTCTCCAACCAGACTTGTATATCATCCATCTATTATGGAATACGGTAATTATTTGAACAACCTTTTGTCGTCATAATACCTGATCAAAATAACAATTATTGAAACAAATCTTGAAGGCAAGCTTTGATGTTAACGAGCAACACAACAACCCTTTGTTTGTTTTCGATGAACATCATCACATATTCCTTTGCTAGTTACTTAGGCCATTGCAGTTCATGAATTGTGTTGTCCTGTATGACACTTCATACCAACCAATTCGGTATCCAATACCGCAGAACCACATTGTTTAACAACCAAGGAATACAGCCATAACATGTATCTTCTATATACCTAAGTTGGACATCTCCAATCTTTTCTTTTCTGCCAAATATTTTATAGATTCTCTTTCAACAATTCCTTTTCTTTTAAAAGAATCTATCAACATCAATAGTGGTGTCATTCACATGACACATAGTACAAAGTGTGTATAGTCAAATACTAATACCTTTGAACTTGCACTTTGAAGTGGATCACCTTCATCAAATGTTTGGCATTCTTTCAAAATTCCATTCTTTAGTAATCTTTTAGTGTAGTAAACATTTTACTTACATCTTCTATTCATATTTATCATGACAATTTTCATGATCAAGCTGCTATAGCTTATAAAGGTGAATTGCGAGTATAATGTTTCTTTTCCAAAACCTTTTGGAGGATTAGGACGACTAGCGTCTCCAACCTTCACAAATTCTCATCAAATATGAGGACATATACTCTATCATGTTGTAACCAACACATTGTTTTAGATATCGCAATACCTTTCACATATGATGGTTTCTGAAATATTGCTTTCATCTCTTAGATAAACTTGATATTAAAAACAATCTTTTGAGTATCAAGAATCATGGAGGCAAACATGATACATTAGATACTAACACTGGAATTGTTACTCTTGATTTAATACTGTTTATTAAACTTCACAGAGTAAACGGAGTTTGCTGAAAGGTTGCAATATGACTTTTAAACTTTAGATTGACACTCAAAACAATACGATACCAGTTCATAAAGCAAATATCCAGAATTTCTATAGTTCTACTATCTCAACTATAACTAAGCGTAAGGTGGTGAACGAATGCCAATGACTACAACAAACTATGCAAATTCACTTTAATTGTGTTTATGATAAATTGAGTTTGACTAATCCAATTACAAAAGAACTCCCACTCAAAACAACATCCCTCGAGTTGTTTTAGTGATTACACGAACCAAATCCACTACACCAAGTCCGATCATCACGTGAGATGATGTAGCTTTAAAGGCGAACAATCAACATGTTCATCATATCATCCATATGACTCATGCTTTACCTTTCGGTATTCCGTGTTCCAAGACCATGTCTGTACATGCTAGGCTCGTCAAGGTTAACCTTAGTATCCGCATGTGCAAATCTGGCTTGCACCCGTCGTATGCACACGTAGAATCTATCACACCCGATCATCACGAGATGCTTCGAAACGACGAGTCTTAGCAATGGTGCCTACTAAGGACGAACACTTTATTACTTGATATTTAGTGAGAGGGATCATCTTATAATTCTACCGTCGCGATCTAAGCAATACAAGATGCATAAAGGATTAACATCACATGCAATTCATAATTAGTGTGATATGATATGGCCCTTTCTTCTTATGCCTTTGATCTCCATCTCCAAAGCACGGACATGATCTCCATCATCACCAGCATTGCGTCAAGGTCAGTGGCGCCGCTTCATGGTTGTCCATCATCACTAGCAACTATTACAACTACTTGGAATAAAGCTATTACAAGATGAATAGACACGCAGGTCTTAACAGAATTAAAGACAACCATTAGGCTCCTGCCGGTTGCCATATTACAACAAGGATCATTGCATACATGAAATATAATCACAATCACATGATGGCCATATCACATCACAACCCCTGCAAAAACAAGTTAGACGCCTCTAATTTTCTTTGCATGTTTTACGTGGTTTGGGGCTTTCGAATAAGAACGAATCTTACCTACAAAACTGAACCACAACGTTGATACAAGTGCTATCAAGTGCAAAGTGTAGATTGGATCTATACTATGATGGGAGAGACAGACACCCGCAAAGCCACTTGTGCAATACGAGTTGCACGTCAACTGTGGAGCAAGTCTCATGTGCGATGACATGTAAGGTTAGCCCGAGCCGCTTCATCCCACCATACCGCAAGATGCAAAGTACACAAAGCAAAAGACGGCAGGAGCACCAACGCCCACAAAACCATTGTGTTCTACTCGTGCAACAGATCTACGCATAGACACGGCTCTGATACACTGATGGTTCGTAGCATGGAAAACAAAAATTTTCTACCGCAAGAACGAACAAAACCCAGATCTAATCTAGATAAAAGCCAAGATCTAATCTATTAGACATGTGCAACGAGATAGATCTGTACTAACCCTTGTAGATCCGAAAAGTGTTACGAGATCGGATCTCGTGGTTGATGTAGTCGATCACTTGCCGATTTCAAGATCGAGTAGACGATCCTTCCGGCGCCGCGTTCCGGCAGCGCTTCCGCAGTCGGTCACACGTGCGGAGTCGAAGCAGACCTTCCTCTCCCCGTTCCAGCGAGCAGCGGAGGTAGTAGATCTCTCCACAGAATCCCAGCAGCACGACGGCGTGGTGGTGGTGGTGGAGTAGAGAATTCTGCAGAGCTTCACTTAAGCCAGAGCAGAGGGAAGGAGGAGGAGAGAGGCAACTTGAGATCTAGAGAATAGAAGGGGCAAGGGGGCTTGTGCCTCCACCCCTCTATTTAAAGGAGGGAGGCGCCATGGGGAGGTGGAGTCCTTGTAGGACTCCCCTCTCCCTTGGCCGGCGGATCAAGGAGGTGGGGGAGAGTCCTACTCCCCATGAATCCGTGTCTTACCCCACAAGGATTCCTTGATCCTTTCTTGGTTTTCAAGCAAACTCCAAGAAATCTTCTAGAACCTTCTAGAACATTCCGAAACCTTCTAGAATCCCCATACAAATACTCTGGAACATTTCCTAACTTAGAAAATGATCCCCAATATATGAATCTTATTCTCCGAACAATTCTGGATCTCCTCGTGATGTCCCGGATCCAATCCGAGACTCCGAACAACATTCGGTCTCCAACGCACATTCCATATCTACTTAAAACAACTTCGAACCTTAAGTGTGTCACCCTACGGTTCGTGAATATGCAGACATGATGAAGACACCTCTCCGATCAATAACCATCAGCGGGATCTGGAGATCCATAATGGCTCCCACACACTCAACGATGACTTCGTGATCGATAGAACCATTAACATACGAAACCAATTCCCTTTGTCACGCGATATTCTACTTATCCGAGGTTTGATCGTCGGTATCTCCATACCTAGTTCTACCTCGTTACTGATAAGTACTCTCGTTCCATGATATGTCATCCCTTGTGACCTAGTCACATGCTTGCAAGCTAACTAGATGACATTCCACCGAGAGGGCCCAGAGCATATCTATCCGTCATATGGATGGACAAATCCCAATCTTGGTCCATGCGCTTCAACACATACTTTCAGAATACCCAATGACACCTTTATAACCACCTAGTTACGAAGCGGCGTTTGATGTCATCAAAGTATCCATCCGGTGATAGTGATTAACATAACCTCATGGTCGAAGGATTAGGTTACTATGCATTTGAAAGCTTGTAGCAAAACGAACTTAATGACTTGATCTTATGCTATGCTTACTATGGGTGTGTGTCCATCGCATCATTCTCCTAATGATATAACCTTGTTATTAATGACATCCAATGTCCATGATCAGGAAACCATGATCATCTATTAATCAACAAGCTAGTTCAACAAGAGGCTTACTAGGGACTCTTTTATGTTTACAAAACACACAAGTATTAATGTTTCCAGTTAATACAATTATAGCATGGGATGTAAACATTTATCATAAACATAAAGATATAATAATAACCACTTTATTATTGCCTCTTGGGCATATCTCCAACACTTAATGGTTTCATATTTTGAGATCCAAAAATATATGGAGCCTTATTGTATAAAAGGGCTTAAGAGTGTCTTCAAAATACTTTGAAATCATAGTTTAAAATCATTCGAAGACATATTTGAATTTGAGAAAATGGAAAAAGAAGTGGAGAAGGAAATAGAAAAAGATTTCAGGAGGAAAACAAAATGTTTAAACACTACCAGACCGCAGCCCATTCCTCCATGTTTGTCCACGCTACCCAGCCGGAGGCCCTGCAACAGCCCAACCTAGCCCACATGCGTCCCATCTCCAGCCCGATACTGGTTCGGCCTCGAACTGGTCATCGTCTTCCCCGCGCTCGACGGAGAAGCAGCTCGCTAGAGCTCCCTCCGCCGCCCGATCCTCTCATGTGCACTAGGATGAACACCACCACCCTTATCCGTCTACTAATACCACGACACCACCGCTAGAGGAACACTAACGCCACTTCCCACTCTCTCCCTTGTTCTCTTGCGCAACGGATGAAACCCTATCCTAGTCTCCAATGGTGCCCACCGTTCCTAGCCGCCCCAAGCACCGCCGTGCACACCATCGTCACCATGTTGCCATCCTTGTTCTCCTGGCCAAAGGAATCGACCCCTCGCTCGTAATAAATGCCTCCGTCATCGACCTCCCGAGCTTTAACCGCCATCATTATCGTCAATTCCAACCTCGCCCAGCCTCGCTGCCACCTGCATCGTGCTCCTGGTGAGCCCACGATCCAAGATGGGCCTCTCCAATTCATTCCTCTCCCTTGTAGTGTTCTACCGCCGTGCCCCATCCACCGCCTGAGCAGCTGCGGTGACCAAGCATACCACTGCATGATGTAGTATACTATAGTTGTTGACATAACATCAATGAAACACCATTCCACTAGTATTACATCTCTCAGAGTGGTAAACCAGAAACATCATGGGTCCAAGACATGACTATAGATTACAACTCAAAACTTTACAAAAGATCCAGAAAACTTCCTCTAAACAGTGAGGAAAACATTATACATAAGAACAACAGAAATAACAACTCGAAGTCTGACGTGGGGTTAACACGCTTATGGCCATAGTTTATGGACTTGGATTTTGAGGAAGAGGAGAGCGCTGGAAACTTCGTTCGGCTAACAGGCAAGCAACTTGGGGACACGATGTTTACCCAGGTTCAGGCCCCCTAAGGGAAAACCCTACTCCTGCTTGTCTGCTCTTGATTGATGAATGAACCGAATGTTTACAATGGTGCCTTGATGGCGATGGTGCACGGATGTAATCCGGTCGGTGTATGTGCTAGGGTTTGCGATGATCCTCCTCGTTGCTCCCTTCGGGCCTTTATATGAGGAGGCCCGGTCTCAGGATACAAACGAGTTAGTTACAAGTTAGGGTTAACACTTTTAACTTTCTATCTAATGCTTGTTGTATTCCCTAAGGAGTCAGCATCCATCATGGGCTTGGGGACACCCGAATCATCATGAGCTTCATCGTTGCCGGTGGTTTTTCACGTGGGCTCCTGCTGGACCGAACCAGGTAGGCTCATTTTACGCACCCGTAGGGCATACCTATGTTAAAGTCTATTTTAGAAATAACACTACTATTAATATATATCTATGGCTTGCGATTGCTGTTAAAGAAATGCCCTACATAAGTAAGTTCTAGTATCTACAGATTTATCTATACACTACTCTTCAGCTTCTCTTCTATTGTTTGATGTAGTCGTCGACTTCGTTGATTCCCATTGGATATCTTAATGGGGTTATATCTACCTAGAAAGATACTAAAGTATTACTTTACCAAGGGAAGATAGCTACATAGCTACTCCTAAGAAAGATGAACTAGGCATCCTACTCAAACGTGACAAGGTTATCCTCAAATGGATATCCATCACAAATTATAAGAACCTGTGATTTGGATAAGATGGCTTCCTACAGTCACTATCCAACCTATAGGTCTCCTAAAAGGGTTTCAGATGCCCATCATTGATCGGTCTCCGGTGACCATTTTCGGGCGGAGCTACCACCATTCAACTCGCCGTCATCTCCTCTCTCTAACGCGCCCACTTGCGCGTCCAAGCGCGCTTGGAATCGTCGTATTCGAGCTTGACTGAGAGCTCCCCATCGATGACGTCATCGTGACATCAGGCTGACGTCATATTTCAATTTCTTTTTCTTTTATCATTTTCTATAATTGTTTTTAGTAATCATTAAATCCCTAACATGCGGGTCCCTTTGTAAGTGTTATAACATTTTCAGAAATGTCTATTTAATAAAAGTATTAATAATTCCTTTTAGAATTCCAAAGTGATTTAAAAATTGATTAAATTTGGGAAAATCATAAATAATTCGTTTTAAGTTACAAAAATGCAAATAATATATCAAAATGCTCAAAAAATGAGATCTATATTGTAGCATAAAAAACATGCATCATTTCAACAACTATAATGATCTCAACATTAGAACACTAAAACAACCCCTCCCATATGCATTTGGGGTTCTTCAGAATGTTGTAGTCCGATATTCCAACTCCAAAACTGATGATATCATCTTTAGGGTTTGTCTAAACACCTTTAATATGCCATTTCATACATTATGCTCATTGCATCGATGCCTGTGTTAAATGTTGTTCCCTTTCTTTCTGATGTTTCTGCTTCTTATTGATAGAAGTCAGAGTGAATGTGAGCAACAAGTCCGATGTCGAGATCAACATCATCGAAGATTGATGATCAATACTTGACCAACCATGATCAAGTCAAGTACAAGATTTCTAAAGATCTGTATTGGTTATCAACAAACATGGAAAGCATATCCCCACACATCAATGAATCCTATTATTTAAAAGTATTTCAATTCTTGTCATGTTGCATACGAGTCCAAAGTCTTTTATCGATAGATTGAGTAATCCTATATGATGCATGTGTCCCTCTGTATCCTATACTCCCTGATCCAGTGCTCCTAGCAAAACTAGGGTTTGGCTTGTGAGCGTTGCTAGAGCTATTATATCTGTTGTTCTTAGCCATGCTTATCTGTTACCGCTGGTCCATCTGGTTGATGAATTAGAGCTGCGAATGAACCTAGTATGATAGGATGACGTGGTATGATCAGAGATGTAAGTTGAATATGTTAAGACTTGTATGGACGCCATGGTGCATTGTGGTATTTGCAGTCCCATACTTTCCACCACTAGGACCTAAGTTCTTGCCTCTTGAATCAAGATGAGCATACAACCACACGGGGGCCTGAAAACTCCCTCGACTAACTATTTTCCTAGTAGATTCTATGAGTCATATGGTTCGGACGTTTCATTTGGCATATGTACTTTGGATGTTTTGATGAACCCGTTGAACGAGGTGCATTCATAACAGGTAGGGCATGGACGGGAACAAGAAAGGAACATCCTTCGTAATCATGGTCCCTACACATAACTCTAGGGACCGACTTTGAGACCCGACCCATTATAGCGGCATCTCCTGAGGACGTGACTCATGGTCTCGGCGATAGCAAAGTAAACGTTGTGGTCAACAACCTTCTGCCAACACACCAAGGAAGTGTGTCAAGTGGCGCTAAGAGTCGGTTGGTACGTGTGGGTAAAGTTGTACATCCCTGCAGGGTTTTAATATTTTGAAAGTCGTGTCCGTTATGGATGACTTGGAAAAGGACGTAATGATCATAGAGAACTTGAACCTAATCGTAAAACTTTTCAAGGGAAGTGTGCTTAAGGATGCTTCCTCAGGGATCAAGGGGTTGATCCAAGTTGGTAGGTTAAGCCGATGACGATTCGGTGGATATCAAGAGATGATCAAGTTAGAAATATCGCTTTCTTATCCCCTTTTAAATGATTTTTTTAATCGAGCTTATACTCCTCCTTGTTTTATAAACATAGATAGCTTTATGCAATTAACTTCACCAGCCATAAATATTGCGGAGTACACCCTATACTCAGTCTTAATTTGTTGATACTTTTGCCGTGGAGTACATTTTATCTTAGAAGATGAGTTCATTACGGTATTAACATCGAAGAGTAGCTTAGGATTCCCAGGCGGCAACCTGATGTATGGAATAGGACGTTCCCTTTATACTTCAGGCCACTTAGGTCATTTGTTAAGTTTGTTATGCTTAATGGTATAATTTAACTTCCGTTGTTTGATGTATGTGATCAGTGACATCTGGTTGTTTCTTTGTTTAATTATGAGCTTGTATCTCTTTTGAGTTGTAGGGTCACTGCGATGTTACCGATTCCTTTACCGTAAGTTCTCGAGGTTGAGGTTAGGCTTATTTTAGACAGAGGTCCGGAATTTATCTAGCCCTGGTCCTGGAGGTGTCACGGCTCGTTAGAACCACGTCTTAATCATCTGAGTTTTTGTTCAGGGCTTCACTTATTTTTGTTGCCCTCTCTATGGAGTGTTGTGTGTAATCATAAATTTGGGTTTTCACCCTTCTATAATGCAAAAGCAGAACGCATGCTATTCCCCATAAAAAAACTTTTTCGACAGTGATGCATTTATTAATCCCATCATCACATGAAGCTGACTGCATAGAGTTTAATCCTAGTTTTACTTAAAATCTCACGTTGCATAGGAAGTGTCATATGCACATCGGACAGGAAAGATCGTACGCACACCAATTCCACTCGATGAATTTCATGCGTTGGCTCTTGATATTATTTTTCAATTTGAAAAAAAAATCAGTTAAAAAGTAATATTGATATCAAATGTTGAAATAAAGGAACCTGGTTGCATCAATACTAGACAGTGTACCAGACACATTTGTTCTGGCTGAAACCAATGCTTGCATTGACTTCATGTACTCCTTCCGTTTCAAAATATAAGATGTTTTATCTTTGTGAAATGAGTGTATCTAGAGCCCTTTTAGTGTCTAGGTAGAGTGAACCTAGACATTAAAAGAGGTGATACACTACTTTAAAAAGCTAAAACATCTTATATTTTGAAACGGATGGAGTAGATGATTAGCAAGCCTTACCTACCACACATTTCCTATATGGACACCCCTACCATGCATTCTAAACTGCAGACTAAGCGGAGGCCACGTTCTATGAAGTCAAGGGCAGACAGAACTGTACATATATATTGCAGACAACAAGTTTTTGATTTTAATTAACGAGTCAGGGTATCAGAGTACGCTAGTGGTACCCCATTATTTCTTAAGATTAGCATTTTACATTATCAACTTGGCTGATCACATTCCCCATGATACCTGCCCGTTGGGAAATTTTCCTTATTCACTCAAGGCATTCCTTCATCAGTTGACCTCCTAAACATTCAGGCAAGCACCGCAACCAAGTACCCAGATCCACTTCTAGCCCTTGAGTTCTCAGGCAAAGCACACAGTTCCACCACCATGGCGGTGGCTGTCGTCGGACTGCTGATTGGCAAGCTCGGTGCGGCTTTGGCGGCCGAGGCAGCAGCCTTTGGTGCGTCAGTGGTCTTCAAGGAGGCTTCTTCTCTCAAGGGTCTCGTCGGGGAGATCCGTGAAGCCAAGGAGGAGCTGGAGAGAATCCAAGCCTACCTGCGAGGGGCGGAGCGGTTCAAGGATACCGATGAGACCACCGGCGTCTTCATCAAGAGGATAAGGGTGCTAGCCTTTGAAATGGAGGATGTTATCGACGAGTTCACGTACAAGCTGGAAGACAAGCATGGAGGGCTCGCTGCAAGGATGAAGAAGAGGATTAAGCATGTGGACACCTGGTGCCGTTTAGCGCTCAAGATGCAAGGCATCCGAGGCAGGCTTCGACACGCTAAGCAGATGAAGCAGGACTACATGATGTCAGAAATGGACAGGTACTACAATGGAGCCAGTCTTCCTCATGCCAAACCAACCGATCAAGCTTTGGGTTTCACGAGGGACGACGACCTCGTGGGGGTCGATGAGAGCAGTGAGAAGATGATACAGTGGCTCACAGGTGATCTGGAGGAACAGAGAAGCAGAATCTCCACAGTTTGGGGGATGCCGGGTGTCGGTAAGACCACGCTGGTTGCTCATGTGTACAATGTGGTGAAAGTGGAATTCGATGCCGCGGCATGGATAACCGTGTCAAAGAGCTACAGCTTTGAAGATCTTCTGAAGAAGATTGCTCGAGGGTTTGGCGTCGCGGTCGATGTTGCCGACATGGAGATGAGAAGCCTAAGTAAGGCCATACATAATTACCTCCGAGGCAAAAGCCACATCTTAATCCTGGATGATGTTTGGATCGCTGATGTGTGGACGGAGATAAGGAGTCTCTTTCCAACCGACAGCATTGGCCGATACGTTATCATGTCAAGAAACCATGAAGTATCATTGTTGGCAACTGGAAACGGTGCAATTCACTTGGAACCGCTACAAGCACATCACTCCTGGTTGTTATTCTGCAGAGAAGCTTTCTGGAATGATGCTGCGAAAGAGTGTCCGTTAGAGTTGTAGAATTTGGCCGAGAGGTCTGTGAAGAAATGCAACGGTTTGCCTATTGCTATTGCGTGCGTAGGGGAAAATAATTCTATGGGACCTGGTCTACAAATTTAGCCTTGTGGACCAAGTTCTGCAAGTTACACGTGTTCAGGAGAGAGAAAAATCACATCAATTGATTGTCTATTTTTAGATCTAAATGGTCACACATGCCACGTGTCACTTACAGAACTTGGTCCACGGTAAATTTGTGGACCAGGTCCCATAGAATTTTTTTCCGTGCATAGGCCGCCTGTTATATGTTGATCCAAATTTTACAAAGTATAGGCCAACTTCTGACGAGTGGAGCGAGGCCCACACCGTGCCCAACGGGGACGCCTGTGGGGGGTGCGGGGGGCGACAGCCCCCCGCGGTACGGTACGGATCGTCGAAGACCTAGGTTTCCACCGATATATAAACCCCTTGTAAGCCGCCGGTTGGGATGAGTTGCATCTGTGAAATCCCCGGCGTTTGTAAACACTCCTCGATATAGTAAAGTTTCGCTGGCTGGCGCCCGTGGTTTTTTCCTCTCTTTGTTGGAGAGGTTTTTCCATGTTAAATCTGTGTCCCCTTGCTGTGTTTTTCGTGTTCGTTCTTCGTTATCTTCTTGTCGCAATTGTACTGTCCCAGAAACATCCAGTTACTGCTGAATGGGGAAATGTGTACATGGAGTTAGAATTGCAGTCGGCGAAAAATGTGATGGTGATGTTGATGTGGTTCTGAAAGTCAGCTTGGAGGACCTTCCGTATGATTTGAGGAATTGTTTCTTACACTGTGCATTATTCCCAGAAGATTGTCCGATAAAGAGGAGGAGAGTAATGAGGCAATGGATTGCTGCTGGACTGATCACAGGAAAGGAGAACAAAACATTGGAGGGAGTGGCAGAGGGATACCTGAATGAGCTAGTAAACCGAAGCTTACTGCAGGTAGTGGAGAGGAACTACATGGGGCGGTTGAAATGCTGCCGGGTGCATGATGTCATACGCCTTCTTGCCCTCGGTAAAGCCGGGGAAGAATGCTTCGGCAAAGTGTACGATGGCTCCAGAGCATTCTCCGTGGAACCCACACGTCGTGTATCACTCAATAGTGAAAACCTTGATCAACTGAGTCGATCAGGTTTAACACAATTCTTGCTTTTAAGACGTATATCAGTATTGATTTGCTCAAGCCTCTCCTGACATCTTCAAATCTTCTGTCAACATTGGATCTACAAGGCGCTCGCATACAGATGCTCCCTGTTGAGGTATTTAACTTGTTTAACCTGCGGTATTTGGGCCTTAGAAATACTGATATTAATAGTCTACCTGAAGAAATAAGAAGATTGCAGAACTTAGAAGTCTTGGATGCTTACAACACCAAGTTGTCGTACTTACCAAACAACGTGGTGAAACTTCAGAAGCTGAGATACCTGTTTGCATGTACTGATGGTGGAGGATCAGAAATTAAGCCTTTTGGTGGAGTCAAGGTGCCTGGCGGCATACGTCACTTGACTTCGCTGCATGCTCTGCAATGTGTGAAATCTAGCACTGAGATTCTACGTGAAGTTGGAGCTTTGATAGAGTTAAGAACATTTGGTGTCTCTGATGTGAAAAGTGAGCACTCTGCTGAATTGAGCAATGCTATGGGCAAAATGAGCCATCTTGTTCATCTTGAAATTACATCTATAGGGGAGGAGGAAGTGCTGCAGCTTGAGGGACTTCATTTACCTCTGACCCTTTCTAAACTTGGTTTAGAAGGGCAGCTAGAAAAGGCATCAATGAGTCAGGTTGTGTCATCTCTATCCCGTCTTCATAACCTCACATGGCTGCAGTTATCATTCTCCAAAATGGATGAAGAATCCTTTTCCAGGTTGTCTGGGTTACGCGGTTTATGCTTCCTTCAGCTTCTCGATTCTTTCGAAGGGGAAAATATGTGTTTCTCCTCAGGATCGTTTCCAAACCTCAGGTTTCTATCTGTTTGGGACGCGCCAGAGCTCAGTCAAGTTGAAATAGAGGAAGGTGCACTGCAAAGCCTCGTTGAGCTAGTGTTTGTAGACTGTCCTGAACTAACGTTTCTTCCTCGCGGTATTGAGCACCTTGGAGCCCTTGAAAAATTACATCTTATAGAAACTTCAGAAGAGCTCACAGAGAAGCTTCTACAAGAGAGTGAACCAAATGACTGTAATGAGGATCTTATGAAGATTAGACACA
Organism: Avena sativa; assembly: GCA_916181665.1. Lineage (NCBI taxonomy): Eukaryota > Viridiplantae > Streptophyta > Magnoliopsida > Poales > Poaceae > Avena > Avena sativa. The sequence continues at coordinate 32,532,484 of OV702291.1, forward strand.
TAAAAACAATTATTGTTCAACTTTCCAGAGAATGCATACGGGAAAGGGTTAGGTGGTCGCAAGACATCTCTGCTCCAAGGTAAGAGTTTGATGTTTCCTTTGTAGGTACAACAAATAGAGCAATTGCATGTACATTTTCTTGTGATTTAAACATTTGTGAACAAAAACTAGCACAATTTAGTTTATAGATTTGTGTCTATCTTCACCCGGAATCTGTACAGACTATAGAACACAGAACTCGTATGACCATATGAAACTGTGGTGCACCGTTTCCATTTTTCTCATCAGAAATTACTAAGATATGTTCAACTTAAGATAATAAGTAAATAAAATATTATTAGGATTTAACATACTCTACATGTGTTGTGGACGCTAGTAAGATGGTTGTGGCTGGCCGGACGGCAAGAAGACCAGGATGTTTGTATTGGAGCAGGAGAGGGCAAGAGTCCTTTAGAAAAGTATAGGATTAGGAAAGAAGAGTCCAATTATATTAGAAAAGGTCTAGATCTAATCGTATTAGGAGAGGTCAAGGGCCTGAACATCCATTATATAAGGATGGCATGTATCCACGTTTGAGACAAGTAAGAACAATCAATCTAATCTTTCCCTAGCAATTCTCTCTTCTCAACCTATGTCTACCCAAACCCTAGCAGCCATGCCGTCTGGCTATCTTCAGCACAATAGTTATCCCGTTGTTGATCTAAGTCCACAACATTTGGTATCAGAGCCAACCACCATGGCTTTCGATGCCGACTCTTTCATGAAAGATTTCAAGGCCTTCCTTCAAACCATCTTTGACGAATTCAAGATGCGTATGCTAGAGATTGTCGTGGAGAAAGAACGCAGGATGATAGAAACTTCTGTGGCACAAGCAGCGGCATAGGCGCTTGAAGAAGAAGCGCCAGAGGAAGAAGCAGTAGCGACGCAGATGCAGATCAGCGCTGCGATGACAGTGGGTGCAACCAAGGGAATCATGGCCAAGCAACCAGGCGCAGCAGCGCAACCAGTGGCGGCGGTACTACAACCAGGGGTAATAATAATAGAGGCACAAATAGAAGTACTAGTGGCAACAACCCTAATAGGAGAACTTCCTACTTCGTCAGATCCAGCAGCGGCAACGCAACCTAAAGCAGCACCTTTGGTGGCATCGTACAGGGGAGGTGATGCTTGATGTGCCAAGACATGGAGCCGTGGGGCCAACAAGACCATGGTTGCCAGCCTGCAGTCTGAGGACAAGTTGCTTGTCCGGGAGGAGCTGGAATCACAGTATCACATTGATGTGGGGATATTGAGGACTTCAACTCTGTACGCCACCCTGCAGCTTGAGGACAAGCTGCTTGTCCGGGAGGGGTGTAGTGTTATGAACACTAGTAAGATGGTTGCGGCTGGTCGGACGGCAAGAAGACCAGGATGTTCGTATTGGAGCAGGAGACGATAAGAGTCCTTTAGAAAAGTATAAGATTATGAAAGAAGAGTCCAATTATATTCGGAAAGGTCTAGATCTAATCGTATTAGGAGTGGTCAAGGGCCTGGATATCCATTATATAAGGATAACATGTATCCATGTTTGAGACAAGCAAGAACAATCAATCTAATCTTTCCCTAGCAATTCTCTCTTCTCAACCTATGTCTATCCAAATCCTAGTAGCCACGCCGTCTGGCTATCTTCAGCACGGTAGTTATCCCATTGTGGATCTAAGTCCACAACAACATGTGTTCACGAGTTCTGATTAGCAGCCCTGGTGATGATATTTTCCTTTTGTATCAGCATATATACTAATAAAAGCAAGCTAAGTACAATTTTTATCATTATCAGGGACGAGTGCTAAAAGGTTGCACCAAAATCTGCAATACAATAATGAAACAAAAAACCTTCAAACCTTTTTATGCGGCGGCACGAGCATAATGGAGTTCAATAGTAGCAACGCAAAATGCACCTTTCAGAATGGCAGCAACTGGTGTTAACTTGAAGAGTCTCTTCAGGAAGATGACCACCAAGCACTGGCCTTTTGATCATCTTTCGCCGCCTCTTCTGGCCTGAAACCAGAAGAGGAGGGGAGAACAATGAACTAAAGGGCATATGACAGGGGCCCACTCAACTTTGGGCAAAAAGAGCATTGCCCCATCAGGAATTGATTTGTCTATTCTGTTCATTATGTTGTATGATGATTTGTGTAATATATTCATAACAGATCCTGGACGAGGAATAAATCACTTCGAATTAGAGGTTTGTAATTTTGACACTTGTTGTCATTTTGCATGACGATGGGGAAGCTGAAGCCCGTCTCTGCAACAGCTATGCCTCGAGGTACGAAACCTTACCAGCCGTCTCTTGCCTTTCCTGAAGCTTGGAATTGTACCATTACCCGCTGAGAAGAATTTGGTTGGTACATCAAAAGCATTGTAAGGAGATTCAATCAGTACTCCACCCTGCAGCCATTTGTAATTTGTTATCCTCCTAGGTGTATTTTTCAAGTTCGACAATGTCTGCTCTCACCTATACGCTTTGTAATCCATCCATGCTACACAATCTTAATTCTGCACACAATCTTAAGTTGATCTCCCCTTACTCCGCAACATGGATCTCCTTTTATAATGGCAAGGTGACACACATGTTGTTTGGGACATGTTGCTTCGAGCGCGATGCATGAAAGCAACATGGCTCACGTGTTCTGCTGCCCTGAGCGCGTGGTCCAAGTTAGTGCTGGAGGATTTGCTTCATTATGGCTGCCTCCTGTCCGACCCCACTTGACCTATCATGTAGATGGTGCCAAGTGGCAAAGAGGTGCGTAGGGTGAAGTTAGTAAGAGGCCTCCATGGTTGTTCCCGGCTGGATATTGAAGTTAGAAAGAGAACAAGGAGTCATGAGATGTTGGATATTGTCCTAGTCAGCACCATCCCCTCGCCCTCAAGGGGGAGGAAGCCCTAGAGGAGGGAGACCCGCTTCTAGGGATACAAACAGCCGAAGGAAGGGTCCAAGAACTTGGTAACCCGACTTCTGACTAGAGATACCACGCGAGTCGCGACCAACACACACCGGACACGAAGAAACTCCGTTGGCAAGATGTCACCCCTCCGTGTCAAGCCAGCCGAGTCTGACTATATGGTTGCTGCTCTTGACGAGGACTTCTGCTCGCTCTTCCAAGGGAAGGAAATAGTGAAGCAAGAGAACGAGGAGATTCAGCTGGATTGGTTGTTGTCTGGGAAGACGCCATCCACTCGCCCTTCTCAGGAAGCAAGCTTCAAATGTAGGAGGACATTGCACTGAAACAAAGACAATCACAAGGGTGAATCGAGGACTCTCTAACTCGACATAAGAGGGACAAATCCGGTAGGTAGGAGAGGACGAAGCAAAGGAACCAGGTGGAGATAACTCCCAGAGCACTGAAAAGGCGAATGGTGGGGGAGCAAGAGGCCAACTTTTGAAAGATGATATGGCGACACGGGCGCCGGAGAAGAGATGGTGACACAAGCGCTCGAGAGGAGAAACCTGCAGCCACACGAGCCCGAGGGAGAGCATCTCCTCAACAACGCCTCCAGCAAGGGACAAGACACCAATGAGTGCCCTCGTGGTCCCTCGGACACAAAGTCAGAAGATGGATTTCTCCATGAGATGGGCACCTCACCTTGAGATCTCAACATGCTCCTCCCTCGACGGACATTTTTTATGCTCTGATCTAGAATGGTTCATCGACGGGTTTGCACTATGGAGTAACATTGGCAGCCGCAGTTTTGGAATCAACAAGTGTGGCAAGCATCCCTGTTGGAGGGGAAATGGCGGGAGTTGGTGGGAGCTCGCGGTCGGGTTGGGGGAAAAGGAGGGAAACGGAAGACGACTTCTCTTGCCGACAACCCGGGCCCGCTCGTCTTTTCCCTCCATCCGTCGTCTCCAGACGAACTCGATGCGATGAGTTCGGCATGTGGTCGCCGAATGGATTTTGGTCCAAATCCCGGCGAAACCGAGAACCTATGAACGCGGCTGGGCCAAAATTCGCCGTCCGGCGGCGTGAGTGGAGATGCTGTTATGTGTGGCGCTCATTCTGGGCACCTAACTTACGCATGAACGGCTAAAAGAGTTGTGGCAAATGTTGGCAAACTTGGTATAAAAACCAAACTGGGCCCAAATATTTGCAAGCCCCTCATGGCGACTATTTCCTTATCGGGCTTCTCGAATCCGAGGAATGCAGACATCTTTTACAATATTAACCTATGTTTGGATAAAGCACATTTTTATTAAGTTTAAAATTTGCATCAAGACAATAGAATACACCAGGCGTCTGCATATTTTGGATGCAGACACTAGCTTGGATTCTGTGTAGATTAGCTTCAAGAAAAAGTTCCACGGTAAGGTGGTATTTTTTGTTGTTGAGGCAGACTGTAAAGGGGGCTTTAACTTGACAAGAATTTATAAGCACGCGATTACTCGCCATTTAACTAACCACGCACTCGAACTTGTTAATACTACCTTCGGTCCATATTAGTGTTCTCAACTTTGTTTAGATACGAATACATCTACTCTAAACGCTTGACTGGATACATACGAATTTAGACAAAGTTGAGAATATTAATATGGACTGGAGGAGTATTAGAGATAGAATCGGTTTGTACCTTTGTATGTTTTGTACGTATTTAGGTAGGATCGATCTGTGAATCTGTGATCCGTGTACGTATCGTGTTTGTAACTCCTTTACTGTACCTCCTCTGTATATAAAGAGAGAAACCCGCTGTTGTGGGAGATCACGGCAAAACAATCTACCCGCCCTGTGGCAGCACTACACGACAGGAGCCTCAGCATCGCATCGCATCGCACTGACGTGACGCACGGTTGCTGATCCTGCCGTCAACGCCACTCTCATCCGACCTCACCTCACCTCACCTGCCATCGCTTATCCCAATTCCCAATTTCTCCCCGAGTCTCTCGCCTCGCCAGCATGGGTTCCGACTTCAAGGCCATCCCTCTGATCGGTACGTTGTCTCTTCAATTATTATTTTTATCCGCCATATCTTCTCGTAATCCCTATACCGCAAAATCTTCTCGTAATCTACTGCCGGTTCCGACTCCATCTGCAAGATTCAGATTCCGAATCTGACTTGATCTCCCCATCCTTTCTGAGAGACAAATCCTGGACTGCTGAGTCACGAATTCAGAATAAAATCTTCTTGCCACTGTCCTTGCTGTAGCAACCGACAGTAATCATGAATCATTCAGAGCCACTTGTGTGTTTTAGAGATTTTTCACTCTGTAAGCCAGCAGAATGACACAGCTGATGAACCGTTTCTATGTATCTGAACAAAGTTCTTGTTTCCTCTCTGCAATGATCAGATATCGGCCCGCTCGTCGAGAAGATCGATGATCCCGCCATGGCCGCCGACGAGGGTCTGCTGGACGTCATCAGAATGCTGGACGACGCTTGTAAGGATGCCGGGTTCTTCTATGTGGTAAGTAATAATCACTGGTCTAAACTCTTGCTTCTAGCCAGATTCTGTAAACTGGTTCATACCCATTCATCTTTAAGCTGGTCTTGTATCTCAACTGAATATACGGAAATGTTTGTCATCAAAATGTTGTTACTGTCATCAGTAACAGAATGTAGGATGCTAGTGTGTGTCTCATGTTCAGTTGTTTTCTGCAGCTGGTCTTCATTTTTTGTTTGATGAACAAAAACTTGTTAATATGTGATGTTCAATTCATTGATTGCATTGCTAATTAACAGTGTGCTGTTGTCTAGAATAATAAATAAGGTGAATGATGTTGTGTCAATGTTAACAGAAAGGCCATGGGATTCCCGAGTCCCTACTGACGGAAGTCAGGGATGTCACACGCAAGTTCTTCCATCTTCCTCACGAGGAAAAGCTGAAGATCAAAATGACACCTCAGAGTGGTTATAGGTATGATTGCTAACTGAAATTCAACTTGTTTTCTTTCCTTTATTTTTAGCTCATTGTTTGGTCCTTGGAAGCCGTGTACATATAGAAATAAACATTCATATATGACTTGTGTCAGAGGGTATCAGAGAGTTGGGGAAAATGTTACCAAGGGTAAACCTGATATGCACGAAGCAATTGATGTAAGTTTGCCTCTTTTCTGTGATATTTTCTTGTCATGCTTGTATAAGATGTTCTGTGTTTTCTGAGCTAACCATGACAACAAATATGGCAGTGCTACACGCCTATCGAACCGGGAAAATATGGAGCTCTTGCTAAACCAATGGAAGGATCTAACTTGTGGTATGTTGCCAACATTCCATATCTGTTCTTTGTTCCCAAGAAATATCTAGAGGACCACATGTTATACATTTCTTGAGAAAAGAGTTCAATCCCTGGCTACTTTGTCTCCATCAGAAAATGAAAAAGATTGGATAGTACATCCAGCATGTATGAGTATAAATTAACTTCTCCTACCACATTATTGTACCTGTATCAGTATTTAATGATGATTATGTTCACAATGTAAAGAATGATCCTTCAAGTATTTAATGTGATTTATAAAACAAATTGCTTATCTTCCGTGCAGGCCGGATCACCCACCAAATTTTGACGCGCTTCTGGAGAACTATATAAGTCTTCTACGAGGTCCACTAAATGGAATCACTTTAGTTGTTCCTCTATGTTCATCGATAAATGCCAGCGATGTTTATGCCATTTTTTAATTTGCAGATCTTTCAAGAAAGATCATGCGAGGTATAGCCTTGGCATTGGGTGCGCCGTTGGATGCCTTTGAAGGCGGAATGGCAGGAGATCCTTTCTGGGTTCTCAGGTTGATTGGGTACCCAGTCTCAGCTGACATCCCGCAAGAGCAACGAACTGATACTGGATGGTAAGTAAAAAAAACAGTTCATTTCACCATTTTTTTTTGTGGCATGTCCTGCAAAAAATATGCTTAATTGGTTGGATACATCTGACTCTGGTTTTCTTCCCCATGCATCCTATGACCAATTCAGTGGATCTCACACAGACTATGGTTAGTACACCTCCTCTCTTGGGAGCGTTGTTTTGTCTTGTTATCTCTAGTCAATACTAGCATAATAACCTATAGCAAAATGATCAAAGTTTCCTCAATTTGTTAAACTGCAGGCCTTCTGACACTGGTTAACCAGGATGATGACGTATGTGCTCTTGAGGTATTTGTTTCTTCACTATCAACACTGAAATATATACCCTGCATATGTTTACGCCCTCTGCTTCCTCTGTAAAGCAAATAAATTGATGTACAGAAAATCTTTGCTATTATGGTTCCAGGTCAGAAACCTGTCCGGTGAGTGGATATACGCCAAGCCGATCCCTGGAACCTTTGTTTGCAACATTGGTGACATGTTGAAGGTCTCCTTCTTCGCCACTTTACTGATCTCTTTATCTGTTTCAGCAACCTTATTCATTCTATTTCATTAGCAACCTTGTTATAACTGTAAATCATCTTATCCTGTTCAGGTTTGGTCGAACGGGATATATCAGCCCACGCTCCACCGGGTCGTCAACAACTCCCCTCGCTACCGTGTATCCGTCGCCTTCTTCTACGAGGTATGTGCACACGAACATATTTGCGACCGGTATCCATCTGAGTTGCTTATACTCAATCTGTTCTCTCTGTAACCAACAATGGCGTGTACAGTCGAACTTCGATGCTGCTGTGGAGCCAGTGGAGTTCTGCCGGGAGAAAACTGGCGGGGTCGCCAAGTATGAGAAGGTGGTCTACGGGGAGCATCTGGTACAGAAAGTCCTGACGAACTTCGTCATGTAAACTGGCTGGAAAAGGTAGAAATCTGTTGTAGGTGCCGAAACGCTCGGCTGGGCCGGTCACGGCATTCCATCAATAAAATCATCTTTGGGTCACTGCGTTGCAGCTACGCATGGATGCCGCCGCGGGCATTGATCTGTGCATTTCATTGTAAAGAAAAGCGGTAGTTTCTGCCAGCAATTGATTTGTCATCTACTCCCCCCGTTTGAAAATATAAGACGTTTTAGCTTTATGAATCGAATGTATCTAGACGTCTTTTAGTGCATATGTTCATAGAGGTTCAGAGTGAACCTATGCACTAAAAGGTGTCCAGATACATTCGTTTCACAAAGCTGGAATGTCTTATATTTTCGAACGGAGGGAGTATGTGAGATAGCATAAGGCCGCGGACCAAACGAGACTCCGCCAAGTTTCCTCCCGAGATACTACAGTAGATAGCATAAGGCCGGTGCGTTGCTACGCATTTTATACAAAACTAAAGTTCCATATTTAAAGATATAACTAGCAAAAGTGCTCGTGTGTTGCACCCGAAGAAATATTTACACAAACACTCCATCAAACCATCCATGTTGACACATATCCCCCTTTTCACCATCCTCGATGTTGGAATATTCATGACGAACACATAAGCATACCTAATAATATTAGATTGGAAGCCACTTGTTGCACCGACTTGCAATATCGCATACTTATAATGACGGTGAGCACCGTCCTTAAATTTTTTATTTTATAACCCTGCACAACGAAAGTCCAACGAAGCGTCAAATTTGACGATCTATATGTTAATCTGGATAGCTCTCTAAATAATTGAGTCTTCTATTTGCACTAACATTTCAATGAACCCTCTAAAATTCCATTGATATGTATTTATTAATTTCATGTGACTACCAAAACCATACAACATGAGTTTATTTTGCCAAAAACTGTCCCAACTATGCCAATTTCTTGACGACCAATCACTTCATTTTCGATTTGTCAGATATCAACAAATTATAATCAAATTTGTTAGATTCAATCGTCAAGAATTTGGGATTCATTGCATTGCTATGGTTTTATTTTCAAGGTTTAATTACATAAAGGCCACCATAGTTTTTGGCTATTTAAGAAACATCACTGTGATTTTCATCTTTTGAAAAATGCCATTACAATTCTCTGTACTACGACGAGATGTATACAATGGCTATCTGCTAACATTATCGTGATATTAGTTTAGTAGGTTCGGTTTCATGAAGTTCGTTCTTAGATATGATTTTTTGAGTTTTGCTTCTCAACATCTAATTTACTTCTAAGTTAAAACTTCACTATATACAGACAAAAATATAAAACACACTAATCAAGTATTATGTATAAATATTACTAAATACTGATAAGTTTGCTTCTAGGTTTATAAGCAATTCATGTTTTACTCTTGGGATCGAAGTACGAGTGGCCGATCTGCATCCTTAGAGAAAGATGACATGTTTAATAATTATGTACTTAAAATTGAATTTAGGTTGACATGCGCTTATGAGTGAAGAGTAGAACCTTTCAATTATTTCATTGTTTTGTTAGTCTATTTCAATATGTAACGTCTCCATTTTAATCTCTTTGACGAGATTTAATCAAGGTTTGTTGCTAGGTTGAACCTCCGTGTCCAATTTAAAAAATACAGCCACTATTAGATAATCATCAAGGCACAAAATGCATACATTGGTATCATATCGTTATGATGGTAGTCATGTTATAGTGTTGAATGCAGAGGAAATACATTGAGGAAATGGTGAGAGATTGAGGAACTGCAATCTCTTGTCTCGGTAATAGTAGTCACATCGATATAGACTAACCCATAGAGAAACGCTATAATACTACTTAGGTCATGAAGAAAAATTATCAATATGAATCAACATCATGTACTGATCTAACATCACCTAAACTATAGTTATGTTTACTGAGCTAATATTCTTTGACAAAATACAGGGTATTTTAACCGAATATGTAATGACTACATTCCAAAAATTTAAGGTTGTTAAATATGTTACTCACATTTGTGATATTTATGTACCACAACATGAGGAAGAGTCATATAACCATACTATTCCTATCAATGATTTGTAAACAATAAAGAACCCTAAATAAAAATATCAACTCTGAGTAAAAAATCAATGTTTGGATCGATGGTTTTAAGGTGATTATATTCCAAAAGGTTTTAAGGTGATTATATTCCAAACACAAATCCTGCTATATTAGTCATATAGATTGGAAATCATTGTTACATTCACAACAAATACGTGATAACAAGAAATTACGTACCCCATATTGAAGAGCAGGAGATAGTAGGAAGAGAGCAAAAGTTTATTGAAATATCTAGCACTACTTATGTTAGAAAGATAGACAACATTTTAGAATATGTGACATCATATATGTGAATTTAATAACTACTTACCACAAAAAATTCAAAATATTTACCACATACGATATGTTTTCAGTAACATATATTTTGCAGAACCTACAGAAAATCCTATTATTCCGAATTCCATGCATCTAGAGTAAATGAAATTAACCAGAAATTATTTTCATGAAGAGATCTGACATGCTAAAGATGGTTCCATGCAACTTATTTTCTTTCATCTCAAATATTGTGCATTTAGAGTTGTTGTGTGCTTACACATTTGTAGCTTAAGTTTGTAGATACATATAAAATCCAATGTATGGGTTAGGGAAGGATAAAAGTAACTAACTAATTGGATATTGTTAGAATTACATTGGACATGTCTTATCAGGTTATTTTTGCACACTTGGCATAAGACTGCCGGTCTTGATGTACATAAATATCAAATATACTACAACTAAAGTTTCAAAAACAAGATACTACCACGACACCAGTTTTTTCCAATTTTGTGAACATTTATGTAGGCTTGTGATTGGTTAAAACTAATTGTTATCACCTATTTATATTGAATTATTTTACTTCACTATAGCTCATATATGCTTAAGTATATTGTCTTTTGGTTGATACACCATTTGATATATCAACGCAAATATTTTTTATTTTAATTGAGGATTATTAGATGTATAATCACCCTCATATATAGCATGATGAATATTTTGTCATATAATTTAAGTATTTATCTATAATTCAATCTAATTATTTGTCATACTATAGTAAGATGTACTTTGTCGTGATTTTTAAAAATTAATTTTAATTTGGATATTTAACAAATATTCTATTACTTTTAATTGCTCTCTAAGCAAAGAAAAGTGTCATATTACTTCACAACTTATATTATATGCCTCCCAACATATCATAATGTGTACATGTGTCCTCATTTGAGTATCCTTAAATATCTACAATACTTGGTAGAATGTATTAATCCAACAGTAAATTTGGTAGAAGTTTCTAGAGTATAAGGCTTGAGCACTGTAGGGAAGGTTGTTGGGCAAAATATGGACGAGTACTTTGTTCTCAAATGTATTCATCATCTCTCGGTCATTTACGATGCATGTTTCTTTGTCAACTTTTCACCTTCGGTTCTTATCCATTGATGCATGTGAGCTTTGTACTAGTGAGCTCCTTCTCTTCTTCCTCGACTAACGCACAACCATTTGCTAGGTTATATCTCCTGACATCTTTCCATGCTAATGCATTTTGCATCGATCAACATGGGTGTGTTTATTAGGATTACTACTTTTTTCGTCTCCCTGGGTCAGCTACTAGGGGCAAGGCAACGAAAAACAGCCTAAAAGGCATGTTCTTCACATCATTTGGTTGTCCACACATTTTTTGGCTCCCTGGAGTAGACAACAATCCCATTTTGTTTGGTAGGCTACACACAACCCTTTTAGGATGGATGATGCAAATCAAAGGTGTTTGGTTGCCCACATGAGTTTGCATATAGTTACCAAGATCCACATATGGTGAGTTTAGAATGGCAATGCATATCATCAACTGAAAACACAACATAGGATTGAAAGTTCACGGCACATGCATGATCATTAGCAAAAGGAGATCATAGTTCATCGTACCACCACATCCACATGAGTTTGCATATGGTTACCAAGATCTACATATGGTGAGTTTAGCATGTCAATGCATATCATCAACTGAAATCATAGTATTAAAAGTTCACAACACATGCATGATCTTTAGGAAAAGGGGATTGTAGTTCATCGTACCACCAAATCAAAAGTGGGTGGCATTCTACCACCATCAGTTCACCATCACATGAGAGGTCACTACATACCACCTCATCAAAAAATCCATCAGAAGTTTTTTAGAACTAGGTACAACAAACTAAATCGTGGAACTTATAGATCTCTTATCACGTATTTTCTTGATCCTCTTCAGCTTATCCTTGTTATCCTTGCTACCATTGACCATATCAAACAACATGTACTCAAGCTTCTTCTTTTCCTCCTTCATACCTTCGTTTTCCTCATCCCATTTATTCTTCCTAGCCTTCATTATCTTTGATTGAGATTTTTGTACCTGATTCAACATTTCCACTTCTTTCTTCAACACTTCAATCTTGTGTAAATTCATCGCCTTCTCCTCCTCGGCTCAAGCAATGTTGTCCTTTTTAGGGAAACAGTCAGGACTCCGTCCTGCTACGGATTTATTACTCAAAGAACACTTACACGATTACATCGTTAATTAATAAGGGAATAATAAAACTAGGTGGTTTCTCAAACCAAACATTCGGGTGAGTACCACAAGCCTGCGTTAAACTATGAGCTACACAATTTGCCTCTCTAGGTACATGAACAAAATCAACTTTAGAAAAAAGTAGTCGCCTGGATACAAATGTCTTCACTAATAGGCGCTGCAGCTGTAGGCACGTAGTGTTGTCCTTCATCATGGACAAGTTATCCTCCAGCACCCTTTTCTCAGCTTCATCGATGAAATTGTTCACATCAACTAACAAAATTGAGTACTTCTTGTCAATCTTGTTCTTATCATCAACTAGCTCCTTCACCAACTTTGCATTCTCAACCCTCTTGTTCATTCTTGCATTGTTGTTGTCTTGATACATTCCTCAAAGTCTTCTTAATACATTTTGTGTTGTTTCTAGGCACTCCTTATCCAACCAAGCCACAAACCCACAGTTTTTGATTTCCTGCTAATTAGAAGTTCATGCTCACAGCTTGTGGATGATCAAGTAAGTGAGAGATCACAAGCTAAGAACTTACATTCTACAATTGGCACATATAGAATATGTGGCAGGTGTTGCTCCCTTCAAATGCAACATGTTTAGCAGGCTCAATGACGAGGGGTAACCTCAGCAATGCCCATAGTTATGGACTTAGGGTTTTGCGAAAAAGAAAACACTAGGGATTTCGTCGGATGTCAGGCAAACAAGGGAGTCGAAGTCGCCTGATTATTGGTGGACAATGCTACTACAGATTTCTTGGAAGTTTTTTTTGTACCTCTCCGTTGGCTTCTCCCAGCCTATATATAATAGGCCAGGTCCCAAAGCCGTATATGGATAGGTTACATATTTATGATTACAACACCAACATAACGTCGATTCCTATTTCCTTATCTAATACAACTAAGACTTCCATCGAATGCTTCTTGGGCCTTCATCTTGAGTCTTCATGGGTCGTGAGCCTTTATACAGCCAGGATAGCAAAACATAAGTACCCGAGTAATCATACCCATATTAGTATCCCCCGAGACTCTACCCGAATCGTAGATTCTGGTCGAGTCTCAAAGATGCTTTTAATATTTATGATTTGAGATTTTATGAAATGTCTTTATTTTCTAGCTTTATAGGGATTTGGTACAATAGGCCTAATGCATCCGACGGATCAGGAATCAGTTAATTGCTCCTGGGCAAAGACATTGTAGACCTACATCAAATTCTAGTCCCTAGACCTGAACTCGGAATTTTAACTGGCGTAACTCAGTTCGAGCCGTTGAGGTCTTATCGAATACTGAATTCTATTTCTATTTTATCAGATACCCAACGCGTCCGTCGGGATTTTTCATCATATCGTTGATATGGATATTTTACTGGCAGAGCATATTCTTGTACGATTACCAGGCCACACATGACGAATCCCAGGGTCTTACCTTCATGTCTTGGACACGACATTCGGAATTTTATCGCGTCAGGTGCGATCCGAGATTTTTGTATAATTTTTATCGACTGCCTTATTTGGTTGTTGGAGTTCCTGAAGTTTATCAGTTTTTTGTTTTAATGATTTTATAGAATCTCCATATGGGAGTAACCTTTTGAGGATACACCAAAGTAAAACTCATAGGTTTTATTTTTCGGTCGAAATTGTTTTAACCTTATATGCACAATATAATTTCTATCGGGTGCGCGCCAGCGCTCCTGTTGGGAGTAGCCCCCGAGACTATGTTCGGATGCATGTATCTGGACATAGGCTCATAGTTTTTGTTAGTTTCATTAGAATAATGCTATTAAATTATCAAAATAGAGAACCCCTGATTTGTGGGTAAAAAATAATAAAGAAAAACTCAGAGTATGAAGAACTTATCTCTTTTTTATAATCTGAAGCCGAAGATACATGATTTGGCGAATATCGCCTGGCCGTTGGCCTTCATAATATTCTGACTAAGAAGCTGGGTCATAGGACTTATGTAATTTAAATTGCGAGAAAACATAAATTCTAAGTGTAATAGCGTTGTAGTTGTGTGACATTCCACGGATTGGGGTATTGTACTCCTGTCTTCTTGTCTTGAAGCCGATATGCTCCTCCGCGAATAACTTCTACAACAATGTAAGGCCCTTTCCAAGGCGACTCTAATTTATGGTGACCATCTTTTTTGAGGCGAAGAACTAGGTCTCCTACAACGAAGGACCTAGGATGCAATCGTCGGCTGTGATAGTTGCGTAAGTTTTGCTGATATACAGTGGCCCTTTGTAAATCAATATCATGTGCTTCATCAAGTGCATCAACACCGTCTTCAAGTGCTCCCCTTGATGCTTCTATGTTATATTCAGCGACCCGTGGAGACTTGTGAGATACTTCGACTAGAGGGACAGCTTCAACATCGTGGACCAGAAAGAAGGGTGTTTCTTGTGTTAAATTATTTGGAGTAGTACGCAAACTCCACAAAACAGATGGAAAATCATCAACCTATGCTCCTTTTTCTTTGTCGAGTGGTGCTAGTAGTCTCTTTTTGAGACTAGCAGTTACGAGGCCATTGGATTTTTCCACTTGCCCATTAGTTTGCGAGTGAGCAACTGAGGCATAGCTTACTTTTATACCCATCTCCTCATAGTATTCGTTGAACTCACTAGAAGTAAAATTAGTCCCATTATCGATGATGATGCTGTTTGGTACGCCATATCGAAATACTATTGATTTGATAAAATTCACAGCCGAAGTTCCATCTTGCTGGTAACAGACATTGCTTCAATCCATTTGGTAAATCTGTCGACTGCTACTAGCAGAAATCCGTGTACTCCTAGAGATGATTTGTGAAGTTTACCCACCATATCAAGTCCCTACTGGGCGAAGGGCCAAGCAAGAGGTATGGAATTTAACTCGGCAGCGGGTGCGCCGGGTTTTGTTGCGAATCACTGACATGCCTCACATGTTCTGACTATATCCTTTGCATATTTTACTATTGTGAACCAGTAGAATCCTATCCTAAATGCTTTGGCGGCAATTGCCCGGCTGCTAGAATGATGACCACACACTCCTTCATGTATGTCCTTGAGTATGATTTTTTCTTCGTCGGGTGTAACACATTGATAGCTGTGAGATTCGACATATTTTTGATGGTTTTTATTGATGGTTTTCCTCTGGATTTGATTGTTTTCTAGCTTTACCTAACGCTAATACTTCGGTAGCAAAGAAAACTTGGTTTTTAATATGTGTTTTAGGTTCTGAACATCAACAGAAGGTTTTAACAAGGGAAACACAATATTCAGACGAAAACAAGCAAGTCCCTTTTTGGAAGCAATCAAGGGAGGCAAACATACGCTTTAACAAGCAACTATACGGCGGGAATATTTTTCCAGCCATATAGTTCCCGCCGTATAGCTGCCGCCGCCTCCATCTTGTCAAAAGGGACAACCTTCATGAAGATGGCAGACGCGAAAACAGAACACAACAGCCGCCATCCCATCCAGAAAGGAGAGAGAAGAGATCCGGAGAAGGAGGAGAAGACGTTCTTCATCTCGCTCCACAATCTTCAACCTCCTAGCCAACACACCCCCATAGCCATTACTTGTATTTGAGAGAGAGAGAGAGAGATCTTCACCTTACACGACTAGGATTTGAGAGTGTTTTTTCCTATCCTGAATTGTGTTGGATTACTTTTCTATTCTTATTGTGGATCTCCACGGTAATATCGAGAAGGACTCTCTTTATTTAATTATATTGATGATGCTTTCTTCTATCATGTGTGAGTAAGTTCTTTGGGCGTGGGAGATGTAAGGGATTGGTGAGATGTGATGTGCCTTCATATATTTTCCATTAGTTTGTAATTGATTTTAATTACTATATTATGTGTGATTGACTATTTGTGGGATGCCTAATGCTTATTGTCCAATTAAGGGCCTAGAGAACATGATGCTTTGTTCTACATGGATAGGATCTTGCTCGCTAGCAGACCAATGACCACCGAGTGACACGGGGATATCATTGGGAAACTAGTAGACTCGAGGATAACGAGGAACCACCGTGCTTATTGCATTAGTCCAATCCAAGGAGCTTAATTGCTAAGCAAGTTGAAGGATCTTAATCGTCTAGTGACTGACCATGGTTTTGGTAACAGACTAGTAGGATTATTGAAGTTGGGATGAAATCTATCAAGAGGAGTTCCGGCTAATTATGGGTTGCTCCCCTACACACATACTTATAAGATTATAATTGTTATACTTACCACTGGTCC
The DNA here is from genome assembly GCA_916181665.1 of Avena sativa. Taxonomy (NCBI): domain Eukaryota; kingdom Viridiplantae; phylum Streptophyta; class Magnoliopsida; order Poales; family Poaceae; genus Avena; species Avena sativa. The sequence goes on from OV702291.1 coordinate 32,549,070, forward strand.
ACCTAGCACAGTCACTATCACCATGAACTGTATCTCCCCACGCCTTCTTTGTCATCTGCAGAAAACACCAAACAATCAAATTGTTCTTTACTTTTATGGTTTTTATTTCTGAAGTTTACATTTTAGTTTTATTTAAATACATCTAGTTTAATCCAAATTCTATTCTCATTTCCACACTTGCAGTCAATTCACTCGAAGACCTGTGACAACTTTGGGTGTGACAGAGACTTCATTCATAAACACTTACCTTTGGGCTCCCTGTGGGATCGACATCTATACTTCAAAACTAGCTACAAACGATCTGTGCACTTGCAGACATCAAGCTATTTTCTAGCGATGTTGCTGGGGAGCTAAGCGCTAAGTGTTTGTCTCTTGACATTTCAGGTGTTACTGCTACAAAATGTTCTCCCTAGGAGCCAAAGGGTCTACACGCTCTGGTAGGACCTATTTACCAGATTATATTGAGCACGTGCCTGCTCAAAGGCATGAGGAAATTATTGAAAAACTTTTAAGATTAAATAAGGTTGAAGTTGAAAACCTGAGTGATTTTATGGAAATCATGTCTATTTACAGGACAACTCCCAAGATACCTGATAAAACTCTTAGAGAATACAGTGCTCTAAGTTCTGAATTTATTAAACAACCAATAGAATTTTCTAATCCTGGAGTTAGAGAATATCGATTTGATGGTGGAATTATTAAAATTTTGCAGGAAAAAGCTTTCAGTGGAAGGGAAGATGAAGACCCAGGAAGACATCTTAGAGAGTTCGACGATGTGATAACATCACTTGGACCAAAATGTTTGCCAAGAGACTTCTCTCGTCTAAAATTATTTCGTTGGTCTCTTAAAGGTAAGGCTCTAGACTGGTTATATTCCCTCCCTCGTCATTACATTAAATGTTTGGAAAACTACATTGTTAAATTCATAAACAGGTTTAATCGTTTTTAAAAGGTAACTGAGATTAGAAAGAATATAGGCAACTTTAGTCAAAACGTGGGAGAAAAATACCCACAAGTCTGGGATAGATTCTTTGGAATGATCAATAGTATTCCTAATCATGGCTATTCTGAATCAACTATTTGCCATTTATTATACCACGGTCTTAATACTCAATGTAGAGAGTTGCTTGACTTCTCAGCAGGAGGATCAATAAATACTTTAACTATTAAAGAATGTTTGGAATTGATGTCTACTAGGGCTAAGAATGATTCTTTATATAATCCTGATTTCGACACTAAGCTAGAAAAAGGGATACTTTGGATAACTCCTGATCTTAGTCCTGGAGTACACAAAACAATGAAAGAAAAAGGTATACCTTCTGAACTTGTTAAGGAAAAAAAGTAGACTTGTTACAAGTTTTTACTGAAGAAGATGAAACTAGAAAAGTTTTTCAAGAATTAAAACATCGACAAGCAAAATCTCATAATAACCTGCATAAGCACTTTCAAAAACATTAAAAGATTTTGGCGGAACTCATGGAAAATTATGATGAGATTTGCCAAGAAATAAAATTATTTCACAAGTACCTTAGTATGATTGAAACCCAATGTGAACAAATAGCATCTAGTTATCAAATTTTTCTTCAAGATGATATAGATATTTATGTTTCTACTAATGCTGTTACAAGGGGAGGTGCAGTTGTTACAAGACCATTATGACCACCAGAATATGAAGCTGAAAAAGATTGAAAGGAAAAAGCCTCGCTCAAAGCAAGCCAAGAAGATGATACACTGGTGGATCCTCAAGATGAAACTGCTCAAGAAACACAAGATCAAACCATGGAGGAACAAAATGATGCATATGACGACTATTATGACTCTGATGTAGAGACGGTTGATCCAAGAAAAGAAAAATAAAATAGCAATGAAGATGAAGTTGTTATAGTAGAGAAGAAGAAGAGCGATACGTAGCAACAAAAGAAAGAAACAAAAGAGCCTGACCCCCCACAAAAGGTAAAAGACAAGAATAAGAAAGGTGAATAAAAGCTTCCTTATCTAGGTCAAAAAAAGAAAGCACTGGATCAAGTAATCTATGATTCTTTTAAAAAGGCACTTGGTGACCGTCTGGAAATTCCATTTGCGGATGCAATCAAAGTCCCTACCTATTCTAAACTCCTCTGTGATATTCTTAGTAGAAATAAAGAAATAACTCAAACCGTTGCCATGGTGACTAGTTATCCTGCTAATGGGAAGCTATTGTCTAAATTAGGAGATCTCAGAATACCAACTATTTCATGCTCAATAGGCAAAATAGACATTCATAATGCCTTATGTGATTTAGGTGCAGGAGTTAGTGTAATGCCATACTCCCTCTATAAAAGGTTAGGATTAGGGGAGTATTCCCCCACTACTATCACTTTATAGATGGCTGACAAGTCCATTAAACAACCCATTGGTATGATTGAGGATGTTCTACTTAGAATAGATGAGCATGTTATTCCCACTGATTTTATTATTCTTGAAATGATAGTGGATGAAAAATTATCCATAATAGTTGGAAGACCTTTCCTTAGTACTGCAGGAGCGTCAGTTGATTGTGCTGAGGGAAAAATAATCTTCAATGTTTATGATGCTGAAATCATCCGTTATTTTCCAAAGAAGCTAGAAGCGGGAGAAAGATATATTCCACTGGCAAAACGAGTTCATATGGTAAGTGCCTTTGATAAGGGGCAACCCAAGGTAAGAATTCGAGAACAGAGAAGGGGTTAAATTATTCAACCATTCTTAATAAAATTCTTAATGGGAGTCAACCCATCACATTACTAAAATAAATTAAAGAATAAAATATTCATCGCATTCCTATAACTTTTTCACAGACATTCTTGCGGAAGCGCGTCAAAAAGTAAAATAAAAGTAGTAGAAACATCGATTGAACAAGTCTAGAATAAGTAAAATAAAAGTTTGAGTTTTATCTAAAAAAACTAGCTTAATCATTTAGTTCAGACTAAAATGTAAATCTCCAATTGAGGAGAAGAAATTAGGATGTACTAAAATCCTGCTCTTTACATGCTGATGTTGGTCGACAGTTTCTACTTCAATTTTTCTGCCAAAAACAAGCTATTTCGCTAAGTTTCAGGATAAGAAAGAATTGTAGAAGAAATGGATTTTTTTATGACTACAGGAGGTTTAACGACCAACTATATAGCAGGAACAAAAATTCTGGCCGTATAGTTTGGCCGTATAGATATCTTTGCCAACGACAAATTTTCTTTCTTAGGTACAGAAGGTTTAACGACCAACTATACGATGGAAATAAAAATTTCGGTCGTATAGATATCGATGCCTTTGTATGATTTATTTCCCAGTGTACTGATGGTTTAACGACCAACTATATAGCAGGAATAAAAATTCCAGCCGTATAGTTTCGTTCGTATAGATATCGATGCCTTCGTACAATTTCTTTCCCAGGGTACTGGTGGTTTAACGACCAACTATACGGCAGGAATAAAAATTCCGTTCGTATAGTTCCGGTCGTATAGATATCGATGCTTATTTCAGAAAATTTATCTCGAGGGTACAGAGGGTTTGACGACCAACTATACGGCATGACCATTTTGGTCCACCGTATAGTTGCGCCCATATAGCTACGATCTGGCATAAATAAACCCTAATTGTCAATGCCGCCGCAACTATATGTCGAGAACTACATCACCAGCCCGTATAGTTGCGGACGTATAGTTCGGTGCGACCTCTTAATCGCGTCGGGGCATCTAGGTTTCTTCTTCCTCCTCACTTTTTCTCTCATATTCTCTCTCCAAACCTCTCAAAACCCACCTAGAACTCTTGATTCTTCGTAGATTTCATTCGTTTGAGTGGGGGGAATCAATAGATCGATATGGTTCTCTCCCTATCCATGCTTTATTTTCAGAATTCCATGGTTGAAACTCTCACATTGATCTAGTGGATGAACTCAAGCTTATTTTGGTTTTCCTATTAATTTCTCACGTTAGGATTAAAATTTTCCATGTAGAATCGTTCGTATATCATGTACAAACTATATGCCTAAGGTTTTATGGTGAAATTTTTCAGTGTGTCAAGATGAACAAAATTGGTAGCTTTTTTGCAAGAGCAAGCGCCAATGTGGCGAGAGCTCGGGGCTCCGGGCCGCGCTCAACAGCAAGTTGGCCGTTGTTTCATCAAGGAGGGTGTTGCCCACACGTTGGGCCGATCATAGCTTTCTCACCGCGGCAGGGTTGAGGGCAGACTTCAACCTCATGTGTGATAAGGTCGGGCTAACACTACTCAGCTACGCAAGCCACAATACCTACACCAAGCTCACCCATGAGTTCCTCGCCTCTTTCTACGATGACCACAAGGAGAAAGGTAATGCATACACGGTAAGCTTCACCATAAACCAACAGCCATATGAAATAACTTTCGAACAATTTTTTGATGCTTTTGGGCCTCCCTCATGGTGGGGAGTCAACTGTTACCAATTTATATAGCGTCTCAAGTGGAGAAACTTGGGAGGTTATTTCTGTTAACGGTGACAGGGACGTCTACCAGAAGAAGATGTCCACCATTCAGAACCCAATAATTCGCTACTATGCCTTGTTCCTCGCCAATACACTGCTAGGAAGAGGAGATATCAGTTCCATGGCCAATGCGGACATGGCCATGATCACCAAGGCACTCTTCCCCAATGCACCGCAAAGCTCCAATCCTGTGGCTCTACTACTGCAGCACCTTCGCCACCAGAGCAACAAAATGAAAGGTAACATTCACATTGGTGGATTGGTAACCCACCTTGCCCACACATTGAATATTTCATTACCTGTTATGCAACCTGTTGACGGCTCCAAACTTATGGACGTCAAGTATTTAACTGCTTGTGGCTTCCTTGGTGTTTACCAAGCTAACAAGAGGCTCCGAGCATATTAGTTTGGTCTTCTTGGTGATGCACAGGGTGAGCAGGTTTCGTTGCCCTATCCACAAGCCTTCTCGATTGTGGAGAAGGACACCTGGATCCTCACCAAGGATCAAGCGGTGGAGATCATGGCCCAATTCTAGCCTGATCAAGAAGAAGATGAAGAAGAAGAGCAGCAGGATGAGGATGAGCATGAGGAGGAGCAGGAGTAGGAATACAACCCTGCTTGGGAGGGACAGCAGCAGCAAGGGGGATCCTAGGACCCATGGCCCAATCAGTCGCAACAGGGGTTTAACTACGTCCCCTATCAAGAATTTCCGCAGCTCGACCAACGCGTTGAGGAGATTGACCACACTCTACAAGGAGTGAATGAAGATGTGAGTACCTTAACTCACAACTTTAGTCACTTCATGACCCACTTCCGCGACTACTACCAGCAGTATCCGCACCAGCCATCGAACGATGGCAACAACTGAGCCTGGCAACAACCTAAGCTTGGGGGAGGTTTGAAAACCTCCAAACCTTGCATTCATATTTTCATTTCTTCTTTTGATTTATTTTACTTCTTCAAAATTGCATGTTTACTTTCAGTTTGCATTCCTAAACCAAAAACACAAAAGAATTAGTTGTAACCTTTATTGCAAATTTGTTTCTTTGTTTCTCTCAGAGATTGCTCAATTTCAGGTGACTTGGCAATCGGGAGATGTAGAGGGGATTCGGCTCAAGTATGAGGACGAAGCAAGCAAGAGGAGGTATCACATTGCTTTCATAACCTTTTTGCAACTTTAAATTGACCCTACAATTATTCACTCGCTTGCACTTGAGTCACTCCCCACTTAGCTTGTTATCCTATAAATTCTATTCCTTTGCCAAGTGTCTCCTTTTTAGCTTTGAAATAATGAACAATGAACTTGGTTAAAAATGTTTCCGACATTTTGACAACAAGAAAAAGCATCCAAAAGATGACTTGAGTCCATGTTTAGCCGAAAGGATTTGATTTAGAACTACTCAACCCCATTTGAGCTTAATATAGATAGACTCGATATCACCCTTGAATGAAATTGTCTGATAAAATGGATGCTTCGAAGTAGTAGAGATTATGCCACTGCTTTTTCTAATAATTACTGTAAGATATTGCTTTACCCATATCATTACAACACTATCGTACTCCATGGGGAACTATTAACTCTGCTGGCCAACGAACGATCTAAATGTGGGAAACCACTTGATTTCGGCTATTGAGTTATGTAAGCATCTGTAGCAGCAATGCTATGATGGGTAAAATTTTAGTCTCCTCGTGGTTTCACATTCCAAGTGAAGTTGTAGTACTCCTCTGACCCATTATTGCTCAACAATTATCTATTGGCATGGTCACGAGTGGGCAACACAATCCCAATTAACATGTTAAAAATAGTGGCATGATTTCTCTATGGAAGGGTTGAAGTTTTTGAAAAACAAGGAAAGGAAAAAGGTGCTTTGAGAGTCTTGAAATTTTGACATGGGTATAGATGAGTTGTTCTTAAATTGAATGTTTTTGGTGCCAACTTGAGTACTCTTAATTGATTAAAGAAACAAGAGCAAAAAATTTCATCTTTGAACAAAGAGAGACAACAAAAGAATTTGTTTCACTTTCCTAGCTAAACTTTTGACACTTGCTCGGGCATATGATTTATTTGATAGAAAGATATACGTGGTTAGGAAGTGGACTCAGTGCAATCTTGTGAATACTTGTATGATCATGTTTAAGATTGCAGGAATTGTGAAGAAAAGAATTTGACACCAATTCGAGCTTGTAAGTTCTTTTATTTCAGTCTCGAATCTCTGCTATTCTTCCTTATTTTCTTGTCACATCTAAGCTTGGGGGAGTTGATAGCTGTGAGATTCGACATATTTTTTATGGTTTTTATTGATGGTTTTCCTCTAAATTTGATCGTTTTTGTAGCTTCGGTAGCAAAGAAAACTTGGTTTTTATGTGTGTTTCAGGTTCTGAACATCAACATAAGGTTTTAACAAGGGAAACACAATATTCAGGCGAAAACAAGCAAGTCTCTTTTTGGAAGCAATCAAGGGAGGCAAACAGATGCTTTAACGAGCAACTATATGGCAGAAATATTTTTCCGGCCGTATAGTTCCCGCCACCTTCGTCTTGTCAAAAGGGACAACTTTCGTGAAGAGGGCAGACACGAAAACAGAACACAAGAGCCGTCATCCCATCCAGAAAGGAGAGAGAAGAGATCCAGAGAAGGAGGAGAAGACGTTCTTCATCTTGCTCCACGATCTTTGACCTCGTACCAACACACCCCCATAGCCATTACTTGTATTTGAGAGAGAGAGAGAGAGAGAGATCTTCACCTTGCAAGACTAGGGTTTGAGATTGTTTCTTCCTATCTTGAATTGTGTTGGATTACTTTTCTATTCTTATTGTGGATCTCCACGGTAATATCGAGAAGAACTCCCTTTATTTAATTATATCGATGATGCTTTCTTCTCTCATGTGTGAGTAAGTTCCTTGGGATGGGAGATGTAAGGGATTGGGGAGATGTGATGTGCCTTCATATATTTTCCATTAGTTTGTAATTAATTTTAATTGCTACATTATGTGTGATTGACTATCTGTGGGATGCCTAATGCTTATTGTCCAATTAAGGGACCAGAGAACATGATGCTTTGTTCTACATGGATAGGATCTTGCTCGCTAGCAGACCGGCGACCACCGAGTGACACGGGGATATCAATGGGAAACTAGTAGACTCGAGGATAACGAGGAACCACTATGCTTATTGCATTAGTCCAATCCAAGGAGCTTAATTGCTAAGCAACCTGAAGGATCTTAATCATCTAGTGACTGACCATGGTTTTGGTAACAGACTAGTAGGATTATTGAAGTTGGGATGAAATCTACCAAGAGGAGTTCTGGCTAATTATGGGTTGCTCGCCTACACACATACTTATAATATTATAATTGTTACACTTACCACTCGTCCACCTAGCACAGTCACTATCACCATGAACTGTATCTCCCCGCGCTTTCTTTGTCATCTGCAGAAAACACCAAACAATCAAATCGTTCTTCACTTTTATGCCTTTTATTTCTGAAATTTACATTTTAGTTTTATTTAAACACATCTAGTTTAATCCAAATTCCATTCTCATTTCCACACTTGCAATCATTTCACTCGAAGACCTGTGACAACTTTGGGTGTGACGGAGACTTCATTCATAAACACTTACCTTTGGGCTCTCTATGGGATCGACATCTATACTTCGAAACTAGATACAAACGATTTGTGCACTTGCAATCATTTCACTCGAAGACCTGTGACAACTTTGGGTGTGACGAAGACTTCATTCATAAACACTTACCTTTGGGCTCCCTATGGGATCGACATCTATACTTCGAAACTAGATACAAACGATTTGTGCACTTGTAGACATCACACATCACTGTAGCCCACCCAAAATAATTCTTTTATATAATTTGCCCTTAGTGATTCTAAAGGCTTTTGATCTTCGAGTGATTCGTCGAGGTTCCATAACGTCTTTGGGGAGTTCTCCCTGAGTCATATATGCTATGTATGGCTGCATCCATGTAGGCTCTATTATCATGACTTCATCAACTTCTCGCTCTTCTTCGAGGGTTTCCTCTATATCTGCGCTTGCTAGTGCAGCCCCCAAGTCCTTTTGCAGCTTCACTTTTTTCCTATCTTGGGTGTTATGACCTCAAAAACTCTCTTGGCCTTAATAGAATGATCTGTTATCTCTTCCCAAAAAACCCCGGGTGGGATTGGTAGGCATAAGGACCCTATATTTGCTAGATTGTCGGCTTCCTCATTGCTTGCTGTAGAGATCATGGTAAGCAATCATGTTGTCGCTGATAGCGTCACACTTGTTCATTTCTTGCTATGCTACAAGATTGGAATCACCGAATATCTTGAGGCGAGTTACACCGCAAGCTTTGGCCATACGCATGTCGTGCAACAAGGCCTCATACTCAGCTTCATTATTGGACGCATTTCCGAAGCTCATCCAAAGTATGTATTGCATTTTATCGCCTTGTGTTGATACTAATATGACTCCTACCCCTGCTCCTTCCGTTCTTTTTGATCCGTCAAGATACATTGTCTGGTAGGCTAGAAAGGTCTGGTGGGCCCACACACTATAATTTAGTCCATTCAGTAATAAAATCAGGCAAAACATGTGATTTAATTGCTTTGATCTTCTCGTACATGATATCTCGAGGGAAAGCTCAATGCCCCATAGAGAGACGCGCCCGGTTGCTTCTGGATTATTGAGGATATTGGATAGAGGTGCTTCATTGACCACTGTGATCAGGTGTTTCGAAAAATAGTGGTGCAACTTTCATGCTATCATAAACACTCTATATGCTAGTTTTTGATAATGCGGGTATCTTTCCTTGGATGGCTAGAGGACCTCGCTCAGAAAATAAACTAGTCTCTGAACATCGTGGGTTTTCCCTTCTTTGGGTCGTTCCACGACTAGAACTGTGCTGACCACTTGATTAGTGGCGGCAATGTAAATAAGTAATGGCTCTTTTTCTTGTGGAGACACAATGCCAGGAGATGTCGAAAGTGTTTCTTGAGATCCTCAAAGGCACGCTGAGCTTCTTCCGTCCACTCGAATTTATCTGATTTCCTCATAAGGGCGTAGAATGGTAGTGCTTTATCTCCTAGACGGGTGATAAAATGGTTGAGTGTTGCGACTCGCCCAACTAGCTGTTGTACGCCTTGAAGATTCGTTGGTTTTTTCATTATTAGGATTGCCTGTATTTCTCGGGATTGGCTTCTATTCCTCTTTGTGATACAAGATATCCGAGGAGTTGCCCTGTAGGGACTCCAAAGGAACACTTCGTCGGGTTGGGTTTGATGCAGAACTTGTCGAGGTTCTCAAATGTTTATCAGAGCTCATTGATAAGAGAGGACCCTTGTTTTGTTGTGACTATGACATCGTCGATGTAGACTTGTACATTTGTGCCAATTAGGCTTCCTAAGAAATCTGCATCATTTGTTGATATGTTGCCCCATCATTTTTGAGGCCAAAGGGCATTGTTGTGTAGCAAAATATGCCATAGGGCGTGATAAATGTTGTTTATCCAGATCTTCATCCTTCATCCGAATTTGATGCTATCCTAAATATGCGTCTAAAAAGGAAAGACGTTCACACCCCGCGGTTGCATCAATTATTTGATCGATTCGTGGTAGTGGGAAGTGATCCTTTGGACAGTATTTATTCAACGCAATGAAGTCAATGCACATCCGTAGTTGTTTTGTATTTTTCTTTGGGACACATACTGGATTTGCGACCCACTCTGCTTTCTTCAATTCCTTGATGAATTTAGCGTCGGTCAAGCGATGGAGCTCCTTTCCAATGGCCTTTTGTTTTGGCTCTGCGAAACAGCGAAGTGACTGTTTTATTGGCTTCGTCTTTGGATCCAAGTTTAATGCATGCTCAGCGAGTTCCCTGGGGATTCCCGGCATGCGAAAATCTCCCAGTGCTCACGGAGGAACTCGATGAGCGCGCTTTCCTATGCAGGACCAAGATTGGAGGCCACCAAGGTCGTCTTTTTGGGTCGGTAGGGTGGATCTGTACTTCCTTTGTATCTTTCGTGGTGTCAAAAGCCTGATCGGGATTGACACGCGCTACTGCCAGAGGTTCTGTGGTTGCTGACATTTTTAGCTGCACGAATTCTGTCGCCATTCCGAATGATTCGGAGATTTTGTTGAATTCTCAGTCGCAATTGTCGGATCATGTGAATCTGCCTTTTACTATTATTACTCCTTTTGGGGCTGACATTTTCATAACCAGGTACGCATAATGTGGTACTGTCATGAATTGTGCAAAAGCTGGGCGACCCAGGATCGCGTGATACTGTGATGGCCAGTCAATGACTTCGAACTCGAGCTTTTCTCACCTAAAATTTTCCTTGGATCCAAAGACAACATCAAGAGATATTTTACCTAAAGGAATTTCAGCCTTACCCGGTACTATGCCGTGGAAGGACGTTTCTATTGGTGCTAGATTTACTAAAGAGCAATTCATTGCTCTCAGTGTTTTGGCTGGCGTAAATCAATTTGATGTTGCTTCCTGCATCCATGAAGACTTTGCTCATGTAAAATACACCCACTTGTGCTTCTACTATCAAGGCTGAGCGGCACGGTCACGATACTTGAAGTGATGATCAGCCCTGCTGAATGTGATTTCCTGTTCTGACCAGTGGAGATACTCAGGTGTGGCTGGTGGCACCATCTCCGCCATGTTGACTTGCCTTGTAATCAGCTTCCGGATCTTGTTGGATGGGCGCCCTTTCTAAATCATTGATATTGCTCCCTTGGACTTGGGGTGTTCACTTTCTTTATTTGTTGTGTTTTGCTGCTGCCCTGCTGGCGGGTGTACCGGCGGTGGTGGTGGTGTGCCGATGGCTAATGTGCCAGGCATAGTGGTATATCCTCGGCTTGCTGCTTCAGTTGCTTTTGCGTCGCATAGTTCTTGCATCTTTAAAAAGTTCAGCAGTCTTTCATGAGATGGTTGGATCATCTTTTGCCCGTTGAGTCGATGTAAAAGTGCATATTACAGGGTCCCTCCAGCATTTGCATTGTGGACATTGGTGGGTCTCGGGCTCTTGGTTGATATCGTTGTGTTGATTGGCTTCCTCCAACATCATCCCTACTGTTGCGGTGCACGCCGTTGTAATCATCATTTCTATGATTATCCTCTCCTGAGAAACTAGCTGCAACATAACTTGGTCCCTCGTGTCCGTCGTTGTTCCTTCATCTTCTATCACTGTTGCGTTTGTCCCTATCTTCTTCGGGTGAACGTGTTCGCTTGTTATGTACTGCGTCCTTTCCATCAGTACAGCGATTTGCTATATCCATCAACTGTGGAATTGTTTTGGGCTTGACTCGTCCTAGTTCTTCTATGAGTTCTCGATGGCGGAGGTCATCATTGAAGGCTTAAATTTCCCTTTCGCCAGATATGGCCTCGGGTGAGTTCTTGATGATATTCCATTGCTGAATGAAGGCTCTTATTGATTCTCTAGGTTTTTGTTTGCATGCCCGAAATTGCTCCAGAGATGCGGGTGTAACATCCCAAAACTTTAATCCAAGTGATCAAGATCAACTCTACCCAATTTAGGGTTAACAAAACCTTTTTCTATTTAAAATCTTTAAGCATTCATATGTGTGTGCGTTTAAAATAGGAGTTGTTTGAAATGCCATGATTGAGTGATCTATTGGTTGTAAAATGACTCTAAGGTAAATTACACATCATCTAGATCATCCCCAAGCAAATCCCAAAGAAAAAGAAATCAAAAAGAATTAAATAAGGAAATGGTCACTTTTGCCATTTTAATCACCCAGCCCACTTTGGGTGTTCCTAGCACTCAATTTCCAACAGAGTCAATTGTGGTTCTTTGCACCCCTTGCTAGTATAAGTAGTGATGTGCCAAGGCCCACTTTGTGATCTCCCAAAAACATTCAAACTCTAATTTTAAAGGACATTTGAAAATGGAACCTAGTTCATATGTCTAGATCACACTTTTTCAAAAACCACTCAATTGAATTCCATTTAACAAATCCTAGCAACCATAGTCTACCAAGCATCAAATCAAAGCACCCACCAAAAATCTTCACAAAATTCAAATAAAAGTCTCTTGCGGCCATTGTGTCGAACACTTAGTGAGCATTAAACTAACTGCCTAACTATTACTGTTTTAGAGCAGTGATCCAATGCCACTAAGGCCTAAATCCTCTGCCATTGTCTCTCCTAGTGCCAATCATGACATCAAGGGGCTACCCCTTAGCTGTTTGCAGCAGTGCCGCGCCACCTGAGCGCCATGCTCGCCAGTCGAGCATGCCCAGCTCGCAGCAGACCGCTAGTCCTTCTCTGCCGCTCCAGGAAGCAAGGCGCCACCTCACCACCACCCACGGTCCACCCCACGACCCCTGATAGCCCCTGGACCAACGAGGAAACGCTGTGCACTAAGTCTCTGCGTGCAGCCAGAGCACACCAGAGCACCCTCGCCGCCAGCACGCCACAGACCGCGCCTCGATCGCAGACCGCGCACGCCGCTCCGCCTTGACTCCCTCACCCTGCCAGACACGGTCGTGCACCGTTGCGCGACCCACGGTCGCCAGGAACCCCGTCGAGCACCGCCTCTATCGCTCAGAGCGCGAGAATCTCCCGACCAATTGCCACCGCCCCTAGCGTCACCTTTAAGCTCTAGATGATCGCCAGGGAACCGCCCACCGTCCACCTACCTCACCCACGCTGATAGCCCCCTGTGCCATCGTCACCGACAAGCTCCGCCCACACCCTTCGGTCCTCTCGTCGAGCCTATATAAGGAGGCCACCCCCAGCCTCAATCTCCAAACCATTCCACTCCCCTCTCTCCACTGATCATTTCCCATCTCTCGCCGGAGCCGCTCGAGCAGCCAGTCGCCAGAATTTCGCCGGAGGCAGCCGCAGTAGAGGAGGAGAAGCTCCCGTTGATTTCATCCACCCTAGCCCCTGCCGTGACCTCGCCTGAGTCTGCCGTCGTCATCTTGTTCGATCGGCCCCATCGCCGCACTAGCTGGAGCCCAGGTATGTCCCCACCATACCCCACCGATCGCGCTAGGGTTCAGTCTCGTCAGCGACGTGTCCGTCGTCGACGATGACCGTGAGCCGTTGATCCAGGATCTAATCATGTGGTCCTTATCGCCCCATACCGCTTCGCGTTTAATGAGTCACTGACAGGCGGGACCCCCCTGTCAGCAGCCCTTAGCGCCGCGGAGTGTACACGGGCCGGCCCATTTAGTTTCCCACGCTGACCCAGTAATTCAAATATATGTTTTTCTATTTTAATTAAAACTTAGTTCTATCCTTTAGTTTAAAAATCAATTAAGAGAGTTGATTACAACTCTCAAAAATCAACCATAATAGATTTTGAGTTGATTACAACTCTCAAAAATCACATTTAACCCTACCTATCTGAATATGTAATAATATTAAGGTTTGCATGTAGTGACTTTGGACTAGTACCAAAATAATGCTATATAGGGATTTCTAGTCACTTTAAATCATTAATTATTAAACTTAAACTTATTAAAATGTGATCCAACCTTTAAATCACATTCCCATATGTTAGAATATGTGGTGATGACATGTGTCCACATGATCCCATATTTTAATTGGAGAATATTAAATCTCAGTTAATTTCAATGAGTAGAAATTACTTTTCTCATATAAAAAGAATGAAGCTAGTTCATTAAACCTTGTGATGCTTGTGATGATCATAGATCATCAAATGTGTGCCTTATTGTGCTAAGTAGACTAGTTAAGTATTGTTTGGTGATTGTGTATTCCATATGTATTTATAGACAATAGTATCAACCAAGTCTACGAGGAGGAGGAGTTCTACCAAGAGGAGGAGGAAGAAAACTTCAACCACTGCACTACCCAGGGCAAGCCTAGCACTTCAAGTAAACTGAGCAAGCTAGCATTATACAAGTTAACAATGCAAGCTAATCCTTGCAAGCTAGATAACCTAAGCAAGATGCATTAGGCATGCTCTGGTTATACCCTTTGACTTATACCTACTCCGACTTTTATTTACAAGCTTTACCTTGATGGTGGCTTGATTTGATGTCTATTTTCGCCAGGATCAGGACAAATGATGGATCCAATAGACACAATTCTTTGTACTGAGGAGAAAAGGATTCAAAAACAACAGAAATCGCCTATTTGGGAAATATTAATAATACCAGAAGAAAACCCGAAGCGAACAAGACGTACAGACGGTTCAACGACCAACTATACGACCGGAATAAATTATCTGGTTGTATAGTTCCAGTCGTATAGTCGTCGCTGCCACCGCCTCCTCAAATAGTTTCACCCCGTGCAACTGGATCGAGGAGATGACATATAGAAGACCCATAAATCGCCAAAACCTCACCTCCAGAAGGCATTTGGAGGAGGAACTCGTCCACCAGGGATCCATCTCCGCCCTGCACAGATCTGGGAGACTAAGGCATTGATCTTCATCATCCACCGCTGCATCACCACCATCTCCATCCATCCCATCTACATCTTGTCTAGATCTTGTTGTAATTTCCATACTCATTGTGGATTTATACAAGTACTACTCATCTATGATAGATTCCATTATTATTGCCGTGATGTTGATTGCCTCTGAGTAGATCATTAGTTCTTGGGGAGATGGAGAAACCCTAGTATGAGATTGAAATAACATAAAGTTTATTATAATATTCATCGTTGTTGAAAGAACATTTCATGATTTTCCAGGTTTTGTGTGTTAGATAACAATACCATGGATTATTCTAATGTGTACTAAGTGTTGCAGGAAGTTTTGAGAGTTTTGGGGGCTGGATTATCTGCCCCCATCATGGGTCGGATAATCCGGCCAGACCACTTTGAGCAAGGATGGCTCTGCGCAAGTCTTTGTGTAGGGGCGGATTTCCCCCCGGAAAATTCTGGCTCTGGGGCGGATTTTCTCCCTGGACCGGATAATCTGGCCCTCTGGTTGGGGCGCATAATCCGGCCCCAGGGAAACCGCCCAAGTGAGCTCCTGCGCAAGCTTCTGTCTGGGGGCGGAATTTCCCCCGGATATTCCGTGGCTGGGGTGGAGTTTTCCAGAAGCCGGATAATCTGGCTTTTCCCTAGGCCGGATAATCCGATCCCCAGAAGAAAGTGTGAAGGGCAAGTCTGCGTGAGTTTCTGTTCGTGGCCGGTTTTTGGTGCCGGATAATCCGAGTCTGGGGCGGATTTTCCCCAGGCCGGATAATCCGGCCTCCACTTGGGCTGGATAATCCGGCCCTCGAAAGTCCCAACGGCTTGGTTTTGGAAGGGGTATAAATATCCCTTCTTCCCCAACAAGCAGAAATCTTGATTCATTCGAAATTGTTCAGACCCTTTACAAGAGCTCCCATTCTAGATCTCCCACATCAACCACCCGAAGGCTTCGATCTTTGGGGGAATTGAAGGAGGAGAGGATCATCATCGTCATCACGAATCAAGCGCATCAACTCCTCTCCATTCATTTGGAGAAATCTCTGATCTAGTATTCTCGTCAATATCTAGATCTTGTTCTTTGTTATTGATAACTTGTTCTTGTGGCAGCTTGTTGTCATTACGGGAGCCTCCAAGTTGATTGTGGAGTTGTGCCCTGCTAGTTGTGTAAAGGCACCGGTACCCGCCTCGAAGGGTCCCTATAGTGGAAAGGTGGATCAGGCCTTTGGTGGTGGGATCCATCGGAGAACAGGGTGAGGCCTATTGTGGTGTGGTGGTCTTAGTACCGCCCACCCCTCCAACGCAGACATACTTCCCTTAACAAGGAAGGAACTGCGGTCAAACAAATCCTATGTCTCCACGTGCTTCACTACGGTTTACCCGTTCCTCTTCCACTTGCTCTTTACTCGCTAGTAGATAGGTTTGCATATAGGGAAATTTCACCTAATAGTATATCTAGAGAATTTATCCTTTGTGCTAAGCCTAAAATTGAAAAAGCATTAAAATTTGAAGTAGCACCTATTCACCCCCCCTCTAGGTGCCCATACAATCCATTTCAATTGGTATCAGAGCCCCGACTCTTTATTTGGGCTTAACCGCCTAAGAGTAGTATGGGTACCAAGGATGATGGGAATGAGGCTGTGGATAAGGTCACAATGGATGACCTCAAGACGTTGGAAACAACCTTGTTGAAATCCTTTGAGGCAAAGATGGAGGAGATGAATCAAATGATTGCTCGTCTCACATCATCCATAGCCCATCTCCATCCTCCTCTGAGGCAGCCACACCATCGTCCAAGGAAAAGGCTAACACCGGATCCAAGGATGATGATGCGGAAGGTGAAAAACTTAATGGTTCCACCTCCAAGAAGGGAAGTGGTAAGGAGGAATATAGTGAGGTTCGTCACGTATATTCCCCCGACCCACCTATCCCTCACCCTCATATAAACAATAGGGGTGATCCACCCAAGCTTATTGCATCCTCTTTCAATCAATGGCAATTCTTAATGAAGTCTCATGTTTGCAGCTCCTCAATTGAACTTTGGAGGATTATTGAAGAGGGTCTTCATATTGGAGATCATTCCAATCTGACAAGAAGAGAAGTTGTGGACAGCCAATTGAATGCTATGTCTCTCCACATGATACAACTCGGTGTGGGTCCCAAGGACATGCCCACATTGAACATCTCAACACAGCTAAAGAAGCTTGGGATGCCCTCACCGATCTCTTTATTGGGAATGAAAGCATGGGAAGGAATATGTATGATGCCCTGAGTAATGAATCTAAAGGGTTCTACATGTTGGATGGTGAAAACCATGAAGACATGTATAGAAGACTCAGGGGTATTGCAACAACATTTATAAAGCATGGAGCCACCACATTGATGATGCATGGATCAAAAGAAAATATGTGAGTGCCTTAATGCCTTTCGAGCCAACTGATTTGAAGAGCTTGCAAGGTAGACACAACTACCATCAAATGACATCCAATGAAGTCATGCAAGAAATGGCATCATTCAAAGTTGCCGCAAAGAATGCTGAAGATGCCCGGGCTCGTGCCATTGGAATGAAAAAGGGAGTCAATGTTGCTCTAAAGGCCAATGTTGTTGAGCAAGATGAGGATGAAAGAGCTTTTGAGGGGGCCTCCATGGACTGTCCCGATGAAGTCAAGCGTGCTCATGGTGAGTACATGGCGTTTTATGCAAGGAACTTTTGGAAGGATCCCGCCAAGGCCAAGTCGGAACTCGAGCGCAAGAATGGGTCAAGTGGAAAAAGAGAAAGTGGCCCAAAACTGAGAACATGCTACAATTGTGGAGATAGGCTGCACTTTGTAGCCGAGTGTCCTTATCAAAATGGAGAAGACAATGGTGGCAGGCTCATTCTTAAAGAAAAATCCAAGGCACCTAAGAAGAAGCCATTTATTAAAAATAATGGCCCCTACAAGAAGCAACCCAAGATCGTCTTAGTGGCATAAGAAGAATACTCCTCTGCAAGTGAAGATGAAGAAGGTGAAGATAGTTCTCGCGAGGTGGCTGCTATAGCCACCACATCGACTCCATCATCTCTCTTCGACTCGCCAAACGAGAATGTCATCAACAACAACGCCACTTGCCTTATGGCAAGAGTGTCCGAGGTATCAAGTTCTAGCTCTTCATTTCCTAGGACTAATATAATTTTGGATATGGATGATCATGATAGTCTTAAAATGAAAGAAGAAGTTATTGCTTTGGACAACTTTTTCACTAACCTGCAAGGTGAGCACAAACTCCATTTTGATGCTCTTATGAGTCAACTTGCTCAAGCTGAAGATCTCCTTGAAGAAAGGGGCAGAATCGAAAGAGAAGATGCCTTGGAGATAGCTTCTTTGAAGAATGCCTTGGAAGAAGAAGAGGAAGCTCGAGTATCTTTGGAAGAGAGACTCGAATCCATTGAGGATTCACATGAAGAAGTAAAGAAACGTGACAATGCTCTTGCCAAGGTAAAGAAACTAAAGAAAGAAAAGATTGACTTTGGGGTTGCTCATGCTAGACTCTCGGAGAAGTTTGATAAACTTGAAAGTGCTCACAAGGCATTGAAGAGTGATCACTCTACTCTAAATGAGTCTCATGATCAGCTCCAAACTCAATTGAAGCTGCATGATGTGCCAAGTACCTCCACATCATCTCATGGTAAAGAAGATCTTGCAAGAGGTTCTCAACACAAAGGTAAAGAGGTTCTTGGTGAGATACTGAGCAAGCAAAGGACAAACAATAGAAAAGAAGGTCTTGGTTACATTCCCAAAACAAAGAACAAGAAGAAGAAGAAGAAGAGCAAGACTGCTCAACCAAATACTAGCAACATCACCAATGACAAGTCTAATTATGATGGTTTTGCAGGGGCTAACAATCCTAACTTTGAGTTATATTGCGATTATTATGGTGATGTTTATGCTAGTTATGCAGGATCTTATGATTGTTACATTCCTTGGTCTATTTGGGTCCCCAAGACCCTTGTCACTAACATGAGAGGACCCATTGAAAAATGGTACCTAAAACCAAGAAGTAACTTTATTGCAGGGTTATGCTTCCGGTGGGTCTAAATGGGTACTCGATAGCGGATGCACGAGTCATATGACTGGAAGCAAGGAGATCATCATGCAGATGCGGCCAAATCATGATCATATAACCGTCTCCTATGGTGACAAGTGAAAATCTGAGGTATTGGGTCTCAGCAAAGTTGTGGTGGCTCACGATATCTCTCTCGTGGACGTCATGCTTGTTGAGACCCTCGGGTACAATTTACTTTCTGTTCGCGCCCTAGGTAAGATGGGCTTTGCAGTTTTTATTGATGCTGATTTGGTGGTACTCTTGTGGAGCAAGTCTCTAAAAGTCGCTTTCGTGGGATATGTCAAAAATGACCTGTATGTGGTGGACTTTTAGGGGAAAACCACTACAGGCCCAATGTGTCTTTTCGGAAAGGCTGGCGTGGGTTTGTTATGGCATCGCCGACTAGCCCACATCAATATGAGAACTTTGCAAAGTCTCCACAAGGGTGGCCACATCCTTGGACTAAAAGAAAATGTCTCCTTTGCCAAAGATCATGTGTCGTGGTGGTGTCACGGCAGATGCCATGGATAGGCTAAAGGTGGGGACTAATACACGCTAGGGGAATCCAGGGAGGGATAGTGGAGTGATTCTCCACACAGAAGTTTGTATTGCTTAACTCTCAAGATTACAAGTGCTCCTTGAGCTGTATTGGCGAGAGGAGGAAGAAAGAGCTCTCTTACTCTTGCCCACTGTTTTTCCCTAGAACCTTAGCTCAACTAGTCACTAAGGAATCCTCCAACCAACTAGAGCTCAACCAACCCCCTCTACCAGAAACCTAGCCCCCCTTATATAGAGGAGGCTCGGTCCCTGCCTAGGGCATACGTGGAGGCATATTCCTAAGAATATGCCTTCTCCCAAAGTGGTAACCCGACCGGGGTGCTTTTCCCCTGCGTCATACATGCTTTAGCGACGTAAGCCTCTGCGGCGCCCGCGTCAGCCGACACGGGCATCGTCACCCTTGTCGGCCATGACCCGGTGGTCCTGCCCTTGCTTTCTTCGCTCATGCAGTGCGTACTGGACCTTCTTTTTGACCAGAGAGATTTCTTCCTTCTCCCAGAAGTTAAGCGAGGACCCGGATCATAGTAGATCCGGCCATACCTGTTCCTGCATACAAGTTAAACAAGCACTTCCGACTTACTCCTTAAGTCGGCTGAGACAATGTTAGGCGACCCCCCTGGTCCGGGTTACTCCGTGATCCGGCCTGCCTGGAGTTGACCCGGCCAGCATTCGCTTTGGCCTTGCCAAACCTCGGCTAACTCGGCCTCTATACCCCGGAGTGACCCTACCCGGGGTTATCCCCCCAACATTAGTCCCCGAAGCTGGTGCGGTCTTAGCTGCCTTGGCCGCTAAGGCCACATCAGGTTCATTCATGTTCGAGCCTTGGATTTTATTTTCGAGTCAGATTTTTATCTCGGATTATATGGATTTACGTTCCCTTCGCACGTTCCAAGTTTTCACTTGCCGGCCGGGTTGCCACTTTGGCTCGGATCCCATGGTTACCATTGTTTGATCCGGGCCTTGTTACCTTCTCTCGTACGCCAGCCCACGTGGAGGCTAATCATTACCTCGTCTTATTTTAAGGGCATGCACAGTAACCGCCTTAGTAATTGTCAGTTATCACTGTGCGTGGGTTACGTCATGCCTGCCTCCTCGTTTACCGCATCAGCGCGTCGCGTCATGGGATTGCTTCTGCTCTGTGGCCCTCTCTGTGGCTCCTCTACGATTGGCTGAGGCGTGTGATACACAGCCACACCATGTGGCTCGTCAGCGTAGCGCGATCCCACTCGTCCATCTCTGGGGGTGGTTAAGTAGCGGAGGGGCGCACCCCTTAGCATTTTTCCACCTCTGTGCCCCTCTGCCCATTGCTCTTCTCCTTCGTCTTCCTTGCGATCACGCCGCCGCCAGTGCTTCTAGCAGCAGCGCCGCCGCCGCACTTTCCCCGTGCTTCTGCTTCGCAGCCACCCCTGCGCAACTGCTTAGCCATGGGTCCTCGCCAATCCAGGCCTCAGATCCCCGCCGCCGCTAGCGCCAGCGAGGGTAGTGAATACAAGATGACGGAGGAGGAGCTCGTCGTCGCCGAGCAGGAAATGGAGGAGGACGCCGCCGCGGCGGACCGTGGCGTGTGGGCCGGATCATGGGTCTGTCAAGATGACCTTGACTGGCTCTACCGGACCAGGCGCATTCCTGCTGGTGTCGCCGCTCGTCTCCCCTTCGCCGAACTGGCCCCCTCACCCAATCCGGGTGAGTTCGTCGTGTTCCTGTCCCACTTCCAACGGGGATTTGGTCTGCCGGTGAGCGATTTCTTCCGGGATTGGGTTAGGACCTACCACTTGCAGCCGCACCATCTCCCAGCCAATGCTATCACCTCTCTCTCCGCCTTTGCTTCTACGATCGAAGGCTACACCGGACTATGGCCCACGAAGGAGCTATGGATCCGTTTTTCGGCCTTCGTCGCAACGTCATCCCCAACATCCAAGTAGAGTCGGAGGATAAGCAGCTCACCCAATTCGGAGCTGCCTCCATCTCGCCCCGAAGACTTTCCGTTTTTCCCCAGGTTACCGGGCTTGACTCCTGCAAAGGATGGGCCCGGACCTTCTTCTACTTCCGGAATGAGGGTACTGAAGATTTGATTCGGTTGCTGCCCTACACTCCGGGTCCACCTGACACGGAATTCTGGGAGGAGGTCCCCAAGAAGCCTACAGCTCTGGCCAACCAAGTTAACAAGAGGTTCGTGGAGCTAAAGAAACTCGGATTGCGCAACGAGGATGCCATGATCACGTTCGTGCGCAACCGAATCTCTCCCCTCCAGAAGCGCACCCACAAGTTGTGCCACATGAGTTTCGGCCGCGACCCCAACCGGACCTCCTCCTTCGAGCTGAGCAACACGGAGATTTTTTGCCGGGTTAAGGCTCTTTTCACCACCCACAAGGATTTCTCCGTCGAATGGACATGGGGAATTGAGCACTACTGTCGTGACAGGCTCCCTCCCGGGGTAAGCTTCACGGGGCAAACTTATTTCGGATCAAGTATGTGTCGGTTTTTGTTGTATTTTTGACTCTGTTCTTTGTGCTTTTTCTCAGCTATTCCTTCAGCAAACTCTCGAGGATGGTACGGACCCGACCCTTAAGTGGGCGCCGGACCGAGAAATCCCGGATGAGGAGGAGCCGGACCAGGAGATGTTCCTCCCTATGACCGACGCTACCAAACGACCCAACGGTAAATTCTCTTCTCTTAGAGATTGGTTCGATGATGAGGATGACTCGGATGTCGATTTGATTGAACCTGTTGAGGCTGTCCCTCTTTCTTTTGCCTTTCCGGCATCAGCTAACCCCGGTGGGCATATCCACGAGGATCCTCCACTTGCTACGGGCGAGCCGGTTCCGGTGGCGTCAAAGAAGAAGCACGGAGCCGCATCAAGTTCTTCCTACGAACCTTCTCAGCCCACAAAAAGGCAAAAGAAGGCCAGAGACAAGACTGCCTCCAAGCGGGCAGGCAAAGCCCCGGCACGAAGGGCTCGGAAACCCAAGGAGGCCGAAACCTCGGATGCGTAAGTCATTTTTCATCGCGTAACTCACTTTTCCTTGCATCGTGGTAATTTCTCTTCTGACATTATTCTCTTTTTCAGGCCTCTAGTGGAGGTCCCTCAGAGCGGATCAAGCATCTCTTCACCCCTTCGATCCGGCCCTTCTCCTCCTCGTGACGATGAGTCACGCCCGCTGAGCCCTATTCCGGAGGGTTCTGCGGCTGCTCCGGGTTCCGCAGTACCTCGTCGAGAGGAACGCGACCTCGGAGCGGGAGGGGTCGGTCCAGCCGAGGTGACGGTGTCCACCACTTCGGCATCGCCGCAGCCAGCAACCACCGAGTCTATCTCAACACCAGCACCCTCGGCGAGTCATCTCAGCCTCGGCGAGGAACTACTCTAGCATCCTCTAAGGGGAAATCCACCGCAGTTACTTCTTCCCAGCAAGCTAAGGGCAAAAAGGCTCCGGATGCCACCAAGTCTGCATCTGTCGAGGCTGGGCAGCAAACCCTAGCATCAATGCTTCCCAAGAAAACTCCAGCAGCGAAGGATGTTCCTGCCGAGCCAATTGATACGCAGAAGATGGTTCTGCATACCAGCCCAGCTCTTGCCCTAGTTGAGAGGAAAGAAGCTCACGCAAAGGGCTTGGTGGCACCCCATATGCCCACCGGTGAGCGGTACCCTCCGAGCCTTATCGAGTTCGTCATGAACTGGAACAAGGCGGAGTTCGTCCACAACGATGATCTCCCGAAAAAGTTCGGCCCAGCAGAATTTTCCGCCCAGATGAATACCGCCGCTAAGGCAATTAACCTCGCGGGGCGAATGATGGAGGTATGTCGTTTCTCCTTTACATGCTGTAGATAATAACCATTAGTCCTCGAGCCTCCGGTGGAGTAGCTTGTTACTTGACCAGATGCTCATTAGAAAACTAACGTAACTGCATGTAAACTTCGAATCTACACACACCTAGAGCCGGGTTAAGTTCCACTTGGCCTGGATCTTTTACACTTCGAATATGCACACACCTAGAGCCGGGTTAAGTTCCACTTGGCCCGGATCTTGTACACTTCGAATATGCACACACCTAGAGCCGGGTTAAGTTCCACTTGGCCCGGATCTTGTACACTTCGAATATGCACACACCTAGAGCCGGGTTAAGTTCCACTTGGCCCGGATCTTGTACACTTCGAATATGCACACACCTAGAGCCGGGTTAAGTTCCACTTGGCCCGGATCTTGTACACTTCGAATATGCATACACCTAGAGCCGGGTTAAGTTCCACTTGGCCCGGATCTTGTACACTTCGAATATGCACACACCTAGAGCCGGGTTAAGTTCCACTTGGCCCGGACCTTGTACACTTCGAATATGCACACACCTAGAGCCGGGTTAAGTTCCGCTTGGCCCGGATCTTGTACACTTCGAATATGCACACACCTAGAGCCGGGTTAAGCTCCACTTGGCCCGGATCTTGTACACTTCGAATATGTACCAAGCTAATTCTACACTTCTGTACTTTTTTCAGGTAACCACCAATCGCCGGAGCGCTGAATTCCAATGCCTGCTGGATACCCACAAGATGCTACGCGCAAAACATGTTGCACTTAGTGCAGAACATGAAAAGAGGGGTAATTTTTTCTCTCGGCACTTCTCCATTTTTCTTCATCTTCTTCTGCCGAACTAATCTCCTCATTCGGTTTCTACAGCTGGGGTGGAGGCTGAGAACAAGATCATGCGGAAGAACTTGGAGGAAATCCGGGGTGTGTCCTCTTTTGTTCGACCTCGTAGTGTTTTCCATTTCCTCTTCTCCTTGGCTCGGCAAACATTCACTCCTCGGCTCCACCGGGTCAACATACTATTTCAGCATCGCTTGAGGATAGTGTGCCCGTGCCTGATATGATGCTGCATTTTCTCGAACAAGCAGGACAGCATCAAGCCGAGCTGAAGAAAAAGGATGATGAGCTCGCTCTCCTCCGGACTAAGGACAACGAGATTGCCAAGCTCAAGGCTAAGATGGACAAGATGAAGGCCCAACACCAAACCGAGCTCCAAAAGGTTGGCCAGAACTTCACAGAAGAGCGTGAGCGCCTTACTCTCCAGATCTCCAAGGACCAGGACCTACTTAAAGAATCCGACGTCCAGCTTGGGTCGGCGATCGCTGAGCTTGAACAACTTCGCAAGAGACGTGACGATTGCATCAAGGAGTTGACCCGAATCCACAGCCATATTTCACGTAAATTCCTTTCCCTTATCCGACATAATTCTCCGGGTTAGTTCATATGTCTTTGCTTCAGCTTCTTCCTTTGCCTTGTTTCCAGACCACTTTCCAGAGGGTACTCCCATTGCGAGCGCTGCTGTTGCCAAATTTCGCCGAGAGAGGGGTACTCCCGTCGCTCTTGACGGTGAGGGCATTCCCTTAGACATGGAGGACCTATTGGTTAGCCTGTCAGCTCGCATGGAAATCATCAAGAACTACGGCAAAGATCTCCTCGAAGTTTTGGTCCGGATCTTCAACACGTTCTGGCCTAGTGAGAGCACTCCGAAGAGGATCGCACTTCTTGCTGAAAAGTTGTTGGATATCGAGACCCAGCTTAACCTCTAGAGAGAGTCCGCTGGGCGTGCCGCAGCTGATACTATCCTTCACCATATTCTCACATGGTACGAGAAGATCGACCTTAGCCTCCTTACACGCCGGCGCACCGGATCCAGATGGACCGATGATCCGGAGTGGGTAGCTCGGCGCCAGACTTGCGCCTACAGCCTCGTCGAATATTCTCCTATCCATGACTGGGTTGAAGGACCGAGCTTCTTGGAATCCGCTAGGGACGAGCACATTGAGAACGTTGAAGATGGGTCGGATGAGGGCGGAGAAGATGATGCTTCAGATATTGAAGACAGCGACGACGACGCCGAACTTCCTCCTCCTGCTGCTCCTTAGTTCAAAAAACTTGAAAATTTATCAAATCCCCGGTATGCCGGGTGCAATTGTATGCTGGATATGTGATATTTTGCTATTACGTTTCTATGCCGGATTAACTTGGGCGTAGTCCCCGAGTTTCATTTTCTTGGTCGTCCAATTCTCTGGCTCGGTCCGTGTCTACCTTGATTCGGTTTTACGACTTATGAATCTGAGCTTCAAAAATTGTTTTAACAATACTTAGAAACTTTTAGGCTTAGCTCAAAATAATTCAGCATAATAACTTAAAAATAAATACAGGGTTAGTCCGAAAAACAAACGTTAGCTCGAATAAATTCGTTTCCTTAGCCGTTTTTCATGTGCTACTCAATTCCAAACTTGTTCTCTTTCTTGCCATGAAGCCAATTCTTGTTGGACAGCAGCAAGTCGAAGAGTTGGGTTTTTGGTGCTCACACATTACTAATCCGGGTTAAGTAGAACAACTTATTCCAACTAACGTACAAGAGACAATAACAGTAATTATTAAGGCAGTCCCCGAGTTACTGCTCGAGGCGCTGCTATTTCATTGATAAGCTTATTGCCGACATACATACCGACATATGAGACGACTCGGATACATACACTTCTTAGCTAAGTGTATAAAGGACGAAGTAGTGCTACATTCCACGGTCGCTTAGATTCCTCTCCGGACCTGTCCGCCTTGTTCTTTTCCTATGGCTTTGCATCTATAAGATAGTAAGAATCATTGTGCAATGCTTTGCTCACAATGAATGACCCTTCCCATGGGGGGATAATTTATGCATTCCAGTAGTACGTTGTACCAATCGGAGCACCAGATCGCCTTCCCGAAAGACTCGGGGGCACACTTTCCGGCTATGATAGCGTCGGAGATTTTGCTGATATATGGCGGATCTGGACAATGCTAGTTCTCTCGCTTCTTCCAGCAGATCAACATCATTTTGCCGGGCTTCTTGCACTTCGGCTTCTGTGTATTGGGTGACCCTAGGCGAATCATGCTCTATGTCGGCTGGTAATACAGCTTCTGCCCCATATACCAGAAAAAATGGTGTATAGCCTATTGATCGATTCGGAGTTGTTCTTAAACTCCACAGTACCGCTGGTAGTTCTTCTATCCAGCACCCCGCTGATCTTTGCAGCGGCTCAATGAGCCGGGGTTTTATCCCGGAAACTAATCCGTTGGATCTTTCCACTTGTCCGTTCGATGCGGGGTGGGCTACCGAGGCGACATCGAGTCGGATCTTCTTATCTCGGCAGAATCACGCAAACGCTCCTTCAGAAAAATTTGTGCCATTATCAGTTATAATACTGTGTGGATAACCGTATCTCAAGATGATGTCTTTGAGAAATTTTACGACCGTAGCTCCATCACATCTTCTTATAGGTTTCACTTCAATCCATTTTGTAAACTTGTCCACCATGACCAAAATGTGTGTCATGTTTCCTCTTGCTGGTTTGAACGGGCCAACCATATCCAAACACCATACAGCAAATGGCCACGTAATTGGTATTGTCTTGAGTTCCGACATAGGCATATGTGTCTTGGTGGCGTACATTTGACAACCATTGCATTTTCTCACCAGATCTTCCGCTTGTTCTAAGGCACTTGGCCAGTAGAATCCATGCCGGAACGCCTTTGCCACTAAGGCTCGGTATGAGGCATGATGCCCGCATTCTCCTTGGTGTATATCTCGGAGGATTTCAAGCCCTTCTTCCGGGTCAACGCATCGCTGGAGGACGTTGGTTACACTCCGTTTGTACAACTTGGAATTGATGATTGTGTATGCTTTTGCTCTCCTCTGAGTTTTCCTGGCTAATACCTTCTCAGCGGGCAACGTTCCGTCTTTCAGGAATTGGAATATAGGCTGTACCCAAGCTGGTATCGCTCGTGGAGGGAATACGTCCTCATCAATTTCCATCTGATCCACCGGCATAACTTCAGCCGGATCACGCTGAGCAGTCCCCGGGTCTAGCGAGGTAGTCCCCGGGTTTGCTGATGCAGTCCCCGGGTTTCGCGTACTACCTCCCGTGTCAATGCCCATGGGCTCAGCTCCGGATTCCGTATTTTCCGGGACATAGATCGAGTTGGTTCCTGGGGACGGCCTGATAGATGGTTTTCTGAGTTGCTCCAATGCTACACCCGGTGGAATTGCTTGTCGGGTCGATCCGAGCTTCGACAGCATGTCGGCAGCCTCGTTTACCACTCGGGGTACATGGTGAAATTCACATCCCTCGAAGTAACCAGATATTTTCTGCACGTGAAATTTGTATAGTGCCATGTTTGGATCTAGGGCGTCCCACACTCCGGACACTTGCTGCACGACCAGATCCGAGTCGCCAAAGCATATTATCCGACGTATGCCAATCTCTTTTGCCACTTTGAGCCCATGCACGAGAGCCTCGTACTCAGTGACATTGTTCGATGCCGCGAAATGGATCTGCAATACGTATTTTAGCTGGTCCTTCTTTGGCGAGGTAAGCACAACCCCGGCGCCTAATCCGGTTTTGGTTTTCGACCCGTCAAAGTGCATCCTCCAGTAGTTCGGATCTAGTGGCGGTGGTTCGTATTGTACCTCGGCCCAATCCACAAAAAAGTCTGCCACAGCCTGGGACTTGATCGCTTCTCTCCTGTTGTATTGGGGCGCATAAGGGGCTAACTCAATTGCCCATTTTGCAATTCTGCCACTCGCATCCTTTTTACCCATTATCTCGAATATGGGGGCTTCACATATTACTTTGATGGGGTGCTCCTCAAAGTAATGCTTTAACTTCTTAGCCGCCATATAGACACCATATGCCACCTTTTCAAAGTGCGGGTAGTTCTGTTTTGAGGCAGACAATACCTCGCTCAAGTAATATACTGGCCTCTGCACCGACTTACCCTCTTCATTGCGCTCCACTACAATCACTGTACTTACAACTCGGTTGGTTGCGGCTATGTAGAGCAACATTGGCTCCTTTGATAGTGGAGAGGCTAACATTGGCGCAGTGGCCAACATCTTTTTTAAATGGGCAAAGGCTTCATCGGCCTGTGGCATCCAAACGAATTTATCCGACTTTTTCATGAGTTGGTAGAGAGGCAATGCCTTTTCTCCCAACCGACATACAAACCGACTCAACGATGCCAGGCATCCAGTGAACTTCTGGACATCGTTAAGACACTTCGGCAGCTCCATTCGTTCGATGGCTCGGATCTTAGTTGGATTAACTTAGATACCTCGGCTAGAGACGAGAAATCCGAGTAATTTTCCAGCCGGGACACCGAAGGTACATTTTTTCGGGTTAAGCTTCATCCGGAACCTTCTCAAGTTCGCGAATGTTTGCCTTATGTCGTCAAGGAGCGTTGTGCTTTCCTTGGTCTTGATAACCACATCATCCATGTATACTTGTACGTTTTGACCTATTTGGTCGTGCAAACATTTTTGCATACATCTCTGGTACGTTGCACCTGCATTACATAAACCGAACGGCATAGTGCGATAGCAGTAAGCCTCGTACGGGGTAATAAACACAGTCTTTATTTGATCATCCGGGTTCAGAGGTATCTGGTGGAAGCCAGAATATGCATCAATGAATGACAACAGTTCACATCCCACGGTCGAGTCTATGACCAGATCTATCCTCGGCAGTGGGAATGGATCTTTTGGACACGCCTTGTTCAGGTTCGTGTAATCGATACACATTCGCCAAACCACTGCCACGTTCGGATCGTCCTTCTTCTTTTCTACCAGCACCGGATTAGAGAGCCAATCCGGATACAGCACCTCCATGATAAATCCTGCTGCTAGTAACTGAGCTATCTCGTCTCCAATGACTTTTCTCCTATCCTCGGCGAAGCGGCGGAGAGGTTGCTTCACCGGCCTTGCACCGGGTCTTACGTTCAAAGAGTGCTCGGCCAACTCCCTCAGAACACCTTGCAAGTCCTGTGTAGACCAAGCAAAAATATCCCGATTCTCACGGAGGAAGTTGACGAGCTTGCCTTCCTATTTGTCAGTTAACCCGGCACCAATTGTTACGGTGCGCTCCGGGAACATGTTCAACTGGAACCTTCTTGGTGTCCTTTGCGGCTTGAAATGAAACGCTGCCATGCGGGTTACTCAATGTCGACATATACTGCTGCGCGGACTGAGCTAAAGCCGCCACCTCTTGGATTTTTCTTTTCTCTTGCGCAATCACGAGTGACTCGGCTAGGTTAGACCCGGCTGAAGCACACTCAATGGAACATCGGAAATCTCCAGCAATGGTAATCACTCCATTTGGCCCGGACAACTTCATCTTCAGATAACTGATGTGGCAGCTTGCCATGAACTTGTTCAATGCTGGTCTTCCGAGTAACGCGTGATACGCACTTTCCAAATTTACCACCTCAAATTCCAGATTCTCAGTTCGGCAGTTATCTCTTTGCCTATGGGCTCACAAGAAATGCCTGGTACAATGCCATGGAAAGTTGTTCTCGTAGCCTGGAGCATGTTCTCCGAGATGCCCAACTTGCGCATCGTATCTGCATACATTATGTTAATGCTACTGCCATTATCAATCAGTACCTTGGAGAACCTCACATTTATGTTTGGTCCAATGAATGTCGGATCTAGCACTAGCACATACGAGCCTGGACTCGGCATAAGCTTAGGATGATCTTTGATGTTCCAGGTGATTTCCTCGTCCGACCAAGGCATGTACCTCGTCACTGCTGGCATAACCGCATTGACCTCCATATGTCGGCGCTGCAAGCTCTTTCTATCTGTTTCCTCAGTCGTGAACACACAATAACTCTGGTGATGCTCCCTGTACTCATTCCTTCCCTCGTTTCTGGGGTACCTCTGATCCGGTTGTTGCTGATTTTCCACCTGATGCACTGCATCCCTTCTCTCATTGTTGTCATACCTCGGCGGAGGAGGAGGCAACATTAGCTGCCGCGTGTTCGCCCTGGAGAGCAATTGCTGCCGAGGTAACTCCTGCCGAGGTTGATCATTCCGGGGTGCCTGAGCATTCCCCGAACCACCTTGTTCTATCTTACGCATCCACTCACATTGCCTCGTTGTGTGACCCGTCGGGCTATTTGGATTTGGCGTGTGAAACTTACACGGCTGGTCCAAAATCGACTCATAGGTATACCTCGGACGGTCTTTCTTTTCCTGCCACTGTCTCTTTTGCTCCGGAGTCCATGTTTTCTTGCCATCGTTTCTTGGAGTCCATTGCCCTCCCATTTTCTGGCGTTGGTTGCTCCCTGCTCCGGGTTGATCTTGATTTACAGCTACAACTTGTTGCAAAACTTAGCGGTGATCCGGTCTATCGTCTCTTCTTTTTCCTCTGTAATCATTCCTCCGGGATGACCCGACTCCATCCCTCTGATAGTATTCCTCGTTTGACTCGTTTGACGCGCGGTCCTAGGTTGAGTCGGATCACCCAAAGCATACGAATCCGCAATCCAGATCATCTCTACCAACATGATTGGCATTTTCCTTTGCAACTTCATCCACAGCTCGCTGCCATATCTGCACCCTTGCGCAAACCACGCTATGGCCTGTGACTCTATGACACCCTCACACGAGTTTCTCACGGTACACCACCGGGTCAAGAATTCACGATCCGTCTCGTTAGGTCTTTGGTTGCACATTGCCAGGGTCTGCGGTCTATTCGGCCTCTGATATGTACTTGAGAAGTTGCTGATAAACATTTCTTCAAAATCTATCCAGCAGTTGATGCTTCCGGGTGGTAAATTATTCAGCCATACTCTGGTCGGACCTTCCAACATCTGGGGTACGTATCGTACAGCCCATCTCAAGTTGCTAGTGGCAATTTTCACAGCCGTAGCATAGTTTATCAGCCAATCCTCCGGCTTGGTACTGCCGTCATACGTCTTCGTGCCTCTGGGCAGCTGGAAGTTGGGTACCGGTGGCTCCTTCATGATCCGGGGTCCAAAGCACGCTAGACCCGGGGGACCTTGACATTCGATCTGTTCTGACCTATACAGGCGATCCAATTTCAGCCTGGCGTCATCCGGCATTAAATCCCTGCTTCCCAATCTTGACCCTATCACATGATAGTCCGGTCTCGGGTAACCCGCGTTCACCATCTCCGAGTCACCGTCATTGTATCGGTTTTGCTCTCGTTGCGCGCCTTTCTGTTCCATACCTCGGCCGACGCTTTGCTCTTGCCTTGGTATATTCCGCTGCTGCGGTTGTCCTGCTCCTGCGGAGTTTCGCTGTCCGGCATTGCCGTTGGCAGCATTTTCTTGACCGGCATTGCCTTGGTCGCGGTTACCTCGGCCAGCTTCACCTCGGCTCACACTCCGTCGATCATCATTTTTCCGCGTTTCTTTTTCTTTTCCCGCACGCGTCGGGTCGTACGGGACGATCTGTTTGTTCCGTCTGGACGAGGTGACTACCTCTTCTCTCCTTGGACCACCATGAGGTGATGACGCGGCTCCAGCGGATTTCTCCGGGTTACCCATCACCGAATGGACGATTTTGGAAGCTCCAGCTCTCTCCGGGTTAGCTCTCAGTAGTTCTTCGTTCTGTCTGTTCGTGATCCGAACCAGCTCGTTAACCCTATCTTGATGTCTCTGACGGGCCTCACCCGTCAGACCCTCTAACTCGGACGCAGCCGCATCTGCTGCTCTGAGGTTCTTCGCCGGGGTACTATACCTTGGCAACCCCACAGACAAATAGTTCTCCGACCCCTCGGCTCCATCATCATCTTCTCTGTTCATCTCGCTCATGAGATTTCTTGCTTTTACTTTTACCGTATCAACCTTGTTTGCCTTTGCATACTTTTACCGTATCTCTAGTGGAGGTCCTCTACCTTTCCTCGGTGCCTTAGGTGTTACCTCCGGGTTTGGTGCTGGGTCCTTGCTTGCGCCTGCACCTGGCGCAGTCATCATCACCTCCGCATGGTCCGGGGAGCGAGCGATACACGCCCCGCGAGCCACAGTGAGGGGTGGTTCCCCCGCATCGACGACACGGCGCGGATGAATGCATGATACGTCCATCGCAACGTAGACCTTGTGCGCACCGAGCTTGACGAAGATGCTGTTGCGCGGAAGTGGGCGCGTGCCGAAGCAGCCAGCGTTGTCGCTAACGAAGTCCAGCGCTCCAAAGCGCTAAACAAGCCCGGAGACGACGCGTTCGCCGGTGCCGATGAGGTTTCCCGTCCGGATTTTCACCCCTGCTAGCGCCGCTAGCCCCACGGTGGGTGCCAACTGTCGTGGTGGTGTCACGGCAGATGAAGGTGGGGACTAATACACGCTAGGGGAATCCAGGAAGGGATAGTGGAGTGATTCTCCACACAGAAGTTTGTATTGCTTAACTCTCAAGATTACAAGTGCTCCTTGAGCTGTATTGGCGAGAGGAGGAAGAAGGAGCTCTCTTACTCTTGCCCACTATTTTTCCCTAGAACCTTAGCTCAACTAGTCACTAAGGAATCCTCCAACCAACTAGAGCTCAACCAACCCCCTCTACCAGAAACCTAGCCCCCTTATATAGAGGAGGCTCGGTCCCTGCCTAGGGCATATGTGGAGGCATATTCCTAAGAATATGCCTTCTCCCAAAGTGGTAACCCGACCGGGGTGCTTTTCCCCCGCGTCATACATGCTTTAGCGACGTAAGCCTCTGCGGCGCCCGCGTCAGCCGACACGGGCGTCGTCACCCTTGTCGGCCATGACCCGGTGGTCCTGCCCTTGCTTTCTTCGCTCATGCAGTGCGTACCGGACCTTCTTTTTGACCAGAGAGATTCCTTCCTTCTCCCAGAAGTTAAGCGAGGACCCGGATCATAGTAGATCCGACCATACCTGTTCCTGCATACAAGTTAAACAAGCACTTCCGACTTACTACTTAAGTCGGCTGAGACAATGTTAGGCGACCCTCCTGGTCCGGGTTACTCCGTGATCCGGCCTGCCTGGAGTTGACCCAGCCCGCATTCGCTTTGGCCTTGCCGAACCTCGGCTAACTCAGCCTCTATACCCCGGAGTGACCCTACCTGGGGTTATCCCCCCAACATCATGTTTGCATGGCTTGTGTTGAAGGGAAAATGCATGACTCTCCTCATCGAAGGAAGACTATTATCTCGTCAAAAAGGATCTTAGAGATCCTTCACGTGGACCTCTTCGGTCCTCCATCTCATGCAAGCCTCGGTGGGAAGAAGTACTGTCTAGTGATTGTTGATGATTACTCAAGATACACTTGGGTTTATTTCTTCAAGTTGAAGAGTGAAACTCAACAAACGGTCATAGACTTTGCCAACGAGGTTCAACGTCAACACAATGTCCCTATTCTGGCTATAAGAAGTGATAACGGCTCCGAGTTCAAGAACTACACCTTAAATGAGTTCCTTAGTGAAGAGAGGATAAGACATCAATATTCCGTTGCGTACACCCCTCAACAAAATGGTGTAGCCAAGAGGAAGAATCGGACTCTAATGGACATGGCAAGGTCAATGATAGCTGAATTCAAGTCTCATTATAACTTCTGGGCTGAAGCAATCTCTACCGCTTGTCATTCATCCAACCGGTTATACCTCCGTAAGATCTTGGACAAGACTCCGTATGAAATACTTACCGGTAACAAGCCAAACATCTCATACTTTCGGGTATTCGGGTGTAAGTGTTTCTTTCTCATCAAGGGAGTTCGTTTATCTAAGTTTGAATCTAAGGCTCTAGAAGGTATTTTTGTTGGTTATGGTGCCGAATCCCACACTTATAGAGTCTACAATAAGCTCTCCGGAACTATTGTAGAATCTTGTAGTGTGGTGTTCGAAGAAAATGACGGCTCCCGTGCAGGGCAAGTTGATGTTTGTGATGCAGATGTTGAAATACCCCAAGATGCCATAAGAAGAATGGGTGTGGGATTTTTCCACCCCATTGAGGAAACCCTTGTGGCGGATCGGGAAGGACAATGCTCTACTCATGAAGAGCCCTCATCTACACATATTCATCATGTTCCAACCATGGGAGTAACTTCTACACCATCTCCATCGACTGCTGAAGGTCAAGATGTTCCAGCAAGCTCCAGGCCGGATTATCCATGACTACGAATTCCTTTTTTTGTTTGTGAATCCCTGTTTGTATCCTTTGAGCGCACGCCCATAAGTGTTGACACCAGATTATCTAGCCCCTCGCCAGTTCAAGCAAGTCCCAGGCAGCATGATGAGGCTACTACAAGTTCTCCCAGGCCGGATTATCCGGCCTCTCCATCGGTCGGATTATCCGGCCCTGACTCTCCTGTTGTTCAGCAGTCTCCTGTTATGGCTACTGACTCATCTCAAGGGCATGCGTCATCACCGCCTACTACTGTTATCCCAGATTCTAATCAAGGTCGAGCAAATGATTCCAATGAAGATTCAAGTGATGAAACTATTCCACCAAGAGACAACAAGCTTATTGAACTTCGTCGCAAGGCTCGTGCTGATCGGAACCTTGAGTTAAGAGGTCACACCCTCGACAAGGTTGTAGGTGACCTTCGACGAAGGGTTTCTACAAGAAGGGAATTGGCAAGTTTTGGTGAGCATCAAGCTCACATCTCAATGGTGGAACCCAAGAAAGTTTTTGAAGCTCTTGAAGATCCGGACTGGGTTGTTGCTATGCATGAAGAATTGAATAATTTCGAGCACAACAAGGTCTGGAAACTCGTGGAGAAACCCAAAGATTGCCGCAATGTTATCTGCACTAAATGGATATTTAAAAATAAGCAAGATGAGAATGTCATTGTTGTGAGGAACAAGGCGAGACTTGTGGCTCAAGGCTACTCTCAAGTTGAGGGCATTGACTTCGGCGAGACCTATGCCCCAGTGGCTCAACTTGAGTCCATATGTATCCTTCTTGCTTATGCTGCCCATAACACTTTTAAATTGCAGCAAATGGACGTCAAGAGTGCTTTCCTTAATGGTCCTCTACATGAGTTGGTATATGTAAAGCAACCTCCGGGATTTGAGGATCCTAATTTCCCGAACCATGTCTACAAACTCGATAAGGCACTCTATGGCCTTAAACAAGCCCCACGTGCGTGGTATGAGCACCTTAAAGAGCTTTTGCTAGACCGTGGCTTCGAAGTTGGGCAAATCGATCCCACTCTTTTTACTAAGAAGGTTAAGGGGGAGATCTTCGTATGCCAACTATATGTAGACGATGTCATCTTTGGTTCTACTAATAAAGCTTTTAATGATGAATTTTCAAAGCTTATGACTAACAGGTTTGAGATGTCTATGATGGGGGAATTACGGTTCTTTCTTGGATTCGAGATCAAGCAACTTAGAGAAGGAACCTTCATCAATCAAGCAAAGTACATCCAAGACATGCTCAAGAGATTCAAGATGACGGATCTTAATGGTGTCACCACTCCGATGCGAATAAAATGTCATCCTGAACTTAACCCACGTGGTAAAGATGTGGACCAAAAGGTATACCGGTCCATGATTGGCTCTCTTCTTTACCTTTATGCATCTAGACCCGATATTGTGTTGAGTGTGGGGGTGTGTGCAAGGTATCAAGCAGCTCCTAAAGAAAGCCACTTAGTGGCGGTCAAGAGGATCTTTCGATATTTGGTTCATTTCCCTAACTTTGGTCTATGGTATCCCAAGGGCTCCAATTTCTCTCTATGTGGTTATACTGATTCAGATTGGGCTGGTGATAAGGATGATCGGAAATCCACGTCTGGAGCTTGTCAATTCTTGGGAAGATCTCTTGTGTGTTGGTCATCTAAAAAGCAGAATTGTATATCTCTCTCCACCGCCAAAGCTGAATATGTTGCTGCTGCTAGCGCTTGCACTCAGTTATTGTGGACGAGGCAAACTTTAAAGGAATACGGTGTCAATTGTGACAAAGTGCCTCTTTTATGTGATAATTAAAGTGCAATCAAAATTGCGTACAATCCGGTACAGCACACAAGGACAAATCATATTGAGATTCGGAATCATTTTATTCGAGACCATGTTGCTCGAGGCGATATTGATCTATGTTTTGTGAGCACGAAGAACCAACTTGCTGATATTTTTACGAAGCCACTTGATGAAGCAAGATTCTGCTACTTGAGGAATGAGCTAAATATCATTGATTCCAGGAGTTTGTCTTGATTACCCATGCACTCACTTGTACATCTCAGTCTTATTTGGTCTAGATGTGGGCATGGATATAGAGGAGTGTGGTCCTAATTAATTGGGCTAACCCTCCCCCCATAAAGCCAAAAGCAAGATAAATCATTTCTCTTAATATCATTTTGTGATATGTGAGCTTATTGATGAGTATTGGTCGTGAACCCAAGATATATCTTCGCGGTGTCACACCATACACTCCAACAAGGTGGTTTCGGCCACCGCCCTCTCCCTTGAGGAGAATTGGATTTTTATGGATCTTTTTGGTTGTTTTTGCTCATCTCATGTTCTTATGGGAATCACACTCAATTTTGGCTCTTATTTGATTTGGTTCTTGCAATTTTGAGTGTATAGTACCATCTCAGTTTGGCTCTCTTAATCCTAAGCCGTTACCTACCCCTAAGCCATCTATTCTTGCACACAAGTCCCTTGTACACCTTGTGGGGGTGTTGTTTGGGGACGCGCGGGCCTGAATCTGTGTACAATAGAATTTCAGATTTGAGGCCGGATAATCCGGCCTAAGTGTAGGCCGGATAATCCGGCCCTGGTGGATCTCATCTTAAAGGGCAGGGATCAGGGGGAGAGCTCATAACGAGCAGCTCTTCTCCCCCAAACCTCTCCTCCTCCTCAGCCGCCGCCTGCCGTCCCCCATCCTCCCCGGAGCCTCTCCGGCCACCGGATTTTCCGCGCCTCTCCAGATCTTATTCTCCACGCCTCCGGGTACCTTCTCCTCCGTGTTCTTCCTCCAATGAGTGAGGGTAACTCCCTCTCTCCCCATCTTTGGCTAGATGTGTTTTTTGTTGGGTGGAACGTTGTCTAGAAGGATGTGTTTTCGCATAGAACTCATAGACTTGAAGTTTCTAGGCTCGATCTACTTTCTACATCTCAATCTAGGTGAAATCGAAAATTTCTGCCAGGGCCGGATTATCCGCCCCTGGCCAGGATGGATAATCTGGCCTGACAGATTCAACTCTGGTTCAGTTTCACCATATTGTGTGCATTGCGTAGATTTGACTTATGACTTTTTGTCTACTGTTTCCATGCTCTCTCCTAGACTTGTGTGTGTGCTTATCCCCATGCTCTCGCTCTTATTCTATTCACAGGTGGTTCAAGTGCTCACAAGACTTACAAGCGTCGTCCTCACACTATCTATTTCGGGGTGGACAGTGAGGGCAATACAGTGGACAAAGTTGACCTGAGGAGAAGAGAAAAAGAGGCTAAACGCATGGCTGAACAAGAGAAGCGTGAGTGATCCAGGAGGGGTGTGTCCAAGAAGAAGGGCAAAGTTCCCAAGATCAACTACAAGGCTATGGATCCTGTCACTTATTCCTCTATCCGTCACCGTGATTTGTTTGCTGAGCTGCCCCGTGATTCTGAGCTAGGGGATTCTCTCTTTTTGTGTGCTAAACAGAAAGGGATTTATGAAGATGTGTATGCCAGGCTGAACATTAGGCCTATGCACCCGCTGGTTCTTGCTGAGGCTCTTGAGAAGCCCCACCTTGTGGATGCAATGTTTGTGGCTGAGCGGATGGGGCTCCACCATCTCATGTCTCTCCAGTGCTCATATGACTCTGAGGTGGTGAAGCAGTTCTTCTCCACTTTGGTTATTTGTGGAGATGAGCATCACACTATGAAGTGGATGACTCATGACAGGCCTATGACTGCTGATTTCCGTGTGTTTGCCGAGGTTCTTGGATACTCTTTTCGCAACAGGGATAGGGCCAGTGGCCACCGCATCATCACACAGCTGAAGCCCAACAAAGATGTAGCTCTCTCTCCTTGCACAGTGGACAATGTCATTGTGGGCACTCTTGCTGGTCTTGCTCCTATCTATGCAGCCTTAGTGGGCCTCTTCCGTGACTCCATCACTCCGAGTGGAGGCAACAATGATAGCATCCATGGTCACCTTGTCCAGCTCCTTGCATTCTCTCATGAGGTTGCCTCGTGCGAGGATGAGTCCGTGCAGTACAAGTTGGATGTGATGGACTTCATCTACCATGAATTGATTGATGTGATGTTCAACCGGTTGTCCATTCTGTATGCTCCCTACATTATGATGCTCATCAGGCACCTGCTCCCCTCTGCGGATTTCAACATTGATGTTGTGCATAAGGCCAAGAAGATCTACAACAAGGCTCGGAAGACCTCTCACCCCTCTTCTGCCCCTGAGACTCTCATGAGGGATGCTCACAGGCCTCTAGTGCCTCCTGTTGCTCGTGAGATCAAGCAGCTGAATTGGTTCCAGCGCCACATTCTTTGCATGGGCATGGACACACGCAAGGGACAGTATGAGGCCTACAAGCAGCGCCATGAGTTGGCTCACTCTCAGCAGCTCATCCTTCACCATGTGACTAGTGCATGTGGTGATCCCCCGGCTCCTACTCCTCCCACACCTTATGCCCGGTGGAACTCTTCTTCTGGGTTGAACTATGGAGAGTTGGAGCGTCACTTGTTCCCCTCTGCTCCCACTGTTGATGATGAGGGCGATGTCACTAAGGATCTTGAGGATGAAGATGATGATGGGAACGAGGATGAGGACGAGTACTACGAGTGATACCTTGGGGCGCTAGCATTGCTCTTCTTCCTTTTTGGCATCTCGATGCCAAAGGGGGAGAAGTAGTTCTATTAGGACTTCGAGGATTTGCATGGGTCGGGCACAAGCATTTGCACTTTTTCATTCGTCGTTTTCCTGCTTGTGTCCATTTAGTGTTAAACTTTATTTGTGGTTTGTGGTGTGTTTGAGACTTTGTGTCGGTGGACATCTGGATTTATCTCATGGATTATGCCTATGGATTCATTTACTCATATCCTATTATGCTGGTAATCTATCTCAAGGAAGGCGCATATATTGGTTATCATGTTGATAATTCTAGATATTTCAAGGGCGCCTTTCTCATTATCTCGGTGGTATGATTATGTTATTTATATTTCAATGGAATAGACTTTCATCTACTTGTGTGCATTTGTATTCAAATGCAAATCTCTAATATGCACACATTGAGGGGGGTCTCTTCCATGTTTTGTTGGTGGTCTTTTAATTCTTCTTGCAAATCCTAGTATTATCATCTAACACCAAAAAGGGGGAGATTGAAAGAACATTTCATGATTTCCCAGGTTTTGTGTGTTAGATAACAATACCATGGATTATTCTAATGTGCACTAAGTGTTACAGGAAGTTTTGAGAGTTTTTGGGGCTGGATTATGCGCCCCCATCATGGGCCGGATAATCCGACCAGACCACTTTGAGCAAGGAAGGCTCTGCGCAAGTCTTTGTCTAGGGGCAGATTTTCCCTCGGAAAATTTCGGATCTGGGGCGGATTTTCTCCCTGGACCGGATAATCCGGCCCTCTGGTTGGGGCGGATAATCCGGCCCCAAGGAAACCGCCCAAGTGAGCTCCTGCGCAAGCTTCTGTCTGGGGGCGGAATTTCCCCCGGATATTCCGTGGCTGGGGCAGAGTTTTCCAGAAGCCGAATAATCCGGCCTTTCCCTAGGCCTGATAATCCGGTCCCCAGAAGAAAGTGTGAAGGGCAAGTCTGCGTGAGCTTCTGTTCGTGGCCGATTTTTGGTGCCGGATAATCCGAGTCTGGGGCGGAGTTTTCCCCAGGCCGAATAATCTGGCCCCCACTTGGGCCAGATAATCCAGCCCTCGAAAGTCCCAACGGCTTGGTTTTGGAAGGGGTATAAATATCCCTTCTTCCCGAACGAGCAGAACTCTTGATTCATTCGAAATTGTTCAGACCCTTTGCAAGAGCTCCCATTCTAGATCTCCCACTTCAACCACCCGAAGGCTTTGATGTTTGGGGGAATTGAAGGAGGAGAGGATCATCATCGTCATCACTAATCAAGCGCATCAACTCCTCTCCATTCATTTGGAGAAATCTTTGATCTAGTATTCTCGTCAATATCTAGATCTTGTTCTTTGTTATTGATAACTTGTTCTTGTGGAAGCTTGTTGTCATTACGGGAGCCTCCAAGTTGATTGTGGAGTTGTGCCCCGCTAGTTGTGTAAAGGCACCTGTACCCGCCTCGAAGGGTCCCTATAGTGGAAAGGTGGATCAGTCCTTTGGTGGCGGGATCCATCAGAGAACAGGGTGAGGCCTATTGTGGCGTGGTGGTCTTAGTACCGCCCACCCCTCCAACGCAGACGTACTTCCCTTAACAAGGAAGGAAATATGGTCAAACAAATCATGTGTCTCCGCGTGCTTCACTACGGTTTACCCGTTCCTCTTCCACTTGCTCTTTACTCGCTAGTAGATAGGTTTGCATATAGGGAAATTTCACCTAATAGTATATCTAGATAATTTACCCTTTGTGCTAAGCCTAAAATTGAAAAAGCATTAAAATTTGAAGTAGCACCTATTCACAAACCCCCCCTCTCTAGGTGCCCATACGATCCATTTCAGTTGTGACCATGTGTTAGATTGTGTTCATCTTGATGTTGAGAGAAGTCAACCTCTCAATATGTGCCTCTCATGGGGACTTGATGGAGGGAACTACTTGTTGGTAGACGGAGGTGTGTTAGCACTTATAGTGACTATAAAGATGTTGGCACTCCTTACGTATCGACTTGGGAAACCGAGGAAACTCATGGAACACTATCCATGCCATGGGATACGTCCTACGGGATTACATCCCTTAATAGCACAGTAATTCGATTGATGTTGATTGCTGACTATTGTGGTTATGAGGATGATGTGAGCAGCGATTGCTGCCTATTTGTCCAAATATGGAGTTCGTCCCACACATACATAGTTGAGAATGTTCATGATAATAATCTTTACCTTAGGTCCTTATAATGCTAGTGGTGTATCCGCTACTCCCTGAGAACGTGTTTTCCCTATTGTTGTTCCAATCTCTCTTACATATGTGATACTTACTTTCTGTTCTTAGTTGTTTTACTTTAACTATTGTTGCTCTTATACCAAAAACCCAAAAACACCTTTTTATGCAATACTCGCATTTTATCCTATCACTTAGAACTTTATTTAGCATTTCTATTGTAATACTTATTTCAAGAGTTATTAGACTTCAGACTCCTGCTCCCTATGGGATCAATATCTTTATTTTCAAACTAGCTACAAACGATCTGTACACTTGCAGTCATCAGGCCCGTTCTTTCATTGAGAGAGTATTCCTACTAGAAACGGTCTCTTCGTGATTCTCGGTGAGGTGGGGGTTATCGTCTTTGTTATTTCCACTTGGTTGACTGGCTCTGGCGGTCTAGATCTTTGGTTGCTTTCTACACTGGCAGCTTCTTTGCCGATGAGGTCTTCGATCGAGAGCGCGGCGAGCTTTTTCTCACTTCTCCTGGCGGCGGGTTTCTTGATGGGTCTGTCTTCGTTCTAGGTGGTGCTGGTCTTTTTGCCATTTCTGTGCCGCTTAGGCGAGGGAATCGCTGTGCAGTGGTGCTTCGGTTCTTAATCTTCTCCAATCGAGATCTCCACTAGCCATATGTCACCGACTGCCCAACCTCTGTTTCCACCCACCTCTGCCTCCTCACCTACCTGAGCTCTAACCACCAACCTTCCCCTACCTTAAGATGCCGCTTGCCCAAAAAATCTTCTCAGCCCAAGCCCCTCTCTCCTGGACGAGCTCCTTCGTGGTCGGTGACCTGACCTGGCGTCATTCAGATTCTCCTTCGACAACGGCCACTTCACCGAGGAGCTCCTGTGTTTCCCGGATCAGCTTCCCTGTTGCATCTCCTCTCACCAGCTGACACGTTGCAAACGTATCTATAATTTTTGATGTTCCATGCTTGTTTTATATCTATTTTCTTGCGTTTTGTCCATACTTTGGAGTATTTTTATACACTTTCTGGGACTAAAAGTGCTAGTTGCCTGTTTTCTACTATTTTTGGTTCCAGAAAAGCCAGAAAATGAATATTCTCGGAATTGGACGGGATAAAAGCCAAAGTCAATATTTCACTGAGGGGAACATGGAGCCAGAAGACGAGACGGAGAGGGGCCAGGAGCCGGCCACACCTCTTGGCCGCACGGCCAGGCCTGGCCCGCGTCTGGGAGTGGTGCAACCGCCTAGGGCACCCCCTCGGACTCCCCTTTCGCCTATAAGAAGCCTCCGATACAGAAACCCTAAGTACCCGATCAAAATTCCACAAAAGAGTCTGTAGCTGCCGTCATCTCCATCCCTAGATCGGGAGGGATCTGAAGCTCTTCCCGGCACCCTACCGGAGGGGAGAGATCACCCTGGAGGCCTTCTTCATCACCATGCTTGCCTCCGGTGTGATGCGTGAGTAGTTCATCCCTGGACTACAGGTCCATGTAGTATCTAGATGGTTGGTTCTTCTCCTTTGTGCTACCATGTTTAGATCTTGTGAGCTCTGTTCATGATCAAGATCATCTATTTGTAATCATACATGTTGTGTTTGCAGGGATCCGATGGATATTGAGATGCTATTTCAGATTGATTATTGATTCTATCATGTCTTTGTTATTTCTGATCTTGCATGCTTTCCGTTGTTAGTAGCTATCTTGGCCGAGTAGATGCTAGCAACTCCAAGAGGGAGTATTTCTGCTCGATAGTGGGTTCATGCCTCTAGTAATCTGGGGAAGTGACAGAAATCTCTAAGGTACTAGATGTGTTTTTGCTACTAGGGAGAAAACAGTAATCCTTTGTTCATAGAACAATCGTATTGTTTACTTTACACACTTTGCTTAATGCAATTATATGTAGCTTGCAACTTAATATTGGAGGGGGTTCAGATGATAACCTGAAGGTGGATTATTAATCATAGATGCAGTTGGATTACGGTCTATGTATAATGTTGTAATGCCCAATCAAATCTCATTGGAGTCAAGATGATTAGTATATGCATGTATGCTTTCTCGGTGTTTGTCAATTGCCCCGCTGTAATTTGTTCACCCAACATGTCATCTATCTTAAGGAGAATCACCACGAGTGAACTATGGACCCCGGTCCTTTCTTTTACTATCAATCTACAATCTACTATTTACTATTTTCTGTTTACTTTCTGCAAGCAATTACTATCTTCCACACAATATGTTTAATCCTTTATTTTCAGCAAAACCGGTGAGATTGACAACCTCACTATAAGTCGGGGGCAAAGTTCTGTGGTGTTGTTGTGCAGGATTCCAAGTTGGAAACAACACCTTGGAGGTGTTTCCTTGCTCCTACTGGTTCGATAACCTTGGTTTCATAACTGAGGGAAAACTTGTTGCCGTGCTCATCATACCTTCCTCTTGGGGTTCCCCAACGAGCTCGAATATATTTTGAGCCATCAAGCCATTTTTCTGGTGCCGTTGCCGGGGAGTCAAGGACATCTTCACAAGGGGAGTCCCTCATAACCAATCTCTTTACTTTGTTTTATTTGTTTTGCTTAGTTTATTTCTGCTTTGTTTGCTTGTTTCTTTATCAAAAACACAAAAAATTAGGTGTACTAGTTTGCTTCTTTATATTAAAAACACAAAAAATTATTATTAGTTCCTACCCTAAGTTGCCATTATGTCTAGCATTGCTCCAATCACTATGTCACCTGAGGAAATGATTTTTACTTTCAAACAAGGAATTGAAGAGAGTTTCAAAGAATCTTGGTCTAGA
The DNA here is from genome assembly GCA_916181665.1 of Avena sativa. Classification (NCBI taxonomy): domain Eukaryota; kingdom Viridiplantae; phylum Streptophyta; class Magnoliopsida; order Poales; family Poaceae; genus Avena; species Avena sativa. The sequence continues at coordinate 32,593,157 of OV702291.1, forward strand.
ATCTCTGATTTACATGAAAAAACCGAACCTAAAATGACTCAAAGCTTGTTTCTTAGCAGTTTTTACTTTGGAACCACTCTGTGCTATAGATATGCTTTGGATGCTGTAGTGGGAGGAGATTTCCTCCAATGCAATGAGGATGAAGCTTTCAAAGCCATAAAGAAGTTGGTCTTAACATATAACTTGCCTAGCAAATCTGATTCTTCCTTTATAAACATATTTGCTAGATCGAATACTCTTGAGACCCACACTGCTAGTTTAAAAGAATGCTATAACATGCTTAGAGAGCATCATGATTATGTTACAATAAATTCTGAACCCTCAAAATGGCTTCCTACAGTAAAAGTTGTTATAAATAATGAAACTTCTCAGGCACGCTGTGATATCATGTCTGAATTCTATCTTATGCCTAAAGATATCTATGAATGTTTGAATCTTTGGGGACTTTCTAAAAGGGGAGAAGAAATATATCTTGCTAATAATGCCACAATATTACCCATTGGAATAGCTGAAGGAGTGTTTACAAAGATTTTAGGGAAAGTGGTGTCTACTGATTATCTTGTTATTGAATGTGTAGGAAAATGACAAATTACACTTGGAAGATCCCTACTTAAACTCCTTGGAGCAATAATAGATGTGGAAAAGGGCATCATGCACTTTGCTTCTCCACCGAACAATCATATGTTCCCCAAGGATAAGAATAAAAGTAAAAGAGGTAAGGGCAAGAAATTTGCTCTTAATGCTTCTTCATTTGAGAATACTTGATTCTTTTCTTGCTTATTATGCCTAACTTAAAGGCATTAAATAAAAGTACTTATTAGGAGATAACCCAAAAGTTTTAATTGAGTATTGGAAGTTATTGCTTCAGTAATGACCTCTCCTTATCATTTTTGTGTGGTTTTTGTGCAAAGAGTAACCTCTAATGAGAGAGAAGTAATGTTTGGGAAAGTTGTTGTCCCGAAACAGATTTTTGTGCTTCGCTGTAAAAATTCGTGAAAAATATCTGTACATCGGTTTGAGCTGTAATATTTTTTGCTTCTGCCCCAGGTTGTTATCCAACTTTCGTTAGTTCAACACTTTTCTATTTGAGCAACATAAGGTCTTCGAAAAAATTGGTTTTTACCTACTGGTCTGTTTGACAGATTTCTGCCATTATTTACATTTGCCTCTTAATCTCTTTATCTTTGAGTTCTCTTTGATCATTTGAACTTTTTAAAGTAAATGCTACAGTAGCGTGTGTTTTAATGGAAGTTTTACTTGTGTTGGAACTGAACCAAAATACTTATTATCTTGAGTACACTAATGTTGCTAATTAAGATTGTGTGAATTTTTGTATGAAGGAAAAAATTCAGGTGTAAGGGAATAATGATGTAATGAGATGAAGAATGGACAAAAGATCAAGGTTGGGGATGCCACCCATGTCATCCCAAGAAATATTCAAGAAGTACAAGCGTCAAAGCTTGGGGATGCCCAAGGCATCCCTTTCTTCATCAATAAAAATCTCAGGTTTCTTCCAAACACTTCATTTTTTATTGTTTCATGCACAATTGTGTTGTTCTTGGAGCGTCTTTGTTTTCGTTTTTAGTTTTAGTTTGCTTAGTTTGCTTGAATAAATTAGTTGGACCCCCTCATACATGCATTAGTTTTCAAATAAAGTTGATTTGGATTGGAAAAGAGTAGGAAAGTTCATGCTTAAGTGGTAAAAAGGAGCTTGTTTTTGACTGTGGCCTAGACTTTATCATGTCATGCTTGATATTGTTTTGGCTTTATGCTTAGTGATTTTTGATGTAGCATGACATGTTATAAACAATTGAGATTGCTTAATGTGCCTTGAAAGAATCATGCGTTGTTTTAGCATATTAAAGCATGATATTGTGGTATTCTTCTTTGATGCTTTATTTGGGTTGACTTGGCGCATGCTCACACCATGTTAAGAATATCCTATGTCACCATAGCCTCTATGATCCTTTAGTTTTCGACTTGTAATATCACCTTATGCTTTAATTAATAATTTTTTATCGCTTTGCATGATTATGGCCATTATTGCTCTCTTAGTTGGTCGCTCCCAGTCTTTTGCTAGCCTCTATACCAAGTATGAGTTCCACTCATGCATCCAATTCCAAATAAAACTAAGTTATTCCAAAGAGTCCACCATACCTACCTATTAGCATTTTCTATTCCAAGTATATTCATGTTTTTATCTACCTTCCGAATTTAAACTTGTTATGTGAAAATTAGTGATTAAAGCTCTCACGAACTTGATGGCACACTTTACTTACTTGCCCCTAATAAACTTGAACCATTGTGTCATCTATGTTGTATATGCTTGCACTTATACGTTGGGAATTAGCAGAACCATGTTGTCATGGGGAACGCTTTCAACATTGCACCTGTACATTGTACCCAGTTGATATCATGCTCTTTTGTTTATGGATGTCGTTGGTGTGAAATGAAAGGGTAGCTTGTAAGTCCATGGAATTATGTATGTGTGTTAGAGAAACGCATGGGCAGCTAGCCTAAGCCATGCTTAATCATGGTGGAAACTTGCAGCATCACCATACTAAGCAATCTATGAAGCATTCTTATTATAAAAAAAGAGATTGAGATTGAGAAAAAGAAAAGAAAAAAAAGAGATGAGAAAAGAGGAAAGAGAGAAAAAAGCACCATTTTCCCATGGTAAATAAGAAGATTGCTGAGATGCTCATTGTCTGCTTGCCTTATCATTTTGATTATGGGATAGCTCATGTATCATGTGCAAGGGGTACCCCGTTGGCGATTCTCTATGATACACATGCACTTACTATGACAAGAACTTACCGGTAACTAAACTTGAGTAGCATGAGGAGCGGCCCTCGTATTCAAGGGACATGAGATTGCCAACTTATACTTTGTCAAGCATATACTCCATAGTTTGTTCACTTTAACCTTAATCACTTCAAGATGCTTATGATAGGGGCAATGAGAGCTGAAAGCTAATAAGTACCATAATTTGTGGAAGCACTTTATGAGACTTGAATCCATGCTTCCTTCTATGAAGGCCTTTCTTTTACTTTTATGTTGAGTCTCCATCTTCTATCTTTATGCACCTATTAAGAGAGCATAGTGGCCATTCTTAGTTTAATGTGCATTGTCCCAAGACTTGTTGATTGATGCATAACTTAATATTGCTTGTTCTTAAACTATTTGTATCTAGTCACCCTTATGAACTTTGAAGGTGTCCTATGCATTTATGTTTGCTACACTATGAGGGACAAGCTGAATGCCATTCTCGTTATGTTTTCTTTATGTTTAACAAACAAACGTCTTGCAAAGCATTGTTATTCATGAATCTTTTGTTTGTACCTTTTCATGTTACAACATAGTTGCTATGTCTTATTGTCAGAACTATATCTTTCATGCTATGTTAGAGTACTATGATCCCAGTTATCAATGTTCTACAAATACTTTGATCAAGATTATGATGGTGCACGTCACTTCAAAAATTATTCTTTCTTTTTATCACTTACCTACTCAAGGACGAGTAGGAGTTAAGCTTGGGGATGTTGATAAGTTGCAAACGTATCTATAATTTTTGATGTTCCATGCTTATTTTATATCTACTTTCTTATGTTTTGTCCACACTTTGGAGTATTTTTATACACTTTCTGGGACTAACCTATTAACAAGATGCCACAGTGCCAGCTGCCTGTTTTCTGCTATTTTTGGTTCCAGAAAAGCCAGAAAATGAATATTCTCGGAATTGGACGGGACAAAGGCCAAAGTCAATATTTCACCGAGGGGAACACGAAGCCAGAAGACAAGACGGAGAGGGTCCAGGGGCCAGCCACACCACCTGGCCGCACGCCCAGGCCTGGCCCGTGCCTAGGGGTGGTGCAGCCGCCTCGGGCACCCCCCTCGGCCTCCCCTTTCGCCTATAAGAAGCCTCTGATACAGAAACTCTAAGTACCCGATCAAAATTCCACGAAAGAGTCTGTTGAAGGAAATATGCCCTGAGAGGCAATAATAAAGTTGTTATTATATATTCCTTGTATATGATAGATGTTTATTTTACATGCTATATAGACTAGCTTGTTGATTAACAAGATGATCAAGGTTTCCTGATCATGGACATTGGATGTTGTTAATAACAAGGTCACACCACTGGTGGAATGAGGTGATGAACATTCATCCGAAGTATAGCATTATGATCAAGTCATTGTGCTTATATTGCTATAACATCATACGAAGTAATCTTTATCCTTAGACCATGAGATCATGTTAATTGCTAACACCGGAAGAGTATCTTGATAACATCAAACGTCACACCGTAACAGGGTGACTATAAAGATGGGTTCAATGCTACGAAGGTGTTATGTTGAGGCTCATGGATCAAGAGTGGAATTTGTCAACCCAGATGACGGATAGATATACTCTGGGCCCTCTCGGTGATATCACATTAGGATAGCTTGCAAGCAAGTGATGTGATCACTAGAATGTTATATCACGGGAACAAGAAAAGAGTGCATGTCGGTAACGAGATCAAACTAGGTATGGAGATACCGATGATCGAATCTCGGACATGTAATATATCGAGAGACAAAGGGATTTAGTTACAAGCGTTAAAGGTTCTCACGATCACAGGAGTCATCGTTGAATGTGTAGGAGTCAGTACGGATCTCCAGGTCCCGCTGCTGATTATTGATCGGAGAAGGGTCTCGATCATGTCTGCATTATTCGCGAACCGTAGGGTGGCACACTTAAGAGTTACCGGACACCATTTTGGAGCACATATGTTTCAGACGAAAGAATTGCAAAGCGCAGGAATTGTTTCAATAGAAACCGGAAATTGTTTCGGGTGAAATTGCAGAAGGTGGTTCTGCATGTGATATTGAAATATTACAAGGGGCTATATGTGAATGTTTGTTAATTAAAGTAATTAACAAAATTCTGAATAAATTTAATAAAAGAATTTTATTAAATGAGAGATCATTAAATTTGGAGAAACTTAATGCATTTAAAGTGGAGACTTTAAAAGGGAATGTGAAGAGGCATTTTAATATGGAGGAGTTACCACCACATGAATGGGGGAGGTGAGGGGTCACCCCCCCCCCCCATGCGCCGGACATGGAGAGAGGGGGCACCCCCCCTCCTCCTATAAAAGGCCACCCATTCCCTCCTTCATCCTCACACCTCCTTGTGAAGGATCTCTCTCCCCCTCTAGAATTATTCCCCCATGGTCTCGGATTAGCGAGATACATGTTCCCGGTGGCATTTCGTCTGGAAGGAGTTGCTGCTTCTGCTGGATCGCTGGAGCGAGGAGGTGGAGGTTGTCCGGTGGCTTGAACGTGTGTGCGAGTGCGGATGCGCTGCTGAGTTGCGGCGCTCAGACTTCCTCACGATCTTGAGATCGGCAAGTGTACGACTATATCAACCACGAGTTCCTACTCGTTAACAAAGCTCGTTGTCTTCGAGGGTAAATTCTCTATGGATGTATGTCCACCTGTTTGCTTTGTACCTAGTAGATAGATCTTGGCGTGTAGTTCACACCGTAGGAAATTTTTTGTTTTCTATGCTGCGGACCCAACAGTGGTATCAGAGCCTGATCTATGCGTAGGTGCTTTGCACGGGTAGTACACATATGTTTATATGTGGGCGATGATGATCATGTTGTTGCATCTTCTATGTACTTTGGATATTGGTGGCATAGTGGGATGAAGCGGCCCGGACCAACCTTACATGTCATCGTACATGAGACCGGTTCCACGACTGACATGCAACTTGTTTTGCATAAGTGGCTGGCGGGTGTCTGTCTCTCCTACTATAGTCAATATCTGATTTACAACGAGTTGCTAATAACTTGGTTATCCTCGTTGTGGTTCATGTTCGTAGGTTAGACATGTTCTATCTCCGAAAGCCCTAAGCCACGTAAATCTTGCAATTGATAAATTAGAGGCGTCTAGTTTAGATTGTTGCTGGGCTAGTGTTTTGATATGGTATTGTTGTAAGTAGATGTATGATAGATACTCTTACAACTCACTTAACGTGTAAGTTCCATAGACCTTGGCCTTACACACAAAGGAATGATAGAGATCATACCACGATGCAAATGATAGAGATCAAATGCATGGACCATATCACCTCACTTCACACATTAGATGTTAGCATCTTATATTGCTAGTTTGGCGCGTTTGGTAGCATTATAAGATGATTCCTCATTTAGATATCAAGATAAAATGTGTTCTTCCTTAAGTATGCACCGTTTTGTGGATCGTGTTTTGAGGCATCACGTGATGATCGGGTGTTTTCAACTCTACGCTTTCATACAACGGGTGTAAGACAGTTTTACACACGCAAATACTAAGGTTCTTACTTGACGAGCCTAGCATGTACAGACATGGCCTCGGAACACGGACCGAAAGGTTAAGCATGAGTCATATAGTTGATATGATGCCCATATAGATGCTCGCCTTTGAAGCTACACCGACTCACGTGATGATCGGACTTGGTGTAGTGGATTTGGTTCATGTAATCACCAAAAGGACACGAGGGATGTCGTTTTTGAGTGGGAGTTCATTAGTAATTTGGATTAGTTGAACTCAATCTATCATAAACTTAGTCTAAATATACTTTACAAATTCTGTTGTAGATGGCACCACCTGCTTTTAATTTCAATGTGTTCATGGAGAAAGAGAAACTTGCTGCGAATGGTAGCAACTTCACAAACTGGGCTATGAATTTGAGGATTCTCCTCACTGCTGCACAAAAGCAATATGTGCTAGATGCGCCACTAGGCCCCCCACCAGCTCCTGATGCCCCTGACGAGGAAAAGAACGTCTATATAACTCGTCAGGAGGACCACAACTTAGTTCATTGCGGCATACTATATGGGCTAGAGCCAGAACTTCGAAAGCGTTTCAAAAATGGCAATGCCTTTGATACCATGGGAGAATTGAAAATGATTTTCGATACCCATGCTGCCGTAGAGAGTTATAATGCTACAGAAAAGTTCTTTAGCTGCATGATGGAGGAAAACAGCTCCGTTAGTGAGCACGTACTCAAAATGTCTGGGTACGCCGATAAGCTTGTGTCCTTGGGAATAACGATTCCCATTGACTTAGGCATACATCATGTTCTCCAATCTCTGCCACCTAGCTACAAGAGCTTCGTGATGAACTATAATATGCAGGGCATAAAGAAGTCTCTTCCCGAGCTTATGTCAATGCTTAAGACTGTAGAAGTGGAGATTAGGAAAGAACATAAAGTGTTGATGATCAATAGGACCACCGGTTTCAAGAAGGACAAGAAAGGCAAGCACAAGGGAAAGAAGGGTGGCAAGTCTACCACGCCTAAAAAGAAACCCCGAGCTGGCCCTAAGTCTGACACCGAGTGCTACTATTGCAAGGGGACTGGCCATTGGAAGCGCAACTGCCCCAAGTATTTGGCGGACAAGAAGTCCGGCAAGGCAAACAAAGGTATATGTGATATACATGTTATTGATGTGTACTTGACTAGTACTCGCAGTAGCACCTGGGTATTTGATACGGGATCAGTTGCTAATATATGTAACTCGGTTCAGGGGCTGCGGAACAAGCGACAACTAGCAAGGGATGAGGTCTCGATGCGGGTCGGCAATGGATCAAGAGTTGATGTGATCGCCGTCGGAACGCTGCCTCTCCATATGCCATCGGGATTAGTTATAAACCTAAATAATTGTTATTTGGTGCCTGCACTGAGCATGAACATTGTATACGGATCGTGTTTGATGCAAAGTGGTTATTCATTTAAGTCTGAAAATAATGGTTGTTCGATTTATATGAATAATATCTTTTATGGTCATGCACCTATGTTGAATGGTTTATTTCTGTTGGATCTCGATAGTAGTATTACGCATATTCATAATGTTGATGCTAAAAGGATTAAACTTGATAATGATATATCTACATATATGTGGCACTGCCGTCTAGGTCATATTGGTGTTAAACGCATGAAGAAACTCCATTCTGATGGACTTTTAGAATCACTTGATTTTGAATCATTTGATACATGTGAGCCATGCCTTATGGGCAAGATGACTAGAACGCCGTTTTCCCGTTCAATGGAACGGGCGACAGATCTATTGGAAATCATACATACTGATGTGTGTGGACCAATGAGTGTTTCAGCGTGAGGTGGATATCGTTATTTTGTTACTTTCACGTATGATTTGAGTAAATATGGGTATATCTATTTGATGAAACACAAGTCTGAAACTTTTGAAAAGTTCAAAGAATTTCAGAATGAAGTGGAAAATCATCGTAACAGAAAGATCAAATTTCTACGGTCCGACCGTGGAGGAGAGTATCTTAGTTACGAGTTTAGCACACATATGAAAGACTGTGGAATAGTTTCACAACTCACGCCTGGCGGAACACCACAACGTAATGGTGTGTCAGAACGTCGTAATCATACTTTATTGGATATGGTTCGATCTATGATGTCTCTGACTGACTTGTCACTGTCATTTTGGGGTTATGCACTGGAAACCGCTACATTCACTTTAAATAGGGCACCATCTAAATCCGTTGAAAAGACATCGTATGAATTATGGTTTGGAAACAAACCTAAGCTGTCATTTCTTAAAGTTTGGGGATGCGATGTTTATGTGAAGAAACTTCAACCGGATAAACTCGAACCCAAAGCAGAAAAATGCATCTTCATAGGATACCCTAAGGAAACGATTGGGTATACCTTCTATCACAGATCCAAGGGCAAGGTCTTTGTTGCCAAGAATGGATCCTTTCTTGAGAAGGAGTTTCTCGCGAAAGGTGTGAGTAGTCGGAAGGTAGAACTCGAAGAGGTTATTGAACCTTCTCTTCATGAAATGGCGAGTAGCGCAGCTCCAGAAGTTGTTTCGGAGTTGACTTCACCTAATGAAGAGAGAACTAATGATATTGATCATGAAACTCCGAAAGAGGACACTATCGAACCTCGCAGGTCAAGCAGGACACGTGCAGCTCCTGAACTGTATGGCAATCATGTTATGAGTTTCATGATTGATGAAATGGATGACCCTGCGACATATGAAGAAGCGATGATGAGCCCGGATTCCAACAAATGGCTAGAAGCCATGAAATTCGAGATGGAATCCATGTACGAGAACTAAGTTTGGAACTTGGTGGACTTACCTCACGACCGAAAGGCCGTTGAGAATAAATGGATTTTCAAAAGAAAAACTGATGCTGATGGTAATGTGACCATCTATAAGGCTCGACTTGTCGCAAAGGGGTTTCGACAAATTCAAGGAGTTGACTACGATGAGACATTCTCTCCCGTAGCGATGCTTAAGTCGGTTAGGACTATGTTAGCAATTGCTGCATATTTTGATTATGAAATATGGCAGATGGATGTCAAAATTGCGTTCCTCAATGGTAAAATTGAAGAAGAATTGTATATGATACAACCTAAGGGTTTTATCGATCCTAAGGATGCTAATAAGGTGTGCAAACTTCAGCGATCCATCTATGGACTGAAGCAAGCATCACGGAGTTGGAATCTCCGCTTTGATGAGGTGATCAAAGAGTTTGGATTTGTCCAAACTTATGGAGAGGCTTGTATTTACAAAAAAGTGAGTGGGAGCAATGTGGCATTTTTGATATTATATGTGGATGACATATTATTGATTGGAAATGATTTAGATCTTTTAAACAGTGTTAAAAGTTATCTAAATAGCAAACTTTCGATGAAGGACCTTGGTGAAGCTTCATATATATTAGGCATTAAAATCTATAGAGATAGATCAAGACGCCTAATTGGGCTATCGCAGAGTACATACCTTGATAAGATATTAAAGAAGTTTAATATGGACGGAAGTAAGAAGGGGTTCTTACCTATGTTGCAAGGCAAGACATTGAGTAAGACTCAAAGTCCGGCTACGGCGGAAGAAAGAGAGATAATGGATAGGATCCCCTATGCCTCAGCCATAGGCTCTATAATGTATGCCATGTTATTTACAAGACCGGATGTGGCACATGCTATTAGTTTGACTAGTAGGTACCAATCTGATCCAGGTTCGGAACACTGGATAGCGATCAAGAATATCCTTAAGTACTTGAGAAGAACTAAGGATATGTTTCTTATATACGGAGGTGAAGAAGAGCTAGTCGCTAAGTGTTATGTCGATGCTAGCTTTGACACTGATCCGGATGACTCTAAGTCTCAATCCAGATACGTATTTCTCTTGAACGGAGCAGCAGTTAGTTGGAGGAGCTCCAAACAACTCGTGGTGGCTGGATCAACAACGGAGGCGGAATATGTTGCTGCTTCAGAAGCGACGCAGGAAGCAGTTTGGATGAAAGAGTTCATTACGGAACTGGGTGTGGTTCCCAGTGCGTTGGACCCGATGGTGATCTATTGTGACAACAATGGAGCCATAGCCAACGCCAAGGAACCAAGGTCTCACAAGAATTCCAAGCATATTAAGCGCCGGTTTCACTCCATCCGCGAACATGTCAAGGATGGAGATATAAAGATTTGTAAAGTGCACACGGACCTGAATGTAGCAGATCCATTGACTAAAGTACTCCCTAGGGCAAAACATGATCAACACCAGAACTCCATGGGTGTTAGATTTATCACTATGTGAACTAGATTATTGTCTCTAGTGCAAGTGGGAGACTGAAGGAAATATGCCCTGAGAGGCAATAATAAAGTTGTTATTATATATTCCTTGTATATGATAGATGTTTATTTTACATGCTATAATTGTATTGATAGGAAACATCAATACATGTGTGTTTAATAAAAAAAGGGTTCCTAGTCATGCCTCTCTTATAGACTAGCTTGTTGATTAACAAGATGATCAAGGTTTCCTGATCATGGACATTGGATGTTGTTAATAACAAGGTCACACCATTGGTGGAATGATGTGATGAACATTCATCCGAAGTATAGCATTACGATCAAGTCATTGTGTTTATATTCTATAACATCATACGAAGTAATCTTTATCCTTAGACCATGAGATCATGTTAATTGCTAACACCGGAAGAGTATCTTGATAACATCAAACGTCACACCGTAACAGGGTGACTATAAAGATGGGTTCAATGCTACGAAGGTGTTATGTTGAGGCTCATGGATCAAGAGTGGAATTTGTCAATCCATATGACGGATAGATATACTCTGGGCCCTCTCGGTGATATCACATTAGGATAGCTTGCAAGCAAGTGATGTGATCACTAGAATGTTATATCACGGGAACGAGAAAAGAGTGCATGTCGGTAACGAGATCAAACTAGGTATGGAGATACCGATGATCGAATCTCGGACATGTAATATATCGAGAGACAAAGGGATTTAGTTACATGCTTTAAAGGTTCTCACGATCACAGGAGTCATCGTTGAATGTGTAGGAGTCAGTACGGATCTCCAGGTCCCGCTGCTGATTATTAATCGGAGAAGGGTCTCGATCATGTCTGCATTATTCGCGAACCGTAGGATGGCACACTTAATAGTTACCGGACACCATTTTGGAGCACATATGTTTCAGACGAAAGAATTGCAAAGCGCAGGAATTGTTTCAATAGAAACCGGAAATTGTTTCGGGTGAAATTGCAGAAGGTGGTTCTGCATGTGATATTGAAATATTACAAGGGGCTATATGTGAATGTTTATTAATTAAAGTAATTAACAAAATTCTGAATAAATTTAATAAAAGAATTTATTAAATGAGAGAGCATTAAATTTGGAGAAACTTAATGCATTTAAAGTGGAGACTTTAAAAGGGAATGTGAAGAGGCATTTTAATGTGGAGGAGTTACCACCACATGAATGGGGGAGGTGAGGGGTCACCCCCCCATGCACCAGCCATGGAGAGAGGGGGCACCTCCCCCCATGCGCCGGCCATGGAGAGAGGGGGCACCCCCCCTCCTCCTATAAAAGGCCACCCATTCCCTCCTTCATCCGCACACCTCCTTGTGAAGGATCTCTCTCCCCCTCTAGAATTATTCCCCCATGGTCTCGGATTAGCGAGATACATGTTCCCGGTGGCATTTCGTCTGGAAGGAGTTGCTGCTTCCGCTGGATCGCTGGAGCGAGGAGGTGGAGGTTGTCCGGTGGCTTGAACGTGTGTGCGAGTACGGATGCGCTGCTGAGTTGCGGCGCTCGGACTTCCTCACGATCTTGAGATCGGCAAGTGTACGACTACATCAACCACGAGTTCCTACTCGTTAACAAAGCTCGTTGTCTTCGAGGGTAAGTTCTCTATGGATGTATGTCCACCCGTTTGCTTTGTACCTAGTAGATAGATCTTGGCGTGTAGTTCACACCGTAGGAAAATTTTTGTTTTCTATGCTGCGGACCCAACATCTGTAGCCGCCACCATCTCCATCCCTAGATCGGGAGGGATCTGAAGCTCTTCCCGGCACCCTGCCGGAGGGGAGAGATCACCCTGGAGGCCTTCTTCATCACCATGCCTGCCTCCGGTGTGATGCGTGAGTAGTTCATCCGTGGACTACAGGTCCATGTAGTAGCTAGATGGTTGGTTCTTCTCCTTTGTGCTACCATGTTTAGATCTTGTGAGCTCCGTTCATGATCAAGATCATCTATTTGTAATCATACATGTTGTGTTTGCGGGGATCCGATGGATATTGAGATGCTATTTCAGATTGATTATTGATTCTATCATGTCTTTGTTATTTGTGATCTTGCATGCTTTCCATTGTTAGTAGCTATCTTGGCTGAGTAGATGCTAGCAACTCCTAGAGGGAGTATTTATACTCGATAGTGGGTTCATGCCTCTAGTAATCTGGGGAAGTGACAGAAATCTCTAAGGTACTAGATGTGTTGTTGCTACTAGGGAGAAAACAGCAATCCTTTGTTCATAGAATAATCGTATTGTTTACTTTACACACTTTGCTTAATGCAATTATCTGTTGCTTGCAACTTAATACTGGAGGGGGTTCGGATGATAACCTGAAGGTGGATTATTAATCATAGATGCAGTTGGATTACGGTCTATGTATAATGTTGTAGTACCCAATCAAATCTCATAGGAGTCAAGATGATTAGTATATGCATGTATGCTTTCTCGGTGTCTGTTAATTGCCCCACTGTAATTTGTTCACCCAACATGTCATCTATCTTAAGGAGAATCACCACTAGTGAACTATGGACCCCGGTCCTTTCTTTTACTATCAATCTACAATCTACTATTTACTGTTTTCTGTTTTCTGTTTTCTGTTTACTTTCTGCAAGTAATTACTATCTTCCACACAATACGTTTAATCCTTTGTTTTCAGCAAAACCGGTGAGATTGACAACCTCACTATAATTCGGGGGCGAAGTTCTGTGGTTGTGTTGTGCAGGATTCCAAGTTGGAAACAACACCTTGGAGGTGTTTCATTGCTCCTACTAGTTTGATAACCTTGGTTTCATAACTGAGGGAAAAATTGCTGCTATGCTCATCATACCTTCCTCTTGGGGTTCCCCAACGGGCTCGAATATATTTTGAGCCATCACCGGCACCTGCGGTCATACGACGTTGCTCCATATCCTTCCCCTTTTCAAGACTGGTGGCCTCCTCCTTTCCCTGGCTGCCATGGGTGCCCCTACATGTGCTCCTCCTTGTGCATGCTCCTTTCCTCTGAGCATGCTTGGACAAGGACAAGAAGCAGGATAAGGAAGGTGGTGTGTCTGCCGCCGGAGCAAGTGGCGGGAAGAAAGCCACCGGTGACGACATGAGAAAAAACATTGTGATGGAGGTCTCCCTTGCCTCAGTGGCCCCACCAAGATATGGCACAACGATGCAACTTAATCCTTGCCACAGCACCTCGCCATGGGCATATGTGCAGGCTCTTGCATGATGGTAAGTGGTAGACACTTTTTGTCTATAACCTGTTTGATGGAATGGCTTTCATGATTTACAAGTAGTTTATTGTTATTTGACAAATATGTGTTGGCTCTATGCCTATGGAATGTATCCACAGACTAAATAAGGATGCCCCTTTTCAGGTTCGATTCATTTGGACTACTCTTTGGGTGTCAGTTTGCATGCCAATATCGGTAGGTTACTTAGTATCATTTGTCTTCTTTTACTCTCGATATTCTCTGTACTCACTAAATGACTAATTCACTGTTTTACATTTCACCTGTTTGAAGCTTATGTTGAACATCTTGGATATTGCCGATTAATGGCATGATTGACCTCTTCCAGTGCTTGCAGAATTGCAGAGACCTATAGGATATTTCAATTGGCAGGGCGGCATCAAAACAATGGTACAAACCTATGAAAGGGCCAGCAATTGTTTCATTGCAACTTGTTATGAACATTTGTCTTGCCTTAACTCACCTCTAGATAGATTTTCCATGAATTTTGTTTGTAGGCTTAGCATCTACAGTCTCTATTTTGCCTGCAAAAACTCTCAACAGTCTATACATACATATTATAAGATTCAATGTAAATCCTCTAAAGTCACGATTTTGGTTTTACTAAGATTGTTCTATGCTAGTGCACTACAACTTATTCAGTAAACCAATAATTCTTTCCAGATTGAGAAACTTTTTTTTGTTAAGGAGTCATTGTGCAAACGCTTATCCATTGACATCTATAATTTTGTTTCGGTCACATTTAATTTCCTTTCTTGACTAAATCTCTTGAACACTCTGAAGAAAAAATGGGTCAAATCCATTTATTGTTTTTTCTTCATTAGGATGAGTTGTGTGCTTCTAGAAATATACTAATTAACAATTCATAGGATGTGGGGTAGTATTGTTGTATAGATTTGTTACGACAATAACTAAGACTATATTGACAATGCCATAGGATGTCAAGATTTTTAGTTCTGGTTGCATTTGATGATGTTTTTTATATTGGCTAATTCATCCTGATTAACTGGGGATTTTTTTTGGTAGAGAATACAACAAGTAGTACGCATGTTAATGGAAGTCTTCAAATATTCAAATATTCGATCCTCTCTTCACTCCATGAATAGTTGGTTCTTGAACTTGGCATGTATTCATTTAGTAAAGCTTATTATTTCACCTCTTAGCTCTTTGTTATCTCAATGCATGTTTTCTTAATCAATATACTCTATGGAGGAATCTTGGCTTCGGTCAAAAGAGTTCATGTGTTCTGCAATCGGTTGATTCTTTTTCTTGAACTGCATGCTTTTAATTTCTGATATCCTGAAGGAACCAAGGGTTAGCCTTGCCCAAGTGATATCATTTATCCTACATCTTTGGGCAAGTGTCCCTTTGTCTTGGACCGTTATAGCACTACTCTTATTTTGTTCTTTTGGTTTATATTTTTTTGAAGATAAGCTAGATGAGATGCTTAGCATGTAACAAAAGTTTCAGTTTACATATATCCATTATTATGTGTAGATTTCATAGTACGTAGTAGTCAAAGAAGACCTCATCCTTCACATCTAATTTTGGATTGCTTGATCTGTAGAGAATAAGAGAAAGACAAGGTAATTGCCTGAATGTATTTTCCATCATTTTTTTGCGCCAACTGAAATTTGTACAATACAACTAATCTTGGGAATGCATGCCCTGGTCTGGTTGATGCATAGTTTGTGACCTCTTTATCCACATATGATTTGGTAAATTTACATTTATTTTCTTGCTTAATGTCATTTTCGAGTGGCCCATACATAGAGATAGCAGGACAAGCTATTGATGGAGTAGTATCCAATCAAAGTCTATTTTTTGTCATGTGGTAAATGCACCTGTAAATGAATTGTGTATGAAGTTTATAAAGTTATTAGCAATGATTGTGCTAACAAGACTAATTGGACAGTTCCATCTTTATTTTGTTCATATCCATCAAACTTTTTACCTTTTAGATTTCTTTTGTACAGAATGTTGATATTACTTTTTTAGCCAGCTGTGCATTTCTTCTTAAGACGGCTGGAGTAGGATTGATTGGAGATGTTTTTTTGGTCATCTTGTTGGAGATTTGCTCCAAAAGAAAATATTATGGTTGTAGAATCTTCTATTTGGTCTAGAGTTGTATTGCTGTAGGTATCAAGGATTTCTAGAACATATGTCGGTATCAAGGATTTCTAGAACATATGTCACGGATGTTACAGTTACATGACAGTTCATTTAGTAGCTCAGTAGATCATGATTAGCCACATTATTTTCCTCAGGATGTTAGCCGTCAACTGTTTTTTCTCATGGACCCGTATTCAGATGACCTCGGACTCACAGTATCACGTTCACTTCATTGCATAATATTTGATCATGTTATGCGTCAAAATCTGGCCACGAAGAGATTTGGATGGATGTGCTGCAACACCGTCCAGGTTGCCAAAGTCCTCCGTCAGCATTGTCATCCGTAGGGAAGCGAGTTGGACTGTCCATCCATTGCCTTACTCTTTTTTACTAAATACAAGACTAGAAACCAGCATTCATAATACATATGTACTTTCTGATAAGCCATTATATAGTAGTAAAATGGATCCATGTGTGTTTACTTTGCTCTCCCTAAAAATAGTAAACAAACGATATATTGTAAGGTGAAACTGCACAATGTGTAATACATTAAAATAATTCAATTTGGTTGCCTTGAACATACCGTCATTATAGGATAATGTTTTAAGTGGAGAGAAATGACAGATGAACTGAAAGTCAAAGATCATACCTATTTGGATAATTGCTCTGTAATTTTCGATTAATGTGAATTCACAATTGATCAGTGGCTCCATTTGTGTATCTGCCCTAAGGCAACTATATATCATCTACACTGCACCAATATAGTCTTCTGGTTTCATTGTATGCAGCTGAAGAAAATATGAAAGGTGGGTGCATACTGGGAAGAGATGTAGAAATTTTCTATATTGTTTAATTTGGCTCAACCAAATGCATTACCAGCCGTCGTTCATCCGTTCTTACTAGGTTTGCTGAGACTGGTTGTTTTTTACTAACATGCAGGTTTTGTTGATGGAGTGTATGTAGGTTGGGCGCTATGACTAGGCTATGATTTCTAAAAATGGTTCTTTAGAATGCCAAGGACAACATCATCGGAGGTGCCCCCGTTGCTACTGTGTCGAGTTCCTAAACTACCTAACCTAACAATTGATGGCACTATTTTTAGGAGACTCATTATCTGACCTGGTTGTAAGCCTTTAAGCCTGTTATATTCAAATATTAGCTCCTTAATTTGACGAGTTTTCTTGATGAGAAAATGAAATAAACTGTAGATTGGAAGAAGCTTCTTCCTCTATACATGGGTAAGTGGGCAACTGCTTCAGGTGCAACAGTACCACTGGTTCATCTGCTTGATTAGACGAAGATTTGACAAAAAGAACAGTGAGAACATATATATTTGTTGTAACTTATGCATATACATCATGTCATGATTAAAAAAATATCTTATCATTGTTACTATCTGGTGGTATTGATATAATTGTTAGTGGATATGATCTTAGGCTAATATTCTCTCTGTTTCTTTTGTGAAGATACCAATTGGGAAGCAGTGCCTCCTCGTGCACTTTCTTCAAGTATCAATGGTTAGCCCATATGTTTCACACTCTTTATTCTTTTTCACGTAGATTTTAATTTGGTTAAATTGCCTCTATCACCATGATGAAGGAATGTTGTCAGCATTTTTCCCTTTTACATGTTTGCATCATGGTTTTAAAGGCGACGCTTAGGTGTCCAGGCTCCCCTCCTACGCCTTGGAAAATTGTCCGCTTTAGGGGCCTAGGCGTCTAAAGCACTTGTCTAGGCATCGCTTAGGCGTCAGAGTGCTCCCAAATTGCCTTAAGACGCCTGAGCATCTTTAAAACCATGGCTTGTGTGTCGTGACTTTCAGAAATTTTCATACATGATTAGTTCATGCATTTGCTAACTGAATTGGTCCAAATGGTCAACGCATGAAGTGAACGAAGTTGTTCATTGTGAATTTTAGATAGTTCTTTTTTGCTCTAGAATGTGGATTGATTGGCTAGCCCTCCACACATCTATATATGTCAATATGTGTATGTATGATGTGTGACAAATTGTTGATTGGCAAGAAGTCGATTATGGTAGCATCCTTATGTTGTGGAAACAATTACCAGTACTTCAACATTAATTGTCATGACTAAATTCATTCAACTAGCTCTAGCGTATTGATACATAGATGGAACGTGATCAACCTTTCTAGGTGCGGGAATAAAAAATAGAAGTTATATTTATTCTGATCAGGCTAAATAATCCACCTTAACCAATATATAAATGAGAGTGTATGTATTTAAAAAGCATAATTGTTTATATTTGTGTGACTTTTTCTATATGCATTTGCTTTGTGCAGCTAGGTTATCTCGATTAAGAAGTGTTATTTTTTCTTATTAGATAAAATATAGGGTCAGCCTTATATGCATATTTGTAAATTCATATAGCTGAATCACCACATTCATGTTTAGTCTATAGGCTTTCTCAAACATTTGCATTGTATTATCAATGATCAAGTATGCAAGCTTCAAATTATTGGCTACCTAATAGGTGTTTGCATTGTATTAAGAAAGCTTCGTGAAGGCTTCTCACATTCAGTTTGACTCGCACTCTTGCTTATAAGAGTTGCATAAACCAAGCATATTGATTTCTTAGCAAATCATCTATTACTATAGATGATCATCTCGATGAAATAATGTATTCATACTAAGAACTGTAGTTTTATCATTCTGTAGATATGCGCATGACTTAAAAGAAACATTGTTACATAAATCAGGTGGATTGATTGATTAGCAAGTCATCTATTATTGTATACATTCCTCTAGATCGAGTGTCATGTAGTACTACTGAGGTGGGTTTTTCTTATCATTGTGCAGATATGCACATGTCTTAACTTTTCCCCGAAACTTTCTTTCAGGAATATCCAAATATTTTAAATATCGATTATTTTTCTATTTATGTATGGGTTGACTTATCCTTTCTCATACTTTGCATTGAGATACTAATGTAACTTCATAACCAACCATGTACTACATAGGGTTTGTAATCCATAGTGTCTTCTATCATGTAGTCATATGTACATTCTTTTTTATAAAACAAGCAATAATAGGCAATGTCCCTAGTAGTTTTTTATTTATGGACTATTTTGCTCAAGCATCTCATCATAGTTTCTTTGGTAGGATTTACCAGCTCCGGATTAGGAAGCTATATTCGTTTGCTCCATGTTTCTTTTTAGTGGATGGCTTCTTGCTAAACTAACCAGAATGTTGATGCATATAAATGATCTTGGTTGTTCTCATACGTGTGTGCACTCTGCACTAAACACCTATCAGATTTTTCTAGAGGTTGGTTCATTTTATATTTTAGTTACTAATACAATAATCTTGAAGCCTTCAATTGTATTTGGTACAATTTAAAAAACAAGAACTTACTCTCAGCCATTAACATATGTACCAAATGATGATTGCCTGGTATGTCTTTATCATTCACATGTTATACAGATGTTGTTATTGATAGATTTGAAGCTAAATATATCCATTACTGCCTACCATGTAGTCTCTTGAGTGAAACTTCTTGAACCTTAGTTAGTATATATGACCTTTGTGCAATACATATGTTTTGCTCATAATCATTTTTGTGCAACATATATTGTTTGCGTACATAACCGTCTTTGTATGATGACCAAAAAAGACCACACACTCGTGTGAGACTATGCGTAGGAATGTGTACCAGGAAAGGTTTGTTGCGTTTCTTTTGCATCGTGGCAATTAACAAGGAGCAAGTTGTGGCGTATTAGGTTGCTCCTCAAGCTCTCCTTCTCGATTATCACTTCACACTAGATCACCTTCTCGGTTACCACATTTGCAACAAAGGTTTTCTTGCTCCCTGAATTTGTAGCTCTTTTTTCCTATCAGATTGCTTCATTATATTGTTAGTCTGAATCTGTAGCTCTTTTTTCCTGTGAGACCAGAGTTTGTTTTGAAGTTTCTCATGCAAAGCTTATGTTTAGGAACTGGTATTTAACTCTGTAGAATTGTACTATTCATTATACATATATCTTTTAGACTTTTGCATCAGTACTGAATAAATTTGATTAAAGTAAACAAAAATTTGCACTTCACTGGAAAGCTTCTATTGTGCCTCTGGATCATTTGTTGACGTACATGTTACGCGGGCTTATGTTTCTTTACCTCTTCTCTCATGTGAAAAGAACTAGGAGCCGCAACTGGATGGGTGGTCTTTAACATTTTACGAGCCAGTTAGATCTTTATACCTGGCACGCAGCGTGTTGGCATGGTTGTTTGATCCCTCTAGGGCATCTTTGTAAAAATTCCTGGTACAAGGCCTTGGCACTCCCATCCCAGACCATTTTGCTTGTGATTGAGGTCTTCAATTTTGACATGTTGGGGGTTAGCAAGGAACAACACACATGTCTTAATGTATCATGTACATCTAAGAAGCAGCACTGAAAAGACTGGTTCTACCCGGTCGTGTCATAGATAAAAGCACACATGAGAGTACCACACCTACAAGGTGCAACAACGTCATGCAGACGCGGCAGAGCGCGCATGTCCTTCTAGTATAACTAACGTACAGACGGGATGAAGTGTTGTGATACATAGCAGCGCTTGATTCAGCGGCTGCAAGGGAAAGCAAGGCCAAGCAAGCCGGTGCCCTCTGGCAACGAACTGAAAGAATGCATGATCAAGTGGAATGAACTGGCAGAGAAGTGCCATAGATTGTGTAAGTTACATTACGAAATGGAGCAGATTCGAATAACTGGCAGAGAAGTGCGATAGATTGTGTCAGTTACCCGGGAAAAAAAGTTACATTACTATGGCCAGGGCGTTGCCAGCGCGCTTGCCAAGTCAGTTATTTCTGGACGGAGGGAGTACCATTTTAAGTTAACCTAACAAACAATTTATGGGAGCCTGGGAGTTCCAGGTATCAAGCTTCAGCATGCTAATAATGGCAATCGATAACTTCAACTCATATGTAGCGCCAATCTCACGGAGCCAATGATCTTCAGGGTACAGAGTTTCAGACCCAGCCCTGTATGTACTTCCCTTACCTGAGCGTTCAGCACAGATTTTGCCTTAACTAAGCAGTGCCTTCTCCCCGCAACAGATTCACTGGAACAAACAAGCCTCAACCAACAGTGTAATTACAGGATGCTCGGCACTGTTTGAACACAACATGAACCAAGGCAAGTTTCTTTACAGAGGTGGTGCTACGGGTAAAGCCTATAAACATTCGGTCAGAACCAGTCACCTAAACTCCCAATGGTTCATGAAAAGACAAAGATAACTGTTGCTACACATATCTACAAAGGAACAGTTTTGGCTGAGAATTCTGAGTTATTCAACTTGTCTGAGATATAGAGTCTTAGGCCATCAATGAGTTGTCGGATGTCATCTCCCCAAGACCATGTCGGAGGGTTGAGAGCTCGTATTGAGTTCAAGCAAACTAGAAGGGTTCCTCCTTCATGGAGAAGTACCTGAAATTTGGACAAAATGCGTAAATAACAAGAAAGAACACAAAGGAGTAGATAAAACATGTCTACATACTAAGGGAGTTGGAGAGAAAGCACAGGTGAGCTTGCAAGTAATCACAAGTTCTTAGCTGTATAAACTCCATTTCTAATTTTCTTATGGTAAACACACATTCTACCGTACAGAATCATCTTGAGCCACATATGGGCCTGGTGAGTCATAACTCATGACTTATGCTAAGCTCCCTACGACAGACTACATGAGTACATGACTAGACTTGGAGGAAATAAATCCACTATAACCAACCAGTTTTCTACTCACACTTAACACATTTGAACATGATGACATATGGAAAACCATAAATGGATCACAAAAAATCTGGAATCAAGAGGTACAAGATATAGATGGCCACCAAATCAAATACAAGCAAACTCTTGGGAATCTGGTTCAAAATCTAAATTTTAGAATATCTGTATTCACTATGACCATGTACTTGGATCCATATTAAATATCTGGGTATGTTGCTATCTCTTATTTCGAAATCAACCTGCCAATTTATCTGGCAGAATTAGCTTAACTGATTTTCTTCACAGGATAACAACAATATGATTATGCTTGTCCAGTGGAAACATGTAAACATTTCACCATTAGTATAAATTGCCATATTTTCAACTCATAACATGGCACACAGATTCTTAGGGCTCAGGCCACTGGTATGGTCATCAAATTTGCTAAACGCACAGATCCATCAACAAGTCATTACACAAGGAAGAATGAACTTACCGTCAACCAAAGAGGAAGAAATCCTAAGACAGAAGGAAGTGCAGCAAAAACAATACAAGTTAAGGCAAGAGCTACACTTTGCTTGACCTGCAAGGATGAACCTCAAAGTGTAAGAACCAATAATATAATGTCTGCAAATTAAAGTGTTTCACATTAAGCCCAAAAGAGACATTACCAAAGAAGTCGTTTGACGAGCTTTAGCGATACAAAATGGCACCACACAAAGATTATCCTGCAACAACAGAATATCTGCAACAGCTACCGCTGTTGCACTGGCACGTTGTGCTAGAACAATACCAACTGTTGCAGCTGCAAGAGCTGGCGCATCATTTATACCATCACCAACCATTATTAAACCTCCACCTGAAAACAAATACAACGGTACATAATGATTAACCACCAGGAAAGGTGAGTTCCTCCTCCAACAGTGAAGCAAAGGCTACAGGAATACTAATAATATGGCTGCAAATACAAATTTCTATGATGAGCAACTGGGCTTACAAAAAAATACAGAATCATTCAAATATAGAATAAACAGTGTATAGTTATCCTCGCAAGTACTGAGGACCTGAGGTGGTAGCTCGTAGGTTATAGAGCACGTCACAATAGTAACTAGAAGTTGGATGGAAACCATTGAGTAACTAGATCAAGTAATGTACTGTGGAAGGAGGTGAAATTTGAGTAGAAACCAAACCATTGTGATTAAGTAGAGGGTGTCTAAGTTGTTTATGATTGAATAACATATGAAAATCTAAAAACAGTCATCATCATAAAAAAGAAATTTGATAGTCAGAAAACACTGAGCTACCTCCTTCCCTTGAAACTGCTTTTACTTTGTTCAACTTGTCCTCTGGCTTTAAAGAGAAGTGAACTTCGTCAATACATACAGCTTTAGCAACTCTCTTAGCACTTGATTCGTGATCTCCAGTAAGCATCATGATTCGAAGTTTAGCCTTTTCCCTCAAGGTATATATAACTTCACAGACACCAGGGCGGGGTTCATCCTCAAAGTGGAAAAGAGTTACCTGAAAAAAATCATGCGCGGATAAATAATACATGGAAGGTAGTTCTTCAAACAATCAAAAATTATATGGAGAACTGGTCGTGATAACACATGTAAATGGATCTAAGCATTAAGTGAGAAAAAACCTTAGCAGCATTATTGGTAAAAAAGCACTACAGCATGTCAGAACTTCTTGTATGTATTTTTTGGTTCTGCTTTGCACTCCCAGTATATATCATAATTCAACAACCCAAAAGAAGATGGAAGTGTTCGGCAAATCACACTTTACATCAGACAGTGTAACTTAAATAACTAATCCACTTTAAATAAGAAAACTTATTCATTTGATAGGCTGTATTCGATCCACTTCAGATTCCAAAACATTTCTCAAGCCTCAATTAACTTATCATTTAGCATAACTAGAGATGAATCAGTACATCAATCATGAAGAGAAGCATGCTTAAATGAGAAGTTTTGTCCTCTGATTTAACTCACCTTTTTATCTACTGACAGAGCAGCTTGCACAAATTCAGGCCCAAACGCAGAACACTTAACTGCCTGTTTTATTTGCTCAGATTCACCATTAGATATGTATAATGAAGAAATATATTCGACGGAACCAATAGATGCCTTAGCGAGCTCATTTTCTCTGTTTCTTGCCTGCAATACAAATAGATGAGCTGTCAAGTTAAGATGCAAGATCCAAGACCTCTTAGAGCAACTCTAGCAGATCTTCGAACCTTAACTCCCCAAAACCAGTTTTAGGGCCCAATAAATATTGCACAGTTAATGAGAAGTGGAAACCCACCCGTCATCCTCCCAAGTCCCTACACCTCCCTCTCTCTCACACTAAATTGTTTTATGAATAAACTTTTGGGAGTTATAAGCTAGTTTAGGGGATCTGCTAGAGGGCTCTAACTCCCAATACTGGCAGTTTCTTGGGAGTTAAAACTTTTTTTCCGAGAAATCAGCAGGTGCCTTTTCATTAAGTCGAAAAAGAATTTTTATAGACTTCTTGGGCATCTGCTAGAGTTGCTCTTATATACTTCATATACTGATCAAACAATACAGAATGTCGATCCTAATTGTTTAATCTACGAGAGACGTCTGCATCACATTATGAGTAAATAAGGAACGAAATAACCTTCAAATAGAAGAATAAAAACTGCAACCACTGGATGAGATATTTGTGGTTTGTAGTAAATTAAATTAAAGACCTAATAGAATTTTTCAACAAAATACTTGACATATTCCACTTCACACTTTCCTTTTCACCGACATGAGATGATTAAACCAATTTGATTTGCACCATCCAAACTTGATCCATTCTCATTATTCTGTTGAAAGGATGATCTCTTTGGCTGCTAAAGATTCTTATGAATCTTTAATGCACCAACCAATGAAAATGGCCAATTTGAGAAAGCATGAGAAAAGCAAAGAAACAATCATCTATCAACTATATGACTATATTGTTGAACGTTAATTTTAAAACATATTTAAATTTAGAATCTATCCCAAAAGAAAATCTGCCCAAATCAAGCATATTTAGTATGGTTTCCCTTTTCCAACATGTTAAGCACATATGTCCAAACCTCCCTATCCACTGGGAATCAAGCTTACAATAATACCCCTTCAACAGAAAATAATGTCTTAATACATCTAACAATTTCAATATGACTTCGCTGGCTGAAGTATATAGCGTCTAACTTAAGCATACCTTTATGCCGCTCAAAGTAGCAACAACTCCTCTACCAGGTAAGCTCTCAAAACTCTCTACACCAACCGCAGGGAGATCTCTCCCAACAGAGTGATTTAAAACTGCCCTGTGAATCATAAAATCAATATTTCAACTCTCAGCTATAAGTTCTAAGAAAAATAGCAACATACACTAGAAGACGAAGAACTGAAATTAAACATTAAAAGCTTCAATATCAATCTTAAGATAATGGGGAAGACAAGAGTTTACACCAAGTTTAAGGGCATGCAAGAATTCTTTTTGGTGCCTCAGTGCTGAAGCACACAAAAGCTATATATTGTATCGGTGTTGCAAGAATGAACCAGCAGCAGTGGACTCTAATAGCACTCTTTGATTTATTTGTGAATTCATAGCACTTAAGAACTACTTCTGCTGGCGCTTGTAGGGGTGTAGTGTTGCATTCAGGTGTCGCCCTTCTGGGATTGTACATAACTCCCTTTCTATCAATGCATCGAAATGCAAAGCTTTAGCACTTAAGAAAAATCTATCTTCCTCGATGCCACTCTTAACAACAAAATATGTAAAAAAAGAAGTGTTGCGTATTTCCACTTCACAGTGAAGAAAAATCCATCATTGTTTCTACATACCCTAATAGACTAGTTGAATATCCAGATTACCTCCTATACTAGTCAACGTCAAAGCAAACATAATTGATTAATAAAACAATTACTGATACATAAATTTACATGAATTTAGTGGATTTCTTTGGTCAAGCACTGCCTGATGAATAATATCTGGCTAGCAGTCTAGTTCTAGTTCAGAATGATGCATGCAAACAAAATTAAATAAATAAATGGGCTTTGAGAAAAATATCTATCTCCACCTTCCAATAGGATGGGTTGTTCCTTTCTCCATAGCTGCAGCAACAGCTAGAGCTTCACTTTCACAGTTTGGTGTACAGCAAGAAGGATCATTAACACCATGACTCACATCCAAATGTCCATGAATGGGCTCAATTGCTTTGCACATAAGCTTCCCAGTTGTTAACGTCCCTGTCTTGTCAAAAGCAATAGACTGACAGGCAGAAAGAGCATCTAAGACATGCCCACCTTTCAACAAAATTCCCTACATAGAACAAACAAGAAGATAATTCTACTATCTGGAGAAGTTTCATCTAAGAAACAGGGCGACAGGTCATAGTAAATTTTTTTAAAAAAAATAGTAAGAAGCTACCAGTAAGATAACACGATTAGATAAAACAGGCCCAAAGTAATAACTGATATAATCCCAGAATCCCATTGATGGCATCACTAAGGAAGCACTACACAGGTGCAGTACTAATAGTTGTAATAAAACAAAGGATTCATATTAGTATCATTATCTCTTGCAACCCTTGTGCACATAATCATAACATAGAGAAGTGGGGTCGAAAGTATCTCGGTAAAATAATGATAAAAACAAAATAAAATACTAGATGTTGTCACTAAATCACAAAGCCGAAAGGCACTGTCACATACTAAATGATGAAATAACCAATAGATCTAAAAACACTCGAACTTTCAGACAGTACCTTACTTGCAAGAGAACTGATCGCAGTAGCATATGCTAATGGAGCTACAGCCAGTGCACATGGAGATGCAGCCACCATAAGTCCTAATCCACGGTAAATTGAACCCCTACAAACTAAAGAAAGTGTCAGAGGACAGAAAGCTCAATCCTAGAGCTCAGTGCATCAGTTAAGTACAAATTGACAAATCATCAGCAAGTATTAGCTTTCTGAAGCGTACACTATTTGTAACAAGATCAACGCAGCATGTCGTGTAGCCTTAGTAGAATACCTGAGTTACCGAAAAAGGGCCACTTAAAGAGGAATGGTCCCAATAGTGCAACAGCCAAAGACAGGGCCACAACAACTTTGCTATAGTGCTCTCCAAACTCATCAAGCCATCTTTGCAACTTTGGCTTGTTTAGCTGGCCCTCTTCAGTCAACTGGACAATTCTGTTAAGTGTTGAATCCTCCCATGACTTGGTCACCTAGAACAAAGGCAATCAAATAAAAGCATGAAAAAGGTAACATTCTGGAAGGAGACAAGCCACATAATGTGTTGCAGTAACTTAATACCATGTTAGAAGAAAAAATATATTTGTTGCCAGTAACTACTAACCATTAAAAAGTAAGGTTTGTGCATTCTGTAAAATTTATTACGTTTGCTTTTTTTCCAAATATCATAGAATGATGTTTACTGACAGTCTGGTATTGTTTCCTCTCAAATGGCTATGCAGTACCAAGCATTAATAGCAACTTACGCATTACAGTCCGGCTATTGAATGCATTACAGTACTGCTTAAACCACCTTCTAGGTGGCTTGTAAACCTGGATTCTTCTTTGCAATGAAAAGAAACGCAATGTCATTGCGTTTTCCCGAAAATATCAGGTGCTTCCTTTTAATAAAAATGACTAAATAGTGACTTAAGAAAATCGGTATTACAGAACAACAAGA
Organism: Avena sativa; assembly: GCA_916181665.1. NCBI lineage: Eukaryota > Viridiplantae > Streptophyta > Magnoliopsida > Poales > Poaceae > Avena > Avena sativa. The sequence continues at coordinate 32,620,529 of OV702291.1, forward strand.
GCATGAAAAAAGAAGTTGGAAACGGTCTCTTCACTGAAAAAGGAAAGTCCTAACCTTTACAATCATCATTCCTTCCAAGTTCCTGGCTCCACCAGGTATAGCATCCCCCACCGTCCTTTCAACAGGTTTTGTTTCACCAGTGAGGTGTTCTATAGTGATTGTAGAAGATCCTTGGTAAACTTCTCCATCAACAGGCACAGCCTAATGAAAACAAGAACTGCGCCACAATGAGATAAAATTCTGAACGAACTAGACAAGACAAACAGCATCAACAAGAAAAAGGGATAGAAGAAGATAGGATATAATATTGTGCAGTTAGTAATATTAAGAGAGTCCAAAGGGACGTAGTACAATGACAATGTGATAACGCTGAAGAGACTAAGAAATGAAACAAGATAGGAAATAGATGGGGTAAGTTTTTCTACATAAAGAAACAACACACCTCACCAGCTCTGACCAAAATATGAGAATCCACTTCAAGGTCATGCACAGGAACTTTTGTGTAACTTAGATTTGAAAACTGTACTGATTCGTCTCCACTTGTTTCTAACAACAGTGCAAATTCTGGATGATTTTCCTTAAGCTCCCTCACATCATACATTGACTTGCTTGTGAAGTACTCTTCAGCTGTAAGAAATAACAACACAAGAGAAAACTATCAATAACTACACAAACAACACCTGAAATGAGGAGAGTTTGAAAGGCTGGCAAAAAATATGTACCAATATGAGCTAAATTAAACATTGCAAGAAGCAGACCACCCTCCAATGAGTTTCCCATAAATATAGAAGCAAATGCTGCAAGAGCCATGAGGACATGGATATTTATTTTTCCATCAGCAATGTCTACAAGAGCATCAAGCGCTGCAGAAACCTACAGTAAAATCAGGAAAATGTTAAGTGAAACCTACAGTAAAATCAGGAAAATGTTAAGTACTCAATAGACAGGCAATCTCAACGCAACGAAACATCCGTTTCATCTATATTAAGGACCAGAGCTGGCATATCACTTCATTTCCCTGTTCAATGAAATGTGGCTAGCAAAAATTTCTTTGCAAACGGTAGCTCTTAATTAGCAATCATTACAGAAGAGATTTCTGAAGCTTGGAAATGAAATTTTCTATAGTGTAGATTATTATCAAGTATCCATGATACCTTCTTCTTTCTCAATTCTTATTTTGAGTTGGCCTTCTGCTAGAATCAAGACAGTCAGAAGGCCTGCACCTAATATTGGTCTGCACTACAAACCACCCCCCAATCAATAACAAAGTATCAAGGTTATCCTATCAGCTGTTCAGAAGCTTTAGTTAAAAGTTCATGATGCATTCAATTGGAGTCACAACCGCATGGCTCTACCTAGATTGGCATTGGTACTTCAGCTGCTCCCGTGGAGTAGAAACTAACAAATGAGGAGATTCAGTTGGTCTTACCCCAACAAGAGGAAATGCAACGGCGATGAGCGCGGCCGGCAGACGCCCGACTGAGCTCAGCGGCGCGACGTGCGGGCATACAGCGGCCATGAGGAGGAGGCCGAGGGAGATACAGCAGACTTGCAGGTGCTCCCGCAGCGCGTCGGCGACATCGGCCCACCCGATCGCCCTCGCCACCCGCATGACCGCCGCGCCTCCGCCTCTTCCGTGCACTTCCCCCCCGTCGTGCCCGTGCCCGTGCCCGTGCCCGTGTCCATGGTGACCGTGCCCGTGGCTGTGGCTGTGGCCGTGGTTATGGTGCTGGTGGTGGTCGCCGTGGGCGCGGGGGGTGAGGAGAAGGGAGCGATGCGAGGCGAGGAGGAGCGGGGGTTTGGGGGCTAGGGATAGCGATAGGGAGGGTAGATGGGGAGCGCGGCGGCGGCGGAGGTGCGGGAAGGGAGGGGGCCTCGAGACGCGGAGGAGGTGGGCGGAGCGCGGGAGCGGCGGCGCGGAGGAGGAGGACGCGGCGGAGGCGGTGAGGAACTGCATCGCTGATAAGGTCGGCGTCGCGTCGCGTCGTGGCGGGGGATCGTGGCGGCGAGGGCGAGGGCGAGGCGTGTGGTGGTGGTGGTGAGCAGCACGGGAAGGAGGAGGGCTGGTCCACGGCTCGGCTTTGGACCTTTGTGCCGGGGGCGTGTGGAGGCCGGGACGATGCGAGCCCGGTGATGGTAACACCCTGTCGTCACGGTGTGGATGGGTGACTTCGACCGTCGATTCTCCAAGCTGACGTGGCACGGACACAGGAGTCGGGAGGTGTTTAAGGAGATTCGAATTCAAATTCAAATTTAAAACAGGAGATCCCGTATTCATCTCATCTCAAGCCCTCTAAAAAAAGGTATACCTATGTTTATCTGAAATTCGTCCCAGCACCGTGAGGGTAAGTTGCATTTTCATGTTAACCGATTGGAGCTCCTTAAAAAATTATTCGCTCTGTCTAAAAATAAGTAATTTGAATTTGTCTAGATTTGTACGTATCTACGCACTAAAACACCTCAAAGTATATGCGGATCTAGATAAATTCAAATCACTTATTTTTACACGGTAAAAGTACTCAAATTGAACTACGATGTCATGTTAATTTTTTAGGTTGGATCATTTTGTTAGTTTTTTAGGTTGGGTCTTCGGGATAGAAATACTTAAATAGGCTACCATACTTTTTTTTATACAAATACATACAGTTCCATATCCAAAAATTAATACCACATCTCTATTCGTATTTGTAAAACAAATATAGATATTTGACACATCTATTTTCATGTCCGGATTGGGATATAAGCATGACCATTTCAATCTCCCGAATATCGAATGTAGAATAATTCTATCCACTACCAGGTCCCACCTTGCATAAACATGTCTCTACTTCCACTTTTTAAATTTAGAACTATTTATTCGGCTACACAACCATACCCCAAATCAGTTTCCCACCGAAAGGATCCATCTTCACCACGTGGAAAAGGTCGGCGCTCCAGGACTTGTTGGAGCCTTGAGCTGAGATGCAACCCCGTGGATACGATGTAGTGTGTGTGTGTGGTTGTGTAAGACACGGAGATTCCGCAAGACTACCTCTTTAATATAGGGGGATGTAATCATTCCACCATAGTCTTTTCAGGATTTTGATGTCTTAGAATCCACATGAACCGTCTTATCAATGGTTCCGCCTACTTAGGGTCTAATTGATTCAGTGGAACTTTTAAATAATTTTGTAGGATTCTTACGCATAGGAAATTTCCTATAGAGACAATTTGATTCAAAGTATTGAACCCTGAAAAAAATATGAATTTATTTCCTATATCTAACAAACTAAAAGGCCTCTTAGAAAATTACACGTGTCTTTGATAACTATGACTTGTACTCAATCCTTCAGAAATTTTCTGCATTTTTTCTTGTGGTGCAGCCCAACGACTTCTGCTCTGCATTTTTATTCCTATAGGATTTCATATGCCATGACATATTGTTCCCGCATTTTTCTTCTTTGTGCTTTTAAAATCCTTTGAATCAAACATTGCACTTATTCACACGATACTTCTAAGTTTGATGTGCTTCTATGAGTTTGGAAAACCTCGCCTAAGAAATACCAACACAACTCCTGTAAAGCTCTAGCAACCATGAGAAACCCTTGTGACTGCTTGCTAAGCATTGTCAAGGTCACCTATTGGAATCTCGAAGCTGCTTGGAGTTATGGCTATTGTCCAAGGTGTGGGTTTCCGGGGCGCAATGTTCGTCATCGTCGGCGCAACGTAGAAGAGGTCTTCGTCAAGTTTGTCTATGCCCTGTCGTCTACTTGCCGACCCTTATGGTGTTTGGGTGGAAGAGTGCGTTGGCCCGGACTGTCTCTTTGGGTCATATGGTTGCTCTATGCAAGTGCCAAACGTTGGTCGTGACGTCGCCTAGGTTCCCCAAGCCCTCTTCCTCGCCGTGGTCACTAGGTATTCGCGGAATTGAGTTTTTTCCTTTCTTGTCCTTTATAGCGACTATGGATGCCAATTCCAAAAGTTAGCGATTTTTTGCGCTTGGCCTTTCTTCTATGCAATGTTATGCAATGTGATACACCTGTGACATGTCCAAGGTGTATTCTCGAAAAAATAGTACCGGCGAATAACTCACCTAAAAAGAATGTGATTTATCAATTCATGGACCTTTTATACCTTGTTTGGCGGTCTTATCTTGAATCCAGACCACGTAAACATGTGCCTCGGGCACAAAAACCAATTCGAGCTACGCCATTCAGCTTCATCCAAGCTCATAGGTTCACGATAGGGAACAAAGGTCGTGTTTGGTAGCCTAGGTACCCTCCAAACATGCTGAATCGGTATGAAATCGAGCCATTTAGTTGCTCGCATTAGGTCTATATCCTGGCCAACATCATCTATAAAGCACCCGGAGACAGGCCCAACGACAACGTCTGAATCGGCCGCTTTTTAGTGGAGCCATGTCCCGGAGCTACAAAATAAGGGCAACGGTGTGCACGGCATCTGTGGCCGCGCTGGCGGGAAACGGAAGATTCTCAGCTCTGTTTCGCGCCAAGAGTAGCCTCACTTTCTCCATTCGCTGCTCTCTTCACCAGCCCCTCCCAAAAAATTCCATTCTTCCTCTTGTTATACTCGTGGCGGCGGCAGGTGCTAGCGGCTAAGGTACAGATCTACCGTATTGGCCGCTGCTTCCTCCCACTCCGGCAGCTAAGCGACGACCAGCAGAGTCATCGTGTATCTCGCTCCCTCTCCCCGGTTGTGTACTCCATCGTCTGCCATGGCGGAGGTAAACCATCATGAATCCATCTCCCCTACTACTTCGACTCCACCTACAATGTCGATTTAGGAAGAACTCATGGTAGAACCACTTCATTAGGTCGACAAGATGGCACTCATCCATCACGCACTACGCTTATAGATGTGATTCAGGCCTGAATCTTGTTGTTGCACAAGAGAGCTGTTAGGCTCACAACCTTTCCTCGACTAACCTACATACAGTCCTATGTTGGCTCGAGATCAGTAGAGGAATGCTAATCTGAACTACATCTTCAACTTCAGTAGAGGATGGCTAATCTAAACTACATCTTCAACTTCAACAACGTAGAGGCCCTCAAAATGCTTAGGATGACCAGAGCTCCACTCTTTTCACTTGTCTAAAGATAAAGGGGGACTGGTTTGTTGGAAGACATCATCCACACCTCTGTCAAAGAGCAACTTGCTATGTTCTTTGATGTGGTAGGTCATAACCAAAGGTTTAGGGTCATCCACAACACATTCAAAAGAAGCATGGAGACATTATCACACTATTTTAAGCGAGTGTTGTATGCAATTCAGGAGCTTAGAGAAGAGATGATCAATTCGGGAGTACTGGTGGTGGAGGCGGCGCCATTAACTCTGGCATCGGGAGATGAGCTGTCAACACGTGCGCGTTGTGTGGCTACAAAGGGGGACTCGCGTGGCTAATCCAACATGGCGCGTGTTGTCGTTGCCGGTACTCCCACCTGGCCCTGTGTGGCGGGAATGGCACTGGAGTGCCAGTCATATTTTTGGGCCGCCCACATTGTTGGCACGAGTTGGGGTTGCCGAGATGCAGGCCTTTTTAGGCCGCATTCCGCAAAGCCCGTTGGGGGCGCATTGCGGTCGGCGAGCATCTCCACTAGCATTCTCAGGATGGCCTCCCTAGGCCGTTTTTTTATCCAAACGGCAAAAATTCGCCTAGTCACGTTTCCATGCGCCCAGTTTTCACCGGATTCGGTCCATTTTACATCCGAGGTTCCTAGACCGAACCCGGGGCATCGGGAGTTGCCTGGGAATGCCGGATGAAGCGGAATCGGTAGGAAAGAAAAAAACGCATTGTGGCCCGTCCTGTCAGCGTGTGAACTGAGTCGTCCTCATTCCGGCGCCTCGGCTCCCGCGAAGGACCGCCGGGCAACGAACACCTGTCCGCTCTCCCACGCATCGTCGTAATGGCGCGCCACCGCTCGCCCACCTTCCCGCCATTTCCACTTTTCTCGCCCACGCCGGTACACCCCTCCCGCCCTCGCCGCCCTTTCCTCTTTCGGCTATAAATGTCGACCGCTCTTGCCGTCTCCAGAGCACACACTATCACCCCCATTCCCCAACCCACAAGTTCCACCTTCAGCGACGAGAAAAAGAGCTTGATTGCAGCAATGGCAGAGCGCTACCCCGGCGACACGGCGGCGAATGTTTTCAGTCGGCGCTCTCTACAGTCGTGGGAGGCACGCCTGCTCCATGACATCGGCTACCCAGCGCCGCCAGACTTTCGCTGCCCTCTGACCTGGAAGCTCAACGCAGGTGGCGTGCCCGTGTCGCCGGTGCCAGAGGGGAACGAGATGGTCGAGGAGATCCAGGCGGCCATCTCCGCCATGGAGGATCCGGAGCTTGTTGAGGACCCGGGAAACCTCACCCACTAGGAGCAGTATTTCGTCGACCGCCGGAACCAGGAGCTGGCCATCTACGAGGGTAGAGGCCCACCGCCGGCACGACACAATGCCGCAGGACAGCGACGGTGGTGGAGCGCACCTGGCCGCACGCTCGCCGCCGTCCTCAAGCACATCAACACCGGGAACTCTCCACGAATGGGATATCCCCCGCGCTCGCCGCCATCGTTCTCCCAGCACGGTGCGGCGACCAGCTGGATGTAGAGAAGGATTGGCAGTGGGTCATCTTCGTCCTCGGCATCGGTGTCGCGCTCGTCTGGTTCGACCAACACACTCACCGCACGTCACGGCGCCACTCCGTCTGGTGAAGCGGGAGAGGGTCGTCGGTGACATCGCCACCGCGGACGCGTTCGCGCGGCATCGTCATCAACGACGCCACGTGCCATCCCGCTGAGCGGCCATCTTCGGATGGCGAGGCCGAAGTTGCGCACGCCGAAGACCGAGTCGGCTGACTGGGCGGTTCCGGTCGACGATGACGAGCTCGTCTTGAAGATGGTGATGGAGCGGTCTTTGAACGACTTACCGCCGATGCAGGCCCCCGATGCGTGCGCCTGGTTCAGGACAGATCAGGAGCAGGAGGAGGCCGAACGTCTTCGGCGTCTGCACAGGCAGGCCACGCACGGTGCTCGCCGGCAATGCGCCTATCAAGGCACGCCGCTCGTCGTCCTCGACGACGACGATGAAAACGAGGTTGGGCCAGCATCGCAGCGGTGGCGCTACGGCGACGCCGGCCAGGCAGCTTCCGGCCACCGCAGCCGCCGAGCGATGATGATGGGACCCAGGACGCCGACTACACCTCCTTCTACCACCACTTCGGCATGTGATCAGCGTGCCGTTGTTTTAATGTTTCTTTAAGTTTTTCTTAGCCTACTCTAATCAAAATTCGGGTATATATATCCAAATTTGACATAATACGCATAATTTGCCTATATTTTAATGCAATCGCCTGAAATCGTCGTGTTTTATTGGCCAAAACCGGGAACTCGGTCTGGGATTGCGAGAATTCGGAATTCGGCGCTAAATAGCGCTGGATTTGGGCATGCAAACGCAGAACGAACGGAAATGCTCTAACATAATGCATCGTAGTGAAGAGTGGAGACGTACTAGCTAGAAACGATACTTGAGAGACATTCGCAGCGCCGCGCAGTGAGCGTGGAATTAGCGTATATTATATTGGTTGTAGTAATAACGAAGGGAGTAACAGCTAAGAAAGAGCCGGTCGGTCTTACCCCGACAAGAGGATACGCAACGGCGATGAGCAAGGCCGGCAGACGTCCGACTGAGCTCAGCAGCGCGACGTGCGGGCAGATGGCGGCCATCAGGAGGAGGCCGAGGGAGATGCAGCAGACCTGCATTTGGTCCCGCAGCGCGTCGGCGACGTCGGCCCACCCAATCGCCCTCGCCACCCGCATGAACGCCGCGCCCCCGCCTCCCCCGTGGCCGCGGCCGTGTCCATGGTGCCCGTGACTGTGCCCTCGGTGATGGCAGTGGCCGCCGTGGGCGCGGGAGGTGAAGAGGAGCGAGCGACGCGAGGCGTGGCGAAGCGGGGGTTTGTTGGCTAGGAGTAGCGACAGGGATGGCATGTGGGGAGCACGGCGGCGGTGTAGGTGCGGGAAGGGAGGGCACCTCGAGATGCGGAGGAGGTGGGGCGGGGCGGCGGAGGAGGATGACGTGACGGAGGCGGTGAAGAATTGCATGGCTGATCGACTTGTGGTGCGTCGGGGGATCGCGAGCTCAGGAAGGAGACGGCTGGTCCACGGCTCGGCTTGGAGTTTTGTGCCCAGGCCACGGCGTGTGGAGGACGGGGGTAACACCATGTCGTCATGGTGTCGATGGATTCAGAAAGCAGAAGATATCGTATATGCCGTGGAATAAAGTATGTTTAGCCCAAATTCATCCGACCATCCTGCAAGTCTAAATCAAGTTCTGTTAACCGAAATGAGCTTGGTGGAGAACAAATAGTACACCCAAATTGAACTACTTCATGCTAAATTCACCACAAACGTGCCTCTACTCCCACTTAGAACTAGTATTTATTCAGTTACACTGTCATAACTATGCGATCATCGCACCATAATTTTTCTTAGGTCTTTGAAGTCTCTACATCCACCGCCGTCGTTATCTTATATAGATGGTTGGTTTTCGTCTAGTGTTTTGCAATTCCTACAAGATTGAAACAATTGTTATAAGTTGATCTAAATTCTACAAAGTAAAAACCAACTTCTGACGAAGCGGAGCGAGACCCGTCGTTGGAGGCTTGGGCCGATTCACATAGCTAAAATATCTTATATTATGAAACGGAGGGAGTATTAGACCAAAATCAACATCTTCTCGACGCAGTGCACTCCACGTGTATCCATGACTCGAGATTCTCAACACCTAGTGCGGGTTGTCAATTAATGCAAGGTGTGTGATGAGAATTGAGAGATACATGCGCAATGCATAAATGCTAAGCTTCTATAGATATTTTAAGAAAAACTTATATGACTAGATATGGAGCACGATGGTTTTGACTAAATTATTTACCATAAGCATTTTTTGCATATATATCTACAATTGAACAGTTTGAGAGAAAATATGCAGACAAATAGAATTATCTAGACATAGATATCTAATGAAATAAACTGTATATGAAAGATATTGTAATCATGGCTTTGGGAGATTTCAGTGGCATCAATCCAACGGATTCGTACAACTGTAGCAAATGCAGTCATCGACTTTCTCCCACATCCACATATATAATGAGCTAGAGAGGAACTGCAATAGTAGCACAAGCCAAGCCGATGTACTTTTCGACAATGTTTGAATGTGAGTACAAATTACCCGAAAATTCTGTATCTAGCATTTATAAATTTCTTATATTGGATAAGTCAGAAAACAATGCTTCCCGTTGTACATAGGCTTATAATATGCTATTATTTATCTCGCTCTCTCTTATACTAATGTGGTAGGCTAATCTTTGGGAGTGTAGTTTTCGGGATAACCAATAATCCAATCAGCATTCAACGTTGGTGACACTAATCCAGATATATGACAAGTTGGTGGATTTCATGTAGTAGCATGTAGCACATCATCTTCATTAGTGCTGATTTGCCATGAATAAACAATTGCCTAAATTATATGGCTAGATATCAAACACGATGGTTTTGACTAAATTGGCATCAATCCAACGGACTCGTACAACTGTAGAAAATGCAGGTATCAACTTTCTCCCACATCCACATGTACAATGAGGTAAGCCACAAGGAACTCCCAATATAATCACCTTTGCTTCGGTATCCTCCTGAGGGAAACACTGAGGGGAAAACAGGTTTTTGGGTGGGTTTCGGGTTTGATCTGGAACCGGTCTGGTCGTTTTGATCTATACGCATGAGGTGGGACACATACGTGGTTGGAGTATAATATGATGATGTGTACGGGGGATCCCAAGAGTCGATTTTTCTCTCAACTTTTCCCTGGGGGGGCACACCGAAGCAAGCCTACTATATAAGAAGCTCGTGAAAATTGCACACAACACCAATGTTTGGTAACATAGTTGCACAAAACATAGAAACAAAACAACTTTTGCAGTTGATCCCAACTTTTGGTGTAATGCGTTGCAGCAAACCTAAATAGATGTTTTAAGGCCATTAACAGTGTATCTAACATGTGAGCCCATATTTTTATACATATACCACAATTATACAACAATTTTAATAAAAATGGGAAGCATAACTGCAGAAAACATACACACTATGCATATACAAGATATTGTCGTATACCATTTTTTCTACCATTATGAAACTGATACGGTGTCAACTTTTAAATCTATTTGTTATATCTAAAAATAATATAAATGTGCTTCCAGAGACACCACGTGTCATAAATTACCTACACTGTAGAATGACAATATAGGCTTACGTTTAATTAGGGACTCACGTAATTAAGTGGCACCAAACCTTGAATAACATTTATGTTTGCTTTAAATTTACTTCACTTCTCAACATAAACTTGTAAAACAATAGATATATTTATTATTCGTTTCTTGACATACCAAACACAATGCACTAGCATTCTAGTATTGCGCTATACTATTTTTCTGAATCATATAATTGCGAAATATGGTATAAAAATATTGTGGATACGGTATACAAATTTGGTCCCATGGGTTAATTCCTCTATTAAGGGTTTGAAAACATATATTTGGGCTAGGTGCAAGTATTACACCAAAAAATGGGGTTAGCTGCGAAAATTATTTTGATTCTGTGTTCCGTGCAACATTGCTACAAAATACTGGTGTTATGTGCAATTTTCTCATATGGAGATGATGTGTACGGGGTACCCCAAAAGCTGTTTTTTCCCTCGAAGCAAGCCTACTACAATACACCGAAGCAAGCCTACTATATAATAATCTCGTGAGATTGTGCTAAGCCTTCATTGCTTGGAACGTGAGCAACTTTTACTCCCACACATATATTTGAGTCAGTGCCTTTCTCTACTAGATTATTTTTTAGAAGAACTGTATTCCTAACACACGAAGAATGAAAAAGGCACATCCGACTCCTAAATCTATCATATTATTCAGAACAACCATGATTTCGTTTACTGGATCATTTTAATTGATTAAGATAAAATCGACTATAAGCAATTACTGTCAAGAGAAGTTGCAGTAATGTAGTAATATTTCTTATGTGTAAGCATCACTTGTTTTTTTTTACTTTAGTGTAAGTAGTTTGATAGTACAAACTAGAGAGGAATACTAGTAGCACAGGCCGATGTAATTTTCGACAATGTTTGAATGTGAGTACAGATTAATCAAAAATTATGTATCTTGGCATTTATAATTTTCTTGTATTGGATATGTCAGAAAATAATGTTGTACATAGGCCTAGAATTGTTATTGTTTATCTCGCTCTCTCTTATGTACTAATGTGGTAAGATAAACTTTGGGAGTGTAGTTATCGGGATAACAAATAATCCAATAAGCATTCAACGTTGGTGACATCAATCTGGATATACTAAGCTGGTGGATTTCATGTACTCCCTCCGTTTCGGTTTACAAGTCCTGCACGTAGTTCTATGTCGCTAAATTGAGCAACTTAGTATGATGTATATATTACAAAAAATATATCACCGAAAACTTTAGACTTTGTATTTTCCAATGATATAATTTTTATATTATATAATTCAGATTACATAGGTCAAATTGACAACCTAGATATACGCGTAGGACTTGTAAACCGAAACGGAGGGAGTATTAGCATGCATTAAACCATCTTCATTAATGTTGATTTGCCATGAATAAACAATTGCCGACTCAAACCGTTAGCACAAAAAAGTGCTTTTGTAAATTTTGCATATGCACTATTAAATGAACCATATGTATCACTCATGATGTAATTCCTCGTATAAAAAACATCCACAACTCCATCTAAAAATCCACAGAAATATTGAACAAAATTTGCACTCTCTACACATAGGGACATACATGCGTAGCGATAATTAATTCCTAAGCTACTATCATTTCTAAACTTTTATAAATATGAGTATGTTTGATTGTAATGCATATAGTACTGAACACTGCTTTGTACTCCCGACAATGATTTCTCTGCAAATAGATAAGAACACAAGTAGAATCAAGTTTACAATTTTTATTGCATGTGAAGTTACAGATCTAGGATCATGTTTACACTTTTTGTTTATTCTTTTGCATGTCCAAGTGCTTAGCTAAAGTATATTATTTCATAATGCAGTCTACCAGTCCAACCGAGTCCAAAGTATTTTGAACTTTAAGAAAACAATTGTAACAAGCATCATTGTTAAAAAAAATTGTACTGGATTGCAAGAATGATATGGATTTCAAAAACAAAAAATGAAACATTATTTCCCTAGAAATAATTTGGGACATATTGCAAATGTCACTATTGGTCTAGATAGCAAGAGATGAAGAGAATGTGAGCTCGGAAGCCAAATCGATGTGTCATTGGATTGACATACAGAGTACTTATTTTTCTGTCTTATAGTTTGTTTCTTCTTACTAAACTAAAATAGATTCTTGAGTAGGATTTCCAGTTATGAAATTATTCTCTCGCGCAAAATAAATCATTCAACGCAGAACTTGTTTTTCTCCCCCTATGCATATATGTGCAATCAAGACAATGTAGTTATATTGTTCAGATCAGTAAGTACGTGTTGCCTAGGACAATTTCTGAGAAATAATTAACACTCGAAATTTGTTCCACGGAGATAGAGATCATATTGGATAGCTCGTGTGCAACAATTTAGCATGGTTTTACAGTTTTTCAGTTCATCCAATGGCATCAAATGCACGATACGCAGTCAGCCATAAACATAGCAACTATTAACCGTAGTTCTGTGAATAAAAATCCGTTGCATGAGTGTCCGAGCCACAAGTTGAGGGCTGCCAAGTTTTTGCAGTTTATCCACAGGGCATCTAATGCATGATATGCGGTCAACTGTAAACATAGCAACTATCATCTGTAATCCTGTAAATAACTGTCTGTTGCACGGGTTTCCATGCCACAAGCTATCGGTTGCTAATCTACCGACTAATTCTTTCATACCAGATGCAAAATCCGTGTTTTTCTTTCTTTCATACTGGATGTTGTACCTCTTAGGCTCTTATATTATGCACTGGTGCAAAGGGATGATACAACTCTTTCGTACTGATGTAATGTCAGCATAACTCTTTTATGCCGATAAACATATTTTCTAACTGCATGTTATTTTTAAAATCTTTGAGTGAACGAGTCTCTATATTTTGTGTACTTCTACTTTCTTATGTCCACACATTATCATTTTGGGATTTTTTATGCCCTACCATTCTTCCGCACCAGGTTTGTTGGTTGAAAAAGACTAGCTTCCAAAGTAGTTGGTGTCACCTGTTTGAAACTAGTAGTTTCAAAACTTCCAAAAGTTGCTCTCTCAAACAAACTGTCCAAATTGAAATCTGTTTTTACCTGTTTTATTGTTTCGATGAGTTCCAAAACAACATCGCAGCTTGATATCTTTTGAAAGCAACTTGGGCGGCAACCCTAGAGGAATAGTTGCCATACTTTAGGATTGGGTGCCACCACCCTATCGACAAGCCGATGTGGCTACCCCGGGTCTTTGGGAGAAAGCCATGGCATACCCCGACCTGCCTTGGTCACCATCTTATAGAGATTTTTTATACCCATCTTTTTTGTTACTTTTTTCTGAAAAATGATACAGCTGAATTTACAAGAGAATCTCATAACAATAAAAATAAAGAAGATTCGTCTCTAATCATCATTCCTTGAGCAGTACAGAGCTGCTACAGCTGAAAAAATGAAGACAAGGAAGATGCTCCCTAAAGATATCTACACGAATTCAAGACCTAGAGTGATAAAAATAGTAAATCACCTTTGGATTACCAAGTCCTCCTCGGTCATCGGATTATTTTGTTGGAATAGCAAACATACTAGGCTGAACCCAGCGGCGCACTTCCATTACGATCGACGTCGGTATAACTGTCTCGACAGTCCCATCAACTAAATCGTATGCATATATATTTGTGATGGTCTTCAATGTGGGAGGCCCCGATGTGCCAGTAAAATACATGGTTGCCTTTGTTCCATCTGAGCTCTCTGTCTTATTGCATCGTCTTGGATCGAATGTGTAGATTTTCTTCTTGCCTTCCTCCTTCACACGGATAGACTGACCCTTGCAAAGAAACCAGCCGGTGTCATCCAGCTCCTGGCCATCGAGCGGCGACCACTCCAAAGTTACCATGTCCAGCTTGAAGAACTTGAAAGCACTTCCCATCGCTGCACGAAGACATGATACCATGACAACTTCCCCATTGGACGCAACAAGGTAATGTGCATCTTGTATGCTCCACTCTGGACAAGAGACCGTTCTCCAGGTCATCTCTGCGATGTCGAAGATCAGAATCTGCCCAAAGAATTCGGCGCAGACAGCCCGTGTCCCTATCAGAGCCACATCCATGATCAAAGTGTTATCAATTGATCTACACATTGCTTCCGACAGGTACAGATTACTGGTGTGCTTGTGGACGCACCAGTACACGTCCCCAGGACACACAACATTCACAGTCGGAACAACGCTCATGATCTGGACACATGCAACAACCAGAGGAGTTCCACGAGGATCGACATAGAAAACAAAGTACCCTTTGTCGGGAGAGTGAAGCACCGGGAGGTCAATCCGCCTGCCGGTGCTAGGGTGGACCAGGAAGACAATCTGCTCTCGGAAGTAAAATGGCTTGTGTCGGACCATGAGAAGCCAGCCGTAATTCTCGAATTCAACAAAGGCACCTGGAAATAGCGTGCTTCTTATTCCGCGGATGTTCCCACTCGAAACATCAAACAGAAGCCGCTTCTTGCTGTCACATTCCATAGCAAACAAGGCCAATGGCACCTTCATCTCTTCAGAACCGCACTTCCTGTTGACAGCATTTGCTTCCATTGCTCAAGGATAATCTGGCAGAAGCAATGTGGACTGATTAGAACATCAGCAGAGCACGTGGTTTCTAATATGGTGTTAACCCTAAACTAAATAGTCTTATGGTTTAGCATACTCTTATATGAACCTGCAAAACTCTAATCCGTGAATAATTATTTACCAACATCACACTCTGTAAATAAAACAAGTCAAGTTTTGCCAGGCAGCAAACTATGTAGTGGCAGTGCCCACACATACTGTGAGTACATGTGTGATATCTATCTGCCACTTATAATGCACTAAGAACCAACTTAATTTGCCAGCAAAAACCAACCAGAAACCAACACTGAATAGCAGCAGTTTATCGCTCTACCTTCAGTATTTGACACGGTCACAACCCCAGACCCCGACCCATAAAAATGCTTTAATTAACAAGGCTACTCTGAATGGCACCAGCTGTTAGAAATCGATAAAAAAAATTAACTGCTCAGACAGCTACCTGTAGCAAGACAGAGACACAGAGTAGTGCCAAAAGATTCTGATTTGGCTGCAATGGACTAAGTAGCTCTAATTCTAATGATTCCATGAAGCAGCAACGCCGAACACAGAAGGTGGATTCTGATAACAACCCTGTACCTGAAATCGGGCGGATGCGATCGGCAATGGAGCCGGGGACGCCCGTGCAGAGCGAAGCTACAACTGGGTGTATGGATAGTGCGTGGGTTGTATAAATTGGCAAAGGACTCCGGCTGCGGGTGCCGATTCGGAATTGGAAGCTCGGTCCCTTTCGAGAGGTGATCGGAGTAGGGAGCTGCACGGCGGCCGGAGTCGAACCGGAGAAGGTCGGAGCCACGGGAGGGACCGAGGAGGGAGTGGGGAATTGGGGTCGGAAACAGGAGGGTGCAGGCCGTCGGATCTAGCGACGGTCCAGATCAACGCACCGCCTGCAGTTTTTTTTCCCGAAACATCATATATATATATATATATATATATATATATATATATATATATATATATATATATATAATATATATAAGCCGCCTTATTAAAATCTTCCGGTCACCTTAGTTACCCCGGTAACGAAAAAATTACGTCAGAAACTTGCAGCCCTATAGACAATCGTTACATCGTTTATGAGGGAGTTAGCTAAAAAAGTGGGAGATCATCGTCCCAGTTACAGGACAGTTATCATTGAAAGAAAACCTAGCTATCTAATGTGCCACTTTATTTGCATCCTCAAGTAGTGTTGAAATTTGACTTGTCCAATTATAGCTAAGATATCCACACAATCAGCCATAATAGCCGATGATTTCGTTCACCATGAGTCCTGGCCATTGCATGCATTGATAATCTCAAGGGTCACCTTCCCTAAGAATATTATTGCATCCCAATCTATTTGCAAGGTTAAGATTCTCCTTCATTGCTCTGTCTCTACCACATGAGCTGATGCAATGTGCGATAAGAATTTGCAAGTAGCAGCCACAAAATTTCCGTGAAAATCACGAACAACAGCCTTGGAAAAGGTATTAATATGGAAGGCCGCATCAATATTTACCTTCTTCTGCCGTGTCTCCGGTCTTTTCCGTTTACTTGCTTCATCTGTGGTGATACGTTTTGATACCTTTGAAGCATTTGCTACAATTGCTAATATGGACATTTTACAGTATGCCAGCAGGGGCACAATTTCATTGTGCATACGCCTCCTCCTAATCCACCATAGATACCAAGAGGCGACCACTATTAATTCTCTCCGTCCAACATTTTCCAACACCTAGACATTATCATCTTGACGGATCAGAACCTTCAAAATAGCCGATTTTCCCTGTCCTCCTGGGAAGCTTCTTCTATCAAGTCCTCTAGTCCCAGTGCTCGTCATAAATCAATTGCTATTTGACATTCAAAGAGGAGGTGCTTGACAGTTTCAGGTCCTTGATTGCACACTGGACACCCTCCCAGATTGCCAATATGCCGATTGGCAAGGATACTTTTCAATGGAAGGATATCATGTAATGTCCGCCAAGAGAAAAAAATTACTTTGCTGGGAATATTAAGTTTCCACAAGGCTTTCCAAACAGGATTAGTCGCACCTGCAGTTAGTAAGAGCAACTTTTTTCTTTTTATTTTTTTGAAACGATGGAGAGGCCCTAAAGGGACTGGAATATATCCGGGCATCTTTGGGGTTGGGCTGGGCCGGAGAAAGCCCGCCCGTACATTTCCCAGGCCCGAGCCCGGCCTGGCCCGGCTGTCGGGCCTAAAAACAAAGCCTATGACCGGCCCAAATTATGCACAAACCTCCCGGGCCGTCAGGTCACGGGTCGGGCCTTCCCTTATTTGCTGGTTTTCTTTGGCCCGAGCCTGGCCCGTGTACCAATTGGGCTGCAGATTTGAAGCCCAGACCCGACCCATGGGCCTAAAAAGCTCGGTTCGTCAGGCTTTTTTCGGGCCAGGCCGGCCGGGTCGGGCTGCCTATGCCCAGCTATAGTCTAGATGCCTCTTAAATCATAGCGGTCCAGGTACAAATTAAAACAAGGGCCTTGACAGAAAAAGGAAATACAACGAAACCCTACTTCTTACAGAAAAGGCCCTAGTCAACTGATAGGAAAAGCAACTGTTGGTCATCGTGGAGCTCGAAGCACATCCTTTCTCATCGGCATCGGGGACGTAGCTACTTGGAGCCAAGAGAAAGTGGATCGCCGCCATGAGCTCCGAACAGGGCCTCCACGTGGAGGTAGAAATTTCGCCGACAAGCAACGTCGGAAGCGGTGGCCACCCGTTGGCCAACAAAGTCAGACACCAAATTGAAGGGTGCCGAGGATCATCCACAGGGACGACATCACAACTCCAAAGCAAGCTAGAAGCAGGACCTAAAACAGCAGTGCGTCGTCTCACCTCGTCGCCACCATGACGCCATGAAGGGGAAGGAGCACTAGCACTTGCATCCAAGCTCTAGCCGCAAACACAACAGGACCCCAACAACTGCTGCATTGACCACCGACCACCATCAAGCTCTAGAGATTTGCCACATTCTAGAGGAGGAAGGCCAAGAAGATAGCAGTAGAAGGATCCCAGACCCAGGACCTTATTTGAGGATCCTATAGCGCTGCTCCCCATCGCCACCACCAGCTCACTCTACCAGAGCACGACCACGACCAGGAGAATCACCACAATGCATCGGGATAGGCTAGATAGCCTGATCCTAAGCTCCAGAGGCAGACCTTATTATGAGGGATGCTGGAGCCCACCAAGTCCGCCCGCCTCACCACCTGCCACCGACGAGAAGCAAAGGGAGATGACTGACTCGAGACACGATGGATCCGGTCGCCAAGGACCACCGGTGGACCCCCAGACTCCACTAGGGAAGACACGCCAAGTACTATTGGTCGTTATCTCTACGGTGACTTTGCTTGAAATCTGATATTTGCTCAGGGGTACGGTACGGGCGCGCGGTACGGGCGCGTTCGGCCGTACCAGTGGTCGTTATCGACACCGTTCCTTTCGGCAAACATCAAAAAAAATCTCTCTTTGGCTCGATGTGGTACGGGCGCATGGTACGGTCCACTCCGGCCGTACCAGTGGTCGTTAAGAATACTGTGAACTGCAAAACTCACGGAATTTGATTAGTAGCTCCGTGCATCTTTACACATCTTATCAAAGGGCTAGATAACATCAAAAATACTAAGTAATGATCCAGCAATACTTCTTAGGCCATGTGTTAGTAAAATAAAATATAGAGGATTACCTTGTTTCTTCTCCTCTCTCCGTAGGTCTTCTTGAATACTCTTTATTAAAAACAAAAACAAAACTAACACAGTAAAAATATAATAGGAAATATAATATTTTTTTATTTCACACGGGTTGCCTCCCATGAAGCGCTTCTAGTTAAGGCCAATTAGCTTGACCTCGATGACAATCACTTAGGTTTGTGAAGTGGAATGCCCACTCCAAAGTAATTGGCTTTCAAAGTAATTACACCATCATCATCATTAGGCTTGGCTTTTTTTCCTAGGGAAGTGGACTACAAAAGGATCTCTAGATGGTAACCCTATTCTCACATTCCCTTCATGTAAATTAAATCAAGGCTTTAATAGTTCTTTGGAATGGCCTATCCAGAATTATAGGTGCTATGGGATCTTCAGGCATGTCCACGATAACAAGATCAATAAGAGCGGGACTACCTTTAATTTCAAAAACTATATTTTCTTTTATCTCAATAGCTTGTTTATAAGTTGAATCGGCTAGATGGAGTCTCAATTCAGTTGTAACAAATTCTTCCAAGTTTAATTTATCAAATAAGCTTTTGGAAATTGTTGAGACACTTGCACCAAGATCACAAAGTGTGGATATCTCATCAACTCCCAGCTTAATTTTAATAGTAGGCTTAAATATATCATCTATCTTAGCTGGAAGCTTATCAGCTAGTCTTTTATACTCCATCTCTAAATCACGAACCTTAGATGCTACTTGTTGTATAAATTGCTGGTACATAGCATCGTTACCTTGTTCTATACCTGGATTCTTAACGGTGACCATCTTCAATAGATCTTCCATGGTATATTCCAGTGTTGGCGCGTCACTATAATCCAGCTCTTCAAATTTTTCATCATCGGTTACCACCCTCATCATTTTGAGGTCTTCTACCAGATTTGCCTTGGGTTTTCCAGCAAACTTTGCTAGTATGAGAGCTTGGCTCTCGGCTACCTTACCCAGCTGAGCCTTCACGGTCTTTGTTCTTTCCTGTAGAGCTTGCACATTATTTCTAATTATAACGACCTAGTTAGATAATATTCCTATACTACTTTCATGGTTCTATGTGATCTTAATAAGCATATTATTTTGCTCAGTTTGAGCTTGTATAAATGTTATCACAGTTTGCTCAAACGGGAGATTGCCATGATTTTCTCCATTAGTATTATCATAATTATTATAAGGAGCTCCTACAGGATTAGCATGATATTTTTGAACATTAGAAGCATAATTATTTTCCATGCAGGATTAAAAGGAGTATGAGCAATAAAATTAACATCATTAACATCGGTAGTGATAGCATTAACTTGGGTATCTTCCTTACCGTTTACTAAGCTAAGCAACTCATCTACCTTAGATGTAAGCTCTTCATTGTTTACCTCGGTAACTGAACTTACTCTCTTCGAGGTTCTTTCCACATGCCATTGGGCATGGTTATTTTGCATATAATCAAGTAACTTCTTTGCAACACTCACATGCTTTGCCATGATCGTTCCTCATGCTGCAGTATCTAGCATAGACTTAAACATTGGGTTAACACTAAACCTGGAATTGGATCGATGGAGTCCAATGGACTTTGGACTTTATTTTGTTGGATCCAATTGGACAGGGCCTCGATGGACATGGATACTTTTGGACATTTTGCCTAATGCTATTGAACGAACTTTGGACCTGAAGATCTAGATAGTCTAATATCCAATGGATATTGTTTTCTGCCGTCCTCCGCCGCTAGAAGTCACTGGTGCTACGCCCACCTGAAACCTCCCTCCTAGCCCCACATGCGCCAGTGTCCCCTACTCCGGCCATCTGCCGCCACCATATTCCCCTTGCTGCTGCCCACCACGACCTGCTCCCCCCATCCCACCGTGACCTGCTCCCCCCACTAATGTCCAGCGCCACCCCGACCTGCTCCTCTCGCTCCTACCTATAGAGGGACTCACCACCGGTGAACTTCTAGCTGTAGTTGACTTGTCGCTTGCTCTCCCCGTCCATGTCAATCTCCTGCACAAGGACGACATGAAGGGAATATGCCCGAGAGGCAATAATAAAGTGGATATTATCTTATTCCTTGTTTATGATAAATGTTTATTTTGCATGCTATAATTGTATTGATTGGAAACATCAATACACGTGTGTTTAATAAACAAATAAAAGGTTCCTAGTTATGCCTCTCTTATAGACTAGCTCGTTGATTAACAAGATGATCAAGGTTTCCTGATCATGGACATTGGATGTTGTTAATAATGAGGTCGCAGCATTTATGAAATGATGTGATGAACATTCATCTGAAGTATAGCATTACGATCAAAGTCATTATGTTTATATTTCTATAACATCAAATGAAGTAATCTTAGTCCCTAGACCATGAGATTATGTTAATTGCTAACATCGGAAGAGTGACTTGATAACATCAAACGTCACACCGTAAAAGGGTGACTATAAAGGTGGGTTCAGATACTCCGAAGGTGTTATGTTGAGGCTCATGGATCAAGAGTGGGATTTTTCCATCCCGATGATGGATAGACATACTCTGGGCCCTCTCGGTGATATCACATTGAGAATAGCTTGCAAGCAAGTGATGTGATCACTAGAATGTTATATCATGGGAACGAGAAAAGAGTGCATGTCAGTAACGAGATCAAACTAGGTATTGGGATACCGATGATCAAATCTCGGACATATAATATATCATGAGACAAAGGGATTTGGTTACGGCATTAAAGGTTCACATGATCACAAGAGTCATCGTTGAAATGTGGGAGTCAGTATGAATCTCTAGGTCCCGCTGCTAATTATTGATCGGAGAGGGGTCTCGACCATGTCTGCATTATTTGCGAACCGTAGGGTGACACACTTAAGGGATACCGACACCATTTGGAGCAAATATGTTTCAGATGAAGATTTAAGAAAGCGCTGGAATCATTTCGATGGAAACCGGAATTGTTTCGAGTGAAATTGCAGAAACTGGTTCTGCATGTGATATTGAAATGTTGCAGGGGGTTTTATGTGAATGTTTGTTAATTAAAGTAATTAACAAAATTCTGAATAAAATAAATAAAATAGGTTTATTTAATGAGAGCTTGCATTAAATTTGGTGGAAATTTAATGCACGTGAGTGGAAGTGTGAGTGGAGGCATATTTATGTGAGTGGAGCATCCACCACATGAATGATGGAAGAGGTGGGGGCACCACCATGGCTGCCACACCATGGCCCTTGGCTGCCCCCCTCTTCCCTATAAAAGGCCCCCTCTCCTCCTTACAACACACACCTCCTCGTGAAGGATCTCTCTCCCCCTCTAGTTATTCTCCATGGTCTCGGATTAACGAGATACATGTTCCCGGTGGCTTTATCTGGAAAGGAGTTGCTACTTCCACTGCTTTGCTGGAGCGAGGGACGGAGGTTGTCGGGGTACCAGACGTGTGTGCGGTCATGGATGCACCGCTGCTTTGCGGTGCTGGACTTGGTGGTGCTGGACTTGCTGGAGCTGGATCTGATGGACGTGCTAGAGCCGAACCTGCTGGACTTCATCACGATCTTGAGATCGGCAAGTGTACGGCTACATCATCCACGAGTTCCATCTCGTTAACAAATATTTGTTGTCTTCGAGGGTAAGTTCTCTATGGATGTATATCCACCCATTGCTTGTATCTAATAGATAGATCTTGGCGATAGTTCCCATCGTAGGAATTTTTTTGTTTTCTATGCTGCAAACCCAACTGTGGTATCAGAGCCTGATCTATGCGTAGGTGCTTTGCACGGGTAGTACACATATGTTTATATGTGGGCGATGATGATCATGTTATTGCATCTTCTATGTATTTTGGATATTGGTGGCATAGTGGGATGAAGCGGCCCAGACTAACTTTACATGTCCTCGCACATGAGACCGGTTCCACGACTGACATGCAACTAGTTTTGCATAAGTGGCTAGCGGGTGTCTGTCTCTCCTACTATAGTCAATATCTGATTTACAACAAGTTGCTACTAACTTAGTTATCATCGTTGTGGTTCCATGTTCGTAGGTAAGACCGGTTCTGTCTCCGAAAGCCCTAAGCCACGTAAAACTTGCAATGGATAAATTAGAGGCATCTAGTTTAGATTGTTGTTGGGCTAGTGTCATGATATGGTAATGTTGTAAGTTGATGTATGGTAGATACCCTTACAACACACTTAGCGTATAAGTTCCATAGACCTTGGCGTTACACACAAAGGAATGATAGAGATCATACCACGATGCATATGAAGGTGATCAAATGCATGGACCATATCATTCCACTTTACACATATGATGTTTGTATCTTATATTTCTAGTTTGGCGTTTTAGTAGCATTATAATATGATCCCTCATTTAAATATCAAGATAAAATGTGTTCTTCCTTAAGTATGCACCGTTCTATGGATCGTGTTTCGAGACATCACGTGATGATCGGGTGTACTCGACTCTACGCTTTCATACAACAGGTGTAAGACAGTTTTACACACGTGAATACTAAGGTTCTTACTTGGCGAGCCTAGCATGTACAGACATGGCCTCGGAACACGGACCGAAAGGTTAAGCATGAGTCATATAGTTGATGTGATGCCCATATTGATGCTCGCCTTTGAAGCTACACCGACTCACGTGATGATCGGACTTGGTGTAGTGGATTTGGTTCATGTAATCACCAAAAAGGCACGAGGGATGTCGTTTTTGAGTGGGAGTTCATTTCTAATTTGGATTAGTCGAACTCAATTTGTCATAAACTAAATCGAAGTGAATTTGCATAATTTGTTGTAGTCATTGTCATCTGTTCACTACCTTATGCTTAGTTTTAATTGAGATAATAGAACTATAGAATTCTGGACATTTACTTTACGAACTGGTATCATATTGTTTTGAATGTCAATTTAAAGTTTAGAATTCCTATTGCAAACTTTCAGCAAACTCTATCTACTCCATGAAGTTTAATAAGTAGTATTAAATCAAGAGTAAGAATTCCAATGTTAGTATCTAAAATATCATGTTTGCTTCCATGATTATTGATATTCAAAAGTTGTTTTAATATCAAGATTATCTAGGAGCTGAAAAATTGTTTCAGAAACCATCATGTGTGGAAGATATTGTGATATTTGAAACAATGTTTTTGGTTGCATTATGATAGAGTATAATTTAGCAAAATACATGTTCTCATATTGTATGAGAATTTGTGAAGGATGGAGATGCTAGGCATCCGGATCTCCCAAAAAGGTTTTGGGAACTAACATTATACTCGCGATTATTCCTTATAGGCTATAGTAGCTTGATCATGAAAGTTTTCATGATAAGGATGAATAGAAGATGTAAGTAAAATGTTTACTACACTAATAGATTACTAAAGAATGGATTTTTGAAAGAACACCAAACATTTGATGATGGTGATCCACTTCAAAGTGCAAGTCCAAAGGTATTAGTATTTGACTATATATACTTTGTACTATGTGTCATGTGAATGACACCACTATTGATGTTGATAGATTCTTTTAAAAGAAAAGGAATTGTTTAAAGAGAATCTATAAAATATTTGGCAGAAAAGCAAAGGTTGGAGATGTCTAACTTAGGTATATAGAAGATATACATGTTATGGCTGTATTCCTTGCTTGTTAAACAATGTGGTTCTGAGGTATTGGATACCGAATTGGTTGGTGCGAAGTGTCATATAGAACAACACAATTCATGAACTGCAACGACCTAAGTATGTGGCAAGAGAATAAGTGATGATGTTCATCGAAAACAAATAAAGTGTTATTGTGTTTTCGTTGTCATCAAACCTAGCCTTCAAGATTTTGTTTTAATAATTGTTATTTTGTTCCGGTATTACGAGAACAATGGTTGTTCAAATAATTACCATATTCCATAAAGGATGGATGAACTTTTACAAGTCTAGTTGGAGAAATCACATCCATAAACATTATTGCTAAAATGTCGTAAGACAAATGATTGGAATATCACTTATGAAGTGACATCGCTGTTTGAATTATATTGAAAAGTAAACATGAAGAAACTCCATGTTGATGGATTTTTGCAGTCTTTTGATTTTGATCAATTGACGCTTGTGAAACTTTCCTCGAGATAATTGAAACTTCGTTCATAGGCCAAAGAGGAACAGATGACTAGCTTATTGGAATTTGTGCATGATGATGTGCATAGTCCATTATGTGTAGCTATATGCGATGGATCTTTTCGCTTCATATGCTTTCTCCAGAAATTTGAGTAAATATATCTATATATTTACTTAATAAGGAAGAAGTATGAAACATTTGAAAATTGTTCAAAGACTTTCAAGATGAAGTGAAAAATCATTATAACAAGAAAATAAAAGAGTTTATGATTTGATCATAAATGAAGATATTTGAGTTACAGGTTTAGCAAAACACCTAAGATTTTAGGAATTGTTCCATGAATTTACACTTCCTGATAAACCACAAGAGTATGGTATGTTCGAGAGATCAAATCAAACCTTGTTTGACATGGTAAGATCAAAGGTGTCATTTATAAAACTGCAATTATGTTTTAAGGATTAAAGCTTTAGAGACTACCGCTTTTACACTGAAAAGAGCACCATCGTGATCCACTGAAATGACACCATATGAGTTATGGTTTGGGATAAAACCCGAATTGTCTTTTCTTAAATTTTGGTATGCTATGCATAAGTAAAATGTTTACACCCAAGGTCGGATAAGCACATCTTTGTAGGTTATCCCAAAGAATCTGTTGGGAATTCCTGCATAACATCAAGGACAAAAGAGTTTGTCGCTTGGAACGTCAAGTTTCTTGAGAAGGATTTTTTCGTGAAAAGTTAAGTGGGAGGACAATAGAACTTTGATAAGGTTGTTGAACCTTAGTTATATGTGCTAAGTAGCGCAGCGCCGGAAAGTGTCTCGATGGCGGCCACAATGCTCATGGCTCCCGTGATTACAAAGGGTGTGATCTTGGAGATTAGAGTTCTTATTGAACCATGTGGGTCGGTAAGAATCAAATAGTAAGATTTGAAACAGAAGTCGTTATTGTTTTGACAATGATGAACCGAATGCATGCAAAGAAGCGATGATGGGCCCTGACTCCATAAAATGACTAAGAAGTCATAGAATCCGTGATAGTATCCATACACGAGAAATCAAGTTTCTGAACTTGGAAGACCCTCCGGAAAGGCGTGAAGCCTATCGGTCGTGTTTGGATCTATAAAGAAATAGACATGGATGTTTAACATCTATGAAATAGTCGACATGTAGGAAAGAAGTTTACGACAATGTTCAAGGAGTTGACTATGACAAGTTTTGATCTTTCATAGCGATATTTAGTCTTGACGAATTAATGTAGCAACAACTACATATAATTTGGTATATGGTAGTTGAATAAACAATACAAGGTTCTTCTAATAGAATGGTTACCTAGGACGTGTACATGACACGGTCCGAAGGGTTTTGTTAATTCAAAGGGTGCTGAAAGGGCATGCAAACTTCAATAGTTGAAGTGAGCATAGCGGAGTTGGAATCTTCACCATGATGAAAATGTTAAAGGAGTTTAATTTCATCAGAGATGATGAAGATGCTTGCATTTGCAAGAAATTAAGTGGGAGCTCTGAGACAAATTTCCAATACATTATGCAGAGTACATATTGTTGATTGGAAATGATGTATCTTTTATTGACACAAGTTAAGAATTTCATTGAAATAGGATTTCGATGAAAGACTTGGGCAAAACCAGAATATTTGGCATCAATGTCTATATGGATAGATTGAGGCGCTAATATGGTTATGCCAGACGTACATATATGAGATATTGAAAGGGTTCAACATGGAAACAACAAGAAAGGTTCTTGCTGCATGGAAAGGATTGTATCATGATTCAAGTGTTTCAACACTTGGTGAGTAAAATCACATGAATATTTTGATCGATTATACCGTGATATGTATATATCCAGATATGTCCTATGCTCTAAATGTTATGAGCACATACCAGAATGATTCATAAGATGATCATTGGACGATAGTAAAGATATTCTTATGAGCTTTGGAAGAACTAAGAATATATCATGTATAAGTGAAAAATAGTTGAAGGTAGTTCATTGTAAAGTGTTACATATGTAACACTAGTTTTGTCACAAGATACAAATTAAATTTATCTCATTTTAGACTATGGGTGGCACAATGTAATGGAAAGGATGTTCCATTATGAATTTGGATGAGTTCCAAAGTTGAGACATTGTGATGGATACTACAACAAAAGGCTAAGTATATGACTGCTATAGTAGCAGCAAAGGAGGGCATTTGTGTTAAGTAGTTTGTTATCAAACTAGACGTGGTTCAAAGTGGGCTAATACTATGAAGATATATTGTATGACAATAATATCAACATATTTTAACCAGAACGAACTAAAGGTCTCACCAAAGGACCAAATTTATACAATGCCATCTCAATTGAGAACGAGTGATGCGTAGAGACGCAAAGACATTTAAATACACACGGACCTGAAACTGTCAGATCCGGAGATTATGTTAACCACTAGCAATCGTGTATATGCAACACCAGAAAGCCATAGGTGTTCAATACGCAAAATTTTTCAAACTAGATTATTGACTCTAGTGCAAGTGGGAGACTGAAGGGAATATGCCCGAGAGGCAATAATAAAGTGGTTATTAGCTTATTCCTTGTTTATGATAAATGGTTATTTTGCATGCTATAATTGTATTGATTGGAAACGTCAATACACGTGTGTTTAATAAACAAATAAAAGGCTCCTAGTTATGCCTCTCTTATAGACTAGCTCATTGATTAACAATATGATCAAGGTTTCCTGATCATGGACATTGGATGTTGTTAATAACGAGGTCACAGTATTTATGAAATGATGTGATGAACATTCATCCGAAGTATAGCATTACGATCAAAGTCATTATGTTTATATTGCTATAACATCATACGAAGTAATCTTAGTCCTTAGACCATGAGATCATGTTAATTGCTAACATCGAAAGGGTCACTTGATAACATCAAACGTCACACCGTAAAAGGGTGACTATAAAGGTGGGTTCAGATACTCCGAAGGTGTTATGTTGAGGCTCATGGATCAAGAGTGGGATTTGTCCATCCCGATGATGGATAGATATACTCTGGGCCCTCTCTGTGATATCACATTGAGAATAGCTTGCAAGTAAGTGATGTGATCACTAGAATGTTATAACACGGGAACGAGAAAAGAGTGCATGTCGGTAACAAGATCAAACTAGGTATTGGGATACTAATGATCGAATCTCGAACATGTAATATATCACGAGACAAAGGGATTTGGTTACGACGTTAAAGGTTCACACGATCACAAGAGTCATCATTGAATATGTGGGAGTCAGTACGGATCTCCAGGTCCCGCTGCTGATTATTGATCGGAGAGGGGTCTCGATCATGTCTGCATTATTTGCGAACCGTAGGGTGACACACTTAAGGGATACCGACACAATTTGGAGCAAATATTTTCCAGATAAAGATTTAAGAAAGCGCTAGAATCATTTCGATGAAAACCGGAATTGTTTCGGGTGAAATTGCAGAAACTGGTTCTGCATGTGATATTGAAATGTTGCAGGGGGTTTTATGTGAATGTTTGTTAATCAAAGTAATTAACAAAATTCTGAATAAAATAAATAAAATAGTTTTATTTAATGAGAGCTTGCATTAAATTTGGTGGAAATTCAATGCATGTGAGTGGAAGTGTGAGTGGAGGCATATTTATGTGAGTGGAGCATCCACCACATGAATGATGGAAGAGGTGGGGGCACCACCATGGCTGCCACGCCATGGCCCTTGGCTGCCCTCCTCTTCCCTATAAAAGGCCCCCCTCTCCTCCTCACAACCCACACCTCCTCGTGAAGGATCTCTCTCCCCCTCTAGCTATTCCTCATGGTCTCGGATTAGCGAGATACATGTTTCCGGTGGCTTTATCTGGAAAGGAGTTGCTGTTTCCACTGCTTTGCTAGAGCGAGGGATGGAGGTTGTCGGGGTACCGGACGTGTGTGCGATCACGGATGCACCGCTGCTTTGTGGTGCTGGACTTGGTGGTGCTGGACTTGCTGGAGCTGGATCTGATGGACGTGTTGGAGCCGGACCTGTTGGACTTCATCACGATCTTGAGATCGACAAGTGTACGACTACATCATCCACGAGTTCCATCTCGTTAACAAAGCTTTGTTGTCTTCGAGGGTAAGTTCTCTATGGATGTATATCCACCCGTTGCTTGTATTTAATAGATAGATCTTGGCGATAGTTCCCATCGTAGGAAATTTTTTGTTTTCTATGCTGCAAACCCAACACGACACAACCTCGAGGGTCTATCATGCGGAGCGTCTCAATGGCAGAGTGTGCCCGGTGCAGGAGACACCTATGTAGGATTCCCTCTTGTGCAGGTATGGCGCGCCTTTGGTGGGATGGCAATGCGGCCGACCACCGGACGATGAGGCGGGCACCCAGACCCCACACACTAGGGAGCTCGCTTGGTATGCAGGAGGTGCGGGAGGGCAAAACCTTGGTTGCCCGTGTGGGTAGTTTGCCAGGAGCTTGTTAGTGCGGACGGAGCTTGTCACTGCCGAAGTTTTTTCAGGGAGAGCACGGGACAACGAGCACGGAACGTGGCTGCGCGTGCGGGGAGGAAGATAGGGACAAAGATGGGGAACGAAAGTTTTTTTCTTAGATAGACAGATGAACGTGAGAGACAACTCAAAATTGTTGTGCCCCTATCAAAGTAATTAGGATTAGTTATTAGTCCAATGGACCTTGGATATCCAGTATTAGAGCTGGATGGACTTGGATGGATTTTGTCATGGTGGTGCCACGGCAGATGCCATGGATAGGCTAAAGATGGGGCCAATGAGTGCTAGGGGAATCCAGGGAGGGAGAACATGGTGATTCCACGCACGGAAGTTCTTGTATTTTCTCTATCAATGGTGTTTACAAGTGCTCTTGGGGCTCTTAGCAAGGAGACGAAGTCTCTTACTCCCCATCAACTAGCCCTAGAGTTCTACCTTAGGCAGAGAATGATCGATCAGTCAGCCCCTTCTATGGAGGCCCCGGTGCTCCTTATATAGGGAAGCCCGGGTTACAATTCTAGGGCACAGGTGGCAGCATATTCTACGAATATGCTCCTTTCCTAAAGCAGATGCTTCTTTATTCTCTTTAACGGCTCGTCCGGGCTTTGGACGTAATCCACAGTGTAATCCTTGTCTTTCGGCGTCACCAGACACAGGCTACATCATCCAGCTTTGCCCGCGTCATCTTGGTTGCCCCTAACCTGCTGGTCCTCTTCTTTACTTTATTTTGCTCATGCTACAGCTAATAAAGCCACCTTTTGACCAGCGGGGGATTCCTTCTCTTGGAAGCTAAGATAATCCGGCTAGCATATAGCTAATCCGGCTTACCAAGTCACCTGCAAAACAGATAGACATGGACGGCATATATCTTATGCCGACCGGACCATTCTCAAGGAGATGCTCCATGGGCCGGGTCGCACCGTGATTCGGCCTGCCTTGAGGTGACCCGGTCAACACTTGCTTTGACCGTGCTGTACCTCGGCTAACTCGGCCCTTATACCCTAGTGTTACCCTACCCGGGGGTATCCCCCCAACATTAGTCCTCGAAGCTGGTGCGGTCTTAGCAACTTTCAGTTGTTAAGGCCACAATAGGTTCCCATATCCAGATCTTTTGCTTCTTAGGCCGAGTTACCTTGCAATCCGGAGTTTCTCATCTTGCGATCCTTTGGCTCATTTCGAGTTATTCTTCGCTGGTCAGGTCTCTTGCTCGCTTATCCGAGTTACTTTTCCTTCTCTTGTACACTTCCCCACATCCTACGTGGAGGGTAATCATCATTTTGCCTCATTTTAAGGGCATACGCATTTAATGAGTCGGTTACTGTCGCAACAGGAATAACTACTGTAAACGTCCCTTCAGTGTAGCGCCTCATTATCCGTAACATTACATCACGTCGTGGTATCATTTGCTCCTGTAGCCCCTCCTGTGGCCTTGCTCTGACTAGCTGTTCTGGCCGCGTACACGCCCGCTGCACGCGACGTGACACCCGCAAAAGATCCCACGACGCGCGTGCTGCGCGGTTAAGTAGGAGGCGTGGGGCGATTTCACGGGAAGTTCCCCCATTTTCTCTGCGCTTCCCAGCCTCTCTCTCTCTCACACAGCAACCTCGCTGCCGCCGCCAGTTTTCTGCTACATGAGCACCGCCGCGACCGCGTTCAGGCAGTCCCTCGCACCTGCGCCACCATTCCCACTCAAGGTTTCCATCACGGGGCCTTGCGCTTCCTGTTTTCCTTCTTCCGGCTACCTCTACTCTGATTACTCCCTCAAAGACCTTGAATCCACCATGTCAGAGGCGGAGGCAGCGGTGGTGGTGCAGCAGGAGGAAGGAGCAGAGGGCTGCGAGCGCAGCTGTTGGGACGGCTCCATCGTCCGCGAGGAGGACCTAGATTGGCTCCGGGCCACGCGGCGCATCCCCGCCGGTGTCGCCTGCCGCCTCGACTCCGGTGAAATCACCCCTTCCCCCAAATCTGGGGAATACATTGTCTTTCTTTCGCATTTCCAGCGTGGCTTTGGCCTTCCCACTTCCGATTTTTTCTTTGATTTTATTTCCACAAACAAGTTGCAACTGCATCATCTCCCCGCAAATGCCATTACCTCTCTGTCCTCCTTTGCTTTTGGCATTGAGGGGTACATCGGCCTCTGGCCAACCAAAGAATTTTGGATCAAGTTCTTTGGCCTCCAGAGGAACGTAGTTCCGGACAAGGAGCATGCCCCGGAGGACAAACACTTGACCTAGTGTGGCGCCGCCTCCATTTCTCCCCGGAAGCAGTCCGTATTCCCCCGGGTCACCAGACTCGAATCTTGCAAGGGCTAGGCCCAGACTTTCTTTTATGTCCGGAACACCACCAAGGAGGACCTGATCCGGCTGCTCCCCTTCAAACTTGGCCCTCCTGACATCTCGCGTTGGGAGAGCATTCCGAAGCGGCCACGGCCCTGGCGAATCAAGTGGAGCGCCGGATCAAGGAGCTACTCAAGGAGAAACTCCAGGGGGAGGACATTATGATTACTTTCCTTCGTAGCCGGGTCTCCTCCTCGAGAAGCGAGCCCACAAGATCTGCTACCCGAGCGGCCCTCTCGACCCCCACCAGACTTCTTCCATCGAGTTGGATAACTCGGCGGTTTACCGCCGGGTTAAGTCCATATTCAATGTGGATAAGGAGTTCTCCGAGGATTGGGAGTGGGGACTTGAGCCCTTCACCCGGGTCAACCCTCCTCCAAAGGTGAGTTTTACTTTTCTTGTTCTCCGAATCTTCTCTGTATGTGTATTCACTTTTGTAACTTGTCAATTATTGCCTTGTTCTCAACGATTCCTCCAGCAGCCACTAGAGGATGGCGAGGTGCTGGCGAGCAAATGGTTGCCAGACCGCACCGAGGAGGACGAGGAGGAGCCTGATTCGGAGGCCTTCATGCCTACCTCAGACGTCATCAAACGCAACGCTAGTAAAGCCTCTTCTCTAAGGGATTGGCCAGACGATGATGACTCGGACGTTGAGGTCCTGGAGGTATTTGATCCGGTTCCCATCTCTTACGCACACCCGACTATGTTCAAATGTTCAGCTAACCTGGACGATCAGGTCTACGAGGTTCTTCCCCTCGCCACTGGTGGCCCGACCCCTGCTCCTTCCCAGAAGCACGCGGCTACCTCAGCCGCAGCTTCGGAGGTGCCGCCGCCCAAGAAGAGGTAGAAGAAATCCGGGGTGAAACCCTCGTCCAAGCCGGCCGCTAAGAGCACGGTTCGGAGGGCGCCCAAACCTCGGGCTCCTCCTACCATGGATGAGTAAGTCCTTTAATACTGCTACTTGGGATTTTTCCTTTGCTTGCCTTTGTTTCTCATTGATTCTCTCTTTTTGACTTGGTGCTTTTTGTTTTTCTCAGAGCTCCTAGGGATATCCCTCAGAGCGGCTCCGGCATTGCCTCCCCACTCCGGATCAGTCCCTCCCCCCCCCCCCCCCCGCAACAACGATTATCGCCCGCTCAGCCTTATTCAAGAGGGCTCCGCGGCTCCGCCTGACCAGAGCCCACCTCGCCAAGAGGAGAGCAATGTCGGCGCGGGGCGTAGTGGGTGCCTCTGGATACGGCGATGCCGGATCTCCCCGGTCCTCGGCCTCAACGCCAGATCTTGAGGTGCCAGTTTCATCGGCGCCGCCCCCAGCAAGTCCTTTTGTTCCAGTGCCCCCAGCATCACCAGCACCAGCACCAGCGCCACTACCAGCAACACCAGCAGCAGCACCAGCACCAGCATCAACAGCAAAGACCTCCAAGCCTCCCAAGGGAAAAGCTCCATCGTCTCCCTTCGGGTCTACCCCTTCAATGGCAGATATCTTCCAAACAGTCCCTCCACCTTCATCCGGCAAAGTCAAGAAGACTTCCGGGTCAGCAAAAGGAACCTCATCCAGGTCTACCACTTCCAGATCAGAGGGCAGCTAACAGCTGGTTTTGCATACCAGCCCCGGTGCAGCTCAATCCGCCAGGCGGGAGGCCCACGTGAAGGGTCTTGTGGCGAACTATTCTCTGAGCGGTGAAAGCTACAGCCCACTACTCCTTGAGTATGTGAAGAACTGGAACAACACAGAATTCATCGACCCTCAAGATGATCTGCCAGAGAAGTTCGGCCCAGCCGAGTTCAGCGCCCAGATGAACTCCGCTACCAAGGCTATCTCCTTAGCTAGCCGGATGATGGAGGTAATTCTTTTTCTCTATTGTTGATGTTTTACGTAACTGAGCACCTGTAGATATAGCCCCTAGTCCCCAAGCCTCCGAGGGAATAACTTGTTATTCGGTCGGATGCTTCTTATAGAACTTAGCTTTTGTTCATAGTGACATCAAATTTTAGTATAGTTAGAGCCGGGTCTAGTTTCCTTGGCCCGTATCTTATGTACTTCGAATATCCACACACCTAGAGCCAGGTTAAGTTCCACTTGGCCCGGATCTTATAGACTTTGAATATCCACACACCTAGAGCGGGGTTAAGTTCCACTTGGCCCGGGTCTTGTATATACTTCGAATATCCACACACCTAGAGCCGGGTTAAGTTCCACTTGGTCCGGATCTTATAGACTTTGAATATCCACACACCTAGAGCCGGGGTTAAGTTCCACTTGGCCCGGGTTTTGTAGACCTCGAATATCCACACACCTAGAGCCGGGTTAAGTTCCACTTGGCTCGGGTTTTGTAGACTTC
The DNA here is from genome assembly GCA_916181665.1 of Avena sativa. Taxonomy (NCBI): domain Eukaryota; kingdom Viridiplantae; phylum Streptophyta; class Magnoliopsida; order Poales; family Poaceae; genus Avena; species Avena sativa. The sequence goes on from OV702291.1 coordinate 32,654,367, forward strand.
GAATATCCAGACACCTAGAGCCGGGTTAAGTTCCACTTGGCCCGGGTTTTGTAGACTTCGAATTATTTTTACTCTGCCTTTGAACTTTGCCATTTCCTTGCTTATTTTAGATTACCACTAACCGCCGATCCGCTGAGTTCCAGCGCCTGCTGGACTCCTATAAAGACATTCGCGCGTGTTATGGTAAAGTCCTGGTGGAGTACCAGAAGAGGGGTAATTTTCCATTCTTCCTTTTCTGAATTTAATCGAACTTCTTAGGATCCATATGAATTTGTTGTCCGAATCATGCAGCTGAGGTTGAAGCTGAGAACATAATCATGCAAAAAAACCTTGCTAAAATCAAAGGTAAATTTATCTCCTTCACATGATTGTTGTATTTTCCTTCCTTTATCCGGTGGACACTTATACTTTGGGTCCTTCGAATCATTATGTTGTTGCAGTTGCTCTCGAGGATAGCATCACCATGCCTAAAATGATGACTCATTTCATCGAACAAGCAGGGAAGCATGAGGCTGAGCTGAAAAAGAAAGATGCAGAGATAGCTCGGCTCCAACAGCAGGACTCGGAGATCACTCGGCTGAATGCCAAAATTCAGAGGCTTAAGAGCTTCCATCAGTCCGAGTTGGAGAAGGCCGACCAGGAGTTTGCCGAGGAGAAAGAGCATTTAACCATGCAAATCTCCAAGGATAAGAGCCTATTGGAGGAAGCCGACATCAAGCTTATGTCGGTGACCACCGAATACGAGAAACTCCAGGCCCGTAGTGCCAATGTTGATTCCGAGCTTCAGCGACTCCTCTTCCAGATCGCACGTGAGTTTTCTGCCCTTGCTTGATTTTCTTTCCTCCGGATTTGGTCCTTTTGTTCACTATTTTTCTTCTCATCCTTAGGCAAATTTCCAGAGAGCGATATGCTCGGTGCTGCTGCCGTACGCCAGTCCCGCGAACAACGTGGTATTCTTGCTGCCCCTGGCGCCGAGCCAATTCCGTATACTACGGAGGATCTTCTGACGAGTCTCACCGCTCGTCTTGAGGTAGTGAAGAATCATGGCGCAGATATTATCCCAGTGGCAACACGGGTGTTCAGCTGCCTCTGGCCTAGTGAAACCATTCCAAATAAAGGCTCGACTTTCATAGCCAAGTTAATGGAGTGTGACACGCAGCTGCATCTGTGGCGCGAATCTGCCGCACGGGCTGGGGCCGATATTGCTTTGAAATTTGCTCTCTTATGGTACGAAGGAATTGATCTTGGATTGCTCACTCGCATGCGCACCGGGTTTAAGTGGTGCGAGGATCCGGAGTGGATCGCGTGCTGCCAAGCCTGTGCCAACAAGCTCATCCAGTAGTCCTTCTGCCATGCTTGGAATGAGGGGCCGAGTTATCTTGATGCTGTTGATGAAGAAGTTGTCTCTGGAGCTGAAGAGGAAGGGAGTGAGAGTGAGGGCTCTGAACTAGGCGATGAGGCCGAAGACCCGGAGGATAGCGAGGTTAGCCCGGAGGATGAAGCCGAGGCTAGCGTCCCTCCCCCACACTCCGAAGTACCCCCTTCATCAACGGATGATTCGCCTGCTGCTCCTGCTTCTTAAAAACATTGGTCATGTTTATCAGATCCCCGGAATGTTGGGCGTAGATGTATTTAAATACTTTGGTTTGGTTGTGCTACAATTTTATGTTCTGAACTAAGTTTTATTGTTGGATTATCGTGGGCGAAGTCCCCGAGTTTCATTTTCTTGTTCCCCCAATTTTTGACTCGGCTTGCGTCTACCTTGATTCGGTTTTTCGACTTACGAGTCCGAGGTTCAAAAAATTGACTTAACAATACTCGAAACCTTGAGATTATCTCAAAATGATCCGGTGTTTTAGTGACAAATAAACCAAGGTTAGCCAAAAAACCAATGTCGGCCCGCTTAAGTTCTTTCCCTTAGTCGTTTTTCATGTGCTTTGCCATTCCAAACTTGTTCTCTTGCTTGCCATGAACCCAATTCATGTTGGACAGCAGCAAAGTCGAAGAGTTAGGTTTTTGGTGCTTACACATTACTAATCCAACTAAGGTATAAGCAACTTAACCCAGCCGACATAAAAATACGAAAACAAGAAACAAGTATTATATCAGTCCCCGAGTCTCTGCTCGGGGTGGCAAAGTTTTTATTGATAAGCTCATCGCCGACATACATACTGACGTATGAGTAGCTCGGATACATTCACCTCTTAGGTGTAGAAAGGACGAAGCAGTCTTATGTTGCATGGTCGTTTGGATTCCTCTCCGGACCTGTCCGCCTTGTTCTTTTCTTGGGGCTGTGCATCAATAAGATAGTAGGAATCATTGCGCAAGGCTTTGCTCACAATGAAAGGTCCTTCCCATGGAGGGGATAACTTATGCATGCCAGCAGTGCGCTGTATTAGCCATAGTACCAAATCACCTTCCCGGAAAACTTGGGGGTTTACTTTCTGGCTATGATAGCGTCGGAGATTTTGCTAATATATGGCGGATCTGGACAAGGCTAGTTCTCTCGCTTCTTCTAGCAGATCAACATCATTTTGCCGGGCTTCGTGTACTTCGGCTTCTGTGTATTGGGTGACTCTTTGCGAATCATGCTCTATGTCGGCTGGTAATACAGCTTCTGCCCCATATACCAGAAAGAATGGCATATAGCCTGTTGATCGATTCAGAGTTGTTGTTAAACTCCACAGTACCGCTGGTAGTTCTTCTATCCAGCACCCCGCTGATCTTTGCAGCGGCTCTATGAATCGGGATTTTATCCCGGACAATACTAGTCCGTTGGATCTTTCCACTTGCCCGTTCGATGCCGGGTGGGCGACTGAGGCGACATCTAACCAGATCTTCTTTTCTTGGCAGAATCTCGCAAATGCTCCTTAAGCGAAATTTGTTCCATTATCAGTTATGATGCTATGGGGACAGTCGTACCTTAAGATTATATCCTTGAGGAATTTTACTACTATTTCCCCATCACATTTCCGAATTGGTTTCACTTTAATCCATTTGGTGAACTTGTCCACCATGACCAGAATATGGGTCATCCCTCCTTTGGCCGGCTTAAACAGTCCTACCATATCTAGGCACCATACAGCGAATGGCCATGTAGTGGGGATAGTTTTCAGCTCCGACATTGGTAGGTGAGTTTTTGTGGAGTATCTTTGACAACCATTGCATTTTATCACCAAGTCCTGTGCTTACTCCAAAGCACTGGGCCAATAAAATCCATGCCAGAAAGCTTTTGCTACTAAGGCCCTTGAGGAGGCATGGTGGCCACATTCCCCTTGGTGAATATCCCGGAGTATGTCAAGTCCTTCCTCCGGATCAACACACCTCTGCAGTACTGCTGTCACACTCCTTTTGTATAGTTCGGAGTTGATAATTGTATAGGCCTTTGCCCTTCTCTGAATCTGCCTTGAACTTATTTCGTCATATGGCAAGATTCCCTCTTTCAGAAAATCGAAAATTGGCTTGGCCCGAGTTGGCACAGTCTGGACGGGAAATGGTTCCTCACCAACTTCCATTGCATCCACCAACATAACTCTTGCCGGATCAGACTGAACAGTCCCCGGGTTTGTTGAGGCAGTCCCCGGGTTTGCTGAGGTGCTTCCCCACTCTATCTCCATAGGTGCAGCTCCTGATCCAGAGAGTGCCAGGATGTAAATGGAATCTGATTCGGGTGAGGGCGTGATAGATGGTTTTCTCATGTGCTCCAAGGCGACATTTGGCGGGATTGCCTGTCGGGACGAGCCCAACTTGGACAACGTATCTGCCGCCTCGTTTTCAATCCGGGGTATGTGATACGTCCATTTTGCATCACTATTCTATGTTATAATTCACTGTTATTCATTGATATATTTCATATTAAGAGATGATACTTATGTATTTTCATCTGTTTTTGCATGGTTGATGACTTTTGGAGCATGGACCGCTGCAATCAGGATTCTGATGGGAAAGGTGCTGTTTGGAGGCAAAATTTGCGAAGATCAGAAAATCCGAGAAAATATACGGAAAATCCTATTTTTTCAGAAGACGAAGGATGCCAGAAGAGGGAGTGGAGATGGGCCACAGGGGGCCCACACCACCCCCTGGCGCGGGCCACCCTAGGCCGCGGCACCAGGTGGTGTGGCCACCCTGGCCCACCTCTGGCTCTCCCCTCTAGCGTATATATTACTCCTGAAATCCTAAGACTCGAGAAGCGACCACAGAAAGATTCCGCCGCCTCTGCGGGACGGAAAACACCGAGAGAGAAAGATCTCTCTGGTAGACAGATTTCTGCTAGGGGAATTCCTTCCCGGAGAGGGGAGATCGTCGCCATCAACACCACCATCAAGCTGGACTTCATCCGGATCATCATCATCACCACCATCATCACCATAAACACCCTCATCACCATCTCCATATTGCTGTAACAATTGGGTTGAATATTGCATTAGTTCTTAGGGGAAACTTTCCCGGTGTTGATTACTCTTTGTAGTTGATGCTATTGAGTGAACCATTAAATTATTGTTTATGTTCAGATTGTTATACATCATTATTCTATCTCTGATCATGATCCATATGATGTCTTGTGAGTAGTTCGTTTTGTTCTTGAGGACATGGGAGAAGTCATGCTGTTAGTAGTGGAGTTGTGTTGAGAAAGATTCAATAGTTTGATATTTAAGTTGTGGTGTACTTCTAGTGGTGACTACATGACACTTCACCTATATGGGCCTAGGGGAATGCATTGTGTATTTGGCTACTAATCGTAGGGGTTGCCAGAGTGACAGAAACCTGAACCCCTTTTAGGAAACCATTACACAAGGGACGTAAGGGTCTTAGAGTTTAAAGCTGTGGTTAGGTTTCTACCTTAATTACTTTCTTGTACTTACGGATGTTTGCAAGGGGAATAATCACAAGTATGTATTAGTCCTAGGAAGGTCGGTACATTAGCACAGGTTCACCCACACAACACTTAGCAAGCTAAAGAATATTAATCAACTATATGAAGCGAAAGCACTTGATAGTCTTCCCATGTGTCCTCGAGAACGTTTGGTCATCTTAAGTAATACAACCGGCTTGTCCTTTGTTGCATAAAGGATTGGGCAACTTGCTGCATTTTTTCCTATTGTCTTTTATTTACTCGTACTTCGCTTACTTGCATTATCAAAAACCCCTAAACATCCGTTTGTTAAGTATTTGCAGAGAATTCCTGATCCATACCACTAGCCAGCACCTTCTGCTCCTCGTTGGGTTCGACACTCTTACTTATCAAAAATACTGTGATACACCCCCTATACTTGTGGGTCATCAAGACTATTTTCTGGCGCCGTTGCCGGGGAGTGAAGCGCTATTGGAGAGTGGAACTGGTAAAGGAAACTTCTACTATGAGTATTGTTTATTTCTGTTAGTTGCTTTATTTTCAATATGGATAATCCGCTGAGTTTCTTATTTGGCAACAATACTACCACTGCTAAGGTAGTAGATGAGCCACCACCTACTGAGAATGATGCTTTTAAAATACCTACAAGAATTATTGATCGTGTTATGGATAACTACTATGTTGGGGATGGAACTGGCCATCCCGGTGATCATTTACTCTTTATACACGAATTATACGGGTTGTTCAAGTGTGCAGGTATTACTACAGATCAAGTTAAGAAGAAGTTATTCTCATTATCATTGAAAGGAAGAGCTGAGGAATGGTATAAGCTGCTGAAGAATGGTCAAGCTCTGGAATGGGAGGAAATAGTACCTCTCTTTTATTCAAAGTTTTATCCTCCTAGTGAGATTCATAAAGATTGGAATCAAATATACAACTTTTGGCCTCTTGAGGAAGAGAGTACAGCCCAAGGTTGGGGGAGATTGAAGTTACTAATGCTCAAATGTCCCATTCATGAGCTCCCCAATAATATTATTATGAATAACTTTTATGCAAGGCTCCCTCTACATGACAAGGATTTATTGGATGCTTCTTGTGCTAGATCATTCACTCGCATGGAACAAGAAGTTAAATGGGATCTTCTGGACCGTATTCAAGACAATGCTGAAGCTTGGGAGAATGACAAAGGTAGAAAGTCAGGTATACATTATGATTATGAATGCATTGAATCTTTTATGGGAACTAATGACTTTCAAAATATTAAAAATGCTTATGGTCTAGACTCTCAAGCTATTGCTTCTTATTTTAAGGCTTTTGCTTCCTATATTGAAGTGCCTAAAAAGAAGTGGAATAAGTATCATGAACCTTATAAAGATGTTTCTAAGAGTGTCCCTGCAAGAAATACTGAAGTTTATACTGCTAATCATGTTTTACCTGAACCTTATATTGAGAAAATGCCTTTCCCAGTTAAGATGAAGGAACATTCTATGATAGCTATTATGGTTAATGAAAGTACAAATAAAGCTATTGAACCTAATAAACAAATGGTTGATGAACCTATTATAGCAAATGTGAAAGACTTTGTTACTAAATATGAAGAAGAGGGACACACTATCCTTTGTAAGGATACCTCTAATATTGTTTCACAAGGTAGTGTTATGACAGCTGGTATTCCTGTGTTTTCTGTTAGAATAAGTGATCATTGCTATGATGGTTCTTGTGATGGTTATATTGTTAAGTTTATGCATGATACTGAAAGTTACTATGAGAGAGGGAAAAGTGTTCTTATGCATCTCAATAATATCAAGTTTCCTCGTTTTATGCTGAAAGTTTTTATGTTGCACTTCTTTTGCCTCCTTATGCTAGTAGCCTCTGGTTTCAACAACTTGTTTGTTTACAAAATTCCCTTGCATAGGAAGTGGGTTAGACTTAAATGTGTGTATTCTTGCTTCTTAATGCTCTCTTTCACTTCAATTCATATTCCTGAGTGAGCATCATCAAAATCATCATGCCCATCTTAATGGCTATAAAGAAAGAGCTTTTTGGGAGACAATCCAATTTGTTTTGCTTTTAGTTTGTTTTTGTTTCTTTGAGTCTCAGAAGTTATTACTTTGGTAATAACCTCTCCGTATCATTTTTTGTTTGGTTTTTGTGTCAAGATCAACCTCTAATGAGAGAGAAGTAATATTTGGGGAAGTTGCTGTCCCGAAACAGATTTTTGTGCTTCACCGTAAAAATTCGTGAGACATCTCTGTATGTCGGATTGAGCTGTATTTTTTTTCTTCTGCCCCAGGTTGTTATTTAACTTTCATTAGTTTTGCACGTTTTGATTTGAGCAACAGAAGATTTTCGAAAAAATTGATCTTTACCTGCTGGTCTGTTTTGACAGATTTTGCCACTCTTGCATTTGCCTCTTTATTCGATTTCCTTTTGAATTCTTTTTGGGTTTTCGGAAGGAGTTGCTACAGTATATTATGTTTTTATGGTTTTGAGTTGAAGTTGGACTCAAAAGGTTTTATCACTTCATTTATACTAATGTTGCTAATGAGAACTGTGTGAAGTTTTGTGTGAAAGAAATTTCCAGGTAGCGGAGATAATGGTTTAATAAGGAAGTGAAAGGTTTTATGACTCAAGTAATAAGTGTATGAAGATGAAGATATTGATGTTATTCAAGTGATGACTCCGGAAAGATCTACTAGATACCAAATTCAGAGACCTGCAGAGTCCGTTTTCAAATAGGTAACAGTTCTGGTAAGAAAAGTTCCGCGAAAATACTATCCAACTATATTTTTGCAGTTTTTAGCCAATAAGGAAAGTTATGAAGCGAAAAAGGGACGGAAACGGAGCCAGGTTGGCTCACACCACCCTGTGGCATGGGCCCACCCCTGGCCGCGCCACTAGGTGGTGTGGCCACCCCGGACTCCGTCTCCGACTCGTTTTCTCCCAATACCTTCCTTTTGTTATGAAACTTCGTAATATATAACCCCTCGGATCTCCCGAGGTTTGTATAACATGTTTTCGTCATGTTTTTGTTTCGATCTATTTCTGCCAGGAACTATCTTTGAAAGCTTAGAAGCACAATGGTGTCCGCCAAGGATAAAGGAAAGGAGCCTATGGAGGAAGACCTCCAAGACCCTAGGCAGGAGAAGGAGATCAAGAGTGAAGGTGAAGAGGAGGCAAAGCACACCGGCACTACCATTACAAGCATTGGAGTGGTGGCAAACCCTGCCAGGATCAGAAGGACTGCACGGATGTCAACTGGAGGGAATCCTTTGCGTCACTGTTTTGCACCACGGACACCTTCTCCAAGCACCAAGAGTCCCTTCCATACCTTTATCCATAACCATGCAGGAAAAGAAGACCGCAAGGAAGGAGAGCAGAAAAAGAATCACAAGAGCTGGGATCCACAATCTAACATGATCATGCACCGCATCAAGCACAACTCGGAGTTGATTCGTACCATCACCTTCGAGATTGAGGACTTGGGGAAATTGGTCAAGAAGCTCATCGAGAGGATACCACCACCACCAAAGGAGTAATTCGTCATCAGGCTTGGCATCCCCTTGGTTTGTTCCAAGCTTGGGGGAGTGCCGCGGTATCACATCACTATCTTCTATCTTTTTACCTTATTAGTAGAGTCATATCATGAATAGAGAAGTTATTATGTAGGATGGTTTGCATTATGGAAGTGTCCCCTCTCTCGTTAGATATGTATCCCTTGGTGTGAGTTGCCGTTATGGAATATTAATGAGAAGTTCTATCATTTACTCTTTTGCATAGCTTATATTAGTTTTCAATTCATGGTTATATGATTGATCTTGTTGTTAGTATTGGTATCACTCTGGGATCATTGAGTTAATTTAGTTGGTTTTGGCAAACCTGGCTCGGTCAGTAGCAACACTATTTTTGAGAGCTGAATGAAAAGATAAAAGTACTCTAAAGAAATATAATTTCATCACCTTTCTTTCTTGATTTGCTCATAAGTTTAGTAGTTAAGATCTTTTGTGCTTCCAAGGAAGATTGCATATTTGTCTTTATCACTTGTATGTTTGTTTGTTTCCTTCAACTCTTATACATTCTACCCAGCCTTGCTAGCCAAAAACCTGTACTGAGAGGGAATTCTTCTCATGCATCCACCTCCTTAAACCAAAACCCATGCCATTTGTGTCCACCATACCTACCTATTAGCATTATTGCTATTCCAAGTAAATTCTTGTTTTATCTACCTCCCAAATTAAACTTGTTATGTGAAAATTAGTGATTAAAGCTCTCACAAACTTGATGGCACACTTTACTTTCTTGCACTTAATAAACTTGAACCATTGTGCCCATCTATGTTGCGTATATGCTTGCGCTTTGTGAGTTGTGAATTAGCAGAACCATGTTGTCATGGGGAACACTTTCAACATTGCACTGGTACTTCGTACCTAGTTGATATCATGTTCTTTTGTCTATGGATGTCATCGGTGTGAAATGAAAGGGGAGCTTGTAAGTCCATGGAGTTATGCATGTGTGTTAGAGAAACACCTGGGTCGCTGGTCTAATCCATGCTGACATGGTGGAAACTTGCAGCGTAACCATAACAAGTATCTATGAAGCATTCTTCTTATAAAAAAAAGAGTCCGATATTGAGAAAAAAAGAGAAATATTATGAAAAGATGAAAGAGAGAAAAAAGCACCATATTCCCATGGTAAATAAGAAGATTGCTGAGATACTTGTTGTCTGCTTGCCTTGTCATTTTGATATGGGGATTCTTCCGTGTCATCGGGCAAGGGGTACCCCGTTGGCGGTTCTCTATGATACACATGTGCTTACAATGACAAGAACTTACTGGTGACTAAACTTGAGTAGCATGAGGAGCGGCCCTCGTATTCAAGGGACATGAGATTCTCAATTTATAACTTGTCAATGCTTATCCTCATATTTGATCACTTTAACCTTAATCACCTAAATATTCCTATGATAGGGGCAATGAGAGCTGAAAGCTAATAAGTATCATAATTTTTGGGAGCTCTTTATGAGACTTGCAATCCCTGCTTCCCTCTGTGAAGGGCCTTTCTTTTACTTTTTAGTTGAGTCAGTAAACCTATTCCCTTCTATCTCAGCAAGTATTTTGAGTTGTTGTGTTCCATTCATTCATATGATGATGATTTATTCAATCATGTTGCTTATGTTCCTTGTTTTGCACATTGCTCTTATCTTGATGTTTACTACTTTGAAAGCTATCATTGAAAAATCAGTTATTTGCGAACTCCAGCAAATTATCAACTATTCTTCGACCAAGAGCTAAGTTTGCCATTACCAATTATGATTTACTTCATGTATCTTTATTGTTTTTCCTTTACTTATTGCAAGTAAGTTATATAATAGTGAGTTGTCTTCTATTATGATATATGTATTGATGAATGTGATGCTTCTTGTCCGTATTCTTTTATCGACTCTTCACTCCATAAACCTGAGGGCATGTTTATTGAGCTCAGTTTCGCTTGGGGACAAGCGAAGTCTAAGCTTGGGGGGAGTTGATACGTCCGTTTTGTATCACTATTCTATGTCATAATTCACTGTTATTCATTGATATATTTCATATTAAGAGATGCTACTTATGTATTTTCATCTGTTTTTGCATGGTTGATGACTTTTGGAGCATGGACCGCTGCAGTCAGGATTCTGATGGGAAAGGTGCTATTTGGAGGCAAAATTCGCGAAGATCAGAAAATCCGGGAAAATATACGGGAAATCCTATTTTTCCAGAAGACGAAGGATGCCAGAAGAGGGAGTGGAGATGGGCCATAGGGGGCCCACACCACCCTCTGGCGCGGGCTACCCTAGGCCACGCCACCAGGTGGTGTGGCCACCCTGTCCCACCTCTGGCTCTCCCCTCTGGCGTATATATTCCTCCTGAAACCCTAAGACTCGGGGAGCAACCACAGAAAGATTCCGCCGCCTCTGCAGGACGGAAAACACCGAGAGAGAAAGATCTCTCTGGCAGACAGATTTCTGCCGGGGGAATTCCTTCCCGGAGAGGGGAGATCATCGCCATCACAACCACCATCAAGCTGGACTTCATCGGGATCATCATCATCATCACCACCATCATCACCATCAACACCCTCATCACCATCTCCATATTGCTATAACAATTGGGTTGAATCTTGCATTAGTTCGTAGGGGAAACTTTCCCGGTGTTGATTACTCTTTGTAGTTGATGATATTGAGTGAACCATTGAATTATTGTTTATGTTTAGATTGTTATACATCATTATTCCATCTCTGATCATGATCCATATGATGTCTTGTGAGTAGTTCGTTTTGTTCTTGAGGACATGGGAGAAGTCATGCTGTTAGTAGTGGAGTTGTGTTGAGAAAGATTCAATAGTTTGATAATTAAGTTGTGGTGTACTTCTTCTAGTGGTGCCATGTGAACATCGACTACATGACACTTCACCTATATGGGCCTAGGGGAATCCATTGTGTATTTGGCTACTAATAATAGGGGTTGTCGGAGTAACAGAAACCTGAACCCCCGTTAGGAAACCATTGCACAAGGGACGTAAGGGTCTTAGAGTTTAAAGCTATGGTTAGGTTTCTACCTTAATTACTTTCTTGTACTTACGGATGTTTGCAAGGGGTATAATCACATGTATGTATTAGTCCTAGGAAGGTCGGTACATTAGCATAGGTTCACCCACACAACACTTAGCAAGCTAAAGAAGATTAATCAACTATATGAAGCGAAAGCACTTGACAGTCTTCCCATGTGTCCTCGAGAACGTTTGGTCATCTTAAGTAATACAACCGGCTTGTCCTTTGCTACATAAAGGATTGGGCCACTTGCTGCATTTTTTCCTATTGTCTTTTATTTACTCGTACTTCGTTTACTTGCATTATCAAAAACCCCTAAAATCCATTTGCTAAGTATTTGCAGAGAATTCCTGATCCATACCACTAGCCAGCACCTTCTGTTCATCGTTGGGTTCGACACTCTTACTTATCGAAAATACTGCGATACACCCCCTATACTTGTGGGTCATCAGTATGTGATGGAACTCACATCCCTCTAAAAACTCACTTATCTTTTGAACATGGAACCTGTACAGGGCCATGTTAGCATCCAAGGCATCCCAATTTCCAGATACTTGCTGCACCACCAAATCAGAATCTCCAAAGCATTGTATCTGACGTATCCCTACTTCTTTCGCCACTTTGAGACCATGCACCAATGCTTCGTACTCCGCCACATTATTCAAGGCACTGAAGTGGATTTGAAGGACATATTTCAGTTGATCCTTCTTGGGCGAGGTAAGCAGTACTCCGGCACCCAACCCATCTTTCAGTTTCAATCCGTCGAAGTGCATTTGCCAATAATTGGAGTCCGGTAAGGGTGGTTCGTATTGCATTTCAGCCCAGTCCACAAAGAAATGCGCCACGGCTTGTGACTTGATTGCATCCCTTCTTTCAAATTGTGGTGCATAGGGAGCTAACTCGATTGCCCACTTTGTTGTCTGACCGCTTGCGCCTTTGTTACTCATAATTTCCGAAATGGGTGCCTCACATATCACCTTGATGGGGTGTTCCTCAAAATAGTGTTTGAGTTTCTTGGTCGACATATATACACCGTACGCCATCTTCTGATAGTGAGGATAGTTCTGCTTCGAGGCTGATAATACCTCGCTTAGATAGTACACCGGCCTTTGCACGGACTTTCCTTCCTCCTCACGCTCCACTATAATTACTGCACTTACGACTCGGTTGGTCGCGGCTACGTAGAGCAACATTGGCTCCTTAGGTAGTGGTGCGGCTAGGATTGGCGCAGTAGATAACATCTTTTTTAACTCTCGAAATGCAAGATCCGCCTGTGGCATCCAGGTGAACTTGTCTGCCTTTTTCATTAGTTGGTAGAGGGGCAAGGCCTTCTCTCCCAACCGACACACGAACCGACTTAACGATGCTAGGCAACCAGTGAACTTCTGCACATCGTTAAGGCATTTTGGCAGTTCCATTCTTTCTATGGCCCGGATTTTTGTTGGGTTAGCTTCAATGCCATGGCTAGACACCAAAAAAACGAGTAACTTTCTAGCGGGTACGCCAAAGGTACATTTCTCCGGGTTCAGCTTCATTCGGAACCTTCTCAAGTTCGCGAATGTCTGCCGGATATCATCAAGGAGCGTATTGCTTTCCTTGGTTTTTATTACCACGTCATCCACATAGACTTGCACGTTTTGACCTATCTGATCATGTAAGAATTTTTGCATGCATCGTTGGTACGTAGCTCCTGCATTACATAATCCAAACAGCATAGTGCAATAGCAATAAGCCCCATACGGGGTAATAAACACAGTCTTTATTTGATCGTCCGGATTCAGGGGTATCTGGTGGAAACCAGAATACGCATCAATGAATGACAATAGCTCACATCCAGTTGTTGAGTCTATGACTTGATATATCCTAGGGAGTGGAAATGGATCCTTGGGACACACCTTATTCAGGTTCGTGTAATCAATGCACATGCGCCATACCACAGCTTTGTTCTGATCGTCTTTCTTTTTCTCCACTAGCACCGGATTAGAGAGCCAATCCGGATACAACACTTCCATGATAAATCCGGCCGCTAAGAGCCTAGCTATTTCGTCTCCAATGACTTTCCTCCTGTCTTCGACGAAACGCTGGAGTGGTTGCTTTACCGGCTTAGCCCCGAGTCTCACGTTCAATGAGTGCTCAGCTAACTCCCTCGGCACACCTTGCAGATCATGAGTAGACCAAGCAAAGATATCCCGATTCTCGCGGAGGAAGTTGACGAGCTCGCTTTCCTATTTGCTGCTTAACCTGACACCCATGGTCACGGTGCGCTCTAGGAATTGATCATCGATTGGCACTTTCTTCGTGTCCTTAGTTGCTTGGAATGATACGCTCCCGTGCGGGTTGGTCGGGGCTGGCATATGTTGTTGCGTGGATTGAGCCAGCGCCGCCACTTCCAGTATCTTCCTTTTTTCTTGAGCTATCACCAATGACTCGGCTAAATTAGATCCGGCTGAGGCACACTCGATCGAACGCCGGAAATCCCTTGATACAGTTATCACGCCCTTGTTCCGGGAACTTCATCTTAAGGTAACTGATGTGGGTCGTTGCCATGAATTTGTTCAGCGCTGGCCTGCCGAGTAATGCGTGATAAGCTCTCTCCAAATTCACCACTTCGAATTCCAAGTTCTCAGTATGACAATTGTCTCTTGTGCCGAATAACACGTCAACCCGGACTTTACCAATTGGCTCACAGGAAATACCCGGTACAATGCCATGAAAAGTGGTCCTCGTCGCTTGCAACATGTTCTCTGTTATTCCCAACTTGTGCATGGTATCCTTGTACATAATGTTGATACTGCTGCCATTGTCAATCAGTATCTTGGAAAACCTTACATTGAGATTCGGCCTAATGAACGTCGGATCTAGGACCAGAGCATAGGTTCTTAGGCTTGGCATGATCTTTGGGTGATCCTTGACACTCCATGTAATCTCCTGATCCGCCCAAGGCATATACCTCACCACTGCTCGCATTACTGTGTTCACTTCCATATGCCGGCGCTGCAAGCTTTTCCGGTCATTCTCTTCCGTGGTGAACACACAGTAGCTTTGATGATGTTCCATGTACTCATTTCGTCCTTGAACTTGTTGCTGGTTATTGCCCACTTTATGTACCGCATCCCTTCTTTCCGGATTCTCGTACCTCGGAGGAGGTGGTGGCAGGATCAGTTGCTTTCCATTCCCCCCTGTTAGTAATGGTGGCCGTGGTGCTTCATTTCTAGGTGCTTCGTTCCGAGGTGCCTGAGCATTCCTTGAACTTCCCTATTCTAATTTCCTCATCCATTCACATTGCCGGGTTGTATGATTCGCCGGGCTATTCGGGCTTGGCATATGGAACTTGCAAGGTTGATCCAGCATGGACTCAAATGTATACCTCGGCCTATACTTTCGTTCTTGCTATTGCTTCTTCTGCTCCGAGGTCCAAGGTTTTTTCCCTTCATTTTTTTGCTGCTAGTTTTGCCCTCCAGGTTTTTGGCGTTGGCTGGCTCCGGCATTGGAATGATCCCGGTCTACTGCTGCGACCTATTGCGAGTTATACCGGTAATCTGGACACTCATCCCTTCTCTTTCCTCAAAAATCGTTCCTCCTTGACGATCCGGGGCCATCTTGGCCGTAATACTCCTTGTTTTCCTTGCTCGACATTAGCCGGGGTTATGTTGGATCTCCCAAGGCATACGAATCCGCGATCTGGATCGTCTTAGCCAAGGTAGTTGGCATATCTCTCTGTAACCTCTGCCACAACATACTTCCATATCTGCATCCCTGAGCGAACCACGCAATAGCTTGTGATTCAATTACTCCTTCACACGAGTTTCGCACATTGCACCACTGAGTCAGGAAATCTCTATCTGGCTCATTCGGTCTCTGCCGGCATAACGCAAGAGTCTGCGGCCTGTTGGGTCTCTTGTAAGTGCTTGAGAAGTTGCTAACAAAAACTCCTGGAAATCCAACCAACAGTTGACACTCCCTGGTGGCAAACTATTCAGCTAAACATGCACTGGTCCTTCCAGCATCTGCGTCACATACCTTACCGCCCATCTCAAATTTCCTGTTGCGATCTTGACCGTTGTGGCATAGTTAATCAGCCAATTCTCTGGCCTGGTACTACCATCATAAGTTCAGGTTCCTCTGGCCAGCTGAAAGTTCGGCACTGGTGGCTCGTTCATGATCCGAGGCCCAAAGCATGCTGGACCTGGTGGACCTTATATCTCATTTTGCTCCGACCTATAAATTCTATCCAATTTCAACCTTGCATCATCTGGCTGCAAGTTTCTGCTCCCCAGCCTTGACCCAATTACGTGGTGATCCGGTCTGGGGTATCCGTCATTGACCATAGTCGAATAACCATCATTTTATCTTTCCTGATTCGGGCGAGCATTATATTGTGCTTGTCCCGTGCTCCCCTCTTGCCGAGGTGCGCGCTATTGCTGCATCCGAGGTAAATTTTGCCCCGTTCCCACGGGATCACGCTGTCCGGCATTGCCATTGGCAGGATTTCTTTGACCGGCATTTCCTTGGTCACGGTTACCTCGGGCGGACACACCTCGACTGGTACTATGCCGATCTTCTTCCACTTGCACTGCTTTGCCTTTTCCGGCCCTTACCTGGTCATAAGGAACCATCTGTTTGTCTCTTCTTCCGGAGTCTACCACCTCTTCTCTCCGGGGATTATGACCCGGAGATGACACGGCTCCTCTGGATCTCGCCGGGTTATTTCTGGCCGAATGTACCACCTGTGAGGCTCCTGGTGGCGCCGGGTTTGCCTTGTTTATTTCTTCATTTTGCTGGCAAGCAACTCTTAACAAGTGATTTACCCTCTCTTGCTACCTTTGCCGGGCCTCTCCGGTTAAACCTTCTAACTCGGACGCAGCCGCATTTGTTGCCCTGAGGTTCTTAGCTAGGGTACTGTACCGATCCAACCCTCCTGTTACTATCGTGGTTGTCTGACCTGGCCTAGGCTCGTACTCCTTGTCAATCTCAGTGATTAGGTTCCTGCCCTAGATTTTCGCTCCATCTATGCGGTTTGCCTTAGCATATTCTCTCAAGGTGATGTTCAAAGATTGATGCAGCTTTGCTACCTTCTTTGCCCCAGCTAACATTTTGCGCCTAGTCTCCTCTAACTCAGCTTGCGCCTGTGCCGGATCTACCACAGGTGCTATTGGCGTTGCTAGGCTATCTATTGCTTGTTGGAGCACATTCTCTGGCCTTTCTAGCGAAGGAAACCTAGACCTAGTCTGTTTTGGTGTTACCTCTGGCTCTAGCACCGGATCCTTGCTCGGTTCTGCGCCAGGCACGATCATCAGGACCTCAACGCTGCTAGTGGGGCGAGTGATACGCGCTCCACGAGCTGCGCTGAGAGGTGGCTCGCCTCCCTCGACGATGTGCCACGGATGAACGCAAGACTCGTCCATGCCGACATAGATCTTGTGCGCGCCAAGCTTGATGAAGACGCCGTTGCATGGTGGAGGGTGCCTGCCGAAGCTTCCTGCATTGTTGTTGACGTAGTCCAGCGCTCCAAAGCGCTGAACCAAGCATGAGACGACACGCTCACCGGTGTTGGAGAAGTTTCCTGTCTGAATTTTCATCCCTGCTAGCACCGCTAGCCCCACGGTGGGTGCCAACTATCATGGTGGTGGCACGGCAGATGCCATGGATAGGCTAAAGATGGGGCCAATGAGTGCTAGGGGAATCCAGGGAGGGAGAATGTGGTGATTCCAAGCACGGAAGTTCTTGTATTTTCTCTATCAATGGTGTTTACAAGTGCCCTTGAGGCTCTTAGCAAGAAGGAGACGAAGTCTCTTACTCCCTACCAACTAGCCCTAGACAGAGAATGATCGATCGGCCGACCCCTTCTATGGAGGCCCCGGTGCTCCTTATATAGGGAAGCCCGGGTTACAATTCTAGGGCATAAGTGGTAGCATATTCTACGAATATGCTCCTTTCCTAAAGCAGATGCTTCTTTATTCTCTTTAACGGCTTGTCCAGGCTTTGGACGTAATCCAAAGCGTAATCCTTCTCTTTCGGCGTCACCAGACACGGGCTACATCATCCGGCTTTGCCCGTGTCACCTTGGTCGCCCCTGACCCGCTGGTCCTCTTCTTTACTTTATTTTGCTCATGCTACAGCTAATAAAGCCACCTTTTGACCAGCGGGGGATTCCTTCTCTTGGAAGCTAAGATAATACGGCTAGCATATAGCTAATCCGGCTTACCAAGTCACCTGCAAAATAGATAGACATGGCCGGCATATATCTTATGCCGGCCGGACCATTCTCAAGGAGATGCTCCATGGGCCGGGTCACACCGTGATTCGGCCTGCCTTGAGGTGACCCGGTCAGCACTTGCTTTGACCGTGCCATACCCTGGCTAACTCAGCCCTTATACCTCGATGTTACCCTACCCGGGGGTATCCCCCCAACAGATTTGGACTTTGAGAAATATGGCATGGATTAGAGATGGACCGCGCTCGTGAGATTGGACCTCAAATTGGGCATGCACGTTTTGGATTTAGATCCTAATCCAGTTCCAGGTTTAGTTAAGACCATTATAAAACAAATGTAATATAAGCCACTCTTCCATCCCATGATTAGGACAGTTCATTACGACTTCTTTCATCCTTTCCCACGCAAGCGCTAGTGGCTCACGGTCTTCTTGTCTAAAGCTTGTAATGTTGGATCTTAGCTGCATAGTCTTAGCTTGGGGAAAATTTTAGTCATAAACAAATTAGTACATTCCTCCCAAGATTTAATAGTGCCCTTTGGTAGAGCTAGCAACCAATCCTTACCCTTTCCTCTAAGATAGAAAGGAAATAATCTTAGTTTAACAGCATTTGGATCTACATCCTTAATACGCATCTGATACCTTCGATCCGGATTACAGATGTATAGCTTCTTTTTCACTAGGAGACCTAGGTTATCGAATCCTCGGGAAGCTAATGTGTAGTGAAGTTACTTTAATGGACCTTCGGGAGTTTTAGAATTCCTTTCGTGTTTTTACCGGACCAATAGTTTGCGTCTTTTTGTTGTTGTTGATGATGGATAGAGAGGGCATATGGCATTCGGTTTCACCTGTAGCTATGCAAAACATCAGATGGGAATAAAAGATAGAAATAAAGTATGCATGTACTTGTTAGAGCAAGATAAATTATATGTGGGCAGTGCATCCATAATTGCTATTGCCTCTGCAACCACTTATAGCAATAACCTACTAGTCTCATCCATAGAAGAAAGAGAACTAATGATATGCATAGTGATGTCACCGTTAATCCCAAGAAATTCCCTCACATACAGCCGTACTATCCCTTCTGTCACCGGGGTTCCCAACCTGCAGATCAGTCATTACTCTTACTCCCTATACCTGGCTCAACCCTCGGGGTCTTGGGTACCTGACAAGTCCTTGGATTGAGGCAAGAGAGGATACAATAATCATCATATCATACAAACTAATACATGATCCCATCTATGATAAATAACATGCACAAACGCTACATGGCTAGGCGGAAGCCCTTAGCCCAAGGAGAATTACTCACACATAGAGATGAGATCAACAATCATAAACATTGTAATGAAAATCATAAGATTGATAGCAATAGTCTTACAATGTCGCCAATCAGAGAAGAGATCTACTATTACAAGTGGTGGAATATGGCTATGGAGATGGAGAAGGGTTTTGAGATCTGGAGGCGGCTAGTGATATGTGGCGGAGACTTTTTGGCGAGGTCTGGCTTGTTTTCTCGTCGCCCGAGGCTTCTTTATATAGGGGTCCCTTCACGAAAGTTGTTCTGTTTGACCTAACGGTGGTGGCGCCAACTATACGACCGGAGCTATATGGCCAGAATTTTGCTCCAGTCGTATAGTTGGTTGTTAAAGTGTCTGCCTCCGCTTTACGACTCCTGGTTTCTTCTAGTTGTTGGAAATCTTGTATCTTTGACTTTTATGTAGTGATTCCCTCCTTTAAATGACATTATCTGTGCAGGAAAAATATAAAAGAAAGGATTGCATACCCCTTTGAATATTAGGCATTAGTGGCAGGATTTAGAGAGATATTTCATCAAAATTATGAATAATATCAGTTTAAATGTGGACGTGGATGGCTATATTTCAGAGCCATCAACCTCCCCAAGCTTAAAATTGATCGTCCCCGAGCAAGAAAACCAAAATCAAAAAGGAACTCAGCATTTAAACTGAAATAACGAGATGGTGATCTTACTCATGATTAGTAGTCTCATGTTTCCTCCACTTCATAAATCTGAAAAACTTCAGCATAGATAGAGTAATGGCAAGCATATCGTACGGGTTTTATGCATCCTTATAGTGTAGCAAAATCATTGTCAACATGGATGATTCAAAATGAGTAAACTTTATTCCATGTCAAGTAATCAACTCACAGGCTTGCCTTTAAACGATAAAATATAATCATGTAGATTGAAAGTGTGAGAGTTGTCATGAGAAGCATATACACTAGAGTATCTCAATTCTCCCACATCAATAAATCAAGACTTTTCAAGCACTACTTTTCTATTTATTGTCCTTCAAGAATTTCAGTTTTTAAGTAATTGATAGAATGCCAAAAAAAATTATTAGTTTATCGGGCTGTGATGGACACTCGTGGCATCACTAAGGTTTTTGTTCCTTTTGCATAATGATTTCTCATAACAGCCAGAGGAGTGATTCCATCATGATTACAGCTACCCGGGAGTGCCAAGAATCTTACCCACTATAGCATTGCTGCTACAAGTATTTAATCAACTCATAGCCGAAATCTAGGAGTTTCCTCCATGAAGATCATTCGTAGGCCAGTGGAGTCGTTGGCATCCCATGAAGTTTGACACGCATAAAGTTGTATCATTCTTATGATTCACAAGTCAAACTTTGGCATGCTCACAAAAAATCTAAACATTAATTCAATCAAACAAATACTTTTAAAGAGAGCTATTAAGTCAATCAACATTTTTAGTGGCGTTGAGTGTATCTAGAAATAATCCTTCAATACTAAGCACTACAAGACCCAAGCCTTCAATTGTGAGACTTTTTCTTATTACAATTGTTTAGCAACTTTTAGGCAAGACTTGGTTAATTACAAGAGCTGGAACAAAACGTATCCAATTAAATACCCATGCAAACGAAAATCTTACTACAATTCAAAGACTCACTCCACCAATATAATATCTCAAAATTTACTACTAACTAGCATGTGTTTCTCAAACTTCAAAACTGGGGAGTCATAAGGCATACCTCTCATGTTTGGTTCCACTTCTCTCTTCCTTTTTTATTTGTTTCTTGGAAACTCAAAGTCGATCACTCTCCAGTAAATACATGAAGACCTCGAGGCAGAAAGAAAAGAAAGAGGGAAAATAAGGAAAAATGGAGAAATATTTTTGTGGTTTTTAAGAGAGGGAGTTTAAAGAATAGAAAATTGGCGGCAAAGCTTGGCTAGAAAATCTCAATAGCAAATAGAAAGAACTAAAAATAAAGTGTTGGGGAAACCAACACGAGTGCTTATAAACTCAAATAAAAACACAACCTCGAAATAAATAAAAGAAAATGAACGCCAAATAAAGATACATGAGGAAATTTCCCCAAGCTTAGGCTTTTGCAAGCCCTTCAAATCATTGTGGTGGCGGGAAAAATTCGTTACACCAGTTTGCAAATTGAGTTGAGAGGTTACTAGTCGATTCTCGGAGGTTCAAAGAGAGGCTATGCATCCTCTCCACAGTCCCTCCAAGTCCTTGGAAATCTTGGTATGTAGCGAACCAGGTTTTTGGATGCTCCTCTTGATAAGGAACTTCTTACTCCTCTTGGTCCTCATCCTCCTCCGGAATCTCCTCCTCGGGTTGGTGTTTCTCAACCTGCAAGTCATATAGCAAATTTCCTTCCTCGATAGAGAAAAGACCATTAGTCATATGAGCGGGGTAGAGACGCCCAGCTCTAGCAATATGCAGATAATAAACACCACCTCTCCTAGTGAGCATTCCACAGGCTCTCAAAGTGGAGAAACCAACATGTGCCTCACCTAGCACGAGTTGCAACTCACCTAGGTTGATGCCTAGGGTAGTGGCAAGCACGGTGATGATGCCTCCACCTGTGATTGGTCCTTGGCTTTGGGAGGCTTGGTGCTCCAAGTAGCGCATAAGGATGGCGCCCAAGTTGAGTGACAAGCCGCAGTTGATGTAAGAAGCCTTTGCGAGGACTAGGATGTCCTCCTCGTTGAGTCTTGTGAACTCCTTACATGCCTGCAAGGTGTTAGCAATAACACAGAACAAATAGTGAATTGCAGGATGTTGAATATTCTTCCCCTTATTCACTCTACTAGTGAAACTCATTCCATTATAGTATTGTTCAGAGGTAGGTTCTAAACCAGTAAAGGATGCGCGTAAGGCATGAACATCATTGTTTGGCAAATTAAAACATTCGCACTATTCATCTAATGTTAAAGTGTAGTTGTTGTTCATCAGTCAGAAAGAAATAGTGTCCTCTCCTTGCCATTGTTTAACGGTGCTTTGCAACGAACTTAGAAATTCAATGGTTAAGCGGCGATAAGTAGGCACATCATTGTACACAAAGTTTTGCAGGCCAGCTCTATTGCAAAGTAAATTGAAGTCATCAGAAATACCGAGTTGGTTCAATATAATGTGGCAAGCCCACTTGGTGGCCTTCACTTCGTGGTTCTTGATCCTGTTGAAGCAATCATGTTGGGGCTCATCCCTGACCGTACCCCCATGCGTTCTTGAGCGACAGCCCGAGAAGCGCTAGAGGTGGCACGAGCACGAGTTTGGCTCCTTGTGTTCATCATCTAGAACATTGAAGAAAGGCAAAAATAAAACTTTTTCATCCAACAACTAAGTACATCATATTCCTCATCATATCACACTAAAGAATCTCCTCAAAATAATAATCTAGGCAAGAAAATCATGGCAATTGGTTCATAGTAGGTCTCACCCTAGATTGGTAATAACAATAGATCAAAGATGAATTTGCAAAAAGTAATCGGAGGATCAGAGGAGAAACATACCGTAGATCACTCTTATGCGAGGAAATCGAACGAAATTGAGCAGAGATGAAGATCTCTTGAGGTTTTGAGAAAGTTTGGAGGTAGAAGAGAGAAAAAGGATTGAAGTTTTGGAGTTGGAGGTACCTTCCCGTGCGTTTTGGTGATTGGACGCAACTGTACGGGCGCAACTATACGGGCAGAACAATGCGTTCCCGTCGTATAGTTGGCCTTCTGTCAAAAGGGTTTCCTCCTGGCGGTGCAGCTATACGGGCGCAACTATACGACCAGAACAAAAATGTTCCCGCTGTATAGTTGGTCGTCAAATTGTCTGGCCCTGAGAAAGAAAATATACAAAGGCATCGATAGCTATACGACCGGAGCTATACGGCCGGAATTTTTATTCTCACCGTATAGTTGGTTGTTAAACTCTCAGTACATTAGAAAAGAAATTGTACGGAGGCACCGATATCTATACGACCGGAGTATACGGCCGGAATTTTTATTCCCATCGTATAGTTGGTCGCTAAACTCTCAGTATATTTTGAAGAAAAATTGTTGATGACAAAGATATCTATACGACCGGAACTATACGGCCAGAATTTTTATTCTCACCGTATAGTTGGTCGTTAAACTCTCTGTGTGCATCAAAAAAAAATGTTTCTTCGAAAACTATTTATTTTCCTGCAACCTAGTGATATACCTTGTTTTTGATAGAAAATTTACAATAAATATTGTCGACCAACAATAGCATGAATAAAGCAGATTTTTTAGTACTACCGAACTTCTTCTCCTCAATTGGAGTTTTCTAGCACTCTTTATTAAACATAAACTTAAACTAAAAATTAAAAACTTTACTCAAACCTTTATTTCACATGGGTTGCCTCCCATGAAGCACTCTTTTATGGTTAATAGCTTGACCTCAATGTTGCTTACTTGGGCCAGATGAGTGGAACACCCACTCCAAAGTAATTGGCCTTCAAACTGATGGCCTAATTTTAATCATGTTTGGCTTTCTTCTTCCTGGGGAAATGAATAACAAAAGGATCCCGCGATGTCAATTGGAGCTTCACGTTCCCTTCATGTAGATTAGTCAAAGCCTTAATAGTTCTTAAGAAAGGACGGCCTAATATAATAGGAGCAGTAGCATCTCAGGCATGTCAACAATAACAAAATCAATGAGAGCATGACAACCTTTAATGTATATTGATGACCCACAAGTATAGGGGGTGTATCACAGTATTTTCGAGGGAAGTGAATACCAATTTATTGATTCGACACAAGGGGAGCCAAAGAATATTTATAAGCCTTAACAACTGAGTTGTCAATTCAACTGCACCTGGAAACAATCTTGCTCACAGCAGTTTATCAGTAGCAACAGTTTTGTAGTAGGAATAGTAAAGTAGCAGCAGTAGTAAAGTAAAGACAACAGTAACAATAGCAGTAAACAGTAAGATTCGAGTACGGTAGGCATAGGGATGGATAAACGGGCGTTGCATGGACAAGACAATTCACATAGCAATCAGAATATAGGGCAATTGCAGATAAATAAGATAAAGCATCCAAGTACTAGATAATCCTAGGCATGTGTTCCATATATAGTCATACGTGCTCGCAATGAGAACTTGCACAACATCTTTTGTCCTGCCAGCCCGTTTGCAGCGGGGCCTCAAGGGAACTACTGGCAATTAAGGTTCTCATTTTAATAGAGCACCGGAGCAAAGCATTAACACTCCGTGAACACATGTGATCCTCACATCAAAGCCATTCCCTCCAGTTATCCCGATTTCTGTCACTTCGGGGCCATTGGTTCCGGACAACAACGTGTGTATACAACTTGTAGGTAAGACCAAAAACAATACTATCATAATGAATCAATAACATGTTTAGATCTGAAATCATGGCACCCGGGCCATAGTGACAAGCATTAAGCACAACAAGTCGCAACAAAAGTCATAAAGCACTAATAAAAGATACTAGGCACCATGCCCTAACAATCTGATGCCATTAGATGAACGATCTCATCCAATCCCTGCCATCCCTATAACCTACAGCGGGGGATTACTCACTCATAGATGGGGGAAACATGGATGGTCGATGGAGAAGCGATCGTGATGATGATGGCGATGATCTCCTCCAATTCCCCGTTCCGCCAGGGTGCCAGAACGGAGTTTCTGGTGCTGTTTCATGGAATCTGGTGGTGGCGGTGGAGCGTAAATCCTTCTGGAAAAACGTCAAACCCCCCCTGAGTTTTTAGGTCAGAAGGCTTCTTATAGGCAGAGAGGGAGACCGAGGGGCAGCCTGGGGCGGCCAGACCATGCCCTAGCGCGGCCAGGCCCAGCCCGCGCCTGGGGGGTGTGGCCAGCCCCTGGCCCTCCTCCGTCTCGTATTCTGGCTCTGGGAGTCTTCTGGAAAAATAGGCACTTTGGCTTTTGTCCCGTCCAATTCCGAGAATATTCATTTTCTCACTTTCCTGGAACCAAAAAACAGTAGAAAACAGGCAACTGGCACTATAGCTCTTGTTAATAGGTTAGTCCAAGAAATCATATGAAAAGTACTCCAAAGTGAGGACAAAACACAAGAAAGTAGATAAAACCAAGCATGGAACATCAAAAATTATAGATACATTTGCAATGTATCAACATCCCCAAGCTTAACTCCTGCTCGTCCTCGAGTAGGTAAGTGATAAAAAGAAAGAATAATTTTTGAGGTGACATGCACCATCAAAGACTTGATCAAAGTATTTGTAAAACATTCAAAGCTGGGATCATAGTACTTCAATCATAATATGAAAGACAGAGTTCTAGCAATAAGACAAAGAAACTATGATGCAACATGAAAATGTACAAACAAAAGATTCATGAATAACAATGCTTTGCAAGACGTTTGTTTGTTTCACATAAAGAAAACAAAGGATACTAGTATTCAGCTTGTCCCTCATAGAGTAGCAAATATAAATGCATAGGACACCTTCAAAGTTCATAAGAGTGACTAGATACAAATAGTTTAAAACAAGCAATATCAAGGTATGCATCAATCAACTAGTCTTGGGACAATGCACATAGAACTTAGAATGGCCACTATGCTCTCAAAGTAGGTGTATAAAGATAGAAGGTGGAGACTCAATATATAATGGTGGAAGAAAGGCCTTCGTAGAAGGAAGTAAGGATTCAAGTCTCATAAAGAGCTTCCAAAAATTATGGTACTTATAGCTTTCAGCTCTCATTGCCCCTATCATAAGCATCTTGAAGTGATTAAGATTAAAGTGAACAAACTATGGTGTACATGCTTGACGTAGTATTAGTTAGAGATCTCATGTCCCTTGTATACGAGGGCCGCTCCTCATGCTACTCAATTTAGTCACCGGTAAGTTCTTGTCATCGTAATTACATGTGTATTATAGAGAATCGCCAATGGGGTACCCCTTGCCCGATGATACGGAAGAATCCCCATATCAAAATGACAAGGCAAGCAGACAACGAGCATCTCAGCAATATTCTTATTTACCATGGGAATATGGTGCTTTTTTCTCTCTTTCCTCTTTTCATATATCTCTTTTTTTCTTTTTCTGTTTTTTTCTCAATATAGGACTCTCTTTTTTTATAAGAAGAATGCTTCATAGACAGCTCATTATGGTTATGCTATAGGTTTCCGCCATGTCAGCATGGATTAGACCAGCGGCCCAGGCGTTGCTCTAACACATATACATAACTCCATGGACTTACAAGCTCCCCTTTCATTTCACACCGACGACATCCATAGACAAAAGAACATGATATCAACTAGGTACAAAGTACCAGTGCAATGTTGAAAGCGTTCACCATGACAGCATGGTTCTGCTAATCCCCAACAAATAAGTGCAACCATATACAACATAGACGACACAATGGTTCAAGTTTATTTAAGGGCAAGAAAAGTAAAGTGTGCCATCAAGTTCGTGAGAGCTTTAATCACTAGTTTTCTCATAACAAGTTTAATTTGGAAGGTAAACAAAAACATGAATGTACTTGGAATAGCATATGCTAATAGGTAGGTATGGTGGACTCTTTGGAATAACTTGGTTTAGGGAGTTGGATGCATGAGTGGAACTCATACTTGGTTGTGGAGGCTAGCAAAAGACTGGGAGCGACAAACTAGGAGAGCAATAATGGCCATAATCATGCAGAGCGACAAAATGTCATTGATCAAAGCATAAAGTTATACTACAAGTTGAAAACTAAAGGATCATAAAGGCTTATGGTGACTTGGGATAGTCATAACATGGTGTGAGCATGCACCAAGTCAACCCAAATAAAGCATCAAAGGAGAATACCACTATACTATGCTTTAATATGCTAAAACAACGCATGATTCATCCAAGGCACATTAAGCAATCTCAATTGTTTATAACAAGTCATGCTACAACAAAGAATACTAAGCATAAAGCCAAAACAATATCAAGCATGGCATGACAAAGCATAGTCCACAGTCAAAAACAAGCTCTCTTTATCACTTAAGCATGAACTTTCCTACTCTTTTCCAAACCAAACCAAACTATTTGAAAACCAATGCATGAAAGAGGGGGTCCAACCAATTTATTCAGAAAACTAAGAAAACCAAGCAAACTAAAACCAAAATGAAAACGAAAAAGAAGATACTCCAAGAACAACACAACTGTGCATGAAACAATAAAAATGAAGCGTTTGGAAGAAACCTGGGATTTTTATTGATGAAGAAGGGGATGCCTTGGGCATCCCCAAGATTTGACGCTTGTACTTCTTGGATATTTCTTGGGGTGACACGTGTGGCATCCCTAAGCTTGAGCTTTAGTCCATCCTTAATCCCATTACTCATTCCTTCCATACACCTGAAATTTTTCCTTCATACAAAACTTCACACAATCTTTATTAGCAACATTAGTGCACTCAAGATAATAGGTCTTAAGGTTCAGTTCTAACACCAATAAACTTCCATTAGAGCACTAGATACTGAAGCACTTCCCTCAAAAAGCTCAATTCCCCAAACAAACTCAAAAAGGAACCAACAAGAAGCAAATGCAGAAAATGGCAGAAATCTGTCAAAACAGACCAGCAGGTAAAGACGAATTTTTTCTAAGACCTTCTGTTGCTCAAATCAAAAAGTGTTGAACTAAAGAAAGTTAGATAACAACCTGGGGCAGAAGGACAAAAATTCTCGCCTAAAAAAGACGTTCAGAGATTTTACACGAATTTTTACGGTGAAGCACAGAAATCTGTTTCGGGACAGCAACTTTTCCAATCATTACTTCTCTCTCATTAGAGGTTACTCTTGGCATAAAAAGCGAATAAAAAGGATAAGGAGAGGTTATTACTGAAGTAATAACTTCCAAGACTCATCTAAAACTTTTGGATTATCTCCCAATAAGTACTTTTCTTTAACGCCTTTAAGTTAGGCATAAGCAAAAACTAAAATGGATAGAATAGAAGTAAGCGGAGATAATCATGGTGAAAACATTGTTTTGTTCAATGAAATCCTTTTGTTAACAAGGTTGATCAGGTCTTGTTACCAAAATAATTTCATATGAGACAAAACTTTGTATTCCACTAATGATTATGTTACCTCAATCTTGATAGCAATGGTCCCAATCATAATAGTTTCAAATTTTTCTCTTGGTATGGGACAGTATATTTCTCCAACTTGAATGCCCTCAACATGTTCAATTGAATTCAAAACCATAAGTCCTATCAATCTTCTCGAGGAAATAGACAGTATGTTCCTTGTCATTAACATTGAAGGTCACCTTCCCTTGATTACAATTAATAACAGCTCCTGCAGTATTTAAGAAAAGGTCTCCCAAGAATAATAGGCATATTATCATCTTCAGGCATGATAGTTTGAGAGGATGCTCACATAAGAAATATGAGTTGAAGTAATAGAGAGCATCAAGAAGCAAATTCAAAACACATTTAAGTCTAACCCACTTCCTATGCATAGGAATCGTGTATGCAAATAAATTCGCAAAGAACAAAGTGACCCACCTTGCCAATAAGATTCCGTGAACCCACCTTGCCAATAAGATTCAGTTTCAAAGAAACCAACCATTGACAACAAGCATGATAAAGCAAGACAATAACAGACCAACGAAAATAACAACTAGAGTAGGAACTACTTTTTTTTGTATTTTTGATAAAGAAACAAGCAAACAAGGCGAAAATAAACTTAGCTTGAACAATAGTGATTCCAAGTGGACTTGATAAATAAAGCTATGCTCCCCGGCAACGGCGCCATAAAATAGTCTTGATGACCCACAAGTATAAGGGGTGCATCGCAGTATTTTCGAGGGAAGTGAAACCCAATTTATTGATTCGACACAAGGGGAGCCAAAGAATATTTATAAGCCTTAACAACTGAGTTGTCAATTCAGCTGCACCTGGAAACAATCTTGCTCACAACATTTTATCAGTAGCAACAGTTTTGTAGTAGGAATAGTAAAGTAGCAGCAGTAGTAAAGTAAAGACAGCAGTAACAATAGCAGTAAACAGTAGGATTCGAGTGCGGTAGGCATAGGGATGGATGGACGAGCGTTGCATGGACAAGACAATTCACATAGCAATCAGAACATAGGGCAATTGCAGATAAGTAAGATAAAGCATCCAAGTACTAGATAATCCTAGGCTTGTGTTCCATATATAGTCATACGTGCTCGCAATGAGAACTTGCACAACATCTTTTGTCCTGCCAGCCCGTTTGTAGCGGGGCCTCAAGGGAACTACTGGCAATTAAGGTGCTCCTTTTAATAGAGCACCGGAGCAAAGCATTAACACTTCGTGAACACATGTGATCCTCACATCAAAGCCATTCCCTCCGGTTATCCCGATTTCTGTCACTTCAGGGCCATTGGTTCCGGACAACAACGTGTGTATACAACTTGTAGGTAAGACCAAAAACAATACTATCATAATGAATCAATAACATGTTCAGATCTGAAATCATGGCACTCGGGCCCTAGTGACAAGCATTAAGCACAACAAGTCGCAACAAAGTCATAAAGCACTAATAAAACTAGGCACCATGCCCTAACAATCTGATGCCATTACATGAACGATCTCATCCAATCCATACCATCCCCATAGCCTACAACAGGGGATTACTCACTCATAGATGGGGGAAACATGGATGATCGATGATGGCGATGATCTCCTCCAATTCCCCATCCCGGCAGGGTGCCAGAACGGAGTTTCTGGTGCTGTTTCGTGGAATCTATGGTGGCGGCGGAGCGAAACTCCTTCTGGAAAAACGTCGAACCTCCCCTGAGTTTTTAGGTCAGAAGGCTTCTTATAGGCGAAGAGGGAGACCGAGGGGCAGCCTGGGGCGGCCAGACCATGCCCTGGCGCGGCCAAGCCTAGCCCGTGCCTGGGGGGTGTGGCTAGCCCCTGGCCCTCCTCCGTCTCGTATTCTGGCTCCGAGAGTCTTCTAGAAAAATAGGCAGTTTGGCTTTTGTCCCGTCCAATTCCGAGAATATTCATTTTCTCACTTTCCTGGAACCAAAAACAACAGAAAACAGGCAGCTGGCACTGTGGCTCTTGTTAATAGGTTAGTCCAAGAAATCATATGAAAAGTACTCCAAAGTGTGGACAAAACACAAGAAAGTAGATAAAACCAAGCATGGAACATCAAAAATTATAGATACATTTGCAATGTATCATATACTAAAGTATTCTCCTTAATTCATATAGCTTGCTTTGTAGGTAGAATCTGCTAGATGCTATTTTAACTCAGTGATTTCAAAAGAGCCAAGATTTAACTTGTTAAAAAGACTCTTTGGAATTGTTGAGATGCTTGCACCTAGATCACAAAGTGTAGCTATCTCATTGGTTCCAATTTTAATCTTAATAGTAGGCTCAAATATGTCATCTAACTTCACAGGTAATTTTTCAGCAATTTTCTTATATTCTTCCTCAAGATCACGTACCTTCATTGCTACTTGATTAACAAAGTATTGGTACATAGCTTCCTCACTACCTTCACTTACCGGAATCTTAACATTGATCCTTTTTACGAGATCTTCAACGGTGTAGCTTGGTGAAGGAGCATTACTATAATCAAGTTCTTCAGGATCCTCCCTTTGGACTCTCATCATCTTGAGGTCTTCAACAGGACTGGGCTCAGCTTTACCTGCAAATTTAGCTAGAATGAGAGTTTGACTCTCGGTTATCTTACCTGCAAAACATTTCTCAAACTAACAGCTTGGTTAGATAATTTACTAAGCATAGCATCATGGTTCTCCGTTACTTTAACAAGAATATTGTTTTGTTCATTTTGTGAATCTATAAAAGACTTCAATGTTTCTTGGAGACTACCATTACTAGTTGCCATATTATTATTAGAGTTACCTCTAGGACTAGAATAATGTTTCTGAAAGTTAGGATTGTAACTCTTCTTCCAAGCAGGGTTATAATCATTATGAGCTATGAAATCTATTTCTTCAATATTTGTTTCAGGGGTGGCTCTTACCTGGGTTTCCTTACCTTTTACGACTAGTACGATCTCATCCAACTTGGCATTAAGTTCCTCATTTTCTTGTGGTGAAATGGAGTTCACCTTCTTCGTGTTTGATCTATCCACATGCCATTGGGCATGGTTGTCTTGCATATTGTCTAGCAGTTGCTTTGCTTTGCTAATATGTTTACCCATAAATGTTCCTCTAGTTGCATTATCAAGCATAGACTTAGACACAGGGTTAAGAGCATTATAAAATAGATGGAGAATTAACCAGTCTTCCATCCCATGACTAGGACAGTTTCTCATGCATTCTTTCATCCTCTCCCATGCAAGCGCTACTGGCTCACGCTCTTCCTGTCTAAAACCAGTAATATTAGATCTGAGTTCCATAGTATTTGCAGGTGGGAAAAATTTAGTTATAAATAAAGAACTACATCCCACCCATGATGTAATAGTATTTCTAGGCAAAGATACCAACCATTATTTTGCTCTCCCTCTTAGAGAGAAAGGAAATAAATGCAATTTGACTGCATTGGGGTCAACATCTTTAATACGCATCATATCACATATTTCAGTGAAAGTATTCAAGTGCATACTTGCGTCTTCAACAGCAGAGCCTCCAAATTGATTCTGTTGAACCAAACTTAAATAATGGGGCTTAACTTCATAGTCATCAGCAGCAATTGCTGGTTGAGTAATAGGAGTATGCAAATAATCATTATTGGGAGTAGCAAACTCCCCAAGCTTCTTTTCAGCCATATTTCCTATGTTTTGGGGTTTTCTTAAACAAAGAATTATAATAGTAAAAGCAAGAATTTAAAGGCTAACTAATTTTTTTGGTTTATCAAATAAAGACTGAAAGCAAACTAACAAAATTAAAAACAAGAATTAAAACTATCAAGGTTCCTAATAACCTCACCAAGGTAGTTATTGCTTCCCCGGCAACGGTGCCAGAAAAAGGGTTGATACCTTCGATCCGGATTACGGATGTAGTATAGCTTCTTTTTCCCTAGTAGACCTAGGTTATCGAATCCTCGGGAAGCGAATGCGTAGTGAAGTTACTTTAAACGACCTTTGGGAGTTTTAGAATTCCTTTTGTGTTTTTACCGGACCAATAGTTTGCGTATTTTTGTTATTGTCGATGATGGAGAGAGAGGGCCTAGGGCGTTCAGTTTCACATGTAGCTGTGCAAAACATCTGATGGGAATAAAAGATAGAAATAAAGTATGCATGTACTTGTTAGAGCAAGATAGATTATATGTGGGCAGTGCATCCATAATTGCTATTGCCTCTGAAACCGCTTATAACAATAACCTACTAGTCTCATCCATAGAAGAAAGAGAACTAATGATATGCATAGTGATGTCAACGTTAATCCCAAGCAAATCCCTCACATACAGCCGTACTACCCCTTCTGTCACTAGGGTTCCCAACCTGCAGATCAGTCATTACTCATACTCCCTATACCTGGCTCAACCCTCGGGGTCTTGGGTACCTGACAAGTCCTTGGATTGAGGCAAGAGAGGATACAATAATCATCATGTCATACAAACTAATACACGATCCCATCTATGATAAATAACATGCACAAATGCTACATGGCTAGGCTGAAGCCCTTAGCCCAAGGATAATTACTCACACATAGAGATGACATCAATAATCATAAACATTGTAATGAAAATCATAAACATTGTAATGCTACAATAGTCTTACAATGTCGCCAATCAGAGAAGAGATCTACTATTACAAGTGGTGGAATATGGCTATGGAGATGGAGAAGGGTTTTGAGATCTAGAGGCGGCTGGTGATCTGTGGCATAGACTTTTTGGCGAGGTCTGGCTTGTTTTCTCGTCGCCTGAGGCTTCTTTATATAGGGGTCCCTTCACGAAAGTTGTTCTGTTTGACCTAATGGTGGCGGCGCCAACTATACGACTTGACCTATACGGCCGAAATTTTGCTTCGGTCATATAGTTGGTCATTAAAGCGTCTGCCTCCGCTTTACGGCTCCTGGTTTCTTCTGGTTGTTGGAAATCTTGTATCTTTGACTTTAATATAGTGATTCCCTCCTTTAAACAACATTATCTCCGCAGGAAAAATATAAAAGAAAGGATTGCATACCCCTTTGAATATTAGGCATTAGTGGCAGGATTTAGAGAGATATTTCATCAAAATTATGAATAATATCAGTTTAAATGTGGACGTGGATGGCTACATTTCAGATCCATCAGCGTCATGTCACAAATTTCAGTAAAAGTATTTAAGTGCAATCCTGAATCTTCAGCAGATGAAGCCCCAGATTGGTTTTGTTGAACTAAACTTAAAAGGTTAGGTTTTATCTCATATGTTTCCGCATCAACTGCGGGTTGAGTGATGGGTGCACGAATAAAATCGTCAGTGGGAGTAGCATATTCCCCTAATATCTTTTGATCCATGGATCTTATATTTTTGGTATTTTTAAGTAATGAAAACGAATAACAAGTAACTATTTTTTTGGGTTTTCAAATAGATAACAGGAATGTAAACTAATAACCAGAATTAAACTAAAACTAATAATAAAACTAAAAACAAGGTCTCTAATGACCTCACCAGGATAGCGAAATTGCTTCCTCGGCAACGGCGCTAGAAAAAGGGTTGATACCTTCGATCCAGATTCACGGATGTAGTATAATAGCTTTTTTCCTAGAAGACCTAGGTTTAATCGAACCTCGGAAAGCACTACTAAAAGGTAATAAAAAAGGACACGTCTACAAGACTTTGTTTGTTTGTTTTACCTTAGTTGACCGGCTCAATCTAGTTTACTTTATAACGGGTTTGAATCAATGGATGGAGATGGGCCAGGGTTGAAGATCCACCTGCAGCTGCACATCAAATGGGATAAAAGATAATAATAAGCATAGTCATGTATAATGTTTGTATTGAGATAATTTCTTGTGGGAAACACATTCTAATATTCTAGAGCCCCCGTGATGCAGCAGGCATAGCAATAGACTTTTAATCCAACCAAGAGTACACCGAAGCCACGGGTTACAAACGATTATTAAGTGGAAAACACAAATCAAAGGTTTAAGTGGTGATGTTGTTGTTGATCTCGAATAGGGCGCTAAGCGAAGACCAGACTACCCTTTCTCTCACTGAGGTTCCTATGAGATTGCCGCTAGCCAAGTATCTCACCTCAAGCCTTTATCAATCTATGGGATCTTGGGTAGCTACAAGTGCATAGATCGAGACAAGAGACGAAGAAACAAAAGATACAAATCACAATTCTAAACAAAATACAATTCTCCTATGATCTAGATGCACATAATTTCTGCGAAGGTTTCTCCCCAACCCGTAGCCCGTAAGGACTACTCACTCATAACAAATAGATCGGAGATAGAAAACATCATATAAATACTTTGATTGAAATCAAATATTCTTACAATGGTCGCCAAATCACAAGGAGATCTAAAGTACAAAGCAATGGCTATGGCTAGTGGATGGATGGATGGGGGAAGTGATGAACAATGGATGAATAATGGTGTGGATCTCCTTTTGTGGTATTGTGATGCAATCTGAGAATGTCGGCTCTCTGGTCGGCGACTGGAGCCTCGAAATATATAGGCGTCTTCACGAAAGTTGTAGGGTTTGATGATATGAAGTCGTCGCCACCTGGTACGGGCGGGTGGTATGAGCAGACCGCGCCCGTACTAGTAGTTATTAAGCTTGCAGACACCCTGGAACGCCTCTCTAATTACTTGGTCGTGTGTACTTTCTCAAAATCCTTCATTATGACTCCTTATTTCGCTTTAAAAGCCATGATTTCCTACACAACATAAATCAAAGAAGGGATTTGCATATCTTTGCAATTATTAGTCATTAGTGGCAAGAGTTGAGAGTTTCTTTGTCAATTGCTTGACCAAAAACAACGTTTAAACATAGTGGAAGATGGCAAAAATCGGAGCCATCAACTTCCCCACAACTCAAACCTTGATCTTCCTCGAGCAAGAAGAACCATAAGGAATTCAGCATTTAAACTTGAAACAACAAGAATAAGAGTTCACTTATAGTTGGTAGTCATATGTGCTCAACACTTCATTCATTTTGAAGCTTATCAAAGTTAGAGAGATGACAAGAATACTATACAAGCTTCGGTAAGTCAAGATAATCAAAGTAAAGTTTAATATAAGTATAAGTAACTAGAAGTGTAGCAATCAATCCAATTCCTCTAATTAACTCTCAGCTTGCCAAGGAACACTATGATGTTTAAATAGCATAATGGGTAAGAGAGTTTCATGTCCCAAGTAGTATAACAATGAAGTGTCTTATTTACACCCACATCAATAAATCAAGTCTATCTAAAACACTTCTAATCCAATCATTGTCTTTCAAGAAAATTTCGTAAAGTAGTAATGAGACCATGCCAAGGACTTGTTATGTGGATCCTCATAGATATCTTTTTTATTTCTTTTATTTTTCAAGGACCGCTAATTGTTTCTTTTGCAAGTATTTGCACAACCTTTGAGAATACCAATACTTTTACCCATATATTGACACGGATGCCACTCATGTCATCAACTCATAGCCGAAATCCGGGGTTATACCATAGATCGTTCAAAAGCTAGCGGAGTTATTGGCATCCCAAACGTGTGCATTAGAGACATAGAACAAAGTTGTCTCACTTCTTTCTCTTTCTCTTTTTTTTGAGCTAGTACCGTTGTTTGATCCACAATGTTAGCTTTGGCATGCATCACAATTACCACTAGGCTTCATTTCAATCAAACAACTCCTTTCATGAGTGTCGTAAAGACTATCAAAATATCTATGGGGTGAAGTATCATCAAGGGTATACTCTCAAGACAATCATCCATCAAACAAGTCGTAAATTTCAGACTTTTTCTTACTGTACTTGTTTGGCATTATTATTTCGAAGGCAAGACTCGGTTAACTAAAAGAACTAGAGCAAGAGCTTCAACAACTAATCATCATACTAATAAAAAGCCTTACTCTAACCATATTAAATTACTTCCCACTAGCATGGCATCTTAGCAAATCAACCAACTAAGATAAATGACTCAAACTTCATAAGTGGGATACATAGGACATACCTCTCATAAGTAACTTCATGATCCTCTTCCTTATAGGGATGTGTTCCTTCAAAACTCAAACACGATTACTCTCAAAATGATATTAAAGCAAATAGGCAAAGTATGAATCCACGTTTACGAAAAAAAGGATAAACTGAAAAATCTTTTTGTATTTTTGAGGAAAGGGATTAAAGAATAGAAAAGAACTTGCGACCAAGTAAGGGTAAAAATAAAAACAAATGGAATCAAAAAATAAACTAAAACGAAAGCAAATTAAAAAGCAAAGGAAAAAAGCAAAGTGTTGGAACAAGCCAACACGAGTGTTTCAAAGCTCCCAAGGAGCTAGAGTACAACCTCTTTATTACACAAATAAATTTGTCGGGGGAACACACCCCCAAGCTCAGGATTTTTCAAGCCCTTTTGTTGATCATTGTGGTGGTGGTGGATAATCTCCCACATTCCATTGGCTGCTCCAATCACGGAACTGGGTGGCGAGGCTTAAAGTGGCATCTCGAAAGTTGATGGAGAGGTTTTTCATGTTTTGAATATTTCCTTCGAGTGCATAGATGTCTTCATAGGTGGTGTAGTAATTTGGTGGTTGCACATCTTGTCCGGGTCCTCCTTGTTCTACTTCTTCATCTTCTCCTCCCCCACAGGTATTTCTTGATGGGGTAGATTAGCTTCAACCTGCGCGTCATAACGCAAACGTCCATCCTCGATAGAGAATAAAGCATTGGGCAAAGGGGCTGGGATCAAGTGATCCGCTTTAGGTATATCGAAGAAATATCTACCATGATTTTTAGAAATCATACCACATGCTCTTAGAGTAGAAAGATCGAGACGGTTACCTCCAGTCAACGGTTGGATGTTACCTAGGTTGATGCAAAGTGCACGTGCAAGAACAGTCACAACTCCTCCTCCACATATGGGTCCTCGAGATTGAAGAGACTGATGCTTAAGGTAAAACACAAGAAGAGCACCCAAATTTGGCGTTAAGTTATAATTAATAAGGGCAGCTTTTGTGAGGATCAACATGCCCTCCTCATTAACTCTAGTAAACTCAACACATACCTGCAATGTGTTAGCAATCACATAGAATAAATATCGGATATCAGAATGATCAATTTGGTTCCCCTTGGGTGTGTTTCCATGAATTCTCATCAAATTAAAATATTGTGAAGGGGAAGGATCTAAAACAAAGGCAGTTGTGCGTACATCAGTGGTATTGTTGGCAAACCCAAAGCATTGAGCTCATTGGCTGAGTGTCAAAGTATACTCACAGCTCATAAAGCGGAATTTAATTCGATAAATTCCGGGCCTTTGTTCCTCGGAACAACCATAAGGATCCACCGTGTGTGTCAATGTGCTGAAGAACTCAAGCGTCAAGCGGTGATATGTCACAACATCATCCTGAAACACAAAATTGTACAAACCAACATTGTTGCAAAGTAAATCAAAATCACCATGAATGTCAAGTTGGTTCAGGATATAAGGACACACCCACTTGGTGGACTTGATCTCTCGAATCTTGAGACGATCGAAACAGCTCAGATGGAACTCCTCGGTGAACTCGATGCCAAGTGACTCAGGGGTTAACATATGAACGGGTGGTGCGAAGGATTCCTCAGCCATCTCACTATTGGGGATCGGTGCAGAAAACAAAAAATTTCCTTCGTTGAAACCCCAGAAACTGCCTAGGATCTATCTATGTGGTAATGCGGTAACGGCCGGAGCGTAGAGAATACATATCCTTGTATACCGTACGCGGTTAACGTTCCGTGGAGAACGTGGTTGAAGTAGTCGTACTCGTAGCCGACCTCAAGGTCGCGAAGCTCCTTGCAGGTCACCCCTTGCTCCTTCTTGATCTTCATCATCTTCATCATGCAACAGCTCTGGCTCACGACATTTAAGCGCCCCAAGTGTTGCGCCTCGTGTCTTCGTACACATCCGGTGCACGATGAGACCTCCGGCTCCCCGATCCCGCCGGGAGTGCGGAAGTTGATATCCGGATAGGAATACCTGTAGCGCAACGGCGTACTGCAGGTGTTCCTCGATCGCACAGCCCAGACTTGGGGCCATGGTCACGAGGTATAGAGAGAGGGAAGAGCAGAAAGTCAACCAAAGGACTTCTCCAATTGTTTGGTGTATTTAATCCCACCCATGGGCACC
The DNA here is from genome assembly GCA_916181665.1 of Avena sativa. Taxonomy (NCBI): domain Eukaryota; kingdom Viridiplantae; phylum Streptophyta; class Magnoliopsida; order Poales; family Poaceae; genus Avena; species Avena sativa. Next base: position 32,692,473 of record OV702291.1, read on the forward strand.
CCTTTATATAGGCGGAGGGGGTGTGCCCTCCCCATCAGGTTAGCCATGTGGGACTAATACTAAAGGAAAAAGGCAGCAGATTTTTGTTCAGCCAAATGGGCCAAAAGAACTCAACCCAATAGCCAAATAGAAAATAAACAGCAAAAAGAAAAAGGGCAGCAGTAGGGGCTGGCCGGGTGGGCCTTGGCGCGGCCCACCCCGTGCCCAGCTCTCCCGCGAGGCGGCGTCCTGCTGGGGAAACCCAGGTGGGCTGGCCACCCCCCGGCGGCCTGCCTGCTCCTGTGGCCCTGTAAGATCTCACCATGATATGGTAAGATCCCTATGATTGCAGTGCTAGTCCCTGGATCGAAATGCTAGCACCCACAGTTTAAGATGAAGTACACATAAACAAAGGTCATTATTACATCGCACATCCAGGAGTATAATAGTTCTTACAGCTCACTTAGCCCAAGGCTAAGACACAAGTTCACATAACATATAATAATGGAGTCCTTAGTCTTCATGTGCCACAGGCAAGCATGTCGAGTGTAGACCCGCAACCCTACTCATCATCCGAGTATCCTGCAACATAATAAGTTATAGCCACAAGGGTCAATACATTTGGAATTGTATTGGCAAGTGATACCATAGATACTTAGTATAATCCAACAACTACATGAATATATGGCTAAGTGGGATTAAGGCTGGCTTTGCTAAAATAGTTTAACTTATAGTTTTTGAAGAGTTTTTATTCAAGTTATAAGGTACCAATGATAGACATCACTGAACCTCTACCCATGTTCACCCACAAGTTTTAACTTAGAGAAATTTGAATGAGGAGATTATTGAACTACTTCACTGTCTTGAGGCTCAAAGGTTGTCCATAACCGGGGACACGGCTAAGTACTTAGTTTTTCCATCTCGAGAGGTGGTGCACTTTCCCCACAAGACTCGACATGCATCGAGACGAGACTTTTCAGAAGCAATCCCTCAGACCACCACGAACGCATTCCATCCTATCATCACTACCACCCTCTGTCCGTCTGGCTGAGTTCTCGCAACTTAGTCGGTCAAGGCAGAGCCCATATGCCATGTGGCTGCACTAGAAGCTTCGCGACAAGCACGTCTCCAATCTCTTTGTTCCTGGGTGGCCGTCCACAAGTGCGATACACCAGCCGACCATAAACATGGCCCCTGAGTAACCACTCAACATAATCCAAGCAAGCCCATTCCACCCAGGTGTTTCATTAACAATAGTTGTTTTCTTAGTTAAACAAAATAATATCTTTCCATAATATATGTGTATATTCCACCCACGAATTCTACTAGCATAGCTAAGCATTCTAGCATACAAGGTCCTTTTGACTAGTGGATACTACCAAGATATAATCTATAAAGCATAGCATAGTATAGCAACATAGGAATAATTCTATCATATTAAGATCTACCAAAATATCACTAGTGCAATAGTGAAAATAAATAGGACATGAGATGAGATATCACTTGCCTTGGTAGCTAGGGGAGTAGGTACAATCTTCACAGCAACAAACTTCACAATCCACACAATCTACACAAGATCAATACAACAATAATAATTCAATCAATAAAACAATACAAAAATATGAATGCATGCTAAATGCAATGATATGATCACAACTCTATAATTTACAGAGTCTACAGTACTGAGGATAGAATACCTCACCTAGATGCATAAGTAATACTCAAAATAATCTACAGAACAATTTTTGTGAATAAAATACTCCTAAAAAGGTTCTGTCTATAATTCCATTTTTACAGAGGCAAAAGTGTGAAACAAGGCCTCCATAATAAAGGTCTCATTTTTCTGAATCCATAGACACCAAATTTGTATTTTTCTGATTTGTGGATCAAAAGTTATTGAATTTCCAAGTTAAATACTAAATCTCTCTATTTTCTAATTAAACAGAAATAGTCTGACGACGTGGCGCTTTCTTATTGGCTGGTACCGGTTCGGTCGGATCGACTGTTGCGAGCCGTCAGATTTAAGTGGCCACGGACGGATCTGATTAGCCCGTACCCTTTCGATAAGTGATCTAATCCTATCCACTAAAGTCTGATCGAACGGCTGCTGAACAACTCGCCGGAGTCTGGCGGTGCTAACGACGGCGCGCGGCGGCGGAGCGTCGGCCTACGGGGTTCCGGCGACTCTACGAGGGAAGGGAAACCGTGGACATGTACCAGAGCTCAGGGAGGTCACGGCGGTCTCGATGGAGGTTACGGTGGCGAGGGGGGTACTCGGGCTTGGCCTAGATCCTTCGCCGGAGTTGCAATCGCCGGTGGAACTCTCGGGTCAGCGACAGAGATGACGACCTGGGGCTCAAATCAACCGGCAAGGAGGTCAGCGAGGTGCGCAAGCGTCTGCACGACCTAGTAAAGACCAAAAAGGGGCGGCGGGAACCCTACCTTTGCCGGAGAAGGCGACTGACGGCGGTGGCAGAGGGAGCTCGCCGGAATTGTCCGTGTCGTCGACCTAGGGCAAAAGAAATCGTGTGGCTCGGTCAGTAGGTGCGCCAAGAGATGGGGAAATAGATGGGACCAAGGGGAGGGCGCCGGGCGGCCTGGGTTCACCGGAATCGTCGCTGGAGTTCGTCGGACTGCGGCGGTTCGAGCTCGGAATTAGGGGAGCCTGGGGGCTCTCTGGGGGTGGCGACTGGGGGAAAATGATGAGGATGGGGTGAGGATTAAGTAGGAGCATTCATCGGGGAGAATTACTGCGAGAAACGGCCGAAACTCAATCGACTTGAAAACGGCCGAGAAGGGGGGGGTTCGTTCGACGGCGGGGTTGAAGACGACGGGGTGGCGGGGTGACGTGGCGTGGGACCAGCTTGTCAGCGAGAGGGAGTAGCCAGGGGCGCGGTAGAAAAACGGGGAAGAGGGGAAAACGTCGGGTGGGCTTAATGGGCCAGATTGGGCCAAATGTGGTTGCTGCTTTTGAAATTTTTCCCTCCTTTTCTTTTTTTCTAATTCAGTTTTCTCCAAAACTTTTGATTTAATGATTCAAACCAATTTGTAGAAATTTGTAAAAACTCAAACTAGGATTTTAGGGTATTATAAAACATATTTACCTACTATTTTAATCCAAAGTACTCACTTGGACTTTAATAGGTAATATAGCATTTTCTTTGGTTCCATTTTCAAAACAATTCATTACTTTCTATCCATGGCCCAAATTTCACCAAATTTTATTGGAGGACATTCTAAATGCAATGCAAAAGCATGCCATGATGATATGAGTGCAATGATGATGATTTCAGATAAAATTTTGGGATGTTACAGGCCCGGGTGGGCCGGCTCGCCTGCCCGCGGCCCACCTGGCCGAACGGCCCGCCCGCCTGGCGCCTGAGCGGTGGCCAGCTCCCTCCCGCGTGTTCGCATGGGCCGAGGGGTTGAGTGGCCCGCTTCGGTGGCCAGCAGCTTCAGCTTGCCCCCGTGCAGCGGCAACTATCTGCCGCCCACGTGGGCTGTTTCTGTTTTTCTTTTTCCTTTTATTTTTTCTACAGCTTTTATTCTAGACTATTTCCCTCCGGGATTTAGCCTAATATAAAAGTTGCCTTTATAAATCTTAATCTAAATATTATTTATAATATATTAATTCACAATTAACATATAATAAATATATATTTAAATTTCCATTTATCCAAAAACACTTTTCGAGGCTTTTCCTTTATTCTTTCTCCGAACAACTTTGGATCTCTCCGCAGAACGATTCCGACTTTCTCTCTTTCTTTATTGTGATTACGTCTTACGAATGATCGCTCTCATCGTACCCTTAAGTGTATCCTCTCACGGCTCGGGAATGCTCTAGACATGATCTGTATCAATGATCAACAGAGGGACCAGGGATGTCCATGTGACCCCTATGCATTCCTGATGACAATGTCGTTTGAACCGTCTAAATGTAGCATCCTCTTCCTTTTGTTTCTCGATACAACTTGTTCGAGATCCGATCATTGGTATCTCATACCTTGTTTAATCTCGTTCACAACAAGTTATGTTTTCTTGTTACCGTGATATTACATCCCCGTGACCTAGTCACATGTTGCAACATTTATAGATGTAATCTCACCAAGCCGGCTGTATGTATCTTTACCCGTCATGTGGGTGAACAAATCCTGGTCTTGTAGTCAGATTTCATCTATTGTTCCTTCGGAATACCCAACATACACCTTTATGGCCACTGTATTACCAGATGACGGTTGATGCAGTCTAAGCAGCCTAGGGAAACGGTGAGTAATATGAGCTCACGTTCTAAGGAGAAGGAGTCTAGGTATAGCTGTTGCAACAATGAACTATATGACTTGATTATGTTGCAATCCTTCGAGGAATGTCCAACCACATCATTCTCCAATGATATGATCCCGTTGTCAGTCGGCATAAATACCCATGATCTTGAAACCCAGATCATCTTCGTGACCAACGAACTAGTATGAATAGAGGCTACTAGGGACTTGGTTGTTTCATACCACACTTGTACCAATGTTTCTACTTGGCACAGTTATAGCACAATATGAAACTATTATAAACTAATTGAGTATCACAATAAAAACCTATTTATTATTTGCCTCTAGGGCATATCTCCTTCACTCACGTGTACGACTCCCCGTGTTCATCTAATAAATAAAAACAAGACAAAGTAAATAAAGTTTGCTAGTATTTTTTTTTGGTCCAATAGAAACATAGCATAAGTGATTCTATACACTAACTACAAAATAAACTCTTCTAAAAACAATGTTGAGCATACCTAATATGAAGATTGAATCAAGAACAAGACCTATGTCTAGATTGACAATGATGAATGATCGAGTGAAGCTTTTGCACAAGTAAGTTGAGGATCGAAGGAGAATCATACCTTAGATCGAATGAGTGCGAAGAATCGAAGAAAGATTGAGTAAATTTGAAGATCCAATGGAGGTGATTTGGAGTTTGGAGGAAGAAGAAAGAGATAAAATGATTGGGGGATTTTTAGGTTACCTCCTCGGGGTGCTTATGGCGGCCGCGTACGTGGTACGGGCGGGTGGTACGGCCGAAGCCCGCCCGTACCAGGTGACTTACCTTGGGAGCGACGACTGCTCCTAGGCGGTGCACCCGGTACGGGCGTGTGTGCCCGTAGTATTGGTCGTTATCTCTACGGTGAATTATCCTAAAATCTAATATTTGCTCGGGGGTACGGTACGGGCGCACGGTATGGGTGCATCCGGCCATACTAGTGGTCATTATCGACACTATTCCTTTCGGCAAACATCAATTTTGTATCTCTCTTTGGCTCGATGTGGTATGGACGCACAGTACGGTCCACTCCGGCCATACCAGTGGTCGTTAAGAACACTGTGAACTACGAAACCCAAGGAATTTGATTATTAGCTCCATGTAGCTTTGCACATCTTATCAAAGGGCTAGATAGCAGCAAAAATACTAAGTAATGATCCAGCAATACTTCTTAGGCCATGTGTTAGTAAAATACAATATAGAGGATTACCTTCTTTCTTCTCCTCTCTCTATAGGTATTCTTGAACACTCTTTATTAAAAACAAAACAAAACTAACATAATAAAAATATAATAGGAAATATAAATAGAAATTTTATTTCACATGGGTTGCCTGCCATGAAGCGCTTCTAGTTAAGGTCAATTAGCTTGACCTTGATAGCAATCACTTAGGTTTGTGAAGAGGAACACCCACTCCAAAGTAATTGGCTTTCAAAGTAATTACACCATCATAATCATTAGGCTTGGCCTTCTTTTTCCTAGGAAAGTGGACTACAAAAGGATCTCTAGATGGTAGCCCTATTCTCACATTCCCTTCATGTAAATTAATCAAAGCTTTAATAGTTCTTAGAAATGTCCTACTTAGAATTATAGGTGATATGGGATCTTCAGGCATGTCCATAATAACAGGATCAATAAGAGCGGGACTACCTTTAATTTCAACAACTATATTTTCTTTTATCCCAACAATTTGTTTATAAGTTGAATCAGCTAGATAGAGTCTCAGTTCAGTTGTAACAAATTGCTCCAAGTTTAATTTATCGAATAAGATTTTGGAAATTGTTGGGACGCTTGCACCAAGATCACAAAGTGCGGATATCTCATTAACTCCCAACTTAATCTTAATAGTGGGCTCAAATATATCATCTAGCTTAGCTCGAAGCTTATGAGCTAGTCTTTTAGACTCCATCTCTAAATCACGAACCTTAGATGCTACTTGTTGTATAAATTGTTGGTACATAGCATCATTACCTTGTTCTATACCTGGATTCTTAATGGTGATCATCTTCAATAGATCTTCCACTGTATATTCCGGTGTTGGCGCATGGCTATAATCCAGCTCTTCAGGTTTTTCATCATCGGTTATCACCCTCATCATTTTGAGGTCTTCTACCGGATTTGTCTCGGGTTTTCCTGCAAACTTTGCTAGTATGAGAGATTGGCTCTCGACTACCTTACCAAGTTGAGCCTCCACAGTCTTTGTTCTTTCCTATAGAGCCTGCACATCATTTCTAATTGCAACGGCCTGGTTAGATAATCTTCCTATACTACTTTCATGGTTCTCTGTGATCTTAATAAGCATATTACTTTGCTCGCTTTGAGCTTGTATAAATGTTCTAACAGTTTTCTCAATCGGGAGATTGCCATGATTTGCTCCATTAGTATTATCATAAATATTATAAGGAGCTCCTATAGGATTAACATGATATTTTTGAACATTAGAAGCATAATTATTTTTCCATGCAGGATTAAAAGGAGTACGAGCTAGAACATTAACATCGGTAGTGATAGCATTAACGTGGGTATCTTCGTTACCCTTTACTAAGCTAAGCAACTCATCTACCTTAGATGTAAGCTCTTCATTATTTACCTCGGTAATTGAACTTACTCTCTTCGAGGTTATTTCCACATGCCATTGGGCATGGTTATTTTGCATATCATTAAGTAACTTCTTTACAACACTCACATGCTTTCCCATGATCGTTCCTCCTGCTACAGTATGTAGCATAGACTTATACATTGGGTTAAGACCATTATAAAACAAATGTAATATAAGCCACTCTTCCATCCCATGATTAGTATAGTTCATTACGGCTTCTTTCATCCTTTCCCACGCAAGCGCTAGTGGCTCACGGTCTTCTTATTTAAATCTTGTAATGTTGGATCTTAGCTGGATAGTCTTAGCTGGGGGGATTATTCATAAACAAATTAGTACATTCCTCCCAAGATTTAATAGTGCCCTTTGGTAGAGCTAGCAACCAATCCTTAGCCTTTCCTCTAAGAGAGAAAGGAAACAATCTTAGTTTAACAACATTTGGATCTACATCCTTAATATGCATCATGTCACAATTTCAGCAAAAGTATTTAAGTGCAATCCCGAATCTTCAGCAGATAAACCCCCAAATTGGTTTTGTTGAACCAAACTTAAAAGGTTAGGTTTTATCCCATATGTTTCCGCATCAACTGCGGGCTGAGTTATGGGTGCACGAATAAAATCATTTGTGGGAGTAGCATACTCCCCTAATCTCTTTTGAGCCATGGCTCTTATCTTTTTGGTATTTTTTAAGTAATTTAAACAAATAACAAGTTACTAATTTTTGGGTTTTCAAATAGATAACAAGAAAGTAAACTAATAACAAGAATTAAACTACAACTAATAATAAAACTAAAAAACAAGGTCTCTAATGACCTCACCTGGATAGAGAAATTGCTTCCCCGACAACGGCGCCAGAAAAAGGGTTGGTACCTTCAATCTGGATTCACCGATGTAGTATAATAGCTTTTTACCAAGAAGACCTAGGTTTAATCGAACCTCAGAAAGCACTGCTAAAAGGTAATAAAAAGGACACGTCTACAAGACTTTGTTTGTTCGTTTACCTTAGTTAACCGGGCTAATCTAGTTTACTTTATAATGGGTTTGAATCAATGGATGGAGATAGGCCAGGGTTGAAGATCCACCTGCAACTACACATCAAATGGGATAAAAGATAATAATAAGCATAGTTATGTATAATGTTTGTATTGAGATAATCTCTTGTGGGAAACACATCCTAATATTCTAGAGCCCCCGTGGTGCAGCGGGCATAGCAATAGACTTTTAATCCAACCAAGAGTACACCGAAGCCATGAGTTATAAACGATTATTAAGTGCAAAACACTGATCAAAGCTTTAAGTGGTGATGTTGTTGTTGATCCCGAATGGGGCGCTAAGCGAATACCATACTACCCTTTCTGTCACCGAGGTTCCTATGAGATCGCTGCTAGCCAAGTATCTCACCTCAAGCCTTTATCAATCTATGGGACCTTGGGTACCTACAAGTCCACAGATCGAGACAAGAGACGAATAAGCAAAAGATACAAATCGCAATCCCTAACAAAATACAATTCTCCCATGATCTGGATGCACATAATTGCTGCGAGGTTTCTTCCCAACCCGCAGCCCGTGAGGACTACTCACTCATAAAAAAAAGATCGGAGATAGAAAACATCATACAAATACTTAGATTGAAATCAAATATTCTTACAATGGTCGCCAAATCACAAGGAGATCTAAAGTACAAAGCAATGGCTATGGCAAGTGGATTAATGGATGGGGGAAGTGATGAACAATGGATGAACAATGGTGTGGATCTCCTTTTGTGGTGTTGTGATGCAATCTGAGAATGGCGGCTCTATGGTTGGTGGCTGAAGCCTCGAAATATATAAGCGTCTTCACGGAAGTTGTAGGGTTTGACGAGACAAAGCCATCGCCACCTGGTACAGGGTGGCAGTATGGGCAAACCGCGCCCGTACCAGTGGTTCTTAAGCTTACAGACGCCCTGGAACGCCTCTCCAATTACTTGGTCGTGTGTAGTTCCTCAAAATCCTTCATTATGACTCCTTATTTCGCTTTAAAAGTCATGATTTCCTGCACAACATAAATCAAAGAAGGGATTTGCATATCTTTGCAATTATTTTTCATTAGTGGTAAGAGTTGAGAGTTTCTTTGGCAATTGCTTGACCAAAAACAACGTTTAAATGCAGTGGAAGATGGCAAAAATCGGAGCCATCAGTCAGGTAATTTTTTTCAGCACGTGACAATTTGCACTATCGCACATCGTATAGTGGGCGACAAAACTCCACATGCGCACAAACTCTCATCTGCCACTGAAAAATCCGCGCACTGCCGCCGCCTCGCTCCCTACATGCACTGTCACGAGCAATATTACAGTGATGGACTGATGTCTACGCACTTCTATTCTTATAGACAGTTGTTGGGCCTCCAAGTGCAGAGGTTTGTAGAATAGCAGCAAGTTTCCCTTAAGTGGATCACCCAAGGTTTATCGAACTCAGGGAGGAAGTGGTCAAAGGTATCCCCTCTCAAGCAACCCTGCAATCAAGATACAAGAAGTCTCTTGTGTCCCCAACACACCCAATACACTTGTCAGGTGTATAGGTGCACTAGTTCAGCGAAGAGATGGTGAAATACAAGTGGTATGGATATAAGATAATGGTGCCAGAAAATAGCTTGCTGGCATGTGGTTGATGTGGGAAAAGACTAAAGGCAAACTAAAATAAAGAAGGAAGCAAGCAAACATGTAACAGATCTAATTGCAAACGGTGTTTCAATGCTTAGAAACAAGGCCTAGGGATCATACTTTCACTAGTGAACACTCTCATATAAATATATTCTTCTTTATGATACTACACTGAACTACTCTCCGGTTGGACACTCTAATCCATGGTAGGGCTATAACAGCACACCTCAAAGTTCATCTTTCCCATCCAGATACCCCACACTATCACCTTGAGTACTAGATGGTTCAAACAAACACCATAATTTCATAAAGACATCCAACTCCAAATATAACTCATAACAAGTATTTGAAATCTCTAGCCTAAGTGCCACCATGGTATGCACACTGTCAACTTCACACACATGGGGAGAGCAGAGATCTATTAAAGCACTTGAGTAGCAAGGTAGATCTATAGATTACTAGCTCATGATCTCAATAAGATCATGCATAGAGAGAGAGATGAACACATAGCTACCGGTAAAACCCTTAGCCTCGAGAGAGAACTACTCCCTCCTCATCATGGGAATCAGCAATGGTGATGGAGATGGCGGTGGAGATCGATGGAGATGGCTCCGGGGGGCACTTCCCCATCCCGGCAGGGTGCCGGAACAGAGACTTTCTGTCCCCCGAATCTCCCCTTCAGTGGCGGCGGCACTGTGGAACTTTTCGTTGCTGGAGGCTTGACTATTTAGGGTTTTCGCATCGGGAGGCATCTTATAGGCGGAGAGGCAAGGTCGGTGGGCGACCAGGGGGCCCACACCACCTGGTGGCGCGGCCAGGGCTAGCCTGCACCACCATATGGTGTGGCCACCCTGTGGCCCCTCTCCATCTCGTCTTCTGGCTCCGTGAGTCTTCTGGTAAAATATCGACTTCGGCTTTTGTCCGGTCCAATTCCGAGAATATTGATTTTCTGACTTTCCTGGAACCAAAAACAGCAGAAAAAAGGCAACTGGCACTGTGGCATCTTGTTAATAGGTTAGTTCCAGAAAATGTGTAAAAGTACTCCAAAGTGTGGACAAAACATAAGAAAGTAGATATAAAACAAGCATGGAACATCAAAAATTATAGATACGTTTGCAACATATCATGGACATAAGCAACGGCGCTCTCCAACCCATCCTTACTCCATGAACCCTAGCTCCACCATAGGAGGAGTCCCGTCGCTGCCCGCAAACCCTAGAGCCATCCCCATGTTCCACACCACCGGCATCACCTCCGCCGCTCGAAAGAAGCTCTTCGCGCTACCATGACTAGCAAACGACCAAGGTGTCGTCCCCCCTCCATCCACTGCAAAGGTAAGAAATGTCGCTCACAAGCGAACGGTGGCCGCGGCAGGTGATGCCATAAAGAAAGGGAAGATCAGCGCTAGCAAGTCGGGCACGATGAGAGTCCAACCGGCGGACGACCAATTCCATCCTCCACCACTGAATGCCAATTCCTGCCCGCGCCAGTGCTAGCCGTTGCCGCAGGAGCCAACGCCACCTCTGCCACAGCAGGAGCCCAACTTGTTCGACCAAAGACTAGCAAGGTGAGTTTCCTCCTTTTGGGGGGATTGCATTTGGATGAATAGAAATTGAATTGTTATCTTGTTGGTATAATGTATTATCGATGACGATACTTTTATGTGTACCATGAATGTTGGCTCATCTTATTCACATGAGTACATGTCTCATCAATATGCATCACAACAAGATGAAGATGCATATGAAGTGGACGAGGGCGGTGAGGACCTGCTCGATGCACTAAGAGGAAGAGTGGCCAACTACACCATGGATGAAGTAATATTACTATGCAAGGCATGGTGCGCCCTTGGTATGGATCCTACCATTGGCACCGATCAAACAAGTGATACATACTGGGTGAGAATCAAGGAGTTCTTTGAAAGAGTAACACAAGTGGAATTGAGCGCACCGAGAGATCTCATCGTTCCTATTGGGAGTAACACCTATTGTCAAAAGTGGTCGGGGTATTGTCAAATATTGACAAAATGAACCCAAGTGGCACCAATGACAAATATCTGGTAAGTTCTATTTACTTGTGTTAATTGCTCATGTTCCATGTGTGTAGTATGTTGTTCTCCATGACTAATTTGTTCTCTATATTTTGTGCTTGTAGATCAACATTGCACAAAACTTGTTTAGAGGTGATGTAAAGAAGAACAAGAAAGGGAAGGTGATTAAAGGAAAGCAATTTGTTTTGCCCCATTGCTACAAGGTGCTAGAGAAGTGGAAGAACCATGAAGGCGTGGAAGTGCCAAGGATAGCCAAGGCAACAATCATAGATGATGATGTAGTATCAAGCGATGGTGTCAAGATAAACCCTACTACAAACTTGATGGAAAAAAGACACATTGGAGTTAAACAAGCAAAATAAAGGGTTAAGAAATTCGGAGATGATGACAAGCAAAATAAAGGGTTAAGAAATTCGGAGATGATGACATAAAGAAAGTAATGGATGCAATTGTGAGTGCAAGAAAAGAAGCCAATGAGGAGAGGAGGATGTGTAGGGACAAGGAGTCAGTTTTCGAGGAGAGGAGGGTGGCCTCCGAAGAGAGTAGATTGGCATTGGAGAATAAGAAGAAGGTTGCCATGGAAGAAAATGCACACATCATGGAATAAGAGAAAATTATTTTCTTCATGGATACTTCCAACCTCGATGGAAGGCAAAAGAGTACATAAACTGAAGGGGTTCCCTGGCAGAAAACAAAAAAAATTACTATGTTGGAATGCCCTAAAGCCCAATATCTATATAAGAAGTAATGCAGTAACCGAGGAAGACAGTGGTGACATACCCTTGAAGACCATGAGCGCGTTACACTCATGCAGGAGCGTGGATGATGTAGTCGTACCCGTCTGACCTCAAGGTCGTCCAACTCCTCGCACATCACCCCTTATCCAGGTCATTGCACGATGGTCAGGTTACTACTAATGGTAGCTCCCTCCGAGTTATCGCACACATATGGTGCAAGACAATGACTTCTGGGCTCTAATCCCTGCTGAGGTTGCGGAGGTTGATCTCCTAGCCAGAAGTCCTATAGCACAATGGCGTGCCACAATGGTGTTGACTTTGCATGTACATTCCTTCTCTAGGACCGTGCCACCACAAAGGCAACGAGAGAGAGAGGGGGATTCTCTAACGAAAAGTGCCTTGTAGAGTAGCTGGATTGATGTGCTTTATCCCTCCCATGGGCACTGATACGTCGTAAATGTATCTATAATTTTTGATGTTCCATGCTTGTTTAGTATCTACTTTCTTATGTTTTGTTCACACTTTGAGGTATATGCATTTTCTGGAACTAACCTATTGGCAAGATGCCATAGTGCCAGTTGCCTGTTTTCTGCTGTTTTTGGTTTCAAAAAAGCTGGAAAATAAATATTCTCGGAATTGGACCGGACAAAAGCCAATGTCGATATTTTACCGAAAGACTCACGGAGCCAGAAGACGAGACGGAGAGGGGCCAGGGGCTGGCCACACCACCTGGTGGCGCGGGCCAGGCCAGGCTATGCCAGGGGGTGGTGTGGGCCCCTCAGGCCTCCATCGACCTTGCCTCTTCACCTATAAGAAGCCTCCCGATGAGAAAACCCTAAGGAATCCGCGAGAAAGCCACGAAAACCTCCACAACACCGCCACCACCGAAGGGGAGATTCGGGGGACAGAAAGTCTCTGTTCTGGCACCCTGCCGGGACGGGGAAGTGCCCCCGGAGCCATCTCCATCTATCTCCACCACCATCTCCATCCCTGTTGTTGATTCCCATGATGAGGAGGGAGTGGTTCTCTCTCGAGGCTAAGGGCTCTACCGGTAGCCATGTGTTCATCTCTCTCTCTATGAATGATCTTATTGAGATCATGAGCTTTGTAATCTATAGTTCTATTCTGCTACTCAAGTGCTTTAATGAATCTCTGCTTATCCCCACGTGTGTGAAGTTAATAGTGTGCACACCGTGTGGCACTTTGGCTAAGGTTACATAAATACTTGTTATGAGTTATATTTGGAGTTGGATGTCTCTATGAAATTGTGGTGTTTGTTGGAACCATCTAGCGCTCAAGGTGACAGTGTGGGGTTATCTATATGGGGAAGGCGGAGTTTGAGGAGTGCTTTTATAGCCCTACCATGGATTGGAGTGTCCAACCGGAGAGTAGTTCAGAGTAGTATCATGAAGAGAAGATATTTATATGAGAGTGTTCACTAGTGAAAGTATGATCCCTAGGCCTTGTTTCTAAGCATTGAAACACCGTTTGCAACTAGATCTGTTACATGTTTGCTTGCTTCCATCTTTATTTTAGATTGCCTTTAGTCTCTTCCTACCCGTCAAGCTCTTTTCTGGCATCGTTACCACTTATAATTATCCATACCACTTGTATTTCACTATCTCTTCGCCGAACTAGTGCACCTATACACCTGACAAGTGTATTGGGTGTGTTGAGGACACGAGAGACTTCTTGTATCTTGATTGCAGGGTTGCTTGAGAGGGATACCTTTGACCACTTCCTCCCTGAGTTCGATAAACCTTGGGTAATCCACTTAAGGGAAATTTGCTGCTGTTCTACAAACCTCTGTACTTGGAGGCCCAACAACTATCTACAAGAATATAAGTGCATAGACATCAAGCTATTTTCTGGCGCCGTTGCCGGGGATTAAAGAATAAGAAGCTCCCACTTCAACAACGCGCCATCAAAGCTATTTTCTGGCGCCGTTGCTGGGGAGGTAAGGTAAAAGGTACTCACATCCTCTGACTACTAAGCTATCTTCTAGTACTGTAGCTCGTGTGTGAGTGCTCGAAGTTATTTCCTTTAGATTCTGCAATTATATCTTTTTATTTCTTGTTTTTATTTTCACTAGTTAGGCTTAATGGAAAACAACAACAAAATTAGAGAGCTTTATAGTATTTATCTTGAGTTAGGACATGAAGTGTTTGAAGAGAAAATTAAAAAACCTATGGAACTTTATTTGCATGCTAATAGAAATATTATTAGTATGAATTCTTTGAACACCATTATTACTAATGTTATGGAAAAGTCTAAGCTTGGGGAAGCTAGTTTTGATGAGCATGATATTTTTAGTTCCCCAAGCATGGAGGAGAAAACTTACTTTGATGATACTATGCCTCCAATATATGATGATTACAATAATGAATATGATATTTTTAGTCCACCTAGTATTGAGGAGAAAATTAATTATGATTACAATATGCCTCCTATATTTGATGATTATGGTGATGAGAATAATAATGATAGCTATTTTGTTGAATTTGCTCCCACTACAATTAATAAGAATAACTATGCGTATGTGGAGAGTAATAATGATTATATGCATGTGGCTCATGATAAGAATGTTTTATGTGATAGTTATATTGTTAATTTTATTCATGATGCTACTGAAAGTTATTATGAGAGAGGGAAACATGGTTTTATGTATCTCAACAATATTAAGTTTCCCCTCTTTATGTTGAAATTTTTGAAGTTGCACTTGTTTTGCTTTCCTATGCCTGTCACTTTGTTCATTGTGAATTTATTTGCATACAAGATTCCTATGCATAGGAAGTGGGTTAGATTTAAATGTGCTTTGAATTTGCTTCTTGATGCTCTCTTTTACTTCAATTCATATTTCTTATGCGAGCATCTTCTCAAACTATCATGCCTAACTTAAAGGCGTTAAAGAAAAGTACTTCTTGGGAGATAACCCGATAGTTTTCTTGAGTCTTAGAAGTTATTACTTCTGTAATAACCTCTCCTTATCCTTTTTTATTTGATTTTTGTGCCAAGAGTAACCTCTAATGAGAGAGAAGTAGGATTTGGGAAAGTTGTTGTCCCGAAATAGATTTTTGTGCTTTGCTGTAAAAATTTGTGAAAACTCTCTGTACGTCGGATTGAGCTGTAATTTTCTGAAAAAATCCCATAGGTTGTTATCTAAGTTTCTTTAGTTCAACACTTTTTTATTTGAGCAACAGAAGGTCTTCGAAAAAATCGGTTATTACCTGCTGGTCTGTTTTGACAAATTTCTGCCATTATTTGCATTTGCCACTTTATCGATTTCTTTTTGGATTCTTTTTGGTGAATTGAGATTTTTGAGAGAATTGCTATAGTAGCTTATGTTTTTAAGGAAAGTTTTGCTGTTTTAAAACAAAACTCCAAAGGTTTATTATCTTTTGAATGCACTAATGTTGCTAATGAAGATTGTGTGAAGTTTTGTATGAAGGAAATTTTCAGGTGTAGGGAAAGAATGATGTAATGAGATGAAGAATGGACAAAATCTCAATCTTGGGGATGCCACCCCGTGTCACCCCAAGAAATATTCAAGAGGTACAAGCGTCAAAGCTTGGGGATGCCCAAGGCATCCCCTTCTTCATCAATAAAAATCTCAGGTATTTCTAGACACTTCATTTTTATTGTTTCATGCACTGTTGTGTTGTTCTTGGAGCGTCTTTGTTTTAGTTTTTAGTTTTCTTTTGCTTGGTTTGCCGCAATAAGTTGGTTGTATCCCATCGCTTCTTTTGGAGAGAGACACACTCTGCTTTCATTGTTTAGAACACTCTAGTTTTCATTCTTATTGTTTTGTGAGTGTTCTCTTTTGCTAGCACTGTGTTTAGCCTTAGTTTTCTTGTGCTTTCAGCTTAGAACTTTTTAGTTCTTCTTTGTGGATTTGTGAGACAAGCCCACTGATCTTTATTTATTATTATCTTTGTGAGAGTT
The DNA here is from genome assembly GCA_916181665.1 of Avena sativa. Taxonomy (NCBI): domain Eukaryota; kingdom Viridiplantae; phylum Streptophyta; class Magnoliopsida; order Poales; family Poaceae; genus Avena; species Avena sativa. The sequence goes on from OV702291.1 coordinate 32,708,721, forward strand.
TTCAAATAAGATTGGTTTGGATTGGAAAAGTGTAGGAAAAGTTCATGCTTAAGTGGTATAAAAGGAGTTTGTTTTTGACTGTGACTTAGACTTTATCATGCCATGCTTGACATTGTTTTGGCTTTATACTTAGTTATTTTTGCTTTAGCATGAAATGTTATAAACAATTGAGATTTCTTAATGTGCCTTGAAAGAATCATGCATTGTTTTAGCATATTAAAACATAGTATTGTGGTATTCTCCTTTGATGCTTTATTTGGGTTGACTTAGCGCATGCTCACACCATGTTAAGACTATACCAAGTCACCATAGCCTCTATGATCCTTTAGTTTTCGACTTGTAATATCACTTTATGCTTTAATTAATAATGTTTTGTTGCTTTGCATGATTATGGCCATTATTGCTCTCTTAGTTGGTCGCTCCCAGTCTTTTGCTAGCCTCCATACCAAGTATGAGTTCCACTCATGCATCCAACTCCAAATAAAACCAAGTTATTCCAAAGAGTCCACCATACCTACCTATTAGCATTTGTTATTCCAAGTATATTCATGTTTTTATCTACCTTCCGAATTAAACTTGTTATGTGAAAATTAGTGATTAAAGCTCTCATGAACTTGATGGCACACTTTACTTTTCTTGCCCCTAATAAACCTTAACCATTGTGTCATCTATGTTGTATATGCTTGCACTTATACGTTGGGATTAACAGAACCATGCTGTCATGGGGAACGCTTTCAACATTGCACTTGTACATTGTACCCAGTTGATATCATGCTCTTTTGTTTATGGATGTCATCGGTGTGAAATGAAAGGGGAGCTTGTAAGTCCATGGTGTTATGTATGTGTGTTAGAGAAATGCCTGGGCGGATGGTCTAATCCATGCCTAATCATGGTGGAAACTTGCAGCATAACCATAATGAGCAATCTATGAAGCATTCTTCTTATAAAAAATGAGATAGAGAATGAGAAAAAAAGAAAAGAAGATGAGAAAAGAGGAAAGAGAGGAAAAGCACCATTTTCCCATGGTAAATAATAAGATGCTGAGATGCTTATTGTCTGCTTGCCTTGTCATTTTGATATGGGGATTCTTCTGTATCATCGGGCAAGGGGTACCCCATTGGCGGTTCTCTATGATACACATGTATTTACTATGACAAGAACTTACCGGTAACTAAACTTGAGTAGCATGAGGAGCAGCCCTCGTATTCAAGGGACATGAGATTGCCAACTTATACTTTGTCAAGCATATACTCCATAGTTTGTTCACTTTAACCTTAATCACTTCAAGATGCTTATGATAGGGGCAATGAGAGCTGAAAGCTAATAAGTACCATAATTTTTGGAAGCTCTTTATGAGACTTGAATCCCTGCTTGCTTCTATGAAGGTCTTTCTTTTACTTTTATGTTGAGTATCCATCTTCTATCTTTATGCACCTATTAAGAGAGCATAGTGTCCATTCTTAGTTTAATGTGCATTGTCCCAAGACTTGTTGATTGATGCATAACTTTGATATTGCTTGTTCTTAAACTATTTGTATCTAGTCACCCTTATGAACTTTGAAGGTGTCCTATGCATTTATGTTTTTCTATACTATGAGGGACAAGCTGAATACCATTCTCATTATGTTTTCTTTATGTGAAACAAACAAAAGTCTTTCAAAGCATTGTTATTCATGAATCTTTTGTTTGTACCTTTTCATGTTACAACATAGTTGCTATGTCTTATTGTTAGAACTATATCTTTCATGCTATGTTAGAGTACTATGATCCCAGCTATCAATGTTCTACAAATACTTTGATCAAGATTATGATGGTGCATGCCACCTCAAAAATTATTCTTTCTTTTTATCACTTACCTACTCGAGGAGGAGAAGGAGTTAAGCTTGGGGATGTTGATACGTCGTAAAGGTATCTATAATTTTTGATGTTCCATGCTTGTTTAGTATCTACTTTTTTATGTTTTGTTCACACTTTGAGCTATTTTTATGCATTTTCTGGAACTAACCTATTGACAAGATGCCACAGTGCTAGTTGCCTGTTTTCTGCTGTTTTTGGTTTCAGAAAAGCTAGAAAAGAAATATTCTCGGAATTGGACCGGACAAAAGCCAAAGTCGATATTTTATCGGAAGACTCACGGAGCCAGAAGACGAGACGGAGAGGGGCCAGAAGCTGGCCACACCACCTGGTGGTGTGGGCCAGGCCAGACCGTGCCAGGGGGTGGTGTGGGCCCCTCGGGCCTCCACCGACCTTTCCTCTTCGCCTATAAGAAGCCTCCCGATGAGAAAACCCTAAGGAATCTGGGAGAAAGCCACGAAAACCTCCACAACACCACCGCTAACGAAGGGGAGATTCAGGGGACAGAAAGTCTCTGTTCTGGCACCCTGCCGAGACAGGGAAGTGCCCCCGGAGCCATCTTCATCGATCTCCACCACCATCTCCACCACTGTTGCTGATTCCCATGATGAGGAGGGAGTAGTTCTCTCTCGAGGCTAAGGGCTCTACCGATAGCCATGTGTTCATCTCTCTCTCTCTATGAATGATCTTATTGAGATCATGAGCTTTGTAATCTATAGTTCTATTCTGCTACTCAAGTGCTTTAATGAATCTCTGCTTATCCCCACGTGTGTGAAGTTAATAGTGTGCACACCGTGTGGCACTTTGGCTAAGATTACATAAATACTTGTTATGAGTTATATTTGGAGTTGGATGTCTCTATGAAATTGTGGTGTTTGTTGGAACCATCTAGCGCTCAAGGTGACAGTGTGGGGTTATCTAGATGGGGAAGGCGGACTTTGAGGAGTGCTGTTATAGCCCTACCATGGATTAGAGTGTCCAACCAGAGAGTAGTTCAGAGTAGTGTCATGAAGAGAAGATATTTATATGAGAGTGTTCACTAGTGAAAGTATGATCCCTAGGCCTTGTTTCTAATCATTGAAACACCGTTTGCAACTAGATATGTTACATGTTTGCTTGCTTCTATCTTTATTTCAGATTGCCTTTAGTCTCTTCCTACCTATCAAGCTCTTTTCTGGCACCGTTAACACTTATAATTATCCATACCACTTGTATTTCACTATCTCTTCGTCGAACTAGTGCACTGATGACCCACAAGTATAGGGGGTGTATCGCAGTATTTTTGAGGGAAGTGAAACCCAATTTATTGATTCGACACAAGGGGAGCCAAAGAATACTTATCAGCCTTAACAACTGAGTTGTCAATTCAGCTGCACCTGGAAACAATCTTGCTCACAGCAGTTTATCAGTAGCAACAGTTTTGTAGTAGGAATAGTAAAGTAACAGTAGTAGCAAAGCAAAAACAGTAGTAACAAAAGCAGTAAACAGTGGGATTCGAGTGCGGTAGGCATAGGGATGGATGGACGGGCGTTGCATGGATAAGACAATTCACATAGCAATCAAAACATAGGGCAATTGCAGATAAATAAGATAAAGCATCCAAGTACTAGACAATCCTAGGCATGTGTTCCATATATAGTCATACGTGCTCGCAATGAGAACTTGCACAACATCTTTTGTCCTGCCAGCCTCTTTGCAGCGGGGCCTCTAGGGAACTATTGGCAATTAAGGTGCTCCTTTTAATAGAGCACCGGAGCAAAGCATTAACACTCCGTGAACACATGTGATCCTCACATCAAAGCCTTTCCCTTCCGGCTACCCCGATTTCTGTCACTTCGGGACCATAGGTTCCGGACAACGACGTGTGTATACAACTTGCAGATAAGACCAGAAACAATACTATCATAATGAATCAATAACATGTTCAGATCTGAAAGCATGGCACTCGGGCCCTAGTGACAAGCATTAAGCACAACAAGTCGCAACAAAGTCATAAAGCACTAATAAAAGATACTAGGCACCATGCCCTAACAATCTGATGCCATTACATGAACGATCTCATCCAATCCCTACCATCCCCATAGCCTACAGCGGGGGATTACTCACTCATAGTTGGAGGAAACATGGATGGTCGATGAAGATGATGGTGGAGATCGATGGAGATGGCTCTGGGGGAACTTCCCCGTCCCGGCAGGGTGCCGGAACAGAGACTTTCTGTCCCCCGAATCTCCCCTTCGGTGGCGGCAGCGTAGCGGAACTTTTCGTGGAAAAATGTCGAACCCCCCGAAGTTTTTAGGTCAGAAGGCTTCTTATAGGCGAAGAGGGAGACCGAGGGGGTGCCTGGGCCACCACACCATGCCCTGGCGCGGCCAGGCCTAGCCCGCGCCTAGGGGGGTGTGGCCAGCCCCTGGCCCTCCTCCGTCTCGTATTCTGGCTCCTGGAGTCTTCTAGAAAAATAGGCACTTTGGCTTTTGTCCCGTCCAATTCCGAGAATATTCATTTTCTGACTTTCCTGGAACCAGAAACAACAGAAAACAGGCAGCTGGCACTGTGGCTCTTGTTAATAGGTTAGTCCAAGAAATCATATGAAAAGTACTTCAAAGTGTGGACAAAACACAAGAAAGTGGATAAAACCAAGCATGGAGCATCAAAAATTATACATACATTTGCAATGTATCAAATTTTTGAGGTGACATGCACCATCATAAACTTGATCAAAGTACTTGTAAAACATTCAAAGCTGGGATCATAGTACTTCAATCATAACATGAAAGACAAAGTTCTAGCAATAAGACAAAGAGACTATGATGCAACATGAAAAGGCACAAACAAAAGATTCATGAATAACAATGCTTTGCAAGACATTTGTTTGTTTCACATAAAGAAAACATAGCATAGTGGCATTCAGCTTGTCCCACATAGAGTAGCAAACATAAATGCAAAGGACACCTTCAAAGTTTACAAGAGTGACTAGATACAAATAGTTTAAAACAAGCAATATCAAGGTATGCATCAATCAACAAGTCTTGGGACAATGCACATAGAATTAAGAATGGCCACTATGCTCTCAAGAAAGTGCTCAAAGAATAAGTGGAGACTTAATAAGTAAAAGAAAAGGTTTTGCATAGTTTGAAAGGCTTCCAAATGCTGAAAGTGTGGTACTCATTAGCTTTGAGCTCTCATTGCCCCTATCATAAGCATCTTTAAGGTGATTAAGGTGAAAGTGAGGTCCAATCTGAGTTATATGCTTGACAGACTATAAACTGGAAATCTCATGTCCCTTGAGTATGAGGGCCGCTCCTCATGCTACTCAACTTTAGTTATCAGTAAGTTCTTGTCATCGTAAGTATGTGCGTATCATAGAGAACCGCCAATGGGGTACACCTTGCCCGATGATACAGAAGAATCCCCATATCAAAATGACAAGGCAAGCAGACAATGAGTATCTCAGCAATCTTCTTATTTACCATGGGAAAATGGTGCTTTTTTTCTCTTTCCTCTTTTCATAAATCTCTTTTTTTCTCAATAGCTATCTCTCTTTTTTTTATAAGAAGAATGCTTCATAGATATCATTATGGTTACGCTGCAGGTTTCCACCATGTCAGCATGTATTAGACCAGTGGCCCAGACGTTTCTCTAACACACATACATAACTCCATGGACTTACAAGCTCCCCTTTTATTTCACACCGACGACATCCGCAAACAAAAGAGCAAGGTATCAACTGGGTATATATTTACAAGTGTTGAAAGCGTTCCCCGTGACAGCACAGTTCTGCTAATCCCCAGCCTATAATTAGCAAGCATATAACTTTCATGGAGAGTTCACAATGGTTCAGGTTTATTAGAGGCAGAAAGTAAAGTGGGCCATCAAGTTCGTGAGAGCTTTAATCACTAGTTTTCTCATAACAAGTGGAAGGTAAACAAAAGCATGAATATACTTGGAATAGCATAAGCTAGTAGGTAGGTATGGTGGACTCTTTGGAATAACTTGGTTTAGGGAGTTGGATGCATGAGTGGAACTCATACTTTGTTGTGGAGGCTAGCAAAAGACTGGGAGCGACAAACTAAGAGAGCAATAATGGCCATAATCATGCAGAGCGACAAAACATCATTAATCAAAGCATAAAGTGATACTACAAGTTGAAAACTAAAGGATCATAAAGGCTATGGTGACTTGAGATAGTCATAACATGGTGTGAGCATATGCCAAGTCAACCCAAATAAAGCATCAAAGGAGAATACCACTATACTATGCTTTATACTAAAACAACGCATGATTCATCCAAGGCACATTAAGCAATCTCAATTGTTTATAACAAGTCATGCTACAGCAAAGAATACTAAGCATAAAGCCAAAACAATATCAAGCATGGAATGACAAAGCACAGGCCACAGTCAAAAACAAGCTCTTTTTACCACATAAGTATGAACTTTCCTACTCTTTTTCCAATCCAAACCCAACTATTTGAAAACCAACGCATGAAAGAGGAGGTCCAACCAATTTATTCAGAAAACTAAGCAAACCAATCAAACGAAAACCAAAACAAAAAATAAAAAAGAAGACGCTCCAAGAACAACACAACTGTGCATGGAACAATAAAAATGAAGTGGTTGGAAGAAACCTGAGATTTTTATTGATGAAGAAGGGGATGCCTTGGGCATCCCCAAGCTTTGACGCTTTTACTTCTTGGATATTTCTTGGGGTGACACGCGTGGCATCCCCAAGCTTGAGCTTTAGTCCATCCTTCATCTCATTACTCATTCCTTCCATACACCTGCAATTTTTCCTTCATACAAAACTTCACACAATCTTTATTAACAACATTAGTGTACTCAAGATAAATAATTCTTAAGGTTAAGTTCTAACACCAAATAAACTTCCATTAGAACACTATCTACTGTAGCACTTCCCTCAAAAAGCTCAATTCCCAAAAGAACACAAAAAGGAACCCACAAGAAGCAAAGGCAGAAAATGGCAGAAATCTGTCAAAACAGACCAGCAGGTAAAGACGAATTTTTTCGAAGACCTTCTATTGATCAAATCAAAAAGTTTTGAACTAATGAAAGTTATATAACAACCTGGGGCAGAAGCACAAACAATTACATCTCAATCCGACATACAGATCGCTCTCACGAATATTTATGGTGAAACACAAAAATCTCTTTCGGGATAGCAACTTTCCCAATCATTACTTCTCTCTCATTAGAGGTTACTCTTGGCACAAAAAACAAATAAAAAGGATAAGAAGCGGTTATTACTAAAGTAATAAATTTCAAGACTCATCTAAAACTTTTGGGTTATCTCCCAATAAGTACTTTTCTTTAATGCCTTTAAGTTAGGCAAAAGCAAAAAACTAAAAATGGATAAAATAGAAGTAAGCGGAGATAATCATGGTGAAAACATTGTTTTGTTCAATGAAATCCTTTTGTTAATAAGGTTGATCAGGTCTTTTTACCAAAACAATTTCATATGAGACAAAACTTTGTATTCCACTAATGATTATGTTACCTCAACCTTGATAGCAATGGTCCCAATCATAATAGTTTCAATTTTTTCTCTTGGTATGGGACAATATATTTCTCCAACCTGAATGCCCTCAACATGTTCAATTGAATTCAAAACCATAATTCTATCAATCTTCTTGGGGAAATAGATAGTATGTTCCTTGTCATTGACATTGAAGGTCACCTTCCCTTGATTACAATTAATAACAGCTCCTGCAGTATTAAGAAAAAGGTCTCCCAAGAATAATAGACATATTATCATCTTCAGGCATAATAGTTTGAGAGGATGCTCTCATAAGAAATAAGAATTGAAGTAAAAGAGAGCATCAAGAAGCAAATTCAAAACACATTTAAGTCTAACCCACTTCCTATGCATAGGAATTGTGTAAGCAAATAACAAAGTGACAGGCATAGGAAGATAAAACAAGAGTAACTTCAAAAATTTCAACACATAGAAAGGTGTTTCAATACCATGAAAACTTCTACAACCATATTTTCCTCTCTCATAATAATTTTCGGTAGCCTCATGAATAAACTTAGCAATATAACTATCACATAAAGCATGCTTTTCATGATCTACAAGCACTAGAGGTTTATCATAAACATCTTCAAAAGAATACTCAGGAACATAACAATCATCCTTCTTTAGTAAGCATGGGGGACAATCAAATAATGTAAGGGATAAATAGTTACTCTCATTAGAAGGTAGGTATGGGTAGCTAATCCATTCTTCCTCCTTTTGTTCATCACTCTCCTTCTCTTTTTCATCTAATGAGATTTCAGGTTCATCAATTTCTTCTTCCATAGGATCCTGCAAGGCATTAGTCTCTTCCATTTGTGGAAAGCATCTAATAAAATATTCAAGAATATAGCCATTTTCATCCTTGTAATTATCAAAGAAAAATTTAAGTATACCATAAACCTCATACTTATAAGGAGAATCGTCAATATTTTCAAGCAAACTAGCAAGTTCAAATGCACCCTTCCAAGCAATAAATTCCTCAATTTGTTCCACATCATAAAGATCATAATTTCCCTTAACATAGGAAGATATGGTAACATTATCATTATACTCACATTGAAAAGGGATGTGTTTGTACCTCCTACAGCAACAAGATTTATCAAAGCAATAAGTAACATTATAAGTAGAGCACACGTTTCTAGCAATGGTATACAATCTATCAATTTGTCCCCATAAGTGTTTCCCTTTTTGTGACAAGCGGTGTTCCTTATAAAAATATTTTTCATCTTCTGTGAACCCACCTTGCCAATAAGCTTCAGTTTCAAAGAAACCAACCATTGACAACAAGCATGATAAGGCAAGACAATAACAGACCAACGAAAATAACAACTAGAGTAGGGACTACTTTTTTTTTGTATTTTTGATAAAGAAACAAGCAAACAAGGAAAAAATAAACTTAGCTTGAACAATAGTGAATTCAAGTGGACTTGATAAATAAAGCTATGCTCCCCAGCGACGGCGCCAGAAAATAGTCTTGATGACCCACAAGTATAGGGGGTGTATCGCAGTATTTTCGAGGGAAGTGAAACCCAATTTATTGATTCGACACAAGGGGAGCCAAAGAATACTTATCAGCCTTAACAACTGAGTTGTCAATTCAGCTGCACCTGGAAAGAATCTTGCTCACAGCAGTTTATCAGTAGCAACAGTTTTGTAGTAGGAATAGTAAAGTAACAGTAGTAGCAAAGCAAAGATAGTAGTAACAAAAGCAGTAAACAGTGGGATTCGAGTGCGGTAGGCATAGGGATGGATGGACGGGCGTTGCATGGATAAGACAATTCACATAGAAATCAGAACATAGGGCAATTGCAGATAAATAAGGTAAAGCATCCAAGTACTAGACAATCCTAGGCATGTGTTCCATATATAGTCATACGTGCTCGCAATGAGAACTTGCACAACATATTTTGTCCTGCCAGCCCGTTTGCAGCGGGGCCTCTAGGGAACTATTGGCAATTAAGGTGCTCCTTTTAATAGAGCACCGGAGCAAAGCATTAACACTCCATGAACACATGTGATCCTCACATCAAAGCCTTTCCCTTCCGGCTACCCCGATTTCTGTCACTTCGGGACCATAGGTTCCGAACAACGACGTGTGTATACAACTTGCAGATAAGACCAGAAACAATACTATCATAATGAATCAATAACATGTTCAGATCTGAAATCATGGCACTCGGGCCCTAGTGACAAGCATTAAGCACAACAAGTCGCAACAAAGTCATAAAGCACTAATAAAAGATACTAGGCACCATGCCCTAACAATCTGATGCCATTACATGAACGATCTCATCCAATCCCTACCATCCCCATAGCCTACAGCGGGGGATTACTCACTCATAGATGGAGGAAACATGGATGGTCGATGAAGATGATGATGGAGATCAATGGAGATGGCTCCGAGGGCACTTCCCCGTCCCGGCAGGGTGCCAGAACAGAGACTTTCTGTCCCCCAAATCTCCCCTTCGGTGCCGATGGCGCAGCGGAACTTTTCTTGGAAAAACGTCGAACCCCCCGAAGTTTTTAGGTCAGAAGGCTTCTTATAGGTGAAGAGGGATACCGAGGGGGTGCCTGGGGCCACCACACCATGCCCTGGCACGGCCAGGCCTAGCTCGCGCCTGGGGGGGTGGCCAGCCCCTGGCCCTCCTCCGTCTCGTATTCTGGCTCTTGGAGTCTTCTGGAAAAATAGGCACTTTGGCTTTTGTCCCGTCCAATTCCGAGAATATTCATTTTCTGACTTTCCTGGAACCAAAAACAGCAGAAAATAGGCAGCTTGCACTGTGGCTCTTGTTAATAGGTTAGTCTAAGAAATCATATGAAAAGTACTCCAAAGTGTGGACAAAACACAAGAAAGTGGATAAAACCAAGCATGGAGCATCAAAAATTATAGATACATTTGCAATGTATCATGCACCTATACACCTGACAAGTGTATTGGGTGTGTTGGGGACACAGAGACTTCTTGTATCTTTATTGTAGGGTTGCTTGAGAGGGATACCTTTAACCACTTCCTTCCTGAGTTCGATAAACCTTGGGTAGTCCACTTAAGGGAAACTTATCGCTGTTCTACAAACCTCTGCACTTGGAGGCCCAACAGCTGTCTACAAGAATAGAAGTGTGTAGACATCAGGCACCCTTTATATAGGTGGAGGAGGGGTACTCCCCACCAAAGGTTTCCCATGTGGGACTATTTAAAAGACAAAGGAATAGGGAAAAGGGGATGTTGGCCGGCTGGGCCAGTTGAGTGGCCGGGTGGGCCAACCCACCCCAGCCCACTAGCAAGCAACAGCATCTCACAACACAACAGGTGGCTGAGACGGGTGGGCAAATGCGCCCGCCCGCCGCCCAAATCGCGTGGCAACAGTGACCCGCGGAAGCCGTGTGGGCCGGCCACCCAGGCGTGTGGCACGTTTCCCACCAGCAGTTATGGGGCAAGGCGGTGGCGGCGGCGCATGTCCGGGTGGGCCGTCTCGGCCTAGTTGGCGCTTGGCGCTCGCCCGCGCCTTCCCTTGCCTAGGTGGTCCGAGCAGCTGTGGCTCGCAGTGGCGGATGGCTATCTGCCACCCGTGCGGTGCCCAGCGCCTCCGCGCCCACCGCCTATGTGGGATGCTTGGCCCACACCGCAGTGTTGTTTTCTGTTTTCTACCTTTTTCCAGGTGACTTTCTCCTTGGCCAATTCCCTCAGAGGTTTTGGCCCTATTGAGGAAGTTACCATCAAATATTAATTTAATATTTATTTAGTATATATTAATTCACAATTAACATATAATAAATGCATACTATAAATTGCCATTTATCCAAAACACCTTTCGGTCTTTCCTTTCTTTCTTTCTCCGAACAACTTCGGATCTCCTTCGGAATGATTCCAGTTTCTCTCTTCTATGATTCCATATTACAAGAAGATCTCTAAGCATCGTAGTGCCCTTAAGTGTGTTTCCCTACGGTTCGATAATGTCACCGACATGATCAAGATGATCTCTAATCAAAGATCAATAGCGGGTCCGAGATGCCCATAATGACCCCCATGCACTCCACGAATCACCTTCATGTCGAACCTTAAACGATATATCCAATTCCCTTTGTTATTTGATACTGGACTTGTCCGAGATCTGATCATCGGTATCATGATACCTTATTCAATCTCGTTTTCAAAAATACTGTTTTACTCGTTCACGTGAAATTCCATCCTCATGACACTGCGCAGCTTATGGATGTAATTCACCAAGTGGGCCCAATGTATCTTCCCATCACACGAGAGAACAAATCCTGATCTTGATGCATAGGCCTCAACATGCACCTTTTGTAGGGGTTCGTAGCATGGAAAACAAAAATTTTCTATCGCATACAAACAAACAAGCCAAGATCTATCTACTAGATTGTAGCAACGAGTCGATAGAGGAACTCACCCTCGAAGATTCCAAAGCGGTTAACGAGAGCAGATTCTCGTGGGTGATGTAGTCGTACTCTTTCCGATCTCAAGATCGCGTAGACGATCCTTCCGGCGCCACGTTCTGGCAGCGCTCCCGCAGTCGGTCACACGTTCGGTACTTGACGAAGACCTTCCTCTCCCTTGTTCCAGCAGGCAGCGGAGGTTGTAGCACTCTCCTCGCGATTCCGGCAGCACAACGGCGTGGTACCGGAAGTAGAGGGGAAATCCCGCAGGGCTTCGCCTTAAGCCGGTGCGAGTATGGTGGAGCTTTATGAGAGAGGCTATTAGTGGTCTAGTAATTAGACACACCAATTAGAGGGCTCTAAACCAATTAGAAGGCTCTAAACCGCTGGCTAAAGCAATTAGAAGCTCTAAACCAAAATGGCTCTAAACCGGAGGTAGAAGATAGGAACTTGTGTGTTCTAGGAGGGGAGCCCTGCCCCTCCTTTTATGGGAGGGGGTCTTGGCGCGCCAGGGGAGGGAGGGAGTCCCTCCCCAACTCGGCCTAGGGCTGGCCGCCGGCTTGGAGGAGAGAAACTCCTCCTCCAAGTCGATTCCAACTCCTCTTGCTTGTTTCCCACAGTTTCTTGTTTTAGCCGTTTGACTTTCAAACTGGACATTTGACTTTTCTGTTTTAGGATTCAATTTAATCCTATATTTGGGACAGCAAGAACACTTAGTACATGATGCAATCACTCCAATATGTAATGACACATTCATGTACCCCTTCCCCTCCGGAGTGCCGGACAATCCGGAACCTTCTAGAACATTCCCGATGAAAACACCGGAATCATTCCCGAACTCCGAAACAGGACTTTCCTTATATGAATCTTATTCTCCGGACCATTCCGGATCACCTCGTGATATCCAGGATCCCATCCGAGACTCCGAACAACATTCGGTCTCTTTCTCATAATACCATAACTACTCAAACAACGTCGAATCCTTAAGTGTGTCTCCCTACGGTTCGTGAATTATGCGGACATGATCGAAACACTTCTCCGATCAATAACCAATAGAGGAATCTGGAAATTCATATGGCTCCCACATATTTCTACGATTACTTTGCGATCGAATGAACCACTTACATACGATACCAATTTCCCTTTGTCTCACGATAGTTTACTTATCCGAGGTTATGATCGTCGGTATCTCTGCATACCTAGTTCAACCTCGTTACTGATAAGTACTCTTTTCTCGTTCCCGTGATATGTGATCCCTTGTGACCCAGTCACATGCTTGCAAGCTAATTGGATGACATTTCACCGAGAGGGCCCAGAGTATATCTATCCGTCATATGGATGGACAAATCCCACTCTTGATCCATGTGTTTCAACCAATACTTTCCGAACACTCAATGCCACTTTTATAGCCACCCTGTTACGGTGTGGTGTTTGATGTCATCAAAGCATCCATCCGGTAAAGGTGATATGCATGATCTCATGGTCGAAGGAATTAGGTTACTATGTATCAGAAAGCATATAGCAATTTGAACTATTGAAATGACTTGATCTTTATGCTACGCTTATCTATAGGAGTATGTCCACCATATCATTCTCCTAATGATATGATCCTGTTGTTAATAACATCTCTATGTTCATGATCAGGAAACCATGATCATATATTAACCAACAAGCTAGTTTAACAAGAGGCTATACTAGGGACTCTTATTTTAGTTTACAAATCACACAAGTATTAATGTTTCCGATTAATACAATTATAGCATGGTATGTAAACATTTATCATAAGTGTGAAGATATGATAATAACCACTTTATTATTGCCTCTTGGGCATATCTCCAACAGTCTCCCACTTGCACTAGAGTCAATAATCTAGTTTCAAATCTTTGTGTATTCAACACCTATGGCTTTCCGGTGTTGTATGTACATGATTGCTAGTGGTCAACTGATCTCCGGATCTGACACTTCCAGGTCCGTGTGTGATTGCATGTTTTTGCGTCTCTACGCATCACTCATTCTCTAATGAGATGGCTTTGTATAAATTTGGTCTTTTGGTGTGACCTTTAGCTCTTTGGGGTTAAAACATGTTGATAATATTGTCGCACAATATATCTTCATAGTATTATCCCACTGTGAACTACACCTAGTTTGATAACAAACTTCTTGACACAAATGCCCTCTTTTGCTGCTATAATAGCAGTCATATACTTAGCCTTTTGTTGTAGTATCTGTCACAATGTCTTAACTTTGGAAATCATCCAAATCCATTATGGAACTCACTTTCCATTATATTGTGCCACCCTTAGTTTAGATTGAGATAAACTTAATTTGTACTTTGTGACAAAGCTAGTATCAATGTAGTACTTTTACAATGAACTAACCATCTATTTGTCACTTCTACAAATATTATACTCTTAGTTCTTTCAGAAGATCATAAGAATATCCTTACTATTGTCCAATGATCATCTTACGAATCATTCTGGTATATGCTCACAACATTTAGAGCATAGGACATATCTGGATTTGTACATATCACAGTACGATTGATATAAATACTCTTTGTGATTTCATACATCAAGTATCAATCTATACTTGATTATTTGTGTCACTTTACCAAATGTCAATACACTTGAATATATCATCAACATTTGAACTCATTCAATCTTTTCTGTGCGACAAGAACCTCTCTTGTAGTTTCTATATTGAACTCATTCAATATCTTGTCTATGTACTTCTGGCACAACCATATTAGCGTCTATTGATGCCAAATATCTGGGTTTTGCCTAAGTCTTTCATCAGGATGAAATTCTTAATATGTGTTAATAAAAGATACATATTTTCTAATCAACAATATGTCTTCCACATGATGTATTAGAAATATGTCTTAGCGCTCCCACTTAATTTCTTGCTAATGCAAGCATCTCCATCGTCTCTGATGAACTTTTAAACTCCTTTAACAGCTTCATCACAGTGAAGATTCCAACTCCGCGATGCTCACTTTAACCATTGAAGTTTGCATATACTTTTAGCATCCTTTTGAATTAACAAAACCCTATGGACCGTGTTATGCACATGTCCTAGGTAATGATTCTATTAGAAGAATTTGTTTTGTTTATTCAACTACCATATAACAAATTATATGTAGTGGTTGCTACATTAATCCATCTAGACTAAATATCACTATGACAGATCAAATCTTGTCATAGTCAACCTTTGAACATTGTTGTGAACTCTTTCTCAACATGTCGACTATTTCATAGATGTAAAACATCCATGTCTATTTCTTTATAGATCCAGACACAACTGTAAGGTCTTACACCTTTCTCGAGGGTCCTTCAAGTTCAAGACTTGATTTCTCGTGTATGGAACTATCACGGATTTTATGGCTTCAAGCCATTTGACGGAGTCAGGGCCCATCATCGCTTCTTTGCATGTAGTCGGTTCATTATTCTCAAATAATGATTCAACCCTCAAATCTTGGTATTTGATTGTTTACCCGATCTACTTGTTTCAATAGGAACTTAGATCTCTGTGACCACAACCTTTGAGGCACGTGAGCCATGAGCATTGTTGCCGCCTCCGGAACACTTTTCGGCGCTGCGCAACTCTGCACATACAGCTAAGGTTCTTTTAACTTTATCAAAGTTCTAATGTCCTCCCACTTAACTTTTCACGAAAAAATTCTTCTCAAAGAAACTTGACGTTCTAAGCAACAAACACTTTTGTCTCCGGTGTTTTATGGAGGAACAGTTTATACAAAGACAGGTTCATCCGACTTTGGTTGCACACATCTTTCTTATGCATAGCATACCAATGTTTAAGAAAGGACAACTTGGGTTTTATCCCAATCCATAACTTTATATGGTGTCATTTCAACGGATTATGATGAAGCTCTTTTCAGTGGAAAAACGGTAATCTCTAAAGCTTTTAATCTTTAAAATACAATGGCAGTTTTATGAATTATACCTTTGATCTTACCATGTCAAACAAGGTTTAATTACATATCTCGAACGCTCCATACTCTTATGGTGTTTCGGGAAATGCAAATCCACGGAACGATTCCTTAAATCTTAGGTATTATGCTAAACTTGTAACTCAAATATCTTCCTTTATGATCTTTATCATAAACTGTTTATATTCTTGTTACAATGATTTTGCACTTCATCTTGAAAGTCTTTGAACTTTTCAAATGTTTCATACTTCATCCTTATTAAGTAAATATTTATATATTCACTCAAATTTTTCGGAGAAAGCATATGAAGTTGAAATCCATCGCTCTTGACTACACATAATGGATTTCATACAACAATATGTACAAGTTCCAATAAGCTAGTCATTCATTCCCTTTTGGCCTATGAACGAAGTTTTAATTATCTCTAGGAAAGTTTCACAAGCGTTATTTGATCAAAAATCAGAAGACTCCAAAATTCCATCAACATGGAGTTTCTTCATGTTTTCTTTCAAATATAATTTAAACGGCGATGTCACTTCCTAAGTGATCTTTCAATCAATTTGTCTTTCGACATTTTTAGCACTAGTTTTATGGATGTGATGTCTCCAACGAGATTTGCGAATCATCCATCTTTTATGGATTACGGCAATTATTTGAACAATCCTTTTGTTCTCATAATACCTGATAAAACAAATCTTTGAAGGCAAGCTTTGATGTTTAACAAGCAACACAATAACCCTTTATTTTGTTCTCGATGAACATCATCACATATTCTTTTGCTAGTTACTTAGGCCATTGTAGTTCATGAATTGTGTTGTTTCGTATGACGATTCACACCAACAAATTCAGTATCAAATACTTAAGAACCACATTGTGTAACAAGCAAAGAATATAGCCATAACATGTATATCATCTATATACTTAAACTGAACGATTCTAGTCTTTTCTTTTCTGCCATATATTTATGAGATTCTCTTTCAGTATTTCCTTTTTCAGTTTGAAAGAATCTATCAACATCAATAGTGGAGTCATACATATGACATATAGTCCAAAGCGTGTATAGTTAAATACCAATGTCTTTGGACTTGCACTTTGAAGTAGATCACCATCATCAAATGTTTGGTGTTCTTTCAAATTCCTTTCATTAGTAATCTCTTGGTGTAGTAAAAATTTTACCTACATCAAATATTCACCCTCATCATGAATTTATCCATGATCAAGCTACTTTTATCTTATAACGGTGAATCATGAGTATAATGTTGCTCTCCAAATCTTTTTGGACGATTAGGACAACTAGTGTCTCCAACCTTTTGCAAATTCTCATCAAATATGAGAACATGACTTTTGCCATATTATACTCTATCACGTTGTAACCAATACTTCGTTTCAGATATCACAATATCTTCCACAAATATGGTTTCTGAAACAACTCTTTCAGATCCTTAGATAACCTTGATATTAGGAGAATCCTTTGAATATCAAGAATCATGGAGACAAACATGATACTTATATACTAACACTTGGAATTGTTACTCTTGATTTAATACTAATTATTAAACTTCATGGAGTAACCGGAACTTACTGAAAGTTTGCAATAGGACTTTTAAACTTTAGATTAACACTTAAAAACAATACGATACCAGTTCGTAAAGTAACTAACCAGAATTCTATAGTTCTATTATCTCAATTATAACTAAGCGCAAGGTGGTAAACGGATGCCAATGACTACAACAACTATGCAAATTCACTTTGATTTAGTTTATGATAAATTGAGTTCTAATTAATAATTAAATTAATCTAGGTGAACTCCCACTCAAAACAATATCCCTCACATTGTTTTAGTGATCACACGAACCAAATCCACCACATCAAAACCGATCATCACGAGAGTTGATATAGCTTCAATGGCGAACAATCAACATGTTCATCATATCTACTATATGACTCATGCTCTACCTTTCGGTGATTCGTGTTCCTGAGACCATGTCTGTACATGCTAGGCTCGTCAAGATCAAACCTTAGCTACCGCATAAGCAAATCTGGCTTGCTTACGTTGTATTCACCCGCGGAATCAAAACACCCGATCATCACGTGGTGCTTCGAAACAGCAAGCTTTGGCAACGGTGCATACTAAGGGTGAACACTTTAGAACTTGAAATTTATGTGCATGAGGGATCATCTTATAATGCTACCGTCGTCTACTAAGCAATACAAGATGCATAAAGGATTAACATCACATGCAATTCATAATATGTGATATGATATGGCCTTTCTTCTTTGTGCTTCCGATCTCCATCTTCAAGCACGAACATGATCTCCATCATCACCGGCATAGCATCAAGGTCAATGACGCTTCTTCATGGTTGTCGTCCACCAGCTTCAACTATTACAACTATTTTGAATAGACACGCAGGTCTTAACAGAAATTAAAGACAACCATATGGCTCCTGCCGGTTGCCAACTTACAATAAGGAACATTGCATACATCAAATATAATCACAATCATGGCCATATCACATCACTGCACACCCCTGCAAAACAAAGTTAGACGCCTCTACTTTCTTTGCATATTTTACGTGGTTTGGGGCTTTCAATAAGTGTCGTTCTAACTTACGAACAAGAACCACAACATTGATACTAGCATTGTTGATTACCCGTTGTAAATTGGATCTTAACTATGCTAGGAGAAACAGGCACCCGCAAAGCCACTTATGCAATACAAGTTGCATGTCAAACGTGGAGCAAGTCTCATGAACGATGTCATGTAAGGTTAGCCCGGGCCGCTTCATCCCAACATACCGCAAGATGCAAAGTACACAAAAAGCAATCTACAATAAAAGCATCAACGCCCACAATGACCATTGTGTTCTACTCGTGCAACAGATCTACATATAGACACGGCTCTGATACCACTGTAGGGGTTCGTAGCATGGAAAACAAAAATTTTCTATCGCATACAAACAAACAAGCCAAGATCTATCTACTAGATTGTAGCAACGAGTCGATAGAGGAACTCACCCTCGAAGATTCCAAAGCGGTTAACGAGAGCAGATTCTCGTGGGTGATGTAGTCGTACTCTTTCCGATCTCAAGATCGCGTAGACGATCCTTCCGGCGCCACGTTCTGGCAGCGCTCCCGCAGTCGGTCACACGTTCGGTACTCGACGAAGACCTTCCTCTCCCTTGTTCCAGCAGGCAGCGGAGGTTGTAGCACTCTCCTCGCGATTCCGGCAGCACAACGACGTGGTACCGGAAGTAGAGGGGAAATCCCGCAGGGCTTCGCCTTAAGCCGGTGCGAGTATGGTGGAGCTTTATGAGAGAGGCTATTAGTGGTCTAGTAATTAGACACACCAATTAGAGGGCTCTAAACCAATTAGAAGGCTCTAAACCGCTGGCTAAAGCAATTAGAAGCTCTAAACCAAAACGGCTCTAAACCGGAGGTAGAAGATAGGAACTTGTGTGTTCTAGGAGGGGAGCCCTGCCCCTCCTTTTATGGGAGGGGGTCTTGGCGCGCCAGGGGAGGGAGGGAGTCCCTCCCCAACTCGGCCTAGGGCTGGCCGCCGGCTTGGAGGAGAGAAACTCCTCCTCCAAGTCGATTCCAACTCCTCTTGCTTGTTTCCCACAGTTTCTTGTTTTAGCCGTTTGACTTTCAAACTGGACATTTGACTTTTCTGTTTTAGGATTCAATTTAATCCTATATTTGGGACAGCAAGAACACTTAGTACATGATGCAATCACTCCAATATGTAATGACACATTCATGTACCCCTTCCCCTCCGGAGTGCCGGACAATCCGGAACCTTCTAGAACATTCCCGATGAAAACACCGGAATCATTCCCGAACTCCGAAACGGGACTTTCCTTATATGAATCTTATTCTCCGGACCATTCCGGATCACCTCGTGATATCCAGGATCCCATCCGAGACTCCGAACAACATTCGGTCTCTTTCTCATAATACCATAACTACTCAAACAACGTCGAATCCTTAAGTGTGTCTCCCTACGGTTCGTGAATTATGCGGACATGATCGAAACACTTCTCCGATCAATAACCAATAGAGGAATCTGGAAATTCATATGGCTCCCACATATTTCTACGATTACTTTGCGATCGAATGAACCACTTACATACGATACCAATTTCCCTTTGTCTCACGATAGTTTACTTATCCGAGGTTATGATCGTCGGTATCTCTGCATACCTAGTTCAACCTCGTTACTGATAAGTACTCTTTTCTCGTTCCCGTGATATGTGATCCCTTGTGACCCAGTCACATGCTTGCAAGCTAATTGGATGACATTTCACCGAGAGGGCCCAGAGTATATCTATCCGTCATATGGATGGACAAATCCCACTCTTGATCCATGTGTTTCAACCAATACTTTCCGAACACTCAATGCCACTTTTATAGCCACCCTGTTACGGTGTGGTGTTTGATGTCATCAAAGCATCCATCCGGTAAAGGTGATATGCATGATCTCATGGTCGAAGGAATTAGGTTACTATGTATCAGAAAGCATATAGCAATTTGAACTATTGAAATGACTTGATCTTTATGCTACGCTTATCTATAGGAGTATGTCCACCATATCATTCTCCTAATGATATGATCCTGTTGTTAATAACATCTCTATGTTCATGATCAGGAAACCATGATCATATATTAACCAACAAGCTAGTTTAACAAGAGGCTATACTAGGGACTCTTATTTTAGTTTACAAATCACACAAGTATTAATGTTTCCGATTAATACAATTATAGCATGGTATGTAAACATTTATCATAAGTGTGAAGATATGATAATAACCACTTTATTATTGCCTCTTGGGCATATCTCCAACACCTTTATGGTCACCCAGTTACGAACATGATGGTTGATGCAGTCAAAGCAATCCTCGGGTGACAGTGATTAATATGATCTCATGGTCTAAGGATTAACATATTCCGTTTTTGACAATTGCAACTATGAACTATGTGGCATGATCATGTTGCAACAAACATCAGTAGGAAATCTCCACCACATCATAGATGACACGACTTCATTGTCAGTTGGCTTAGAAGCACATGAAACCTTGATCATCTACTACCCAATGAACTAGTTGAATAGAGGCTACTAGGGACGTAGGTTTGTTTACATATCACATATGTATCAATGTTTCCACTTGATATAGTTATAACATGATATAAAACTATTATGAACTAATGAGATATGATAATAAAACCCCTTTGTTATTTGCCTCTAGGGCATATCTCTTTCATAAACATGTGTTGTGATGAAGTGTTGGCTAAAAAAAGGACGATGGCAAAAATGATGAGTGGGTTTGGAGGGATGAGTGCACCCATGGGTGGATATGGAGGCATGGGAACAACTCCGGGAAGCTTTGGAGGCATGGGAGCAACTCCGGAAGGCTTCAGATGCATGGTAGGAAATCACGGAGCCTTTGGAGGCATGTGAGGAAATCCGGGAAGCTTTGGAGGCTATGGAGCAACTCCAGGAGTCTTTGGAGGCATGTGTGGCTACAGAGGGATGGGAGACATGGGAACACCACCTATGAGTGAATTTGGAGGCATGTGAGCACTACCAGGATTCATGGCTTCCATGGTTGATCCAATACCTTCTACGAGTGATGTCGTTCAAGTTTCAAATAATGAAGAGGCACACAAAGGAGATGACCATCACGATTATAATGATGTTGATGCTTGATGATGTCCATGCTTGATTAGTTTGTGTGAACTTTAGTTGTGTTGAACTCACTTTTGAACTATACCATGATGAGTTTAGGTGGATTATATTTTGTGTGTTTGATCTTGTTGGATGTTATATTTGTGTGGATTTAGTGTTTTTTTTGTGCGCGCGCTGCAAAATACAGCGCCTAGTGAATCGCTAGGATCCGTGCACTGCAAAGTATAGCGCCTGGTGAGGCACCATCCACCAGCGCATGCAAAAACAAGATACATCGGCTCGAAATAGCTTTTACATCGCCAAAATATAGAGTGCCTATTGGAGATGCCCTATAGTGCAACTAAAACTATTTTTACGGTGCGAAACTAATCCAGAGAAATCAGTCGTAAAAACAAACTATATCATGTAGGCTCCACCCATCGCCCACCTTTTCTTTTCCCTCCAAAGAATGTCCTCTTCCTAGCGAGTAATTGCCTAACGCCACCGATTGGGATAGTTGTTGTCGTGCCCACCCGTCCCTAGCCCCTAGCCCCACCACATGATCGCTACACCATGTGCGCTCGCTACTACCACCTTGTGACCTCCCCGATGCCGCTCTACGACCTTCCCGGTGCTGCCCTATCCCGTCCTTCCCTTCTCCGGCCTAGTCCCGTTTCATCCGTCTTCGATCGTTGTAGCGGAGGTCGAGCCCACCCCAAATTAGACCGGCGATGGTCGATTCCAGCATGCGGTGGCTGATTTGGCCTCTCCCAGTGTGCGGCGGCAGATTCCGATGAGTTCCGCGATGAAAGTGCGACAACGCGTCCGCTCCGATGAGGTTTGACCGGTTTACGAGGGCCGACAAAACAGACTCCCAATCTACACATATAATGTTCTCGTGGGTGAATTCTCGGTGTACTGTAAAAAAATTACGGATCGAATGAGTTTTATAGGATAGGCGATTTTTTTGACCAAAACCGTAAACACCTGTTTTTTACGAGTTTTGACCGCTTTTATGGGATCCGTTCGAGTTGAGAAGGGCGTGTTTGGTTGCTTATTTCCCCGTTTCTATCATGGGGTGGAAAAAAATAAGGGCATTTGGTTTCGCACGTGCGGAGGAGTCTTTGCACCACATGAGTTTTAAAGCGCCCCTCGGCCTGGCCCTGGAGAAACGCCCAAATCAGGCGTTTCCACGGAACCAAGTTCTTCTCGTGCTCGTGGGATAATAAGATGCACGCGCGCATGCAAGGGAGGGATGGAGGGAGCTCGCAAAATCTGGACGGAGAAATTGGGGTTACCGCCTGCCGATTCGCACACGACAATTTACACCGCCCCTACTCCGCCTCCAAAATCCCCGCCATCATTTCCCCAATTTCGAGCTCTCCCTCCAAATACTCTTCCTCAACGACGAGCAGGTAAGTGCACCTCCTACTCCGGTGGGTCTAGACCATCTCCGGCAAGCCTTCTTCCTCGGCTATCTCTGACATGTCGTCCTCGTCGGTCAAAATTGAGATCGTGGTAAGAGACATCTAACCCTAGTTCTCGCAACTTAGATCTGTTACCATATTCTAGCTCACAGTTCATATGTTTGGGTGTGCTAGATCCTAGTAGATATGGACCTTTCGTGGTGCATTTTGGCAGCAATATTCATGCTGTACTGTGAGGATTGTCATGTTTTGTAGGTAGGATTAGTGTTACAAGTCTAGTTCTTCCTCTAGAACTAAACATATTGCGTATCTCTGGTGCCGTAGGAGTTGGTTGCGTCCCCTGATCTATCAGCAACCTCTGTGCGACCTCTGTGTTATGTGCCGATGCCTGATGCGGTGTGCAAGAAGTTAGCCATGTCATAGCCAACATCTCTGTCCACCTTCGTCCTGGATCGGGTCTGCTAGTTGATCCAGAAAGGAGGTTCAGTTGTTCGGGGATTTAGAGAGGCAGACATGCGCTATATTGCAGATGATGTCTTCAAGTTTTGTGGCCGGACAGTCTCTGCGAACCAGGTGTACAACCACATGAGGCACTAGAGAGTTAGGTGAATTCAGCTGCCGAGGATCAAGAGGCTTGAGAACATGCGCTGGGTTGAGAAGACCTCTGCTATCATGATGGACGATGATGATTACTATGTGCATATCAAGGTTTGATATATTTGCACTTGCATCAATAGTTGTAAAGCTCACATATGAACTACACGTCTTGAACTAACTGTGATTCTCATGTAGGCTCAACCGAAGGACACCGAGTTGATCAACAAGCCTATTTAGAACTATGCTCAGATGAAGATGATCTGCGGTCCTCGCATTCCTGTTGCGCACATCTCTCCGACCGCGATACACCGTGCTCTTAGCCACCTGATGGAGCACAATGGACAGGCGACCAAGTATCTTGCCATGACCCCTGAGCACATGATGAGCTGGTTCACGACCTTTTTGAACAAGCACTACCTCCGAGCAGCGGACTGAGCTGTTCGAGGAGGTGCTAGTAGCGGTGTTGATTATGATGACTGTGATGTGTATTTTGAAGTAGCTAGGCTGATGAACTTTGGTTGCAGTGACCCATAAAGTTTGATCTGTATATTTTGGGAGGTGGTATTCAGTTATAACTCCTCCATTTGTGATGGACTTGGCATGCATCACGGGCAGTTGTGTGTGAACTCGTGCTGCAACACACACGCCAGGACTGATTATGTCGATTCGGTCTGAATATAAGCTAATATTTCTCTAAATTACAATTGTCTGAACTTTGTTTTCTCCTTGCTGATGTTAGGTACCTCACCCGACCAATCACGATGTTGGGGGGATAACCCCGGGTAGGGTCACTCCAGGGTATAAGGGCCGAGTTAGCTGAGGTTCGGCAAGGTCAAAGCGGGTGCTGGCCGAGTCACCTCAAGGCAGGCCGGATCACGGAGTAACCTGGACCAGGGGGTCGCCTAACATTGTCTCGTCCGACTCAAGGAGTAAGTCGGAGATACTTGTCTAGCTTATATGCAGGAACAGGTGTGGCCGGATCAACTGTGATCTGGATCCTCGCTTGGCTTCTAGGAGAAGGAAGGAACCTCTCTGGTCAAAAAGAAGGCCCGATGCGTACTGGATGAGCGAATAAAGCAAGGGCGGGACCACCGGATCGTGGCCGACAAGGGTGACGACGCTCACGTCGGCTGACGCGGGCGCCGCAGAGGCTACGTCGCTAAAGCAAGTGTGACGCGGGGGAAAAGCACCCCTGTCGGGTTACTACTTTGGGAGGAGGCATATTCTTAGGAATATGCCTCCACGTATGCCCTAGACCAGGACCGAACCACCTCTATATAAGGGGGGTTGGGGTTCTGGTAAGGGGGTTGGGTTCTTGAGGATACAGAGCAAGGAGAATTCTAGTTAGTTGAGCTCTAGTGGATCTAGGGTTCTTGGGCTAGTTGGTAGGCAAGAGTAAGAGAGCTTCTTCTTCCTCCTCTTGTCAATACAGCTCGAGGAGCACTTGTAATCTCGGAGATTAAACATCAATACAAAGCTTCTGTGTAGAGAATCACTCTACTATCCCTCCCTGGATTTCCCTAGCGCATATTAGTCCCCACCATTAGCCTATCCATGGCATCTGCCGTGACACCACCACGACAGTTGGCGCCCACCGTGGGGCTAGCGGCGCTAGCAGGGGTGAAGATCCGGACGGGAAATTTCATTGGCACCGGCGAACGCATCGTCTCCGGGCTCGTTCAGCGCTTCGGAGCGCTGGACTACGTCAGCGACAACGCTGGCTGCTTCGGCACGCGCCCTCTTCCGCGCAACGGCATCTTCGTCAAGCTCGGCGCACACAAGGTATACGTTGTTGTGGACGCGTCTTGCGTTCATCCATGTCGCGTCATCGATGCAGGAGAACCACCCCTCACTATGGCTCGCGGGGCGCGTATCGCTCGCTCCCCGGACCATGCAGAGGTGATGATGACTGCGCCAAGCGCGGCCATGAGCAAGGATCCAGCGCCAGACCCGGAGGTAACACCCAAGGCACCGAGGAAAGCTAGGGGTCCTCCACTAGAGAGGCCTGAGAACGTGTTGAGGGAAGTTATGGATAGCTTGGCAAACCCGGTGGCAGCTGTGGTAGATCCGGCTCAGGCGCAAGCCGAGCTAGAGGAGACCCGCGAAAGATACTGGAGGGCGCAAAGAAAATAGCAGCGGCTCAGCAGTCGTTGAACATGACGCTGCGCGAGTACGTGAAGGCAAACAAGGTTGATGCAGTAAGGGTCAAAGGGAAAAATCTCATAAGTGAGATGAACAGAGAAGGTGATGATGGACCAGAAGGGTCGGAAAACTATCTTTCTGTGGGGTTGCCGAAGTATAGTACCCCGGCGAAGAACCTCAGAGCAGCAGATGCCGCGGCGTCCGAGCTAGAGGGTCTGACGGGTGAAGCCCGTCAAAGACAGCAGGACCGGGTTAACGAGCTGGTTCGGATCGCGAACAGGCAGAACGAGGAGCTGCTGAGAGGTAACCCAGAGAGAGTTGGAGCTTTTAAGATCGTCCATTCAGCGATGGGTAACCCGGAGAAATCCGCTGGAGCCGCATCATCGCCTCATGGTGGCCCAAGGAGAGAAGAGGTAGTAACCTCGGCCAGACGGAACAAGCAGATCATTCCGTACGACCCAACGCGTGCGGGAAAAGAAAAACAGATGCGGAAAAACGACGATCGACGAAGTGTGAGCCGAGGTGAAGCTGGCCGAGGTAACCACGACCAAGGCAATGCCGGTCAAGGGAATGCTGCCAACGGCAATACCGGACAGCGAAACTCGGTAGGAGTAGGTCAACCGCAGCAGCGGAATATACCAACGCAAGAGCAAAGTGCCGGCCGTGGTATGCAACAGAGAGGAGCACAACGAGAGCAAGATCGATACAATGACGGAGACTCAGAGATGATGAATGCGGGATACGCAAGGCCGGACTATCATGTGATAGGGTCGAGATTGGGAAGCAGAGATTTGATGCTGGATGACGCCAGGCTAAAACTGGATCGCCTGTATAGGTCGGAACAGATCGAATGTCAAGGTCCTCCGGGTCCAGCGTGCTTTGGACCCCGGATCATGAAGGAACCGCCAGTACCCAATTTCCAATTACCCAGGGGCACGAAGACGTATGACGGCAGTACAAAGCCGGAGGATTGGCTGATAAACTATGCAACGGCTGTGAAAATTGCAACTGGCAACTTGAGATGGGCTGTACGATATGTACCCCAAATGTTGGAAGGTCCGGCTAGGGTATGGCTGAATAATTTGCCGCCCGGAAGCATCAATTGCTGGATAGATTTTGAAGAAATGTTTATCAGCAACTTCTCAAGTACATATCAGAGACCGAATAGACCGTAGACCCTGGCAATGTGCAAGCAGAGGTTTAACGAAACAGACCGTGAATTCTTGACCCGGTGGTGTACCATGAGAAACTCGTGTGAGGGAGTCATAGAGTCACAGGCTATAGCATGGTTCGCACAAGGGTGCAGATATGGCAGCGAGTTGTGGATGAAATTGCAAAGGAAAATGCCAGTCACATTGGCGGAGATGATCCGGATCACGGATTCTTATGCTTTGGGTGATCCGACTCAACCTAGGATCTCTTCGAATGAGTCAAATGAGGAGTACTATCCGAGGGACGGAGCCGGGTCATCCCGGAGGAACGATTACCGGGGAAAAAGGAGAGACGATAGACCGTACCATCGGTATGGTTCGCAACAAGTTGCAGCCGTGAATCAAGATGAGCCCAGAGCAGGGAGCAACCAACGCCAGAAAACGGGAGGGAAATGGACTCCTCAAAACGATGGCAAGAAAACATGGACTCCGGAGTAGAAGAAGCAATGGCAAGAAAAGAAAGATCGTCCGAGGTATACCTATGAGTCAATGTTGGACCAGCCGTGTAAGTTTCACACGCCAAACCCAAACAGCCCGGCGGGTCACACAACGAGGCAATGTGAGTGGATGCGTAAGATAGAACAAGGTGGTTTGGGGAATGCTCAGGCACCCCGGAATGATCAACCTCGGCAGGAGTTACCCCGACAGCAATTGCTTTCCGGAGCAAACACGCAGCAACTGATGTTGCCTCCCCCTCCGTCGAGGTATGACAACAGTGAGAGAAGGGATGCAGTGCATCAGGTGGAAAACCAGCAACAACCAGATCAGAGGTACTCCGGAAACGAGGGAAGGAATGAGTACAGGGAACATCATCAGAGCTATTGTGTGTTCACAACAGAGGAAACAGATAGGAAGAGCTTGCAGCGCCGACATATGGAGGTTAACGCGGTTATGCCTGCAGTGACGAGGTACATGTCTTGGTCGGACCAGGAAATTACCTGGAGCGTCAAAGATCATCCCAAGCTTATGCCAAGTCTGGGCTCGTATGCACTAGTGTTAGATCCGACGTTCATTGGACCAAACATTAATGTGAGGTTCTCCAAGGTACTAATCGATAATGGCAGTAGTATTAACATCATGTATGCGGATACGATGCGCAAGTTGGGCATCTCGGAGAACATGCTCCAGGCTACAAGAACAACTTTCCATGGTATCGTACCAGGCATATCCTGTGAACCCATAGGCAAAGTCCGGGTCGACATGCTATTCGGTACGAGGGATAACTGCCGAACTGAAAATCTGGAGTTTGAGGTGGTGAACTTGGAGATCACGTATCATGCATTACTCGGGAGACCAGCACTGAGCAAATTCATGGCGAGTTGCCACGTTAGTTATCTGAAGATGAAGTTGCCCGGGCCAAATGGAGCAATTACTATCGCTGGGGATTTCCGATGTTCTATTGAGTGCGCCTCAGCCGGGTCTAACCTAGCCGAGTCACTCGTAATTTCCCAAGAGAAAAGAAAAATCCAAGAGGTG
This sequence comes from Avena sativa, assembly GCA_916181665.1. Lineage (NCBI taxonomy): Eukaryota > Viridiplantae > Streptophyta > Magnoliopsida > Poales > Poaceae > Avena > Avena sativa. The sequence goes on from OV702291.1 coordinate 32,736,963, forward strand.
GCGGCATTAGCTCAGTCCGCGCAGCAGTATATGCCGGTGTTAAGTAACCCGCATGGAAGCGTTTCGTTTCAAGCCGCGAAGGACACCAAGAATATCCCGGTGGATAACATGTTTCCGGAGCGTACCATAACAATTGGGGTCGGGTTAACTGACAAATAGGAAAGCGAGCTCGTCAACTTCCTCCATGAGAATCGGGATATTTTTGCTTGGTCCACACAGGACTTGCAAGGTGTTCCGAGGGAGTTGGCCGAGCACTCTTTGAATGTAAGACCCGGAGCAAGGCCGGTGAAGCAGCCTCTCCAACGCTTCGCCGAGGATAGGAGAAAGGTCATTGGTGACGAGATAGCTCGGTTGCTAGCAGCAGGATTTATCATGGAAGTGTTGTATCCGGATTGGCTCTCTAATCCGGTGCTGGTAGAAAGAAGAAGGATGATCCGAACGTGGCAGTGGTTTGGCGTATGTGTATCGATTACACGAACCTGAACAAGGCGTGTCCAAAAGATCCATTTCCACTACCGAGGATAGATCAGGTCATCGACTCTACCGCGGGATGTGAACTGTTGTCATTTATTGACGCTTATTCTAGTTTCCACCAGATACCTCTGAACCCGAATGATCAAATAAAAACTGCCTTTATTACCCCGTACGGGGCTTATTGCTATCGCACTATGCCGTTTGGTTTACGAAATGCCAGAGCGGCGTACCAAAGATGTATGCAAAAATGTTTGCACGATCAAATAGGTCAAAATGTACAAGTCTACGTGGATGATGTGGTTATCAAGACCAAGGAAAGCGCAAGCTCCTTGACGACATAAGGCAAACATTCGCGAACTTGAGAAGGTTCCGGATGAAGCTTAACCCGGAGAAATGTACCTTAGGTGTCCCGGCTGGGAAATTACTCGGGTTTCTCGTCTCCAGCCGAGGTATCGAGGTTAATCCAACTAAGATCCGAGCCATCGAACGAATGGAGCTGCCGAAGTGTCTCAACGACGTCCAGAAGTTCACTGGATGCCTGGCGTCGTTGAGTCGATTTGTATGTCGGTTAGGGGAAAAGGCACTGCCTCTCTACCAACTCATGAAAAAATCAGATAAAATCGTTTGGACGCCGCAGGCCGATGAAGCTTTTGCCCACTTGAAAAAGATGTTGGCCACTACACCAGTGTTAGCTTCCCCACTGTCGAAGGAGCCAATGTTGCTCTACATAGCCACAACCAACCGAGTTGTAAGTGCAGTGATTGTAGTGGAGCGAGATGAAAAGGGTAAGTCAGTGGAGAGGCCAGTGTATTACTTGAGCGAGGTATTGTCTGCCTCAAAACAGAACTACCCGCATTTTCAAAAGGTGGCATACGGAGTTTATATGGCAGCAAAGAAGTTAAAGCACTACTTTGAGGAGCATCCCATCAAAGTGATATGCGAAGCCCCCATATCCGATATAATGGGTAACAAAGATGCGAATGGCAGAATTGCAAAATGGGAAATTGAGCTAGCACCATACGCGCCCCAGTATGATAGGAGAGAAGCGATCAAGTCCCAGGCTGTGGCAGACTTTTTCGTGGATTGGGCCGAGGTACAATACGAACCGCCGCCACCAGATCCGAACTACTGGAAGATGCACTTTGACGGATCGAAAACCAAAACCGGGTTAGGCGCCGGGGTTGTGCTTACCTCGCCAAAGAAGGATCAGCTCAAGTACGTATTGCAGATCCATTTCGCGGCATCAAACAATGTCGCTGAGTACGAGGCTCTTGTGCATGGTCTCAAAGTGGCAAAGGAGATTGGCATACGTCGGATAATCTGCTTTGGCGACTCGGATCTAGTAATACAGCAAGTGTCCGGAGTGTGGGACGCCCTGGATCCAAACATGGCACTATACAGATTTCATGTGCAGAAGATCTCGGGTTACTTTGAGGGATGCGAGTTTCACTATGTACCTCGCGTGGAAAACGAAGCTGCCGATATGCTGTCGAAGCTCAGATCGACCCGACAGGCAATTCCACCGGGCGTAGCATTAAAGCACCTCAGAAAACCATCTATCAGGCCGTCCCCAGGAACCGATTCAATCTATGTCCCGGAAAACGCGGAATCCGGAGTTGAGCCCATGGACATTGACACGGGAGGTAGCACGCCGAACCCGGGGACTACCTCGCTAGACCCGGGGATTGTTCAGCGTGATCCGGCTGAAGTTATGCCGGTGGATCGGATGGAAATTGATGAGGAATGTTCCCTGCGCGAGAAATACCAGCTTGGGCACTGCCTATATACCAGTTCTTGAAAGATGGAATGTTACCCACTGAGGAAGTGCTAGCCAGGCAAACTCAGAGGAGAGCCAAAGCTTACACAATCATCAATTCCGAGCTGTACAAACGGAGTGTAACCAATGTCCTCCAGCGGTGTGTTGACCCAGAAGAAGGACTTGACATCCTCCGAGATATACACCAAGGAGAATGCGGGCATCATGCCTCATCCCGGGCCTTAGTGGCAAAGGCATTCTGGCATGGATTTTATTGGCCAAATGCCTTGGAGCAAGCAGAAGATCTGGTGAGAAAATGCAATGGTTGTCAAAGGTATGCCACCAAGACACATATGCCTATGTTGGAACTTAAAACCATACCAATTACATGGCCATTTGCTGTATGGTGCTTGGATATGGTTGGCCCATTCAAACCAGCAAGAGGAAACATGACACACATTTTGGTCATGGTGGACAAGTTTACAAAATGGATCAAAGTGAAACCTATAAGAAAATGTGATGGAGCTACTGCCGTGACATTTCTCAAAGACATTATCTTGAGATACGGTTATCCGCACAACATTATAACTGATAACGGCACAAATTTTGCTGAAGGAGCATTCGCACGATTCTGCCGAGATAAGAAAATCCGACTCGACGTAGCCTCGGTAGCCCACCCCGCATCGAATGGGCAAGTGGAAAGATCCAACAGATTAGTATTATCTAGGATAAAACCCTGGCTCATTGAGCCGCTGCAAAGATCAGCGGGGTGCTGGATAGAAGAACTACCAGCGGTATTGTGGAGTTTAAGAACAACTCCGAATCGATCAACAGGCTACACGCCGTTCTTTCTGGTATATGGGGCAGAAGCTGTATTACCAGCCGACATAGAGCATGATTCGCCTAGGGTCACCCAATACACAGAAGCCGAAGTGCAAGAAGCCCGGCAAAATGATGTTGATCTGCTGGAAGAAGCGAGAGAACTGGCACTGTCCAGATCCGCCATATATCAGCAAAATCTCCGACGCTATCATAGCCGAAAAGTGTGCCCTCGAGTCTTCTGGGAAGGCGATCTGGTGCTCCGGTTGGTACAGCGTACCACTGGCATGCATAAATTATCCCCCCCATGGGAAGGACCATTTATTTTGAGCAAAGCATTGCACAATGATTCTTACTATCTCATAGATGCAAAGCCACAGGAAAAGAACAAGGCGGACAGGTCCGGAGAGGAATCCAAGCGACCGTGGAATGTAGCACTACTTCGTCCCTTCTACACCTAGCTAAGAAGTGTATGTATCCGAGTCCTCTCATATGTCGGTATGTATGTCGGCAATGAGCTTATCAATGCAATAGCGAAGCCTCGAGCAGTAACTCGGGGACTGCCTTAATAAATGATTGTTGTTACTTTTTATGCGTTAGCTGGAATGACTCGTCTCGCTTAACCCGGATTAGTAACGTGTGAGCACCAAAAACCCAACCCTTCGACTTGCTACTGTCCAACAAGAATTGGCTTCATGGCAAGCAAAGGAACAAGTTTGGAATTGCGTAGCACATGAAAAACTACTAAGGAAACGATCCTATTCCAGCTATCGTTTGTTTTTTCGGACTAACCCCGTATTTACTTTCAAGCTATTATGTTGAATTATTTTGAGCCAAGCCTCAAAGTTTCTCAGTATTGTTAAAACGATTCTTGAGGCTCGGATTTGTAAGTCGTAAAACCGAGTCAAGGTAGACACGGGTCGAGCCGGAGAATTGGACGGACAAGAAAATGAAACTCGGGGACTACACCCAAGTTAATCCAGCATACAAGCATAGTAGCAAAATATCATGTATTCAGCATACAATTGCACCCGGCATACCGGGGATCTGATAAATTTTCAAGTTTTTTCAACTAAGGAGTGGCAGGAGGAGGAAGTTCGGCGTCATCATCACTGTCTTCAATATCTGAAGTAGCATCTTCTCCATCATCGCCCGACCCATCCTCCATGTTCTCCATCTGCTCCTCCTCGCCGGATTCCAGAAAGCTCGGCCCCTCAACCCAGACATGGACTGGAGAATATTCGACGAGGCTGTAGGCGCAAGCCTGGCGCCGAGCTATCCACTCCGGATCATCGGTCCATTTGGATCCGGTGCGCCGATGGGTGAGGAGGCTCAGATCGATCTTCTCGTACCATGAAAGGATATGATGGAGAAGGGTATCTGCTGCGGCACGCCCGGCGGATTCTCTCCAAAGGTCAAGCTGAGTCTCAATCTCCATCAGTTTGTCGGCAAGGAGCGTGATCCTTTCCGGAGCGCTCTCGCTTGGCCAGAATGTGTTGAAGATCCGGACCACAACATCGAGGAGATCTTTCCCATAGTTCTTAATAGTTTCCACCCGAGCTGACACGCTGACCAATAGGTCCTCCATGTCTAAAGGGATGCTCTCACCATCAGGAGCGATGGGAGTACCCCTCTCTTGGCGGAATTTGGCAACAGCAGCACTAGCGATGGCAGTACCCTCCGAAAAGTTATCTGAAAATAAGGAAAGGGAGGATGCTGAAGCAAAGGCATATGAGCTAACCCGGAAAACTAGGTCGAACAAGGGGAAGAAACTTACATGAGATATGGCGATGGATCCGGGTCAACTCCTTGATACAACTGTCGCGTCTCTGGTGAAGTTGTTCAAGCTCGGCAAGCGCCGACCCAAGCCGGACCTCGGATTCCTTGAGCAGGTCCTGATCCTTGGAGATCTGGAGGGTAAAGCGCTCACGCTCTTCGGCGAAGTTCTGGCCAACTTTTTGGAGCTCGGTTTTGTGTTGGGCCTTCATCTTCTCCATCTCGGCCTTGAGTTTGGCTATTTCGTCGTCCTTGGTCCGGAGGAGGGCGAGATCATCGTTCTTCTTCTTCAGCTCGGCTTGATGCTGTCCTGCTTGTTCGAGAAAATGCAACATCATATCAGGCACGGGCACACTATCCTCAAGCGATGCTGAAATAGTGTGTTGACCCGGCAAAGCCGAGGAGTGAATGTTTGCCGAGCCAAGGAGAAGAAAGAATGGAAAACATAGCGACGTTGGCCGAAAGAGGACATACCTCGGATTTCCTCCAAGTTCTTCCGCATAATCTTGTTTTCAGCCTCCACCCCAGCTGCAAAAAACCGAATAAGGAGGTTAGTCCGGCAGAAACAAACGAAACGGAGAGGTGTTAAGAGAGGAAATTACCCCTCTTTTCATGCTCTGCGCCAAGTGCAACATGTTTTGCGCGCAAGATCTTGTGGGTATCAAGCAGGCGCTAAAACTCGGTGCTCCGACGATTGGTGGTTACCTGACAAAGGTACATGCGGGTAATATTAGTTCGGTGCATATTCGAAGTGTACAAGATCCTGGCCAAGCGGAACTTAACCCGGCTCTAGGTGTGTGCATATTCGAAGTGTACGAGATCCGGGCCAAGCGGAACTTAACCCGGCTCTAGGTGTGTGCATATTCGAAGTGTACGAGATCCGGGCCAAGCGGAACTTAACCCGGCTCTAGGTGTGTGCATATTCGAAGTGTACGAGATCCAGGCCAAGCGGAACTTAACCCGGCTCTAGGTGTGTGCATATTCGAAGTGTACGAGATCCGGACCAAGCGGAACTTAACCCGGCCCTAGGTGTGTGCATATTTGAAGTGTACGAGATCCGGGCCAAGCGAAACTTAACTCGACTCTACGTGTGTGCATATTTGAAGTTTACATGCAGCTACGTTGATCTTCTAAGGAGCATCCGGCCGAGTAACAAGTTACTCCGCCGGAGGCTCGGGGACTAATGGTTATTATCTACACCATGTAAAGAAGAAACGGCGTACCTCCATCATACGCCCAACGAGGTTAATGGCCTTGGCGGCGGTATTCATCTGAGCGGAAAATTCAGCTGGGCCGAACTTTTCCAGGAGATCGTCGTTGTAGACGAACTCCACCTTATTCCAGTTCATGACAAACTCGATGAGGCTCAGAGGGTACCGTTCGCCAGTAGGCATGTGAGGTTCCACCAAGCCCTTTGCGTGAGCTTCTTTCCTTTCAATCAGGGCAAGAGCTGGGCTAGTGTGAAGAACCATCTGTTGTGAATCGGCTGGCTCGGCAGGAGGATCCGTCGCTGCTGGTGATTGTAGGGGTTCGTAGCATGGAAAACAAAAATTTTCTATCGCATACAAACAAACAAGCCAAGATCTATCTACTAGATTGCAGCAACGAGTCGATGGAATAACTCACCCTCGAAGATTCCAAAGTGTTTAACGAGAGCAGATTCTCGTGGGTGATGTAGTCGTACTCTTTCCGATCTCAAGATCGCGTAGACGATCCTTCCAGCGCCACGTTCCAGCAGCGCTCCCGCAGTCGGTCACACGTTCGGTACTCGACGAAGACCTTCCTCTCCCTTGTTCCAGCAGGCAGCGGAGGTTGTAGCACTCTCCTCGCGATTCCGGCAGCACAACGGCGTGGTACCGGAAGTAGAGGGGAAATCCCGCAGGGCTTCGCCTTAAGCCGGTGCGAGTATGGTGGAGCTTATGAGAGAGGCTATTAGTGGTCTAATAATTAGACACACCAATTAGAGGGCTCTAAACCAATTAGAAGGCTCTAAACCGAATAGCTCTAAACCGGGGTCTAGATCTAGGGTTTAGTTTAGAGGATAGGAAACTTGTGTGTAGGAGGGGAGCCCTGCCCCTCCTTATATAGGTGGGAGGGGGTGGCGCGCCAGGGGAGGGAGGGAGTCCCTCCCCAACTCGGCCTAGGCTGGCCGCCGGCTTGGAGGAGAGAAACTCCTCCTCCAAGTCGACTCCAACTCCTCTTGCTTGTTTCCCACAGTTTCTTGTTTTTGGCAGTTTGACTTTCAAACTGGACATTTGACTTTTCTGTTTTAGGATTCAATTTAATCCTATATTTGGGACAGCAAGAACACTTAGTACATGATGCAATCATTCCAATATGTAATGACACATTCATGTACCCCTTCCCCCCCGGAGTGCCGGACAATCCGGAACCTTCTAGAACATTCCCGATGAAAACACCGGAATCATTCCCGAACTCCGAAACGAGACTTTCCTTATATGAATCTTATTCTCCGGACCATTCCGGATCACCTCGTGATATCCCGGATCCCATCCGAGACTCCGAACAACATTCGGTCTCTTTCTCATAATACCATAACTACTCAAACAACGTCGAATCCTTAAGTGTGTCTCCCTACGGTTCGTGAATTATGCGGACATGATCGAGACACTTCTTCGAACAATAACCAATAGAGGAATCTGGAAATTCATATGGCTCCCACATATTTCTACGATTACTTTGCGATCGAATGAACCACTTACATACGATACCAATTTCCCTTTGTCTCACGATATGTTACTTATCCGAGGTCATGATCGTCGGTATCTCTGCATACCTAGTTCATCCTCGTTACTGATAAGTACTCTTTTCTCGTTCCCGTGATATGTGATCCCTTGTGACCAAGTCACATGCTTGCAAGCTAATTGGATGACATTTCACCGAGAGGGCCCAGAGAATATCTATCCGTCATGTGGATGGACAAATCCCACTCTTGATCCATGTGTTTCAACCAATACTTTCCGAACACTCAATGCCACCTTTATAGCCACCCTGTTACGGTGTGGTGTTTGATGACATCAAAGCATCCATCCAGTAAAGGTGATATGCATGATCTCATGGTCGAAGGAATTAGGTTACTATGTATCAGAAAGCATATAGCAATTGAACTATTGAAATGACTTGATCTTTATGCTACGCTTGTCTATAGGAGTATGTCCACCATATCATTCTCCTAACGATATGATCTTGTTGTTGATAACATCTCAATGTTCATGACAAAGAAACCACATCATCAATCAACCAACAAGCTAGTGAAGTATAGAGGCTATACTAGGGACTTCAAATTAAGTTTACAAATCACACAAGTATTAATGGTTTCCTTGTTAATACTATTATAGCATGAATGTAAACATTTATCATAAACACAAAGATATAATAATAACTATATTTATTATTGCCTCTAGGGCATATCTCCAACAGTCTCCCACTTGCACTAGAGTCATCTAATCTAGATTACATGGTAATATACCGAACACCCATGGCAGTTTGGTGTTGGTCATGTTTTGCCCTCGGGAGAGGTTTAGTCAACGGATCCGCCACATTCAGATCTGTGTGTACTTTGCAAATCTTTATATCCCCATCCTGGATATGTTCTCGAATAGCGTGAAAACGTAGCTTGATATGCTTCAGCTTCTTGTGTGACCTTGGTTCTTGCGCATTGGCTATGGCGCCCATGTTATCACAGTAGATAGACATTGGGTCCAGCGCACTAGGAACCACACCCAGCTCTGTAATGAACTCTTTCATCCATATCGCTTCTTGTGAAGCCTCCGAAGCAGCCATGTATTCCGATTCAGTTGAAGATCTCGCCACAACGCTTTGCTTTGCACTCCTCCAGCTAACTGCTGCACCATTCAAAATAAATACGTACCCAGATTGTGATTTAGAATCATCTGGATCGGTGTTCCAACTAGCATCGGTGTAACCATTAACAACGAGCTGTTCATCACCTCCATAAGAAAGAACCATATCCTTAGTTCTTCTCAAGTACTTAAGGATGTTTTTGACCGCTGTCCAATGATCCACTTCTGGATTACTTTGATATCTGCTAGTTAGACTAACAGCATATGCGATGTCGGGTCTAGTACATAGCATGGCATACATTAGAGATCCTATGGCTGAGGCATAGGGAGTCTTACTCATCCTTTCTCTATCTTCTGCCGATGTCGGACTTTGAGTTTTACTCAAGGTTGTATTGGGCAACATGGGCAAGAACCCTTTCTTGCTATCTTCCATTCCAAACCTCTTTAGAACTTTGTCCAAATATGTACTTTGTGACAATGATATTTGGCGTTTCGATCTATCTCTATAAATCTTTATGCCTAATATGTAAGCTGCTTCGCCAAGATCCTTCATTGAAAAACTATTATTCAAATACTCTTTGACACTATTAAGAAGGTCTACATCATTCCCAATCAACAATATGTCATCCACATACAGTATTAAGAATGCTACAGAGCTCCCACTCACTTTCTTGTAAATACAAGCTTCTCCATAAGTTTGTATAAAACCAAAACTTTTGATTACCTTATCAAAACGTTGATTCCAACTTCGGGATGCTTGCTTCAATCCATAGATGGACCGTTGAAGCTTGCATACCTTGTTAGCATCTTTAGGATCGACAAAACCTTTGGGTTGTATCATATACAACTCTTCATCAATGTCTCCATTGAGGAATGCTGTTTTGACATCCATCTGCCATATCTCATAATCATAATATGCAGCGATTGCTAACATAATCCTCACAGACTTTAGCTTCGCTACCGGTGAGAAAGTCTCATCATAGTCAACTCCTTGAATTTGTCGAAACCCTTTTGCGACAAGTCGAGCTTTATAGACAGTAACATTACCATCAGCATCTGTTTTCTTCTTGAAAATCCATTTGTTCTCGACAGCCTTCCGGCCATCCGGTAAGTCCACCAAAGTCCATACTTGGTTTTCGTACATGGATCCAATCTCGGATTTCATGGCTTCTTGCCATTTATTGGAATCTGGGCTCATCATCGCTTCCTCATATGTCTCGGGGTCATCGGTGTTGTCCACCAACATGACATTCATAACGGAATCATACCAATCTGGAGTGGTACGATTTCTCATTGACCTCCGAGGCTCTGTAGCAACTTCAACCGAAGTTTCATGATCACCATCATTAGCTTCCTCTCTTATTGGTGCAGGCACCACAGGAACTTCTTCCGGTGCTGCGCTACTCGTAATTTCGAGAGAAGGTTCGACAACCTCGTCGAGTTCTACTTTCCTTCCAGTCACTTCTTTCGAGAGAAATTCCTTCTCTAGAAAGGATCCATTCTTGGCAACGAAGATTTTGCCTTCGGATCTATGATAGAAGGTATACCCAATAGTTTCCTTCGGGTATCCTATGAAGACGCATTTTTCCGCTTTGGGTTCAAGCTTGTCCGGCTGTAACTTCTTTACATAGGCTTCGCATCCCCAAACTTTAAGGAACGACAATTTAGGTTTCTTCCCAAACCATAATTCATATGGTGTCGTTTCAACGGATTTAGACGGTGCCCTATTTAAAGTGAATGCGGCTGTTTCTAATGCATAACCCTAAAATGTTAGCGGTAAATCTGTAAGTGACATCATAGAACGAACCATATCTAAGAGGGTTCGATTACGACGTTCAGACACACCATTACGCTGTGGTGTTCCCGGCGGTGTCAATTGTGAAAGTATTCCGCATTTCTTCAAATGATCGCCAAACTCGTAACTTAGATATTCACCTCCACGATCAGAACGTAGAAATTTAATCTTCTTGTTACGTTGATTCTCTACCTCACTTTGAAACTCCTTAAACTTCTCGAAAGTTTCGGACTTATGTTTCATGAAATAGATATACCCATATCTACTCAAGTCATCCGTGAAGGTAAGAACATAACGATAACCACTGCGCGATGCTACACTCATTGGACCACACACATCGGTATGTATGATTTCCAGTAAGTCCGTAGCTCGCTCCATTATACCAGAAAATGGAGTCTTAGTCATTTTACCCATCAGACATGCTTCGTATCTTTCAAGTGATTCAAAATCAAGTGATTCAAGAAGTCCATCGGAATGGAGTTTCTTCATACGTTTCACTCCAATGTGACCAAGACGACAGTGCCACATATAGGTCGAGTTATCGCTTGATTTCAATCGTTTAGCTTCAATGTTATTAAGATGTGTATTTCTACTATCGAGATTCAATAAGAATAGACCATCTATCAAAGGTGCATGTGCGTAAAACATATTACTCATATAAATCGAACAACCATTATTCTCGGATTTAAACAAGTAACCGTCTCGCAATAAACAAGATCCTGATATAATGTTCATGCTCAACGCAGGCACTAAATAACAATTATTTAAGTATAAAACTAATCCCGATGGTAGATGAAGAGGTAGCGTGCCGACCGCGATCACATCAACCTTTGATCCGTTTCCTACGCGCATCGTCACCTCGTTCTTCACTAGCTTCCGTTTATTCTGCAGCTCCTGTTTCGAGTTACAAATATGAGCAACCGAACCAGTATCAAATACCCAGGCACTACTACGAGTACTAGTGAGATACACATCAATAACATGTATATCAGATATACCTTTCTTCTTGATGTTGCCGTTCTTCAAATCCGCCAAGTACCTTGGGCAATTCCGCTTCCAGTGACCTTCTCCCTTGCAGTAAAAGCACTCAGTATCAGGCTTTGGTCCAGCCTTGGTTTTCTTCGTTGGCGTGGTAACTTTCTTACCACCCTTTTTGAAGTGTCCCTTCTGCTTAGACTTGCCTTTCTTGAATTTGGTGGTCTTATTGACCATCAACACTTGGTGCTCTTTCTTGATCTCCACTTCTGCAGATTTTAACATAGCAAATAGTTCCGGCAACTCTTTGTTCATGTTCTGCATGTTGTAGTTCATCACAAAGTTCCTGTAACTTGGTGGTAGTGATTGGAGGACACGGTAAATCCCCAAAGCATTAGGAATCACTATACCCAAGCTTTGAAGTTTGTTTGCGTGCCCAGACATCTTAAGCACATGCTCACTGACGGAGCTGCCTTCTTCCATCTTGCAGTTAAAGAACTTTTCAGAAGCCTCATAGCTTTCAATTGCCGCATGAGTCTCAAAAATTAATTTGAGATCCTCGACAATATCATATGGGTCTGACTCTTCAAACCTTTTCTGAAGCTCCGATTCTAAACCATACAAGATAGCACACTGAACTATGGAGTACTGATTCTTCCGAGCGAGGTAAACATTCTTTACTTCATCGGTAGCATCAGCTGCAGGTGGGTCACCTAGCGGTGCATCCAGCACATAGGTCAAATTACCAGCTGTGAGGACAATCCTCAAATTGCGGAACCAATCCGCGAAGTTGCTTCCATTGTTTTTCAACTTTTCTTTCTCTAGGAACGCATTAAAATTGATGGTAGGGGCTGCCATTGATCTACAACATATTTGCAATAGTTTAGACTAAGTTTATGACAAATTGAGTTCAAATTAATTAATGAAATTAAACTAGGTGAACTCCCACTCAAAACAACATCCCTCACATTGTTTTAGTGATCACACGAACCAAATCCACTACATCAACACCGATCATCACGAGAGCTGATATAGTTTTAATGGCGAACAATCATCATGTTCATCATATCTACTATATGATTCATGCTTTGCCTTTCGGCGATCCGTGTTCCTGAGGCCATGTCTGTACATGCTAGGCTCGTCAAGATCAAACCTTAGCTACCGCATAAGCAAATCTGGCTTGCTTACGTTGTATTCACCCGCGGAATCAAAGACACCCGATCATCACGTGGTGCTTCGAAGCAACAAGCTTTGGCAACGGTGCATACTAAGGGTGAACACTTTAGAACTTGAAATTTATGTGCATGAGGGATCATCTTATAATGCTACCGTCGTCTACTAAGCAATACAAGATGCATAAAGGATTAACATCACATGCAATTCATAATATGTGATATGATATGGCCTTTCTTCTTTGTGCTTCCGATCTCCATCTTCAAGCACGAACATGATCTCCATCATCACCGGCATAGCATCAAGGTCAATGACGCTTCTTCATGGTTGTCGTCCACCAGCTTCAACTATTACAACTATTTTGAATAGACACGCAGGTCTTAACAGAAATTAAAGACAACCATATGGCTCCTGCCGGTTGCCAACTTACAATAAGGAACATTGCATACATCAAATATAATCACAATCATGGCCATATCACATCACTGCACACCCCTGCAAAACAAAGTTAGACGTCTCTACTTTCTTTGCATATTTTACGTGGTTTGGGGCTTTCAATAAGTGTCGTTCTAACTTACGAACAAGAACCACAACATTGATACTAGCATTGTTGATTACCCGTTGTAAATTGGATCTTAACTATGCTAGGAGAAACAGGCACCCGCAAAGCCACTTATGCAATACAAGTTGCATGTCAAACGTGGAGCAAGTCTCATGAACGATGTCATGTAAGGTTAGCCCGGGCCGCTTCATCCCAACATACCGCAAGATGCAAAGTACACAAAAAGCAATCTACAATAAAAGCATCAACGCCCACAATGACCATTGTGTTCTACTCGTGCAACAGATCTACATATAGACACGGCTCTGATACCACTGTAGGGGTTCGTAGCATGGAAAACAAAAATTTTCTGTCGCATACAAACAAACAAGACAAGATCTATCTACTAGATTGCAGCAACGAGTCGATGGAATAACTCACCCTCGAAGATTCCAAAGTGTTTAACGAGAGCAGATTCTCGTGGGTGATGTAGTTGTACTCTTTCCGATCTCAAGATCGCGTAGACGATCCTTCCAGCGCCACGTTCCAGCAGCGCTCCCGCAGTCGGTCACACGTTCGGTACTCGACGAAGACCTTCCTCTCCCTTGTTCCAGCAGGCAGCGGAGGTTGTAGCACTCTCCTCGCGATTCCGGCAGCACAACGGCGTGGTACCGGAAGTAGAGGGGAAATCCCGCAGGGCTTCGCCTTAAGCCGGTGCGAGTATGGTGGAGCTTATGAGAGAGGCTATTAGTGGTCTAATAATTAGACACACCAATTAGAGGGCTCTAAACCAATTAGAAGGCTCTAAACCGAATAGCTCTAAACCGGGGTCTAGATCTAGGGTTTAGTTTAGAGGATAGGAAACTTGTGTGTAGGAGGGGAGCCCTGCCCCTCCTTATATAGGTGGGAGGGGGTGGCGCGCCAGGGGAGGGAGGGAGTCCCTCCCCAACTCGGCCTAGGCTGGCCGCCGGCTTGGAGGAGAGAAACTCCTCCTCCAAGTCGACTCCAACTCCTCTTGCTTGTTTCCCACAGTTTCTTGTTTTTGGCAGTTTGACTTTCAAACTGGACATTTGACTTTTCTGTTTTAGGATTCAATTTAATCCTATATTTGGGACAGCAAGAACACTTAGTACATGATGCAATCATTCCAATATGTAATGACACATTCATGTACCCCTTCCCCCCCGGAGTGCCGGACAATCCGGAACCTTCTAGAACATTCCCGATGAAAACACCGGAATCATTCCCGAACTCCGAAACGAGACTTTCCTTATATGAATCTTATTCTCCGGACCATTCCGGATCACCTCGTGATATCCCGGATCCCATCCGAGACTCCGAACAACATTCGGTCTCTTTCTCATAATACCATAACTACTCAAACAACGTCGAATCCTTAAGTGTGTCTCCCTACGGTTCGTGAATTATGCGGACATGATCGAGACACTTCTTCGAACAATAACCAATAGAGGAATCTGGAAATTCATATGGCTCCCACATATTTCTACGATTACTTTGCGATCGAATGAACCACTTACATACGATACCAATTTCCCTTTGTCTCACGATATGTTACTTATCCGAGGTCATGATCGTCGGTATCTCTGCATACCTAGTTCATCCTCGTTACTGATAAGTACTCTTTTCTCGTTCCCGTGATATGTGATCCCTTGTGACCAAGTCACATGCTTGCAAGCTAATTGGATGACATTTCACCGAGAGGGCCCAGAGAATATCTATCCGTCATGTGGATGGACAAATCCCACTCTTGATCCATGTGTTTCAACCAATACTTTCCGAACACTCAATGCCACCTTTATAGCCACCCTGTTACGGTGTGGTGTTTGATGACATCAAAGCATCCATCCAGTAAAGGTGATATGCATGATCTCATGGTCGAAGGAATTAGGTTACTATGTATCAGAAAGCATATAGCAATTGAACTATTGAAATGACTTGATCTTTATGCTACGCTTGTCTATAGGAGTATGTCCACCATATCATTCTCCTAACGATATGATCTTGTTGTTGATAACATCTCAATGTTCATGACAAAGAAACCACATCATCAATCAACCAACAAGCTAGTGAAGTATAGAGGCTATACTAGGGACTTCAAATTAAGTTTACAAATCACACAAGTATTAATGGTTTCCTTGTTAATACTATTATAGCATGAATGTAAACATTTATCATAAACACAAAGATATAATAATAACTATATTTATTATTGCCTCTAGGGCATATCTCCAACAGTGATTTCTTTGGAAGCATCGACGACAAGGTTCGCTGCCTGGCCTCGACGGAGGTGGACTTGCCTTTGGCTTGCTGGGAGGATGTGACCACAGTGGATTTGCCCTTGGAAGCTGCTAGAGTGGTTCCTCGCCGAGCTTGGGATGACTCGGACGAGGCAGATGAACTTGGCACGGGAGCTTTGGTGGCTGGTGCTAGAGCTGCTGTTGGTTTCTTCGGAGCCGGGACAGGCGCTGGTTCGGTGGCTGGTGCTGGAGCTGCTGCTGGTGCTAGGGTTGCGGTAGACTTGGTGGTTGCTGGTTGCGGCAATGCCGAAGTAACGGACGCCGTTGCCTCGGCCGATCCGACCCCTCCCGATCCGAGGTCACGTTCCTCTGAAGGAGGTACTGCGGAACCCGGAGCGGCCACAGAGCCCTCCGGAATAGGGCTCAGCGGTCGTGACTCGTCGTCACGAGGAGGGGAAGGACTAGACCGAAGAGGAGAGGAGATGCTCGATCCGCTCTGAGGGACCTCCACAGGAGCCCTGCAAAAGAAAATAATGTCGGGAGTGAAATTACCCCGATGCAGGGAGAAGTGTGTTGCGTAGTGGAAAATGACTTACGCGTCCGAGGTCTCGGCCTCCTTGGGTTTCCGGGACCTCCGTGCCGGGGCTTTGCCTGCCCGTTTGGAGGCAGTCTTGTCTCCGACCTTCTTTTGCCTTTTGGTAGGCTGAGAAGGTTCGGAAGAAGAACTTGACACGGATCCGCGCTTCTTCTTTGACGCCACCGGAACAGGCTCGCCCGTGGCAAGTGGAGAATCCTCGTGGATGTGCCCACCGGGGTTAGCTGATGCCGGAAGGCAAAAGAAAGAGGGACAGCCTCAACGGGTTCAATCACGTCGATATCCGAGTCATCCTCATCGTCGGGCCAATCTCTAAGAGAAGAGAATTTACCGCTGGGTCGTTTGGTGGCGTCGGTTGTAGGGAGGAACATCTCCTGGTCTGGCTCCTCCTCATCCGGGATTTCTCAGTCCGGGGCCCACTTAAGGGTCGGATCAGTACCATCCTCGAGGGTTTGCTGGAGAAACAGCTGAGAAAAAAGCACAAGGAGCAGAGTCAAAAATACGATAAGAACCGACACGTAATTGATCCGAAGCAAGTTTACTCCGTGAAGCTTACCGCGGGAGGGAGCCTGTCGCGGCAGTAATGCTCGATTCCCCACGTCCATTCGGCGGAAAATTCCTTATGGGTGGTGAAAAGAGCCTTGACCCGGCGGAAGATCTCCGTGTTGCTCAACTCGAACGAGGAGGTTCGGTTGGGGTCGCGACTGAAGCTCATATGGCACAACTTGTGAGTGCGCCGCTAGAGGGGAGAGATTCGGTTGCGCACGAATGTGATCATGGCATCCTCATTGCGCAATCCGAGCTTCTTCAGCTCCGCAAACCTTTTGTTTACTTGGTTGGCCAGAGCTGTAGGTTTTTTGTCGACCTCCTCCCAGAAATTCGTGTCCGGGGGACCCGGAGCGTAGGGCAACAACCGGATCAAGTCTTCGGTGCCCTCGTTCCGGACGTAGAAGAAGGTCCGGGTCCATTCTTTGCAGGAGTCAAGCCCGGTGATCCGGGGAAAGATCGAAAACCTCCGGGGCGAGATCGAGGCAGCTCCGAACTGAGTGAGCTGCTTATCCTCCGACTCGACGTGGATGTTGGGGACGACGTTGCGACGGAGGCCGAAGAACCGGATCCATAGCTCCTTCGTGGGCCATAGTCCGGTGTAGCCCTCGATCGAAGAAACGAAAGCAGAAAGAGAGGTGATGGCGTTCGCCGGGAGATGATGTGGTTGCAGGTGATAGGTCCGGACCCAGTCCCAGAAGAAATCACTCACCGGAAGGCCAAATCCCCGTTGGAAATGGGATAGGAAAACAACAAACTCACCCGGATTGGGTGAGGGGGCCAATTCCGAGGAGGGGAGACGAGCGGCGACGCCGGCGGGAATACGCCGGGTCCGGTAGAGCCAGTCGATGTCGTCCTCGCAGACCCACGAGCCGGCCCATGCGCCGCGGTCCGCCACGCCGGCGTCCTCCTCCATCTCCTGCTCGACGATGATGAGCTCCTCCTCCGTCATCTCGATTCCGCTGTCCTCGCTGGAGCTGGCGGCGACGGGGCTCTGCGGTCTAGATTGATGAGGACCTGTGGCTAAACAGTGGTGCAGCGGTGACTGTGGTGCGGAGGCACGGAGAAGGTGCGGCGGCGGCGCAGCTGCAACGGGCACTGGCGGCGGCGCGGTCGCGAGGAAGAAGAAGAGGAACGGGCGAGGGGGCGCGGAGATGGAAAAGTGCTAAGGAGCGTGCCCCTCCCCTATTTAACTGCCCCCAGTAATCAACGAGTGGGATCGTGCTGCTGTGGACAGCCACGCGCTGTGGCCGTGTATCACTGGCATTAGCCAATCAGAGAGAAGCCACAGCGGAGGCCACAGAGTAAAGATGATCCCATGACACGACGTGTAGTTGCGGGAAACGAGGAGACAGGCGTGACGTAACCCGCGCGCAGTAATCACTGACAATTACTGCGGCAGTTACAGTGCAGACCCTTAAAATAAGGTAACGCAATGATTAACCCTTACGTGGGTTGGCGTATGAGAGAAGGAAGCAAGGTCCGGATCCGAGCCTCCGTGGTAACCCGGCCGACAAGTGAAAACTTGAAATGTGCAGAGGGAAAGTAAAACCATAGGATTCGAGCTACAATGGTAACCCAGCCGGCAAGTGAAAACTTGGAACGTGCGAAGGGAACGTAAATCCATATAATCCGAGACAAGAAGTCAACCCGGAACTAAACGTCCAAAGCTTAGATACGAATGAACCTGATGTGGCCTTAGCGACCGAGGCCGCTAAGGCCGCACCAGCTTCGGGGACTAATGTTGGGGGGATAACCCCGGGTAGGGTCACTCCAGGGTATAAGGGCCGAGTTAGCCGAGGTTCGGCAAGGTCAAAGCGGGTGCTGGCCGAGTCACCTCAAGGCAGGCCGGATCACGGAGTAACCCGGACCAGGGGGTCGCCTAATATTGTCTCGTCCGACTTAAGGAGTAAGTCGGAGATACTTGTCTAGCTTATATGTAGGAACAGGTGTGGCCGGATCAACTGTGATCCGGATCCTCGCTTGGCTTCTAGGAGAAGGAAGGAACCTCTCTGGTCAAAAAGAAGGCCCGGTGCGTACTGGATGAGCGAATAAAGCAAGGGCGGGACCACCGGATCGTGGCCGACAAGGGTGATGACGCTCACGTCGGCTGACGCGGGCGCCGCAGAGGCTACGTCACTAAAGCAAGTGTGACGCGGGGGAAAAGCACCCCTGTCGGGTTACTACTTTGGGAGGGGACATATTATTACGAATATGCCTCCACGTATGCCCTAGACCAGGACCGAACCACCTCTATATAAGGGGGTTGGGGTTCTGGTAAGGGGGTTGGGTTCTTGAGGATACAGAGCAAGGAGAATTCTAGTTAGTTGAGCTCTAGTGGATCTAGGGTTCTTGGGCTAGTTGGTAGACAAGAGTAAGAGAGCTTCTTCTTCCTCCTCTTGTCAATACAGCTCGAGGGGCACTTATAATCTCGGAGATTAAACATCAATACAAAGCTTCTGTGTAGAGAATCACTCTACTATCCCTCCCTGGATTTTCCTAGCGCATATTAGTCCCCACCATTAGCCTATCCATGACATCTGCCGTGACACCATCACGACACACGAGGTAAGGCTATCAGGAACAATGCAACTACCAAAAAAGTACCAATTTACTGAAAACTAAGAATGCGTGGAACCAAACAACTAAGGCTTGCCTTCTAAACCCTCAGTAAAATAAAAATACACGGAACCAAACGATGGCCCTTTAGGCACGAGAGATTGCATGGTCGCGGGCAGTATCTGTGGAGTCATGATCTCCTAGCACAAGTAACCAAACACGCCCTAACCTGCCGTGTGTTCCGATTGTGCTTGTGCCGAACCAGAGTGGATTGGGGAAAAAGAAAAGCCAGCGAAAGAATGGCCGCCTCCTCCGCCTCCGCGCCGGCGCGCGGCTAAGCTAAACCCCCGCTAACCCCACACAGCCAGACTTCTTCCGCCGCCGCAAAACCCTAAACCCCGCCGCCATGCGCCGCTTCCCGCCCCTCTCCCAGCGCGCCGCCGCCTCATCCGCGTCCGCATCCACATCCACCCCGGACATCGTCGCCGAGCTCGGCCGCATCCTCTCCACGCGCCGCTGGAACAAGGGCCAGGCCTACAAGCGCTTGGCCCCCCTCGTCACCCCCGCGCTCGTCGCGGACCTCTTCCGCGCCCCCTCCGCCGCCCCGGAACCCGCCACCGCGCTCGCCTTCTTCGACTGGGTCGCGCGCCGCGAGGGCTTCCGCCACACCGCCGCCTCCCACGCCTCGCTCATCCACCTCCTCTCGCGCCGGCGGTCCCCCGCGCGCTACGAGAAGCTCGTATTCGACATGTTCGGCTGCTCCTGCAGCGCGGAGGACATGCGCGTGTCCGCCGAGGCCGTGCAGGCCATCTGCCGAACGGGTGCCGCGCGCCACGCGCTGTCCCCGGCCTGCTACAACTTCGCGCTCAGGTCGCTCGCGCGCTTCGACCTGACGGAGGAGATGGAGAGGGTCTACGCGCAGCTCGTGCGGGACGGGCTGCTGCCAGACACCAAGACCTACAACGCCATGATCAAGTCGCACTTCAAGGAGGGTGATCTAGCTACGGCACACCGGTACTTTAGGCTTCTGCTGGAATGTGGGCTGGAGCCAGATACGTTCACATGTAATTCTCTAATCTTGGGTTACTGTCGGACGGGTGACCTGAGGAGGGCCTGCTGGCTGTTGCTGATGATGCCGCTGAGGGGTTGCCACAGAAATGAGTACTCCTACACCATTTTAATTCAGGGTCTTTGCGAGGCGCGAAGTGTAAGGGAGGCACTTTCGTTGTTGTTGATGATGAGGCGGGATTGGTGCTCCCCGAATTCGCACACATATACGATCTTGATTGGTGGCCTATGTAAGGAGGGTAGGGTTGGTGATGCCAGGATGTTACTTGATGAAATGCCTCGTGGAGGTGCTGTTCCAAGTGTTATGACGTACAACGCAATGATCTCAGGGTACTGCAAGGCAAGAAGGATGCAGGATGCACTGGAGATTAAGGAACTGATGGAACGAAATGGGTGCCGCCCGAATGATTGGACATACGCAAGTTTGATCCATGGCCTCTGTGATGGGAAAATAGATGAAGCTGAGCAATTAATGGATAGTGCTGTTGAAGGAGGTTTTACACCTACAGTTGTTACATTCACTAACTTGATCGATGGGTATTGCAAAGCTGAAAGGATTGATGATGCACTCAGGGTGAAAAATAATATGATGTTGAGTAAATGCAAACTTGATGTGAATGTCTATGGAAAGCTGATCAACAGCCTGATTAAGAAGGATAGGGATAAAGAGGCTAAAGAGTTGTTAGCTGAAATTTTGACAACTGGTTTAGTTCCGAATGTGGTCATCTATACGTCTGTTATTGATGGCTATTGCAAGACCGGGAAGGTTGATTTGGCACTAGAGGTCTTGACAATGATGGAAAGAGTTGGGTGCCGGCCAAATTCCTGGACCTACAACTGTCTGATGTATGGATTGATTCAGGGTAAAAAACTTCACAAGGCAATGGCGCTAATAACTAAAATGCAAAAAGATGGAATAGATCCTGGTGTTATCACCTATACCACTTTGCTACAAGGCCAGTGCAATCAACATGAATTTGATAATGCTTTCAGGTTATTTGAAATGATGGAGCAGAATGGTTTGACACCAGATGAACAATCATACACTGTCTTGACTGGTGCACTATGCAAAGCTGGAAGGGTTGGAGAAGCTTATTCATTTCTTCTTAGAAAAAGAGTAACCCTAACCAAGATGCTATATACTACTTTAATTGATGGTTTCAGCAAGGCAGGCAATAGTGACATTGCTGCCACCCTCATAGACAGCATGGTCAGTGAGGGATGCACACCAGATTCATACACATACAGTGTACTGTTACATGCTTTATGCAAACAAAAGAAGCTGCAGGAAGCTTTGCTCATACTGGATCAGATGACTCAAACGGGAATAAAATGTAACATTGTTGCATATACAACTCTAATCAACGAAATGCTTAGAGAAGGGAAGCATGACCATGCTAAAAAGATGTACGATGAAATGCTTTCATCAGGTCATAAGCCAAGTGTAGCCACATATACTGTTTTCATTAACTCATACTGCAAGGAAGGTCAATTGGAGGAAGCTGAGAAATTAATTGTGGAAATGGAGAGAGAAGGTGTTGCCCCTGATGCAGTGACCTACAACATATTCATTGATGGCTGTGGGCATATGGGATATATTGACCGCGCATTTCATACTCTGAAGCGCATGATGGATGCATCATGTGAGCCAGATTATTGGACCTACTGTCTTCTGCTCAAGCATCTTCTGAGAGGGAATCTTAATGCCCGTTATGTAGACGCTTCTGTCTTGTGGAACTTGATAGAGTTGGATACTGTTTGGAAGTTTCTTGAAAGGATGTCACAACATGGTTTAAATCCCACAATAATGACATACAGTTCTCTCATTGCAGGATTCTGCAAAGCCAGACGTATTAAAGAAGCATGTGTACTTCTTGATCATATGTGTGGAAAAGATATAACACCCAATGAAGAGATATATACATTGCTTATCAAGTGCTGTTGTGATACCAAGTTCTTTGAGAAGGCCTTGTCGTTTGTTAACAACATGATAGAATGTGGCTCTCAGCCTCATCTTGACTCGTACCAGCTTATTATACTGGGACTTTGTAACGTGGGAGAATTTGAGAAGACTAAATTGTTATTCAGCGACTTGCTTGAATTGGGCTATAATCATGATGAAATTGCATGGAAAATTCTAAATGATGGTTTGCTCAAATTTGGTTATGTTGATATATGTTCCCAGATGCTGTCCACCATGGAAAATAGACACTGTTGCATTAGTTCTCAGACATATGCTATGGTGACCAGTGGCATGCATGAGGCATCTGGCAGTCTTGTTGGTGAACTCCAAGGAGAAGCTACTTGAGTCAGCCTGACTGATGTATTCATGCTAAGAGATTGTAAATTTCATTGGCCACTCTCATTGGTGATCAGTTTAATTAACTGAACGCTTTCTTAAAGCAGCTCAATTTCATCTGGAACCTTTCTGCCCAATGGTAAGTGTTTCACAAAACTCATGTACTCCCTCCGATCCAATTTAATTATCACAGGTTTAGACAAAAGGTTTAGGCAAAGTTTTGTCTAAACCTTGCCTAAACCTGCGACAATTAAATCGGATCGGAGATTGTACCATATTTTATGCAAAAATGTTATTGCCTTGCCCATTAGCACACTTTTCTTTTCTGATTTTATAATTGAATGAAGGAAACTCTTGCATACAAAGCAACATTTTTTTAGAAATCACAGCCTGTATCATCCCAGAAACTAACACATTAGTGCACTTTTCTTTCCTGATTTTATAATTGAATCAAGGAAACTCTTGCTTAAAAACCAAAAATATTTTACAAATCACAGCCTGTATCATTGCAAACGAACCATGTCACATGACTATACATGTTTTGCTGAATGTGTTGGTTATAAAGTTAGACTTGTTGAATATGATCAATTAATGATTATGGTAGTCCAATCCAACAGATACAGTCTTGAGAAATTTGTACAAAACCTTCCATCAAAGCATCAACTGAATAATCCCTTCTTTTTTATTGGCCAGGAAGACAGGTGCAATTTTGATATTAGTGAGGCACCTATGCCGGTTGGTACAAAATGACTTGAGATGAGAAACATCCAGTTAGGATGCTGTTTGATCAGCTAAATGCCAATGCATGTTTCTCAAACTGACCAGTTTGCCGAAACAGGATTATCGTATCGATTCCTGTTTCTAG
Source organism: Avena sativa (assembly GCA_916181665.1). Classification (NCBI taxonomy): domain Eukaryota; kingdom Viridiplantae; phylum Streptophyta; class Magnoliopsida; order Poales; family Poaceae; genus Avena; species Avena sativa. The sequence goes on from OV702291.1 coordinate 32,760,286, forward strand.
TCAAATGGAAGGCACTTCTCATCATCTCAGTTGGTAGGTATGTACTGCATGGCTTCTGCAGACTATGTGCTACCTTGCTAGTTAGTCATACCTCCTTTTTCTTATGTCGATCTTACAGGCATCATCCTTCCCTTTTATGCAGATAGTCAGTGTCAGGCTCACCCACACCTAGGACTTAAGGAGTTCCATTTCTTGCTTTGCTTTGGGGGTAATAAATTTTAAGTTTCATTATTTCCCTTTGTATTATGATATTGGTGGTATGGATGCCATACAGTTCTTTTACATCGGAGAAGTTTAGTTTTGTATAATATTAAATAGTCTACCTCTGCAAGACATCAGAGTATCAGACCATATAGTGTGGTGCCAAATAAAGTATCAACTGAAAGAACTGAACTTAAAAGTTGTTGGATAGATATACTTACTGTATTGAAAAATGAATATATGATAAACTTGTTTACTACTAGCTCTTTTCTCGAAGATATATCACCCTGGGACGCTTGTAGTCAACCATTAAAAATCTTGACCATAATGTGTGTGAAAGTACAATTGATTCATCTTGCAGAATTGTTTTATGTTTTGCACATTTTTAATTTTCTATAAAACATATTAAAAAAGTGGCTACCTAGTACACATCATGGGGTCTGCGGAAGGGAATTTGTAGGCAGCCTTTCTATAAAGCATATTATGTTCAGAATTGTAGTCATAGTCTCGCATTGGAGACTGTGAAAAGTACCGGAGGGAGTAGGTTTTCCCTTTTTTTAGCCCATGTTTGATATACTTACATGTTTAGCCAAGAAAGAATAGTGGTTTGGGTTGAATATTTCCACATTGAGATATCAGTTGTTGTCCATGGTAAGACTTTGACAACAGGAAACATGATACTTCGAGGGGGTCTTTTATAAGGAAAACAATAGTAGCAAAAAATTTATGGACAAGTAACTTGCTACCAGGCTTTGTCAGTGTGACCATCTACCAGGCTTGCTCATATAAATTGTTGAAATTTGGTTCTTTTCACTGCTTTAAACAACAAAAGCTTAACATAGATGCAATATTTACACGCATATTTGATTCCTTTTGCTACATGACAACCTTCGGAGTGACAATACCAGCATTCGCAGTCCTGATTTGATTCATATTCATAGACTAGGAGAACCAACCTCAGTCCAAGGTTAAGTAGCATGATGGTAATGGATTCACCGTTGGGAAACAACAGCAGACAGATCTGTCCTCCTATAGTATAATGGTCTGTAGTACGTGAACTTCGAACAAGAAATGCACGAACAAGACATGCAGTATTCAGCTCTAATTCTGTCTGACGGAATCCCGCGAGATTATGAACTGATCTGATACTGTTGTGGCTTTGCTTACATACTTGATGGCACGTGTTGCCACGCCTGTCCATTTCTTCGATATAGTAACAACAGATTATCTAAACATATGGTGAAATGAAACATGAAAGTCAAATACAAAATAATTTGCTTGGAATTTAAGGACGGCAACAAACTGAACTTTCTGGATGGCAAAACAAAGCATCAGTATTTCTTAGTACCTTGAAATGTGCATCATACATATGTCTAGTGCAGCTGTAGGATTAGTCACCAACCTCAATATTCATTCAGGATACACTATGCAAAATATAAACTTGAAAGTAACAAAATATTTAGTTCCCAAGTCTCCAGTATACAGTAAGTGTAAAAAATAATATGTTCATTATGCTAAGCACCCAAGATCTTGGCAGGATTACGTAGGTGTTTCCCAGGAGGGTTGGTGTTACATGATGCTAAGCATTATAACTATGCTGTGTAGAGGACCTGATAGGAACCATCAGTTTAATTACCTTCCCCTGTAACTGCCTTTTAGTTAAATGTATTCTTTCCTCGAGGGAATAGGTAAAAGTTCTGCATAACATCATAAGAGCGATGGTGACATGATTCTTGTTAGCAGTTTTGGTCTTCATATGCCATATCTGATCAAAATGAAGATGGTAAAATCAGTAGGCGAAGTTTAGTCGTGATCAGTGAGTATTACATGGACAGAGTATTCATAAGTGATAAATTACGTGAGGGTATAATTTCCTTGAAACTGAAATTGTATCAGCACACCAACAGTGGAATTTCATCAAACAACTCCAGTGCAAACTGCCAAGACCAAAAAAGCCATCTCTACAGCAAAGCATCGAGCTGCCGGCTGGCCGTGTACGTAGCATATAGAGGCAAGGATGGTGGCTGTCATCAGCCATGCTTAGTGTAGTGCAACGACGAGGAGAACAGTGGGCCATGAGGCATTACCCAGAAGGAAGGCTTTTCTCAGGAAGATCTCCATGCTTGGACATCGAAGCGGCCAGCAGCACACCTCGAGGAGGAGTTGTCAGGGAGCAGAAGTTGGGAGGCAGAGGTGTCGCTGTTGCTGCCAGTCTGCCACCGCGAGCCAGCCTCCTGATTCAGAACAAAAGAAACCACCGAACCAAGAGGAGGGGGGGGGGGGGGGGGGGGGCGTCAATGGGTAGGAAACAAAGAAATTTATACCTTCGACTAGACATACGCAGGTTAGATCAATCGATTAGGCTGCCTACCAGGGCATTAAGTGGTGAGATGGCGTGGATGAAACTTCAATCGCCAACGAACAGCCACTGTAATTGATCCTTCAATACTTCAATGCTTCGGCGAATAGCCGCCTCTAGCTCACCCTTTGCACCGCCTTCTGCGTCGGCTGACGAGGCCCGCTGCCGCATCGATTGATGAGGCCCTCGTCACTGCTCCTATTCTGTCAGCCTGGGACACTTACAACTTGATTCAGATAGACTATCTGGGCCACTTAACCAAGCGCAGCGCTACGCGGACTTCCTGTGATCTAATTGGCCCAATCAACCAGCGGGCTCCAATTTACGCCCAGAGTAGCGTCCCTCGGGACATTAGGGCAACGAAGCGGAAAAGGCTGCGCTGAGAGAACATGAGCCAGGATCCGACGGCCAAAAATGTACAAACATGAAATGTGACGGTCCAGAATGCAGTGGGTGTGAGAGCGCTCCTAGTTTGGCTCGGTTATAGTGTTCCTAATAACACTAACAATTATTTCAGTACATTAACTCCTATAAGAGTATAAGTTGCACCAAAGGTTGCATCTAGATCCATGACTAGAAATCTGAAAATATGCATGAAATATAAAGATTTCATTAAGTATGGTAAATCAATTTATTCCCACTCTCGTTGCTGCCCTTGTGGTTGTGGTGCCAGTGCGTCTGCCATCGAGGCATCATCCTTGCCACTTGGCTACAGGGCAATTTCGGATAGGCCTCAGGCCCCATGTCCTACCATGATTAATAACGGATGCATGGTCTGAAGCATCACCTTTTCTCTAAACCAAATAGGTACAAGAGTTTACTTAAGGTGTTATTAGTCCAGTGATGAACTGAAATGATGTTTAGCTGGTCAGGTGCAAAGTTCACCCTCGACTGAAAGGTCGAGTTCAGGTATTGCACTTGGAAATTAGTATCTCCTGATGAGTGTGTTGCCTACGTGAAGGCTGCCATCGATGCTTAATTCAGAGACACCAAGGACTTGAAAATTCTTAACTGAAGAGTATCAACCTCAGGTATGTCTCAGGTATTGTGCTTTGGAAATTAGTATCTCTGGATGAGTGTGTTTCCTTTGTGAAGGCTGCCGTCAATGCTTAATTCAGAGACACCAAGGCATTGAATATTCTTAACTGAACAGTATCAATCTCAGGTATGTCTTCTGCCATTGGTCTGTCACACTAGTCCCACCATTCTGTGATTTCTAGTGATCTCAAGGGCAGCATGCTAGCTATCCCGTACGGATCTATGATTTTGGTCTTGCCGAGTGGCTTTCTGCAAACCGTGTTGTGTTCCCCATTGAATTCTTTCCATTGCTCAAAAATGATTCCATATTAGCCAGAAGACAGAAGAGTAGTGTAATTGTTGTTTTAACTTTGACTTTACACCCTTGTACATGCATATGACTCCAGAAGACTTCAAGCATGGAATCATAACAATGTGTTTTGATTGCTTCTCGAATTATCAATCTATTCTTGAAGGCAATACCACTGCTTGACTAGACAACATGAAAGAGCTAGTGGATATTGGAGATGACTCCGAGAAGAGCAAAGACTACAGCAGTTGCCTTAATATGCATTCACCAGAGCTCAAGCTCGCGGCCTAATATGAAATCAGTGACTCGGTAAGTGAGTTGGACGTATCTGTCATTTGAAGTGCAAAATGAGCATTAAAATTGACGAGGTGATGTGATGGTTATTGGTGGCAGGTGCTCCGTTTCTTGAAGGTAGATAGATAGTCACTTGATCAGATGTGAAGACCTTAAATCGCAAGTGCAGTATGTTTTGGCTCGTGATTCAGAAGACCGGGCTGGACTCAGCACGCCCAAGTTACCTTGATGATTCGGATTGCAACTCAAGCAGCCTGCCTTGGAGCAGTGATATTTATTTTAATTTTTGGACATGTTATACCATCTTTATGCGCATAAAGATGTTATACCAAACTCTCTATATTGCGATTCTCCGGCTTTGCGCACTTATATGGATGGATGTGAGATGGATCATCAGTGCGGAATTTTTATAGCATTCATCATTATTTTCTGTTTCATGATTGTGGTCTTATTTTGTGGGACAGTTTTTACACGTAGGCCTTCTGTACTCGCCGATGAATAAATTCAGTGTATGCGGAACATCGAGCTGTGACTAGTGTGGTGACTAGTGTGGGCTTTCGGGGACGGCAGCAAATGAAAATCACGGCAACTGCGTGTTACATTGTGCAAATGAAAATCACTTACTAAGAGCAAGTCTAACAGCACCCTTAAAATGCCCGCGCCCTTAAAATTCCGGTGGTTAGATGTGCTTGTGGCCGGACCGTCGAGCTAACGGCGCCTGTAAACGGCCCGGCCCGTAAACGGAATTCGTAGGGGCTTGTGAAAGGCCTGTTGCAGGCCCTATTGCTATCGGCCGGGCGGGCGGAGACGGGTTAGAACCCGTGCCCTTCCGCCGCAAACCCTAGCCACCACCGCATTTTCGCGCATACTCCGGCAAGCAATTCCTCCCATTTTCGCGCGCGAGAGAGATGGCGAGCAGGAGCGGGAGTTGCGGACTCGGCGGCGGCCGTGCTGGGGGAGGGGGGGGAGGAGGAGGAGGAGGAGGAGGGAGTGACCGTCGCGAACCCGGCGGCGACGACGAGGAGCGGCGCAGCATCCGCTCCGTCGGGGCCAAGAAGCGCGCCTGCAGGCGCTGGACGAACTAGGGGCTGACCCCCCAGCTTCTCTGGCCCTCGACGCCGCCGACGCACGCACCATGCCGGCTCCACGGTTCGAGCTCGTGGAGGCATCTTCCTCCGCGAGCTCGTCCGTCGCGTCTTCCTGCCCGCGCCCGCGCCGCGGAGATGAGGAGGAGGAGGCGGCTGTCCGCGCAGCGCTCGCTGCGTCCCTCGCCGACCTCGAGGCCAAGAAGCGGCGTGAGGAGGAGGAGCTCACCGTCGAGCTCTCCAAGAAGCAGGAGGAGATCAAGGAGGCGGTCGCCGCCATCCGCGACGAGGAGGAGGAGGCCGCACTGGCATCCGTCGACGACATGGATGTCGACGTGATCGTCCTCGATGATTAGGAGCTCGCCGACGACGACTAGGAGCTCGCATTTTGGACATACCACAACGCGTCGACGGCCTCCGCGAGCTCTCCCAACACTATTTTTTAGATGTAATTTTGCAATATGTATGTACTGGATGATGAACGCGCGCACGATCTTTCCTCGTTAATTTAAATTTCAGTTCAAATCGTGATTTAAGGGTTAGATTTACCGGCACTGTTTTCCGCTGACGGGTTTGAAACCCAACTGTACTCGCGATTTAAGGGTTATCGATTTGAGGGTGCTGTTAATCATGCTCTAAGCTCCCGTCTCTTAGGAGTTGGTACAATCTACACCGGTATTGTGAGAGTAGTTTCTCTCGTGCGACCCTAGTTTTATACCCTAGTTTTATGTACTCCATCCGTTTTAAATTATAAGATGTTTTAGCTTTATAAAAGAAGTGTATCTAGTCTTCTTTTAGTGTCTAGGTTCACTCTAAATCTAGATAAACCTAGATACTAAAAGAGATCTAGATACACTTCATTCACAAAACTAAAACATCTTATATTTTGAAATGGAGGGAGTATGTGTGAACATTTTTTCTTCGTTTCTGTTTGTGAACGTCTTCCTTCCTATTTTTCATGTTATGGACAACCAATGTGCATTCATGTAGTATTTTTATTACTCCTGAGGGGAAGACTGCAATATCGAATAGTACAATAATGCTTGCAGATGCTAGAATAATGATTTGGTTCCAGGGTGTCAGGCAGCCTTCTTTTGGAAAAGAGAAACGGAACTTTCATTTTTTAAACTCCAAAATTTCCCACAAAAAACATGAATTACACCTACTAATCTTTATGACATGTCATTTCCGATGTGCTCTAGAAAAAAATGAAAACAATTTGAAGAGCGGAAATGAGGTGAGATTTTTTTTCACTTTTATAGTTGTGATTTTGTCTTTTTGTGTAGACCAAAATGTAACCTACTCCCTCCGTTCGAGAAAGGATGTCACAAAATTGTATCTAGATTTGTGACATCCATTTACGGACGGAGGGATTATAATTTAAGTACTCCCTCGTCTAAATACTTAAATAGATACAGTTGAGGATATTGACATGGACCGGAAAGAGTATCGTTTTTGAATTTTCCAACTCGCCGCTCTAAACGCAAACCAACCTGTGGTTGGATGGTTAGGAGGGCGGTTGTACCCCCAACCCACTAGAGTTCAAACTTCCGGTTTGACACTGTGTGTTGCATAAAAAGACGGAATATTGTACTGTGTTTCTAAAAAAAAAACTCGCCGCTCTAAACTTTGCCTCCCTTTTAAGCATAACTGTAGTTAACAACTTCTGTCGGTAGAATTACGACAGCAAACTGAAACAGGCCCGCCGCCTCGTAATATTCAGGCAGCACACCGGATCAATAGAGGCGCCCACACCTTCTATCCGAGTTCGATTGGAGTACGCGTTTCCTGATGAAATTTTTCGTTGCGCGCGCGCAACGGTGACACTGATGAAGTCGGCCTCGGACGGGAGCAAGACGCGCCTCCGTAATCACACGGACTTCGATCCTGATTCTTACTCGACCAAATATAAGCCGAGGGAATTCCACGCTTTCTTGATCGCCCGTCTCCCAGTTCTGCAAACATCCATCGGCTTGAGATCCCTAGGTCTGCAAGCTCGTGATTCACCGCCATGGCCGCGCCCGCGCAGAGCCCGCTCCGCCGGTGGAAGCGCTTCTTCGGCGCCTTCGACTCCGTCGACGCAGCCATCGAGGCCGATGACCCCGTGCTGTCCCGCGACGAGTTCCGGCGCGCCAGGGGCGACATCTTCGAAATGCTCTGCGACGCAGCCGACGACGATGACGCGGAGCGTCTCTGCCTGGTGCTCGACGACATGATGGCGGAGTCGCTCAAGACGCTCAGGCTGATCCCGGCGATGCCCACGGTGCTCGCCACCACCGACCTCGCCAAGTCCCTCCGCGCGCTGCGGAGGCACGAGTCTGAGCGCGTCCGCGTCCTCGCCAGCGGCATCGTGAGCGGGTGGAAGGCGTCGATGCAGGACGACCTCGCCAAGGTCACAGAGGCGATGCACGAGCTGGACAACGTGCTGGAGCGCAAGGAGGAGATCGTCGGCCAGAAACCGTCGACCAAGGAGATCGCGACGCCCAAGCAGAGTTCCAAGACCATCGAACTGTCCACCAAGAAGACGGCTACCATCGTGGGCAACGATCGTGTCAAGACGGCGAAGATCGCAGCACAGCCGCCGCTGCACAAGAAGACCAAGAAGGCGTCTGATCCGGCCGTCGGCGTTGTCCGCAGCGACCACCGTGCTGAGCTCTGCTCCGAGGAGAAGATGGAGGCCGCAAAGCGCAAGTTCCAGGATGCGTACAAAGAAGCAGAGGACGAGAAGCGACAGCGTCGGGTACAAAAAGTAGTGGAGTCGCCGGAGATGCTGAAGCAGCGGCAGAAGATGAACCCCATCCCGAGGGAGAGGAGCCGAGGAGCGACGTGCGCCAGCTCCATGATCAGGAAAAGCTTCTCCGTCTCGAGGCTGGCTTCATAGAGTTTAAGGGCTCAGCAATTTGATCCGCAGCTCGCGTCTGCATTGTTCACCCTGTGACTGCACTCAATCGACTACTCAAACATGCAGTGAAAAACTGCAACTGTAACTAGCACGAAGAGGGCAACCAAGTTGCTTGTTTGTCTGTTCTGTACATGTGATTGTAGAAAACCGATGGATTGAAAGTGAGATTATTTAGTGCTATTGCAGAATTTGTTTGAACTCTGCAGAACAAAGTACTTGGAGGAAACTGACGAGTATTCACATGGTTTACGGCTCTAGCCAGGAGAGTTTATTCGACTGCAAATTAAATGCCCATGCTCAAAATTGTAATATGTGCAATATTAACTAGCAAAAATTGTGAACTGATACTATGTGATATCCTGATATCAATAAAATTCTTGATGTCTACCATATACACAGAACTGTACTAACTTGTCCCATTCCAGTACTCTCCCCTCCGTTCCAAAAAAACATAAAACATGTCACAGATTTGTCTAGATTCGAACGTACCTATACTAGAACAAACTAATTACGTTCGGATTTAGACAAATTTGTAACATCCTTCTTGAGACAGAGGGTATTCGAATAGGGACCAGCCCTGACACCGGTGGAGGACAGAAAGAAATTGAGGTGGGCAAACTCTAAAAACCGATGCAAAGACCAAAATAGTCTCAACAAATTTCTACTATACATGATTCTAATATAACACTTATTACAATAGAATAAAAACATATTTAAATATAAATATAACCTAAAAGCCAATAACGAATCTCTAATGACATAGAAATCCTAGGCAATAGCAAAGCTCTACCATTTTTCTGAAAATCTTTCATCAAGACATCAAGAAGCGCAATGGACATCTAGTTGCGTAAATCGGTCTTGAGGATCTTTGTCGCCATGAAAGGCCTTTCATCTATTGTCGTCGCCACTGTAAAAGCAATGCCAAATCAATATGTCTTCCCTTTCTTCATTTTCTCCATTTTATTAAATTCATACTTAGGATTGTGATGTCGCAAATTGACATCTTTCAAAAGGAGCTTCAACCATTATTGAGTTTGATATAGATTCCTTTGGAGTCAACTGACCCGAAAGCCAGAATGATGCTCCACAAGTGTGATATATTTCTTAAAACAAGTGTGCTATATTATATTTTAGACTAAACTGTTTCTTACCTCTTGTATGTATTTTCGTGTCCTGTTTGACCCTATCTTATTTTGTGCCACGATTTACCCAAACCTGTCTAGTTTTTATACCATTTAGTCATTTTCCCACAAGTTAGGAATTTTCTCCTCCGCTATTATCTCCTCGTCAATCCCCACCATGAAGGGGGAGCAGTTCACTCCATGGACCATGGTATTGTGGTGGTACCTTGACCATAACTCTATATATGTTATCATTGTTTAAGACTATATGATCTGCCTACATGGTTATAGCATTATTCACTACAGGAATGGATGGATGCGCCGACGGCCGGGCGCTACGCCGACGGCCAAAGCTCGGGGTCGTCGGCGTAGACCTTGACCAGGCCAGCCCGTCAAGACAGTCCTCGGTGTAGGCCAGCCGTCGGCGTAGGCCACTCTACACTGACGGCTACCCTCGGCGTACGAAGGCCGTCGACGTAACAGGTGCACGCACGCACCCCGAAGACCGGGTACGTGACGTCGTTCTCACGACACTAGACATACGCCGAGGGCTGCCCTCTGCATATCGCCCCACTTCCTTACGCCGATGGCCACCCTCGGTGTACCGCCTTCCAATTTTTGAGACCATTCCTCACGAACGAGTGGAAAAATACCAGATCGATGTCAGTGCTATGTGATGCAAGAGACTCCCCATTCCTGAACCAGGTGCCAGATTGACAAGAGTAAGTGCAAGAGGGAGAGGGAGCATGTATTTGATCATAAAAGTTTTATTCCATTGCATTCAAGTACACATAACTACTGAATTGAAAAGATACATTGAACCGCTGAAGAGAAAAGATAAATCGAACTACAAAAACATAGAAAAGGTACACATATTGCAATGCTTGAATAGAAAAGATACATATGCTTCATGACTCGGAGCTACGTGTCCACTGGATTGTTACCCTTGTTGTTCTTCTTCTCATTCTTGAACATGTTGAACACAAATTTAATTCCCTTTTTGATCTTGCACAATGCACCAACATCTTCTAACTCTGGAGCATAGCTTCCTAGAATAAATGCTGGAAGAATGTAGTCTTCTGTTTTTTGGTATCTCTGATTTAGCAAACCAATTCTCTCCCTTCCATCTCCTAGCCCCTTAAGGCCCTCCACTGCCATCATCTCTTTCACTGCCCTTCTCCTAGCAGCCACTTTCTCCCTCTCCTCCCTAGTTCTCCTCCTGTAGACAAGGACCTCTCCATCCCTAGTACCAGTGCTCCTCCTACGATCTTGTGGTTGGATCTCCATGCTGCCTTGCCAAAAATGCAGAAGGCAACCATCCTATATAGGGAAAGAGGCAGACATTGTTCAATCATGTACATGTAAATAATTGATCTCAAGTGCTCACAAGTACTAGTGCATATCTGAAACAAAATAAAGGCATATATACGACTTGACAAGAGCAACACATTTTATTCCTTCTTTTTCAGACAACATCCACAAAAATAAAGGCATAGATATGATTTGAAAAAAGCTATTAGGGTAGATCTTTGCTTTGCTTTGCATGTACATATGTCGTGGATCTTTCCGTGGAAACTCCCGCCACGGGACAACCGGAGCCTATTTTATGGAAAAATAGGCACAACATTTTCTTTGCATGTACATATATCCTAAACAAACCAAAACAAATTGAAAAGTCCACCGTGCTACCCTTGTACAAAGAGATATATAGGGGTAGACCCACAGGCCCTCAGTCTAGGGTTTCGCCGAGAAAGACCACCGGAGCGTCGGAATCACATGAAAACTTGCATATGTCCCTAACATATGTGTGTAAGTGTGGTGCAAGGTTGGTAGGTGGCATATGTAGGTCCCAAGTGTGACCCCCTTCGTAGACATGCGTTAACACTTAGTAAAATCCTGGATCTTTACGTGGAAACTCCTGCTGCGGGACAACCGGAGCCTATTTTATGGAAAAGTAGGCCCAACCTTTGCTTTGAATGTACATATGTCCTAAATAAATCAAAACAAATAGAAAAGTTCACCGGACTACCATCGTACGGAGAGAGCTATAGGGGTAGACCTACGGGCTCCCCGGTCTAGGCTTTCACCGGAGAAAGACCACCGAAGCGTCAGAATCAAATGAAAACTTGTATGTGTCCCTAAAATATATGTGTAAGTGTGTTTGGTAGGTGGCATATGTAGGTCCCAAGTGTGACTCCTTCGCAGACATGTGTTAACACTTAATAAAATTCTAGATCTTTACATGGAAACCCTACCGCGGGACAATCGGAGCCTATTTTATGGCAAAGTAGGTCCAACATTTGCTTTACATGTACATATGTCCTAAACAAATCAAAACAAATAGAAAATTCTACCGGACTATCCTCGTATGGAGAGAGCTATAGGGGTAGACCCACAGGGCCCCCAGTCTAGTGTTTCCCCGGAGGAAGACCACCGAAGAGTCAGAATCACATGAAAACTTGCATGTGTGAGAGACAAGTATAGAGACAAGCCTCGCACACATGCGACAACACTTATGTAATTTCTCGATCGATGTGCAGTTGTGAGAGACAAGCATCACAACGTTATTTCATGTGGGAGCGTGAAGACCACACTATTCGGAAGGTACGAATCCCTAAAATATATGTACAAATATAGGTACAAACAATTCATGTTTCATAATATAGTAAATAAAAATTAACAGAAAACGGGAGCATAAAGTAGTATATTATTAAAATATATTAAAGTACACACATTAATGTCAATCATAATAAATAGTTTGTAAAAATAGTACACTAAAAATATTAAATATATTGAATGAAATAGATTGAAAACTGAAATGAAAAAAGGAAAAAAAAACAAACAATATCGGAAAAATAAAAAAACGGGCCTACACCGACGGCTACCCTCGACGTAGGGAAACCCTAAATCAAGTCAATGGGGTTGGCTGGACCGGACCCGACCAACCTCGTACTGACTCAATCCCCGCGCACCCCTCCCCCAACCCCCGCCGGCCGCCTCCCGAAGCGCCACACCACCTCCCCGAGCCCCGCCGCCCACCTCCCCGGTCGAGCCCGACCTCCCCACCTCCCCACCCGCCTCCCCGAGCCCCGCCGCCTGCATCCTCGGCCGAGCTTAGCGTCCCCGCCTCCCCGTCCGTCTCCTCGAGCCCCGCTGCCCGCCTCCCCAAGCCCCGCCTCTGTAGGAGATATGCCCAAGAGGCAATAATAAAAGTGGTTATTATTATATCTTTGTGTTTATGATGAAAGTTTACATCCCATGCTATAATTGTATTATTAGGAAACACTAATACTTGTGTGTTTTGTAAACATAAAAGAGTCCCTAGTAAGCCTCTTGTTGAACTAGCTTGTTGATTGATTGATGATCATGGTTTCCTGATCATAGACATCAGATGTGATTAATAACAAGGTTATATCATTAGGAGAATGATGTGATGGACACACACCCATAGTAAGCGTAGCATAAGATCAAGTCATTAAGTTCGTATTGCTGTAAGCTTTGAAATACATAGTAACATAATCCTTCGACCATGAGGTTATGTTAATCACCATCACCGGATGGGTACTTTGATGACATCAAACGCCGCTTCGTAACTGGGCGGTTATAAAGGTGTCATTGGGTATTCTGAAAGTATGTGTTGAAGCGTATAGACCAAGATTGGGATTTGTCCATCCATATGACGGATAGATATACTCTGGGCCCTCTCGGTGGAATGTCATCTAGATAGCTTGCAAGCATGTTACTGGTCACAAGGGATGACATAACATGGAACAAGTAAAGAGTACTTATCAGTAACGAGGAAGAACTAGGTATGAAGATACCGACGATCAAACCTCGGATAAGTAGAATGTCGCGAGACAAAGGGAATTGGTTTCTTATGTTAAATGGTTCAATCGATCACGAAGTAATCGTTGAGTATGTGGGAGCCGTTATGGATCTCCAGATCCTGCTGATGGTTATTGATCGGAGAGGTGTCTTCATCATGTCTGCGTATTCACGAACCGTAGGGTGACACACTTAAGGTTCGAAGTTGTTTTAAGTAGATGTGGAATTTGTGTTGGAAACCGAATGTTGTTCGGAGTCTCGGAATGGATCCGGGACATCACGAGGAGATCCGGAATGGTCCGGAGAATAAGATTCATATATTGGGGATCATTTTCTAAGTTAGGAAATGTCCCAGAGTGTTTGTATGGAGATTCTAGAAGGTTTCGGAATGTTCGGGAAGGTTCTAGAGGATTTCTTGGAGTTTACTTGAAAACCAAGAAAGGGATCAAGGAGTCCAAGTGGGGCTAGACACGGATTCGTGGGGGAGGAGGATTCCTCCCCCCTTCCCACCGCCGGCCCAAGGAGGGGAGTCCTACTAGGACTCCCCCTCCCCAGGCACGCCTCCCTCCTTTAATTAGAAGGGAGGGGCGCCCCCTCTTGAACCTTGTCTCATAACTCCCAATCTCAGCCGCCTCTCTCCTCCACCTTTCTTCTGCACAGGCATAGGCGAAGCCCTGCAGAATTCTCACCTCCACCACCACCACCACGCCGTCGTGCTGCTGGGATTCCGTGGAGAAGATCTACTACCTCCGCTGCTCGCTGGAACGGGGAGAGGAAGGTCTGCTTCGACTCCGCACGTGTGACCGTCTGCGGAAGCGCTGCCGGAACGCGGCGCCAGAAGGATCGTCCACACGATCTTGAGATCGGCAAGTGATCGACTACATCATCCACGAGATCTAATCTCGTAACGCTTTCGGTTCTACGAGGGTTAGTACCGATCTATCTCGTTGCTCATGTCTAATAGATTAGATCTTGGCTTTTGTCTAGATTAGATCTGGGTTTTGTTCGTTCTTGCGGTAGAATTTTTTTGTTTTCCATGCTACGAACCCATCAGTGGTATCAGAGCCTTGTCTATGCGTAGATCTGTTGCACAAGTAGAACACAATGAGGTTGTGGGCGTTGGTGCTCGTGCCGTCTTTTGCTATATGTGTACTTTGCATCTTGCGGTATGGTGGGATGAAGCGGCTCGGGCTAACATTACATGTCATCGTACATGAGACTTGCTCCACGCTTGACGTACAACTCGTATTGCACAAGTGGCTTTGCGGGTGTCTGTCTCTCCCATCATAGTATAGATCTAATCTACACTTTGCACTTGATAGCACTTGTATCAACGTTGTGGTTTAGTTTCGTAGGTAAGATGCGTTCTTAGTCGAAAGCCCCAAGCCACGTAAAACTTGCAAAGAAAATTAGAGGCATCTAACTTGTTTTTGCAGGGGTTTTGTGATGTGATATGGCCTACATGTGATTGTGATTGTATTTGATGTATGCAATGATCCTTGTTGTAATATGGCAACCGGCAGGAGCCTAATGGTTGTCTTTAATTCTGTTAAGACCTGCGTGTCTATTCATCTTGTAATAGCTTTGTTCCAAGTAGTTGTAATAGTTGCTAGTGAAGATGAACAACCATGAAGCGGCGCCACTGACCTTGACGCAATGCTGGTGATGATGGAGATCATGTTTGTGCTTTGGAGATGGAGATCGAAGGCATAAGAAGAAAGGGCCATACCATATCACACTAATTATGAATTGCCTGTGATGTTAATCCTTTATGCATCTTGTATTGCTTAGATCACGACGGTAGCATTATAAGATGATCCCTCTCACTAAATATCAAGTAATAAAGTGTTCGTCCTTAGTTGGCACCGTTGCTAAGACTCGTCGTTTCGAAGCATCTCGTGATGATCGGGTGTGATAGACTCTACGTGTGCATACCACGGGTGCAAGCCAGATTTGCACATGCAGAAACTAAGGTTAATCTTGACGAGCCTAGCATGTACAGACATGGTCTCTGAACACGGAATACCGAAAGGTAGAGCATGAGTCATATGATTGATATGATGAACATGAAGATTGTTCGCCGATGAAGCTACATCATCTCACGTGATGATCGGACTTGGTGTAGTGGATTTGGTTCGTGTAATCACTAAAACAACTCGAGGGATGTTGTTTTGAGTGGGAGTTCACCTAGTTGATTTAAGAATTAAATTTGAACACTATTTATCATAAACTTAGTCTAAACTACTTGCAAATTTGTTGTAGATTATGGCGAACGTTTCCATCAATTTCAATGCGTTCCTAGAGAAAGAAAAGCTTAAGAACAATGGAAGCAATTTCACGGACTGGTTCCGTGGACTGAAGATCGTCCTCAGGGCTGGTCAGTTGACCTATGTGCTCGAAGCACCGCTAGGTGACCCACCTGCAGAAGATGCCACCGATGACGTAAAGAATGTTTATGCCACTCGGAAACATCACTACTCCATAGTTCAGTGTGCCATCCTGTACGGTTTAGAATCGGAGCTTCAAAAGCGTTTTGAGCACCATGACCCATTTGAAATCATTAAGGAGCTCAAACTCATATTTGAGACTCGCGCGGCCATGGAAAGCTATGAAGCTTCCGAGAAGTTCTTTACCTGCAAGATGGAAGTGGGTAGCTCCGTTAGCGAGCACGTGCTCACCATGTCTGGGCACACAAACAAACTCCGAGAGTTGGGGATACCGATTCCTAATGAATTGGGGATTCACCGTGTCCTCCAATCACTGCCACCAAGTTACAAGAACTTTGTGATGAACTACAATATGCACTGCATGAACAAGACGTTGCCTGAACTATCGTCCATGCTGAAAACTGCTGAAGTGGAGATCATGAAGGAGCACCAAGTGTTGATGGTCAATAATACCACCAATTTCAAGAAACGGGGCAAGCCTAAGAACAAGGGCAACTTCAAGAAGGACAGCAAGAAAGCTGCCGCACCTGCTAAGAAGCCCAAGGCTGGTCCTAAACCTGAAACTGAGTGCTTCTACTGCAAGGGTGCTGGTCACTGGAAGCGTAACTGCCCCAAATACTTGGCAGATCTGAAGAACGGCAACATCAAGAAGAAAGGTATATTCGATATACATGTTATAGATGTGTATCTTACTAGTAATCGTAGTAGTGCCTGGGTATTTGATACTGGTTCGGTTGCTCATATTTGTAACTCGAAACAGGAGCTGCGGAATAAACGAAGACTGGCAAGAGACGAGGTGACGATGCGCGTTGGAAATGGCTCCAAGGTTGATGTGATCGCTGTCGGCACGCTCCCTCTACATCTACCATCGGGATTAGTTTTAAATTTAAATAATTGTTATTTGGTGCCTGCGTTAAGCATGAACATTATATATGGATCTTGTTTATTGCGAGACGGTTACTCTTTTAAGTCTGAGAATAAAGGTTGTTCGATTTATATGAGTAATATCTTTTATGGTTATGCACCTGAGATGAATGGTTTATTCTTATTGAATCTCGATAGTAGTGATACACATGTTCACAACATAGATGCTAAACGAATAAAATTGAATGATAATTCTACATACATGTGGCACTGTCGTCTTGGTCACATTGGAGTGAAGCGTATGAAGAAACTCCATTCTGATGGACTTCTTGAATCACTTGATTTTGAATCACTTGAAAGATGCGAAGCATGTCTAATGGGAAAAATGACTAAGACTCCATTCTCTGGTATAATGGAGTGAGCTATAGACTTATTGGAAATAATACATACCGATGTGTGCGGTCCAATGAGTGTAGCATCGCGTGGTGGATATCATTATGTTCTCACTTTCACGGATGACTTGAGTAGATATGGGTATGTCTACTTTATGAAACATAAATCCGAAACTTTCGAGAAGTTTAAGGAATTTCAAAGTGAAGTGGAAAATCATCGTAACAAGAAGATTAAGTTTCTGCGTTCTGACCGCGGAGGTGAATATCTGAGTTATGAGTTTGGCATGCATTTAAAGAAATGTGGAATACTTTCACAGTTGACACCACCGGGAACACCACAGCGTAATGGTGTGTCCGAACGTCGTAATCGAACTCTCTTAGATATGGTTCGGTCTATGATGTCTCTTACAGATTTACCGTTATCATTTTGGGGCTATGCATTAGAGACAGCCGCATTCACTTTAAATAGGGCACCATCTAAATCCGTTGAAACGACACCATACGAATTGTGGTTTGGAAAGAAACCTAAGTTGTCGTTCTTTAAAGTTTGGGGTTGCGAAGCATATGTAAAGAAGTTACAGCCTGATAAGCTTGAACCCAAAGCGGAGAAATGCATCTTCATAGGATACCCTAAAGAAACAATTGGGTATACCTTCTATCATAGATCCGAAGGCAAAGTTTTCGTTGCTAAGAATTGATCCTTTCTGGAGAAGGAATTTCTCTCAAAAGAAGTGACTGGAAGGAAAGTAGAACTCGACGAGGTTATTGAACCTTCTTTCGGAGTTGAGAGTAGCGCAGCACCGGAAAATGTTTCTGTGCCGCCTGCACCAACTAGAGAGGAAGCTAATGATGATGATCATGAAACTTCGAACGAAGTTACTACTGAACCTCGCAGGTCAACGAGGGTCCATACCACTCCTGAGTGGTATGACTCTGCCTTGAACGTCATGTTAGTGGACAACACTGATGACCCTGCGACGTATGAAGAAGCTATGGTGAGCCCAGATTCCGACAAATGGCTAGAAGCCATGAAATCTGAAATAGGATCCATGTACGAAAACCAAGTATGGACTTTGGTGGACTTACCGGATGGCCATAAGGCTGTCGAGAACAAATGGATTTTCAAAAGAAAAACATATGCTGATGGTAATGTTACCGTCTATAAAGCTTGACTTGTCGCGAAAGGGTTCCGACAAATTCAAGGAGTTGACTACGATGAGGCTTTCTCACCAGTAGCGAAGCTAAAGTCTATGAGGATTATGTTAGCAATCGCTGCATATTTCGATTATGAAATTTGGCAGATGGATGTCAAAACAGCGTTCCTTAATGGCGACATTGAGGAAGAGTTGTATATGGTACAACCCAAGGGTTTTGTCGATCCTAAAGATGCTGACAAGGTATGCAAACTTCAGCGCTCCATTTATGGACTGAAGCAAGCATCCCGGAGTTGGAATCAACGTTTTGATAAAGTAATCAAAAACTTTGGATTTATACAAACTTATGGAGAAGCTTGTATTTACAAGAAAGTGAGTGGGAGCTCTGTAGTATTCCTAGTACTATATGTAGATGACATATTGTTGATTGGGAATGATATAGAACTTCTTAATAGCGTCAAAACCTATTTGAATAATAGTTTTTCTATGAAGGATCTTGGCGAAGCGGCATATATTCTAGGCATCAAGATTTATAGAGATAGATCAAGACGCCTAATAGCGCTTTCACAAAGTACATACTTAGAAAAAGTTCTAAAGAAGTTTAGAATGGAAGATAGCAAGAAAGGGTTCGTGCCCATGTTGTTAGGTAAGACCTTGAGTAAAACTCAAAGTCCGGCTACGACAGAAGATAGAGAAAAGATGAATAAAATTCCCTATGCCTCGGCCATAGGTTCTATCATGTATGCCATGCTGTGTACAAGACCGGATATAGCACATGCTATTAGTTTGACTAGTAGATATCAAAGTGATCCTGGAATGGAACACTGGACAGCGGTCAAGAATATCCTAAAGTACCTGAATAGGACTAAGGATATGGTTCTTTCTTATGGAGGTGATGAACAACTTGTTGTAAATGGTTACACTGATGCTAGTTGGAACACCGATCCAGATGACTCGAAGTCACAGTCTGGATACGTATTTGTTTTGAATGGTGCTGCAGTGAGCTGGAGGAGTGCCAAGCAGAGCGTTGTGGCGAAATCTTCAACTGAATCGGAATACGTAGCTGCTTCGGAGGCTGCACAAGAAGCCATATGGATGAAGTAGTTCATTACTGAACTTGGCGTGGTTCCCAGTGCGTTGGACCCAATGGCCATCTACTGTGACAATACAGGTGCCATAGCTAATGCACAGGAGCCAAGGTCACATAGCAATCTGAAGCACATCAAGCTAACGTTCCATGCTATTCACGAGTATGTCCAAGATGGTGACATAAAGATTTGCAAAGTACACACTGATCTGAATGTAGCAGATCCGTTGACTAAACCTCTCCCTAGAGCAAAGCATGACCAACACCAAAACGCCATGGGTGTTCGGTATATTACCATGTAATCTAGATTATTGACTCTAGTGCAAGTGGGAGACTGTTGGAGATATGCCCAAGAGGCAATAATAAAAGTGGTTATTATTATATCTTTGTGTTTATGATGAAAGTTTACATCCCATGCTATAATTGTATTATTAGGAAACACTATTACTTGTGTGTTTTGTAAACATAAAAGAGTCCCTAGTAAGCCTCTTGTTGAACTAGCTTGTTGATTGATTGATGATCATGGTTTCCTGATCATAGACATCAGATGTGATTAATAACAAGGTTATATTATTAGGAGAATGATGTGATGGACACACACCCATAGTAAGCGTAGCATAAGATCAAGTCATTAAGTTCATATTGCTGTAAGCTTTGAAATACATAGTAACCTAATCCTTCGACCATGAGGTTATGTTAATCACCATCACCGGATGGGTACTTCGATGACATCAAACGCCGCTTCGTAACTGGGCGGTTATAAAGGTATCATTGGGTATTCTGAAAGTATGTGTTGAAGCGCATAGACCAAGATTGGGATTTGTCCATCCATATGACGGATAGATATACTCTGGGCCCTCTCGGTGGAATGTCATCTAGATAGCTTGCAAGCATGTGACTGGGTCACAAGGGATGACATAACATGGAACGAGTAAAGAGTACTTATCAGTAACGAGGAAGAACTAGGTATGAAGATACCGACGATCAAACCTCGGATAAGTAGAATGTCGCGAGACAAAGGGAATTGGTTTCGTTTGTTAAATGGTTCAATCGATCACGAAGTAATCGTTGAGTATGTGGGAGCCGTTATGGATCTCCAGATCCCGCTGATGGTTATTGATCGGAGAGGTGTCTTCATCATGTCTGCGTATTCACGAACCGTAGGGTGACACACTTAAGGTTCGAAGTTGGTTTAAGTAGATGTGGAATTTGCGTTGGAAACCGAATGTTGTTCGGAGTCTCGGAATGGATCCGGGACATCACGAGGAGATCCGGAATGGTCCGGAGAATAAGATTCATATATTGGGGATCATTTTCTAAGTTAGGAAATGTTCCAGAGTGTTTGTATGGAGATTCTAGAAGGTTTCAGAATGTTCTGGAAGGTTCTAGAGGATTTCTTGGAGTTTACTTGAAAACCAAGAAAGGGATCAAGGAGTCCAAGTAGGGTTAGACATGGATTCGTGGGGGAGGAGGATTCCTCCCCCCTTCCCACCGCCGGCCCAAGGAGGGGAGTCCTACTAGGACTCCCCCTCCCCAGGCGCGCCTCCCTCCTTTAATTAGAAGGGAGGGGGCGCCCCCTCTTGAACCTTGTCTCATAACTCCCAATCTCAGCCGCCTCTCTCCTCCACCTTTCTTCTGCACAGGCATAGGCGAAGCCCTGCAGAATTCTCACCTCCACCACCACCACGCCGTCGTGCTGCTGGGATTCCGTGGAGAAGATCTACTACCTCCGCTGCTCGCTGGAATGGGGAGAGGAAGGTCTGCTTCAACTCCGCACGTGTGACCGTCTGCGGAAGCGCTGCCAGAACGCGGCGCCGGAAGGATCGTCCACACGATCTTGAGATCGGCAAGTGATCGACTACATCATCCACGAGATCTAATCTCGTAACGCTTTCGATTCTATGAGGGTTAGTACCGATCTATCTCGTTGCTCATGTCTAATAGATTAGATCTTGGCTTTTGTCTAGATTAGATCTGGGTTTTGTTCGTTCTTGCGGTAGAAATTTTTTGTTTTCCATGCTACGAACCCATCAGCCTCCGCCTCACTGAGCCCCGCCGCTAGCCTCACCGAGCTCGTCTCCACCACCCCGAGCTCGCCTTCGCCTTCCCGATCTCGCCTCCATCTCCCTTGTCCGTCCTGAGCTCGCCTCCACCGCCCCGAGCCCGCAGGTACCTCCTCCACTCCCTTTTCCTCTCATCTAGTTAAGTACTAATGAGGAAATGCATGATTTAGTTAAGGTAATGATGCTATATTTAGTAAAGTGAGATGCAAAAATGCATGATTTGCTCCAACTATGCTTTCCATTGTCTAGAAATGTTTAGAAAAATAATTTGGAAATCTTTTCCATTGTTTGCAGATGATTTGGACAATATGGTTACCATATAGCCTCTATTGTGATGATTTACTACTGTTATGCCTCACAAGAGTGGACAATAATTTCTTTTAGAAATAGAATTGGTAGAAATAGGACTAGAAATAGTATGTGATTATGGAGTCTGTAGTATGTAAGTATGTGAGAAGTAGAATGTATTTTGAATGAGCATAAATATACATGTTGTGACTAAGGTGTTATCTTTATGTCAATGTACGGACTTCGCGGTGTTCCGGGAGTGACCATCGTTGCGGGACTGACTGTCGTTGCGGGAGATGGTGTAAGTGACACCTCGATCCCGTCTCCGAGTTCCATCGCCGACCTCGAGACTCAGTTGTTAGACTACTTCCTCTACCGCCGAGGGTGAGCATCCGTTTGCCACTTCCTCTACGCGAATTAATATGCATTAGTGGCCTCGCATATTTTGAACCGTAACACTTACGACTTTTATAGGTTAAGTGGTGGATTCGTGGTTGGGTATGGTTCTCCCTGGCTCTACCTCGATCCGAGATAGGATTTCGATGACGCCTCCTCGTTGTTCTCCGGATGCACATCCTCTCGGCTTTTTATCGAGACGTGTATCGGGAGAGCAGCGGGGAGGTGCTGCCGAAATTCTGCTCGGATCGGGGTAGAGCCAGAGAGAACTTACCCAATCTATGGATCCGGTGACTGGTTAGGACCCTCTTTTCCTATTAGACATGTAGGTTGATGTATGCGTAAAAATATGAAGCATTTAATCTCCTATTTGATATAAAATACTATATTTGTTGTTTGTCTCCCAACAAAGCAAAAGAGGATGGCTGCTAATGGGTGGATATACGGTAACCGTCGTAGTGCGACTAATAAAACAGAAGAATGGATACGAAACACTCATTTGTTAGTGAATGAGTTCGCGTGTGGTTCAAAGGCAATGGTTCGGGCACTTTGTCCCTGCGCTCATTGCAATAAGCATCATCGTCAGGGAAAGGATGACATGAATAGACACCTTTTGCAATATGAGTACATGCCTCACTATGTCACGCAGGTTGACTTTGCTCAGTACGAACATGACAGAGGTGAGGTGAAAGAACATTTCTTAATCCCTAGTGTTTTGTGTGTTAGATAACAATACCAAGGATCATTTAATGTGTGTTGAAGTGTTGCAGCTCTAATTGAGAATAAAGGGAAAAGAACTCTGCCTTTGGGGGCGGATAATCCAGCCCCACCAGGGGCGGATAATCCGCCCCTCCCTCTGCCCAAGCAGGCGCAAGCCCCAGAAGGGGGGCGGAATTTTGGCCGGATTTTCCGGCCCTGCCGGATAATCCGCCCCCCTTGCTCATCGCCAAGGCGCAAGCCCCAGAGAGGGGGCGGAGTTTCGGCCGGACTTTCCGGCTAGGCCGGATAATCCTCCCCTCAGGGGGGCCGGATTATCCGCCCCCCAAGATCTTCACCAAGCTTCACCAAAGGCGCAAGCCCCAGAGAGGGGGCGGAGTTTCCCCCGGAGAATCCGTCCTTGGGGCGGAGTTTTCCCAGGGGCGGATAATCCGCCCCTAGTGGGGGGCGGATAATCCGCCCCCAAAGTTGTGCAACGGTCAGATCTGGGGAGGGGGTATTTAATCCAACCATCCCCCTCCTGCCAGACTGCTTGATTCATCTCGAAAAAGAACAGATCAGATCTAAAAGCTTCATACAAGAGTGCTCCACCTAGATCCACCCAAAGGCCCCATCCCTTTGGGAATCAAAGGAGGAGAACTCGATCTTCATCATCAGCAATCAAGCGCTTCATCTCCTCTCCATTCATTTGTAGAACCTCCGATCTAGTATTTCTTGCAAATATCTAGATCCTCGTTTTTGTTTATATTGATAAACCTTGTTCTTGTGGCAGCTTGTTGTCATCCCGGGAGCCCCCAATTCGGTTGTGGGTGTGTGCCCCGATAGTGTTGTAAAAGGCACCGGTTCCCGCCTCGAAGGGATCCAATAGTGGAGAAGGTGGATCAGGCCTCTCGTGGCGAGATCCATCGGAGAATAGGGTGAGGCCTATTGTGGCGTGGTGGTCTTAGAACCGCCCACCCCTCCAACGCAGATGTACTTCCCTTAACAAGGAAGGAACTGCGGTAAAACAAATCCCTGTGTCTCCGCGTGCTCCACTACGGTTTCCTCGCTCCTCTTTTACGTGCTTAGTAGTTAGGGCTACATATAGGAAAATTCTCGTAGTTGCATATCTAGAGAATTTACTTTGTGTCAAGCCTAAAATTGAAAAAGTATTAAAAATTGGTTAGCACCTATTCACCCCCCCTCTAGGTGCCCATACGATCCATTTCAATTGGTATCAGAGCCTTGGTTCTTATTTCGGGCTTAACCGCCTAAGAGAAGTATGGGTTCCAAGGGAGATGGGAGTGATGCTCCGGAGGTAGTCACCTTGAACGATCTCAAGACGTTGGAAACAACCTTGGTGAGTTCAATGGAGGCTAAGATGGAAGAGATGCGTCAATTGATAATGCGTCTCTCCACATCCGCAGCATCACCTCCATCTAACTCTGAGGATACCACTCCGCAATCCAAGGAAACGGGTAAAACTGTTTCCAAAGATAACAAAGTGGTAGGTGATGATACTAGTAAGAGCTCCTCCTCGAAAAAGGATAGCGGTAAGGATGGATACAATGAGGTTTCTCATGTGTATTCCCCTGATCCGCCTATTCCTCACCCACATATACATAATAGGGGTGATCCACCCAAACTGTCAGCTTCTACTTTCTCTCAATGGCAATTTTTGATGAAATCTCATGTGTGCAGTTCCTCCATAGAGTTGTGGAAGATCATCAAAAATGGTCTTCACGTTGGAAATCCTAACAATCTCACAAGGAGAGAAGTGGTCAATAGCCAACTCAATGCTACAGCTCTACACATGATACAGCTTGGTGTGGGTGATAAAGACATGCCACACATTCAGCATCTTAGCAAAGCTAAAGAAGCTTGGGATGCTCTCACCGAGCTCTTCATCGGAAATGAAAGTATGAGAAGGAATAGATATGATGCCTTGAGCAATGAAGCTGAAGGATTTTATATGCTAGATGGAGAAGACCATGAGGACATGTATAGGAGGCTCAAGGCAATAGCTACAACCTTCAGAAACCACGGTGCAGCTCATGTTGATGATGCTTGGATCAAGCGCAAGTATGTCAGTGCTCTTATGCCATTTGAGCCCACAGATTTGAAAAGTCTCCAAGGTAGGCATAATTATCACCTCATGTCATCCAATGAGGTAATGCAAGAAATGGCCACCTTCAAAGTGGCTGCCAAGAATGCCGAAGATGCTCGTGCTCGAGCTATGGGGATGCAAAAGGGGGTCAACATGGCTTTGAAGACTAGTGTGATTGATCATGATGAATATGCGGTAGAAGGTCTGGACTGTCCCGAAGATATAAAAAGGATCCACGGACAATACTTGGCTCTTTATGCAAGAAACTTTTGGAAAGATCCAGCCAAGGCTAAAGCTGAACTAGATCGCAAAAGTGGAGCCTATGGAAGAAAAGAAAATGGTCCCAAGCTGAGAACATGCTTTAATTGTGGTGACCGGCTGCACTTCATAGCTGAGTGTCCATATCAAAGTAGAGAGGATAATGGAGGAAGACTCATTTTCAAGGACAAATCAAAAGCTCCACGTAAGAAACAGTTTGTAAAGAAGAATGCTCCTTTCAAGAAGCAACCAAAGATTGTTCTAGTAGCTCAAGAAGAATATTCATCGGGGAGTGAAGATGAGGACGAGGACGATAGCTCTCAAGAGGTGGATGCTATAGCCACCACATCTACATCAACATCTCTCTTCGACTCTCCGAACGAAAACATCATCAATAAGAATGCTACTTGCCTCATGGCAAGAAGCTCCGAGGTAACTTCTTCTAACTCTTCTTTTCCCAAGGCTATGATAGACATGGATGATCCTGCTAGTCTTAAGATTAAAGAAGAGATTATTGCTTTGGATTATTTCTATACTAACTTGCAAGGTGAGCACAAAGTTCGTTTTGAGGCTCTTATGGATCAGCTGGCCCAAAACGAAGCTCTCCTCGAAGAAAAGGGCAGAATTGAAAGGGAGGATGCAATGGAAATTGCATCCCTAAAAAATGCTCTTGAAGAAGAAGAAGCTCGGGTCTCTCTTGAAGAGAGGCTTGAGTCTATGGAAGAGTCACATGAAGAAATTGTGACTAAACTCGTTAAGGAACGTGACAATGCTGTCACCAAGGCAAAGAAGTTAAAGAAGGAAAGGATTGACTTTGGGGCTGCTCATGATAGACTCTCCGAGGAATTGGAGAAACTTGACAATGCTCACAAGGCGTTGAAAAACGAGTTCTCTATTCTCAATGAGTCACATGATCAGCTTCAAAGTCGATTGGCCGAATATGATACTCCTAGCTCATCCAACTCAACATATAGTAACAAGAAAAATGCTAGTGTGGAAAAAGGAGTGATCAAGGACATCACTACAAAGGACAAAGGTGTGCTTGATGAAGTTCTTGGCAAGCAAAGGTCAAATCATGGTAAAGAGGGACTTGGGTATTTCACCAAGTCCAATAAGAAGAAAACCAAGAAGAACAAGACCAAGAATGTGCAATTAAAGACAAGCACTGCTGAGAAGGTTGTCACAAAAGACAAAACTAATAATATTGGTTTTGTAGGGTCTCACAATCCGAATTATGAACTCTTTTGTGATGATTATGGCGATGTTTATGCTTATTATGTTGGTCCTTTTGATGAATATATTGCTTGGTCTATTTGGGTCCCAAAGACCCTTGTTACTAACATGAAAGGACCCATTGAAAAATGGGTACCTAAAACCAAGAAGTAATTTTCTTGCAGGGCTATGCTTCCGGTGGGTCGAAATGGGTGCTGGATAGTGGCTGCACTAGTCATATGACCGGAAGCAAGGAGATCATCACGGAGATGCGTCCAAATCTTGATAATATCACAGTCTCCTATGGTGATAAGTCTAAATCTCAGGTATTGGGTCTTGGCAAGGTTGTGGTTGCCCACGATATCTCTCTCGTGGACGTCATGCTTGTTGAGACCCTTGGCTACAATCTTCTTTCTGTTCGTGCCCTTGGCAAGATGGGTTTTGCTGTTTTTATCGATGATGATTTGGTGGTACTCTTATGGAGCAAGTCTCTAAAGGTCGCTTTCGTTGGATACGTCGAAAATGACCTGTATGTGGTGGACTTCTCGGGGAAAACCACTTCGGGTCCGATGTGTCTATTCGGAAAGGCCGAAGTGGGCTGGCTATGGCATCGCCGTTTAGCCCATGTCAACATGAGAACTTTGCAAAGTCTCCAAAAGGGTGGCCACATTCTTGGACTAAAAGACAATGTCTCCTTTGCCAAAGATCGTGTTTGCAGGGCTTGTGTTGAAGGAAAAATGCATGATTCTCCCCACAAGAGGAAGACTATTGTGTCATCAAAGAGGATCTTGGAATTACTCCATGTGGATTTATTTGGTCCTCCTTCTCATGCAAGTCTTGGTGGGAAGAAATATTGCTTGGTCATCGTCGATGATTACTCAAGATATACATGGGTATATTTCTTCAAGCTTAAAAGTGAGACTCAACAAACTGTCATCGACTTTGCCAATGAAGTTCAACGTCAACACAATGTTCCCATCTTGGAAATTAGAAGTGACAACGGCACAGAATTCAAGAACTACACTTTAAACGAGTTTCTTAGCGAAGAGGGGATTAGACACCAATATTCCGCTGCGTACACCCCTCAACAAAATGGTGTAGCCGAGAGGAAGAACCGGACTTTAATGGATATGGCAAGATCTATGCTAGCTGAATTCAAGTCTCCTTATAATTTTTGGGCTGAAGCCATATCCACTGCTTGTCACTCATCAAACCGGCTCTACCTTCGGAAGATCTTGGACAAGACCCCATATGAAATACTTACCAGCAACAAACCTAACATCTCATACTTCAGGGTATTCGGGTGTAAGTGTTTCTTTCTTATTAAAGGTGTCCGTTTGTCAAAATTTGAATCCAAGGCTTTAGAAGGTATTTTTGTTGGTTACGGTGCCGAATCCCACACTTATAGAGTCTACAACAAGCTCACTGGGATTGTTGTAGAATCTTGTAGTGTGGAGTTCGATGAAAATAACGGCTCCTTTGTAGGGCAAGTTGATGTTTGTGATGCAGATGTTGAAATACCCCAAGATGCCATAAGAAGAATGGGCGTGGGATTTTTCCGCCCCATTGAGGAACCCCTTGTGGCGGATCGGGAAGGACAATGCTCCACACATGTGGAGCCCTCATCTACACAAGATCAACAAGCTCCTACTGTTGGAGACAATCCTGCACCAACACCACAATCTGCTGAAGACCATCTGTCCACTGGACAAGCTAGTAGTCCTAGGCCGGACTATCCGCCCCCTCCAAGGGGCGGACAATCCGCCCCTGGCACTCCAACTCGTACCAGGGGATCCGAAGGAGAAATCAACATCTCTGAAGCTCCCAGGCCGGATTCTCCGACCCCCAGGGGCGGAGTATCCGGCCATGGGTCTCCAACTCCAGTCAGGCTCTCTCAGGAAGATGGCTCTGGTACTTCACCTCCCAGGCCGGATAGTCCGGCCCCTCCAAGGGGCGGATTATCCGGGCCTGAAGAAAATATTCAGCAACAATCTTCTGGCAGTAACGGTGACCAAGATCAAGGGCAAGGCAGTAATCAAGACAAGGATACAACAATTGAATCCACTCCTCCTAGAAACAATAAGGACATTGAGGCTCGTCGCAAGGCTCGTGCTGATCGCAACCTTGAACTAAGAGGTCACACTCTTGACAAGGTTGTTGGTGATCTACGACGAAGGGTATCCACTCGAAGTGAGCTTGCTAGCTTCTGTGATCATCAAGCTCACATTTCCATGGTTGAACCAAAGAAGGTTTTTGATGCTCTTGAAGACCCCGATTGGGTTGTTGCAATGCATGAAGAATTAAACAACTTCGAACGCAACAAAGTTTGGAAGATCGTAGAAAAGCCAAAGGATTGCCGCAATGTTATCGGCACCAAGTGGATCTTCAAGAACAAACAGGATGAAAATGGCATTGTTGTGAGGAATAAAGCACGACTCGTGGCTCAAGGATTCTCTCAAGTAGAAGGAATTGATTTTGGCGAGACCTACGCTCCTGTGGCTCGCCTTGAGTCCATCCGTATCCTTCTTGCATATGCAGCCCATCATAATTTTAAATTACAACAAATGGATGTTAAGAGCGCTTTCCTTAATGGTCCTCTACATGAGTTAGTATACGTCAAGCAGCCCCCGGGGTTTGAGGACCCCAAATTTCTGAACCATGTCTACAAACTCGATAAGGCGCTCTATGGCCTTAAACAAGCCCCACGTGCGTGGTATGAGCACCTTAAAGAGCTTTTGCTAGACCGTGGATTCGAAGTTGGGCAAATCGATCCCACTCTTTTTACTAAGAAGGTTAATGGGGAGCTTTTTGTATGCCAACTTTATGTAGATGACATTATTTTTGGCTCTACTAACCAAGCTTTTAACGATGAATTTTCAAAGCTTATGACTGATAGGTTTGAGATGTCCATGATGGGTGAGCTCAGGTTCTTTCTTGGATTTGAAATCAAACAACTTAGAGAGGGAACCTTTATTAATCAAGCTAAGTACATCCAAGACATGCTCAAAAGGTTCAAGATGACGGATCTCAATGGCGTTGCTACCCCAATGCAAACAAAGTGTCATCTTGAGCTCAATCCCAAGGGTAAAGATGTGGATCAAACGGTATACCGATCCATGATCGGCTCTCTCCTTTACCTCTGCGCATCTAGGCCCGATATCGTGTTAAGTGTAGGAGTGTGTGCAAGGTACCAAGCCGCTCCTAAAGAAAGCCACTTAGTGGCAGTCAAGCGAATCTTCCGATATTTGGTTCATTCCCCAAATTTTGGGTTATGGTATCCCAAGGGTTCAAGTTTCTCTCTATGTGGTTACACCGATTCAGATTGGGCTGGTGACAAAGATGATAGGAAATCAACCTCTGGTGCATGCCAATTCTTGGGCAGGTCTCTAGTGTGTTGGTCATCAAAGAAACATAATTGTATTTCACTCTCAACCGCCGAAGCTGAATATGTTGCTGCTGCAAGTGCTTGTACTCAATTGTTATGGATGAGGCAAACTTTAAAGGAATATGGTGTCAATTGTGACAAAGTGCCTCTTTTATGCGACAATGAAAGTTCTATCAAAATTGCTTACAATCCCGTACAGCATACGAGAACAAAACATATAGAGATTCGCAACCACTTTATTCGGGATCATGTTGCTCGTGGAGATATTGCTCTATCCTTTGTGTGCACGAAGAACCAACTTGCTGATATTTTCACGAAGCCCCTCGATGAAGCAAGATTTTGTTATTTGCGGAATGAGCTAAATATCATAGATTCAAGGAGCTTGGCTTGACTACCCTTGCACACTCACTTGCTCTTATTCATGTATTTGGTTTAGATGCGGGCATAGACATAGGGGGAGTGTGGTCCTAATTGATTGGGCCAACCCTCCCCCCATAATGCCGAAAGCAAGTAAAATCATTTCCCTTAATATCATTTTGTGATATGTGGGTCATCGATGAGCATTTGTTTTGAACTCAAGATACATCTTCGCGGTGTCATGCCATGCGCTCCAACATGGTGGCTTCGGCCACCGCCCTCTTCCTCGAGAAGAGTTGGTTTTTCATGGGTCTCATTGGATTTTCTTGCATACCTTTTGTTCTTATGGAAAACACACTCAACTTTGGCTTTTGGTTGATTTGCTTCTTGCAAATTTGGGTGTGTAGTACCATCTCAGTTCGATACTCTCAACCCAAGCCTTTCTCTCCCTCCTTGAACCATCTATTCTTGCACACAAGTCCTCTAAAACACCATCGAGAGATTTGCTAGGTTGCTCTGGACTGATTCTGTTTTTCAGAATTTCTGGGGGGGAGGGGCGGATTCTCCGCCCTAAGTGGGGGGCGGATTATCCGCCCCGGGCGAAATCAGCCCCTTATAGGCTGGGTCGGGGAGGGCAGGCTCAAACAGAGCAGCCAGTCCTCCCCCAACCCTACCTCTGCCCCCCAGCCGCCGCCGGAGCATCCGCCTCTCCCGGAGTCGATTTGACCACCGGATTCTCCGGGCTCTCCCCGGATCTTCTTCACCCCGCCTCCGGTTATCTTCTCCTCCGCGATTTTCCTCCAATGAGTGAGGGTAACTCCCTCATCTCTCTCCTTTTGTATGGGATGTATTCTATTTGGTGGAAATCTCGTTGTAGAAGGTTCTTGGTGTTGTTTCTTACATGCTAGAATCAGTAGCCTTGCAACCCTAGTACTCGATCTGTTTTGCCATGGTAGATCTGAGCCAATCCAGATTTTTTTTGCGGGGGGCAGATTATCCGCCCTGCCAGGGCCGGATAATCCGGCCTGGAGAGCTACACTCTGGTCTGTTTTGGTTCTGGTTCTGCTCATGCACATCATTGGTTATGGGGTTGCATTGCTACTCTTTCTCCGTGTTTTCTTTCTCCTGGACTTGTGTGTATGCTCATCTCCATGCTACCTCTCTCAATGCTATTCACAGGTGGTTCCAAGCCGACCAAGACCTTCGCCCGTCGTCCCCGTCCTCGTTATCTCAAACCCACTGCAGAAGGGAAGTTTATTGACGAAACAGAGGTCCGCAGGCCAGCAAGAGAGGCTGCAAGGATGGCAGAGGCAAGTAAGAAATCTAAGCGGACCGCTTCTCGCAAGGGCAAACAGTCTCGGCCCAATTACAAGTCTATGGACAACATTCAGTATGCCACCATCCGCCAGACAGACTACTATGATGATGTTGACAGTGATGGCCAACCTGAGGACACTATGTTTTGGAATGCTCACTTTCGGGCTATCCATGATGATGTCTATGCTACTCTCAAGATTCGCCCCATGCGTCCCATTAACTTGACTGAGGCTCAATCCAAGGCTCGGCTCCTTGAGGCATTGGATGTGACCAACAAGATGGGGCTTCACCACCTCATAACCATTCAGTGCAATTATGACTCTTCTGTGGTGCACCAGTTCTTTTCCACACTTGTGATCTGCGGTGATGAGCGCCGCACTATGAAGTGGATGACCAGGACTACCATGCTTCAGTCAGACTTTCGCACTTTTGGGCAGGTTCTTGGGTATGCTTTCCATGGTCGTGACTCTCCCGCTGGTCACCGCATCATTACTCCATTGAAGCCATCCAAGGACACTGCACTGGCTCCCTGTCTTTCTCCTGATGGTGTTGCTGGTACTTTCGCTGGTCTCTCTCCCTTGTATGCCTCTCTTGTTGGCATGTTTAGGGACTGCATCGCGCCTAGTGGTGGCAACAATGACAAGATCCGTGGCCACCTTGTTCCTCTCCTTGCGTTTGCTCACGAGTGTGCCACCAACACTGGATCAGCCACTGGTTACAAACTGGATGTCATGGACTATATTTTTCATGAGATGACGGATGCTATGATCAACCGGCTCTCTATTCCTTATGCTCCGTTCATTATGATGCTTGTCAAGCATATGTTACCCCATGAGGAGTTTGGCACTGCTTTGGATGGTGTTCATAAGCCCAAGAAAATCTACAACAAGGCTCAGAAGACTCATCACCCCTCCACTGCCCCGGAGTCCTTCATGCGTGATGCTCGGGCTAGTGGTCGTCGTTCCACGGTGTCCCCAATGGCACGTGAGGTCAAGCAGCTTAATTGGTTTCAGCGGAACATTCTTTGCATGGGTATTGACATTCACAAGGGCCAATATGAGGCGTACCGCAGGGATCATGAGAGGGATCACACGCAGCAGCTTATCCTCCACCATGTCTCAGGTGCCACTGGCAATCCACCTCCTCCCACTGCTCCGGATCCGTATGCCCAGTGGAACTCTTATGGGATCAACTATGGCGAGCTCGAGAGTTGTCTCTTTCCTCCTCCACCGAGGGCACCCACTCCTCCAGCTGATGACGATGATGATGAGTATGATGAAGAGGAAGGGGACGGGAATGACTACGACGAGGATGAGGAGGAGTGATCTCTAGGGACGTTAGCATCGCTCTTCTTCCTTTTTGGCGTTTCGATGCTAAAGGGGGAGAAGTAGTTCTATTAGGTCTCGTGGATTTGCAAGGGTGGGCACAAGCTTTTCGATTTTAGTCATTTTTATTTGCTTGCTTGTGCCTTTTTCTAGCGTGAACTTGTTTGCTATTTGTGGTTGTTTGTGTAAGACTATGTCGTACTCCTCAGTTTGGTACTATGGTTGGTATTCATGGATTTATGGATTTATCTATCATGGACCCCATGGAATTCTGGAATTATGGAGCATATTTGATGGCATATGGATTCATGGGATTATCTATGTATGCCTTGGCTATATTCTCATTCCGGTGGTATGGCATTTTTTTTCAAAACCTTAAAGTAATGTTCTCCCTAGTGTGTGTATTTGTATTTCATGCAAATCTTAAATATGCACACATCTAGGGGGAGCGTCTTTCTTTATTTAAGGTGGCATTTGCCGGTTTTCATTGCAAATCCTAGTATTGTCATCTAACACCAAAAAGGGGGAGATTGAAAGAACATTTCTTAATCCCTAGTGTTTTGTGTGTTCGATAACAATACCAAGGATCATTTAATGTGTGTTGAAGTGTTGCAGCTCTATTTGAGAATAAAGGGAAAAGAACTCTGCCTTTGGGGGCGGATAATCCGGCCCCACCAGGGGCGGATAATCCGCCCCTCCCTCTGCCCAAGCAGGCGCAAGCCCCAGAAGGGGGGCGGAATTTTGGCCGGATTTTCCGGCCCTGCCGGATAATCCGCCCCCCTTGCTCATCGCCAAGGCGCAAGCCCCAGAGAGGGGGCGGAGTTTCGGCCGGACTTTCCGGCTAGGCCGAATAATCCTCCCCTCAGGGGGGCCGGATTATCCGCCCCCCAAGATCTTCACCAAGCTTCACCAAAGGCGCAAGCCCCAGAGAGGGGGCGGAGTTTCCCCCGGAGAATCCGTCCTTGGGGCGGAGTTTTCCCAGGGGCGGATAATCCGCCCCTAGTGGGGGGCGGATAATCCGCCCCCAAAGTTGTGCAACGGTCAGATCTGGGGAGGGGGTATTTAATCCAGCCATCCCCCTCCTGCCAGACTGCTTGATTCATCTCGAAAAAGAACAGATCAGATCTAAAAGCTTCATACAAGAGTGCTCCACCTAGATCCACCCAAAGGCCCCATCCCTTTGGGAATCAAAGGAGGAGAACTCGATCTTCATCATTAGCAATCAAGCGCTTCATCTCCTCTCCATTCATTTGGAGAACCTCCGATCTAGTATTTCTTGCAAATATCTAGATCCTCGTTTTTGTTTATATTGATAAACCTTGTTCTTGTGGCAGCTTGTTGTCATCCTGGGAGCCCCCAATTCGTTTGTGGGTGTGTGCCCCGATAGTGTTGTAAAAGGCACCGGTTCCCGCCTCGAAGGGATCCAATAGTGGAGAAGGTGGATCAGGCCTCTCGTGGCGAGATCCATCGGAGAATAGGGTGAGGCCTATTGTGGCGTGGTGGTCTTAGAACCGCCCACCCCTCCAACGCAGATGTACTTCCCTTAACAAGGAAGGAACTGCGGTAAAACAAATCCCTGTGTCTCCGCGTGCTCCACTACGGTTTCCTCGCTCCTCTTTTACGTGCTTAGTAGTTAGGGCTACATATAGGAAAATTCTCGTAGTTGCATATCTAGAGAATTTACTTTGTGTCAAGCCTAAAATTGAAAAGGTATTAAAAATTGGTTAGCACCTATTCACCCCCCCTCTAGGTGCCCATACGATCCATTTCATGAGGTGATGCGGCAATGAGCACGATGGGATTAGAAACTGGTTAGATGATATCATCGATGCCGACCAGCCGGATTCGTCACCTCCATGGGAGGAACCACTAGAACCAGAGGGAACCGGAGGAACCGGAGCCAACCGCAAAGGCCTTCCTTGATATGATGGCCGTGTCTAAGAAGCCTATGTACGAGGGTGCAAAGATTTCTCAGCTTGATGACATCTCTCAATGTCTAGCCGACAAGCGCCAGTACTCCGCCACCCATGCTCACTTTGAAGCTAATATGAGAATATCTGGTAACATGTTCCCCGAAGAGCATTGTCTACCTAAAAACTTTCATGAAATGAAGAAACTCATGGAGGAGCTCAACATGGATTATGAAAAGATAGATTACTGTCTAAAAGGTTGCCTTTTGTTTTGGAAACAGTTTGCGGGTGACAAGTACTGCTCCATTTGTGGGGCCTCTAGGTATGAAGAGGTAAAGGGAAAGGATGGTCAGGCGAGGCAGTCGAAGGTCGCTACGAAGATTTTTCGGTATCTCCCATTCATAAAAATAATCCAGCGGCTTTACTTGAGCGAGGAGACTACCACACAGATGACGTAGCACAAGAAGGGGAAGAGATACGAGGACGAGCACAGACGGAAAAAGATGGGACATCCATATGATGGTAAGGCATGGAAGAACTTCGATGAAAAATACCCCCGATGGACAGAAGAGGTTCGGAATGTCAGAATTGCGATAGCAACAGATGGCTTCAATCCATATGGTATGTCGATATCCGTGTACAACTATTGCTAGTGTTTGTTATTCCACTCAATCTCCCTCCCAGAGTATTAATGCAATGGAAGACCATATTTCTCTCGCTGATCATTCCAGAGCGTGAGTACCCGGGGAAGAATTTGAGTGTCTACATGCAGCCGATTGTGGATAATATGAACCACTCTTGGATACACGGGATGTTGACATACGACCGAGCATCAAAGAAAAACTTCTTGATTAAAGTTGTGCATGAAGTAAAAGAGGTACCAAAGTTCGATGGTGCAGCTATTGATGCCGAGCTACGTGCTCTCATTCCTGCGGCACCAGGAACTGGCCATCAATTTGTGCGATATGGTGTAATGCACAACTGGACTCACGTGGCAGCCTTAACGAATCTCGTGTATTACAAGGACCTCGAACTTCCCCATAACATCGATGTGATGCACACTAAAAAGAATGTTGGGGAGTCCCTTTTTCACACAGTCCTGAACATTCTTGGGAAGTCAAAGGATAATGTCAAGGCTGGAGTCGATGTTGAGAAGCTCTGTGATAGGAAGAGATTACACATGCAGCCTCCTACTGGCCGTCGAAATAATTGGTTCAAGCCGCATGTCTACTTATGCCTTGATAGTGACAAAAAGAAGGAGGCATTCAGGTGGCTCAAATATGTCGTGATGTTCCCTGATGGTTATTATTCGAATATAACTAAGGGATTCAATCTTTCGATGGGAGACGTTACCGGGCTCAAGAGTCACGACTATCATATATGCATTGAGCGGCTGATGCCGGTGATGGTTCGAGGTATCTCCCCGAAAAAGTCTGGCGAGTGCTTGCAGAGTTGAGCCATTTCTTCCGCACGCTCTGTGCTAAGCAGATATGTCTTATGGTTATTGAGAAGCTGCGTGTTCAAGTGTCGAAGTTGCTATGCAATTTGGAGATGATCTTTCCGCCAGGATTCTTTACTCCGAAGGCACATCTCATTGTGCACCTCGCGAACGAGGCACTCTTGGGTGGCCCGGTGCAATTTCGTTGGCAGTTTTGTATTGAGAGAGAGTTTAAGTATATTCGAAAGATAACTGGAAACAAAGCCAAGATTGAAGCATGCATAGCTGAGGCAACATGCCTTCGGGAGATGGCAGCCGCCGCGACCAATGATGTTCCCACTATGCTTAACCCGGTCTCTCGTTACAATGTCGACCAGCCCAAGAATGACCCCAAGCTCGAACTATTCCAATGTCCGAGTGGGAAGGCTGGTAAAGGACTAAAATATAACTTGCTAAAGGAAGAGAATGATTGCATAATGCTCTATGTGCTTATGAACGTGAAGGAAGTGGTCGATTTCATTAGGTAAAATGGTGAACAATTTACTTTGCAGCTAGTAACTCGGTCTCGGTCTAATGCTTATTTTCTCCTTAGCGAATTTATGGATGAATAGTGATCGGGAACGATGGATCCCTCCCCCGCGGAGTTGAACACTCTACTGAACGAGGGTGCTCCCGGAAATAAAAAAAACTATCTGGTTCATGAAAAAAGTAATTTCTAACCTATCCCTCTTACCTTGCAATATGTGACTTGTCCCTCTTATTCCACGTAACTAATGCACAAAAGAAATTTAAACTGTAGGGAGCTGATCCCAACGATGAGATGTCATATTGGTTGAAATGTGTTTTCCAAGGTTTTAAGACATCATGAAGTATGACAAGTATGATGTGAATGAGTTTTGCTTTCATACAGAGATGCACCGGAAGGGACAACCGAATCCAAATCGCCGCTCTAAACTTTGCTTCCCTTTTAAGCAGTAATAACTACAGTTAACAACTTCTGTCGGTAGAATTACACAGCAAACTGAAACAGGCCCGCCGCCGTGGCCAAGAACAGAGCCTTCGGAATATTTCACGCAGCACACCGGCTTCTGGATCCACCCACGACATGAGCTGCGGTTTACAGCTCGTCCTTCGCCGCCATGGCCACGCAGAGCCCGCTCAGCCGGTGGAAAAGGTTCATCGACGCCGCCATGTATATGTGCAAGCTGCAAGAGGTGACACCTGCCGACCGTTCCTGATGATGTTTTCGTGGCGCGCGCGCAACGGTGACACTGATGAAGTCAGACTCGGACGGGAGCTTGAATCCGTAATCACACGGACTTGGATCCTGATTCTTACTCCGAGCTAGATCGATCAAATATAATCCGAGGGAATTCCACGCTTTCTCGATCCCCCGCCTCCTCCCTGCTCTGCATACATCCACCAGACCCCTAGATCTGCACGCTCGTGATTCGCCGCCATGGCCGCGCCCGTGCAGAGCCCGCTCCGTCGGTGGAAGCGCTTCTTCGGCGCCTTCGACTCCGTGGACGCCGCCATCGAGACCGCCGACCCCGTGCTCTCCCGCGGCGAGTTCCGGCGCGGCAGGGGCGACATCTTCGAAAAGCTCTGCGACGCAGCCGACGACGACCACGCGGAGGCGGAGCGGCTCTGCCTGGTGCTCGACGACATGATGGCGGAGTCCCTCGAGACGCTCAGGCTGATCCCGGCGATGCCGACGGTGCTTGCCACCACCGACCTGGCCAAGTCGCTCCGCGCGCTGCGGAAGCACGAGTCGGAGCGCGTCCGCGTCCTCGCCAGCGGCATCGTGAGCGGGTGGACGGCGTCGATGCAGGACGAGCTCGCCAAGGTCAGAGAGGCGATGCACGAGCTGGACAACGTGCTGGAGCGCAAGGAGGAGATCGTGGACCAGCAACCGCCGACCAAGGAGATCGCGACGCCCAAGCAGAGTTCCAAGACCATCGAACTGTCCACCAAGAAAACGGCTACCTTCGTGGGGAACGATCGTGTCAAGACGGCGAAGCTCCCAGCACAGCCGCCGCTGCACAAGAAGACCAAGAAGGCGTCTGATCCGGCCGTCGGCGTTGTCCGCAGCGACCACCGTGCCGAGCTCTGCTCCGAGGAGAAGATGGAGGCCGCAAAGCGCAAGTTCCAGGATGCCTACAAAGAAGCAGAGGACGAGAAGCGACAGCGTCGGGTACAAAAAGTGGTGGAGTCGCCGGAGATGCTGAAGCAGCGGCAGAAGATGAACCCCATCCCGAGGGAGAGGAGCCGAGGAGCGACGTGCGCCAGCTCCATGGTCAAGAAAAGCTTCTCCGTCACGAGGCTGGCTTCATAGAGTTTAGGGCTCAGCAAGTTGATCCACAGCTCGTGTCTGTCTCGTTCACCCTGTGACGACACTCTGATTCGACTACTCAAACATGCAGTGAAAAACTGCAACTGTAACTAGCACGAAGAGGGCAACCAAGTTGCTTGTTTGCCTGTCTGTACATGTGATTGTAGAAAGCCGATGAATTGAAAGTGTGATTATTTCAGTGCTATTGCAGAATTTGTTTAACTCTGCAGAGCAAAGAACTTGGAGGAAAGTGACGAGTATTCGCATGGTTTACGGCTCTAGCCAGGAGAGTTTATTCGACTGCAAATTAAATGCCCATGCTCAAAATTGTAATATGTGCAAAAATCGTGAACTGATACTATGTGATATACTGATATCAATAAAATTCTTGATGTCTACCATATACACAGAACTGTACTAATTTGTCGCATTCCTCTACCCGGAAATCCAGTTCAGCTCACGGGTTGCAAATGAACTCATTGTTAGAAAGCATATTTTAAAATGGCAAAAAAATTATAAAAAACATATGCATGTACATCTAGACATTATATGTTCGTACATAAGTTTTTAAGAAAAAAGAATATTTTTTGTGTCCCACATAAAAAAGACAAATTTTGGTGCTGCAATATGACTATTCATGGACATTTTTTTTTGTCTTTTTTCAATGTTCATTTTTCTCAAAAACCTGTGTATCAACATAGAATATTCAGATGTATATGCAATTTTTTTGTTCATTTTTTTATATTTTAAAATTTATTTTTAAATATTTTTCATAATAGGTTCGTTTGCACCCGTGAGCCAAAACATCACCTCCGTGCTCTACCATAATACTCTACCCTCCGTCCTAAAAAGCGTCTAGATACGTATTAGACAAATCTGTAACATCAACATCCTTATTGGAGGATGTTCGAAATCATTTTGCTGCGAGACTTATTCGAGATTGCTACAAACCGTGTGTACATTGGTCACTACGCCATACTAGATCATGATGGCGCGCGTTGCCGCGTCCGTCTATTTTGACATGGAATGGTAGGAATATCCATAGATACATGGGTGCACGCAATATAGAAGAAATTTTTGTATTGACTAACTTACATATGTAAAAGCTAGAAGTTAAATTTTCGTAAACTAATCTATGTATTTGTTATAGTAATGGAAGAGTTTAATTCAGACCAGGCTGGACTGAGCAAAATATTAGACCTAACCATCGCCCTTTACATTAAGATCAGCAAACCACCTATACTTATTCAACCAGTATAACCAATTAACCATAACGTCTGGTGACATTTAAACAAACATAATCCTTGTTGGTGTTGTGTTTTACTTTCTAGTATATAGTAACATGCTAGATGAGAAGATAAACATGAATGATTACAACAACTCCTGCAGTCTAAACATAATATGGTTGATTTCGAGACAAACATTTTGTAATTGTATTATTTCTTATGAAAGGAGCACTGAAATGGGAAAGAATTTAATCCTTTGAGCAACTAAGGAAAGCAATTTAGAGTCAAAGAAATAAAAGATCATTTTAGTTGTGAGTCGTCATTTCCCAGTTATAACCAAATGAAACAAAAGTTGCATCTGACAACTCCTACCTGGCTGCACATGAACCAATCCCACATATATCAATGGAAAGAAAATTGCATGGCATAGTATGACTATAAGTGGCCAAGATCATTTACCTCCAGGAACATGTAGATGAAATCCATCCCCTCTATGAAACATGAAAAAAAATTTAAACTATTTAATCGCATACATTGATAAAATCTAATAGTGTTTTGCAACCGTAGATAACCGAACATACTTGAAAGTGTGGCAATATAGAAATTAATTGGACAATCAAATTTCCGACAGACAGCCAATCATGCCGCTGAAATAGGACATATAGCATGTACACGAGACGCCGATAGCGTTCCTAGGTTGGACAGAACGAGGGGCGTCGGCAGATGCCGATGAGGTCGGGCTCCGAATCTAGGGTTCGTGGAGGTAGATGCATTCAGGGCGAAGAGTGGCGTCGTGGCGGACTGGAACCGGTGCGCGGGAGGGAGAGGAGCACATCGTCTTGCTTGCCGACACCGATTGGAGCGGCGGTGGGGAGATAAATGGGGGGCGGTAGCGCACGAGCGAGCGTAGAGAGGAGAGCAAGGTGGAGGTAGATCGATCGATGGACTGTGTACGAGTATGGTTTGCTGAAACAGTTCAGCCTAATTGGGTCGTTGGCTTTGTATTGGCTTTGTATGGGCCCAAATGAGTGGTCCAAATCAACACCGTGCGGCGGATTTGATTAGCAGAGAAGCGTTTCTAGGGACATCCCGCGCAGGAGGCATCAGACGACCAGGAATGCATAGATCGTAAATTGGACGGTTCGAGACGCTGATGGCCTAAGAGCGCTCCGTTTTGGCTCAGTTTTAATGTCCCTAATAAACATGGACCAACCCTCGATAGTGGCGGAGGACAGAAAGAAATTGAGGTAGCGCGAACTCTAAAAATCGATGCAAAGATCAAAATAGTCTCAAGACATTACTACTATACGTGATTCTAATATTACACTTATTATAATTGAATAAAAACATATTTCTTTG
Organism: Avena sativa; assembly: GCA_916181665.1. Classification (NCBI taxonomy): domain Eukaryota; kingdom Viridiplantae; phylum Streptophyta; class Magnoliopsida; order Poales; family Poaceae; genus Avena; species Avena sativa. The sequence goes on from OV702291.1 coordinate 32,801,013, forward strand.
GAGTCGCAATAGACATCTAGTTGCATAAATCGTTCTTGACGATCTTCGTCGCCAAGAAAGGCCTTTCAACTATTATCGTTGCCACGGGTAAAATCAATACTAACTCAATATGTCTTCCCTTTCTTCATTTTCTCCATTTTATTAAATTCATACTTAAGATTGTGATGTCGCAAATTGACATCTTTGGAGAGGAGCTCTCAACCATTATTGAGTTCTATATAGATTTCTTTGGAGTCAACCCCCCAGAGCCACAATGATGCTCCACAAGTGTGATATATTATTCCTCTAAAAAACAAGTGTCATATATTATCTTTTAGAGTGAATTGTTTTCTTACCTCCTGTATGTAGTTTCGTGCCATGTTTGGCCCTTATTTTGTGCCACATTTTACAAACTTGTGGCAATGTGTCAAGTTTTTATCACATTTAGTCATTTTCCCACAAGTTAGGGATTTTCTCCTCCGCCATTATCTCACTAGTGCAGATCGGGCCTTCGCACACGCTGGAAATCGCCCTTCACACATGTTGACTCGAACCGTCGCTACGCCTAGCTGGGTGATGTGCCTCTACTATGCCGACAATTCTCGGAACCGTGTGCGAAATCACAGACAGTGCCATTGGTCCAACCGTGTGTGAAAGCGCAAATGGCTATTCCTTTTTAATCGTCGGTGTTATATAATGATTAGACACGATTTGCGGCTTTCCATCGTATGTGCTCATCTAAATTCGTAAACGTGTTTCAGAACTAGCAACATGGTTAGTCCAGACGATTTTACTATGCTAGTGCAGACCTAGGATGATAGCAGCGCATAATGATACACAGAAGGAAGAAAATCTATATCTTTTTGGTTACGACTTTGTCTTCATGCCGCAACTGCAATGCTCCTGTATTTTATCACGCTATTCTAAGAACCCTCTAAGAAGCGTTGATAACATCAGACAGGATGACCATTCTTGCAACTACGACGGTCATCACAGAAGGGGAAGAAAGGTGAGACTCCTTATCTTCTTACATCCAAGGTGTTTAAATCTTGTTAAACACCGGGTGGTCCTTGACCTTCCCTTGCCTTCATACTATGTAGTGTTACCAAAGTTATATCCCTATTAAACAAAAATGAAAACATATTAATATAGACAGTTACACACATTCATAGTTCATTAAAGTACACATCCACACTACTAACAAACTAATTAACAAATCCGCAGTGCATTTGAAGGTATTAAAGAAGATAAACACAATATTGGCTTAGTGCATATATAGATCTAGAGTACACACACTAAAGGGAGAGTAAGTAACATATTCAAAATCTTCCATGTTCATTTCAACAGGCCAAGTATCACTCTTCTTTAAGAACCTTCTCACTCTCATATTTTTCAACATCTTATACACCTTTTCCATTATGTCAACTTTCTCCATTTCTTTCTTTCCTTTCCCCTTTTCTTTAACATAATACATGCTATCTCTAATTCCATAGCCATGCCCTTCTACAAGTGCTAACACAGATTAATATTGTTATGTCTTATTTTCTCAAAGTACTTTTTAGATTATCTTCACTAGGAAAATGAAACCATATCCCCCATATCTCACTATCATCAAGACTGCAAAAAAGATTTGACATAGTTGTAAAATTCATTAACTTATTAAGCTAAATTGCTCAATTAAATTCACCTAAATTTAGTTAACGAAATATCTATGTGTACGGATCATAAGCTAACTACTTGTAAATCTCCAATGCTAATACATTTCGCCTCACAATCAGACAGGGAAGCTATGAATCTGACAGTAAAGCTCATGTCTTCAGATCTGATAGAGAAGCAAAAATGTGTGGATGTAAGAAGAGGAGCAACTTACTCAAATTTGTTGCCGTACGAGGTAGCCCAATAGTACATGCGCTTCGTCAGTGAGTCCATCATCGCCTTTGTGAGAGCAGCGGCGGCATCACGCTCCAACAAAGCATGTCACGAATACTCTCTAGCACCACCTCTACGAGAGCAGCCATCCCAATCTCCTTCACAACCTCCCAAGGAGTCGAAGTCACCGCTACCGCTAGGCTCACTGCCCCTAGGAGTCGCTGCTGCCATCGCCGGAGAGGGAAGGGGTGGGAGAAGGACATACGCACGTGGTCGGGGGAAACTAAAACCTAATCTACCGCCCCCCTTTACCAACAGAGCCAAATCAACGGCCGTGTCAGAGAGCCGTCAAAGAAGTGTGAACCTTGTAGGTGGGTCCTGCTGTTAGTTTCCATGTCAATTCGTGATAAATTCAGAATCACTGTGTTTGCAAAAACTTGGTTCAACTGTAGTTGTTTTTTGCGATTGAAGCATCAAGTGGTACCATTCAGGAAATTTTGCTACGAATGTGGTGGTTTTATGCTAACAACTCTCCCTAGTGAGTTGTTGTTTAGTTTTAGTTCATTATACTCATCCCCAAATCTAGAACTAGATGTTCTATCTGTTTTATGTCCTTGACTCTCATGGAATGCACATGCATGGAAAATTATAAAACTATACGTTTATCCTGAAGCTAATTGATAAACGAGATCAGAAAACAATAAATCTGTTTTTCCTTCGCTTACTATGTGAGAAACGATGGGAGATAACACTAGTGGAAAAAGGCACATCAGTCCCGGCTCGTAACTGTCTTTAGTTTCGGTTGCGCAACCTGGACTCTGCAATCGGGACTAAAGGCCCCCCCTTTAGTCCCGGTTATGCCACAAACCAGGACTAAAGGCCCTCCACGTGGCTGCGGTCGCATGTTGGGGATGGAGTTCCTTTTAGTCCCGGTTGGCCGGTTGAAGTTTTTAAACTTTTACGAAAATAAGTTTCAGTTTTTTCAGATTTAAAAGTTTTGGATTTTTGAATTGTTTGACAGTTTAATCTCTAATCACCCCTATTATCATGTCAAAGTGCATACTTATGGTCAAACTTCCTGGTCTATCACCCATCCTCACACTGCTCCACCATCAGCACGCTTAACATTTGAGTTCCTTCCAAATTTAGCTTCCAAGACTGCGCTCATAACTTCCTGATAATAGTATGCTATCAATTCTATTAACCTTAGACTTTGATAACTGATGTCTATGCACTTCTATTCTTATAGACAGTTGTTGGGCCTCCAAGTGCAGAGGTTTGTCGAACAGCAGCAAGTTTTCCCTTAAGTGGATCACCCAAGGTTTATCAAACTCAGGGAAGAAGTGGTCAAAGGTATCTCCTCTCAAGCAACCCTGCAATCAAGATACAAGAAGTCTCTTGTGTCCCCAACACACCCAATACACTTGTTAGGTGTATAGGTGCACTAGTGTGAGATCCAGGCACATGGCTTAATAGGATTGATAGGATACCCATATCAACAAGTTGCAACTTCTTTTCCGGAAGCTCATTCGAAAAGAACTCTAAGGTTAAGCGTGCTTGGCCTAGAGCAATTCTAGGATGGGTGACCGACCGGGAAGTGGGTAACCGGGTGCGCACGAGTGAGGACAAAGTGCACAGAAAAGACTAGTGTTGGTCTGTGGGGCTAGTCTAGATATCCTATTAAGCTGCCAGGAGTGACACCCCCCGGGCCCAGGAGTGGACGGGGTGTTACAAAGTGGTATCAGAGCCGACCCTTGCGATTACACGGGTGTGTACGGGTCAATGGCAGGACATGTGGAGCATGACGCGTGTGGCCCGGAGTGGACACGGCATGGCACATGTGCCGGCACTGGACGCACAGACGCGTGCCAAGAGGGAACGTTCCTGGGGTGTGCTTAATCGATGAGGGCATCGATCTTCTAAAGGGTGGGTGTATGTGTGATCCAGGCACATGGATTAATAGGATTGATAGGATACCCATATCAACAAGTTGCAACTTCTTTTGAAGCTCATTCGAAAAGAACTCTAAGGTTAAGCATCCTTGGCCTAGAGCAATTCTAGGATGGGTGACCGACCGGGAAGTGGGTAACCGGGTGCGCACGAGTGAGGACAAAGTGCACAGAAAAGACTAGTGTTGGTCTGTGGGGCTAGTCTAGATATCCTATTAAGCTGCCAGGAGTGACACCCCCGGGCCCAGGAGTGGACGGGGTGCTACAACTAGTTCGGCAAAGAGATAGTGAAATACAAGTGGTATGGATAATTATAAGTGCTAACGGTGATAGAAAGTACTTTGATGGCGTGGAAGAGACTAAAGGCAAACTGAAATAAAGATGGAAGCAAGCAAACATGTAACAGATCTAGTTGCAAACGGTGTTTCAATGCTTAGAAACAAGGCCTAGGGATCATACTTTCACTAGTGAACACTCTCATATAAATATCTTCTCTTTATGATACTACTCTTAACTACTCTCCGGTTGGACACTCTAATCCATGGTAGGGCTATAACAACACACCTCAAAGTAAGCCTTTCCCATCTAGATAACCCCACACTGTCACCTTGATCACTAGATGGTTCAAACAAACACCACAATTTCATAGAGACATCCAACTCCAAATATAACTCATAACAAGTATTTGTAATCTCTAGCCTAAGTGCCACCATGGTGTGCACAGTGTCAACTTCACACACATGGGAGAGCAGAGATCTATTAAAGCACTTGAGTAGCAAGGTAGATCTATAGATTACAAGCTCATGATCTCAATAAGGTCATGCATAAAGAGAGATGAACACATAGCTACCGGTAGAACCCTTAGCCTCAAGAGAGAACTACTCCCTCCTCATCATGGGAATCAGGAACGGCGATGGACATGGTGGTGGAGATCGATGGAGATGGCTCCGAGGGCACTTCCCCGTCCCGGCAGGGTGCCGGAACAAAGACTTTCTATCCCTCGAATCTCCCCTTCGGTGGCGGCGGCGCTGCGGAACTTTTCGTGGCTGGAGGCTGGACGATTTAGGGTTTTTGCATCGGGAGGCATCTTATATGCGGAGAGGCAAGGTCGATGGGCAGCCAGGGGGCCTACACCATGCCTTGGCGTGACCTGGGGGGACCCGCGCCTAGGGGTGGTTTCCCACCCTATGGCCCCCCTTCGTCTCTCCTTTTGGCTCCGTGAATCTTTCGGGAAAATAACGACTTTGGCTTTTGTCTGGTCCAATTCCGAGAATATTCATTTTCTGACTTTCTGGAACCAAAAACAGCAGAAAACAGGTAACTGGCACTGTGGCTCTTGTTAATAGGTTAGTCCAAGAAATCATATGAAAAATACTCCAAAGTGTGGACAAAACATAAGAAAGTAGATAAAACCAAGCATGGAACATCAAAAATTATGGATACGTTAGCAATGTATCAACATCCCCAAGCTTAACTCCTGCTCGTCCTCGAGTAGGTAAGTGATAAAAAGAAAGAATAATTTTTGAGGTGACATGCACCATCATAAACTTAATCAAAGTATTTGTAAAACATTCAAAGCTGGGATCATAGTACTTCAATCATAACATGAAAGATATAGTTCTAACAATAAGACAAAGCAACTATGTTGCAACATGAAAAGGCATAAACACAAGATTCATGAATAACAATGCTTTGCAAGACGTTTGTTTGTTTCACATAAAGAAAACATAACATAGTGGCATTCAGCTTGTCCCTCATAGAGTAGCAAACATAAATGCACAGGACACCTTCAAAGTTCATAAGAGTAACTAGATACAAATAGTTTAAAACAAGCAATATCAAAGTTATGCATCAATCAACAAGTCTTGGGACAATGCACATAGAACTAAGAATGGCCACTATACTCTCTCAATCGGTGCATAAAGATAGAAGGTGGAGACTCAACATAAAAGTGGAAGAAAGGCCTTCATAGAAGGAAGCAGGGATTCAAGTTTCATAAAGAGCTTCCAAAAATTATGGTACTTATTAGCTTTCAGCTCTCATTGCCCCTATCATAAGCATCTTGATGATTAAGGTTAAAGTGAACAAACTATGGAGTATATGCTTGACAAAGTATAAGTTGGAAATCTCATGTCCCTTGAATACGAGGGCCGCTCCTCATGTTACTCAAGTTTAGTTACCGGTAACTTCTTGTCATAGTAAGTACATGTGTATCATAGAGAACCGCCAACGAGGTACCCCTTGCCCGATGATACGGAAGAATCCCCATATCAAAATGACAAGGCAAGCAGACAACGAGCTTCTCAGCAATCTTCTTATTTACCATGGGAAAATGGTGCTTTTTTCTCTCTTTCCTCTTTTCTCATATCTTTTTTTTCTTTTTCTCCTTTTTAATATCTAACTCTTTTTTATAAGAAGAATGCTTCATAGATAGCTCATTATTGTTACGCAGCAGGTTTCCACTATGACATCATGGATTAGACCGGCGGCCCAGGCGTTTCTCTAACACACATACATAACTCCATGGACTTACAAGCTCCCCTTTCATTTCACACCGATGACATCCATAGACAAAAGACCATGATATCAACTGGGTACAATGTACAAGTGCAATGTTGAAAGCGTTCCCCATGATAACATGGTTATGCTAATCCCCAACGTATAAGTGCAAGCGTATACAACATAGATGACACAATGGTTCAAGTTTATCAGGGCAAGAAAAGTAAAGTGCGCCATCAAGTTCGTGAGAGCTTTACCACTAATTTTCTCATAACAAGTTTAATTCGGTAGGTAGATAAAAATATGAATATAATTGGAATAACAAATGCTAATAGGTAGGTATGGTGGACTCTTTGGAATAACTTGGTTTTATTTGGAGTTGTATGCATGAGTGGAACTCATACTTGGTTATGGAGGCTAGCAAAAGACTGGGAGCGACTAACTAAGAGAGCAATGATGGCCATAATCATGCAAAGCGACAAAACATCATTAATTAAAGCATAAAGTGATATTACAAGTCGAAAACTAAAGGATCATAAAGTCTATGGTGACTTGGGATAGTCATAACATGGTCTGAGCATGTGCCAAGTCAACCCAAATAAAGCATCAAAGGAGAATACCACAATACTACGCTTTAATATGCTAAAACAATGCATGATTCTTCAAAGGCACATTAAGGAATCTCAATTGTTTATAACATGTCATGCTACAACAAAAATCACTAAGCATAAAGCCAAAACAATATCAAGCATGACATGACAAAGCATAGGCCATAGTCAAAAACAAGCTCTTTTTACCACTTACGCATGAACTTTTCCTACTCTTTTCCAATCCAAACCAAACTATTTGAAAACCAATCTATGAAAGAGGGGGTCCAACCAATTTATTAAGAAAACTAAACAAACCAAGCAAACGAAAAACCAAAATGAAAACGAAAAAGAAGACACTCCAAGAACAACACAATTGTGTATGAAACAATAGAAATGAAGTGTTTGGAAGAAACCTGGAATTTTTATTGATGAAGAAGGGGATGCCTTGGGCATCCCCAAGCTTTGGCGCTTGTACTTCTTTGATATTTCTTGGGGTGACACGCGTGGCATCCCCAAGCTTGAGCTTTAGTCCATCCTTCATCTCATTACTCATTCCTTCCATACACCTAAATTTTTTCCTTCATACAAAACTTCACACAATCTCTATTAGCAACATTAGTGCACTCAAGATAATAAGTCTTTAGGTTCAGTTTCAACACCATTAAAACACAAGCTACTGTAGCACTTCCCTCAAAAAGCTCAATTCCCCAAAAGAACTCAAAAAGGAACCAACAAGAAGCAAATGCAAATAATGGCAGAAATATGTCAAAACAGACCAGCAGGTAAAGACGAATTTTTTCGAAGACCTCCTGTTGCTCAAATCGAAAAGTGTTGAACTAACGAAAGTTAGATAACAGCCTAGGGCAGGAGCACAAAAATTTACGCCTCAAAAGTACGTACAGAGATTTTACATGAATTTTTACGGTGAAGCACAGAAATCTGTTTTGGGACAGCAACTTTCCCAATCATTACTTCTCTCTCATTAGAGGTTACTCTTGGCACAAAAAGCAAATAAAAAGGATAAGGAGCGGTTATTACTGAAGTAACAACTTCCAAGACTCATCAAAAACTTTTGTGTTATCTCCCAATAAGTACTTTTCTTTAACGCCTTTAAGTTAGGCATGATAGTTTGAGAAGATGCTCACATAAGAAATATGAATTGAAGTAAAAGAGAGCATCAAGAAGCAAATTCAAAGCACATTTAAGTCTAACCCACTTCCTATGCATAGGAATCTTGTAAAGAAATAAGTCATGAAAGCACAAAGCAACAAGCATAGGAAAGCAAAACAAGTGCAACTTCAAGACTTTCAACATAAAGAGGGGAACTTATTATTATTGAGATACATAAAACCATCTTTCCCTCTCTCATAATAACTTTCAGTAGCATCATGAATAAAATTAAAAATATAACTATCACATAAAACATTCTTATCATGAGCCACATGCATAAAAGAATTAATACTCTCCACATAAGAATAGTCATTCTTATTAATCATAGTGGGAGCAAATTCAACAAAATAGCTATCATTATTATTCTCATCACCATAATCATCAAATATTGGAGGCATATTATAATCATAATTAATTTTCTCCTCAATAGTAGGTGGACTGAAAATATCATATTCATCATTGTAATCATCATATATTGGAGGTTTGGTATCATCATAAGCAATAGAATAGCTATCTTCCAAAGCTGGGGAACTAAAAAGATCATTTTCATAAAAACTAGCTTCCCCAAGCTTAGACTTTTCCATAGCACTAGAAATAATGGTGTTCAAAGAATTCATACTAACAACATTGCTATTAGCATGCAAATAAAGTTCCATAGGTTTTTTAATTTTCTCTTCAAACACTTCATGTCCTAACTCAAGATAAATACTATAAAGCTCTCTAATTTTGTTGTTGTTTTCCATTAAGCCTAACTAGTGAAAATAAAAACAAGAAACAAAAAGACAAAATTGCAGAATCTAAAGGAAATAACTTCGATCACTCACACACCAGCAACAGTAATAGAAGATAGCGTAGTAGCCAAAGGATGTGAGTACCTTTTACCTTACCTCCCCGGCGCCAAAAAATAGCTTGATGTCTATGCACTTCTATTCTTGTAGACAGTTGTTGGGCCTCCAAGTGTAGAGGTTTGTAGAACAACAGCAAGTTTTCCCTTAATTGGATCACCCAAGGTTTATCGAACTCAGGGAGGAAGTGGTCAAAGGTATCCCCTCTCAAGCAACCCTGCAATCAAGATACAAGAAGTCTCTTGTGTCCCCAACACACCCAATACACTTGTCAGGTGTATATGTGCACTAGTTCGGCGAAGAGATAGTGAAATACAAGTGGTATGGATAATTATAAGTGGTAACGGTGATAGAAAGTACTTTGATGGCTTGAAGAGACTAAAGGCAAACTGAAATAAAAATGGAAGCAAGCAAACATGTAACAGATCTAGTTGCAAACGATGTTTCAATGCTTAGAAACAAGGCCTAGGGATCATACTTTCACTAGTGAACACTCTCATATAAATATCTTCTCTTTATGATACTACTCTTAACTACTCTCCGATTGGACACTCTAATCCATGGTAGGGCTATAGCAGCACACCTCAAAGTAAGCCTTTCCCATCTAGATAACCCCACACTGTCACCTTGAGCACTAGATGGTTCAAACAAACACCACAATTTCATAGAGACATCCAACTCCAAATATAACTCATAACAAGTATTTGTAATCTCTAGCCTAAGTGCCACCATGGTGTGCACACTGTCAACTTCACACACATGGGGAGAGCAGAGATCTATTAAAGCACTTGAGTAGCAAGGTAGATCTATAGATTACAAGCTCATGATCTCAATAAGATCATGCATAGAGAGAGAGAGAGATGAACACATAGCTACCGGTCGAACCCTTAGCCTCGAGAGACAACTACTCCCTCCTCATCATGGGAATCAGCAACGACGATGGAGATGGTGGTGGAGATCGATGGAGATGGCTTCAGGGGCACTTCCCAGTCCCAGCAGGGTGCCGGAACAGAGACTTTCTGTCCCCCGAATCTCCCCTTCGGTAGCGGCGGTGCTGCAGAACTTTTCGTGGCTGGAGGCTGGATGATTTAGGGTTTTTGCATCGGGAGGCATCTTATAGGCAGAGAGGCAAGGTCGGTGGGCAGCCAGGGGGCCCACACTATGCCCTGGTGCGGCCTGGGGGGACCCGCGCCTAGGGGTGGTTTGGCCATCCTGTGGCCCCCCTTCGTCTCTCCTTCTGACTCCGTGAATCTTCCGGGAAAATAAGGACTTTGGCTTTTGTCCGGTCCAATTCTGAGAATATTCATTTTCTGACTTTTTGGAATAAAAAACAGCAGAAAACAGGTAACTGGTACTGTGGCTCTTGTTAATAGGTTAGTCCAAGAAATCATATGAAAAGTACTCCAAAGTGTGGACAAAACATAAGAAAGCAGAGAAAAGAAAGCATGGAACATCAAAAATTATGGATACGTTAGCAACGTATCAATAACACATGATTTTAATTTTTTGAATTCTGAATAATTTTAAAAATAATCAACAATGATTAAGTTATAATAAGCAACAACGAATTTCAAATAATCTTTATGCATAATTCAATTATTAATTTTAAAACTCATAATTTTCAAAAAAATAAAAAATCTCAAAAAAACTAAAAAAATCAAAAATTCCAAAATAATATAAAAACTTCAAATAAAAAGTAAAATAAACAACAAAAGAAATTCAAAAATTTCAAAAAATATCAATTTTTCTCATTTTTCCTAGCAAAATTTAAATCTCACTGCTTTTATATTTTCCTTTGGAATTTTGAAATTTTTTCATTTGTGAAAACATCCTTAGGAGGTTGAAATCGGATGTAACTTTTCGCGTAGATACTTTTTCATATATTATACAATTTTGTCCAAGTTCGTATGCAAAGTTATAGCCGTTTTAATTCAGAACAACCTTTCTTTGCAAAATAAAAATAAAAATTCAAATTATAAATTTTTCCCTAATAGTTGGTTACGCGAGGTACAAGCATATGAAAGGAGTTTGAAATTCGAAGCTTTTCTCATTTTTGTTTACTTTTTAGACTTTTTTGCAAGGAAGGGGAGGGGGTAGGCATGAGAGGAAAAAATGTACTTTACCATTAGTCGGGTTGGTGTCTCGAACTGGAACTAAAGGTCTAGGTCAGTACCCCCTTAGTTCCGGTTGATATCTCCAACCGGGACTAAAGGTTCTGTTTCATCCGGAACTAAATGTAATATCCCAGCGTTTAGGAACCAACGAAGGGTAGAAATAGAAATTTGTGCATTTGGATGCATTCATCTGTAAAATTGGGGTAAATTTTTCGCCAAACAAAACCCTGGGAAGATCAGAGTTTCTTTCACTACTTTGAGTTAGGATTTAGCTCTTAGGAGTGTTTGCTATAAATTCTGACATGATCCTTAGGAATTATTATGAATTTGGCTGAATAATTTGAATTCATATTTGAAATTTGAATAATTTGGTTGAGATTAGAAAATTAGAAGTAATTAGTGTTTATTTGTTTTCCAAAAAAGATTTAGTTAATATTGTTTGAATATTTAACAATTATAAAACAATAAAATAATTTGAGAACAATACACAAAGTATAACTCAAATAGTTACTTCTTAATTCTTTCCTTTATTCAACAATTAATAAATAAATACAAAGGTATATGAAGTAAAAACATCATAGGGATAATTCTCAAAGAAATAAAAGCTTTATTAAATAATAAATATATATTACATTGTTCTTACAAAGGAGAAAGCAGAAAAGATTACAAATGAAGAATTAAAGACTAGTCCTAAACTAAATCCTATTCTAATCTTCTTATTCTTCATCACTTGGTCTTGTACCTGCAAACAAAGAAAGAAAATGAAATAGACAGAGAGGGGGTTAGTGTTAGTTTACTCTCAGTGGTAAATAGTGAAGTGCATTGTTTTCAATATATCATTAAGCAAGTTAATTAAAAAGGGACAAAATCCATCAAGTGAAGTATGTGTTCTTCAAAAAAAATTAAAGCCTCCGGACAACATCATATGCATAAAGGGGCAAGTTTCACCAGAACAGAGAATAGTAAATAGAAGGGGTAATCAATCAAGTTCACTTGATCTCATCCATAACAAAAGCCAATAGTGAAGCTGCTCACACACCTGATTGCATGCAATGAGGTGTTAGTAGCAGAGGAGTGAGGGGTAGTTTAAATCACAGTAGCATAGAACAAAGCAAGCTTTGCTATTCACTTCACAAGCTCAAACACAGTTTGTCACCATCCTACACAAGAACATCACCAGTTCTTGCAACCACACCACCATATCAAACCACTTTTCACCATAGAAACTCTAAGAGATCAATAGCAAGATAGTTACTTGAAGGAGGAGATAGTTTTGGGTGGATAGCAAGGTCAAGCTGAAGCTTGGAGCCACAAGATCAAGCTAGAACAACAGTTCCAAGAGAAGATCAATCACAGGAACAAGAAGGACAAGCTACCACAGCAAGTCCAAGCAATAGTGTATATCCCAAACTTGTAGATCTAATCATTATCCATTTGATCACATTTATTCTCATGCAAGTGCATGATAAATCTAGACATATTGGATAACATATAATAGATAGCAAGGTTAGAACATATGTTCTTGCACAGAAGGGTCTCAGACCAGCATCATAGACCAAAGAGGATCTAGTCTTAACTAGATCAGTATAAATCACAGCTGCTAGCATGCATGACAGATCCCTAGAAGTGTAGCACCTCTGTACCTTGAAAATCCATATTTGCTTGAGTACAAGCTCAAGCATATCATATCAAGCACAAACAACCACTTTCCTAAAAGATTTAGGAATCGTATATTCACTTTATTTAGAAAGGACAACAAGGGTCACTAAGCCACAAGATGCAAAACCTTAGAAACCAAGGAAGTTTAATCATCTTCCTATAAACAAATAGGAATCATTTCTTTATAAATCATCTCCATATTCATCACAGAGAAGAGATTAAGCACTAGTAACCATAGCTTTACACAGCAGCATGATTGAATCCTAAGACTGATCACAAAGGTGTTTCATAGGCTAGCATCAATACAGTTAACTAAGCAACATCAGTTCAGAAGTGAAGCATCCCAACTCAAGCCCATAGCAGTAACCATAACTCTATAGGAGTGAATCCATAACAAAAACAAGATGGGCATCCACACTAAACTATCCATAAATTTACAGAGTTATTCTCTAACAATAAAAATAGTACCAGGAGCATGCACGATAGAGTGGTTCTCTGACAGAGAACAGGGTAACAGAACATGATCAACATAGTTTAACAATACACCATCAGTAGGACATCATCAAGGGTATAGCAAAGGAAAATCAACCCGAGGAGCTATGCTAAATCACCACTACAGGGGGACAAACCCTAGAATTTAGGGATGAACCCTAAAGGGGGAATCCATTGCAAGTAATCATATGGCATGGAGCAGAGGGAAGAGAGAGCATAGAGAGGAGTAGGAGGACTTACTCGAGGTCCTCGCGATTATACAGAAGAGGAAGCAGAGGAGGAGGCCGGTGGCGGAGAAGTGCACGATGGCACGGGGAGCACCCCAGAGGGGGCGCTATGACCAGCACCATCACGTGACGGTGGCGTCCTAAGAAGGAGAACAACACCATAAGCCCCACATCATCATCGGGGAGCGCCGGAGCGCAGCGGAGCCCAAACCCTAACCACCAGGGTAGGGTCGGCGCGGCCAGCGAAGAGCGCTAAAGCCAAATCGAGCTAGACAGCATCGTGTGGTGTCGTCATCCTCGTTGTCTTACACCATAGCGATGGTCGTGGCAGTCTAGGGCGACCAGAATCGAGTGCGGCCGCGGCATTGAGTCGGACCACAAATGAGAGTCGCGAGAGAGAGAAGAGAGAAAGGGGAGAGCGAGTGGGGGTACTGGGCCATTTGACCATCCCAAGCGTGTCGGGTCGAGCCGGGCCAACCCAGTGGGCCAGGCCCGTGTTTTAAATGAAGGACTTATGTGAAATACCAAATTAGAAATATACCCTAAGATTAACTAGGCTCTAGAAAAATAAATAAAAATCCTAAAAATACAAATAATATATCTATGGAATCACAAAAATATCCTCTACCCAATAAAATAATAAATAATAATTTTAAGTAATTAAATTAAGATCTGTTATCTATTATTGAAATTGTATATATTTTTTTAGAAGTTTATAAAAAAATACTTCAAATTGAATAAAATTCACTTTTAAGATCCTAAATGGATATAGTATTGTAGAAAAAAAATACTAATTTGTATTTTTCGGAAAGTAAGTCAAGTTTGTTAAAAATAAAACCTTTATTCCTTATTAGAATTTTAAGAAAATATTTGAAAGGGATAAAAATAAATAAATTCATTTTTAACTCTTAGAATATTATTATCACAAAATTATTAGTTATAAGAATTATATGAATTTAAGAGTCTTTTATTATGACATTCTTTTTATTAACTAAAATAAATATAAAACTTGTATAAGGTGGGTAAAACACGCAAAGTAGGAAAATAATAAATCATTGCATGACATTACTATGCATATCATATTACTTCTTTAAATATTGTCCTTACCGGGCAATAATGGTGTTTTGTAGAAACAGGAGCTCAAGGTCAGGTGGAAGCATCCGACTTCACTACCTTGCAGTCACAAGGCAAGTTCATCGCTTGCTCATGTCCTTTGAAGAGTCTTTATGAAAGTATTTTGAAAATTGTGTGTTATCACATATGTTCTAAAAGAGATAGATAATAAGTATTTTCCCAAATAGATGAAATGCTATTATCATCCTAAGTGATGATAAATACTATGAATGACAATAGAATCTAGGATTCCAGTTGCCGAACAACTAGGACTTAATAACCCATGACATCAGTGATCTAGCACCATATATTACGCGTTAACCATAAGATTTGGAATGGGACAGAGAAGTGAGCTGGATCTTCTTCCTTTCACATGGACAAATGACCTAATCATGAGGCTATGGATTTCTCGTTAAGAACCTAGAACATCGGTGGAACCCCTTAGTTTCCCGTGATTTTGGTGTCTAGAATATCTATGAGAGGCTGCCAGTGGTATAGTCGGTCCTTTAAGGGAGCTTTCTAGGGCATAACCATCTCATAGAGTCTTCAGGGCCTGACCAGAGTTATAGCATGTCCGAAAGGGGCTTAACAGAGGTGTGGTATGACCGGGGGGTCGTGTCTTCATTGTTGGGTATCAGTGCGGAAAACAAAAATTTTCCTATGATGTAACCCTAGAAACTGCCTAGGATCTATCTATGTAGTAATGCGGTAACGACCGATGCGTATAGAATACATACCCTTGTAGACCGTACGCGATTAACGTTCCGCGGGGAACGTGGTTGATGTAGTCGTACTCGTAGCCGACCTCAAGGTCGCGAAGCTCCTCGTAGGTCACCCCTTGCTCCTTCTTCATCTTCATCGTGCAACAGCTCCGGCTCATGACATTCAAGCGCCCAAGTGTTGCGCCTTGTGTTTTCGTACACATCCGGTGCACGATGAGACCTCCGTCTCCCCATCCCACCGGGAGTGCGGAAGTTGATATCCGGCCAGGAATCCCTACAGCGCAACGGCGTGCTGCAGGTGTGCCTCGATCGCACAACCCAGACTTGGGGCCATGGTCACAAGGTATAGAGAGAGGGAGGAGGATAAAGTCAACCAAAGGACTTCTCCAATTGATGGTGTTTAATCCCACCCATGGGAACCCCTTTATATAGGCGGAGGGGGTGTGCCCTCCCCATTGGGTTAGCCATGTGGGACTATTAGTTAAAGGAAAACAATAGCTATTTTTGTCCCGGCCGAATGGGCCAAAAGTCAGCCCAGTAGCCAAAACAGAAAAACAACTAATAAAAGAAAAAGGGGACAGCAGGCGAGTGGGCCAGCCAGCCCCACCGCGGCCTAGTGCAGCTGGCAGCGGCCGGGTGGGCCGGCGCCCGCCCCCGCGGCCCAGCATCCCGTCCCTGGCGCCAGCTCCCCGTGCGCTCTCGTGGGCCGGGTCGAGCAAGCCCAGGTGGCGGCTGGAAGCTGTGGCCCGCCCCCGCGCGGCGCGCTTTATCCGCCGCCTGCTGGCGAGCGTGGCCCAGCTATTTGCCGCCCAGTGCGGCGGCTGTTATCCGCCGCCCACTTGGGCTGGCTGTTTTCCTTTTATTTTTCTGCAGCTTTTATTCTAGACTATTTCCCTCCGGGATTTAGCCTAATATAAAAGTTTCCTTTATAAATCTTAATCTAAATATTATTTATAATATATTAATTCATAATTAACATATAATAAATATATATTTAAATTCCCATTTATCCAAAAACACTTTTCCGGTCTTTTTTTAATTCTGTCTCCGAACAACTTCGGATCTCTCCGCGGAACGATTCCGGCTTTCTCTCTTTCTCTACTGTGATTCTGTCTTACGAATGATCGCTCTCATCGTACCCTTAAGTGTATCCTCTCACGGCTCGGGAATGCTCTAGACATGATCTGTATCAATGATCAAGAGAGGGACCAAGGATATCCATGTGACCCCTATGCATTCCTGATGACAATGTCGTTTGAACCGTCTAAATGTAGCATCCTCTTCCTTTTGTTTCTCGATTCAACTTGTCCGAGATCCGATCATTGCTATTCCATACCTTGTTCAATCTCGTTCACAACAAGTTCTGTTTTCTTGTTACCGTGATATTACATCCCTGTGAGCTAGTCACATGTTGCAACATTTATGGATGTAATCTCACCAAGCCGGCCGTATGTATCTTTACCCGTCATGTGGGTGAACAAATCCCAGTCTTGCAGTCACATGTCATCTACTGTTCCTTCGGAATACCCAACGTACACCTTTATGGCCACCGTATTACTAGATGATGGTTGATGCAGTCTAAGCAGCCTAGGGAAATAGTGAGTAATATGAGCTCACGGTCTAAGGAGAAGGAGTCTAGGTATATCTGTTGCAACAATGAACTATATGACTTGATCGTGTTGCAATCCTTCACGGAATGTCCAATCACATCATTCTCCAATGATATGATCTTGTTGTCAGTCGGCATAAATGCCCATGATCTTGAAACCCAGATCATCTTCGTGACCAACGAACTAGTATGAATAGAGGATACTAGGGACTTGGTTGTTTCATACCACACTTGTACCAATATTTCTACTTGGCACAGTTATAGCACAATATGAAACTATTATAAACTAATTGAGATATGACAATAAAAACCTATTTATTATTTGCCTCTAGGGCATATCTCCTTTAGTCTCCCACTTGCACTAGAGTACAAATAACCTAGCTTGCATTTTACTCATATAAACCATATACCATATGCGTTTACAGATCATGCATGCTCATGGGAAACGTCATGTCCATGTTCTGTTTTACCAGATCATTATGTCTTTTGCAAATCATTAATGTCTTCCTAATTTTGACATTCACACCATTATCATATAATGGGTCGAAGTATTTGTTTGGCGACAAAGTGAGACTTTTGTTTCTAGTGTTTACGGTGACGGTCGTTTTCACCATTGTCATCTAAACTTCGAAACACACCTTGCTATCCTTTGTGTATATACTATAGTCATGGCAGTAGAACGAGGACGGATTCCAGGAGCTTACAATGACGTTAGATCAACCTCGAGGGCTTTCTCATGGGCACTAGGCCCTGGGACACATCATTCTACGTTAAAAGCGAACTAGCCCCGCCACAACATTATACATCACATCAGATGGAGCTTTTATACTTCTATATCTATGTAGATCCTAGTGCATGAAATGCAACTATGCCACTTATATTGCTTCTTGCTACTTAAGTACAAACTTAATTCTGGTTCAGTGATCAACTCAAGAATCACTTAAAGACATGCTCTTACAGTTAAGACTTTGTCCTACCAACCAGAACTTCGGGTCACATTACGTCGAGTATACAACATGGTTATGTGGAAGAACCTATGACTGAGGCATAGGAGATGCAACGCATCTCTTTCTTTCAACCATAGTTGCAATACTCAATGCTTCATATAGTAAGAACTACTTTCTCTCCTTGTTCCATTCTGAGCTTCTTCAGAATCTTGTCTTAGGACATTCTGAACATCTTTCAGAATCAAGTCCAGGAAGCATTCGACATTCAGTGTTTATTAAACTTACTAATCTATCTCGATAGATCTTTTGTTTAATAACTTCAACTTCATCCTAACTTAAATACTATTAACACCAATCACATCATTCACATATGTCGTCTACATATTCCAGAATGATTTCACGCTCCCACTCAAATATGACATTCATGTTTGAGATCCAGGGATTTCACTTAGCTCCCACTCAAAATATGTTAGCTACATATTTATGAATTAGCCAAGATGATTTGCTCCCACTCAAATCCAGGTCCTCTTGACAATCTTGGACATTCCAAAATTCCTTGATCATCATCAAACCGCGAATTCCACTAACGAGATTTCAATGACCATTCATTTCTCTTACTTGGGTCTATCACGCTTCTTTGTAATTCGTAGGTACGTCTCATTCAAAACATGACAAGTGAACCAACAATATAATTCCACAAACTTGTAGAATATATAGTTGAATCCTACTTTCTTTAGTAAAAGCATTTGCTTGAAACTTTATGATCATTATCATTGGTTTCTCCTCTATTTGTAGAATTTGGTTTCATGAAACAAATTCCGCTGCACCACTCAATAATTCGGAGGCAAGGTCAAATACCTTGTTTTAATCTTTTACTTTCTTCCACTTGTATCAAGACACATCAATTTAGGACAACAGTAGGTTTTCCCCTTTTGTGGAAGATACATTCATACCTTCCTAAGAATGCTCTACTAAGACTTGTTTATTCGCCACAATTTCGACTTATCGAAATCTCCAGAAACTCGAACGTGCCATAACACTTATGGTGTTGTTTCCACGAATCTTTTAGATGTTCCTTTGTATTTCAAATGAGTGTTTGCTTATTCCGATCTTTAACTCTAAACGACAACTATAACCCTGATAAGAGATAATATAATACCATATGTATCTAATACATATTGATTATGATGTTTAGACATTTCAACAAAGTTTGAATTCATCCAATTATCATAATTTGTGAAACATCTCTCACAAGTTCTTTTATGCTAAACTTAACTTGAATACCTTAGTCATGTCGATCAAATCGAAAAGACTTCGTATTCTTGTTAATTTCAATATCCTCTTTTGTTGCGAACTCATTTTAACAATTCAAATCGTTTCAAACTTATGTTTGATCAAGTAAATACGCTTATTCACTTAAGTCCACAATAAATGATTTCCACTACTTGTTGAAAATACAATACATCACTAAGTATAAGATTCAACATTTCTTCGCATATCACCGTTTTACCAGAATGCAGAGTTTTAGTCATTCTGCATGATAAGCATGGTTTTGCAAAGTCTCTAGATTAAGCATCTAGGACCCCGATCTTTCATAAAGAACATGCAATAACCAAAATGACTTAAACTGTAGCGTCTTTTCATTATTAAGCTTTGGATATATTTTAGCATTCTAATCCTTTATAAATGTTTAAACTATTATCATTAACATAGTGGTGAGAACAACTTTATTTATAATCGCAATGTGACCATAAGGTATTGTTCATAAGACTAGTACAAACTGGTTTGTAACTTGTTCATATGAATAATCGTCTCGCCAAAAGCAAGACACACAAACTAGGATTACAAATCTATATTCAAGTGCACTAATCCAAATGATAGACTTTGAGGGAAGAAGTGATGTCGGCCATCAACTGTTTTGCTTGCCGTCATCAAGTCACATTGCCTCAAATCCAGCAATTCTCAAGCAGATCATCACAAAATGGGACAAGTATGAAATACTTTGCAAACTGCAACGAGTTCTGCAAGAACCACATTTATAATTTTGTATATCTAACATATACCTTTTTCATCCTTGACCTCCTTTTTGCAATCAAGCCCTTCTAAGAGTTCTTAACTCTAATGCAAGATCGCTAAGTGTTTTTGCAAACAATCCGGAGTCATCGAATTATCTCCTAATGGTTATTTTATCAAGAAGAGAAGATCACCTTTTACGAGGATATCCCTCAGGCGTGGGTATTAATCTATGAAGTTGGACCCCTTTGCTAAGTTCGAAATTAAGCAATATACTTCCATGGTCGCAAAGGACCTCAATGGGATAGGCTAAGATCTACTAAGATATTTGCAAACAGACATCTAGACTAACTTTATAATAAGAGATCAATTTATAATTGGTCTCCACTAAAATTGTCATCCCCTAGACGATTTTAGTGATCGCATGATCCTTATCCTCTGCACCTCCCCCGATCGTCACGGCCATCAGTGCATTATCAAAGGTAGACATTCAACAATGCCAATCACATCATCCATGTGACTCATGCTCGATCTTTTGATCTCTTGTGTTCCAAGGCCATGTCTGTACATGCTAGGCTCACCAAATCTAACTTGTGTGTATTCGCTGTGTAACATGGCTTACACCCACTGTATGCGAACATAGATATGTATGACCCCCGATCATCACGGCCGGCCTCATAACGAAGAACTTTCTTGGTGGTGCACACACAAGGGGAACACGGAACATTGGAATCAAATAGGGATTATCTTATTTGCTACCGTTGAGTATCTAAATACTAGCACACAATAAGATGTAAAACAAGTATCAACATCATATGTATAATGTGATATGATATGGTCTTTCTTGTGCCTTGATCTCCATCAAGCGCTCCGGCATGATCTCCATCTTTCCCTTGGTTTGACGCCAAGTCCACGACGCCTCCACCAGGTCGTTTATCAGAACGATGACTATTACTATACTACTTAGTAACAGAAAAGTAAACTACTTTACCTTTGTAACGACCAATGCCATATCATAATCACATGCCCCCTGCAAAATAAAGTTAGACGCCTCTACTTTATCTATTGCAAGTTTTACGTGGTTGTTAGGGATTTCGCACTAGAACCGTTTCTAAACTACGAACTTTCCAACCACAACATGGATCCGACAGTTGTCTCTACTACACCCCTTTCGGGGCCCTCTATTGTAAATGCGATATCAACTATTGAATGAGAGACAGACACCCGCTAGCCACTTATACGGTACAAGCCGTATGTTGAGCGTGGAACTAGTCTCGCGTACGAATACGCGTAAGGTCGGTCCGGGCCGCTTCATCAAACAATACCACGATATAAACAAGTACACATTAGAGGGTAACAACTAAGGGATCAATGCCCGCAGAATACATGTGCGTACTGGCCATACAACACTCCTACGCATAGATCGACTCTGATACCACTGTTGGGGATCGGTGCGGAAAACAAAATTTTTCCTACGATGTAACCCCAAAAACTGCCTAGGATCTATATATGTAGTAATGCGGTAACGTCCGATGCGTATAGAATACATACCCTTGTAGACCATACGCGATTAACGTTCCACGGGGAACGTGGTTGATGTAGTCATACTCGTAGCCGACCTCAAGGTTGCGAAGCTCCTCGCAGGTCACCCCTTTCTCCTTCTTCATCTTCATCGTGCAACAGCTCCGGCTCACGACATTCAAGTGCCCCAAGTGTTGCGCCTCGTGTCTTCGTACACATCCGGTGCACGATGAGACCTCCGTATCCCCGATCCCGCCGGTAGTGCGAAAGTTGATATCCGACCAGGAATCCCTGCAGCGCAACGGCGTGCTGCAGGTGTGCCTCGATCGCACAGCCCAGACTTGGGGCCATGGTCACAAGGTATAGAGAGAGGGAGGAGGAGAAAGTCAACCAAAGGACTTCTCCAATTGATGGTGTTTAATCCCACCCATGGGCATCCCTTTATATAGGCGGAGGGGGTGTACCCTCCCGATTGGGTTAGCCATGTGGGACTATTAGTTAAAGGAAAATAACAGCTATTTTCGTCATGTCCGAATGGGCCAAAAGTCAGACCAATAGCCAAAATAGAGAAACAACTAATAAAAGAAAAAGGGAACAGCAGGCGGGTGGGCTGGCCAGCCCCACCGCGGCCCAGTGCAGCTGGCAGTGGCCAGCGCTGCAGCGGCCGGGAGGGCCGGCGCCCACCCCCGCGGCCCAGCATCCCGCCCCTGCGCCATCTCCCTGTGCGCCCCCGTGGGCCGGGTCGAGCAAGCCTAGGTGGCGGCTGGAAGCTGCGGCCCGCCCCCGCGCGACGCGCTTAATCTGCCGCCTGCTGGCGAGCATGGCCCAGCTATTTGCTGCCCAATGCGGTGGCTGTTATCCGCCACCCACTTGGGTTGGTTGTTTTTCTTTTTCCCTTTTATTTTTCTGCAGCTTTTATTCTAGACTATTTCCCTCCGATATTTAGCCTAATATAAAAGTTGCCTTTATAAATCTTAATCTAAATATTATTTATAACATATTAATTCATAATTAACATATAATAAATATATATTCAAATTCCCATTTATCCGAAACACTTTTCCGGTCTTTTCCTTTATTCTGTCTCCGAACAACTTCGGATCTCTCTGCGGAACGATTCCGGCTTTCTCTCTTTCTCTACTGTGATTCCGTCTTACGAATGATCGCTCTCATCGTACCCTTAAGTGTATCCTCTCACGGCTCGTGAATGCTCTAGACATGATCTGTATCAATGATCAATAGAGGGACCAGGGATATCCATGTGACCCCTATGCATTGCTGATGACAATGTCGTTTGAACCGTCTAAATGTAGCATCCTCTTCCTTTTGTTCCTCGATACAACTTGTCCGAGATCCGATCATTGGTATCCCATACCTTGTTCAATCTTGTTCACAACAAGTTCTGTTTTCTTGTTACCGTGATATTACATCCTTGTGACCTAGTCACATGTTGCAACATTTATGGATGTAATCTCACCAAGCCGACCGTATGTATCTTTACCCGTCATGTGGGTGAACAAATCCTGGTCTTGCAGTCACATGTCATCTACTGTTCCTTTGGAATACCCAACGTAAACCTTTATGGCCACCGTATTACCAGATGACGGTGGATGCAGTCTAAACAGCCTAGGGAAACAGTGAGTAATATGAGCTCACAGTCTAAGGAGGAGTCTAGGTATAGTTGTTGCAACAATGAACTATATGACTTGATCGTGTTGCAGTCCTTCAAGGAATGTCCAATCACATCATTCTCCAATGATATGATCTCGTTGTCAGTCGGCATAAATGCCCATGATCTTAAAACCAAAATCATCTTTGTGACCAACGAACTAGTATGAATAGAGGCTACTAGGGACTTGGTTGTTTCATACCACACATGTACCAATGTTTCTACTTGGCACAGTTATAGCACAATATGAAACTATTATAAACTAATTGAGATATGACAATAAAAACCTATTTATTATTAATTGAGTTCCGGGAAGGTGCTACGAACACGGTAGGAAAGGAACTCCATGAAGTTCTGGTCAACCTGTGAAGGCTGATGGGCATACTTTTTGATAATAAAATCAATCTTTGAAGAAATGTTTACGAAAACTGCATAGTGCCAAAGACTTATAGTCAGAGGTGGTAGTTAGAGCATCAAACTACCCACCATGCATATAATGAACTTGTCGGGTAACGCTTTTACTCACCCTTTCATTTGACCCTTTTCTTAGACTCCGAGGAACATAAGGATAACTAGGTGTATGCTACAGAAGTCCAGAACAACATCTACTATGGAGAGCCGCACCTGTCCGGTGGAGTCGAAGGGGTGGACTACGGGATACACTATGGAGCTGAAGACAACAAGTCAAAGTAGTTGTCAGGCCAGAACTTAGTTATCTAGGTTGAGCCGAGCATCATGAACCCTATACAATAAGCTGTTGAGCTCATGTCTTATTTTATCATTGTGTCTTTCGTTCTTCGGCTGAACTTATTAAATAAGTTGTATGGTTTGTAAGTTTGAACCTTTAAAAGATCTTGATCTTTTGGTATTGTAATAATAATATGTGAATATTTGTAATTTGGACCCGCAATGTTTCTGTTGTACCATGGGATGTAATATTTGCAGAATGGTGTTCCGTGAGTGTTATGTCAACGACTATAGTAGACTACAACATGCAGTGGTATGTGGGGTCACCGTAGATGGTATCAGAGCAATTGCTTTGACCTTAGGTTGGAAACCTAGTAAAGGGAATTACCTTTAGGAGTCTAGGAGCAACGGTAAAGAGTTCTCTAGATTATATGATGAATATTCAATTGGTAATACTTCGTTATATCTTTTAGTGCGATAATTCTTTATTATGATGCACTGTTACTAATTATAAATATTTTGTATACAGCTAGAATGGCGCCAAAGTTTCCTAAGAGGACTTGTACTAAGGTGGATGATAGTCTTGATGGTTATCAGGTAGAGTTGACGGATCAACTTCAAGAACTTCTTGGAGTATTTGGATGTGAAGCCAATATTCCAGTGAAGACTTTCACATACTTTGATGGTTAAATGATTGCAAAGTACCGAATCAATATATGTTTACTTGAGAAGCTTAGACCAGGTCTAGCCATGTCATGGTGAAGGCTGTAGTCAGTCCGTGGCGTATAATATTGTGCTAGTGGAAGCACTCGTCACTATTCGGGAGCACAAGGCTGAATTACTTATAGGGAGCACATACACTGTGATTCCTCATGATTCCATGGTCTCAGACTCAATTGTGGATCATCTTCAGCTAGTCAAGGAGCATCCAAAGTTAGCTTCTAAGTACATGGATCAATATCGGCTGTTAATGGAGTATTTCTATAATGCTCATCGTCTAATAGTGGAATACAATGATAGTATCACTACAAGAAAAGTTGGATTTTACAACAGACGATTTTTGTGCTTGAAGGCCCGTTTTTCGTGGCTAAAAAATCTTTTATGACGGATGCCCTTCGTGGTAAAAGCCCCATCACAAAAGAATCTACCACGTTTTTTTTCTGACCGTGGCGGATCGCACCCTTTAGCCACGAAAACTTGTTCCATCGTAGATCTGTCTGCCAGTCGCGTTGACTGCTGACATCATGCAAAATGCCACGTGGCAAACACCGTTAACACCTAGTTATCACCGTTAACAGCCACAGAAACCATGGTAGAAGCCAGACCCAGCCAAGGCCTGCTAATAATTAAGTGGGCCGGCCCATTAGTAGAACACAATAAGACTATGGCCCGTTACTGTTTCGTCCGATACTGTTTGAAATAGGCCCAAAGATGTGGCAAGCAGCAGCCCACGAATGTTAGGCCCGTTACTATTTCAGCCTACAGAAGCCCACATTGTTCGAATAGTGCGTGACCTGTTAATAGGCTACATCAAGTAGGCTCGATACTGTTAAGGCCCACTGTCAGCCCGTCACTATTCTCACAGCTTGTTCTGGGCCGCCTACAAACGACCCACTTTTGAGAAGGTCTGATACTGTTCTGGCCTTTTACCGTACCGTCCGTCAACTTCTCGGGCCCACTGGTGGCCTGCAACTATTCTGATCTAGTACTGTTCTGGCCTGCCAATATGTTTGGCCTATTACGTTCCTATATGGTAATATTTTTGGCCTACTACTGTTCTACCCCATTACTATTTTGGCCATCTACTGTTCAGGTCCATTACTGTTGTGGTCCTATACTGTTCTGGCCTGCCACTTTTCTAGTCGGTTACTAATCTGGCCCGTTAGTGAGCTGCGTTACCTCTGTTCTGGCATGTTACTGCTTTGGCCTATTACTTCTTTGGCCTGTTACTATTTTGGCTTGTTACTGTTTGGCCTATTACTGTTCTAGCCTGTTACTAGTTGCCACCTAACAGTAGGTGTCGTGGACACCTATAGTTTCGGCCTTTCTGAAGGCCATGCAAATATCATAAAAGGAGTACAATTAGCGAGCATCTTTTACTATTCATGGTAGGCCTAATACAATAATGGAAAATAACAAAGACCTAAACTCTTACCTGATCGACCTAGCTGGCGCAGTTATGATACCGACTACCGCCATGCATGGACGGGGTCGACTAAATGCCTACATGGCCCATCTAAAAAAATGCCTATATGGCCTATGCGAGTTATCTAGATATTACATCAGCTGCAAACTTCTTAAAAATATTACATAATATCAACACCCGAGAAAGAAAATTCAGCATTTCAGTTGAAAATCAAGTTGATTGCATTGTCCTCAATTTTCTTTCTCAATCCATCAACTGCATCTCCTTTTGAGTGTGACAGCTAAATTGGAAAACCACCTTGAGACATGATCTTGCAGCCCCCTCTTTGGTGGGAATAACAATAATTGCAGTCTAAAACTAAGTAATAACAAGTTAATACAACAAACTAGACAAACTACTCATAGCTTAGAATGAACCAAATAGAAATTATAATCGCATCATACGAGAACTTGTATAGCAGGAATGAAAACGAGGAATGAACTATATATTGTAGAGGATAGTTATGTTGTTGCTTAGGACGAACCAGAACAAGATGCAAGTTATAGTACCATTGCACGTGAACCTATAGAACAAGACAAACAATCATTAGACAAGTGTGACTACAATGAAATAAGCAATTAAACAAAGTGTTTTTAGAATTTCACCAAATATAAACTAGGCAAGTCATATAAGAAAATATATATGGAAGCAGTGGTATTTCCTGGAATGCAAGAGATGTACGGTGACTCAGAATTTACGGTGAGCTACACAATGTCATGTAGTTTCTGTCATAGCTAAGAATCAACCATATAGAAATATGGCATCATAAGAGAACTTCTAGAGCAGGAATGTAAACCACGAGTGAACTACATAGTAGAGGACAGTTATGCCATTGATTAGGACGAACCAACACCAGATAAGGAAATAATGGCGTCGCTTGTGAACCTGTAGAAGAGGCTATGCAAACCATCATGTTCATTGTTCCATTCTAGGCTCTATGGAAACAACAAAATTATAATCGAATTAGTATGAAGAGTCTAAACGGGTACTAGCGGACAGCATAACGATGCCAAGGAGGAAACAATAATAGGAACTTATCTCACGACAAACCAGATAGATTCAGTAACTGTGGAGCAGGGAATCCAAACAAATATTTTCCACTAATTTTACATTTTTAAGAACTACACGATAGCAGGCAATTACTGTTGTTCGGAGTATCTAAGAACATGTGCATGACTTCAAAATTTGTAGAGCAGCGAATGCAAACCAACATGTCTAGTCACCTACTCTGTAGTATCTAGCACGAAGAACATGCATGCGCTTTGACTGGGTGTACAGAACGATTAGAAAAATGCAGTTCATTGCGATAGGCTTGAACCTGCTGTACTACTGACAAAACAAAAAAATAGTTGGTGATTTGGTTACCATAGTCAGATAGGATTCTAATCATCATCCGTACCGGTGCGGGTGACATCCTTGTCATCCTGGGTGCTTCGGTTGCACTGGCTGTTTGCGTCGGGGAAGCAGATCTTGGGCGCTCGATGCTAGCTTGACCGCGGTGGACGAGGTTGAATCGGTGCACTGCACGGCGGTTCAGGTAAGGTACGGATGGGGAGGATGCCACCGATGTTGATGCAGATCTTGGGCAGTCGTTGATGGATTCGGCATCATGGAGGGGAAGTGGGAAAAGGAAATCAGGTGCGGTGGACGACGACAGACTCGGTGACCAAAGTCGAGTGCGGTGGACGTCGGTGAAGAGGAAATGATGCTTTGGATGAGACCGCATCTGATGCAGCACCGGTATACTGTTGGCTGAGGAGTGCATGGTGTCGAGTTCCGGTGGGCAAAGCCAGCCACGGAGAAGTGTTGCGGGAGGTTCTAGGCGCGAGAAATTTCACAGTGTTTAAAATTGAGGGGCGCGTGGGAGTGGGGACCACGTGATTTTGGTATCGTTTGAAACGGAGGGGCGCCAAAAATTTTGCAGTGTTTGAAACGGAGGGGCGCCAGAAATTTCGCAGTGTTTGAAACGAAGGGGCGCCAGAAATTTCGCAGTGTTTGAAATGGAGGGGCGCGAGGGAGTGGGGACCACGTGATTTTGGTATCGTTTGAAACAGAGGGGTGCCAGAAATTTCGCAGTGTTTGAAATGGAGGGGCGTGAGGGAGTAGGGACCACGTGATATTGGTATCATTTGAAACGAAGGGGCGCCAGAAATTTTGTAGTGTTTAAAATGGAGGGGCGCGAGGGAGTGGGGACCACGTGATTTTGGTATCGTTTGAAACAGAGGGGCGCCAAAAATTTCACAGTGTTTGAAATGGAGGGGCGCGAGAGAGTGGGGACCATGTGATTTTGGTATCGTTTGAAATGGAGGGGCGCCCGAAATTTCACAGTGTTTGAAATGGAGGGGCGTGAGAGAGTGGGGACTACATGATTTTGGTATCGTTTGAAATGGAGGAGCGCTAGAAATTTCGCAGTGTTTGAAATGGAGGGGCGCGAGGGAGTGGGGACCACGTGATTTTGGCCGTCTAGCAATCTTGTCCGTCCATCCCAAATCAACGGGCCATAGGGATACCTTCCCTTCGAAGGCTCTAGCATGGACGCCTATGCAAGCAATCGCTGGGTGTTCCAAAATAGACTATAGGGGTAGATGTGTAGGTTACTGTAGTAGCATACCATTAATCGGGCTAGCTAGCGCGATGTAATTTTGGCGCTCCACGAGTTCAAACTTTTACTTATGGTGTTCATGAGTGAATGCATGCAGCTAAAAAAAGGTATTGTACTTATGTGCTAGTAAACTGTACGTGCTTCGCACGACTATTTTATTGTGTGCACTCCAATAACTTACCTTATTAAAGCATAATAATATCCTGCATAATTTAGAACTTTGGTGCAATACTTGGTCGACTTATTAGAACTAAACATCTCTCTGGTATTTTAGAAGTGCTCCTAAACATGTTTCTAGCTTACCAAGATATCGTGTATTTTTTAATAGATGAAGTACTATGGATGATTTTGCATGACTATCGACATGCACAATTTTGGTTTTGCATTGTTCATATTTGACGTCCAGGCAGACAATGTACATATACCTCTCCATAAACAACGATAATTTTCGTCGTTTTTTCCCTAGTTTCTAAATGTTACATTGAACTACCATCATTTCCAATGATGCATGAAACGACCAAAAAAGAGTTGTGACCTTTTTTTAGTATCTAAAAATATTTTCATTGTTAATAATTATTTTTTACCATTTTACAGAGCATTCTATAAAACGAAACAATGTTTTCACCATCAGGGGAAATGTTTCCATTACATGACAAAAAATAATGTCTTCATCACCAAGAATATATAGCACAAGAAATGAATTCCAACACAATAACCATATGCAATGACCTGATGTGTATAAACCTTAGTGACCGTCTAATTTGTAATTAGAAGTGTCAAGGAGGGAGCATGCTAGATTCATTTGTGGTGGCTAGGTCTAAAATTTTAATTCAATAAATATACTGCATTCTTGTGGACACTCACAAAGACAATTGACCTCTTGTCTTAGGAGACTTGTGATAAACTATTACTAGTAGTTCGGAAATAAGTGACTTGGAACTTATCTAGATTCGTATGTATCACTAAAATATGTCTACATACTCGTGAATATGATCTATATACTCGATCTATATACTCATGAATCTAGACAAATCTAAGTTTCGTATTGAGGGAGTACGGCAATATTATAAATTTGTAATGTTGTCATGATAAATAATGATATTTGCTACACTCCATAAACGAAACCACTTATTTTCTTCTGTCACTACATAAACGAAATCTAAGTAGTAGTAGTAGTAGTAGTAGTAGTAGTAGGAGTAGGAGTAGCAGTAGCAGTAGCAGTAGTAGTACCAGTAGTAGTAGTAGTAGTAGTAGTAGTAGTAGTAGTAGTAGTAGTAGTAGTAGGAGCAGTAGCAGCAGCAGTAGTAGCAGCAGCAATAGCAGCAACATCAGTAGCAGCAGTAGCAGTAGTAGTAGCAGTAGTAGTAGTAGCATCAACAGTCGTTAGTAGTAGTAGTAGTAGCAGTAGTAGCAGCAACAACAACAGTTAGTAGTAGTAGTAGCAGCAACAACAACAACAGTCACATTGAATATACTTAGGGCTTGATGCATAAGCATCACAAACGGTCACCAAATGATCGAATGGCAAACTTAAAGATAACTTTGGGCTTCTTTGGATAACAGGATTTAAAAACACAGGAATTTGACTCGATCATAGGTACAAAACAATGGATTGCAAAACAAAGGAAATAGCTTTCTTTGGATCACAGAATTTCAAAACATAGGATAACAGGGTCGGAGGTACAAAATAGAGGAATCTGCTGGCTTAAAGTCATTTCAATGAAACATAGTAAACGCGAAGGAAAATTGCCTCAATCCTACGCGAATGAGTGTAAAAAAGTGGATGTTGAAATTCCTATGGGATTGGGGTGTAGAAATGCAATATATATGAATTTTGGAGGTATGATTCCTTTCATCCAAAGGGCTTCCTTATGAAAAAAATACTATGGGTCGAATTCCTCCAAAATTCCTTTGAAAATCCTTTGATCCAAATTGGCACTTAAACAAGATGTGCGTGCTCACGACAGACGAACAACTTCCGACAGGAGGTGATGCGGTCATAGATTTTCATCTTGAACTCGTCTGCGGTGACCTTGAACATAAGGCAGTCACCCTCCTTCAACCCATGGAAAGCAGCAAAGGTAGCCCACTCTTTGTCCAAGACGATCTAGTCTTTGTTGCGGTTGGCATGTACAACCCACTTGCATTCCTCGCATGCTTGGAACACCACTAGTTGTGGGTAGGGGCGTCCCTTCAAGTAAGGCTTGAAGTAAGTCGGGATGATAAGCATATATAAGTCATGCTGGACTAACTGGATGTAGAAGCGCCTAGGACGATGCACCGTGGCATGGTGTCCAACCGACCTAGGGCGTCTTCTCAGTTTGGCAGAACTAGCGACCGACTTGGCAGCACTTGCCCTTGCCAAGGCCTCCACTCTCCTGCCCGGTAGCTTCAACTCCCTTGGTATGATGGGGAGAGCATCTTCATAGCCACCTAGAGCTGGAGCAGTCCGATCAAGAATGTAGTCTAAGTTCGACATTACAACTGGGTCGTCCTACATGCAAATTACCATTGCGTCAGTCCTTTGGAATTACCAAAACACCACAATGCATTGTATAAATTGACTAAAGATCACAATGAGTCATTACTTCATCAAAATTACCTAAACAACACAAGGTATCAGGTAAATTAAATTTCCTACACAACACAATGCATCATCAGAATGACTTAACCCGATGGGTCCTCAAAATTATCTGAACAGCTACTAGAGGGCATACCATTTAATTAGATTGATTAAATAGCAAAATGCATATCCCCGCAAAAAAAGCACAATGCATAATCTGAATGGCTAAAACAACACAATGCATTATCTAGATAGACAAAACAACATATATGCAGTGTATCATCAAAAATACCAAAACAACAAAAGGTATTATGTAATTAAATTTAATAAACAGTGTCTGCACAATCAAAATTACCTAAACTAATGGGTCATTGAAATAATCTGAACAGATAGAAGGCATATCATTTAATCCTAAACAATAGAATGCAGATCAAAATGGACGAAACAACACAGTGAGGAGACAGGACACAATGCATCATACAAAAAAATACCAAAACAGGACAACGCATCATGGAATATTCCTAAACAGCACAATGCATCATCTAAGTACCAAAACAGAACCCTGCATCATCGTCATCAAGAATATTCCATAACTAAGCAGAACAGCACAAAAGACAAATATAGATACATTCAAATCTAGGCAAAGTCAAGTCAGTTATTTCTGGACGGAGGGAGTATAAAGAACAACACAAAAGACAATTATCAAGAATATGACATACAACTAAGCAGTTCAACAAAGGACCTGCAGTACACGTTGCAAAAATCTGACTAGATGCACGTCAAATTTGGGTTAAAGCCCCAATCCTCCAGATCTAACCTCGTTGCAGTTGGGGGGGGGAGCGAACTTGCATAGGGGTTGATGGGTTGAGCAGATGAACAAGGCGCCACTGACAAAGAACCAGCCACATACACCGAAGAAGCACAGACAATCACTGATGAAGTGGGGGCCACCGATAGGGGTTTCACCGTGTACACTCTAAAATTTGGCACATTGGGAATGAGAGTCCAACCTGCATATGAAAAGGACGCATCCTCCACTACACGAGCATTCATTTCCAACGCACGCGGCACCAGAGGCTTGGACGACCGCTCGGCGGGCGACGAGGGTTTCAGCGTGACCAGCCGAAACCCTAAGGGCGACGGACGCCTCACCTTGGGCACGATCCGCACACATGCGAAAGGCGAAGGACACTTCATAGAGGGCGCCGAGGCCGTCGGAATCAAACAAGCCACATGCAGCTCTGAGCGGAGCTTGATGAGGACCCTAGCTCAACCATAGACAAAGGTTTTGGCATTAGTTTCATCGAGGCAACAACTGGGTTAACGACTGAGAGTCGTGAGGTGAGTGCGGGAATGTGATAGCAAGAGAGGTAATGGTGGGGGACGAGTTATTAGAGAATGGGAGTGGGTTACCCTCTATCCTCTTTAGTAGTACCGTACTACAAAAAAAACTACATTTCACATATCATCACTTTTTGACAAACTAGTTCATTTCTTTGAACCGACTAAAATAGTGGATACCCTTTAGGTTTCAAACTTCCATCTGGTACCTGTTTTGCTAGTAGTAAATACAGTACAATACTTTGTATTACCCTCCATCCCAAAATATAAGGCGCTTGAGGATTAGTCAAAAGTCAACATTTTTTAAGTTTGACCATGATTATACACAAAAATATAAAATTTATAATACTAAATTAATATCAATAGATTCACCATAAAGTATATTTTCTTAATATGTCCATTCAATATTGTAGATGTAGATGTTTTTTTCTAAATATTTGATCAAAGTTAGTAAGGTTTGACTTTTGACCAATCCTTAGACGCCTTATATTTTGGAACGGAGGAAGTAGTATAAAACATTTTTTTAGATCGACGAAATTGCATGATCCACCATCTTTTCATCACACTTTTGCACAAAGCACTTGGTGGATGTCATTTTTGCACATTTAACAGTTTTTTAGCGTAATATGCACAAATTTGGCCAGTTAGTCATGTAATGACCGATTTAACCTCATTGGTAGCAAGACTGACAAGTGGTCCCCGAATGCCATTGCTCCCATTCACACACAAAGATTTGAATGATGCTAAAAACTGGATACTAACGATATTTATCACCCACAATACTTTTTGGATGTATGTAGCTAGTATGTAAGAGACTTATTTCATATGAAACATCAATGTTTACACAAAGGTACCAACATAACAGTCCGTCGCACATTGAATTTGTGAAGGCTTTATTTGGTCATAATAAACTTATTTTTGAACATAACTTATTTATACATATTTGACGTTTCATTCACGTATCCAAATGTCCATCGAAGAGTTTCTTTTAAAGTGTAGGACTAACGATATATGTCTGTTTATTATACCTCACACAAAAAACACCCCGATTGATCATAAACTTTAAGCAGATTATTATTTTCCCGGGATTTATTTTCCTGAGAGCAAGCACGGTGAATATGCCTCGGAATACCATAAGCCTAGTTTCCAGACAAAGTTTATACATGTTTCACTTACGATTATGAACTTTTTTGAGTTCTCAAGGTTTCCTAGTGAACTTAACATTATTAAACTAATTTAAGCTAATTTATCAATGTTAGATAAAATTTGAACTATGAGTAAGTAGTAGATTGCTCTTAAAGTTATACAAGTATCTTTTGAAGGTACCCACACCCAAACTGTTAATATATTGGAAACCAATGAATTTGTTGGATTCAATTTCTTGCTAAGCATTTGCATGTACAAAATTTGTCTTTTATTTGAAAACAATAAAAAAACATTGCACGGTGACCTCTGACTTGTCCTACTTGCTATGAAACATGATTATTATCAAGAGAGTTGGCATATAAAAAACAATGTAATTGAAAATATGGTCTGCCATGTATGAACATATCCTTAGGCTTCAGGCCGAAATACAAGCTAAATGGCCTTATATATATATGTACAACATACTTTATGGTAATGTTCGCATATTTGGTAGATGAGTGCATCTTGGCATGGTGAACAATAATGCTACCAGTACTGAGAGTTTCAAAAATTTAGGAATAAAAAATCATTTTCAAATTTGAACTACAAGTAAACATGATAGAATGCTCTTAAAATGTTACAAACATCCTTTGAGTCTTTATGGTACCAAGGCGGTTAATACTTCAAAAACCAACGAGAGTTCTGTAGGATTAAAATTCTTGCTACGAATATAAATGTTGACAATTTGATCCTCACTAGCTATGAACAAAAATCATGAAAACCTAAAAATGAAGCCTTCTTCATGGCGTCCTCTTGCGTGTACTACTATTTGCACTAAAAAATAATTAATAACCATGAGTCATCATAAATTACAAAAAATAGTTACACAATATATATGGCCCATGGTGTATGAACACTCTCGGGTTTCAAGCCAAATGACAAAGGTAACAATCATATGCACATTGTATTGTATTGTAATGTTCCCATATTTGGTAGATTTGTGCATCTTGGCAAGGTGAAAAATGGCGGCAACCACATGTTCCAACTTATAGGAATAATGAAACTGAAAACGACAAGATTTTTTCTGTAAGCAAGTACGAAGAAAAATGGCTCAGAGTACCACAACAACAACCCTAGTTTTCAGACAAAGCGTGGACCTTGATACACTTACGATTGATTACCAAGTTTTATGAGTTCTCAAGCTTCCCAGCCAACTGTTTTCCTTGCTTAATTTCAGGGTGCTTCATGTTAAATGTATGGACATTGATATAATTTTACCTTTTTAGGTCCTTGATGTAAAATGTACTTCCACCATCCGTGTAAAATTCGAACCTAGAAGCAAGTGGTAAAATTTAAACGTATTTAAGATTATTAGTTGTTAATGAGTATGAACATTCTTGGAGTTTCAAGCCGAACGACCAAGGTCATGGCCATATCAACATCACACTTTATGCTGATGATCCCATATCCAAGAATTTGCATTCCACCAAATTTGGCCATATATTTTGAAAACAAATGAATAGGAAGTAGCGGTATGAAGAGTATGGCTCGATCAGGTGCTCTCTCGAGAATGAGCTGAACCCGACTGTTTTATTTCTTTGCTTAATTTTGGGGTAGCTCATGCTAAATGTAAGGATCTCGATGTAATTTCCCCCTTTTAAGGTCCTTGATGTAAATTATACTCCCATCGTCCGTGTAAAATTCGAACCTAAAAGCAAGTGGTAAAATTTTAAACATATTTAAGATTATTAGTTGTCGATGAGTATGAACATTCTTGGGTTTCAAGACGAACGACCAAGGTCATGGCCATATCTACATCATACTTTATGTTGATGATTCGTGATCCCATATCCAAGAATTTGCATGTCGCCAAATTTGGCCATATTTTGAAAACAAACAAAGAGGAAGTAGTATGAAGATTATGGCTTGATCAGCTTCTCTCATGAGAAGGAGCAAAACATGACTGTTTCCCTGCTTAATTTTAGGGTGCTTCGTGCTAAATGTATGGACCTTGTTGTAATTTTACCTTTTTTAAATGTATTTAAGATTATTTTTTGTCGATTATTATGAACATTCTTGGATTTCAAGACGAATGGCCAAGGTCATGGCCATATCTACATCATACATTAAGCTGATGATGATCACATATCCTAGAATTTTCATGCCGCCAAATTTGACCATATTTTGAAAACAAACCAAGAGGAAGTAGTATGAAGAATATGGCTCGATTAGCTTCTCTCTCGAGAAGGAGCCAAACATGATTGTTTTCCCTGCTTAGTTTTAGAGTTCTTTGTGCTAAAAGTATGGACCTCGATGTAATTTTTACCCCTAGGTCCTTGTTGTAAAATGTACTCCCAAAGTCCATGTAAAATTCGAAGATAAAAGCAAGTGGTAAAATTTAAACTTATTTAGGCTTAGTTGTGTGAATGAGTATGAACAATCATGGATTCGAAGCCGAACGACCAAGGTCATGGCCATATCCATCTACATCATACTTTATATCGATGATTCATGATCCCATATCCAAGAATTTGCATGCCGCCAAATTGGGCTATATTTTGAAAACAAACAAAGAGGAAGTAGTATGAAGAGTATGGCTCGACCAGCTGCTCTCTCTCGAGAAGGAGCCAAACCCGATTGTTTTCCCTGTTTAATTTTAGGGTACTTCGTGCTAAAAGTATGGACCTCGATGTAATTTTACCTTTTTTAAACATATTTAAGATTATTAGTTATCGATGAGTATGAACATTCTTGGATTTCAAGATGAATGACCAGGGTCATGGCCATATCTACATCATTCTTTATGCTGATGATGATCACATATCCAAGAATTTCCATGCCGCCAAATTTGGCCATTTTTTGAAAACAAACAAAGAGGAAGTAGTCTGAAGAGTATGGCTCGATCAACTTCTCTCTGAAGAAGGAGCCAAACATGACTGTTTTCCCTACTTAATTTTAGGGTGCTTCGTGCTAAAAGTATGAACCTCGATGTAATTTTACCCCTTTTTAGGTCCTTGCTATAAAATGTACTCCCACTGTCCGTGTAAAATTCAAAGATAAAAGCAAGTGGTAAAATTTAGCTAATTTTTTTAAATAATACATTTTTTAATAATTTCCACGAATAATACATAAATTGAAAGATTTGCAATTCTAGTGTGGTGTCGGTAGTTGAATAGCCGACCAGTCCTTATCGGCTTTTGAATAGCCGACTAGTCCCTGTCTGCTTTTGAAAAGCTGATTAGTCCCTGTCTGCTTTTGAAAAGCCAACAGGTTATAGGGCAATGTGAAGAATAGGGGGACTAGTCAGCTTTTCAAAAGCAGACAAGGACTAGTCAGCTTTTCAAAAACAGATAGCGCCTAGTCGGCTATTCAAAAGCCGATAAGGACTGGTCGGCTTTTCAAGTGCCGACAACGTTCTAGAATTGTAAATCTTTCAATTCGTGTATTATTCATGAAAACTATTTAAAAAATGTATTATTTAAAAAAGCTAAAATTCAAACGTATTTCAGCTTAGTTGTGAATGAGTATGAACAATCTTGGATTTCAAGCCGAATGACCAAGGTCATGGCCATATCTACACATACTTTATATCGATGATTCATGATCCCATATCCAAGAATTTGCATGCCGCCAAATTGGGCCATATTTGGAAAACAAACGAAGAGGGAGTAGTATGAAGAGTATGGCTCGATTAGCTTTTCTCTTGAGAAGGAGCAAAACATGACTTTTCCCTGTTTAATTTTAGGGTGCTTCGTGCTAAATGTATGGACCTCAATGTAATTTTACCTTTTTTAGATCCTTGATGTAAAATGTACCTCCACCGTCCGTACGTGTAAAATTCATGCCTAAAAGCAAGTGGTAAAATTTAAACGTATTTAAGCTTATTAGTTGCCAATGAATATGAACATTCTTGCATTTCAAGCTGAGCGACCAGGATCATGGACATATTTACATCATACTTTATGCTAATGATTCATGATCCCATATCGAAGAATTTGCATGCCGCCAAATTTGACCATATATTTCAAAATCAAATGAAGAGAAAGTAGTATGAAGAGTATGGCTCGATCAGCTGCTCTCTCGAGAAGGAGCTGCACCCGACTATTTGCAGTGCTTAATTTTAGGGGGCTTCGTGCTAAATGTAAGGACCTTTATATAATTATTTTCATTTGTAGGTCGTTGATGTAAATTGTACTCCCACCGTCCGTGGTGGTCCCATATTTGTGTTATTATTATATCTTTATGTTTATGATAAATGTTTACATCCCATGCTATAATTGTATTAACAGGAAACATTAATACTTGTGTGTTTTGTAAACATAAAAGAGTCCCTAGTAAGCCTCTTGTTAAACTAGCTTGTTGATTAATTGATGATCATGGTTTCCTGATCATGGACATTGGATGTCATTAATAATAAGTTTATATCATTAGGAGAATGATGTGATGGACACACACCCATAGTAAGCATAGCATAAGATCAAGTCATTAAGTTCGTATTGCTATAAGCTTTCAAATGCATAGTAACCTAATCCTTCGACCATGAGGTTATGTTAATCACCATCACCGGATGGGTACTTTGATGACATCAAACACCACTTCGTAACTAGGTGGTTATAAAGGTGTCATTGGGTATTCTGAAAGTATGTGTTGAAGCGCATGAACCAAGATTAGGATTTGTCCATCCATATGACGGATAGATATGCTCTGGGCCCTCTCGGTGGAATGTCATCTAGTTAGCTTGCAAGCATGTGACTAGGTCACAAGGGATGACATAACATGGAACGAGTAAAGAGTACTTATCAGTAACGAGGTAGAACTAGGTATGGAGATACCGACGATCAAACCTCGGATAAGTAGAATATCGCGTGCCAAAGGGAATTGGTTTCGTATGTTAATGGTTCTATCGATCACGAAGTCATCGTTGAGTATGTGGGAGCCATTATGGATCTCCAGATCCTGCTGATGGTTATTGATCGGAGAGGTGTCTTCATCATGTCTGCATATTCACGAACCGTAGGGTGACACACTTAAGGTTTGAAGTTGTTTTAAGTAGATATGGAATATGCGTTGGAGACCGAATGTTGTTCGGAGTCTCGGATTGGATCCGGGACATCACGAGGAGATCCGGAATTGTCCGGAGAATAAGATTCATATATTGGGGATCATTTTCTAAGTTAGGAAATGTTCCGGAGTGTTTGTATGGAGACTCTAGAAGGTTTCAGAATGTTCTGGAAGGTTCTAGAAGATTTCTTTGAGTTTGCTTGAAAACCAAGAAAGGATCAAGGAGTCTTTGTGGGGCAAGACACGGATTCATGGGGGAGGAGGATTCCTCCCCCCTCCCAATCCGCCGGCCAAGGAGGGAGGGGAGTCCTACTAGGACTCCCCCTCACATGGCGCCTCCCTCCTTTAAATAGAGGGGAGGGGGCGCCACCCCCAGCACTCTCCCATAACAAACCCTAGCCGCCGCCTCTCTCCTCCTCCTTTGCTCTGCTCCAGCTTAGGCGAAGCCCTGCAGAATTCTCTACTCCACCACCACCACCACACCGTCGTGCTGCTGGGATTCCGTGGAGAAGATATACTACCTCCGCTTCTCGCTGGAACAGGGAGAGGAAGGTCTGCTTCGACTCCGCACGTGTGACCGACTGCGGAAGCGCTGCCGGAACGCGGTGCCGGAAGGATCGTCCACACCATCTTGAGATCGGCAAGTGATCGACTACATCAACCCCGAGATCTAATCTCGTAATGCTTTCGGTTCTACGAGGGTTAGTATAGATCTATCTCGTTGCACATGTCTAATAGATTAGATCTTGGCTTTTATCTAGATTAGATCTGGGTTTTGTTCGTTCTTGCGGTAGAATTTTTTGTTTTCCATGTTACGAACCCATCAGTGGTATCAGAGCCTTGTCTATGCGTAGATCTGTTGCACGAGTAGAACACAATGGTTTTGTGGGCGTTGGTGCTCGTGCCGTCTTTTGCTTTGTGTACTTTGCATCTTGCGGTATGGTGGGATGAAGCGGCTCGGGCTAACCTTACATGTCATCACACATGAGACTTGCTCCACAGTTGACGTGCAACTCGTATTGCACAAGTGGCTTTGCGGGTGTCTGTCTCTCCCATCATAGTATAGATCCAATCTACACTTTGCACTTGATAGCACTTGTATCAACGTTGTGGTTCTTGTTCGTAGGTAAGATCTGTTCTTATTCGAAAGCCCCAAGCCACGGAAAACATGCAAATAAGATTATAGGCGTCTAACTCGTTTTTGCAGGGTTTTTGTGATGTGATATGGCCATTATGTGATTGTGATTATATTTGATGTATGCAATGATCCTTATTGTAATATGGCAACCGGCAGGAGCCTAATGGTTGTCTTTAATTCTGTTAAGACCTGCGTGTCTATTCATCTTGTAATAGCTTTATTCCAAGTAGTTGTAATAGTTGCTAGTGATGATGGACAACCATGAAGTGGCGCCACTGACCTTGACGCAATGCTGGTGATGATGGAGATCATGTCCGTGCTTTGGAGATGGAGATCAAAGGCATAAGAAGAAAGGGCCATATCATATCACACTAATTATGAATTGCCTGTGATGTTAATCCTTTATGCATCTTGTATTGCTTAGATCTCGACATTAGCATTATAAGATGATCCCTCTCACTAAATATCAAGTAATAAAGTGTTCGTCCTTAGTAGGCACCGTTGCTAAGACTCGTCGTTTCGAAGCATCTCGTGATGATCGGGTGTGATAGATTCTACGTGTGCATACGACGGGTGCAAGCCAGATTTGCACATGCGGATACTAAGGTTAACCTTGACAAGCCTAGCATGTACATACATGGTCTTGGAACACGGAATACTGAAAGGTAAAGCATGAGTCATATGGATGATATGATGAACATGTTGATTGTTCGCCTTTAAAGCTACATCATCTCACGTGATGATCGGACTTGGTGTAGTGGATTTGGTTCGTGTAATCACTAAAACGACTGGAGGAATGTTGTTTTGAGTGGGAGTTCTTTTGTAATTAGGATTAGTTAAA
This sequence comes from Avena sativa, assembly GCA_916181665.1. Taxonomy (NCBI): domain Eukaryota; kingdom Viridiplantae; phylum Streptophyta; class Magnoliopsida; order Poales; family Poaceae; genus Avena; species Avena sativa. The sequence continues at coordinate 32,841,543 of OV702291.1, forward strand.
CTCAATTTATCATAAACACAATCAAGGTGAATTTGCATAGTTTGTTGTAGTCATTGGCATCCGTTCACCACCTTACGCTTAGTTATAGTTGAGATAGTAGAACTATAGAAATTCTGGATATTTGCTTTAAAAACTGGTATCGTATTGTTTTGAGTGTCAATCTAAAGTTTAAAAGTCATATTGCAAACTTTCAGCAAACTCCGTTTACTCTGTGAAGTTTAATAAACAGTATTAAATCAAGAGTAACAATTCCAGTGTTAGTATCTAATGTATCATGTTTGCCTCCATGATTCTTGATACTCAAAAGATTGTTTTTAATATCAAGTTTATCTAAGAGCTGAAAGCAATGTTTCAGAAACCATCATATGCGAAAGGTATTGCGATATCTAAAACAATGTGTTGGTTACAACATGATAGAGTATATGTCCTCATATTTGATGAGAATTTGTGAAGGTTGGAGACGCTAGTCGTCCTAATCCTCCAAAAGGTTTTAGAAAAGAAACATTATACTCGCAGTTCACCTTTATAAGCTATAGCAGCTTGATCATGAAAGTTGTCATGATAAGGATGAATAGAAGATGTAAGTAAAATGTTTACTACACTAAAAGATTACTAAAGAATGGAATTTTGAAAGAATGCCAAACATTTGATGAAGGTGATCCACTTCAAAGTGCAAGTTCAAAGGTATTAGTATTTGACTATACACACTTTGTACTATGTGTCATGTGAATGACACCACTATTGATGTTGATAGATTCTTTTAAAAGAAAAGGAATTGTTGAAAGAGAATCTATAAAATATTTGGCAGAAAAGAAAAGATTGGAGATGTCCAACTTAGGTATATAGAAGATACATGTTATGGCTGTATTCCTTGGTTGTTAAACAATGTGGTTCTGCGATATTGGATACCGAATTGGTTGGTATGAAGTGTCATACAGTACAACACAATTCATGAACTGCAATGGCCTAAGTAACTAGCAAGAGAATATGTGATGATGTTCATCGAAAACAAACAAAGGGTTGTTGTGTTGCTCGTTAACATCAAAGCTTGCCTTCAAGATTTGTTTCAATAATTGTTATTTTGATCAGGTATTATGACGACAAAAGGTTGTTCAAATAATTACCGTATTCCATAATAGATGGATGATATACAAGTCTGGTTGGAGAAATAACGACCATAAAACTAATGCTAAAATGTCACAAGACAAATAATTGAAAGATCACTTGCGAAGTGACATCTCCGTTTAAATTATATTAGGGATACATGAAGAAACTCCATGTTGATGGATTTTTGGAGTCTTTGATTTTGATCAAATGATGCTTGTGATACTTTCCTGGAGATAATTAAAACTCCGTTCGTAGGCCAAAAGAGGAACGGACGACTAACTGATTGGAATTTGTACATATTGATGTATATAGTCCATTATGTGTAGTCGTGGGCGATGGATTTCAACTTCATATGCTTTCTCCAAAGATTTGAGTGAGTATATGTATATACCTACTCAATAAGGTAGAAGTATGAAACATTTGAAAATGTTCAAAGACTTTCAAGATGAAGTGGAAAATTATTGTAACAAGAAAATAAAAAGTTTATGATTGGATCATAAAGGAAGATGTTTGAGTTACAAGTTTAGCAAAACACCTAAGATTTGAGGAATCATTCCATGGATTTGCATTTCCCAAAACACCATAGGAGTATGGAGTGTTCAAGATATGTAATGAAACCTTGTTTGACATGGTAAGATCAAAGGTGTCATTTATAAAACTGCCATTATATTTTAAAGATTAAAGCTTTAGTGACTACCGCTTTTACACTGAAAAGAGCTCCATCGTGATCTGTTGAAATGACACCATATAAGTCATGGTTTGGGATAAAACCCAGGTTGTCCTTTCTTAAATTTTTGGTATGCTAGGCATAAGTAAAATGTTTACAACCAAAGTCGGATGAGCATGTCTTTGTAGGTTATTTCGAATAACCATTGGGTATTCCTCCATAACACCGAAGACAAAATTGTTTGTCGCTTAGAGTGTCAAGTTTGTTGAGAAGGAATTTTTGGTGAAAAGTCAAGTGGGAGGACAATAGAACTTTGACAAGGTTGTTGAACCTTGGCTAATATGTGCTGAGTTGTGCAGCATCGGTAAGTGTCCTGGAGGCAGCAACAATGCTCATGGCTCACATGCCTCAAAGGTTGTGGTCACGGAGATCTAAGTTCCCATTGAACCAAGTAGGTCGGGTAAGTAATCAAATGCCAAGATTTGAGAGTTAAATCATTGTTGTTTGACAATGATGAACCGACTACATGCAAATAATCAATGATGGGCCCTGACTTCGTTAAGTAGCTTGAAGCCATAAAATCCGTGATAATTCCATACACGAGAAATCAAGCTTGGAATTTGAAAGACCCTCTGGAAAGGTGCAAGACCTTACAGTCGTATATGGATCTATAAAGAAATAGACATGGATGCTTCACATCTATGAAATAGTCGACATGTCGGAAAGAGTTTACGACAATGGTCAAGGAATTGACTATGATAAGATTTGATCTTTCATAGTGATATTTAGTCTGGACGGATTAATGTAGCAACCACTACATATATTTTGGTATATGGTAGTTGAACAAACAAAACAAGTTCTTCTAATAGAATGGTTACCTAGGACGTGTACATGACACGATCCAAAGGATTTTTGTAAATTCAAAGGATGCTAAAAGAGTATGCAAAACTTCAATGGTTGAAGTGAGCATCACGTAGTTGGAATCTTCACCGTGATGAAACCGTTAAAAGGTTTAATTTCATCAGAGATGATGAAGATGTTTGCATTTTGCAAGAAATTAAGTGGGAGCGCTAAGACATATTTCTAATACATTATGTGAAAGACATATTGTTGATTAGAAATGATGTATCTTTTATTGACACAGGTTAAGAATTTCATTTCGATGAAAGACTTAGGCATAACCCAAGAATTAGGCATCAATGTCTATATGGATAGATTGAGGCGCTAATATGGTTTTGCCAAATGTACATAGATAAGATGTTGAATGAGTTCAATATGGAAACAACAAGAAAGGTTCTTGACGCACGGAAAGGACTGAATCAAGATTCAAGTGTGTTGACACGAGATTCAAGTGTTTTGACACTTGGTGAAATCACAAGAATATTTTGATCAATCTTTGAGATGTACACATCCAGATATGTCCTATGCTCTAAATGTTATGAGCATATACCAGAATGACTCATAAGATGATCATTGGACATTAGTAGGGATATTCCTATGATCTTTGGAAGAACTAAGAATATATTATTTATATAGTGGTGACAAATAGTTCATTGTAAATTATTACATTGATACTAGTTTTGTCGCAAATTAAGTTTATCTCAATTTAAACTATGGGTGGCACAATGTAATGGAAAGGAAGTTCCATAACGGATTTGGTTGAGTACCAAAGTTAAAACATTGTGACATATACTACAACAAAAGGCTAAGTATATGACTGCCATTATAGCAGCAAATGAGGGCATTTGTGTGAAGTAGTTTGTTATCAAACTAGGTGTGGTTCATAGCGGGATAATACTATGAAGATACATTGTATGACAATTGTATCAACATGATTTAATCCCAAGGAACTAAAGGTCTCACCAAAGGACCAAATTTATACAATGCCATCTCATTGGAGAATGAGTAATGCGTAGAGACGCAAGGAAATGCAAATACACACGGACCTGGAAGTGTCAGATCCGAAGATTATGTTTACCACTAGCAATAGTGTCTATACAACACTAGAAAGCCATAGGTGTTGAATGCACAAGTTATTAACTAGATTATTGACTCTAGTGCAAGTGGGAGGCTGTTGGAGATATGCCCAAGAGGCAATAATAAAGTGGTTATTATTATATCTTTATGTTTATGATAAATGTTTACATCCGATGCTATAATTGTATTAACAGGAAACATTAATACTTGTGTGTTTTGTAAACATAAAAGAGTCCCTAGTAAGCCTCTTGTTAAACTAGCTTGTTGATTAATTGATGATCATGGTTTCCTGATCATGGACATTGGATGTCATTAATAATAAGGTTATATCATTAGGAGAATGATGTGATGGACACACACCCATAGTAAGTGTAGCATAAGATCAAGTCATTAAGTTCGTATTGCTATAAGCTTTCAAATGCATAGTAACCTAATCCTTCGGCCATGAGGTTATGTTAATCACCATCACCGGATGGGTACTTTGATGACATCAAACACCGCTTCCTAACTGGGTGGTTATAAAGGTGTCATTGGGTATTCTGAAAGTATGTGTTGAAGCGCATGAACCAAGATTGGGATTTGTCCATCCATATGACGGATAGATATGCTCTAGGCCCTCTCGGTGGAATGTCATCTAGTTAGCTTGCAAGCATGTGACTAGGTCACAAGGGATGACATAACATGGAACGAGTAAAGAGTACTTATCAGTAACGAGGTAGAACTAGGTATGGAGATACCAACGATCAAACCTCGGATAAGTAGAATATCGCGTGACAAAGGGAATTGGTTTCGTATGTTAATGGTTCTATCGATCATGAAGTCATCGTTGAGTATGTGGGAGCCATTATGGATCTCCAGATCTCGCTGATGGTTATTGATCGGAGAGGTGTCTTCATCATGTCTGCATATTCATAAACCGTAGGGTGACACACTTAAGGTTCGAAGTTGTTTTAAGTAGATATGGAATGTGCGTTGGAGAACGAATGTTGTTCGGAGTCTCGGATTGGATCCCGGACATCACGAGGAGATCCGGAATTGTCCGGAGAATAAGATTCATATATTGGGGATCATTTTCTAAGTTAGGAAATGTTCCGGAGTGTTTGTATGGAGATTCTAGAAGGTTTCAGAATGTTCTAGAAGATTTCTTGGAGTTTGCTTGAAAACCAAGAAAGGATCAAGGAGTCTTTGTGGGGCAAGACACGGATTCGTGGGGGAGGAGGATTCCTCCCCCCTCCCAATCCGCCGGCCAAGGAGGGAGGGGAGTCCTACTAGGACTCCTCCTCACATGGCGCCTCCCTCCTTTAAATAGAGGGGAGGGGGCGCCACCCCCCAGCACTCTCCCATAACAAACCCTAGCCGCCGCCTCTCCTCCTCCTTCGCTCTGCTCTGGCTTAGGTGAAGCCCTGCAGAATTCTCTACTCCACCACCACCACCACACCGTCGTGCAGCTGGGATTCCGTGGAGAAGATCTACTACCTCCGCTGCTCGCTGGAATGGGGAGAGGAAGGTCTGCTTCGAATCCGCACGTGTGACCGACTGCGGAAGCGCTGCCGGAACACGGCGCCGAAAGGATCGTCCACACGATCTTGAGATCGACAAGTGATCGACTACATCAACCCCGAGATCTAATCTCGTAACGCTTTCGGTTCTACGAGGGTTAGTACAGATCTATCTCGTTGCACATGTCTAATAGATTAGATCTTGGCTTTTATCTAGATTAGATCTGGGTTTTGTTCGTTCTTGCGGTAGAAATTTTTTGTTTTCCATGTTACGAACCCATCAATTTGGGCGTAAAATGGGTGTGAATCATGGCATGGTAACAATGTTGCCACTCGGAGTTTCCAACCACGAGGAATGGAAAAAAATCAATTTTCCAAGTGAGAGGAGTCTATTTTCTGTAAAGCAAGTATTACCTCCGATCCAAATTAATTGACTCAAGTTTATCTAGATTCAGATGTATCTAGTACTAAAATATCTCTAGATACATCCGAATCTAGACAAATCTGAGTCAATTAATTTGGGTTAGAGGGAGGATGAATATGTATTTCTGTAGAAAAGAAACAAAGAGACAGAAGAGAAACTTTGGGCATAGAGAAAGCAGCTTGAGAGAGCAGCGAAGAGGAGGAGTTGAAGGCGGTGCGATATGAGATCAAAGCTGTGATGGCTTCCTGACACGAGGTACAGGGTACAGTCACCTAGTAGTACTAGTAGTACGGAACTAGTACTAGTAAATTTTAGGACCTTTTGTCATGACCCAAACCCGGTAAGGTTCGAAGCCCTGAGTTTATAGTGCTAGTCCCTGGATCGAATAGCTAGCACCCACAGTTTAAGATCTAATATCAAGAAACAATGGTCATATTACATCGTATATCCAGGAATAAAAATAGTTCATTACAACTTACATAGCTCATATGGCTATCTTATTACAAAGGAGCAGATATAACTATAAAGCATGGAATCCTTCATCTTCATGTGCCATAGGAAAACATGTTGGGTGCAGACTCATAATCCCAACTCATCAAACTTCACTATCATCAAGTAATCCTCCAACATGATAAGTTACAGCCACAAAGGGTCAATACATTTTGAATTGTATTGACAAGTGTCACTAGTATGTGGATATAAAGTGGAACCTATTACTACATGCATATCTGGCTAGGTAGAGCTTTGGCTAGTTTGTAGCAAGAAAGTTTTTTCCCTATCTTTTTACAAACAGTTTGCAACACTTATTATGAACTTAGTTACACTGGATACCCTCCAGGTAATATTTCCAATCACAAAATAGTGGTACCACTGATAGAAATCAGTGAACCTAGGTTCCATTGATAGAAATCAATGAACCAATCACCTTTGTTCACCCATCAAGTTTTAACTTAGAGAAATTAGAATGATGAGATTCTTGATTCTGCTTCATTGTCTTGAGGCTCAGAAGTTGTCCATAACCGGGGACATGGCTAAGTACTTAGTTTTACCCTCTCGAGAGGTGGTGCACTATCCCCACAAGACTCGACATGCATCGAGACGAGACTTGTCGTCGGATTGATGACAAGTACGCCATGAGGGGGTCCTTGAGGCGTGCGGAAGAGAGGGGTGTGAGATGTTTGGTGTTCCGGGACGGTGAGCACGCAAGTTTACCCAGGTTCGAATCCACCGGCTTTGGACCGATCCTACTCCTGCTAGCAAACCAGTAATACGGCAGAGCCGAAATATGGGTTACAAGGGTTCACCTGTGCGAGTTGAGGTTGTGATTGTAAGGGGTGCCCTAAAGGCTCTCCCTAGGACGGCTTATATAGATATCTGGCCTAGGGTTTACAGGAGAGATCTATCTGGATACGACTAAGAGTCGGTTACAGAGTACATCTTGAACTACAAGTAACACTATGGGCCTATGTCGGTAAGTCTTCTGGGCCTTCCCGTAGCCAGATTGGACTCCGTCTCTTCTCCCTGACTGGGCCGCCCGTGAAGCAAAGATCTAACCCGAAGTGGGCCACCCTGGTCAGTGAGGACTATGAGGATACCTGGAAAGTATATCCCCAACAGCAGCCCCCGGAAGTCTCCAAGATCCAAAGTCAGATTCATCATCGTCTAGCTTGATCTTCGGCTTGCAGAATCTTGAAGGCTTCCTAAAACTTCAAAACAAAAAATACGATCCGGGTCTCAAAAGTAAGTCGGACCTGCCAGTACATTATTCGGATTCCAGCTTGATATTCAAACTAAGCCGGATCTTGGTCTCTGACGTCATCTGACACTGGTCATAGTCAAGTCACGTCACTAACAAACATCCTGTCAGCACGACCGTTGGTGGGTCTGCCGTTCATGGAATCGAGGCGTTGTTTTAATGTGTGCGCAGAGATCGAGGTGACGTAATCATCGCGTGGGAACTTCCCAGTTCGTTCCACGACGCGTGGCATATTCATTGTGCCATTTGCACGAATCTTGGTGCGGTTCGGTGGTTATAAGGGGTGAGGATTCCCTTTTCATCATCTTCTTCACCTATTCTCCGTGTCGTTCCTTCTCCTCCACTTCTCCCACGCGCACAGAGCTCCTTTGCCTCCAGATTCCCAGCGCCGCCCACCCAAGGTCACTGGCACACTGGAAGAATGGCTTCATCCTCATCATCCGGCTTGGCTACGGTAGCAGCGGTGGCGACGACGGCAACGGCAGAGAAAGAAAGCAATCACGTGGTTTGGATCCCGTGCGTCCTCGATGACGCCAAGCTCACTGGCGTGGAGAACGAAGGACTCCTCCACGCCGGCGACTGGCGGAGCGGTTTCAGTGAAACCATCCCCAACCCACACGCCGACAAGCGGGTGCACTTCAGCACCCACCTCGACAGAGGTTTGTCTGTCCCTCCCCCGGAATTCTTTTCTGAGGTGATAGATCACTATGGTGTTCAGCTTCACCATGTCCCCCCAAACTCCCTTTTAGAGATGAGCTCCTATGCGTCCTTGTGTGAGGGGTATCTTGGCATTAGGCCGAATCTCATTCTCTTCCGGTTTTATATCCATGTCCGGAGAAACTCTATCACCGCCGGTAATCCTTACATTACCGACACAATTAGTCTTTCGGTTAGACGTGAGCGCGTCTATCCTAGGATTTTAGCTAGTGAGTCGGTCAAACAGTGGCTGGCCACCTTCTTTTATCATAAGGATATTCCCGCTCCCGACAAAGCTTCTGCTTTGCCGGCTTTCATCGATGGAGCCGCCATGCCCCGAGCATCCTGGGATGAGGCTCCTCCGGCTCTCAGTGACAATTTGATTCTCGCCAAGAGGCAGATCGAGTATCTGATGAAGCACAAGGGCCTGAGAGGGTCCGACTTGGTCCAATCTTGGGTAGCGTGCCAGATCCAGCCTCTCTAGCACCACGGCGACCGACTGATGCATTCCATCACGGCATCCAAAAACGACTCCCTCCACATCAGCCCCAAGGCTTAAAAGCCACGAGACTACATAAGCCATATCAAATGGCTAATAAAGGAGCAGATCGGGAGGAAGATCCCGGATTTATCTCTGGACATGCATACAGTGGAAAACCCTGTAGTGCCGGTAATTTTTAGCAATAAATCCTTTTTATATGTTTCATCTTTAAGTTATTTCGCAACACTGAGATATTATCTTCTTTTTAGCTTGCTGACCTCCCCGAGTCGGAGTTTGCTCCTATCGAGGGATATCCTCCCGAGTTTTCTCAGGAGGAGGAGTTGGTCCCACTGTCGGACATTGTGCCTAGGAAGCACAAAGCTCCGACAGTGGCCATCGGCACAAAGGAAGTGCCAGTTGTGAAGAGGTAACTTTCCACACAACTTCTGTCTTTGTACTTTACTCGTGATTTCGTTCGAGATATAACGTTCTTCATTCTATTACATTCTCAGAGCTAAGCAGCTCATCAAGGGCAAGGGGAAGGGGAACATCTCGAAGCCCCTGCAACAGACGAAGCTAACTATGGCTTCTCCTGCCGCAGCTCCTCCGAGTCCTGCCCCTCAACCTTCTGCAGCGCCGGTGATTACTCCATCCCCGGTCATCGCAGAAGATCCGGCTCCCTCAATAGGGCCAGCGACCCTTGAGTCGCAGACTGATGTCACCATAGGTGGCTCAGGTTTTGATAAGGGTGAACCCTCTTCGGGTAATGATCCCTCGGCAGAGACCTTCACCAAAAATCTCCTGAACAATCCGGCACTTGCCAAATTTGGCCTGTCTTAGAAATCTGTGGAGGAAATCCAGCTGCTGGCCCGACAATGTCTAGAAAGCCGTAATTTTTCTACCGAAGAAGAAGCACAAGAAGCAGAGGACATTAAGTACTCCGACCTTCTCGAACAAGTCCGCCTTCGCGACGAGGGACTAAGAGCCGGTGTGCTTCCACCACCTCTGGTTATTCCACTCACCCTCGCCGAGAAGGTTACCACTGAGGTGAACATGTGCTTGAGCAAGCTCACACATGAACATCATGTAAGTCAGAATTCCAACTCACGCTTTTCTTTATTGCATTTTATATCATATCCTCTAGCCCCCAAGCATGAAGTTGGATAACCAATCCAGGTTTATGCTTCATTAGGATGCCAAAGAATGAACTTGTATAGCCCCCAAGGCTCGTGCTGATATTAGCTACAATATTAGCCCGAGTCTTTAGTAGACCTCTAACTCTAGGTATTCTGACTTATAGAAAGTTAATTCATATAACCAGGAATTGTTGAAGAATGTCTGCAATAAGCAGAGAGAGATCAAAGCTCTCTGACTTAAAAATGCTGAGCTTAAAGTTTCCAAGGATGAGGCCGAAGGTAAACATTCCAAGACTCAAACCTTGTCTTGCGTTTTCATAGTCGAATTTTTTGCTAAACTGTTGTTCTTTTTGACTTACAGCACTGATAAAGCAGTCTTGTGCTATGATCGAAGAGGCCAAGAATCTGAAGACCCTGGTGGTGGAAAACAAGGATCTCCGCCGAGAGCTAGACCAGCTTAAGGCGGATCATGAGAAGAGCATTGCTCAAGTTCTCGAATCCTCCTCCATGGCTACCGTGGAGCGTGATCGCAATATTACACTCCACGAGCAGAAAATCTCGGATCTCAATGATGAGCTTTTCAGAGAGAAGGATCTTTCCGAGGTGCTCCGGGCTGAACTCCGAAGTCTTCGTGAAGAGAAGACCAAAGTTGATGATGTCATCTTTGGTATGTTTCCATCTTTCTGACTTGTTTACATTCTTTGACTGTTTCGATGTTGGATTTATTAACTATTTTGCGATATATGCATAAGTCCTCTGAACTTGACGGACTCCACCTCTGCCGAGCCTCGCACCCACCGGCTTACCCAAGTCGGTGATTTGCTTCATGACTTCCGCCAATCCATCGAGGATATTGGCGAAGCTCTCAGAGTTCCGGACATGCATAGCATGTCCGACTTTTAGGTGCGGGACAAGGAAAAGGAGATGCCGCAGCTTGTCCAGGACTGAAACATGTCCTACACGCGATCCGCAGTGCAGAACACTCTCACCATGGTCATGAGCCACCATGGAAGCATGGAAATCTGGCAAGTGACTAGAGGGTACTCTACTGTGGACGAAGATGACCAGAAGTAAGATATCAAAGCCATCATGGACTCCTGCGCCAGATATGGGTGCCGCGTAGCTGACTTGACTAGCTACGACACTCCTTTCTTCAACCGCGTGGACTCGCCACCTCCTCCTCCGGAAGAAGCAGCTGAAGTTTCCGATGATGAACAAACCATATCGGATTTGGACATCTCGGATCGTTATCAAGCCGAGGCCGATGCATCCAGCGAGCCGGCAGCTCCTACCTCTTCTCCTGCATCATAGATTATTAGAAACAAATGTGTTATTCTGAAAACATTATGGGTCTATAAATATGTAGTATGATACTTTTTGCTAGTGCTAGGTTTTAATCTATTCAACACTTTTGGCTTAAATTTTTGTGTGCCTGAAATGTTTACATAAGCACTTATACTTTTTTTTCTACACTTATTGCTTATCTGGCTTTCCGCCTCGTCCCTTTCATGAGCTGGCTAAACTTTCAGCTCGTAAACTTTGCCGAGCAACGAAGCTCAATTGCTAAACCAGTTTAAACTCGGAAACAAAGCCGGCTTCTAGTACCAACAATTCACTACTCGGAAAATACCCGCATCCGGCAATCAGACAAATAACCAAAGTATAGACTAGAAACTTTAGAGTTATATCCGAGGGTAGCATATTTAGAATCGGAAATCTAAACCAGAACAAACATGAGCATAAAGTACTTTCAAGTATTCTAGGATTTTCAGCTGTGACATGATCATTCAGAAATAAGATGGTAAAAACTTCTCAGAAAAACTTTGAGGCAACCAAAACTTTTATTTCTCTTAGAACATGTACATATATAAGATTACAAAGAAGGATAAACTAAGAATAAAAGGAACGTAGCTGAGCAATATTCCATGGTCTGTCTAACTCATCCAGATTTGTACTGCCTCCAGCTCTCTTTCTCTTCTTAGTAACAGGTCTTTCTTTGACTGGCCTCATATCAGTTAGGTATTATGAACCATTGTCAATACTCGACTAACTAAAAATGGCCCTTCCCATACTGGGGAAAGTTTGTGCTTTCTTTGTTGCACAAGCCGGAGAACCAAATCACCCTTATTGAAAGATCTATTTCTGACTCTCTGACTATGATACTTGCGTAACTTCAGCTGATAGGCTGTTGATCTCATTTCAGCAACGACGCGAACTTCTTAGACTAAATCGAGATTATTTTGATCTTGGCATCTTGTTCGATATATGCGGCCACTCTAGGAGAAGTGTGAATCAAATCACTAGGAAGAACTGCTTCTCCGCCATAGACCAAGAAGAAAGGTGTGTATCCGGTTGACCTGTTCGGAGTTGTTCGTAAACTCCATATTCCAGAAAGTAATTCCTCTGCCCAAGCCCCCATAGCACATCGTAGTGGTGCTTCGAGTCTCGGTTTTAAGCCTTGTAGGATTAAACCATTTGCTCTTTCGACTTGTCCATTAGCCTGTGGATGTGCGACTGACGCAATGTCAAGCCGGATATTTTGTTCGTTGTAGAATTCGGCAAGTTCTCCCATAGAGAAATTACTCCCGTTGTCCATGATAATACTATGCGGATAACCAAACCGGATTATAACATCCTCGACAAATCTTTTGGCTGTTGCTCCATCACAACTAGTGACGGGTTTAGCCTCAATCCATTTGGTGAATTTATCCACCATCACTAAGAGGTGAGTAAATCCACTTGGATCCCGTCTAAACGGTCCTACCATGTCAAGCCCCCAGACCGTGAAAGGCCATGTTATAGGTATTGTTCGCAGCTGATCAGCCAGAACGTGAGCTTGCTTGGCGTAGTTTTGGCAGCCTTTGCACGTCTTGACCAGCCGTTCGGCATCTGCCTGAGCTGTAAGCCAGAAAAAATCATGTCAGAAAGCTTTTGCCACTAAAGATTTGGCTGCAGCATGGTGACCACACTCGCCTTCATGGATTTCTCTTAGGATTTCCACTCCTTCTTCCAGAGATAAGCAGCGTTGAAAAACCCCAGACACACTCCGCTTATAGATCTCACCACTAACTATAGTATAGGCTTTTGCTCGTCGGATGATCTGCTGACTCAGAACTTCGTCTTCGGGTAATTTGCCATCTACCAAATAGTCAAGGTAGGGTTGAGTCCAACTAGGAATTACAGCCAGAACTGCTACTAGAGGTGAGTCGGATTTGGTCGGATATTCCTCATCCACTCGCTTTATTGAGCGAACTTTGAGGTGCTCTAAAAAAGCGCCATCCGGGACCTCTTTCCGTGCAGAGCCTATCCGAGATAATGCATCTGCTTCCTCATTTTCTGCTCGAGGGATGTGTTGAAACTCAAACCCTTCGAACGATTTAGATAAATCATCCACGACAGCTTTATATGCTGCCATGTGTTTATTTGTGTTACTAATATCCAACACTTGTTGAGCAACAAGATCCGAATCTCCGTAACACATCAAACTTCGGATGCCGATATCCTTAGCAATACGGATTCCATGCAGCAGTGCTTCATACTCGTCAGTATTATTTGTCGTATGAAGTGAATCTGCAACACGTATAAAAGTTTGTCTCCTTGGGGTTATTTGAGTACCACGCCAGCCCCCAAGCCTCCGCGAGCCTTAGACCCATCAAAATATAGGGTCCAATATTCCGACTCGGGGAGGGTCATAGTCTCCTTCGTCTCTGTTCAATCAGCAACAAAGTCGGCAACGATTTGGTATTTGATTGTTGTTCGAGGTTTGTACTCAATATCGAAAGCTGAGAGCTCTATGCCCCCATTTGGCGACGCGTCCTATGGCGTCACTGTTATTGATTATATCTCTCATGGGAGCTGTGCTCACCATGGTAATTGGATGCTCCTGAAAATAATGTCGTAGCTTACGAGATGCTAAGAACACACCATAAGCTAGCTTTTGATAGTGCGGATACCACTGTTTCGATTCTGTCAAGACCTCGCTGACAAAGTAAGTTGGACGCTGCACCAAGTGTTCCTGATTTTCCTCCAGACTCTCCACTACCATAATGATACTAACGACTTTGTTTGTCGTAGAAAGATAGAGCAACATCGGTTCCTGTGGTTTCGGTGCAGCAAGGATAGGAGCAGATGAGAGTACTTTCTTCAGGTCTTGTAGTGCGTCTTCAGCTTCATCGGTCCACACAAAATCCTTGGTCTTTTTAAAGAGTTTGTATAATGGTGCGGCTCTCTCACCAAGCCAGCTTACAAACCGACTGACTGCAGCGATGCAGCCAGTTAGTCTTTGTACGTCCTTCAGGCGAGTTGGCCTGGAAATATTGAGTATAGCCTTGATTTTGTCTCGGTTCACCTCTATGCCTCTTTGAGACACGATGAAACCTAACAATTTTCCGGCTGGGATTCCAAAGAAACATTTCTTCAGATTAAGCATTATGTTGTATTTTCGTAGATTGGCGAATGTTTCCTCCAAGTCGGAAATCAATGTTTCCTTCTTTTTGGACATCACCACAATATCATCCACATATGCATGCACATTGCGTCCGATTTGATCGTGGAGGCAACGCTGCATTGTGCGCTGGTACGTAGCTCCTGCGTTCTTCAGCCCAAAGGGCATCGTAACAAAATAGAAGGTTCCGAATGGGGTTATGAATGAAGTTTTGACTTTGTTAGATTCCTGCATCCGGATTTGGTGATAACCGGAATATGCGTCGAGAAAACAGAGGAGTTCCGAGCCTGCCGTAGAATCGATAACTTGATCAATCCTAGGTAGAGCAAACGGATCTTTGGGACAAGCCTTGTTCAAGGTAGTATAATCAACACACATCCTTAAATCAGTGGTGTCCTTTTTAGGGACCATTACAGGATTGGCCGACCACTCAGTGTGGATGACCTCTTCTATGAATCTGGCCTAACTCAAGCCGTGCTAGTTCCTTAGCTATTGCCTTACGCTTTTCATCGCCGAAACATCATAAGGACTGTTTGACGGGTTTAGCGTTTGTGTTTACATTTAAAGAGTGCTCGGCAAGTTCCCTAGGTACTCCGGTCATGTCAGATGGCTACCATGCAAAGATATCTTGATTTGCTTTGAGGAACTTGACGAGCGCGTTTTCCTATGCGCTATCTAGGCCTATGCCTATCTGGGTCACCTTGGAGGGGTCATCATCCTTCAACGGAGTCTTCTTCGTCTCTTCTGATGCCTTGAACTCCAGATATAGCTTTGTCACCTCCTTCTTCGTTGCGGGCATCTCGGATGGATCTATGCTCTTCTTGATCTCCCGGTACTCCTGGGTGTGCAGCACAGCTTCAGCAAAGGCGGCATTTCCATCCTCGCACTCTCCCGCTTTCTTTGGGTCTCCCCTGATGGTGATCACACTGTTGGGACCTGGAATTTTCATCATATTGTAAATGTAACACGGAGGAGCCATAAAATCCCAATAAGCCAGACGTCCAAATATAGCGTGGTACGCGCTCTTGAACGGGACCACTTCGAAAGAAAGTGCCTCCGTCCGATAGTTCTTTGGAGTTCCAAAGGTAACATCCAAAGTGATTTCTCCCAGGGAATTTGCTTGTCTTCCTGGGACAACACCGTGAAAGATCACAATGTTGTTGTTCAGCTGGGTCTCCGAGATCTTCATCCGGCGTAGCGTTTCGATATACAGAATATTAATACTGCTGCCACCATCCATGAGAGTCTTGGAGAAACCATAACCGTCAATAAGTGGATTGATGATTAAGGCGTATTTTCCTCACCTGTGCAACTTAGGCGGATGATCAACGCGGTCAAATGTGATTGCCACTTCCGACCAGTCCAAGAATTGAGGGATAGCCGGAACTGTTGCATTGAGCTCATGTAGAACTACCTTCTTGACCTTTGTTGGTTGAGATCCGAGGAATGTGACATAAGTGTCTTTCTTGGTCGGAATTTTTCCCCTTCCGGTTTGGGATTTAAAGCGTCAGCTTCCTCCATGTCGGAATCTTCCTTGGTCTCTTTATCCTTTTCGGGATTCTTCTTTCCCTTCTTCCGCTTAGCTTTGTAGCCAGTGGTATCATCTCTTTTAAAGTCGTCATTGAAACGACACTCGGTGTTTGTGTGGGACGAGCCCCCATTGGCGTCTAAGTGATGCACACATGGGTTATTGGCAATGTCAGCCCAAGAGTAGGTTTTTCCGGGTTGCTGGTCTCCTCTACCTTGGACTCTTGACGTCCCACGACCGCGTCCGTGGCCACCGCCACGTCCTCCTCGTCCTCTAGACCCAAAAGTAGCAGTAACCACTGCCGTTTCCGTGTTGGGTTTTTCTTCCGAGGTATTCTTGCGCTTCTGAGCTTGTTGCTTTGGTTGTTTTGCCAACTGTGGTACAGCCAGGGCGTTAAGTAATCCCTTTGCATCATCGTCAGCATCTGCATACTTGCTCGCTGTTTCTATCATCTCTCCCAAATCAGTGACTTTGTCACACTTCAAGCGACGACGTAGTAAACCAATTGGGAGACCTGCAATGAAAGCTTCAATCATAGTTTGGTCATTTACTCCTTCACAGGAGTTCTTGGTGTCGATCCATCATCTAAGATAATCTCGGCAAGTTTCTCCGGCTTTCTGGGTGCAACGCTGTAGGTCTTCGACCGTACAGGGCCTCTGGTATATGCCTTCGAAATTATGAAAGAACGCACTTTGCATGTCATACCAGTTGTGGATGGTGTTTTCCGGAAGTTCATTGAGCCATGATCGTGCCGTCTTTCACAACATAAGTGGGAGATATCGGGTTGCGACCAGGCTGTTTCTACCTTTGGCAATGCAGCAAGCTTGGAAGAAATCCTGTAGCCAAGTATCTGGCCGAGCTATGCCGTCATAGGCTTGGATATGTCTTGAGATAGCAAATCCTTCCGGGAATCTTGCAGCTCTTATGCATGGTCCGAAGCAATTTGGGCCCACGTATATGTCATCATTTTCATAGCGCCGCGCCTCTATATTGGAGTTGATCCTGTGCCTTGCGTCATTTGGGGATAGAGATCGTCCTGAGTGACGGTTATGGCTGCGGTGCCTTGGAGCCGGACTTCGGCTTCTGCCACCACCTCCTCCACCACGACGCCCTCCTTGGTCTCCTTGGGAGCCGTTGTGATGGATACTTGGTGGAGAGGGTGGAGAAGTTGGGTTATTTCCAGCTGATCGCCGGCCTCTGTCCGGAGCGTCATTATTCCGGTTCCGGGGAGGGTCTTCATTGTGACGAGCCCCCTGCCGGCTTGTCTCGGCACGGTGTCCGTCGTTTCCTCGCTCGTCAGCCGGACGGCTTGCGTGTCTAGGAGGTGGCATTCTTTGTCGGTCCTCCTCCCGACATTTCTCTTTATCTTCTTCCCTACGATCTTTCGAATCTTGCCGGGGAGGATTCCTCGGATTCAATGCAGCGATTGCATCTTGCTCCGCAATTGGGTTAACGTTACGCCAGTCACGCGCAGCTTTGTGGTGCTGTCCTGAAGATCCGGTTCTTGAGTAGTTGTCTTCCCGACGGTCGGAACGATGTTGGTGTTCTGGAACATGTTGGGGTCTTACGTCGGCCCATGCCGGATCTGTGTGACATTGGTCAGAATCGAAGACCAGTTTTTGACTTCCGGACAGGGCGACCTTTTGCTGCTCCAGTCCTTTGTTGAGTAGTTGGATTCCCAACCGGATCTGCTCCGGGCCTAGATTAGCCGATAGGATTTCTCGAGCCACAACGGTGTTCTGTACTGGCGTTGCATACACCCAATCCCCGTTACTGTCGCGTCGAGGCATCCCAAGTTCCCCTCCGAAAAGGACTTTGTGAATCTGCGGGAATTGATCGTCATGAGTATGACGTTTCTTGGTCTTTTGATGTTGCCTGGTGACATGGGTATACCCTACAGGTACTCGAGCTTGGTATATATGGCCTGAATACATATAAGCCCACGGTGTCGCCAAGGCCCAAATCAAGAATTCGAGTAACCTACGGACTCTCGATTGCTTGAAGAACAAGAAGAAGCTAAAGATAGAAAGTTCAAAGGGGAAAACCCTAACTTGTAACCGACTCGACCTGCTACCCGAGACCTAGCCTATCTATATAAAGGCTAGGAGGGGGCGACGAGGAGGACACACGCAACCCTAGTTTCCACAACCCTTGCCAGATTGCATCTGCGCACCATTGTAATCTTCGATTCCTTTGATAATTCCACAAGCAGACAAGCAGGAGTAGGGACCTCTACAAGGCCTGAACCTGGGTAAATCTTCGAGTCCCCTTGTGCTTGTTTGCTAGCCGATAGATGTCTCTAGCACTCCCTCCTTCTCAAAAACCCAAGTCCATAACAATGGGCATTGATGAGTTAAACCCTCGTCAATTGGCGCCGTCCGTGGGCATTGGGAGTGCTGATGTTGCGGCTTCTTCGGCCCCATCAACCGCGATCTACAACTCTGCAACAGCGGAGATTCGCCAGCTATTCGGCGCGTTCGACTTCACCGTCCACACGCCAGCCACATGCCCGGCTTTCGAGTCCGTGGGCGACGGGATCAGCCTGGTAATAGGGAGCTTCCGCTTCCAAGTTGGCTAGATGGGCACGCTCCGCATGCCTGACCAGCCAACGGTGCCGTCGATTGCCCCAGCATCATGGTTCCTTCCATCGATCGGCACCCTCGGTGAGCTCAACGCCCCGACAACAGTCGAGAACACGATCAGTGACAGCAGTCGCGACTCTGATCCGAGCGATCTGGCCACTGAATATGGAGCCTACGGCTCCTGATCTGAGAGCTGTAGAAGCAGCAGCTTCCCCAATCACTTCATGTGCGCCATCATCAACGCAGGCGATACCTCTGCCAACCGCGACAACACGGGCAATCGCGGTAACAAAACTGACCCGCTTCTCGGTGGCAATGGCGGCAATGGTGGCAACAGCGCCAATGGCGGCAATCGCATCCCCGTCAACAATGGAGGAGCAGTCGAGCCTCCGACCATAACAAACGAGCAAACCGGTGAACGCGTCGCGATCAGGCTCAATGAGCAGGAGTGGGCTCGCTGCCGCGAGGCCTTACGAGGCACCCCTCTACCCTTCGGATCTCCACAAGAACTGCTAATGGGATACCATTGGCTCCTAAAGGAGGAATTCAAGCGCCAAGTGCAAACAATCGCGCAACTCGAGGCACGCAAAAAGGCGGCAGACGAGTCGAGCCTTCGACGTGCTGGGCTCTCCTCCCACGGAGGATCCTCCTCAAAGGGCAACGAGTACCTCGCAAACAAGAGACGATCTCGGATGGCCCATCTCACCGAGCAAGAATGATAGAAGCCACAAAGGTCCTTGACTTCAGCTCTATGACAGTCGATACACGGGGCAACATGGTCCCTAAGACGCCGCAGGCCGCGGTGACCGTAGCCACCATGTACCTCCTCAACAATCAGCCGCCAGTTGGAGATCCCCGAGCCGCTATGCACCAATCTACGATCGCAGGCTTGGGACTAGTCGAAGCCGCCCTCGACAAGGAGCCAACACCGGAGCCGAAAAAAGGCAAAGTGCTAGCAAAGCGCTACTCCTCGCCCTCATCCAACGACGACGGCCATGACCTGTCTCGACGTCGCCGCTCATGGCGACACAATCACGACTATGATGCACGCGATGACATCACGCAGTGCAAGATCGACAAATCAAGGGCGCGACGTGCTCGGTCGACTGACTCGGAAGAAGAAGACGTGGAGCTCTGCGGCGCCAGATGCTTCAGCAGGTCCATTAGGCAGAAGCGAATGCCCAAGGGGTTCAAACTCCCGTCGGAGAACCCGAAGTTTGACGGCCTACAGGACCCGAAGATCTGGCTGGAGGACCACATCTCCTCTGTCAGGCTCCATGGTGGCAGTCGAAGCACGGCCATGCAATGCCTACAGCTGCATCTACAAGGCGTCGCCCGAGTGTGGCTCAACAACCTCCCACGCGGATCCATTCGCAGTTGGGATGAGCTGGTTTACAGCTTTGTGCGCAACTTCAAGGGAACCTACAAACGGCCCACATCAATCGAAGAGCTGAGATGCTGCCAGCAAAGATCGGGCGAATCCCTACGCTCCTACATCCAAAGGTGGTCCATCATCAAGAACTCCGCAGAGAATATCTCAGAAGATCGCACGATTGATGCATTCAGTGGCAGCGTCCACCGCATAGAGCTCAGGGAGGAGCTGGGCCGCTCAAAGCCCAAGACCATCGACCACCTGATGGAAATCACGAATAAGTGGGCTAACGGAGAAGATTCGGTGAAGAATCGCGCTCACTCCGACGAGGAGGCAGAACTCGAGCGTAGACGCGACCGCCGAGGCTAACGCCGCATGCGCATCTACGATGACCGCGACGACATCAACATGGTCGCAGCCGGCTACGTCGACAGACGCGATGACAACCGCAACAGCGAATACCGCAGCAGTGGATACCGCGACTCCGGGAAGACCACGCAAGTGTGGCAACGCCGCAATCGCGATGAGGCACCCGCGACATCCATTGAAGACAAACTGTCCGGGCCATGTGCGGTGCACTTCTACATCGACAAGCATGGCGGAAAGAAGAAGTCCAGCCACCTCCTCAAGGACTACCGCGAGTTCCTCAAACTACATGAAGGATTAGCTCGGATGAATCGCAACACAGTCGAAAGAGGCTACGGAGCGGCTCCGGACGCCGTGGCACATGGCGCTCCACCACCACCACCACCTGGAATGCCCCCAAACGCAGTTGCGCCAGACCAGCACCAGGGAGGTGAACCCTACCCATGGGCCATGGGTACTATGATGATCCAAAAAGGATGCCCCTCCAATCGGGTGCAGAAGGCCATCACTCGCCAAGTCAACTTGGCCACACACTCGCCACCATCTACCACTGAGTACCTCAGCAGAAGCGAGTCCTGCATCACCTTCGACAAACGCGATCACCCGCCTCAAGTACCTCGTCCAGGCCACTGTCCCCTCATACTCGAGGCACAAATTGGAGGCTTTGACATGAGCCGTGTCTTCATGGACGGCAGAAGCGGCATCAACCTTATATTCAAGAGTACCTTGCGAGCAATGAGGATCCCTCTGACTTGCCTCGAGGCCTCGGACACAACATTCCATGACATCGTCCCAGGAAAAGGCATATATCCCCTGGGAAAAATCAACCTCGACGTTATCTTCGGCACGCCAAAAAACTTTCGGCGCGAGCGCATCGACTTTGAGGTCGTCGACTGGCCCTCACAGTATCATTGCATCCTCGAACGTGTCGTGTTCGCTAAGTTCATGGAAGTACCACACTATGCCTACCTGCAGATGAAAATGCCAGGTCCCAATGGCGTCATCACAGTTAGCGGGAGCATCGAGAGGTCCGACAGTTGCGACAGGGAATTCAACAGAATTTCCAGTCCTTCGGCATGTAGGAAGAACTCGTGAGACTAAAGGAGTCGACATACAACAGTCTGCCTCCCCTAAGCCGGCCAAGCTCGCCTGATCTACCTTTCGACTCATCAGTGCACACAAAGAAAGTGCAGGTCCACCCATCGGATCCCGCCAAAACGGCCCTCATCGCCAACAACTTGAGTTCCGCATAGGAACTCGCGCTCGTCGAATTCCTCCGTGAGCACTGGGAAATTTTCGCCTGGTGTCCTGCGGACATTCTAGGAGTTCCTAGGGAATTCACCGAGCACGCACTCAACATCAACCCAGACGCAAGGCCGATCAAGCAAACAATCCGGCGATTATCTGAGCCACGGGCGAAGGCAGTCGGAATGGAGATCAACAGACTCCTCGACGCCAAATTCATACGCGAGATCAAGGAAAGCACTTGGCTCGCCAACACGGTGCTGGTAGCAAAAAAGGACATGGATATCCTGCGGATGTGCGTGGACTTCACCTCTCTGAATAAGCACTACCCAAAGGATCACTTCCCGTTGTCGCGCATCGACCAGATCATCGACTCCACCGCGGAATGCGAGCGCCTCTGCTTCCTCGACGCCTACTCAGGCTATAATCAGATTCGAATGAAGGAGGAAGATCAGGAGAAAACAGCGTTTACAACGCCCTTTGGTGTGTTCTGCTACAACACAATGCCCTTCGGGCTAAAGAACGCGGGAGCCACCTACCAGCGGTGCATGCAGGCTTGCCTCAAGGAACAACTTGGTCGCAACATTCAAGTCTATGTCGACAACATAGTAATCAAGACCAAAGAGGAAGCCTCCCTAATCGACGATTTGCACGAAACCTTCGCCAACCTCGACCGCTACTAGATCAAGCTCAATCTGGACAAATGCACCTTTGGCGTCCCATCTGGGCAACTACTCGGGTACCTCATCTCCGCGAGAGGAATCGAGGAAAACCTGAAGAAAATAAAAACCATACTGGCCATGGAGAAGCCGAAAAACATAAGGGGCGTTCAGCAGCTGGCTAGGCGAATTGCAGCCCTCAGTCGATTCATCAGTCGAATGGGTGAAAAGGCACTGCCCTTCTACCAATTCCTCCGCAAAGCTGAAAAGTTCGAGTGGACCAATGAAGCGCAGGAAGCATTCAAAGACCTCAAGCGCCTGCTATCCACCTCGCTAGTACTAGTGACCCCACGGGAAAGAGAACCACTGTTGCTATATATCTCCGCCACCAACCAGGTGGTCAGCACAGTGCTTGTCGTCGAGCGAGCCGAGGAAAACAAGGTCCACGGAGTACAACGCCCAGTATTCTACCTCAGCGAGGTCCTCACGCCAACAAAACAACAGTACCCGCACTACCAGAAGCTAGCATACGGCGTCTTCATGACCGCCTGACGACTGCGCCATTACTTCCAGGAACACCCAATCGTGGTGGTCAACGACGCCCCGTTGGGGCATATCCTCAACAACCCCGACACCACGGGACGAGTCGCGCTTTGGGGAATAGAATTGTCTCCACGAGACATTACATATGAAAAGCGTGACGCAATCAAGTCGCAAGTTCTTCCTGACTTCCTCGTGCACTAGATGGAGAACCAGCTCCCTGACAAACCAGATATGTCCTACCTCTGGACAATGCACTTCGACGGGTCCAAGCGGAAGGACGGAGCAGGTGCATGTGTCATACTGACATCACCTCAAGGGGACAAACTGAAGTACATCCTACGAATGTAGTTCACTGCCTCCAACAACGAAGCTAAATACGAGGCCCTGCTACACGGGATGCGGATGGCAAAAGCCTGCGGCGCCAAAAGGCTCATTATTTACGGCGACTCCAAGTTGGTCGTCAACCAAACAATGCATGAGTGCGACGCACTGAACGACAACATGATCGCCTACCGCGAGCTCTACGACACACTTGAAGGGGACTTTGACGGCTGTGAACTGCGACACGTAGGCCGCGAAAGCAATGAAGAGGCGGACGCACTCGCCAACATAGGCTCTACCTGCGCCGCCATACCACCTGGGGTATTTCTCGAGCGCATCTACGAACGCTCCATCAAGCCAAAGGCAGCAGAGAAGAAAACAAGCGCGGCAACAGACTCGGGAGCTACGCCACCCAATGACCCAATGTCACTCAACGACCTGGAGCTGGACACAGGACTCGAAGGACCAATGAGCGTCATGATGATCAAATCATCCTGGACTCAGCCGTACATCACGTACTTCCTCAGCAAAAGGCTACCGGACGACCCGACTGATGCACGGCACATCGCGTGGTGATCCAAGGCATTCGCTGTTATCAACGGAGAACTATACAAGCGCAGCATCGCAGGAGTACTCCAGCGATGTGTCTCCACGGCTGATGGAAGAGCTGTCCTCCTAGACATCCATGAGGGAACCCGTGGACACCACGCTGGCAGCCGTGCCCTCGTGGCCAAAGCTCTGCCAGCTGGGTTCTACTGGCCTACGGCCATGCGCGACGCCAAGGACATCATACAGAAATGCAACGCGTGTCAATGATTTGCGGACAAGCCGCACGCACTTGGCGCAGAGCTCCGGCCAATCTCATTGGCCTGGCCCTTCGCGCAATAGGGACTCGACATGGTTGGCAAGCTCCCCAAGTCCTCACGAGGAGGTTACGTCTACCTCCTGGTAGCAGTCGACAAATTCACCAAATGGATAGAGGCCATGCCAGTGACCAATCAATCAGGGCACAGTGTGGTCAAGTTCTTCGAATCCATCGTCTTTCGCTTCGGAGTGCCACACAGCATCATCACAGACAACAGAACAAACATCACGTCCAAGGAGTTCCAAGAATTCTGTGAGAATCTGGGAATCAACATCAGCTACGCCTCGGTAGCACATCTGTAGACCAACGGTCTGGTCGAAAAGGCGAACGGGCTCGTCTGCAGCGGCATCAAGAAGCGACTCCTCCGGCCACTCGAACAAGCCGCAGGCTGCTGGCCAGACGAATTGCATTCAGTACTTTGGAACCTACGTACAACTCTAAACAGTGCTACGAGCTACACCCCGTTCTTTATGGTGCACGGGGCTGAAGCGGTGCTACCCGCCGAGGTACGGTACAAGGCGCCACGCGTGGTCGCTTACAGCAAGTAGGAGTCATCTCTTGGACTCGAAGACTCTGTCGACCTCCTTGATGAGGCAAGGGAAATTGCCGCGGAAAGATCAATGATCTACCAGCAGAACCTGCGCAACTACCACAGTAGGAGGCTATGCCCTAGATCCTTCGTCGAAGGCGACCTGGTCCTGTGACTAAAGCAGCAAGGACATCTCAAGATCGAGTCCCCCTGGGAAGGACCATACATGATTACAGAAGTAATCCCAGGTGGCGCATATCGCCTTCAAAACCTAGAGACAGGAGTCGCATACTCCAACCCCTGGAATGTCACGCAGCTGTGACGCTTCTACCCTTAGTCGTTTTTACTTTTACATCACAAATAAGGCACTCAGCCAAGGCTACTTATCCACGCATTGTACTTCGTACTGTCTCACGAATAAATAAAGCTAAGTGCCCCAAAACTCTGTGTTCTCCTTTATTTTTCATAACTTATCCACTCGGGGGCTGCGCCACCCTATACACATCTGTTCTACGAACTAAAAACGCGATATCCTGAGTAGCTGGCAAATCAATCGAAACCCTTGACACAACATCAACCCAGTTGCAACGCACCTGACAGGTTGACAAGGGACTGAGATAAGTGCATGGCCAGGCTAACAAAAAGGAATCGCATAGTGCAACGAACTCACACGCTAACAAGCTCTTTATACATAATCGACAGTCAATTATACACGGCATACATACGAACTTTACAACATTGGTACACTTATGTGCAGGATACAAATTAAGCTACTGCTGCAATAAAAGAATGTTGGTCTGCTCCTCGAAGAAATCGACGATCTCCTCTGCTGGGCTATCCACTGCCTGATAATGTGGCACCATATCCCAAGCAGAACCTGCTAGTGGCGCAGGTGCCCCAGCCGCAATTGCTGCAACATCTACGTCCGGCCTATGCAGTCGCACCAGCGATAGAGCGGCCTTGGCACCAGCCAGGTCTTGGAACTTGGCAAGAAGAGCCAGCAGGCTTGATGGAGCAACATCCAGTGGAAACATCATCCGATAAATGTTCTTCAAGCATGACTGCGACTTCTTCAGAAAGTGCAACACTCGCGACGCACGATCCTGCAGGGTCGCCAGTGCAATCGCACGATCATGATCCACCCAGAAGTATCCACTCTCCTGAAGTTGCTCTTGTGTCATATAATGCTTGTGAATAGCAATCCTATCCTTCTCATCCTGTGGATGATGCGCGCTGACAACTATACAAAGCAACAATGGAAGCATAAGGACAGCACACCACTGCGAGTAACTACAAGGAAAAGATAAGAGTAAGCAAACTAACACTTAAATTGGTCGCCCAGCTGCGTCATTTCTCCTAACAGATACTGCTCTCGGGCGGTGGCTTTCTCTGCCTTTGACTTCCATACATTCGCGTTACCGCGGAGCACGGGCAATTCACGCTCCAACTGCTTCATGCGGTCATGCAGTCGCGAAAGCAGCGACAGCTCATCCACCCTAGAGCGCGGTGGTGCCGAAGTATCATCAAGGGGCGGTGAATCCTGAGGTTCCCTGAAAGGATCACTTGATGTACCCTACCATAAGCCAAGCAAGAAGCAAATAAGAAGATCAAATCGACACACAGACAAAATATTAGAGTGCATTCAAGATTGGCAAAAGTATCAGCAGATACACTCGCCAAAGGCATGTTCTTAGCGATAGGAATAAACTAATCAACTATTACAAAGCTACTAAGGAGCGATTGGCTTCTTCGACTTAGACGGCTTGGGGGCTTCATCGTGTCCGTGGCAGTATCAGATGCCACTGACTTTCTGCTAGCCCCTGATGCCGCAGCCTTTGCCGCCTTCTTGGCCCGCTGCAGCTCCTCAGAGTACTTCGCAACTGTGTTAATCAGCTGCGGCCCATATTTTCCACAGGAAGTCGCGAAGGGAGCAAAGACTACCTGTTGGCCGTCCGCGCTAACGGGCATCGCCTTCGAAACTGCTGCAGGATCAACCTCGACTCCGTGGGCCTGCACCATGGCGAGTGACATTGACGCGCCAGTCGCACGATGCGAGTTCTTGAAGCTTGTAGGAACACCCCCGGCGAGAGACGCCACTAGATCGTTCATGTTCTCGATTAGCTCAGCCTTGGGCATCAACTCCTCTCGGAGGCGACTGAGCACGCCCTTGGCCTTGGAGAGCATATGCTGAACGACGGTGCTGCGGTCCTTGACTGCTGAAAGCGCACCCACCAAGGCGTCGTCACGGCGGAGGGCCTGAGGGTCAAAGCTCAAATCACCAACATCTGTACATAAACCCATACATGGACACAAACATCAGCGCCAACGGCAAAAATCGAACAGAGCAAGATAATGATATCCAAACATAGTACCTGAGAGGGCCTTGGCAATCGAGAAAAGTTGTTCTTCGAACAACTTCTCCCTGGCTGCGATGGAGGCACGCAGATCCTCTTCGCGCCTCTGTGCCTCGTCACGCGCCACGATTGCCTCATCGCAGCCCTTCACAGCCGCGGCGAGTGTCTTCTCCATGGTGGCGGTGTCGCGCAAAATGGCATTATGCTCAGCTACAAAACAAAAGGGGATTGACTATCAGTCGACTACATAAAAATGACGCGGAAAAGGGAGAAGTAACGGGCACTTACTTTCTACCACGCGATGGCACGTCTCCAGCATCGGATGCTGGCGGCCCATCGCAAGCACCTGCTCCGCCAAGTGAGCAGCCTCCTTCACAAGGAGCTATGGCAAAAGGAAAACAACAAAAGGATCAGCAGAAGCCATCGATAGCATCGACTGCAACATCGAAAGAAGAAATCCTACACTTACATGATCCTCCAATGACTCCGAAGTCGATTGGTGTGCAGTCATCCGGGCAACCATTCGATGCTCCCCTTCATGTGGAGAACTGGAAGAGTTATACCCGGAGTGGGCCGCCAATGGAGGGGAAGGAGCACGCTCGACCTCTTTCTTGGCCCTTGAGGTTGCGACTCCTGATTCTTTCAAAAATTGGATGTTGCCAGAAGATGACGCCGCCTCTTGAATACAAGACAAAACCAACATCAAGGACAAGGCAAAGCCAGTGAAGAATCACATAGGACAAATCGAACACTTACCAATCAAACTTATCAAATTCAAAAGTTGGTTCCCCCGACTTTGACAAAGACTCCTTTGGCAGTCGCATCTTCTTGCGAGAAGATGGCGCCACAGCACTCACAGGAACGGTAGGGATTGGCGACTCCGCACCAACCCCTGCACCTTCCAGAGTCAAAGGAGACGACGCATCGGAATCCTCGCTGTGCGAACGCTTGCGAGTATCCGGGCTACCCGACTCGGGGGCTTCCTCCTCCACATCAGATAGGACGGTCGACTCTGACTCGTCCTCTTCCAAGGCGTCGTGAGGGATAACCCCCTCAGGAAGAGGGGGCATACAGGGTGACACCACCCAATCCTGCATACAGACCACAATTCAGCACAAAGCAAAGAAACAGCAAAGAAGCAATCAACAAACTAAGCTACTACGTAGCACAACTGTACCCCAGCAGGAGGGTTAGAAGCATCGAACGGAGGAACAGCCGGTTCACTGGGGAGCACATCCTTGACGGTGTACTTGGTCACCAGTCGAACCCTTTTATCTACCTCACTCGCGGACATGCCATCGGCAGACACGCGAGTGACATCGTCAGCACCAGCCCACTGAAACATGGGATGGACTCTGGCCTGCAGGGGCTGGATGCGATGGCACAGCCAGGTGCGAATGAGTGCGTAGCCTCCTTCCTCTTTGCCTATGCGACTCTCGAGGTCGCAGACGCGCTCGTACAACACATCTGTCTCCGTGGACTCGCCGGGCATAACCACATTTTTCCAGGAGCGCCTCCTCTTGCATGGCGTTGAGGGGTCGAAGGGCGTGAGTCCTAAGTGGTCTCCGTCGGCCTTCTGGTCGTGAACGTAGAACCACTTGTCCCTCCACCCTTGGACAGACATCATCAGCTTGATGTCGAAGTATGTGGCGGATGGATCGACATGGATTCCGCAGCCGCCTACATCGTAGACTACGGAACCAGATGCCGATTGGCGTTTCAATTTGAAGAGGCGCTTGAAGAGACCGAAATGCGGATCGATCCCGAGCCAACACTCGCAGAGGGTGATGTAGCAAGCTGCGTGGAGGATGGAATTGGGGGACAGCGGATGGAGCTGGAGCCCATAAAAACAAATAAGACCCCTGAAGAAAGGATGCAGGGGCAAAGAGAGACCGCGAATGATGAACGCTAGGAACATCACTCGAAAACCGGCAGGAGGAGAGGGGATTACCTCGCCGCCGGGGACGTGCGCGTCGGCGACTGCGGCGGTCAACACTCCGTCTTGGCGAAGAAGACGAAGATCAGAGGACTTGATGACGGATGAACGCCACGCGCCATTCGTGACGCGGGTGCCCGTGCCCTTCTTCTTCCTGCCAGCGGTGGTGCTGGTGCCTGCAGCGGCGGAGCCGCCCTTCTTCTTCACCGCAGTAGTGGTAGCCGCAGAATCGGCCACATCACCTCCTTTCTTCTTCCCCATTGCACGGCGGCGATGCGACCGGAGGAAGTAGCTGGGAAACATGCGGAGCTGGTCTAGCGCCGCGGAAGGAAAAGAGTGCAGAGGAGCAGCGGCAATGGCGATGAAGGCAAAGGATGAATGAAAGCATATGAGAAAATTACCGTCGCAACGTCACTACTTAACCCCTGGAAGATGCAATCCAACGGCTCGGAAAAACCCTACTGGACGCGTGGCGTTCATCGTGCTTGACACGTGGAGGAGCTGAAACGCGAACCGTCCCTCCACTACTCCCATTACACGTGGAAAACGAGGAGACACGGTTAAAATAAAGATTACGCACGCCCAGCCAAATCAGAGTCAGGGAGTAGGACCCACCACTCGTCACGTCCCGTCAAACTCGCTCACGTGGGCAACTGAGGTCATAAAATCGTCAGCACTGACGTCATCCGCAACTATGCAGAAGAAGACTTCGATTAGTTTAGTCCTTGCTCGAATCTTCGACTCCACCAAGCACTCGGGAGCTACTCCCATAGGGAGCGCTAGTCGCGCACCCTATGATTTTTTCTTCTTCTTTTACAGGAACATGAACAATCAAAGCAAAACCCAATCACTCGAAGCATGGTTCGACTATGGACATGGGTTACTCCCATAGGGAGCGCCGGAAGCAAATTCGACTGAAACAAGCAAATAAAGACGACAACAGTCGCACAAGTTCTTTAGTCCCTGCCCGAGTCTTCGACTCAACCAGGCACTCGGGGGCTACTCCCATAGGGAGCGCTGGTCGTGCACCCTATGATTATTTGTATAAAAGTACTATGTGTTGATAATATCCACACTCAAAGTTTATGGCAACACCGCCTCATAATTTTCCCTACAAAGAGACTGTGTCTCCTGGGTTACCCGAATCATCTCCGCGATGATAAAATTCGGATGTCGCGCTTGCAGCGTGAAGGTAAGACTGGAATAAGGCCTGGCAACGCATTAAGCTGCGCACTACCAGAAATATATCCGTGCCTGCAGGTACGACGAATATGCCTTGACGGACGCGTCAAGTGCTCACACCCATATACTAGAATTCGACTCCTGTAAGACCTCCGTGGCTTGAGTCGAATTACACCAGCACTTTTCCGGATTCGAGTCCAGGGACTCGAGTTCGAGTAGGTGGCATTGTTTTACCCTAAGGTAGTTAACTGATACCGATACATCGGTTAAAATCAGGCACGCACATCAACAATCCCTATGACATAAACAGAGCAGTCGAAAAATGTACTCAGTCATGCACTCGAAAGGCTTCATAAAGTCTCCAGTCGAATCTGTGATTCCACTGGACACTCGGGGGCTACGGACATGGGTATACCCTACAGGTACTCGAGCTTGGTATATACGGCATGAATACATATAATCCCATGGTGTCTCCAAGGCCCAAATCAAGAATTCGAGTAACCTACGGACTCTCGATTGCTTGAAGAACAAGAATAAGCTAAAGATAGAAAGTTCAAAGGGGAAAACCCTAACTTGTAACTGACTCGACCTAGTACCCGAGACCTATCCTATCTATATAAAGGCTAGGAGGGGGCGGCGAGGAGGACACACGCAACCCTAGTTTCCACAATCCTTGCCAGATTGCAGCTGCCCACCATTGTAATCTTCGATTCCTTTGATAATTCCACGAGAAGACAAGCAGGAGTAGGGACCTCTACGAGGCCTGAACCTGGGTAAATCTTCGAGTCCCCTGTGTACTTGTTTGCTAGCCGATAGATGTCTCCAGCGCTCCCTCCTTCTCCAAAACCCAAGTCCATAACAATGGACATTGATGAGTTAAACCCTCGTCACCTGGACTTGTACTTCTCTGCAGTTGCCATGCGTTTCTTTTCCTCCTCAATGTTTTTGGCTTCATCAAGGAGTACTTGGCGACGCACTTCTAGGGCGTGGGCCCTCTCGTCCAGCTCTTCAGCAGTAAGTTCTGCAGCTGTAGGAATAGGTGTGGTTAATGCAGCATCGATGAGTTTACGCGCACCTTCAGTGATCACGTGTCCATCCATCGACTCTTCTTTGGGCTCGTCTGGAATAAGTGCTCCATCCGAGTCCTCCTCGTATTCCTCGGCAATCACCTCCTCTACCGGAGGGTCTTTCGCTAGGGTTTTGTTCTTCTTGTTTTTCTTCTTTGCCTTCTTGGCAGCGCCGGTAGCAAAGATGGCTTTGGGTCCGTTTCCCGGGGTCAAGCTCTGATTGGTACTTTCGGACATCTGGATCTCGGGATTATCTATGATTTCCATGTTATCCTGCGTTTTGGGAGAGTTTTCCCCGGATCCTTCATCCATGGCTTTTTCTTCCTCTACAGCTTTGGAGTTATACTCCTCTTCATATTCCGCGGAGAACTTTCGGAAATCTGCTAATGTCATCAACTCATCCGAGGATGCGGGTACATCGGCATTTGTTCCGATCGCCTCCAGCACATAGTCGGTGTTACCTCCAGCATCGGCGGAGCCGGATCCGGAGCCCACATATCGGGCAAAGTGCGACACGCCCCTCCTGAGATAGCTGCGGTCTTCATAGTAGGCTTCGTCGAAACGTTTGATGGTCTCTAGGATTTCGTCTACGCCTGAGTTTTGCATTATCATGCGTCTTAGTGTGTATCTCAGGAAAGGCCTGTCCGTCCCGGCATCATCATAGACGGAACCATCATTTTTACTATGCTCCTCCTGGATTTCGACTTCAGCGGGTGGGTCGATCTAGGATTCGGCCTCTTCTGGGAGATCCATTCCAGATTGAACTTGAGCCGCCAGGTCTGCTTCAGGCTCGGATTTCTCCACTATCTCCGCGATTGGTGCGGGCTAGGTGGGATTAGGGTTTTCCGAGATCCAGAACTCTGCCGCCTCTACGGACAAAGGGGATCCAGAAATTTCTTCTGCCTCTATCATCACCGCTGGGGTGGGTTGGACAGGTTCAGCAAAACCGATGTAAACATCGATCTCGCCAAAAGACATGATGGTGTAGGCAGTCACATCTTCCCTAGCCGGAATCCAGGTCTCGTCGAGAATGATGAGAGGAACGTCACTGGCGTAGAGTATGCGACCGACGACGATAGTCTCGCTGATTCCGATTCTTGCAGATTCCGCTCGGAACACAGATATGAAGCTCACTTGCCCCACGGTGGGCGCCAACTGTCGTCGGATTTATGACAAGTACGCCATGAGGGGGTCCTCGAGGCGTGCGGAAGAGAGGGGTGTGCGATGTATGGTGTTCCGGGACGGTGAGCACACAAGTTTACCCAGGTTCGAATCTGCCGGCTTTGGACGAATCCTACTCCTGCTAGCAATCCAGTAATACGGCAGAGCCGGAATATGGGTTACAAGGGTTCGCTTGTGCGAGTTGAGGTTGTGATTGTAAGGGGTGCCCTAAAGGCTCTCCCTAGGACGACTTATATAGATATCCGGCATAGGGTTTACAGGAGAGATCTATCCGGCTACGACTAAGAGTCAGTTACAGAGTACATCTTGAACTACAAGTAACACTATGGGCCTATGTTGGTAAGTCTTCTGGGCCTTCCCGTAGCCAGATTGGACTCCATCTCTTCTCCCTGACTAGGCCGCCCGTGAAGCAAAGCTCTAACCGAAGTGGGCCACCCTGGTCAGTGAGGACTGTGAGGATACCCGGAAAGTATATCCCTAACAAGACTTTTCAGAAGCAATCCCTCGGACCACCACGGACGCGTTCCATCCTATCATCACTACCACCCTCTGTCCGTCTGGCTGAGTTCTCGCAACTTAGTCGGTCAAGGCAGATCCCATATGCCATGTGGCTGCACTGGAAGCTTCGCGACAAGAACGTCTCCAATCTCTTTGTTCCTGGGTGGCCGTCCACAATTGCGATACACCAGCCGACCATAGATATGGCCCCTGAGTAACCACTCAACATAATCCAAGCAAGTTCCATTTCCACCCAGGTGTTTCATTAAGTACTTGTTTTATTATAGAAAGCATATATTTCCAATACTCCATATAATCATAATATGATATTTCACCCCGAAAACTATAGCAGGGCTAAGCATTTCTAATCTGACGATGTTTCACCTACCAAGTAGAAACTACCATTCCCTATTCTACATCGAAGATATAGCATAGCATAATCATATAGTCTATCATGCATATACTACAAAAATCCAATAAGTATAATAAAAACAGTAGAACTTGATGATAGTGCCACTTGCCTTTTTGGTAGTTTGATGAACGTACGTTTCTCACAATCACACACGTTGCACTCTCAACACTCTATATGATAAAAGTACACCATAATAAACATCTAGTCCAAAAGACAATTTAACATGCAAAAGAATACATGGTATGAACAACCAAAATACAAATCAATTAAGATAAATTATACTATTTCATCTTTGGTCGATGTTCTTTATATGTTTTACTATACAAAAGAATCTATATCACAGAGTTTGTAGTTTGCAAGGTATGGCTTTGTAAAGTTGAATTTTCAACTTACATAGGAAGAATTGAATCGTGTGAGATGGTGTATATTTTGTTTACATGGAATTTTTATGATATATAGGCCCATAGGAAAAATAAGAATAAAATCATTTGGGTTTATGGATTGCAAATATGGTAATATGATGGTTCTAATTTATATTTGGACAAACCAAACTTCGATTGAGTGAAATAGTGTTTCCATGTTTCTAATTGGTGTTCCTGATCATTTTGATCTCATAGAAAATTTGGTCAAAGGACTTATTATTGTTTAATCCATGGTTCGTATTTTCATTCTTCTATAGAAATGATTTAATTCAATGTGAGTCTTTATATAGTAAAATGGTTTAGATAATTTTGGGATCTGATTCTAATGGATAGAAGACGTGATTTGTGACATTTATCGGAAAGATTCAATTTAAAATGACTTATAGAATTAATGTTATGGATGAAATAGTCATTTCACCATATTTGATTTTGATTGATTTAAAATTATCTAAATTCAAGTTTTATGATTCCACTGGGTTCTATATTTCCTACAGATTCCGGGGATGTAAAGTTTACGAAATTTGGATGCACAGAACCAAAGTTATGATTTTCGGAAGTTTACTGTCTAACGTAGACAGAAATCCGAAAATATAAAAAAAAAATATGACCTGTGTCGTTTGGATGAAGGTTGGACAGCTACATGATCTTTTACGATTGGCCTGTACACTCAGCCAAGTGATCTTTTACGTCGTCTATCGGATGAAGGTTGGACAGCTGAAAAGAAAAGACACTAGCAGCTCACCAGGTTGAGTCGTTGACAACGGCGCTCGCGGCGACGCTCGGGCTCCCTGTGTCGTTCGCCTCGCTCTAGTAGTCTTTGGGGGTTGGAGATAATGGTCCAGGCTCCTCTCAGCACGGATCATTCCGATGGCGTTCTTGGCGCACTCCGACGAGACTCCTCGTGATGGCCATGCTCGTTTCTGAGCACGACGACGGCTTGGCTTCGCCGGCCGCACGACAAACAAAAACGAAAAGACAAAAGAACATGTCCATGAGGTAGGCGGCGGTGAGTGGAGTCCTCGAACAAAAATAATAGGGCTAGAGGTTCATGTATGCGACGTACCGGTCAGATGAACTCGCCAAGATCTTGATTAACATGTCAACGACATGGATTGCACAGAGCTTCTCTGGGGAAGTTTTAAGAACGAAAGTCGAAGAGGAGGAGAAGGGGCACAAAGTGACGCGCTCCGTTTTATTTGGTACAGCCTTAGGATGGAGATCGGGAAAGCCATGCCAACTAATGATATTCAGTTCACGAGATTAAATTGGAAGATTAAGACGTTGAATTGGGAAATTAAGAGTCTGAATGGAACCTACATTGAATTCCCAACAATTTTCGTGTTGGTGGCGAACCGTTTCAGGGTCTTGAATGCCATAGAAAGGAGAGGAGAACTAACTCCATGGGTGTAACGTACAAGCTCGAGTATGTAGACAAGAAGGAAGGAAGATGATCGATCTATCCGCGCGGGCAAGAAGAGCAGCCCAGCAAGAAATAAAGGAAAAAAACCTTAGGGAAGATGTCACATTGGGCTGGTTCTAGCTGGCCAGATTCGTTGGGTTGGCTCACTTGTTTTTTTTATTAGTATTCTTTTCTATTTTCTCTTTTCTTTTTCTTAGTTGATTTGAATTCAAATTGAGTCAAGTTTGGTTTAAATATTTCTAGGATTTTTTTAATAATTACCAGTGTATGATTTATCCTAAATATAGTAATTTTGTACAAAATTTAATTTATTTAAAATTTAAATATGGCACGTACGTTCATATAGTTTATTACATCTTCTATTTCTCTTCCTATTTTTTGTATAATTTATATCTTTTGATTTAAAGATCCAAGAAGCTTCAAAACAATTTATAAAATAGTTTTTTATCACTATATAACATTTTAATCTAATTTTCTTTAATTCAATTATGGATTTTAGCTATGGCTTCAATTGACCTTGCAATATTTTTTTTTTCTTCTTGTATTATATAATTCATATCTTTTTATTCATGGATTCAAACAGAGTGAAACCAGTTTCTATGGTTTTATATTATTATTGTTTACCATTTTAGATCACTTAGATATGCTTATGCTCAAATTATATATGGAACATAGCCATAGAATTGAGTTGAACTTGATGTGATGATTTTTCTTATTAGGGTTTAGGTTTTTGGTTTATTCTTTTTTTAGTGGTTTAAAATGCAAGTGATTAATGATCAAGATACATGCCATGCATGAATGATTTTATTTTTTTGAAAATTTGTTTGTTACTTTCTCTTTAAAAATTCATTTTGTTTAAGTAAGGTTTTTTATATTTCCTTTAGAGGAACAAAAAGTTTATTTTCCCCATAAATTTCATCCTTAATTCTTTTGTTCGTTTGATTTTTCACATTTCAAAATTTAGAAAATTTTGGGATGCGACACCTTTACTATATACTACTGTATGCATACAAAACAAATTGTGTTTTCTCTCTCCTTCAGTGCCTTATCACCATCCCCACACCCGGGCTAGGTGATCTCTCCCTCGTCCAAAATGTGGCGCTGCGCACGTGTGTCGACCTGCCTTGTCGTCGGCTCCGTGTCAGTATCAGGCGTGCTGGATAGAAGGAACCATTTTGAGGCTTGGCGACAAAAGGGATAGTACTCATACTATTATTAGAGTCGGAGTTCAAACTTTCGCAGTTTCGAAATTTTTACTTCCTGCCCAAACATCCGGAGGGAAGGTTATTTAAAAGATTCAAAAGATAGTGGTGCACAAGAGATTGCTTATACTGTCTGGTGTATGCAGTACGTCTCATCGCATTCGATGCACTTCATTATGATCTGACCAACTTTACCACTACTCCGTAGTACTCCATTGTCGTTTCATTTCACACCCTGCGAAGAGGAAGCCACCAAGTACATCCACAGCACGCTCGATCGAAAGTATAGTAGCAGTAGTACGAAGGGTATGGCGCAGCCGCTCGCTAGAGAAGGACCCGCACCCGACTGTTTTTCATTGCTTCATTTTAGCGTCATTTGTGCTAAATGTATGGACCTCTATGTAATTTTCTATTTTTTTGAGGTCTTCGATGTAAACTGTACTCCCACCGACCTTCCCAAATTTTAACTAAACGTAAGCGCGATAGGTTGCTCTTAAAATTTTCCAAAAATATTTTGAAGCTAAGCATGAATTCGATACATCGAAAAACCACTGAAAGTTTTGAATAATTCATGTTCTTGCTATGCATCCGCATCCCGAAAAAGTTGACACGGTTTTCATAACATTTCAAAAATAGAATAAGAAGTATAATATTTTTTTGTGGCATCATGTTACGTGTATCTAGAAAACGAGTTATAAAAGTATAATACAAACATTATTAATTATTCTTTGATTTTGATAATACTTTATGTTAATGAAATTAGGTCAAACTTGAAATACAAGTAATAAATTGTAGGTTGCTTTGAAAGTTTTATGAAAAAAGATTTTGGAGGTACCAATCGAGCGGTTAATTAATATATCAGAAACCACAGAGAGTTTTGACGAGTGGTTCGACTTCTAGCTAAGATTTTGCATCATGAAAATTTTGAACATCTTTTGAAAGCGATCACATGAAACAGAGAGAGAGGGGAAATGATTTTTCTATTCTCTATGGGCAACCCACAAGCTTGAGGTGCACCTTATTAGGCTTAAAGATACAAACTCTATTTTCTCCACAATGTACATGGTGAACCTTAGTGGATGCCACATACTAGGCCTTAAGGTGTGCTTTTGTACACATTGCTAATGCCCTTATTAGGGAAAAAGCAAATAATACTCCCTCGGTCTAAATTAGTGTTCTCATATTTGTCTAGATTCGGATGTATCTAGTCATGTTTTAGTATTAGATACATCCGAATCTAGACAAATCTGAGAACATTAATTTGGATCGGAGGGAGTAGTATATTAGTACTTTTTTAAGGAAAGTATATTAGTATTAGTACACAAGTATAGTACTAGTACTCATTTCTTTGCATAGACATATGCTCACCTCTGTCCACGCGTTGTACACGCTAAGAGAATAAAACATAGGGAGGGTAAAAGAGGGCAGCAGCGAAGAGGAGTTGGATGCGGTTCGATGTCAGAGGAAAGTTATGATGGGTTCCTAACACGAGGTACTCCTACGGCCACTCTACTAGTAGTAAATTTCAGGATGTATGCACGTAAAAAAATTGTGTGTTTTCTCTCTCATTCGCTGCCTCTCACCATCCATCCTCCCTCTCTCCTACCCTTTTCCCTCACGCACCGGCCCGACTGATCTCTCCTTGGTCCACAGCGTAGTGCTGCGCACATGTGCCTTGTTACGGCGGCTCTGTGTCTCTGTCGTGTTGGCGTGGAGTAGGGACGAGGAGTACATAGGAAGGAAACCACTTTGGTCCTTGGCGGCAAAAAAATTCAAACTTTTCCGGTTTTCAAAAATTTTACTTGTATCTCAAACATCGGGAGGGAAGGTTACTCAAAAGATCGGTCATTCGCAGTACTTATTATCTTATCTTTATCTTTTCTTATCTTTTACAATACCATGCCATACCACTATATAGTGTACGGATAACTTCAAACATTGATCGTTGGATCAAGACCGGCAAATCCAAACAGTGTCATCGGTGTGATTTTCCAACTATATCAGAAAAGAACATTCAATTATTCTCAATTTTTCGAGTGAATGACGAGCGAGGTTGTGCTTTTCCGTTTAGGAATGTCTGAAAAATATTGGATCTGAATGCCAGAAGCCAAGTTTACCAGCATGTTGTACCAATGATTCCCATGTTTTATTTATGAGTTTTCAAATTTGCTAGCTAACTCTGCCTATTTGACCGAATGACTTTATGTCGATTTATCAAAATTAGGTCAAATTTGAAACTACAAGTAAATTGTAGGATGCTTTGAAAGTTTTAGAAAAATTATTTTGGAGGTACCCATCGAGGGGTCACAATTAATATATCATAAAACACTGAGAGTTTTGACGATAGGTTCAACTTCTTGCTAAGATTTTGCATCTTGAAAATTTAACGAAATTAGGTCAAACTTGAGCTACAAGTACGCGTGATAGATTACTCTTGAATTAAATGTATTTTCAGTGGTAGATCAGTGCATCTTGTTGTAGTAAACAATATCGTCAGTGTGGGTTTCCAACTATCAAGAAAGAACATTCAATTCTACATTTTCCGAGTGAAGACGAGCGAGGTTAGTTGTTCTTTAATTTTCTATAGAGAGAAGTCCAAAGAATATTGGATGTGGATACCACAAGCCAAGTTGACAGACATATATAGTGGATCGACAACATGTTATACTTGCAATTCTCATGTTTTATGAGTTTTCAAGCTTCCTAGCTAACCCTTCCCATTTGAATGACTTTATGTTGATATCTCAGAATTAGGTCAAATTTGAAACTACAAGTAAATTGTAGGTTTTTCTTTGATAGATTTACGAAAAAGCTTTTGGAGGTACCCATCGAGGAGTCAAAATTAATATATCACAAACCAGCGTGAGTTTCGACGATAGGTTTAACTTCTTGCTAAGACTATGCATCTTGATAATTTAACGAAATTAGGTCAAACTTGAGCTAGCTACAAGTAAACGCCATAGATTGCTCTTGAATTAAATGGTTTTTCATAGGTAGATCATCGGTGCATCTTCTTGTAGTAAACAGTGTCATCGGTGTGAGTTTCCAACTATCAAGAAAGAACATCCAATCCTACATTTTCCGAGTGAAGAATACGAGCGAGGTTGTTCTTTTTCCTAAAGAAAAGTACGAAGAATATTAGATCTGAATGCCACAAGCCAAGTTTACATACAGATATATTGGACCAACATGTTGTACCAACAATTCTCATGTTTTATGAGTTTTCAAACTTCCGAGCTAACTCTGCCCATTAGAATGACTTTATGTCGATTTATTGAAATTAGGTCAAATTTGAAACTACAAGTACTAGTAAATTGCATGTGCCCTGGACGTGAGACTCAGATAATAGACATCTGGCATACCATCACTATATAAAATTATAATAGGTAAAGCAGAAAAAATATAATAGGTAAAATTTGAACTACTACAAGTAAACTGTGTAGGTTGCTTTGAAAGTTTTACGAAAAAGCTCTTAGAGGTACCCATCAAAGGGGGCGCGGGGGGGGGGGGGGGGTCAATTAATATACTATCAGAAACCATAGAGAGTTTTGACAAGAGGTTCATCTTCTTTCTAAGATTTTGCATCTTGACAGTTTAATAAAATTAGGTCAAACTTGAGCTACAACTAAGTGCGATATATTGCTCTTGAATTTAATGAAATTAGGTCAAACTTGAACTACAAGTAATAAATTATAGGTTGCTTTAAAAGTTTTATGAAAAAAAGCTTTTGGAGGTATCCATCGAGCGGTTAATTAATATATCAGAAACCATAGAGAGTTTTGACAAGTGGTTCGACTTATAGCTAAGATTTTGTATCATGAAAATTTTGAACACCTTTTGAAAACGATCACATGAAACAGGGAGAGAGGGGAAATGGTTTTTCTATTCTCTATGGGCAACCCACAAGCTTGAGGTGCACCTTATTAGGCTTAAAGATATAAACTCTATTTTCTCCACAATGTATATGGTGAACCTTAGCGGATTCCACATACTAGGCCTTAAGGTGTGCTTTTGTACACATTGCTGATGCCCATATTAGGGAGAAAGCAAATAGTACTCCCTCGATCCAAATTAGTGTTCTCACATTTGTCTAGATTCGGATGTATCTAGTCATGTTTTAGTGCTAGATACATCTGAATCTAGACAAATCTAAGAATATTAATTTGGATCGGAGGGAGTAGTATATTAGTAATTTTTTGGAGGAAAGTATATTACTACTAGTACACTAGTATAGTACTAGTACTCATTTATTTGCTTAGACATATGATCACCTCTGTCCACGCGTTGTACACGCTGAGAGAATAAAACGTAGGCAGGGTAAAAGAGGGCAGCGGCAAAGAGGAGTTGAAGGCAGTTTGATGTCAGAGGAAAGTTATGATGGGTTCCTGACACGAGGTACTTCCTGCGGCCACTCTACTAGTAGTAAATTTTAGGACCTATGCACGCAAAACAAATTGTATGTTTTCTCTCTCCTTCACTTCCTGTCACCATCCATCCTCTCTCTCTCCTACCCTTTCCCCTCGCGCACCGGCCCGGCTGATCTCACCCTGGTCCAGAGCGTGGTGCTGCGCACGTGTGCCTTGGTACGGAGGATCTGTGTCTCTGCCGCTTTGGCATGGAGTAGGGACGAGGAGTACATAGGAAGGAAACCACTTTGTTCCTTGGCGGCAAAAAAATTCAAACTTTTCCGGTTTTCGAAATTTTCACTTGCTTCCCAAACATCGGGAGGGAAGGTTACTCAAAAGATTGGCCATTCACAGTACTTCTTATCTTATCTTTATCTTTTCTTATCTCTTACAATACCATACCACTATATAGTGTACGGATAACTTCGAACATTGACCGTTGGATCAAGACCAGCAAATCCAAAAAGTGTCGTCGGTGTGATTTTCCAACTATATCAGGAAAGAACATTCAATTATTCTCAATTTTTTGAGTGGATGACGAGCGAGATTGTGCTTTTCCGTTTAGGAATGTCCAAAGAATATTGGATCTAAATGCCAGAAGCCAAGTTTACCAACATGTTGTACCAACGATTTCCATGTTTTATTTATGAGTTTTCAAACTTCCTAGCTAACTCTGCCTATTTGACCGAATGATTTTATGTTGATTTATTAAAATTAGGTCAAATTTGAAACTACAAGTAAATTGTAGGCTACTTTGAAAGTTTTATGAAAAATCTTTTGGAGGTACCCATCGAGGGGTCACAATTAATATATCATAAAACACCGAGAGTTTTGACGATAGGTTCAACTTCTTGCTAAGATTTTGCATCTTGACAATTTAACGAAATTAGGTCAAACTTGAGCTACAAGTAAGTGCGATAGATTGCTCTTGAACTAAATATATTTTCGGAGGTAGATGGGTGCATCTCCTTGTAGCAGACAATGTCGTCAGGGTGAGTTTCCAACTATCAGGAAATAAAATTCTTTGTTTTTCGAGTGATGACATGGCATGGTATTAGATGAGGAAAGAGATGGACGTAGTAACTAGCTAAGTTACCATAACATCACACTTTTCAAGTGAAAATGAGTCTACAAGATAATTAATATAGTCTTCTATGACACTACCTACTAGTTACTATGCACTATGAAGGTGGTACCTTAGACTAGTGTTAGGTGCATGACACTAGTTGAAGTTACTCCCCACTATGACCAGCCATAGCATGTACACAAGTAAGGGCAATTGATTGATATTGAATTAAACGTATTTCTATAGGTAGATGGGTGCATCTTCATGTAGTAAACAATGTCCTCGGTGTTAGTTTCCAACTATCATGAAAGAACATTTAATTCTCAATTTTTCGAGTGATGACAATATTGTTCTTTTACGTTAAGAAACACCGAAGAATATGGATCTGAATACCACAAGACAAGTTTTCAGACATAAATGTATGGACGTCGATGTAATTTACCTTTTTTAGGTCCTTGATGTAAAATGTACTCGCACCGTCCTTGTAAAATTCAAACCTAAAAGCAAGTGGTAACATTTAAACGTATTTAAGATTATTAATTGTCGATGAGTATGAACGTTCTTGGATTTCAAGCCGAACAACCAAGGTCATGGCCATATCTACATCATACTTTATGCTGATGATGATCCCATGTCCACGAATTTTCATGTCACCAAATCTGGCCATATATTTTGAAAACAAACAAAGAGAAAGTAGTATGAAGAGTATGCCTCGATGAGCTTCTCTCTCGAGAAGGACCCAAACATGATTGTTTTCCCTACTTAATATCAGGGTGCTTCGTGCTAAATGTATGGACCTCGATGTAATTTTACCCCTTTTTAGGTCCTTGCTGTAAAATGTACTTCCATTGTCCCTGAAAATTCGAACACAAAAATAAATGGTAAAATTTAAACGTATTTAAGCTTATTAGTTGTCAATGAGTATGAACATTCTTGCATTTCAATCCGAACGACCAGGGTCATGGACATATGTACATCATACTTTATGATGATGATTCATGATCTCATATCAAAGAATTTGCATGACGCAAAATTTGGCCATGTATTTTGAAAACAAACAAAGAGGAAGTAGTACTACGAAGAGTATGGCTTGGTCAGGTTCTTTCTCGAGAAGAAGCCGAACCTGACTATTTTCCTTTGCTTAATTTTAAGGCGTGCTTCGTGCTAAAGTTTTGTACCTTGATGTAATTTTCCCCTTTTAGGTCCTTGATGAAAACAACCGAAGAGGAAGAAGTACTATGAAGAGTACGGCTCGATCAGCTGTTCTCTCGAGAAGGAGCCGAACCAAACTATTTTATTTGCTTAATTTTAGGGTACTTCATGCTAAATGAATGGACCTCGATGTAATTTCCCCTTTTTAGGTCCTTGATGTAAAATGTACTCCTACCGTCCGTGTAAAATTCAAACCTATAAGTTAGTGGTAAAAGTTAAACAAATTTAAGGTTAGTTGTGAATGAGTATAAATAATCTTGGATTTCAAGCCGAATGGCCAAGGTCATGGCCATATCTACATTATACTTTATATCGATGATTCACGATCCCATATCCAAGAATTTCATGCCACCAAATTGGCCATATTTTGAAAACAAACAAAGAGGGAAGTAGTACGAAGAGTATGGCTCGACCAGCTGCTATCTCGAGA
The DNA here is from genome assembly GCA_916181665.1 of Avena sativa. Lineage (NCBI taxonomy): Eukaryota > Viridiplantae > Streptophyta > Magnoliopsida > Poales > Poaceae > Avena > Avena sativa. The sequence goes on from OV702291.1 coordinate 32,884,529, forward strand.
AGGAGCCGAACCCGACTATTTTCCCTGCTTAATTTTAGGGTGCTCCGTGGTAATTAAATGTATAGACCTCGATGTAATTTTACCTTTTTTAGGTCCTTACTGTAAAATGTACTCTCACCGTCTGTGTAAAATTTGAACATAAAAGTAAGTGGTAAAATTTAAACGTAATTAAGCTTATTAGTTGTCAATGAATATGAAAATTCTTGCATTTCAAGCCGAAATGCCAGGGTCATACATATTTACATCATACTTTATATACTTATGATTCATGATCCCATAGCGAAGAATTTTCATGCCGCCAAATTTGGCCATATTTTGAAAATAAACGAACAGGAAGTAGTATGATGAGTATGGCTCGGTCAGCTTCTCTCTCTAGAAGGAGCAAAACATGATGGTTTTCCCTGCTTAATTTTAGGGTGCTTCATGCTAAATGTGTTGGGTCCGCAGCATAGAAAACAAAAAAAATTCTACGGTGTGAACTATACGCCAAGATCTATCTACTAGGTACAAAGCAAACAGGTGGACATACATCCATAGAGAACTTACCCTCGAAGACAACGAGCTTTGTTAACGAGTAGGAACTCGTGGTTTATGTAGTCGTACACTTGCCGATCTCAAGATCGTGAGGAAGTCCGAGCGCCGCAACTCAGGAGCGCATCCGCACTCGCACACACGTCCAAGCCACCGGACAACCTCCACCTCCTCGCTCTAGCGATCCAGCGGAAGCAGCAACTCCTTCCAGACGAAATGCCACCGGGAACATGTATCTCGCTAATCCGAGACCATGGGGAAATAATTCTAGAGGGGGAGAGAGATCCTTCACAAGGAGGTGTGAGGATGAAAGGAGGGAATGGGTGGCCTTTTATAGGAGGAGGGGGGTGCCCCCTCTCTCCATGGCCGGCGCATGGGGGGGTGACCCCTCACCTCCCCCATTCATGTGGTGGTAACTCCTCCACATTAAAATGCCTCTTCACATTCCCTTTGAAAGTCTCCACTTTAAATGCATTAAGTTTCTCCAAGTTTAATGCTCTCTCATTTAATAAAAACTCTTCTATTAAATTTATTCAGAATTTTGTTAATTACTTTAATTAACAAACATTCACATATAGACCCTTGCAATATTTCAATATCACATGCAGAACCACCTTCTGCAATTTCACCCGAAACAATTTCCGGTTTCTATTGAAACAATTCCTGCGCTTTGCAATTCTTTCGTTTGAAACATATGTGCTCCAAAATGGTGTCCGGTAACTCTTAAGTGTGCCACCCTACGGTTCGCGAATAATGCAGACATGATCGAGACCCTTCTCCGATCAATAATCAGTAGCGGGACCTGGAGATCCGTACTGACTCCTACACATTCAACGATGACTCCTGTGATCGTGAGAACCTTTAACGCTTGTAACTAAATCCCTTTGTCTCTCGATATATTACATGTCCGAGATTCTATCATCGGTATCTCCATACCTAGTTTGATCTCGTTACCGACATGCACTCTTTTCTCGTTCCCATGATATAACATTCTAGTGATCACATCACTTGCTTGCAAGCTATCCTAATGTGATATCACCGAGAGGACCTAGATTATATCTATCCATCATCTGGATTGACAAATTCCACTCTTGATCCATGAGCCTCAACATAACACCTTCGTAGCACTGAACCCATCTTTATAGTCACCCTGTTACGGTGTGACGTTTGATGTTATCAAGATACTCTTCCGGTGTTAGCAATTAACATGATCTCATGGTCTAAGGATAAAGATTACTTCGTATGATGTTATAGCAATATAAACACAATGACTTGATCGTAATGCTATACTTCAGATGAATGTTCATCACATCATTCCACCAATGGTGTGACCTTGTTATTAACAACATCCAATGTCCATGATCAGGAAACCTTGATCATCTTGTTAATCAACAAGCTAGTCTATAAAAGAGGCATTACTAGGAACCCTTTTTGTTTATTAAACACACATGTATTGATGTTTCCTATCAATACAATTATAGCATGTAAAATAAACATCTATCATATATAAGGAATACATAATAACAACTTTATTATTGCCTCTCAGGGCATATTTCCTTCAGTCTCCCACTTGCACTAGAGGCAATAATTTAGTTCACATAGTAATAAATCTAACACCCATGGAGTTCTGGTGTTGATCATGTTTTGCCCTAGGGAGTACTTTAGTCAACGGATCTGCTATATTCAGGTCTGTGTGCACTTTACAAATCTTTATATCTCCATCCTTGACATGTTCGCGGATGGAGTGAAACCGGCGCTTAATATGCTTGGAATTCTTGTGAGACCTTGGTTCCTTGGCGTTGGCTATGGCTCCATTGTTGTCACAATAGATCTGCTCCAGCTACCACAGGTTGTTTGGAGCTCCTCCAACTAACTGCTGCTCCGTTCAAGAGAAATACGTATCCGGATTGAGACTTAGAGTATCCGGATCAGTGTCAAAGCTAGCATCGACATAACACTTAGCGACTAGCTCTTCTTCACCTCCGTATACAAGAAACATATCCTTAGTTCTTCTCAAGTACTTAAGGATATTCTTGACCGTTATCCAGTGTACCGAACCTGGATCAGATTGGTACCTACTAGTCAAACTAATAGCATGTGCCACATCCGGTCTTGTACATAGCATGGCATACATTATAGAGCCTATGGCTAAGGCATAGGGGATCCTATCCATTATCTCTCTTTCTTCCGCCGTAGCCGGACTTTGAGTCTTACTCAATGTCTTGCCTTGCAACATAGGTAAGAACCCCTTCTTACTTCCGTCCATATTAAACTTCTTTAATATCTTATCAAGGTATGTACTCTGCGATAGCCCAATTAGGCGTCTTGATCTATCTCTATAGATTTTAATGCCTAATATATATGAAGCTTCACCAAGGTCCTTCATCGAAAATTTGCTGTTTAGATAACTTTTAACACTGTTTAAAATATCTAAATCATTTCCAATCAATAATATGTCATCCACATATAATATTAGAAATGCCACATTGCTCCCACTCACTTTCTTGTAAATACAAGCCTCTCCATAAGTTTGGACAAATCCAAACTCTTTGATCACCTCATCAAAGCGGAGATTCCAACTCCGTGATGCTTGCTTCAGTCCATAGATGGATCGCTGAAGTTTGCACATCTTATTAGCATCCTTAGGATTGACAAAACCCTTAGGTTGTATCATATACAACTTTTCTTCAATATTACCATTGAGGAACGCAGTTTTGACATCCATCTGCCATATTTCATAATTGAAATATGCAGCATTTGCTAACATAATCCTAACCGACTTAAGCATCACTACGGGAGAGAATGTCTCATCATAGTCAACTCCTTGAATTTGTCGAAACCCCTTTGCGACAAGTCGAGCCTTATAGATGGTCACATTACCATCAGCATCAGTTTTTCTTTTGAAAATCCATTTATTCTCAACGGTCTTTCGGTCGTGAGGTAAGTCCACCAAGTTCCAAACTTGGTTCTCGTACATGGATTCCATCTCGGATTTCATGGCTTCTAGCCATTTGTTGGAATCCGGGCTCATCATCGCTTCTTCATATGTTGCAGGGTCATCCATTTCATCAATCATGAAATTCATAACAGGATTGCCGTACAGTTCAGGAGCTGCACGTGTCCTGCTTGACCTGCGAGGTTCGGTAGTGTCCTCTTTCGGAGTTTCATGATCAATATCATTAGCTCTCTCTTCATCAGGTGAAGTCAACTCCGAAACAACTTCCGGTGCTGCGCCACTCGCCATTCCATGAAGAGAAGGTTCAATGACCTCTTCGAGTTCTACCTTCCGACTACTCACACCTTTCATGAGAAACTCCTTCTCAAGAAAGGATCCATTCTTGGCAACAAAGACCTTGCCCTCGGATATGTGATAGAAAGTATACCCAATCGTTTCCTTAGGGTATCCTATGAAGACGCATTTTTCCGCTTTGGGTTCGAGTTTATCCGGTTGAAGTTTCTTCACATAAACATCGCATCCCCAAACTTTAAGAAATGACAGCTTAGGTTTGTTTCCAAACCATAATTCATACGGTGTCTTTTCAACAGATTTAGATTGTGCCCTATTTAAAGTGAATGTAGCGGTTTCCAGTGCATAACCCCAAAATGACAGTAGCAAGTCAGTCAGAGACATCATAGATCGAACCATATCCAATAAAGTACGATTACGACGTTCTGACACACCATTACGTTGTGGTGTTCCGGCAGATGTGAGTTGTGAAACTATTCCACAGTCTTTCATATGTGTGCTAAACTCGTAACTAAGATACTCTCCTCCATGGTCGGACCGCAGAAATTTGATCTTTCTGTTAAGATGATTTTCCACTTCAATCTGAAATTCTTTGAACTTTTCAAAAGTTTCAAACTTGTGTTTCATCAAATAGATATACCCATATCTACTCAAATCATCCGTGAAAGTAACAAAATAACGATATCCACCTCGCGCCGACATACTCATTGGTCCACACACATCAGTATGTATGATTTCCAATAGATCTATCGCCCATTCCATTGAACCGGAAAACGACGTTCTAGTCATCTTGCCCATAAGGCATGGCTCACATGTATCAAATGATTCAAAATCAAGTGATTCCAAAAGTCCATCAGAATGGAGTTTCTTCATGCGTTTAACGCCAATATGACCTAGACGGCAGTGCCACATATATGTAGGTATATCATTATCAAGTTTAATCCTTTTAGCATCAACATTATGAATATGCGTAATACTACTATCGAGATCCAACAGAAATAAACCATTCAACATAGGTGCATGACCATAAAAGATATTATTCATTTAAATCGAACAACAATTGTTTTCAGACTTAAATGAATAACCACTTTGCATCAAACACGATCCGGATACAATGTTCATGCTCAGTGCAGGCACCAAATAACAATTATTTAGGTTTATAACTAATCCCGATGGCATATGGAGAGGCAGCGTTCCGACGGCGATCACATCAACTCTTGATCCATTGCCGACCCGCATCGAGACCTCATCCCTTGCTAGTTGTCGCTTGTTCCGCAGCCCCTGAACCGAGTTACATATATTAGCAACCGATCCCGTATCAAATACCCAGGTGGTACTGCGAGTACTAGTCAAGTACACATCAATAACATGTATATCACATATACCTTTGTTTTCCTTGCCAGACTTCTTGTCCGCCAAATACTTGGGGCAGTTACACTTCCAATGGCCAGTCCCCTTGCAATATTAGCACTCGGTGTCAGACTTAGGGCCATCTCGGGGTTTCTTTTCAGGTGTGGCAATAGACTTGCCACCCTTCTTTCCCTTGTGCTTGCCTTTCTTGTCCTTCTTGAAACCGGTGGTCCTATTGATCATCAACACTTGATGTTCTTTCCTAATCTCCACTTCCGCAGTCTTAAGCATTGACAGAAGCTCGGGAAGAGACTTCTTCATGCCCTGCATATTATAGTTCATCACGAATCTCTTGTAGCTAGGTGGCAGAGATTGGAGAACACGATGTATGCCTAAGTCAATGGGAATCGTTATTCCCAAGGACACAAGCTTATCGGCATACCCAGGCATTTTGAGTACGTGCTCACTAACGGAGTTGTTTTCCTCCATCATGCAGCTAAAGAACTTTTCTGTAGCATTATAACTCTCTACGGCAGCATGGGTATCGAAAATCATTTTCAATTCTCCCATGGTATCAAAGGCATTGACATTTTCGAAACGCTTTCGAAGTTCTGGCTCTAGCCCATACAATATGCCGCAATGAACTAAGTTGTGGTCCTCCTGACGAGTTATATAGATGTTATTTTCCTCGTCAGGGGCATCAGGAGCTGGTGGGGGGCCTAGCGGCGCATCTAGCACATATTGCTTTTGTGCAGCAGTGAGGAGAATCCTCAAATTCATAGCCCAGTTGGTGAAGTTGCTACCATTCACAGCAAGTTTCTCTTTCTCCATGAACACATTGAAATTAAAAGCAGGTGGTGCCATCTACAACAGAATTTGTAAAGTATATTTAGACTAAGTTTATGATAGATTGAGTTCAACTAATCCAAATTACTAATGAACTCCCACTCAAAAATGACATCCCTCGTGTCTTTTTGGTGATTACATGAACCAAATCCACTACACCAAGTCCGATCATCACGTGAGTCGGTGTAGCTTCAAAGGCGAGCATCTATATGGGCATCATATCAACTATATGACTCATGCTTAACCTTTCGGTCCGTGTTCCGAGGCCATGTCTGTACATGCTAGGCTCGTCAAGTAAGAACCTTAGTATCTGCGTGTGTAAAACTGTCTTACACCTGTTGTATGAAAGCGTAGAGTTGAAAACACCCGATCATCACGTGATGCCTCAAAACACGATCCACAAAATGGTGCATACTTAAGGAAGAACACATTTTATCTTGATATCTAAATGAGGGATCATCTTATAATGCTACCAAACGCGCCAAACTAGCAATATAAGATGCTAACATCTAACGTGTGAAGTGAGGTGATATGGTCCATGCATTTGATCTCTATCATTTGCATCGTGGTATGATCTCTATCATTCCTTTGGGTGTAAGGCCAAGGTCTATGGAACTTACACGTTAAGTGAGTTGTAAGAGTATCTATTATACATCTACTTATAACAATACCATATCAAAACACTAGCCCAGCAACGATCTAAACTAGACGCCTCTAATTTATCAATTGCAAGTTTTACGTGGCTTAGGGCTTTCGGAGATAGAACCTGTCTAACCTACGAACATGAACCACAACGAGGATAACCAAGTTATTAGCAACTCGTTGTAAATCAGATATTGACTATAGTAGGAGAGACAGACACCCGCCAGCCACTTATGCAAAACAAGTTGCATGTCAGTCGTGGAACCGGTCTCATGTACGATGACATGTAAGGTTGGTCCGGGCCGCTTCATCCCACTATGCCACCAATATCCAAAGTACATAGAAGATGCAATAACATGATCATCATCGTCCACATATAAACATATGTGTACTACCCGTGCAAAGCACCTACGCATAGATCAGGCTCTGATACCACTGTTGGGTCCGCAGCATAGAAAACAAAAAAAATTCTACGGTGTGAACTACACGCCAAGATCTATCTACTAGGTAAAAAGCAAACGGGTGGACATACATCCATAGAGAACTTACCCTCGAAGACAACGAGCTTTGTTAACGAGTAGGAACTCGTGGTTGATGTAGTCGTACACTTGCCGATCTCAAGATCGTGAGGAAGTCCGAGCGCCGCAACTCAGCAGCGCATCCACACTCGCACACACGTTCAAGCCACCGGAAAACCTCCACCTCCTCGCTCCAGCGATCCAACGGAAGCAACAACTCCTTCCAGACGAAATGCCACCGGGAACATGTATCTCGCTAATCCGAGACCATGGGGAAATAATTCTAGAGGGGGAGAGAGATCCTTCACAAGGAGGTGTGAGGATGAAGGAGGGAATGGGTGACCTTTTATAGGAGGAGGGGGGTGCCCCCTCTCTCCATGGCCGGCGCATGGGAGGGTGACCCCTCACCTCCCCCATTCATGTGGTGGTAACTCCTCCACATTAAAATGCCTCTTCACATTCCCTTTTAAAGTCTCCACTTTAAATGCATTAAGTTTCTCCAAATTTAATGCTCTCTCATTTAATAAAAACTCTTTTATTAAATTTATTCAGAATTTTGTTAATTACTTTAATTAACAAACATTCACATATAGCCCCTTGCAATATTTCAATATCACATGCAGAACCACCTTCTGCAATTTCACCCGAAACAATTTCCGGTTTCTATTGAAACAATTCCTGCGCTTTGCAATTCTTTCGTCTGAAACATATGTGCTCCAAAATGGTGTCCGGTAATTCTTAAGTGTGCCACCCTACGGTTTGGGAATAATGTAGACATGATCGAGACCCTTCTCCGATCAATAATCAGCAGCGGCACCTAGAGATCCGTACTGACTCCTACACATTCAACGATGACTCCTGTGATCGTGAGAACCTTTAACGCTTGTAACTAAACCCCTTTGTCTCTCGATATATTACATGTCCGAGATTCGATCATCGGTATCTCCGTACCTAGTTTGATCTCGTTACCGACATGCACTCTTTTCTCGTTCCCGTGATATAACATTCTAGTGATCACATCACTTGCTTGCAAGCTATCCTAATGTGATATCACCGAGAGGGCCCAGAGTATATCTATCCGTCATCTGGATTGATAAATTCCACTCTTGATCCATGAGCCTCAACATAACACCTTCGTAGCACTGAACCCATCTTTATAGTCACCCTGTTACGGTGTGACGTTTGATGTTATCAAGATACTCTTCCGGTGTTAGCAATTAACATGATCTCATGGTCTAAGGATAAAGATTACTTCGTATGATGTTATAGCAATATAAACACAATGACTTGATCGTAATGCTATACTTCGGATGAATGTTCATCACATCATTCCACCAATGGTGTGACCTTGTTATTAACAACATCCAATGTCCATGATCAGGAAACCTTGATCATCTTGTTAATCAACAAGCTAGTCTATAAGAGAGGTATGACTAGGAACCCTTTTTGTTTATTAAACACACATGTATTGATGTTTCCTATCAATACAATTATAGCATGTAAAATAAACATCTATCATATATAAGGAATACATAATAACAACTTTATTATTGCCTCTCAGGGCATATTTCCTTCAAAATGTATGGACCTCGATGTAATTTTACCTTTTTTAGATCCTTGATGTAAAATGTACTCCGACTGTCCGCGTAAAATTCGATCCTAAAAGCATGTTGTCAAATTTAATCATGTTTAAGATTATTATATGTCGATGAGTATGAACATTCTTGGATTTCAAGACGAACGATGAAGATCATGGCCATATCTACATCATACTTTATGCCGATGATTCGTGATCCCATATCCAAGAATTTGCATGCCCCCAAATTTGGCCATATTTTGAAAACAAACAAAGAGGAAGTTGTATGAAGAGTATGACTCGATCAGCTTCTCTCACGAGAAGGAGCAAAACATGAATATTTTCCCTGCTTAATTTTAGGGCGCTTCATGCTAAATGTATGGACCTCGATGTAATTTTACCTTTTTTAGGTCCTTGGTGTAAAATGTACTCCCACCGTCTGTACGTGTAAAATTCAAACCTAAAAGCAAGTGGTAAAATTTAAAAGTATTTAAAATTATCAGTTATCGATGAGTATGAACATTCTTGGATTTCAAGACGAACGACCAAGGTCATGGACATATCTACATCATACTTTATAATGATGGTTCCTGATCCCATATTCAAGAATTTGCATGCGGCCAAATTTGGCTATATTTTAAAAACAAATGAAGAGGAAGTAGTATGAATAGTATGGCTCGATCAGCTTTTCTCTCGAGAAGGAGTAAAACATGACTGTTTCCCTGATTAATTTTAGGGTGCTTCGTGCTAAATGTATATGCATCGATGTAATTTTACCTTTTTTAGGTCCTTGATGTAAAATATACTCACACCATCCATACGTGTAAAATTTAAACCTAAAAGCAACTGTAATTTTTTAGCGTATTTAAGATTATTAGTTGTCTGGAAGTGGATCAGAGTCCAAATCCAAACGAAATCTGACCAACTAATGTCCACTTCGATGTGGTCCAATCCATGTCCAGTACAAGTTTAAAGTTTCAGTATCCAAATCCATCTAGTCCAAATTATCATATGTGCTGGATATCCAAGGTCCAAATGGACCTCCGTCGTTTCGGCTGCGCACAGGAGATTAGCGTCTACGCGTCCAGAAATCAAGTTTGATTAGCTGACTTTTTAATACGTATACGGAGAGGAACCGTTTTGCGTACACCTTTTTTACGAGGAGGATTCCTTGCGTCCGGCGGCGCGTCCGGCAGACGGTGGCCAGGAATTCGTCGGTCGCCCCCGAGCGCCACCATGTTCCGTGTTGTCAGCGTGAGCTCAGCGTCCTCCCTCATGGCCGGGGTACAACGACGTCTTCCTGTCCAGCGGCAACACGGCAAGATGGCGGCCCAACTTGTCGTCCTCCTCGAGCGCCATCATGTTTTCCGGCGATGACATCAGCTCCGCATCCATTCTCCCTAATATTTCACGGACGGGGTACGCCGAGGTGTATACGATTAATGTACCTACGTGATCACATCCACTTAGTTCTAGCAATACGATGGCCCAACTCATCCTCCTCTTCGAGCACCACCATGTTTCCTGGCCACGTGCGGATACATGCGGCACCAGCGGCGGTAATCACGGAACCGGTTGCCAACGCGTGCCGCGTCCGCCCGCGACCGAAGCTACGCGACAGGCAGCACACGGATCCAATGGATATTGGACTATCCAAATTTTGAGATCCAAATTATACCAGCGTTGTCCTGCTGATGTTCATATCCAGGAAAGTCCAGTCAAATAAGATCCAATACGGTTTAGGTCCAAAGCCTGTTGGACTTATGATATCCAATTCCAGATAAGTATGAACGTTCTTGGATTTTAAGAAGAACGACCAAGGTCATGGGCCTCATGGCCATATCTACATCATAGATTATGCTGATGATTTATGATCCCATATTTAAGAATTTACAAGCCGCCAAATTTGGTCATATTTTGAAAACAAACGAAGAGGAAGTAGTATGAAGAGTATGTCTCGATCAAATTTTCTCTCGAGAAGGAGCAACACATGACTATTTTCCCTGCTTAATTTCAGGATGCTTCGTGTATAAATGTATATCTCGATAAAATTTTACCTTTTTAGGTCCTTGATTTAAAATGTAATCCCTACGTCCTTACGTGTAAAATTCGAACCTAAAAGCAAGTGGTAAAATTTAAACGTATTTAATTTCATTAGTTACCGATGAGTATGAACATTCTTGGATTTCAAGCCGAACGACCAAGATCATGGCCATATCTACATCATACTTTATGTTGATGATGATCCCATGTCCAGGAATTTTCATGCCACCAAATTTGGCCATATATTTTGAAAATAAACGAAGAGAAAGTAGTATGAAGGAGCCGTACCCGACTATTTCCCATGCTTATTTTTAGGGTGCTTCGTGCTAAATGTAAGGACCTCTATGTAATTTTATCCATTTTTAGGTTCTTGATGTAAATTGTACTCCCATCATCCGTGATGTTCCCAAATTTGAGCGTAAATGGGTGAATCATGTCATGGTAATAATGTTGCCACTCGGAGTTTCCAACCATTAGATAAATCTAGAACGGAAACATGACTATATATATTCTAATCTAGATAAATCTGAGAACATTATATGTATCGGAGGTAGTAGTATATATGCATTTAAAACAAATTGTGTTTGATCTCTCCTTGAGTGCGGCATCACCATCCCCACACACAAAGCAAATTTGATGTCATTTCGAACTTTTTTCTTCGGCACAGTGTGATTTGCTGTCCCTAGCTACCTACCGGAAAAAACAGTAGCGCCTCAAACTAGGGCCATCATTGCGGGCTGGAGAGTTTAAGAAATACTACTATATCTAATTTTCTGTTATTATTCCTTTTTTACATAAGCGTCTATGTTAACGTCCCGCGTTAGTTTTGCCCTAATATACCGGGTCGAAGTAGTCGATCCGACAACCGGAGGAGAACCACCCCGCGCCCCTCATCGTCTTCCTCTGCCGCTCCGGTCGCTTGTGCACCATCGTAACCCCTCTCCACCCTTGCAGAAAGGTAGAAACTGCAAACCCATTGATGGCTCATGGTTGATGTAGAGCTCGTTGGGAACCCCAAGAGGAAGGTATGATGAGCACAACAGTAAGTTTCCCTCAGTTATGAAACCAAGGTTTAATCGAACCAGTAGGAGCTGAAGGAAATATGCCCTGAGAGGCAATAATAGAGTTGTTATTATGTTATCCTTATATATGATAGATGTTTATTTTGCATGCTATAATTGTATTGATAGGAAACATCAATACATGTGTGTTTAATAAACAAAAAGGGTTCCTAGTTATGCCTCTCTTATAGACTAGCTTGTTGATTAACAAGATGATCAAGGTTTCCTAATCATGGACATTGGATGTTGTTAATAACAAGGTCACAACATTTGTAAAATGATGTGATGAACATTCATCCGAAGTATAGCATTACGATCAAGTCATTATGTTTATATTGCTATAACATCATACGAAGTAATCTTTATCCTTAGACCATGAGATCATGTTAATTGCTAACACCGAAAGAGTATCTTGATAACATCAAACGTCACACCGTAACAGGGTGACTATAAAGATGGGTTCAGTGCTACGAAGGTGTTATGTTGAGGCTCATGGATCAAGAGTGGGATTTGTCAATCCAGATGACGGATAGATATAGTCTGGGCCCTCTCGCTGATATCACATTATGATAGCTTGCAAGCAAGTGATGTGATCACTAGAATGTTATATCACGGGAACGAGAAAAGAGTGCATGTCGGTAACGAGATCAAACTAGGTATGGAGATACCGATGATCGAATCTCGGACATGTAATATATCGAGAGACAAAGGGATTTAGTTACAAGCGTTAAAGGTTCTCACGATCACAGGAGTCATCGTTGAATGTGTAGGAGTCAATACGGATCTCCAGGTCCCGCTGCTGATTATTGATCGGAGAAGGGTCTCGATCATGTCTGCATTATTCGCGAACCGTAGGGTGGCACACTTAAGAGTTACCGGACACCATTTTGGAGCACATATGTTTCAGACGAAAGAATTGCAAAGCACAGGAATTGTTTCAATAGAAACCGGAAATTGTTTCGGGTGAAATTGCAGACGGTGGTTCTGCATGTGATATTGAAATATTGCAAGGGGCTATATGTGAATGTTTGTTAATTAAAGTAATTAACAAAATTCTGAATAAATTTAATAAAAAAGAGTTTTATTAAATGAGAGAGCATTAAATTTGGAGAAATTTAATGCATTTAAAGTGGAGAATTTAAAAGGGAATGTGAAGAGGCATTTTAATGTGGAGGGGTTACCACCACATGAATGGGGGAGGTGAGGGGTCACCCCCCATGCGCCGGCCATGGAGAGAGGGGGCACCCCCCTCCTCCTATAAAAGGCCACCCATTCCCTCCTTCATCCTGACACCTCCTTGTGAAGGATCTCTCTCCCCCTCTAGAATTATTCCCCCATGGTCTCGGATTAGCGAGATACATGTTCCCGGTGGCATTTCGTCTGGAAGGAGTTGCTGCTTCCGCTAGATCGCTGGAGCGAGGAGGTGGAGGTTGTCCGGTGGCTTGAACGTGTGTGCGAGTACGGATGCGCTGCTGAGTTGCGACGCTCGGACTTCCACACGATCTTGAGATCGGCAAGCGTACGACTACATCAACCACGAGTTCCTACTCGTTAACAAAACTCGTTGTCTTCGAGGGTAAGTTCTCCATGGATGTATGTCCACCCTTGCTCTGTATCTAGTCGATAGATCTTGGCGTATAGTTCTCATCGTAGGAAATTTTTTGTTTTCTATGCTGCAGACCCAACAGTGGTATCAGAGCCTGATCTATGCGTAGGTGCTTTGCACGGGTAGTACACATATGTTTATATGTGGGCGATGATGATCATGTTATTGCATCTTCTATGTACTTTGGATATTGGTGGCATAGTGGGATGAAGCGGCCCGGACCAACCTTACATGTCATCGTACATGAGACCGGTTCCACGACTGACATGCAACTAGTTTTGCATAAGTGGCCAGCGGGTGTCTGTCTCTCCTACTATAGTCAATATCTGATTTACAACGAGTTGCTAATAACTTGGTTATCCTCGTTGTGGTTCATGTTCGTAGGCTAGACCGGTTCTATCTCCGAAAGCCCTAAGCCACGTAAAACTTGCAATTGATAAATTAGAGACGTCTAGTTTAGATCGTTGCTGGTCTAGTGTATTGATATGGTATTGTTGTAAGTAGATGTATGATAGATACTCTTACAAGTCACTTAACATGTAAGTTCCATAGACCTTGGCCTTACACACAAAGGAATGATAGAGATCATACCACGATGCAAATGATAGAGATCAAATGCATGGACCATATCACCTCACTTCACACATTAGCATCTTATATTGCTAGTTTGGCGCTTTTGGTAGCATTATAAGATGATCCCTCATTTAGATATCAAGATAAAATGTGTTCTTCCTTAAGTATGCACCATTTTGTGGATCGTGTTTTGAGGCATAACGTGATGATCTGGTGTTCTCGACTCTACGCTTTCATACAACGGGTGTAAGACAGTTTTACACACGCAAATACTAAGGTTCTTACTTGACGAGCCTAGCATGTACAGACATGGCCTCAGAACACGGGCCGAAAGGTTAAGCATGAGTCATATAGTTGATATGATGCCCATATAGATGCTCGCCTTTGAAGCTACACCGACTCACGTGATGATCGGACTTGGTGTAGTGGATTTGGTTCATGTAATCACCAAAAGGACACGAGGGATGTCGTTTTTGAGTGGGAGTTCATTAGTAATTTGGATTAGTTGAACTCAATCTATCATAAACTTAGTCTAAATATATTTTACAAATTCTGTTGTAGATGGCACCACCTGCTTTTAATTTCAATGTGTTCATGGAGAAAGAGAAGCTTGCTGCGAATGGTAGCAACTTCACCAACTGGGCTATGAATTCGAGGATTCTCCTCACTGCTGCACAAAAGCAATATGTGCTAGAGGCGCCGCTAGGCCCCCCACCAGCTCCTGATGCCCCTGACAAGGAAAAGAACGTCTATATAACTCGTCAGGAGGACCACAACTTAGTTCATTGTGGCATACTGTATGGGCTAGAGCCAGAACTTCGAAAATGTTTCGAAAATGGCAATGCCTTTGATACCATGGGAGAATTGAAAATGATTTTCGATACCCATGCTGCCGTAGAGAGTTATAATGCTTCTGAAAAGTTCTTTAGCTGCATGATGGAAGAGAACAACTCTGTTAGTGAGCACGTACTCAAAAAAGTCTGGGTGCGCCGATAAGCTTGTGTCCTTGGGAATAACGATTCCCATTGACTTAGTCATACATCGTGTTCTCCAATCTCTGCCACCTAGCTACAAGAGCTTCGTGATGAACTATAATATGCAGGGCATGAAGAAGTCTCTTCCCGAGCTTCTGTCAATGCTTAAGACTGCAGAAGTGGAGATTAGGAAAGAACATCAAGTGTTGATGATCAATAAGACCACCGGTTTTAAGAAGGACAAGAAAGGCAAGCAGGAGGGAAAGAAGGGCGGCAAATCTGTTGCCGTGCCTGAAAAGAAACCCTGCGCTAGCCCTAAGTCTGACACTGAGTGCTATTATTGCAAGGGGACTAGCCATTGGAAGCGCAACTGCCCCAAGTATTTGGCTGACAAGAAGGCCGGCAAGGCAAACAAAGGTATATGTGATATACATGTTATTGATGTGTACTTGACTAGTACTCGCAGTAGCACCTGGGTATTTCATACGGGATCGGTTGCTAATATATGTAACTCGGTTTAGGGGCTGCGGAACAAGCGACAACTAGCAAGGGATGAGGTCACGATGCGGGTCGGCAATGGATCAAGAGTTGATGTGATCGCCGTTGGAACGCTGCCTCTCCATATGCCGTCGGGATTAGTTATAAACCTGAATAATTGTTATTTGGTGCCTGCACTGAGCATGAACATTGTATCCGGATCGTTTTTGATGCAAAGTGGTTATTCGTTTAAGTCTGAAAACAATGGTTGTTCGATTTATATGAATAATATCTTTTATGGTCATGCACCTGCGTTGAATGGTTTATTTCTGTTGGATCTCGATAGTAGTATTACGCATATTCATAATGTTGATGCTAAAAGGATTAAACTTGATAATGATATATCTACATATATGTGGCACTACCGTCTAGGTCATATTGGCGTTAAACGCATGAAGAAACTCCATTATGATGGACTTTTGGAATCACTTGATTTTGAATCATTTGATACATGTGAGCCATGCCTTATGGGCAAGATGACTAGAACGTCATTTTCCGGTTCGATGAAACGGGTGACAGATTTATTGGAAATCATACATACTGATGTGTGTAGACCAATGAGTGTGTCAGCGCGAGGTGGATATCGTTATTTTGTTACTTTCACGGATGATTTGAGTAGATACGGGTATATCTATTTGATGAAACATAAGTCTGAAACCATTGAAAGGTTCAAAGAATTTCAGAATGAAGTGGAAAATCATCGTAACAGAAAGATCAAATTTCTGCGGTCCGACCGTGGAGAAGAGTATCTTAGTTACGAGTTTAGCACACATATGAAAGACCGTGGAATAGTTTCACAACTCACGTCTGCCGGAACACCACAACGTAATGGTGTGTCAGAACGTCGTAATCGTACTTTATTGGATATGGTTCGATCTATGATGTCTCTGACTGACTTGCCACTGTCATTTTGGGGTTATGCACTGGAAACCGCTGCATTCACTTTAAATAGGGCATCATCTAAATCCGTTGAAAAGACACCGTATGAATTATGGTTTGGAAACAAACCTAAGCTGTCATTTCTTAAAGTTTGGGGATGCGATGTTTATGTGAAGAAACTTCAACCGGATAAACTCGAACCCTAAGCAGAAAAATGCGTCTTCATAGGATACCCTAAGGAAACTATTGGGTATACCTTCTATCACAGATCCGAGGGCAAGGTCTTCGTTGCCAAGAATGGATCCTTTCTTGAGAAGGAGTTTCTCGCGAAAGGTGTGAGTAGTCGGAAGGTAGAACTCGAAGAGGTTATTGAACCTTCTCTTCATGAAATGGCGAGTAGCGCAGCTCCAGAAGTTGTTTCGGAGTTGACTTCACCTAATGAAGAGAGAGCTAATGATATTGATCATGAAACTCCGAAAGAGGACACTACCGAACCTCGCAGGTCAAGCAGGACACATGCAACTCCTGAACTGTACGGCAATCCTATTATGAATTTCATGATTCATGAAATAGATGACCCTGCGACATATGAAGAAGCGATGATGAGCCCTGATTCCAACAAATGGCTAGAAGCCATGAAATCCGATATGGAATCCATGTATGAAAACCAGGTTTGGACCTTGGTGGACTTACCTCACGATCGAAAGGCCGTTGAGAATAAATGGATTTTCAAAAGAAAAACTGATGCTGATGGTAATGTAACCATCTATAAGGCTCGACTTGTCGCAAAGGGGTTTCGACAAATTCAAGGAGTTGACTATGATGAGACATTCTCTCCCGTAGAGATGCTTAAGTCGGTTAGGATTATGTTAGCAATTGCTGCATATTTCGATTATGAAATATGGCAGATGGATGTCAAAACTGCGTTCCTCAATGGTAATATTGAAGAAGAGTTGTATATGATACAACCTAAGGGTTTTGTCGATCCTAAGGATGCTGATAAGGTGTGCAAACTTCAGCGATCCATCTATGGACTGAAGCAAGCATCCCGGAGTTGGAATCTCTGCTTTGATGAGGTGATCAAAGAGTTTGGATTTGTCCAAACTTATGGAGAGGCTTGTATTTACAAGACAGTGAGTGGGAGCAATGTGGCATTTCTGATATTATATGTGGATGACATATTATTGATTGGACATGATATAGATCTTTTAAACAGTGTTAAAAGTTATCTAAACAGCAAATTTTCGATGAAGGACCTTGGTGAAGCTTCATATATATTAGGCATTAAAATCTATAGAGATAGATCAAGACGCCTAATTGGGATATCGCAGAGTACATACCTTGATAAGATATTAAAGAAGTTTAATATGGACGGAAGTAAGAAGGGGTACTTACCTATGTTGCAAGGCAAGACATTGAGTAAGACTCAAAGTCCGGCTACGGCGGAAGAAAGAGAGATAATGGATAAGATCCCCTATGCCTCAGCCATAGGCTCTATAATGTATGACATGCTATGTACAAGACCGGATGTGGCACATGCTATTAGTTTGAGTAGTAGGTACCAATCTTATCCAGGTTCAGGACACTGGATAGCGGTCAAGAATATCCTTAAGTACTTGAGAAGAACTAAGGATATGTTTCTTGTATACGGAGGTGAAGAAGAGCTAGTCTCTAAGTGTTATGTTGATGCTAGCTTTGACACTGATCCGGATGACTCTAAGTCTCAATCCGGATACGTATTTCTCTTGAACGGAGCATCAATTAGTTGGAGGAGCTCCAAACAACCTGTGGTGGCTGGATCAACGACGGAGGCGGAATATGTTGCTGCTTCAGAAGCAGCGCAGGAAGCGGTTTGGATGAAAGGATTCATAATGGAACTAGGTGTGGTTCCTAGTGCGTTGGACCCAATGGTGATCTATTGTGACAATAATGGAGACATAGCCAATGCCAAGGAACCAAGGTCTCACAAGAATTCCAAGCATATTAAGCGCCGGTTTCACTCCATCCGCGAGCATGTCAAGGATGGAGATATAAAGATTTGTAAAGTGCACACGGACCTGAATGTAGCAGATCCATTGACTAAAGTACTCCCTAGGGCAAAACATGATCAACACCAGAACTCCATGGGTGTTAGATTTATCACTATATAAACTAGATTATTGTCTCTAGTGCAAGTGGGAGACTGAAGGAAATATGCCCTGAGAGGCAATAATAAAGTTGTTATTATGTATTCCTTGTATATGATAGATGTTTATTTTGCATGCTATAATTGTATTGATAGGAAACATCAATACATGTGTGTTTAATAAAAAAGGGTTCCTAGTTATGCCTCTCTTATAGACTAGCTTGTTGATTAACAAGATGATCAAGGTTTCCTGATCATGGACATTGGATGTTGTTAATAACAAGGTCACAACATTTGTGAAATGATGTGATGAACATTCATCCGAAGTATAGCATTACGATCAAGTCATTATGTTTATATTGCTATAACATCGTACGAAGTAATCTTTATCCTTAGACCATGAGATCATGTTAATTGCTAACACCGGAAGAGTATCTTGATAACATCAAGCGTCACACCATAACAGGGTGACTATAAAGATGGGTTCAGTGCTACAAAGGTGTTATGTTGAGGCTCATGGATCAAGAGTGGAATTTATCAATCCAGATGACGTATAGATATACTCTGGGCCCTCTCGGTGATATCACATTAGGATAGCTTGCAAGCAAGTGATGTGATCACTAGAATGTTATATCACGGGAACGAGAAAAGAGTGCATGTCGGTAACGAGATCAAACTAGGTATGGAGATACCGATGATCGAATCTCGGACATGTAATATATCGAGAGACAAAGGGATTTAGTTACAAGCGTTAAAGGTTCTCACGATCACAGGAGTCATCGTTGAATGTGTAGGAGTCAGTACGGATCTCCAGGTCCCGCTGCTGATTATTGATCGGAGAAGGGTCTCGATCATGTCTGCATTATTCGCGAACCGTAGGGTGGCACACTTAAGAGTTATCGGACACCATTTTGGAGCACATATGTTTCAGACGAAAGAATTGCAAAGCGCAGGAATTGTTTCAATAGAAACCGGAAATGTTTGTTAATTAAAGTTTGTGATATTGAAATATTGCAAGGGGCTATATGTGAATGTTTGTTAATGAAAGTAATTAACAAAATTCTGAATAAATTTAATGCATTTAAAGTGGAGACTTTAAAAGGGAATGTGAAGAGGCATTTTAATGTGGAGGGGTTACCACCACATGAATGGGGGAGGTGAGGGGTCACCCCCCATGCGCCGGCCATGGAGAGAGGGCGCACCCCCTCCTCCTATAAAAGGCCACCCATTCCCTCCTTCATCCTGACACCTCCTTGTGAAGGATCTCTCTCCCCCTCTAGAATTATTCCCCCATGGTCTCGGATTAGCGAGATACATGTTCCCGGTGGCATTTCGTCTGGAAGGAGTTGCTGCTTCCGCTGGATCGCTGGAGCGAGGAGGTGGAGGTTTTCCGGTGGCTTGAACGTGTGTGCGAGTACGGATGCGCTGCTGAGTTGCGGCGCTAGGACTTCCACACGATCTTGAGATCGGCAAGCGTACGACTACATCAACCACGAGTTCCTACTCGTTAACAAAACTCGTTGTCTTCGAGGGTAAGTTCTCCATGGATGTATGTCCACCCGTTGCTCTGTATCTAGTAGATAGATCTTGGCGTATAGTTCTCATCATAGGAAATTTTTTGTTTTCTATGCTGCGGACCCAACAGGAGCAAGGAAACACCCCAAAGATGTTGCTAGCTGAGCCTTGGCAGGGCGCACTACCGGTGCTAGTAGCAACGTGGAGACCTGCACAACACAACCACAGAACTCTGTCCCCAACTTGCGATGAGGTTGTCAATCTCACCGTGTTTTGCTGAAAACAAAGGATTAAACGTATCGAATGGAAAGAAGTAATAGTTTGCAGAAAGTAAACACAAAGCAGTAAACAGTTTATAGATTGTATGTAAAGAAAAGGATCGGGATCCATAGTTCACTAGAGGTGGCTCTCCTTAAGATAGATAACATGCTAGATGAACAAATTACAGCGGGGCAATTGACAAACATCGAGAAAGCAATACATGCATATACTAATCATCTTGACTCCTTTGAGTCTTTATTGGGCATTAAAACATTATACATAGACCGCCATCCAACTACATCTATGACTAATAATCCACCTTCAGGTTATCATCCGAACCCCCTCCAGTACTAAGTTGCAAGCAACAAATTATTGCTTTACGAACTGCGTGTAAAGTAAACAATACGATTGTTCTATGAACAAAGGATTGTTGTTTTCTCCCTAGTAGCAACATCACATCTAGTACCTTAGAGATTTCTATCACTTCCCTAGATTACCAGAGGCATGAACCCACTATCGAGCATAAGTACTAACTCTTGGAGTTGCTAGCATCTACTTGGACAAGATAGCTACTAACAACGGAAAGCATGCAAGATCACAAATAACAAAGACATGATAGAATCAATAATCAATCTGAAATAGCATCTCAATATCCATCGGATCCCCGCAAACACAACATGTAGAATTACAAATAGATGATCTTGATCATGAACGGAGCTCACAAGATCTAGACATGAAAGCACAAAGGAGGAGAACCAGCCATCTAGCTACTACATGGATCCGTAGTCCAAGGATGAACTACTCACGCATCACACCAGAGGCTTGCATGGTGATGAAGAAGGCCTCCAGGGTGAATTCCCCTCTCTGGCAGGGTGCCGGGAAGAGCTTCAGACCCCTCCCGATCTAGGGATGGAGATGACGGCAGCTACAGACTCTTTCGTGGATTTTTGATCGGGCACTTAGGGTTTTCGTCCCGAGGGGATCTTATAGGCGAAGGGGAAGCCGAGTGGATGCCGGAGGTGGCCAGACCACCCCCTGGCGCGGGCCAGGCTGGGCCGCGCGGCCAGGTGGTGTGGTGGCCCCCTAGCCCCTCTCCGTCTTGTACTCTGGCATCTGATGACTTCCAAAAAAATAGGCACTTTGGCTTTTGTCCCGTCCAATTCCGAGAATATTCATTTTCTGACTTTCCTGGAACCAAAAACAGCAGAAAACAGGCAGCTGGCACTATGGCTCTTATTAATAGGTTAGTCCAAGAAATCATATGAAAAGTACTCCAAAGTATGGACAAAACACAAGAAAGTGGATAAAACCAAGCATGGAACATCAAAAATTATAGATACATTTGCAATGTATCAACATCCCCAAGCTTAACTCCTACTCGTCCTCGAGTAGGTAAGTGATAAAAAGAAAGAATAATTTTTGAGGTGACATGCACCATCAAAGACTTGATCAAAGTATTTGTAAAACATTCAAAGCTGGGATCATAGTACTTCAATCATAGCATGAAAGACAAAGTTCTAGCAATAAGACAAAGAAACTATGATGCAACATGAAAAGGCACAAACAAAAGATTCATGAATAACAATGCTTTGCAAGATGTTTGTTTGTTTCACATAAAGAAAACATAGCATAATAGCATTTAGCTTGTCCCTCATAGAGTAGCAAAACATAAATGCATAGGATACCTTCAAAGTTCATAAGAGTGACTAGATACAAATAGTTTAAAACAAGCAATATCAAGTTATGCATCAATCAACTAGTCTTGGGACAATGCACATAGAACTAAGAATGGCCACTATGCTCTCAAAGTAGGTGCATAAAGGTAGAAGGTGGAGACTCAATATAATGGTGGAAGACTTCATAAAAGGAAGTAGGGATTCAAGTCTCATAAAGAGCTTCCAAAAATTATGGTACTTATAGCTTTCAGCTCTCATTGCCCCTATCATAAGAATCTTGAAGTGATTAAGGTTAAAGTGACACAACTAAGAGGATATGCTTAACAAGTTATAAACCGAAATCTCATGCCCCTTACTTACGAAGACCAATCCTCATGCTACTTAACTTTAGTCACGAGTAAGATCTTGTCATTGTAAGTACATGTGTATCATAAAGAACCGCCAACGGGGTACCCCTTGCACATGATACAAGAGCTATCCCATAATCAAAATGACAAGGCAAGCAGACAATGAGCTACAAGTTGAAAACTTTCCCAGTGTTGATTACTCTTTGTAGTTGATGCTATTGAGTGAACCATTGAATTATTGTTTATGTTCATATTGTTATACATCATTATTACATGTTTGATCATGATCCATATGATGTCTTGAGAGTAGTTCGTTTTGTTCTTGAGGACATGGGAGAAGTCTTGTTGTTAGTAGTGGAGTTGTGTTGAGAAAGATTCAATAGATTGTTATTTAAGTTGTGGTGTACTTCTTCTAGTGGTGTCATGTGAACGTCGACTACATGACACTTCACCTATATGGGCCTAGGGGAATGCATTGTGTATTTGGCTACTAATCGTAGGGGTTGCCAGAGTGACAGAAACCTGAACCCCCGTTCGGAAACCATTGCACAAGGGACGTAAGGGTCTTAGTGTTTAAAGCTGTGGTTAGGTTTCTACCTTAATTACTTTCTTGTACTTACGGATGTTTGCAAGGGGTATAATCACAAGTATGTATTAGTCTTGGATGGGGCGGTACATTAGCACAGGTTCACCCACACAACACTTAGCAAGCTAAAGAAGATTAATCAACTATATGAAGCGAAAGCACCTGACAGTCTTCCCATGTGTCCTCGAGAACGTTTGGTCATCTTAAGTAATACAACCGGCTTGTCCTTTGCTGCATAAAGGATTGGGCCACTTGCTGCATTTATTCCTACTATCTTTAGTTTACTCGTACTTTGTTTACTTGCTTTATCGAAAACCCCTAAAAATCCGTTTGCTAAGTATTTGCAGAGAATTCCTGATCCATACCACTAGCCAGCACCTTCTGCTCCTCGTTGGGTTCGACACTCTTACTTATCGAAAATACCGCGATACACCCCCTATACTTGTGGGTCATCAACTATATATGGAACAAATGCCTAGGATTATCTAGTACTTGGATGCTTTATCTTATTTATTTGCAATTGCCCTATGTTCTGATTGCTATGTGGATTGTTTTGTCCATGCAATGCCTGTCCATCCATCCATATGCCTACCGCGCTCGAATCCTACTGTTTACTGCTATTGTTACTGCTGTCTTTACTTTACTACTATTGTTACTTTACTATTCCTACTACAAAACTGTTGCTACTGATAAACTGCTATGAGCAAGATTGTTTCCAGGTGCATCTGAATTGATAACTCAGTTGTTAAGGCTTATAAATATTCTTTGGCTCCCCTTGTGTCGAATCAATAAATTGGGTATCACTTCCCTCGAAAATACTACGATACACCCCCTATACTTGTGGGTCATCAAGACTATTTTCTGGTTGCCGGGGAGCACTTTATTTATCAAGTCCACTTGGATCCTCTGTTGTTCACTGCTATCCATCCATCATGGGTAAGTCTCGTGATGGCAAGGTTCCTATTTTACCATCCACTACAAGAAGAGGTACGGTTCTGAACACCTCTATTGCTCTTGATTCACCATCTGTTATGAGTAAGCTCGTTACACCACCACATACACATGCTACACACACTGCTACTACTGCTGAATCTGAAACTTCTAATGCTTATGATGCTGCTTCTACTGTGCTTGATAAGAGTGGTTCATTAGGTCCTATCCTAGACGCTATGATTGCTAGAACTATAGCTGGAAATACTGAAACTCCTAATGAAGACGCTACTATTACACCTGTTAGTTCACCCGAGTCTAGTGAAAGTTATGATATTGAAGATGGTTATGTTGAGATGACCGATGAATTTATTAAAGAATCTAAAAACACCCATGATAGGAGCGCTGCTAAGAGTCTCCTTGAGAGGTGTACTATTAGAACCAAATTGTCTCCTATTGCTAAGTTTGCTGCTTTGCCCATAAATATTAAAGATAAAGATTATGATTTCTCTCTCGATCTATCTTACATAGCTATTGTTGAGAAAGAACCTTTTTGTGGGACTAAGAATGAAAGTGCGATAGCACATATGAATGAGCTTTCTACCATGAGTGGCTTGTTTTCTGATGATATTAAGATGCGTACTTACTTTGTTGCTAAGATTTTCCCTTTTTCACTGAAAGGAGAAGCTAAAACTTGGTTTAGTAATTTACCTCCTGGATCTATTGATAGCCCTGATTGCTTTATTAGTACTTTCCTGCAGAAATATTTTCCTCCAAGTGCTAGACATGCTATTTTGCAGGAACTTTTTGACTTTAAATAGGGAGAAAAGAGAGATATTGCCTGAATCTTGGGCAAGGTTTTGTGCTTTGATTCATGCACAGGCTTGAAGTCCATTACCTAAGAATGAGATTCTTGATATATTTTATAATGGACTAACCGAGGAATCTAGGACATACCTAGATAGTTATGCTGATTGTGTTTTCAGGAATAGGACTCCCAAGGAAGCTAAGGAATTAATGGCTAAAATAAGTAAGAACTATGAAGATTGGAGTCCTCCTGAACAAGCTATACCTGAAGTAATTGTACCTGAACCTACTATACCAGTGCCTATTCCAACATCAAAGAAGAGGGGAGTTATTGAATTAAATGATGAAGTGATGAAGGAAGCTAAGAAATGTTTTAAGGAGAAGGGAATTAAAGCTACAGATGTCAAGAATTTACCTCCTATAGAAGAATTATGTAATCCTATTCCCTACTCATCCACTATCGAGGTACACTCTCTCCAACACTTTGATGAAGGTGATATCCCTTACTCTAAACCTCCTGATCAATGCTTGGAAGAATTCGATATCTTTATTGTTAAGCAAGATAATTTTAATAAAAGGGTGCAAAATCATCTAATGGAAAACACTAGCGCTATTATTGAGTTGAAAGATATTGTGGAAAGAACCTCTAATAATGTTAAAATGATTGTTAAACACTTTCAAATGGTTCAAACTCAAATAGATCAACTCGTTAAAGTGTAAAAAGACTTGCTAGTTAATGCTGCTAAAGAAAAACATGTTTATGAAATTAGAACTAGAAGTGGAGCTGCTACCCAGGATCCTCTATATCCCGAGGGGCATCCCAAAAGAATTGAGCAGGATTCTCAACAAGCTAAAAATAGTGGCTCTACTCGTAAAAAAAGGAAAAAGAAACATAAAACTGTTGTAGAACCCTCTGAACCTGCTATAGATCCAAATAGTATACCTATTTCTGATGCTGAAACTGAAAGTGGTAATGAAGAAAATGAAATTCCTAATGAAGAAAAAGTTGAAGAAGAACTTGAAAAGCACACTAAGAATACTAAATACACTAAAGAAGATTTTATTGCTAAGAAACATGGTAGTTAAAGAGAACCTTGGGTCCAAAAACCTATGCCTTTCCCTGATAAGAAACACAAGTCAAAGGAAGATGAACACTATAATAAGTTTTGTGAGTGGATGAAACCTTTATTCTTGAAAATTCCTTTGACTCATGCTATTAAATTTCCTCCTTACTCAAAGTATATGAAGGATATTGTCTCGAATAAAAGGAAGATCCCTAATGAAGAAATTTCTACTATGCTTGCTAATTATTCCTTTAATGGTAAGGTTCCTAAGAAACTTGGAGACCTAGGGATTCCAACTATCCCTTGCTCTATTAAGAACAGTTATGTTAGAACTTCTTTGTGTGATTTGGGAGCTGGAGTTAGTGTTATGTCTTTCTCTCTCTATAAGAGGCTTCAACTAGAAAAATTAATACCAACTGATATATCTTTGCAAATGGATGATAAATCTACCACTATTCCTGTTGGTATATGTGAGGATGTACCTGTTCAAGTGGCTCATAATTGCTTGATATTAACTGATTTTGTTGTGCTTGAAATGCCTGAAGATGATAATATGTCTATTATTCTTGGGAGACCTTTTCTTAATACTGCAGGAGCTGTTATTAATTGTTATCAAGGAAAGGTGGCCTTTAATGTTAATGACAAGGAACATACTGTCTATTTCCCCAAGAAGATTGAAAGGACTTATGGTTTGAATTCAATTGAACATGTTGAGGGCATTCAAGTTGGAGAAATATATTTTCCCATACCAAGAGAAAAATTTGAAACTATTATGATTGGGACCATTGCTATCAAAATTGAGGTAACATAATCACTAGTGAAATACAAGTTTTGTCTCATATGAAATTGTTTTGGTAACAAGACTTGATCAACCTTGTTAACAAAAGGATTTCATTGAACAAAACAATGTTTTCACCATGATTGTCTCCGCTTACTTCTATTCTATCCATTTTAGTTTTTGATTATGCCTAACTTAAAGGCGTTAAAGAAAAGTACTTATTGGGAGATAACCCAAAAGTTTTAGATGAGTCTTGGAAGTTATTACTTCAGTAATAACCGCTCCTTATCCTTTTTATTTGCTTTTTGTGCCAAGAGTAACCTCTAATGAGAGAGAAGTAATGGTTGGGAAAGTTGCTGTCCCGAAATAGATTTTTGTGCTTCACCGTAAAAATTCGTGTAAAATCTCTGTACGTCTTTTTGAGGCGTGATTTTTTTTGCTTCTGCCCCAGGTTGTTATCTAACTTTCGTTAGTTCAAAACTTTTCGATTTGAGCAACAGAAGGTCTTCGAAAAAATTCATCTTTACCTGCTGGTCTGTTTTGACAGATTTCTGCCTTTATTCGCATTTGCTTCTTGTTGGTTCCTTTTTGAGTTCTTTTGGGGAATTGAGCTTTTTTAGGGACGTGCTACAGTAGCTTGTTTTTAATGGAAGTTTTATTGGTGTTAGAACTGAACCTAAATACTTATTATCTTGAGTGCACTAATGTTGCTAATAAAGATTGTGTGAAGTTTTGTATGAAGGAAAAATTTCAGGTGTATGGAAGGAATGAGTAATGAGATGAAGGATGGACTAAAGCTCAAGATTGGGGATGCCACGCATGTCACCCCAAGAAATATCCAAGAAGTACAAGCGTCAATGCTTGGGGATGCCCAAGGCATCCCCTTCTTCATCAATAAAAATCCCAGGTTTCTTCCAAACACTTCATTTTTATTGTTTCATGCACAGTTGTGTTGTTCTTGGAGCGTCTTATTTTTCATTTTCGTTTTGGTTTTTAATTTGCTTTGTTTTCTTAGTTTGCTGAATAAATTGGTTGGACCCCCTCTTTCATACATTGGTTTTTAAATAGTTTGGTTTGGTTTGGAAAAGAGTAGGAAAGTTCATGCTTAAGTGGTAAAGAGAGCTAGTTTTTGATTGTGGCCTATGCTTTGTCATGCCATGCTTGATATTGTTTTGGCTTTAGCTTAGTATTCTTTGTTGTAGCATGAATTGTTATAAACAATTGAGATTGCTTAATGTGCCTTGGATGAATCATGCGTTGTTTTAGCATATTAAAGCATAGTATTGTGGTATTCTCCTTTGATGCTTTATTTGGGTTGACTTGGCGCATGCTCACACCATGTTATGACTATCCCAAGTCACCATAAGACTTTATGATACTTTAGTTTTCAACTTGTAGTATCACTTTATGCTTTGATCAATGATGTTTTGTCGCTCTACATGATTATGACCATTATTGCTCTCTTAGTTGGTCGATCCCAGTCTTTTGCTAGCCTCCGTAACCAAGTATGAGTTCCACTCATGCATCCAACTCCTGAAACCAAGTTATTCCAAAGAGTCTACCATACCTACCTACTAGCTTATGCTATTCCAGGTATATTCATGTTTTTGTTTACCTTCCAAATTAAACTTGTTATGAGAAAACTAGTGATTAAAGCTCTCACGAACTTGATGGCACACTTTACTTTTCTTTCCCTTAATAAACTTGAACCATTGTGTCGTCTATGTTGTATATGCTTGCACTTATTTGTTGGGGATTAGCAGAACCATGTTGTCCTAGGGAACGCTTTCAACATTGCACGGGTACTTTGTACCTAGTTGATATCATGCTCTTTTGTATATGGATGTCGTCGGTGTGAAATGAAAGGGGAGCTTGTAAGTCCATGGAGTTATGTATATGTGTTAGAGAAACGCCTGGGCCGCTGGTCTAATCCATGCTGACATGGTGGAAACCTGCAGCGTAAACATAATGAGCTGTCTATGAAGCATTCTTCTTATAAAAAAAGGAGTCCTATCTTGAGAAAAAGAGAAAAAAAAGGATATTATGAAAAGAGGAAAGAGAGAAAAAAGCACGATATTCCCATGGTAAATAAGATTGCTGAGATGCTCGTGGTCTGCTTGCCTTGTCATTTTGATATGGGGATTCTTCCATATCATCGGGCAAGGGGTACCCCGTTGGCGGTTCTCTATGATACACATGTACTTACGATGACAAGAACTTACCGGTGACTAAACTTGAGTAGCATGAGGAGCGGCCTTCGTATTCAAGGGACATGAGATTTCTAACTTATACTTCTTCAAGCATGTACACCATAGTTTATTCACTTTAACCTTAATCACTTCAAGATGCTTATGATAGGGGCAATGAGAGCTGAAAGCTATAAGTACCATAATTTTTGGAAGCTCTTTATGAAACTTGAATCTCGGCTTCCTTCTATGAAGGCCTTTCTTCCACCATTATATTGAGTCTCCACCCTCTATCTTTATGCACCTACTTTGAGAGCATAGTGGCCATTCTTAGTTCTATGTGCATTGTCCCAAGACTAGTTGATTGATGCATACCTTGATATTGCTTGTTTTAAACTATTTGTATCTATGAAGGCCTTTCTTCCACCATTATATTGAGTCTCCACCTTCTATCTTTATGCACCTACTTTGAGAGCGTAGTGGCCATTATAGTTCTATGTGCATTGTCCCAAGACTAGTTGATTGATGCATACCTTGATATTGCTTGTTTTAAACTATTTGTATCTAGTCACTCTTATGAACTTTGAAGGTGTCCTATGCATTTATATTTTCTACTCTATGAGGGACAAGCTAAATACCACTATGCTATGTTTTCTTTATGTGAAACAAACAAACGTCTTGCAAAGCATTGTTATTCATGAATCTTTTGTTTGTGCCTTTTCATGTTGCAACATAGTTTCTTTGTCTTATTGCTAGAACTTTGTCTTTCATGTTATGATTGAAGTACTATGATCCCAGCTTTGAATGTTTTACAAATACTTTGATCAAGTTTATGATGGTGCATGTCACCTCAAAAATTATTCTTTCTTTTTATCACTTACCTACTCAAGGACGAGCAGGAGTTAAGCTTGGGGATGTTGATACATTGCAAATGTATCTATAATTTTTTATGTTCCATGCTTGGTTTTATCTACTTTCTTGTGTTTTGTCCACACTTTGGAGTACTTTTCATACGATTTTTTGGACTAACCTATTAACAAGAGCCACAGTGCCAGCTGCCTGTTTTCTGCTGTTTTTGGTTCCAGGAAAGTCAGAAAATCAATATTCTCGGAATTGGACGGGACAAAAGCCAAAAATCCTATTTCACCAGAAGACTCCCGGAGCCAGAATATGAGACAGAGTGGGGCTGGGGCCCAGCCATACCACCTGGCCACGTGGGCTGGGCCTGGCTGCGCTAGGGGGTGGTCTGGCCGCCACAGACACCCCCTCGATCTACCTCTTCGCCTATAAGAAGCCTTCTGACCTAAAAAATCCGGGGGGTTCGACGTTTTTCCAGAAGGAGTTTCGCTCCGCCGCCACCACCAGATTCCACGAAACAGCACCAGAAACTCCGTTCTGACACCCTGCCAGGACAGGGAATTGGAGGAGATCATCGCCACCATCATCACCATCGTTTCTCCATCGACCATCCATGGTTCCCCATCTATGAGTGAGTAATCCCCCGATGTAGGCTATGGGGATGGTAGGGATTGGATGATATCATTCATGTAATGGCATCAGATTGTTATGGCATGGTGCCTAGTATCTTCTATTAGTTTTTTAGGACTTTGTTGCGACTTGTTATGCTTAATGCTTGTCACTAGGGCCCGAGTGCCATGATTTCAGATCTGAACATGTTATTGATTCATTATGATAGTATTGTTTATGGTCTTATCTACAAGTTGTACACACACGTTGTTCTCCGGAACCAATGGCCCCCGAAGTGATAGAAATCGGGATAACCGGAGGGAATGGCTTTGATGTGAGGATCACATGTGTTCACGGAGTGTTAATGCTTTGCTCCGGTGCTCTATTAAAAGGAGCACCTTAATTGCCAGTAGTTCCCTTGAGGCCCCGCTGCAAACGGGCTAGCAGGACAAAAGATGTTGTGCAAGTTCTCATTGCGAGCACGTACGACTATATATGGAACACATGCCTAGGATCATCTAGTACTTGGATGCTTTATCTTATTTATCTACAATTGCCCTATGTTCTGATTGATATGTGGATTGTCTTGTCCATGCAACGCCCGTCCATCCATCCCTATGCCTACCGCACTCGAATCCTACTGTTTACTGCTATTGTTACTGCTGTCTTTACTTTACTACTGCTGTTACTTTACTATTCCTACTACAAAACTATTGCTATTGATAAATTGTTGTGAGCAAGATTGTTTCCAGGTGCAGCTCATTTGTCAACTCAGTTGTTAAGGCTTATAAATATTCTTTGGCTCCCCTTGTGTCGAATCAATAAATTGGGTATCACTTCCCTCGAAAATACTGCGATACACCCCCTATACTTGTGGGTCATCATGATGCCGAGGCTGAAGATATTGCATTATGCAGCTGGGACTTGGCAGAGCTTGGCTAGAATATCCTGTGGATTCACACCAGGGGTGCACGAACCAGCAACCATGGTAATCCTGTATCATAGATGGGTAGAGAACTACTCACTTATCCCTCGCTCCGCTACCATGTTTTCCAGAGGGCCCTTAATTTGGATGACCCTGTAGCACTGGACTGGATTAGAATGGATAATCTTGAAGGGAGGTTAGTGTTTGTGGGAATCAACCATCCATTCATCCTCGACCCCCCTACAAACTCCGAACCTGGTGCTACCGATATTGACGAAGCTCTGCCAGTGTTCAGAGGAGACTGTGTGTTTGCTACACACGTGTGCTGCCAACATCGCCCACGGCCAGTTCCAGATTGGAGCCGCATGCACGTCAATGGGGGAGCTGCCATAGGTTCATCACTTAACTACACTAGAGCGGAACATAGAGAGCAAATGTGTGAGGCACCAATGTGGTTTGTGCCAACCCTGCCTCGTTAGAACTATGTGAAGTTTGACCAAAATACCGAAAAGCTGATTATGAGCACTCGCAACATCATTTCTGTAGCTATGACTTATCACCATGTAATGTACAGTACTATATACATAGTACTTCCATACTGTATTGTAATATCAGTACTTGCAACATTATTTCCACAATTGCTTGTACTAGGCACCATGTACGTAATAATATACTTTCATAGTATGTGTTTGATGTTTCCCTATTCAAGCACTCAAGCTGCCGTGCCCAATTTTTTAGGCAATTAATTTTTGCATGACAATTAGTAGTACTGTATTGGTGGCAAGGTTGGCTTTGTCCACAGCATTCATCTAACCTCGCCGCATTTATTCCCTCACCATCCCCAGCCCTCTCTTACACAACACTCCTTAATCGCCATTGCGCTTCCCTCCATTGATGACCACCACCGCCGCAACTTACTCGTCTTAGGCGGATCGGCTACGGGTGGCGGGCCCTACAACCTCATCTATAGATCCGTCGCATCCCTCAGACATCGCGGTGGCAGTGTAGTATGTACATAATCCCCAGAACCCTTGATCTTGATGATGAGATGCGGTCAAGATCTTATTAGCGCTTGGTTAACATTGGGTTGGTGTTGAGTATAGTTCTCATCTAGTGCATTTAACCCATCTGTATACTACAGCTCAGTTTTACACATGCAAGCTAGTTCCGGGGCTAGATCTACGGTGAAATGTAATAATAAGTTCAAATTTTGTATTGATTGATCCACGACTGATGATGATTTGGGAGGCCACTCGGTATGTTTTGCTTTAGATTTGTCTCAAGGGCGGAGGTCCCTTTAATTTGGGCAAGTTAGGGCGGTTGCTGCCCTACCCTGATTTTTGCCAAAATTTTGAGTATATGTATGCATCTCTAGCATCGTTAGTAGATAGAGCTCATCCTGTTCATCCGTTCGTCTGTTCCTGGTTGTTCATTATCTGTACTGCTCGATAAAGAACTGCACTAATGTGATGCCTAGACCTTGGAAGTAGTACTAATATAACCGGCATTCATGCTAGCTAGAGTTAAGACATTAATTTGTGTACTTCGATAAGAAAATTGCTCCACTTTACTTTCTTAGTTGATCTTGTATTGTACTCTATCAGCTATTACTGTACTATTTCACAATTATTGATAGCTGGTAGAGACATTATCTATCCACAGGATTTTTTTGCAGTGTTCGGGCAAGAAGAGCTTGGATAGACTCATCATCAAAGAAGACAAGAGAGCCTTGTGCAGTCTGGATGGAGGGGCTAGCCAGGAACACCCACGTGGAGAACACCTGTGACGAGTTCTGCAAGATGCTGTTAATACCGGGAGGGTTAGACGTGCGAAGCATACCCAGCTCCTTTTTGCCAATGTTTGGCAGTGAGTATCTAGAGGCCATCAAGCTAAAGATATGCAAAGCCTGCAGCTGGGATGTCGAGCTGAAGAAGCAAGATGGCAAGGTAATCCTTGACGAAGGATGGCTAGATTTTGTCAAAGCACATGACTTGAAGGTAGGATACTTTCTGGTATTCAAGAAGATTGCCACCACTTCCTTTAAGGTGATAGTATTTGATCATGATAACTGGTAGAAGGTGATCAGATGTGCAGGTTATCACCCATCATTTGATGGACAATTTACTATATCATAGGTGTATTAATGTAGTGAATGTTCGCTTCTAATTATAACTATTCTATAAAGAGGTGCTTGAAAACCTTCCGTTATCATGCATCCTGTTGGAACACCATGGTACTTAATCGCGCTAGGCTTCAATGTGGAGGTATTTATTGTACTATGTTTGCAACAAAACTGCAAAACAAACATCTAGTGTACTACTGGTAGTATTGTACTACCTCCTGTTCCAAAGTATTAGGGCTGGATATAAAACTCGAAACTTGA
The DNA here is from genome assembly GCA_916181665.1 of Avena sativa. Classification (NCBI taxonomy): domain Eukaryota; kingdom Viridiplantae; phylum Streptophyta; class Magnoliopsida; order Poales; family Poaceae; genus Avena; species Avena sativa. Next base: position 32,917,962 of record OV702291.1, read on the forward strand.
CGAGTTTAATGAGCACTCGTTTGCTCGGCTCGTTCAAAATCAACTCGTTTCCTTAACGATCTGAGCTGAGCTACAATTTTTTCTCGATATCCTTAACGAGCTAAATGATCGAGTTAACGATGTTCGTGAGCTACTCGTTAAGCTCGGTAACAACCAAGGTAAGGCGCACTTATGTTGCTACATGTCTAATTTGGCAGCCCATCTAAGGCAAACATCTAGCCCATTGAGTAAGACTGATCAATCCAAGAGCGAGAGCGACTGACCAAAAACCTTACCCTAGACTCTCTCGATCGATTCAAATTATTTCTCATGTGTCTCGTCAACTCGTCATCTCCCACTGCATACCCCATCACCATCTTCTCGATCTAGATCTGCTGACCACGACACTGACCGAACCCTTCCGACTATCATTTTTAATTATCGGTATGCCTCTGTCTGAGGGTGATACATTTTCATAACGAGCAGCTCATGAGCGCTCGTTAACATCTAATCAACCGAGCTAAGCTTTACTTTTTGCTCGTTATCCTTAACGAGTTTAATGATATGAGCCTTAATGAGCATGAGTCTTAACGAGCCGAGCTTTAACGGGTCGAGCTGCTCAATAGTCTAGCCCTACACAGTATAATCCTTTTTAGCAAACTAAACAAACATCATCTGGTCTAACATGACAGCAGTAGTAACTCTAGTCGGGGTACACGGCAGTGTGCCGGCCTAGCTGTAATATCCCAGGTTGTGACATGGTTAATTTAGGGCACGACAGCGTGCCGGCCTAGCTATAAAATGCGCCAGGATTTCAGATGGTTAATTTAGTGCACTGCAGCGTGCAAGCCAAGCTAATCGGCATCCTGGATTCAGCTCTAGAGGCCTTGCAAAAAAACTCATTCAAAGAGCCATCCCATCTTCCCCATCTCGGTTGTTTTTATCCCCACTCGCCAATGTCGCCTGGCCCCGTATTTGGGATCGTCTCTAGTGCATTCTTTGCACATTTTCCTCGCCATCTCGCCCACTGCATCGGATCTTGCAGGCCGCACGCCACCCCTCTCCAAAAGTCCCCCGATAGTCATACTCTAGTCCGACCTCTTCCCCCCAATCCATCCCGATGTCGCAATCTACGCACAACCCACTACACGGCGTCTGGAGCAAGGTCGGCGACAACGTTTTCAACGAAATCGCTATGTGTATGGACACTACCAGCGCCGCCCGGCTGGCTGCATGCTCCAAGGAGCTATACCGCCAAGTCACGGGCGGAAAAGGTAGCAGATGCCCCAACGACCACTGCAGGACATTCGTCCCCTACAACCACGTCTAGGACCACATAATCTGGTGCTTTCACGGCCAACAAGTCTACATGGAGCCTAGATGCGAGTTCATCACCTTGTCGGTAGAGCTAACACCTATGGTAGAGCTCGTCCGCCACCTTAGAGTTGCCCACTCGAGGACTGCGCCCATAATGCCCTGTAGCCACAAACACTGGGAACCGTCTAAGCCGGTGCCCACAGGGGGCTCGTGGAGAGCGGATATCATTGGCATCAGGAAAGAGGGCACCATGTTCGTCGCCCAAATTGATGGCCACACCACGGACATCGTCATATCCCCCAGGTTCGTCAGTTCAGGGGCATGTGAATCGCCGCGGCTTTGGTCGCTGTCTTTGTGGCATGAGCTCCATGCGGTCGAAATGGTGGCAACATCTGAGCTGACGAGCAGGCCATCGTCGGCCGAAGTCGCCCTACAAGGGCTCAGGTCGTACCTATCGCAGCCGCGGTGTTACCTGGAAGCTTCTGAACCGTTCATCGGAATTCCCTGTGGATTAGGAGTATTGCATCAACAAGTTTCAAAAGTGAGATAAAACATCTAAATATTCTTTGTGATGATCCCAATGTTAATATATGTAACGTCATACTAATTAATTACTACTTTATGTTGGTGACAGATTCAATTTGTATGGGGAGAGGTGGAACAAGTTTGCAACAATGTATACCTATTTCCAATGTGCGCTTCTGACATAGTGGGCCCACAGGCGACAGTGTGACAAGGAAAGGGTAACAGGCAGGAAAGAATGTGCTACCCGGCTAGCACTTGACACGCTGTTGCGTTATGCCGAGTATTTTGTATGGAGGTCTTAACTTGCTACTGCTAATCTATTTTGTAGTTTACATATGTACTGGTACTTGTTCAGATCGACCGATCGAGTGCTGAATATGGACTCTCTTTCCTTATGAGTCATGGCCTTGCAACAACTATTGAATTTCAATGTCTGCATTGCTGAATCTGTCATTTCTTTTGCCCATTGTCTGTACTGCTGAATCGGTCACTTTAAAATGCCGTTGAATCTGTCAAGTGGTGCTAAATATGAACTGGGAATCTGTAGATATTTTTTCTATCTTATTCTGTACTGCTCAAGCTTCAAATGCTACTCAATCTATCAAGTGTTATGTCGTTACTATTACTAAGGTATTTTCTAGAACTTATACTGATATATTGGTACTTGTTTAGATCAAGTGTAGTAGATGGTCTTGCTTTCATTTTTAAACTTGGCTTTGTCACAATCTAGATGAGGCTTGAGCATTTTGGGATGCATATATATGGGGGTCACATTGGTATTAATGTGAAGAGGAGGTATGCACACAAAAGCATACTTGATCGTCAGTTATGCTTGCTCCAATGATCGAGTGTGTTTGGACAAAAGGGCAAACTGATCATGCGACAAGGTTTTTAGAGCTGAAATATGAACGGGTTCTCTCTTTACTGCTATTGAGTTTCAGTGTCTATATAGCTGAAACAGTCACTCTAGAATGCTGCAGAATCGGTCAAGTGCTGCTGAATATGAACTAGGAATCTATCGATATTTTTATATCTTATTCTGTACTACTAGATCTTTCAAATGCTACTAAATTTGTAAAAAAGTTATGTCGCTGCTGCTGGGCTACTTGCACTAGGGCTTTTGCCTGTGTGTCATCGGAACCGTTGGATGTGTTTTGGACATAAATGAGAGGGTACGAAGTGAAGTCATTGGATACCAGTACAATTTTGGCGCACGCGGTTTGTGTCCCTTGTTCTTTAGATATTTTTACACGAATATATGTCAAAAGAATTATCGTTTCTTTTTCCCCCCAGTAGTGAGGTCTGTGTTCCGAATCCGGTCGAGCCACAACATAATGCAAATGTTACTAAAGAGGATGTAAAATCTAGCCCATTCGACCCCTCTTTAGCCTAGAACAATTTAATTCGGTCTTGTAGGGGTCAGGGGACTTGCTGACGATAGCCCATTTAAATATTTATCAAGGAGCCCATGGAGAATAGCGCATGGAGTATAGCCCATTGAGTATAGTAGATGTAGAATAGCCCAAAATGTTTAATTCGGCATTTTTGGAATTGCCCTTTAAAACAAAAACAAAAAACCCGCCTACCCATGTTTTTAAGAAACTACTCCATTATCTGGCATTTAATAAATTGAGATGCCAGGATTGCTTCCCTTTTATTTTAATAAGAGAGATAACATGGACACATAAAATATTTTTAAGAAGGCTAATATATAAGTTATAGGTACTCTAAAGCTTTTTAATGAGAATGTTCATCTATGTTGTTTGTTGTTGTGGCAACGCACATGGCTTATATGTGTTTTGAAGTCTTGAGTTCAATTCTCGGTGCTTGACATAAAATCATCTTGGGTTTACATTTTTCTTCTAGCAATATTGCTTCATGGAGAGGAAGACATCGCGGACCCACCAGCCATCAGCATCCCTCGAGTTTAATGGCCGGGTTTGAAAAAAAATTAAATACTTGTAGATAGAGGCTGGCATCGGGAACCCACCTGCCAGAACATACGAGGCTGCATCTGGGACCCACAAGCCAGAACATACCAAAGAGGCTGACATGGGGGCCTCAGCAGCAAGACCATACACAGCTACCACATCGAGCAACGTTGCCAAGGTCAAAACAGCGGACGAGTGGCCGAAAAAAAGTCCATCATAGGCAAGTTTGATTTATAGAGAGACCGACATGTGGGACCTAGTAGCGTGGCGTTATACAAGTTTTGCGTCGAGCGATGTTGCCAAGTTCGAAACAGGGAGGCGCGAGCGAGAAAAAGTCCAGCATGCACACATTTCTTCTAATGAGAGGCTCACATGGGGGACCCAACAACCTGGAAAAATAGCAAAAGTTCCATCATACACACGTTTCTTCTAATAAGTGGATGACATGTGGGGCCCTGCATCATGATTAAACGGTAGATGCAGCGAGCAACGCTATCAAGTTCGGAACACGGAGGTGCGACCGAGGGAAAATGTTCTACCATACACACGTTTCTTCTAATAAGAGGATGAGATGTGGGGTCCAGAAGTTTGATTAAACGGTAGATGCATCGAGCAACGCTATCAAGTTCGGAACAGGGTAGTGCGAGCAAAGAAACAAATTCCAGCATACACACAATTCTTATAATATGAGGTTGACATGGAGGACCCATCAGCGTGACTAGACGGCAGATAGATCGAGCAACGTTATCGAGTTGAAATCATGGAGGCAATAGCCAAGGGAAAATATAAGGTTGCATCGGGGACCCACCAGACAGAACATACAAGGCTGCATCGGGGACCCATAAGCCAGAATGTGCCAGAGAAGCTGACATAAGGGGCCCAGTAGTAAGACCATACACGGCTGCCACGATGAAAATAGCGGACGCGGCCAAAAAAAGTCCATCACACACACGTTGCACTTACAGAGAAGCTGACATGTCGGACCCAGCAGGCCCAAGCATAGCTCATGTAATTAGCCTATCAGCCCCAAGCATAGCCCAATACCTTATATATGGCATTTTCGTGGTCTTGTGGCCACCGACCGTAGCCCATTCAATTTAGGAGTGAGCCTATGGAATATAAGCCATGATGAATAGGGCATCCGCCCCGAGTTAGCCCAGAATCTTTTTAATTCGGCCTTTTTGAGCATTTTTTCTACTCTGAGGCTGACATCTGGAACCCAAAAAACAGTCCAACATACACATGTTTCTTTCAAATAGAGGCTGTCAGCTGGGACCCAGCATAGACACGTTTCCTGCACAGAGGTGGTTGACATCTGGGACCCAACAAGTTCAGCGGACATGGCCAAAAAAGTACATCATACGCACGTTTCATTTACAGGGAGGCTGATATGTGGGACCCAGCAGTGCTACCTTATATAGATGCTACATCGAGCAACGTAGCCAGTTCAAAACAGGGAGGCGCGAGAGAAAAAAGAGTTCAGCATGTACACGTTTCTTTTAATGAGAGGCTAAAATGGGGGACCCAGCAGCGTGAGCAAACGACAGATTCGTCGAGCAACTCTATCTAGTTCGGAACAGGGTAGCGCTAGAGAAGAAAAAAATCCATCATACCCACGATTCTTCTAATGTGAGGCTGACTTAAGGGACCCACCAGCCTAAATAAACGGCTGATGCAGCGAGCAAAGCTATCAAGTTCGGAACACGAAGACACGACAGAGGGTAAAAAATGCATCATACACACATTTCTTCTAATGAGAGGATGAAATGCGGGGCCTAGCAGCGTGATTAAACTGTAGATGCATCGAAAAGTGCTATCAAGTTCGGAATAGGGTAGCGCGAGTGAAGGAAAAAATCCATCATACACACGTTTCTTCTAATGAGAGGATGACATGTGGGATCAGGAGGTTGGTTAAACGGTAGATGCGTCGAGCAGCGCTATGAACTTGGAACAGGGTAGCGCCAGCGGAGGAAAAAATTCCATCATACACACATTTCTTCTAATGAGAGGATGACATGTGGGGCTCAGCATCATGATTAAACGGTAGATGCGTCGAACAATGCTATCAAGTTCGGAACAGGGTAGCGCGAGCGAAGGAAAAAAATCCATCATACACACGTTTCTTCTAATGAGAGGATGACATGTGGGGCTCAGGAGGTTGGTTAAATGGTAGATGCGTTGAGCAGCACTATCAACTCGGAATGGGGTAGCGCCAGCGAAGGAAAAAATTCCATCATACACACGTTTCTTCTAATGAGAGGATGACATGTGGGTCCCAGGAGGTTGATTAGACGGTAGATGCATCGAGCAGCGCTATCAACTTCAGAACAGCATAGCACGAGTGAAGGAAAAAAATTCCATCATACACACGATCCTTCTAATGAGAGGATGACATGTGGGACCTAGCAGCCTGACTAAACGGCAGACCCCTCGAGCAATGTTATCGACTTTAAATCAGGGAGGCACGACCGAAAAGTATGGTCCGCTAGAGAAACTGACGTCCGGGACCCACACGCGTCAAAAGACTTCGGCGAGTCAACATCGCGTGAGGAAACGAAAATCTTGCTTCTGCCATGCGCTGGTCGAGCTTCCTCCATGTTTTTAGCAGACCCGTTGTAGTAGAGGGCCACAAAACCGGAAAAAAAGGTTTTCCATCAGCCACGGCCGAGCCGAGAATTTCGTCGCGGAAGACGCGCCTTCTACGACGACCGTCGAGCCAATTTGTTGCACAAGGAAACTTTTCTTGTAGTGTATGCTTGAGGATCTTACTAATCCTCAGAAAAGGGAGTTTTTGGCAGCTTAGTTAGAGAAGGAAGCAGGAGGTGAGATTAGTCCACTATCCAAGGATATACCTATAGATCCAGTATCCTATACACCATATCCTTATTCACATATACCAGAACCCACTAGATATCTAGATGAGGGTACTAGTTATCCAATACCACAGAATTCTTGGGGAACTAAAGATTTAGAACTTCCTATTAGAAATTCTAAAGGATGGTGGTATGGATCAACTGACGGATCTACTGGGAATCCTATTCCTGTAGAAGATTTTATTGGCGATACTAGGCAAACTAGTCAGATGGGAGTGATGTCTTATTCCTCTAATGGAAGGGATGCCAACATGGATGATGTAGAGTCAGATGAGGAAGATTCCGAGGAAGTAGAGTTTGAATCCTCTGAGTATTCCATGACTCCCGTATATGTTCCTAATTCTGTTCAGAATGGAGAATGGACACAAGAGCTTTATGGAAACTCTGATGTGGAACCTTATGTTGAATAAGACTCGGATGAGTTGGAAGCAATGGACGCACTTTAGCTAGATGATGTGTCAATTCCAGATACTTCTGATACTGAGTACATTCCATCTAGGAGGCAAGTTGTTCCACAAATTGTGCATCGGACTTCACGTCAACACGGTTGGACTCCGGGCATGTACAACAAGCGTCGCGGCTTCTGAGGAGCGAGACCACTTGAGGTGGAGTATCATAAGTTTGGTAATGCGTATTGTAGAGTTTGAGAGCTTGATGTAATTAAATAAGTGAGGTAGCGCTCACAGGTATATGTAGCATTTGTATAATATGGGTTGTAATGTACTGTACCACCTATGTTAATGTAATGTATATTATGTGTGTTGCATATTTGGTTCTTATTTCGATCTTGATTTCCATTGTGTGACTAGTTCTAGGCATGAAGTTGAGCTCAGAAAGCATGGAATGATGTAATTATGAGTTTTCCTTAATGTTACAGGACTAGTGGGTTATGGAGATGGGTGTAGAGGACGAGACTGAACAACAGCTCGTGGAGCACAAAGCTAAGGGTAAGGAAGATGAAGATGCCAAAATGCAGGCAGATCTACCACCACCACCAATGAGGCCATTGATGGAGCAGAATTTCATGCAGTATATGCATATGATGCAAGAATCCTAGAACAGGTTTATGGAGGGGTTAATGGGTCGAGTTGGACATTAGAGGAAACCTGAAGGTCGTGGTGTAAGTCTTTCGGATTTCTAGAATCCAAGGCCATTACCTTTTGCATCAGCCCCAGAACCAATGGATGCAGAGGATTGGTTGGCGTATACAGAGAGAAGGCTCAAGACTGTAGGGTGCAATGATGAGGAGAAGTTACGGTATGCAACATATCTTGTAACTAGACCTACAACATCTTGGTGGGAGAATCAGTTGGCAATGCACCCTCCAGGAAGGGAGTATACCTAGGAGGAGTTTAAACAGAGATTCCATGAATATCATGTTCCGGCTAGTGTCATAGAACTGAAGCGTAGGGAGTTTGAAGAACTGCAGCAAGGTTACTCCAGTGTCATGAAGTACATTCGGGCGTTTAGTGATTTGTCTTGTTACGCAGCTAACAAGGTTAGCACAGAAGAAAAGAGAAAGAAGCGGTTCATGCATGGACTGAATCCATTTGTGAAGATGTAGTTGAGGCTTTCCAACAAGCAGACATTCCAACAGTTGCTAGATGCAACTATTACCTTTGAGGATGACTACAAGAATGTCCAAGAAGATAGAAGGAAGAGGGCGACGAAAGAAAATAAGAGAATTCAAGCTAGTAGGCCTAAACCTAATATGGAGTTCAAAGCCCGAACTAGGTCCTTTAACAATCGTAACAATCCAATCATGGTGCAATCACAACCGGGAAGAATGTCATTTGTCACAATTGTAAGCTTCCGGGGCACATTAGCAGGGATTGCCAAAAGCCGGTTGATACATTGCAAATGTATCTATAATTTTTGATGTTCCATGCTTTGTTTTATCTACTTTCTTATGTTTTGTCCACACTTTGGAGTACTTTTCATATGATTTCTTGGACTAACCTATTAACAAGAGACACAGTGCCAGCTGCCTGTTTTCTGCTGTTTTTGGTTCCAGGAAAGTTAGAAAATAAATATTCTCGGAATTGGACGGGACAAAAGCCAAAGTCAGTTTTTCACCGAGGGACGCCTAGAGCCAGAATACGAGATGGAGAGGGGCCGGGGCCCGGCCACACCACCTAGAAGTGGCCAGGCCTGGCCCATGCCAGGGGGTGGTTTGGCCGCCCCAGGCACCCCCTCGGCCTCTCCTTCCACCTACATATTGCCTCTAATACGGAAACCCTAAGTATCCAATCAAAAATCCACGAAAGAGTCTGTAGCCGCCGTCATCTCCGCCCCTAGATCGGGAGGGATCTGAAGCTCTTCCCGGCACCCCGTCGGAGAGGGGAATTGACCCTGGAGGCCTTCTTCATCATCATGCAAGCCTCCGGTGTTGGGGATATACTTTCCGGGTATCCTCATAGTTCCTCACTGACCAGGGTGGCCCACTTCGGGTTAGAGCATTGCTTCACGGGCGGCCCAGTCAGGGAGAAAGACGGAGTCCAATCTGGCTATGAGAAGGCCTAGAAGACTTACCGACTTAGGCCCATAATGTTACTTGTAGTTCAAGATGTACTCTGTAACCGACTCTTAGTCGTAGCCGGATAGATCTCTCCTGTAAACCCTAGGCTGGATATCTATATAAGCCGTCCTAGGGAGAGCCTTTAGGGCAACACCTCAATAGTCTACAATCTCAACTCGCACAGGCGAAACCCTTGTAACCCATATTCCGTCTCTGCCGTATTACCGGATTGCTAGCAGGAGTAGGGTCCGTCCAAAGCCGGCGGATTCGAACCTGGGTAAACTTGTGTGCTCACCGTCTCGGAATACTGTACGTATCACACCCCTCTCTTCCGCACGCCTCGAGGACCCCCTCATGGCGTACTTGTCATCAATCCGACGATAGTTGGCGGCCACCGTGGGGCAAGTGAGCTTCGGATCTGCGTTTCGGGCGGAATCTGCAAGAATCGGAATCGGCGAGACTATCGCCGTTGGTCACATCCTCTACACCATCAACGTCCCTCTCATCGTTCTCGATTAGACTTGGATTCCGGCTAAGGAGGCCGTGACTACCTACACAATCATGTCCTTTGGCGAGATCGATGTTTACATCGGTTTCGCTGGACTTGCCCAACTCACCCCAGTAGTGATGATAGAGGCAGAAGAATCTTCTGGGTCCCCTTTGTCCGCAGAGGCGGAAGAGTTCCGGATCTCAGAAAACCCTAATTCCACCCAGCCTGCACCAGTTGCGGAGATAGTGGAGAAATCCGAGCCTGAAGAAGACCTAGCGGTCCAAGTCGAATCTGGAGTGGATCTCCCTGGAGGAGCTGGATCCTAGATCGACCCACCCGCGGAAGTCGAAATCCAGGAGGAACATATCAGTGACACTGATTCCGGCTCTGATGATGCCGGGACAGACAGACCTTTTCTAAAGTACACATTACGACACTGATTCTGGCTCTGATACTGCAAGGCGAAAGCGTAGATGCAATTCTTGAGACCATCAAAAGTTTCGACATGGCTGAGCGCAAAAGCCGTAGGTACCTCAGGAAGCACGTGTCGCACTTCATCGGGTACGTGGGATCCGGATCCGGCTCTGCCGATGCTGGAGAAAACACCGACTCGATGCTGGAGGCAATTGGAACAAACGCCGACGTACCCGCATCCTCGGATGAATCGATGACGTCAGCAGATTTCCGAAAGTTCTCCGTGGAATATGAAGAGGAGTATAACTCCAAGGCTGCAGAAGAAGAAGAAGCCATGGATGAAGGATCCGGGGAACACTCTCCTAAAGCGCAGGATGACATGGAGGTCGGAGATAATCCCGAGGTCCAGATGTCCGAAAGTACCGATCAGAGCTTGACTCCGGGAAACGGACCCAAAGCCGTCTTTGCTATTGGCGCTGCCAAGAAGGCAAAGAAAAAGAACAAGAAAAACAAGACCCCAGCAAAAGACCCTCTGGCTGAGGAGGTGATTGCCGAGGAATACGAAGAAGACTCGGATGGAGCACTTATCCCAGAAGAGCCGAAAAAAGAAGAATCGATGGATGGACACGTGATCACCGAAGGTGCGCGTAAACTCATCGATGCTGCATTAACCACACCTATCCCTACAGCGGCAGAACTTACTGCTGAAGAGCTAGACAAAAGGGCCCAGGCCCTAGAAGCGCGTCGTCAACAACTCCTCGATGAAGCCAAAAACATCGAGGTGGAGAAGAAACGCATGGCAACTAAGGACTACATGTCTCGGTTGCATCAGAAGACACGGAAGCGTCACACAGATGACAACCAATTCCCACATATCTGTGCCGTCCTTTTTGGAGAAGAGATGGGGAAGCCACGGAAAGATAGCAAAGGAGATTGGGTATATCCAACCCCAGTACAGAATACTGTCGCGGCCTGAGAAATTCTATCGGCTAATCCAGGACCAGAGGAGATCCGTTTGGGTATCAAGCTACTCAACAAGGGATTGGAGCAGCAAAAGGTCGCCCTGTCTGGAAGTCAAAAACTGGTCTCGGATTCCGACCAATGTCGAACAGATCCGGCATGGGCTGATGTCAGACTCCACCATGTTCCGGAGCAGCATTATCGCCCCGAACGACAGGAGGACAATTATTCAAGAACCGGATCGTCAGGACAGCATCGCAAGACTACACGCGACTGGAGCAACGTCGCACCAGCGACCGAGAAAGAGGCTATCACTGCTCTGAATCCGAGGAATCCTCCCCGACGAGAATCTAACGATCGAAGGGGAGAAGATAAAGAGAAATGCCGGGAGGAGGATCGTCAAAAAATTCCACCTCCTAGACATGCAAGCCGTCCGGATGAGCCCCACCATGGTGGGAACGACGGACGAAGATACGACGGAAACCACGCCGGAACAAGCAGGCAGGAGGCTCGTCATAGTCAAGACCCTCCCCAAAATTGGAATAATGACGTTCCGGATGGAGGCCGGCGATCAGCCGGAAACTATCTAGCTGCCCCACCCTCTCCACCACACAGTCATCACAACGGCTCCCAAGGAGGGCAAGGAGGACGACGTGGCGGAGGAAGTGGTGGCAGAAGCCGAAGTCCGGCTCCAAGGCACCGCAGCCACAGCTGACATTCAGGACGATCTTTATCCCCGAACGACGCAAGGCATAGGATCAACTCCAACATAGAGGCTCGGCGCTACGAAAACGATGATATCTACGTGGGCCCAAAGTGCTTCAGACCATGCATCAGAGCTACAAAATTCTTGGAAGGATTTTCTATCTCAAGACATATCCAAGCCTACGATGGCATTGCTCGGCCAGATACCTGGCTACAGGATTTCTTCCAAGCTTGCTGCATCGCCAAAGGCGGAAACAGCCTGGTCGCAACCCGATATCTCCCACTTATGTTGCGGAAGACGGCACGATCATGGCTCAATGAACTTCCGGAGAACACCATTCATAACTGGTATGACATGCAAAGTGCGTTCTTTCGGAATTTCGAAGGCACATATCGGAGGCCCTGTATGGTCGGAGACCTACAGCGTTGCACCCAAAAAGCCAGAGAAACTTGCCGGGACTACCTCGGACGATGGATCGACACCAAGAACTCCTATGAGGGAGTAAATGATCAAACTGTGATTGAAGCTTTCATTGCAGGTCTCCCAATTGGTCTACTGCGTCATCTCTTGAAGTGTGACAAGGTCACTGATTTGGGAGAGATGATAGAAACAATGAGCAAGTATGCAGATGCTGACGATGATGCAGAGGGATTGCTCAATGCCCTAGTTGTGCCTCAGTCGGCAAGACAACCAAAGCAACAAGCTCAGAAGCGCAAAAATACCTCGGAAGAAAAACCCAACACGGAAACAACGGTGGTTACTACTATTTCCGGGTCTGGAGGATGAGGAGGACGTGGCGGAGGCCGCGGGCGTGGCCGTGGGACTTCAAGGGTCCAAGGTAGAGGAGAACAACAACTAGGCAAAACCTACTCTTGGGCCGACATTGCTAATAACCCATGTGTGCATCACCTAGACGCCAATGGGGGCTCGTCCCACACCAACGCTGAATGTCGTTTCAATGATGACATCAAAAGAGATGACATCACGGGCTACAAAGCTAAGCGGAAGAAGGGAAAGAAAAATCCCAAAAAGGACAAGGAGACCAAGGAAGATTCCGACATGGAGGAAGCTGATGCTTCAAATCCCAAGCCGGAAGGGAAGAAAACTTTTCCCACCAAGAAGGACACTTATGTCACTTTCCTTGGATCTCAACCAGCAAAGGTCAAGAAAGCAGTTCTACACGAGCTCAATGCAACAGTTCCGGCTGTCCCCCCGTATCTGGACTGGTCGGAAGTGGAAATCACGTTTGACCGCGGCGATCATCTGCCTAAGTTACATAGGAGAGGAAAATACGCCTTAATTGTCAACCCACTTATTGACGGTTATGGTTTCTCCAAGACCCTCATGGACGGTGGTAGCAGCATCAATATTCTCTATGTCGAAACGCTACGCCGGATGAAGATCTCGGAGACCCAGCTGAACCATAGCTCTGTGATCTTTCATGGAGTTGTCCCAGGAAGACAAGCTAATTCCCTAGGAGAGATTACTTTGGATGTTACCTTTGGAACTCCAAAGAACTATCGGACAGAAGCACTTTCCTTCGAAGTGGTCCGGCTTACTGGGCTTTTATGGCTCGTCCGTGTTACATTTACAATATGATGAAAATTCCAGGTCCCAACGGCGTGATCACCATCAAGGGAGACCCAAAGAAAGCACGAGAATGCGAGGATGGAAATGTCGCCTTTGCCGAAGCTGTGCTGCACGCCCAGGAGTACCAGGAGATCAAGAAGAGCATAGATCCGTTCGAGATGCCCGCAACGAAGAAGGAGGTGACAAAGCCAAATCCGGAGTTCAAGGCATCAGAAGAGACGAAGAAAGCACCATTGAAGGATGATGACCCCTCCAAGGTGACATAGATAGGCGTAGGCCTAGGTAGCGCATAGGAAAGCACGCTCATCAAGTTCCTCCAAGCAAATCAAGATATCTTCGCATGGCAGCCATCTGACATGACCGGAGTACCTAGGGAACTTGCCGAGCACTCTCTAAATGTAAACCTGAACGCTAAACCCGTCAAATAGTCCTTACGACGGTTTGGCGACGAAAAGCGTAAGGCCATAGCTAAGGAACTAGCGCGGCTCGAGTTAGACGGATTCATAGAAGAGGTCATCCACACTGAGTGGTCGGCCAATCCTGTAATGGTCCCTAAAAAGGACACCACTAATTTAAGGATGTGTGTTGATTATACTGCCTTGAACAAGGCTTGTCCAAAAGATCCGTTCGCTCTGCCTAGAATTGATCAAGTTATCGATTCTACGGCAGGCGCGGAACTCCTCTGTTTTCTCGACGCATGTTCCGGCTATCACCAAATCCGGATGAAGGAATCTGACAAAGTCAAAACTTCATTCATAACCCCTTTCGGAATCTTCTGTTTTGTTACGATGCCCTTTGGGCTGAAAAACGCAGGAGCTACGTACCAGCACATGATGCAGCGTTGCCTTCATGACCAACTCGGATGCAATGTACATGCATACATGGATGATATCGCGGTAATATCAAAAAAGAAGGAAACGCTGATTTCCGACTTGGAGGAAACATTTGCCAATCTACGAAAATACAACATCATGCTTAACCCGAAGAAATGCTTCTTTGGAATACTAGCCGGAAAATTGTTAGGTTTCATCGTGTCTCAAAGAGGCATAGAGGTGAACCGAGACAAAATTAAGGCTATACTCAATATTTCCAGGCCAACTCGCCTGAAGGACGTACAAAGACTAACTGGTTACATCGCTGCGGTCAGGGATGACCCACAATTATAGGGGGTGTATCGCAGTATTTTTGATAAGTAAGAGTGTCGAACCCAACGAGGAGCAGAAGGTGCTGGCTAGTGGTATGGATCAGGAATTCTCTGCAAATACTTAGCAAACGGATTTTTAGGGGTTTTCGATAAAGCAAGTAAACAAAGTACGAGTAAACAAAAGACAGTAAGAATGAATGCAGCAAGTGGCCCAATCCTTTATGTAGCAAAGGACAAGCCGGTTGTATTTCTATAGATGACAAAACGTTCTCGAGGACACATGGGAAGACTGTCAAGTGCTTTCGCTTCATATAGTCAATTAATCTTCTTTAGCTTGCTAAGTATTGTGTGGGTGAACCTGTGCTAATGTACCGTCCCATCCAAGACTTAATACATACTTGTGATTAAACCCCCTTGCAAACATCCGTAAGTACAAGAAAGTAATTAAGGTAAAACCTAACCACAACTTTAAACTCTAAGACCCTTACGTCCCTTGTGCAATGGTTTCCTAACGGGGGTTCAGGTTTTTGTCACTCCGACAACCCCTACGATTAGTAGCCAAATACACAATGCATTCGCCTAGGCCCATATAGGTGAAGTGTCATGTAGTCGACGTTCACATGACACCACTAGAAGAAGTACACCACAACTTAAATAACAATCTATTGAATCTTTCTCAACACAACTCCACTACTAACAACAAGACTTCTCCCATGTCCCCAAGAACAAAACTAACTACTCACAAGACATCATATGGATCATGATCAGAGATGGAATAATGATGTATAACAATCTGAAGATAAACAATCATTCAATGGTTCACTCAATAGCATCAACTACAAAGAGTAATCAACACCGGGAAAGTTTCCCCTATGAACTATAGCAAGATTCAACCAATTGTTACAGCAATATGGAGATGGTGATGAGGGTGCTGATGGTGATGATGGTGGTGATGATGATGATGATGATCCCGATGAAGTCCATCTTGATGGTGGTGTTCATGGCGACGATCTCCCCTCTCCGGGAAGGAATTCCCCCGGCAGAAATCTGTCTGCCGGAGAGATCTTTCTCTCTTGGTGTTTTCCGCCCCGCAGAGGCGGCAGAATCTTTCTGTGGTCGCTCTCCGAGTCTTAGGGTTTCGGGAGGAAGATATACGCCAGAGGGGAGAGGCTGGAGTGCGCCAGGGTGGCCACACCACTCCCTGGCGCGTCCTGGGCTTGCCCGCGCCATGGGGTGGTGTGGGCGCCCTGTGGCCCACCTCCACTCCATCTTCTGGCATCTTGAGTCTTCTGGAAAAATAGAATTTTCCGTATATTTTCCTGGATTTTCTGATCTTCGTGAATTTTGCCTCCAAACAGCACCTTTTCCATCAGAATCCTGACAGCAGCGGTCCATGCTCCAAAAGTCATCAACCATGCAAATACAGATGAAATAACATAAGTATCACCTCTCAATACGAAATATATCAATGAATAATAGTGAATTAAGACATAGAATAGTGATGAAAAATGGACGTATCAACTCCCCCCAAGCTTAGACTTCGCTTGTCCCCAAGCGAAACTGAGCTCAATAAACATGACCTCAGGTTTATGGAGTGAAGAGTCGATAAAAGAATACGAACAAGAAGCATCACATTCATCAAATACATAGATCATAATAGAAGACAACTCACTATTATACAACTCAAGTTGCAATGAGTAAAGGAAACACAATAAAGATACATAGAGTAAATCATCATTGGTAATGGCAAACTTAGCTCTTGGTCGAAGAATAGTTGATAATTTGCTGGAGTTCACAAATAGCTAGTTTTTCAATGAAAGCTTTCAAAGTAGTAAACTTCAAGATAAGAGCAATTTGCAAAACAAGGAACATAAGAAACATGATTGAATAAATCATCATATGAATGAATGAAACACATCAACTCAAAATACTTGCCGAGATAGAAAGGAGTAGGTTTACTGACTCAATTACAAAGTAAAAGAAAGGGCCCTTCAAAGAGGGAAGCACGGATTACAAGTCTCATAAAGAGCTCCCCAAAATTAAGATACTTACTAGCTTTCAGCTCTCATTGCCCCTATCATAGGCATCTTTAGGTGATTAAGGTTAAAGTGAGGTCCAATCCGAGTTATATGCTTGACAGACTATAAACTGAAGATCCCAAGTCCCTTGAGTACGAGGGCGCTCCTCATGCTACTCAACTTTAGTTACCGGTAAGTTCTTGTCATCGTAAGTATGTGCGTATCATTAAGAACCGCCAATGGGGTACCCCTTGCCCGATGATACGGAAGAATCCCCATATCAAAATGACAAGGCAAGCAGACAATGAGTATCTCAGCAATCTTCTTATTTACCATGGGAAAATGGTGCTTTTTTCTCTCTTTCCTCTTTTCATAGTATCTCTTTTCTTTTCTTTTTCTCAATAGCTATCTCTCTCTTTTTTATAAGAAGAATGCTTCATAGATATCATTATGGTTACGCTGCAGGTTTCCACCATGTCAGCATGGATTAGACCAGCGGCCCAGGCATTTCTCTAACACACATACATAACTCCATGGACTTACAAGCTCCCCTTTTATTTCACACCGACGACATCCGCAAACAAAAGAGCAAGGTATCAACTGGGTATATATTTACAAGTGTTGAAAGTGTTTCCCGTGACAGCACGGTTCTGCTAATCCCCAGCCTATAATTTGGAAGCATATAACTTTCATGGAGAGTTCACAATGGTTCAGGTTTATTAAGTGCAGAAAATAAAGTGTGCCATCAAGTTCGTGAGAGCTTTAATCACTAACTTTCTCATAACAAGTTCAATTTGGGAGGTAGATAAAACAGGAATTTACTTGGAATAGCAATAATGCTACTAGGTAGGTATGGTGGACACAAATGGCAAAGGTTTTGGTTTAAAGGAGGTGGATGCACGAGAAGAATTCCCTCTTAGTACAGGTTTTTGGCTAGCAAGGCTGGGTAGCAAGTACAAGAGTAGAAGGAAACAAACAAACATACAAATGATAAAGACAAACATACAATCTTCCTTGGAAGCACAAAAGATCTTAACTAGAGAATACTAGACTTATGAGCAAATCAAGAAAGAAAGATGAGGAAATTATTTTTCTCTCGAGTACTTCTATCTTTTTCTTTTCAACTCTCAAAAAGGGTGTTTCTACTGACCGAGCCAGGTTTGCCAATACCAACTAAATTAACTCAAAGATCCCAAAGTGCTACCAATACTAACAACAAGATCAATCATATAACCACGAATTGAAAACTAATATAAGCTATGCAAAAGAGTAAATGATAGAACTTCTCATTAGTACTCCATAATGGAAACTCACACCAAGGGATACAAATCTAACGAGAGAGGGGACACTTCCATAATGCAAACCATACTACATAATAACTCCTCTATTCATGATATGACTCTACTAATAAAGTAAAAAGATAGAAGATAGTGATGTGATACCGCGACACTCCCCCAAGCTTGGAACAAACCAAGGGGATGCCAAACCTGATGACGAATTACTCCTTTGGTGGTGGTGGTATCCTCTCGATGAGCTCTCTGATCAGTTTCCCCAAGTCCTCAATCTCGAAGGTGAGAGTACGAATCAACTCCGAGTTGTGCTCAATACGGCTCATGATCATTTCAGTTCGTGGATCCCAGCTCTCGTGATTCTTTTTTTGTTCTTCCCTCTTGGAGTCTTCTTTTCCTGCATGGTTATGGATAAAGGTATGGAAGGGATTCTTGGTGTGTGGAGGAAGTGACCTTGGAGCCAAACTGTGACGGGGAACTTTCCCCCCAGTCTGCATCCGTGCAGTCCTTCTGATCTTGGTAGGTTTCACCACTCCAATGCTTGCAATGGTGGTGCCGGTGTGCGGACGTTGGCCTTGCTCCTCTTCACCTTCACTCTTGATCTCCTTCTCCTTCCTAGGGTCTTGGAGGCCTTCCTCCATGGGCTCCTTCCCTTTATCCTTGGCGGACACCATTGTGCTTCTAAGCTTTCAAAGAGTATGTCCTATCAGAAACAAATCGAAACAAAAACACGACGAAAACATGATATATGAACCTCGGGAGATCCGGGGGGTTATATATTACGGAGTTTCATATCAAAAGGAAGGTATTGGGAGAAAACGAGTCGGAGGCGGAGTCCGGAGTGGCCTCACCACCTGGTGGCGCGGCCAGGGGTGGACCCGCGCCATGGGGTGGTGTGGGCCACCCTGGCTCCGTTTCCATCCCTTTTTCGCTTCGTAGCTTTCCTTATTAACTAAAAACTGCAAAAATATAGTTGGATTGTATTTTTGCGGAGCTTTTCTTACCAGAGTTGTTACCTAGTTGGAAACAGACTCTGCAGGTCTCTGAATTTGGTATTTAGTGGATCCTTCCGGAGTCACCACTTGAATCATCAATATCTTCATCTTCATAGACTTATTATTGGAGTCATAAAACCTTTCTCTTCCTTATTACACCATTATCTCCACTTTCTTGGAAATTTCTTTCACACAAAACTTCACACAATTCTTATTAGCAACATTAATATAAGTGAAGTGATAAAACCTTTTGAGTCGAACTTCAACTGAAAACCATCAAAACAAAGCTACTGTATCAACTCCTTCTGAAACCCCAAAAAGAATTCAAAAAGAAAATCGAATAAAGAAGGAAATGCAAGATTGGCTAAATCTGTCAAAACAGACCAGCAGGTAAAGATCAATTTTTTCGAAAATCTTCTGTTGCTCAAATCAAAAAGTGCAGAACTAACGAAAGTTAAATAACAACCTGGGGCAGAAGCACAAACAATTACAGCTCAATCCGACAGACAGAGGTCTCTCACGAATTTTTACGGTGAAGCACAAAAATCTGTTTTGGGACAGCAACTTCCCCAAATCTTACTTCTCTCTCATTAGAGGTTGATCTTGACACAAAAACCAAACAAAACAGATAAGGAGCGGTTATTACCAAAGTAATAACTTCCGAGACTCAAAGAAACAAAAACAAACTGAAAGCAAAAACAAATTAGGTTGTCTCCCATAAAGCTTTTTCTTTATAGCCATTAAGATGGGCATGATAATTTTGAAGAAGCTCTCATAGGGATATGATTTGAAGTGAAAGAGAGCATTAAGAAGCAAAAACACACACACACATTTAAGTCTAACCCACTTCCTATGCAAGGGGATTTTGTAAACAAACAAGTTATTGAAACCAAAGGCAACTTGCATAAGAAGGAAAGAAGTGCAACATAAAAACTTTCAGCATAAAACGGGGAAACTTGATATTATTGAGATGCATAAGAACACTTTTCCCTTTCTCATAATAACTTTCAGTATCATGCATAATCTTAACAATATAGCTATCACAAGGACTATCATAGCAATGATCACTTATTCTAACAGAAAACACAGGAATACTAGCTCTCATAACACTACTTTGTGAAACAATATTAGAGATATCCTTACAAAGGATAGTGTGTCCCTCTTTTTCATATGTAGCAACAAAGTCTTTCACATTTGCTACAATAGGCTCATCAACCATTTGTTTATCAGGTTCAATAGCTTTACTCATACTTTCATTAACCATACTAGCTATCATAGAATGTTCCTTTACCTTAACTGGGAAAGGCATTTTCTCAATATAAGCTTTAGGTAAAATATGACTAGCAATATAAACTTTAGTATTTCTTGCAGGAACACTCTTAGCAATATCTTTATAAGGTTCATGATACTTATTCCACTTCTTTTTAGGCACTTCAATGTAGGAAGCAAAAGCCTTAAAATAAGAAGCAATAGCTTGAGAGTCTAGACCATAAGCATTTTTAATATTTTGAAAGTCATCAGTTCCCATAAAAGATTCAATGCATTCATATTCATGATTTATACCTGACTTTCTACCTTTGTCATTCTCCCAAGCTTCAGCATTGTCTTGAATACAATCTAGAAGGTCCCATTTAACTTCTTCTTCCATACGAGTGAATGATCCAGCACAAGAAGCATCTATAAATCCTTGTCATGTAGAGGGAGCCTTGCATAAAAGTTGTTGATAATAATATTGTTGGGGAGCTCATGAATGGGACATTTGAGCATTAGTAACTTCAATCTCCCCCAAGCTTGAGCTGTACTCTCTCCATCAAGAGGCCAAAAGTTGTATATTTGATTCCGATCTTTATGAATCTCACTAGGAGGATAAAAATTTGAGTAAAAGAGAGGCACTATTTCCTCCCATTCCAGAGCTTGACCATTCTTCAGTAGCTTATACCATTCCTCAGCTCTTCCTTTCAGTGATAATGAGAATAACTTCTTCTTAACTTGATCTATAGTAATACCTGCACACTTGAACAACCCGCATAATTCGTGTATAAAGAGTAAATGATCACCGGGATGGACAGTTCCATCCCCAACATAGTAGTTATCCATAACACGATCAATAATTCTTGTAGGTATTTTGAAAACATCTTTCTCAGCAGGTGGTGGCTTATCTACTACCTTAGCAGTGGTAGTAGCATTACCAAATAAGAAACTCAGCGAATTATCCATAACGAAAATAAAGCAACTAGCAGAAGTAAACAATACTCACAGTAGAAGTTTCCTTTACTAGTTCCACTCTCCAATAGCGCTTCACTCCCCGGCAACGGCTCTAGAAAATAGTCTTGATGACCCACAAGTATAGGGGGTGTACCGCAGTATTTTCGATAAGTAAGAGTGTCGAACCCAACGAGGAGCAGAAGGTGCTGGCTAGTGGTATGGATTAGGAATTCTCTGCAAATACTTAGCAAACAGATTTTTAGGGGTTTTCGATAAAGCAAGTAAACAAAGTACGAGTAAACAAAAGACAGTAAGAATGAATGCAGCAAGTGGCCCAATCCTTTATGCAGCAAAGGACAAGCCAGTTGTATTTCTATAGATGACCAAACGTTCTCGAGGACACATGGGAAGACTGTCAAGTGCTTTCGCTTCATATAGTCGATTAATCTTCTTTAGCTTGCTAAGTGTTGTGTGGGTGAACCTGTGCTAATGTACCATCCCATCCAAGACTTAATACATACTTGTGATTAAACCCCCTTGCAAACATCCGTAAGTACAAGAAAGTAATTAAGGTAAAACCTAACCACAGCTTTAAACTCTAAGACCCTTACGTCCCTTGTGCAATGGTTTCCTAACGGGGCTTCAGGTTTCTGTCACTCCGGCAACCCCTACGATTAGTAGCCAAACACATAATGCATTCCCCTAGGCCCATATAGGTGAAGTGTCATGTAGTCGACGTTCACATGACACCACTAGAAGAAGTACACCACAACTTAAATAACAATCTATTGAATCTTTCTCAACAGAACTCCACTACTAACAACAAGACTTCTCCCATGTCCTCAAGAACAAAACGAACTACTCACAAGACATCATATGGATCATGATCAGAGATGGAATAATGATGTATAACAATCTGAAGATAAACAATAATTCAATGGTTCACTCAATAGCATCAACTACAAAGAGTAATCAACACCGGGAAAGTTTCCCCTATGAACTATAGCAAGATTCAACCAATTGTTACAGCAATATGGAGATGGTGATGAGGGTGCTGATGGTGATGATGGTGGTGATGATGATGATGATCCCGATGAAGTCCATCTTGACGGTGGTGTTGATGGCGACGATCTCCCCTCTCCGGGAAGGAATTCCCCCGGCAGAAATCTGTCAGCCGGAGAGATCTTTCTCTCTTGGTGTTTTCCGCCCCGCAGAGGCGGCGGAATCTTTCTATGGTCGCTCTCCA
Source organism: Avena sativa (assembly GCA_916181665.1). Classification (NCBI taxonomy): domain Eukaryota; kingdom Viridiplantae; phylum Streptophyta; class Magnoliopsida; order Poales; family Poaceae; genus Avena; species Avena sativa. The sequence goes on from OV702291.1 coordinate 32,940,162, forward strand.
AGTCTTAGGGTTTCAGGAGGAAGATATACGCCAGAGGGGAGAGGCTGGAGTGGGCCAGGGTGGCCACACCACTCCCTGGCACGGTCTGGGCTTGCCCACGCCATGGGGTGGTGTGGGCCCCCTGTGGCCCACCTCCACTCCATCTTTTGGCATCTTGAGTCTTCTGGAAAAATAGAATTTTCCGTATATTTTCCCGGATTTTCTGATCTTCGAATTTTGCCTCCAAATAGCACCTTTTCCATCAGAATCCTGACTGCAGCGGTCCATGCTCCAAAAGTCATCAACCATGCAAAAACAGATGAAATAACATAAGTATCACCTCTCAATATGAAATATATCAATGAATAATAGTGAATTAAGAAATAGAATAGTGATGCAAAATGGACGTATCAGTCAGTCGATTTGTAAGCCGGCTTGGTGAAAGAGCCGCACCATTATACAAACTATTGAAAAAGACCAAGGATTTTGTTTGGACTGATGAAGCTGAAGATGCACTACAAGACCTGAAGAAAGTACTCTCATCTGCTCCTATCCTTGCAGCACCAGAACCTAAGGAACCGATGTTGCTATATCTTGCTGCGACAAATAAGGTCGTTAGTATCGTCATGGTGGTGGAGAGACCAGAGGAAAATCAGTAGCACCTGGTGCAGCGTCCGACTTATTTTGTCAGCGAGGTCCTGACAGAATCAAAACAGCGGCATCCGCACTATCAAAAGTTGGCTTATGGTGTTTTTCTAGCATCTCGTAAGTTACAACACTACTTTCAGGAGCATCCAATTACCGTGGTGAGCACAGCTCCCATGAGAGATATAATCAACAACAGTGACGCCACAGGACGCGTCGCCAAATGGGGCATAGAGCTTTCAACTTTCGACATTGAGTACAACCTCGGACATCAATCAAATCTCAGATCCTTGCTGACTTTGTCGCTGATTGGATAGAGATGAAGGAGAACATGATCCTCCCTGAGTCGAAATATTGGACCCTCTTTTTCGATGGGTCTAAGGCTCGAGGGGGCTCGGGGGTTGGCGTGGTGCTAAAATCACCCCAAGGAGATAAACTTTTATACGTGTTGCAGATACACTTCACAGCGATAAACAATATTGCCGAGTATGAAGCACTGCTGTATGGATTCCAGATTGCTAAGGATATTGGCATCCAACGTTTGATGTGTTACGGAGATTCGGATCTTGTTGCTCAGCAAGTGTCGGATATTTGTAATGCAAATAAACACATGGCAGCATATAAAGCTGTCGTGGATGATCTATCTAAATCGTTCGAAGGGTTTGAAGTTCAACACATCCCTCGAGCAGAAAATGAGGAAGAAGATGCACTATCTCGGATAGGTTCTGCACGGAAAGAGGTCCCGGATGGCGCTTTTCTAGAGCACCTCAAAGTTCCCTCAATAAAAGGAGTAGATGAGGAATATCCGACCAAATCCGACTCACCTTTGATAGCAGTTCTGGCTATAATTCCCAGCTGGACTCAACCCTACCTCGATTATTTGGTAGATGGCAAATTACCCGAAGATGAGGTGTTGAGCCGGCAGATTATCCGACGAGCAAAAGCCTATACTATTGTTAAAGGTGAGCTCCATAAACGGAGTGTTTCTGGGGGTTTTCAGCACTGTGTATCTCCGGAAGAAGGAGTGGAAGTCTTAAGAGAAATCCAGGAAGGCGAGTGTGGTCACCACGCTGCAGCCAAATCTTTAGTGGCAAAAGCTTTTAGACACAGATTTTTCTGGCTTATAGCTCAGGCAGATGCCGAATGATTAGTCAAGACGTGCAAAGGCTGCCAAAAGTACACCAAGCAAGCTCATGTTCCGGCTAATCAGCTGCGAACAATACCTATAACATGGCCCTTTGCGGTCTAGGGGCTTAACATGGTAGGACCTTTTAAATGAGCTCCAAGTGGATTTACTCACCTCTTAGTGATGGTGGATAAATTCACCAAATGGATTGAGGCTAAACCTGTCACTAGTTGTGATGGAGCAACAGCCAAAAGATTTGTCGAGGATGTTATAATCCGGTATGGTTATCCGCATAGCATTATCACGGCAACAGGAGTAACTTTTCTATGGGAGAATTGGCTGAATTCTGTAACGAGCAAAATATCCGGCTTGATATTGCGTCAGTCGCACATCCACAGGCTAACAGACAACTCAAAAGAGCAAATGGTTTAATTCTACAAGGCCTAAAACCGAGACTCGAAGGACCACTACGACGTGCTGCGGGGGCTTGGGTAGAGGAATTACCATCTGTAATTTGGATTTTACGAAGAACTCCAAACAGGTCAACAGGACACACACCTTTCTTCTTGGTCTATGGCGCAGAAGCAGTTCTTCCTAGTGATTTGATTCATACTTCTCCTAGAGTGGTCGCATATATCGAACAGGATGCCGAGATTTCTCGACAAAATGATCTCGACTTAGTCGAAGAAGTTCGCGTCGTTGCTGAAATGAGATCTACAGCCTATCAGCAGAAGTTACGCAAGTATCATAGCCAGAGAGTCAGAAACCGATCTTTCAATAAAGGCGATTTGGTTCTCCGGCTTGTGCAATAAATAAAGCACAAACTTTCCCCAGTATGGGAAGGGCCCTTTTTAGTTAGTCGAGTATTGCACAATGGATCGTACTACTTAACTGACATGAGGCCAGTCAAAGAAAGACCTGCTACTAAGAAGAGAAAGAGAGCTGGAGGCAGTACAAATCCGGATGAGTTAGACAGACCGTGGAATATTGCTCAGCTATGGCCCTTTTATTCTTAGTTTATCCTTCTTTGTAAACATATATATGTACATGATTCTGTGAGAAATAAAAGTTTTGGTTGCCTCAAATTTTTCTGAGAAGTTTTTACCATCTTATTTCCGAATGGTCATGTCATAGTCGAAAATCCCAGAATGCTTGAACGTACTTTATGCTCATGTTCGTTCTGGTTTAGATTTCCGATTCTAAAACTGCTACCCTCGGGTATAACTCTAAAGTTTCTAGTCTTTATTTTGGTTATTTGTCTGATTGCTGGATGCGGGCATTTTCCGAGTAGTGAATTCTTGGTACTGGAAGCCGGCTTTGTTTCCGAGTTTAAACTGGTTTAGCAATTGGGCTCCGTTGCTCGGCAAAGTTTCCGGCAGAAGGTTTAGCCGGCTCATGAAAGGGACGAGGCGGAAAGCCAGATAAACGATAAGTAGAGACAAAAAAATACAAGTGCTTATGTAAACATTTCAGGCACACAAAAAAAAACTCAAATCCAAAAGTGCTGAATAGATCAAAAGCTTAGCACTAGCAAAATTAAAGTACTGCATATTTACAGATGCATCATGTTTCTCCGGAATAATACAAAAATTTCTGGTCTATGATGCAGGAGGAGATGAAGGAGCTGCCGGCTCGCTCGAGATTCCGCCTTGATATCGTTCCAAGATGTCCGCATTCGAGGTGGTGCGTTCATCATCGGAAACTTCCGTTGGTTCTTCCGGAGGAGGAGGTGGAGTATCTACGCGGGTGAAGAAGGGGATCTCATAGCTGGTCAGGTCAGCCACGTGACACCCATATCCAGCGCAGGAGTGCATGATGGCTTGAAGGTCCTGCTCCTGGTCGTCTTCATCTACCTTGCAGTACCCTCTGGTCACTTGCCATATTTCCATGTTTCCATGGTGGCTCATGACCATGGTGAGAGCGTGCTGCGCAGCAGTCCGCGCGTAGGACATGTTCCAGTCCCGAACAAGTTGCGGCATCTCCTTCGCCTTGTCCCGCACCTGAAAATCCGACATGATTGGCATGTCCGGAATCTTGAGAGCTTCGCCGATGTCTTCAAGGACTGGTGGAAGTCATGAAGCAGGTCACCGACTTGGGTAAGTCGGTGGGTGCGGGGCTCGGAGGAGGAAGAGTCCGTCAAGTTCAGAGGACCTAAACACAAAACAATTTAAGAGAAATCTGACATTGATAAAATTCGAAGAAAGAGACAAGTCAGATAGATGGAACGTACCGAAAATGACGTCGTCAATTTTGGTCTTCTCCTCCCGGAGACTCTGGAGTTCAGCCCGGAGCGCCTGGGACATATCCTTTTCTCTACTAAGCTCATCCTTGAGGTCCGAGATTATTTTATCTTGAGTAGCGATCTTGCGATCACGCTCTTCAGTAGCCATGGTGGAGGATTCAAGGACTTGAGCTATGCTCTTTTCATGATTTTCCTTGAGCTGGTCTAGCTCTTGGCGAAACTCCTTGTTCTCCACCACCAGGGTCTTGAGGTTCTCAGCCTCTTCAATCATGGCGATGGATTGTTTCACCAGCGCTGTAAGTCAAAAAGGAACAACAGTTCAAGAACAAATTCGACATTGAAAATACAAGGACAAGGTTTGAGTCTCGGAATGTTTACCTTCGGCCTCATCCTTGGCAACTTTAAGTTCAGCATTCTTAAGCCGGAGAGCCTTGATCTCTCTCCGCTTATCGCAGACATTTCTTAGTAAATCCTGGTTATAAGAACATACTTTCTGTAAGTCAGAATACCCAAAGTCAGAAAGCTACTAAAGGCTCGGGCTAATATTTTTGCTAATATCAGCACGAGCCTTGGGGGCTACACTAGTTCGTTCTTTGGCATCCTAATAAAGCATAAACCCGGATTATATATCCTACTTCATGCTTGGGGGCTAGAGGATATGATATAAAACAATGGAAAAAACAGGAGTTGGAATTCCGACTTACGTATTGTTCGCGGGCGAGTTTATCCAAACCCGCATTCACTTCAGTAGCCACCTTCTCGGCGAGAGTCAGAGGAATCACTGGGGCTATTGGAAGCTCACCAGTCCTAATCCTCTCGTCGCGGAGGCGCACTTGAGCAAGAAGGTCGGAGAACTTGACGTCCTCTGCTTCTTGCGCTTCTTCTTCGGCAGATAAAGTACTTTTATCCAAGCATTGTTTGGCTAGCCGCTGGATTTCTTCAGCAGATTTCTGGGACAAGCCAAACTTGGCACGACCCGAATTGCTCATGAGGTTTTCGGCGAAGGTTTCTGCCGAGGATTCATTACCTAAAGAGGGTTCACCCTTATCTAGATTTGACGCACCCGTGGTGACGTCAGTTTGCGACCCAAGGTTCGTAGGCCCTGTTGAAGGAGTCGGATCTTCTGCAGCGTCCGGGGAGGTCACCAGCGTTGTAGAAGGTTGAGGGGCAGGAGTCGAAGGAGCCACGGCAGGATAAGCTATCGTAAGCTTCGTCTACTGCAGCGTCTTCGAAGGAATCCCTTTCCCTTTTCCCTTGAGGAGAGTTTTTGCTCTGAGAATGTAGTAAAGTCAAAAACATTACATCTCGGGAAGAAATTCAAGTAAAGTACAAAGGCGGAAAATTGTGATTGAAAGATACCGCTTCACGACATGCACCTCCTTTGTGCCGACAGCCACTGTCGGAGCTTTGCGCTTCTTGAGCGCAAGATCCGACAATGGGACTACTTCTACCTCCTGAGAGAACTCTGGAGGATATCCTTCGAGCGGAGAAAATTCCGACTCGGGGAGGCCAGCAAGCTGAAAAGAAGAAAACATATCAGTATTGCGATATAACTCAAAGATTGGAACACGTAAAAAGATGTATTGATAGAAGCTTACCGGCACTACGGGGTTATCCACCGTGTGCATGTCCAGAGAAACCTTCGGGATTCTCCTCTCGATCCGCTCCTGGATCAGCCACTTGATCTGGCTTATGTAGCCTTGAGTGGTGTAGGCTTTGGAGCTGAAGCGGAGGGAGTCTTTCGAAGACGACGTGATGGAATGCACCAGTCGGGTTCCGTGATACTGGAGGGGCTGGATCTGACGTGAGACCCAGCACTGGACCAAGTCGGATCCCTTTAGATCCTTGTGTTTGATCAAATATTTTATCCGCCTCTTAGCGAGGATCAGATCGTCAGTGAGAGCCGGAGCAGCCTCGTCCCAAAAAGGTTGGGCCGTGGCGGCTCTGTCGATGAAAGTTGGCAAAGAAGTGGCTTTGCCGGGAGCCAGAATATCCCTATGATAGAAAAACGTGGCTGGCCATTGTTTGACCGAGCCACTAGCTAGAATTTTGGGGTACGCGCGCTCGCGTCTAAGCGAAAAGCTAATAGTGCCGGTGATGTAAGGAACACCGGCAGTAATGGAGTTTCTCCGAACATGAAAATAGTACCGGAAAAGAGTCAAACTCAGCCTAATGCCGAGAAAGCCCTCGCACAATGAAGCGTACGCGCTCATCTCTAACAGGGAGTTGGGAGGAAGATGATGGAGTTGAACTCCGTAATGATCTATCACCTCGGAGAAGAACTCCGAGGGAGGAAATGACAAACCTCTATCGAGGTGGGTGCCGAAGTGGACCCGCTCGTTGTCGCGCGGGTTGGGGACGGCTTCCTCGAAGCCGCTCCGCCAGTCGCTGGCGGCAAGAAGCCCCTCCTTCTCCACGTTCTTGAGGCCCTCCTCATTGAGGGCGCAGGGGATCCAGAGCCCACGGAAGCTCTCTTTCTCCGCCACCGCTTCCGTTGCTGCCGCCGCCACCGCTGCCGCTAAGCCAGAAGAGGAAGATGAAGCCATTTCTCCGGTGAGTGTTTGACCTAAAAGGGGAGGCGCTGGGAGTTTTTTGGGGGAGGAACGGGGAGCTCTGTGCGCGCAGGAGGATTGGGAGGAGAAGAAAAGGCAAAGGACTGGTGGAAGAAGAAGGAAGAAATCCTAACCCCTTATATCCACCTAACTGCGCCAAGATTCGTGCAAATGCTACAGTGTAACCGCCATGCACCATGGAAAGAACTAGGAAGGACCCACGCGATGATTGCGTCGCCTCGATCTCCACGCACGCATTGAAACTGCGCCTCGGTTCTGCGAACCGCGGACCCACCAACGGTCGTGCTGACGGAATGCCTGTTAAATGACGTGACTTGACCATGACTTGTGTCAGGTGGCGTTAGAGATCAAGTTCCGGCTTAGATTGAAATGAAGCTGGAAAATCCGAGTAACCTATTGATAGGTCCGACTTATTTTTAAGACCCGGATCGTATTTTTTGTTGTGAAGTTTCAGGAACCCTTCAAGATTCTGCAAGCCGAAGATCAAGCTAGACGATGATAAATCCGACTTTGGATCTTGGAGGCCTCCGGGGGCTGCTGTTGGGGATATACTTTTCGGGTATCCTCACAGTTCCTCACTGACCAGGGTGGCCTACTTCGGGTTAGAGCATTGCTTCACGGGCGGCCCAGTCAGGGAGAAAGACGGAGTCCAATCCGGCTACGAGAAGGCCCAGAAGACTTACCGACTTAGGACCATAATGTTACTTGTAGTTCAAGATGTACTCTGTAACCGACTCTTAGTCGTAGCCGGATAGATCTCTCCTGTAAACCCTAGGCCGGATATCTATATAAGTCGTCCTAGGGAGAGCCTTTAGGGCAACACCTCAATAGTCTACAATCTCAACTCGCACAGGCGAAACCCTTGTAACCCATATTCCGGCTCTGCCGTATTACTGGATTGCTAGCAGGAGTAGGGTCTGTCCAAAGCCGGCGGATTCGAACCTGGGTAAACTTGTGTGCTCACCGTCCCGAAATACCGTACGTCTCACTCCCCTCTCTTCCGCACGCCTCGAGGACCCTCTCATGGCGTACTTGTCATCAATCCGACGACATCCGGTGTGATGCGTGAGTACCTCATCTCTGGACTACAGGTCCATGTAGTAGCTAGATGGCTGGTTCTCCTCCTTTGTGCTATCATGTCTAGATCTTGTGGGCTTCGTTCATGATCAAGATCATCTATTTGTAATTATGCATGTTGTGTTTGCGGGGATCAGATGGATATTGAGATGCTATTTTAGATTGATTATTGATTCTATCATGTCTTTGTTATTTGTGATCTTGCATGCTTCCCGTTGTTAGTATCTATCTTGGCCAAGTAGATGCTAGCAACTCCAAGAGTTAGTATTTATGCTCGATAGTGGGTTCATGCCTCTGGTAATCTGGGGAAGTGACAGAAATCTCTAAGGTACTAGATGTGATGTTGCTACTAGGGAGAAAACAACAATCCTTTGTTCACAGAACAATCGTATTGTTTATTTTTACACGCAATTCGTAATGCAATTATCTGTTGCTTGCAACTTAATACTAGAGGGGGTTCGGTTGATAACCTGAAGGTGGATTATTAGTCATAGATGCAGTTGGATGGCGGTCTATGTATAATGTTGTAATGCCTAATCGAATCTCAAAGGAGTCAAGATGATTAGTATATGCTTGTATGCTTTCTCGATGTTTGTCAATTGCCCCGCTGTAATTTGTTCACCCAACATGTTATCTATCTTAAGGAGAGCCACCTCTAGTGAACTATGGACCCCGGTCCTTTCTTTTACTTTCAATCTACAATCAACTGTTTACTGCTTTGTGTTTATTTTCAGCAAACTATTACTTTCTTCCATTCCATACGTTTAATCCTTTGTTTTCAGCAAAACCGGTGAGATTGACAACCTCATCGCAAGTTGGGGACAGAGTTCTGTGGTTGTGTTGTGCAGGTCTCCATGTTGCTGCTGGCATCGGTACTGCGCCCTGCCAACGTTTAGCTAGCTACACCTTTGGGGTGTTTCCTTGCTCCTACTGGATTGATAACCTTGGTTTCATAACTGAGGGAAAACTTACTGATGTGCTCATCATACCTTCCTCTTGGGGTTCCCCAACGAGCTCGTTAATACACGAGTCAGCAAGTACTTTTTCTGGCGCCGTTGCTGGGGAGTCAAGGACATCTTCACAAGGGGAGTCCCTCATAACCAATCTCTTTACTTTATTATTTTTGTTTTGGTTAGTTTACTTTTGCTTTGTTTGCTTGTTTCTTTATCAAAAATACAAAAAAATTAGTTCCTACTATAGTTGTTATTTTCATTGGTCTGTTATTGTCTTGCTTTATCATGCTTTCTATCAATGGTTGGTTTCTTTGAAACTGAATCTTATTGGCAAGGTGGGTTCAAAGAAGAACAAAAATATTATTATATGGAACACCGCTTGTCACAAAAAGGGAAACACTTATGGGAACAAATTGATAAATGATATACCATTGCAATAAACGTGTGCTATACTTATAATGTTACTTATTGCTTTGATAAATCTTGTTGCTGTAGGGGGTATAAACACCTCCCTTTTTAATGTGAGTATAATGATAATGTTACCATATCTTCTTATGTTAAAGGGAATTATGACTTTTATGATGTGGAACAAATTGAAGAATTTATTGCTTGGAAGGGTGCATTTGAACTTGCTAGTTTGCTTGAAAATACTGATGATTCACCTTATAAATATGAGGTTTATGATATACTTAAATTTCGCTTTGATAATTACAAGGTAGAAAATGGCTATATTCTTGAATATCTTAATAGATGCTCACCACCAATGGAAGAGACTAATGCCTTGCAGGAGCCTATGGAAGAAGAAATTGCTGAAACTGGAAACTCATTGGATGATCAAGAGGAGTAAGAATGGATCTACCCATCCCTACCTTCTAATGAGAGTAACTCTTTACCCCTTACATTATTTGATTGTCCCCCATGCTTACCAAAGGAGGACGAATCTCATGTTCCCGCGGATTCTTTTGAAAATGTATATAATAACGCTCTAGTGTTTGTAGATCATGAAAAGCATGCTTTATGTGATAGTTATATTGTTGATTTTATTCATGAGGCTTCTGAAAATTATTATGAGAGAGCAAAATATGGTTGTAGAAGTTTTCATGGTATTGAAACACCTCTCTATGTGCTGAAAGTTTTGAAGTTACTCTTGTTTTATCTTCCTATGCCTGTCACTTTGTTCTTTGCGAATTTATTTGCATACAAGATTCCTATGCATAGGAAGTGGGTTAGACTTAAATGTGTTTTGAATTTGCTTCTTGATGCTCTCTTTTACTTCAATTCATATTTCTTATGTGAGCATCTTCTCAAACTATCATGCCTAACTTAAAGGCGTTAAAGAAAAGTATTTATTGGAAGATAACCCATAAGTTTTAGATGAGTCTTGAAAGTTATCACTTCAGTAATAACCGCTCCTTATCCTTATTATTTTATTTTTGTGCAAAGAGTAACCTCTAATGAGAGAGAAGTAATGATTGGGAAGTTGCTGTCCCGAAACAGATTTCTGTGCTTCACCGTAAAAATTCGTGTAAAATCTCTGTACGTCCTTTTGAGGCGTAACTTTTTGTGCTTATGCCCCAGGTTGTTATATAACTTTCATTAGTTCAACACTTTTCGATTTGAGAAACAGAAGGTCTTCGAACAATTTCGTCTTTACCTGCTGGTCTGTTTTGACAGATTTCTGCCATTTTTTGCATTTGCTTCTTGTTGGTTCCTTTTTGAGTTCTTTTGGGGAATTGAGATTTTTGAGGGAAGTGATACAGTAGCTAGTGTTTTAATGAAAGTTTTATTGGTGTTGGAACTGAACCTAAAAGACTTATTATCTTAAGTGCACTAATGTTGCTAATAAAGATTATGTGAAGTTTTGTATGAAGGAAAAATTTCAGGTGTATGGAAGGAATGAGTAATGAGATGAAGAATGGATTAAAACTCAAGCTTGGGGATGCCACGCTTGTCACCCTAAGAAATATCCAAGAACTACAAGTGTCAAAGCTTGGGATGCCCAAGGCATCCCCCTCTTCATCAATAAAAATCCCAGGTTTCTTCCAAACACTTCATTTTTATTATTTCATGCACAGTTGTGTTGTTCTTGGAGCGTCTTCTTTTTCGTTTTTGTTTTGGTTTTTCGTTTTCTTTGTTTTTTTAGTTTTCTGAATAAATTGCTTGGACCCCCTATTTCATACATTGGTTTCAAATAGTTTGGTTTGGGTTGGAAAAGAGTAGGAAAGTTCATGCTTAAGTGGTAAAGAGAGCTTGTTTTTGACTATGGCCTATTGTTTGTCATGCCATGCTTGATATTGTTTTGGCTTTATTCTTAGTATTCTTTGCTGTAGCTTGAATTGTTATAAACAATTGAGATTGCTTAATGTGCCTTTGAAGAATCATGCGTTGTTTTAGCATATTAAAGCATAGTATTGTGGTATTCTCCGTTAATGCTTTATTTGGGTTGACTTGGCACATGCTCACACCATGTTATGACTATCCCAAGTCACCATAAGACTTTATGATCCTTTAGTTTTCAACTTGTAGTATCACTTTATGCTTTGATCAATGATGTTTTGTCGCTCTGCATGATTATGGCCATTATTGCTCTCTTAGTTTGTCGCTCCCAGTCTTTTGCTAGCCTCCACAACCAAGTATGAGTTCCACTCATGCATCCAACTCCATAAACCAAGTTATTTCAAAGAGTCCACCATACCTACCTACTAGCATATGTTATTCCAAGTATATTCATGTTTTTATCTACCTTCCGAATTAAACTTGTTATGAGAAAACTAGTGATTAAAGCTCTCACGAACTTGATGGCACACTTTATTTTTCTTGCCCTTAATAAACTTGAACCATTGTGTCGTCTATGTTGTATATGCTTGCACTTATTTGTTGGGGATTAGCAGAACCATGATGTCATGAGGAACGCTTTCAACATTGCACTTGTACTTTGTACCTAGTTGATATCATGCTCTTTTGTCTATGGATGTTGTCGTGTGAAATGAAAGGGGAGCTTGTAAGTCCATGGAGTTATGTATATGTGTTAGAGAAACGCCTGGGCCGCTGGTCTAATCCATGCTGACATGGTGGAAACCTGCAGCATAACCATAATGAGCTGTCTATGAAGCATTCTTCTTTAAAAAAGAGTCCGATATTGAGAAAAAAAGAGAAAAAAGAAAAAAAGAGATTATGAAAAGAGGAAAGAGAGAAAAAAGTACCATATTCCCATGGTAAATAAGAAGATTGCTGAGATGCTTGTTGTCTGCTTGCCTTGTCATTTTGATATGGGGATTCTTCCGTATCATCGAGCAAGGGGTACCCCGTTAGCGGTTCTCTATGATGCACATGTACTTACGATGACAATAACTTACCGGTGACTAAACTTGAGTAGCATGAGGAGCGGCCCTCGTATTCAAGGGACATGAGATTTCCAACTTATACTTTGTCAAGCATATACACCATAGTTTGTTCACTTTAACCTTAATCACTTCAAGGTGCTTATGATAGGGGCAATGAGAGCTGAAAGCTATTAAGTACCATAATTTTTGGAAGCTCTTTATGAGACTTGAATCCCTACTTCTTTCTATGAAGGCCTTTCTTTTACTTTTTTGTTGAGTCTCCACTTTCTACCTTTATGCACCTACTTTGAGAGCATAGTGGCCTTTCTTAGTTCTATGTGCATTGTCCCAAGACTTGTTGATTGATGCATACCTTGATATTGCTTGTTTTAAACTATTTTTATCTAGTCACTCTTATGAACTTTGAAGGTGTCCTATGCATTTATGTTTGCTACTCTATGAGGGACAAGCTGAATACCACTTTGCTATGTTTTCTTTATGTGAAACAAACAAACGTCTTGCAAAGTATTGTTATTCATGAATCTTTTGTTTGTGCCTTTTCATGTTGCAACATAGTTTCTTTGTCTTATTGCTAGAACTTTGTCTTTCATGTTATGATTGATGAAGTACTATGATCCCAGCTTCGAATGTTTTATAAATACTTTGATCAAGTTTATGATGGTGCATGTCACCTCAAAAATTATTCTTTCTTTTTATCACTTACCTACTCGAGGACGAGCAGGAGTTAAGCTTGGGGATGTTGATACATTGCAAATGTATCTATAATTTTTGATGTTCCATGCTTTGTTTTATCTACTTTCTTATGTTTTATCCACACTTTGGAGTACTTTCCATATGATTTTTTGGACTAACCTATTAACAAGAGCCACAGTGCCAACTGCCTGTTTTCTGCTATTTTTGGTTCCAGGAAAGTCAGAAAATGAATATTCTCGGAATTGGACAGGACAAAAGCCAAAGTCAGTTTTTCACCGAGGGACACCTAGAGCCAGAATACGAGACAGAGAGGGGCTGGGACCCGACCACACCTCCTGGACGCACGGCTAGGCCTGGCCCACGCCAAGGGGTGGTCTGGTCGCCCCAGGAACCCCCTCGACCTCTCGTTCCGCCTATATATTGCCTCTGATACGGAAACCCTAAGTACCCGATCAAAAATCCACGAAAGAGTCTGTAGCCGCCGTCATCTCCATCCCTAGATCGGGAGGGATCTGAAGCTCTTCCCGGGACCCTGTCGGAGAGGGGAATTCACCCTGGAGGCCTTCTTCATCATCATGCAAGCCTCCAGTGTGATGCATGAGTAGTTCATCTCTGGACTACGGGTCCATGTAGTAGCTAGATGGCTGGTTCTCCTCCTTTGTGCTATCATGTCTAGATCTTGTGAGCTCCGTTCAAGATCAAGATCATCTATTTGTAATTCTGCATGTTGTGTTTGCGGGGATCAGATGGATATTGAGATGCTATTTTAGATTGATTATTGATTCTATCATGTCTTTGTTATTTGTGATCTTGCATGCTTTCCGTTGTTAGTAGCTATCTTGGCCAAGTAGATGCTAGCAACTCCAAGAGTTAGTATTTATGCTCGATAGTGGGTTCATGCCTCTGGTAATCTGGGGAAGTGACAGAAATCTCTAAGGTACTAGATGTATTGTTGCTACTAGGGAGAAAATAAAAATCCTTTGTTCATAGAACAATCATATTGTTTACTTTACACGCAATTCGTAATGCAATTATCTTTTGCTTGCAACTTAATACTGGAGGGGGTTCGGATGATAACCTGAAGGTGGATTATTAGTCATAGATGCAGTTGGATGGCGGTCTATGTATAATGTTGTAATGCCCAATCGAATCTCAAAGGAGTCAAGATCATTAGTATATGCTTGTATGCTTTCTCGATGTTTGTCAATTGCCCCGCTGTAATTTGTTCACCCAACATGTTATCTATCTTAAGGAGAGCCACCTCTAGTGAACTATGGACCCCGGTCCTTTCTTTTATTTTCAATCTAAAATCAACTGTTTACTGCTTTGTGTTTACTTTCTGCAAACTATTACTTTCTTCCATTCGATACGTTTAATCCTTTGTTTTCAGCAAAACCGGTGAGATTGACAACCTCATCGCAAGTTGGGGACAGAGTTTTGTGGTTGTGTTGTGCAGGTCTCCACGTTGCTGCTGGCACCGGTAGTGCGCCCTACCAATGTTCAGCTAGCTACACCTTTGGGGTGTTTCCTTGCTCCTACTGGATTGATAACCTTGGTTTCATAACTGAGGGAAAACTTACTGTTGTGCTCATCATACCTTCCTCTTGGGGTTCCCCAACGAGCTTGTTAATAGACGAGTCAGCACCGATGATCATATGTTATGGGTGCGGTCAGAAGGGGAACATGAAGCCTGATTGTCCTAATAAACCACCGAGTGGTTGGTCCACATCAGGTGGTAGTCAAGTAAAAGGTAGAGGCGAACATCCTAACAAGGGTGGAAATTATGTTAAGAATAACAATGGCAAGAGGAGCAGACCTATTGGAAAGATGAATGGCGCAACCTTGGAGGATCAAGCAGTGATAGGATAAGGAGGAGCATGCTGATCACTTGAGGATAGCGTTAAAAATTCCGAGGGAACACAAATTGTTTGCTAAGTTCAGTAAGTGCGGATTTTGGTTGGATAAGGTTGAATTCCTTGGTCATGTCATTAGTAAGGATGGAATTGTAGTCAATCCACCAAGGTTCAATCAATTTGGATTGGAATGCACCGACCAATGTTAAAAAAATCAAAGGTTTTCTAGGAATGGCAGGTTACTATCGGAGATTCATTGAAGGTTTCTCTAAGATAGCAGGACCAATGACCAAACTACTAAGGAAAAAAATACTCCATTTGTGTGGGATGAAAAGTGTGAAGCCAGTTTTCAAGAATTGAAGACTAAATTGACTACAGCACCAGTCTTAGCAGTACTGGAAACCGGAAAAGATTACACGGTATATTGTGATGCATCTAAGGAAGGCTTAGATTGTGTTCTAATGCAAGATCGCAAGGTAATTGCTTACGGTTCTAGACAACTCAAACCTCATGAAGTCAACTACCCAACACATGATTTGGAATTAGCGGTAGTAGTTTTTGCTTTGAAGAGTTGGAGGCATTTTCGTTATGGAGCAAGGTGTGAACTATACACTGATCATAAAAGCCTCAAATATTTATTCACTCAGAAGGAACTGAACATGAGGCAGAAAAGATGTTTGGAGTTGATTAAGGATTATAACCTTACAATTAACTATACTCTAGTAAAGGCCAATGTAGTAGCAGATGCTTTAAGCCAGAAGAGCGCAGATGTTCAACCGGCAAATCGAGAATTACCAAAGGAAATGCAAATGGATTTGGAAAGGTTAGAAATACAATTTCTAAAAATAGAGGTTCGTGTAGGCTTAGCTACCATGAGGGTTATGGAAGAGGGAAGTAGTGATCTTCGTCATGAGATCTATCGACATCAACTTGATGATCTGTTCATTGCTGAAGAAATCAAAAGAGTTTTCGAAGGTCAAACATCAGCTTTTCACCTTGGAGTAATGGATCTTTATGGTTTCCAAATCGTCTTTGTGTACTAGATGTACCAGAGATTAGGGAAATAATACTCCGCGAAGCACATGAAACACCATATTCAATTGATCCAGGAAGTACAAAAATGTACATGGATCTTAAGGAACTATTTTGGTGGAACAATATGAAAAGAGACATTGCAAAGTATGTGTTTGAGTGTCATACCTACCAGAGAGGGAAGGCAGAACATCAGATTCCAGCAGGACCACTACAACCACTAGAAATTCCAGAATGGAAATGGGAGGAAATTGGTATGGATTTCATTACAGGATTACGGATGACTCCAAATAGGAAGGATATGATATGGGTAATAGTTGATAGACTTACCAAAAATGCACATTTCATTCTAGTGAATCAAAAGGATAATGATGAGAAGCTGGTAGTGGTATATGTCAAGGATATTGTTAGTAAGCATGGAGTATCCAAGAGAATTGTATCTGACCGAGGGTCTGTGTTTACTTCAGCATTTTGGAAGAAACTACATGAAGCACTCGGAACAAAACTAGATTTCAGCACGGCTTATCATCTAGAGACCAGAGGTCAGACGGAAAGAACTAATCAAATCTTAGAAGATATGCTGAGAGCATGTGCCTTAGATTTTGGAGGTTCGTGGGAAGATCATCTACCTTTGGCAGAATTTTCTTACAACAATAGCAATCAGAGTAGTCTGAAGGCAGCACCATATGAGGTACTTTATGGTCTAAAATGTAGATCGTCAATATGTTGGTATGAACCCAGTAGTAGCAAAGAGTTTGCACCTGAATATATCAAGGAAAAACAAGACGTTATTGATATCATCAGAGATCGACTGAAGATAGCTCAAAGTCGTCAAAAGAGTTATGTAGATCAGAGTCGAAGATCATGGCATCCAGAAGTGGGAGATATGGTATATCTCAAGGTTAGCCCAATGAAAGGAGTTAAAAGATTGGGAGTAGAAGGGAAATTAAGTCCAAGATATATTGGACCATTCAAGATACTGAGCCAGAATAGAAACACCGCATATGCTTTAGAGTTACCAACAAGGCTGGTTCAAGTTCATAATGTTTTCCATGTATCACAACTCCGGAAGTGTCTTAAAGTTCCTGATGATGCAATCACACATCAAGATATTGAATTGCAAGCGGATTTGACTTATGTTGAGAAACCCTGCAAGATTTTGGAAGAGATCTGGAAAAGGTGAAGGAACAGAGCTATTAATTACTGCAAAGTATAGTGGGCACATCATCCTGAATGGGAAGCAACCTGGGAGAAAGAGGATGACCTACGAGAAGCCTATCCAGAACTATTCAGGTACACATTAGTAGAACTTCGGGACAAAGATTAATTTAAGGGGGGAAGACTATAACATCCCAGTGTTTAGGAACCAACAAAGGGTAGAAATATAATTTGTGCATTTGCATGCATTCATCTGTAAAATTGGGGTAATTTTTTCACCAAACAAAACCCTGGGGATATCAGAGTATCTTTCACTACTTTGAGTTAGGATTTAGCTCTTAGGAGTGTTTGCTATAAATTCTGACATGATCCTTAGGAATTATTATGAATTTGGGTGAATAATTTGAATTCATATTTGAAATTTGAATCATTTGGTTGAGAATAGAAAATTAGAAGTAATTTGTGTTTATTTGTTTTCCAAAAAGATTTAGTTAATATTTTTTTGAATATTTAACAATTATAAAACAATAAAAGAATTTAAGAACAATATACGAAGTATATGAAGTAAAAACAATTAATAAATATATACAAAGGTATAAATAAATAAATACAAAGGTATATGAAGTAAAAACATCACAGGGACAATTCTCAAAAAATAAAAGCCTTATTAAATAATAAATATATATTACATTATTCTTACAAAGGATAAATAAGAAAAGATTATAAATGAAGAATTAAATACTAGTCCTAAACTAAATCCCATTCTAATCTTCTTATTCTTCATCACTTGGTCTTGTACTTGCAAACAAAGACAGAAAATGAAATAGACAGAGAGGGGGTGTTAGTGTTAGTTTGCTCTCAGTGGTAAACAGTGAAGTGCACTATTTTCAATACATTATTGAGCAAGTTAATTCAAAAAGGACAAAGTCCATCAAGTGAAGTATCTGTTCTTTTAAAAATTTAAAGCCTCAGGACAACATCATAGGCATAAAGGGCAAGTTTCACCAGGACAGATGATAGTAGATGGAAGGGGTAATCAATCAAATTTACTTGATCTCATCCATAGCAAAAGCCAACAGTGAAGCAGCTCACACACCTGAGGTGTGAGCAGCAGAGGAGTGAGGGGCAGTTTAAATCACAACATTATAGAACAAAGCAAGCATTGCTATTCGGTTCACAAGCTCAAACATAGTTTGTCACAAGCCTACACAAGAACATCACCAGTTCTTGCAACCACACCACCAGATCAAACCACTTTCACCATAGAAACTCCAAGAGATCAATAGTAAGATGGTTACTTGAATGAGGAGATAGTTTTGGGTGGATAGAAAGGTCAAGATGAAGCTTGGAGCCACGAGATCAAGCTAGAACAACAGTTCCAGTAGAAGATCAATCACATGAACAAGAAGGACAAGCTACCACAACAAGTCCAAGCAGCATGGTATATCCCAAACTTGTAGATCTAATCATTATCCATTTTACCACATTTATTATCATGGAAGTGCATGATAAAGCTGGACATATTGGACATTAGATAATAGAAAGCAAGCTTAGAACATATGTTCTTGCACAGAAGGGTCTCATACCAGCATCATAGACCAAAGAGGATCTAGTCTTAACTAGATCACTATAAATCACATCTGCTAGCATACATGGCACATCCCTAGAAGGGTAGCACCTCTGTACCTAGAAATCCATATTTGCTTGAGTACAAGCTCGAGCATATCATATCAAGCACAGACAATAACTTTCCTAAAAGATTTAGGAATCGTATATTCACTTTATTTAGAAAGGACAACAAGGGTCACTAAGCCATAATATGCAAAACCTTAGAAACCAAGGAAGTTTAATCATCTTCCTATAAACAAACGGGAATCATTTCTTTATAAATCATCTCCATACTCATCATAGAGAAGAGATTAAGCACTAGTAACCATAGCTTTAGACAGTAGCAGGATTGAATCCTAAGACTGATCACAAAGGTGCTTCACAGGCTAGCATTAGTATAGTTAACTAAGCAACATCAGTTCAGAAGTGAAGCATCCTAACTCAAGCCCATAGTAGTGAACCACAACTCCATAAGAGTGAATCCACAATAACAACAACATGGGAATCCACACTAGACTAACCATAACTTTACAGAGTTATTCATTGACAATAAAAATAGTACTAGGAGCATGCACAAGAGAGTGGTTCTCTGATAGAGAACAGGGTCATAGAACATGATCAACAGAGTTTAACAATACACATCAGTATGACATCATCAAGGGTATAACACAGGAAAATCAACCTGAGGAGCTATGCTAAATCACCACTATAGGGGGACGAACCCTAGCATTTAGGGATGAACCCTAAAGGGGGAATCCATTGCAAGTAATTACATGGCATGGAGCAGAGGGAAGAGAGAGCAGAGAGAGGAGTATGAGGACTTACTCGAGTTCCTTGCGATTATATAGAAGAGGAAGCAGAGGAGGAGGCCGGCGGCTGAGAAGTGCACGACGACACAGAGAGCACCATAGAGGGGGCGCTACGACCCGTGACAGCATGTGACGATGGCGGCCGAAGAAGGAGAACAACACCACTAGCCCCACAGCATCATCGGGGGAGCGCCGAAACGCGATGGAGCCCAAAGCCTAACCACCAGGTGGGGTCGGCGCGGCCAGCAGAGAACACTAAAGCCAAATCGAGCTGGACAACATCGTGTGGTGTCGTTGCCCATGTTGTATTGCACCACGGTGACAGTTGTGGCATTCTGGGGCGGCCGGAATCGAGCGTGGCGGCGGCATCAAGCCGGACGAGATAGGAGAGTTGTGGGAGAGAAAAGAGAGGAAGGGAGAGCGAGTGGGGGTACTAGGCTGGGTGTGGGTAGTCCAGTACTGCCCAAGGGCGTTTAACCAGCCCAAGCGGGTCAAGTCGGGCTGGGCCAGCCCAGTGGGCTAGGCCCGTGTTTTAAAAGAAGGACTTATGTAGAATACCTAATTACAAATAAACCCTGAGATTAACTAGGCTCTAGAAAAATAAATAATAATCCTAAAAATACAAATAATATATCTATGAAATCAAAAAAAATCCTCTACCTAATAAAAATAATAAATAATAATTTTAAGTAATTAAATTAAGATCTATTATTGAAATCGTATATATTCCTTTTGGAAGTTTATAAAAATAAATGAAATACTTAAAATTGAATAAAATTCACTTTTAAGATCCTAAATGGATATACATTGTAGAAAAATACTAATTTGTATTTTTGGGAAAGTAAGTCAAGTTTGTTAAAAATAAAACCTTTATTCCTTATTAGAATTTTAAGAAAATATTTCAAAGGGGTAAAAATTAAATTATTTCATTTTTATTAACTCTTAGAATATTACTAGTTACCACAAGAGTATTAGTTATAAGAATTATATGAATTTAAGAGACTTTTATTATGACATTCTTTTTATTAATTAAAAGAAATATAAAACATGTATAAGGTGGGTAAAACACGCAAGGAAGGAAAATAATAAATCATTGCATCACATTACTATGTATATCATATTGCTTCTTTAAATATTGCCCTTACCGGGTAATAATAGTGTTTGGTAGAAACAGGAGCTCAAGGTCAGGTGGAAGCATCCGACTTCACTACCTTGCAGTCACAAGGCAAGTTCATAACTTTCTCATGTCCTTTGAAGAGTAGTTATGAAAGTATTTTGAAAATTATGTCTTATCACCTATGTTCTAAAAGAGACAGAAAATAAGTATTTTCTCAAACAAATGAAATGCTATTATCATCCTTAGTGATGATAAATACTATGAATGCCAATGGAATCTAGGATTCCAGTTGCCGAACAACTAGGACTTAATAACCCATGACATCAGCCATTCTAGTGCTGTATATTATGTGTTAACCATAAGATTTGGAATGGGACGGAGAAGTCAGCTGGATCTTCTTCCTTTCGCATGGACAGATAACCTGATCATGAGGCTGTGGATTTCTCGTTGAGAACCTAGCACATGGGTGGAACCCCTTAGTTTTCCGTGATTCTGGTGTCCAGACTATCTATGAGAGGTTGCTAATGGTATAGTCGATCCTTTAAGGGAGCTTGCTAGGGACCGTATCATAGAGTCTTTAGGGGCCGACCAGAGTTATAGCTTGTCCGAAAGGGGCTTAACAAAGGTGTGGTATGGCCTAGGGGGTCGTGTCTTCATGCGGGGTCGCGGAGAAGGGCAGTGATTGGTTTGGATCAACTTTTGGGCCCCACATCAAGGAATTGTGGATGGGAAAGTACGTCCGGTTGTGCAACAAGGATTTGGTCTCTTATGGGTAAAACAACGCACCTTTGCAGAGTGTAAAAAAATGTGACATATTACTCCCTGTTCTAGGAAGGAGCTACGAACGTGGCAGAAAAAGAACTCCATGAAGTTCTGGTCAATCTGTAAAGGCTAATGGGCATAGTTTTTGATAATAAAATCAATCTTTGAAGAAATATTTACGAAAACTGCATAGTGCCAAAGACTTATAGTCTGAGGTGGTAGTTAGAGCATCAAAGTTCTCACCATGCATATAATGAACTTGCTGGGTAACGCTGTTACTCACCCTTTCCTTTGACCCTTTGCTTAGACTCTGAGGAACAGAATGATAACCAGGTCTATGCTACAGAAGTCCAGAACGACGTCTACTACGAAGAGATGGACCTTTCTGGTGGGGTCGAAGGGGTGGACTACGGGATACACTATGGAGCTGAAGACAACGAGTCAGAGTAGTTGTCAGGCCGAAACTTAGTTATCTAGGATGAGCCGAGCAGCATGAACCCTATACAATAAGCTGTTGAGCTCATGTCTTACTTTATCGTTGTGTCTTTCCTTTTCCGTTGAACTTATTAAATAAGTCGTATGGTTTGTAAGTTTGAACCTTTCAAAGATCTTAATCTTTATAGTATTGTAATAATAATGTGAATGTTTGTAATTTAGACCCGCAATATTTCTGTTGTACCACTGTGAGGGATATAATATTTGTAGAATGATGTTTCGTGAGTATTATGTCAATGACTATAGTATACTATAACATGCAGCGGTATGCTAGGTCACCGCACTAAAGCTGGCTGGTCCCGTAGCCGTTGAAACCGGGACTAATGCTAACATCCAAACACGCTATGAAGATACAGACGGAATGCTTATCGACCTGTGTAGTATGAAACGCCGACAGGGTCTTCGTAAAAACACATTGAATACTGTCTAACTAACTAGTAGTAGTTATTAACCAACAATGGCTCATTATCTCCAGATTTGTTAATCACATGCAGCCAGATAGAGTATACTTTTTTTAGCGGGCAGATACCGTGTACTTTAGAAGTAGTACTATGTATGGCAGTCAACTAGATTCTTCATGTGGTGCAATCTAGCTAGCTCCTCCATACAATGTACAACAACATCGATGATCCCTGCACACTGTGGCGGTTAACTGTTGCCTTCCCAGCACCATCATCGAAGGATCCCTGTGCATTTGTGCAATCTAACTAGCCGCTAAGGGCCTGAGGTTACCTGTTGCCTTCCCAGCACCGTCAACGAAAGATCGTGTGTAGTCTAACTAGCCGCAGATCGATATGTGCTATAGGAAAGAACCAACGAAGCTGCTGATCTGGTCAAGATATTCAGTACGTACATATAGTACCTAGCAGCGCACAGAAGATCACCTCTCATGCATGCAGATGCAGGACGTCTTTGTTTTATACCATCACACCTGCAGCTCAGTGGAAAGTGTCATGCGCTAGACCTGTCATGTGAAAGTGCTAGTCGAGTGAGGTCGATTGGGGGTTTTCCGTTACTTACTAGTACCTCCCTTTTTAAAACAGGCTCATTTTTAAAGAAAGTCAAACTACGCTTGGTCTAACCAAGCTTCTGGAAAAAAATAGATGACAACTGTAATACCATGTAAACATGATACTCCCACCGGTGCAACTGGAATCAGGTGTATTTAGATTCAGATGTATCTAGCACTAAAACATGACTAGATACATTCGAATTTAGATAAATCTGAAGCGTATTTATTGATGCTGATTCGATATTGCATGATATTGCAAATATTAATATAGTTTTTATAAATTTGGTCAAATTTATATTGTTTAACCTTGACTAAAATTCTTAGGAACGGAGGGATGAGTACTAGTTATCCCGAAAGTATAGTTCATATGCTACATTTGCCGAATAGTTTTTTTTGTCTTGAGAAATACATTTGCCGAATAGTTGTGAGACTGATTTGAGTACTTCTTCCTTAAGGGCCACTCCAACTCCAACGGTGCCCCACGTACGAATAGGGAGGGCATGACCTAAAGGGAACCGCAACCGGACGGAGGCCGCGGTTCTGTCTGTCTGTTTGACCTCTATTTTCAGCCTAAATTTGGACTGCATTTGCAGGGACGCGGACGATTGGCGCGTCCACGCGTGTCCTCCCCGGTCTTCCCATGGCCCGCAAGTCAGCGAGCGAGGAAGGGGGAGGGACCAGGTCCACCAACTGCTCAGGTCCTTTTTAATGAGGTTCCTTTGTCATCCACCGTCGATATCCGTCCACACTTTTAGTCCCTCACTGGAAGCTTCCATCCGCACACGTGCACAACAGAAACCCTAGGAAAACCCTAGGGATCCAATGGTGAAAGGTAGGCCGCATGGGTTGTTCGACCGCCCCAGCCACAACGACCAAGAGGTAGGGTCCTCCAACCGCGGTGAACACCATTTCTACGTATCGCCTCCCCCACGTTCGGCTCCAAGGCCACCGCGGCCGCCTCCACAACTCTTCTCCGAGCGCCAGGTGTACATGGAGGTGGAGGCTGCCCCACGAGTGGCATCTAATTAGGTGTGCGTACCGGTGTCCGCCTTTTTGACGATCGGCCCATCCCGCCACTGTGAGATCCTTCGTCGTTGGGTCTTCCTCCCGTAGGATCTATGACAGGATCCCGCGTATTCCATTGGCTCACCATTGTGGAAGCGGTGGTTCGAGGCCGAGCACGATGGCAGTCCATTGAGTCCCACCTGGAGGACCTAGACAACGAGGATGAGGACTATGAGGCCTTTAAGTCGGTGGAGGAACCACCACCACCACCGGAGGAGGACTATCGACCTTTGAGCAATAGCCAGAAAACTGGGCGGGGTGGGCATTCCCACCCCACAGTGTAGGCTGCCGGAGTGTTCGCAGTACCGCGGTGTGACCATGCAGTTTGTGGACCTCCGGCCGTTGCTGCCACTCGACGCCCTGCTACATCAAGGAGGAGGCGCAACTCCTCGCCGACATCGAGCTCTCCTAGTAGGAGGAGGAGGCCAAGTGGAATGGCCTCCGCCAAACCATGGAGGACTTCGTGCATATGGGCTACACCACCGGTGACCCCTCCAGCTGAGCCACTGTCGCCTCCACTAGCGGTTGAAGGATTTTGGCCGCCGCAAGCCTTTATCGTCGTCGACGAGGACTAGGCCACCGATCTCCAGTGTCACTGGCAGAGCCATCGCAAGAGGACTATGTCCTCATTATCTATATGTTTTGCTTTTTTTTAGTTGAACAATGCCCTTTTTGTAATCTATCATGTAAATATATTTCCTACATCTTTTATTTCTTGCACCTTTTTTGCGGGTAGCCGTTGGGTGCACAACCACCCGTAAATGGACGAGACGAGGACATGGGCGCGACATGGGCGTGTAGCTGTTCGCCAGCCACTGCAAACAGACCGATTCAGATAGAATCGGTGTCTAAAATGTAGACGTCTTTTAGTTTACAGGTTCACGCATTTTGTTCTGAACCTATATTTTAAAAAATGTCTAGATACATGTAGTTTTATAGAAAGAGTAAAACATCTTATATTTTGGAAACGGAGAGTAGCAGAAATTGACATGGATGGGCAGGGGAATGCAGTTCAACGCCCTGTCAAATGTTAATACCTCCCGATTACAAGTTAATTATCCGACGCAAACCCAAGAGGCTGTAAGGAGACACGGTGAATTAATGTGATGACGGCTGAGCAATTTGTCGTATGCAGCCGCCCTACGTCACGTAGGCGCCCATTAATTTGTGCATTGTATTTTTTTTCACCCTATTTGAAAAGTGGATTTCCTCGTACGTATTCCCTTTCCTATATCCACAAATACACAGGTGCATGTGTGCATAGCTGGAGTGTTCACATATAGTACTCCGTACTTATGTAGTCTAGCTCTAGCATAGAGAAAACTAAAGGAAAACCTGACAAACCTACTTAAACCGTACCTGCAGCCGCCGCTGACTTTCATCGGTTTCGTCGATCTCGCGCGCCGCGCCTGCCCACAACAGAGCTTCTATATAAGCGCCCACCGTTTCCCTGGTTTTCCTCAGTCGCCAAAAACGGCGTAGCTGATTATTAGCTAGATTTGTGCATCTCCCCATGGAGGCTCACTACGACTACAACTACTACCACCTCTCCTACACACACCAACGACAAGAAGAGCAATACGGCCATGATTTTAGCCACAGCCACCACGTCCACCCTGCTGAAGCACCTCCTCCTTCCTACGATGCTCAGTCCGACTTCTTCCCATATGATCACTACGACCATACCTCCTCCTCCCCTATGGCCTCTTTCGTGCACCAGCAGCAGCTTCATTTCGGCGGCGCCAGTAACTACCAGGAGTACGACATGCAAGCAGCAAGCCCCAGCTGGGACGAGCAGAACTACGCCATCGTCCACAACCACGGCGGCGAGGCGGCCACGATGCACCACCCTATTGCCAATGCCAGTTCGGCGCCGGCCGTAGAAGCACCATACGCGAGCAGCAGCGAGTCGTCACTGATTGGGGTGCGGAAGCGCCCGTGGGGCAAGTACGCGGCGGAGATCCGGGACTCCACACGCAACGGCGCGCGGGTGTGGCTCGGCACGTTTGATACCCCGCAGGCGGCCGCGCTCGCCTACGACCAGGCTGCATTCGCCCTGCGTGGCCCCACCGCCGTGCTCAACTTCCCCGTCAACCGAGTGGAGGAGTCACTCAAAAGGCTGGGAATCGGCTCCGCCGCCGCTGCTGCTGCCGGGGAAGTGGACTCGCCTGCTCTGGCTCTCAAGCGGCGGCACTGCATCAGGAAGAGAAAACCCAAGAACAGCGTCACGGCGGCCGCGTGTATGGATCAGCAAGGAACGGCCACCGTGGCGGCCGGGAGGAAGCAGAGCCGGCAGAAGCTCCAGGCGGCGGAGGCAGCTGCGTCGTCGTCGTGGTCGTCGCCGTCGTCATCGTCATCGTCGTCGTCGTGCGTGCTGGAACTTGAGGACCTTGGAGCAGACTACCTCGAGGAGCTGCTCAGTTTATGCGATGGATGATGGATCATGGATATATCATATAAATCTCCGCTTGTGACTTGCCAGCTGCTAGCTACACTCCACGTCTTGACGATCCTATGATAGATATCGATGATGCCAGCAGGTCCCCCATGCGAAATATCGCTATCAGCTCGTACGCAGTGTTGTCATTAGTCCATTCGTTTATTCATGAATGCATGCTTAGTTACTTGTGACATTTGGATCGTTTCATTAATCTCTTCACTGCTGCACATGCACTTGATATTTATATTTTTTTCAAGAAAAATATTCAGTATATTGTGCTCAAGTATTATTCTGTCCCTTGCTTTCTGAAATTCCATCTATGCTATATGTTCCATCTCTTCCATATATAGAGCATTTGTGACCCTCAAGATCAATTGCTTCCTTGCTTATACCAAATAGAAAATTCAGATTCAGGTATGTAGTGTCAAAGGTTTGATCTCCTCGTGTGTGTTTTCGTGACCATATCGATAAGTACACATCTACTACAGATTTAACGACATGAGTAAATTGAATCCAGTTATTTCCGTAACTAGTTAGAACACGCCTACAACTGATTTAATCAAAGGAGTAAAACTAATAACCTGCTTTTTGTTTAATGTTATTTCATTAATATTGTTGATTTCTAAAATACAACGAAGTTTGTTAGTTTGCTTCTATATAGTGAAGTATGTTAGTTTGTGAAGCAAGATGCAGTACTACCACTCAATGGGCTCTCACGTAGCTCGGATGGGTGACATGAGAGGGATCCCAGAGCCGCCGAGCCATTCCCCTCCCCGCCGCCGACCCTCGCCGCTTCCTCCGGCCCTCACCATGGTGGTGGCAGGCCCTCTATCCCCAAAGGTGGGTAGGGGTCTTCTGGCTGCGACTCGCCCGGTAGAATCCGGAGGCCGAGGCGGCGGCCTCGGGTCGCGGGTGTTAGCGGCATAGCTTCATGCTGTTGCGGCCCCGCAGGCGGCATGGTGGTGTGCACTGGTGGATCTTAGTTAGGGCAAACCTAGGCCATGATCGCCTAACCCAGTTGATATGGGTTCCCTTGTGGATTTACCCTTAGGATGGCCCAACCTTCACGGATTTGAGGGGAGAGTGAGGGGAAACCCGATGAACAAACACGATGAACTCACTCACATGCAAGCTAAATATACAACCACATGCAAAACACACATGCTTTGGTTGTCCTTGTTGGTCCGAATCACCAACTCGATAGAATCCTTGTGGGACGGGCCGCTAGGTAGAGATCCACAAAAAAAGATCTAATCCGGAGCCGCTAGAATCTACTCGTGAAGAGATTGCAATCAATAGAAACCAGATCGACGCAATAGAGATCACGAGATATAAAGAGCGCTCGTACGGCGAGGGTATTGTACAACCTAGGTCTTGATGTAGATCCTAGAGAGGTTCCCCCTATGGGAAGATGGAGGCTAACCCAATTCTACTCAGTATTCATTCTAGGGTTTCTAGGAGGAGTTGGTGGTATATTTATAGGCCATCAACTTAAACAGGGGTATTCTAGGCATAAACAAGAAGTTCTAGACGACATGGGGCGTTACATGAGCCAGACAAAACTTCAAGGCTTGCATGATTGTTCACTTGGGACGGAGTCTCCAGGGTTGTGAGGGCGGAGACATCGGTTTGGCAGTGGAGACTCCGGATGGACTCCAGAATCTTGCAGATGTTGGCGGTTCAAGGTGAGGGCGGAGACTCTGGCGCGACAAGGGTGGAGACTCTAGACTGGAGAGGGCGGAGACTCCAGGTCCGCTTCAACTGCTTCTTCTCCTCTTTTAAGCCTCTTCCTTGGGTGTCTTGGCTCCTGGGGAATCCTTGTCTCATCCTCTTGGCTTCATGGTCATGGGCCTAGTCATACAATAGGAATTCATCTCAAGTAGGATCCCATTCACATGATAACCAAAGAAAGGCAAGAGATGGAAGGAAATCACCTTAGTCGGAGTGGTTGGCGTGACATGATGTGGTCCAATGGTGATTTCCATATGTTGGGCTGCATCACCAGGATGTACCTATGCCTCGCTGCCTCTACCTGTAAAGCCCATGAAAGTTTAGCCCAGAACACACTAGAAGAAGAATTGGTTCGTTACCTCACAACCACCCCTGGCGACTAGTCCTCACAACTTCACAAGGAAAACCATGGTGACTTCTAGCTAGGGCAGCTACGGTGAGGCGATCTCTAGTGATTGAGAGGCAGAGTCACTGATGAGGGTGCCCACCGCCCAGGCCTCAACCCCATCCCAAAATCCCCAATCAGCCAAATCCTTCGATTCTCCCCAGGCGCAAGTGACAGGTAACTCACTTCCCCAAATCAATCCATGGGAAGTCTCAGTACCAATTTCCCTATTGGTTGTAGCAACTAATTTACTTGTTGACAATTTAGTGGCATGAATAATTTATTCATTGTTTCTTACAAATTGCAATTTAGGCCTAATGGGCAAGGATAGTAAATTGGTTTGGTTTTCAAAAGAAAAAGTGGTGATGCAAATGAAGTTGAGGAAGTCCAGTCACGGTCAGTACCAACAGATCATCCAATTTCCTTTAGTTAAATTAGAACAGCAGCTGCAAAACAATCATGATATCGAACATCAATCAAATGAAAATCAATCGAATTAGAACAGAAGCAACCTCAGTAATGATAGTTGTCGCAAAACCTACAACCTTGATGAAGGGGGGAATGTCAGGGCCATTGCCCTAACCTCACACGTACGTACATCATCATAAAACTGGAGGCCTCACCCAAAATCCCGTGCTCTAGAAGTCTCCAGCGCCATCATCCGCTGACCCATCTTAAGCACAAGGATCAAGGAATTGACCGAGCTGGGAGCACAAATGGATCTGGCAGGCCTTCAACGTGCTACAACGCACAGTCTCCACCGTCATCATCCGTTGACCCATCTTAAGAACAGAGATCAAGGCATTGAACTATCCAGTCCTACCGTCGATGTTGCTAGAACGCTGAAGAACACCACCACCCAATGCTTGTCCATCAAATGCACCATTCATCGATACCCCGCTGCACCACGCAACTGAGACCCGCTCGGCATAGTATATTGAAGACTGCTCCACCAGTAGGCCCCTACAAGCATCACATGCTCCAAAACGATGTCACAAGAGGTATACAACACCGAAAGTGCTGCCCTCTTCCGATCTAGAAGACCCAGATCTAGGTTTTTCCCCGGAGCACAACGAGAAAGGAAGTGACATTTGCAAAAAAAGGCGCATTGACAAGGGACCGACACCATGAGACCCTGCATCGCCCGCCATGGTTTTCACCGCCATTCGTGCAAGTCCAAACCCGGCTGACTAGAACACAATGCAGCTGCCAACGATGTCTGCACGATGCATTAGAGCGAGCCCTGTCCCACCACCACCCTTGTTGACTCCGTCACACGCTAACCGCCTCCCTTGCCGATCGGAAAAGATTCGAATCACATCCCACCATATCATTGCATGCCACGCCACAACTGCTCTGGGCATGCCGCTGATCCTGCACAACGGAGGGCCATACCATGGTACCCAATTTGCACCACGTCTAAGCTTGGGGATTGGCGTCCCACGCTGCCGACCGGCCGCGTGAGGTGGCAAGAGACCTAAATGGTAATAGGTGGAATGATAGGTTACACTTATGTCGATGTTTGATGGGGGTTCAACTTTCTGATGAACCATACAAATATGTTTGGAACCTAACTACCAAAAGGTTTATTTAAAGTTAGTTCTATCTTTATCTTCCTCTAATGAATGGCCATGCGAGATTTCTCCGTAAATACTTGTAGAAATTAAAAATACCATTGAAAGTTAAGATATTTACATGGTTCTCCTTAGTAATATTTTTTTGTTAACAAAGGATAATTTAGCAAAGGTAATTGAAATGGGTGTCAAAAGTGTTTTTTTACTCTATGGAGAACAATGAACACTTATTTCTCTCATGTCCTTTTGCTCGTACTATTTGGCGCATGGTTTATTTTACATATAACATTCCACCTCCAACCAATATCACAAATATATTTGAGAATTGGTTAAATGGAATTGATAAAGAGAATCAAGATAGAGTACGCACTGGTAGAAATAACTTTATTTTTCACAAGGCAAGTGGAACAAAAGAAACGCAGGTCATTCGCTTGATTGGCCACTGGATTCAACTAGGTCATATCTTCTCCTAGCGGATCAGCGAGATGCTATTGTTATTGGATGCAACTGACTACTAACGGTTGCACATAATAATATACCGACTACTAATGGTTGCACATAATAATATTTACTTTCAAGCAGGTTGATGACATATTAGTAGACTTCATGGCTAGCTACTTTATGCTTTTTAGATGGTTAATTCATTTGTCAACACTCTGTGATCCTTGATTGTAGTACTTTTGAACTCTTTGAACTATGCAATAAATGAGTATGTGTGCATCTATTGATGCAGCGGCCGGGGCTATTTTATCCATTTTGGAAAAAATAGTCATTGCTGACCATGTAAGGATTTTCTGATGCGACATTATCTCCTCGTTGATCCCACAATAAATGAAGGGGAAGTAGGCCACCCCATGGACCATGGTATTGGTGGTACCATGACCATATCTCTTTGTATGTTATCATCGTTTTGGACCGAATGAGCTGCCTACATGATTACAAAATTATTATTATTATTCCTAGTTATGTATAGATGAAAATAGTATAAATATTCCTGGATATGTATTTTCCCCAATGGAAGCAAATATGGCACTATGTTTTAACTTTCTTTTCTGTTGCCCAGATATGTCTTTCCCCAATGAGTTGTTTAGTTTTGGTTTGTTGTATTCATCCCCCCAAATCAAAAACCAGATGTTGTATTTGTTTATTGTATTGTATTTATGTCCTTGTCTCTCCTGGAATGCACATGCATAGAAAATTATATGTTCACCTACAATACGTTTAACCAAAAGCTAAGTGATGAACAAGATCAGAAAACAATAAATCTTATTTTTGCTCCTAGCTTGCTAAGGATTTACTCATGCGCCATTATCTCCTCGCCAATCCCCACAATAAATGAAGGGAAAGTAGTCCACCCCATGGACCATGGTTTTGTGGTGGTACTATGACCTTATCTCTTTGTATGTTATCATCGTTTTAGACCGAGTGAGCTGCCTACATGATTACGAAATTATTATTATAATTCCTAGTGATGTAAATGAAAATAGTATAAACATTCCCGGATATCTATTTTCCCCAATGGAAGCAAATATGGCACTATGTTTTAACTTTCTTTTCTGTTGCCCAGATATGTCTTTCCCCAATGAGTTGTTTAGTTTTCGTTTGTTGTATTCATCCCCCCAAATTAAAAACCAGATGTTGTATTTGTTTATTGTATTGTATTTATGTCATTGTCTCTCCTGAAATGCACATGCATGGAAAATTAGAAAATTATATGTTCACCTACAATATGTTTAACGAAAAGCTAACTGATAAGCAAGATTGGAAAACAATAAATCTTATTTTTGTTCCTAGCTTGCTAAGTGAGAAATTAAACAAGGGGAGATAAGGCCCTAATGGCCACTTATCGATCTTAACACATAGTACGAAGATACTGACGAAGGCTTACCGATCTGTGCAATATGAAACGCAGACAGCATCTGGTCTTCGTATAAACAAATATTGCATACTTTCTTAGCTAGCTAATTATTAATCAACGGCTTATTATCTCTACAGTTGTCAATCACATGCAGCTAGATAGGGTGTACTTTTTTTGTGCGGGCAGATACAGTGTACTTTAGAAGTACTACTATGTATGGCAGCTAGCCAACTAGATTCTTCATGTGATGCAATCTGGATAGCTCCTCCCTAAAATGTACAACATCCCTGATCCCTCCACACTTTGGCGGCTAACTGTTGCCTTCCAAGCACTATCATCGAATGATCCTCTGCAATCTAACTAGCCGCTAAGGGCATGAGGCTACCTGTTGCCTTCGCAGCACCATCATGGAAATGTCTTGTGGAGTCTAACAAGCCGCAGATATGCAGTACGTGGTACGTCTGCTATTAGGAAAGAACCAACGAAGTTGCTGATCTGGTCAAGATATTCAGCACGTACCTACTATAGTACCTAGCCGCGCGCAGAACATCTCTTCTCATGCATGCAGATGCAGGACGTCTTTTGTTTTATACTACTCACACCTGCAGCTCAGTGGGAGCTGCCATACGCTAGACCTGTCGGGTCAAAGTGCTAGTCGAGTGCAGCTCAAGAAAAAGTGCTAGTCGACTGGGATCTGTTAGTTTATGCTATCGGCTTGTGGTTGGTTGTGTTGTTGAGGCCTGCGGTTTTCAAAGATGTGCATAGGTCTGAAGCTAATGATGGACCTGACATAGCTACCTCCGTGCTGCGATAACTATCGTTTTGTAAGGTGGCTTTCATTTGTTGGAAATATTGCCTAAATGGTTCAGCCCATATATCATTTTAATAATTTCTGAAAATTTTAGGTACCCATGTGACTCATTCATGCATTGCAAGAATTGGGATAAATATTTAGTTTCACATTTCTAGTTGAAGAAAGATTTCACCACCTTATAAGAGGGCTCTTCCACCACTTGATAAAAGGATGAGAATGAGAGCGACATACACGCGTGCTCCTCCTCCGTTGGCCGGCTCGCCTCGTCACGACACGGGTTGCCTTGAACCGAGAGCTTCTCTTTCTTTTTGCCGCGTATGAATGGATTAATAATTTGAACGGTCTGCGTAAGTGGGGGTTTAATATGCATTCAATGGAGATTTAATTTGAACATTTCCTCTGAGATTTAATTTAATTCAAACGTTTCCTCGAACAATTAATTCGAATGTTTCCTTAGAAAATTAATTCGAACGTTTCCTCTCCCGACGCTCCCTGTTCACCTGCCTACCCGAGCCTATAAGAGTGAGTGGTCGCTCCTCTCCTTTTACACATTTCTGTACATCGCCTCCAGTTCCAGAATATTGCGCTGCCGCTCTGTTCTTTCCCATCCCGTCTTGCGGCGTGCACCGCTAGCCGGGACAGTAGGCCTCCGATACCCCGCTGCTTCGTGTCCTATACGAGAGAAGGGCGATAAGTTTTTTGGGGAGCGCTATTGGTGCGACTACTGGCTTCATCACGGACTCCTTCACGGATAACGACTGCGCCGACGCCTTCCCCAACGAGGACTTCTTCCCCGACATCAGCAACCTCTTCCTCGACGACATGGCTGACGATGGTGCCAACGCCAACACCGGCGGTTCCTCTAGCGGTCCCTCTGTTGTGATGTACATCCTCTTACTAAACCTTATTTATCTTAGTCAGATAATATATCGTTTCCTTCTGTTTTCTATAGATCTTGCTCTGATATTATCTCAAGTTGTATGATTTGCAATCCTCTTGGATATTTGCCTTAACTTGTATCCGCTAAATCATATGATTAGTTTAACTTTTGTTATTCTATTCATGTTTTATTTAGTGTTTATCTTAGGTAAATTGCTCTTTTTCTCAACAATCTAAAAACCTTATTATAGGCAATTTGCTCCAAGTGGCTTTGTTGCAACCACGAAGCCACCTGTGTTTGAAGGTGTCAATTACAAAAGATGGCGTGCAAGGGCAGTGCTCTGGTTTTAGACCATGAGATGCTATAACGTCATCTATGAGGCAGATCTTAATCCTGCTCAGGAAGAGGCCTGTCAAAAACTTGATACCACATTTAAGGCTGCCTTGATTAGCATCCTTGGCGACAATATTGTAGATTCATACCTATCATTTAGCAATGGCAAGGATATGTGGGATGCCCTCGAGAGAAAAATTGGAGTCTCCGATGCTGACAGTGAACTGTATGTCATGGAATAATTCTATGACTATAAGATGGTTGATGACCGCTCCATTGTGGAGCAGGCTCATGAAATACTGTCACTTGCCAGGGAGCTTGAGCGCTTCACTTATGTGTTACCGGAGGCATTATTGCCAAGCTTCCCGGTCATGGAGGAATTTTACTACTTCTCTGAAGCACAAGAGACAAGAGTTTTCCGTGACAGATCTCATTGGGACTCTTGATGTGGAAGAGAAGGCGAGAGAAAAATTCACACGTGCTCGAGGTACCGAGGGAGGTTCTAATGCCAATCTGGTACAGAAAAGGAACTTCCAGCCTCACAATTTCAAGAACAAGGGCAAGTTTGATGGTAAAGGAAAGTTCGATGGAAAGAACAATGCTTCATAGTCTACCAGCTTCAAGAAGAAGACTGATAAGAACAAAGGTGCTTGTCATGTGTGCGGTGATCCTGATCATTGGGATTCTGCTTGTACCAACCGCTTTGACAAGCGCCAGCATGGGAAGGGCAGCAAGACTGCTAACGTTGTCTTGAGCGATGTTGAGATGAAAGATGTTGGGTCAGAGGGACTCAAACCGTGCTAATGGGGAACGAATCGCATGCTTCTGTTCATGGTGTTGGTACGGTCGATCTGAAGTTCACTTCGGAAAAGACCGTGCGGCTGAAGAACATGCATCATGTTTCCCTCACTAAATAAAAATCGCACTAGCAAATCTCTTTTGTGTCGAGATGGCTACAAGATTGTATTCAAGTCCAATAAATTTGTAATTTCTAAGTACGGAACCTTTCTTGGTAAAGGTTATGAGCGCGGAGGATTGTTCCGCTTATCTCTGTCAAATGTTTGTAATAAAGTTGTTAGTCATATTTGCACGAATTTTGAATCAAATGTCTGGCATTCTCATCTTTGACATATTAATTTTGGTTGTATGACGCGACTAGCCAAAATGAATTTAATCCCTGATTTCACAACGGTTAAGGGATCTAAGTTCCAAGTTTGCGTGCAAGCAAAACAACCTCGCAAGTCACATACGACTGCAGAAGTGAGAAATTTAACACCACTAGAACTCATACATTCTGATATTTGTGAGATGAATGGTGTGTTGACAAAAGCTGGATAGAAATATTTCATGACGTTGATCGATAACTCTACGAGATATTGTCATGTGTATCTTATGAGATCAAAAGATGAGGCTTTGAGTTTCTTCAAAATCTATAAAGCTGAAGTAGAAAACCAACTTGATCGAAAGATTAAGAGGCTTAGGTCTGATCGTGGTGGAGAGTATTTTTCCAACGAGTTTGATTCCTTGTGTGTGGAACATGGTATAATCCATGAGAGGACATCTCCCTATTCACCTCAGTCAAATGGTGTGGCTGAAAGAAAGAACCGTACTCTAACAGATTTTGTTAACGCCATGTTAGATACATCGGGTCTATCTAAGGAATGGTGGGGGAGGCTCTATTGACTGCGTGTCATGTCCTAAACCGAGTTCCCATGAAGAACAAAGAAATTACTCCATTTGAAGAATGGGAGAAGAAAAGGTTAAAACTCTCTTACCTAAGGACTTGGGGATGTTTGGCAAAAGTTCATGTGCCAATTCCCAAGAAGCGCAAGCTTGGACCAAAAACCGTTGACTGTATATTTCTGGGTTATGCTTTCCATAGCATTGATTATAGATTCTTGATAGTAAAATCCGAGGTACCTAACATGCATGTCGGTACAATTATGGAGTTGACTGATGTGATTTTCCTTGAGGATATCTTTCCTATGAAGGATATACCTAGCTCATCAAATCAGAAGATGCCTAGTTCATCCAGTCAGGAATTTGTTACAAATTCCGAACCTACCCTCCAATTGAACATGTTGAAAATACTAAGGAGGATGATAATGAAATTCCTAAAAGGAGCAAGAGACAGAGGACTACAAAGTCCTTTGGTAATGATTTCATTGTGTACCTCGTGGATGATACTCCCACTTCTATTTCAGAAGCCTATGCATCTCCTGATGCTGACTAATGGAAGGAAGCCGTCCGGAGTGAGATGGATTCCATCTTAGACAATGGAACATGGGAGATCAATGATCGTCCTTATGAGTGCACACCTGTAGGATGTAAATGGATGTTCAAGAAAAAGCTTAGGCCTAATGGTACTATTCAGAAGTACAAGGCATGACTTGTGGCCAAGGGATACACTCAAAAAGAAGGTGAATACTTCTTTGACACTTACTCACCTATTGCTAGATTGGCCACCATTCGAGTACTACTTTCATTGGCCGCCTCTCATGGTCTTCTCGTTCATCAAATGGACGTTAAGACAGCTTTCCTAAATAGAGAGTTCGATGAGAAAATTTACATGGATAAGCTAGATGGCTTTGTGGTAAATGGTCAAGAAGGAAAGGTGTGCAAATTGTTGAAGTCTTTATATGGCCTAAAACAAGCCCCTAAGCAGTGGCATGAGAAGTTTGAAAGAACTTTAACTGTTGCAGGCTTTGTTGTAAATGTAGCTGACAAATGTGTGTACCATCGCCATGGTGGGGGTGAGGGAGTCATCCTTTGTTTGTATGTTGATGACATACTTATTTTCGGAACCAACCTTAATGCAATTATGGAAGTCAAGGATTTCTTATCTCGTTCCTTTGAGATTAAGGATCTGAGTGTAGATGATGTTATCCTTAACATGAAGCTATTGAGAGATGATGATGGTGGGATTACATTGATTCAGTCTCACTATGTGGAAAAGGTCTTGAGTCATTTCGGGTATAGCGACTGCAAGTCTTCTCCTACATCGTATGATCCTAGTGTGATGATTCGAAAAAATCTAGGAAATACTAGAGACCAACTAAGATACTCTCAAATTATTGACCCGCTTATGTATTTAGCTAGCGCCACGAGGCCTAACATCGCTTTTGCTGTAAGAAAACTCAGTCAATTTATTTCAAATCTAGGATATGATCACTGGCATGCTCTTGTGAGAGTTATGCGCTATCTAAAAGGCATTGTGAGCTACGACATTCACTATACCGGGTATCCAAGGGTACTAGAGGGTTATAGTGATTCAAATTAGATATCTGATGCTGATGAGATAAAGGCCACGAGTGGATATATATTCACACTTGGTGGTGGCACTCTTTCTTGGAAGTCTTGCAAGCAGACCATCTTAACAAGGTCAACTATGGAAGTTGAACTCATAGCATTAGACACAGCCACTGTTGAAGCAGAGTGGCTTCGTGAACTCTTGATGAACTTACCTGTGGTTGAAAAACCAATACCCACAATCCTTATGAACTGTGATAATCAAACAGTGATTTTCAAAGTGAATAGTTCTAAGGATAATATGAAGTCATCAAGACATGTGAAGATGAGACTGAAATCTGTCAGGAAAATGAGAAAGTCCGGAGTTATTGCATTGGATTATATCCAAACATCTAAAAACTTGGTAGATACCTTCACAAAGGGTCTATCACGCAATGTGATAGAAAATGCATCGAAGGAGATGGGTATGAGACCCACAATATGAGTTTTTCACAGTGGTTAACCAGTCTATGTGATCGAAGATCCCCTGAATTAGAATTGGGAGACAAGCTGCTGATTAGCTAAGAGGAAAGTATCCCTACTTTAATGAACACCACTCCATGAAGATATAATACTTTCCTATTCTGCACGGCAGGTTGATTTATTCTCTTAATGTGTTCTAAATGGCTTATCTTAAGCAGAGATGTTGTCCTGCAGAACATCTTTTGAAGAACACACCTATATGAATCTGAGTGTTAAACATTGCAGTCTATGAGAGTAGGGTGCTCTCTAATAAACTCATGAAAGGTCATGGAGTATGACGCATAAGCT
Organism: Avena sativa; assembly: GCA_916181665.1. NCBI lineage: Eukaryota > Viridiplantae > Streptophyta > Magnoliopsida > Poales > Poaceae > Avena > Avena sativa. The sequence continues at coordinate 32,977,779 of OV702291.1, forward strand.
CCACCCTCGGGGAATTCCCATGGTAGCCTAGTATCGATCAAGACTTTGTGTGAAGCTAGGTTCGCAGCAAACTTGCAGTTCAAGGCATAGTCCATTGTACAAGTTGCGGCCTACTGTAGCATAAAATTCTAGGTGGAAGTTCAACTTAACAGTCTCCACTATAGTACCGGTATATAAACAATGTTTTGGAACCAAAAGCAAACTTCATGTGCCTCTGGGATCTGGTGGGGGATTGTTGAAATTCTTGCCTAAATGGTCCAGCCCATATTCTATTTTAATAATTCCTGGAAATCCTAGAGTCCCATGTGGCCCATTCATGCATGGCAAGAGGTGGGACAAATGTTTAGTCTCACATTGCTAGTTGAAGGAAGATTTCACCATCTTACAAGGGGGCTCTTCCACCACTTGGTAAAATGATGAGAAGGAGAGAGATGTACATGCGCGCTCCTCCTCCTCAGCTGCCCGCCTCGCCTCGTCACGACGCGCGCGCTGCGGGTTGCGGGAATTCCTCGAGCCGAGAGCTTCTCTTTCTTTTTGTCGTGCATGAATGGATTAATAATCTTAACAGTCTGCGTACGTGGGTGTTTAATATGCACTCAATGGAGATTTAATTCAAATGTTTCCTCGGATATTTAATTCGAACGTTTCCTCGGAGAATTAGTTCGAACGTTTCCTCTCCCGACGATGTCTGTTCGCCTGCCTACCCCAGCCTATAAGAGTGAGAGGTCGCTCCTCTCCTTTTACATGCTTCTGTACATCGCCTCCAGTTCCAAAATATTGTGCTACCGCTCTATTCTTTCCCATCCCATCTTGCGGCGTGCACCGCTAGCCGGGACAGTAGGCATCCGAGACCCCGCTACTTCGAGTCCTATACAGGAGAAGGGCGATAAGTTTTTTGGGAAGCGCTATTGGCGCGACTACTGGCTTCATCACGGACTCCTTCATGGATAGCGACTGCGCCGATGTCTTCCCCAACAAGACTTCTTCCCCGACATCGGCAACCTCTTCCTCGACGACATGGCTGACGACGGTGCCAACGCCAACACCGGTAGTTCCTCTAGCGGTCCCTCTGCTGTGATGTACATCCTCTTACTAAATCTTGTTTATCTTAGTCAGATAGTATGTCGTTCTCTTAGATTTTCTATAGATCTTGCTCTGATCTTATCTCAAGTTGTATGCTTTGCAATCCTCTTGGATATCTGTCTTAATTTGTATCCGCTAAATCATATGATTAGTTTAACTTCTGTTATTCTATTCATGTTTTATTTAGCTTTTATCTTAGGTAAATTGCTCTTTTTCTCAACACCAGTTGATCTCCGTTTTTACTTTGTAAGCCTTTATTGAATAATAAATAAATAAAGTATGTGTATCATTTTGATAAAGAGATCGGGTATCATCTCCATTTCAATATATATATATATATATATATATATATATATATATATATATATATATATATATATATATATATATATATACTTCCTCCGATCCATATTAATGGCTTCAAATTTATCTATATTCACATGTATCTAGTTAAGTATTTAGAGTAGATGTATTCGTATCTAGACAAAGTGTTGAGCCTATTAATATGGAGCGGAGGGAGTAGGAATGGAGACTACTTATTCCCAAAGTATGGTTCATATATGCTACATTTGCCCAATAGTTGTGAGACTGATTTGAGTACATCTTCCTTAAGACCTTGATCGGTTACACACGAGTTAATAACACTTAGCAGGGATTGACATGGAATGGCAGGGGAATGCAGCTCAATTCCATGTCAAATGTCAATACCTCCTGAATCCTGATCAATGTTAATCCCACTAAAACCGAACAGGCCGTAAGGAGACACGGTGAATTAATGTGATGACGGCTGAGCCATTTGTCGTATCCAGCCGCCCTACGTCACGTACAAGCCCATTAATTTGTGCATTGCGTTTTTTTCTCCCTATTTGAAAACTGGATTTCCTCGTACGTAGTCTCTTTCCTATCCACAAATATACATGTCATGTGTGCATAGCTGGAGTGTTGTTCCCATGTATACTTATGTAGTCCAGCATAGAGAAAACAATAGGAAAACCTGACCGAGAGCTACTTAAACAGTACATGCAGCCGCCGCTGACTTCCATCGGTTTCCTCGATCTCGCGCCCTGCGCCGGCCCACGACACAACTTCTATATAAGCGCCCACCGTTTCACCTCAGTGGCCTACCCTTCTCTCCTCGACAAGAGGAATAGGACTACAGAAAAACGGCGTAGCTGATTAGCTAGATCTGTATCCCAATTCCCATGGAAGCTCACTACGACTACAACTACTACGACCTCTCCTACACACACCAACGACAGGAACAGCAATACGGCCATGATCTTAGCCACAGCCACACTGAAGCAGCACCTCCTCTTTCCTACAATGCCCAGTCCGACTACTCGCCATATGATCACTACGACCATATCTCCTCCTCCTCCTCCCCCATGGCTTCTTTCGCGCACCAGCAGCAGCTTCATTTCGGCGGCGCCATTAACTACCATGAGTACGACATGCAAGCAGCAAGCGCCTGCTGGGAGGACCAGAGCTACGCCGTCGTCCACAACCACGGCGGCGAGGCGGCCAGGATGCACCACCATATTGCCAGTTCGGCGGCGCCGGCCGTAGAACCACCCTCCGGGAGCAGCACCGTCAGCGATGCGCCGGGTGAGTCGTCACTGATTGGGGTGCGGACGCGGCCGTGGGGCAAGTACGCGGCGGAGATCCGGGACTCGACACGCAACGGCGCGCGGGTGTGGCTCGGCACATTCGATACCCCGCAGGCCGCCGCGCTCGCCTACGACCAGGCTGCATTCGCCCTGCGTGGCCCCACCGCCGTGCTCAACTTCCCTGCCGACCGCGTGGAGGAGTCACTCAAAAGGCTGGGAATCGGCTCCGCCGACGCCGCTGCCGGGGAAGTGGCGGACTCGCCTGCTCTGGCTCTCAAGCGGCGGCACTGCATAAGGAAGAGAAAACCCAAGAACAGCGAGACGGCGGCCGCATGTAATAAGAATCATCAGGGCACGGTCACGGCCGCGGCGGGGAGGAAGCAGAGCCGACACAAGATGCAGGCGGCCCCAGCAGCTGTGTCGTCGTCATCGTCGTACGTGCTGGAACTGGAGGACCTGGGAGCGGACTACCTCGAGGAGCTGCTCAGTTTATGCGATGGATGATCGAAAACGGTGTCTAATAACGTCAGTCATCCGCCGTCCAAATTTCTTCCCGATTGGTGCTAGCCTCCTATATATGTCGTATACTCGTATTGATATGACATATCTCCTATTTTTATACGAAATGGTAGCTAGTGAAATCCTGTAAAATGTTTTCTCAAAGATTTGCCATAATTTTAATGAAAAAATAAAAATATGTGCTGATTTCATTACTATTTCATTTAACTATGAGAGATTTCAAACAAATACCATATTGATACAATATAAGAATGATACGTCGAGTGAGCTTAAATGGACGATATTTTGAACCTGCAGTAGATCTGTCGTGTTTGTATTAAGCTCAAAGAGGAAACAACGTCAAATATGGCTACAACACTAGACACACCCAAAACAAAGCCAGCAGCTACAACACACTCCACTACAAAGGTCAGGCGGTAGAGTTCGTGTTTCCCAATCCCTACCGAGTATGGTAAGGAGACGGCGTCATGACCAGACAAACACCACCAAAGCACTACAACGACTCCAAGTCTGCCCTGACCAACGTACCACAAGTCCACAACTCATGCATCTAGAGGAACGGCGAAAAGATGGCAGATCCGATCAAACTTGAGGAAGCTATTGACTAGGGAGTGTTGGTGAAGACGTACATAGAGCTCAGGAGACCCCTCCCGTCTTGAGTAGTAGTCACCACTAGTGATCCATCACATTTTTTTTCCGAAATAGCGAGCGGAGCCTCGGCCTCTGCATCAAGCGATGCACACAGCTTTTATTTATTATTAGAATCACATTATTTAGCAAAGGTCATTACGAAGATCATACAAACTGGAACCGTCAAAACAAAACACCGAGCAAAAACGATAACTGTATCGCCAGCTCCCCAACAAGATCTATCAAACACTTAACTACCTGTTTCGACCCCGCCCCATGGTCACTCACAATGTTGCCACTCGCCAAGAGAAGCTGGAGTGTCTTGGCGTGGCGGCTCGAACTCAAGCAAAAGGAGCCCTAGAACCGCACATCATATCCACGGAGCGGCGCCCACGCACATGCTCCGGATGTCACCGCCTTCATTATCTTCCGTCAACCCGTCGTCAGCATGTAGATCGATGCGCAGACTCTCGCCACACCAGCCACCGACACCACCGCGGTGCCAAGCAGCACCACCCCCCGCGCGCTAGCCGCTCCACCCCTCCTGCCACTTCCATCCAATGCTGCTCCACAGGCGATGCTCCTAGAAGAGAACGTGATACCGACACCGTGGCACCGCCATCGCCTGACCGAAGATCTTAGGGTTTCCCCTGGAGTAGCACAAGTGAGGTCGACATAAGGTGCACGACGATGCCTTCATCAAGGTAACTGCATGGTAACGCCGCCATCGCCTGCCAATGGCTCGGTTTTTATCGGCACCTAGGTCTCCCCGTCTCGTTGCTGGGACTGGAACACAGATCGCGAGATCTGCCAATCCAGCCGCAGGCTGGCCACCTTCGACAAAGAAGATGCCCACCTCAACCAAACTCAGGGCCTCCGCCCTGGGCATCCTCGTGATGCAAAGTGGACCCCAGAAGATGTCCGAACAACACCTGCCGATGTTGAGGAGGAGAAGAAGTTAGGATCTAGGAACCCTAGATCTCGCCATCATCCACCGCCCCATAGCAGGGACCGCTGCCGCCAGAACTCACCGGCCTCCGCCCACTCACCATCACTGCTGGAGTTCCGCAGGAGAGCCGCCGCCGTTGCCCAGAACTCGAGCCGTCGCCGCCATGAAAGGGGCACGTGCGAGGGCTGGGGCCTCGCCGCTGCCGCGCCACTAGAACTTTGTCCGGCGACGGATCTAGCAGCGGCGGAGAGGAGGGGGACGCGGGAGGGGGTGGTTGGCTGGGGCGAGGCGACGACCCGGTGCGGCGGCGGCGGCGCCGCACAGGGTCGGGAGGAGGAGGAGCAAGAGAGGGAGTACTAGTGATCCATCACTGAGGAGGAGAAAGAATGATCAAGGTCAAGACCACACCTCCAATAAGGAAGCGACACCTATGGGAGTCGCCATCGTCAGCGTCCGAAACCACTTACTATAGTTCTCACCCAGGCCAAAGACCGTGTCCCTGTAGGCTATGGAAGAGGAACATGGAGATGTGTTGCAGGCGGTATCATTACCGCAGAAAGTAGCCATCGCCGACGAAGAAGGGAGTCGTGACGTCCACCACTTCAACACAACAACCACCCCAAGGAAGGCCGCCAGAGGTCCGAATCATGGTGCAGAGCGCAAGGACCTAGGAAGGAACCACCGAGCCCACGCATGCGCCAACAGATCTGTCACTAGGAAGATGCAGTCCACCTCGGCCTAGATTAGGCCACCTTGGTCCAGATCGAGGCCACGTGGGTCGATCATTATCGCAGCACGGCGCCTCATGTCGCCCCCACTGCCATGCTTGGTCGTGCTTCTCTCACCATGTTGCACCCACCAGCACTGCCACCTTGTCATCCCGATGGCTGCTACCTCCATACACCAGCCACCAAACTCCACCTTTCCGCTCTGAAATGCGCCGCACGACGTGTCTCCAAATCCCTTCACTTTTGATGGACGAGCGCCACCAACACCGCCGACATCGGTGGGAGAGCGCGTGTGAGGTGGTTGTTTAGGTTAGGGTTTGGAGGGACCCCGAAGTTTCCCGAGCGAGTGAACCAAAGGCAGTTCCTCATCCTTTTAAATGGCTTATTTGAGAGAGGTAGGAAACGGAACCGTAAGAAAACCACGTTTGATGGATATGGATATGGATCATGGATATTGTTGGAATTTTCTGTTGGGATTTAGGCTCATAGACAATACAAATTCTGAAATTCACATATGGGAAATAAAAAAATGGAAAACCACCACCAAACATCATTTTATGTGACCTAGTTGCGAGAAAAATAACAAACGTGGGTTGATTAACATAACTAAGCTACAATGAACGAGGTCAACGGTTAGACCTCCCTTTTCACTTTTGAGAGGGTCAATGCCATATTGAGCTATAAGACTAGCCCCAATGGGGGTATCATAGGTAGTATCATGCATGCCATGTTGGCAAAATTCTGACGTGGCATCCTAATTAATGATGAAAGAGGTTGTGTTGGTATCATAGGTAGATACCATATCATAGCACGTAGTACTAGAAAAACTAATCTCAAATGAATCTTGTACACAATTTTGCATTGAGATTCTACAAAACAATAAATATACTAAGACTATGGTACTACTACATGATACTATGCATTGTGGAGGTGGTATCATATACTAGTATCATATGCATGATACTACTATATGATACTTCCCATTGTGACTAGTCTAACAGTTTAGAAATACCTGAAACACTTGGCCAATGATTAGACCTCACTTGTATTGACAACAAACACGAAAACACATTTAGTAGGAAAATGTCCTTTCACCTGTTACTAAACTCATAGTCAAGTTGCTTGCAAGCTATTTAGAATGTTGTGTTACCCAATGGGCCTAGAGATATCTCTCCATCACATGGAGTGACAAATTCTACTCTTGATCCATGCAACTAAATAAGTACTTTTCGAGATACCTGAAAATACCTGTATGATCATCTTGTTACGAAGTGACAGTTGATGTCCCCAAATTATTCTTTCGGTGCTAGTGAGTAACATGATATCATAGCCTAAGAAATAGGATACTTTACATGAAAATGCTTTTGCAATTTAAACTTAGTGATGCAATAGAATTGATATGCTAAGGATGGTTATGTTCGTCACATCATTCTCCTAATGACATGACTTCGTTATTAACTTACAACTCATGTCCATGATTAGGAAACATTAACCATCGTTTAATCAGTGAGCTAGTTGAAAGGATTATTTTTTCTCCTTATGTTTTTGGTGTTGATGACAACTCCTTTTGTGGGTTAACCGTGTGTCCAAGTTTCACGTTCTATCTTCGGACGTGTTCGTGGATGTTGTCTCTCAAGGAAGAGCTTGTAGTCGATAGCTTTTATTTTTCACTTTCTCTTGTTTACATTTTAGGCTACCGTACTATCAAGAGGGAGTCCATCTAGGAAGGTTGTGGGAAATCAATTTTTCATGCATAGACCATATATGCACCTCCACAGCCAACCCAGTTTTCGAGTGAGAGAGTGTTTTCTGAGCTGTTGGAGGGGTTTCTGCCCTGACCGGTAGTACCGGCCAGGCAGCGGTAGTACCGCCCAGGGGTTTTCCCAGGGCTGTTCGAGCGGTACTTCCGGCCGAAGATCCGGTCCTATTTCCGATGAAGCCTTTTTGGGCTCAGTAAGACTTCTGTCTAACTTTGCCTATTTGTCGGAAATAGCGTCGGATCTTGGACCGGTAGTATCGGCCAGACCAGCTCCTGCCCCCTTGAGCGGTAGTACCGCTCCCTCACCGGTAGTACCGGCAAGCTTCGGGGACCGGTAGTTCTGGGTCCAGTTCTGGTCATATTTCCGACGCTGGGTAGTGCGGGTCAGATAACCTTCTGCCTCGCACTGCCTATTTGGCGGAAATAAGGGCGGAATTTGGACCAGTACTACCGGCCAGCCCTTTCGAGGTCCACCGACAGTCGTATGACCGTTACGTGGCCTGGGCTGGACCGGTGGTGGCTCGCTCGCCGGTACTACCGGTCAGTCACTGGTAGTACCGACGGCGTCGGGCCTGGGAAGATTCTGCCCGTTTGAAGGGGTGCTATTTAAAGCCCCCTTCTTCCTCCTCCAACCTCATCTCTTTGTTCTCTCTCTCTCCACCATTTTCACAAGAGCTTGACTTTGCTAGATCTCTCTCCCCACCCACTCAAATCTCTTGATCTTTTGAGGATTGGGAGAGGTGACCTAGATCTACACCTCCACCAAAGGAATTTTGATTTCCCCCACTCATCCTTCGTGGATTTCGTTTCTTGGGTTCTTGGAACCCTAGACGGTGTAGGGCATCCTCGGAGCTGGGGCATTTGTTGTAAAGCTCCGGGGTGTCGTTGAGGGCCTTCATTTGAGTTGTGAAGCCTCCCCTCAACCTTGTTGTAAAGGTTTTCGGTTGGCGCCTTCAAGGTCACCGGTTAGTGGATTGTGAGGCCACCTTTGTGGTGGTGCTCACCGGAGAAGAAGGTGAGGCCTTTGTGGCGCTCGGGAGACCTTGTGTGGCCCCGACACCTCTCCAACATAGACGTAGCTTCCTTGGAAGTGAACTACGGGAATTACATCATCGTGTCCCCTTGCCGGTTCTTTCGCTCCGCTCCTTTACTTCTTGCATTTACTCTCTTGTTTTCCTTTGTGCTACTTGTCATTTAGGTTGTTCACGTAGTTGCATCTCTAGTGAACCTTACTTTGTGCCAAGCCTTAAAAGTGGATTAAAAAGTATAAAAATTGGTAGTCTCCTATTCACCCCCCCCCCCTCTAGTCGACCTAAGTTGGGCCTTTCAATTGGTATCAGAGCCTCGGCTCTTACTTCGGGCTTAACCGCCTAAGAGACTATGGCCGACGAAGAGGGAAGTGTGGGTGCAGCCCCCAAGAACCTGGCCTCCATGGATGACCTCAATCGGTTGGAGACATCCATGATGACCAAGTTTGAGGAAGTGATGACTCTTTTGCAATCCCTTAAGCCTACCCCCATGCTAGAAACCCCTCATGATGCATCTCTTGAGGCTGAAGCCCCCTCCGCTCCCGTGCAAGTGGTTGCCCCCGGGGTGATTTCCGGCAGCCCCAAAACACTTGGGTCTAGGCTTTGTGGCTCAAACCACCAAGCTCCCAAGCGAGAGCTCTGAGGGGCTAGGTGACTCTTGCTCCAAAGAGGGAGTCAAGGATTACTCGGCGGTACCACCACCATTCAAATATACGTTGGATCCTCCTATTCCCATGCCGCACATCATACCTCAAGGAGCACCTCCCATACTAGATACTTCTAACTTCGCCAATTGGCAATATCTAATGCAATCTCATATCTCCAGCTCCTCTATTGAATTGATGAGGATTGTGGAGGAAGGCTTCTCTCCATATGATGCTAAGAAGTTGACTCGGGCCGAGGTAGTGGACAAGCAACTCAATGCCACCGCCTTGGGTATGATTCAAAAGGCGTTGACCCCCAAGGCCTTTTCTCACATTCGCCAATTCACCACCGCCAAAGAAGCTTGGGATCATCTCACCGAGTTGTATATTGGAAATGCGAGCATTCAAAGCTCCAAGTTTGATGAAGCCAACAATGAGTCTGATGGCTTTGCTATGCAAGATGATGAGACACCCGAAGACATGTATCACCGGCTCAAGGTTCTTTGTTGTACCTTGAGGGACCTTAGAGCTACCTATGTTGACGACAAGTTTATGAAGAGGAAGTTTGTCCAAGCTCTTCTTCCCTTTGATGAACAAAAACTCAACTCTATCAAGGGGAGAAGCAACTACCATACCATGTCCTCTCAAGAGGTGCTGAGTGAAGTTATTGCCATGACCATTGCCAAGAAGAATGCGGAGTCATCTCGTGCTCGTGCTTATGGGTCTCAAAAGTTGAACCTTGTCTTGAAAGCTCAAGTGGTGGAAGTTGATGAAGACGACAACTCAAGTGAGTGGTCTCAAGAGGACATCAAATATGCTTTCAATGAGAATTTGGCTCTAGCATCGAGGGCGTTTTTGAACAAACTGGGCATGAAGTCAAGGTCAAGGGACAACCCAAGATTCAACTCAACCATGAAGACTCCAAAGACTAGATCTTGTTACAATTGCAACGACAAGAGTCACTTTGTAGCTCAATGCCCCTTCGAGAATAGAGAAGATAATGGAGGCCGCCTCATTTGCAAGAACAAGCCAAGACCTCCTCATCCTTTGAACAAGAACTTCCACAACAAGAACTTACCTAACAAGGAAATGGTGATGGTGGTCCATGAAGAGTACTTTTCGGGCGATGATGATGATGTTGAGAATGAAGGTCAAAGTGGAGAGATCGTGGGGGTTGCCGCTATTGTTACTTCATCTACTCCACGAGTGTCTCTCTTTGAATCCCCAAACGAGAACATCACCAACCGCAACCAAAAAGTGTCTCATGGCTAAGGCCACCGAGGTAACTCCCGCTTCCAAGTCCTCCCCAAATGAACTTCCCTTGCATGATCTAGATGGTTTAAAGGTTAAGAAAGAAATAGTAAGCATGTGTGAATCCATGGAGCATCTAGATGATGATACTAGGATGTGCTTTGAAACACTTGTAAACCAACTTGACCATGCTAGGGAAATGCTAGATGAGAAAGAGGAAGTTATTGACTTGTTAGGTAAAAATGAGAGAGAGGCGGCCGATGAGATTGCCTCTCTATCCCAATCTCTTGAAGATGAACATAACATAAGAATAACTCTTGAAGAAAGTGTGGCTAAACTTGTTGATGACCATAATGCCTTTATAACGCAACTTGTTAAAGAACGAGATCATGCTATTGCTTCATTGAATGTCCTTAAAAATGAAAAAGTTGAGTTTGGTGTTGGTCGTGAATGCCTCAAGGATTTTGAGAAACTCAAGGAGGAACATCATGCCTTGAAGAGTAAATTCTCAAGTATCTTTGAGGCTCATAAGCAACTCCAAACGCAACTAAATAATGAACATTCAAAGTCTTTCGCTACGCCTATTGTGCATTTGTCTTGTTCGTCTAACCCTTGTTGCAAGCATGAGGACCTTGTTAAGGAGAACAAGACATTGAAAGATCAACTTGCAAAAGGGCAAGCCACTATCAAGAGGAAGAACAAGAGAAGGAACAAGAAAAGGAAGAAGAGCAAGAACCTTGCTCTAGTATCCTCTCATGATTCTATCTTTGTGCAAAGTGATAACTTTGCCGGGAAGAATAACCCCTCCTACACTCTTTGCAAATCTTTTGATGGTCATGTTTATGCTAAGTACATTGGAACATCTTACACTCATGATTATCATTGGAACATTTGGGTACCTAAGACCCTTGTGACTAACAAAAGGGGACCCATTACAAAATGGGTACCTAAAACCAAAGCTTGATTTTCTTGTAGGACTTTGCTTCCGGAGGTGCAAAATGGGTGCTTGATAGTGGAGCTACAAGCCATATGACCGAAAGCAAGTCTATCATGTCGGAGATTAGGCCAAATTTTGCCAATACTTTAGTCTCCTATGGTGATAAAACAAGCTCTCGGGTATTGGGTTTTGGTAAGGTGGTAGTTGCCCCGGATGTATCCTTGGTAAATGTCATGCTTGTCAAAACCCTTGGCTACAATCTCCTTTCCGTTCGTGCTCTTGCTATCATGGGTCTTTCATATTTCTTTAGCGAGCATTCTGTGGTCCTCACGTGGAGCAAGTCTCTCATGGTGGCTTTCGTTGGATACGTAGAGCATGACTTATATGTAGTGGATTTCTCCGGAAAGCCATCTACACATGCTATATGTCTCTATGCGAAAGCCGACGTGGGCTGGTTGTGGCATCACCGCCTAGCCCACATTAACATGAAGGCTTTGCAAAGTCTCTACATGGGGGGCCACGTCCTTGGACTAAAAGACATTTCCTTTGCCAAAGATCATGTGTGTAGGGCATGTATAGAAGGGAAGATGCATGAGAAGCCCCACAAGATCCTCAATCAAATCACCACTGAGCGGTGCCTGGAGCTTCTTCACATGGATCTCTTTGGGCCTCCATCTCATGATATTCTTGGTGGGAAGAAGTATTGTCTGGTGATTGTTGATGACTTTTCACATTACACTTGGGTCTACTTCTTCAAGTTCAAGAGTGAGACTCAACAAACCGTCACCGACTTTGCAAATCAAGTGCAACGACAACTCAATTCCACCATCCTCACCATTAGAAGTGACAATGGCACCGAATTCAAGAACTACACTTTGGATGAGTTTCTTAGTGATGAGGGGATCAAACATCAATACTCTACCCCCTATACCCCTCAACAAAATGGTGTTGCCGAAAGGAAGAACCGTACCTTGATGGATGCGGCCCGGACCATGATGGCGGAATTCAAGTCTCCATATAACTTTTGGGCCGAAGCCATTTCAACCGCTTGTCATGCAACCAATCGCCTCTATCTCCGCAAGATGAAGAACAAGACTCCATATGAACTTCTCACCGGTCACAAGCCAAATGTCAAGTACTTCCGGGTGTTTGGTTGTAGATGCTTCCTTCTCAAGAAAGGTGCCCGCTTATCAAAGTTTAAATCTAGGGCTCAAGAAGGGATCTTTGTTGGGTACTCAAATCAGTCCCATGCCTATCGAGTCTACAACAAAGCAACGGGAAGGGTTGAAGAATCTAGCAATGTCGAGTTTGATGAAGATCACGAGTCTCTTGTGCGGCAAGATGGTATTCGTGATCCAAGTGATGAAATTCCTCCCCAAGCCATAAGAAGAATGGGTGTGGGTTTCTTCCACCCCATTGAGGATCCCCTTGTGGCCGAAGGAGAAGGACCAAGCTCCACTCAAGCGGAGCCTTCACTCTCACAAGACCTTCTTGCACCTCAAGGTCAACTTAATGCTTCTCAAGCTTCATCGAGCTCCTCTCAAGATCTTCCTGTTCATGGCTCTTCAAGTCCAAGTCTACCTCAAGTTGATCAAGCTCCACCCCTCCAAGTTGTTGAAGCTCCTCATGTCAATGACTCTCAAGGTCAAGATGAAGATTGTCAAGTTGACAATGACCAAGGCCAAGCAAGTGTCTCTCCGCCAAATGATGATGTCTCTCCCTCGGTTGATGTTGATGAAGATAGTGATCAAGTTCGTTCATATAGTCAAGGAGGGCTCTCGAATCATGGTGATGATCAAGTGGTTGCTCAAGAATCTCATCTTGAGACCCAAGCTCGTCGTCAAGCATACCGTCTCGCCAAGCTCATCAAAGATGGACATATCCTTGATAATGTTTATGGAGATTTCAATAGGGGCTCCACTACTAGGAGACAACTAACCTCTTTTAGTTCTCATCATGCGTTTATTTTTCATGTTGAGCCCCAAAAGGTCTTCGAAGCTCTTGAAGATGATGATTGGCTCGATGCTATGAACGAATAACTCCACAACTTCAAGAGGAACAAGGTGTGGACTCTTGTGAAAAGACCCAAAGATTGTCAAAATGTGATTGGGACCAAGTGGATCTTCAAGAACAAGAAAGATGCAAATGGTATAGTCGTCCGCAACAAAGCAAGGTTAGTTTCCCAAGGATACTCTCAAGTTGAGGGCATAGACTATGGTGAAACTTATGCTCCCGTTGCTCGTCTAGAATCCATTCGCATGCTTCTTTCCTATGCTACCCATCATAATTTCAAGTTGCAACAAATGGATGTCAAGAGTGCTTTTCTTAATGGTCCTTTAAAAGAATTGGTGTATGTCAAGCAACCTCCAGGCTTTGAGGACCCCCTCTTCCCGGACCATGTCTACAAACTCGATAAGGCACTATATGGTCTCAAGCAAGCCCCTCGTGCTTGGTATGAGTGCCTTAGAAAGCTCTTGTTAGACCGTGGTTTCAAAGTAGGCCTCATTGATCCCACTCTTTTTACTAAGAAAGTTGGAGGAAACTTGTTCATTTGCCAAATCTATGTTGATGACATTATTTTTGGGTCAACTAACAAAGCTTTCAATGAGGATTTTGCTAAGCTCATGACCGACCGCTTTGAGATGTCCATGATGGGGGAGTTGGAATTCTTTCTTGGCTTTGAAGTCAAACAATTGAGGAAAGGGACTTTCATCAACCAAGCCAAATATGTCCAAGATATGCTCAAGAAGTTCAACCTTGATCAAGTAAATGGAGTAAAAACTCCCATGCCCACAAAGGTTAATCTTGATCTTGATCCCAAGGGTAAGGATGTGGATCAAAAGCTTTATCGCTCGATGATTGGTTCTCTACTCTATCTTTGTGCTTCTCGACCGGATATTATGTTGAGTGTGGGTATGTGTACAAGATTTCAAGCCGCGCCAAAGGAAAGCCACATGATGGCGGTCAAGAGAATCTTTCGATATTTGGTTCATACCCCTAACTTTGGACTGTGGTACCCAAAGGGGGCCAGTTTTGATCTCATTGGTTACACTGATTCGGATTGGGCAGGAGATAAAGTGGAGAGAAAGTCTACTTCCGGTGCTTGTCAATTTCTTGGGAGGTCCTTGGTGTGTTGGTCCTCGAATAAGCAAAATTGCGTGTCTTTGTCCACTGCCGAAGCTGAGTACATCTCCGCCGCGAGTTGTTGTGATCAATTACTATGGATGAAGCAAACCTTGAAGGATCTTGGACTCTCTTTCGACAAGGTGCCACTTTTGTGTGACAATGAGAGTGCTATTGCTATTTCTCACAACCCAGTTCAACACAACAAGACCAAGCACATTGAGATTCGTCATCATTTCATTCGGGATCATGTTGCTAGAGGAGACATTTCTTTGGAGTATGTTCCTTCCAAGGCCAATCTTGCGGATCTTTTCACGAAGCCTCTTGATGAAGCAAGGTTCCGGGAGTTGAGGCATGAACTAAATATCATTGATTCAAGCAACGTGGCTTAAGTATCTTGCGCACATACCCGGGTCTCAAAGGATATCTTGTTTGGAGGTACGCATGGTTTTAGGGGGAGTGTGGTTCCTCCAATGAACCATCACTCCTCATATTATGCACACATTAATGTATTCATTCTCTATGGTCTCTCAAGGAGACAATTTGAGCTTAAATGATGATTTTTGGTAATGAACCCAAGATACATCTTCGCGGTTTCAAGCCAAGTATACTCATATATGGTGGCCTAGGCCACCGACTTTCTGCTATTTGACTCGCAGTCGTTGTTTTTGAGTTTATTCTTTCGGGTGGTTCTGGTTCTTTTCAGCTTTTGCACAAGGTCGTTTTTCCCTTGCCAATTATAATCTGGAGTTTGCTTTCTGGGAATCGTTGGTAGTTTCGGTCTAAACCGGTACTACCGGTCAGGGCTCAATTTTCTCTCTGAAATTCCGCCTTGATCGGCAGTATCTTCTCCCAGAACTACCGGTGTCGTCAGTAGTTCTGGCCTCTGGCCGGTACTACCGGTGAAAGGGGCCCCTATTAAGTGACGGGCCAAGGGGGCACGGGGTCATCTTCCCCACTTGCCTCCCCTTGACCCCATCTCAACACCCCTAGTTCTCAAGGAGTACTCCTCGGTGACGCCGCCGGCCACACCGATTCCAGCCGTCCCTCATCAGATCGGCTCCGTGGGATTCTTCCCGTCCTTGATTCCCCGCCATGGACCCTGGTATTTGCTCCTCTCGTGCTCCAATCATGGAGATCTAGTCACTTTTGTGCTTGAGTAGGACATGCCATGTCTAGGGCCCTTCTTTGGCTAGAACTTCTATGGGGAATTTTGGTAGGGATAGGATTCTACTTTAGATTGTTTTGCCTCAGTACATAGTCTAGATGTCATCGATTTGTGCATCAAGTTTCATCGAATCTGGGATTTGGACCTAGTTTTGAACTGCCCTGTTCGTGCCCTGACCGGTACTACCGGCGTGGTCCTCTCACCAGTACTACCGGTGAGGCAGCGGTAGTACCGCCCAGGGGCAAGGCATGACCGGAACTTCCGGTGCGTCCCATGCGACCGGTAGTTCCGGCCGCCAGGCGAAACTTCCGATGCACCTTTTTCTGATATCCGTCTCTATACCGTGTCATTTCAGTCTAGTTGCTTTCGCTTTTTCTTCTTCGACCTTGTGCACTTATCCTCTAGTTCCTCCTTTCTATTTGCTTTTCTCTCAGGGCAAGGGGGTTCCCGTAGCAGATCCAAGCGGTCTCGTGCTCCCTCTCGTGGACCATCAGAGATTGATGAGGATGATCTTGAGGTTGTGCGCCCTCCCAGTCAGACTGCTCGTCAGAAGGCTGTAGCTGAGCGTCGTGTTGCTACTGCGGAAGGCAAGAGGCCTGTTCTGGCAAGTCAGAAGAAGACCACCTCTGGACCGGATTCTAGCAAGAAGAAGATTTCCTCTTGGCCGCAGCTCGCCTATGAGGAGTTGTGCAAGGTTGATCCCTACGTTGTTCCTCATGACCGCCTGGCTCAGGATCCTTTCTTCCACACCGTGCGTCAACAGGAGATCTATTCCAAGGTCTATGCTACTAAGAAGAAGAATGTGTGTGCTCCTCAGAAGCATATCAACATTGCAAAGATGGAGAGCAACCCTGAATACTTTGGTGAAGCTCTTGATATGTGCAGGAGGTTTGGGCTCATCAAGCTGATGCAACACCATGAGAACTTTGATGAGAGGGCCATTGCTCAGTTTTACTCCACTCTCTACTTTGATACTGACCCTGATGATCGTACCATGAAGTGGATGACCCAAAACCACTATCTGTCTGCTAAGTGGTCTGAGTTTGCCGCCCTTCTTGGCTACCCTATTCAGGAAGGCAACCGTCGTGCCAATGGGTGGTGGGTGCATAGGGGGAAGGCCTCTGAGCCAGAAGTTCTTGAGCCTCTTTACATTGAGGGTTGTGGCATTGCTGGAAACGTTGCCCATCTCCTTCCCACCTATGACATCATGCACAAGGTCTATCAGAACACCATTGCTCCCAAGGCAGGTAACTTTGATCAGCTTCATGCCTTCCAGATTGATCTCCTGTTTCAGACCTACCGCCACAGAAACTCTCATGAGCCCCTTGATGTTATGGATTATATCTTTGAAGAAATCTGGTCCGCTATGATTGAGAAGAGGTCTTGTCCTTATGCTCCTTACATCCAGACTCTTATCAATGCCAAGTGGAGGGTGGCAACTGGCTCTATCTACCCTTAGGATGTTCTCACTATTCATGAGGAGAAGACTCTCCGTGTGATGAAGCACAAGTTACCTCGCTCTCAGGCTGATGTCGAAGCTGCTGCTGGAAGAACTGCTTCGGATGCTAGTGATGGGGACCGTGCTGAGGCTTCTCCTCCACCCCGACTTGTGAGGCAGCCTTCTTGGGCTAAAAAGCTGCTGAAGAAGGTGAAGAAGACTTTCTGCTTCATTCAGGACCGTGAGTATCAGTCCTATGTTGCTCAGAGGCACAGTGTTCGCCGGGAGAAGGCCATCATGAGGAAGCTTGATATTCCTGTGTCACCTGAGTCTAGCTCCGTCACCGCGCCCAAGGATGAGTGGATCAACACACATTGCAGGTGGACTGATAGTGATGACGAGCCAGAG
Organism: Avena sativa; assembly: GCA_916181665.1. Taxonomy (NCBI): domain Eukaryota; kingdom Viridiplantae; phylum Streptophyta; class Magnoliopsida; order Poales; family Poaceae; genus Avena; species Avena sativa. The sequence continues at coordinate 32,995,051 of OV702291.1, forward strand.
ATCTCCAGTCAGTTCCCGCCCGCTTGGAACAATGCCTCTTGGGACCCCGAGCCGCCTCCTCCATTCGTTGGTGGGTGGGGCGCGTAGTTTGGCTTCTTTTTCCCTTTTTGGCGTCTTGATGCCAAAGGGGGAGGAAGTGCTCCGTTAGGATCTCGGGATTTGCATGGGTTGTGTCACGAGCTCGCTTTTTCTTTGATCTTTTTATGCTCGTGCACACTTTATTACGTTATTGTCTGTGGACCTCTTGTATGGTTGCTACCTTGTTGGTGAATCTATGTGGTAAGGTATCTCTGTGGCATTCTCATAAGGATTTTTGGTGGACTATTCTTAATTGTCAAATCTTTGTCTCACCACAATTGTGTTGGTGCAAGGTATGAGCTCCACTATTTTCTCGGTTGGGAGAGCACTCTCCCATGTCTTCAGGGGGAGCCTCTCTCACCTTTAGTTGCATTGCATCTTTGTGCAAATCTTGTGGGGTTGTCATCAAGCACCAAAAAGGGGGAGATTGAAAGGATTATTTTTTCTCCTTATGTTTTTGGTGTTGATGACAACTCCTTTTGTGGGTTAACCGTGTGTCCAAGTTTCAGGTTCTATCTTTGGACATGTTCGTGGATGTTGTCTCTCAAGGAAGAGCTTGTAGTCGATAGCTTTTATTTTTCACTTTCTCTTGTTTACATTTTAGGCTACTGTACTATCAAGAGGGAGTCCATCTAGGAAGGTTGTGGGAAATCAATTTTTCATGCACGGACCATATATGCACCTCCACAGCCATCCCAGTTTTTGAGTGAGAGAGTGTTTTCTGAGCTGTTGGAGGGGTTTCTGCCCTGACCGGTAGTACCGGCCAGGCAACGGTAGTACCGCCCAGGGGTTTTCCCAGGGCTGTTCGAGCGGTACTTCCGGCAGAAGATCCGGTCCTATTTCCGATGAAGCCTTTTTGGGCTCAGTAAGACTTCTGTCTAACTTTGCCTATTTGTCGGAAATAGCGTCAGATCTTGGACCGGTAATACCGTCCAGACCAGCTCCTGCCCCCTTGAGCGGTAGTACCGCTCCCTCACCGGTAGTACCGGCTAGCTTCGGGGACCGGTAGTTCCGGGTCCAGTTCCGGTCATATTTCCGACGCTGGGCAATGCGGGTCAGATAACCTTCTGCCTCGCACTGCCTATTTGGCGGAAATAAGGGCGTAATTTGGACCGGTACTACCGGCCAGCCCTTTTGGGGTCCACCGACAGTCGTATGACCGTTACGTGGCCTAGGCTGGACCGGTGGTGGCTCGCTCGCCGGTACTACCGGTCAGTCACCGGTAGTACCGATGGCGTCGGGCCTGGGCAGATTCTGCCCGTTTGAAGGGGTGCTATTTAAAGCCCCCTTCTTCCTCCTCCAACCTCATCTCTTTGTTCTCTCTCTCTCCACCATTTTCACAAGAGCTTGACTTTGTTAGATCTCTCTCCCCACCCACTCAAATCTCTTGATCTTTTGAGGATTGGGAGATGTGACCTAGATCTACACCTCCACCAAAGGAATTTTGATTTCCCCCACTCATCCTTCGTGGATTTCGTTTCTTGGGTTCTTGGAACCCTAGACGGTGTAGGGCATCCTTGGAGCTGGGGCATTTGTTGTAAAGCTCCAGGGTGTCGTTGAGGGCCTTCAATTGAGTTGTGAAGCCTCCCCTCAACCTCGTTGTAAAGGTTTTTGGTTGGCGCCTTCAAGGTCACCGGTTAGTGGATTGTGAGGCCACCTTTGTGGTGGTGCTCACCGGAGAAGAAGGTGAGGCCTTTGTGGCGCTCGGGAGACCTTGTGTGGCCCCGACACCTCTCCAACATAGACGTAGCTTCCTTGGAAGTGAACTACGGGAATTACATCATCGTGTCCCCTTGCCGGTTCTTTCGCTCCGCTCCTTTACTTCTTACATTTACTCTCTTGTTTTCCTTTGTGCTACTTGTCATTTAGGTTGTTCACGTAGTTGCATCTCTAGTGAACCTTACTTTGTGCCAAGCCTTAAAAGTGGATTAAAAAGTATAAAAATTGGTAGTCTCCTATTCACCCCCCTCTAGTCGACCTAAGTTGGGCCTTTCAATTGGTATCAGAGCCTCGGCTCTTACTTCGGGCTTAACCGCCTAAGAGACTATGGCCGACGAAGAGGGAAGTGTGGGTGCAGTCCCCAAGAACTTGGCCTCCATGGATGACCTCAATCGGTTGGAGACATCCATGATGACCAAGTTTGAGGAAGTGATGACTCTTTTGCAATCCCTTAAGCCTACCCCCATGCTAGAAACCCCTCATGATGCATCTCTTGAGGCTGAAGCCCCCTCCGCTCCCGTGCAAGTGGTTGCCCCCGGGGTGATTTCCGCGGCAGCCCCAAAACACTTGGGTCTAGGCTTTGTGGCTCAAACCACCAAGCTCCCAAGCGAGAGCTCTGAGGGGCTAGGTGACTCCTGCTCCAAAGAGGGAGTCAAGGATTACTCGGCGGTACCACCACCATTCAAATATATGTCGGATCCTCCTATTCCCATGCCACACATCATACCTCAAGGAGCACCTCCCATACTAGATACTTCTAACTTCGCCAATTGGCAATATCTAATGCAATCTCATATCTCCAGCTCCTCTATTGAATTGATGAGGATTGTGGAGGAAGGCTTCTCTCCATATGATGCTAAGAAGTTGACTCGGGTCGAGGTAGTGGACAAGCAACTCAATGCCACCGCCTTGGGTATGATTCAAAAGGCGTTGACCCCCAAGGACTTTGCTCACATTCGCGAATTCACCACCGCCAAAGAAGCTTGGGATCATCTCACCGAGTTGTATATTGGAAATGCGAGCATTCAAAGATCCAAGTTTGATGAAGCCAACAATGAGTCCGATGGCAATAATGCTCCGCTTCAGTTGAATATACTGCAATAATGCTTTGATTTGAACTCCTCTAGATGACTTCCTCACCATTCAAAATAAATAGATATCCTCATTGAAATTTTGAGTCATCTGGGTTGGTGTCAAAGCTAGCATCAATGTAACCCTTTACAACGAGATCTTCATCACCACCATAGATTAGAAACATTTCCTTAGTCCTCTTTAGGTACTTAAGGATATTCTTAACTGTTATCTAGTGCTCCATTACTGAATCACTTTGGTACCTACCAGTTAAACTAATAACATGACACACATATGGTCTAGTACATAGCATGGCATATGATGGCCTGCAAGAGCACATGTTTGTCAGAACACGTTTTCATGGAAGTATTATTTCCAGTTTTAATATCAAATCCCAACAAAAAGCTTAAGAAAGTGTTTATCTATGACGTTTCTGTCGCACTCAAGGTATTAGTGGTCTTGAGTGAATTGACTAAAAGAGTTGGGGTGGAAAAGGGGTGAGTGTGAATAAAGAAGTTTTATATATTGAACGGTGCTTAAAGTAAAGAACATAAAAGTAAAGAGTACAAAGGTTGTTTGGGATTTTCTACAGATGAAAGATTAGGCGCAGAGAGATACGGTTCATGGTGATAGTGAACATGCTAAATAGAATAAGCGGAGTAAGTGATCATAATACTTCTTATAAATATGTGAGTAGGCAAGTAAACTATGTGATAATAAATACTCCTCTTGGTAGATTCGCCTAACTCCAATGATCTATCTCTCTACTACCAAAACCATGGTCAGCATATCAATTAAGGTCATGAGACCAGATCAAGGCTTTAAGCTTAATGGCTTCTTTTTATCCTCGAGTTATACTAGCTCCTCTTTGATATCGGCCATGTCACTCGGGGGTCGCCGATTCGCTAGCAAAAAAGTACATGTCTATGAGTTCTCAATATCATGTTACCTGCGCACTTAAATTAGATAACAAGCATTAGTCGTACATAAACAATCATTCTCATATAGAATAATTACGACAATAATCACAAATAGATGAAAGTAAAATAGGCACATACACTCTCACCAATTTCCTACATCTCCCACACCTAAGGGGGTTTACTCGCACATGAGAGCGGAATAACACAATGATATTATAACAATGTAAATGGAGTTCATCTCCATATTGCCGTAGCAAGCCACAATAAAGTTGAAGATCGAATAAAATACAAACCAGAATAGGATTAGAGTTTCGAATCCCTAATCTTATAAATGTGAATATCTCTCTCAATACAAGTGAGAAATTGTGGAGGAATGGATGGTCTAGAGGTTGGAGATATTGGGAAAAGTTGATAGAATTCTTTTTCTCCTTTAGATTTGATTTCCTCTGTTCTGGGGTGTTTCATGGAGGCGGTGTCTGCAATTCGCTCTCTCCTCCTTCACGAAAAGTGCTTGGTTTGATAGTAGAAGACGATGGCACATGGTACGGGCGGGAAATACGCGCAAGGATCACCCATACTAATGGTCGTTAAGGCCCTTGTACTCGTCGAATCAAAAAGTCTTCAATTGGGGATTTGCTTATTTTTTTCTAAATAGCTCATAAATGTCCCGGTATCCTTCCATAATTGTCTAATACCTGGCACACACATTGTAGAACAATGTTTCGTTAAATTGTGATATTAGCGTTAGTTAAAATGTGAAAATCCAACAAAACCCAATGAAAACCAATGGAAAAACCTCTGTGAAAAGTGTTAACATTTGGAGCTATCAGCATACATAATTGAGCATGGACGAGGCATAGGGGATTTTACCCATATTTTATCTATCATCTTTCGTACCTAGACACTAAGTCTTACTCAGTGTATTACCTTGAAACATGGGTAAGAACCATTTCTTTGATTGATCCATTCTGAACCTCTTGAAAACTTTGTCAAGGTATTGTTGGAAATATGCCCTACAGGTAATAATAAGTTGTATTATTCTATATTTTTTGTTTCATGATTAAGTATATTATTATATGCTATCATTTTATTAGTTTCAAATAATGAGTATCTAGAGGAAAACCCAAATACATGTGTGTAATTATAAACACCATTTAGATAACCCTAGTCTCGCCTCTAAGACTAGTTCATATATTATTCATACTTCCGATCTCCTAGCTATTTGGCAAATACACTATGTTGTGAAGATATGTCGATGATATATGTGATCGGAGTTGTTGAGAGAACAACGATGATGGATAGGTCCAATTTTATATACTATGAAGCGCATCATCAATATTGTTATTAGTAGTTTCTCATAAAAAGTGTTACCATTACTAAATGATCCTTGGACCATAATACATATACATACATGGATATGATATAGATGTGGAGGAGTCCTTCGTAACTAGTTAATTATAAAGTTGGTCTTCGCTCTTACCAGATAGTATACCAGGGTTATGTATGGTGTAGTTATGAGAATTGTTACACCTGAAGATGGAGAGATATACTCTGGACCCATTCATGTATTATGATGTTCGTTATCGTCTAGCCAGACAAATGATCAAAATATTGATCACAGGAACATTGATAATACGGGATGAGTAAAAGAGTACATGTCGGGTGACGAGGGAAAACCTAATGTTTCACCTCGGTTTATGTCAAGTATCGAGAAGAAATGCGACATGTATAGATAAGTGTCTTGATTTTCGACACCAGGGATGGGGATACACTTTGTTAGTTTGGCTAGGGGCACAATATCTGGCGATCTTGATCGGCGAGCTAGACAAACACACACACACGCATGGAGAGACACATGGTTTTTTACCGAGGTTCAGGTCCGCGATGTGCGGATCCCTACGTCCTGTAACTATCGACTATCTGGTGGATTATGACACTCACAATGGTTCCTTCCCCGGGAGCACTCAAGCTTGAAGGTCTGTCTCTTCTCTTAACCGACCTAGGCCTTCTTTTATAAGGGAAATGGGACACCACAAGGGTCGGTCACAATGCAACGTAGATACAGAGTGCATGGCCTCAACATGGCAGTGCGATCCTGTAACCACATCGTGTGTCTCCCAATGCCTATACTAAGCGGCCTAACATTGGCGCATGTCCCATCGGTCTAGGTCCTGCCAAGGGTTGGCTCCCCAGACGCATGATCCTCGGGCTCCCAGCCGGGACCCTGGAGGAAATCTCGTCCAGGACCCCGTGAGCCACATGGTTTGCATGACTACGACGTGGTGCACTACTTCCACCAGCAGGCACGACGTGGCTTAGTCATGTTGTCTATATCCAAGGTAGGCCAAACAAAGTATGGCCACAAGGCAGTATGTCCCCTAGGTCAGGAATCATCAGCGAACTGCCCTTCTTCCTTCTCCGGGTAGCCGTTATCTCCCTGTCCTTGAGACCTGCTCCCGGGGTACTCTTCTCGGGCGGATTCTTCGAGCTCTGGCACCACTTCCTCATGAGCGCTTGGTCCGAAGCCCGTCGAACAGCGAACCTCTAAACCCGTAGGGCCGTCAGTATCCAGCGCAAGGTTCCTAGGACTCTAAATCGGGTTCCCAGGGGGATGCCTCGACTAATCCCCCACGGGGGTACTACACAAGGGTCGTGGACAACCCGTCGGCTCTGGGGTACCCTGGATCCGTGGATGCGATAATATCCCTCAGGTGCGCCATAGCTGGAGCGAGTCGGGCTAGGGTCGCGTCCTTATCCTAGGTGGGCCCATGACCTTCATCATAACTTTATCATGTGAGTCACTGCTTTGCCACCCTAGAGGTGTCGCGTCTGCCTTGAGACGTATGATAAAGACGGTCCGCCATTCGCCAGCTAGTCTTGATAGTAATTATGAGTAGCGGGTGGTTGGATAGGTTTCCTAGGACTGTGCCTATAAAGAAACGGTGTTGTCCGCCCCCTTACTCATCACATTCTTCGCTTGCCATTTCTTATCTTCCCTTGGACCTTGACCTAACGCATCTCCATGGCGTCGATGCTAAGCCGAGGACTCAAGGGGTGTTTGACTAGGACTCGATCTAGAGCCTCGGGGCGTCGGAAGCTCATCAGAGCTTGCCTTACTCCCATGGTAGACCAGCACAAACTCTCGGCCCTGGGGAGTTGGCCTATGAGCGCCATGAGCTCGGAGCCACCACGCTCTAATTTCCAGGAGGAGGCATCAAGGAAGGTGAGATTCCCATCTATAACTGTTTCCTTATGATAGGGATGGTTCCTCCTTTCTTAGAATTTTTCCTAGAGGTGATGGCGGCGTATGGCTTCTATCTGGTTCAGATCCATCCCAACACTATGTTGGAATTGGCGGCCTTCCCCACTTGTGTGAAGGATTCTTCGGTGTAATGCCTTTGATGGCACTGTTCCACCACTATTTCGCCCCTCGGGTCAAGAAGAAACCAAGGATAGCAGGCGGCATCACCTTTCGCCTCTAAAAAAACCTCTCCAAGAGGTACCTCCTAGGGAAGTTCAAATCCAAATGGGAAGAGTGGCGCAATGATCACTGCGTGGTGCGCATGGATTTCCGCTTCTCATGGATGTACGACCCTTAGGAGGTAGTGTAGCCCCTACCTAGGTGGGGAGTCTGAGTGCCGAGGACGAGGATCTGAAGCATGTGACCGGTAGGATTCAGGTCCTCACGAAAAAGGGCATGATGGTGCATGCCGTCATCTCGGACTATCTTCAACGTTGTTTGGCATCGCAGTAGAGGAGGTATGTCTGGCCTTGAGGCCCGGATGACCCCACTCGGCTCTGACCCGGGAAAGACCAGGATCTAACTTGGGAATAACACGCTAGGCTGATAAAGGAGCTTCTCTTTACTACGGCCATTGGTGGCCGTCCTAAAGGGCTTATCTCTCTGTTCTTCGATAGGCGTCGGGATGAGATATCACCGGGCTTCCACCTTGCCATGCTAAAGGCCTCGTACGTAGGGAGGATACATCCTCTGTCATGGCTGGCGTGTCGGGTGAAGGCAGAGCACCTTAGGATGACAGCACGAATTCGTTGCTCGCGGTTCACTCTTCCATGGAGGAGGGAGTCTTCCCGGGAAGAGTCCCCTCTGTGAGCTGAGAAAGAATCGGGCGGCGATGCCGCCCTCAAAGATTTCTTCAGTGTTATAACAAGCTCGTAGCTCCCCAAGGCGGGGGAGCGGCCTGCGCAGGTGGCTCCAACACCAATCCTCCCAGGTTGACCTCAACTTTCCGCCTGAGGAGTAACCCGGGGAGCTCGGGATGCCCTAGGGATCCCCCACCATGCGACGCAAGCGGACAACCACATTTCTAGGAGGCCTTACCGCCCCTCCCCCTGACAAGAGGGGGAGGCGAGATGCAGGGATCGCGTGTTGGGAGTGTCCCTGCATTCATCTTCCTCACATCATCTTAGCTCACATCCTAATGAACTCATATCACTAGTGGAAAACGGGCCTTTAGTCCCGGGTTGTAACAGCCTCTAGTCCCGGTTTCTAAAGCCGGACTGCCAAATCGGTACATGAGACCCCTATCTCTAGTCTCGGTTTGCTACGGTCCAGGACTAGAGGCCACCACGTGGTAGCTGGAAAGCGGCGGGGCTGGAGGACCTCTATTCCCGGGCCATAACACGACTTGGGACTAAAGAGTTCCTGTCGCGGCAGAGAATCATGAGTTTTCTCTATCGCGACACGATTTTGTGTTTTCCTTTTCATTTTGTTTTTCCATTTCGTTCCTTTTTCAATTTTTATTTCATTATAGTTTCGAACATGTTTGCATATACATATTCTACGCTACTATATACATAGTACACATTGATGCATATATAATTAATATTCGATCTCTTGCGAGCCTTCATCGCAATCAAAACTCCTTGGCATTTCATTTCTTTGTTCTATCTCCATTCTTTCACTGGACTCATTCAAAAACTGTGAGCCATGTTCGTCTCCACCCTGATATGCTCCACCATCTCCACCCTGATATATATATATATGCTCCACCGTCTTCTGCTCCACCAAGGGGATTCTGTATTATGTATCCTCCTCACCTTCTCTGTCATTGAAGTCCATAGATTCACTAATATAGAAGATAAAACAGTACTAATGAAACAATAAGTAAATTTATTACATCTCGAATAATCTGGTTAATGCAACAATAATATCAGATCCCTGAAGAAACAATAAGTAAATTAATACATCTCGAATAAGACATCACTAATACATATCTATCTCAATCAAACTGGACGTCGATTCCCGGGTTCTAAGCCACGGGCGGTGAACACCCAAAGAGAAGGAACCACCACACGAGCATAGCTCGCGTGAGATCCCTAAAGAACCTACCAGGTATTGGAGAACCTGACGTCCAACACAGTCATATAGCGATAGACATGCTCGTCCTCCTCCCTAACACGATTATGTACCACCTCCTCGTGGGCTGGCTCCCTCTTCATCGCTAGTGGACCATGTGACCGCCACCAAAGAAGATTTAGGTCGATGATGGGACCCAGATTCCTCACCAAGCTATGTGTCCCGGAAGGTAGCACCTCCGAGTGCCAGCCCGGCGGAGTCCAGGCTCGGACATCCTCGGTGGAGCCCAGTACTCCGTCGTTGTTGTCGAGTAGACGACGAGGATACGATATGGGCATCACCGCTGATAACAAATTCCTATCGAAATAAAATCAAAGTTGTACTAAATAATCCATAAAGTAAGTAAAATAACTAAGTAAAACAACTAAGTAAACAACTAAGTAACTAAACAACTAACTAACTAAAATAACTAAGTAACTAAGAATACTAAGTAATTAAAATAACTAAACAACTAAATAACTAAACCAGACCGTGCTTGATCCAACAATTATAGCTGGGCATGAAACCAGACCGAAACAGGTGGATGTGAAGGATTTTCGACACCGGGGATGGGGATCCCCTTCGTTAGTTCGGCCAGGGGCACAACATCCAGCGAGCTCGATTGTCAAGCTAGACGAACACACACACATACAAGGGGGTTTTACCTAGGTTTAGGTCCGCAATGCTCGGATCCCTACATCATGCAACTATCGACTATCTGTTGTGGATGATCACAGTTACAATGGTTCCTTCCACGAGAACGCTCTAGCTAAAAGATCTCTCTCTTCTCTCGACCGACATGGGCCTCTATTTATAAGGGCAAGGGTACACCACAAGGGTTGGTCACTGATAACCCACAAGTATAGGGGATCGTGTGTAGCCTTTTCGATAAGTAAGAGTGTCGAACCCAATGAGGAGATAAAGGTAGGATAGATATTATCTCAAGTTCTATCAACCACTAACACAACTCTACGCACAATAAACGTTTGCATTATCTAGGAAATAAAACTAGAGCAATAATACGAGTAAAAGAGATAACTTTGCATGATAATAAATAACAAGAAAGTAAAGCTAGTTGCTGTAGTAATAAAATACACTAAACTAATAGAACCATGAGTGTGGAATAGTGGTGGTAATTATGGTGGCTTTGTCCAAGTTTAAATAGCGAATAGATCGGGTTCATTGTCTTTGATGCAGTTTTCTATGTAGGAGAGGCTAAATATACATGCGCTTCACTACTTGGAATTACATGTACTATATGATTGGATGGTTAGCAAACATCCGTAAGTAATAAGCAATGCATTAAGGTTTCCCCAACCATAGTCTTAAGTTTAATGGTCCTCTTACTCCCATAGGTGCAACATTCCGGTTCGCGTCCTTAGGTTTCTGTCACTCCGGCAGAACTTCCCCCCTTCCTCTTACACATACTACAAACCCTATGATGTTTAATCCATGCGCGCACAAATATAATAGACACCAAAGGACTATACCATATCAACATACAACTCTAATGAACCAAACATGTTCAACCATTCAATCTAAGAACAAAGAAACTACACAAACATGACATAGATCATAGGATTATAACTTATAGCATCAAACACCATGTTTACATAGGACGGGACAGAGGTGTGTGGGAGGATAAACCACTGCATACTAGGAGGATTAGGTGATGGTGATGGCGGTGAAGATGGTGAAGATGGCGAAGAGGGCGGCGGCGTCGGCGGCGACGCGGGGGACTCCTTCCCGCCGCCGGTATCATGGAGGAGCACCACCCCTTAGCCCCCTTCCTTCATGGCTTCTTGGGAGCCCTCCCCTATGGAGATGGAATCCATGGGGGAGGCAAAAACGTGCCTTTGGTGGCTGTAAAATTCATTGGTAGAGATGCCCTGGGCGAATTAGGTTTCCTCCTTTATATAGCTTCTCGGATTCCCGTCACCCCATCTTGGGCTACAGTAAATCGGGCCTAAAAAGCCCGTCCAAACTCGGAATCGGCTAAATTTTATGTCCAGAACTTTTGTCGTGAAATTTCCAACAACTTTGTAGTGGAAGATTTTTCCGTTTGGCGTCGTCTTCGACCCGAAACATGACCATCTTAAAAAAGAGTTCTGAGACAGATTTCTTGAAAAATCCCAATTTGACTCCAACAAGATTTCCACTTGTATTTTTTGTAATTCCTGCACATCAAAGTGTAAAACAAGAACATTGTGCACTTTTGCAACTATTAGTAGGTTAGTCCAAATAAATCATAAACTTTATACAAAAAGGAGTGTCAAAAGCATATTATTAGTATAAAACCATCAAAAATTATAGATAAGTTATGGACGTATCAATATCCCCAAGCTTAGTTCATGCTCGTCCTCGAGTAGGTAAACAATCAAAACAATATAATTTTTGAGGTGACATGCAGACAACACAATCTTGATCATCATTATTGTAAAAGTATTGATAGTTGGGATTAAGGTACTCTAAACATGAATCATGAAAGATAAAGTTCTAACAATAAGACATACCAACTATGTTGTAACATGAAAAGGCACAAACAAAAGATTCATGAATAACAATGCTTTGCAAGACGTTTGTTTGTTTCACATAAAGCAAGCATAATGAGAATGGTATTCAGCTTGTCCCTCATAGAGTAGCAAAACATAAATGCATAGGACACCTTCAAAGTTCATAAGGGTGACTAGATACAAATAGTTTAGGAACAAGCAATATCAAAGTTATGCATCAATCAACAAGTCTTTGGACAATGCACATAGAACTAAGAATGACAACTATGCTCTCTTAATTGGTGCATAAAGATAGAAGGTGGAGACTCAATATAAAAGTGGAAGAAAGGCCTTCATAGAAGGAAGCAGGGATTCAAGTCTCATAAAGAGCTTCCAAAAATTATGGTGCTTATTAGCTTTCAGCTCTCATTGCCCCTATCATAAGCATCTTGAAGTGATTAAGGTTAAAGTGAACAAACTATGGAGTATATGCCTGACAAAGTATAAGTTGGAAATATCATGTCCCTTGAATACGAGGGTCGCTCCTCATGCTACTCAAGTTTAGTATCGGTAAGTTCTTGTCATAGTAAGTATATGTGTATCATAGAGAACCGCCAACGAGGTACCCCTTGCCCGATGATACGGAAGAATCCACATATCAAAATGACAAGGCAAGCAGACAACGAGCATCTCAGTAATCTTCTTATTTACCATGGGAAAATGGTGCTTTTTTCTCTCTTTCCTCTTTTCTCATCTCTTTTTTTCTTTTTTCTCAATCTCTATCTCTTTTTTTATAAGAAGAATGCTTCATAGATTGCTCATTATGGTTAAGCTGCAGGTTTCCACCATGATTAGGCATGGATTAGACTGGCGGCCCAGGCGTTTCTCTAACACACATACATAACTCCATGGACTTACAAGCTCCCCTTTCATTTCACACCGATGACATCCATAGACAAAAGAGCATGATATCAACTAGGTACAATGTACAATTGCAATGTTGAAAGCGTTCTCCATGACAGCATGGTTCTTCTAATCCCCAACATATAAGTGCAAGCATATACAACATAGATGACACGATGGTTCAAGTTTATTAGGGGAAGAAAAGTAAAGTGTGTCATCAAGTTCGTGAGAGCTTTAATCACTAGTTTTCTCATAACAAGTTTAATTCGGAAGGTAGATAAAAGCATGAATATACCTGGAATAGCAAATGCTAATAAGTAGGTATGGTGGACCCTTTGGGATAACTTGGTTTTACTTGGAGTTAGATGCACGAGTGGAACTCATACTTGGTTATGGAGGCTAGCAAAAGACTGGGAGCGACCAACTAAAAGAGCAATAATAGCCATAATCATGCAAAGCGACAAAACATCATTAATTAAAGCATAAAGTGATATTATAAGTCAAAAACTAAAGGATCATAAAGGCTATGGTGACTTGGGATAGTCATAACATGGTGTGAGCATGCGTCAGGTCAACCCAAATAAAGCATCAAAAGAGAATACAACAATATTATGCTTTAATATGCTAAAACAACGCATGATTCTTTCAAGGCACATTAAGCAATCTTAATTGTTTATAACATGTCATGCTACAGAAAAAATCACTAAGCATAAATCCAAAACAATATCAAGCATGACATGACAAAGCATAGGCCACCGTAAAAAACAAGCTTCTTTTACCGCTTAAGCATGAACTTTTCCTACTCTTTTCCAATCCAAACCACACTTATTTGAAAACTAATGTATGAAAGAGGGGGTCCAACCAATTTATTTAAGCAAACTAAGCAAACCAAGGAAACGAAAACCAAAAACGAAAACGAAGACGCTCCAGGAACAACACAATTACGCATGAAATAATAAAAATGAAGTGTTTGGAAGAACCTGAGATTTTTATTGATGAATAAGGGGATGCCTTGGGCATCACCAAGCTTTGACGCTTGTACTTCATCGATATTTCTTGGGGTGACATGGGATGGCATCCCCAAGCTTGAGATTTAGTCCATTCTTCATCTCATTACATCATTCTTTCCTTAACACCTAAAATTTTTCCTTCATACAAAACTTCACATAATCTTCATTAGCAACATTAGTGTACTCAAGATAATAAGTCTTTGGGTTCAGTTTCAACACCAATAAAAATTCCAATTAAACACAAGCTACTGTAGCACTTCCCTTAAAAATCTCAATTCCCCAAAGAGAACCCAAAAAGGAATCAATAAGAAGCAAATGCAAATAATGGCAGAAATCTGTCAAAACAGACCAGTAGAGAGAAACCTTTTTTTCGAAGACCTTCTGTTGCTCAAATCGAAAAGTGTTGAACTAACAAAAGTTGGATAACAACCTGGGGCAGAAGCATAAAAAAATACAGCTCAAACCGACGTACAGAGATTTTACACGGATTTTTACAGCGAAGCACAAAAATATGTTTCGGGACAGCAACTTTTCCAAGGATTACTTCTCTCTCATTAGAGGTTACTCTTGGCACAAAAAGCAAATAAAAAGGATAAGGAGAGGTTATTACTGAAGCAATAACTTCCAAGACTCAACTAAAACTTTTGGGTTATCTCCCAATAAGTACTTTTCTTTAATGCCTTTAAGTTAGGCATAGGATCAAGATTCAAGTATTTTCGAATGAATAAGCATTAAGATCAATACCAGAAATATCTTTCTTTTTCAAGGCTTCATGCATTCCTACAAGTTTTTAACTGAAAAGCTTTCATGGAAAGATTTGTTTTGGTTTCATAGGCATGAACACAAGTGTTCAAGGTCGACCCCCACTTAACCATTACTCATCTTTCCAATCACTTTCCTTTTTAAAATCGTTTTTAGGTAACAAGTACAACTTTTTTTTTGTAATTCGCATTCCCTATCCATACTAAGATAGAGAACAACTTAAAACTGAAAGTAAAACCTACTTAGAGATAAAGCAAACAAGTGCACACAAGAATATTCACCCACACGCTATTGCTCCCCGACAACGGCGCCAGAAAAGGTCTTGATAACCCACAAAATATAGGGGATCGTGTGTAGACTTTTTGATAAGTAAGAGTGTCGAACCCAACGAGGAGCTAAAGGTAGGATAGATATTCTCTCAAGTTCTATCAACCACTCATACAACTCTACGCACACTAAACATTTGCATTATCTAGGAAATAAAACTAGAGCAACAATACAAGTAATAGAGATAGCTTTGCATGATAATAAATAACAAGAAAGTAAAGCTAGTTGCTGCAGTAATAAAATACACAAACTAACAGAACCATGAGTGTGGAATAGTGGTAGTAATTATGGTGGCTTTGTCCAAGTTTAAATAGCGAATAGATCAGGTTCATTGTCTTTGATGCAGTTTTCTATGTGGGAGAGGCTAAATATACATGCGCTTCACTACTTGTAATTACATGTACTATATGATTGGCTTGTTAGCAAACATCCGTAAGTACTAATCAATGCATTAAGGTTTCCCCAACCATATCCTTAAGTTTAATGGTCATCTTACTCCCATACGTGCAACATTCCGGTTCGCGTCCTCAGGTTTCTATCACTCCGGCAGAACTTCTCCTTTCCTCTTACACATACTACA
Organism: Avena sativa; assembly: GCA_916181665.1. Classification (NCBI taxonomy): domain Eukaryota; kingdom Viridiplantae; phylum Streptophyta; class Magnoliopsida; order Poales; family Poaceae; genus Avena; species Avena sativa. Next base: position 33,010,269 of record OV702291.1, read on the forward strand.
AACCCTATGATGTTTAATCCATGCGCGCACAAATATAATAGACACCAAAGGACTGTACCATATCAACATGCAACTCTAATGAATCAAAGACGTTCAACCATTCAATCTAAGAACAAAGAAACTACACAAACATGACATAGATCATAGGATTATAACTTATAGCATCAAACACCATGTTTACATAGGACGGTACAGAGGTGTGTGGGAGGATAAACCACTGCATACTAGGAGGATTAGGTGATGGAGATGGCGGTGAAGATGGTGAAGATGGCGAAGAGGGCGGCGGCGGCGCCGGCGGCGATGCGGGGGACTCCTTCCCCGCCGCCGGTATCATGGAGGAGCACCACCCATTAGCCCCCTTCCTTCATGGCTTCTTGGGAGCCCTTCCCCATGGAGATGGGATCAATGGGGGAGGCAAAAACATGACTTTGGTGGCTGTAAATTCGTGGGTGGAGATGCCCTGGGCGAATTAGGTTTCCTCCCTTTATATAGCTTCTCGGATTCCCGTCACCCCATCTTGGGCTGCAGTAAATCGGGCCTAAAAAGCCCGTCCGGATTTGGAATCAGCTAAATTTTATGTCCAGAACGTTTGTCGTGAAATTTCCAACAACTTTGTAGTTGAAGAGTTTTCCGTTTGACACTGGCTTCGACCCGAAACGTGACCATCTTAAAAAAAGGGTTCTCAAACAGATTTCTGGAAAAATCCCAATTAGACTCCAACAAGATTTCCACTTGTATTCTTGGTAATTCCTACAAATCAAAGTGTAAAACAAGAACATTGTGCACTTTTGCAACTATTAGTAGGTTAGTCTAAATAAATCATAAACTTTATACAAAAAGGAGTGTCAAAAGCATATTATTAGCATAAAACCATCAAAAATTATAGATACGTTATGGATGTATCAGTCACCATGTAGAGTAGATATAGAGTGCATACCCTCAACGTGGCAGTGCGCTTCTGTCACCACACTGCATGTCTCTCAATGCCTGTAGTGGGTGGCCTGACACTAGCATATGTCTCGTTAGTCTAGGTCATGCCGGTGGTTGGCTCCCTGGACACACGATCCTCGGGCTCCTAGCCGGGACCCCAGAGAAAATCCTGTCTAGGACCCCATGAGCCGCATGGTTTGCATGACTGCGACGTGGCGCACTGCTTCCAACAGCGGGCGTGACGTGTCTTAGTCATGTTGTCGATATCCAAGGTGGGCCAAACGAAGCGTGGCCATAGGGAAGTATGATGGGTTCGTAGCATGGAAAACAAAAAAATTCTACCGCAAGAACGAACAAAACCCAGATCTAATCTAGATAAAATCCAAGATCTAATCTATTAGATATGTGCAACGAGATAGATCTGTACTAACCCTCGTAGATCCGAAAGCGTTACGAGATTAGATCTCGGGGTTGATGTAGTCGATCACTTGCCGATCTCAAGATCGAGTAGACGATCCTTCCGGCGCCACGTTCCGGCAGTGCTTCCGCAGTCGGTCACACGTGCGGAGTCGAAGCAGACCTTCCTCTCCCCGTTCCAGCGAGCAGCGGAGGTAGTAGATCTTCTCCACGGAATCCTAGCAGCACGATGGTGTGGTGGTGGTGGTGGAGTAGAGATTTCTGCAGGGCTTCGCCTAAGCCAGAGCAGAGCGAAGGAGGAGGAGAGAGGCGGCGGCTAGGGTTTGTTATGGGAGAGGTCTAGGGGGTGGCGCCCCCTCCCCTCTATTTAAAGGAGGAAGGCGCCATGGGAGGGGGAGTCCTAGTAGGACTCCCCTTCCTCCTTGGCCGGCGGTTGGGAGGGGGGAGGAATCCTCCTCCCCCACGAATCCGTGTCTTGCCCCACAAAGACTCCTTGATCCTTTCTTGGTTTTCAAGCAAACTCCAAGAAATCTTCCAGAACCTTCCAGAACATTCTGAAACCTTCTAGAATCTCCATACAAACACTCCGGAACATTTCCTAACTTAGAAAATGATCCCCAATATATGAATCTCATTCTCCGGACAATTCCGGATCTCCTCGTGATGTCCTAGATCCAATTCGAGACTCCGAACAACATTCAGTCTCCAACGCACATTCCATATCTACTTAAAACAACTTCGAACCTTAAGTGTGTCACCCTATGGTTCGTGAACATGTAGACATGATGGAGACACATCTCCGATCAATAACCATTAGCGGGATCTGGAGATCCATAACAGCTCCCACATACTCAACGATGACTTTGTGATCGATGGAACCATTTAACATACGAAACCAATTCCCTTTGTCACGCGATATTCTACTTATCCGAGGTTTGATCGTCGGTATCTCCATACCTAGTTCTACCTCGTTACTGATAAGTACTCCTTACTCGTTCTGTGATATGTCATCCCTTGTGACCTAGTCACATGCTTGCAAGCTAACTAGATGACATTCCACCGAGAGGGCCCAGAGCATATCTATCCATCATATGGATGGACAAATCCCAATCTTGGTCCATGCGCTTCAACACATACTTTTAGAATACCCAATGACACCTTTATAACCACCTAGTTACGAAGCGGTGTTTGATGTCATCAAAGTACCCATCCGGTGATGGTGATTAACATAACCTCATGGTCGAAGGATTGGGTTACTATGCATTTGAAAGCTTATAGCAATACGAACTTAATGACTTGATCTTATGCTACGCTTACTATGGGTGTGTGTCCATCACATCATTCTCCTAATGATATAACCTTGTTATTAATGACATCCAATGTCCATGATCAGGAAACCATGATCATCATTTAATCAACAAGCTAGTTTAACAAGAGGCTTACTAGGGACTCTTTTATGTTTACAAAACACACAAGTATTAATGTTTTCGGTTAATACAATTATAGCATGGGATGTAAACATTTATCATAAACATAAAGATATAATAATAATCACTTTATTATTGCCTCTTGGGCATATCTCCAACAGTCTCCCACTTGCACTAGAGTCAATAATCTAGTTAATAACTTGTGCATTCAACACCTATGGCTTTCTGGTGTTGTATAGACACTATTGCTAGTGGTAAACATAATCTTCGAATCTGACACTTCCAGGTACGTGTGTATTTGCATGTCCTTGCGTCTCTACGCATTACTCATTCTCCAATGAGATGGCATTGTATAAATTTGGTCCTTTGGTGAGACCTTTAGTTCCTTGGGATTAAATCATTTTGATACAATTGTCACACAATGTATCTTCATAGTATTATCCCGCTATGAACCACACCTAGTTTGATAACAAACTACTTGACGCAAATGCCCTCATTTGCTGCTACAATAGCAGTCATATACTTAGCCTTTTGTTGTGGTATCTGTCATAATGTTTTAACTTTGGTACTCAACCAAATCCGTTATGGAACTTCCTTTCCATTACATTGTGCCACCCATAGTTTAATTTGAGATAAACTTAATTTGTGACAAAACTAGTATCAATGTAACAATTTACAATGAACTATTTGTCACCACTATATAAATAATATATTCTTAGTTCTTCCAAAGATCATAGGAATATCCCTACTATTGTCCAATGATCATCTTATGAGTCATTCTGGTATATGCTCATAACATTTAGAGCATAGGGCATATTTGCATGTGTACATCTCAAAGAATGATTGATCAAAATATTCTTGTGATTTCACCAAGTGTCAAAACACTTGAATCTCGTGTCAACACACTTGAATCTTGATTCAGTCCTTTCCGTGCATCAAGAACCTTTCTTGTTGTTTCCATATTGAACTCATTCAACATCTTATCTATGTATATTTGGCAAAACCATATTAGCGCCTCAATCTATCCATATAGAAATTGATGCCTAATTCTTGGGTTATGCCTAAGTCTTTCATCGAAATGAAATTCTTAACCTGTGTCAATAAAAGATACATCATTTCTAATCAAAAATATGTCTTTCACATAATGTATTAGAAATATGTCTTAGCGCTCCCACTTAATTTCTTGCAAAATGCAAACATCTTCATCGTCTCTGATGAAATTAAACCTTTTAACAGTTTCATCACGGTGAAGATTCCAACTCCGCGATGCTCACTTCAACCATTGAAGTTTTGCATACTCTTTTAGCATCCTTTGAATTAACACAACCCTTTGGATCGTGTCATGTACATGTCCTAGGTAACCATTCTATTAGAAGAACTTGTTTTGTTTGTTCAACTACCATATACCAAAATATATGTAGTGGTTGCTACATTAATCCGTCCAGACTAAGTATCACTATGAAAGATCAAATCTTATCATAGTCAATTCCTTGAACATTGTCGTAAACTCTTGCCGACATGTCGACTATTTCATAGATGTGAAACATCCATGTCTATTTCTTTATAGATCCATATACGACTGTAAGGTCTTGCACCTTTCCAGAGGGTCTTTCAAATTCAAAGCTTGATTTCTCATGTATGGAATTATCACGGATTTATGGCTTCAAGCCACTTAACGAAGTCAGGGCCCATCATTGATTATTTGCATATAGTCGGTTCATCATTGTTAAACAACAATGATTTAACTCTCAAATCTTGGCATTTGATTACTTACCCGACCTACTTGGTTCAATAGGAACTTAGATCTCCGTGACCACAACCTTTGAGGCACGTGAGCCATGAGCATTGTTGCTGCCTCCGGGACATTTACCGATGTTGCGCAACTCAGCACATATTAGCCAAGGTTCAACAACCTTGTCAAAGTTCTATTGTCCTCCCACTTGACTTTTCACCAAAAATTCCTTCTCAAGAAACTTGACACTCTAAGCGACAAACACTTTTGTCTTCGGTGTTATGGAGGAATACCCAATGGTTATTCGAAATAACCTACAAAGACATGCTCATCCGACTTTGGTTGTAAACACTTTACTTATGCCTAGCATACCAAAAATTTAAGAAAGGACAACCTGGGTTTTATCCCAAACCATGACTTATATGGTGTCATTTCAACGGATCACGATGGAGCTCTTTTCAGTGTAAAAGAGGTAGTCACTAAAGCTTTAATCTTTTAAAATATAATGGCAGTTTTTATAAATGACACCTTTGATCTTACCATGTCAAACAAGGTTTCATTACATATCTTGAACACTCCATACTCCTATGGTGTTTTGGGAAATGCAAATCCATGGAACGATTCCTCAAATCTTAGGTGTTTTGCTAAACTTGTAACTCAAACATCTTTCTTTATGATCCAATCATAAACTTTTTATTTTCTTGTTACAATGATTTTCCACTTCATCTTGAAAGTCTTTGAACATTTTCAAATGTTTCATACTTCTTCCTTATTGAGTAAGTATATACATATACTCACTCAAATCTTCGGAGAAAGCATATGAAGTTGAAATCCATCGCCCACGACTACACATAATGGACTATATACATCAATATGTACAAATTCCAATCAGTTAGTCGTCCGTTCCTCTTTTGGCCTACTAACGGAGTTTTAATTATCTCCAGGAAAGTATCACAAGCGTCATTTGATCAAAATCAAAGACTCCAAAAATCCATCAACATGGAGTTTCTTCATGTATCCCTTTCAATACAATTTAAATGGCGATGTCACTTCGCAAGTGATCTTTCAATCATTTGTCTTGCGACATTTTAGCATTAGTTTTATGGTCGTTATTTCTCCAACCAGACTTGTATATCATCCATCTATTATGGAATGCGGTAATTATTTGAACAACCTTTTGTCGTCATAATACCTGATCAAAATAACAATTATTGAAAAAAATCTTGAAGGCAAGCTTTGATGTTAACGAGCAACACAACAACCCTTTGTTTGTTTTCGATGAACATCATCACATATTCTCTTGCTAGTTACTTAGGCCATTGCAGTTCATGAATTGTGTTGTCCTGTATGACACTTCATACCAACCAATTCGGTATCCAATACCGCAGAACCACATTGTTTAACAACCAAGGAATACAGCCATAACATGTATCTTCTATATACCTAAGTTGGATATCTCCAATCTTTTCTTTTCTGCCAAATATTTTATAGATTCTCTTTCAACAATTCCTTTTCTTTTAAAAGAATCTATCAACATCAATAGTGGTGTCATTCACATGAAACATAGTACAAAGTGTGTATAGTCAAATACTAATACCTTTGGACTTGCACTTTGAAGTGGATCACCTTCATCAAATGTTTGGCATTCTTTCAAAATTCCATTTTTAGTAATCTTTTAGTGTAGTAAACATTTTACTTACATCTTCTATTCATCCTTATCATGACAACTTTCATGATCAAGATGCTATAGCTTATAAAGGTCAATTGCGAGTATAATGTTTCTTTTCCAAAACCTTTTTGGAGGATTAGGACGACTAACGTCTCCAACCTTCACAAATTCTCATCAAATATGAGGACATATACTCTATCATGTTGTAACCAACATATTGTTTTAGATATCACAATACCTTTCACATATGATGGTTTCTAAAACATTGCTTTCAGCTCTTAGATAAACTTGATATTAAAAACAATCTTTTGAGTATCAAGAATCATGGAGGCAAACATGATACATTAGATACTAACACTGGAATTGTTACTCTTGATTTAATACTGTTTATTAAACTTCACAGAGTAAACGGAGTTTGCTGAAAGTTTGCAATATGACTTTTAAACTTTAGATTGACACTCAAAATAATACAATACTAGTTCGTAAAGCAAATATCTAGAATATCTATAGTTTCACTATCTCAACTATAACTAAGCGTAAGGTGATGAACGGATGCCAATGACTATAACAAACTATGCAAATTCACTTTGATTGTGTTTATGATAAATTGAGTTTGACTAATCCAAATTACAAAAGAAACTCCCACTCAAAACAACATCCCTCCAGTTGTTTTAGTGATTACACGAACCAAATCCACTACACCAAGTCCGATCATCACGTGAGATGATGTAGCTTCAAAGGCGAACAATCAACATGTTCATCATATCATCCATATGACTCATGCTTTACCTTTCGGTATTCCGTGTTTCGAGACCATGTCTGTACATGCTAGGCTCGTCAAGGTTAACCTTAGTATCCGCATGTGCAAATCTGGCTTGCACCCGTCGTATGCACACGTAGAATCTATCACACCCAATCATCACGAGATGCTTCGAAACGACGAGTCTTAGCAACGGTGCCTACTAAGGACGAACACTTTATTACTTGATATTTAGTGAGAGGGATCATCTTATAATGCTACCATCGCGATCTAAGCAATACAAGATGCATAAAGGATTAACATCACAGGCAATTCATAATTAGTGTGATATGATATGGCCCTTTCTTCTTATGCCTTTGATCTCCATCTCCAAAGCACGGACATGATCTCCATCATCACCAGCATTGCGTCAAGGTCAGTGGCGCCGCTTCATGGTTGTCCATCATCACTAGCAACTATTACAACTACTTGGAATAAAGCTATTACAAGATGAATAGACACGCAGGTCTTAACAGAATTAAAGACAACCATTAGGCTCCTGTCGGTTGCCATATTACAACAAGGATCATTACATACATCAAATATAATCACAATCACATGATGGCCATATCACATCATAAAACCCCTGCAAAAACAAGTTAGACGCCTCTAATTTTCTTTGCATGTTTTACGTGGTTTGGGGCTTTCGAATAAGAACGGATCTTACCTACGAAACTGAACCACAACGTTGATACAAGTGCTATCAAGTGCAAAGTGTAGATTGGATCTATACTATGATGGGAGAGACAGACACCCGCAAAGCCACTTGTGCAAAGCAAGTTACACGTCAAGCGTGGAGCAAGTCTCATGTGCGATGACATGTAAGGTTAGCCCGAGCCGCTTCATTCCACCATACCGCAAGATGCAAAGTACACAAAGCAAAAGACGGCACGAGCACCAACGCCCACAAAACCATTGTGTTCTACTCGTGCAACAGATCTACGCATAGACACGGCTCTGATACCACTGATGGGTTCGTAGCATGGAAAACAAAAAATTTCTACCGCAAGAACGAACAAAACCTAGATCTAATCTAGATAAAAGCCAAGATCTAATCTATTAGATATGTGCAACGAGATAGATCTGTACTAACCCTCGTAGATCCGAAAGCGTTACGAGATTAGATCTCGGGGTTGATGTAGTCGATCACTTGCCGATCTCAAGATCGAGTAGACGATCCTTCCGGCGCCACGTTCCGGCAGCGCTTCCGCAGTCGGTCACACGTGCGGAGTCGAAGCAGACCTTCCTCTCCCCGTTCCAGCGAGCAGCAGAGGTAGTAGATCTTCTCCACGGAATCCCAGCAGCACGATGGTGTGGTGGTGGTGGTGGAGTAGAGATTTCTGCAGGGCTTCGCCTAAGCCGGAGCAGAGCGAAGGAGGAGGAGAGAGGCGGCAGCTAGGGTTTGTTATGGGAGAGGTCTAGGGGGTGGCGCCCCCTCCCCTCTATTTAAAGGAGGGAGGCGCCATGGGAGGGGGAGTCCTAGTAGGACTCCCCTCCCTCCTTGGCCGGCGGATTGGGAGGGGGGGAGGAATCCTCCTCCCCCACGAATCCGTGTCTTGCCCCACAAAGACTCCTTGATCCTTTCTTGGTTTTCAAGCAAACTCCAAGAAATCTTCCAAAACCTTCCAGAACATTCTGAAACCTTCTAGAATCTCCATACAAACACTCCGGAACATTTCCTAACTTAGAAAATGATCCCCAATATATGAATCTCATTCTCCGGACAATTCCGGATCTCCTCGTGATGTCCCGGATCCAATCCGAGACTCCGAACAACATTCGGTCTCCAACGCACATTCCATATCTACTTAAAACAACTTCGAACCTTAAGTGTGTCACCCTACGGTTCGTGAACATGTAGACATAAAGGAGACACATCTCCGATCAATAACCATTAGCGGGATCTGGAGATCCATAACAGCTCCCACATACTCAACGATGACTTTGTGATTGATAGAACCATTTAACATACGAAACCAATTCCCTTTGTCACGCGATATTCTACTTATCCGAGGTTTGATCGTTGGTATCTCCATACCTAGTTCTACCTCGTTACTGATAAGTACTCTTTACTCCTTCCGTGATATGTCATCCCTTGTGACCTAGTCACATGCTTGCAAGCTAACTAGATGACATTCCACCGAGAGGGCCCAGAGAATATCTATCCGTCATATGGATGGACAAATCCCAATCTTGGTCCATGCGCTTCAACACATACTTTCAGAATACCCAATGACACCTTTATAACCACCTAGTTACGAAGCGGTGTTTGATGTCATCAAAGTACCCATCCGGTGATGGTGATTAACATAACCTCATGGTCGAAGGATTGGGTTACTATGCATTTGAAAGCTTATAGCAATACGAACTTAATGACTTGATCTTATGCTACGCTTACTATGGGTGTGTGTCCATCACATCATTCTCCTAATGATATAACCTTGTTATTAATGACATCCAATGTCCATGATCAGGAAACCATGATCATCATTTAATCAACAAGCTAGTTTAACAAGAGGCTTACTAGGGACTCTTTTATGTTTACAAAACACACAAGTATTAATGTTTCCGGTTAATACAATTATAGCATGGGATGTAAACATTTATCATAAACATAAAGATATAATAATAACCACTTTATTATTGCCTCTTGGGCATATCTCCAACAAAGTATGTCCCCTAGGTCAGGCGTCATCGGTCAGCTATCCTTCTTCCTTCTTCGGGTAGCTGTTGGCTCCCCATCCCGAGACCTTCTCCCGGGATACTCTTTTTAGGCGGGTGCTTCGAGCTGTCGGCACCATGTCCCCGTAGAGCGCTCGTTCCGAAGCCCGCCGAACCACGAACCTATAAAACCCGCGGGAGCGTTAGTATCATGCGCAAGGTCCCCACGAGGGTAATATGCAAGGGTCACAGACCACCCGTCGGCTCTAGGGTACCCCGGATCCATAGATGCGACAATAAGTAGGTTCATATGTTAAAGATCTTCGTGTTATGACTAGGGATCTTAATGGCTAGCCAAATGCCCTCTGAGATCATTGTCATGAAAAGTGTTCTGGACATGTCTATGCATATCGAACCCATATGGCCACACACTTAAGAGGTAGTGACATTAAGAACGTAAGTGTGAATGAAGATTTTTTAGAGAACTAATTCCAAAAGTGTTTAGAAGGTCTCGAAATATACCAGAGGTGTTCGAAACATAATTGAGAGTGTTCAAAATAAGTTTTGAGCATTTATCAAAAGAGATAAGGATTCCGAGAGTGTATCCGATGATCTCCGAATGGTTCTGAGAGGTCCCTAATGATCCTGAAAGTGTCTAGAATGATCTCGGGAGGATATGAAAGGACTAGAAGGGTCCGGAAGGTTATGCCTAGAATGGTTTGGGATAACCCAGGCTATCTAAGGATGTCCAGAAGGTTCCATAATATGTGCATACACATTTCTCCAAGGGGTAAGGAAAGTTTCCCTATCCCAACTCAAATTGGCAAAAGGAAGCAGTTTTCTAGTAGGTTTCGTTTAACAGAAACCTATCGGAACTCGTCCAAACATTGGGGTGGGTTTATGGGCAACCCAAGGGGATTGGGGAACTATTTAAAGGGACAAAATGGTACCCCAAAGGTGTAAAAATTCGCAGCCCAAGCTCCCCTAGCTACCGCGCCAAGCTCCCCTAGCCGTCACGCCACCGCCCCGCGCAAAACCCTACCGTCCATCGCCACCCGTGCGTGTTGCCGCCTTGTGATCCACCATCTCCATCCTCCTCTCATCATCACATAAATGATGGTGATCTAAATCCTAGGGGATGAGTTCCTTAGGCTCTTCTTCTACTTTAACCCTGGAGCGTTGCCCGAGTTCTACTTCTGCCTAGATCTTATCTAGTCAGACTACGGAAGCATTCCGGATTTTCATCGAAATGTGATCGCTTTGACCGTGAGTTTGTCCTCACCTCTATGCGGTGTTTCTAATATTATATGTGTAGATACCGTTCGCATCATGTTTTATATTATTATTTTGCACTGTAGTTGTAGGATCTTGGTATTTTACGGCGTTCGCACGCACATTTTATGTCTATTTTCACCAGGATCAGGACAGATGATGGATACAATGGACACAATGCTTGGAGCAGTTGTATTGGGGAGAAAATGAGTCAAAAACAATGTAAATCGCTTATTTGGGAAATATCAATAACACCGGAAGAAAACCTGAAGCGATCGAGGCAACCAGAAGGTTTAACGACCAACTATATGGCGGGAATTAATTTTACGGCCGTATAGTTCCCGCCGTATAGTTGGCACCGCCACCGCCTCCTCAAATAGTTTCACCCCGTGCAACTGGATGAGAGAGACGACATACAGAACAACCAGAAATCGCTGAAACCTCACCTCCAGAAGGCATCTGGAGGGGGAACTCGTCCACTAGGGATCCATCTTCGCCCTGCGCAGATCCGGGAGGCTAAGGCATCGATCTTCATCATCAACCGCTGCATCACCACCATCTCCATCCATTCCATCTACATCTTGTCTAGATCTTGTTGTAATTTCCATACTCGTTGTGGATTTATACAAGTACTATTCATCTATGATAGATTCCATTGTTATTGCCATGATGTTGATTGTCTCCATGTCTGAGTAGATCATTAGTTCTTGGGAAGATGGAGAAACCCAAGTATGAGATTGAAATAAGATAAAGTTTATTATGATATTCATCGTTGTGACCATTTGTTAGATCTTCTTCATCTTGACGTTGGGAGAAGTCGACCTCTCAATATTTGCCTCTTGTGGGAACTTGATGGAGGGAACTACTTGTTGGTAGACGGAGGTGTGTTAGCACTTACAGTGACTATAAAGTTGTTGGCATCCTTTGCGTATCAACTTGGGAACCGAGGAAACTCATGGAACACTATCCATGCCATGGGATACGTCCTACGGGATTAATTTCCTTAATAGCGTAGTAATTCGATTGATGTCGATTGTTGACTGTTGTGGTTATGAGGATGATGTAAGCAGTGGTTGTTGCCTATTTATCCAAATACAGAGTTCCTCCCACACATACATAGTTGAGAATGTTTATGATAATAATCTTTACCTTAGTTCGTTATAATGCTAGTGGTGTATCCGCTACTCCCTGAGAACGCCTTTTTCCCATTGCAGTTTCAAAACTCTTTTATATATGCGATACTTACTTTCTGTGATTAGTTGTTTTACTTTACTTATTGTTCTCTTATACCAAAAATCCAAAAACAATTTTTTTACACAATACTCCATTTTATCTTATTACTTAGAACTTTATTTAGCATTTCTATTGTAGTATTTAATTCAAAAGTTATTAGACTTCAGACTCCTGCTCCCTGTGGGATCGATATCTTTATTTCTAAACTAGCTACAAATGATATGTGTACTTGCAGTCATCAGTGTTGCATATGCGACATTTATTCGTGCGAATCTACGCAAAAGAGAATCTTCTCATAGCTAATCGACTAGCTGCGGGAATCGAGAATCGTGGAGCGTTTTGTGGGATAGTACATATCCTCGCGACTTGATAAGTCTCGTTGTCGGGATCGACGCACGTCTTCATCAACCTCATCATCGACAACTTCTTCTAGACTGATCTTCGAGGGTATGATATGTTGCCTCCCCTTCCCACATAATTGGTCAAGGTTATGCGCTAGAAACTTTTTGTTTTGTGTAGTGCATTTTCCAACAAGTATGTACTAATATATAAGCGGTTTTACCAAGGTTTTTCATTGAAAAACTCTTATTCAAATAACCTTTTACACTTTCAAGAAGTTCTATTGAATTTTCAATGAGCAATATGCCATCCACATATAGTATTAGATATGTCATAGAGCTCCCTATCACTTTCTTGTAAATACAATCTTCTCCATAAGTTTGGAAAATCCAAACATATTGATCACCTCATCAAATCAAAGATTCTAGCTCCACAATCCTTGCTTCAGTCCATAGATGGATTTTTGAAGTTTGCATACTTTATTAGCATCCTTAGTATAAAAAACTCTTTGGTGTGCACCATGTGCAACTCTTTTTCAATGTAGCCATTAAGTAACACAGTTTTGACATTCATCTAGCAAATTTTATAATCGAAAAATATAGCAATTGCTAATAGAATCCTAACAGACTTTACCATCGCTACGGGTGAGAAATTCTCATCGTAGTCAGCTCCTTGAATTTGCATCCGTCGTCGCGCGACCCCATCCCCGGCCCTGCCTCTACCGTGTGATTCCTCCCTACAGGTGAGCTACCCCGCGACCACTCTATGTTTAAATGTTTGAAAATAGTTTTAATTTGGTATTGTGGCACATTGGCATTGGGGAAATTATTTTGAAAAGTTTGAAATGCAATTTATTGGTGGAACTTTGTGAAATGTATATGTGTTGATTGTGAGATCATTGACAATATATATGATTTGTGCCTGAGGGGCTTTGTGCTGAGGTAACCTAATGTTGCCCGCAAATCATTTTGATTCACGTTGTGTTTCTTTTTACAGGGAATATACCAAGAGTTGCCAAAGAATTGACGAAATGTTGATTAATTTTGGTTTCCTCAAATTTTGGCACTCATTAGGACCGTCGAAGGACAAGAGCGAGCCGAGGGCTCGAATAGGGCTCCCACAAATTTGGGGCCCCAAATCCTGATTAGGTATTGGTATTGGGCAAGAAAAGGAATGAAAAAGGAAATTCTTGTCCTCCCACGACTGGCTTATTCGATCCATTGGGACTGGTCTGTGACCGTGGATACAATTTTGTATCCATGGATCGAGCCCGAGGTCTTGCTCGTGGCACCTCGCCCTCCTCCTGCACGCGCAGCACTCGATCATCCACGGACCAGGGCTTCATGCACCCTGGCCGCTCTGCCACGTCTACCGTCTTCTTCACCGCGACCTTCGCGCTCCATCTAACCACCGGCGGTAGTCCCAATCAGCAGGCAGAGGCCGTTCCTATCAACAAGCAGCGTTGCGTGAGGCAGTTGTGGCGGTAGATCGCGTGTGATGCGCCTGCCCATCGTGAAGTACAGGACATATCAGTCGATCTATCAATATTGAACCACAAGGTCGGTACATAGCATGTTTCCATAGAATAATCCAGGACTCGATCAATGATCATTCATCGGTTATGTAATTAGCACGGTAGCTCAGGAAGCTATTTTTGTTGTTTTCGCATTGTGTATTCGTGCGGTACCATAAGTTCCGAATTTTGATAATAATAATAATAATAATAATAATAATAATAATAATAATAATAAGTAACTTATAAATTACTTTGCTGTCGAATTTTTTGCGAAAGATCCATGGTCGGATTAGAGGCACAGTGATGACGACAGCGGTGGACGACTCAATCCGATCTATGATCGGTGAACCCAAAAAAAAGACCCGCCAAGCGACCGGCGAAGAGAAAAATCCTAGACATCGGAAAAGACTCACCAGGGCAGCGCGAACCCTGCGACAAATCGCAGGCCCCCGGGGGAGATCATGGAGATCGATCCCCCCAGGAGCGGCGTAGTCGAAGCGTGCGGCTAGGGTTTGGACCGATTAGGCTAATACCATGAAAGAGTATGAGGTTGTCGGAATATGATGGATGAATTATTGGGCCTCATAGGCGAGTATATATAGGCGTACAGGAGATCATCTTAGAGTACAAGTCAAGTTAAGATTGTACGTAAACATATCCTAACTCTATCAGAACTACCGTAACAACCATATATGCCTAATACCCTAACAGATACTTCAGACTTCTGGTAACAACAGAACATTTGCATACATTTAAGCATGCTTTCTAGGTGTTCTCCCCCAGTAATTTTATCATGCTTCCCGCGAGCGACGCGCGAGAGGAACCCTAGGCATCGTCGGGCTAAGCCTGGGCGGCGCTGGCGGCGGCGGGGCCTCCTTCTCCCCTTGCATGGTGGCGGTGGCGTGGGCCGCAGCTACAGGTGAGGTGTGGCGCTGGCGAGGGGCGTGATGGCGCGGTGGCTTGGCGGCAACGTGGTGGCTTCGTGGTCTCCGGTGTGCTTGTGGCGGCGCCGACGCACTCTGGCGTGGCGGCTGCGATAGGCGTGCGAGCTCTCCCCCCCCCCCCCCCCCCCCTCCCCCCCGGAGCGGTATGGATACCGGGGCCACGGCCCTGGGTGGAGTGGCGGCGTCGACCGGAAGGAGGGTGACGCGCACTGGTGCTGGATGGCTCTCCTGACCGCATGGGCGGGGCGGAGCGGGTGGAAGTCTGCCGTGGTGCTCTTGCGCTCGCTGTGTTAGATCTATCGAAGTCCCCTACCTACGTGCCTTTCTACGTCAGATCCTCCTCGGCTAGCCCTCGGGTCATCCGACATGCGTTCTTGCGAGGCGGTCGGGGTGGATTCCGGGAGAAACCCCTGGTTGGCTGTGAGCCAACCACATCGGCAACGACGTCCCTCGTCCTTCTCGTTCCTGAAGGGCTGATGAGGTACAATCCCCCCTCCCCCACCTTTCCCCTCCGTTCCTGGGAGAAATCCTAAGCCTTGGCTGGGCGGCGGCAGCTCTCTGGAGTTGTTCTCCTCCTTGGAGACGCCGCTTTGGGAGGAGGGGGACAGCATGGCCGACGGTGTGGTGACAGAGACAATGGTGCGGTTCGGGTAGGACGAAGACGAGCCTAAAGGTTCCGCAAGCAGGTCCAAGGTTTTTTAGGCGCTCTGCCGCATCGTTGTGTTGTATTTGCTAGTGGGGTGACACCCTCGAGCCTGGGTGAGGAGGGAAGGGTTCCCTCCTCCGGCAACAGCACAACAAGGTGGATTTCGAGCCGGTTCTTCATCATGTTGGTGTTGGTTGCTCCTTCTTCCTCTTTGAAGCCCTGTCTCCTTCCGTTTGCGGCTGGTACTTGGTGGTTTGTCCAAGTTGGTTTCTTGCTGGCGCAGTGAGCCGAGTTCTGGCCTGCCGTCGAGTGCACTGCGGTGGGCACAGCAGCGGTTGAGAAGTTTAGGGACAAGGTGCCCAAACCTGCCATGGTTGCGCAGGGGTCGTCTATGGACTTGCAGCTGTTGTTCGAGCGTGTTAGCGGAGACCATCGTAGTTCCTCTAGTTTTTCGCTTATAGAGCCTGTTATCTAAAAAAAAAGATTATCATGCTTGTATATTACTGTAGCAATACAATGTGCAACAAAACGACCCAACGGGGCTACAAAGAAGCAATCGTTACAACAAATCATCTTGTGACCTCGCCAAGATGATGAAACAATCTCACTAGCCAGCAACGCGGCAGTCAGCACCCGAAATGAAGGTATCCATCTGCTAGGGCGACGCCGGCTTGGCTGCCACGGCAACAGCAGAGGCAGGGTTGTCGCCACTGCCAGCGAACCACGGGCATTGGAGTGCCACGGCCGCCGCCAAACGCTTGGCGGGATGTGAGGAGCCCGTCCAGAACCTCAACCCGTCCCGCGACAGGCGCTCCTCGGGAAACAGCTCGCGCAGCCGTGGGTTGCCGTGGGCGCCGCCGAGTACGCGGAAGATGCTGAGGAGCTGGTCGGTCGAGTTCTGGCACCTCAACAGCGGCTCGCCGGCGAGAATCTCAGCCATGACGCTGCCGAGTGACCAGGCGTCCACGACCTCGTCGTAGTCGGCTTCCCCAGGAGCACCTCCGGATCCATGTACCGGAGGGTGCCGCCGCGGGACGGCGTCTCGTTCATGGACACGGCCAGGCCGAGGTCGCATATCTTCACCACCACGTCGCCTCGGCCCTCTCGAACGCCTAGAAGAATGTTCCCAGTCTTGATGTCCCGGTGGACGATCCGGCGCTCGTGCATCCTCCCGGCGCCGCTCAGCAGCTGCCACATGACGCGGCGCGTCTCCTCCTGCGTGAACGGTTTCCCGCGTCCGCGCAGGACGTGGGCGAGGCTCGGGCCGACGTGCGCTCCAGCACGAGGCAGCACTCGCCCGTGTGCGGGTCCCGCGGCGATGCTGTGGAAGCCGACGACGGAGGGGTTGCCGCGGCACGCGGCCAAGTAGCACGCCTCCCGCAGCAGGTCGGGGTGGAGGACGTGGGAGTGGCGGCTCCTCTTGTTGCCGCCCGCGCGCACCGGTGAGCGGGGAGGAGGGACTTGGGCGCGACGTCAATGCCGGTGGCATGGTGGCGCGCCTTGTCGACGACGCCGAAGCCACCCTTCCCGAGCACGCGCGTCAGCTCGTAGTCGTCGGTAGAGTTTAGGGCTCGTAGTCGTAGTAGCCGGCGGCGTGGTCCTGGATCATGGCGTGAATGGCGTCTTCGGCAGCGGCCGCTTGGACGGCGGCCGTGGGATGTTGGTTGGTGCCAGCGGGCAGAGGTGCCCGCGATTATGATGAAGTTTTCGTGGCCAGGGGTGGCACCTCCCGACCGATCCTGATGAAGTTTCGGACTCGGACGGGAGTGAGGACGCGCTTGAATCCGTAATCGCGCCGACTTCGATCCTGATTCATACTCCGAGCTAAATCAATCAATATAAGCCGAGGGAATTCCACGCTTTCTTGATCGCCCGCGTCCCTGTTCTGCATACATCCACCGGCTTGAGAGCCCTAGATCTGCAAGCTCGCCCTTCGCTGCCATGGCCGCGCCCGCTCAGAGCCCGCTCCGCCGGTGGAAGCGCTTCTTCGGCGCCTTCAACTCCGTGGACGCCGCCATCGAGGCCGCCGACCCCGTCCTGTCCCGCCGCGAGTTCCGGGGCGTCAGAGGCGACATCTTAGAACTCCTCTGCGACGTCGACGACGACGACCACGCGAAGGCGGAGCGTCTCTGCCTCGTGCTCGACGACCTGATGGCGGAGTCCCTCGAGACGCTCAGGCTGATCCCGGCGATGCCCACGGTGCTCGCCACCACCGACCTCGCCAAGTCGCTCCGCGCGCTGCGGAAGCACGAGTCGGAGCGCGTCCGCGTCCTCGCCAGCGGCATCGTGAGCGGGTGGAGGGCGTCGATGCAGGACGACCTCGCCAAATGGCTCAGCTCAAAGTTGTAACATTACCGCAACAATTATTAACTACAATAGCAGGAATTGCTTGCCTGATCTGTAATCGTGAACTAATCTGCGACGACTGATGCTAGTAATAAAATTCTCGATCTCTAGCGTATTCTGTACTAGTCGCGTTCGAGTTTCTGCGATATTCGAAACCATTTGCCTGCATGACCTAACGAGATTGCCGAGGAAGAAGTGGGAGTGTTGGTGTGATGCCAAATGTGGGCATGGCTAAGGGTAAACTCCACTGTAAACAGGGTTCAGAACTCGTATAACCTTGTCGATGAGCAGTATGTATAATCACGACAACAGACCGTGTCTTGGACACTAACATCTCAAGTGAACCCAAGGTAATATGGCAAGATCTATATATCTGACTGCCCTACCCATACTGCACTAGACTCTTCACAAATAGGATTTGATGATCTGAAAGGAAAGAATGAGTCTCACCACTCCATCCCTTGTAGTATCACCCAAGCTTTGTTCTTCCTCAAGTCATCCACATGTAAATCTTACTACAAATTGGTGCCTTTGGAAAGCTAGAAACGACGCCTCTTTGGCGGGAAAACAAAACCTCCCACGTGTTAGCTGTCACTAACATAATAAGACTCTGTTGCGTCTTCTGCCGATAGCTCTCTGGCAAATTCAGAGTTCATTCTGCTAGAGTTTCGATTTTCAAGACCTCTCGTCCTTTGCAGGTACTCCAATCTTCTCTGACTCGGCTTGGAAACCGAAGGGGGAACTCTGAGCCTTCCCCTGCAGGAATTGGCATCTTAATCCAGGTGGAACACAACTAGCAGCACTACAGTCAGTCTGTTGTACATCTCGGGCCTTGTCCCCTCCACCTTCTTGAGCCCTGCAGGCTGAAGCCTTCGAGCTGCTCCTCGTCACCAAGCTAGCTGAAGTTCTTCAAGTCCGGGAACCTCAGCTCTTCATCAGTTGCTCAATCTTGGCCTCGGCAGCGGCAGCAAGTGACATCATTTTTTGCCGTAGAGAAAGGCCGCCGGAAGATGGCGGGACTGCCCATGGAGCATAAAAAAATGTTTGACATCATGTCTAAGACAAAAGCCCAAAGATCGTACTAGAAAACAGTCAAATTGCCTAAGAACAAGAACGCACATTATCAATTGTCAGTTGCTTTAACTTGTACTCCCTCCGTTTCAAAATATAAGACGTTTTAGTTTTGTGAACGGAGTGTATAGACCTCTTTTAGTGTGTAGATTCACTCCAAATCTAGATGAATCTACACACCAAAAGATGTCTAGGTATACTTCATTCACAAAACTAAAACATCTTATATTTTAAAACGGAGGGAGTAAGAGGGTGTGCTTTTCTTCTGCTGTACGACTCAGGTGGTTTCATTTTTTCTATAAAAATGGAGCCAGGGAGAGATCCTTTTGATCTAAAAAAACAATAGGAACCCCAGTTGTTCTTCATCAATTGCTCAATCTTGGCCTCAGCAGCGGCAGCAAGTGACATCATTTTTCCATAGTGCTAGGCTGGAAGACGGTGGCAGTGTGGCACTGCCCATGGAGCATAAAAACTTGTTTGACATGTTGAGCAATTAAATTTTTTATCTCTATTTGGCTAATATAAAAGCCCAAGATCGTAGAAAAAAGTCAAACTGCCTATGAACGAGAATGCACATTGTCAACTGAAGTTTACATCCTAAAAACAATAGGCAGAAATTGGCATCGTGAGTTCAGTTTTTTTAGAACTAACATCATGAACGCATCTCACAACCAAGTCCTCAGAACTTATCAGGGTTAAAAGGAACGTAATTTATATGTTCTAGCCAAGGGAAAATTTCGTGTTCCAGTTTAAAAAGAAGAAGAAAAGGCACCCCTAGACTCCATAGTATTTTTCACTAATCAAGAATTTCCCAGCGACAGGACGATGGGCCCAGAATCTGAACTAAGAATTTCTGGTTCTTAAATCCCTCATCTTTTCTAGACTCGACACAACAATCTGTATGTTCAGACATCACCATCTGCCAGATATATCCCGTCTGGCACTCTGCTGATCAGGATAAAGATGAACTATGCATTATGTTTAATGCCACGGACGGTGTCAAGACGACAGGGGGTGTGACCAGAAAATAATCTAGAGAATGGCGCACGGTCGGCGTCATGCACATTTACAATCTTTTAGTCAGCCTTGGCCAATCATAGAGCGCATTTGCATCACAACGCAGCATACTTATATCTTCCATAGCATGTACTACGACAATACCCTGAATTTAGAATCAACACGTGATGGTAGGATCAGAAGAGATATTCCAATACCAGAACCAAAACGCACCTTTCCTGATCAGACAGACGCGAGACACAGCACCAGCCGACATGCAAATGAATTCAGGCAATCATGTTACTTTTAGCGCCAGGCAAAGGACAACTTTCGCGTGCATGTCTGTCAGGCATTGCACACTTGTACTACACCTGTGACTTTCCGAACACTCGTTCGAAGCTGGAAGATTCACCTCGTAAAACACCAATTATATGTGTCCCATGTTGTCCGAAGAGAACACAAACCAGATCTGGTAACTGTAACGGAACCTTGGACTCTGGTGAGACAGGAGTCGCTCCAAACAAACCCCTCAGAATGAGCTCAAGTTTGCTATGGGATTCCCTGTGAGAGTTTCGCTACATCCGAGCAGGAGCAGCATTTCCAAAAAGAAAAAGAAAAACTTTCTCACCGACATCACTGTAGAGATGGGTGCTAAATATATACAAAATGGAAACTAGGATAATTAAATCTATTGCAAATGGATGACGATGGAGGGTTTCTGTTGCTACTTCTTATGCACAGGAAGTTTGGGCTGGAGCGGCGCCTAGCAACGACCGGTGCGGTAAAGAAACAAAAAAAGAGCGGGGGTACGATGTCTTGACGGTTGCGGCATCACATGTGGGCTACAGATCCTCATTTCCTTTAATAGCTGGTTCTATAAGTAGGCAGATCACCGGCCATATCTTGTATCCCTGCATCCATTGAGAAAGCATCAGACAAGAGTAGGAGTTGAAAAGGGAAGAAAACTTGATCAAGGTCTAAATACAGAAGCAAGTTCAACTGTTAACAGGGAGACAGTTATGCTGAATTTGATGGGCAATTGGGCAGTCTCAAAATGTCAATCCTTACAACATAAATTCTCGCAAGTTCTGTTATACGCACCTAAAACTAATATACGCTGAAGTCCTAAACAGCTAACTCATGAATACAGAATTGATAGGAGATAGTTAATTAGGGGAAGCACTCGTATAGATTAAGTTTTTTCGACAGATACCTATTGTCCGGGCTAGTATGTCCTAGACTAATATTCTCTGGGCTAGTATGTGCCCATTTGTTTTTTTGACAGATGCCTACTGTGTATTTATGTACTTCAGGGATAGCACTCCAATACTATGGTACAAAATACTAGATTGTCTCTACTGACCTGTAGTGGAAACTGGCCATTCTTCCAGGCGTTGACATACTAGGTAATGCCCCCGTGACAATGTATTCATCATCGATTTCATCAAATCTGAGCTCCCTCAAGTCAACAGCTTGTGTCGGAACCTCGAGATTGAAGTTCTCCAGATGAGCCTGATTACTGTTCCTCCTTCCACTGCCTCTACTTTCCCTTGATCTTCCTCTTCTTCGGCGTCTTGGATATCTGCAGAAGGCTTTGCAACAGATAAAGGACCACCACTTCCTCCTAACCCTGCGGAGAACCTCGTAGTCTTCTCCAGCTTCATCGTCCCCATATTCGATGACATAATCTCCGAGAACAATACCGTTGGGAACTTGTGCATGTATTGTGCTGAGGACATCTACAATATCAGAAGATTGCTGGAAGTTGTCCCAATCAACTTGCCTGGCAGGATCGATTTCCGAAGGGCGTGAATCTGGATGCTTTAGTTGAGTGTGCTTCTGAAGCTCGTTGAAGTTGCCAGTAAAGGTACAGCAATCCTCTTCACAGCATCTCTTTTTTTGGTTAAGATGCAGACGAGCCTCGCCAATAACAATCCACCCAATAACATCACCTCTGCACAACGGGCAACTCGGGCGGTTGTTCACTTGAGACGACACAATGTGGATGCTATCAAGAGGAGCCACAGCTATAGACGAGACTTTCACATTGGCAGGCAGCTCGTAAGCACCTTTGAACCTCTCAAGACAGTTTGAGCGAGTCTGGTCTGTGTCACACACAAACGGCCTGCAACCCTTCTCATAAGACGTGCATCTAAGTAGGACCGCGTTGTGAGGATAATCTAGACAGATCGGGCAAGTCACATCCTCCTTCCAGCTTTTATCAAGGTGTAAGTCCAGATCAAAAGAGCTGGGCCTCACCACCTTCTTCATCACCAGGTTTCCTGAGCCCATGTCGAACTCCGTAGCAGAGCTCCTATCCCCTAGCAGGTGCAACTTATCATTACAACCTGCACAAAATCAACAAGCAAACAGATACAGATGATTAGCTGAAAGTTCCTCCATATAAATGTGTTCGATACACAGCAACAAGGCATGTTTAGCATTTCCATGGGTATAGAACACGGTAGCTGATGATGGTCTATCTATGACAGAACTACAGACATCTTCAGTACCCAATCAGTCCATGTAATCATTCATTTTCCAATAAGCTCTTATTAGCCTATCTGGAGATGATAAGCACGGAGGCATCTCGTCTCTGTAATGATTCGCTAAAAGTTTGTCCCATTTATGCCCAAACTCACCCAAAAAAAAGCCCAGCCACCCTCTCCGCGCAAACAAAACAAAACCAGCGACCTCTAGTTTTTATCCTCATCTGATCTCCGCGCCCCAAAACGCCACATCCATCTGGTTAAACCCGGCCACCTATCCAATCAACCGAAAATTCCTAACACGAAACATCCAGCACTCCAGATACGAGAGAAATGGGCATCAGTAAAGCAATCCCAACAGAACTCGATCTGTGGCTACTGAACGAAACCAGCTAGTGATAAAATTCCTAAATACAGGGGCTCTTTCAATCCACATCTGAAGAACAGCGCGCCGACAAGCGGAGGAGATCGGGATGGAGCCCCCACAAATCACGCCTAAACCCTGAGCTCCAGGAATTCATTCACGGGAACCCAATAAAAAAAGCGTCGGTGAGTTGAACACAACGACCAGGCCCCCGCAAATCCGCCGGAACTAAATCCGCAGCCGCAAAATCTCTCCCCCGAAATCCAGTCCGCGTCACGCGAAACGACGAGGGGAGACGCGCATCGATTCGTCAGGAGCGCCGATCGATCGCGTCGAAATCGAACGGGGGCGGGGGTTGGGAGGGAGGAGGGATGGGAGAGAGGTGCCGTACCGTCGCTGCCGCTGACGCCGCGGCCTGGGGTTGGTGGCGGTGGTGGGAGAGGGAGAGGGGTGGAGACGAGTTGAAAAACCGTACCCTCCCAGCTCTGGCTCGCGGAGGCCGAGGACTTGGAGAGGTGGTGGTGGTGGTGGTGATGATGATGATGCAGCCACCCTCCCCCTCTCTCTCTCCCTCCCTCCCTCGCTCGCTATCTATCCCTTCTTTTTCTACTCGCGCAAGTCGCCCTCCATTTCGGCTCTTCTGTTGAGTTTTCTATTGCCGAGTCGCACTCGCCTTTTCTCCACCTTTTTCCCTTTTCTTTTTATTTATTTATTTTTTGTGACGCAGACACTCCTCTGAGTTCCAAATTAATTGACTTCGATTTATCTAGATTTGGATACTTCCTCCGATCCAAATTAATTGACTTGGATTTGTCTAGATTCAGATGTATCTAGCATTAAAATATGTCTAGATACATCCAATCTAGACAAATTCGAGTCAATTAATTACATCCAATCTAGACAAATTCGAGTCAATTAATTTGGATCGGAGGGAGTAAGTCAATTAATTTGAATCGGAGGGAGTATATTTTTTCACGAGGAGATCCCACCGTTCACATTTGCAATGACATCGCAACTCCGTGTATTCCAGAATACGACTACTGTTCAGTTCCGCCTCCCGTTTTAGAGAAGATGGATGGATGGATGGATGGATCATGGTTGGTGGTTGCTCAATTTAAAACGCCATATATACAGTGTCAAACAAAATCACTGGGATGTCAACTCTTTTGCAGTGTCTGGTTATGAAAGTGCTGATCGTGTCCGCTCAATCTGCATTCGCGGTGCTGGCATCTATGATCAGTTCCTCGGAAAGAGCTCAGGATTCGAGGCCACATCTGGAACAGAGACCTGTTGGAGAAATAGTAGCACCAGTAGTGATTAATTATCTTTGTTCCAGATTAAGTCCCTACGAAACTTCCAAATGGGATTGGCCCTTCCCAGTGAGATGGAGTGCACGAGTAGGGAAGCATTTTCCGGCGTAGAATAAGCTTGGGAAAGGGACGGCCAAGCTGGTGACGTGTGGAGGAAGAGCAGCCACGGCAAATGCCAACATGGGAACCCATCTCTGAACATAAAATTTTCAAAACTATCCCATCTACTCTCAGTAGAAAAAAAAATTGAATGATAATTACTGCTATCATCAAACATTGAAACGGCAACTCGTGTTTGTTGCGTGGAAAAAACGCGTCGGCGTCTGCCGCTCGTCCCAGGATGACACAACCGCGTCGCTACTTGTGTTAGGTGAGACCCTGACATTTTTGATACATCAGCAGTTGATTTGACCATACCTCGTTTCGCATCTGTGTTGGAAAGTCTGCTCTTGGGATTCTTGAAACAACGGTGCCAAAAGAAAGCCGCAGCTCAAGGTACAGCTTCAAGCGACAAAAACAGAAAATCCAACAACGCATATGGTATACCATGGTTTCTGAGAACTCTGTATGCTGGACACAATCTAGTCTTCCGGCGTAAGACGCATAGTAGGTTCAACTGGACTGAACCGAACACTGAAGAACAGCGAGTCGAATTCAGCAGCCACATAATAACTCAACATAAAGACTGCGTTTTGTTCTAAATACTGTAAGGCCCTGACACGGCAGGTAGATCGGCAAAACACGCCCATGGGACAGGCCATATAGGCGAGCTCCACGGGCTTTGCTCCCGCGTCGAGTGAACTAATACGGGACGTTCTTGGGCAGATTGCGGATTACGTTGCTCTTCATACCGATCTTGGTTCTCATCGTCTCCACCCCGCTCTTGTTCATTGCTCGCAGCACCTTCAGCCTCACCATCTGCTCCTTGGACTGAACCGTCACCAGACCCATGCTCTTGTAGCTGAAGAGGATAATAACAGGAACATCATTAAGCCTAAGGGTCTTGCCATTTAATGAATGAATGCAACGTGACAAGGATATCTAAATGGAAGAATGGAGGAACACTGGGATGCAGACCTGGAAGCCAGGGAAAGCGCGAGAGCACGATCTGCTGCAACAGAAGGCCGTGGCTTCTGGCGGTAGTAGCGGATGAACTCCCGGGAACCGAGAGTCGTCACGCGTGTCCCTTTCTCGCTCTTGTTTGTTATCACAAGCTCAGATCCACCACCTCCCAGTTCAATGCTGTTGTCCATGTCGTCTGCAGCAACCAACTGCTTGCCCTCCACATCAACATAGCTGCAATGAGAGAACAAAACCACAATGTTAGGAGTTAGATGTATGCAGACTACACAGTAACCACTGAAGAATACCTGGTATCAAACACCTGACCACAGATGCTATACGATTCAGTGGACAGAGGAAAAAATTATTTAAAAAGCATTGATTTTATTTTTTACTTTTTCTCAAAAATATAGAATTAAGACTGTCTCACATATGCATGGCATACTAACAGTCTGAGAATGCAATTCTCAACATCATTTCTGCTTCAATCCAAGCATTCATTGAGATAAGTCACAACTGAAAAGCAAAACCCAATGCAAAGAGAGCCCCAATTCTCAAACATGGAAAAGATGTGCCAAGACAAGTATGTTATTGAACAGGGTGTTCAGGGAAAAAAAAAGGTCCCTGAAAAGCCAAAACTGAAAATCCTTATAACAAAAATAATCATTTCATTACGAGAAACAAGAAGCTAGGTCTAACATTATTGTAAGAAGAAACTTATTGATGCAAAGTTTACTAGATACCTGCTGCTGTAATCGTAGAAGTCCTCGAGGTCAGCATCTTCATCATCCCCACCATCTCCATAACGTAATTTGCAGTGACCTTTTGCATCCATGTGCTTTCTGACGGCCTCAAGACTTTGAAATGGCTGGCATCTGTCGTTGCAGTAGGGGCACATAAAATCACGCTTCACCTGCAGGCAGAATAACAAATACGACATAATGGTAAAAAGCACGCAACTAGCAAACATCGACACACTAGTACTGATCGAAAAAAAAAAAACCTACCTTCAAACCAACATATGTAAGAAGGCCACTGGGATCTTTCAAGTATTCACTATCAGGTATGAAAAAACCATGTTTCTTGTGCATGTGAATCATGCAGTCCTCTATGTTGTCATGCTTGAGATCACACATGAAGCAGAACGAGGGATCCAAAACTTCAAGATCATCCATGTCATCATCTGACTTGGAGTCTTCATCTACTTGCATGTTTGAAGTAGACTCCAACTCACTTGGGTCCATTTCAACCCACTCATCCTCATCCTCGTCCTCATCTTCATCTTCTTCCATTGCAGAGGGGGCTCTACGAGGACGAGGAGCTCGCTCAGGAAGTGGCTTGATTACTGCATCAGTGGAGGCATTGGGGTCCTGAGAAGCTCTCATCAGATGTGATCGTGTCTTAAGATGCTCGGCATGAGCTTTAGAACTCCTGTACCCCTTCCCACAAAGAGCACAGCTGTAAGACATTGGAGCAGGGGTAGTGGAAGAGTTGCTCCCCTCTGCTAAAGCAGTTTGCCTAGCCATAAATAGAGCCTCAGTAACACCAGGAACTCCAGCCACCTGAAAAACAATGGATATCAAAATGATGCACGACAGAAGTACAACATTGAAGGAAGGAAGAAGCAACAAAATGCCGGACAGTGTACATGCGGAATTGTGATGATGATAAACAGAAATAGAATATCAAGTTTCCTGCTAGGATTTAGTGGCCAGCTAATATAGTACCCAGAATCAGCCCCAATCGACTTGCATCCATTTTGTTCACTAAAATTGGCCTAACATGAAATGGTTTATTTACAAGATGAGGAAAATAGTTTTTCACCAAAAAGTAAGGTAAATCTCCCTCATCCTCCAACAAAGCTGCACATGCATAACCTACAGCAGGGCATGTTCTCATGAACAAAACAGGCTCGTACAGTGCTTCTACGAGGAACAGATGAGGTCATACCGGAAAGAGAAATCAGCGCTAGCCCTTTCCTATAATCTTAACAGAAGCCAAGTAAAGAAGCTTGCACATATAACCTCCTTTCTTGGATTGACCAAATACCTAAACAGTCTAATTCAAACTATTGCCCTAAGATAATGACTTCGGCTGCCTCAAAACACAGAGACAATATCCACGTTCTAATCATTCATGAACGCTAGTAACACACAAAGCAGAGAAAACAAGCAACAAAACCCCACAGATAAAGTATTCGTGTAGGCCTTTTCTAGGCATAATCTCCGCTCCAGAACAACGCGGCACATCATATATCCACATCGTCTACATGAGGCATCATCTGGCACATAGCAGGAACCCTAACGGTAAATACATACTGATCCCGCGAGGCCGGCGCGTGGAGAAGGTGCCGGCGAAGGAAGACGATTATACCTTGCGCTTGAGGTTGTAGCGGTGCCACTCGGAGCGGTAGTGGAGGCGCTGCTCCTCCTCCTCCTCGAACGCCGCGTTGCAGGCGTTGCAGGTGACCGTCGGCATCGTGGCCGTCCTTGCTCTGCTCGGTTCCGGCTTAGATCAGCTCCGGCGGCGGCGGAGGGGTGGTCGCGAGTCCTCGCTGTGTGAGTTGCGTTTCTCTCTTCTTCGGTGGGGTGGGTTGGAGGTGGTGAGTTGCGGGGGGAAAGTAGAGGGGGTAGTGGCGGCGGGGCGGGGGCGGCTGGAGGAGAGGAAGCCAAGTAGACGAGGGTGAGGAAGGGACGCGTTCGGCGGTGACGTGGGCGCTTGGATCATCAGGCCTCTACCGCCTTTAGATTTGACTTGGGCCTTTGTTGGGCTCAGCCGTTAGCGCCAAGGCTTTACTCGTAAGGCAGAGAAAACCCAATTACAGCTTTAGGCATCGCGCGGTCTTCCAGTGCCCCGACCTATTCGGACAGACGCGTCTGACTCATCCGTACACCTAATTTGGACAACGGTTGTGTCGGTCCGGACAGCGCGAGGTCTTCCGTGTCCGACCATCATCTTTGGTGGCCCCTCCCGACAGTGGCACACGGATAACTCCACTTCTCCCTCCAAAAACCCTATCCCAAATTTCCACTGGCGGGAGCGACGGGGAAGGCGATGGATCTCGCCGCCATGGTAGATGTTGAGCCCTCCGGCATTCCCACCGATAAGAAGCACGGTCGGCCGAAGAAGCTTGCCAAGGACCTGACAGCGGAGGAGCGGAAAACTGATAGAGGTGGAGCCGACCTGCTGTTGAAGATAAAGAGTATAAGTCGGTGGTAGAGATCCATGATCGGGCCGCTTCTAGGGACGAGGGGAACAAGTGGGTGATGGAGTTAGGACTGAAGATTTGTGAAATTAGAACCGTCGGAGCCGTAGATCTAAATCACAGCCGGTGATCGACTAAGAGGAAGGTGACACCATATTACGGGTCAGACTGCGCAACCAATATTTCACCTCCCACCATCTTCATGCATCCTCCCCCGTGCATGATATTCCTCTCTTTGCACCTGTTGGCGCATGTGTGACTCGAAACGGACGATTCGTCCGTTCCTATTGAGCTTGTCCCAACGCTGGTTTAAGTTTCGCGCGATCATAAACCTGGGTCTCATGTAATCAACCAAACAGTGATTTTTTCTGAGTAAAAACCTGAGTCACTCGGCATAGGTTACGGGCAACCAAATGTGTGCTAAGTTTGTAGCATTGGTATCACTAGTAGAAAACTGGCCTTTTGTTCGGAGCATTAGTTCTGATTTTGCTATGAACCGAGACTATTCCAACAGCTAGAAACGGCCGCAGGGTACGGCACCCACTAGTCCCAGTTCGAACGGGACCTTTAGTCCCAGTTTGGGACACGAACCGGAACTAAAGGGTTTTTAGCAGGCTGGGCCTGGCACCAGAGCCTTTAGTCCCGGTTTATGATACGAACCGGGACTAAAGATGGACCTTTAGTTCCGGTTGATGTCTTCAACCGGGACTAATGTCTATCCTATATCATCTTTCTCCCTGCTCGAGCCATACTCCATTTCAAGCTACTTCTCCTCTCTCTGTTTCCTCCCTTCAAGCTCGAGTTCATGTCCATTTTTTCACAAGATTTGTCAAGATTTGGCGGCGCCCTATCTATCCAAGGATTCTAAAAGGTTAGCAACTTAATCCTTTCATCTTTTATTGCTAGTTTAGCTCATTTCATGCTCTAGAAGTAGAGTGATTTGTGGGTTTAGTTTGGAAGTAATTTTTGCAATAATAATACGAGATGAACTTGTATTAATTTGGATTCTATCTATCTCGTATTCATGTAATGAACTCCAAGCTCAATATTATTTTCTATACGTGGATTCTATCTATATCTTGTTTTGGCACATAGTCTCAAAATGCATTTTATGCATAGAAGAACATAGATACATGAGTTCATCCTAGCTAGCTACTATAACTACTACAGCACGGAGAAACATTGGTTCATCCTACTACAACTACTACAACATAGAGATACATGGGTTCATCCTAC
Organism: Avena sativa; assembly: GCA_916181665.1. Classification (NCBI taxonomy): domain Eukaryota; kingdom Viridiplantae; phylum Streptophyta; class Magnoliopsida; order Poales; family Poaceae; genus Avena; species Avena sativa. Next base: position 33,039,933 of record OV702291.1, read on the forward strand.
TAGAACTGTTAGTGCACACACTCACAGATACATCATGCCACCATCCAACAACAAAATGCCCTTCTTCTTCTACCTGCCTTCAGCAAACTCATAAATTGTAACAAAAATAGGGTTAATTCACAAAATCTTCATAAGAGGACACACTAGCTCAGTACATCTTTGAGAAGCTCCTCGAGATCAATATATGGGAGTGCCTCTATGGTGAGCTCCTCGAAGATGTTTGAGGACGGGATCCTAAGACATCTTCGAGAAGCTCCACCGTAATGGTTGTAGGGGTTCGTAGCATGGAAAACAAAAATTTTCTATCGCATACAAACAAACAAGCCAAGATCTATCTACTAGATTGTAGCAACGAGTCGATGGAATAACTCACCCTCGAAGATTCCAAAGTGTTTAACGAGAGCAGATTCTCGTGGGTGATGTAGTCGTACTCTTTCCGATCTCAAGATCGCGTAGACGATCCTTCCGGCGCCACGTTCCAGCAGCGCTCCCGCAGTCGGTCACACGTTCGGTACTCGACGAAGACCTTCCTCTCCCTTGTTCCAGCAGGCAGCGGAGGTTGTAGCACTCTCCTCGCGATTCCGGCAGCACAACGGCGTGGTACCGGAAGTAGAGGGGAAATCCCGCAGGGCTTCGCCTTAAGCCGGTGCGAGTATGGTGGAGCTTATGAGAGAGGCTATTAGTGGTCTAGTAATTAGACACACCAATTAGAGGGCTCTAAACCAATTAGAAGGCTCTAAACCGCTGGCTAAAGCAATTAGAAGCTCTAAACCAAAACGGCTCTAAACCTGAAATTTAGAGGTGGAAACTTGTGTCTAGGAGGGGAGCCCTGCCCCTCCTTATATAGGTGGGAGGGGGTGGCGCGCCAGGGGAGGGAGGGAGTCCCTCCCCAACTCGGCCTAGGGCTGGCCGCCGGCTTGGAGGAGTTGGACTCCTCCTCCAAGTTGGTTCCAACTCCTCTTGCTTGTTTCCCACAGTTTCTTGTTTTAGCCGTTTGACTTTCAAACTGGACATTTGACTTTTCTGTTTTAGGATTCAATTTAATCCTATATTTGGGACAGCAAGAACACTTAGTACATGATGCAATCATTCCAATATGTAATGACACATTCATGTACCCCTTCCCCCCCGGAGTGCCGGACAATCCGGAACCTTCTAGAACATTCCCGATGAAAACACCGGAATCATTCCCGAACTCCAAAACGGGACTTTCCTTATATGAATCTTATTCTCCGGACCATTCCGGATCACCTCGTGATATCCCGGATCCCATCCGAGACTCCGAACAACATTCGGTCTCTTTCTCATAACACCATAACTACTTAAACAACGTCGAATCCTTAAGTGTGTCTCCCTACGGTTCGTGAATTATGCGGACATGATCGAGACACTTCTTCGAACAATAACCAATAGAGGAATCTGGAAATTCATATGGCTCCCACATATTTCTACGATTACTTTGCGATCGAATGAACCACTTACATACGATACCAATTTCCCTTTGTCTCACGATATGTTACTTATCCGAGGTTATGATCGTCGGTATCTCTGCATACCTAGTTCAACCTCGTTACCGATAAGTACTATTTTCTCGTTCCCGTGATATGTGATCCCTTGTGACCATGTCACATGCTTGCAAGCTAATTGGATGACATTCCACCGAGAGGGCCCAGAGTATATCTATCCGTCATGTGGATGGACAAATCCCACTCTTGATCCATGTGTTTCAACCAATACTTTCCGAACACTTAATGCCACCTTTATAGCCACCCAGTTACGGTGTGGTGTTTGATGTTATCAAAGCATCCATCCGGCAAAGGTGATATGCATGATCTCATGGTCGAAGGAATTAGGTTACTATGTATCAGAAAGCATATAGCAATTGAACTATTGAAATGACTTGATCTTTATGCTACGCTTATCTATAGGAGTATGTCCACCATACCATTCTCCTAACGATATGATCTTGTTGTTGATAACATCTCAATGTTCATGATATGGAAACCACAATCATTTAATCAACCAACAAGCTAGTGAAGTATAGAGGCTATACTAGGGACTTCAATTTAAGTTTACAATTCACACAAGTATTAATGTTTCCTTGTTAATACTATTATAGCATGAATATAAACATTTATCATAAACACAAAGATATAATAATAACTATATTTATTATTGCCTCTAGGGCATATCTCCAACAGTCTCCCACTTGCACTAGAGTCATCTAATCTAGATTACATGGTAATACACCGAACACCCATGGCAGTTTGGTGTTGGTCATGTTTTGCCCTCGGGAGAGGTTTAGTCAACGGATCCGCCACATTCAGATCTGTGTGTACTTTGCAAATCTTTATATCCCCATCCTGGATATGTTCTCGAATAGCGTGAAAACGTAGCTTGATATGCTTCAGCTTCTTGTGTGACCTTGGTTCTTGCGCATTGGCTATGGCGCCCATGTTATCACAGTAGATAGACATTGGGTCCAGCGCACTAGGAACCACACCCAGCTCTGTAATGAACTCTTTCATCCATATCGCTTCTTGTGAAGCCTCCGAAGCAGCCATGTATTCCGATTCAGTTGAAGATCTCGCCACAACGCTTTGCTTTGCACTCCTCCAGCTAACTGCTGCACCATTCAAAATAAATACGTATCCAGATTGTGATTTAGAATCATCTGGATCGGTGTTCCAACTAGCATCGGTGTAACCATTAACAACGAGCTGTTCATCACCTCCATAAGAAAGAACCATATCCTTAGTTCTTCTCAAGTACTTAAGGATGTTTTTGACCGCTGTCCAATGATCCACTCCTGGATCACTTTGATATCTGCTAGTTAAACTAACAGCATATGCAATGTCGGGTCTGGTACATAGCATGGCATACATTAGAGATCCTATGGCTGAGGCATAGGGAGTCTTACTCATCCTTTCTCTATCTTCTGCCGATGTCGGACTTTGAGTTTTACTCAAGGTCGTATTGGGCAACATGGGCAAGAACCCTTTCTTGCTTTCTTCCATTCCAAACTTCTTTAGAACTTTGTCCAAATATGTACTCTGTGACAATGATATTTGGCGTTTCGATCTATCTCTATAAATCTTTATGCCTAATATGTAAGCTGCTTCGCCAAGATCCTTCATTGAAAAACTATTATTCAAATATTCCTTGACACTATTAAGAAGGTCTACATCATTCCCAATCAACAATATGTCATCCACATACAGTATTAAGAATGCTACAGAGCTCCCACTCACTTTCTTGTAAATACAAGCTTCTCCATAAGTTTGTATAAAACCAAAACTTTTGATTACCTTATCAAAACGTTGATTCCAACTTCGGGATGCCTGCTTCAATCCATAGATGGACCGTTGAAGCTTGCATACTTTGTTAGCATCTTTAGGATCGACAAAACCTTTGGGTTGCATCATATACAACTCTTCATCAATGTCTCCATTGAGGAATGCTGTTTTGACATCCATCTGCCATATCTCATAATCATAATATGCAGCGATTGCTAACATAATCCTCACAGACTTTAGCTTCGCTACCGGTGAGAAAGTCTCATCGTAGTCAACTCCTTGAATTTGTCGAAACCCTTTTGCGACAAGTCGAGCTTTATAGACAGTAACATTACCATCAGCATCTGTTTTCTTCTTGAAAATCCATTTGTTCTCGACAGCCTTCCGGCCATCCGGTAAGTCCACCAAAGTCCATACTTGGTTTTCGTACATGGATCCAATCTCGGATTTCATGGCTTCTTGCCATTTATTGGAATCTGGGCTCATCATCGCTTCCTCATATGTCTCGGGGTCATCGGTGTTGTCCACCAACATGACATTCATAACGGAATCATACCAATCTGGAGTGGTACGAGTTCTCGTTGACCTTCGAGGCTCTGTAGTAACTTCAACCGAAGTTTCATGATCACCATCATTAGCTTCCTCTCTTATTGGTGCAGGCACCACAGGAACTTCTTCCGGTGCTGTGCTACTCGCAATTTCGAGAGAAGGTTCGACAACCTCGTCGAGTTCTACTTTCCTTCCAGTCACTTCTTTCGAGAGAAATTCCTTCTCTAGAAAGGATCCATTCTTGGCAACGAAGATTTTGCCTTCGGATCTATGATAGAAGGTATACCCAATAGTTTCCTTCGGATATCCTATGAAGACGCATTTTTCCGCTTTGGGTTCAAGCTTGTCCGGCTGTAACTTCTTTACATAGGCTTCGCATCCCCAAACTTTAAGGAACGACAATTTAGGTTTCTTCCCAAACCATAATTCATACGGTGTCGTTTCAACGGATTTAGATGGTGCCCTATTTAAAGTGAATGCGGCTGTTTCTAATGCATAACCCCAAAATGATAGCGGTAAATCTGTAAGTGACATCATAGAACGAACCATATCTAAGAGGGTTCGATTACGACGTTCAGACACACCATTACGCTGTGGTGTTCCCGGCGGTGTCAATTGTGAAAGTATTCCGCACTTCTTTAAATGCTCGCCAAACTCGTAACTTAGATATTCACCTCCACGATCAGAACGTAGAAATTTAATCTTCTTGTTACGTTGATTCTCTACCTCACTTTGAAACTCCTTAAACTTCTCGAAAGTTTCGGACTTATGTTTCATGAAATAGATATACCCATATCTACTCAAATCATCCGTGAAGGTAAGAACATAACGATAACCACCGCGCGATGCTACACTCATTGGACCACACACATCGGTATGTATGATTTCCAGTAAGTCCGTAGCTCGCTCCATTATACCAGAAAATGGAGTCTTAGTCATTTTACCCATCAGACATGCTTCGCATCTTTCAAGTGATTCAAAATCAAGTGATTCAAGAAGTCCATCGGAATGGAGTTTCTTCATACGTTTCACTCCAATGTGACCAAGACGACAGTGCCACATATAGGTCAAATTATCGCTTGATTTCAAACGTTTAGCTTCAATATTGTTGATATGTGTATTTCCACTATCGAGATTCAACAAGAATAGACCATCTATCAAAGGTGCATGTGCGTAAAACATATTACTCATATAAATCGAACAACCATTATTCTTTGACTTAAACAAGTAACCGTCTCGCAATAAACAAGATCCTGATATAATGTTCATGCTCAACGCAGGCACTAAATAACAATTATTTAAGTATAAAACTAATCCCGATGGTAGATGAAGAGGTAGCGTGCCGACCGCGATCACATCAACCTTTGATCCGTTTCCCACGCGCATCGTCACCTCGTTCTTCGCTAGCTTCCGTTTATTCTGCAGCACCTGTTTCGAGTTACAAATATGAGCAACCGAATCAGTATCAAATACCCAGGCACTACTACGAATACTAGTGAGATACACATCAATAACATGTATATCAGATATACCTTTCTTCTTGATGTTGCCGTTCTTCAAATCCGCCAAGTACTTTGGGCAATTCCGCTTCCAGTGACCTTCTCCCTTGCAGTAAAAACACTCAGTATCAGGCTTTGGTCCAGCCTTGGTTTTCTTCGTCGGCGTGGTAACTTTCTTACCACCCTTCTTGAAGTGTCCCTTTTGCTTAGACTTGCCCTTCTTGAATTTGGTGGTCTTATTGACCATCAACACTTGGTGCTCTTTCTTGATCTCCACTTCTGCAGATTTTAACATAGCAAATAGTTCTGGCAACTCTTTGTTCATGTTCTGCATGTTGTAGTTCATCACAAAGTTCCTGTAACTTGGTGGTAGTGATTGGAGGACACGGTAAATCCCCAAAGCATTAGGAATCACTATACCCAAGCTTTGAAGTTTGTTTGCGTGCCCAGACATCTTAAGCACATGCTCACTGACGGAGCTGCCTTCTTCCATCTTGCAGTTAAAGAACTTTTCAGAAGCCTCATAGCTTTCAATTGCCGCATGAGTCTCAAAAATTAATTTGAGATCCTCGACAATATCATATGGGTCTGACTCTTCAAACCTTTTCTGAAGCTCCGATTCCAAACCATACAAGATAGCACACTGAACTATGGAGTACTGATTCTTCCGAGCAAGGTAAACATTCTTTACTTCATCGGGAGCATCAGCTGCAGGTGGGTCACCCAGCGGTGCATCCAGCACATAGGTCAAATTACCAGCTGTGAGGACAATCCTCAAATTGCGGAACCAATCCGCGAAGTTGCTTCCATTGTTTTTCAACTTTTCTTTCTCTAGGAACGCATTAAAATTGATGGTAGGGGCTGCCATTGATCTACAACATATTTGCAATAGTTTAGACTAAGTTTATGACAAATTGAGTTCAAATTAATTAATGAAATTAAACTAGGTGAACTCCCACTCAAAACAACATCCCTCACATTGTTTTAGTGATCACATGAACCAAATCCACTACATCAACACCGATCATCACGAGAGTTGATATAGTTTCAATGGCGAACAATCGACATGTTCATCATATCTACTATATGATTCATGCTTTACCTTTCGGTGATCCGTGTTCCTGAGGCCATGTCTGTACATGCTAGGCTCGTCAAGATCAAACCTTAGCTACCGCATAAGCAAATCTGGCTTGCTTACGTTGTATTCACCCGCGGAATCAAAGACACCCGATCATCACGTGGTGCTTTGAAGCAGCAAGCTTTGGCAACGGTGCATACTAAGGGTGAACACTTTAGAACTTGAAATTTATGTGCATGAGGGATCATCTTATAATGCTACCGTCGTCTACTAAGAAATACAAGATGCATAAAGTATTAACATCACATGCAATTCATAATATGTGATATGATATGGCCTTTCTTCTTTGTGCTTCCGATCTCCATCTTCAAGCACGAACATGATCTCCATCATCACCGGCATAGCATCAAGGTCAATGACGCTTCTTCATGGTTGTCGTCCACCAGCTTCAACTATTACAACTATTTTGAATAGACACGCAGGTCTTAACAGAAATTAAAGACAACCATATGGCTCCTGCCGGTTGCCAACTTACAATAAGGAACATTGCATACATCAAATATAATCACAATCATGGCCATATCACATCACTGCACACCCCTGCAAAACAAAGTTAGACGCCTCTACTTTCTTTGCATATTTTACGTGGTTTGGGGCTTTCAATAAGTGTCGTTCTAACTTACGAACAAGAACCACAACATTGATACTAGCATTGTTGATTACCCGTTGTAAATTGGATCTTAACTATGCTAGGAGAAACAGGCACCCGCAAAGCCACTTATGCAATACAAGTTGCATGTCAAACGTGGAGCAAGTCTCATGAACGATGTCATGTAAGGTTAGCCCGGGCCGCTTCATCCCAACATACCGCAAGATGCAAAGTACACAAAAAGCAATCTACAATAAAAGCATCAACGCCCACAATGACCATTGTGTTCTACTCGTGCAACAGATCTACATATAGACACGGCTCTGATACCACTGTAGGGGTTCGTAGCATGGAAAACAAAAATTTTCTATCGCATACAAACAAACAAGCCAAGATCTATCTACTAGATTGTAGCAACGAGTCGATGGAATAACTCACCCTCGAAGATTCCAAAGTGTTTAACGAGAGCAGATTCTCGTGGGTGATGTAGTCGTACTCTTTCCGATCTCAAGATCGCGTAGACGATCCTTCCGGCGCCACGTTCCAGCAGCGCTCCCGCAGTCGGTCACACGTTCGGTACTCGACGAAGACCTTCCTCTCCCTTGTTCCAGCAGGCAGCGGAGGTTGTAGCACTCTCCTCGCGATTCCGGCAGCACAACGGCGTGGTACCGGAAGTAGAGGGGAAATCCCGCAGGGCTTCGCCTTAAGCCGGTGCGAGTATGGTGGAGCTTATGAGAGAGGCTATTAGTGGTCTAGTAATTAGACACACCAATTAGAGGGCTCTAAACCAATTAGAAGGCTCTAAACCGCTGGCTAAAGCAATTAGAAGCTCTAAACCAAAACGGCTCTAAACCTGAAATTTAGAGGTGGAAACTTGTGTCTAGGAGGGGAGCCCTGCCCCTCCTTATATAGGTGGGAGGGGGTGGCGCGCCAGGGGAGGGAGGGAGTCCCTCCCCAACTCGGCCTAGGGCTGGCCGCCGGCTTGGAGGAGTTGGACTCCTCCTCCAAGTTGGTTCCAACTCCTCTTGCTTGTTTCCCACAGTTTCTTGTTTTAGCCGTTTGACTTTCAAACTGGACATTTGACTTTTCTGTTTTAGGATTCAATTTAATCCTATATTTGGGACAGCAAGAACACTTAGTACATGATGCAATCATTCCAATATGTAATGACACATTCATGTACCCCTTCCCCCCCGGAGTGCCGGACAATCCGGAACCTTCTAGAACATTCCCGATGAAAACACCGGAATCATTCCCGAACTCCGAAACGGGACTTTCCTTATATGAATCTTATTCTCCGGACCATTCCGGATCACCTCGTGATATCCCGGATCCCATCCGAGACTCCGAACAACATTCGGTCTCTTTCTCATAACACCATAACTACTTAAACAACGTCGAATCCTTAAGTGTGTCTCCCTACGGTTCGTGAATTATGCGGACATGATCGAGACACTTCTTCGAACAATAACCAATAGAGGAATCTGGAAATTCATATGGCTCCCACATATTTCTACGATTACTTTGCGATCGAATGAACCACTTACATACGATACCAATTTCCCTTTGTCTCACGATATGTTACTTATCCGAGGTTATGATCGTCGGTATCTCTGCATACCTAGTTCAACCTCGTTACCGATAAGTACTCTTTTCTCGTTCCCGTGATATGTGATCCCTTGTGACCATGTCACATGCTTGCAAGCTAATTGGATGACATTCCACCGAGAGGGCCCAGAGTATATCTATCCGTCATGTGGATGGACAAATCCCACTCTTGATCCATGTGTTTCAACCAATACTTTCCGAACACTTAATGCCACCTTTATAGCCACCCAGTTACGGTGTGGTGTTTGATGTTATCAAAGCATCCATCCGGCAAAGGTGATATGCATGATCTCATGGTCGAAGGAATTAGGTTACTATGTATCAGAAAGCATATAGCAATTGAACTATTGAAATGACTTGATCTTTATGCTACGCTTATCTATAGGAGTATGTCCACCATACCATTCTCCTAACGATATGATCTTGTTGTTGATAACATCTCAATGTTCATGATATGGAAACCACAATCATTTAATCAACCAACAAGCTAGTGAAGTATAGAGGCTATACTAGGGACTTCAATTTAAGTTTACAATTCACACAAGTATTAATGTTTCCTTGTTAATACTATTATAGCATGAATATAAACATTTATCATAAACACAAAGATATAATAATAACTATATTTATTATTGCCTCTAGGGCATATCTCCAACAATGGTGTCCCTCTTGCACTATCTTGTAGTTTATAACTTCTCTATCTAGATCATGTTGGAGATATGCCCAAGAGGCAATAATAAAGTGGTTATTATCATATCTTCACACTTATGATAAATGTTTACATACCATGCTATAATTGTATTAAACGGAAACATTAATACTTGTGTGATTTGTAAACTAAAATAAGAGTCCCTAGTAAAGCCTCTTGTTAAACTAGCTTGTTGGTTAATATATGATCATTGTTTCCTGATCATGAACATAGAGATGTTATTAACAACAGGATCATATCATTAGGAGAATGATGTGATGGACATACTCCTATAGATAAGCGTAGCATAAAGATCAAGTCATTTCAATAGTTCAATTGCTATATGCTTTCTGATACATAGTAACCTAATTCCTTCGACCATGAGATCGTGCATATCACCTTTACTGGATGGATGCTTTGATGTCATCAAACACCACACCGTAACAGGGTGGCTATAAAAGTGGCATTGAGTGTTCGGAAAGTATTGGTTGAAACACATGGATCAAGAGTGGGATTTGTCCATCCACATGACGGATAGATATACTCTGGGCCCTCTCGGTGAAATGTCATCCAATTAGCTTGCAAGCATGTGACTTGGTCACAAGGGATCACATATCACAGGAACGAGAAAAGAGTACTTATCAGTAACGAGGTTGAACTAGGTATGCAGAGATACCGACGATCATAACCTCGGATAAGTAACATATCGTGAGACAAAGGGAAATTGGTATCGTATGTAAGTGGTTCATTCGATCGCAAAGTAATCGTAGAAATATGTGGGAGCCATATGAATTTCCAGATTCCTCTATTGGTTATTGTTCGAAGAAGTGTCTCGATCATGTCCGCATAATTCACGAACCGTAGGGAGACACACTTAAGGATTCGACGTTGTTTGAGTAGTTATGGTATTATGAGAAAGAGACCGAATGTTGTTCGGAGTCTCGGATGGGATCCGGGATATCACGAGGTGATCCGGAATGGTCCGGAGAATAAGATTCATATAAGGAAAGTCCCGTTTCGGAGTTCGGGAATGATTCCGGTGTTTTCATCGGGGATATTCTAGAAGGTTCCGGATTGTCCGGCACTCCGGGGGGGGAAGGGGTACATGAATGTGTCATTACATATTGGAATGATTGCATCATGTACTAAGTGTTCTTGCTGTCCCAAATATAGGATTAAATTGAATCCTAAAACAGAAAAGTCAAATGTCCAGTTTGAAAGTCAAACTGCCAAAAACAAGAAACTGTGGGAAACAAGCAAGAGGAGTTGGAGTCGACTTGGAGGAGGAGTTTCTCTCCTCCAAGCCGGCGGCCAGCCTAGGCCGAGTTGGGGAGGGACTCCCTCCCTCCCCTGGCGCGCCCACCCCCTCCCACCTATATAAGGAGGGGCAGGGCTCCCCTCCTACACACAAGTTTCCTATCCTCTAAACTAAACCCTAGATCTAGACCCCGGTTTAGAGCTATTCGGTTTAGAGCCTTCTAATTGGTTTAGAGCCTTCTAATTGGTGTGTCTAATTACTAGACCACTAATAGCCTCTCTCATAAGCTCCACCATACTCGCACCGGCTTAAGGCGAAGCCCTGCGGGATTTCCCCTCTACTTCCGGTACCACGCCGTTGTGCTGCCGGAATCGCGAGGAGAGTGCTACAACCTCCGCTGCCTGCTGGAACAAGGGAGAGGAAGGTCTTCGTCGAGTACCGAACGTGTGACCGACTGCGGGAGCGCTGCGGGAACGCGGCGCCGGAAGGATCGTCTACGCGATCTTGAGATCGGAAAGAGTACGACTACATCACCCACGAGAATCTGCTCTCGTTAACCACTTTGGAATCTTCGAGGGTGAGTTATTCCATCGACTCGTTGCTACAATCTAGTAGATAGATCTTGGCTTGTTTGTTTGTATGCGATAGAAAAATTTTGTTTTCCATGCTACGAACCCCTACAGTGGTATCAGAGCCGTGTCTATATGTAGATCTGTTGCACGAGTAGAACACAATGGTCATTGTGGGCGTTGATGCTTTTATTGTAGATTGCTTTTTGTGTACTTTGCATCTTGCGGTATGTTGGGATGAAGCGGCCCGGGCTAACCTTACATGACATCGTTCATGAGACTTGCTCCACGCTCGACATGCAACTTGTATTGCATAAGTGGCTTTGCGGGTGCCTGTTTCTCCTAGCATAGTTAAGATCCAATTTACAACGGGTAATCAACAATGCTAGTATCAATGTTGTGGTTCTTGTTCGTAAGTTAGAACGACACTTATGGAAAGCCCCAAACCACGTAAAATATGCAAAGAAAGTAGAAGCGTCTAACTTTGTTTTGCAGGGGTGTGCAGTGATGTGATATGGCCATGATTGTGATTATATATGATGTATGCAATGTTCCTTATTGTAAGTCGGCAACCGGCAGGAGCCATATGGTTGTCTTTAATTTCTGTTAAGACCCGCGTGTCTATTCAAAGTAGTTGTAATAGTTGAAGCCGGTGGACGACAACCATAGAGAAGCGTCATTGACCTTGATGCCATGCCGGTGATGATGAAGATCATGTTCGTGCTTGAAGATGGAGATCGGAAGCACAAAGAAGAAAGGCCATATCATATCACATATTATGAATTGCATGTGATGTTAATCCTTTATGCATCTTGTATTGCTTAGTAGACGACGGTAGCATTATAAGATGATCCCTCATGCACATAAATTTCAAGTTCTAAAGTGTTCACCCTTAGTATGCACCGTTGCCAAAGCTTGCTGCTTCGAAGCACCACGTGATGATCGGGTGTCTTTGATTCCGCGGGTGAATACAACGTAAGCAAGCCAGATTTGCTTATGCGGTAACTAAGGTTTGATCTTGACGAGCCTAGCATGTACAGACATGGCCTCAGGAACACGGATCGCCGAAAGGCAAAGCATGAATCATATAGTAGATATGATGAACATGATGATTGTTCGCCATTAAAACTATATCAGCTCTCGTGATGATCGGTGTTGATGTAGTGGATTTGGTTCGTGTGATCACTAAAACAATGTGAGGGATGTTGTTTTGAGTGGGAGTTCACCTAGATTAATTTAATTATTAATTAGAACTCAATTTATCATAAACTAAATCAAAGTGAATTTGCATAGTTGTTGTAGTCATTGGCATCCGTTTACCACCTTGCGCTTAGTTATAATTGAGATGATAGAACTATAGAATTCTGGTTAGTTACTTTACGAACTGGTATCGTATTGTTTTGAAGTGTTAATCTAAAGTTTAAAAGTCCTATTGCAAACTTTCAGTAAGTTCCGGTTACTCCATGAAGTTTAATAATTAGTATTAAATCAAGAGTAACAATTCCAAGTGTTAGTATATAAGTATCATGTTTGTATCCATGATTCTTGATATTCAAAGGATTCCCTTAATATCAAGGTTATCTAGGATCTGAAAGAGTTGTTTCAGAAACCATGATGTGTGGAAGATATTGTGATATCTGAAACGAAGTTTTGGTTGCAACATGATAGAGTATAATATGGCAAAAGTCATGTTCTCATATTTGATGAGAATTTGCAAAAAGGTTGGAGACACTTGTTGTCCTAATCCTCCAAAAGGTTTTGGATAGCAACATTATACTCATAATTCATCGTTATAAGCTAAAAGTAGCTTGATCATGGAAGATTCCATGATAAGGGTGAATATTTGATGAAGGTAAAATGTTTACTGCACCAAGAGATTACTAAAGAAAGGAATTTGAAAGAACACCAAACATTTGATGATGGTGATCTACTTCAAAGTGCAAGTCCAAAGACATTGGTATTTAACTATACATGTTTTTGACTATGTGTCATATGTATGACTCCACTGTTGATGTTGATAGATTCTTTCAAACAGAAAAGGAAATACTGAAAGAAAATCTCATAAATATATGGCAGAAAAGAAAAGACTAGAATCGTTCAGTTTAAGTATATAGATGATATACATGTTGTGGCTATATTCTTTGCTTATTAAACAATGTGGTTCTTAAGTATTTGATACTGAATTTGTTGGTGTGAATCGTCATACGAAACAACACAATTCATGAACTACAATGGCCTAAGTAACTAGCAAAAGAATATGTGATGATGTTCATCGAGAACAAAATAAAGGGTTATTGTGTTGCTTGTTAAACATCAAAGCTTGCCTTCAAAGATTTGTTTTATCAGGTATTATGAGAACAAAAGGATTGTTCAAATAATTGCCGTAATCCATAAAAGATGGATGATTCGCAAATCTCGTTGGAGACATCACATCCATAAAACTAGTGCTAAAAATGTCGAAAGACAAATTGATTGAAAGATCACTTAGGAAGTGACATCGCCGTTTAAATTATATTTGAAAGAAAACATGAAGAAACTCCATGTTGATGGAATTTTGGAGTCTTCTGATTTTTGATCATATGACGCTTGTGAAACTTTCCTAGAGATAATTAAAACTTCGTTCATAGGCCAAAAGGGAACGAATGACTAGCTTATTGGAACTTGTACATATTGTTGTACGAAGTCCGTTATGTGTAGTCAAGAGCGATGGATTTCAACTTCATATGCTTTCTCCGAAAATTTGAGTGAATATATGAATATTTACTTAATAAGGATGAAGTATGAAACATTTGAAAAGTTCAAAGACTTTCAAGATGAAGTGCAAAATCATTGTAACAAGAATATAAACAGTTTATGATAAAGATCATAAAGGAAGATATTTGAGTTACAAGTTTAGCATAATACCTAAGATTTAAGGAATCGTTCCGTGGATTTGCATTTCCCGAAACACCATAAGAGTATGGAGCGTTCGAGATATGTAATTAAACCTTGTTTGACATGGTAAGATCGAAAGGTGTAATTCATAAAACTGCCATTGTATTTTAAAGATTAAAAGCTTTAGAGATTACCGTTTTTCCACTGAAAAGAGCTTCATCATAATCCGCTGAAATGACACCATATAAGGTTATGGTTTGGGATAAAACCCAAGTTGTCCTTTCTTAAACATTGGTATGCTATGCATAAGAAAGATGTTTGCAACCAAAGTCGGATGAACCTGTCTTTGTATGTTATTTCGAATAACTGTTAAGTACTCCTCCATAACATCGGAGACAAAAGTGTTTGTCACATAAAACGTCAAGTTTCTTTGAGAAGGAATTTTTCGTGAAAAGTTAAGTGGGAGGACAATAGAAACTTTGATAAGGTTAAAAGAACCTTAGCTATATGTGCAGAGTTGCGCAGCACCGAAAAGTGTTCCGGAGGCAGCAACAATGCTCATGGTTCACGTACCTCAAAAGGTTGTGGTCACGGAGATCTAAGTTCCTATTGAAACAAGTAGATCGGGTAAACAATCAAATACCAAGATTTGAGGGTTGAATCATTATTTGAGAATAATGAACCGACTACATACAAAGAAGCGATGATGGGCCCTGACTCCGTCAAATGGCTTGAAGCCATAAAATCCGTGATAGCTCCATACACGAGAAATCAAGTTTTGAACTTGAAGGACCCTCGAGAAAGGTGTAAGACCTTACAGTTGTGTCTGGATCTATAAAGAAATAGACATGGATGTTTTACATCTATGAAATAGTCGACATGTTGGGAAAGAGTTCACAACAATGTTCAAAGGTTGTATATGACAAGATTTGATCTTTCATAGCGATTTTTAGTCTAGACGGATTAATGTAGCAACCAATACATATAATTTGTTATGTGGTAGTAGAATAAACAAAACAAGTTCTTCTAATAGAATGGTTACCTAGGACGTGTGCATGACACGGTCCAAAGGGTTTTGTTAATTCAAGGGATGCTAAAAACATATGCAAACTTCAATGGTTGAAGTAAGCATAGCGGAGTTGGAATCTTCACTATGATGAAACTGTTAAAAGATTTTAATTTCATCAGAGACAATGAAGATGCTTGCATTTGCAAGAAATTAAGTGGGAGCGCTAAGACATGTTTCTAATACATTATGTGTAAGACATATTGTTGATTGGAAATAATGTATCTTTTATTAACACATATTAAGAATTTCATCCCGATGAAAGACTTGGGCAAAACCCAAATATTTGGCATCAATAGACGCTAATATGGTTGTGCCAGAAGTACATTGACAAGATATTGAATGAGTTCAATATAGAAACTACAAGAGAGGTTCTTGTCGCACAGAAAGGATTGAATGAGTTCAATGTTGATGATATATTCAAGTGTATTGACATTTGGTAAAGTGAAACAAATAATCAAGTATAGATTGATACTTGATGTATGAAATCACAAAGAGTATTTATATCAATCATACTGTGATATGTACAAATCCAGATATGTCCTATGCTCTAAAAGTTGTGAGCGTATACCAGAATGATTCGTAAGATGATCATTGGACAATAGTAAGGATATTCTTATGATCTTCTGAAAGAACTAAGAGTATAATATTTGTAGAAGTGACAAATAGATGGTTAGTTCATTGTAAAAGTACTACATTGATACTAGCTTTGTCACAAAGTACAAATTAAGTTTATCTCAATCTAAACTAAGGGTGGCACAATATAATGGAAAGTGAGTTCCATAATGGATTTGGATGATTTCCAAAGTTAAGACATTGTGACAGATACTACAACAAAAGGCTAAGTATATGACTGCTATTATAGCAGCAAAAGAGGGCATTTGTGTCAAGTAGTTTGTTATCAAACTATGTGTAGTTCACAGTGGGATAATACTATGAAGATATATTGTGCGACAATATTATCAACATGTTTTTAACCCCAAAGAGCTAAAGGTCACACCGAAAGACCAAATTTATACAAAGCCATCTCATTAGAGAATGAGTGATGCGTAGAGACGCAAAGACATGCAATTACACACGGACCTGGAAGTGTCAGATCCGGAGATCAGTTGACCACTAGCAATCGTGTACATACAACACTGGAAAGCCATAGGTGTTATATACACAAAGGTTCGAAACTAGATTATTGACTCTAGTGCAAGTGGGAGACTGTTGGAGATATGCCCAAGAGGCAATAATAAAGTGGTTATTATCATATCTTCACACTTATGATAAATGTTTACATACCATGCTATAATTGTATTAAACGGAAACATTAATACTTGTGTGATTTGTAAACTAAAATAAGAGTCCCTAGTAAAGCCTCTTGTTAAACTAGCTTGTTGGTTAATATATGATCATTGTTTCCTGATCATGAACATAGAGATGTTATTAACAACAGGATCATATCATTAGGAGAATGATGTGATGGACATACTCCTATAGATAAGCGTAGCATAAAGATCAAGTCATTTCAATAGTTCAATTGCTATATGCTTTCTGATACATAGTAACCTAATTCCTTCGACCATGAGATCGTGCATATCACCTTTACTGGATGGATGCTTTGATGTCATCAAACACCACACCGTAACAGGGTGGCTATAAAAGTGGCATTGAGTGTTCGGAAAGTATTGGTTGAAACACATGGATCAAGAGTGGGATTTGTCCATCCACATGACGGATAGATATACTCTGGGCCCTCTCGGTGAAATGTCATCCAATTAGCTTGCAAGCATGTGACTTGGTCACAAGGGATCACATATCACAGGAACGAGAAAAGAGTACTTATCAGTAACGAGGTTGAACTAGGTATGCAGAGATACCGACGATCATAACCTCGGATAAGTAACATATCGTGAGACAAAGGGAAATTGGTATCGTATGTAAGTGGTTCATTCGATCGCAAAGTAATCGTAGAAATATGTGGGAGCCATATGAATTTCCAGATTCCTCTATTGGTTATTGTTCGAAGAAGTGTCTCGATCATGTCCGCATAATTCACGAACCGTAGGGAGACACACTTAAGGATTCGACGTTGTTTGAGTAGTTATGGTATTATGAGAAAGAGACCGAATGTTGTTCGGAGTCTCGGATGGGATCCGGGATATCACGAGGTGATCCAGAATGGTCCGGAGAATAAGATTCATATAAGGAAAGTCCCGTTTCGGAGTTCAGGAATGATTCCGGTGTTTTCATCGGGGATATTCTAGAAGGTTCCGGATTGTCCGGCACTCCGGGGGGGGAAGGGGTACATGAATGTGTCATTACATATTGGAATGATTGCATCATGTACTAAGTGTTCTTGCTGTCCCAAATATAGGATTAAATTGAATCCTAAAACAGAAAAGTCAAATGTCCAGTTTGAAAGTCAAACTGCCAAAAACAAGAAACTGTGGGAAACAAGCAAGAGGAGTTGGAGTCGACTTGGAGGAGGAGTTTCTCTCCTCCAAGCCGGCGGCCAGCCTAGGCCGAGTTGGGGAGGGACTCCCTCCCTCCCCTGGCGCGCCCACCCCCTCCCACCTATATAAGGAGGGGCAGGGCTCCCCTCCTACACACAAGTTTCCTATCCTCTAAACTAAACCCTAGATCTAGACCCCGGTTTAGAGCTATTCGGTTTAGAGCCTTCTAATTGGTTTAGAGCCTTCTAATTGGTGTGTCTAATTACTAGACCACTAATAGCCTCTCTCATAAGCTCCACCATACTCGCACCGGCTTAAGGCGAAGCCCTGCGGGATTTCCCCTCTACTTCCGGTACCACGCCGTTGTGCTGCCGGAATCGCGAGGAGAGTGCTACAACCTCCGCTGCCTGCTGGAACAAGGGAGAGGAAGGTCTTCGTCGAGTACCGAACGTGTGACCGACTGCGGGAGCGCTGCGGGAACGCGGCGCCGGAAGGATCGTCTACGCGATCTTGAGATCGGAAAGAGTACGACTACATCACCCACGAGAATCTGCTCTCGTTAACCACTTTGGAATCTTCGAGGGTGAGTTATTCCATCGACTCGTTGCTACAATCTAGTAGATAGATCTTGGCTTGTTTGTTTGTATGCGATAGAAAAATTTTGTTTTCCATGCTACGAACCCCTACAGATCAATATGCTGGGGAGCTAACAATTTCACATATTAGGGAGTGCATGTATGGCGAGCTCCTCGAAGATGTCTAAGGACGGGATCCTAAGACATCTTTGACAAGATCCGTCGTGGTGGTATCCCTGCTCTCGCACACCATCTTGCGGTATATAACTTCACAAGGATGCATCTTGCCTATTTATAGATTAAGCAGCACAACATAGTGTTCACACTCAGCTCTGTCATAGTGCTGCCTGATGGCTCAAAATATATCGAGCTCGTTGGGAACCCCAAGAGGAAGGTATGATGAGCACAACAGCAAGTTTTCCCTCAGTTATGAAACCAAGGTTATCGAATTAGTAGGAGCAAGGAAACAACTCCAAGGTGTTGCTAGCAACTTGGAATCCTGCACAACACAACCACGGAACTTTGCCCCAACTTACAGTGAGGTTGTCAATCTCACCGGTTTTGCTAAAAATAAAGGATTAAACATATAGTGTGGAAGATAGTAATTGCTTGCAGAAAGTAAACAGTAAACGATAAATAGTAGATGGTATATCAATGGTAAAAGCATGGACCGGGGTCCATAGTTCACTAGAGGTGTTTCTCCTTAAGATAGATGACATGTTGGGTAAACAAATTACAGCGACGCAATTGACAGATTTGAGAAAGAATAACAATGCATATACTAGACATCTTGACTCCTACGAGATTTGATTGCGCATTACAACATTATACATAGACTGTAATCCAACTACATCTATGACTAATAATCCATCTTCAAGTTATCATCTGAACCCTTTCTAGTATTAAGTTGCAAGCAACAGATAATTATATTAAGCAAAGTGTGTAAAGTAAACAATATGATCGCCCCATGGACAAAGGATTGTTGTTTTCTCCCTAGTAGCAACATTACATCTACAACCTTAGAGATTTCTGTCACTTCCCCAGATTACTAGAGGCATGAACCCACTATCGAGCATAAATACTCCCTCGTGCAGTTGCTAGCATCTACTTGGCCAAGATAGCTACTAACGACGGAGAGCATGTAAGATCACAAATAACATAGACATGATAGAATCAATAATCAATCTGAAATAGTATCTCAATATCCATTGGATCCCCGCAAACACAATATGTAAGATTACAAATAGATTATCTTGATCATGAACAGAGCTCACAAGATCTAAACATGATAGCACAAAGGAGGAGAACCAACCATCTAGTTACTACATGGACCCATAGTCCAACGGTGAACTACTCATGCATCACTCTGAGGCTTGCATGGTGATTAAGAAGGCCTCCAGGGTGATCTCTCCCCTCCGGCAGGGTGCTAGTAAGAGCTTCGGATCCCCCCGATCTAGGGATGGAGATGGCGGCGACTATAGACTCTTTCGTGGATTTTTGATCGGGTCCCTAGGGTTTTCATCCTGGGAGGCTTTTACAGGCGAAGGGGCAAGGTCGGTGGAGCACCAGGGGGCCCACACACCCTGGTGGCGCCCTCCCAGGCCACGCCGCCACCAGGTGTGGCCGCCCTGGTGCGCCACTTCGTCTCCCCTTCGGTCTCCGTATTGCTATGGATAAAATATTGACTTTGTCTTTTGTCCCGTTCAATTCCGAGAATATTTCCTTACTAGATTTTCTGAAACCAAAAACAGCAGAAAACAGGCAACTGGCACTGTGGCATCTTGTTAATAGGTTAGTTCCAGAAAATGTATAAAAATACCTCAAAGTGTGAACAAAACATAAGAAAGTAGATATAAAACAAGCATGGAACATCAAAAATTATAGATAAGTTTACGACGTATCAACATCCCCAAGCTTACTCCTGCTCGTCCTCGAGTAGGTAAGTGACAAAACGAATAATTTTTTAAGTGACATGCACCATCATATTTGTAAAGCATTGATATCTAGGATCAAAGTACTCTAATCATAAGCATGAAAGATAGAGTTCTAACAATAAGACATAGCAACTATGTTGTAACATGAAAATGTATAAACAAAAGATGATGAATAACAATGCATTGAAAGACGTTTGTTTGTTTCACATATAGAAAACATAATAAGAGTGGTATTCAGCTTGTCTCTCATGGTATAGCAAAACATAAATGCATAGGACACCTTCAAAGTTCATAAGGGTGACTAGATACAAATAATTTAAGAGCAAGCAATATCAAAGTTATGAATCAATCAACAAGTTTTAGGACAATGCACATTAAACTAAGAATGACCACTATGCTCTCTCAATAGGTGCATAAAGACAGAAGATGGAGACTCAACATAAAAGTAAAAAAGAAAGGCCCTTAACAGAGGGAAGCAGAGATTCAAGTTTCATAAAGAGCTTCCAAAAGTTATGGTACTTATTAGCTTTCAGCTCTCATTGCCCCTATCATAAGAATCTTGAAGTGATTAAGGTTAAAGTGACACAAATATGAGGATATGCTTGACAAGTTATAAGTTGAAAATCCCATGCCCCGTGCTTACGAGTACCGAACCTCATGCTACTCAACTCTAGTCACGAGTAAGTTCTTGTCATTGTAAGTACATGTGTATCATAGAGAACCGCCAACAGGGTACCCCTTGCCCAGTGATACAGGAGCTATCCAATATAAAAATGACAAGGCAACAGACAATGAGCATCTCAGCGATCTTTTTATTTGCTATTTGCATAGGTTTTTATTGAGGATGCTTCATAGAATGCTCACTATGGTTATGCTGCAAGTTTCCACCATAATTAGGCATGGCTTAGGCTAGCCACCTAGGCGTTTCTCTAACACACATACAAACTCCATGAGCTTATAAGCTCCACTTTTATTTCACATCGCCGGGATCCATAAGCAAAAGATCATGATATTAATGGAATAATAAGTGCAATGTTGAAAGTGTTCCCCATGACAACATGGTTCTGCTAATTCACAACTTATAAAGCGTAAGCATATACGCAACATAGATGGACACGATGGTTCAAGTTTATTAAGTGCAAGAAAGTAAAGTGTGCCATCAAGTTTGTGAGAGCTTTAATCACTAATTTTCACATAACAAGTTTAATTTGGAAGGTAGATAAAAGCATGAATATACTTGGAATGGTGTAACACACTATGCATAGGAATTTATAGTGGACTCTTTGGAATAACTTGGTTTTATTGGGAGTTGGATGCATGAGTAGAACTCATAGTTGGTATAGGTGGAGGCTAGCAAAAGACTAGGAGCGACCAACTAAGAGAGCAGTAATGGCCATAAGCATGCAAAGCAACAAAATATTATTAATTAAAGCATATAGTGATATTGCAAGTCATAAACTAAATGATCATAGAGGCTAAGGTGACTTGTTCATAGTCTTAACATGATGTAAGAATGTGCCAAGTCAACCCAAATAAAGCATTGATGTCTACACACTTCTATTCTTGTAGACAGTTGTTGGGCCTCCAAGTGCAGAGGTTTGTAGAACAGCAGCAAGTTTCCCTTAAGTGGATCACCCAAGGTTTATCGAACTCAGGGAGGAAGTGGTCAAAGGTATTCCCTCTCAAGCAATCATGTAATCAAGATACAAGAAGTCTCTTGTGTCCCCAACACACCCAATACACTTGTTAGGTGTA
Organism: Avena sativa; assembly: GCA_916181665.1. NCBI lineage: Eukaryota > Viridiplantae > Streptophyta > Magnoliopsida > Poales > Poaceae > Avena > Avena sativa. The sequence continues at coordinate 33,061,772 of OV702291.1, forward strand.
TAGGTGCACTATTTCGGCGAAGAGATAGTGAAATACATGTGGTATGGATATAAGACAACGGTGGCAAAAAAATAGCTTGATGGCGTGGAAGAGACTAAAGGCAAACTGAAATAAAGATGGAAGCAAGCAAACATGTAACAGATCTAGTTGCAAATGGTGTTTCAATGCTTAGAAACAAGGCCTAGGGATCATACTTTCACTAGTGAACACTCTCATATAAATATCTTCTCTTCATGATACTACCCTGAACTACTCTCCGGTTGGACACTCTAAACCATGGTAGGGCTATAACAGCACTCCTCAAAGTTCGCATTCCCCATCTAGATAACCCCACACTGTCACCTTGAGCGCTAGATGGGTCCAAAAAACACCACAATTTCATAGAGACATCCAACTCCAAATATAATTGATGGCCCAAAATATATCGAGCTTGTTGGGGAACCCCAAGAGGAAGGTATGATGAGCACAGCAGCAAGTTTTCCCTCAGTAAGAAACCAAGGTTTAATCGAACCAGTAGGAGCAAGGAAACACCCCAAAGGTGTTGCTAGCTGAGCCTTGGTAGGGCGCACTACCGGTGCTAGTAGCAATGTGGAGACCTGCACAACACAACCACAGAACTTTGCCCCCAACTTGCGATGAGGTTGTCAATCTCACCGGTTTTACTGAAAACAAAGGATTAAACGTATCGAGTGGAAGGAAGTAATAGTTTGTAGAAAGTAAACACAAAGAGTAAACAGTTTGTAGATTGTATGTAAAAGAAAGGACCGGGATCCATAGTTTACTAGAGGTGGCTCTCCTTAAGATAGATAACATGCTGGTGAACAAATTACAGCGGGGCAATTGACAAAGATCGAGAAAGCAATACATGCATATACTAATCATCTTGACTCCTTTGGAACTTTATTGGGCATTACAACATTATACATAGACCGCCATCCAACTGCATCTATGACTAATAATCCACCTTCAGGTTATCATCCGACCCCCCTCCAGTATTAAGTTGCAAGCAACAAATTATTTCTTTACGAATTGCGTGTAAAGTAAACAATACGATTGTGCTATGAACAAAGGATTGTTGTTTTCTCCCTAGTAGCAACAACACATCTAGTACCTTAGAGATTTCTGTCACTTTCCCAGATTACCAGAGGCATGAACCCACTATCGAGCATAAATACTAACTCTTGGAGTTGATAGCATCTACTTGGCCAAGATAGCTACTAACAACGGAAAGCATGCAAGATCACAAATAACAAAGACATGATAGAATCAATAATCAATCTGAAATAGCATATCAATATCCATCGGATCCCTGCAAACACAACATGCAGAATTACAAATAGATGATCTTGATCATGAACGGAGCTCACAAGATCTAGACATGAAAGCACAAAGGAGGAGAACCAGCCATCTAGCTACTACATGGACCCGTAGTCCAGAGATGAACTACTCACGCATCACACCGGAGGCTTGCATGATGATGAAGAAGGCCTCCAGGGTGAATTCCCCTCTCCGGCAGGGTGCCGGGAAGAGCTTCAGATCCCTCCCGATCTAGGGATGGAGATGACGGCGTCTATAGACTCTTTCGTGGATTTTTGATCGGGTACTTAGGGTTTTGGTCCTGAGGGCAATATATAGGTGGAAGGAGAGGCCGAGGGGGTGCTGGGGTCGGCCAGACCACCCCCTGGCGCGGGCCAGGCCTGGCCACACGGCCAGGTAGTGTGGTCGGGCCCCAGCCCTTCTCCGTCTCGTATTCTGGCATCAGATGTCTTCCGGAAAAATAAGCACTTTGGCTTTTGTCCCGTCCAATTCCGAGAATATTCATTTTCTGACTTTCCTGGAACCAAAAATAGTAGAAAATAGCCAGCTGGCGCTGTGGCTCTTGTTAATAGGTTAGTCCAAGAAATCATATGAAAAGTACTCCAAAGTGTGGACAAAACACAAGAAAGTAGATAAAACCAAGCATGGAGCATCAAAAATTATAGATACATTTGCAATGTATCAACATCCCCAAGCTTAACTTTTGCTCGTCCTCGAGTAGGTAAGTGATAAAAAGAAAGAATAATTTTTGAGGTGACATGCACCATCATAAACTTGATCAAAGTATTTGTAAAACATTCAAAGCTGGGATCATAGTACTTCAATCATAACATGAAAGACAAAGTTCTAGCAATAAGACAAAGAAACTATGATGCAACATGAAAAGGCACAAACAAAAGATTCATGAATAACAATGCTTTGCAAGATGTTTGTTTGTTTCACATAAAGAAAACATAGCATAATAGCATTCAGCTTGTCCCTCATAGAGTAGCAAATATAAATGCATAGGACACCTTCAAAGTTCATAAGAGTGACTATATACAAATAGTTTCAAATAAGCAATATCAAGTTATGCATCAATCAACTAGTCTTGGGACAATGCACATAGAACTAAGAATGGCCACTATGCTCTCAAAGTAAGTGCATAAAGATAGAAGGTGAAGACTCAATATAATGGTGGAAGAAAGGCCTTCATAGAAGGAAGTAGGGATTCAAGTTTCATAAAGAGCTTCCAAAAATTATGGTACTTAATAGCTTTCAGCTCTCATTGCCCCTATCATAAGCATCTTGAAGTGATTAAGGTTAAAGTGAACAAACTATGGTGTATATGCTTGACGAAGTATAAGTTAGGAATCTCATGTCCCTTGAATACGAGGGCTGCTCCTCATGCTACTCAAGTTTAGTCACCGGTAAGTTCTTGTCATCGTAAGTACATGTGTATCATAGAGAACCGCCAACGAGGGGTACCCCTTGCCCGATGATACGGAAGAATCCCCATATCAAAATGACAAGGCAAGTAGACAACGAGCATCTCAACAATCTTCTTATTTACCATGGGAATATGGTGCTTTTTTCTCTCTTTCCTCTTTTCATAATCTCTTTTTTTCTTTTTCTCTTTTTTCTCAATATAGGACTCTTTTTTTATAAGAAGAATGCTTCATAGACAACTCATTATGGTTACGCTGCAGGTTTCCACCATGTCAGCATGGATAGACCAGTGGCCCAGGCGTTTCTCTAACACATATACATAACTCTGTGGACTTACAAGCTCCCCTTTCATTTCACACCGACGACATCCATAGACAAAAGACCATGATATTGAAGGGAATATGCCCGAGAGGCAATAATAAAGTGGTTATTATCTTATTCCATGTTTATGATAAATGTTTATTTTACATGCTAGAATTGTATTGATTCGGAAACATCAATACATGTGTGTTTAGTAAACAAAAAGGGTTCCTAGTCATGCCTCTCTTATAGACTAGCTTGTTGATTAACAAGATGATCAAGGTTTCCTGATCATGGACATTGGATGTTGTTAATAACAAGGTCACACCATTGGTGGAATGATGTGATGAACATTCATCCGAAGTATAGCATTACGATCAGAGTCATTATGTTTATATTGCTATAACATCATACGAAGTAATCTTAGTCCTTATACCATGAGATCATGTTAATTGCTAACACCGGAAGAGTATCTTGATAACATCAAACGTCACACCGTAACAGGGTGACTATAAAGGTGGGTTCAGTGCTACGAAGGTTTTATGTGAATATTTGTTAATTAAAGTAATTAACAAAATTCTGAATAAAAATAATAAAAGAGTTTTATTAAATGAGAGAGCATTAAATTTGGAGAAATTTAATGCATTTAAAGTGGAGACTTTAAAAGAGAATGTGAAGGGGCATTTTAATGTGGAGGGGTTACCACCACATGAATGGAGGAGGTGAAGGGTCACCCCCTCCATGCGCCGGCCATGAAGGAGGGGCACCCCCCTCCTCCTATAAAAGGCCACCCCCTCCTCACTTCTCACACACCTCCTTGTGAAGGATCTCTCTCCCCCTCTAGTATTATTCCCTCATGGTCTCGGATTAGCGAGATACATGTTCCCGGTGGCTTTATCTGGAAAGGAGTTGCTGCTTCCGCTGCTTTGCTGGAGCGAGGGATAGAGGTTGCCGGGTACCGGACGTGTGTGCGATCACGGATGCACCGCTGCTTTGCGGTGCTGGACTTGGTGGTGCTGGAGCTGGATCTGATGGACGTGCTGGAGCCGGACCTGCTGGACTTCATCACGATCTTGAGATCGGCAAGTGTACGACTACATCAACAACGAGTTCCTACTCGTTAACAAAGCTCGTTGTCTACAAGGGTAAGTTCTCGTTGGATGTATGTCTACCCGTTGCTTTGTACCTAGTAGATAGATCTTGGCGTGTAGTTCACACCGTAGGAATTTTTTTGTTTTCTATGCTGCAGACCCAACAGTGGTATCAGAGCCTGATCTATGCGTAGGTGCTTTGCACGGGTAGTACACATATGTTTATATGTGGGCGATGATGATCATGTTATTGCATCTTCTATGTATTTTGGATATTGGTGGCATAGTGGGATGAAGCGGCCCGGACCAACCTTACATGTCATCGTACATGAGACCGGTTCCACGACTGACATGCAACTTGTTTTGCATAAGTGGCTGGCGGGTGTTTGTCTCTCCTACTATAGTCAATATCTGATTTACAACGAGTTGCTAATAACTTGGTTATCCTCGTTGTGGTTCATGTTCGTAGGTGAGAACGGTTCTATCTCCGAAAGCCCTAAGCCACGTAAAACTTGCAATTGATAAATTAGAGACGTTTAGTTTAGATCGTTGTTGGGCTAGTGTCTTGATATGGTATTGTTGTAAGTAGATGTATGATAGATACTCTTACAACACACTCAACGTGTAAGTTCCATAGACCTTGGCCTTACACACAAAGGAATGATAGTGATCATACCACAATGCAAATGATAGAGATCAAATGCATGAACCATATCATCTCACTTTACACATTAGATGTTAGCATCTTATACTGCTAGTTTGACGCTTTCTGTAGCATTGTAAGATGATCCCTCATTTAGATATCAAGATAAAAATGTGTTCTTCCTTAAGTATGCACCGTTCTATGGATCGTGTTTCGAGACATCACGTGATGATCGGGTGTACTCGACTCTACGCTTTCATACAATGGGTGTAAGACAGTTTTACACACGCGAGTACTAAGGTTCTTACTTGGCGAGCCTAGCATGTACAGACATGGCCTCGGAACACAGACCAAAAGGTTAAGCATGAGTCATATAGTTGATATGATGCCCATATTGATGCTCGCCTTTGAAGCTACACCGACTCACGTGATAATCAGACTTGGTGTAGTGGATTTGGTTCATGTAATCACCAAAAAGATACGAGGGATGTCGTTTTTGAGTGGGAGTTCATTAGTAATTTGGATTAGTCGAACTCAATTTGTCATAAACTAAATCAAGGTGAATTTGCATAATTTGTTGTAGTCATTGGCGTCTGTTCACTACCTTATGCTTAGTTTTAATTGAGATAACAGAACTATAGAATTCTGGATATTTACTTTACGAACTGGTATCGTATTGTTTTGAATGTCAATTTAAAGTTTATAAGTCCTATTGCAAACTTTCAGCAAACTCTATTTACTCCATGAAGTTTAATAAGTAGTATTAAATCAAGAGTAAGAATTCCAATGTTAGTATCTAAAGTATCATGTTTGCCTCCATGATTATTGATATTCAAAAGGTTGTTTTAATATCAAGATTATATTGGAGCTGAAAATTGTTTCAGAAACAATCATGTGGGAAAGATATTGTGATATCTGAAACAATGTTTTTGGTTGCATTATGATAGAGTATAATTTAGCAAAATACATGTTCTCATATTGTATGAGAATTTGTGAAGGATGGAGATGCTAGGCATCCGAATCTACCAAAAGGGTTTTGGGAACTGATATTATACTCGCGATTCTTCCTTATAGGCTATAGTAGCTTGATCATGAAAGTTGTCATGATAAGGATGAATAGAAGATGTAAGTAAAATGTTTACTACACTAATAGATTACTAAAGAATGGATTTTTGAAAGAACACCAAACATTTGATGATGGTGATCCACTTCAAAGTGCAAGTCCAAAGGTATTAGTATTTGACTATATACGCTTTGTACTATGTGTCATGTGAATGACACCACTATTGATGTTGATAGATTCTTTTAAAAGAAAAGGGAATTGCTGAAAGAGAATCTATAAAATATTTGGAAGAAAATATAAGGTTGGAGATGTCCAACTTAGGTATATAGAATATATACATGTTATGGCTATATTCCTTGCTTGTTAAACAATGTGTTTCTTAGGTATTGGATACCGGTATTGGATACCGAATTGGTTGGTATGAAGTGTCATACAGGACAACGCAATTCATGAACTACAATGGCCTAAATACCCAGCAAGAGAATGAGTGATGATGTTCATCGAAAACAAATAAAGTGTTATTGTGTTTTTTGTTGTCATCAAACCAAGCCTTCAATATTTGTTTAAATAATTGTTATTTTGTTCCGGTATCATGAGAACAGTGGTTGTTCAAATAATTACCGTATTCCATAAAGGATGGATGAACTTTTAGAAGTCTAGTTGGAGAAATCACATCCATAAACACTATTGCTAAAATGTCGCAAGACAAATATTGAAAGATCACTTATGAAGTGACATCGCTGTTTAAATTATATTTGAAAGAAAATATGAAGAAACTCCATGTTGATGGATTTTTGGAGTCTTTGATTTTGATCAATTGACGCATGTGAGACTTTCCTCGAGATAATTGAAACTCCGTCCATAGGCCAAAGAGGAACGGATGACTGACCTATTGGATATTATGCATGTTGATGTATATAGTCCATTATGTGTAGCCATATGCGATGGATCTTTTTGCTTCTCCAGAAATTTGAGTGAATATATCTATATATTTACTTAATAAGGAAGAAGTATGAAACATTTGAAAATTGTTCAAAGATTTTCAAGATGAAGTGGAAAATCATTGTAACAAGAAAATAAAGAGTTTATGATTCGATCATAAAGGAAGATATTTGAGTTACATGTTTAGCAAAAACACCTAAGAATTGAGGAATTGTTCCATGATTTGTGTTTCCCGATAAACCATAGGAGTATGGCATATTCGAGAGATAAAATCAAACCATGTTTGACATGGTAAGATCAAGGGTGTCATTTATAAAACTGCCATTATGTTTTAAGGATTAAAGCTTTAGAGACTACCGCTTTTTCGCTGAAAAGAGCACCATCGTGATCCGTTGAAATGACACCATATGAGTTATGGTTTGGGATAAAACCCGAATTGTCTTTTCTTAAATTTCGGTATGATATGCATAAGTAAAATGTTTACAACCAAAGTCGGATAAGCACGTCTTTGTAGGTTATCCCAAAGAATTTGTTGGGAATTCCTCCATAACACTGAGGACAAAAGAGTTAGTCGCTTAGAACGTCAAGTTTCTTGAGAAGGAATTTTTCGCAAAAAGTTAAGTGGGAGGACAATAGAACTTTGATAAGGTTGTTGAACCTTAGCTATATGTGCTAAGTAGCGCAGCGCCGGAAAGTGTCCTGGTGGTGGCCATAATGCTCATGGCTCTCGTGATTACAAAGGGTGTGATCTTGGAGATTAGAGTTTTATTGAACCATGTGGGTCGGTAAGAATCAAATAGTAAGATTTGAAACAGAAGTCGTTATTGTTTTGACAATGATGAACCGACTGCATGCAAAGAAGCAATGATGGGCCCTGACTCCATAAACTGACTACAAGTCATAGAATCCGTGATAGTATCCATACACGAGAAATCAAGTTTCTGGACTTGGAAGACCCTCCGGAAAGGCGTGAAGCCTATCGGTCGTGTTTGGATCTATAAAGAAATAGACATGGATGTTTGACATCTATGAAATAGTCGACATGTCGGAAAGAAGTTTACGGCAATGTTCAAGGAGTTGACTATGACAAGATATGATCTTTCATAGTGATATATAGTCTTGACGGATTAATGTAGCAACCACTACATATAATTTGGTATATGGTAGTGGAATAAACAAAAGAAGGTTCTTCTAATAGAACGGTAACCTAGGACATGTACATGACATGGTCCGAAGGGTTTTGTTAATTCAAAGGGTGCTAAAAGGGCATGTAAACTTCAATAGTTAAAGGTGAGCATAGCGGAGTTGGAATCTTCACCATGATACACTTGGTGAGTAAAATCACATGAAGGTTCTGATCGATTATACCATGATATGTATATATCCAGAATGTCCTATGCTCTAAATGTTATGAGCATATACCAGAATGATTCATAAGATGATCATTGGACAATAGTAAAGATATTCTTATGAGCTTTGGAAGAACTAAGAATATATCATGTATAAGTGACAAATAGTTAAAGGTAGTTCATTGTAAAGTGTTACATTGATACTAGTTTTATCACAAGATACAAATTAAATTTATCTCAATTTAGACTATGGGTGGCACAATATAATGGAAAGGATGTTCCATGATGGATTTGGATGAGTTCCAAAGTTGAGATATTGTGACGGATACTACAACAAAAGGCTAAGTATATAACTGCTATAGTAGCAGCAAAGGAGGGCATTTGTGTTAAGTAGTTTGTTATCAAACTAGGTGTGGTTCAAAGTGGGCTAATACTATGAAGATATATTGTGTGACAATAATATCAACATATTTTGAGCCGAATGAACTAAAGGTCTCACTAGAGCACCAAATTTATACAATGCCATCTCATTTGAGAATGAGTGATGCGTAGAGACGCAAAGACATGCAAATACACACGGATCTGAAATTGTCACATCCGGAGATTATGTTAACCACTAGAAATAGCATATATGCAACACCAGAAAGCCATAGGTGTTCAATGCGCAAAGTTTTTCAAACTAGATTATTGACTCTAGTGCAAGTGGGAGACTGAAGGGAATATGCCCGAGAGGCAATAATAAAGTGGTTATCATCTTATTCCATGTTTATGATAAATGTTTATTTTACATGCTAGAATTGTATTTATTCGGAAACATCAATACATGTGTGTTTATAAAAAAAGGGTTCCTAGTCATGCCTCTCTTATAGACTAGCTTGTTGATTAACAAGATGATCAAGGTTTCCTGATCATGGACATTGGATGTTGTTAATAACAAGGTCACACCATTGGTGGAATGATGTGATGAACATTCATCCAAAGTATAGCATTACGATTAGAGTCATTATGTTTATATTGCTATAACATCATACGAAGTAATCTTAGTCCTTAGACCATGAGATCATGTTAATTGCTAACACCGGAAGAGTATCTTGATAACATCAAACGTCACATCGTAACAGGGTGACTATAAAGGTGGGTTCAGTGCTACGAAGGTGTTATGTTGAGGCTCATGGATCAAGAGTGGGATTTGTCCATCCCGATGACGGAAAGATATACTCTGGGCCCTCTCGGTGATATCACATTGAAATAGCTTGCAAGCAAGTGATGTGATCACTAGAATGTTATATCACGGGAACGAGAAAAGAGTGCATGTCGGTAACGAGATCAAACTAGGTATTTGGATGCCAATGATCGAATCTCGGACATGTAATATATCGTGAGACAAAGGGATTTAGTTACGACGTTAAAGGTTCACACGATCACAAGAGTCATCGTTGAATATGTGGGAGTCAGTACGGATCTCCAGGTCCCGCTGCTGATTATTGATCAGAGAGGGGTCTCGATCATGTCTACATTATTCGCGAATCGTAGGGTGACACACTTAAGGGATACCGACACCATTTGGAGCAAATATGTTTCAGATAAAGATTTAAGAAAGCGCTGGAATTATTTCAATAGACACCGAAATTGTTTCGGGTGAAAATGCTGAAATTGGTTCTGCATGTAATATTGAAATGTTGCAGGGGGTTTTATGTGAATGTTTGTTAATTAAAGTAATTAAAAAAATTCTGAATAAAAATAATAAAAGAGTTTTATTAAATGAGAGAGCATTAAATTTGGAGAAATTTAATGCATTTAAAGTGGAGACTTTAAAAGAGAATGTGAAGGGGCATTTTAATGTGGAGGGGTTACCACCACATGAATGGAGGAGGTGAAGGGTCACCCCCTCCATGCGCCGGCCATGAAGGAGGGGCACCCCCCGTCCTCCTACAAAAGGCCACCCCTCCTTACTTCTCACACATACCTCCTTGTGAAGGATCTCTCTCCCCCTCTAGTATTATTCCCTCATGGTCTCGGATTAGCGAGATACATGTTCCCGGTGGCTTTATCTGGAAAGGAGTTGCTGCTTCCGCTGCTTTGCTGGAGCGAGGGACGGATGTTGTCGGGTACCGGACGTGTGTGCGATCACGGATGCACCGCTGCTTTGTGGTGCTGGACTTGGTGGTGCTGGAGCTGGATCTGATGGATGTGCTGGAGCCGGACCTGCTGGACTTCATCACGATCTTGAGATCGGCAAGTGTACGACTACATCAACCACGAGTTCCTACTCGTTAACAAAGCTCGTTGTCTACGAGGGTAAGTTCTCGTTGGATGTATGTCCACTCGTTGCTTTGTACCTAGTAGATAGATCTTGGCGTGTAGTTCACACCGTAGAAATTTTTTTGTTTTCTATGCTGCGGACCCAACAGATATCAACTAGGTACAAAGTACCAAGTGCAATTTTGAAAGCGTTCCCCATGACAGCATGGTTCTGCTAATCCCCAACAAATAAGTGCAAGCATATACAACATAGACGACACAATGGTTCAAGTTTATTAAGGGCAAGAAAAGTAAAGTGTGCCATCAAGTTCGTGAGAGCTTTAATCACTAGTTTTCTCATAACAAGTTTAATTCGGAAGGTAAACAAAAACATGAATATACTTGGAATAGCATATTCTAGTAGGTAGGTATGGTGGACTCTTTGGAATAACTTGGTTTAGGGAGTTGGATGCATGAGTGGAACTCATACTTGGTTGCGGAGGCTAGCAAAAGACTGGGAGCGACAAACTAAGAGAGCAATAATGGCCATAATCATGTAGAGCGACAAAACATCATTGATCAAAGCATAAAGTGATACTACAAGTTGAAAACTAAAGGATCATAAAGGCTATGGTGACTTGAGATAGTCATAACATGATGTGAGCATGTGCCAAGTCAACCCAAATAAAGCATCAAAGGAGAATACCACTATACTATGCTTTAATATGCTAAAACAACGCATGATTCATCCAAGGCACATTAAGCAATCTCAATTGTTTATAACAAGTCATGCCACAACAAAGAATACTAATCATAAAGCCAAAACAATATCAAGCATGGCATGACAAAGCATAGGCCATAGTCAAAAACAAGCTCTTTTTACCGCATAAGCATGAACTTTCCTACTCTTTTCCAAACCAAACCAAACTATTTGCAAACCAATGTATGAAAGAGGGAGTCTAACCAATTTATTCAGCAAACTAAGCAAACAAAAGCAAACGAAAAACCAAAACGAAAATGAAAAAGAAGACGCTCCAAGAAAAACACAACTGTGCATGAAATAATAAAAATGAAGCGTTTGGAAGAAACCTGGGATTTTTATTGATGAAAAGGGGATGCCTTGGGCATCCCCAAGCTTTGGCGCTTGTACTTCTTGGATATTTCTTGGGGTGACACGCGTGGCATCCCCAAGCTTGAGATTTAGTCCATCCTTCATCTCATTACTCATTCCTTCCATACACCTGAAATCTTTCCTTCATACAAAACTTCACACAATCTTTATTAGCAACATTAGTGCACTCAAGATAAATAAGTCTTAAGGTTCAGTTCTAACACCAAATAAACTAGCTACTGTAGCACTTCCCTCAAAAAGCTCAATTCCCCAAAATAACTCAAAAAGGAACTAACAAGAAGCAAATGCAGAAAATGGCAGAAATCTGTCAAAACAGACCAGCAGGTAAAGACGAACTTTTTCGAAGACCTTCTGTTGCTCAAATCAAAAAATTTTGAACTAACGAAATTTATATAACAACCTAGGGCAGAAGCACAAAAATTCATGCCTCAAAAGACGTTCAGAGATTTTACACGTTTTTTTACGGTGAAGCCCAGAAATCTGTTTCGGGATAACAACTTTCCCAATCATGACTTCTCTCTCATTAGAGGTTACTCTTGGCACAGAAAGCAAATAAAAAGGATAATGAGAGGTTATTACATAAGTAATAACTTCCAAGACTCATCTAAAACTTTTGGGTTATCTCCCAATAAGTACTTTTCTTTAACGCCTTTAAGTTAGGCATAAGAAGCAAGAAAAAAGAATCAAGTATTCTCAAATGAAGAAGCACTAAGACCAAATTTTGTTTTCATAGGAGAAGCAAAAGAAATCTTTTCTCTCTTTTTAGGGAAGTGTTCTATACCTTTCTTGAATGGGAGTTGATATTTAATGGTGCCTTCTTTCATATCAATGATGGCACCAACAGTTCTAAGAAAAGGTCTTCCCAAAGTAATAGGACAAGAAGCATTGTATTCAACATCCAAAACATAGAAATCAACAGGGACATAGGCATTGTTAACCATAATAAGAACATCATTAAGACTCCCCATGAGTTTCTTTTTAACATTATCATCAAGTGGGACATTCAAATAACAATCTTCAATAGGAGGCAAATCAAGCATATCATAAATCCTTCTGGCCATAATAGAAACACTACTATCAAGATCACATAAAGCTTTGAAATCAAAGTCATCACTTTCACATTAATGATGGGTTCCCAACCATCTTCTTGTTTTATAGGAATAGAAGCTTTATGTTTCATCTTTTCTTCTTTAATCTTTATGAGAGCATCAGTAATGTGTTTTGTAAAGGCCATGTTCATAGCACTAGCATTAGGACTTTTAGCAAGCTTTTGTAGGAACTTAATAACTTCAGAGATGTTGCAACCATCAAGATCAAAATCAAATTTATCATCTAAAGTATTAGAACTATTACTAGCCTCAACACTAGTGGTGGTAATAGTAGAAACACTAATGTTTCTAGCAATTTCATCTTCTCTTTCCCACTTAGCATGTAATTCAGCTAATAGTCTAATATTTTCATCAATTCTTACTTGTATAGCATTAGTAGATGCAAAGGTATTCTCATTAGTTTCAGGTTTTGCAGCCATTTTATTCAAAGAAGATTGAGCTTCAGCTAAAGATGCTATATTTCTTTCAGCATTAGAGAGTTTTTCCTTAATAGTTTTATTGAAAGCAGTTTGCTTACTAATAAGGTCTTTAAGCATAACTTCAAGTTCAGAGGGAGCACTCTTATTATTGTTGTAAGAATTTCCATAAGCATTACCATTGTTGGGAGGATATGGCTTATAATTGTTGTTACCAAAATTGTTCCTATAAGCATTGTTACCATAAGCATTGTTGCCAAAATTATTATTTCTTATGAAGTTCACATCAACTTGCTCTTCTTGAGCAACCAAAGAAGCTAAAGGAACATTATTTGGATCAATATGGGCTTTCCCATTAACAATCATAGACATAATAATATCAATTTTATCACTCAAGGAGGAGGTTTCCTCAATAGAATTTACCTTCTTACCTTGTGGAGCTCTCTCAGTATGCCATTCAGAATAATTAACCATCATATTGTCCAAAAGTTTTGTTGCAGAACCCAAAGTGAAGGTCATAAAGGTACCTCCAGCAGCATAATCCAATAGGTTCCTTGAGGAATAGTTCAATCCTGCATAAAAAGTTTGGATGATCATCCAAGCAGTCAGTCCATGAGTGGGACAATTCTTAACCAAAGATTTCATTCTTTCTGAAGCTTGAGCAACATGCTCATTATCAAGTTGTTTAAACTTCATTATTTCACTTCTCATGGATATAATCTTAGCAGGAGGATAGTATTTTCCAATAAAAGCATCTTTGCACTTAGTCCAAGAATCAATACTATTCCTAGTTAAGGAATTCAACCATTCTTTAGCTTAATAATATCACCATCTATATCTCTATGCTTTTACATATCACAAATTTCAACAAAGTTATTTAGATGGGAAGCAGCATCTTCATTACCAATACCAGAAAATTGTTCTCTCATACCAAGATTGAGCAAAGTAGGTTTTATCTCAAAGAAAGTATTTTCAGCCACAGGTAGAGCAATAAGTGTGCTCATAAAATCATTGTTGTTGGTGCTAGTGAAGTCACACAACTGACAAACACCGAGAAAGCAATACATGCATATACTAATCATCTTGACTCCTTTGAGACTTGATTGGGCATTACAACATTATACATAGACCGCCATCCAACTGCATCTATGACTAATAATCCACCTTCAGGTTATCATCCGAACCCCCTCCAGTATTAAGTTGCAAGCAACAGATTATTGCTTTACGAACTGCGTGTAAAGTAAACAATATGATTGTTCTATGAACAAAGGATTGTTGTTTTCTCCCTAGTAGCAACAGCACATCTAGTACCTTAGAGATTTCTGTCACTTCCCCAGATTACCAGAGGCATGAACCCACTATCGAGCATAAATACTAACTCTTGGAGTTGCTAGCATCTACTTGGCCAAGAAGCTACTAACAATGGAAAGCATGCAAGATCACAAATAACAAAGACATGATAGAATCAATAATAAATCTGAAATAGCATCTCAATATCCATCAGATCCCAGCAAACACAACATGCAGAATTACAAATAGATGATCTTGATCATGAACGGAGCTCACAAGATCTAAACATGAAAGCACAAAGAAGGAGAACCAGCCATCTAGCTACAACATGGATGCGTAGTCCAAGGATGAACTACTCACACATCACACCGGAGGCTTGCATGGTGATGAAGAAGGCCTCCAGGGTGAATTCCCCTCTCCGGCAGGGTGCCGGGAAGAGCTTCAGATCCCTCCCGATCTAGGGATGGAGATGATGGCGGCTACATACTCTTTCGTGGTTTTTTTTATCGGGCCCTTAGGGTTTTCGTCCCGAGGGCAATATATAGGCAGAAGGAGAGGCCGAGGGGGTCCTGGGAGCGGCCACACCACCCCCTGGCGCGGGCCAGGCCTGGACGCGCGGCCAGGTGGTGTGGTGGCCCCCTGGCCCCTCTCCGTCTCGTATTCTGGCACTTGATGACATCCCGAAAAATAGGCACTTTGGCTTTTGTCCCGTCCAATTCCGAGAATATTCATTTTCTGACTTTCCTAGAACCAAAAACAGCAGAAAACAGGCAGCTGGCACTGTGGCTCTTGTTAATAGGTTAGTCCAAGAAATCATATGAAAAGTACTCCAAAGTTGGAACAAAACACAAGAAAGTGGATAAAACCAAGCATGGAACATCAAAAATTATAGATACATTTGCAATGTATCACTGCCCATGAGTTTCTTTTTAGCATTATCATCAAGTGGGACATTCAAATAACAATATTCAAGTGGAGGCAAATCAAGCATATCATAAGTCCTTCTAGGCATAATAGAAACAGTACTATCAAGATCACATAAAGCTTTGAAATCAAAATCATTCACTTTCATATTAATGATGGGTTCCTAACCATATTCTTGTTTTATAGGAATAGAAGCTTTACGTTTCATCTTTTCTTCTTTAATCTTTATGAGAGCATCAGTAATGTGTTTTGTAAAGGCCATGTTCATAGCACTAGCATTAGGACTTTTAACAAGCTTTTGTAGGAACTTAATAACTTCAGAGATATTGCAACCATCAAGATCAAAATCAAATTTATCATTTAAAGTAGTAGAACTATTACTAGCCTCAACACTAGTGGTAGTGATAGTAGAAACACTAATGTTTATAGCAATTTCATCTTCTCTTTCACACTTAGCATGTAATTCAGCTAATAGTCTAACATTGTCATCAATTCTTACTTGTATAGCATTAGTAGATGCAAAGGGATTATCATTAGTTTCAGGTTTAGCAGCCATTTTATTCAAAGAAGCTTGAGCTTCAGCCAAAGATGCTATATTTCTTTCAACATTAGAGAGTTTTCCTCAATAGTTTTATTGAAAGCAGTTTGTTTACTAATAAAGTCTTTAAGCATAACTTCAAGTTCAGAGGGAGCACTTCTATTATTGTTGTAAGAATTTCCATAAGCATTACCATTGTTGGGAGGATATGGCTTATAATTGTTGTTACCAAAATTATTCCTGTAGGCATTGTTGCTAAATTTGTTATTTCTTATAAAGTTCACATCAACTTGCTCTTCTTGAGCAACCAAAGAGGCTAAAGGAACATTATTTGGATCAATATGGACTTTCCCATTAACAAGCATAGACATAATAGGTTTCCTCAATAGAATTTACCTTCTTACCTTGTGGAGCTCTCTCAGTATGCCATTCAGAATAGTTAACCATCGTATTATCCAGAAGCTTTGTTGCAGCACCCAAAGTAATGGTTATAAAGGTGCCTCCAGCAGTAGAGTCCAATAGGTTCCTTGAAGAATAGTTCAATCCTGCATAAAAGGTTTGGATGATCATCCAAGCAGTCAGTCCATGAGTGGGACAATTCTTTACCAAAGTTTTCATTCTTTCCCAACCTTGAGCAACATGTTCATTATCAGATTGTTTAAACTTCATTATTTCACTTCTCATAGATATAATCTTAGTGGGAGGATATTATTTTCCAATGAAAGCATCTTTGCACTTAGTCCAAGAATCAATATTATTCCTAGTTAAGGAATTCAACCATTCTTTAGCTTTTCCTCTCAACGAGAAAGGAAACAGTTTCAGCTTAATAATATCACCATCTATATCCCTATGCTTTTGCATCTCACAAAGTTCAACAAAGTTATTTAGATGGGTAGCAGCATCTTCATTACAAATACTAGAAAATTGTTCTCTCATGACAAGATTGAGTAAAGCAGGTTTTATCTCAAAGAAAGTAGCTTCAGACACATGTGGAGCAATAGGTGTGCTCATAAAATCATTGTTGTTGGTGTCAGTGAAGTCACACAACTTAGTATTTTCAAGAGTATTCATTTTTTTGCGTTTTCAATAAAGAAAGCAAACTTGTAAAACTATTTTTTTTGTGTTTTTGATAAAGAAACAAGCAAACAAAGCAAAAGAAACAAAGCAAAACAAAAATAACAAAGTAAAGAGATTGGTTATGAGGGACTCCCCTTGTGAAGATGTCCTTGACTCCCTGGCAATGGCGCCAGAAAAAGTACTTGATGGCCCAAAATATATCGAGCTCGTTTGGGAACCCCAAGAGGAAGGTATGATGACCACAGCAGCAAGTTTTCCCTCAGTAAGAAACCAAGGTTTAATCGAACCAGTAGGAGCAAGGAAACACCCCAAAGGTGTTTCTAGCTGAGCCTTGGTGATGGCTCGGTGTTGATGTATTGCTCGTTGGGAACCCCAAGAGGAAGGTATGATGAGCACATCAACAAGTTTACCTCAGTTATGAAACCAAGGTTTAATCGAACCAGTAGGAGCAAGGAAACACCCCAAAGGTGTTACTAGCTGAGCTTTGGCAGGGCGCACTACCGGTGCTACTAGCAACGTGGAGACCTGCACAACACAACCACAGAACTTTGTCCCCAACTTGTGATGAGGTTGTCAATCTAACCGGTTTTGTTGAAAACAAAGGATTAAACGTATCGAATGGAAGGAAGTAGAAGTTTGTAGAAAGTAAACACAAAGCAGTAAACAGTTTGTAGATTGTATGTAAAAGAAAGGACCAGGATCCATAGTTCACTAGAGGTGGCTCTCCTTAAGATAGATAACATGCTGGGTGAACAAATTACAGCGGGGAAATTGACAAACATCGAGAAATCAATCATGCATATACTAATCATCTTGACTCCTTTGAGACTTGATTGGGCATTACAACATTATACATAGACTGCCATCCAACTACATCTATGACTAATAATCCACCTTTAGGTTATCATCCGAACCCCCTCTAGTATTAAGTTGCAAGCAACATATTATTGCTTTATGAATTGCGTGTAAAGTAAACAATACGATTGTTCTATGAACAAAGGATTGTTGTTTTCTCCCTAGTAGCAACAGAACATCTAGTACCTTAGAGATTTCTGTCACTTCCCCAGATTACTAGAGGCATGAACCCACTATCGAGCATAAATACTAACTCTTGGAGTTGCTAGCATCTACTTGGCCAAGATAGCTACTAACAATGGAAAGCCTGCAAGATCACAAATAACAAATACATGATAGAATCAATAATCAATCTGAAATAGCATCTCAATATCCATCGGATCCCCGCAAACACAACATGCAGAATTAGAAATAGATGATCTTGATGATGAACGGAGCTCACAAGATCTAGACATGAAAGCACAAAGGAGGAGAACCAGCCATCTAGCTACTACATGGATCCGTAGTCCAAGGATGAACTACTCACGCATCACACCGGAGGCTTGCATGGTGATGAAGAAGGCCTCCAGGGTGAATTCCCCTCTCCGGCAGGGTGCCGGGAAGAGCTTCAGATCCCTCCCGATCTAGGGATGGAGATGACGGCGGCTACATATTGTTTCGTGGATTTTTGATCGGGTACTTAGGGTTTTGGTCCTGAGGGCAATATATAGGCGGAAGGATAGGCCGAGGGGGTGCTGGGGTCGGCCAGACCACCCCCTGGCGCGGGCCAGGCTAGGCCGCGCGGCCAGGTGGTTGTTGGAGATATGCCCAAGAGGCAATAATAAAGTGGTTATTATTATATCTTTATGTTTATGATAAATGTTTACATCCCATGCTATAATTGTATTAACAAGAAACATTAATACTTGTGTGTTTTGTAAACATAAAAGAGTCCCTCGTAAGCCTCTTGTTAAACTAGCTTGTTGATTAATGGATGATCATGGTTTCCTGATCATGGACATTGGATGTCGTTAATAACAAGATCATATCATTAAGAGAATGATGTGATGGACACACACCCATAGTAAGCATAGCATAAGATCAAGTCATTAAGTTCATTTGGCTACAAGCTTCAAATGCATAGTAACCTAATCCTTCGACCATGAGGCTATGTTAATCACCATCACCGGATGGGTACTTTGATGACATCAAACGCCGCTTCGTAACTGGGTGGTTATAAAGGTAACATTGGGTATTCTGAAAGTATGTGTTGAAGTGCATGGACCAAGATTGGGATTTGTCCATCCATATGACGGATAGATATACTCTGGGCCCTCTCGGTGGAATGTCATCTAGTTAGCTCGCAAGCATGTGACTAGGTCACAAGGGATGACATATCATGGAATGAGTAAAGAGTACTTATCAATAACGAGGTAGAACTAGGTATGGAGATACCAACGATCAAACCTCGGATAAGTAGAGTATCGCGTGACAAAGGGAATTGGTTTCATATGTTAAATGGTTCTATCGATCACAAAGTCATCGTTGAGTATGTGGGAGCTGTTATGGATCTCTAGATCCCGCTAATGGTTATTGATCGGAGATGTGTCTCCATCATGTCTGCATATTCACGAACCGTAGGGTGACACACTTAAGGTTCGAAGTTGTTTTAAGTAGATATGGAATGTGCGTTGGAGACCGAATGTTGTTCGGAGTCTCGAATTGGATCCGCGACATCACGAGGAGCTCCGGAATTGTCCGGGAAGTAAGATTCATATAATGGGGATCATTTCTAAGGTAGGAAATGTTCCGGAGTATTTGTATGGGGATTCTAGAAGGTTTCGGAATGTTCCGGAAGGTTCTGGAAGATTTCTTGGAGTTTACTTGAAAACCAAGAAAGGATCAAGGAATCCATGTGGGGTAAGACAAGGATTCGTGGGGGGGAGTAGGACTCTCCCCCCACCTCCTTGATCCGCCGGCCAAGGGAGAGGGGAGTCCTACAAGGACTCCACCTCCCCATGGCGCCTCCGTCCTTTAAATAGAGGGGTGGAGGCGCCACCCCTTGCCCCCCTTCCACTCCAAACCCTAGCTGCCTCTCTCCTCCTCCTTCCCTCTGCTCTGGCTTAGGCGAAGCCCTGCAGAATTCTCTACTCCACCACCACCACCACGCCGTCGTGCTGCTGGGATTCCGTGGAAAGATCTACTACCTCCGCTGCTCGCTGGAACGGGGAGAGGAAGGTCTGCTTCGACTCCGCACGTGTGACCGATTGCGGAAGCGCTGCCGGAACGCGGCGCCGGAAGGATCGTCTACTCGATCTTGAGATCGGCAAGTGATCGACTACATCAACCACGAGATCCGATCTTGTAACGCTTTCGGATCTACAAGGGTTAGTACAGATCTATCTCGTTGCACATGTCTAATAGATTAGATCTTGGCTTTTATCTAGATTAGATCTGGGTTTTGTTAATTCTTGCGGTAGAATTTTTTTTGTTTTCCATGCTACAAACCCATCAGTGGTATCAGAGTCGTGTCTATGCGTAGATCTATTGCACGAGTAGAACACAATGGTTTTGTGGCGTTGGTGCTCGTGCCGTCTTTTGCTTTGTGTACTTTGCATCTTGCGGTATGGTGGGATGAAGCGGCTCGGGCTAACCTTACATCTCATCGCACATGAGACTTGCTCCACGCTTGACGTGTAACTTGATTTGCACAAGTGGCTTTGCGGGTGTCTGTCTCTCCCACCATAGTATAGATCCAATCTACACTTTGCATTTGATAGCACTTGTATCAACGTTGTGGTTCAGTTTCGTAGGTAACATCCGTTCTTATTCGAAAGCCCCAAACCACGTAAAACATGCAAAGAAAATTAGAGGCGTCTAACTTGTTTTTGCAGGGGTTTTGTGATGTGATATGGCCATTATGTGATTGTGATTATATTTGATGTATGCAATGATCCTTGTTGTAATATGGCAACCGGCAGGAGCCTAATGGTTGTCTTTAATTCTGTTAAGACCTGCGTGTCTATTCATCTTGTAATAGCTTTATTCCAAAGTAGTTGTAATAGTTGCTAGTGATGATGGACAACCATGAAGCGGCGCCACTGACCTTGACGCAATGCTGGTGATGATGGAGATCATGTCCGTGCTTTGGAGATGGAGATCAAAGGCATAAGAAGAAAGGGCCATATCATATCACACTAATTATGAATTGCCTGTGATGTTAATCCTTTATGCATCTTGTATTGCTTAGATCGCGACGGTAGCATTATAAGATGATCCCTCTCACTAAATATCAAGTAATAGAGTGTTCGTCCTTAGTAGGCACCGTTGCTAAGACTCGTCATTTCGAAGCATCTCGTGATGATCGGGTGTGATAGATTCTATGTGTGCATACGATGGGTGCAAGCCACATTTGCACATGCAGATACTAAGGTTAACCTTGACGAGCCTAGCATGTACAGACATGGTCTCGGAACACGGAATACCGAAAGGTAAAGCATGAGTCATATGGATGATATGATGAACATGTTGATTGTTCGCCTTTAAAGCTACATCATCTCACGTGATGATCGGACTTGGTGTAGTGGATTTGGTTCGTGTAATCACTAAAATAACTGGAGGGATGTTGTTTTGAGTGGGAGTTCATTTGTAATTTGGATTAGTCAAACTCAATTTATCATAAACACAAGCAAAGTGAATTTGCATAGTTTGTTATAGTCATTGGCATCCGTTCACCACCTTACGCTTAGTTATAGTTGAGATAGTGGAACTATATAAATTCTGGATATTTGCTTTACGAACTGGTATCGTATTGTTTTGAGTGTTAATCTAAAGTTTAAGAGTCCTGTTGCAAACTTTCAGCAAACTCTGTTTACTCTGTGAAGTTTAATAAACAGTATTAAATCAAGAGTAACAATTCCAGTGTTAGTATCTAATGTATCATGTTTGCCTCCATGAATCTTGATACTCAAAAGATTGTTTTTAATATCAAGTTTATCTAAGAGCTGAAAGCAATGTTTCAGAAACCATCATATGTGAAATGTATTGCGATATCTAAAACAACGTGTTGGTTACAACATGATAGAGTATATGTCCTCATATTTGATGAGAATTTGTGAAGGTTGGAGACGCTGGTCGTCCTAATCCTCCAAAAGGTTTTGGAAAAGAAACATTATACTCGCAATTTACCTTTATAAGCTATAGCAGCTTGATCATGAAAGTTGTCATGATAAGGATGCATAGAAGATGTAAGTAAAATGTTTACTACACTAAAAGATTACTAAAGAATGGAATTTTGAAAGAATGCCAAACATTTGATGAAGGTGATCCACTTCAAAGTGCAAGTCCAAAGGTATTAGTATTTGACTATACACACTTTGTACTATGTGTCATGTGAATGACACCACTATTGATGTTGATAGATTCTTTTAAAAGAAAAGGAATTGTTGAAAGAGAATCTATAAAATATTTGGCAGAAAAGAAAAGATTGGAGATATCCAACTTAGGTATATAGAAGATACATGTTATGGCTGTATTCCTTGGTTGTTAAACAATGTGGTTCTGCGATATTGGATACCGAATTGGTTGGTATGAAGTGTCATACAGGACAACACAATTCATGAACTGCAATGGCCTAAGTAACTAGCAAGAGAATATGTGATGATGTTCATCGAAAACAAACAAAGGCTTGTTGTGTTGCTCGTTAACATCAAAGATTACCTTCAAGATTTGTTTCAATAATTGTTATTTTGATTAGGTATTATGACGACAAAAGGTTGTTCAAATAATTACCGTATTCCATAATAGATGGATGATATACAAGTCTGGTTGGAGAAATAACGACCATAAAACTAATGCTAAAATGTCGCAAGACAAATGATTGAAAGATCACTTGCGAAGTGACATCACCGTTTAAATTATATTAGGGATACATGAAGAAACTCCATGTTGATGGATTTTTGGAGTCTTTGATTTTGATCAAATGACGCTTGTGATACTTTCCTGGAGATAATTAAAACTCCGTTCGTAGGCCAAAAGAGGAACGGACGACTAACTAATTGGAATTTGTACATATTGATGTATATAGTCCATTATGTGTAGTCGTGGGCGATGGATTTCAACTTCATATGCTTTCTCCAAAGATTTGAGTGAGTATATGTATATACTTACTCAATAAAGAAGAAGTATGAAACATTTGAAAATGTTCAAAGAATTTCAAGATGAAGTGGAAAATTATAGTAACAAGAAAATAAAAAAGTTTATGATTGGATCATAAAGAAAGATGTTTGAGTTACAAGTTTAGCAAAACACCTAAGATTTGAGGAATCGTTCCATGGATTTGCATTTCCCAAAACACCATAGGAGTATGGAGTGTTCAAGATATGTAATGAAACCTTGTTTGACATGGTAAGATCAACGGTGTCATTTATAAAACTACCATTATATTTTAAAGATTAAAGCTTTAGTGACTACCGCTTTTACACTGAAAAGAGCTCCATCGTGATCCGTTGAAATGACACCATATAAGTATGGTTTGGGATAAAACCCAGGTTGTCCTTTCTTAAATTTTTGGTATGCTAGGCATAAGTAAAATGTTTACAACCAAAGTCGGATGAGCATGTCTTTGTAGATTATTTCGAATAACCATTGGGTATTCCTCCATAACACCGAAGACAAAAGTGTTTGTCACTTAGAATGTCGAGTTTCTTGAGAAGGAATTTTTGGTGAAAAGTTAAGTGGGAGGACAATAGAACTTTGACAAGGTTGTTGAACCTTGGCTAATATGTGCTGAGTTGCGCAGCGTCGGTAAGTGTCCCAGAGGCAGCAACAATGCTCATGGCTCACGTGCCTCAAAGGATGTGGTCACGGGGATCTAAGTTCCTATTGAACCAAGTAGGTCGGGTAAGTAATCAAATGCCAAGATTTGAGAGTTAAATCATTGTTGTTTGACAATGATGAACCGACTACATGCAAATAATCAATGATGGGACCTGACTTCGTTAAGTGGCTTGAAGCCATAAAATCCGTGATAATTCCATACACGAGAAATCAGGCTTTGAATTTGAAAGACCCTCTGGAAAGGTGCAAGACCTTACAGTCATATATGGATCTATAAAGAAATAGACATGGATGTTTCACGTCTATGAAAAAGTCGACATGTCGGAAAAAGTTTACGACAATGTTCAAGGAATTGACTATGATAAGATTTGATCTTTCATAGCGATATTTAGTCTGGACGGATTAATGTAGCAACCACTACATATATTTTGGTATATGGTAGTTGAACAAACAAAACAAGTTCTTCTAATAGAATGGTTACCTAGTACGTGTACATGACACGATCCAAAGGTTTTTTTTGTTAATTCAAAGGATGCTAAAATAGTATGCAAAACTTCAATGGTTGAAGTGAGCATCGCGGAGT
The DNA here is from genome assembly GCA_916181665.1 of Avena sativa. NCBI lineage: Eukaryota > Viridiplantae > Streptophyta > Magnoliopsida > Poales > Poaceae > Avena > Avena sativa. The sequence goes on from OV702291.1 coordinate 33,085,887, forward strand.
TGGAATCTTCACCGTGATGAAACCGTTAAAAGGTTTAATTTCGTCAGAGACGATGAAGATGTTTGCATTTTGCAAGAAATTAAGTGGGAGCGCTAAGACATATTTCTAATACATTATGTGAAAGACATATTGTTGATTAGAAATGATGTATCTTTTATTGACACAGGTTAAGAATTTCATTTCGATGAAAGACTTAGGCATAACCCAAGAATTAGGTATCAATGTCTATATGGATAGATTGAGGCGCTAATATGGTTTTGCCAAATGTACATAGATAAGATGTTGAATGAGTTCAATATGGAAACAACAAGAAAGGTTCTTGACACACGGAAAGGACTGAATCAAGATTCAAGTGTGTTGACATGAGATTCAAGTGTTTTGACACTTGGTGAAATCACAATTATAATTTGATCAATCATTCTTTGAGATGTACACATCCAGATATGTCCTATGCTCTAAATGTTATGAGCATATACCAGAATGACTCATAAGATGATCATTGGACAATAGTAGGGATATTCCTATGATCTTTGTAAGAACTAAGAATATATTATTTATATAGTGGTGACAAATAATTCATTGTAAATTGTTGCATTGATACTAGTTTTGTCACAAATTAAGTTTATCTCAATTTAAACTATGGGTGGCACAATGTAATGGAAAGGAAGTTCCATAACAGATTTGGTTGAGTACCAAAGTCAAAACATTGTGACAGATACTACAACAAAAGGCTAAGTATATGACTACTATAGTAGCAGCAAATGAGGGCATTTGCGTCAAGTAGTTTGTTATCAAACTAGGTGTGGTTCATAGCGGGATAATACTATGAAGATACATTGTATGACAATTGTATCAACATGATTTAATCCCAAGGAACTAAAGGTCTCACCAAAGGACCAAATTTATACAATGCCATCTCATTGGAGAATGAGTAACACGTAGAGACGCAAGGAAATGCAAATACACACGGACCTGGAAGTGTCAGATCGAAGATTATGTTTACCACTAGCAATAGTGTCTATACAACACCAGAAAGCCATAGGTGTTGAATGCACAAATTTTTAACTAGATTATTGACTCTAGTGCAAGTGGGAGACTGTTGGAGATATGCCCAAGAGGCAATAATAAAGTGGTTATTATTATATCTTTATGTTTATGATAAATGTTTACATCCCATGCTATAATTGTATTAACAAGAAACATAAATACTTGTGTGTTTTGTAAACATAAAAGAGTCCCTAGTAAGCCTCTTGTTAAACTAGCTTGTTGATTAATGGATGATCATGGTTTCCTGATCATGGACATTGGATGTCGTTAATAACAAGATCATATCATTAGGAGAATGATGTGATGGACACACACCCATAGTAAGCATAGCATAAGATCAAGTCATTAAGTTCGTTTTGCTACAAGCTTTTCAAATGCATAGTAACCTAATCCTTCGACCATGAGGCTATGTTAATCACCATCACCGGATGGGTATTTTGATGACATCAAACGCCGCTTCATAACTGGGTGGTTATAAAGGTGACATTGGGTATTCTGAAAGTATGTGTTGAAGCGCATGGACCAAGATTGGGATTTGTCCATCCATATGACGGATAGATATACTCTGGGCCCTCTCGGTGGAATGTCATCTAGTTAGCTTGCAAGCATGTGACTAGGTCACAAGGGATGACATATCATGGAACGAGTAAAGAGTACTTATCAGTAACGAGGTAGAACTAGGTATGGAGATACCCACGATCAAACCTCGGATAAGTAGAGTATCGCGTGACAAAGGGAATTGGTTTCGTATGTTAAATGGTTCTATCGATCACAAAGTCATCGTTGAGTATGTGGGAGCTGTTATGGATCTCCAGATCCCGCTAATGGTTATAGATCGGAGATGTGTCTCCATCATGTCTGCATATTCACGAACCGTAGGGTGACACACTTAAGGTTCGAAGTTGTTTTAAGTAGATATGGAATGTGAGTTGGAGACCGAATGTTGTTCGGAGTCTCGGATTGGATCCGGGACATCACGAGGAGCTCCGGAATTGTCCGGGGAGTAAGATTCATATAATGGGGATCATTTTCTAAGGTAGGAAACGTTCCGGAGTATTTGTATGGGGATTCTAGAAGGTTTCGGAATGTTCCGGAAGGTTCTGGAAGATTTCTTGGAGTTCACTTGAAAACCAAGAAAGGATCAAGGAATCCATGTGGGGTAAGACAAGGATTCGTGGGGGAGTAGGACTCTCCCCCCACCTCCTTTATTCGCCGGCCAAGGGAGAGGGGAGTCCTACAAGGACTCCACCTCCCCATGGCGCCTCCCTCCTTTAAATAGAGGGGTGGAGGCGGCACCCCCTTGCCCCCCTTCCACTCCAAACCCTAGCTGCCTCTCTCCTCCTCCTTCCCTCTGCTCTGGCTTAGGCGAAGCCCTGCAGAATTCTCTACTCCACCACCACCACCACGCCATCGTGCTGATGGGATTCCGTGGAAAGATCTACTACCTTCGCTGCTCGCTGGAACGGGGAGAGGAAGGTCTGCTTCGACTCCGCACGTGTGACCGATTGCGGAAGCGCTGCTGGAACGCGGCGCCGGAAGGATCGCCTACTCGATCTTGAGATCGGCAAGTGATCGACTACATCAACCACGAGATCCGATTTCGTAATGCTTTCGGATCTACAAGGGTTAGTACAGATCTATCTCGTTGCACATGTCTAATAGATTAGATCTGGGTTTTGTTCGTTCTTGCGATAGAATTTTTTGTTTTCCATGCTACGAACCCATTAGTGGTATGGTGGCCCCCAGGCCCCTCTCCATCTCGTATTTTGGCATCTGATGACTTCCAGAAAAATAGGCACTTTGGCTTTTGTCCCATCCAATTCCGAGAATATTCATTTTCTGACTTTCCTGGAACCAAAAACAACAGAAAACAGGCAGCTGGCACTGTGGCTCTTGTTAATAGGTTAGTCCAAGAAATCATATGAAAAGTACTCCAAAGTGTGGAAAAAACAAAATAAAGTGGATAAAACCAAGCATGGAACATCAAAAATTATAGATACATTTGCAATGTATCAATAACTCATAACAAATATTTGTAATCTCTAGCCTAAGTGCCACCATGGTGTGCATGCTGTCACTTTCACACACATGGGGAGAGCCAGAGATCTATTAAAGCACTTGAGTAGCAAGGTAGATCTACTTGATTACAAAGCTCATGATCACAATATGATCATGCATAGAGAGAGATGAACACATAGGTATCGGTAGAACCCTTAGCGTCGAGGAAGAACTACTCCCTCATCTCATGGGAATCAGCAACGGCGATGGAGATGGTGGTGGAGATCGATGGAGATGGCTCCAGGGGCACTTCCCCGTCCCGGCAGGGTGCTAGAACAGAGACTTCTGTCCCTCGAATCACCTCTTCGGTGGTGGCGGCGCTACAGAACTTTTCGTGGCTGGAGGCTGGATCCTTTAGGGTTTCTGCATCGGAGGCTTCTTATAGGCGAAATGGCGATGTCAGAGGGTGGACCAGAGGCCCACACCACCTTGTGGTGCGGCCAGGGGGACCCGCGCCACCACATGGTTAGTTCCAGAAAATGTGTAAAGTACTCCAAAGTGTGGACAAAACATAAGAAAGTAGATATAAAACAAGCATGGAACATCAAAAATTATAGATACGTTTACAACATATCACTGCAACCCACCGAACTAGTGTCTCTACTCACTCGCATAGTGCCGCCACTCACGATATAGTGTCGATCTCACCCATGATGTAGTGCCTCCACCCACCGAATATTGTCGCCACCCACGATTAAATAAATCTAAACGTTTAGTCCCGGTTGGTGTCTCCAACCAAGACTAAAGGCTTCATATTTAGTCCCGGTTGGAGACACCATCCAGGACTAAACGGGCTCGTGTTGGCCCCATCCTGTCGCAACCCCTTAAGTCCCAGTTGGTGTCTCCAACAACCGGGACTAAATATGGAGTAGAAAGTTTCCAAATTAGTTCATAGTTTTAGTACGTAGTATGTCATGGCATCTAGAGCCGAAGTATCGTTATGTGCTTTTATTTTTAGACCGCTGATACATTGCAAATGTATCTATAATTTTTGATGTTCCATGCTTGGTTTTATCCACTTTCTTGTGTTTTGTTCCAACTTTGGAGTATTTTTCATATGATTTCTTAGACTAACCTATTAACAAGAGCCACAGTGCCAGCTGCCTGTTTTCTGCTGTTTTTGGTTCCAGGAAAGTCAGAAAATGAATATTCTCGGAATTGGACGGGACAAAAGCCAAAGTACCTATTTTTCCGGAAGGGATCAAGTGCCATAATACGAGACGGAGAAGGGCCAGGGAGCCACCACACCACCTGGCCGCGCGGCCAGGCCTGGCCCACGCCAGGGGGTGGTGTGGCCGCTCCCGGCACCCCCTCGGCCTCTCCTTCCGCCTATATATTGCCCTCGGGACAAAAACCCTAAGTACCCGATCAAAAATCCACGAAAGAGTCTGTAGCCGCCATCATCTCCATCCCTAGATCGGGAGGGATCTGAAGCTCTTCCCGGCACCCTAACAGAGAGGGGAATTCACCCTGGAGGCCTTCTTCATCACCATGCAAGCCTCCGGTGTGATGCGTGAGTAGTTCGTCCTTGGACTACGGATCCATGTAGTAGCTAGATGGCTGGTTCTCCTCCTTTGTGCTTTCATGTTTAGATCTTGTGAGCTCCGTTCATGATCAAGATCATCTATTTGTAATCCATACATGTTGTGTTTGCGGGGATCCGATGGATATTGAGATGCTATTTCAGATTGATTATTGATTCTATCATGTCTTTGTTATTTGAGATCTTGCATGCTTTCCGTTGTTGTTAGCTATCTTGGCCAAGTAGATGCTAGCAACTCCAAGAGTTAGTATTTATGCTCGATAGTGGGTTCATGCCTCTGGTAATCAGGGGAAGTGATAGAAATCTCTAAGGTACTATATGTGTTGTTGCTACTAGGGAGAAAACAACAATCCTTTGTTCATAGAACAATCATATTGTTTACTTTACATGCAGTTCGTAAAGCAATAATATGTTGCTTGCAACTTAATACTGGAGGGGGTTCGAATGATAACATGAAGGTGGATTATTAGTCATAGATGCAGTTGGATGGCGGTCTATGTATTATGTTGTAATGCCCAATCAAGTCTCAAAGGAGTCAAGATGATTAGTATATGCATGTATTGCTTTCTCGGTGTTTGTCAATTGCCCCGCTATAATTTGTTTACCCAGCATGTTATCTATCTAAGGCGAGCCACCTCTAGTGAACTATGGATCCCGGTCCTTTTTCTTTACATACAATCTATAAACTGTTTCTGCTTTGTGTTTACTTTCTGCAAACTTTTACTTCTTTCCATTCGATACATTTAATCCTTTGTTTTCTGCACAACACGGTGAGATTGACAACCTCATCGCAAGTTGGGGACAAAGTTCTGTGGGTGTGTTGTGCAGGTCTCCACGTTGCTACTAGCACCGGTAGTGCGCCCTGCCAAAGCTCAGCTAGCAACACCTTTGGGGTGTTTCCTTGCTCCTACTGGTTCGATTAAACCTTGGTTTCATAACTGAGAGAAAACTTACTGCTATGCTCATCATACCTTCCTCTTGGGGTTCCCAACGAGCTCTACGTCGAAAGTCGAGCGCATCAACCGGTACTAATTTTAGCATCGTGATTGCCTTTGATATACTTATATAATGCATATGAGCCGGCCATGGATGTACGTTGATCGATGCTCTGGCGAGTTTATTAAAGGCGTGCATTCTTTTCTCGTTGTGGCTGAGGCAAACAAGCAAAATGGTTTTATGTGTTGCGCATGTGATGTTTGTCAGAATCAGAAGGAATACTCTTCCTGAAGAGTCCTTCACGACCACCTATTTCGGTCCGGTTTCATATCCGACTATAATTGTTGGACCAAGCATGAAGAAAGAGGGTTATGATGGAAGACAACAAAGAACAAGAGAATGATAAAAACTATCATATGTTCCCTGAATACGGTGGTACTACAATGGAAGACAATGATAAAGAAGAAGCTGAAGTACGGGCATCAGATGAGCCCGCTAATGATCTTGATCGGGCCATTGCCGATGCAAAGAGAGAATGCAAAAGTGAAAATGAGAGGTTGAAGTTCGAGCAGATGTTAGAGGATCACAACAAATTGTTGAACCTGAATAGCGAAGATGGCCACAAAAAGCTGGATAGCACACTGGAATTGCTGCAATAGAAGGCAGAGAACGGTGTGACTAACAAGGGATTTGAAAAGTTTTTAAAAATAATAAAGAAGTTTCTTCCAAGGATAACGAACTGTCTGCCAGTACGTATGAAGCAAAGAAGGTTGTCTGCATCTAGAATTAGAGGTGCAGAAGATACATGCATGCATTAATGACTGCATCATCTACCGCGATAAGGAGTACGAGAATTTCGATGCATGCCTGGTATGCACTGCATTGCGGTATAAGATCATACGAGATGAACCTGGTGATGTTGAGGGCGAGCACCCTAGGAAGAGGGTTCCTGCCAAGATGATGTGGTATGCTCGTATAATACCACGGTTGAAACGTTTGTTCAGAAGCAAAGAGCATGCCAAGTTGTTGTGATGGCACATGGAAGACCGTAAGAAAGACGAGATGTTGAGACACCCCGTTGATGGGTCGCAGTTGAGAAAAATTGAGAGAGAGTTCCCGGACTTTGCAGGTGACGCGAGGAACTTATGGCTTGGTCTAAGTATAGATGACATGAATTCTTTTGGGGAGCAGAGCTGCAGTCATAGCACATGGCATGTGACTCTATGTATCTATAACCTTCCTCCTTAGTTGTGCATGAAGCGGAAGTTCATTATGATGTCAGTTCTCATCCAGGCCCGAAGCAACCCGACAACGACATTGATGTGTACATAAGACCATTAGTTGAAGAACTTTTACAGTTGTGGCACGGACAAGGTGTACGTGTGTGAGATGAGCACAAACATGAGGAATTTGACCTACGAGCATTGTTGTTCATAACCATCAAAGATTGACCTGCTCTTAGTAACATTTTAGGATAGACAAACAAAGTATACAATGCATGCACACATTGTTTATGTGAGACTGAAACTATATATTTGGGTAAATGTAAGAAAAATGTGTACCTGGGGAATCGTCGATTTCTTTCGCCCAGGCATCCCATAAGAAAGACAAGCAAGCATTTAAATGGTGAGGCTAATCACTGGAGTAAGCCTATCCACCGCACTGGTGATGATGTATTTGATATGGTGAAGGATTTAAAAGTAATATTTGGAAAGGATCCTGGCAGACAATCTGTTCCAAATAACACTAGCAGACACGCACCGATGTGGAAGAAGAAATCAATATTTTTGGAGCTACCCTATTGAAAAGTCCTAGAGGTCCGCTCTGCAATCGGCGTGATGCACCTAACGAAGAATCTTTGCGTGATCCTGCTAGGCTTCCTGGGCGTGTATGAGAAGAATAAAGATACACCGGAAGCACGACAGAACCAGCAACATACTAAAGACCGAGACAGCATGCATCCAGAGCAGTTTCAAAGTCCTGCCAGCTACGCTCTTACTAAAGAAGAGAAGGAAATATTTTTTAAATGCATGAGCAGTATCAAGGTCCCGTCTGGCTTCTCATCGAATATGAAGGGAATAATAAATATGGCAAAGAAAAATTTCCAAAACCTAAAGTCTCATGACTGCCACGTGCTTATGACACAATTGCTTCTGGTTGCATTGAGGGGGCTTCTACCAGAAAATGTTTGACTACCCATTGTGAAGCTATGTGTGTTCTTCAATGCAATTTCTCAGAAGGTAATCCATCTAGAAAGTCTAACAAGGTTACAGAAAGATGTGGTCTAATGTCTTGTCAGCTTCGAGCTGTTGTTCCTACCATCCTTCTTCAACATTATGATGCACCTCCTAGTTCACCTAGTCGAAGAGATTACCATTCTCGGTCCAGTGTTTCTACACAATATGTTCCCTTTTGAGAGGTTCATGGGAGTCTTAAAAAATATGTTCATAACCGTGCTAGGACAGAAGGAAGCATCGCCAAGGCTATGGAACAGAGGAGGTCATTGAGTTTTGCATTGACTTTATTCCTGACCTTAATCCGATTAGTGTTCCCGAATAGCAACATGAGGGGAGACTGTGTGGAAAAGGCACACTAGAAAATAAAGCAATGATAATTATGGACGGGAATTCTTTCACTCAAGCACACTACACGATTCTACAAAATTCCACCTTGGTGTCTCCGTATATCGAGAAACACAAGAATATTGTACGCTCCAAAAACCCAGGACAATCTGACTCCTGGATTAAAGATCAACACATGGTGACTTTCGACGGTTGGTTGCAGACACATCTCATGAATAACACCACTATTGGAGATCAGCTATATTTGTTGACCAGGTCACCATCTTTGACTATATCGACTTTTCAAGGGTACAAGAAAATGGGAATACATTTGACATGATCACCCAAGAGAAAAAGAGCATCAACCAAAATAGTGGTGTCCCTTTGATGCAACAAATGATAATGGGCAAAAGGACACATATTATGGTTACATAGAGGATATATGGGAACTTGACTATGGACCTTATTTTAAGGTCCCTTTGTTTTGGTGCAAATGGGTCAAGCTGACAGGAGGCAGGGTAAAGGTAGACCAGCAGTTCGAAATGACAATAGTGTATCTCAACAATCTTGGGTTCAGAGACGAAACATTCGTCCTAGCCAATGATGTGACTCAGGTTTTCTATATGAAGGACATGTCTACCAAACCAAGAAAAGGAAAAAAAAATAAGCAAATGAATACATCAAAAGATGAGCCAAAGCGCCACATTGTTCTTTCAGGCAAAAGAAACATTGTGGGAGTGGAGGACAAGATAGACATGTTAGAATATTATAATAAGTTTGATTAAACTCCTCCCTTAAGAGTGAACACTGGCCCAAGCATCATGTTAAATAATGAATATGCTCCATGGCTATGGCTCAGAAGAAAACCCAACACTAGATAGGGATGTTGATGATGTCTAATAATGTATTAAATCTTTTATGTAATTTTATGTAATGTATATATTAAACCTTTATGTCAGGAACATTCTGAATAGTTCCCAAAACAATCTTAGAGTGAACATTGTCCATTCATTTCTACCTGAACTCAGTGACACTTTCTTGCAGTACCCTCCTTATCTCGCCTCCTCAGCTCTATAAAGATCAGCAGCTGGTTCTTCCAGGGCAAACCTCCAACGCATTGTCTCTCCACAGTCTAATACACTTATATTCCTCGAGGCCGAAGCTCAGCAACGGCACATGAGCATTGGGCCTCCGCATCAAACCGAGTTATCTACTACATATTTCCTTGTAAATTTTCCTTGTGCATTTTTATTGAAAATGGCAAAATGGTTCAGAGTTTGAATAGTTAGAATAATTATTTTAGAAAATAGAAAATGGTTTTGGATTAGTTATTCAAATTCAAACATTTTTCATGTTGAAAGTTTTATCAGATTCGAAAATATGGAAAAGTTATTCAAATTTATATTCAAACACTTTTCAAATATCCAAAAGATGCCAGATTAGGAAACAATATATGAAATATTATATTTTTAATGGGTATATTATTTTTTGTGATCATTTTGGTATATTATATGTATTTATTATTTTTAAATAATAAAATATGTCTTTCCAAGATTTATACTCAATATAATATTTGTTAAACAATAAATTATTTCATTTTTCTTGTATAATAGAGTATGATGATAGATTTTAATTATAGATCTTCTGTTTCTAAAAAAATTATATATAATACATAATTTTCTTAATTATAGTAAGATAGATATTGATTTAATAATATTTACATTTTCTGGATATTCTAAATAAAACAATTACAAAAGACCCTTTAGTTCTGGTTTGAGCCACAAACTGGGGCGAGGTCATTGTGCTCGGAGAAGATGAAGAGGAAGCATCCCGGGTCGTGGCTCGAACCGGGGAGGAGGACGGTGGGTATTTGTACCCACCCACCTTTAGTCCCCATAGAGGAGCCCAGCGCCACCCGCCTCGCACCGCTAGGGAGGAGGGAGCCCCGCACCGCCTCACGGGAGCTCACTAAGGTGAGCTCCATCTCTCTTTTTTCTTTTTTTCTTTTTTAGATTATAGGAATGATTTAGGAATTGCTTTTTGGAATGATTTAGGTATTGTTTTTATTTTTTATTTTCAGTTATTAGAATATTACAATGATTATAGGAATGATTTAGGTATTATTAATATTATTATTAGGTATTATTATTGTTGTTATTATTATTATGATTATATGTGTTTATGATTATTATTATTATGATTGGGTATTATTATTTTTGTTATTATTATTAGATAGTATTATTATGATTAGGTATTATTATTGTTGTTGTTGTTGTTTTAGGTATTTTTTCTTTTTGGAGAGGAATTCCCGGCTTATTTGATTAAGATCACAGAGTGAAATACAACACACGTATGAAACTCTCTAGAAATACCCAGAGATCACATGTCCTGACAGCTTTGCACACAGACCCCAACATAAAAGGAAAATTACACGTAAGCCCTTGGACTGTTCTATACACAACACCACCCATCGATAAACAAAAAAATTCCCTACCCGGTGCACCCAAGATCCAGCTCAGGTAATAGGCCACGAGATTACCGCCAAACGCGCAGATGCGGAAGTTGATGTAGCGCGTCAAAGCAGTGCCGATCGATCCCACGGATAGTCCTCCGGATTCCACGAACTCCTTCGCCAGATCCCCACGAGCTTCCCTGTCTCTAGCGCCGCACGTGCAATGCCTCTATCGGTATACACACATATAGGAAGGAGCTTCGGATAGAGGATTGCTAGATCCTGTCTAGCCCGAAATGGAAGTGGAGAGAGTGACAGCTAGGTTAGGGACTATCCCTTGTCACTCTACTTATATACACTCCTAGCTAGGCTCAATGCTTGAGGCCCATCTAGGCCATATCCCAATCTCCACATGGATCGAATCCACATGGGCTCATTTCCCTTAAGTGTGTGACCATGTAGGTTCACGTACACCAGGACACGACACGAGTCACCACTCCGAGTCGATAGCTGGTAGCGGCCTCTAGCAAGACATGCCATCTCCCAAGCGTCGTAAAGTCAGAAGACAAACCTTTCTCAATGTGACTTTTGTCTAATTCCTTTTTGCCTCACGATACGCCTTGTCAAACTATAGACGAGTAATCGTCATCCCTTAAATAGTTTGACTCTCTTTCTCGATATGAGATAAGTGATTCATCCGACTAACTCTTAGTCGATCGCCTTGGTTAACACTTAACCGAGTCACGCATGGCCATGTTTTCCGAATCATATCTTCCGAGAGGGCCCAGAGAATATCTCTCCAGTTGGAGGGGCAAAATCCCATCTTGGTAATCCACGTCACGCTGCTTGCTTCACAACCAGCCCGAACCCTACCTTTATAACTGCCCATTTACGGAACATCGTTTGATAGAACTAAGCTGGCGGTCCACAACTTGAATCATGCGATCACCTAAAGTCGAAGGATTCCGTTGCTTGAGACTACAAATGACAACATGCTCGTTGCATCTCAACTGCGGGTTAGTCCAACTCGCTGAACTCTTTAGCCGAGTCCGTGTAAGTCGGAACGACGTCACCATGCCCATGACAAGTGGAACCGAGTCATCAACCGACTTTCACATTAGTCTAAGTTGTGTGTCCAACACAACCTCAACGACCAAGGACAACTAGTATGAATAACATGAATATATAGTTCCATAATCGAATCACATATTCAATGATATATATCAGTAGTTCATACATGGATAATAACTTTATGAATACATTGGGAATAACATCATACATGATTGCCTCTAGGGCATATTCCCAACACCACGTCGCTTGCCATCGGCAGGAGAACAGATCGATGCCAACCACCAGCCTAAACTCCGAGAGGACAACCTCGCAGATCATCTACTTTGTGATCGCATGAAGCCCATCACGAACGACGGGACTAGCCCTTTTGGGGCATATCGGCCGGGAAAATCCCCGATGCCGCTCGGATCTTAGCTTTGCCACTTCTGGTCGACTGAGTCGAGGAAGAAAGACAATACCGCTCTCCATCTCCCATCCCCATGCTCCAGAGATGTCATACTCCAAGCCATGTAATCACTGCCACCGGGAAAGAGCCCAGCAGGAACTTCTTCCCAAGGGGCCTCAAATCTAAGCCATAGAAGCCTCCTTCCACCGCCATGGCTACTCAAAGGTTCTAGGTGGCCTAGATCGAGACCACCACCTGCCGCTAGACCAAGATCTGGCCACCCGACCACGAGCTTATTGAGGGGAAGAGCAGTGGGAGGGTATTCCGATAGTCGCAGGCACCACGTTGCCACCACCATCAACCTCACCACCGTATGCCATCAGCCGCCGCCCGTAAGTGCCGCCAGCATCCTCCTGAACGGCATCAAATCATAGACTAGAATCAAGCCAACACCGACAACAACTGAGACACCTAAACTACCTATGTACAAGGTAATGGGTCCCTCACCACACCAGGACGTCGGTGACCGCCGGAGAAGGGAGGGGGAGGGGCCTGCTAGCCAGGATTTTGGGGAGAACTAGAGGAGGAAGAAAAGGGAACGGTGCATGGGAGATAGAAGACTCGGATGGACCCATTTATGATTAGATTAGATTATTATTATTAATGAGAAAAATAAGTGTAATATATCAAAATGTTTGAACGACGGCCTGGATTATTTAGGATTATATGCATATGAGGTTTCGAGGAATGCTATACTTAGAGCATCCCAATTGTAATATTCCTTTATTTTAATGCAAATTATTTTATCTTTCTTCTGTATTAGTGAAGCTATGGATGGCTACGATGGTGAACAACAGTTGTTCGACATGATAGAAGAGGGTGGAGGTTATTACGATGGAGTATACGATGGTGGAGATGATGGCTCTCAATATCTTAACTTGTCTAGTGATGGAGCAGATGAGTGTGGAGACGATGATGGAGACGCCTTAACAAAGTCCGCCAAGGTATATAAAGCCTCTTCTGATCACTAGCACTCCCTCTGTCCCGGTTTAAAGGGCCTACGCGTATACCTAGGTCGTTTATTTGACCAATAAAATATAAATTATTTAACACAAATGTTATACCATTACAAAGTATAATATCTAAATTTTCTAATGATATAATTTTTGTTTTAAATAATTAACATTTTATTAGTCAAATTAATAACCTAGGTATATGTGTAGGCCCTTTAAACTGGGACAGAGGGAGTAGATGCATTAATTGATTTGTATATATATATATACATATTAACAAATATTTCTTCTCTTAGACCTCTGCATTAGGCCAATCTTATAGAAGGAAACGAGGCCCGACCAGAAAGTTGACTGATGGTGTGCGTCTAACAATTGAATCAGTCTCCAAGCTGGGCCAACCGTTGGAGCCCAAAGCGGACGCATCTGCAATTGAACATCAATGCGGAGTACAATTGGAATAAGCTAGGAAAAATGGATCAAGCTAGAGCTAGTTTTGTCGACGATAGATCCAAAGATTGTCTTTGGAATTCGCTCATGACATATTTCACCCTACTAGTCTGCGAAACTGACAAGCTCAAACAGGCACAGGTATTGAAAGTCAAGGAGTGGGCTCTTAAGAAGATGGTCACACAATTCTAGACCTAGAAGAAAAGATTATACCGAACTTATGTTAAGCAGAAAAAAGCTCCATAATTCATTCCCGCACTAGACAAGAACCAGGATAACTGGGCCGCATTTGTGGAGTACAAGGATTCGGAGTAGCTAAGGCAAGGTCAGAAAAGAATAAGCTAAATGCTTCCAGAAAGAAATATCACTACAATATGGGGATAGGTGGCTACAGGAGTGCCATGCCTAAGTGGGCAGAAACTGAGGCCACCTTGCGTCCTAGAGGGATCACTCTAGCTACACAGGATTGGCCCTAGAGGTCAAGAAATTGGTTACATGGGAATGGGGCATCGTATGACCCACAAACAGGGGACATTATTGCAAATAAAGAAATTGATGAACCCAATAATGCACTTGTTAAAGTGATAAAAGAGGTTCAAGAGGGAAAGTTCCATCCCGAGAGAGAGAATGATGAGCTGACAAAAGCCCGCGGGAATCCAGAAAAGGGAGGATGAAAAGTGGCCTGATACGTCCATTTTGCATCACTATTCTATGTCATAATTCACTGTTATTCATTGATATATTTCATATTAAGAGATTATACTTATGTTATTTCATCTGCTTTTGCATGGTTGATGACTTTTGGAGCATGGACCGCTGCAGTCAGGATTCTGATGGAAAAGGTCTTGTTTGGAGGCAAAATTCGTAAGGATCAGAAAATCCGGGAAAATATACGGAAAATCCTATTTTTCCAGAAGACGAAGGAAGCTAGAAGGAGGAGTGGAGATGGGCCACAGGGGGTCCACACCACCCCCTGGCGCAGGCCACCCTAGGCCGTGCCACCAGGTGGTGTGGCCGCCCTGGCCCACCTCTGGCGTATATATTTCTCTCGAAACCCTAAGACTCGGGGAGCGACCACAGAAAGATTTCGCCACCTCTACGGGACGGAAAACACCGAGAGAGAAAGATTTCTGCCGGGGGAATTCCTTCCCGGAGAGGGAAGATCGTCGCCATCAACACCACCATCAAGATGGACTTCATCGGGATCATCATCATCACCACCACCATCAGCACCCTCATCACCATCTCCATATTGCTGTAACAATTGGGTTGAATCTTGCATAGTTCTTAGGGAAAACTTTCCCGGTGTTGATTACTCTTTGTATTTGATGCTATTGAGTGAACCATTGAATTATCATTTATGTTCAGATTGTTATACATCATTATTCCATCTCTGATCATGATCCATATGATGTCTTGTGAGTAGTCATTTTGTTCTTGAGGACATGGGAGAAGTCATGTTGTTAGCAGTGGAATTGTGTTGAGAAAGATTCAATAGTTTGATATTTAAGTTGTGGTGTACTTCTTCTAGTGGTGTCATGTGAACGTCGACTACATGACACTTCACCTATATGGGCCTAGGGGAATGCATTGTGTATTTGGCTACTAATCATAGGGGTTGCCGGAGTGACAGAAACTTGAACCCCCATTAGGAAACCATTGCACAAGGGACGTAAGGGTCTTAGAGTTTAAAGTTGTGGTTAGGTTTGTACCTTAATTACTTTCTTGTACTTACGGATGTTTGCAAAGGGTATAATCACAAGTATGTATTAGTCCTAGGAAGGTCGGTACATTAGCACAGGTTCACCCACACAACACTTAGCAAGCTAAAGAAGATTAATCAACTATATGAAGCGAAAGCACTTGACAGTCTTCCCATGTGTCCTCGAGAACGTTTGGTCATCTTAAGTAATACAACCGGCTTGTCCTTTGCTGCATAAAGGATTGGGCCACTTGCTGCATTTATTCTTATTGTCTTCTGTTTACTCGTACTTAGTTTACTTGCATTATCAAAAACCCCTAAAAATCCGTTTGCTAAGTATTTGCAGAGAATTCCTGATCCATACCACTAGCCAGTACCTTCTGCTCCTCGTTGGGTTCAACACTCTTACTTATCGAAAATACTGCGATACACCCGCTATACTTGTGGGTCATCAAGGCCTTGGACCTTCTTTTCCATGGAAGCTTGGGTTTCCCTAGGACATTGACACTTATAGAAGCCGATCGAGAAAAACAAAGCGGTACCAGGCAGAGGAGGAAGAGCGGTTGGCAAAGGTTGAAATAAAGAACGAGGAATTTCAAGCCATGCTCAAGCAGTAGTAGGAGAAGATTAATGAACTTAGTGCATTGACCTGACATCAAGATCCTGCATTCGACAGTACGACCGACCCATCTTAGTGGAAAAGCAGCGTGGCCTCCACGGTGGTTCAGGCTGATGATACACTGATGATCGAGAATGCAACGATGGATGGCCACCCTGTTAATGCTATCAAGGAGAAGACAAGTTGGAGCTACATGTGGAACTAAAGAACATATCCATGAAGGTGGCGGTCGGCTATGATTTACCTTCTGCACCTGGAGCGACCTACCATTTCCGTCCAATTCCAGCTGGCTATCCTCATGTTCGTGTGGATGAAGTTCACCCGGCATTTCAGTCACTGGAGCTTGACATCCCTGGAGGTGAAGGGGAGACGACACTGGGAGAAGTCACGATTGGTTTCATTCTATGGAGAAAGGAAAACGTTGTGTTTCCAAGGACACCATCTCCTCTGAGAAGCAATCCATCACCTCCAAGGCCACCGTCTCCTTCGAGAAACAATCCATCACCTCCAAGGCCACCGTCTCCTCCGAGAAACAATCCATCACCTCCAAGGCCACCATCTCCTCCGAGAAGCAATACATCACCTCCACAGCCATAGTCTCCTCCGAGAAGCATTAGTCCACCCTCCCTGAGAGGGGCCAAAAGCGAAGGAGTACCACCACTTTGTTGATGGATAACCGATGCGGAAAGCAACAGCCGCCCCTCCCAAGATTACCCACCGACTCTTACCAAGTTAGCTTATCACATGACTGATGAGGAAAACTGGGTGATCATAGACGCCGAAGTGAAGGCCCATTTTGCATGGAAACGACCCGAGCCAAAGGAGCCAATACCTCCGAAATTCAAGAAGCACTTTCAGGATCTTCTTGCGCAACCATCCCAATATGAGTTAAATAAGAAAGATGACTATACACATTGTCTCACGAAGAAATTGAAAGAGAAGACATCAAGCAGCAGTAGTGCAATCAGGAAAAGAGACGTTCCCCAGCTTGGAAAATAAGCAAAACAATCGATCCCCTCGCTCAAGGTGTTACCTGGGCCCAAACTGCAAATAGATATGGAAACAGTTAAGCAATTAGCCAGGAAATGTAATATGAGTCTTAATGAAATTCTAGGCTGCGTAGATATCGCCAAGGCTGATGTAGCATGGAAATATATCCACGGGGAGCCTCTGGTCACCCATGAGATAATCCGGAATATGCCAACACAAATGCGAAATTTGCATGAATGGTACTTGAAAGCCGCAAGTGAAGGGCGACAAATGCTCATAGCAAAAGTTGGAGAGAAGCACTGCTTCCGTAAAGACGAGATCCATATTGATTTTCCTAATTTTTTCAGTTATTCAACCAAGGTTCCCTCGACAAGTCCCTCATCAGTTTCAATTGTCTTTAAGTGAATTTATTTCTGTAATTAATTCTCTAGCTTAGCTCATTCAATTCATTGTCTGTAACTATCCTCACTATATCCTTTTATACGCTATTATGCAGAATGAAGGTTCTAGAATGTAAAAGAAAAGGAATCTATTCCATTGGGTTCATTTACCCATATCGAGTTAATGAACCTATGCTAAAGATGAAATCCGTGGAAACGGAGCGTAACTTGCTAACATTTTTTAAGGAGCAAGATTTCACTAAGAAGATACTATTTTCTTACAACTTTAGGTGAGAGTGTTATTGTCTTGTACACATTTACTTTTACTTACTCGATGTTAAGTGTAATTTATGAGTTACTGACATATATAAACGTTCGCAGCTTCCACTAGATCCTGCCAAGCATTGACATTGACCGTGAAAGAGTTGAAATCATGGACTCATTAAATAAAAGCATGGAAGAGTACCGTGACATGCTTAATATGATCTACAACTAATTTCAATCATTATCGCACTATATCGTTCTCTTTCTTTCATTCTCTAGATATCAAGTAATTAATAACTCATTCATTCATTTCTTTTTTGTCGGGCGGTGTTTGGAAACGGTTCAAGAAGGAGGTTGTCGATGAATGGCGCGAGGAGCTGTATTTTCATCCGGTCCCGGTAAGTAGTAGTAGCTAGGTCCGCGCATATCTTAAATTGTAGTTTCAATATAATTATCATGCTTTTGATTATTATTTGATTGAATTCTATTCTCGTAAAGTACACGAGGCAGCCACAAGAGACTAATTTATGTGGATACTACGTCTGCGAGTTCATTCACTCGGCTACTGAGTAGGGCACGAACTTTATTCAAGTACGTAAATAATATATTCACAATTTATTATATTACCATAATTTGTGTTGAGTTCCATTCATAATTTTTGTTATGATTATTCATATTGATCTCCTTCTTTATAATTGAATGCGCTACGGGATCAGCTCCTACCACGGGAGCGCCTATTAGCAATTCAAGAGGAATTGACGGGATTTTTGCTTGACGAGATCATAGCCCCAATTGGAGAATATAATCTAGATATATAGTGTCTAAAGCATCCATGTAATCCAATGATCTCCATGTAATCAAATAGACGGGCTCTAGTCTCAGTTGGAACTCGAATACCAAGTTGTATATATATATGTGTGCAAAATAGTGAGCTGCCTAGGGTGGTAGCAGCGCACCCCCATCCAGCCATCCAATCTGTTCTATAGGGCATTTCCACCGTTCATCTAGCTTAACGTCGTCAGCTACTTTTTTCCTCTCGATCAAAACCCACTAGGCCACCAGGGCAGTCGCCTATCTCTCTCTATTTTTTCCCACGCCCGCTTCCCTTATCCCCACCACCATCCCCGTTCCCCACCATCCACCGCCGCTCCTTCAACCTACCGCGGAGCGGTCGGTGTCCCCCTTCCACAAAGGCATGGTCTTCCTCGCAAAAAATGGAGCCGCCAACTCCGTTCGCCGGGCATCAGGCACGATCACCGGTTAGAGAAGGACGGGGTCAGGGTTTGTGACGCGCTAGGAAGGCTGAGAAGGGGCGGTGGTGGACTAGAGATGCCGAGAAGAGGTGATGGGGACGGCGCAACCACTGTCAGACATGCAGGTGGAGGAGCGGGATGCCGCCGACCGTCCGGGATGCAACCCTTCTTCGTCGACCACGGTCAGGCCAAGCCTGATCCCGCCACGCCCTTTGCGTTCGCCTCACCGTCCGGTTCTTGGTGGGGGATGTGCCGCCCTCGATATGGCCAAGAAGGCCAAGTCCATGTGTGCGTGTGAGCCGAAAGATTGGCTTCTCCGTCGCGGCTACTGGACGAGGGAGGAGAGCGGGAGTCCAGGCTGCGAGATAGGGTGTGGTGTCGGGTGCAGGAGGAGATCAAGGAGGGGCTCTAGTGCGGGAGCAGAGCTAGGGGTCACGGCCTCACGGGCGCCTCCATCGGCCTCCCTCTCTCTCGATCTGCGGCCATGGTGGCAGGCATGCGCCGCTGGATCCGTTGAGTGAAGGCCTGTCGGGATCATGGGAAGGAGGTGGGGGCAGACGGCCGCACGGTGGAGGGGATCGCCCACTATTTTTGATCTAGCGATTCGTTTCTTCCAGGTTTAATTCCAGATTTATTTTTTGGTGGCCGTCAGATTAAGCTGCAAAGTGTTCCCAGATTTCTGCATCTTATTCTATCTCAGAACCCCGTGGATTGGTTTGGAGCCGATGCATGTCATTTGTTTTTGGTGTTGGTGCACGGGCAGCTCGACCACCAGCGTCGTTTTTGTGATGGATTCTTAATCTGAACTGATTTGATTAGCTTCATGTGATGGAGTTCCAGGCGTCAGCGACATTTCTCCAAAAGACTCACCCGGGATTCTTTGATTCATTTGTCTTGCTAGATTTCTTGTAAAAAGAGGCTTGTACCAAGTGTGCCACTCCATTAATGTCGAGAGAGAGAGAGATCAGGTGTAGCTCAGCGTGTGAGACCATCAAGAATTTATTTTCCTATGCTGGTCCCATAATATAGCCTCGTTAATTCCAGACTCGAGAGCGATGGAAGAATCAGCTTAAAATAGATCAATATGTTGTTTCAAATTTGCTTCCTCATCTTTTCTGTTCTCGTTTAGATAGAGTATGTGGACAATACTATCTATTTTTGCCACCAAAGACTTGCCAGATGCTGCAGCCGGGAAAGCAAAGGTTAGCTTGCTCTACCAGAAACTATTCAAATGTTAAGAATTTTTCCTTGTGCCACTCCGCGCGTTGGGATCCGCTTTGTTTTTTTGTAGGATGTAGGTTTTTTGTTAAAAAAGTTAGTTGTACAAGGCAGTAGCATGCACGGGGGCATGTTATTTGGTATGCAAGGCCTAAGCGTTAAGTTGCCGTTAGTTCACCGTTTAAGATGGACAATATCCAACGGCTCTTATGGCATGCACCGCTGCCACCCCGGGCAGCAAATCCGCGTCGATATATAGGTAAAATAACTGGGGCACCATGGTGTCCAGGCACCATACGTGATACGCGTAATTTTGCTTTGAACCACGCATACCTGAGGATATACGTACCTAACTTAGATATACCTAGGTATCACATATCTAAGATATGCCTTGCGGGTGTAACTACACTCACGTCTCATATACTATCTTACGGAAGTATTTGTAATACTTTATCTATTTGAGTATGTTCATATACTATATCTAAGATACTTACAAGCAAGTTAGGTGAAAAAATTGCAAGTGCACCCATAGTTTGCACTATATATATAAAATACCGTCATATTTATACATACAAAAGGAGTATGTGAATAAAAATTACATACTATCAAAAAAGTGTATATACTATCCAAATATTCTTATATACTTCATACTACACGTACATATCTTTTGGTATGGTAGATACTGCCTATATAGTGTGAAACACGTATGAGTGTAACTACATCCGGGTGTAGTATGAATATGTCCTATATAGGAAAAATACTTCTTACTCCTATATGTATGCTCGTAAGAGAAATTATATTATATATGCATCAACGTGTACAGTATGTACTAGTATAAATAAAAAGGAAAACACAAAACACAAAATACAAAATGAAAATAAAAACACAAAAACCTAAAACCCATCTCCTGCCGCGGCAGCCGATTGCCTCAAAATGCTGCCGTGGCAGACACCTTTACCAACCGGGACTAAAGGTCCTGCAGCCTAGCGCACTCCGGAGAGTCACGTGGATGCCCTTTTGTCCCGGTTTGTAACAGAACCGAGACTAAGGTCGGACCTCTAGTCCCGATTCGGCAGTCCCGGTTGCGCAACCGGGACTAGAGACCTGTTTTCTACCAGTGTATGAGTTATGTTTGATACTTCCATTTTTTGCTTTGAGCTAAAAAAACACTCACTGCAGGGTAAGGTTTTCTCTTTTTACCATGCATACTAATCATTGAGATGTACTCCCTTCATTCACTAACATAAGATATTTAAGCTTTTCTCTAACATGCACATAGTAGACATGTTTAAGTGTGCAGGTTAACTCATTTTAGAATGTATCTAGTCCACTTGAAATATCTAGATGTCTTATATTAGTAAATAGAGGAGTACGATCATAGCACATTTTGTATGCGGATGGATGGCATTTGGTTGTTTCACGAACATTTATGCTAATCGGTAGACATAGGATTTCATGTACTAAAACTAAGTGCTATTATTAGACTTGTATCCATTGAAATATGTAGGTTTCTTGCAAAGATCAATACAAATTCTACATTATCGAGCATGTGCAATTATATTTGTTTAGTACCTCCATTCCACAATATAAGCATTTTTAGCAAGCTAAAACAGCTTTCTAAAAATGCTTATATTATGGAACGGAGGTACTACAATGTCCGTTGTTGGTGCAGGTGTAGCATAGTACTCCCTTATCGCATGTATAAGCAAACTTTCCGTTGTCATATTGGTTAAAATATTGTTCGGGCAAACTCATGTTGGCCACCAAGGGTGGCGCGCTCTGCCTTGGCGTGGTCGGACTCGGTGTTCAAACACTTGTCATGTTTGTAGCTTTGGTACCCGCTTTGTAGATAGCGGGACAAGGTGCAGCTAGACGTGATTCTTTGGTGTCTTATGGAGGTGGCACGGCGTCTCCCCTCCTAATCGAGCGTAGCGTTGCTTTTTTCGGTGACTCTCGCTTAGCGAGTGAGTCTTTTAGTTTTTGTCTTGGATTGTGTTGTGTTGTGACCCCAATACACTATTTGTCGTGGTTACTTTTTCTGGATGATTGAGTTATTTATAAAGCGAGGCGAAAGCCTGGTTCGAGAGAGACATGTCCTAAATCCGTTTTCGGTCCGGTATGCTCTAATAGCATGTTCGACACGTTGAGGCCATCGCCGCTCCACAGGGGACGTGCTCGGCGCCCCGGATGCAACGCACTGACTACGTGGCACTTGGAGGCCAGCCCTGCCATTGGCACAACAGATGTTCAGTGTTAATTATTAATGGTGGCATTGGTTCCTGTCGTCACAGCAGCGCATGGCTGACGTGGAGGGGTGTCCCATCGTTGCAATGTCGTGTGGCCGGCACAGAGAGGTGTCCCGTCATCGCAATGGCGCGTGGGAAACGCAGAGACTAGAGGCATCTAGTCTCATCGCCTTTTGCGGCAGTCTTAATGCGAGCCAATGCTCCTTCTCGCCACGACCAGCGTTAAATACCGACCCGACGCCTCTCCTCTATGCACACTCACCTTTCGTTTACTCCTAGTCATCATCGTTTACGCACCATGCCTTGCTGCCTCCCTACTTGTTGGGACAAGCTTCTCATTCCCGCGGCATCATAGTGCGCCCCACTGCCAGAGCCAACTCCTCCGCCCTCCTCGGACGATGACTCCGTCCTGCTAGACTTCTCCTCGACCGATGAGGAGAAGGTGGAGGGGAAGTGCTTGATCTGCTGCAGCGTGTCGTCCTCGACTCTTACAAGAGTGAGCGGGAGACGACCAACAAGGTCCGTAGTCTCGACGAGATCGAACGATGCCTTAAGGCCCGTGGCGCGGAGATCTCCCTATATAGGACACGTGTGGAGGGGAGAGCACTTGTCTCCTCATGGAGAGGGAGCGACAGACCATTCTCCGCATCAATGCGGAGAATTAGCCGGCTGCTGCCGCTCGCGAGGATGTCTGTATTGCTTAGAATGACTATCATGGGCAGTTGCTCGAAGCAACTGAGGTGGCGCAGAACGATCGGCGACGCGCTGAAGGGCGCCGCCCAAAGACGGCGACGCGCCGACAGATGGTGGAAGCACGGCAGGGCTAGACATGCCGAATGGGAGGTCACGATGCGTGGTGCTAGGAACAACGAGGCCGGCCGATCTAGCCGGAACAACATGCTTAGCACCCTTTAGATGTAGTTTTCGTTTAAGTTTAGTTAAATTTCATTAATATGAATGAATTTCTAGCGAATTTCGGCCTGCGTAGCACTGTTTGGGGCATCTGGTTGGGAACAGACGTGTCCCAAACACGAAGCGACGCTCCTGGTTACCAAACACGAAACGAAAACGAAACGACGCTCCTGGTTGGGAACGTACGTGTTCCAAACACAGCAAGGCACAACAACGTCCCCCAAGCACCAAACATGGCAAGGCTGCCAAACACGAAACGACCCTCCTGGTTGCCAAACAAAAAACGACACTCTTGGTTGGGAACTGACGTGTCACAAACACAGCAAGGCACAACAGCGTCCCCCCAAGCCCCAAACACGGCAAGGCACAACAGCGTCCCCCAAGTGATCGAAACACGACGCTCCTGGTTGGGAACTGACGTGTCACAAACATAACAAGGCACAACAGCGTCCCCCAAGCCCCAAACACAGCATCCCCCAAGCGATCGAAACACGGCAAGGCACAACGGTATCCCCCAAGCGATCGATGTTGGACGTCATACAGGGGACGCGAATGGAGATGCTCTTAACAAGGGTCTTCCGTCCTCTTCCCGCCACCGAGTCACCCGGTTGAGCTCTTTAAGCTCGGCATTGCTTAACCTCTACACTCGGCACTTAGAATGCTACAAGTACACACTGCAATACGTCTTAGACATTTCATTCCCTACAGAATCACACATCACGACATCTGTTTCATGAATAAGAAAACAAGCTGTTTGTTACCACAATTATTTTCCAGAATTACAAACCAAGCATAAGTTATCACGCGGTGAATGAACAACCAGCAGACTACTCGTTACTACCACCTTCAGCAGCGTCAGTGGCATTCCTGGGCTTCTTCACTCAAAAATTAGGGCGAGTGTCTAGTGTTTTCCTCGCAACACGGGGATTAGAAGGTATCCGGATCGTCGACAACGGTACCATTATAGGGTCAGACTCGGGTGGCGGTCCTCTAATGCTCACAAGACAGAGTCCCCTGTTATCAGCTTGCCTTAAAACATTCGCTCGTCTCCATTTCTGACCGATTCTCACTTCAACGGCAACCCATGGCGGCTTTGCATAGAGGGCAGCGACCAACCTCCTAGGGGCGTGGCCCATTTCAGAACCTGCTGTTCTACCTGGAAAATGTTAAAACATAGTGGATTAGTTCAGTTTTTATGGATACATGGTAAATCAGTCGTATACCTTTCTTCTGAAGAAATGACAGCGCATAGTTTTTTATCATGTATACGAGTAGTAATAAGCAAGGAGATGAGTGAAATGAACGTTAGACTTCACAGAATCCTGAGATAGCTTGAGGAAGGCAATATGCATTTCCAGTAGTAGTACATTATAATGGACTTCCATCACAGTTAGCCCTCTCTTAGACTAGTTATAGTGGGAGTAACTTGGCTAGTAACATGCATGTCCATACAATCCGAACTAAGCAAATTGGTGACACGGTATGATAATTAATAGAAAAAAGACAAGATAGTAACTTAGCTAGTTACCATAACATCACATATATCAAGACAATATGAGTTTAGAACCCTAATTAATTCAGTTTTGTATGACATCACACATGTTATTACCCACTATGAAAATAGTAACATGGACTAGTAACATGTTAGACTAGACATAGCAGGGAGTAACTTAGACTAATAACATAATTACTACCTCCATATAGATGTGGTATCATGCAAAGTGTCATTTATTGCAATGTAGACTTATTTTTTCTTGAAATGTGTGATGTTATGATAACATGGCTAGTTACCACAAGACTCTCTCTCATCATTTAATCGCATGCCATGTCATCTAATTGCTTAGTTGGCAATACATGTAGGACTATGTTACTACCCAAGTTACTCCCACTATGACTAGACTTACTAGTCTAAGTTACTTAGCACTATGACCAGTCTTAAGGCTAGTCACAATGGAAAGTATCATATAGGAGTATCATATAGGAGTATCATGTATATGATACTAGTATATGATACCATCTCCATAACGTATAGTATCATGTAGTAGTATCATAGTCTTAGTATATTTATTGTTTTGTAGAATCTCAATGTAAAATTATGTACAAGATTTATTTGTGATTGCTTTTTCTAGTTCTACGTGCTATGATACCAACACAATCTCTTTCATTGTTAATTAGTATGCCACGTCAGAATTTTGCCAACATGGCATGCATGATACTACCTATAATACCCCCATTAGAGCTAGTCTAATAATTAGTACTTCATCAGTGTCATTGATTTAGTATAAATTATACTAAATCAGCGACACTTATAGGAGGGAGTAGTATAATTGCTATTTTTAATTTAACATCCTATGAGTCATAAAGAATGCTAGGAATTCAGCATTACATGATTTACCGGAGATCATTTTCCCTATTTCCATATAAGATATGCTCCATTACTAAATTATTAGGTTAAAGCTATTTTCTGGAATGATTTCCACACGACGATAGTCATTAGAACACATGTGACTTGGCCACTTAACACTCATTACATGGGATTTGAGATGACAAAAACAATGGTACTTGATAGCTCCTACAATTATCACTTACCTTAAAGATCCGATGAACTATGTTCAAACTGTTGAAAAAAAGCAGCAAATGGATATTGATCCGACATGCCGACATAGCCACTGCTAAAATAGATGATTCAAATCTACACATGGAGTTTTGAGAGGCGCAGCCTCAGCAGAGTGCCTCATTTCTACTTAGCAACGTACAACCAAGGAGGGGACTCCCCCCTTTATCCACATTTTAAATCTGCACATAGGGTTTCAGTGCCATCTAATTGTTCTGCACTGCTCCGGGAATATGCAGGGAAGGTCTGTAACCCTTTTCTGCACCTGCATAGACTGCATTCTGTGAGTCAATCAAAGATTTCATCTTCCTATTCTAGAGTAGACCAGATATGGCAGCATGGTCTCATGAATTCAGCATTCCACAAATAGCCTAATCCAAAGGCCAGAGTGCAGAAAACCAAACCACAGTAAATGCATGTGATGGAAGCCCCAAACCAAACCATATTCCAGCCTCAAAATCTGACCACGGAACGCCTCTCAACGAACTAGATGGGGAACCAGAACGTGAATCCGTTCGGTTTACTGGGCTCAAGCCCGGAGCCCCGTGGAATCGGATAATACACATGGAAGTCTGGTATCCATGGATCCCCGTATGCGAGATGGAGAAGAGGAAGGGAGAGTGAGGGTACCGAGCGGATGGCGGCGAGGATTCGCCGAGCGCCGGGGCAGCCGTAGACGGCGCGAATCCCGGTGCACCGCTCAGTCCGCCGGATGCGCTCTCGGTTGACCCGAAACAGGGCGGCGGTAGTGGGTCGTTTGATATTTCTCCGAAAGCGGTCAGGCTCCCTGCCCTTTCCTTCTGTCTTTTTTTCTGAAACTGGAACGGCCTCGAAGGGACCAGAAACTGCCGCTAGTCAAGCGGTGCGCATGCAAAATTAGAGCATCTCTACTCGGTCCTCCGGATCCTAGTCAGCACTACAGGACAGCGATACATGGCTATGCGAGCTGTGTATATATAAATTTGAAGAGGGGCTGTCCACACTGACGCTGCTCCTATGGCCAAGCCGATACTAGGAACATAATGATTACGAATTAATATAAATTCACACATAATATGAATTCAAATGATTACGAATATAAATTTTTAAGAAGTTCAACGCACAACATTAAACAAGTTCCGGCCACATCCACGAGAGCTACCAAATAGCCATCAAAGTCCAGCTATCAAAATAACATATGGCACCATTAATCAGATGAGAACGATACTAGAACGGCCAGCCGAACGACGCAAGGACGACGAGGTGGAGTAGGAGCGATTGAGGACTTGAAGTCGAGGCTGATACTAGGGCGGGCGACCGAACGACGCAAGGACGATGAGCAGGGCCGGACCTGACAAGTCAGAGGCCCGGTGCAAAGATAAAAAATGGCCCCCCTATACACAAACAAAAGAGCAAAAAATTTATATCACTATTAGTTAAACATTTAACAGGTTTCTTCTTGAATTTTCAATGGATGCATTACATAACAGGAAGTATGCAAAATCTTATTACATAACTCAAAAAGATGCTACAGTTGTCTAAGGAAATGAATCAAGGCACTTCATCTCGCACTTTGCGCTCCACATCTTGCACTTCAGCTCAAACCCCATCCCGCACTCCATCTCACACTTAGTTCTTGTATTGACTCGCAAAACAGACAAGTATAACAGTTATGTAAAACATTTTCTTCTAATATTTTTTGAGGCAAAGTCACTGATAATATTATCAACATTAATTTGGTCTAATAGCTCCTTCTCAATGCATATAGTAGCTAGACCATTCAATCTCTCTCGTGACATAGCTGACCTTAGATAATTTTTTAACAATTTCAATTTATAGAAGGGTTTAACTTAGAGAACGAGGGGCGGAGCCGCGGAGGAAGGAGACCGAGGAGACCGTGCGGTATTGCGGTGCGAGTCAACGGCAGTAAGTATACCCGGTGCGTGCAAGCATGCGATTGGGATAGGGTAATTTTATTTGCCAACTTAACCTGTACAGCGCTGTACGTATACCTGTATACCTGGGTGGAGGCCCCGTGCGGCCGAAGGCCCCGTGCGACCGAACCGGGTGCACCTGCCCAGGGCCGGGTCTGACGATGAGGTAGAGTAGGAGTGGTTGAGGTCGAAGTCGATACTAGGACGACGTTGAGGAGCCGCCATAGACGAGTAGATGTTGTTCAGATCGGCCATGACATCGTTGTCGACCGTCTAGGGAGCGAATTCGATCCGCGAGAGCGGCGTCGAATCGTACCTCTTTGTGTAGTACCCCGAGTATGTTAGCGAGTTCGTGCTCCCTCACGTGACGACAAGGGAGGCCTGGTACACGTGAGCGTCTTCGGAGACGCCGAGGCCGAGGTCGGGCAACGTAACCGTCGCGCCCACGTACACCATCACCGCTATCAACACGTGTCGACGCTTCTTGCAGTCCAAAGTCGTGTACTTGACTCTGGCGACCTCCTCGTCCCACTCCTACCTAGACATGGTGGGCGGCTGCTCCTTCAGCGTCTGCTTGCGTGGCTTTGTCGGCTTCGCCAGCCCCACCGACTTCTTCTTTGGAGGCATGCTAGCGGCGAGTGGCAGGGAGGAGGGACAGCGAGCCCTAGGAGAGTTGGAGGGGCAGGAAATGGAACGTCGGGAAAGAAGGTGGAGTGGCGGGCAGGAGGAAGGATTGGAGGAGATATGGAGGAAATTGAGGGAAATGAGATTGGGAATGGAGGGAAATGGTTGGAATTTTGCTTGTGCGACTTCCAAGAAGGTCTCGCAGCCGAAATCCAACGTGGCATGGAGGGCTGGTTCCCCGATCCAGCCCTTGCATGTAGGGACCGATGTGGGCGCGATGACTATTCTATTGGGATCCAAAACTAGTCGGCGGGTATTGGGGAGCGCCGGTGTGAGCCAAAATTTGGGTCGGTGCCCAAAAGTCGTGTAAGGATCACTATGGGGAGCACCAGTGGAGATGATCTTACAGGAGGGACAAATCAAAAGTTCTTACAAGAAAGACCCAAAGAAAAATAAAAATTATAGAGCGGTCCTCTACTTCTACAAACATGACCCTAAAACAACTTCTTGGAGCATAATCGATTCCATCGTATTCACCACTACATCCAGATGATCTCGAGGTCGAGACACCATCACCACCGCTGGGGACATAACCACTTGGGGCAACACCGACAAGGAATCCTAGACCAAGATTGAAGATCCTCTAGCAAAAAAGGAAGAAAATGCCGGGGCACATCTTGCAACCGAGCACGAAGGCCCCTCGATGGCCACGGATAACGATGGCACAAAGTTGTTGTTGTTGAGGAACTCCACCAGTCGGCATCACAACTTCCGAGGTGCACATTGAGAAGAAGAGGAAGAAGCACCAGATCGGATAGCTCGCTCTACCAAGATTATTCAAGAACACACGCTCAAATCGACCTCCCCATCGTGCCATCCACCATGGAAGATCAGAGGGAGGAAACTTCTCTAAAGTAGTGGCCACTACTCGAAAGCAACCATGCGAGGCATAGAGAAAGATAAAGTATAGGCTTATTGTTAGAGATGACTTATTGTAGATCTACCGCCTACGGCAGCTCCTACCACCGGAGCAGCACAACACAATGATGAAAACAAAGACAAGGACACACTAGATCTAGCCATCGGGATCTGGCACCCTCCTCCAAACGCCACAAAGGGATGAGACGACCTACATATACTACTGGTGTATAGAGGAGGAGGCCCGGCTGTCGACAATTTGCACAAAAATAACCTAGAGTTGAAAGAAATTCACAGAATGAACTCTGGCTAAAACAAATTCACTAGACTAACCCTTTTTGCAGCATCGTACACCATGGTACCGCACTCTGCAGTGCAACACCATCTACCATCTAAAGTGTTGTATAATGTTATGACGGTGCTAGTTCGCTTTTAACGTAGAATGATGTGTCTCAGGGCATAGTGCCCATGAGAAAGTTACACGTTGCTAACGTATTCATAATTTTTGATGTTCCATGCTTGGTTTATCTACTTTCTAATGTTTTGTTCCAGCTTTGGAGTACTTTTCATATGATTTCTTGGACTAACCTATTAACAAAGAGCCATAGTGTCAGTTGCCTGTTTTCTGTTGTTTTTGGTTCCAGGAAAGTCAGAAAATGAATATTCTCGGAATTGGACGGGACAAAAGCCAAAGCCAGTTTTTCACCGAGGGACACACGGAGCCAGAATACGAGACGGAGAGGGGCCAGAGGGCGGCCACACCACCTGGCCGCGCGGCTAGGCCTGACCCGTGCCAGGGGGTGGTGTGGCCAGCCCGGGCACTCCCTCGGCCTCCCGTTCCGACTATAAGATGCCTCCGATACAGAAACCCTAAGGACCCGATCAAAATTCCACGAAAGAGTCTATAGCCGTCGTCATCTCCATCCCTAGATTGGGAGGGATCTGAAGCTCTTCCCGGTACCCTGCCGGAGAGGGGAATTCACCTTGGAGGCCTTCTTCATCATCATGCAAGCCTCCGGTGTGATGCGTGAGTAGTTCATCTCTGGACTACGGGTCCATGTAGTAGCTAGATGGCTGGTTCTCCTCCTTTGTGTTATCATGTTTAGATCTTGTGAGCTCCGTTCATGATCAAGATCATCTATTTGTAATCCTACATGATGTGTTTGCGGGGATCTGATGGATATTGAGATGCTATTTCAGATTGATTATTGATTCTATCATGTCTTTGTTATTTGTGATCTTGCATGCTTTCTGTTGTTAGTAGATATCTCGGCCAAGTAGATGCTAGCAACTCCAAGAGTTAGTATTTATGCTCGATAGTGGGTTCATGCCTCTAGTAATCTGGGGAAGTGACAGAAATCTCTAAGGTACTAGATGTGTTGTTGCTACTAGGGAGAAAACAACAATCCTTTGTTCATAGAACAATCGTATTGTTTACTTTACACGCAATTCGTAATGCAATTATCTGTTGCTTGCAACTTAATACTGGAGGGGGTTCGGATGATAACCTGAAGGTGGATTATTAGTCATAGATGCAGTTGGATGGCGGTCTATGTATAATGTTGTAATGCCCAATAAAGTCTCAAAGGAGTCAAGATGATTAGTATATGCATGTATTGCTTTCTCGATGTTTGTCAATTGCCCCGTTGTAATTTGTTCACCCAGCATGTTATCTATCTTAAGGAGAGCCACCACTAGTGAACTATGGACCCCGGTCCTTTATTTTACCATCAATCTACAACTATTTACTACTTTGTGTTTACTTTCTGCAAACTATTACTTTCTTCCACTCGATACGTGTAATCCTTTGCTTTCAGCAAAACCGGTGAGATTGACAACCTCATCGCAAGTTGGGGGCAGAGTTCTGTGGTTGTGTTGTGCATGTCTCCACGTTGCTGCTGACGCCGGTAGTGCGCCCTGCCAAAGTCTAGCTAGCAACACCTTTGGGGTGTTTCCTTGCTCCTACTGGATTGATAACCTTGGTTTCATAACTAAGGGAAAACTTGTTGTTGTGCTCATCATATCTTCCTCTTGGGGTTCCCCAACGAGCTCGATATATTTTGGGCCATCAGAAAGCCCTCGAGGTTGATCTAAAGTCATTGTAGGCTCCTGGAATCAGGCCTCGTCCTGCTGCCATAGCGACGATGCATACACACAGATGTTATCATGTGATGATAAAGTATTAATGTCAATCAAGCTGACATTAGTAAGTTGCAAAGGATTTGGGACTATAAAGTACAGGCCCAAGACTCAACCTCTTCCAGGAGAAAGCATGTTCAGGGTACCGGATATATGGTGCCAATGATTAAGAACAAATGCAGCTAGTTTATTTGTACTCTAGTGCAAGTGGGAGACTGTTGGAAATATGCCCTAGAGACAAATAGTTATAAGGACTATTACCATATTTCGTAAAGTTTATGATTAAGTTTTATATCAAGCTATAATTGTATTGAGTGGAAACATCAATACACATGTGATATATAAACAACCAGGGGTTCCTAGTGAAACTCTAGTCACTGGTTCATTGGTCAACAGATGATCAAGTTTCCTGATCATGTGGCATTTATGCCAGTTGGAAATGGAGTCATCTCATTCTAAGAATGAGATGATGAACCAATACCCAACCTAAACATCGTTACCCGATCATGTCACAAAGTTCAAGTTATGATGATTAGAAATGGATCCTCGTAGACTATTCTTTAGACCGCGAGGCTATATCAATCACTGTCTCCCGAGAGTGCTTAGATAGCATCAAGCGCCATCTGGTAATACGGTGGTTATAAAGGTGTGTTCAGGTACTCGGAGGAAACCATAGAGGCAATATATGTCAAGAGCAGGATTTGTCCGTCCACGTGACGAAAGATACTCAAGGGCCCACTCGGAGAAGTTATATCCAATAGATGCGCGACGTGTGATTTGATCACAGGGATATCACTTGTCGGGACGAGTCAAGTAGCATTGTTCAGTAACGAGATTGAACACGACATGGTGATGTCATTGATTAGATCTCGGTCAATGCAAGTATCGAGAGACAAAGGGGATAAGACACGACCGTCCCGGTTCGAACAATGAAAGATCTTCGTGGAACGCACAGGGGTCACATGGCCATCCAGGTCTCTCTGTCGATCATTGGTCCGGCAGTGTCCTGACCATATCTGGAGTGTTCCCGAACCGTAGAGTATCACGCTTAAGGGTTTGATGATGCTTAGAGAGTGTTTATAGGATCGGAAGAATCGCCAAAGAATAGTAGAGAGAAAACCGAAAGGTTTTTGGTAAGTCCGGAGGATGTCCAGAGTGGAAGTGGAAGGTGTTACATAGCCACGGAGGTTGAATAATATATGAATGAATGTTAAATATTGATTTAATCATTTATTCATAATGATTTAATAAAGATAAAATCAATTTAAAAGGTCAAAGGCTTAATGGGCCAATTCCGAAGGGAAGAGGGCCCATTAGGGAAAAGGCAAGAGGGAGAAGGGCCAAGAGGGGAGGCCGGCGCCCTAGTGGGCCAGCCCTCCTGCGCGGGGCCCATGGGGTGGCAAGCGGCGCCACCCCCTCCCCCTCTCCTGTCCTTTAGTCCCACCCTGGGACTTTGAGGGAGGTAGTACCTCCCCTCCCCCTATATATAGTGGGGGTATTTGGCCAGATAAATACACATAATATTCAATAAAGGTCTTCTCACTTTTGGGAAGACCTCCAATTGATATTCTCTCTCTCTCTCATGACCGTGGTCCCATGTTCGGACCGTGCGAACGAGAGACATCTTCACCGCGGAGCGCCATCGCGCTGCGGGATTCGGATCCAGGAGCTCTACTTTCGCAACTACTGCTGGATCGGGGAAGCGAGAGTCATCGTCAGGCACCGGACGTGTGTAACTCCTTGCGAGGTGTCACACTTGAGGCATTTAGAGCCACAGGAGCGCAAGGACTTCATCACGACCTTGAGGTCGGCTTCGGCTCGTCTACATCAACCACGCTCTCCTGAGCATTGACAACGCTTTTCGGTCTTCAAGGTAGATAGGTCCTGGCAACATCAGGGGTTTAGGGGCGTAGGGTAAAAATTTATTGTTTTCATGCACGGAACCCCTACAGTGGTATCAGAGCTATATCTATGCGTAGTAATGTTAGTACGGGTAGAACACATGAATTGTAGCGTGTGAGCATTGATCTTTTAGTCGTTACCCTCCCACATGTACTTGTATATACCGCAGCAATGCTTGATGAAGCGGCTTACGCGTTCATTCGCGAGACTGGTCCATGCTTGACATACGGCTTGTACCGTATAAAGTGGTGATGCGCTCGACTTTCAACGTAGAGCTCATTGGGAACCCCAAGAGGAAGGTATGATGAGCACTGATGTCTACGCACTTCTATTCTTGTAGACAGTTGTTGGGCCTCCAAGTGCAGAGGTTTGTAGAACAACAACAAGTTTTCCCTTAAGTGGATCACCCAAGGTTTATCAAACTCAGGGAGGAAGTGGTCAAAGGTATCCCCTCTCAAGCAACCTTGCAATCAAGATACAAGAAGTCCCTTGTGTCCCCAACACACCCAATACACTTGTCAGGTGTATAGGTGCACTAGTTCGGCGAAGAGATAGTGAAATACAAGTGGTATAGATAATTATAAGTGGTAACGGTGATAGAGAATAGCTTGATGGCGTGGAAGAGACTAAAGGCAGACTGAAATAAAGATGGAAGCAAACAAACATATAACAGATCTAGTTGCAAACGGTGTTTCAATGCTTAGAAACAAGGCCTGGGGATCATACTTTCACTAGTGAACACTCTCTCATATAAATACCTTCTCTTTATGATACTACTCTTAACTACTCTCCGGTTGGACACTCTAGTCGATGGTAGGGCTATAACGGCACTCCTCAAAGTAAGCCTTTCCCATCTAGAAAACCCCACACTGTCACCTTGAGTACTAGATGAGTCCAACAAACACCACAATTTCATAAAGACATCCAACTCCAAATATAACTCATAACAAGTATTTGTAATCTCTAGCCTAAGTGCCACCATGGTGAGCATGCTGTCACTTTCACACACATGGGGAGAGCAGAGATCTATTAAAGCACTTGAGTAGCAAGGTTGATCTATAGATTACAAGCTCATGATCACAATATGATCATGCATAGAGAGAGAGATGAACACATAGCTACCGTAGAACCCTTAGCCTCGAGAGAGAACTACTCCCTCCTCATCATGGGAATCAGCAATGGTGATGGAGCTGGTGGTGAAGATCGATGGAGATGGCTCCAGGGCACTTCCCCGTCCCGGCAGAGTGCCAGAACGGAGACTTTCTGTCCCCCGAATCTCCCCTTCGGTGGCGGCGGCACTACGAAACTTTTCGTGGCTGGAGGCAGGACGATTTAGGGTTTTGGCTTCGGGAGGCTTCTTATAGGCCAGAGGGCAAGGTCGATGGAGTGCCAGGGGGCCCACACCACCTGGTGGCGCGGCCAGGGCTAGCCCGCGCCACCATATGGTGTGGCCAGGCCCTGGCCCTCCCCCGTCCCTGCTTCTGGCTCCGTGAGTCTTCCGGTAAAATAGGAACTTTGGCTTTTGTCCCGTCCAATTCCGAGAATATTCATTTTCTGACTTCCTGGAACCAAAAACAACAGAAAACAGGCAACTGGCACTGTGGCTCTTGTTAATAGGTTAGTCCAAGAAATCATATAAAAAGTACTCCAAAGTTGGAACAAAACACAAGAAAGTAGATAAAACCAAGCATGGAACATCAAAAATTATAGATACATTTGCAATGTATCAACATCCCCAAGCTTAATCATGCTCGTCCTCGAGTAGGTAAGTGATAAAAAGAAAGAATAGTTTTTGAGGTGACATGCATCATCAAAGACTTGATCAAAGTATTTGTAAAACATTCATAGCTGGGATCATAGTACTTCAATCATAACACGAAACACAAAGTTCTAGCAATAAGCAAAGAAGCTATGATGCAACATGAAGAGGCACAAACAAAAGATTCATGAATAACAATGCTTTGCAAGATGTTTATTTGTTTCACATAAAGAAAACATGGCATACTAGTATTCAGCTTGTCCCTCAATAGAGTAGCAAATATAATTGCATAGGACACCTTCAAAGTTCATAAGAGTGACTAGATACAATAGTTTAAAACAAGCAAAATCAAGTTATGCATCAATCAACTAGTCTTGGGACAATGCACATGGAATTAGAATGGCCACTATGCTCTCAAAGTAGGTGCATAAAGGTAGAAGGTGGAGACTCAATATAATGGTGGAAGAAAGGCCTTTTGTAAAAGGAAGTAGGGATTCAAGTCTCATAAAGAGCTTCCGAAAATTATGGTACTGATAGGTTTCAGCTCTCATTGCCCCTATCATAAGCATCTTGAAGTGATTAAGGTTAAAGTGAACAAACTATGGTGTACATGCTTGACGAAGTATAAGTTAGGAATCTCATGTCCCTTGTATACGAGGGATGCTCCTCATGCTACTTAAGTTTAGTCACCGGTAAGTTCTTGTCATTGTAAGTACATGTGTATCATAGAGAACCGCCAACGGGGTACCCCTTGCCCGATGATACGGAAGAATCCCCATATCAAAATGACAAGGCAAGCAGACAACGAGCATCTCAGCATTCTTCTTATTTACCATGGGAATATGGTGCTTTTTTCTCTCTTTCCTCTTTTCATAGTCTTTTTTTCTCTTTTTTCTTTTTCTCAATATAGGACTCTTTTTTTATAAGAAGAATGCTTCATAGACAGCTCATTATGGTTACGCTGCAGGTTTCCACCATGTCAGCATGGATTAGACTAGCGGCCCAGGAGTTTCTCTAACACATATACATAACTCCATGGACTTACAAGCTCCCCTTTCATTTCACACCGACGACATCCATATACAAAAGAGCATGATATCAACTAGGTACAAGTACCAAGTGCAATGTTGAAAGCGTTCCCCATGAAAGCATGGTTTTGCTAATTCCCAATAAATAAGTGCAAGCATATACAACATAGACGACACAATGGTTCAAGTTTATTAAGGGCAAGTAAAGTAAAGTGTGCCATCAAGTTCGTGAGAGCTTTAATCACTAGTTTTCTCATAACAAGTTTAATTTGGAAGGTAAACAAAAGCATGAATATACTTGGAATAGCATAAGCTAGTAGGTAGGTATGGTGGACTCTTTTGGAATAACTTAGTTTAGGGAGTTGGATGCATGAGTGGAACTCATACTTGGTTGTGGAGGCTAGCAAAAGACTGGGAGCAACAAACTAAGAGAGCAATAATGGCCATAATCATGCAGAGCGACAAAACATCATTGATCAAAGCATAAAGTGATACTACAAGTTGAAAACTAGAGGATCATAAAGGCTATGGTGACTTGAGATAGTCATAACATGGTGTGAGCATGCGCCAAGTCAACCCAATACTATGCTTTAATATGCTAAAACAACGCATGATTCATCCAAGGCACATTAAGCAATCTCAATTGTTTATAACAAGTCATGCTACAGCAAATAATACTAAGCATAAATCCAAAACAATATCAAGCATGGCATGACAAAGCATAGCCACAGTCAAAAACGAGCTCTTTTTACCACAAAAGTATGAACTTTCCTACTCTTTTCCAAACCAAACCAAAGTATGAAAGAGGGGGTCCAACAAATTTATTCAGAAAACTAAGCAAACCAAGCAAACTAAAAACCAAAATGAAAACGAAAAAGAAGACGCTCCAAGAACAACGTAATTGTGCATGAAACAATAAAAATGAAGCGTTTGGAAGAAATCTGGGATTTTTATTGATGAAGAAGGGGATGCCTTGGGCATCCCCAAGCTTTGACGCTTGTACTTCTTGGATATTTATTGGGGTGACACGCGTGGCATCCCCAAGCTTGAGCTTTAGTCCATCCTTCATCTCATTACTCATTCCTTCCATACACCTGAAATTTTTCCTTCATACAAAAATTCACACAATCTTTATTAGCAACATTAGTGCACTCAAGATAAATAAGTCTTAAGGTTCAGTTCTAACACCAAATAAACTTCCATGAGAACACTAGCTACTGTAGTACTTCCCTAAAAAAGCTCAATTCCCCAAAAGAACTCAAAAAGGAACCAACAAGAAGCAAATGCAGAAAATGGCAGAAATCTGTAAAAACAGACCAGCAGGTAAAGACGATTTTTTTCGAAGACCTTATGTTGCTCAAATCAAAAAGTGTTGAACTAACAAAAGATAGATAACAATCTGGGGCAGAAGTACAAACAATTACAACTCAATCCGACATACAGAGCTCTCTCACGAATTTTTACGATGAAGCACAGAAATCTGTTTCGGGACAGCAAGTTTCCCAATCATTACTTCTCTCTCATTAGAGGTTACTCTTGGCACAAAAAGCAAATAAAAAGGATAAGGAGCGGTTATTACTGAGGTAATAATAACTTCCAAGACTCATCTAAAACTCTTGGGTTATCTCCCAACAAGTACTTTTGTTTAACGCCTTTAAGTTAGGCATGATAGTTTGAGAAGATGCTCACATAAGAAATATGAATTGAAGTAAAAGAGAGCATCAAGAAGAAAATTCAAAGCACATTTAAGTCTAACCCACTTCCTATGCATAGGAATCTTGTAAAGAAACAAGTCATGAAAGCACAAAGCAACAAGCATAGGAAAGCAAAACAAGTGCAACTTCAAAATTTTCAATATAAAGAGGGGAACCTTAATATTATTGAGACGCATAAAACCATGTTTCCCTCTCTCATAATAACTTTCAGTAGCATCATGAATGAAACTAACAATATAACTATCACATGAAACATTCTTATCATGAGCCACATGCATAAAAGAATTAATACTCTCCACATAAACATAGTTATTCTTATTAATTGTAGTGGGAGAAAATTCAACAAAATAGCTATCATTATTATTCTCATCACCATAATCATCAAATATTGGAGGCATATTGTAGTCATAATAAATTTTCTCCTCAATAGTAGGTGGACTGAAAATATCATACTCATCATTGTAATCATCATATATTGGAGGCATAGTATCATCAAAGTAAATTTTCTCCTCCGTGCTTGGGGGACTAAATATATCATGCTCATCAAAACTAGCTTCCCCAAACTTAGACTTTTCCATAGCATTAGCAATAATGGTGTCCAAAGAATTCATACTAACAACATTGCTATTAGCATGCAAATAAAGTTCCATAGGTTTTTTAATTTTCTCTTCAAACACTTCATGTCCTAACTCAAGATAAATACTATAAAGCTCTCTAATTTTTTTGTTGTTTTCCATTAAGCCTAACTAGTGAAAACAAGAAACAAAAAGACAAAATTGCAGAATCTAAAGGAAATAACTTTGAGTACTCACACCAGAAAATAGGCGTTTGTCGTGGAAGGTTCTTCTTGTTTAATCCTCCCGTATGAATACCTTTTACCTTACCTCCCCGGCAATGGCGCCAGAAAATAGCTTGATGTCTACGCACTTCTATTCTTGTAGATAGTTATTGGGCCTCCAAGTGCAGAGGTTTGTAGAACAACAGAAAGTTTTCCCTTAAGTGGATCACCCAAGGTTTATCGAACTCAGGGAGGAAGTGGTCAAAGGTATCCCCTCTCAAGCAACCCTGCAATCAAGATACAAGAAGTCCCCTGTGTCCCCAACACACCCAATACACTTGTCAGGTGTATAGGTGCACTAGTTCGGCGAATAGATAGTGAAATACAAGTGGTATAGATAATTATAAGTGGTAACGGTGATATAGAATACCTTGATGGCGTGGAAGAGACTAGAGGCAAACTGAAATAAAGATGGAAGCAAGCAAACATGTAACAGATCTAGTTGCAAACGGTGTTTCAATGCTTAGAAACAAGGCCTGGGTATCATACTTTCACTAGTGAACACTCTCTCATATAAATACCTTCTCTTTATGATACTACTCTTAACTACTCTCTAGTTAGACACTCTAATTGATGGTAGGGCTATAACAACACTCTTCAAAGTAAGCCTTTCCCATCTAGAAAACCCCACACTGTCACCTTGAGTACTAGATGAGTCCAACAAACACCACAATTTCATAAAGACATCCAACTCCAAATATAACTCATAACAAGTATTTGTAATCTCTAGCCTAAGTGCCACCATGGTGAGCACGCTGTCACTTTCACACACATGGGGAGAGCAGAGATCTATTAAAGCACTTGAGTAGCAAGGTAGATCTATAGATTACAAGCTCATGATCACAATATGATCATGCATAGAGAGAGAGATGAACACATAGCTACCGGTAGAACCCTTAGCCTCGAGAGAGAACTACTCCCTCCTCATCATGGGAATCAGCAATGGTGATGGAGATGGTGGTGGAGATCGATGGATATGGCTCCGGGGGCACTTCCCCGTCCCGGCAGAGTGCCGGAACAGAGACTTTCTGTCCCCCGAATCTCCCCTTCGGTGGCGGCGGCGCTGTGGAACTTTTCGTGGCTGGAGGCAGGACGATTTAGGGTTTTGGCTTCGGGAGGCTTCTTATAGGCCAGAGGGCAAGGTCAGTGGAGTGCCTGGTGTCCACACCACCTGGTGGCGTGGCCAGGGCTAGCCCGCGCCACCATATGGTGTGGCTAGGCCATGGCCCTCCTCCGTCTCTGCTTCTGGCTCCGTGAGTCTTCCGGTAAAATAGGAACTTTGGCTTTTGTCCCGTCCAATTCCGAGAATATTCATTTTCTGACTTCCTGGAACCAAAAACAGCAGAAAACAGGCAACTGGCACTGTGGCTCTTGTTAATAGGTTAGTCCAAGAAATCATATGAAAAGTACTCCAAAGTTGGAACAAAACACAAGAAAGTAGATAAAACCAAGCATGGAACATCAAAAATTATAGATACATTTGCAATGTATCAAGCACAACAGTAAGTCTTCCCTCAGTTATGAAACCAAGGTTTAATCAAACCAGTACGAGCAAGGAAACACCCCAAAGGTGTTGCTAGCTGAGCTTTGGCAGGGCGCACTACCGGTGCTAGTAGCAACGTGGAGACCTGCACAACACAACCACAGAACTTTGTCCCCAACTTGCGATGAGGTTGTTAATCTCACCGTGTTTTGCAGAAAACAAAGGATTAAACGTATCAAATGGAAAGAAGTAAAAGTTTGCAGAAAGTAAACGCAAAGCAGTAAACAGTTGTAGATTGTATGTAAAGAAAAAGGACCGGGATCCATAGTTCACTAGAGGTGGCTCTCCTTAGATAGATAACATGCTGGGTAAACAAATTACAGCGGGGCAATTGACAAACACCGAGAAATAAATACATGCATATACTAATCATCTTGACTCCTTTGAAACTTGATTGGGCATTACAACATAATACATAGACCGCCATCCAACTGCATCTATGACTAATAATGCACCTTCAGGTTATCATCCGAACCCCCTCCAGTATTAAGTTGCAAGCAACAGATTATTGCTTTACGAACTGCGTGTAAAGTAAACAATATTATTGTTCTATGAACAAAGGATTGTTGTTTTCTCCCTAGTAGCAACAACACATCTAGTACCTTAGAGATTTCTGTCACTTCCCCAGATTACTAGAGGCATGAACCCACTATCGAGCATAAATACTAACTCTTGGAGTTGCTAGCATCTACTTGGCCAAGATAGCTACTAACAACGGAAAGCATGCAAGATCTCAAATAACAAAGACATGATAGAATCAATAATCAATCTGAAATAGCATCTCAATATCCATCGGATCCCCGCAAACACAACATGTATGGATTACAAATAGATGATCTTGATCATGAACGGAGCTCACAAGATCTAAACATGAAAGCACAAAGGAGGAGAAAACAGGCAGCTGGCACTGTGGCTCTTGTTAATAGGTTAGTCCAAGAAATCATAATAAAAGTACTCCAAAGTTGGAACAAAACACAAGAAAGTGGATAAAACTAAGCATGGAACATCAAAAATTATAGATACATTTGCAATGTATGAACATCCCCAAGCTTAACTCCTGCTCGTCCTCGAGTAGGTAAGTGATAAAAAGAAATAATTTTTGAGGTGACATGCACCATCAAAGACTTAATCAAAGTATTTGCAAAACATTCAAGGCTAGGATCAAAGTACTTAAATCATAACATGAAAGACAAAGTTTTAGCAATAAGCAAAGAAACTATGATGCAACATGAAAAGGCACAAACAAAAGAATCATGAATAACATGCTTTGCAAGACATTTGTTTGTTTCACATAAAGAAAACATAGCATAATAGTATCCATCTTGTCCCTCAATAGAGTAGCAAATCTAAATGCATAGGACACCTTCAAAGTTCATAAGAGTGACTAGATACAATAGTTTAAAACAAGCAATATCAAGTTATGCATCAATCAACTAGTCTTGGGACAATGCACATAGAACTAAGAATGGCCACTATGCTCTCAAAGTAGGTGCATAAAGATAGAAGGTGGAGACTCAATATAATGGTGGAAGAAAAGCCTTTTGTAAAAGGAAGTAGGGATT
The DNA here is from genome assembly GCA_916181665.1 of Avena sativa. Taxonomy (NCBI): domain Eukaryota; kingdom Viridiplantae; phylum Streptophyta; class Magnoliopsida; order Poales; family Poaceae; genus Avena; species Avena sativa. The sequence goes on from OV702291.1 coordinate 33,127,539, forward strand.
CAAGTCTCATAAAGAGCTTCCAAAAATTATGTTACTTATAGCTTTCAGCTCTCATTGCCCCTTGATGGTGCGAGGTTGACGTGGGAGCTTCTTCTTCTTCAGTCCCCAGCAATGGCGCCAGAAAAGATCTTGATGCACTCGACTTTCAACGTAGAGCTCGTTGGGAACCCCAAGAGGAAGGTATGATGAGCACAGCAGTAAGTTTTCCCTCAGTTATGAAACCAAGGTTTAATCGAACCAGTAGGAGCAAGGAAACACCCCAAAGGTGTTACTAGCTGAGCTTTGGCAGGGCGCACTACCGGTGCTAGTAGCAACGTGGAGACCTGCACAACACAACCACAGAACTTTGTCCCCAACTTGCGATGAGGTTGTTAATCTCACCGTGTTTTGCGGAAAACAAAGGATTAAACATATCGAATGGAAGGAGGTAATAGTTTGCAGAAAGTAAACACAAAGCAAAAAACAGTTTATAGATTGTATGTAAAGAAAAGGACCGGGATCCATAGTTCACTAGAGGTGGCTCTCCTTAGATAGATAACATGTTGGGTGAACAAATTACAGCGGGGCAATTGACAAACACCGAGAAAGCAATACATGCATATACTAATCATCTTGACTCCTTTGAGACTTGATTGGGCATTACAACATAATACATAGACCGCCATCCAACTGCATCTATGACTAATAATCCACCTTCAGGTTATCATCCGAACCCCCTCTAGTATTAAGTTGCAAGCAACAAATTATTGCTTTACGAACTGCGTGTAAAGTAAATAATACGATTGTTCTATGAACAAAGGATTGTTGTTTTCTCCCTTGTAGCAACATCGCATCTAGTACCTTAGAGATTTCTGTCACTTCCCCAGATTACCAGAGGCATGAACCCACTATCGAGCATAAATACTAACTCTTGGAGTTGCTAGCATCTACTTGGCCAAGATAGCTACTAACAACGGAAAGCATGCAAGATCTCAAATAACAAAGACATGATAGAATCAATAATCAATCTGAAATAGCATCTCAATATCCATCGGATCCCCGCAAACACAACATGTATGAATTACAAATAGATGATCTTGATCATGAACGGAGCTCACAAGATCTAAACATGAAAGCACAATGGAGGAGAAACCAGTCATCTAGCTACTACATGGATTCGTAGTCCAAGGATGAACTACTCACGCATCACACTCGAGGCTTGCATGGTGATGAAGAAGGCCTCTAGGGTGAATTCCCCTCTCCTGCAGGGTGCCGGGAAGAGCTTCAGATCCCTCCCTATCTAGGGATGGAGATGACGGCGGCTACAAACTCTTTCGTGGATTTTTGATCGGGTCCTAGGGTTTTCATCCTAAGGGCAACTTATAGGCGGAAGGAGAGGCCGAGGGGGTGCTGGGGTCGGCCAGACCACCCTCTGGCGCGGGCCAGGCCTAGCCGCGCGGCCAAGTGGTGTGGCTGGCCCCTGGCCCCTGGCCCCTCTCCGTCTCGTATTCTGGCACTTGATCCCTTCCGGAAAAATAGGCACTTTGGCTTTTGTCCCGTCCAATTCCGAGAATATTCATTTTCTAACTTTCCTGGAACCAAAAACAGCAGAAAACAGGCAGCTGGCACTGTGGCTCTTGTTAATAGGTTAGTCCAAGAAATCATATGAAAAGTACTCCAAAGTTGGAACAAAACACAAGAAAGTGGATAAAACCAAGCATGGAACATCAAAAATTATAGATACATTTGCAATGTATAAACATCCCCAAGCTTAACTCCTGCTCGTCCTCGAGTAGGTAAGTGATAAAAAGAAATAATTTTTGAGGTGACATGCACCATCAAGGACTTGATCAAAGCATTTGCAAAACATCAAAGCTGGGATCAAAGTACTTCAATCATAACATGAAAGACAAAGTTCTAGAAATAAGCCAAGAAACTGTGATGCAACATGAGAAGGCACAAACAAAAGATTCATGAATAACAATGCTTTGCAAAACGTTTGTTTGTTTCACATAAAGAAAACATAGCATAAAAGTATTTAGCTTGTCCCTCAATAGAGTAGCAAATATAAATGCATGGGACACCTTCAAAGTTCAAAAGAGTGACTAGATATAATAATTTCAAACAAGCAATAACAAGTTATGCATCAATCAACTAGTCTTGTGGCAATGCACATAGAACTAAGAATGGCCACTATGCTCTCAAAGTAGGTGCATAAAGATAGAAGGTGGAGACTCAATATAATGGTGGAAGAAAGGCCTTTTGTAAAAGGAAGTTGGGATTCAAGTCACATAAAGAGCTTCCAAAAATTATGGTATGTATAGCTTTCAGCTCTCATTGCCCCTATCATAAGCATCTTGAAGGTGGTTAAGGTTAAAGTGACACAACTAAGAGGATATGCTTGACAAGTTATAAACTGAAATCTCATGCCCCTTACTTACGAAGACCGATCCTCATGCTACTCAACTTCAGTCACGAGTAAGCTCTTGTCATTGTAAGTATATGTGTATCATTAAGAACTGCCAATGGGGTACCCCTTGCACATGATACGGGAGCTCTCCCATACTCAAAATGACAAGGCAAGCAGACAATGAGCATCTCAGCGATCTTTTTATTTGCTATTTGCATAGGTTTTTATTGAGGATGATTCCTAGAGTGCTCATTATGGTGATGATGCAAGTTTCCACCATGATTAGGCATGGCTTAGGCTAGCGGCCTAGGCGTTTCTCTAACACACATACAAACTCCATGATCTTACAAGTTCCACTTTTATTTCACACCACCGGGATCCGTAAGCAAAAGAACATAATATCAACGGGGTACAAAGTACAAGTGCAATGTTGAAAGCGTTCCCCATGAAACATGGTTCTGCTAACTTCAACTTATAAAGCGCAAGTATATATGCAACAAAGAAGGACCCAATGGTTCAAGTTTATTAGAGGCAATAAAGTAAAGTGTGCCATCAAGTTCGTGAGAGCTTTATCACTAGTTTTCTCATAACAAGTGGAAGGTAAACAAAAGCATAAATATACTTGGAATAGCATAAGCTAGTAGGTAGGTATGGTGGACTCTTTGGAATAACTTGGTTTAGGGAGTTGGATGCATGAGTGGAACTAATACTTTGTGGTGGAGGCTAGCAAAAGACTAGGAGCGACAAACTAAGAGAGCAATAATGGCCATAATCATGCAGAGCGACAAGACATCATTGATCAAAGCATAAAGTGATACTACAAGTTGAAAATAAAAGGATCATAAAGGCTATGGTGACTTGTGACAGTCATAACATGGTGTGAGCATGTGCCAAGTCAACCCAAATAAAGCATCAAAGGAGAATACCACTATACTATGCTTTAATATGCTAAAACAACGCATGATTCATCCAAGGCACATTAAGCAATCTCAATTGTTTATAACAATTCATGCTAAAACAAAGAATACTAAGCATAAAGCCAAAAGAATATCAAGCATGGCATGACAAAGCATAGCCACAGTCAAAAACAAGCTCTTTTTACCACATAAGCATGAACTTTCCTACTCTTTTCCAAACCAAACCAAACTAATTGCAAACTAACGTATGAAAGAGGGGGTCCAACCAACTTATTCAGAAAACTAAGAAAACCAAGCAAACTAAAAACCAAAACAAAAACAAAAAGGAATACGCTCCAAGAAAAACACAATTGTGCATGAAACAATAAAAATGAAGCGTTTGGAAGAAACCTGGAATTTTTATTGATGAAGAAAGGGATGCCTTGGGCATCCCCAAGCTTTGACGCTTGCACTTCTTGGATATTTCTTGGGGTGACACGCGTGGCATCCCCAAGCTTGAGCTTTAGTCCATCCTTCATCTCATTACTCATTCCTTCCATACACTTGAAAATTTTCCTTCATACAAAACTTCACACAATCTCATTAGCAAGATTAGTGCACTTTAAGATAAATAAGTCTCAAGGTTCAGTTCTGACACCAAATAAACTTCCAATAGAACACTGGCTACTGTAGCACTTCCCTCAAAAATCTCAATTCCCCAAAGGAACTCAAAAAGGAACTAACAAGAAGCAAATGCAGAAAATGGCAGAAATCTGTCAAAACAGACCAGCAGGTAAAGACGATTTTTTTCGAAGATCTTATGTTGCTTAAATCAAAAAGTGTTGAACTAACGAAAGTTAGATAACAACATGGGGTAGAAGCAAAAAAAATTACAGCTCAATCTGACGTACAGAACTCTCTCAGGAATTTTGACGGTGAAGCACAGAAATCTGTTTCGGGACAGCAACTTTCCCAATCATTACTTCACTCTCATTAGAGGTTACTCTTGGCATAAAAAGCAAATAAAAAGGATAAGGAGAGGTTACTACAGAGGTAATAACTTCCAAGACTCATCTAAAACTCTTGGGTTATCTCCCAACAAGTACCTTTCTTTAACGCCTTTAAGTTAGACATGAAAATTTGAGAAGATGCTCTCATAGGAAATATGAATTGATGTAAAAGAGAGCATCAAGAAGCAAATTCAAAACACATTTAAGTCTAACATACTTCCTATGCATAGGAATCTTGTATGCAAATAAATGCACAAAGAACAAAGTGACAGGCATAGGAAGATAAAACAAAAGTAACTTCAAAACTTTCAGCACATAGAGAGGTGTTTCATTACCATAAAAACTTCTACAACCATATTTTCCTCTCTCGTAATAATTTTCAGTAGCCTCATGAATAAACTCAACAATATAACTATCACACAAGGCATGATTTTCATGATCTACAAGCACTAGAACTTTATTATAAACATTTTCAAAAGAATCCTCGGTGAAAGAACATTCACCCTCCTTTGATAAGTATGGGGGACAATCAAATAATGTAAGGGATAAAGAGTTACTCTCATTAGAAGGTAGGAATGGATAGATCCATTCTTCCTCCTTTTTGATGGGTTCGTAGCATGGAAAACAAAAAATTTCTACCGCAAGAATGAACAAAACCCAGATCTAATCTAGATAAAAGCCAAGATTTAATCTATTAGACATGTGTAACGAGATAGATCTGTACTAACCCTTGTAGATCCGAAAGCGTTACGAGATCGGATCTCGTGGTTGATGTAGTCGATCACTTGCCGATCTCAAGATCGAGTAGACGATCCTTCTAGCACCGCGTTCCGGCAGTGCTTCCGCAGTCGGTCACACGTGCGGAGTCGAAGCAGACCTTCCTCTCCCTGTTCCAGCGAGCAGCGGAGGTAGTAGATCTCTCCACGGAATCCCAGCAGCACGACGGCGTGGTGGTGGTGGTGGAGTAGAGAATTCTGCAGGGCTTCGCCTAAGCCAGAGCAGAGGGAAGGAGGAGGAGAGAGGCAACTTGAGATCTAGAGAATAGAAGGGGCAAGGGGGTTTGTGCCTCCACCCCTCTATTTAAAGGAGGGAGGCGCCATGGGGAGGTGGAGTCCTTGTAGGACTCCTCTCTCCCTTGGCCGGCGGATCAAGGAGGTGGGGGAGAGTCCTACTCCCCCACGAATCCTTGTCTTACCCCACAAGGATTCCTTGATCCTTTCTTGGTTTTCAAGTAAACTCCAAGAAATCTTCTAGAACCTTCCGGAACATTACGAAACCTTCTAGAATCCCCATACAAATACTCCGGAACATTTCCTAACTTAGAAAATGATCCCCAATATATGAATCTTATTCTCCGGACAATTCCGGATCTCCTCGTGATGTCCCGGATCCAATCCGAGACTCCGAACAACATTCGGTCTCCAACGCACATTCCATATCTACTTAAAACAACTTCGAACCTTAAGTGTGTCACCCTACGGTTCGTGAACATGTAGACATGATGGAGACACATCTCCGATCAATAACCATTAGCAGGATCTGGAGATCCATAACGGCTCCCACATACTCAGCGATGACTTTGTGATCGATAGAACCATTTAACATACGAAACCAATTCCCTTTGTCACGCGATACTCTACTTATCCGAGGTTTGATCGTCGGTATATCCATACCTAGTTCTACCTCGTTACTGATAAGTACTCTTTACTCGTTCCGTGATATGTCATCCCTTGTGACCTAGTCACATGCTTGCAAGCTAACTAGATGACATTCCACCGAGAGGGCCCAGAGCATATCTATCCGTCATATGGATGGACAAATCCCAATCTTGGTCCATGCGCTTCAACACATACTTTCAGAATACCCAATGACACCTTTATAACCACCCAGTTACGAAGCGGCGTTTGATGTCATCAAAGTACCCATCCGGTGATGGTGATTAACATAACCTCATGGTCGAAGGATTAGGTTACTATGCATTTGAAAGCTTGTAGCAAAACGAACTTAATGACTTGATCTTATGCTATGCTTACTATGGGTGTGTGTCCATCACATCATTCTCCTAATGATATGATCTTGTTATTAACGACATCCAATGTCCATGATCAGGAAACCATGATCATCCATTAATCAACAAGCTAGTTTAACAAGAGGCTTACTAGGGAATCTTTTATGTTTACAAAACACACAAGTATTAATTTTTCCTGTTAATACAATTATAGCATGGGATGTAAACATTTATCATAAACATAAAGATATAATAATAACCACTTTATTATTGCCTCTTGGGCATATCTCCAACAGTCTCCCACTTGCACTAGAGTCAATAATCTAGTTAAAAATTTGTGCATTCAACACCTATGTCTTTCTGGTGTTGTATATACACTATTGCTAGTGGTAAACATAATCTTCGGATCTGACACTTCCAGGTCCGTGTGTATTTGCATTTCCTTGCGTCTCTACGCATTACTCATTCTCTAATGAGATGGCATTGTATAAATTTGGTCCTTTGGTGAGACCTTTAGTTCCTTGGGATTAAATCATGTTGATACAATTGTCATACAATGTATCTTCATAGTATTATCCTTCTATGAATCACACCTAGTTTGATAACAAACTACTTGACGCAAATGCCCTCATTTGCTGCTACAATAGCAGTCATATACTTAGCCTTTTGTTGTAGTATCTGTCACAATGTTTTAACTTTGGTACTCAACCAAATCCGTTATGGAACTTCCTTTCCATTACATTGTGCCACCCATAGTTTAAATTGAGATAAACTTAATTTGTGACAAAACTAGTATCAATGTAACAATTTACAATGAACTATTTGTCACCACTATATAAATAATATATTCTTAGTTCTTCCAAAGATCATAGAAATATACCTACTATTGTCCAATGATCATCTTATGAGTCATTCTGGTATATGCTCATAACATTTAGAGCATAGGACATATCTGGATGTGTACATCTCAAAGAATGATTGATCACAGTATTCTTGTGATTTCACCAAGTGTCAAAACACTTAAATCTCGTGTCAACACACTTGTATCTTGATTCAGTCCTTTCCGTGTGTCAAGAACCTTTCTTGTTGTTTCCATATTGAACTCATTCAACATCTTATCTATGTACATTTGGCAAAACCTTATTAGCGCCTCAATCTATCCATATAGACATTGATGCCTAATTCTTGGGTTATGCCTAAGTCTTTCATCGAAATGAAATTCTTAACCTGTGTCAATAAAAGATACATCATTTCTAATCAACAATATGTCTTTCACATAATGTATTAGAAATGTGTCTTAGCGCTCCCACTTAATTTCTTGCAAAATGCAAGCATGTTCATCGTCTCTGATGAAATTAAACCTTTTAACGGTTTCATCACGGTGAAGATTCCAACTCCGTGATGCTCACTTCAACCATTGAAGTTTTGCATACTCTTTTAGCATCCTTTGAATTAACAAAACCCTTTGGATCATGTCATGGACACATCCTAGGTAACCATTCTATTAGAAGAACTTGTTTTGTTTGTTCAACTACCATATACCAAAATATATGTAGTGGTTGCTACATTAATCCGTCCAGACTAAATATCGCTATGAAAAATCAAATCTTATCATAGTCAATTCCTTGAACATTGTCGTAAACTCTTTCCGACATGTCGACTATTTCATAGATGTGAAACATCCATGTCTATTTCTGTATAGATCCATATACGACTATAAGGTCTTGCACCTTTCCAGAGGGTCTTTCAAATTCAAAGCTTGATTTCTCGTTTATGGAATTATCACAGATTTTATGGCTTCAAGCCACTTTAACGAAGCCAGGGCCCATCATTGATCATTTGCATGTAGTCGGTTCATCATTTTCAAACAACAATGATTTAACTCTCAAATCTTGGCATTTGATTACTTACCCGACCTACTTGGTTCAATAGGAACTTAGATCCCCGTGACCACATCCTTTGAGGCACGTGAGCCATGAGCATTGTTGCTGCCTCCGGGACACTTACCGACGCTGCACAACTCAGCACATATTAGCCAAGGTTCAACAACCTTGTCAAAGTTATATTGTCCTCCCACTGGACTTTTCACCAAAAAATTCCTTCTCAAGAAACTCGACATTCTAAGCGACAAACACTTTTATCTTCGGTGTTATGGAGGAATACCCAATGGTTATTCGAAATAACCTACAAAGACATGCTCATCCGACTTTGGTTGTAAACATTTTACTTATGCCTAGCATACCAAAAATTTAAGAAAGGACAACCTGGGTTTTATCCCAAACCATGACTTATATGGTGTCATTTCAACGGATCACGATGGAGCTCTTTTCAGTGTAAAAGCGGTAGTCACTAAAGCTTTAATCTTTAAAATATAATGGCAGTTTTATAAATGACACCTTTGATCTTATCATGTCAAACAAGGTTTAATTACATATCTTGAACACTCCATACTCCTATGGTGTTTTGGGAAATGCAAATCCATGGAACGATTCCTCAAATCTTAGGTGTTTTGCTAAACTTGTAACTCAAACATCTTTCTTTATGATCCAATCATAAACTTTTTATTTTCTTGTTACAATGATTTTCCACTTCATCTTGAAAGTCTTTGAACATTTTCAAATGTTTCATACTTCTTCCTTATTGAGTAAGTATATACATATACTCACTCAAATCTTCGGAGAAAGCATATGAAGTTGAAATCCATCGCCCACGACTACACATAATGAACTATATATATCAATATGTACAAATTCCAATCAGTTAGTCGTTCGTTCCTCTTTTGGACTACGAACGGAGTTTTAATTATCTCCAGGAAAGTATCACAAGCGTCATTTGATCAAAATCAAAGACTCCAAAAATCCATCAACATGGAGTTTCTTCATGTATCCCTTTCAATATAATTTAAACGGCGATGTCACTTCGCAAGTGATCTTTCAATCATTTGTCTTGCGACATTTTAGCATTAGTTTTATGGTCGTTATTTCTCCAACCAGACTTGTATATCATCCATCTATTATGGAATACGGTAATTATTTGAACAACCTTTTGTCGTCATAATACCTGATCAAAATAACAATTATTGAAACAAATCTTGAAGGTAAGCTTTGATGTTAACGAGCAACACAATAACCCTTTGTTTGTTTTCGATGAACATCATCACATATTCTCTTGCTAGTTACTTAGGCCATTGCAGTTCATGAATTGTGTTGTCCTGTATGACACTTCATACCAACCAACTCGGTATCCAATACCGCAGAACCACATTGTTTAACAACCAAGGAATACAGCCATAACATGTATCTTCTATATACCTAAGTTGGATATCTCCAATTTTTTCTTTTCTGCCAAATATTTTATAGATTCTCTTTCAACAATTCCTTTTCTTTTAAAAGAATCTATCAACATCAATAGTGGTGTCATTCACATGACACATAGTACAAAGTGTGTATAGTCAAATACTAATACCTTTGAACTTGCACTTTGAAGTGGATCACCTTCATCAAATGTTTGGCATTCTTTCAAAATTCCATTCTTTAGTAATCTTTTAGTGTAGTAAACATTTCACTTACATCTTCTATTCATCCTTATCATGACAACTTTCATGATCAAGCTGCTATAGCTTATAAAGGTGAATTGAGAGTATAATGTTTCTTTTCCAAAACCTTTTGGAGGATTAGGACGACTAGCGTCTCCAACCTTCACAAATTCTCATCAAATATGAGGACATATACTCTATCATGTTGTAACCAACACATTGTTTTAGAGATCGCAATACCTTTCACATATGATGGTTTCTGAAACATTGCTTTCAGCTCTTAGATAAACTTGATATTAAAAACAATCTTTTGAGTATCAAGAATCATGGAGGCAAACATGATACATTAGATACTAACACTGGAATTGTTACTCTTGATTTAATACTGTTTATTAAACTTCACAGAGTAAACGGAGTTTGTTGAAGGTTTGCAACAGGACTTTTAAACTTTAGATTGACACTCAAAACAATACGATACCAGTTCGTAAAGCAAATATCCAGAATTTCTATAGTTCCACTATCTCAACTATAACTAAGCGTAAGGTGGTGAACGGATGCCAATGACTACAACAAACTATGCAAATTCACTTTGATTGTGTTTATGATAAATTGAGTTCGACTAATCCAAATTACAAATGAACTCCCACTCAAAACAACATCCCTCCAGTTGTTTTAGTGATTACACGAACCAAATCCACTACACCAAGTCCGATCATCACGTGAGATGATGTAGCTTTAAAGGCGAACAATCAACATGTTCATCATATCATCCATATGACTCATGTTTTACCTTTCGGTATTCGGTGTTCTGAGACCATGTCTGTACATGCTAGGATCGTCAAGGTCAACCTTAGTATCCGCATGTGCAAATATGGCTTGCACCCGTCGTATGCACACGTAGAATCTATCACACCCGATCATCACGAGATGCTCCGAAACGACGAGTCTTAGCAACGGTGCCTACTAAGGACGAACACTTTATTACTTGATATTTAGTGAGAGGGATCATCTTATAATGCTACCATCGCGATCTAAGCAATACAAGATGAATAAAGGATTAACATCAGAGGCAATTCATAATTAGTGTGATATGATATGGCCCTTTCTTCTTATGCCTTTGATCTCCATCTCCAAAGCACGGACATGATCTCCATCATCACCAGCATTGCGTCAAGGTCAGTGGCGCCGCTTCATGGTTGTCCATCATCACTAGCAACTATTACAACTACTTTGGAATAAAGCTATTACAAGATGAATAGACACGCAGGTCTTAACAGAATTAAAGACAACCATTAGGCTCCTGCCGGTTGCCATATTACAACAAGGATCATTGCATACATCAAATATAATCACAATCACATAATGGCCATATCACATCACAAAACCCCTGCAAAAACAAGTTAGACGCCTCTAATTTTCTTTGCATGTTTTACGTGGTTTGGGGCTTTCGAATAAGAACGGATGTTACCTACGAAACTGAACCACAACGTTGATACAAGTGCTATCAAATGCAAAGTGTAGATTGGATCTATACTATGGTGGGAGAGACAGACACCCGCAAAGCCACTTGTGCAAATCAAGTTACACGTCAAGCGTGGAGCAAGTCTCATGTGCGATAACATGTAAGGTTAGCCCGAGCCGCTTCATCCCACCATACCGCAAGATGCAAAGTACACAAAGCAAAAGACGGCACGAGCACCAACGCCCACAAAACCATTGTGTTCTACTCGTGCAACAGATCTACGCATAGACACGGCTCTGATACCACTGATGGGTTTGTAGCATGGAAAACAAAAAAATTCTACCGCAAGAACGAACAAAACCCAGATCTAATCTAGATAAAAGCCAAGATCTAATCTATTAGACATGTGCAACGAGATAGATCTGTACTAACCCTTGTAGATCTGAAAGCGTTACGAGATCGGATCTCGTGGTTGATGTAGTCGATCACTTGCCGATCTCAAGATCGAGTAGACGATCCTTCCGGCTCCGCGTTCCGGCAGCGCTTCCGCAGTCGGTCACACGTGCGGAGTCGAAGCAGACCTTCCTCTCCCCGTTCCAGCGAGCAGCGGAGGTAGTATATCTCTCCACGGAATCCCAGCAGCACGACGGCGTGGTGGTGGTGGTGGAGTAGAGAATTCTGCAGGGCTTCGCCTAAGCCAGAGCAGAGGGAAGGAGGAGGAGAGAGGCAACTTGAGATCTAGAGAATAGAAGGGGCAAGGGGGTTTGTGCCTCCACCCCTCTATTTAAAGGAGGGAGGCGCCATGGGGAGGTGGAGTCCTTGTAGGACTCCCCTCTCCCTTGGCCGGCGGATCAAGGAGGTGGGGGGAGAGTCCTACTCCCCCACGAATCCTTGTCTTACCCCACAAGGATTCCTTGATCCTTTCTTGGTTTTCAAGTAAACTCCAAGAAATCTTCTAGAACCTTCCGGAACATTACGAAACCTTCTAGAATCCCCATACAAATACTCCGGAACATTTCCTAACTTAGAAAATGATCCCCAATATATGAATCTTATTCTCCGGACAATTCCGGATCTCCTCGTGATGTCCCGAATCCAATCCGAGACTCCGAACAACATTCGGTCTCCAACGCACATTCCATATCTACTTAAAACAACTTCGAACCTTAAGTGTGTCACCCTACGGTTCGTGAACATGTAGACATGATGGAGACACATCTCCGATCAATAACCATTAGCAGGATCTGGAGATCCATAACGGCTCCCACATACTCAGCGATGACTTTGTGATCGATAGAACCATTTAACATACGAAACCAATTCCCTTTGTCACGCGATACTCTACTTATCCGAGGTTTGATCGTCGGTATCTCCATACCTAGTTCTACCTCGTTACTGATAAGTACTCTTTACTCGTTCCGTGATATGTCATCCCTTGTGACCTAGTCACATGCTTGCAAGCTAACTAGATGACATTCCACCGAGAGGGCCCAGAGCATATCTATCCGTCATATGGATGGACAAATCCCAATCTTGGTCCATGCGCTTCAACACATACTTTCAGAATACCCAATGACACCTTTATAACCACCCAGTTACGAAGCGGCGTTTGATGTCATCAAAGTACCCATCCGGTGATGGTGATTAACATAACCTCATGGTCGAAGGATTAGGTTACTATGCATTTGAAAGCTTGTAGCAAAACGAACTTAATGACTTGATCTTATGCTATGCTTACTATGGGTGTGTGTCCATCACATCATTCTCCTAATGATATGATCTTGTTATTAACGACATCCAATGTCCATGATCAGGAAACCATGATCATCCATTAATCAACAAGCTAGTTTAACAAGAGGCTTACTAGGGAATCTTTTATGTTTACAAAACACACAAGTATTAATGTTTCCTGTTAATACAATTATAGCATGGGATGTAAACATTTATCATAAACATAAAGATATAATAATAACCACTTTATTATTGCCTCTTGGGCATATATCCAACACTTTTGTCCATCACTCTCCTCCTCTTTTTCATCTAATGAGCTTTCAGGTTCAGTAATTTGTTCTTCCATGGAGGTTCTAGCAGGCGGTGGTTCATCTATTACCTTAGCAGTCATAATACTGTTCCCAAATAGGAAACTGAGTGAGCTATCCATAATGAAATAGTGATTGGAGAAGAGCTAGTCATAAAGGCAACTTAAGAAAGGAACTTTTTTTGTGTGTTTTTCCAATAAGAAAGCAAACTAGCAAAACTAATTTTTTGTGTTTTTTTGAAGAACAAAACAAGCAAACAAAGCAAAAAGAAACTAAGCAAAACAAAAAACAACAAAGTAAAGAGATTGGTTATGAGGGACTCCCCTTGTGAAGATGTCCTTGACTCCCTGGCAACGGCGCTAGAAAATCTTTTGATGGCACGAGGTTGACATGGGAGCTTCTCCTTCTTTAGTCCCCGGCAACGGCGCCAGAAAAGATCTTGATGCACTCGACTTTCAACGTAGAGCTCGTTGGGAACCCCAAGAGGAAGGTATGATGAGCACCGCAGTAAGTTTTCCCTCAGTTATGAAACCAAGGTTTAATTGAACCAGTAGGAGCAAGGAAACACCCCAAAGGTGTTACTAGCTGAGCTTTGGCAGGGCGCACTACCGGTGCTAGTAGCAACGTGGAGACCTGCACAACACAACCACAGAACTTTGTCCCCAACTTGTGATGAGGTTGTCAATCTCACCGTGTTTTGTGGAAAACAAAGGATTAAACGTATTGAATGGAAGGAAGTAATAGTTTGTAGAAAGTAAACACAAAGCAGAAAACAATTTATAGATTGTATGTAAAGAAAAGGACCGGGATCCATAGTTCACTAGAGGTGGCTCTCCTTAGATAATAACATGCTGGGTGAACAAATTAACAGCGGGGCAATTGACAAACACCGAGAAAGCAATACATGGATATACTAATCATCTTGACTCCTTTGAGACTTGATTGGGCATTACAACATAATACATAAACCGCCATCCAACTGCATCTATGACTAATAATCCACCTTCAGGTTATCATCCGAACCCCCTCTAGTATTAAGTTGCAAGCAACAGATTATTGCTTTACGAACTGCGTGTAAAGTAAACAATACGATTGTTCTATGAACAAAGGATTGTTGTTTTCTCCCTAGTAGCAACATCACATCTAGTACCTTAGAGATTTTTGTCACTTCCCCAGATTACCAGAGGCATGAACCCAGTATCGAGCATAAATACTAACTCTTGGAGTTTCTAGCATCTACTTGGCCAAGATAGCTACTAACAACAGAAAGCATGCAAGATCTCAAATAACAAAGACATGATAGAATCAATAATCAATCTGAAATAGCATCTCAATATCCATCGGATCCCCGCAAACACAACATGTATGAATTACAAATAGATGATCTTGATCATGAACGGAGCTCACAAGATCTAAACATGAAAGCACAAAGGAGGAGAAACCAGCCATCTAGCTACTACATGGATCCGTAGTCCAAGGATGAACTACTCACGCATCACACTTGAGGCTTGCATGGTGATGAAGAAGGCCTCCAAGGTGAATTCTCCTTAGGGTGCCAGGAAGAGCTTCAGATCCCTCCCGATCTAGGGATGGAGATGATAGCGGCTACAGACTCTTTCTTGGATTTTTGATCGGGTCCTAGGGTTTTCGTCCCGAGGGCAACTTATAGGCGGAAGGAGAGGCCGAGGGGGTGCTGGGGTCAGCCAGACCAGCCCCTGGCGCGGGCCAGGCCTGGCCGCACGGCCAGGTGGTGTGGCCGGCCCCTGGCCCCTCTCTGTCTTGTATTCTGGCACTTGATTCCTTCCAGAAAAATAGGCACTTTGGCTTTTGTCCCGTCCAATTCCGAGAATATTCATTTTCTGACTTTCCTGGAACCAAAAACAGCAGAAAACAGGCAGCTGACACTGTGGCTCTTGTTAATAGGTTAGTCCAAGAAATCATATGAAAAGTACTCCAAAGTTGGAACAAAACACAAGAAAGTGGATAAAACCAAGCATGTAACATCAAAAGTTATAGATACATTTGCAATGTATCACCCCTAACATAAGAATCTTGAAGTGATTAAGGTTAAAGTGAACAAACTATGGTGTACATGCTTGACGAAGTATAAGTCAGAAATCTCATGTCCCTTGTATACGAGGGCCGCTCCTCATGCTACTCAAGTTTAGTCACCCGTAAGTTCTTGTCATCGTAAGTATATGTGTATCATTGAGAACCGCCAACGGGGTACCCCTTGCCCGATGATACGGAAGAATCCCCATATCAAAATGACAAGGCAAGCAGACAACGAGCATCTCAGCATTCTTCTTATTTACCATGGGAATATGGTGCTTTTTTCTCTCTTTCCTCTTTTCATAGTATCTATTTTTTTCTCTTTTTCCCCAATGTAGGACTCTCTCTCTTTTTTTATAAGAAGAATGCTTCATAGACAGATCATTATGGTTACGCTGCAGGTTTGCACCATGTCAGCATGGATTAGACCAGCGGCCCAGGCGTTTCTCTAACACATATACATAACTCCATGGACTTACAAGCTCCCGTTTCATTTCACACCGACGACATCCATTTACAAAAGAGCATGATATCAACTAGGTACAAGTACCAAGTGCAATGTTGAAAGCGTTCCCCATGAAAGCATGGTTCTGCTAATTCCCAACAAATAAGTGCAAGCATATACAACATATACGACACAATGGTTCAAGTTTATTAAGGGCAAGTAAAGTGAAGTGTGCCATCAAGTTCGTGAGAGCTTTAATCACTAGTTTTCTCATAACAAGTGGAAGGTAAACAAAAGCATGAATATACTTGGAATAGCATAAGCTAGTAGGTAGGTATGGTGGACTCTTTGGAATAACTTGGTTTAGGGAGTTGGATGCATGGGTGGAACTCATACTTTGTTGTGGAGGCTAGGAAAAGACTGGGAGCGACAAACTAAGAGAGCAATAATGGCCATAATCATGCAGAGCGACAAAACATCATTGATCAAAGCATAAAGTGATACTACAAGTTGAAAACTAAAGGATCATAAAGGCTATGGTGACTTGAGATAGTCATAACATGGTGTGAGCATGTGCCAAGTCAACCCAAATAAAGCATCAAAGGAGAATACCACTATACTGTGCTTTAATATGCTAAAACAACGCATGATTCATCCAAGGCACATTAAGCAATCTCAATTGTTTATAACAAGTCATGCTACAGCAAATAATACTAAGCATAAAACCAAAACAATATCAAGCATGGCACGACAAAGCATAGCCACAGTCAGAAACGAGCTCTTTTTACCACATAAGCATGAACTTTCCTACTCTTTTCCAAACCAAACCAAACTATTTGCAACCCAATGTAAGAAAGAGGGGGTCCAACCAATTTATTAAGAAAACTAAGCAAACCACACAAACGAAAACCAAAACAAAGACGGAAAAGAAGACGCTCCAAGAAAAACACAACTGTGCATGAAACAATAAAAATGAAGCGTTTGGAAGAAACCTAGAATTTTTATTGATGAAGAAGGGGATGCCTTGGGCATCCCCAAGCTTTGACGCTTGTACTTCTTGGATATTTCTTGGGGTGACACGCGTGGCATCCCCAAGCTTGAGCTTTAGTCCATCCTTCATCTCATTACTCATTTCGTTCCGTACACCTGAAATTTTTCCTTCATACAAAACTTCACACAATCTCATTAGCAACATTAGTGCACTTAAGATAAATAAGTCTTAAGGTTCAGTTCCAACACCAAATAAACGTCCATTAGAACACTAGATACTGTAGCACTTCCCTCAAAAAGCTCAATTCCCCAAAAGAACTCAAAAAGGAACCCACAAGAAGCAAATGCAGAAAATGGCGGAAATCTGTCAAAACAGACCAGCAGGTAAAGACGAATTGTTTCGAAGACCTTCTGTTGCTCAAATAAAAAAAGTGTTGAACTAACGAAAGTTAGATAACAACCTGGGGCAGAAGCACAAAAAATTACAGCTCAATCCGACATACAGAGCTCTCTCACGAATTTTTACGGTGAAGCACAAGAATCTGTTTCGGGACAACAACTTTTCCAATCATTACTTCTCTCTCATTAGAGGTTACTCTTGGCACAAAAAGCAAATAAAAAGGATAAGGAGATATTATTACTGAAGTAATAACTTCCAAGACTCATCTAAAACTCTTGGGTTATCTTGCAACAAGTACTTTTCTTTAACGCCTTTAAGTTAGGCATAAGAAGCAAAGAAAGAATCAAGTGTTCTCAAATGAAGAAGCATTAAAACCAACTTTCTTGCCCTTACCTCTCTTATTTTTATTCTTAACCTTTGGGAAAAAGTGATTGTTTGGTGGAGAAGAAAGGTGCATGGTCCCCTTTCCCACATCTATTATTGCTCCAAGAAGTTCCAAAAGGGACCTTCCAAGTGTAATTTGTCCTTTTCCTGCACATTCAATAACAAGATAATCAGTAGAAATCATTTTCCCAAGGATCTTTGTAAACACTCCTTCAGCTATTCCAATAGGAAATAAGGTAGCATTATTAGCAAGAGATATTTATTTTCCTCCATCAGTAAGCCCCCAAAGATTCAAAGATTCATAAATATCTTTGGGCATAAGACAAAATTCAGACATGATATCGCAGCGGGCTTGAAAAGTTCCAGTGTTTATCTGAATCTTTACTGTAGGGAGCCACTTTGATGGTTCAGAATTTATTGGAACGTAATTGTGATGCTCCCTAAGCGTATTATAGCAACTTTCTAAGCTAGTAGTGCTAGCCTCAAGAGTGTTCAACCTAGCAAATATTTTTGCGAAAGAAATATCAGTTTGGCTAGGCATGTTGTAAGTGAGGATCAATTTCTTTATAGCATTAATAGCATCATCGTCATTACATTCGAGTAAATCTCCTCCCACAATTGTATCTAAAGCATATCTATAGCAAAGAGCAATCCCAAGATAAAAACTGCTAAGGAACAAGCTTTGAGTCATTTTAGGCTCAGTTTTTTCATGTAGATCAGAGATTCTAGACCAAGCTTCCTTAAAACTTTCCTCAATTCCTTATTTAAAAGTGAAAATCATTTCCTCGGGTGACATAGTGATTGGAGTAAGGCTAGACATGAAGGCAACTTAAGATAGGAACTAATTTTTTTGTGTTTTTAAATAAGAAAGCAAAATAGTAAAACTAATTTTTTTGTGTTTTTGAAAGAACAAAACAAGCAAACAAAGCAAAAATAAAACTAAGCAAAACAAAAACAACAAAGTAAAGAGATTGGTTATGAGGGACTCACCTTGTGAAGATGTCCTTGACTCCCCGGCAACGGCGCCAGAAAAGATCTTGATGCGCTTGACTTTCAACCTAGAGCTTGTTGGGAACCCAAGAGGAAGGTATGATGAGCACATCAGTAAGTTTTCCCTCAGTTATGAAACCAAGGTTTAATCGAACCAGTAGGAGCAAGGAAACACCCCAAAGGTGTTGCTAGCTGAGCTTTGGCAGGGCGCACTACCGGTGCTAGTAGCAACGTGGAGACCTGCACAACACAACCACAGAACTTTGTCCCCAACTTGCGATGAGGTTGTTAATCTCACCGTGTTTTGCGGAAAACAAAGGATTAAACATATCGAATGGAAGGAGGTAATAGTTTGCAGAAAGTAAACACAAAGCAAAAAACAGTTTATAGATTGTATGTAAAGAAAAGGACCGGGATCCATAGTTCACTAGAGGTGGCTCTCCTTAGATAGATAACATGTTGGGTGAACAAATTACAGCGGGGCAATTGACAAACACCGAGAAAGCAATACATGCATATACTAATCATCTTGACTCCTTTGAGACTTGATTGGGCATTACAACATAATACATAGACCGCCATCCAACTGCATCTATGACTAATAATCCACCTTCAGGTTATCATCTGAACCCCCTCTAGTATTAAGTTGCAAGCAACAAATTATTGCTTTACGAACTGCGTGTAAAGTAAATAATACGATTGTTCTATGAACAAAGGATTGTTGTTTTCTCCCTAGTAGCAACATCACATCTAGTACCTTAGAGATTTCTGTCACTTCCCCAGATTACCAGAGGCATGAACCCACTATCGAGCATAAATACTAACTCTTGGAGTTGCTAGCATCTACTTGGCCAAGATAGCTACTAACAACGGAAAGCATGCAAGATCTCAAATAACAAAGACATGATAGAATCAATAATCAATCTGAAATAGCATCTCAATATCCATTGGATCCCTGCAAACACAACATGTATGGATTAAAAATAGATGATCTTGATCATGAACGGAGCTCACAAGATCTAAACATGAAAGCACAAAGGAGGAGAAACCAGCCATCTAGCTACTACATGGATCCGTTGTCCAAGGATGAACTACTCACGCATCACACCGGAGGCTTGCATGGTGATGAAGAAGGCCTCCAGGGTGAATTCCCCTCTCTAGCAGGGTGCCGGGAAGAGCTTCAGATCCCTCCCGATCTAGGGATGGAGATGACAGCGGCTACAGACTCTTTCGTGGATTTTTGATCGGGTCCTTAGGGTTTTCGTCCCGAGGGCAATATATAGGCGGAAGGAGGGGCCGAGGGGGTGCCGGGAGCCACCACACCATCCCCTGGCGCGGGCCAGGCCTGGCCGCGTGGCCAGGTGGTGTGGCCGGCCCCTGGCCCCTCTTCATCTCGTATTCTGGCACTTGATCCCTTCCGGACAAATAGGCACATTGGCTTTTGTCCCGTCCAATTCCGAGAATATTTATTTTATGACTTTCCTGAAACCAAAAACAGCAGAAAACAGGCAGCTGGCACTGTGGCTCTTGTTAATAGGTTAGTCCAAGAAATCATATGAAAAGTACTCCAAAGTTGGAACAAAACACAAGAAAGTGGATAAAACAAAGCATGGAACATCAAAAATTATAGATACGTTTGCAATGTATCAAGTGGCTTAGGGGGTGTTTGTCTCTCTCGCATTAGTTGGTATGCCATTTACAACGGAGGGCCCCGAAAGGGGTGTAGTATAGACAACTACTTGATCAGCGTTGTGCTGAAAGTTCGTAGGTAAGAACGGTTCTTGTGCAAAAGCCCATTCAGTCGCGTAAAACATGCAAAGATAAAGTAGAGGCGTCTAACTTTGTTTTGCGAGGGGTGTTGCTTTGTGATATGGTTGTGGCAAAGGTAAAGTGATTACCTTATGTTATGTAGTAATAGATAGTCACGGAGGTGACGGACTACCACGCCAGAAAGACACCGGACCCTGGTGTCTACGACGCCGGAACCATGGCGCCGGAATCCGGTGACGACGGATGGAGATCACGACGTGAAGGACCATATCACATCACATTTACATTCAATGTTATTGTTTGTATATCTTATTGTGTGCTAGTATTAGATACTCGATGGCAGCCTAATAAGATGATCCCTGTTAAAATTACCAATGATTGTGTTCCCTCTTAGTGTGCACCACCAAGAAAGTTTTTCGGTATGAGGCGATCCACGGTACAGGCGTGGGTGTCAGACATATCTACGTTCACATACAGTGGGTATAAGCCATGTTGCACAGCGAATACACTAAGGTTGAGTTGGCGAGCCTAGCATATGTAGACATGGCCTCGGAACACGGATGGTCGAAAGATCGAGCACGAGTCGCATGAATGATGTGACCGACGTTTAGCGTCCACCCTTGAACCCACATTGATGGTCGTGACGATCGGGGGAGATGTGGCTGAAAGGGGTTGTGTTATCACTAGGAACCCTTCATGGGATAGGTGTTTCTGAGTGGAGTTATTATTAACTCATTTAATTATAAACTTAGTCTAAATTCCTTTTGCAATTATAAATGTAGAAATGATTCTTCCCGATGTTACCTTTCCTATTGACGATTGGTTAGAAGGAGAGAAGCTCATACTAGATGGATCCAACTTCTCTATATGGGTTGCGCGTCTCCATGTTCTCCTTAGCGAGAATAACGTGGTCGACTACATACTCAACGAGATGGATTTGGAGCAGTCCTATTACTATGAGACCCCAGAACAGCGGGAAGACCGCGATTATCGTCATGAGATGTCCACCTTCATATCAGTTACAATGTGCTACGGGATAGTGGATGAGTTGTGGCCAGTCGTGGGTAATCTTGACCCTCGTGCGACTATGGTACATCTTAGGACACATTTTGTGGAACAAGCACGCATATGGGAGCATGAGCTGATGGGAGACTTCTTCTCCATTAAGATGGAGGAGAACTCATCACTTGACGACCACTTGGAGCGCATGCATGATGCGTACATGAGGCCTGCATACTTCCTGGATAGCTAGATGACGGGCTCATTTGCAAATGGTGTTGTGTTGCGGTCGCTGCCACCAAGCTACCAAGCACAAGTCAGGACTTGCATTATGAGAGGCGACGCCGAAACAATGGATTTCCACAGGTTCGTATCACATCTCAGGAATGTGATGGTTGAACCCATTGTCGCTGAGGTCATCAATCACAAAGGTATATATTTGATATACAATTTTATAAATGTTATAATCTTGCAAACACATTTGCAGTGTTAAGTATATTTGATACTTGTTCTGTTTTACTAAAAACAGGTCCTTCTGCATAGAGGTGCTTGCTGGAGAGGAGGTGAGATTGCGTGTTGATGGGGAGCATGATGATGATGGCCAACGACACTCTCCCTCAACATTTATCATTTAGTTTATGTTTAGGATGATTATTGTAATCAAAATATTATGAACTTCTTTAGTGTGTCTCACACTTTGTGAGATGGTTATTCATATCAGTTTGTAACAAACAATTGTTCTACTTTTATGAATTATTTCTATTTGTGTTCATATCTTGTTTGATTACTTGAGAATTATCCTTATTGTTTGAAACTAATTGATAATGGATGAACATTTGTAAAATATTGAAATGCCTAAAAACACCCAACTTAATGATATTTCATTAGTGAATGAAACCATTGTTTAAATTCAAAAGTTATGCGATAATATGTGAAAGACACTTGTTTTCTTGTCACATATGAATCATGCCTAAGTTCGGCAAAATAACTTAAACACCTGGTATTACTTGAATACAAAGTGTTTTAATGAATTGTTAAAGTGAATACATATTTGATGTATTGTGTTCTGACAAAATGGTAATTATCATTATAAGATTGTTTAAATGTGTAAAGTAGTTTACCAAAGGAAACATAAGTATGAAACTATTTGATATGATCAAATTATTTCATCAACAAAGGGTACGAATATAAAAGAGAATCTAATTACTATGATTTGATCAATAGTAATGGAATTCGACTTTATAAGAATGGCATAAAGAAAATTGTGGAATGC
Organism: Avena sativa; assembly: GCA_916181665.1. Taxonomy (NCBI): domain Eukaryota; kingdom Viridiplantae; phylum Streptophyta; class Magnoliopsida; order Poales; family Poaceae; genus Avena; species Avena sativa. The sequence goes on from OV702291.1 coordinate 33,150,181, forward strand.
AATGCATTTGAAATATCAAAATGCAAAGCATCACAATATGATATTAGATATCAAAATGGTTGAATAGATGGCACCAAATAAATTGTTGTAGTGTAGATGTAAAAACCATTAGTTAGAAAAAGTTAGCACTCAATTAGAATATATAGTGAACCATATGAATTCGCGAGATCGCCTCCATATCAAGTATGGATCGTCGTATAAGTTTTGGGGTTATTTGATATAACCAAAACAATAGCGAATAAGTCCTTGTAGAGTATTCATTGGAAACTTTGAATACGAAATCCATAGCTAAAACCAAAAGGAAAGCAAAACTTGTATTGCTTGGATTTTGGTGCATTCTTGAGGAAATTCGCAATCAGTGATATTTCTCGATTATGAAGCTTTTTGGAAGATAATGAAAAACACGATGAGGATTCAAAACCCTGCATCAGAGTGTTGAGAAGTGCAACGAAAAAATGTTCCTGAACGATTCTCTTCGCAAAGGAAAGAATCAATGATAATGATCATTGTGTTTTCCCCACTGGTGTTTTCACTACATGAAGTAGGATTCAAAATGTAACCCATATCTTTTATGGAGACATTTGTGAAACATTTTTCATGATTACCAGAATATGACATACCTACGAACTACTAAGGAAATAATGGTCAACTAGAATTATGAGAAATCCTAAAAGCAAAATTCCCTTGAGATAAGAAGCAATTCGTTGCTGAATCTCGCAAGTAAAAGGAGTTACTTGGAATTTTCCCAAATGACTGCAAAGCCATAGTGGAAAAGGGGGTGAATGACAAAAGCACAATTTGTCAAGTATTGGACGAATTCAAATGAATTTGATTCAAGAGTGCTAAATGTCTAGTGGATTTAAAACTGGTAAAGTATTAATATCTCATAGTAAAACTCCAAGTTTGATATTTGATCATAGGATTTTGAAATTGTTCAAAATAGTGAGTAGATATGCAATTTGCATAAAATTGAGTGGGAGCTATGAAAGTCTTCCTAAAACAATATGTGAATGACATATTTTTAAGTGGGAGCAATATAAGTCTCAAATTCAAATATGTAGGAACATAGTTTGAGTAAGAGTAGTGACTCATACCCAAATATGTTAGAACATATTTTGAGTGGGAGCGTATAGAGTGATTCTTAAGTATGTTAATAATAAAAGCGCAAGTACCAATAAATAATAATTTATAAGGGGTATAAGTTGATAATAAGTGTATTATGATATTATGTAGTATTCCTTAAGGGATTTTGAAAAGGGTTTCAGAATAGAAGTTAATTAAGGAATTGGTCCTTAATAACTCAAATTAGGAATAGTATTAAGTTTAGCATCAATGGTTGAAAGAAAGAAAAGGATGATCATCATCCACTACGTTAAGACATAGGTTCTATCTTAGAAAACCATGATGATAACTTAACATAATATATGATTTAATAAGAAACACTTGAAAAGTGATTAAGTTTAAATCATGGAACATTGAGCTAAGTTTGTCCATGGTGTCTAATAGAGAACTGTAGACATATTTTCCATATCCATAAAGGATGACATATCTTAAAACATAAAGGGTTATATTATAAGGGAATATGTTGGAAACTCCTGTAAATACCGATTAAAGTCAAGTAGGAAGCGAGGTGAACAAAAACATCGAGAGTTGCATAGAGTGGACTCGTATTTCGATGAATACATTTATAATAATAGATAAGGGTACCATCTAAAGTGTTGTATAATGTTATGGCGGGGCTAGTTCGCTTTTGACATAGAATGATGTGTCCTAGGGCATAGTGCCCATGAGAAAGCCCTCGAGCTTGATCTAAAGTCACTGTAGGCTCCTGGAATCAGGCCTTGTTCTGCTGCCAAAGCGACGATGCATACACACAGATGTTATCATGTGATGATAAAGTATTAATGTTAATCAAGATGACATTAGTAAGTTGCAAAGGATTTGGGACTGTAAGGTACATACCCAAGACTCAACCTCTTCCATGAGCAAGCATGTTCAGGGTATCGGATATATGGTGCCAATGATTAAGAACAAATGCAGCTAGTTTATTTGTACTCTAGTGCAAGTGGGAGACTGTTGGAAATATGCCCTAGATACAAATAGTTATAAGGACTATTACCATATTTCGTAAAGTTTATGATTAAGTTTTATATCATGCTATAACTGTATTGAGTGGAAACATCAATACACGTGTGATATATAAACAACCAGGGGTTCCTAGTGAAACTCTAGTCACTGGTTCATTGGTCAACAGATGATCAAGTTTCCTGATCATGTGGCATTTATGTCAGTTGGAAATGGAGTCATCTCATTCTGAGAATGAGATGATGAACCAATACCCAACCTAAACATCGTTACCCGATCATGTCACAAAGTTCAAGTTATGATGATTAGAAATGGATCCTCGTAGACTATTCTTTAGACCGCGAGGCTATATCAATCACTGTCTCCCGAGAGTGCTTAGATAGCATCAAGCCATCTGGTAATACGGTGGTTATAAAGGTGTGTTCAGGTACTCGGAGGAAACCATAGAGGCAATATATGTCAAGAGCAGGATTTGTCCGTCCACGTGACGAAAGATACTCAAGGGCCCACTCGGAGAAGTTATATCCAATAGATGCGCGACGTGTGATTTGATCACAGGGATATCACTTGTCGGGACGAGTCAAGTAGCATTGTTCAGTAACGAGATTGAACACGACATGGTGATGTCATTGATTAGATCTCGGTCAATGCAAGTATCGAGAGACAAAGGGGATAAGACACGACCGTCCCGGTTCGAACAATGAAAGATCTTCGTGGAACGCACAGGGGTCACATGGCCATCCAGGTCTCTCTGTCGATCATTGGTCCGGCAGTGTCCTGACCATATCTGGAGTGTTCCCGAACCGTAGAGTATCACGCTTAAGGGTTTGATGATGCTTAGAGAGTGTTTATAGGATCGGAAGAATCGCCAAAGAATAGTAGAGAGAAAACCGGAAGGGTTTCGGTAAGTCCGGAGGATGTCTGGAGTGGAAGTGGAAGGTGTTCCATAGCCACGGAGGTTGAATAATATATGAATGAATGTTAAATATTGATTTAATCATTATTCATAATTATTTAATAAACAGAAAATCAATTTAAAAGGTCAAAGGCTTAATGGGCCAATTCCGGAGGGAAGAGGACCCATTAGGGAAAAGGCAAGAGGAAGAAGGGCCAAGAGGGGAGGCCGTCACCCTAGTGAGCCAGCCCCCCCTGCACGGGGCCCATGGGGTGGCCGGCGGCACCACCCCCTCCCCCTCTCCTCTCCTTTAGTCCCACCCCGGGAATTTGAGGGAGGTAGTACCTCCCCGCCCCTATATATAGTAGGGGTATTTGGCCAGATAAATACATACAATATTCAATAAAGGTCTTCTCACTTTTGGGAAGACCTCCAATTGATATTCTCTCTCCCTCTCTCTCTCTCTCTCTCTCTCTCTCTCTCTCTCTCTCTCTCTCTCGTGAGCGTGGTCCCAAGTTCGGACTGCGCGAACGAGAGACTTCTTCACCTTGGAGCGCTGTCGCGCTGCGGGATTCAGATCCAGGAGCTCTACTTCCGCAACTGCTGTTGGATCATGGAAGCGGGAGTCATCGTCAGGCACCGGACGTGTGTAACTCCCTGTGAGGTGTCACACTTGAGGCACTCAAGTTGTTGAGCCATAGGAGCGCAAGGACTTCATCACGACCTTGAGGTCGGCTTCGGCTCGTCTACATCAACCACGCTCTCCTGAGCGTTGACAACGCTTTTCGGTCTTCAAGGATAAGTTTGCGAAAAGCCCCTCCTATTACTGTATTACTAATAGATAGGTCCTGGCAACATCAGGGGTTCAGGGGCGTAGGGTAAAAATTTATTATTTTCATGCGCGGAACCCCTACACACAAACCCTCTAAACAAACTCTCGCACTTGTCTCCACGAGGGTAAGTCTCGAAAGCTTCCTCGGATGCATCGGCAAACTTCCTTACCTCCGCATGTTGTCATAAACAAGACTAATCAAGTTAGACAGCCTCATGAGGTGGCGGAATGAACAAGACTAAAAACAACATTCGGCACACATTACCACAAAGTTGACCAAAGGAGCAAAGGAGGTTTGTCGCCCTTCTCTAATTGCAAGCTCGTCAAATACCAATGGCTCCTACAAAATTTCTTCCCGAAAATCTCATGGGTATATCTCCACTCGAGCGTGGTAAAGACACCATGTTAGGTAATTGTTGAAAGTATCCTGACTAAAATCCCTTTCTTGGGTTCCTTTTTATTTCTTAGCCTCGATCACGCACTTCCTGAATTTGGCACTGTACTTGGCGTGAAGCTTTCCCCAATCCTTCTCCTTCCTTTGCTTCTTCCTGTCCAAGCTGCACAACACAAATCCTACAGTGTTATTACAGGCGCAAATTACATCACAGATGAAAGATGAAATCTTACCCATGGAGTTGTATATCCGTGTCCTTCCACTGAGGTGGGATCACCTGAAATAACCCAAACTGGGTCATGACACGATGTGGATGGTGAAGGGAATATGCCCGAGAGGCAATAATAAAGTGGTTATTATCTTATTCCATGTTTATGATAAGTGTTTATTTCTCATGCTATAATTGTATTAATTGGAAACGTTAATACATGTGTGTTTAATAAACAAAATAAAGAGTTCCTAGTTATGCCTCTCATATAAACTAGCTCGTTGATTAACAAGATGATCAAGGTTTCCTGATCATGGACATTGGATGTTGTTAATAACGAGGTCAAGGCATTGGTGGAATGATTTGATGAACATTCATCCAAAGTATAGCAATACGATCAAAGTCATTGTGTTTAAATTGCTATAACATCATACAAAGTAATTCTAGTCCTTAGACCATGAGATCATGTCAATCACTAACACTGGAAGAGTAAATTGATAACATCAAACGTCACACCGTAACAGGGTGACAATAAAGGTGGGTTCAGATACTACAAAAGTGTTATATGGAGGCTCATGGATCAAGAGTGGGATTTGTCCATCCCGATGACGGATAGATATACTCTGGGCCCTCTCGGTGATATCACATTGAGATAGCTTGTAAGCAAGTGATGTGATCACTAGAATGTTATATCACGGGAACGAGAAAAGAGTGCATGTCGGTAACGAGATCAAACTATATATGGAGATACCGATGATCGAATCACGAACATGTAATATATTGTGAGACAAAGAGATTTAGTTACAAATGTTAAAGGTTCACATGATCACTAGAGTCATTGTTGAATGTGTGGGAGTCGGTACGGATCTCCAGGTCCCGCTACTGATTATTGATCGGAGAAGGGTCCCAATCATGTCTGCATTATTCGCGAATCGTAGGGTGACACACTTAAGGGAACGACACTATTTGGAGCAAATAAGATACCAGAGAAAGATTATGAAAGCGCTAGAATCATTTTGATGGAAACCGGAATTGTTTCGGGTGAAATTGCAAAAACTGGTTCTGCATGTGATATTGAAATGTTGCAAGGGGTTTTATGTGAATGTTTGTTAATTAAAGTAATTAACAAAATTCTGAATAATATAAATAAAAGTGTTTTATTTAAAGAGAAAAATGCATTTAATTTAGTAGACATTAAATGCAAGTGAGTGGAGTTGAAATTGATGTGAGTGGGCTTAGTGGAAGCTCCACCCACATGAATGAGGGAGAGGTGGGGGAACCCACCATGGATGGCCATCCGAGGCCATGGGGCTGTGCCCCATCCCCTAAAAAGGAGCCCCATGGCCCCTCTCCTATTGCAACACCTCCTCGTGAAGGATCTTTCTCCCCCTATAGAAATTATTCCCCATGGTCTCGGATTAGCGAGATACATGTTCCCGATGGCTTTGTCTAAAAGGAGTTGTTGCTTCAGTTTCTTTGTTGGAGCGAGGAATCGGAGGTTGTCGGGGTACCGAATGTGTGTGCGATCATGGATGCACCGCTGCTTTGCGGTGCTAGATTTGGTGGTACTGGACTTGCTGGACTTTATCATGATCTTGAGATCGGCAAGTGCACGAATACATCATCCACGAGTTCAACCTCATTAACAATGCTTTGTCGCTCTTCAAGGGTATGTTATCTATGGATGTATATCCACCCGTTGATTGTATCTAGGTAGATAAATCTTGGTGCTTAGTTGTTCACATCGTAGGATTTTTTTTGTTTTCTATGCTACAAACCCAACAACTGGTGATGCTCAACCGCCCACATACATATCAAGGGGCAACGCATTAGCCATAGACGTGCTTCTTCCGTGCACTTTGGATTAAGCGCTTAGTCGTCCGGGAAACCAAAATTGCTCCTTGGACCATATGGCTCCCATGTCACTGATGTCTACGCACTTCTATTCTTGTAGATAGTTGTTGGGCCTCCAAGTGCAGAGGGTTGTAGAACAGCATGAAGTTTCCCTTAAGTGGATTACCCAAGGTTTATCGAACTCACAGAGGAAGTGGTCAAAGGTATCCCTCTCAAGCAACCCTGGAATCAAGATACAAGAAGTCTCTTGTGTCCCCAACACACCCAATACACTTGTCAGGTGTATAGGTGCACTAGTTCGGCGAAGAGATAGTGAAATACAAGTGGTATATATATAAGACAACGGTGCTAGAAAATAGCTTGATGGCGTGGAAGAGACTAAAGGCAAACTGAAATAAAGATGGAAGCAAGCAAACATGTAACAGATCTAGTTGCAAACGGTGTTTCAATGCTTAGAAAGAAGGCCTAGGGATCATACTTTCACTAGTAAACACTCTCATATAAATATATTCTCTTTATGATACTACTCTGAACTACTCTCCGGTTGGACACTCTAATCCATGGTAGGGTTATAACAACACACCTCAAAGTAAGCATTTCCCATCTAGATAACCCCACACTGTCACCTTGAGCACTAGATGGTTCCAACAAACACCACAATTTTATAAAGACATCCAACTCCAAATATAACTCATAACAAGTATTTGTAATCTCTAGCCTAAGTGCCACCATGGTGTGCACGCTGTCACTTTCACACACATGGGGAGAGCAGAGATCTATTAAAGCACTTGAGTAGCAAAGTAGATCTACTTGATTACAAAGCTCATGATCACAATATGATCATGCAAAGAGAGAGATGAACACATAGCTACCGGTAAAACCCTTAGCCTCGAGGAAGAACTACTCCCTCCTCATCATGGGAATCAGCAATGGCGATGGAGATCGATGGAGATGGCTCCGGGGCACTTCCCCATCCCGACAGGGTGCTGGAACAGAGATTTCCTGTCCCCCGAATCTCCCCTTTGGTGGTGGCGGCACTGTGGAACTTTTCGTGGATTTATGATGGACGATCTAGGGTTTTTGCATTTGGAGGCATCTTATAGGCAAAGAGGCAAGGTCAGTAGGCAGCCAGGGGGCCCACACCACCTGGTGGCACGGCCAAGGCTAGCCCGTGCCACCACATGGTGTGGCCGCCCTGTGGCCCCTCTCCGTCTCGTCTTATGGCTCCGTGAGTCTTCCGGTAAAATATCGACTTTGGCTTTTGTCCCGTCCAATTCTGAGAATATTCATTTTCTGACTTCCTGGAACCAAAAACAATAGAAAACAGGCAACTGGCACTGTGGCTCTTGTTAATAGGTTAGTCCAAGAAAGTGTATGAAAAGTACTCCAAAGTTGGAACAAAACATAAGAAAGTAGATAAAACCAAGCATGGAACATCAAAAATTATAGGTACGTTTTCAACGTATCAACATCCCCAAGCTTAACTCCTGCTCGTCCTCGAGTAGGTAAGTAATAAAAAGAGAGAATTTTTTTTGAGGTGACATGCACCATCATGAACTTGATCAAAGTATTTGTAAAACATTGAAAGCTGGGATCATAGTACTTCAACATAGCATGAAAGATAAAGTTCTAGCAATAAGACATAGCAACTATGTTGCAACATGAAAGGGCACAAACAAAAGATTCATGAATAACAATGCTTTGCAAGACGTTTGTTTGTTTCACATAAAGAAAACATAGTATAGTGGCATTCAGCTTGTCCCTCATAGAGTAGCAAACATAAATGCATAAGACACCTTCAAAGTTCATAAGAGTGACTTGATACAAATAGTTTAGAATAAGCAATATCAAAGTTATGCATCAATCAACAAGTCTTGGGACAATGCACATAGAACTAAGAATGGCCACTATGCTCTCAAAGTGGGTGCATAAAGTTAGAAGGTGGAGACTCAACATAAAACTAAAAGAAAGGCCTTTATAGAAGGAAGCAGGGATTCAAGTCTCATAAAGAGCTTCCAAAAATTATGGTACTTATTAGCTTTCAGCTCTCATTGCCCCTATCATAAGCATCTTTAAGGTGATTAAGGTTAAAGTGAACAAACTATGAAGTATATGCTTGACAAAGTATAAGTTGGAAATCTCATGTCCCTTGAATACGAGGGTCGCTCCTCATGCTACTCAAGTTTAGTCACCGGTAAGTTCTTGTCATCGTAAGTACATGTGTATCATAGAGAACCGCCAACGGGGTACCCCTTGCCCGATGATACGGAAGAATCCCCATATCAAAATGACAAGGCAAGCAGACAACGAGCATCTCAGCAATCTTCTTATTTACCATGGCAATATGGTGCTTTTTTCTCTCTTTCCTCTTTTCATATATCTCTTTTTTCTCAATATCTGACTGTTTTTTATAAGAAGAATGCTTCATAGACAGCTCATTATGGTTACGCTGCAGGTTTCCACCATGACAACATGGATTAGACCAGCAGCCTAGGCGTTTCTCTAACACATATACATAACTCCATGGACTTACAAGCTCCCCTTTCATTTCACACCAACGACATCCATAGACAAAAGAGCATGATATCAACTAGGTACAAAGTACAAGTGCAATGTTGAAAGCGTTCCCCATGACAGCATGGTTCTGCTAATCCCCAACAAATAAGTGCAAGCATATACAACATAGACGACACAATGGTTCAAGTTTATTAAGGGCAAGAAAAGTAAAGTCAGCCATCAAGTTCGTGAGAGCTTTAATCACTAATTTTCACATAACAAGTTTAATTCGAAAGGTAGATAAAAACATGAATATACTTGGAATAGCATATGCTAATAGGTAGGTATGGTGGACTCTTTGGAATAACTTGGTTTAAGGAGTTGGCTGCATGAGTGGAACTCACATTTGGTTACGGAGGCTAGCAAAAGACTGGGAGCGACAAACTAAGAGAGCAATAATGGCCATAATCATGCAGAGAGACAAAACATCATTAATCAAAGCATAAAGTGATACTACAAGTTTAAAAATAATGGATCATAAAGGCTATGGTGACTTGGGATAGTCATAACATGGTGTGAGCATGTGCCAAGTCAACCCAAATAAAGCATCAAAGGAGAATACCACGATACTATGCTTTAATATGCTAAAACAACGCATAATCCTTCCAAGGCACATTAAGAAATCTCAATTGTTTATAACAAGTAATGGTACAACAAAGAATACTAAGCATAAAACCAAAACAATATCAAACATGACATGACAAAGCATAGGCCACAGTCAAAAACAAGCTCTCTATACCACTTCAGCATGAACTTTCCTACTCTTTTCCAATCCAAACCAAACTATTTGAAAACTAATGTATGAAAGAGGGGGTCCAACCAATTTATTCAGCAAACTAAGCAAACGAAAAACCAAAATGAAAACGAAAAGGAAGACACTCCAAGAACAACACAACTGTGCATGAAACAATAAAAAATGAAGCGTTTGGAAGAAACCTGGGATTTTTATTGATGAAGATGGGGATGCCTTGGGCATCCCCAAGCTTTGACGCTTGTACTTATTGGATATTTCTTGGGTGACACGCGTGGCATCCCCAAGCTTGAGCTTTAGTCCATCCTTCATCTCATTACTCATTCCTTCCATATACCTGAAATTTTTTCTTCATACAAAACTTCACACAATCTTTATTAGCAACATTAGTGCACTCAAGATAATAAGTCTTTGGGTTCAGTTTCAACACTAATAAAGATTCCATTAAAACACAAGTTACTGTAGAACTTCCCTCAAAAATCTCAATTCCCCACAAGAACTCAAAAAGGAAGCAACAAGAAGCAAATCCAAATAATGGCAGAAATCTGTCAAAACAGACCAGCAGGTAAAGACGAATTTTTTCGAAGACCTTCTGTTGCTCAAATCAAAAAGTGTTGAACTAACGAAAGTTAGATAATAACCTGGGGCAGAAGCACAACAATTCACGCCTCAAAAGGACATACAGAAATTTTACACGAATGTTTACGGTGAAGCACATAAATCTGTTTTGGGACAGCAACTTTCCCAATCATTACTTCTCTCTCATTAGAGGTTACTCTTGGCACAAAAAGCAAAATAAAAAGGATAAGGAGCGGTTATTACAGAGGTAATAACTTCTAAGACTCATCTAAAACTTTTGGGTTATCTCCCAATAAGTACTTTTCTTTAACACCTTTAAGTTAGGCATGATAGTTTGAGAAGATGCTCACATAAGAAATATGAATTGAAGTAAAAGAAAGCATCAAGAAGCAAATTCAAAGCACGTTTAAGTCTAACCCACTTCCTATGCATAGGAATCTTGTAAAGCAAAACAAGTGTAACTTCAAGACTTTCAACATAAAGAGGAGAAACTTAATATTGTTGAGACACATAAAACCATGTTTCCCTCTCTCAAAATAACTTTCAGTAGCATCATGAATAAAAGTAACAATATAACTATCACAAGAAACATTCTTATCATGAGCCACATTCATAAAAGAATTAATACTCCCCACATAAGCATAGTCATTCTTATTGATTGTAGTGGGAGCAAAATCAACAGAATAGCTATCATTATTATTTTCATCACCATAATCATCAAATATAGGAGGCATATTGTAATCATAATTAATTTTCTCCTCAATAGTAGGTGGACTGAAAATATCATATTCATCATTGCAATCATCGTATATTGGAGGTATAGTATCATCATAAGCAATAGAATAGTTATCTTCCAAAGTGTGTTCATTTGTAAATATATCTTCATTGGAAGGATCATGGATAACACTAATAGTATAGCAATTATTAATATCATCATTTTCAGAATTGGTACCGAAGAGATTTTCAATATCAAAGGTAGTGTGCTTTTTCCAATCATGATCACTACTATAGGTATTAGGCATAGGAACATCATCGAGTTCAGACTCATCAAAAACTATAATAGGAGCAACATGCTTAGGGGAAAATACTGTTTCATCTCTCCTTTTACTCCTCCTCTTCTTCTTTTTCTTCTTCTCTTTAGGAAAGGAAGCTTCTCCATATACCCTGGTTCATTGTTAGAGACAATACAAGAAACTTTGGAGGATTCCTCCTTTTCATTAATAAGGCCAAAACACATATTAGTCCTGTCATATTTTGGTAAAATCTCATCATTTATAATATTTTGAATATAAGTATTTGTGTGGCAATTATCAACACAATAAAGATGACAACCATGCAGGACGCTATTCATATCAAAAGCACTCATGTCTACCAAAGAGGTTTTTCTTGATAACTCTTCACACCCCAAAAAATAATATAAGTTAATCATGCTGATTAGGAGTGATCATGTCATCACAATACAAACTTGCAGTACTCATTGGATTAGAAGGGCTATTATTATGGCCTGAGCATTGAAAATTGAAATGACCCACTTCAAAGCAAAGTTCACAAATAAAAGGATAGAGGGCACAAACTTTTTTACCAAGATCATTTAGAGCCCTATACCACGTTCTAGTTTTTTCATTCCTGTGGGTGATACAATATTCTTCTTCAATTTGATTATTCTCACAAGGTCTATGTATTCCACAAAAATTAACATGCTTATAAGAAATAGTACTTTCAGAGGTTTGAGGATGTTTATTGCTATCATTAACAACAATTTCATTTTCCATGCAAGTGTCTTTAAAAGGCTCATGATACATGTCCCACTTTTCTTTAGGAGCATTAATATGAGAAGCAATGGTTTTAAAACAATCAATAAGAATTTTAGGATCAAGACCATATTTAGCACTAAGCTCTTGAAAATCAATAGTTTCAGCGAAAGACTTAATGCAATCATACTCATAGTTTATACCTGGTTCTTTACCTTTTGTTATCCCAATCTTCGGTATTGCTTTGAATTGTTTCAAGAAGATCCCACTAGGCTTTGACCTCCTTACTCGTGAAGGATCCCTCTAAACAAGTATATAGATAGTCCTTGTAATGTCCTGAAAGCCTTGCATAGAAATTATTAATAACAATATTCCTGGGGAGCTCATGAATGGGACATTTGAGCATTAGTGACTTCAATCTCCCCCATGCTTGGGCAATACTTTCTCTATCATGAGGATGAAAATTATAAATATAATTCCTATCTTTATGAATTTCACGAGGAGGATAAAATTTAGAGTAAAAGAGAGATTCAAGTTCCTTCCACTCCAAATGATGAGGATCATCTAGTAGCTCATACCACTCCCTTGCTTTGCCCTTAAGTGATAAAGAGAATAGTTTCCTCTTAACTTGGTTCATTGAAATACATGCACACTTGAACAACTCGCATAATTCATGTATAAAGAGTAAATGATCACCAGGACGGATAGTTCCATCTCCAAAATAAGAGTTATTCATAACACGTTCAACAATTTTTATAGGTATTTTAAAAGGGATGCTTTCAGTATGTGGATTTAAAATATCACAAGTATCATTAGCATTACCACATCTGGGAGATAAAGTATCATCAGAGCAAATTTTCTTCTTTAAAACTACGGAAGTAAAAAGATCATTTTCATAAAAACTAACTTCCCCAAGCTTAGACCTTTCCATAGCATTAGTAACAAAGGTGTTCAAAAGATTCATACTAATAACATTGCTATTAGCATGCAAAGAAGGTTCTAAGGGTTTTTTAATTTTATTTTCAAAGAATCCATGTTCTACCTTAGGGAAAATACTAAAAAGCTCTCTAATTTTGTTGTTGTTTTCCATTAAGCCTAACTAGTGAAAACAAGAAACAAAAAGACAAAATTGCAGAATCTAAAGGAAATAACTTCAAGCACTCACACCAGAGGATGTGAGTACCTTTTACCTTACCTCCCCGACAACGGCGCCAGAAAATAGCTTAATGTCTACGCACTTCTATTCTTGTAGACAGTTGTTGGACCTCCAAGTGTAGAGGTTTATAGAACAGCAGGAAGTTTCCCTTAAGTGGATTACCCAAGGTTTATTGAACTCACGGAGGAAGTGGTCAAAGGTATCTGATGGCTCAACGCATGGCGCCCAGAAAAGTGCTGGTGGGGTGTTGATGTAGAGCTCGTTGGGAACCCCAAGAGGAAGGTATGATGAGCACAGAAGCAAGTTTCCCTCAGTTATGAAACCAAGGTTCAATCGAACCAATAGGAGCAAGGAAACACCCCAAAGGTGTTACTATCTGAGCTTTGGCAGGGCGCACTACTGGTGCTAGTAGCAACGTGGAGACCTGCACAACACAACCACATAACTTTGTCCCCAACTTGCGATGAGGTTGTCAATCTCACCGTGTTTTGCGGAAAACAAAGGATTAAACGTATCGAATGGAAAGAAGTAAAAGCTGCAGAAAGTAAACACAAAGAAGTAAACAGTTTATAGATTGTATGTAAAATAAAAGGACCGAGATCCATAGTTCACTAGAGGTGGCTCTCCTTAGATAGATAACATGCTGGGTGAACAAATTACAGCGGGGCAATTGACAAACACCGAGAAAGCAATACATGCATATACTAATCATCTTGACTCCTTTGAGACTTGATTGGGAATTGCAACATTATACATAGACCGCCATCCAACTGCATCTATGACTAATAATCCACCTTCAGGATATCATTCGAACCCCCTCCATTATTAAGTTGCAAGCAACAGATTATTGCTTTACGAACTGCGTGTAAAGTAAACAATATGATTGTTCTATGAACAAAGGATTGTTGTTTTCTCCCTAGTAGCAACAACACATCTAGTACCTTAGAGATTTCTGTCACTTCCCCAGATTACCAGAGGCATGAACCCACTATCGAGCATAAATACTAACTCTTAGAGTTGCTAGCATCTACTTGGCCAAGATAGCTACTAACAACGGAAAGCATGCAAGATCACAAATAACAAAGACATGATAGAATCAATAATCAATCTGAAATAGCATCTCAATATCCATCGGATCCTCGCAAACACAACTTGCAGAATTACAAATAGATGATCTTGATCATGAACGGAGCTCACAAGATCTAGACATGAAAGCACAAAGGAGGAGAACTAGCCATCTAGCTACTACATGGATCCGTAGTCCAAGGATGAACTACTCACGCATCACACCGGAGGCTTGCATGGTGATGAAGAAGGCCTCCAGGGTGAATTCCCCTTTCCGGCAGGGTGCCGAGAAGAGCTTCAGATCCCTCCCGATCTAGGGATGGAGATGACGGTGGCTACAGACTCTTTCGTGGATTTTTGATTGGGCACTTAGGGTTTTCGTCCTGAGGGCATCTTATAGTCGGAAGGGGAGGCCGAGGGAATGCCAGGAGCGGCCACACCACCCCCTGGCACGGGCCAGGCCTGGCCACGCGGCCAGGTGGTGTGGTGGCCCCCTAGCCCCTCTCCGTCTCGTATTCTGGCACTTGATGTCTTCCGGATAAATAGGCACTTTGGCTTTTGTCCCGTCCAATTCCAAGAATATTCATTTTCTGACTTTCCTGGAACCAAAAACAGCAGAAAACAGGCAGCTGACACTGTGACTCTTGTTAATAGGTTAGTCCAAGAAATCATATGAAAAGTACTCCAAAGTTGGAACAAAACACAAGAAAGTGGATAAAACCAAGCATGGAACATAAAAAATTATAGATACATTTGCAATGTATCAACATCCCCAAGCTTAACTCCTGCTCGTCCTCGAGTAGGTAAGTGATAAAAAGAAAGAATAATTTTTGAGGTGACATGCACCATCAAAGACTTGATCAAAGAATTTGTAAAACATTCAAAGCTGGGATCATAGTACTTCAATCATAACATGAAATACAAAGTTCTAGCAATAAGCAAAGAAACTATGATGCAACATGAAAAGGTACAAACAAAAGATTCATGAATAACATGCTTTGCAAAACGTTTGTTTGTTTCACATAAAGAAAACATAGCATAATAGTATTCAGCTTGTGCCTCAATAGAGTAGCAAATATAAATGCACATGACACCTTCAAAGTTCATAAGA
The DNA here is from genome assembly GCA_916181665.1 of Avena sativa. Lineage (NCBI taxonomy): Eukaryota > Viridiplantae > Streptophyta > Magnoliopsida > Poales > Poaceae > Avena > Avena sativa. The sequence continues at coordinate 33,165,418 of OV702291.1, forward strand.
GTGACTAGATACAATAGTTTAAAACAAGTAATAACAAGTTATGCATCAATCAACTAGTCTTGGGACAATGCACATAGAACTAAGAATGGCCACTATGCTCTCAAAGTAGGTGCATAAAGGTAGAAGGTGGAGACTCAAAATAATGGTAGAATAAAGGCCTTTGTAAAAGGAAGTAGGGATTCAAGTCTCGTAAAGAGCTTCCAAAAATTATGGTACTTATAGCTTTCAGCTCTCAATGCCCCTATCATAAGCATCTTGAAGTGATTAAGGTTAAAGTGACACAACTAAGAGGATATGCTTGACAAGTTATAAACCGAAATCTCAGGCCCCTTACTTACGAAGACCGATCCTCATGCTACTCAACTTCAGTCACGAGCAAGCTCTTGTTATTGTAAGTATATGCGTATCATTGAGAACCGCCAACGGGGTACCCCTTGCACATGATATGGGAGCTTTCCCATAATCAAAATGAAAAGGTAAGCAGACAATGAGCATCTCAGCGATCTTTTTATTTAATATTTGCATAGGTTTTTATTGAGGATGCTTCATAGAATGCTCATTATGGTGATGCTGCAAGTTTCCACCATGATTAGGCATGGCTTAGGCTAGCGGCCCAGACGTTTCTCTAACACACATACAAACTCCATGATCTTACAAGTTCCACTATTATTTCACACCGCCGGGATCCGTAAGCAAAAGAACATGATATCAACGGGGTACAAAGTACAAGTGCAATGTTGAAAGCGTTCCCCATGAAACATGGTTCTGCTAATTTCAACTTATAAAGCGCAAGCATATACGCAACAAAGAAGGACCCAATGGTTCAAGTGTATTAGAGGCAATAAAGTAAAGTGTGCCATCAAGTTCGTGAGTGCTTTAATCACTAGTTTTCTCATAACAAGTTTAATTTGGAAGGTAAACAAAAGCATGAATATACTATGATATAGTAGGTAGGTATGGTGGACTCTTTGGAATAACTTGGTTTAGGGAGTTGGATGCATGAGTGGAACTCATACTTTGTTGTGGAGTCTAGCAAAAGACTGGGAGCGACAAACTAAGAGAGCAATAATGGCCATAATCATGCAGAGCGACAAAATATCATTGATCAAAGCATAAAGTGATACTACAAGTTGAAAACTAAAGGATCATAAAGGCTATGGTGACTTGAGATAGTCATAACATGGTGTGAGCATGCGCCAAGTCAACCCAAATAAAGCACCAAAGGAGAATACCACTATACTATGCTTTAATATGCTAAAACAACGCATGATTCATCCAAGGCACATTAAGCAATCTCAATTGTCTATAACAAGTCATGCTACAACAAAGAATACTAAGCATAAAGCCAAAACAATATCAAGCATGGCATGACAAAGCATAGGCCACGGTCAAAAACAAGCTCTTTTTACCACAAAAGCATGAACTTTCCTACTGTTTTCCAATCCAAACCAAACTATTTGCAAACCAATGTATGAAAGAGGGGGTCCAACCCATTTATTCAGCAAACTAAGCAAACAAAAGCAAACAAAAAAACAAAATGAAAATGAAAAAGAAGACGCTCCAAGAACAACACAACTGTGCATGAAACAATAAAAATGAAGCGTTTGGAAGAAACCTGGAATTTTTATTGATGAAGAAGGGGATGCGTTGGGCATCCCCAAGCTTTGACGCTTGTACTTCTTGGATATTTTTTGGGGTGACACGCGTGACATCCCCAAGCTTGAACTTTAGTCCATCCTTCATCTCATTACTCATTCCTTCCATACACCTGAAATTTTCCTTCATACAAAACTTCACACAATCTTTATTAGCAACATTAGTGCACTCAAGATAAATAAGTCTTAAGGTTCAGTTCTAACACCAAATAAACTTCCATTAGAACACTATCTACTGTAGCACTTCCCTCAAAAAGCTCAATTCCCCAAAATAACTCAAGAAGGAACCAACAAGAAGCAAATGCAGAAAATGGCAGAAATTTGTCAAAACAGACCAGCATGTAAAGACGAATTGTTTCGTAGACCTTATGTTGCTCAAATCAAAAAGTGTTGAACTAACGAAAGTTAGATAACAACCTGGGGCAGAAGCACAAAAATTCACGCCTCAAAAAGATGTTCGGAAATTTTACACGAATTTTTATGGTGAAGCACAGAAATCTGTTTTAGGACAACAACTTTCCCAATCATTACTTCTCTATCATTAGAGGTTACTCTTGGCACAAAAAGAAAATAAAAAGGATAAGGAGCGGTTATTACTGAAGTAATAACTTCCAAGACTCATCTAAAACTTTTGGGTTATCTCCCAATAAGTACTTTTCTTTAACGCCTTTAAGTTAGGCATAAGAACCAAAGAAAGAATCAAGTGTTCTCAAATGAAGAAGCATTAAGACCAAATTTTGTTTTCATAGGAGAAGCAAAAGGAATCTTTTCTCTCTTTTTAGGGAAGTGTTCTATACCTTTCTTGAGTGGGAGTTGGTATTTAATGGTGCCTTCTTTCATATCAATGATGGCACCAACAGTTATAAGAAAAGGTCTTCCCAGAGTAATAGGACAAGAAGCATTGTATTCAACATCCAAAACATAGAAATCAACAAGGACATAGGCATTGTTAACCATAATAAGAACATCATTAAGACTCCCCATGAGTTTCTTTTTACATTATCATCAAGTGGGACATTCAAATAACAATCTTCAAGTGGAGGCAAATCAAGCATATCATAAATCCTTCTAGGCATAATAGAAATACTACTATCAAGATCACATAAAGCTTTGAAATCAAAGTCATTCACTTTCATATTAATGATGGGTTCCCAACCATCTTCTTGTTTTATAGGAATAGAAGCTTTATGTTTTATCTTTTCTTCTTTAATCTTTATGAGAGCGTCAGTAATGTGTTTTGTAAAGGCCATGTTCATAACACTAGCATTAGGACTTTTAGCAAGCTTTTGTAGGAACTTAATAACTTCAGAGATATTGCAACCATCAAGATCAAAATCAAATTTATCATCTAAAGTAGTAGAACTATTACTAGCCTCAACACTAGTGGTGGTAATAGTAGAAACACTAATATTTCTAGCAATTTCATCTTCTCTTTCCCACTTAGCATGTAATTCAGCTAATAGTCTAACATTTTCATCAATTCTTACTTGTATAGCATTAGTAGATGCAAAGGGATTATCATTAGTTTCAGGTTTAGCAGCCATTTTATTCAAAGAAGATTGAACTTCAGCCAAAGATGATATATTTCTTTCAGCATTAGAGAGTTTTTCCTCAATAGTTTTATTGAAAGCAGTTTGTTTACTAATAAACTCTTTAAGCATAACTTCAAGTTCAGAGGGAACACTCCTATTATTGTTGTAAGAATTTCCATAAGCATTACCATTGTTGGGAGGATATGGCTTATAATTGTTGTTACCAAAATTGTTCCTATAAGCATTGCTACCATAAGCATTGTTGCCAAAATTGTTATTTCTTATGAAGTTCACATCAACTTGCTCTTCTTGAGCAACCAAAGAAGCTAAAGGAACATTATTTGGATCAATATGGGCTTTCCCATTAACAAGCATAGACATAATAATATCAATCTTATCACTCAAGGAGGAGGTTTCCTCAACAGAATTTACCTTCCTACCTTGTGGAGCTCTCTCAGTATGCCATTCAGAATAATTAACCATCATATTGTCCAGAAGTTTTGTTGCAGCACCCAAAGTGATGGTCATAAAAGTACCTCCAGCAGCAGAATCCAATAAGTTCCTTGAAGAATAGTTCAATCCTGCATAATTTTTTTGGATGATCATCCAAGCAGTCAGTCCATGAGTGGGACAATTCTTTACCAAAGATTTCATTCTTTCCCAAGCTTGAGCAACATGCTCATTATCAAGTTGTTTAAACTTCATTATTTCACTTCTCATGGATATAATCTTAGCAGGAGGATAGTATTTTCCAATAAAAGCATCTTTGCACTTAGTCCAAGAATCATTACTATTCCTAGTTAAGGAATTCAACCATTCTTTAGCTTTTCCTCTCAAAGAGAAAGGAAACAATTTCAGCTTAATAATATCATCATCTATATCCCTATGCTTTTGCATCTCACAGAGTTCAACAAAGTTATTTAGATGGGAAGCAGCATCTTCATTACCAATACCAGAAAATTGTTCTCTCATAACAAGATTGAGCAAAGCAGCTTTTATCTCAAAGAAAGTATCTTCAGGCACGGGTGGAGCAATAGGTGTGCTCATAAAATCATTGTTGTTGGTGCTAGTGAAGTCACACAACTTGGTATTTTCAAGAGTAGTCATTTTTTTGGGTTTTCAAATAAGAAAGCAAACTAGTAAAACTATTTTTTTTGTGTTTTTGATAACAAAACAAGCAAACAAAGCAAAAGAAACTAAGCAAAACAAAAATAACAAAGTAAGGAGATTGGTTATGAGGGACTCCCCTTGTGAAGATGTCCTTGACTCCCCGGTAACGGCGCCAGAAAAATGCTTGATGGCTCAATGCACGGCGCCCAGAAAAGTGCTGGTGCGGTGTTGATGTAGAGCTCGTTGGGAACCCCAAGAGGAAGGTATGATGAGCACAGCAGCAAGTTTCCCTCAATTATGAAACCAAGGTTTAATCGAACCAGTAGGAGCAAGGAAACACCCCAAAGGTGTTACTAGTTGAGCTTTGGCAGGGCGCACTACCGGTGCTAGTAGCAACGTGGAGACCTGCACAACACAACCACAGAACTTTGTCCCCAACTTGCGATGAGGTTGTCAATCTCACCGTGTTTTGTGGAAAACAAAGGATTAAACGTATCGAATGGAAAGAAGTAAAAGTTTGCAGAAAGTAAACACAAAGAAGTAAACAGTTTATAGATTGTATGTAAAATAAAAGGACCGAGATCCATAGTTCACTAGAGGTGGCTCTCCTTAGATAGATAACATGTTAGGTGAACAAATTACAGCGGGGCAATTGACAAACACCGAGAAAGCAATACATGCATATACTAATCATCTTGACTCCTTTGAGACTTGATTGGGCATTGCAACATTATACATAGACCGCCATCCAACTGCATCTATGACTAATAATCCACCTTCAAGTTATCATCCGACCCCCCTCCAGTATTAAGTTGCAAGCAACAGATTATTGCTTTACGAACTGCGTGTAAAGTAAACAATACGATTGTTCTATGAACAAAGGATTGATGTTTTCTCCCTAGTAGCAACAACACATCTAGTACCTTAGAGATTTCTATCACTTCCCCGGATTACCAGAGGCATGAACCCACTATCGAGCATAAATACTAACTCTTGGAGTTGCTAGCATCTACTTGGCCAAGATAGCTACTAACAACGGAAAACATGCAAGATCACAAATAACAAAGACATGATAGAATCAATAATCAATCTGAAATAGCATCTCAATATCCATCGGATCCCCGCAAACACAACATGCAGAATTACAAATAGATGATCTGGATCATGAACGGAGCTCACAAGATGTAGACATGAAAGCACAAAGGAGGAGAACTAGCCATCTAGCTACTACATGGATCCGTAGTCCAAAGATGAACTACTCACGCATCACACCGGAGGCTTGCATGGTGATGAAGAAGGCCTCCAGGGTGAATTCCCCTCTCTGGCAGGGTGCCGGGAAGAGCTTCAGATCCCTCCTGATCTAGGGATGGAGATGATGGCGGCTACAGACTCTTTCATGGATTTTTGATCGGGAACTTAGGGTTTTCGTCCTGAGGGCATCTTATAGTCGAAAGGGGAGGCCGAGGGGGTGCCGGGAGTGGGCACACCACCCCCTGGCATGGGCACACCACCCAGGTGGTGTGGTGGCCCCCCGGCCGCTGTTCGTCTCGTATTCTGGCACTTGATGTCTTCCAGAAAAATAGGCACTTTGGCTTTTGTCCCGTCCAATTCCGAGAATATTCATTTTTTGACTTTCCTAGAACCAAAAACAACAGAAAACAGGCAGCTAGCACTATGGCTCTTTTTAATAGGTTAGTCCAAGAAATCATATGAAAAGTACTCCAAAGTTGGAACAAAACACAAGAAAGTGGATAAAACCAAGCATGGAACATCAAAAATTATAGATACATTTGCAATGTATCAGTATCCCTCTCAAATAACCCTGCAATCAAGATAAAAGAAGTCTCTTGTCTCCCCAACACACCCAATACACTTGTCGGGTGTATAGGTGCACTAGTTCGGCAAAGAGATAGTGAAATACAAGTGGTATAGATGTAGACAACGGTGCTAGAAAATAGCTTGATGGCGTGGAAGAGACTAAAGGCAAACTGAAATAAAGATGGAAGCAAGCAAACATGTAATAGATCTAGTTGCAAACGGTATTTCAATGCTTAGAAACAAGGCCTAGGGATCATACTTTCACTAGTGAACACTCTCATATAAATATATTCTCTTTATGATACTACTCTGAACTACTCTCCGGTTGGACACTCTAATCCATGGTAGGGCTATAACAGCACACCTCAAAATAAGCCTTTTCCATCTAGATAACCCCACACTGTCACCTTGAGCACTAGATGGTTCCAACAAACACCACAATTTCATAAAGACATCCAACTCCAAATATAACTCATAACAAGTATTTGTAATCTCTAGCCTAAGTGCCACCATGGTGTGCACGCTGTCACGTTCACACACATGGGGAGAGCAGAGATCTATTAAAGCACTTGAGTAGCAAAGTAGATCTACTTGATTACAAAGCTCATGATCACAAAATGATCATGCATAGAGAGAGATGAACACATAGCTATCGGTAGAACCCTTAGCCTCGAGGAAGAACTACTCCCTCCTTATCATGGGAATCAGCATTGGTGATGGAGATGGCGATGGAGATGGCTTCAGGGGCACTTCCCCGTCGCGGCAGGGTGCTGGAACAGAGACTTTCTATCCCCCGAATCTCCCTTCGGTGGTGGCGGCACTACGGAACTTTTCGTGGATTTCTGATTGACGATCTAGGGTTTTTGCATCGGGAGGCATCTTATAGGCGAAGAGGCAAGGTCGGTGGGCAGCCAGGGGGCGCACACCACCTAGTGGTGCGGCCAGGGCTAGCTCGCGCCACCCCATGGTTTGGCCGCTCTATGTCCCCTCCCCGTCTCGTATTCTGGCTCCATGAGTCTTTCGATAAAATATCAACTTTGGCTTTTGTCCCGTCCAATTCCGAGAATATTCATTTTCTGACTTTCTGGAACCAAAAACAGCAGAAAACAGGCAGCTGGCACTGTGGCTCTTGTTAATAGGTTAGTCCAAGAAAGTGTAAGAAAAGTACTCCAAAGTTGGAACAAAACATAAGAAAGTAGATAAAACTAAACATGGAATATCAAAAATTATAGATACGTTTGCAACGTATCAGTCACGTGCAACATACCACACTCATGTCAAATGCGAGATTCTCAAGACATGGTATTAACCGACGAAATGGAAATTGTTACTTGATCCGGGGTTATCGCATCAAACTCGTTGGTGTACCTCCTATATGCCTCCATGTCGCCTGGAACCTCGGAGGCCACGTCTCACTTGTAAGACCATGTGGGGAACCACACCTGGTTGTCGTGATGTACATAAGCGTCATAATGCAACAATCTCATCCGTCCAACTGGAAAGCGTTCCCATCTCCACACCGAAAGAAGGAGCAAACAACCACCAATGCATGCATTGGGTCCGCTCCTAAGACAAACATCATACAACTGCACATAAAGACAAACACCGTTTAACAAGGACAATTTTTTGGGGTCATGTAGAGATATACCACATTGAAAAGAAGTGATTACCTGGCGGTACAAGAAGGCCAACGCCGCCGAACCCCAACTCAACTTAGAGTCAAAAAAGGTTAGCACCTTAAGCCAATGCCATTGAGCACGATCCCCACTGCTGTCAGGAAAGAGAGTCCTCGTGATGATGTACCACACATACACACGAGTGTACACCATAATTGTCTCGTCGTCAGCGTCATTAGGGCAGGTCTTGAATTTTTTTATGATCCAAGTGAAATAAGCCCTAGTACATACCCTCAATATTTCTCCCTTCTTGGTTATAGTCTTGGGTGGATCCTTCCCAATGAGGCTGACCATTTTCTCACGCCAACCATCTGAATCTGTGCTAATAAACAGAGGCTTTCCTTCGATTGGGAGTGCCAGGATCATGGACATGTTCTGTAAAGTCATCGTAATCTTCCTGGTCCTAAGGTGAAAAGTGTGTGTCTCTGGCCTCCACCGATTGACAAGCGCGGTGATCACAGCGGGGTTCAAGTTCGGTGCCGATCGAGTGACCATATGGATAAAAGGGAGGAGTCCTAGCTTCTCAATGTACGGAGTGTACCGCTCATCATATGGCATCTTGTTGGACGAGACCATGTGATACCTCGAAAGGGTAAAAGCTCCTGCAAACATACAATGGCCAATGTTAGATTTCCATCTCAACATACCTAAACAATATGAACTAGCATGTGGGTTTTAGTACCTCTCTCTTCTCAGACAACTTATAGGCATGGTATTGAACATCGTAGTGAGGGTTGAGAAGTTCCATCCTACATATTCAAAACAATACAAATAATAAGAACAATTATTCTAATATGAACATATATTCCATCTTACTCTAACTATAGTTCTAACATTACAAAAGCCCATCCTACTCTACCTATAGTTGCAACATGAACAAATATTTCATCCTGCTCTACCTATACTTCTAACATAATGAAAGAGAATTGAAATATGAACAACTAACCTAACATGTACTCTACCTATAGTTTTACCAATGAGTACTATGCCATTCCTAAACCCAAAGATAAAAGAAAACCATACAATGAGGCATATCAATTTCAAAATCCAATAGAATCTAGGGTTTCAAAGATTATTGCAAATAGAGGATAAATGATTAAAATATATAGGTGAAATTGAGATGATTGAGAGAGCAAGCCTGATGGAAGGGAGTGGGGTGGAGATCCTTGGAGTAATTCTTCAGATCTAGCCGATTTGATTGGGCCAAATCAATGGATGCACCGAACCCTAGCTGCCATGGTCCTTCTCTGTTTAATCCTAGGTGGGGAATGAGGTCGGGTCGAGGTCAGGGCCGACCATGTGCTTTGTTGGTAGATGTAAAGTGTGGCGCCACCGCTCCTGACGCTACACTATATAGTGCGGCACCGTGTGCCATGATGCCGCACTTATGAACTGGGGCCCACAAGGTTAAGTTGTCAGCATGTGCGGCACCACAGTGTACGACGTTGAAAAAAGGATTAGTCACGTGAATTTATTTGTCTAGAGTTCAATCTATGATTTTTTTAAAGTTTAGATTATTTTTGTCTAAATTGTCCCGGCCGCCTCCCATAAGAAGACGATGGACTCTAGTTTTTGCAAGTCTGTTTTAATCTGCCAACTCTAGTTTGTGTTGTTGAAAAGAACCTCTCTTGTAATTTCTTTGTAAAAGACCTGAGCTACTTCAGATTTCGTTGATAAGTCAATGAAATCGGGGACGGGCTACCCTTGTTGATTAAAAAAAGACGATGGACTCTCAAGGGGTGGAGAGAGAGGATCCAGCTTTAGTGACTTTGTGCTTCAAAGTCACTGCTAGACTTTGAGCCCATCTCAGCCATCCAAACCCAATCGAACGTACAGGAAATGATACAAGCAAATCCATCAACACTTGGATGTTTCCAGGCTGGAACTTAATATACTGTTTATTCCCAAACCGTCTGTTCAGATTTGACCAAAATTTTCTAGAATGTTTAATACAACATGTAAGATTTTTTGGAAAATTTTCAAATTTTTCTGGACAGTTTGAATTTTGAGTTCAAAATTTGGTTGTGAAACTTAAAATAAGGTTTACTCACAAACCGTATGTTTAATCCAGCGAAATTTTCCCAAAATACATAATACAACATACAAGATGTTCTGGATTTTTTTCAAATTTTTCTGGGCAGTTTGAATTTTGAGTTCAAAATTTGGTTGTGGAACTTAAAATAAGGTTTACTCACAAACCATATGTTCAAATCCAACGATTTTTCCCGGAATGCATAATACAACATACAAGATTTACTGGAATGTTTTCAATTTTTTTTGGGCAGTTTGAATTTTGAGCAATTTCTAGATTTAGTGGCATTTTTGCAAGGATCCAAGGAGCTTTTTCATAGGATCTGGCATTTTTGCAAGGACCCGGGAGCTTTTTCATAAGATCTCATCAGCAAGTACCAATGTTATCGTTAAAGCTTACAACATACCAAGCATACAAGACTATAGTTAGCCCCCCAAAATACATGTAGGCCTCACAATTGTACACTTTGGCCTCAAAAGACTAGTTAACCCCAAAAGACATCCAAAGTACTATCTCTAGCTCCAGAAGTACCATGTAACCTACATCTAGATACTAAAACATATTACCACCATAAAGACTACCATCATCATAAGTAGGAGCTGTGAGGAGCTGGGTAAAACTCTCGATAACATCGTACCTTTTGTTCCCCACATTGCCTTCTTTCTTATGGCCACCATCCCCCGCTTCTACTTGAGGTTGCATATCACCATTTTTCTTTTGTTGCTGTCAAATGAAAGTGTAGCTACTTAGTATAAAAACAATTTTTTTATGCCCAGATTAGAACATACCTTTGCTACCTTTTTGGTTGTGATGGCAGGTTTAGGTACCTTGCGCTTCCCTTTGTGCAACTTATCAAGCAAAGTTTTCTTTTTCTTAGAATTTTTGGATTGAACTTCTTTTTTCTTTAGTTGCGCAGCTCGTAGAAAGTCATCTGTTAGCTGCACATTTCGGTCAACATTTTCTTGGCCATTACCTGGTTCATTTATAGCACTAGTAGATGCTTTGAGTTTTTCCTCCAACATTGGACCAACGGAATCAAGTGCATTTTCTAACAAAGAACAACATTCTGTAGAGTAGGCCACTTTGTATGCCATAGTATGAAATTTATGAGATAGTTCCTTGTACCGAAGCATAGCTTCTAGTTTTGGGTTTTCTACCACATTCCTTCCTTGCTTGTCCAATATATTTCCTTTATGTGCTTCTCTAGTCTATCTCTTTAAGACATAATGTGTTAGCAATGTTTTTATGTTCATAAAGTCTAGAACTTTCAGTCCATGTCCACACAATATTCCTATCCTTTCAAACATCCCACAAGAACATGTTGTTGTTTTGTTTAGAGAATCACCTATCACTATGCGCTCATCCTCGTAAGTTAAATCACCACGCAAACTACCAATAGCAACAACATATTTGTCTACATCCAACATTTTACTGCATGCAGCCATGGATCTTTTATACTCACTTTGGAAAGCTTCGAAAATAATTGGAGTGAACACTTTGCTTGCTTGTACCAACATAGGGGTGCTCATCTTCATTCTTGGTATATTTTCCTTGCTTGAAATTTTGATTGCAGCTCCTTGTTTCTTTTATCTTCCATTGTCCTTTCAAAATGCTTCAAAAACCTGACAATATGAAAATCAGGTTTCAAATGGGTTTTTAATGAATTGTCGAAGCTCTCACTTAGTTGTGTACTTCTCACTCCCAAACTGAAGACATCTCTCATAAAACATTCAGCCTATTTTTCTTTGACCTTGTAGATACTATCTAACCAAGTTTGCTTATGCACTTTACACCTCATATTATAAAATGCTTCCTCAAATGCTACCTTGTCCTCATATCCATACATACAAGTACCAAAATCAGTGAGATTACTTGATTCTTTCTCTTCATCTTTCTCTTCGCCATCATTTTTCTCATGTGATTCTTTCTCTTCATATTTCGCTTCATCCTTTATTGGAGATAAATGTTTGACAGCATTTTGCATTATATGAAAGGTATAAAGTCCATGATATGCTTCTTTGAACACAACATCTACAACTTTTCCCATAACAGCATGTTGATCAGTAAAAATAGTTCTAGGTTGCCTTTCATTGTGTGTAGCTAGAAAAGTTTCAAAGAGCCACCAAAATGATGCAAATGTTTCATCAAACAACAATGCAACACCAAAAATTGTTGTCTCCCTAAACTGATTGAGTCCAAGGAAAACACCAAATGGTCTATATTCTTTGTTGGTGCCAAACGTGGTGTCAAATGTGACAACGCCACCAAAGTATGCATAGTCGAGCATCATTTTAGCATCAGTCCAGAAAATATTTGCTATATGCTCCTCATAATCTAGCTGCAAAGCATATTGAAATGATGGGTTTTCAACAATTTTATCATGAAAATACTTTAACATGCTGCCCGCCTGACCAAAAGCTAACTCTCGCTGCCTTTTGGTTTGTAAATGATTTCTGTGGTCACGGCTAGTGTAGCCGAGATTGAATGTTCCACCAGCTTGACGAGCAATAAGCTCATATGCAGCTTTAGGCATGATTCCAGAATCATCCACAACTTCAATTTCAAAAGCTTAAAATTCTGAAATTTTTCTTTGAGACACCATAAGATGGCAGGTTTGTGGCAAGTAGAGGAGGTGATTGTGTTCAAGAACTACATCGATGACTTCAAAATTTCCAGACTCGCGATCCAATTGAATACACATCCGAGTTTTGCATTCAGTTCTTGTTTCATATCTAAAGATCTTCTGAATGGATTCTCTTTGCCCATGCTGCCTTTTACCTTCTTTTGCACAAACGTATTTGCATGAGATTACCTTACCATCAATTCTGCTCACATTGTTGTACCTTTCCCTTATGTCAAATCCCGCATGACCACCATATGCTACCTAGAAAAGCCAAGCCTCCTCTCTACTTTTGAATATCATGCCAATTTGGGGCATCCTCTTATCAGATTGTGCCATTGCCTCCACTCAATTTTTTCTGCACTGCCAAAACACATGATCGGTACACCAAGAACAGGAATATAAATACACCATCAGGCCAAAAACCAACGAGTCTGATACGTAATACATGAAGCAATTAAGCAATAACGAAAATCAATCCTAGAAGTCATACATACAGAGACGAACATGGCAAGTTGTACAGGTCCGTAAAATTGGGTCTGAACCAAAATCGAAATTACCTTCAGCCGGCGGACGGTTCTCGTCGAAGCAGATGAGGGGAGATGAGCACCCGTTGAAGCCACAGGTGGCCACGGAGCAGACGACGAGGAGGCGGCGGAATCCCCGACGAAGATGGCGCAACTCTAGATGGGGCAGAATCCGGGTGAGGATGGCGCGCGACAGAGGCTATCTCGGCGCGGCGGCGCTTCTCCGTCGGCTGTCCAACCACTCGCCTCCGTCGCGGGTGGCGCGGGAGAACCATTGTGAGCCCGCCAAAACGGCTCGCCCCTTCCCGCGTGTGGCCTGTGTGACTAAGTCTGGGAGATTTTGCCTGTATCGTTTCCTCTACGTTCGATTGGGTTTGGATGGCCGATACCGGCCCAAAGTCCAGCCGTGACTTTGAAGCACAACGTCACTGAAGCTGCGTCCGGAGAGAGAAGGGGGAAGATTAACCTTTTCCGTCCTTTCTAAGTTCAATTGAAATCCAAATCCAAACCCGATACTGACAGGTAGACCCCACCTAACTTTTTTTCCGGTGAGGCCGTCCAACCTTTTGACAGCTTTAAGAGAAAATTGCACCTCACACCACCCTTTGTGGCAACCGTTGCATCAAACACAGAAACAAACTTTCTTTTGCAGTTAGCACAGGTTTGTGCCTTAATTGTTGCAGCTAGCCCAAATAAACTAAGTTATGGTGTTGATAAGGTTCCTGACTTGACATCAACGAAGAGGCCATGGAGTTGGCCATATAATAACATAAAAAATAGGGCATATTTTATAAACTGAATTTTAAAATATTAATTTGGTTATGAGTCCCGGTCATCTATTAACTGAAACATCCGGAAAAAAATAAAATATAACGTTCTAAAGCTGAATAATTCCATTTAGGTTCCTCTAATCTGCGTACATGCAAACCATAATACATCCATGCTCAATGTTACCTTTTCCTATCTACGAGACTCATACTAGACCGGTACGTACCGCCGGAGCCAGGGAGAGGCGATAGGAGGTGTTGCGGACCACGACCTCTCGTCAGCGAGAGGTTTTTTGTTTTTTGTTTAGCCTTCTTTTGGTGTCTTCTTTCCTGCTCTATCCTTGCTCCGGTGGTGGATCAAAGCATCGACGGAGGGCGCGTGGAGTTATTTGTCCTAGATCTCCTGGAATTCTATCCATTTTCGTGTTCGTTGGTTAGTACTTGAGATGGACGAATAATTGCTTCAGCTAGCCAGTCCTCGTCGACCTAGAGTTAGCTTCCAGCTTAGGCGAGTGGCTAGCTCTTATGAACCTGATATATAGATGTAAATTGTTGTCCGCTATTATTATTTGACTTATATCCTAACAGTCTGATTTTAATTTTAACCAAACACCGAACGCAATTGTTGGTTTAACAAACTACTAATTAATTAGAAAATCGTGACAATTTTTTATGTCTATTTTGTATAAACCAGATTACAGAAAAAGCAAAACATAACTGTGGGAGCAAAAAGCATCGTTAATGAGTTAACAAATTTATTTGGGAAACGTGCAATGATTAAGGAACAAATCTGTGCTAGCTGCAATAGAAAATTTGTTTCTGTGTTTTGTGCAACACTTGCCACAAAGAGTGGTGCCTGCAATTTTCTCTAACCAAATTACTATTTTAAAATTCAGTTTATAAAATATGCCCTATTTTTTAGTTATTATATGGCCAACTCCATGGCCTCTTCGTTGATGTCAAAGTCAGGAACCTTGTCAACACCATAACTTAGTTTATTTGGGCTAGCTGCAACAATTAAGGCTAAAACCTGTGCTAGCTGCAAAAAAAGTTTGTTTCTGTGGCTACAGATGGTGGCGTGAGCTGCAATTTTCTCCAGCTGTAAAGAACCCTGATCACATCGGCGTTTTCACTTCACGAACGGAACGGGATTCCATTTTTTTTCCCGCTCAAACAACCGCCGGATTCCATTCCGTTCCTCCTCCGAAGCCGCTCCCACGCCGCCGCGGCGCCATGGCCGCCGCCGCGGCATCCTATTTCTCCGGCACGGCGTTCATGCTGTCGCAGCGTGCGGGGCCCGCTGCTGCACACGACTACGCTGCCTCGGGCGCGGCCACCCCTTCCCCCTCTAAGGTTCGTCTCGTGACCCTCCTCTCGCAGTACTAACCCTACCGCGCGCCGTCTCCGCCTCCCCCGGACGCTAACTCCGTCCTCTGTGTCCCTTGACAGTCGCGGGGCAACCCCCGCTACTCCGGCTGCGTCCCGGCCACCGTGCGCCACATCGCCCGCTCCCTCGCCGCCGCCGCGGCAGCCGCCGACGTCGGTGGCGACCCCGTCTTCTCCATCGACGGCTTCAAGACCAGCAACGTAAGCCCTCTTCGTCCCTCCGAGCACCGTTGGCCTTTATATCTGCTCGGCTTCGCGCAATTTTGTGTTCGTCTTGAAATCCCCAAACTCGTGCGTGTAGGTTAGGGTTTTGGGGAAGGTCGTGACCGTGGTGAGCGGGGAGACTGACGTGTCGTTCACGCTTGACGACGGCACTGGGAAGATCCCGCTCGTGCGGTGGTGAGTTACGATTTTTCATCTCTCCATGCTTAGCTAGATTCAGTGCTGATGCGATGCAGTCTGTCTGACCATTTCCTGGCACTGTAGGATCACCGACGAGGCAGATGCTCGCGACGCTGCTTTTGTCAAGTATGTGATGTGCATATACTCTGATATGTGTTTACTTTTAGCCGTTTACAAGTGTTTGGAGACATTCTAGTATGTTTATCTGGCTTATGTTTCTGAAGGGCTGGAGTGTACGTCAGGGTTCATGTGGACATCACGGGGTTTCAAGCTAATCAGCAGGGGTTTGCTCGATCTATCCGGTAAGGGTCTGGATTCTCTTGGTACTGAGCTGGCGGTACTCGTTTATTTGCTCATACTGCCTTTGTTATTTTTCCCACTAATTTTATTTTGTTCTAAGACTATGGACTGTTTCAAAGTTTAATACTTGAATACTGTTGTTGCAGATGTTTTCGTGAATTATCTCTATCGTTTAGATGGTATAATAATCTCGTTTGTAATATTGTATTGCTAGTGGGGTATTGAGTGCCAATTAAGCACGCTCTGAGGTAAAATCTGAGAGATACTAGAGATGAAGATTTTATAGCCCATGCTCCACTTTTCTATGTTTTACTGGCCATCTTCCTCCTTTTTAAAACTTGGGTTCAAGATTTTTAACTCTCATAATAGTTACTGGTCCTTATTATGTATCCGGCAGTTCTTCCACTTAACATGCTCATGGAATGAGAGTCTCAAATATTAACGTTCACTGGTTATGTTTTGTACTGAATGATGCATACTATTAGTAACAGCCTTTGTGGTAAAATGTGAGAGATACTGGATATTAAGGTTTTTAGCCTGTGCTCCACTTTTCTATGTTCTATTTGAGACCTTCCTCTTTTCTAAAACTTTGGTTCAGGTCTTTTAATTCTCAGAATAGTTATCTTTGTTTCGAGTATGTTCTAACTTGCCGTGTTATACATAACCTCAATGATTACATAGTTGGAAAATATCATTGTTAAGTTATTAAATATCGATTGTTTATGGAAAATAAATCTAATTTTACCTTAGTTGCACATCATTATTTTGTAGTCTTAATTTCAACTGTGCTTTGGCCCCATTCAGTTAACATGCTCATGGAATGTGATCTCAACACTAAGGTTCATTGGTCATGTTCTGTACTCAATGATGAATAATATTACTAATTACATCCTTATTATGTATCCGGCAGTTCGTCCACTAAACATGCTCGTGGAATGTGAATCTCAAATACTAAGTTCACTGGTCAGGTTTTGTACTGAATGATGCATACTATTGGTAACAGCCTTTGTGGTAAAATGTGAGGGATCCTGGAGATTAAGCTTTTTAGCCTGTGCTCCACTTCTCTATGTTCTATTTGAGACCTTCCTCTTTTCTAAAACTTTGGTTCAGGACTTTTAACTCTCAGAATAGTTATCTTTGTTTCGAGTATGTTCTAACTAGCCGTGTTATACATAACCTCAATGATTACATAGTTGGAAAGTATCATTGTTAAGTTATTAAATATCGATTGTTTATGGAAAATAGATCTAATTTTACCTTCGTTGCACACCATTGGTAGTCTTAATTTCAATTGTGCTTTGGTACCATTCATTTAACATGCTCATGGAATGTGATCTCAACACTAAGGTTCACTGGTCATGTTCTGTACTCAATGATGCATAATATTACTAATTACATCCTTATTATGTATCCGGCAGTTCTTCCACTAAACATGCTCATGGAATGTGAATCTCAAATACTGAAGTTCACTGGTCGGGTTTTGTACTGAATGATGCATACTATTAGTAACAGCCTTTGCGGTAAAATGTGAGGGATACTGGAGATTAAGGTTTTTAGCCCGTGCTCCACTTTTCTGTGTTCTATTTGACACCTTCCTATTTTCTAAAACTTGGGTTCAAGATTTTTAACTCTCAGAATAGTTACCTTTGTTTCGAGTATCTTCTAAATAGCCGTGTTATACATAACCTCAATTATTACGTAGTTGGAGAGTGTCATTATTAAATTATTAAATATCGGTTGTTTGTGGAAAATAAATCTAATTTTACCTTCGTTGCACATCAGTATTTGGTAGTCTTAATTTCAACTGTGCCTTGGCCCATTCATTTAACATGCTCATGGAATGTGATCTCAACACTAAGGTTCACTGGTTGTTTTTTATACTCAATGATGCATAATATTACTAATGCCATCCTTATTATGTATCCAGCGTTTCTTCCACTTATCATGCTCATGGAATGTGAATCTCAGTACTAAAGTTCACTGGTCGTGTTATGTACTGAATGATGCATACTATTAGTAACAGCGTACTTATTATTTATCCAGCATTTTCTTCCTCTTTGATAATCTTTCTGAAATCTAGGTTTACTGCAATTTGAACTAAGTTCATATCACACAAGTTGGAAAGTGAACCACTCAAGACTCGATACTTGCTTTGCTGACTGTCCTGTAATTCCACTTTCTAGGTTTAAAACCACGTTATTTAACTGTTCCATGGATAGCTCGTGATTGTAGTTTTAATTTAGGAGTACATGAGGAAATTATATCTTGTTACCTGCTCTGGGAGATATTATGCTTCCACAAGTTATTATTTACTGACAGTATTTACTTTTGCCTGACTCTAATTCAATTAAACTTTGTCTATTTTCAGTCCAATTACCAATTTCAATGAAGTGGTGCTGCATTTCATCGAATGCATTCATGTGCACATGGAAAATACTCGGCCAAAGGTGAAAAGAGCAAATATCTCTATTTTATGACAGTACTCTACTTATAATTTGATAATGAGAGAAACCACTCATGCTAATTTCCTTTCCATTTTAAAGATGCAAGAGACATTCCCTCCAGCAGTTCAAACAAACGCCTATACTCAGGTGCCTTATGCTGGTGGAGTGAGAGAACACCAAGTCCATTTTGCTCCTCAAGTAAACCAAGGGCAACTCCTGCTTGCAGTTCGAGCAAACACATCTACCTATGCTCCTTTTAATGGTGGCATGGGAGAACATCAAGTTCATTTTACCCCTCAAGTAAATCAAGGACAATTCCGTCCCACAGTTCAAACAAATAGATCTACTCATGGACCTTTTCCTGGCGGAGTGAGAGACCATCAAATTCATCAATTTCCTCCTCAAGTAAACCAAGTATGGAATTTTATGATTACTTCAGTTTTGTGATTTCCTTAATAAAAGAAAATAGTACAACTACAAGTCTATGATTTTGTCGATATATTTGATTTTTCTTTCATGCTGAGCTGCTGATTATGAGCTCTAGCTTTACGGAACTGAGATAATAAATTACCTGGTTTCTTCTCTAATTTTCTTTAGTGCCTTCAGTTTTATCCACCAGCCTATATCCCTAGATGTCCTTGTCTGTAACCCCCTTAATTGATCTTGGGATCCTTTTTCCTTGGCACAGTATTCAGCTTACTCAGGCACTGGTGGACAACAGCATAGCCTGCAAAGTATGGTTTTGAATGTTTTGCAAGCACCTGATATCATGTAAGTTTAATTTCTCTGCTAAAAATTGTAGAAGGATGAAGATCTGTATGAAACTTAGCTTCTATTGTATGATTTGCTTAGTTAGGTGTAGGTGTGTTAACATTTTCCAAATTTTAATCCTGATAAAACGTTAACACATGGTTACAGTCTTTCCTTTGTTACATACTCACATTGACATATATTCTCTATTTTGGGGTCCAGGTATCTAACATTAACCTTTTCATGGTAATGTGGAATGATCTGAAAAGGGAAAGCTTGTTTTCATTTCGTTGCATCTTTAAGTCCAGTGGGTTTCATTGGATTGTAATGTTGTGCTGCTTTTGCCTGGGTAAAAAAGAACTCGATTGGTCTGTTAAACCGATGCAAAGTTGTGCCACATAAGACTAATGCTTCGTGTATGGTCCAGTAACTCAAATGGTATTGATAACACAGAGTTATCGTGATTGGCTGTAAACTCCTAATCATATCTAAAGAACAATGGGTGCTTATTGCATTTGGGTTTCTGTACATCCAATCATTTTTATGTTCATCATATATTAGTATATATACTCCCTCTTTCCAAATTAACTGACCCAGCTTTACCTAGATACACATGTATCTCACACTAAAACGCAACTAGATACATGCATATTTAAATAAGTTGAGTCAACTAATTTGGGACGGAGGGAGTACTATTTATCATGTTCCTGTACAAAAAGCTCACTGAAGTTGTAGCCAGATTATCGAGCTCCACAATGATTCTACTGCTTGCATGATCCCTTTGTTGACGTATTTGTATAAATAATTCAAGGGAATTGTCGAGTATTATCTAAGTTCTATTGAATTGCAGAATATTATTTAGGAGATTTGGACTGACTATTTCTTTCCGCAGATCCCTTGAAAATGGCATACACATTGATGAACTGGCTAGGAGAACTGGAGCACCAAAAACAAATATCATGTATTACCTCTATCTTATGCTTTTTCCCCCATCACGTGCAAGTTGCTGAGTCCGATCTTTTACTACACAGGGAGGTTGTCAGCTTACTCGCTGATTCAGGCTTTGTCTGTTGGACCATTGATGACTATCATGTCAAGTCTGTGTGTAACGGTTGATCAATGCAGTAATCTTCGGAAATGTGAGAATTAGTTCGGTAATAGATAATACTAAACTGTATTCATGGCACGCGTTGTAAGTATGCACCAGTGCAAATGCTCAATGGTTAACTCGGTCTTCCGTTTGTACAATCGTGGAGGGGATACCAATACCACCCAATTTCCACTAGAAAGGTACAGTTGGGTGGATCTACTTATTACTGCATAGTTAGCTTACTGTTTGGTGGGATATATAATGCTATCTTTTCATGTTTGCTTCTGCTTACCTTCATGCGTACATATATGCTTATTTTACTTTGCACTACTTTCTAGTTTGTATGTGGGTCAATTCTCCGTGCTTATTGTATCTTATCCTTCTGTTCTTTTACTCTGTTGCTTTCCCTGGCATGGATCATGTATCTACACTTTTGTTTTGAACGATAGTTGTTCAGCCTAGTGTCTTTGTGGTTGAACTTGCTTCTCAAATTTTCTGTTTCTGTATAGTCTAATTCATCGCCCAACTGGAAATAAGAAACAATAGAGATGAAAAATGGGGGTTTGGTTTGACAATTCACACATCAATTTGTCAGGTCAACCACTTCTATTGGTTTTACTGGTTAGGACCATGGGTGCTATGCATTGTCTTCTAGTTTAGCTTATCTTCTTTTAGGCTGTCTTTCTAAAAAGGGTCTTGTCTACTTTGAGCAATAATTGTGTAAGTGAGCTTCTTCAGTATGCTTACCTAAGTTGAGTTTCTCAAATTTGCTGTACTGATCATAAACGTACACGTGCTATCCAAAAGCTTAATCCTCTTATCTAACTAACACTAGTTTGTTAGTACACGGGTTAGTGTCAGAACCCTCTACAGGTTATCTTAGACCCTGTGTAATATATATATTCAGAAGATCACATATACTAGTCTTTGCTAAATTAAAATATAGATCATGCATAGAAACAAGTCAATTGCCTGGATCAGGTACAGTGTACTTTGCGCTCTGCTCTGGTTACTGCTTGGACTATTTCATTATCTGTTCCAGGTTTGTTTCTATATAACCCACTCACATCAGGAAAGAAATAATTTGGGGTGACACATGCCATCATAGCTCTTCATCAGGTCCATCAGGTCTTGCTTTCCTATCATTGTTTTCTGCTTTATTTTCAAAGGGAAATGTTTTCCTGCATTGTCAGAAAATGTCGTAGCTGTAACATGTTTTGTTGCTTGACATCCTAAACTATTTACGAAAGCATAATATGGTAGTTCTCCGTGAGTTGCATTTTACCATTTTATTTTCTTTGGTCACACATTTGCATGTTAATAAATGTAGGATTATTTTCTTTGGTCACACATTTGCATGTTAATAAATACTCCCTCCGTTTAGAAATATAAGATGTTTTTAGCTTTGTGAAACGAACGTATCTGGACAACTTTTGTGTATAAATTTGGAGTGAACCTATACATAAAAGACTCCTAGATACATTCGTTTCACAAAGCTAAAATGTCTTATATTTCTGAACGGAGGGAGTATAGGAGTAGCAACTAACGTCGCATGCTTATTTGCATACTTAACTGCAGAAAACAATATGCTTATCTACATACTCAACTGCTTCTCAAATGTTCTGTTTTGATAACTGTAGGAGTAGTTCTTTTGATAGA
Source organism: Avena sativa (assembly GCA_916181665.1). Lineage (NCBI taxonomy): Eukaryota > Viridiplantae > Streptophyta > Magnoliopsida > Poales > Poaceae > Avena > Avena sativa. The sequence continues at coordinate 33,187,186 of OV702291.1, forward strand.
TAAAGACAATACTAGTCTATTTTAATTCATGCTATGAACATTTCTAAATTCGTCTTAATTGCCATCATTAACAATGCGGGTCCTTATAATGTGTGGTATTATCAAGCCTCACATTCTTTCAAACAGTTGCTGGTGGCCCGTCAGCAGCGAACCATCGTCAGTTACTGTCACGCATCTAGTTGGTGCAGCTGTGAACATGGAGTTCACTTTGCATGGTGTGATGCTTCTGCAAAATTTATTCGTTCAGAGAAAGAGATGGCTAGATTAGATCCTGCTAACGCAATATTGCTGATGTCCTTATTTTGATACTAGGTACAGTAGTATATTTGTTTTCCTGCCAGTCGTGAGAATTTTTCTGTTTCTAGTCATTACAGAAGGTTTCATTTGCTACACGAGCGAGCGTCACATTAGCCCATGTTAGGTTGGACTCTGCTTCAAGCCTTGAGTACGTATCGAACCCTACTCACCTGTCGTTTCCTGGAAAGAAGCTCTCGTTTCTTTATCCAGGTACAAGTAGCCAGATTAGGTCAGACTCTACACACGCTTGGACCAGGATTGGTCATGTGTCTTAGGTTTTGGGTCACCTAACCCAAAAGGCCGCTACTAGTACTAAGTAAGTAAGGGTAGTTTCGGTGACACTGTTTCCCTCGAGACATGTCGAAGCGGGTAATACTCCACCTGTTACGCCTTTCTGCACGATTCTTTTCTTGATGCCGATACCTGGGTCACAGGTGTAGCAAGTTCAGCATTTCAAATGATTTTGGCAGAGCACCAAAGCAAGCACCGAACAGATTCTTACGACTGTACCAGTATATATCAGGCTTGAGGAGCACGCACGCAGCACCGGTGCCTACAGCTACAACTACAAGCCAACGCGACTGTACGTACTCCGCTTTACGCTTTCCGAGCAAAATGTCACTTTTCAGCACAGGTCGCTTCCAGTTTTATAAAAAATTAAACGACGAGTTGCTTGTCAACCAAACCTCTCCTCGGGACATGTCAAACAGCTTCCAGAGCCTTGAAAGAGATGAGCACGTTGCGCGGGAACGCCGAGAACATCACCACTTGCCACACTCGCAGCCTCGCGTTTCCTGAGGGGCATGCCGCTCAATTCCGGGAGCCAGCACTTGGCACTGGCAGACAACTCGGGCAAAGACGGGGTCCAGGATCGAGTCGTACTGGGCACTAGGGGCACAGCTGGGCTCGACCTATCCCGAACTACCATGCCACGGCACTGCGCTAGCTGCACCGCCTGTCGTTGACACGAACGCACCACCAAAGTAATCAAACCCAACTGCCCGCTCCGGCGCTCTCCATGGAGCACATACAACCTGTAACCCAACCCAACCCAACCGGAGCAGCCAAGTAGTACTACTACGTTCTTGGTAAGGTAGGGCAGGCCGGTCGGCCCGACAGAAATCTCAGTTTCCTTGCCACGTTAATACGTTTCGTGTGGACGCAAGTACGTATGTTCTTTTCTGTTCATGTCACGATCCATGGGACGGGGAGTCGGCGTCACTTCACTCGCTTGATCTTCACAGATATATATCCTTGTACAAATTCACAATCTAGCAAACCAAAAATGGAAATTGTAGTATATATGTACAAGCGGGTCCCTGTGGAGCATGTAGGAGTAGCAAAATCTTCGTGAAGCGTCACGCGGTCATCTGATGTACTCACTCTTACTAGATGCTAATTAAGTACTCGAGGTTGATATAGTTGAAGATGGGGACGGCGTGCAGAATTCCTCGTCGTCGTAGTCGTCGAGGTCGTCGAAGTCCCACGGCTCATCCACCTCGTCGCCGTCCACCTCCGCCTCGGGCATCGCCCACCGGTCGCCTTGCGGGACCTCGACGCCTTCCAACAGCTCCAGCACCTGTAGACGCACACGGTACCCACTGTCAGTCTGTTCATGACATTATCAGAGTCGTTGGTAATACACGCAAATTAAGCACGCGGCAGCTTGTTGTTTACTACTAACTACATCGAGACATGTGCTAGCTAGCTAATGTCACTTGCCGAGCTAGTATGGCCGTTTCCCTGGAGACGCTAACCACCGCGATTTGTGAAGTGAAAAGGGTCATCGGTAGACACTTGTAGCGCGCGCCATGGTCCAAGTCAGAATACTTCTTGTTCAAAAAAATAAAATCTGAATGCTTAGGAAACGGACAGCTGTTGCCTGCAACGCTTGGCGTACCTCGGTCATGGACGGCCTCCACGGCGCCGACGCCCTGATGCAGAGCGATGCCACGAAGGCGAGCCTCTTCGCCTGGTTGACGTCGTACCCGCCACCACCGCCGGCGGCTATCCTCGGGTCCACTAGCGCCTCCGTCTTGCCCTCGCTCAGCAGAGGCCTCGCCTGCGTCGCTCGCATTGCTTGTTAATTACTACAGTACAGTTACGTAGCAGGAGTGACAGTGGATGGCTTGTGAATGAATGGACGCACGTACGACGTACCCAGCTGAGTAGGCTCCTGTGCGTGCCGTCGACGGGCTTCCTCCCGGCCATGACCTCCAGCAGGAAGACCCCGAACGCGAAGACGTCCGTCTTCTCGTCGACGATGCCGTGCGTGTAGTACTCCGGCGCCAGGCAGCCGAAGGTGCCCTCGATGGGCGCGATCGCCCGGTGCGTCCACTCCGTCGGCAGCCACTTGGCCAGCCCGAAGTCGGATATCTGGCACCAGCTGGTACATATCAGGTTTCTCGCTCCGTCGTGGAAAACAGAGGATGGAGACGTGGCGCCTGACCGACTCACCTGGGGCTGGAGGTCGTCGGTGAGGAGCACGTTGGAAGCCTTGATGTCCCGGTGGATGATCCTCCGCCGGCACCCCTTGTGCAGGTACGCCAGTCCCCTCGCCGTGCCCACCGCCACGCCGTACCGCGCCTCCCACCCCATGACCGACTCGCCGTGGAGGCAGGCGGAGACGGAGCCGCGGGCGGAGAAGGCGAAGACGAGGTAGAGGTCGCGGTCGACGCAGCATCCCAGGAGCGGGCACACGTTGGGGTGCGTGGCGTGGCCCACGGTGCCCAGCTCCGCCAAAAAGTCCCGCTCCCGCCGCTCGCACGCCGCGGCGCCCAGCAGCCGCTTCACCGCCACCGCGCGCCCGTCGGGCAGCGTGCCCCGGTACACCTCCGACGACCCGCCCAGCCCCACCAGGTTGCCCGCGCGGAAGCCCTCCGTGGCGCGGTGGATGTCCTCGTACGAGAAGCACTGCCACGCCGGCTTTTCCGGAGACGGCGGCGAGTCGTTGTCGTCCTCCAGCGCCAGGGCGGGCTTCGGGGCCACGCGGTGGCCCAGGGAGAGGAACAGCCTCTTGAAGCTGCCGCTGCCGCTGCTGCTGCGCAGGTACCGAGGCTTCTTCATCGGTCGATCGATCGGGTTCGCGCGCCTGGACAATGCAGTTACGCGACGCCGCTGCTAGTGCCACCGCGATTCGTAAGCTCGCCGGATTGGCTTGGCTGATTGTGCTCGACTGGAGAAGAAGAAGGGGGTGGAAAGGAGACGAAGTGGCGGTGGTGGTGTACGGACTACGGGGGATCGGGGCATTGAAGGCTTGAAACCGAAGGGTGCTAACGCGGATCGAGGGACGGCGGCATATGAACGAACGCTACCGGGCGGTTCTGTTCTTCCCCGTCCCGCCTACGCGTGCGTGCGTCTGTACGTGGACGCGATCCTCCGTGGACCGCACGCAGCGCCGCTGCGGCAGCAGCAGATAGGGAGAGTATCCGGCCGTGGGACGGGTCTAGGCGGGTGGGAGCGGAACGGGACGGGGGCAGTTGCTTACGAAGAAGGGAAGGAAGCGTTGCACTTGCACTTGCACTTGCAGCAGGGGAAGGGGACTCTGCCTCTGCTCGCGTTAGCTGGCGTTTCGCCACCGGCTCCCACTTGTTCCGTGCAAGACGGAACGGAACGGAACGCACGCCCGCGCGCGCTCCACGTCGGGAACAGCGAAAATGGACGATGAGCCTTGGCTAAGTTTTTACCAAAAGAGTGAGTGCAAAGCAACGGGATTGGTCGATGTGATCTACTATTGCGTGTTCATGTAAGAACGTGAGTTACTATTGCGTTTGTCAAGTCAAAGAGCGTCCTTGCCATTTTGCCATCGTACGCCGTACGTGCCGGGAATGCCACCGCTGCTGCGGTATGGCAAGAATCTTATGACCTACTATGTTTTTTTGTTGCATTTCCACCCCTTTGTTAGGTTAATTTCCGTGGTCGTGGGTTTCATTCACCCTACGATCTTTTCACATGTTTATCAATAACATCAGGTCCTCGATACATACTTATTTTGTGAGAAAATTTCAGAACGTTTCCGCGGGGCCTTTTCCCACAATTTAGTTTTCACAAGATATTTTTCATGTTTTTAAGGCATCGACGAGAATGTAAAATACTACAACTCAAAGTTTTTTTCTTCAACATGCACCATACAAGGATATGATTCGATGGTGCCCTTGCTTAAAGTTGAGAAGATGGATGGATCGACAGATGTGCTTGCATATCCATTGAGATCATCAGTTTGTTGAAACATGATGAAAGATATGTCTTACTCCGATATAGATGTTCTCGGATCTCTCGTGGCCATTTTTATGGCGAAGCTTGCTCGTATTGCGGTTTGGCGAAGCTCAGGCCCGTCCAACATGGAGGAGTTGTATTAAAACCGTTGTAGCCACATTGTTTTAGCCACATCTATCAAAACAGTTGTATCAAAATGGAGGCAAATGTTACCTGCAAACAAAAAAAATGGAGGCAAATGTTACCCGCAAACAAAACATGGAGGCAAATGTGTCGGGATTCTCAGCTAAATTCCCGTAAAACTCTCCCCAAGTTCATTCATGTAGGAACTTCAGCTATGATTATCTTCAAAAAAAAAAGTGACTGCGATTATATGAAAACACGAACGGTGTTATAGCAAAATGGATATTTCGACGCATTTTTGCTACTACTAGAACAACCGTGGCAATGGGCCCGTGAAACCCAACGCCCATATGGACACGGGGTTTGGGGCCTGGGGTTTCTGTGCTGCGCGGCAGTGAGGCCGGAGACCGGAGACGGAGAGGCGGAGTCGCCAAGCCATGGAGGAGAACTGGAGAAGCGAGACCACTCCTCCCCCTCTTCCTCCTCGATCCGCCATGGACCTCTCTCCGTACTCCGGTCCGCACCCATCTCGCGACCCGCCCCGTCTCCGCCCTGTACATTTTGTGCGTACTTTTTTTTGGGGGGGGGGGGGGGGGGGGGGGATTTTCTCTGGTCAGGCGCTGCGTACGGAGGCGTTTCTTAGGTTTCGATTCGCCGATCGGCGAGTCGTGTGGCCGATTCCTAGCATGCTGTTTTCGTGGGGGTGAGATTAGGCCTGTCTAGTCTGGCTGCGACTCAAGGGCTCGTCCCGTAACCGCGTCCTTGTCTTGCCTGCGTTTGCTTGTTCCTCCCCTGTTCGGCCGCGGGGATTCTGGGCCATGGGATGGATCATGGTCGGGAATCAGGACGCTGTCTAGGGTGCAATGCAGGCGTGTAGTTTTACTGACTGATCGCTAGTTTTAGGCTTGTCTGGAAGGTATACTAGTAGTAGCACCTCGGTGAAGATGAGCAGCTGGAAAGCAGAAAGTTCTTTTTGTTCCTGTCTAATGTTTAGGTTCCTATACATGCAGTTGGTCACAGTTGCTGCATTGTGTTCTTCCCTCTGCTTCGTGCTGGGAATGCGTAGGTGATTTATGGCTGTTACTGTCCGTGTCCCGTTTAAGAAGGGGTGAGGTATTGGTGGGAGACATGTCGGGTTTCCGTCATGTGTTAAAAAGTTGTGTCAGCAGAATTTTACTGGTGAGCTGATGATGGAGTTACTCAGCACATGTTGATATTATATGGGATTTTATTGAAATCGTACGATGAGTGATTTCCATCATTTTCTTCTTCAGTTGGTTAAATCACATATTTTATGAGTTCATTAGTTATGAGTTCCGTGTCTCACATATTTTAGATGCCTGAGCATATGGTTTAATCCACGGTAATGTATCAATGCATAGAATGCATAGCAAATCATTTTCTGACTGTATTTTTTAACGTTGTAGCATCTTTTATAGAACAGTATCATAGCATATCATATAATAAAAGATGCAGTGAGGAGTAGTACTGATTGTTGAGTGTAAGACATTCTTTCTAGATTGAGTTTACATGTATCTAGTGTACCTTTAATTTAGGGCGATGATCTATTATGTTTTGGAAGAGATCTGCAATACCTATAACGTTTCTTTTCTTTTCACCATTTGTGGGAGAGCTTAATGTTTGTTGCCACTCTACCACTACTGTGAGAAAGTTCTGATTTTTTCTGTGAGCAGTGACTGTACCCTTCTGGTTCTCCAGGGTTTATTGCTGATCCAGCTAAATGTCGTTTGCTGAGTGTCGATGCAAAGAGAAAACTTCTCTGTGAATTGTCAAAGTGTCCGGATAGGGCACTTGAACTGCTGCATGAATGGACACGCCCTGATATTATACAGATTTTCTGTTCTGAATTCTGTAAAGATAGAAAATATGAAGGGACATCAAAACAGTTGATACTACATTATCTCTTCAATGCTGTGAATGGGAAGTCATCTGGCCATGGGAGATGTATGAAGAGGTCAGGCCCTGAGCCGGACTCCAGTAATATCAAGTTATTACCTTACAAAAGACAGAAAAAGGGTGATGTTCCAGCACTTCCAGTTGTTGCAAGCACTCCAGTAACAGCTGTTATAAGTGCACCAACAAACAATGCACACCTTTGCGAAAATTCAGCTTGTAGGGCTAGTCTTGTTCCAGCAGATAAATTTTGCAAACGTTGCTCATGCTGTATTTGTTTTAAGTACGATGACAATAAGGATTCTAGCCTCTGGCTATCTTGCGATTCAGATCAATCCTTGCAAGAAGGGTCATGTGGTTTGTCGTGCCACCTAGAATGTGCATTCAGGGATGAAAGATCTGGCATTCCGCAGATTGGACAGTCAAAGAAACTTGATGGTGGTTATTACTGCACTCACTGTGGGAAACAGAATGATTTGCTTGGGTATTTTCTGAAACATTTTTCACTTACAATACTATGTACGCTAATGTTAAAATTAGCTAGTCACACATATCCGTTCCAGTACTTATGCTTCCAGTCTTACTTCTTTGCTGCCTTGTCGCATCAGTGCTATTCTTGCAAATATCCCCACCATGATTCACTCATTTGGAATGGTTCAGCTTTTAGCCTTTCATGATAACTACCCCCTCTGTTCCATAAATCTTGTCGTGGTTTTAGTTCAAATTTGAACTAAAACCACGACAATAATTATGGAATGGAGGGAGTAGTTTTCTTCTGGTACTATACGAATATTGCTTTTCATTTAAAGGTAGTTAAGAGTGAAAGAGTGGGATCAAAATTTTACTACGCTGCCCACGTGTCCTCCTTTCTCTCTTAGCAGGGTTTGTATTTTCAGCTTGTGTGGTTTACATGAACTTGAGGGCTGAAGTTAGACTTGTTTTCCCCTGATTCCCAGGTGTTGGAAGAAACAACTGTTGATAGCAAAAGATGCTCGGCGGTTGGATGTGTTGTGCCATCGGATATTTCTTAGTCATAAGATCCTCATATCCACTCAGAAGTACTTGGTCCTCCATGAGATCGTGGACACAGCAATGAAGAAGCTGGAGAGTGAGCTTGGCCCGATTAGTGGCCTTCCAGATAAGGGCCGGGGAATTGTTGGTCGTATTCCTGTAGGTGCTGAAGTTCAGAAGCTTTGTGCCCATGCCATAGAAACTCTGGAATCTATTTTAAGTGGTGCATTAACTGCTGATTTGCAAATTCAGAGTAAGTTTCCATGTTTTTATTTATTTTTATCATCGTATACCTGTAATTTGTATTAATGTTTATCCACATTGTAATCCAGGTTCTCGTATGGTACCATCAGACTTCATAAAGCTTGAGGATATATCCCATGAATCTATCACTGTAGTTTTTGACCTGGATGTATGCCCCACTCTATCTCGAGGTTTAACTGGCTTTAACTTGTGGCACAGAAAGGCTAGTGAAGGAGATTATCACTCAAACCCAACAGGCATAATACAGATGCCATCGAGAATGTTAATGGTCAGAGGACTTGCTCCATGTACGTCTTATATCATCAAGGTTGTTGCATTCGCCAGCTCAAAGAAGATTGGGTCGTGGGTAGTCGGGCAAGTACCATTGGCTGTCCCAAGGGGCTGGATGCAAAAGATTCAATGCCAGTAGATGCTAGAGAGGACCCAAATAACATAAGCGAGAAGGAAAATAGTAGTGGTCTGTCCAATCCTTCTTCAGAAGATGTGGAATCGGACGAAGTCAGCACCGATTTTGCTGATCTCAACAGTTCGTCAGAAAGTGATGTTGGACGTTGTAAAAGTCTTGATATCCTTTACGCAGTAAAGGCACCTCATCACTGCAATCAAACCACCAATTACTCTCGGGATAGAAAAATAGATGCTGCTATGGTAACTGAAGTTGATGGGCCGGACAAAGCTCTTAGGGTACCAGCATCAGCTTTGGACGACAACGAAGAAGAATTTGTTTCAGCTGCTCAAGCAGCTTTACTAAAGAGGCCCGCAGAGTTAATGGCGTGTAGTCAGAGAGCTTTGAAGCAATACGTGGGAGCGATTGGCCCAGAGATTGCATCGCATGCTCACACTGGAAACAAGCCTGTTGCTCCACCTGAATACCACGGCTCATTGGTACGCATCATGCAGAAAGAGACTGAAAACTGCAAGTGGGTTTCTGGAACGAGCATTGAAGCAAAATCTGGTGATCATATTCCTCGAGATGACAGTTCGAAGACTGAAACAGGCCCAGGGTGTTTGTCATGCAAAAGAACCCCGGGGAGAATTGAGGATGGTGGACACAAGGATGGACCTTCAGAACCGAATACATCTGCTCAAGTATCTTCTCTTCTGAAGTCCTCAAACTTGACGCGTCACAAGCAGCAGATCTTTTCGGAGAATGTACCTGGTTCACTGGCTCCCGTAGCAGGGAATGTTATTGAATCTGGCAATATGATTATCGTAACAAGCTCTAAATCAAACAATGATGACCATGTAACTGAATGTACAACTGTCAAGCCCAGAACAGAACCAAGGAGTACGTCAAGTAAGAACCCCTCAGGGAAACCGGCGGACATCGAGCAGACCGATGCAGATGCTTACTTGTTCTGTGTCAAGGTGATTAGGTGGCTGGAATGCGAGGGTTACGTTGAGGCCAACTTCAGGGTGAAATTCTTGACATGGTTGAGCCTACGAGCAACTCGGCATGAAAAGAGGGTAGTTAGCGTGTTTGTGGACACTTTCATTGATGATCCCGCAAGCCTTGCCAGCCAGCTAAGTGACACCTTCTCAGAGGCAATCTACAGCAAGAGGCCGCCTATAGCGCCATAGAGTCTGCATGAAACTTTACCACTGCAGTGGAGTTCATGTTTTTGTGAGCGAAAAGACAAAGGGAGTTTTGCATCATCCTACTTAAGATATATCGCTGGCCTCGTACTATATTAGCTGACCCTTGCATCAACTTCTCACTGGAACCTTATCCATTGTAAGTAGCTAGTTAAGTTTTTTTTTTTTTTTTTTTTGAGAAAAGTTAAGTTTTGTTAACCTTCCCCCCTGCCACTGAAACTTCAACATCAGCATGGAGCATCAGGAAATTTGCAATCCAGAACAGCCCTTACTTCTGAAATCTTGATGTGTATGTATGTGTGTGCAACTACAGATCTTAACTCAGGTTCTGTGGTTGCTGCTTGTTAAGTTTGAAGTTTGATGATTCTCAAGTTGAATGTGCTGGTTAAGTATCAAAGTTTTGGTTTGCCATTTGTGATCTCAGGAACTTGATTGATCCCGAGTGAGGTTCTAGGATTACTATATGTGAATACCTTAGAAAATACTCCCTCTGGTTACTAATACAAGACATTTTGTATTTGTGAACAGAGGAAGTAAGAACAATGGTATGCAGAGAGTAGTGCCAAATAGTGTGCAGGCTGTTAACAGTTTTCGGATCAAACCACCTATGATCAAACAAAGAAAAGAAATGAAAAAAAAAACTGAAAAGAAGAATAACCTTTTTTAGGGGCATGGAGAATAGCTGGTCCCATCTGCGAGCAATCCTGGCTAAACTTTGCTAAAACTTTAGGATAGCAACGACAAAAGATGAAACACTTTACATGTATAATTCGATATATCTGACAGAAAAATAGTCTAGTACAATCGAAACATATTTACTTCCACCCACAGAACGTTTCAATGATATGTGCTACTGAATGTTGTTCATCATATCAAACCTCCGGGTCTAGAATGATTCGAACTCTAGTCGACATTGGAGCTGAACTCGTTATGGTTATGTCTATTGTCCTGCTTGTTTGGCCCATGTATGTCGACGCCTTGTCTTCACCGTCACACTCTTTGCTCAGTGCGGTAGGCTGCTTAGGGTCCACTGGTAAGCTCGTGCTCTCAGAGTTCAGCATTGCAGCAACATCTGTCATGGTGGGCCGATCTGCTGGATCTTCCTGAGCACAAAGCAGTGCCACCTGAGTGCACCGTGTTATCTCGGCGATTTCATATCTGTTCCCTAACGCCGGATCCACAAGCTCATGCAACCTTTGGCCCTTCCACATATGCCAGGCCTGAAATAGTTTTCCAATAAACTTGGCATGAGAGAACTGCAACCCCAATCTAAATTTTATAAATATATATGGGCCAAGTTTTGAAACACACAGTCGTGATTGATAAATTTAAAAAAGTCTTGCTTCAAATGTATGTTCAGTTCACTCACAGCTCGTACAAGATCACCAACAGTATCCCCTTGCCTGTCAAGTATGGTATTCTTTCTCCCGCTAATGATCACTAGAACACATATGCCAAAGCTGAACACATCTGTCTTCATTGAGTAAACTCCTTGAGATCCATACTCCGGAGCTTTGTAACCACTGAAAGGTGCAAACACGAGAGATCAAAACAGTAATACTGGAACATATGAAAACAGATGATGGAATCTGTAGAGATTGATACATTAGGCAGCTCATACCTAGTGCCGACAACCCTGCTTGTACACTCCTCTGCTACTTCTGAACTCAGTACTCTAGCTGATCCAAAATCAGCTATCTTTGGGAACATGTTATAATCCAAGAGGATATTATGTGGTTTCAAGTCTCTATGGACAATCCAGAATTGCTTATGCAGGTAAATAAGGCCCTCCGTCAATCCTTTAATTATCTTGAGTCGCTTAGACCAACATAGTAATGGTCCCTTTGTTCTGTCTGCAAAATGTTCTAAGAATTGTCATGCTATTGTAATTTATATTCTGCTCCAAACCAAACTAAAAAACGTGACACAACTCTGTACACAGCATCGCTTCTGTACTGCTGGTTGCTAGCAAAAAAATTAGAGTAGTTTCAAACCGATTATGATTCGAGCAACAGTGAATCAGGCTGTACTAGAGCTGTTGTAACCTCTCATTTAACTGCAGTTCTTGCACATATTTACTACTAGGAAACAAATGAAGTGCTCTAGAAAAATTCCTCTCACAATAGGGAAGACGTACCAGATATGTAACGGTCCAAGGAACCATTTTGCATGAAATCATAGACTAGAATCCTCTCTTTATGATGGATGCACCACCCCAATAATCTAATCAGGTTAGTATGCTGAAGCTTAGCAAGCTGCAATTCACTGTCGAAATTTGCTGCATTCTCATCAAGTCTTTTGATGGCAACCATAAGTCCGTCGGACAACTGACCCTGCAATGGTTACTAAGGGAGTTCACATAACATTCTCTCAGCAGAAATTGGTGCTTTACTGGGAAAAGGAAGGACATGCATTCACTTTGTTACTACTAATTTGTTTCAATGTTAGCATATTGTTACCTTGTAAACCGTACCAAATCCACCCAACCCAATTATTTTATTCTCTGAGAAATTGTCTGTAGCATCCACGATTTGAAAGAAGTTGAACTTCACAAATCCGGTGCAAGCCTCTTCTGTACGGGTGCAGAGCTCTAGAAGTTCTTCAATGTCGAAGATTCTCTGTTCTTGCATGTTCACTTTTCCTGAACTCATGGATAATTTGTCGTCGTCAGTAGTTATCAATGGAATTGCAAAAAATCATTAAGATGACCAAGAGAGTACAAATTATAGAGCATGCTCCAGTTTGTGTGTTGCATACGCATAGTTGCATCAATCATCAACTCGTCCTAATCAGGAACTTCCATGTGTCAAAGCACCAACATATGAAAACAAATGGATATTGTAACAGAAGTCATGCAATATATTTACGGTGTCTCAATCACTTAAGTCACATATTTCATGCCGTTACTAATGGAGTAAATATGTGCTAAAACGAACTTCTCAAGTATATAACTGTATTTTATTCAGTAGTTAATAAATACTCTTTTCGGGTGCGAACTTTTTTTAGCTGTATCTTCTTGGCGTGACACTTTGAGTCAATACAAACTCCACATATCGAAAAAATACTACTACCTGTTCAGTGGTTTGAATTTCAGTGTGTATCCTAAACTTATGTTTGTACTAGCTGGTGCTCTTCTATGGAATGTGCTTATTAACTTCTATATGGCCACAGTGAAATCTATGTGGTGAAGTAATGTTTGCACATGAAAAGTATGCCCACATAATAAAAATAATATCAAAACAATTCATATGGAATTTTTATTTCGCAATATATCCAAAAACATGGGCAGGAGGATATTGCAACCGCACACAGATGAAAATAAAACAATTCTGAAATACTTAAAGCAAATAAAGCTGACATGCAACTGTCTACTAGTTTCCATATCTGAGTTCATGGTTAAGTGCATTAGGAAATTCCTTCGAGGTTGTAATGCTGCTTCTATTTGATTAATACAGTCCCTTCACCCCCGCAAAAAAAGGTGCATTAGGAAATTCAGAGGTAACTACTTACCTAGAAATGGTTGTTCGTTGCAAAGTTCAGTAGCTCTTTGAACACGTACTTCGGTGAACTCCAAAGCACTTGTTGGAAACCTAAAGACAGGCACATATCATCATTACTATATATATCTATACGCCACCCACCAATGGTTTCAACACAGTACTAAAAAGTGGAAATCCTACATTTTAGTTTCTAGAACTGACGAACTTATGGCATGTAGTATGAGCTTCACATCAATTCAATTTAAGAAGTAAATCCATGCTTATTAGCGAATTTTGTTTAAAAATATAACATAACAAACAAGCAGTAGCCACTAGTCAACCAAATATCAAGTGGTCAACAACCGTCTACTAGTTGTAACTTTGCAAGAAGTTAACCTTACACATTGCTATTTGCTTGAAAGACACTATAAAACTTCGGATTCAAATATTAATACACGATGAATAGTACTACGAGAAATAAACTACATGATGGAAAATTATCTGACCTGATGTGAAGATTTGAATTATTTGTGACAACACTGAGTTCCCCCTCCTTAGCCTGCTAGACACGGTTAGACAAAAAGACAAGGCATTGTTGATGAACAATTGACCAGCACTGGTTGTATGAATTATGATTAAGATTAGCTGTGGCCTTATTACAAAACTGAAACACCCTGCAAAATCAGAATATCTTAATTCATATCGAATTGTTTAACTGGCAGTAAAAAATTACAATTGGACTATAATTCAGAAGCAATCATGCCCAATTGCCCATGGTCACTCGAACAGACATGTTCAATTGAATCACTCTAAAATCAGTGTTCCCCTCAGTCACAAGCTACAATTTTTTATATGAACCCCTCGGTCAGAAGCTTTAATTACTTGAAGTTGAACCATGGGTACCTTGGCACGGCGATTGTTTGCAGAAGAATTGTCGACGAGGGAGATAAGCGGGATGAGGCGGATGAACATATCGATCTCGTGCTGCGCGGCGCGGAGCTCGTCGGCCATCCATGCCCCCAGGAGCAGGCGGCGGAGGTAGCTGCAGTCCTGGCACGCCGTGACGAGGGCGTAGCACCGCCGCAGCGCGCCGCCGAGCTGCTCCAGCGGCCGTCTGGTGGCCTCCCGCCGCATCAACTCTGCGAGCTCCAGCTCGCCGAGAAGGCTGCCGACGAGCTCCACGTGCTGTGCGAGCCGCACGCAGGCGTCCCGGTGGCGGCGCGTCACCAGGGCGGCCTGCACGACCATGGAGACCAGCCCGAGCGCGTCCACGCCGACCAGCTGCGCCACGCTGGAGGCCTGCCCCAGGGTGTCCCACAGGGTGCTCGAGGAGCTGCCCCATGGGCTCGACATGGTCGCTGCTTCCTGCTCCTGCACGCTGCAGCCTCTTCTGTCCCAGGCGGTCAGGCCTCGTTGTCGCCATTGACGGGAGCGGGCGCGCCACGTATCTATTGGTGAGCTTGTGTTTGACGGAGACTTTGACTAAGCGTGGTAAACTGCTAATTTCCCATTTCTTGTTTTCTTTTTATTTTCAAGGAAAGCTGGTCACAGATTTCTTATGTTCACTCAGATCCAAATTAATTGTCTTAGTTTCGTTTAGATATAGCTGTATTTAACACTAAGATGTGTCTATATCTAGACTAGGTCAATTAATTTAGATTAGAAAGAGTAGATATTTTAGCCCACAAATTGTGACTGTGCCACTATAAATCAGTCAATTGGAGAAATGACACCGCCGTTTCTTTACATTGGGCTAATTTGCCGTCTGGTTGTCTCATTTTTTACACGTGGATCTCCCTTTTGCCCTATCAAACATGACGAAGTAGATTTGTTGCCTTCAGACGTGTGGTACCTAGCACACAATCCGTCTGCAAACACGAAAACAAATAGATATTCCTTCTCGCATTGGGATCCATCACTTAGCCCCGTCAGCAGCGGGAAAATAACAGTCAACAAAGTCTATTCCTGAGTACTCCAAAGCCCGATGCGGCAGCTCTGGACATGCTGAAAGACTACACAATGCATGACAGTCACATTATGCTGATTTGTACACCATGATACGGTTCGCAACAATGCGTTTATTTCCATAGAAACATAACATCCATGAAAAGGAACGAGTTTGAGCCAACTAGACAAATAGATGAGCTTTGCCTCGCTTCCTGCATTGCGGTTCAAACACTCGTAAGATGCCTGGTAAAATTGAGCTGATACAAGTAAATTTGTGAAGACAGTGTATGAACATGGGAAGATATATTTTATCCTTCCTTGGCTCTGCATCGCATTTAGACACTTGTGAGATGCATGGTAAAATTGCAAATAATTTTTTACGAGGTAACAATTGAGCCGATACAAGTAAATTTGTGAAGACAATGTCGCGATTATGGTAAGGCATAATTTATCCTCTCTTGGCTTACGAAAGTTACGTCAAATTACTTCAAGCACTGCATACTGATACCACTTTGAATCTCGAAATTTCAATATGTAATCTTCTTCCTTCCTAATAGGAACACATCTTATTCTTCTCTATTTTCTCAGAAAAATAACCTCGTAAATTAGTGAAGGTCAATGTCCTACCAAGTTACTTGAGGTACCACATAATCTCAACATTTTGAATCTCAAAGTTTTACCACATGATAGCAACACATGATGTTCTTCTCTCACTGTTAGAAACAATCATTCATATCTTAATGACAATGAATGTCGTTGCGTGATAATTGAAAATTTACTTAAAAAGAAAAGCCTGATCGTAGTGGCCTAGCGAACATAAGATACATGAAGCCTTAGGTAGAAGAAAAGTCTAGTCATTAGTTTCCGCTCTTTACGGGCATTTGGTCCGGCAAATGTTAAGAACCCGGTTGTACCTTCTTTCTTAGCGATCTTATAACATCTAAACACGAGCAAACCTTCTAGTGCTTTCTTCTATAGCACTTACCAAACAACTTTCATGAAGCCAGCGATCTATCAATCTGAAAGTAGACATTCAAAGGTCAAGAAAGTACCCAACTGCTATTAGTGCAAGAACACGTCATCATGCATGGTCTCATTCTCATGTTGGCTAAGAGCGTGTTAAAAAGTATAAATAAACATGTGAAAATTCCAGAATAACATAAACATTTAGCTCACCAATTTCATTAGATTCCACGGTAGTGTCCAAAAGCTAACTTAGCGGAATCTTCTCCAGGTAGGCCAAAGTAGGTCTTGCGACCATGATAAAACTTTAGCACCAGAAACAGATGTCATCCCTACAAAAGGAGTTACACGATATGGTGGAATCAACGGTATATCTTCTCCCATCACGCACAAGGAACAACAGGGGTGGCACAAACTGGAAATCAGTCACATCACACCAAAAATGAAGGACACCAACATGCACATAATAAAATACACTCCAACCAAAAATAACCAAAAGACGTTCATAGACAGGAAACACAACACTCCAATCCGCCACCAACCAGTGAAGGCACAACCAACATGGTATGGAGAAGGATAGCTTGCAATTATCAACTCTGTAAAAATGGAACACCAACTTCAGGCAACAATACTATCGAGAATGAAAAAGAATAGTAAAAACCTAGAAATAACAAAACAACATCACCAACTAGAAACAAAGTATTAAATATAGATTAAGCCATATATATGCACACTCTCTGCCTTGGAAGTGCAGCCTATTACTCATAACTAAATCAAATGAAGATCTACTGCTCCGGTAAATACTGGATTCACGGTATGATGATAATTATATGATCAAGGAACTGCTCTTGGATAGTTCATCAACTATATCTTAGCTTATTCTGGCATACATTAGATCACAACAGAAATAAATATATCTAAGAAGTCAAAACCATCGCGAGTCAGGACACAACTAATTTGGTATTTGGAAAGGTACATGCTATATACTCCCTTCATTTACCACTAACAATGGAGTTCATGTTTTTGCGAGCGAAAAGATAAAGGGAGTTTTTGCATCATCCTACTTAAGATGTATCGTTGGCCCCATACTATATTAGCTGACCCTTGCATCAACTACTCACTGGAACCTTATCCATTGTAAGTAGCTAGTTATGTTTGTTAGATCCCTTTAGGATCAACTAGCATAAGGTTTGAGCCACAGAGAAGATGATCAGGGATGAGTACCTTGATCAGGAGGTCCATCCATGGCCTCCTCTTAATTTTCTTCACCCGAACCTTGTTGATGATTGTGAAAGGTTCTTCCTAGTGTTGTGGGTGTTGGGCTTGATCAGATAGCAGGAGACAGAGCACTGTTTGACATGAGAAAAACGTCTGGAGAGTAGAAGGGTGCTACTTTGGGGAAGAATATGGTAGCGTGTTTTTCTCATGCGTGCCGGGTAAAGAAAAAAGAAATGCGGGCGTGCCAGTGTACCGTAGTACACAAAAAAAGAGAGGGAAGTCGTATTTCATTAATCTCTCTTGGAGAAAACAAAGTACAATATCCCAAGTACATGCGCTCCGTGGCCTACTTGCGCGGCCAGCCTGACTATGGCGATTGCGATCTCCTGGTTTCCGGGGCCGCGGAAGGCACCCGGTTAATTACTCCCGCGGGTTACGCCGCGAGACACCTCCGATTAAGCTGTGTGGTCGTCTTTGTCGTCTTCGCTTCGCGTTCTCCATGCATGATGTGGTGGTGGTGGTGTGTGTGTGAGCGGCGGCAGAGCCCGTGTCCTCATCGGTACACGCGCCGCGAGTAGCGTGGCCTTTGCTCCGGCCACGCTCGCCCTCGCCGTCGTGCCTCGTCGGTCTTGACGACGTCGATGTAGTTGGAGTTAAAGTGGCATGGCTCCGCTCAGCTAGGACTTCTCGACGACCAGCAGCCTCGTCGGGGTGTGCAAGAGGTATGACTCGCGGGAGTAAGTGTTGATGGAGATCAGCGTCGGTGTGAAACCGACGCACGCGTAAGTCGGCGTAGCCGGTGTGTTCGATGCCTAGTCTAGGTCCGACACCGAGTTCACGGCTGTCGTCCTAGACAGGAGCGTCGTCTCACGGGGTTACATAGTGATGGTGAAGGAATGTTGAAGAAGCCCTCCGACTCGCGAGTCCAGTGTCCCGCAAATTGTCTTGTAAGTCGGGCAGCACGCTGAGCAGCGTTTGTGCTCCAAGGCACTCCTGTACGTCAGACGCCCGGTAGAGCATGTACGTCAAGAGCTGGCCTGAACCTGTATGTCGAGCCTGAGTCCGAACACGTCCGTCTCTCACGCATGAGAATGCATGGCCTAGCACGCCTCACGCTCGGCTGTTGCCGGTTGGTTTAGAGTCAGAGATGGCACCGCTGCGCGCCGGCTGCCTTGACACTGGCGGCTATTGGTCGAAGAGATGGAGATGGCGCTGTCTTGCGCCGGCAGCCGTGCGCCTTTATAGCCGTCGACTTGGGCGCGGCTCATCGTAGTGGAGATGGCACCAGGCTTGCACGCCGGCAGCCCCGCCATCGCCTCCGGCACGGCTAGCGTCGTCTAGATGAAGAAGGCGACCGCCGTTCGAGGCCGCCGTCTTGGCGCCGGGCTGCCCGTCGGAGGCCATGCGTCCTCGAAGCCGTCGTCTTGGCAGCGAAGGAGATGGAGATGGCGCCAGGCTGCACGCCGGTAGCCACGCGCCTCGAGGCACGTCGTCTTGGCGGCGGTAGTGATGGAGATGGCGCCAGGCTACACGTCGCCGGCCGGGCTTGCTCGAGGCCATCGTCTTGGTGGCGGCGGAGATGTGGAGATGGCACCGGCTTAAACGCCGGCAGCCCCGCCATCTTCAAGACGTCTAGCGTTGATGGAGATGGCGCGGAGAAGGCAGCCGCCGTTCTCCTTTGAGACCGCCATCTTGGCACCAGACTGCACTTAGGGATCCTCGACTCCATCGGCGCCGCTCAGGTGAAGTGGAGAGAGGGCCGAGCCTGCACGCCGGCACCCCGACACCATTGGCTTCCGAATGGCTTGCTGGGATAGAGATGTCGCCGTCTTGGGGTTGTCCTAGAGAAGGCGCCGGGCTGCACGCCAGCAGCCCCGACATCGCCGTCTTGGCGCCGCTGCATGCCGGCTGTCCCGACGTCGCCATCTCGGGTGTCGTGGAGAGGCTGCCGGGCTGCACGCCGGCAGCCCTGATGTCGTCTTGGGTGCCATGGAGAGGGAGAGCGCCGGGCTGCACGCCGGCAGCCCAACGCCGCCGTCTTCGGTGCCGTGGAGGGAGAGAGTGCCGGGCTACACGCCGGCAGCCCAACGCCGCCGTCTTCGGTGCCGTGGAGAGAGAGAGAGAGAGTGCCGGGCTGCACGCCGGCAGCCCAACGCCGCCGTCTTCGGCGCCGTGGAGAGAGAGAGAGTGCCGGGCTGCACGCCGGCAGCCCAACGCCGTCGTCTTCGGCGCCGTGGAGGGAGAGAATGCCGGGATGCACGCCGGCAGCCCAACGCCGCCGTCTTCAGTGCCATGGAGAGAGAGAGTGCCGGGCTGCACGCCGGCAGCCCAACGCCGCCGTCTTCGGCGCCGTGGAGAGAGAGTGTGTGTCGGGCTGTAACAACCTCGGACCCTACACTCTAAGTTCAAGCCTGGATGAACCGAAAGTGGTTAAAATAGTACAGCGGGGGCCCAGGGGCCACCCACGTGTAGACCCGTCGGCCGTCCTAACCACTTCCAAGAACATCGGGACAAGAGCGAGCAGCGTACGCAACAGACGAAGAGATCAAATACATACACAAGTGAGTATGCATGCAAACTACCTTACAATAGTTCTCAGAGCCATACCATCTAAAAGAAATAGAAATATTGCAACGCCATACGGCAAGATCCAAATATCCTAGATAGAAATAATAGTGTAGGATAGCTCCTCATACATAAATATCAGAGTATCAAGCGGAAGCGGGAAACAAGATCCGAGTACGGACAAGAAGAAAATTGGCATAAGATGCCACATAAGTAAGCACATCTCGCCCACAGATCTCATGGATCCCCATCCCCGGAATCTCTACACCGAGTGATCGTTGCCAACATCATCTGTCTCCTCCACCCAGTATCCATCTTGCGAATACACCTGTTCATCTGAATCAAACAATTTATCGTGTGAGACCCTAGGGGTACGCAGCAAGTCTTTATGCCTCTAAAGGGGACATATACCTGGGGTGACGAAATTGCAGCAAAAGATAATACTAACAAGTCTATAGATACTCGCTAACCATCCGCCTAACCAATGATAGACGGATGTCCGTTAATTAGGAGCAACAGTTATAACAATATGAAATAACAGATCCATCCTCCTTCTCGCTTACCAACGAGAAAGCGGACGAACAACCCATCCGTTGGCAGTTTTATTACTCATTCCATGAATATTGCACTATTTACTAGTCAGAGATTTAGTCAATTTAAGGACGGTACTTTAGTTATACTTGTCTATGATCGAGAAACTGTGCTCCAAGTCATCCATAACCGCGGACATGGCTTTCAGAAAGTTTTACCCTACAGGGGTGCACAAATAGCAAGACACACTCGATCAACCTCGGAAAAACTAACTCAAAACCCAACGAGTCATTCACGACAAAGCAATCACAGGATTCATAAAATATTTCAGGAGGCCACCCCAATAAGCTACCCGCAACGAAGTTGGCTAGCTCCGAGACGGACCCAGGGTTTGCGAGAACGGCTGTAAACGACTGGGAACCTGAAAATGTGACTGGGCTTGTCGATACCGCGAAATCGTGCCGCGATTCCTAAACAGTACATGTGCTCCACGCACAATCTTAAATAAAGCAGTAAAGCATGGCATAAGTACATGATAGTAATAAAGCCCCAAACTAGTTTGTGGCCCCACGAAATAGAAATGAATCAAGCTCTAGCTCAGGGGGGTCCATAAGGCCTCCCGGATGTGGATAGTGCGAATAGTCAAGGAACAGGAATCAAGTACTCGAGGTCCTATAAGACACAAGTGGGCATGAAGAACCAAATGATAGATATTGCCCACCGATGCCTCTTTCATTAGTTATCCTATTACTACTCAGGTTAAGTTGTTTAGATACCTCGTTATCCATCAGACTCTCACATACCCTACACATGCTGTTCTATGACTCGCATGGCTCAAACAACTCCTGTAGTAATGGCTCATGGGATGGAGGAACGGGGTTTAAAGTAAAGGCTATGCAGTACTTGGGATTCAATTTAATGCAATCACGACTCAATGATGCAAGAATAAGATAGAGACAATAGGTACTATATGTATGCAAGCATGTGGTAGTGCTTTCCTAGCAGCTCAGTTGAAGCGAGGGATGGATCTGGATAGTACTCCTGGGATTCCTGATATTTCCCCTGCTCGGCGTCTATTCGAAAGAAGAACCAAACAAACAAGAGCCAACATAAATAAAGTGCACAAACATATAAATAGAATGCGACAAGCAAACAAGCATGTCATGATGAATGATGCATAATTTACATGGCAATACTGTAGCATGGCAAGGGTGAGGTGTGGGGACAAGAATAAATCATTTTATTAATTATTTGGTCAAGTTTTATTGCCATAAATAGTTCTGATTTTTAATAATGACATAATGCATGCTTCAATTCAGAACATGGAATGCATAAACAGAACGGGCTCGTCGCGCTGATCGATTTAGACATATTATATGCCAAATTTGGAGTTATAGAATTAATGTTATTAATTAATTAAGAAAAGGCATTTTTAATGCAATTAAACAATTTCGAAAATTTAAATTAGACAAACATCATTTTGGATGGCATATTTGAATTCCTCACATTTTTCTGATTCAAAAACATATATTATTTGTATTGTTTGTATTTGTCAAGAAAAAGTTATTTAAAACTGGGTATAAACATATTTATCAATTTCTGAAATTGTTTTTATTAAACAGAAAAGGTCAGAGACTTTTTGCACCCAGAGGAAAACTAGCCACAGCGGCTGACAGTGGGCCAGGCGCTGAGCTGGCAGAATCGCGCGCGGCAGGGCTTTTGTTACCTCGGTGCCAGCTAGACAAAGGGACAGACGACTGGGCCCGAGGCTGTAGCGGGTCCACCCAGGCGCGGCCCAACTGTGTGTTGACACGCGGGCAGTGCGGGGGGGGGGGGGGTGGGGGGTTGAAGGCCAAGGAACGGTGGTTGTTTTTGTAAAAGGTTCACGGCGGCTGGCAGGTGGGCCTGGAAGGACTGCGGGTGGAGGCGGGAAAAACCCCAGGGGCTTTTACGCAAAACCTCCCGCGAGGCTGACGAATCTGAAAAATTGTGTCTGGGAAAAACAGCAGCTGGAGCCAATTTCGGAGGACGATGGCGACGAATCCAGCGATAATTTGGAGATGATGTAAAAACGAAAAGTGTAGATTTCACTGCGATCTACAATGTTCGTGTACAAGGTTTCTCAAACGGAGGTCTGCAACGGACCGGACAAGGAGAAGAACAGAGGGAAAAACACGCGGAAAAGCTGACGAAACTGCACTGTAAAATCAACAACGATGCAGTGATATCTGGCAAACTTCATCGGCAGATTTTGGGGGATGTGGTCGATGGTTTGAGATGGGGCTTTTGCCGGAGTGTTGCCTGAAATACTGGGAATAACTCACATGTTCATGATTACGCTGGAGGAAGTCCTGTCCGACGGTAAAAACATCGGGAACAGGGGCGCACGAGCTGCTGTTGCTGTTGCCACTCGTGCGCGCGCGACGTGCGCGTGTCCGTGCTTAGAAGCAGAGCATGGCGCGCAGCAGCGGCGAGCGGGCGAATTTCTAGGCGCACGCCAATGCAGGAGAAGGTCAGAGTGATGGCAGGCGTGATGCTGCTCACCGTGCGCTCGTGGCTAGCCTAGCTAGGCCGAGCGGGAGGAGGTGCAGCGAGGTTGACGTGGTGGCCGGCATGGAGGATGTGGATGGAGACAGCGTCGATGGTGATCAAGGCGCTGCCGTGCGCGGCGACGGTGCCCCGGGCGCTCTCCCCCGTGTCCTGTGACTTGAGCAGGACCACCAGCATCCCTTGCAACTCCCAGGCAAGGTGGCGAGGGTCGAGTGGTGCAGAACACCGGCAAGGCTAGGAGGAAGGAGGATGAAGGGGCTGACCTGGATCTCGATCTAGATGGGCGGAAGGTTGGTTGAGGCGGATGGGGACGAAGAGGGGCACGCTCATGTCATTGTCACTTTATGGGCAGAGCGAGAGACAAGGGAGGTCGGACACGGACATGACATGGGCGGTACGACCTGGTGATCACGTGGCCAAGAAGATACACAGGGCATGGTGGCTCGGTGTCCACGGCTGGGTCGAGCGAAGGGTTCGGTCGAGCCCAGGTTGCAAGGGGAAGGTTACACGGTGACTTGGTATCTTAGTTAGCTTAGGCTTAGGAAAAAAAATAGACAAAGAGAGAGCCCATGTGGTATTGGTGTAGATGTGGCTTTGTGGGGCTGGGGTGTAACATGTGCCCAAGAGAGGTTTTACACATAGATGAGAGACTAGGATTAGAACACATTTAAAATTTAAGCAAGAATTCAAAAGGCTTTTAAAACAAGAGAGAAAACCACATAGGGGCATGTCATTTTATGTGACTAGAGTGGCTTATTATTGCATGCAATAAAGGAGTACATGCATATGGCATTTTTGTGAAAACAAAAATGTATAAGCATGTATGTGAGGTAAGGGTGGCAATACAAGATTTGCAATAATACAAGAATTGAGAATGACATGCTACATGGCATAAAATCTAGGTTTGGATCAACCCATATGCATGCATGTGTATGGATAGAATTTGAGAGCCCTATTTATATGGGTGGCTTGAATTAAAAACCAAGACAACAATAAGATGGCCACACTCATATATATGGTAGAAGTAGGATGGGATAGCAAGGGAGTTGCCATGTTAGTAGATAGAAAGAATTTAAAAGATATGCCCCAACTCAACTTGGGCATTTAATCATTATATCAAAAGTCAGATACAATATATTAAGAGGCAAATACGAGTAATAGGCAAATGCAATATGAGAGAAAAACCAAATGAAAAGGTTTTAATATGATGCTCAAATTCAAGGTGGCATGATGACATGAGCATGATATAATTATGATGCAACAATTATATGTAGGAAGTAGCATTTTATTATTAGACCATGTAGCATTACAGATGTTAGACAGATGGGATGCTACAACTCTCCCCCACTAAACAGGAGTCTCTCCTCGAGATTCTAGGAAGAAGAAGAAGACACGAAAAGGGTAGGATACTTGGCACGGAGCTCATCCTCGCGTTCCCAAGTGGCTTCATCAACGGAATGGTGCGACCACTGCACCTTGCAAAACTTTATAGACTTGTTGTGAGTCCTTCTTTCTGCGACTTCTAGGATTTTTGTGGGGTGTTCTTGATAAGACAGATCTTTTTGGAGATTGATGAGTTCATGGTCCACGGTCCTGCCGGGATCCTTGAAGCACTTCTTGAGTTGAGAGATATGGAAAACATCATGGACCTTGAGTTTTTCAGGGAGCTCAAGAGCATAAGCAACTTCTCCTCTTCTTCCACAAACTTTGAAAGGACCGATGTATCTAGGAGCCAGCTTCCCTTTGATACTAAACCGGTGTGTGCCTCTCATGGGAGTGACACGAAGGTAAACGAGATCACCAGGGACATACTCCATGTCCGTGTGCTTTCTGTCATAGTTGCTCTTCTGGCAACTTTGAGCAACCTTCAGGTTTTCGAGAATGATGTGAACCTTCTCCTCCGCTTGAGTTACAATGTCGGGGCCAAACAATGTTCTTTCACCTGCGCCCGACCAACCAATTGGAGTTCTGCATTTGCGACCATAGAGAACCTCAAACGGTGCCATCTTTAGACTCTTCTGGAAGCTGTTGTTGTAAGAGAATTCAGCATAAGGAAGGCATTCTTCCCACTTCATGCCGAAGGAGATGATGCAAGCATGGAGCATATCTTCCAGAATCTGATTGATCCTTTCAACTTGTCCTTGCGACTGAGGGTGGTAGGCAGTGCTGAAGTTCAACTTTGTTCCCAAAGCATTTTGGAAACTTCCCCAGAACTTGGAAGTGAAGATGCTTCCACGGTCTGAACTGATCTCAAGAGGAACCCCATACAGAGAGACAATTCTGTTGATATAGATCTCAGCCAACTGAATTGCAGAAATTGTTTCCTTGATGGGAAAGAAGTGAGCCACTTTTGAGAGCCTGTCGATGACAACAAAGATTGCATTGTTGCCCTTCTGCGACCTTGGAAAACCAGTTATGAAGTCCATCTCGACTTTCTCCCATTTCCATTCCGGAGGCTTCAATGGCTGTAGAAGACCGGAAGGTTTCTGATGGAGAGCTTTAACTCTACGGCAGACATCACACTCCGAGACATACTTGGCACAATATTGTTTCAACCCAGGCCACCAATACTGTGTTTTCAAGTCCATGTACATCTTAGTGCTGCCAGGGTGGATAGAAAGAATAGAATCATGCGCCTCCTTAAGAACTTGCTCTCTCAAACCCGGGTAGTTCGGAACAAACATCCGGTGTTCAAAGAATAGAGCACCTTGGTCGTTGACGTGGAAGGACTCATACTTCGGCAGCTGAATGTTGGATATGATGTTTTTGGTGTAAGGGTCACCAAGTTGAATGGAGCTAACTTTTTCTTCCAAGAGAGGGGTTGCCAAAAGATTCAGAAGATACCCTTGATCTGTTGGAGATATGCCCTAGAGGTAATAATAAATGTAGTTATTATTATATATCTTTGTGTTTATGATAAATGTTTACATTCATGCTATAATAGTATTAACAAGGAAACCATTAATACTTGTGTGATTTGTAAACTTAATTTGAAGTCCCTAGTATAGCCTCTATACTTCACTAGCTTGTTGGTTGATTGATGATTGTGGTTTCTCTATCATGAACATTGAGATGTTATCAACAACAAGATCATATCGTTAGGAGAATGATATGGTGGACATACTCCTATAGACAAGCGTAGCATAAAGATCAAGTCATTTCAATAGTTCAATTGCTATATGCTTTCTGATACATAGTAACCTAATTCCTTAGACCATGAGATCATGCATATCACCTTTACTGGATGGATGCTTTGATGTCATCAAACACCACACCGTAACAGGGTGGCTATAAAGGTGGCATTGAGTGTTCGGAAAGTATTGGTTGAAACACATGGATCAAGAGTGGGATTTGTCCATCCACATGACGGATAGATATTCTCTGGGCCCTCTCGGTGAAATGTCATCCAATTAGCTTGCAAGCATGTGACTTGGTCACAAGGGATCACATATCACGGGAACGAGAAAAGAGTACTTATCAGTAACGAGGTTGAACTAGGTATGCAGAGATACCGATGATCATAACCTCGGATAAGTAACATATCGTGAGACAAAGGGAAATTGGTATCGTATGTAAGTGGTTCATTCGATCGCAAAGTAATCGTAGAAATATGTGGGAGCCATATGAATTTCCAGATTCCTCTATTGGTTATTGTTCGGAGAAGTGTCTCGATCATGTCCGCATAATTCACGAACCGTAGGGAGACACACTTAAGGATTCGACGTTGTTTGAGTAGTTATGGTATTATGAGAAAGAGACCGAATGTTGTTCGGAGTCTCGGATGGGATCCGGGATATCACGAGGTGATCCGGAATGGTCCGGAGAATAAGATTCATATAAGGAAAGTTCCGTTTCGGAGTTGGGGAATGGTTCCGGTGTTTTCATCGGGAACATTCTAGAAGGTCCCGGAATGTCCGGCACTCCGGAGGGGGAAGGGTACATGAGTGTGTCATTACATATTGGAATGATTGCATCATGTACTAAGTATTCTTGCTGTCCCAAATAAAGGATTTATTTAAATCCTAAATTGAAAAGTCAAACGGCTAGTTTGAAAGTCAAACGGCAGTTTTGGGAAGTGGGAAAAGAGGAGGAGAGGTGTAGGCCGAGTTGGAGGAGGGTTCCTCCCCTTGGCCGGCGCACCTCCCTAGGCCGAGTTGGGGAGGAACTCCTCCCCTTGGCCGGCCAGCCCTCCCACCTATATAAGGAGGGGCAGGGCTCCCCTCCTAGACACACAAGTTTCCTATCCTCTAAACTAAACCCTAGATCTAGACCCCGGTTTAGAGCTATTCGGTTTAGAGCCTTCTAATTGGTTTAGAGCCTTCTAATTGGTGTGTCTAATTACTAGACCACTAATAGCCTCTCTCATAAGCTCCACCATACTCGCACCGGCTTAAGGCGAAGCCCTGCGGGATTTCCCCTCTACCTCCGGTACCACGCCGTTGTGCTGCCGGAATCGCGAGGAGAGTGCTACAACCTCCGCTGCCTGCTGGAACAAGGGAGAGGAAGGTCTTCGTCGAGTACCGAACGTGTGACCGACTGCGGGAGCGCTGCGGGAACGCGGCGCCGGAAGGATCGTCTACGCGATCTTGAGATCGGAAAGAGTACGACTACATCACCCACGAGAATCTGCTCTCGTTAAACACTTTGGAATCTTTGAGGGTGAGTTATTCCATCGACTCGTTGCTGCAATCTAGTAGATAGATCTTGGCTTGTTTGTTTGTATGCGATAGAAATTTTTTGTTTTCCATGCTACGAACCCCTACAGTGGTATCAGAGCCGTGTCTATATGTAGATCTGTTGCACGAGTAGAACACAATGGTCATTGTGGGCATTGATGCTTTTATTGTAGATTGCCTTTTGTGTACTTTGCATCTTGCGGTATGTTGGGATGAAGCGGCCCGGGCTAACCTTACATGACATCGTTCATGAGACTTGCTCCACGCTTGACATGCAACTCGTTTTGCATAAGTGGCTTTGCGGGTGCCTGTTTCTCCTAGCATAGTAAAGATCCAATTTACAACGGGTGATCAACAATGCTAGTATCAATGTTGTGGTTATTGTTCGTAAGTTAGAACGACACTTATTGAAAGCCCCAAACCACGTAAAATATGCAAAGAAAGTAGAGGCGTCTAACTTTGTTTTGCAGGGGTGTGCAGTGATGTGATATGGCCATGATTGTGATTATATTTGATGTATGCAATGTTCCTTATTGTAAGTTGGCAACCGGCAGGAGCCATATGGTTGTCTTTAATTTCTGTTAAGACCTGCGTGTCTATTCAAAATAGTTGTAATAGTTGAAGCTGGTGGACGACAACCATGGAGAAGCGTCATTGACCTTGATGCTATGCCGGTGATGATGGAGATCATATTCGTGCTTGAAGATGGAGATCGGAAGCACAAAGAAGAAAGGCCATATCATATCACATATTATGAATTGCATGTGATGTTAATCCTTTATGCATCTTGTATTGCTTAGTAGACGACGGTAGCATTATAAGATGATCCCTCATGCACATAAATTTCAAGTTCTAAAGTGTTCACCCTTAGTATGCACCGTTGCCAAAGCTTGCTGCTTCGAAGCACCACGTGATGATCGGGTGTCTTTGATTCCGCGGGTGAATACAACGTAAGCAAGCCAGATTTGCTTATGCGGTAGCTAAGGTTTGATCTTGACGAGCCTAGCATGTACAGACATGGCCTCAGGAACACGGATCGCCGAAAGGCAAAGCATGAATCATATAGTAGATATGATGAACATGATGATTGTTCGCCATTAAAACTATATCAGCTCTCGTGATGATCGGTGTTGATGTAGTGGATTTGGTTCGTGTGATCACTAAAACAATGTGAGGGATGTTGTTTTGAGTGGGAGTTCACCTAGTTTAATTTCATTAATTAATTTGAACTCAATTTGTCATAAACTTAGTCTAAACTATTGCGAATATGTTGTAGATCAATGGCAGCCCCTACCATCAATTTTAATGCGTTCCTAGAGAAAGAAAAGTTGAAAAACAATGGAAGCAACTTCGCGGATTGGTTCCGCAATTTGAGGATTGTCCTCACAGCTGGTAATTTGACCTATGTGCTGGATGCACCGCTAGGTGACCCACCTGCAGCTGATGCTACCGATGAAGTAAAGAATGTTTACCTCGCTCGGAAGAATCAGTACTCCATAGTTCAGTGTGCTATCTTGTATGGTTTAGAATCGGAGCTTCAGAAAAGGTTTGAAGAGTCAGATCCATATGATATTGTCGAGGATCTCAAATTAATCTTTGAGACTCATGCGGCAATTGAAAGTTATGAAGCTTCTGAAAAGTTCTTTAACTGCAAGATGGAAGAGGGTAGCTCCGTCAGTGAGCATGTGCTTAAGATGTCTGGGCACGCAAATAAACTTCAAAGTTTGGGTATAGTGATTCCTAATACTTTGGGAGTTTACCGCATCCTTCAATCACTACCACCAAGTTACAAGAACTTTGTGATGAACTACAACATGCAGAACATGAACAAAGAGTTGCCAGAACTATTTGCTATGTTGAAATCTGCAGAAGTGGAGATCAAGAAAGAGCACCAAGTGTTGATGGTCAATAAGACCACCAAATTCAAGAAAGGCAAGTCTAAGCAAAAGGGACACTTCAAGAAGGGTGGTAAGAAAGTTACCACGCCGACGAAGAAGACCAAGGCTGGACCTAAACCTGAAACTGAGTGCTTTTACTGCAAGGGAGAAGGTCACTGGAAGCGGAATTGCCCAAGGTACTTGGCGGATTTGAAGAACGGCAACATCAAGAAGAAAGGTATATCTGATATACATGTTATTGATGTGTATCTCACTAGTACTCGTAGTAGTGCCTGGGTATTTGATACTGGTTCGGTTGCTCATATTTGTAACTCGAAACAGGAGCTGCAGAATAAACGGAAGCTAGTGAAGAACGAGGTGACGATGCGCGTAGGAAACGGATCAAAGGTTGATGTGATCGCGGTCGGCACGCTACCTCTTCATCTACCATCGGGATTAGTTTTATACTTAAATAATTGTTATTTGGTGCCTGCATTAAGCATGAACATTATATCAGGATCTTGTTTATTGCGAGACGGTTACTTGTTTAAATCCGAGAATAATGGTTGTTCGATTTATATGAGTAACATGTTTCATGCACATGCACCTTTGATAGATGGTCTATTCATATTGAATCTCGATAGTAGAAATACACATATTAATAACATTGAGGCTAAACGTTTGAAATCAAGCGATAATTTGACCTATATGTGGCACTGTCGTCTTGGTCACATTGGAGTGAAGCGTATGAAGAAACTCCATTCCGATGGACTTCTTGAATCACTTGATTTTGAATCACTTGAAAGATGCGAAGCATGTCTGATGGGTAAAATGACTAAGACTCCATTTTCTGGTATGATGGAGCGAGCTACGGACTTATTGGAAATCATACATACCGATGTA
The DNA here is from genome assembly GCA_916181665.1 of Avena sativa. Taxonomy (NCBI): domain Eukaryota; kingdom Viridiplantae; phylum Streptophyta; class Magnoliopsida; order Poales; family Poaceae; genus Avena; species Avena sativa. The sequence goes on from OV702291.1 coordinate 33,217,315, forward strand.
TGTGGTCCAATGAGTGTAGCATCGCGCAGTGGTTATCGTTATGTTCTTACCTTCACGGATGATTTGAGTAGATATGGGTATATCTATTTCATGAAACATAAGTCCGAAACTTTCGAGAAGTTTAAGGAGTTTCAAAGTGAGGTAGAGAATCAACGTAACAAGAAGATTAAATTTCTACGTTCTGATCGTGGAGGTGAATATCTAAGTTACGAGTTTGGCGAGCATTTGAAGAAATGCGGAATACTTTCACGATTGACACCGCCGGGAACACCACAGCGTAATGGTGTGTCTGGACGTCGTAATCGAACTCTCTTAGATATGGTTCGTTCTATGATGTCACTTACAGATTTACCACTATCATTTTGGGGTTATGCATTAGAAACAGCCGCATTCACTTTAAATAGGGCACCGTCTAAATCCGTTGAAACGACACCGTATGAATTATGGTTTGGGAAGAAACCTAAATTGTCGTTCCTTAAAGTTTGGGGATGCGAAGCCTATGTAAAGAAGTTACAGCCGGACAAGCTTGAACCCAAAGCGGAAAAATGCGTCTTCATAGGATACCCGAAGGAAACTATTGGGTATACCTTCTATCATAGATCCGAAGGCAAAATCTTCGTTGCCAAGAATGGATCCTTTCTAGAGAAGGAATTTCTCTCGAAAGAAGTGACTGGAAGGAAAGTAGAACTCGACGAGGTTGTCGAACCTTCTCTCGAAATTGCGAGTAGCGCAACACCGGAAGAAGTTCCTGTGGTGCCTGCACCAATAAGAGAGGAAGCTAATGATAGTGATCATGAAACTTCGGTTGAAGTTGCTACAGAGCCTCGGAGGTCAACGAGAACTCGTACCACTCCAGATTGGTATGATTCCGTTATGAATGTCATGTTGGTGGACAACACCGATGACCCCGAGACATATGAGGAAGCGATGATGAGCCCAGATTCCAATAAATGGCAAGAAGCCATGAAATCCGAGATTGGATCCATGTACGAAAACCAAGTATGGACTTTGGTGGACTTACCGGATGGCCGGAAGGCTGTCGAGAACAAATGGATTTTCAAGAAGAAAACAGATGCTGATGGTAATGTTACTGTCTATAAAGCTCGACTTGTCGCAAAAGGGTTTCGACAAATTCAAGGAGTTGACTACGATGAGACTTTCTCACCGGTAGCGAAGCTAAAGTCTGTGAGGATTATGTTAGCAATCGCTGCATATTATGATTATGAGATATGGCAGATGGATGTCAAAACAGCATCCTCAATGGAGACATTGATGAAGAGTTGTATATGATACAACCCAAAGGTTTTGTCGATCCTAAAGATGCTAACAAGGTATGCAAACTTCAACGGTCCATCTATGGATTGAAGCAAGCATCCCGAAGTTGGAATCAACGTTTTGATAAGGTAATCAAAAAGTTTTGGTTTTGTACAAACTTATGGAGAAGCTTGTATTTACAAGAAAGTGAGTGGGAGCTCTGTAGCATTCTTAATACTATATGTGGATGACATATTGTTGATTGGGAATGATGTAGACCTTCTTAATAGTGTCAAAGAGTATTTGAATAATAGTTTTTCAATGAAGGATCTTGGCGAAGCAGCTTACATATTAGGCATAAAGATTTATAGAGATAGATCGAAACGCCAAATATCATTGTCACAAAGTACATATTTGGACAAAGTTCTAAAGAGGTTTGGAATGGAAGATAGCAAGAAAGGGTTCTTGCCCATGTTGCCCAATACGACCTTGAGTAAAACTCAAAGTCCGACATCGGCAGAAGATAGAGAAAGAATGAGTAAGACTCCCTATGCCTCAGCCATAGGATCTCTAATGTATGCCATGCTATGTACTAGACCCGACATTGCATATGCTGTTAGTTTAACTAGCAGATATCAAAGTGATCCAGGAGTGGATCATTGGACAGCGGTCAAAAACATCCTTAAGTACTTGAGAAGAACTAAGGATATGGTTCTTTCTTATGGAGGTGATGAACAGCTCGTTGTTAATGGTTACACCGATGCTAGTTGGAACACCGATCCGGATGATTCTAAATCACAATCTGGATACGTATTTATTTTGAATGGTGCAGCAGTTAGCTGGAGGAGTGCAAAGCAAAGCGTTGTGGCGAGACCTTCAACTGAATCGGAATACATGGCTGCTTCGGAGGCTTCACAAGAAGCGATATGGATGAAAGAGTTCATTACAGAGCTGGGTGTGGTTCCAAGTGCGCTGGACCCAATGTCTATCTACTGTGATAACATGGGCGCCATAGCCAATGCGCAAGAACCAAGGTCACACAAGAAGCTGAAGCATATCAAGCTGCGTTTTCACGCTATTCGAGAACATATCCAGGATGGGGATATAAAGATTTGCAAAGTACACACAGATCTGAATGTGGCGGATCCGTTGACTAAACCTCTCCCGAGGGCAAAACATGACCAACACCAAACTGCCATGGGTGTTCGGTATATTACCATGTAATCTAGATTAGATGACTCTAGTGCAAGTGGGAGACTGTTGGAGATATGCCCTAGAGGTAATAATAAATGTAGTTATTATTATATATCTTTGTGTTTATGATAAATGTTTACATTCATGCTATAATAGTATTAACAAGGAAACCATTAATACTTGTGTGATTTGTAAACTTAATTTGAAGTCCCTAGTATAGCCTCTATACTTCACTAGCTTGTTGGTTGATTGATGATTGTGGTTTCTCTATCATGAACATTGAGATGTTATCAACAACAAGATCATATCGTTAGGAGAATGATATGGTGGACATACTCCTATAGACAAGCGTAGCATAAAGATCAAGTCATTTCAATAGTTCAATTGCTATATGCTTTCTGATACATAGTAACCTAATTCCTTCGACCATGAGATCATGCATATCACCTTTACTGGATGGATGCTTTGATGTCATCAAACACCACACCGTAACAGGGTGGCTATAAAGGTGGCATTGAGTGTTCGGAAAGTATTGGTTGAAACACATGGATCAAGAGTGGGATTTGTCCATCCACATGACGGATAGATATTCTCTGGGCCCTCTCGGTGAAATGTCATCCAATTAGCTTGCAAGCATGTGACTTGGTCACAAGGGATCACATATCACGGGAACGAGAAAAGAGTACTTATCAGTAACGAGGTTGAACTAGGTATGCAGAGATACCGATGATCATAACCTCGGATAAGTAACATATCGTGAGACAAAGGGAAATTGGTATCGTATGTAAGTGGTTCATTCGATCGCAAAGTAATCGTAGAAATATGTGGGAGCCATATGAATTTCCAGATTCCTCTATTGGTTATTGTTCGGAGAAGTGTCTCGATCATGTCCGCATAATTCACGAACCGTAGGGAGACACACTTAAGGATTCGACGTTGTTTGAGTAGTTATGGTATTATGAGAAAGAGACCGAATGTTGTTCGGAGTCTCGGATGGGATCCGGGATATCACGAGGTGATCCGGAATGGTCCGGAGAATAAGATTCATATAATGAAAGTTCCGTTTCGGAGTTGGGGAATGGTTCCGGTGTTTTCATCGGGAACATTCTAGAAGGTCCCGGAATGTCCGGCACTCCGGAGGGGGAAGGGTACATGAGTGTGTCATTACATATTGGAATGATTGCATCATGTACTAAGTATTCTTGCTGTCCCAAATAAAGGATTTATTTAAATCCTAAATTGAAAAGTCAAACGGCTAGTTTGAAAGTCAAACGGCAGTTTTGGGAAGTGGGAAAAGAGGAGGAGAGGTGTAGGCCGAGTTGGAGGAGGGTTCCTCCCCTTGGCCGGCGCACCTCCCTAGGCCGAGTTGGGTAGGAACTCCTCCCCTTGGCCGGCCAGCCCTCCCACCTATATAAGGAGGGGCAGGGCTCCCCTCCTAGACACACAAGTTTCCTATCCTCTAAACTAAACCCTAGATCTAGACCCCGGTTTAGAGCTATTCGGTTTAGAGCCTTCTAATTGGTTTAGAGCCTTCTAATTGGTGTGTCTAATTACTAGACCACTAATAGCCTCTCTCATAAGCTCCACCATACTCGCACCGGCTTAAGGCGAAGCCCTGCGGGATTTCCCCTCTACCTCCGGTACCACGCCGTTGTGCTGCCGGAATCGCGAGGAGAGTGCTACAACCTCCGCTGCCTGCTGGAACAAGGGAGAGGAAGGTCTTCGTCGAGTACCGAACGTGTGACCGACTGCGGGAGCGCTGCGGGAACGCGGCGCCGGAAGGATCGTCTACGCGATCTTGAGATCGGAAAGAGTACGACTACATCACCCACGAGAATCTGCTCTCGTTAAACACTTTGGAATCTTCGAGGGTGAGTTATTCCATCGACTCGTTGCTGCAATCTAGTAGATAGATCTTGGCTTGTTTGTTTGTATGCGATAGAAAATTTTTGTTTTCCATGCTACGAACCCCTACATGATCCACAATTTCAAGGTTGAGCTGGCGGAATTCCTCGCACAAGAGAGGCTGTTGTTCTTCCACCATGAGGTTGTTGACATAAGCTTTTCGGCTGAGAGCATCGGCCATGACATTAGCTTTGCCAGGAGTGTAGTTGATGGTCAGATCGAAATCATTAATTGCTTCAATCCACCTCCTCTGACGAAGGTTGAGATCAGGTTGTGTGAAGATATACTTCAGACTCTTGTGATCAGAAAAGATCTCACAACGGTTGCCAAGCAAGTAGTGCCTCCATACTTTCAAAGCAAAGACAACTGCTGCGAGTTCGAGGTCATGTGTATGATAGTTGATCTCATGCGTCTTCAACTGTCGAGAGGCATAAGCAACAACTTGTTTTTCTTGCATAAGGACCGCACCCAATCCTTGCAAGGAGGCGTCACAGAATATCTGGAAAGGCTTTGATGTATCTGGAGGAATCAAGACTGGTGTGGAAGTGAGCTTCTCTTTGAGTGTTTCAAAGCTAGCTTGACATGCAGGAGACCAAAGGTATTTCTTGCCTTTCTTGAGGAGATCGGTAAGAGGCTTCGCAATCTTAGAGAAGTTCTGAACAAAGCGACAACAGTAACTAGCCAAACCAAGGAAACTCCAAACTTCTTTGACATTTTTGGGTGGAAGCCAGTCAACAATTGTCTGAACAGTTTCTGGGTTGACGACAATGCCCTTAGCAGAGATGACGTGACCCAGATAGGTGACTTCAGGCAGCCAGAACTCACATTTGGAGAACTTTGCATACATGCGGTTCTCACGAAGCTTGTTTAGGACACACCGAAGGTGTTCTTCATGTTCTTCCTTTGACTTAGAATAGACTAGAATGTCATCTAGATAGACCACGACGAACTTATCAAGATACTCCATGAAAACCGAGTTCATAAGCCTCGAGAAGGTGGCAGGTGCGTTGGTGAGACCGAAATACATGACCGTGTACTCATACAGGCCATAGCGGGTGGTGAAAGCTGTTTTGGGAACATCTTCCTTGCGAATCTTGATTTGATGACAACCACTTCTCAAGTCAAGCTTAGAGAATACCACAGCTCCAGTTAGCTGATCGAAGAGACCATTAATCCGCGGAAGGGGATATTTATTCTTGATGGTTTTAGCATTGAGAGCCCGATAGTCAACACAAAGTCTACCAGTCTTGTCTCGCTTCTTCACAAAGATGGTTGGGCTACCCCAAGAAGAAGTACTGTGCTGAATGAAACCCAACTTCTCTTGTTCATCAAGCTGATGTTTGAGTTCAGCCAATTCAGCAGGACCCATTTTATAAGGTCGCTTGGAGATAGGAGCGGTTCCAGGTTCAAGCTCAATCACAAACTCGACCTCTCGATCAGGAGGCATACCTGGCAACTCTTCAGGAAAAACATCTGGGAACTCACGAACCACCGGAACACTCTGAATAGCATCCATAGCATCATCATTTAGAGCCGCCAAAGATAAAAGTTGAATTGCAGGAGTCAGACTTGGAGAATAGACTATATGGCCTTCAGGAATTTTTAGAGAAACCGAGCGTTCAACACAATCAATCACAACTGCATTTGCTGTTAACCAAGCCATGCCCAAGATAACATCAATGTTAGAATTGCCCAATTCAATGAAGGATGCCGAATTTTTTTGTTTCCAATTTCAATTTGGTTCCCATGGATTATTTGAGAAGCCTTCATAGTTGTCCCGGGTGATTGCACCCTAAGAACCTTGGACAATGATTGAAGCGGAAGACCTTGTTGCTGAGAGAACCTTTGAGACACAAAAGAATGCGATGCACCAGTATCGAATAACACTCGTGTAGAAACTGAGTTAACAGAAAGCGTACCCAGCACAACTCTAAGTGCATGTTCAACTTGAGCGACGTTGACACAGTTGGCACGAGCAACAGTGGACCCGGGCTTAGTGTTGATGTTGAGAGCCCGCGGTGGAGGTGCACGAACCATAGAAGAACTTGCTGCAGGCCTTGGAGGTGGTGGAGGAAGAGCTTTGTTGTTCATGGGACAACTCCAGTGTTGATGCCCAGTGTTCCCACAAGTGTAGCAAGCACCAGGTGGACGTGGAGCAGCATAGCCAGGGACTCCGCCAGGCGCTCCAGGGTAGTTGTGGTTGTAGCCCTTAGGAGCCGCGGTGAAGGAGTTTGGTGGCCTTGCCGCGTAGCTTGAAGGTCTTGGTGGAGCCGGGAGCGGCGGTGCGGTATTAGGAACCCACACGCGGCGCTTAGAAGGAGCTGTCATCGCTGAAGAGCTTGCTACGTCATGGCTGTGTTTCTTGGACTCCTCAAACACTTGCCTACTTGCTTCCTCCTGTAGAGCTGTATGTTGGAGTTCTAAAAAAGTCCCTGGCCTTGCATGAGTGATTGCATATTTGGTAGATGTATTGAGCCCTTGTCTGAACCTCTTTTGCTTCTTCTTGTCATCAGAGATCTCATCGCCACCATACCGAGAAAGATTCATGAAGTTTCTGATATAGGTATTGACATTGTCATTGCCCTGCTTGAGGTTGAGAAACACTTCCTTCATCCTTTCCATGACAATTTCTGACAGATATTGCTCTTTGAAAGCCCGAGTGAACTGCTCCCAAGTAGGTTGAAAACCAGAGTGGTTTGCCTTCAGGTAATTCTCCCACCACAGAGCTGCGTCTCCCTTCAGAAGGTGAGTGGCACATTTTACCCATTCTTGCTCAGGAGCATCAGCAGTCATTAGCAACCTTGACATCTCACGCAGCCAATCATCAGCGTCCAGCGGCTGATCAGACACCTCAAAGTGACGCGGGTTAAACTTCAGAAAGCTCTTGATGTCTTCTTGCTTGGGAGGTGGAGGTAGCAGAACAAACTCATTCCTCCTGACACTTTCTTCAAAGCGTTGCGGGTTCTGTTGCATTGTTCCCAAGGCATTAGCAATACTTGCCAACGCAGCCCCCAGTTTAGGTGGTATGTCCTCCTCATTGCGGCGTGGTGGTGCCATCCTGTGATTGATATAAAACTCAAGTCAGTACCATAATGGAGAATAATAATAATCCAAAATAGTACCAAAATGGAATTAACCAAGATTAAAGGATACAAATTACTAAGATGATATTAAAATATCAACAAAGTTCAAAGCACCTAAAAGATATTAAGCATATCGCACACGACTGAACAAGGAGTGTGGTGCACAAGCTAACAAAGAAAAAATTTCCGCAATTTTCGGTATTAAAATACCACTATATGTGCAAAAGCACTTAACGAATCAAGATTAGTAACTCTACCAATTCAATATACAAGAGCGAATGATAAAATTAGTGGTATGGTCGCGACTCCATCCTGCACTCAAATCATTACTCCGCACATGAATAAGTAAAACACATATCCCAACTTCCTTCCTTCTTAAGATGAACCTAAAGATTAGCAACTACGGAAACAAACACCCCAAACAAGATAGCGTCGGATAACAAAGAGTAAGACAGATCGCGTCGGTTTACAACGAATCAGATAGATCGCGTCGGTTTACAAAAGCCTGTCGGTATGGAATGTACCAACAGTTGATAACCAAAAGGCAGATAGCAACAACAAGTTGGATGCAACAGATAGACAAGGAATTACACACACACACTCACACAACCTATGGTACTACGGAACCCCGAACACGTGAATCCTAGTTTGAATTTTAGAAGAGGATTGAAAACGTTACACTTCCTTACCAGAAAAGGGTGGGTGGGTGGGTAAGAAGAAAAATGGAAGCAGTCCTACTCTCGCGTTTTTGTTTTTTCCTAGTATACATAACTACCAAAATATTTTCTAGACTGACAACGACCATTTGGCTGAGACCCTGAAGGGCGGGATGGCTCTAATACCAATTGTAACAACCTCGGACCCTACGCTCTAAGTTCAAGCCTGGATGAACCGAAAGTGGTTAAAATAGTACAACGGGGGCCCAGGGGCCACCCACGTGTAGACCCGTCGGCCGTCCTAACCACTTCCAAGAACATCGGGACAAGAGCGAGCGGCGTAGGCAACAGGCGAAGAGATCAAATACATACACAAGTGAGTATGTATGCAAGCTACCTTACAACAGTTCTCAGAGCCATACCATCTAAAAGAAATAGAAATATTGCAATGCCATACGACAAGATCCAAATATCCTAGATAGAGATAATAGTGTAGGATAAATCCTCATACATCAAATATTAGAGTATCAAGCGGAAGCGGGAAACAAGATCCGAGTACGGACAAGAAGCAAATCGGCATAAGATGCCACATAAGTAAGCACATCCCGCCCACAGATCTCACGGATCCCCATCCCCGGAATCTCTACACCGAGTGATCGTTGCCAACATCATCTGTATCCTCCACCCAGTATCCATCTTGCGAATACACCTGTTTATCTGAATCAAACAATTTATCGTGTGAGACCCTAGGGGTACTCAGCAAGTCTTTATGCCTCTAAAGGGGACATATACCTGGGGTGACGCAATTGCAGCAAAAGATAATACTAACAAGTCTATAGATACTCGCTAACCATCCGCCTAACCAATGATAGACGGATGTCCGTTAATTAGGAGCAAAAGTTATAACAGTATAAAATAACAGATCCATCCTCCTTCTTGCTTACCAACGAGAAAGCGGATGAACAACCCATCCATTGGCAGTTTTATTACTCATTCCATGAATATTGCACTATTTACTAGTCAGAGATTTAGTCAATTTAAGGACGGTACTTTAGTTATACTTGTCTATGATCGAGAAACTGTGCTCCAAGTCGTCCATAACCGCGGACACGGCTTTCGGAAAGTTTTACCCTGCAGGGGTGCACAAGTAGCAACACACACTCGATCAACCTCGGAAAAACCAACTCAAAACCCAACGAGGCATTCACGACAAAGCAATCACAGGATTCATAAAATATTTCAAGGGGCCAACCCAATAAGCTACCCGCAACGAAGTTGACCGGCTCCGAGACGGACCCAGCGTTTGCGAGAACGGCTGTAAACGACTGGGAACCCGAAAATGTGACTGGGCTTGTCGATACCGCGGAATCGTGCCGCAATTCCTAAACAGTACAGGTGCTCCACGCACAATCTTAAATAAAGCAGTAAAGCATGGCATAAGTACATGATAGTAATAAAGGCCCAAACTAGTTTGTGGCCCCACGAATAGAAATGAATCAAGCTCTGGCTCAGGGGGGTCCATAAGGCCTGCCGGATGTGGATAGTGCGAATAGTCAAGGAACAGGAATCAAGTACTCGGGGTCCTACGGGACACAAGTGGGCATGAAGAACCAAATGACAGATATTGCCCACCGGTGCCTCTTTCATTAGTTATCCCGTTACTACTCAGGTTAAGTTGTTTAGGTACCTCGTTATCCATCAGACTCTCACATACCCTACACATGCTGTTCTACGACTCGCATGGCTCAAACAACTCCTGAAGTAATTGCTCATGGGATGGAGGAACAAGCTCAGTGGGGGTTTAAAGTAAAGGCTATGCAGTACTTGAGATTCAATTTAATGCAATCGCGACTCAATGATGCAAGAATAAGATAGAGACAATAGGTACTATATGTATGCAAGCATGTGGTAGTGCTTTCCTGGCAGCTTAGTTGAAGCGAGGGATGTATCTGGGTAGTACTCCTGGGATTCCTAATATTTCCCCTGCTTGGCGTCTATTCGAAAGAAGAACCAACCAAACAAGGGCCAACATAAATAAAGTGCACAAGCATATAAATAGAATGCGACAAGCAAACAAGCATGCCATGATGAATAATGCACAATTTACATGGCAATACTGTAGCATGGCAAGGGTGAGGTGTGGGGACAAGAATAAATCATTTTATTAATTATTTGGTCAAGTTTTATTGCCATAAATAGTTCTGATTTTTAATAATGACATGATGCATGCTTCAATTCAGAACATGGAATGCATAAATAGAACGGGCTCGTCGCGCTGATCGATTTAGACATATTATATGCCAAATTTGGAGTTATAGAATTAAAGTTATTAATTAATTAAGAAAAGGCATTTTTAATGCAATTAAACAATTTCGAAAATTTAAATTAGACAAACATCATTCTGGATGGCAGATTTGAATTCCTCACATTTTTCTAATTCAAAAACATATATTATTTGTATTATTTGGATTTGTCAAGAAAAAGTTATTTAAAACTGGGTATAAACATATTTATCAATTTCTGAAATTGTTTTTATTAAAAAGAAAGGGTCAGAGACTTTTTGCACCCAGAGGAAAACTAGCCACAGCGGCTGACAGTGGGCCAGGCGCTGAGCTGGCATAATCGCGCGCGGCAGGGCTTTTGTTACCTCGGCGCCAGCTAGACAAAGGGACAGACGACTAGGCCCGAGGCTGTAGCGGGTCCACCCAGGCGCGACCCAACTGTGTGTTGACACGCCGGCAGTGCGGGGGGGGGGGGGGGGGGAGGGGGGGAGGGGACGCGGGTTGAAGGCCAAGGAACGGTGGTTGTTTTTGTAAAAGTTTCACGGAGGCTGGCAGGTGGGCCTGGAAGGACCGCGGGTGGAGGCGGGAAAAACCACAGGGGCTTTTACGCAAAACCTCCCGCGAGGCTGACGAATCTGAAAAATTGTGTCTGGGAAAAACAGCAGCTGGAGCCAATTTCAGAGGACGATGGCGATGAATTCAGCGACAATTTGGAGATGATGTAAAAACAAAAAGTGTAGATCTCACTACGCTCTACAATGTTCGTGTATAAGGTTTCTCAAACGGAGGTCTGCAACAGACGGGGCGAGGAGAAGAACAGAGGGAAAAACACGCGGAAAAGCTGACGAAACTGCACTGTAAAATCAACAACGATGCAGTGATATCTGGCAAACTTCATCGACAGATTTTGGGGGATGTGGTCGATGGTTTGAGATGGGGCTTTCGCCGGAGTGTTGCCTGAAATACTGGGAATAACTCACATGTTCATGATTACGCTGGAGGAAGTCCTGTCCGACGGTAAAAACATCGGGAACAGGGGCGCACGAGCTGCTGTTGCTGTTGCCACCCGTGCGCGTGCGGCGTGCGCGTGTCCGTTCTTAGCAGCAGAGTGTGGCGCGCAGCAGCGGCGAGTGGGCGAATTGCTAGACGCGCGCCAATGCAGGGGAAGGTCAGAGTGATGGCAGGCGTGAGGCTGCTCACCGTGCGCTCATGGCTAGCCCAGCTAGGCCGAGCGGGAGGAGGTGCAGCGAGGTTGACGCGGTGGTCGGCGTGGAGGATGTGGATGGCGACAGCGTCGATGGTGATCAAGGCGCTGCCGTGCGCGGCGACGGTGCCCTGGGCGCTCTCCCCCGTGTCCCGTGACTTGAGCAGGATCAGCAGCGTCCCTTGCAGCTCCCAGGCAAGGTGGCGAGGGTTGAGTGGTGCAGAACACCAGCAAGGCTAGGAGGCAGGAGGATGAAGGGGCCGACCTGGATCTTGATCTAGATGGGCGAAAGGTTGGTTGAGGCGGATGGGGACGAAGAGGGGCACGCTCCTGTCATTGTCGCTTTATGGGCAGAGCGAGAGAGAAGGGAGGTTGGACACGGACATGACATGGGCGGTACGACCTGGTGATCACGTGGCCAAGAAGATACACAGGGCATGGTGGCTCGGTGTCCACGGCTAGGTCGAGCGAAGGGTTCGGTCGAGCCTAGGTTACAAGGGGAAGGTTACACGGTGACTTGGTATCTTAGTTAGCTTAGGCTTAGGAAAAAAATAGACAAAGAGAGAGCCCATGTGGTATTGGTGTAGATGTGGCTTTGTGGGGCTGGGGTGTAACATGTGCCCAAGAGAGGTTTTACACATAGATGAGAGACTAGGATTAGAACACATTTAAAATTTAAGCAAGAATTCAAAAGGCTTTTAAAACAAGAGAGAAAACCACATAGGGGCATGTCATTTTATGTGACTAGAGTGGCTTATTATTGCATGCAATAAAGGAGTACATGCATGTGGCATTTTTGTGAAAACAAAAATGTATAAGCATGTATGTGAGGTAAGGGTGGCAATACAAGATTTGCAATAATACAAGAATTGAGAAGGACATGCTGCATGGCATAAAATCTAGGCTTGGATCAACCCATATGCATGCATGTATATTAATAGAATTTGAGAGCCCTATTTATATGGGTGGCTTGAATTAAAAACCAAGACAACAATAAGATGTCCACACTCATATATATGGTAGAAGTAGGATGGGATAGCAAGGGAGTTGTCATGTTAGTAGATAGAAAGAATTTAAAAGATATGCCCCAACTTAACTTGGGTATTTAATCATTATATCAAAAGTCAGATACAATATATTAAGAGGCAAATACCAATAATAGGCAAATGCAATATGAGAGAAAAATCAAAGGAAAAGATTTTAATATGATGCTCAAATGCAAGGTGGCATGATGACATGAGCATGATATAATTATGATGCAATAATTATATGTAGGAAATAGCATTTTATTATTAGACCATGTAGCATTACAGATGTTAGACAGATGGGATGCTACACGGGCTGCACGCCGGCAGCCCAACGCCGCTTTCTTCGGCGCCGTGGAGAGAGAGAGTGCCGGGATGCACGCCGTCAGCCCAACGCCGCCGTCTTTGGCGCCATGGGGAGAGACAGTGCCGGGCTGCACGCGGGCGGCCTTGACGCTGCCCCGCCGTCTTGGCCAGCATGGAGAGGAGGTCGGGCTGCGCGCCGACAGTCCGTTCGGCAAGGTGTACGTGCGCGTGCATTATGCAGAGAGATGCAGAGAGAGGAGGAGAGATTTAACCATGAATCTCACCATTTAGAAAAGCTAGCTTCGTCTCCATGGCCTCCTTGTTCGTGACCTTGATCAAGGAGTGTTTTTTTTTGTATAGGATTTGGAGTTTGTGTATGTATACTGTGATTGGGATGTTGGCTTTAGGGCGAACGATCGGTTCTGGCTGTGGGTAGTGGTGTGCGATGGGTGAGTTGGTGGCTTCTGCTTGCGCCGTGCGTGCTCATCCTCCTGGCAGAGCTGGGGCTGCGTGAGTCTAGGGTGATCTCCCGGTGCGATCGTGCTTCTGGTGGCTTGGGTGTGTTGTTTTTGATCGGGGTGGTCTCCTCGTTCGTCTGCGTGTTGTCATCCTTTTATAGGCAGCAAGCCACGGGATGAATGGATGGCGACGGGTGCGCCTCTCCTTCCGAAAATTGTGGCGGCAATGCTTATCTTCGCGCTAACTCTCCAGAGAATCGCGGCCGGCGGAACGCCCGCTTATCTGATCGCTTCGGTACGTGCACGGTTCCAACGTGGGGGCATGCTGGGATGCCCCCGCTGAGTGTGTCAGATGGGTGAAGGTTGGCGTCGGGACGCCAATGTGTGGTGATCATGTTGAGGACGATGGCTAGGGGCTTGGTGTCTAATCCTGCCCCCAGCTTGTGTCGATGATGAACTTGGCGCTCCTTGCTCATAGAGCCGCCTTTGGATGCTATTCATTTGATCCTGCAAGCGGCGAAACTCCTGTCGTAGGTCTTCTCCACGTGGCGCAGGTGCCTCGTTCCGAAGAACGGCGAACCTGTTGTCACCGGGGGTGGGACGGCCGTTGACCGCCGAAGTGTGGCAGCATGGTGCACACATGCTGCCTCGGGGATATTCGGGGTTGATGGAGAGCGTAGGGCCTGGCGAGATAGACTCCTTACGGGAGTACCGTTTCCAGAACTCCTTCATGATGGCTCTTCTCACCGCCAGCTTGACCTCCGATGGCTCGGTGCTCATGCGCGTGAACACCTCGTCGGCGAGGTCCTTTGCACCGAGGGACCAATCTTCCGCAAGCGCTGCGCTCTTGGTGATGCGAGAGCTCAATTGCTGGTGGAGTCGTTGTGCCTTGCGGTACTTCCTCCGGTAGTTCCTCAGTGGATGCGGGCTTTTCGACAAACGGGCGTTCATCATGAGCCTCCACAGGTCGCCAGAGGCGGCTTCCAAGCCTCCTAGAAGCTAAACTCCGGTGCGCCCCATCGTTGGCGTCGGCTGCTCCGTGCATGAGGGTGGAGTCGGGGCATGCAGTGATGCCGCACCCGCAGGCTTGTAGGGGACATTGGAAGAGAGGCGCTGGAGCGTCCCCACGTCCCCTGTGATGTCGTATCCTGTTGACTCCTTCAACAGGGCACGCGCCTCGAGCATCAACTCGCGACGCTCCTTCTTCGCCATGACGGATGACCGCCTTTGCGCCTTCTTGGATCGCACAGTTTGGAACTGCGCCGGCTCCTGGGCTTGGTGCATGAACATCTTGGCACCGACCTCGACGACAACCATGGGAGGGAAGGATGACCCAAAATGGATCACCCAGGGCTCCGTGTTGGTGGCGTGGGAGAGCCCTCCTTCATGAAGAGGATTCTTGATCAGCGGAGCTCCATGCCATTGGCTTGTCATGCAGGATGCTGTGCGGGTTGGGTGAACGGGCGAAGACGATTCTGACGACCACAGCGGAGCAAAGATGGGAGGAGAACCAGGTCCCACCGGGCGTGCCAATTTGTTTGACACGAGAAAAATGTCTGGAGAGTAGAAGGGTGCTACTTTGGGGAAGAAGATGGTAGCGTGTTTTTCTCATGCGCCGGGGTAAAGAAAAAACAAATGCGGGCGTGCCAGTGTACCGTAGTACACAAGAAAAAGAGAGGAAAGTCGTATTTCATTAATCTCTTTGGAGAAACAAAGTACAATATCCCAAGTACATGCGCTCCATGGCCTACTTGCGCGGCCAGCCTGACTATGGCGATTGCGATCTCCTGGTTTCCGGGGCCTCGGAAGGCACCCGGTTAATTACTCCCGCGGGTTACGCCGCGAGACACCTCCGATTAAGCTGTGTGGTCGTCTTCGCTTCGCGTTCTCCATGCATGATGTGGTGGTGGTGGTGTGTGTGTGGGCGGCGGCAGAGCCCGTGTCCTCGTCGGTACACGCGCCGCGAGTAGCGTGGCCTTTGCTCCGGCCACGCTCGCCCTCGCCGTCGTGCCTCGTCGGTCTTGACGGCGTCGATGTAGTTGGAGTTGAAGTGGCATGGGTCCGCTCAGCTAGGACTTCTCGACGACCAGCAGCCTCGTCGGGGTGCACAAGGGATATGCCTCGCGGGAGTAAGTGTTGATGGAGATCGGCGTCGGTATGAAACCGACGCACGCGTAAGTCGGCGTAGCCGGTGTGTTCGATGCCTAGTTTTGGTCCGACGCCGAGTTCACGGCTGTCGTCGTAGACATGAGCGTTGTCTCACGGGGTTACAGAGTGATGGTGAAGGAATGTTGAAGAAGCCCTCCGACTCGCGAGTCCAGTGTCCCGCAAAGTGTCTTGTAAGTCGGGCAGCCTGCTGAGTAGCATTTGTGCTCCGAGGCACTCCTGTACGTCAGACGCCCGGTAGAGCATGTACGTCAAGAGCTGGCCTGAACCTGTACGTCGAGCCTGAGTCCGAACACGTCCGTCTCTCACGCATGAGCATGCATGGCCTAGCACGCCTCACGCTCGGCTGTTGCCGGTTGGTGTAGAGTCAGAGATGGCACCGCTGCGCGCCGGCTGCCTTGACACTGGCGGCTATTGGTCGAAGAGATGGAGATGGCGCTGTCTTGCGCTGGCCACCGTGCGCCTTTACAGCCGTTGACTTGGGCGTGGCTCATCGCAGTGGAGATGGCACCAGGCTTGCACGCCGGCATCCCCTCCATCGCCTCCGCCATGGCTAGCATCGTCTAGATGAAGAAGGCGGCCGCCGTTCGAGGCCACCATCTTGGCGCCAGGCTTCCCGTCGGAGGCCATGCGTCCTCGAAGCCGTCGTCTTGGCAGCGAAGGAGATGGAGATGGCGCCAGGCTGCACACCGGCAGCCACGCACCTCGAGGCGCGTCGTCTTGGCGGCGGTAGAGATGGAGATGGCACCGGATTGCACGTCGGCGGCCGGGCTTACTCGAGGCCGTCGTCTTGGTAGTGACGGAGATGTGGAGATGGCACCGGCTTAAACGCCGGCAGCCCCGCCATCTTCGAGACGTCTAGCGTTGATGGAGATGGCGCGGAGAAGGCAGCCACCGTTCGCCTTTGAGACCGCCGTCTTGGCACCAGGCTGCACTTCGGGATCCTCGACTCCATCGGCGCCGCTCAGGTGAAGTGGAGAGAGGGCCGAGCCTACACGCCGGCACCCCGACACCATTGGCTTCAGAATGGCTCGCCGGGATAGAGATGTCGCCGTCTTGGGGTTGTCCTAGAGAAGGCGTCGGGCTACACGCCAGCAGCCCCGACATCGCTGTTTTGGCGCCGCTGCACGCCAGCTGCCCCGATGTCGCCATCTCGGGTGTCGTGGAGAGGGCGCCGGGCTGCACGTCGGCAGCCCCGACGTCGTCTTGGGCGCCATGGAGAGGGAGAGCGCCGGGCTGCACGCCGGCAGCCCAACGTCGCCGTCTTCGGCGCCGTGGAGGGAGAGAGTACCGGGCTGCACACCGGCAGCCCAATGCCGCCGTCTTTGGCGCCGTGGAGAGAGAGAGTGCCGGGCTGCACGCCGGCAACCCAACGCCACCGTCTTCGGCGCCTTGGAGAGAGAGAGAGTGCCGGGCTGCACGCCGGCAGCCCAACGCCGCCGTCTTCGGCGCCGTGGAGGGAGAGAATGCCGGGCTGCACGCCGGCAGCCCAACGCCGCCGTCTTCAGTGCCACGGAAAGAGAGAGTGCTGGGCTGCACGCCGGCAGCCCAATGCCGCCGTCTTCGGCGCTGTGGAGAGAGAGAGTGCCGGGCTGCACGCCGGCAGCCAGGGGCGAAGCCAGAAAAAAAGGTCGCTGGGTTCAACACCAACAAATAAAAAAAATACATACCCATAAAACGTACCACTAATATATATTTGCATAACTCGCATGGCTAGATTCACAGCCAGTATATTACTTAAAAATTCTATAGCGTATATTGTAGCAAACTTATATAAATAAAAAACAATAATTGTTGATATATCATATCAAAATAAAGTCGGATTACAAAAGCAGTTACCTCTATTTCTTTTGGCCTTTACGGTCTTTCATCTTTAAAATACGGTCTATCACAATATTACGTGGTGTTGAATATAGAAGTTTTTGCTCCAAAAAACAAATGATGCAGTGATTCATGAAGTCATCACTAATGCGATTACGTAGCACTGTCTTCACTATCTTCATTGCTGAAAAACACCTCTCAACAGATGCAGTGGCAACGGGAAGAACTAGCACAAGCTTGAGCAGTTGATATACCAAAGGAAACGCGAAATGCTTGTTTGTACTAACCATCAGCTTAGCAAGTTCAGAGATAGTTTTCAAACCAACAAATCTTTCATCTGCTCGGACGTTATCAATGTAGAATGAAAGCTCATGGGCCAGATCCTTCAATTGGATGGAATCAAAATCATCTGAATATGACTTAGCCAATTTCACTAAGGTTTCAATTTTGAAAGCAACAAAGGAATCCTTGGGACTAAATGCAGCCATCTGGGTAAGGAGAGTTGAGTTTACCTCAGTAAAACGGTCACTGAACTCTCCAAGCTGCAAGTCAATAACAGGGTTCAAGCAATCAAACTTGTAGTGCTCATAGTTAGTGCGGTTGGTCTTCTTCCTTGGTTTATGCCGGTCTATATATTGCTCTTCCATATCCAACTTCGGAATACCATACTCCACACAAAACGAGTAAGTTTTTTCCAATAAAGAGTCCCAACCATCGTCTCTAATTTGCTGAAATTTTTTCTTTATTAACTTCACCTCTTGCATAGTCTCCAAGATGTCCTTATCTTTCCTCTGCAAAGATAGAGACAAAGCATTCGCATGTCCTAAGATAAGAAACATCAATTGTAGATGAAACACAAAGTCAAAATCATTGACATAATCCAAGAGACCACGAGCTTGGCGTTTCTTTGCATCACTTGGTCCATCTTTCTCAACATATTTGAGCACATCAATAACATCTGGGAATAAGTTATTTATGCTTAGAAGAGTTTTATAGTGAGATCCCCAACGAGTGTCTCCGGCTCTTTGAAGAGATTGCTCTTGATTTAATCCTGTACCTGTGCTAAGTTGTCCACATCCAATGGCTTTCTTCACTCTCTCTTGTTGGCTCTCTCTTATCATGTCTTTTCGCTTACAAGAAGCTCCAGCCACATTCATCAGAAGAGCTACCATATCAAAAAAGTCGCTAACATCATCATTCTTTTTAGCTACTGCCACAATGACTAACTGAAGCTGATGAGCGAAGCAGTGGACATAATATGCTGAGCTATTTTCCCTCATGATCAAAGCTCTCAAGCCATTGAACTCACCTCTCATGTTGCTCGCACCGTCGTAACCTTGACCTCGAACTTGTTTCATGCTCAATCCATACTTACCAAACAAGTAATCAATATTAGATTTGAGACATAAAGCTGACGTCTCATTCACATGAACAACACCAATAAGCCTTTCTTTGATTGCTCCAGACTTGTCGACATACCGCAGAACTACCACCATCTGTTCTTTGTCAGAAACATCAGCAGACTCATCAACCAACAAACAGAACACACCATCTCCAATTTCATCAATAATAGATTTAACTATGATCTGCACACATAAAATATTTTCATAACCATAAGAACTCACGCCATTTGTCACATGTAAATAAGGAATGGAAGTAAATGACGAAAGCAGTAAATTATTACCTCGGCATAACATTCAGCAATGTCTCTTTGAATTTCTAGAGCAACCATTTGAATATTTTTAGGAGTATCGATCAACACGATCCTCCTTGTGTCCTCATTTTGCTCCGCCAAAGTGTGTGCCAACTACCGAAAATTTCCTCTATTCTTAGACTCTTTAGACTCATCGTGGCCACAGAATGCTAAACCTTGATGCAATAAGTATCGGGCAGCAGTTATGGAATTATTCAGCCGGATCATATACTCCTCTTGAGTGACTTTACTTTGTTTGTCTAGAGCAACAACAACAGACTGGCCATGTTTTAGCAAATCATTACATCTTTTGACTGCCGTGTTATGAAAACTATTAGGAGATTCACCCACATGGACTTTTAGTCGTTCACCCTTGTTCCAATAATTAAAACCCTCGACTACAAATGCATCATTCCCCCCTTGACCTTCAATACAATCTCTGAACAAGTAGCAATATAGGCAAAATGCAGCATCCTTCTTTACACTGTACTCTATCCAGTCATATTTTTTATACCACTTAGTACTAAACCGGCGTTGGAGATCTCCTATGCTCCTCTGTGGATACTTAAAACCAAATTGTGGCCTAAACGGACCTCTAACCAAATATTTCCGTCTTATCTCATCTTGTAGCTTCGACCCTATATATTCTGTTATCCTTTTCCTATCTGCCGGATCATAAGGAAGCTCGTTCAGATTAACTGTTACCTCTCTTGGAGTTGGAGGGACCGGTAAAGGACAAGGACGTATGATACGATTAGTGTTGGATGAACCTTCATGATCAGGATCATTGGTCGTGGGTGGTGGTGATTTTCTTTTCAAATTCAAGAAACTCTCCATAAATTTTCTACTACCTGTAAAATTAGCGAGAGGCCATTATAATCAGAAGAGTGCAAAAACGCATTACAAAAGTACGTATGAATTATACCATAGATCAATTTATCAAGGGGCTATTACAAAACGTATGAATTACATTGATACTGTAGAAGGGATTAGCAATAGGCCATTACTAAATTAGCAAGAGGCCAATACAAAAGTACGTATGAATTATATACTTCCTCCGATCTAAATTAATTGACTCAAATTTTTCAAGATATGGATGAATCTAATACTCTCTCCGACCCATATTAGTTGACTTAGATTTATCTAGATACGAATGTATCTCGTATCTAGACAAGTTTTAGTGCTACATATATCCATATCTAGACAAATCTAAGTCAACTAATATGGGTCGGAGAAGTACTAAATTATATCTAGGTACAATCGAATCTAGACAAATCTAAGTCAACTAATTTGGATAGAAGGAAGTAGATAAAAGTTACTGTACAATATCCTTGTTTGATTACCTGACATTATGCTAGACTGCCGGGGAATTTGAGGCCTAATTTATATTCTCTAATCCACCGTAGTGTCCCACTGATTATTAATCCTCGTCTAGACCTTCAAGCAATTAAAAGAACAACAGCCATCACATGAGGAAGAGGAACCCTAAGATAAATCGAGAATTGAGAACGAGAATGCTTTGAATCAAGTTTTAGTTAGTGGCACTTACGGATCTTGCTGAAGAAATTGTTGTTTTTCTCGGAGGATGAGAGTGGCGCGAGTCGAGGCAGTGCCGGCGAGGCTGCGATCCACCGGAGGAGATGGGAACTAGCCGCGGCGCCGAACCACGGACGAATAACCTGTTCGTAAAAAAGGGAATACTGTACAAGGCAATAACGAGCGAGCGTAAAATCAGAGCGAGCCGATCGAAACTATGGGATGCCAAAGCTGGGCGTGCGTGTATTGGGCCTGGACACGTGAATGTAGTGTAATTAGTGGGATCAAAATCAGTTTTTACTGGGGTCAAGTTTTTACTGGGCTATACGTACACGGGTCTGGGCCAAAGTCGATGGGTCAATTGACCCCAGTTTTTTACTGTAGCTCCACCCCTGCCGGCAGCCCAACGCCACCATCTTCGGCGCCGTGGAGAGAGAGAGAGTGTCGGGCTGCACGCCGGCAGCCCAACGCCGCCGTCTTCAGCGCCATGGGGAGAGAGAGTGCCGGGCTGCACGCCGGCGGCCTTGACGCTGCCCCACCGTCTTGGGCAGCATGGAGAGGAGGTCGGGCTGCGCGCCAGCAGTCCGTTCGGGAAGGTGTACGTGCGCGTGCATTATGCAGAGAGAGGGGGAGAGATTTAACCATGAATCTCACCATTTAGAAAAGCTAGCTTCGTCTTCATGGCCTCCTTGTTCGTGACCTTAATCAAGGAGTGTTTTTTTTGTATGGGATTTGGAGTTTGTGTATGTATATTGTGATTGGGATGTTGGCTTTAGGGCGAACGATCGGTTCTGGCTGTGGGTAGTGGTGTGCGATGGGTGGGTTGGTGGCTTCTGCTTGCGCCGTGCGTGCTCGTCCTCCTGACGGAGCTGGGGCTGCGTGAGTCTAGGGTGATCTCCCGGTGCGATCGTGCTTCTGGTGGCTGGGGTGTGTAGTTTTTGATCGGGGTGGTCTTCTCGTTCGTCTGCGTGTTGTCATCCTTTTATAGGCAGCAAGCCACGGGATGAATGGATGGCGACGGGTGCGCCTCTCCTTCCGAAAATTGTGGCGGCAATGCTTATCTTCGCGCTTGCACGCGCTAACTCTCCAGAGAATCGCGGCCGGAGGAACGCCCGCTTATCTGATCGCTTCGGTACGTGCACGGATCTGTACGAGCTAGCCAAAATAAAACTTGTTACACCTGATCCTGTAACCAACACGGCACATCGTATGCGCGGCCGTCCGGCCTGCCGGGCCATACGTGCACCGTATGTTGTATTTCCGTATTTTGCAAAATAAACTAGTAATTAAATCAATTATGACCGGTGGCCCCTTTTCTTCCCTAGGCAGCACTAATGTAACGTGTTGGTAGTCTAACACTCGCGACGCTGTATGCATCTTGATGCATATTAGCTCCATGCACGTACACTTGGGCTGGTCGACCAGCTCCATATACTGTATAGCCTATTATCAAAATCTTAGCTTAATTATGGTACAAATTAGCGTCGAACAAATGCCCCCCGCCAAGTGGAGTTCGAGCGCAAAGCGAATCGAACTCGACTTGGCGAGAAACCAATTTGCGCAAATATTTCATTGCAGCCTAGGTTCATCATGTAGAGGTGGCACGGGTAGAACCTTCCACGTCCATGTCTGCGCGAGAAAATTTGTTGAGCCATGTAGTAGCTATGGCGCCAACCAACAAAAATTCTCAGTTTGCCTCCGTTGCGCAGCGAAATACCATGCTGCGTCTCGGGAGTAAATTTATCGACCTAGTCGCGGCCGCATAGAGGCAGCAGTGCCAACTGACTAGATCAAAGGGATTCATAGATTCGTGCTAGCCGCACTGGCGCACTACACTGCTCCCGTATCTTCATGTGTTGGTGTAGATGAGACGGCGTCAACACCACCCCGGTGTTGCCGATGTAGGCTGGTGTAGACACTTGAAGTTGAAGACGCTCGGAGTATCATGTACTGCCAAACGCCATTCCGCTTGTAAAAGCATATGGCCGAGTATTTGCTCGGAGAATAAAACCCACAAGAGCCAGAAGACACGAAATCGAGAGGAAAACAAGGTTTTGGGTTTGGGTTTTTAAAATGTTGCTTTCTCGTTATACACTAGCTATATGTGTGATATTCGAAAAGGCCACCGAAAGACTTGTCTTCGGGAATCGTCGCAAGACCATGACGATAACAACTTCGTCCTTCCGTGTACGTGTGGGGAGACGCCGTCTTCGGAGATGCTTTCGAGAGGCAGTAGAGAATCATACTCTAGCCCATCGTGGTACCGAGGAGCCCCACGGCTCAACCATGCCCCATGCTTGTCGCCCCACGAACCCAGAGACTTGTGCATGGTAGATGGGGGTAAATGGTTTTGGGATAACAACTTGGGGTTTTTCCATGCCTTCTTGAGGGGTGGTGAACAGCTACCTTCCGCCTTCTTTCTGTGATTTGCTTGATACACACCGGATCATCGGGATTGATCCTTGAACTTCTGGATATTCGGCCTCTTGAGGGGATTGCTTGCACGGGCCATTTGGATGGCCCTGGGCCTCGTTGATTGCTTGAACTTGTGATTTTTTTGACTTGAACTTCCTTTGGATTCTTTCCTTGCTTTCTTGTGAGCTTCCAGCGAACTTGGAAGATAACCATTCACCTTGGTGGACTACGACGCCCTCTGGCACTCTATCTGGGGCTTTTGGTGGCACACCCCAGGGTTGTCACGCGGCTACGCACCAAATTGGGCTGCCCTTTCATGATCTTTTCCTAGGGTCTTCCCTGGGGCATGAGTCCATGTGAACGTGTGGCCCGGCTGGAAGATGGTGGCATGGAGCCTCGGTACGATGAAGTTCCCAAGAATCTTCTCCGCTGCCTCCGGGAGCATACCCTTGGTACGTGTCGTGCTTAGTGGGTGTGAGAGCCGCTCCACTTGCAACTTGACACATTGTGCCACCCTCCGACAAGCCCTAGGGTAGCGAGATCTTCCATCACAAGCATGGTATGATGAGGGAAAGCCAGTTTTTTTGTTGTTGGGGGAAAACAAATATCCATGTTATGCAAGAGAGGATGCATCATGGATCTGAGCCGACCGAAGAATTCCCCATAGAAAAACGAAAGAAGAAAGAGAAAAAAAAGGGGCAACAGAAGAGGCAAATCTTTAGCAAAAATATTTTTTAAGGAATCTTCCGTTGATTGGAGGCATGGGCCGGGCTCCTTGAGGATCAACCATCACAAGCATGGTATGCACCCCCGGCGTAGGGTCCTTGCCACTTTGGCTCGAACTTCCCCTTCGTCTTGTGTGTGACGACGATGGGACGCCTAAGGACAAGCACTAGCTCGCCCTTCCGAAAGACGCGCTGCTTGACGAGCTTGTCATAGGATCTCACCATGTTCCGGCGATAGAGCTCCAAGTTTTGCACGGCGTTGAGTCGCTCCTCTTCTAGGGCGTCGAGCTCTTGGAAACGCGGTTATACCTGTTCATCTTTGGTGAGCTCGTCCTGGATGGCCACTCGTAGAGAGGGTAGCTCGACCTCCAATGGCAGGACCGCTTCACTCCCATAGACGAGAGAGTATGGAGTAGCTTGAGTTGGGGTACGGACGGTAACGCGGTACGCCCATAGAGACTCATAGAGACGGTCAGACCAATCCCTTTTGTGTCTTGTTACCGTCTTCTTGAGTATCCGCCCATAGAGACTATAGAGACGGTCAGGCCAATCCCTTTTGTGTCTTGTCACCGTCTTCTTGAGTATCTTGCCGAGCGTCTTGTTGAATGATTCGATTGCCCCATTGGCTTGAGGGTAGTAGCCGGTGGAGTAGTTCCGGTCTGCCGGTCCATACGTGCACCGTATGCTGTATTTCCCTATTTTGCAAAATAAACTAGTAACTAAATCAATTATGACTGGTGGCCTTTTTTCTTCCCTAGGCAGCACTAATGTAACGTGTTGGTAGTCTAACACTCGTGACGCTGTATGCATCTTGATGCATATTAGCTCCATGCACATACACTTGGGCTGGTCGACCAGCTCCATATACTTTATAGCCTATTATCAAAATCTTAGCTTAATTATGGTACAAATTAGCGTCGAACAAGCACAACTGATGAGGTGTGTTCCTCGGCTCTAACCCTAGGTCCCCTATTTATAGAACTTGCACTAGGGGAACTGAACAGAATATGTCCTGAGAGGCAATAATAAAGTTGTTATATACATATTCCAAGTATATGATAGATGTTTATTTTGCATGCTATAATTGTATTAATTTGAAAACTTTAATACATGTGTGTTTAATAAACAAAAGGAAAGTTCCTAGTTATGCCTCTCTTATAAACTAGCTCGTTGATTAACAAGATGATCAAGGTTTCCTGATCATGGACATTGGATGTTGTTAATAACGAGGTCAGATCATTAGGAGAATGATGTGATGAACATTCATCAGAAGTATAGCATTACGATCAAAGTCATTGTATTTATATTGCTATAACATCTAACAAAGTAATCCTAGTCCTTAGACTATGAGATCATGTTAATCACTAACACTGGAAGAGTATCTTGATAACATCAAATGTCACACCCTGAAAGAGTGATTATAAAGATGGGTTCAGTGCTACAAAAGTGTTATGTAGAAGCTCATGGATCAAGAGTGGGATTTGTCCATCCCGATGACGGATAGATATTCTCTGGGCCCTCTCGGTGATATCACATTGGTTAGCTTGCAAGCAAGTGATGAGATCACTAGATTGTTATATCACGGGAACGAGAAAAGAGTACATGTCGGTAACAAGATCAAACTAGGTATAGAGATATCGATGATCGAATCTCGGACATGTAATATATGGCGAGACAAAGGGATTTCGTTACTAGCGTTAAAGGTTCTCACGATCACAGAAGTCATCGTAGAATGTGTAGGAGTCAATATGGATCTCCAGGTCCCGCTTCTGATTATTGATCTGAGAGGGGTCTCGATCATGTCTGCATTATTCACGAACCGTAGGGTGACACACTTAAGGGACACCAACACCATTTGGAGCAAATGTGTTTCAGACGAATGAATTGCAAAGAGCTAGAATTATTTCAATAGACACCGAAACTGTTTCAGATGAAATTGCTGAAATTGGTTCTCCATGTAATATTGAAATGTTGCAGGGATTTTTATGTGAATGTTTGTTAATTAAAGTAATTAACAAAATTCTGAATAAATTTAATAAAAGAGTTTTATTAAATGAGAGAGCATTAAATTTGGAGAAATTTAATGCATTTAAAGTAAAGACTTTAAAGAGGAATGTTAAGGGACACTTTTATGTGGAGGGGGTTACCACCACATGAATGGGGGAGGTGAGGGGTCACCTCCATGGGGCGCCGTCCATGGGAGGGGTACCCCCTCCTCCTATAAAAGGCCACCCCTCTCACCCTTCTTCCTCACACCTCCTCGTGAAGGATCTCTCTCCCCCTCTAGAATTATTCCCCCATGGTCTCGGATGAGCGAGATACATGTTCCCGATGGAATTTCTTCTGGAAGGAGTTGCTGCTTCTGCTGCATCGCTGGAGCGAGGAGGCGAAGGTTGTTCGGTGGCCTGAAGTGTGTGCGAGTGCGGATGCGTTGCTGGTTTGCGGCGCTAGGATTTCCACACGATCTTAAGATCGGCAAGCGTACGACTACATCATCCACGAGTTCCTACTCATTAACAAAACTTTGTTGTCTTTGAGGGTAAGTTCTCCATGGATGTATATTGATGACCCACAAGTATAGGGGGTGTATCGCAGTATTTTCGATAAGTAAGGGTGTCGAACCCAACAAGGAGCAGAAGGTGTTGACGAGTGACTTGGAGCAGGAATTCCTTGTAAATACTTAACAAACGGATTTTTAGGAGTTTTTGATAATGCAGGTAAATAAAGTACGAGTAAATAAAAGACAATACAGCAAGTGGCCCAATCCTTTCTTTAGAAAAGGACAAGCCGGTTGTATTACTTAAGATGACCAAACGTTCTCGAGGACACATGGGAATATCGTCAAGTGCTTTCGCTTCATACAGTTGATTAATCTTCTTTAGTTTGCTAAGTGTTGTGTGGGTGAACCTGTGCTAATGTACCGACCTTCCTAGGACTAATAAATACTTGTGATTATACCCCTTGCAAGCATCCGCAAGTACAAGAAAGTAATTAAGGTAGAAACCTAACCACAACTTTAAACTCTAAGACCCTGACATCCCTTGTGCAAAGGTTTCCTAACAGGGGTTCAGGTTTCTGTCACTCCGGTAACCCCTACGATTAGTAGGCAAATACACAATGCATTCCCCTAGGCCCATATAGGTGAAGTGTCATGTAGTCGACGTTCACATGACACCACTAGAAGAAATACACCACAACTTAAATATCAAACCATTGAATCTTTCTCAACACAATTCCACTACTAACAACATGACTTCTCCCATGTCCTCTCGAACTAAACGAACTACTCACAAGACATCATATGGATCAAGATCAGAGATGATATAATGACAAGTAACAATCTGAACATAACAATAATTCAATGGTTCCACTCAATAGCATCAACTACAAGGAGTAATCAACACCGGGAAAGTTTTCCCTAAGAACTATGCAAGATTCAACCCAATTGTTACAGCGGTATGAAGTGGTGATGATGGTGCTGGTGGAGATGATGATCATGATGATCCCGATCAAGTCCAGCTTGATGGTGGTGTTGATGGCGACGATGTCCCCTCTCTGGGAAGGAATTCCCCCGGCAAAATTCTGTCTGCCAGAGAGATCGTTCTCTCTGTAGTTTTCCTCCCTGCAGAGGTGGCAGAATCTTTCTGTGGTCGCTCCCCAGGTATTAGGGTTTCATGGGAATAATATACGCCAGAGGGGAGAGCCTGGAGTGGGCCAGGGTGGCCACACCACCTGCTGGCGCGGCCTAGGGCTGCTCGCGTCAGGGGGTGGTGTGGGCCCCCTATGGCCCATCTCCACACCCCCTTCTGGCAATCTTTATCTTCTGGAAAAATAGAATTTTACATGTATTTTCCTGGATTTTCTGATCTTCGCGAATTTTGCCTCCAAAGAGCCCCTTTTCCATCAAAATCCTGACTGCAGCGGTCCATGCTCCAAAAGTCATCAACCATGCAAAAACAGACGAAATAACATAAGTATCATCTCTTAATATGAAATATATCAATGAATAACAGTAAATTATGATATAGAATAGTGATGCAAAATGGACGTATCAACTCCCCCCAAGCTTAGACTTCGCTTGTCCCCAAGCGAAAACTGAGCTCAATAAACATGACCTCATGTTTATGGAGTGAAGAGTTGATAAAAGAATACGGACAAGAAGCATCACATTCATCAATACATAAATCATAATAGAAGACAACTCACTATTATATAACTTATCTTGCAATAAGTAAAGGAAACACAAGTAAAGATACATAAAGTAAATAGCAATTGGTAATGGCAAACTTAGCTCTTGGTCGAAGAATAGTTGACAATTTGCAGGAGTTCACACATAACGGATTTTTCAATGATAGCTTTCAAAGTAATACTCTCTAAGATAAAAGCAATGTGCAAAACAAGGAACATAAGAAACCTGATTGAATAAATCATCATATAAATGAATGAAACACAACAACTTAAAATACTTTCTAAGATAGAAGGGAATAGGTTACTGACTCAACTAGAAAGTAAAAGATAGGCCCTTCGCAGAGGGAAGCAGGGATTTCAAGTTTGATAAAGAGCTTCCAAAAACTATGGTACTTACTAGATTTCAGCTCTCATTGCCCCTATCATAGGCATATTTTAGGTGATTAAGGTTAAAGTGATCAAATATGAGGATATGCTTGACAAGTTGTAAGTTGAAAATCGCATGTCCCTTGAATACGAGGGCCGCTCCTCATGCTACTCAAGTTTAGTTACCGGTAAGTTCTTGTCATAGTAAGTATATGTGTATCATAGACAACCGCCAACGGGATACCCTTTGCCCGATGATACGGAAGAATCCCCATATCAAAATGACAAGGCAAGCAGACAACGAGCATCTCAGCAATCTTCTTATTTACCATGGGAAAATGGTTCTTTTTTCTCTCTTTCCTCTTTTCTCATCTCTTTTTTTCTTTTTTTTTCAATCTCTATCTCTTTTTTATAAGAAGAATGCTTCATAGATTGCTCATTATGGTTATGCTGTAGGTTTCCACCATGATTAGGCATGGATTAGACCAGCGGCCCAGGCGTTTCTCTAACACACATACATAACTCCATGGACTTACAAGATCCCCTTTCATTTCACACCAACGACATCCATAGACAAAAGAGCATGATATCAACTGGGTACAATGTACAAGTGCAATGTTGAAAGCGTTCCCCATGACAGCATGGTTCTGCTAATTCACAACTTACAAAGTGCAAGCATATACACAACATAGATGGGCACAATGGTTCAAGTTTATTAAGTGCAAGAAAGTAAAGTGTGCCTTCAAGTTCGTGAGAGCTTTAATCACTAATTTTCACATAACAAGTTTAATTTGGAAGGTAGATAAAAACATGAATTTACTTGGAATAGCAATAGTGCTAGTAGGTAGGTATGGTGGACACAAAGGGCATAGGTTTTGGTTTAAGGATTGGATGCACGAGAAGCATTCCCTCTCAGTACAGGTTTTTGGCTAGCAAGGCTGGATAGCAAGCATAAGAGTTGAAGGAAACAAACAAACATGCAATCTTCCTTGGAAGCACAAAAGATATTAACTAGATAATATTAAACTTATGAGCAAATCAAGAAAGAAAGATGATGAAATTATATTTATTTAAGAGTACTTTTATCTTTTTTCATTCAATTCTCAAAATAGTGTTGCTACTGACCGAGCCAGGTTTGCCAAAACCAACTAAATTAACTCAATGATCCCAAAGTGATACCAATACTAATAACAAGATCAATCATATAACATGAATTGAAGACTAATATAAGATATGCAAAAGAGTAAATGAAAGAACTTCTCATTAATATTCCATAACGGCAACTCACACCAAGGGATACATAGATATCTAACGAGAGGGGGACACTTCCATAATGCAAACCATCCTACATGATAACTTCTCTATTCATGATATGACTATACTAAAAAGGTAAAAAGATAGAAAATAGTGATATGATACCGCGACACTCCCCCAAGCTTGGAACAAACCAAGGGGATGCCAAAACCTGATGACGAATTACTCCTTCGGTGGTGGTGGTGTTCTCTCGATGAGCTTTTCGATCAATTTCCTCAAGTCCTCAATCTCGAAGGTGAGAGTACGAATCAACTCCGAATTGTGCTCGACGCGGTGCATGATCATGTCGGGTTGCGAATTCCAGCTCTTGTGATTCTTTCCCCACTCTTCCTCCTTGAAGACTTCTTTTCCCGCATGGTTAGAACGAGGCATATCCCAATTGGAGGGTAGTTTCTCCTTGGGCATATTCTGGAATTGATGTTCATGGATAAGGGTATGGAAGGGATTCTTGGTGCGTGGAGAAGGTGACCGTGGAGCCAAACAGTGACGTAGAGGCTTCCCTCTAGTTGACATTCGTGCAATCCTTTTGATCCTAGTAGGGTTTGCCAACACTCCAATGCTTGCAATGGTAGTGCCGGTGTGCGGATGCTGGCTTTTCCTTGCCTCCTCTTCATCGATCTCCTTCTCCTGCCCGGGGTCTTGGGGATCCTCCTCCACAGGCTCCTTTCCCTTATCCTTGGCGGAGACCATTGTGCTTATAAACTTTGAGAATAGTTCCTGGTAGAAACAGATCGGAACAAAAACATGACGAGAACATGATATACGAACCTCGGGGGATCCGGGGATTATATATTATGAATTTTTACAACAAAAGGAAGGTACTGGGAGAAAACGGGTCGGAGACGGAGTCCGAGGTGGCCACACCACCTGCTGACGTGGCCAGGGGGGCCCGCGCCAGGGGGTGGTGTGAGCCACCCTAGCTCCATTTCCGTCCCTCTTTCGCTTCGTAGCTTTCCTTGTTGGATAAAAACTGTAAAAATATAACTGGACAACATTTTCGCGGAACTTTTCTTACGAGAACTGTTACCTATTCGAAAACAGACTCTGCGGGTCTCTGAATTTGGTCTTTGATAAATTTTTCCAGAGTTACCTCTTGAATAACATCAATATCTTCTTCTTCATACACTTATTGCTTGAGTCATGAAACCTTTCACTTTCTTATTACACCATTTTCTCCACTAACCTGGAAATTTCTTTCACACAAAACTTCACACAATTCTCATTAGCAACATTAGTATAAGCAAGGTAATAAACCTTTTAAGTTCAATTTCAACTGAAATCCATCAAAACATAAGCTACTGAAACAACTCCTTCCGAAAGCACAAAAGAATTCAAAAAGGAAATCAATGAGGAAAATGCAAGAGTGGCAAAAATCTATCAAAACAGACCAGCGGGTACAGATCAATTTTTTTGAAAATATTCTGTTGCTCAAATCAAGAAGTGCAAAACTAACGAAAGTTAAATAACAACCTGGGACAGAAGCACAAAAAATTACAGCTCGAACCGATCTACAGAGAACTCTCACGAATTTTTACGGTGAAACACAAAAATCTGTTTCGGGACAGCAACTTCCCCAAATCTTATTTCTCTCTCATTAGAGGTTGATCTTGACACAAAAACCAAAAAAAAGGGATAAAGAGAGGTTATTACCGAAGTAATAAATTCCAAGACTCAAATAAACAAAAACAACTGAAAGCACAAATAAATTGGGTTGTCTCCCAAAAAGCTCTTTCTTTATAGCCATTAAGCTGGGCATGATAATTTCAATGATGCTCACATAAGAATATGAATTGAAGTAAAAGAGAGCATCAAGAAGCAACAATACACATGTTTAAGTCTAACCCACTTCCTATGCAAGGGAATTTTTTAAGAAAACAAGTTATTGAAACCAGAAACTGCTAGCATAGGAAGGCAAAACTAGTGCAACATAAAGACTTTCAGCATAAAGCAAGGAAACTTATTATTGAGATGCATTAGAACCGTCTTCCCTCTCTCATAATAACTTTTAGTATCATGCATAAATTTAATGGTATAACTATCACAAGAACCATTGTAGCAATGATCACTTATCCTAACAGAAAACACAGGGACACTAGCTCTCATAACACTACTTTGTGAAACAATATTAGGGATATCCTTACAAAGGATAGTGTGTCCCTCTTCTACATATTTAGTGACAAAGTCTTTCACATTTTCTATTATAGGTTCATCATCCATTTGTTTATCAGGTTCAACAGTTTTATTTGTACTTTCATTAACCATACTAGCTATCATAGAATGTTCCTTTACTTTAACCGGGAAAGGTATTTTCTCAATGTAAAGTTCAGGTAAAACATGGTTAGCAGAATAAACTTCAGTATTTCCTGCAGGAACACTACTAATATTGTCTTTATAAGGTGCATGATACTTATTCCACTTATTTTTAGGAACTTCAATATAGGAAGCAAAAGCCTTAAAATAAGTTGCAATAGCTTGAGAGTCTAAACCATAAGCATTTTTAATATTTTGAAAGTCATCAATTCTCGTAAAAGATTCAATGCATTCATAATCATAATTTATACCTGACTTTCTTCCTTTATCATTCTCCCATGCTTTAGCATTGTCTTGAATACGGTCTAGAAGATCCCATTTAGCTTCTTCTTCCATGCGTGTAAATGATCCAGCACAAGAAGCATCCAATAAATCCTTATCATGCAGAGAAAGTCTTGCATAAAAGTTATTGATAATAATATTATTGGGGATCTCATGAATAGGACATTTGAGCATTAGTAACTTCAATCTCCCCCAAGCTTGAGCTGTACTCTCTCCATCAAGAGGCCAAAATTTTAATATTTGATTCCGATCTTTATGAACCTCACTAGGAGGATAAAATTTTGCATAAAAGAGAGGTACTACTTCCTCCCATTCAAGAGCTTGACCATTCTTCAACAGCTTATACCATTCCTCAGCTCTTCCTTTCAGCGATAATGAGAATAACTTCTTCTTGACTTGATCTGTTGTAATACCTGCACACTTGAACAGCCCGTACAATTCGTGTATAAAGACCAAATGATCACCGGGATGGACAGTTCCAACTCCAAAATAGTAGTTATCCATAACACGATCAACAATTCTTGTAGGTATTTTAAAAGTATCATTTTCAGTAGGTGTAGGTTCATCTACTACCTTAGAAGTGGTAGTAGCATTACGAAATAAGAAACTAAGTGAATTATCCATATTGAAATAAAGTAACTAACGGAAGTAAACAATACTCACAGTAGAAGTTTCCTTTACCAGTTCCACTCTCCAATAGCGCTTCACTCCCCGGCAACGGCGCTAGAAAATAGTCTTGATGACCCACAAGTATAGGGGGTGTATCACAGTATTTTTGATAAGTAAGAGTGTCGAACCCAACGAGGAGCAGAAGGTGTTGACGAGTGGCTTGGAGTAGGAATTCTCTGTAAATACTTAGCAAACGGATTTTTAGGGTTTTTGATAATGCAGATAAATAAAGTGCGAGTAAATAAAATACAATAATAATAGATGCAGCAAGTGGCCCAATCCTTTCTTTAGCAAAGGGCAAGCCGGTTGTATTTCTTAAGATGACCAAACATTCTCGAGGACACATGGGAATACTGTCAAGTGCTTTCGTTCCATATAGTTGATTAATCTTCTTTAGTTTGATAAGCGTTGTGTGGGTGAACCTGTGCTAATGTACCGACATTCCTAGTACTAATACATACTTGTGATTATACCCCTTGAAAGCATTCGCAAGTACAAGAAAGTAATTAAGATAGAAACCTAACCATAGCTTTAAACTGTAAGATCCTACGCTCCCTTGTGCAAAGGTTTCCTAACGGGGGTTTAGGTTTCTGTCACTCCGGCAACCCCTACAATTAGTAGCCAAATACACAATGCATTCCCCTAGGCCCATAAAGGTGAAGTACCATGTAGTTGACGTTCACATGACACTACTATAAGAATAACATCACAACTTAAATAACAAACTATTGAATCTTTCTCAACACAATTCCACTACTAACAACATGACTTCTCCCATGTCCTCAAGAACTAAAAGAACTACTCACAAGACATCATATGGATCAAGATCAGAGATGAAATAATGATAAGTAACAATCTGAACATAACAATAATTCAATGGTTCCAATCAATAGCATCAACTACAAAAAGTAATCAACACCAGGAAAGTTTCCCCTAAGAACTATGCAAGATTCAACCCAATTGTTACAGCGGTATGAAGTGGTGATGATGGTGCTGGTGGAGATGATGACGGAGATGATGGTGATGATGATCCCGATCAAGTCCAGCTTGATGGTGGTGTTGATGGCGACGATGTCCCCTCTCCGGGAAGGAATTCCCCTAACAGATTTCTGCCTGCCGGAGAGCTCTTTCTCTCTCTGCAGTTTTCCGCCCCGCAGAGGCGGCAGAATCTTTCTGTGGTCACTCACTTAGTCTTAAGGTTTCGTGGGGATAATATACGCCAAAGAGGAGAGCCAGAGGTGGGCCAGGGTGGCCACACCACCTGGTGGCGCGGCTAGGGCTGGCCCACGCTAGGGGGTGGTGTAGGCCCCCTATGGCCCATCTCCACTCCCCCTTATGGCATCCTTCGTCTTCTGGAAAAATATGATTTTCCGTATATTTTCCGGGATTTTCCGATCTTCGTGAATTTCGCCTCCAAACAGACCCTTTTCCATTAGAATCCTGACTGCAGCGGTCCATGCTCCAAAAGTCATCAACCATGCAAAACCAGATGAAATAACATAAGTATCATCTCTTAATATGAAATATATCAATGAATAACAGTAAATTATGATATAGAATAGTGATGCAAAATGGACATATCATATATCCACCCGTTGCTTGTATCTAGTAGATAGATCTTGGCGTATAGTTCTCATCGTAGGAATTTTTTTGTTTTCTATGCTGCGAACCCTTCAGTGATATCAGAGCCTGATCTATGCATAGGTGCTTTGCACGGGTAGAACACATAAGAGTATGTGGGCGGTGATGATCATGTTATTGCTTCTTATATGTACTTTGGATATTGGTGGCATAGTGGGATGAAGCGGACCGGACCAACCTTACATGTCATCGCACATGAGACCGGTTC
The DNA here is from genome assembly GCA_916181665.1 of Avena sativa. Lineage (NCBI taxonomy): Eukaryota > Viridiplantae > Streptophyta > Magnoliopsida > Poales > Poaceae > Avena > Avena sativa. The sequence goes on from OV702291.1 coordinate 33,252,016, forward strand.
CACGACTGACATGCAACTAGTTTTGCATAAGTGGCTGGCGGGTGTCTGTCTCTCCTACTATAGTCAATATCTGATTTACAACGAGTTGCTAATAATTTGGTTATCATCGTTGTGGTTCCATGTTCGTAGGTAAGAACGGTTCTATCTTCGAAAGCCCTAAGCCACGTATAACTTGCAATTGATAAATTAGAGGCGTCTAGTTTAGATCATTGCTAGGCTTGTGTCTTGATATGGTATTGTTGTGAGTTGATGTATAGTTGATACACTTACAACACACTTAACGTGTAAGTTCCATAGACCATGGCCTTACACACAAATGAATGATAGAGATCATACCACGATGCATATGATAGTGATCAAATGCAATACCATATCATTTCACTTTACACATATGATGTTCGCATCTTATATTGCTAGTTTGGCGTTTTAGTAGCATTATAAGATGATCCCTCATTTAAATATCAAGATAAAAATGTGTTCTTCCTTAAGTATGCACCGTTTATGTTTTGCCGCTTCAAGACATCACGTGATGATCGGGTGTACTTGAATCCACGATCATATTTTGGGTGTAAGACAATTTTACACACGCGAGTACTAAGGTTCTTAGTTGGCGAGCCTAGCATGTACAAACATGGCCTCGGAACACGGACTGAAAGGTTAAGCATGAGTCATATAGTTGATATGATGCCCATATAGATGCTCGCCTTTGAAGCTACACCGACTCACGTGATGATCGGACTTGGTGTAGTGGATTTGGTTCATGTAATCACCAAAAGGACACGAGGGATGTTGTTTTTGTGTGGGAGTTTAGTTGAACTCAATCTATCATAAACTTAGTCTAAATAAACTTTACAAATTCCATCAAGGATGGCACCACCTGCTTTTAATTTCAATGTGTTCATGGAGAAAGAGAAACTTGCTACAAATGGTAGCAACTTCACCAACTGGGCTATGAATTTGAGGATTCTCCTCTCTGCTGCACAAAAGCAATATGTTCTAGAAGCGCCGCTAGGCCCCCCACCAGCTCCTGACGCCCCTGACGAGGAAAAGAATGTCTATGTGACTCGTCAGGAGGACCACAACTTAGTTCATTGCAGCATACTATATGGGCTAGAGACAGAACTTCGAAAGCGTTTCGAAAATGGCAATGCTTTTGATACCATGGGTGAATTGAAAATGATTTTTGATACCCATGCTGCCATAGAGAGTTATAATGCTTGAGAAAAGTTCTTTGGCTGCATGATGGAAGAGAACAGCTCCGTAAGTGAGCATGTACTCAAAATGTCTGGGTACGCCGATAAGCTTGTGTCCTTGGGAATAACAGTTCCCATTGATTTAGGCATACATCATGTTCTCCAATCTCTGCCACCTAGATACAAGAGCTTCGTGATGAACTATAACATGCAGGGCATGAAGAAGACTCTCCCCGAGATTCTGTCAATGCTTAAGACTGTAGAAGTGGAGATTAGGAAAGAACATCAAGTGTTGATGGTCAATAGGACCACCGGTTTCAAGAAAGACAAGAAGGGTAAATAGAAGGGAAAGAAGGGCGGCAAATCTATTGCTGCGCCTGAAAAGAAATCTCGGGATGGCCCTAAGTCTGAGTGCTACTATTGTAAGGGGACTGGCCATTGGAAGCACAACTGCCCCAAGTTTTTGGCGGACAAGAAAGCCGGCAAGGCAAACAAAGGTATATATGATATACATGTTATTGATATGTACTTGACTAGTACTCGCAGTAGCACCTGGGTATTTGATACCAGATCGGTTGCTAACATATGTAACTCGAATCAGGGGCTGCGGAACAAGCGACCGCTAGCAAGGGGTGAGGTCAAGATGCGTGTCGGCAATGGATCAAGAGTTGATGTGATCACCGTCGGAATGCTGCCTCTCCACCTACCATCGGGATTAGTTATAAACCTAAATAATTGTTATTTGGTGCCTGCACTGAGCATGAACTGGTTTGGAAACAAACCTAAGTTGTCATTTCTTAAAGTTTGGGGATGCGATGTTTATGTGAATAAACTTCAACCAGATAAACTCGAACCCAAAGCGGAAAAATGCGTCTTCATAGGATACCCTAAATAAACAATTGGGTATTCCTTCTATCACAGATCCGAGGGCAAGGTTTTCGTTGCCAAGAATGGATCCTTTCTAGAGAAAGAGTTTCTCGTGAAAGGTGTGAGTAGTCGAAAGGTAGAACTCGAAGAGGTTATTGAACCTTCTCTTCATGAAATGGCGAGTGGCGCAACACCGGAAGCCGTTCCGGAGTTGACTTCACCAAATGAAGAAGGAACTAATGATAATGATCATGAAACTCCGAAAGAGGACACTACTGAACCTCGCAGGTCAAGCAGGACACGTGCAGCTCCTGAACTATATGGGAATCCTGTTGTAAATTTCATGGTTGATGAAATAGATGACCCTACGACGTATGAAGAAGCGATGATGAGCCCGGATTCCAACAAATGGCTAGAAGCCATGAAATCCGAGATGGAATCCATGTACGAAAACCACATTTGGACCTTGGTGTACTTACCTCATGACCGAAACGTCGTTGAGAATAAATGGATTTTCAAAAGAAAAACTGATGCTGATGGTAATGTAACCGTCTATAAAGCTCGGCTTGTGGCAAAAGGGTTTCGACAAATTCAAGGAGTTGACTATGATAAGACATTCTCTCCCGTAGCGATGCTAAAATCAGTTAGGATTATGTTAGCAATTGTTGCATATTTCGATTATGAAATATGGTAGATGGATGTCAAAACTGCATTCCTCAATGGTAACATTGAAGAAGAGTTATATATGATACAACCAAAGGGTTTTTTCGATCCTAAGGATCAGGGGCGAAGCCAGAAAAAAAGGTCGCTGGGTTCAACACCAACAAATAAAAAAATACATACCCATAAAATGTACCACTAATATATATTTGCATAACTCGCATGGCTAGATTCACAGCCAGTATATTACTTAAAGATTCTATAGCGTATATTGTAGCAAACTTATATAAATAAAAAACAATAATTGTTGATATATCATATCAAAATAAAGTCGGATTACAAAAGCAGTTACCTCTATTTCTTTTGGCCTTTACGGTCTTTCATCTTTAGAAAGCGGTCTATCATAACATTACGTGGTGTTGAATATAGAAGTTTTTGCTCCAAAAAGCAAATGATGCAGTGATTCATGAAGTCATCACCAATGCGATTACGTAGCACTGTCTTCACTATCTTCATTGCTGAAAAACACCTATCAACAGATGCAGTGGCAACGGGAAGAACTAGCACAAGCTTGAGCAGTTGATATACCAAAGGAAACGCCAAATGCTTTTTTTTACTAACCATCAGCTTAGCAAGTTCAGAGATAGTTTTCAGACCAACAAATCTTTCATCTGCTCGGACGTTATCAATGTAGAATGAAAGCTCATGGGCCAGATCTTTCAATTGGATGGAATCAAAATCATCTGGATATGACTTAGCCAATTTCACAACGGTTTCAATTTTGAAAGCAACAAAGGAATCCTTGGGACTAAATGCAGCCATCTGGGTAAGGAGAGTTGAGTTTACCTCAGTAAAACGGTCACTGAGCTCTCCAAGCTGCAAGTCAATAACAGGGTTCAAGCAATCAAACTTGTAGTGCTCATAGTTAGTGCGGTTGGTCTTCTTCCTTGGTTTATGCCGGTCTATATATTGTTCTTCCATATCCAACTTCGGAATACCATACTCCACACAAAACGAGTAAGTTTTTTCCAATAAAGAGTCCCAACCATCGTCTCTAATTTGCTGAATTTTTTTCTTTATTAACTTCACCTCTTGCATAGCCTCCAAGATGTCCTTATCTTTCCTCTGCAAAGATAGATACAAAGCATTCGCATGTCCTAAGATAAGAAACATCAATTGTAGATGAAACACAAAGTCAAAATCATTGACATAATCCAAGAGACCACGAGCTTGGCGTTTCTTTGCATCACTTGGTCCATCTTTCTCAACATATTTGAGCACATCAATAACATCTGGGAATAAGTTATTTATGCTTAAAAGAGTTTTATAGTGAGATCCCCAACGAGTGTCTCCGGCTCTTTGAAGAGATTGCTCTTGATTTAATCCTATACCTGTGCTAAGTTGTCCACATCCAATGGCTTTCTTCACTCTCTCATGTTGGCTCTCTCTTATCATGTCTTTTCGCTTACAAGAAGCTCCAGCCACATTCATCAGAAGAGCTACCATGTCAAAAAAGTCGCTAACATCATCATTATTTTTAGCTACTGCCACAATGACTAACTGAAGCTGATGAGCGAAGCAGTGGACATAATATGCTGAGCTATTTTCCCTCATGATCAAAGCTCTCAAGCCATTGAACTCACCTCTCATGTTGCTCGCACCATCGTAACCTTGACCTCGAACTTGTTTCATGCTCAATCCATACTTACCAAACAAGTAATCAATATTAGATTTGAGACATAAAGCTGACGTCTCATTCACATGAACAACACCAATAAGCCTTTCTTTGATTGCTCCAGACTTGTCGACATACCGCAGAACTACCGCCATATGTTCTTTGTCAGAAACATCAGCAGACTCATCAACCAACAAACAGAACACACCATCTCCAATTTCATCAATAATAGATTTAACTATGATCTGCACACATAAAATATTTTCATAACCATAAGAACTCACGCCATTTGTCACATGTAAATAAGAAATGGAAGTAAATGACGAAAGCAGTAAATTATTACCTCGGCATAACATTCAACAATGTCTCTTTGAATTTCTGGAGCAACCATTTGAATATTTTTAGGAGTATCGATCAACACGATCCTCCTTGTGTCCTCATTTTGCTCCGCCAAAGTGTGTGCCAACTCCCGAAAATTTCCTCTATTCTTAGACTCTTTAGACTCATCGTTGTTGGAATTATGCCCTAGAGGCAATAATAAAGATGTTATTATTATAATTCTTGTTCATGATAAAGTTTATATTCCATGCTAGAATTGTATTAAGCAGAAACATTAATACTTGTGTGGTTTGTGAACAACACCGTGTCCCTAGTACGCCTCTATGGACTAGCTCATTGATCAATGATGGTTAAGGTTTCCTAACCATAGACATGAGTTGTCAATTGATAATGAGATCATATCATTGGGAGAATGATATGGTGGACAGACCCAAACTAAGCGAAGCAATTAGATCGTGTCATTGTGTTCATCTTTGCGAAGCTTTTCCTATGTCAAATATTGTATTCCTTAGACCATGAGATAATACAACTCCCTGGTATCGGAAGAAAGCTTTGAGGTCATCAAACGTCATCCTATGAGAGGGTGATCATAAAGGTGTCTCTCAGGTGATCGGAAAGTATCTGTTGGGTTGTATGTATCGAGATGGGATTTGTCCCTCCCAAGTCAGAGAGATATACTTCGGGCCCACTCGGTAATCGATATCAACACCGCTTGCAAGCATGTGGTTAAGGAGTTAATCACAAAGTGATATCAGATTACGGAACGAGTAAAGTACTTGCTGTGAACGAGATTGAACTAGGTATGACGGTACCGACGATCGAATCTCGGGCAAGTAAAACATCGCGAGACGAAGGGAATATGTATATGGGATTGATTGAATCCTGACATCGTGGTTCATCCGATATGATCATCGATGAATGTGTAGGAGTCAATATGGGTGCCCAGACCCCGCTGTTGATTATTGATAGAAGATCATGTCTGCATATTCTCGAACCCGCAGGGTCACACACTTAACGTGTCTCGACGCTAGGATAGATTGGATACTTGGTTTATGAATTTTTGTTCGGAGTCTCGGATGGGATCCGGGACATCACGAGAGATTCCGGAGTGGTCCGGAGAATAAGATTCATATAAGGCAGTGCAGTTTTTGGAGTTCGGAATTGTTCCGGGTTAATCGGTATTGTACCGGAAGCTTCTAGAACCTTCCGGAAGGGGGCCAACGTGGTCCCACCTTCCGGGAGGGGGCATGGGCCTATGAGGGAGTGTCCTGGCCGCATTGGGCCAGGGGCACAAGGCCCCATAGGGCCCGGCCGATCCTAGAGAGTTTAAATCGTTTAAACTAGAGATAGGGTTTCTAGAAGAGGGGAGAGTCCTCAACCCCCACTCCTTATCCCTTGGCCGCCGGCCCAAGGCTTGGAGGAGGGGCAAGGGCTGGCCGCCCCCCCTCTATATATAGAGGGCTAGTGCGCCCCCTCCCCCCTACACCTTCCTCCAAACCCTAGTTGCCCTGCTGCCCTCCTCTCTCCCTCCCGACTGTTTGTAGGCGAAGCCCTGCTGCAGAAATTCTCCACCATATACACCACGCCGTCGTGTTGTAGATCCAATCTATCTCTCCACCCTACTTGCTGGTCCGAGGAAGGAGGAGACGTAGAGGTGCTGCACGTGTGCATCTCACGGAGGCACCGCCACTTGTGGTGCTAGATCGGATCGGATCGGATCGCGAGGAGGAGAAGCGAGTACGACTACATCACCCACGTTCCGATGAACGTTCCGCTGTGCGAATCTTCAAGGGTATGAAGATCTAATCCAATCTCTCTCGTTGTTTGCATCTCCTAGATTAGATCTTGGCTTTCCCTCTGTTCGCTTCCGTAGAAAATTTTGATTTACTATGCTACGAAACCCTTCAGTGGTATCAGAGCTAGATCTATGCGTAGATGTGTTTCACGAGTAGAACGCAACATGGTTGTTGCGGGCGTTGATGTTTTCTGTTGCAAGCCTCTTGTTTGTGTTCTTCTTATGGCGCGGGATAGTGAGATTGAAGCGGTCCAGGCCAACCTTACGCGACGTCGTTCACGAGACCGGCTCCGCACTTGACGTGTGGCTTGTTCCACACATGCGGCTGGTGGATGTCAGTTTCTCTCACTATAGTTGTCATGGGATTAACACCGGAGTTTGGCAACCATAATATCACCGTTGTGGCTTTCCGTAGGTAAGAATCGTTCTTAGCATCTACTCCCATAAGCCACGTAAAACATGCAACAACAAAGTAGAGGCGTCTAACTTGTTTTTGCAGGGAGTGTTTTCTGTGATATGGTATGGCCCAAGATGTGATGTGTATATTGTATGCGATGATCATGTTTTGTAATGTTTCACGACTTGCATGCCGATGAGTACACAACTGGCAGGAGCCATATGGTTGTCTTTATAATTGTGTATGACCTGCGAGTCAACTTCTTATACGCCATGTAATAGCTTTGCTTTATCGCTAAGTAGTTAGCAATAGTTGTAGTTGCTATTCGTGGTGGAGGCAATCATGGTGAAGTGATGGAGATCATGCCGGAACGCACAAGATGGAGATCATTGCGCGAAGATTGGCTATACCATGTCACATAAAGTTATATGCATGTGATGTTTATCCTTTTATGTATCTTATTATGCTTAGATCGCGACGGTAGCATTATAAGATGATTCCTCACTTAAAGATCAAGATAAAAACTGTGTTCTCCCCAAGTATGCACCGTTGCGAAAGTTCGTCGTGTCCAAGCATCACGTGATGATCGGGTGCTATAGACTCTACGTCCACATACAACGGGTGCAAGCCAGTTTTGCACACGTGGAAATACTTGGGTCTAACTTGACGAGCCTAGCATGTACAGACATGGCCTCGGAACACATGAACCGAAAGGTTAAGCATGAGTCATATGAATGATATGATCGACACTTCGTTGTCCACCATTGAAACCACATCTCTTCTCGTGAAGATCGGATTAGGTGTGGTGAATTTGGATCGTGTTCACTAAACAACTTGAGGAATGTTGAATTTAGTGGGAGTTCATCTAGTAATTTGATTAAAAGTTGAACTAGTTATCATGAACATAGTCTAATTTGTACTTGCAAATATTGTAGATCAAATGGCTAAGTCCAACTTCAACTTCAACGTTTTTGCTAAGAAAGAAAAGCTTAAGAACAATGGGTCTAACTTCACCAATTGGTTCCGCAATCTGAGAATCATTCTGTCTGGAGGACAAAAGGACTATGTCCTTGAGAAAGCGTTAGGTAACCCCCCTGCTGCAACTGCGCCGGCTGATGAGAAAGCTGTCTATCAGTCGCGCAAAGATGATTATGGTGTGATTAAGAGCACCATGTTGTTTGCTATGGAACCGGAACTTCAAAATCGTTTTGAAAACTATCCCGGGCCCTTTGAGATTCTCGAAGAGTCGAAAACCATGTTTCAGACTCAGGCCCGTTCTGAGAGATATGAGATCTCCGAGAAGTTCTTTAACTGCAAGATGGAGGAAGGGAGTTCCGTTAGTGAGCATGCCATTAAGATGTCGGGCTACACTCAACGCCTTGAGCAACTGGACTGCAAGATTCCAGAGGAGCTCAAGATTGACAGGGTTCTGCAATCACTCCCTCCCAGCTACAAAAGTTTTGTAGTGACTCATAATCAGATTGGTTCCACTGATACGATCACCGAGCTCTTCGCAAAGCTGAAGGCTGCGGAGGTGGACATCAAGAAGGATAATCATGTGTTGATGGTCAACAAGCCCTCCTTTAAGAAAGGTAAAGGTGCAAAGAAGCCCTTCAAAAAGGGCGGCGGCAAGCGCAATGCCCCTGCTGAGAAGAAACTCAGGTCTGGTCCCAAGCCGGACACTGAGTGCTTCTATTGCAAGGACAAGGGTCACTGGAAGCGCAACTGTCCGAAGTACTTAGCGGACAAGAAGGCTGGCACCATCAAAGGTATATTTGATATACATGTTATTGATGTTTTCCTTACTAGCCCTCGTTGTAGTGCCTGGGTATTTGATATCGGTTCAGTTGCTAATATTTGTAACTCGAAACAGGAGCTACGGAATAGACGGCAGCTTGCGAGGGATGAGGTGATGATGTGCGTTGGCAACGGATCAAGAGTTGATGTGATGGCCGTCGGCACGCTCTCCTTGGTTTTACCTTCGGGATTAGTTTTAAACCTTAATAAATGTTATTATGTGCCTGCGTTGAGCATGAACATTATTTCTGGATCGTGTTTATTGCAAGACGGTTATTCATTTAAATCAGAGAATAATGGTTGTTCTATTTATATGAGTAACATCTTTTATGGTCATGCACCTCTTATGAATGGTTTATTTCTTCTAAATCTCGAAAGGGATGAAACACACATCCATAACATTGAGGCTAAGAGATGCAAAGTAGATAGTGATAATACTACTTATTTGTGGCACTGTCGTCTAGGTCATATTGGTGTAAAGCGCATGAAGAAACTCCATTCTGATGGACTTTTGGAGTCTCTTGATTTTGAATCATTTGACACATGCGAACCATGCCTCATGGGCAAGATGATCAAAACCCTGTTCTCCGGTATGATGGAGCGAGCAACGGACTTGTTAGAAATCATACATACCGATGTATGCGGACCGATGAGTGTTTCGACGCGCGGTGGATATCGCTATTTTCTCACTTTTACCGATGACTTAAGTAGATATGGGTATATCTATTTAATGAAACATAAATCTGAAACGTTTGAAAAGTTCAAAGAATTTCAGAATGAAGTAGAGAACCATCGTAACAGAAAGATTAAGTTTCTACGATCCGATCGTGGGGGCGAATATTTGAGTTATGATTTTCTCACGCATCTCAAAGCAAGTGGAATCGTTTCACAACTCACGCCACCCGGAACACCACAGCGCAATGGTGTGTCTGAACGCCGGAATCGAACCCTATTAGATATGGTCCGATCGATGATGTCTCTTACTGATTTGCCGTTATCATTTTGGGGTTATGCATTAGAAACCGCTGCATTCACTTTAAATAGGGCTCCATCTAAATCCGTTGAGACGACACCGTATGAACTGTGGTTTGGTGCTAAACCTAAGTTGTCGTTTCTTAAAGTTTGGGGATGCGAAGCTTACGTCAAGAAGTTGATGCCGGACAAGCTCGAACCCAAAGCGGAGAAATGCGTCTTCATAGGATACCCTAAGGAAACTATTGGGTATACCTTCTATCACAGAACCGAAGGCAAAGTGTTTGTCGCAAAGAACGGTTCCTTTCTTGAGAAGGAGTTTCTCTCGAAAGAAGTGAGTGGGAGGAAAGTAGAGCTAGACGAGGTTATTGAACTTTCTCTTGAATTGGAGAGTAGCGCAGCACCTGAAATTGTTCCAGTGCCGCCTGCACCAACAATAGAGGAAGCTAATGACAAGGATCATGAAGCTTCGGACAATGCTGCTACTGAACGTCGCAGGTCGACAAGGTCGCATACCCCTCCTGAGTGGTACGGCAACCCTGTCTTGACAGTCTTGTTAGTAGAAGACAGTGAACCTACGAACTATGAGGAAGCGATGATGAGCCCAGACTCTGAGAAATGGCTAGAAGCCATGAAATCCGAATTGGGATCCATGAGCGAAAACCAAGTATGGACTTTGGTGGACCCTCCTAGCGACCGAAAGGCCGTTGAGTGCAAATGGATCTTCAAGAAGAAAACGGACACGGATGGTAATGTTACCGTCTATAAAGCACGGCTTGTTGCGAAAGGTTTTCGACAAGTTCAAGGTGTTGACTACGATGAGACTTTCTCTCCCGTAGCGATGTTTAAGTCCATTCGGATTTTATTAGCAATTGCTGCGTTTCATGATTATGAAATATGGCAAATGTATGTGAAGACTGCTTTCCTCAATGGCAACATTGATGAAGAGTTGTATATGATGCAACCCGAAGGTTTTGTCGATCCTAAGGATGCTGATAAAGTATGCAAACTTCAGCGTTCCATTTATGGACTGAAGCAAGCATCTCGGAGTTGGAACCTTCATTTTGATCAAGTGATCAAGAGCTTTGGATTTGTTCCAAATTGCTACGAAGCTTGCATCTACAAGAAAGTGAGTGGGAGCTCGGTGACGTTTCTGGTACTATATGTGGATGACATATTGATTATTGGAAATGACATCAACATGCTTAACGATGTGAAGAGTTATTTGAACAAGTGTTTTTCAATGAAAGACCTAGGTGAAGCTGCTTATATATTGGGCATCAAAATCTATAGAGATAGACAAAGACGCCTGATAGCTTTAAGCCAGAGTACATACCTAGACAAAGTTCTGAAAAGGTTCAGAATGGATAAGGCATTGAAAGGTTCAGTGCCTATGTTGTCAGGTAAGATATTGAGCAAGGCTCAGTGTCCAGCTACGGTAAATGATAGGGAAGCTATGAGCAAAGTGCCTTATGCCTCGGCCATAGGTTCCATCATGTATGCCATGCTGTGTACTAGACCGGATGTGTCCAATGCTCTTAGTTTGACGAGAAGATATCAAAGTGATCCAGGAGTGGAACACTGGACAGCCGTGAAGAACATCCTAAGGTACCTAAATAGGACTAAAGAAATGTTCTTAGTCTATGGGGGTGATGAACAGCTCGTCGTAAAAGGTTACGTCGATGCTAGTTTCGACACCGACAAGGATGATTCTAAATCTCAGACAGGATAAGTGTATATTTTGAATGGAGGAGCTGTGAGATGGAGAAGCTGCAAGCAAAGCGTGATCGCGGGATCTACAGTAGAAGCGGAATACATGGCTGCTGCAGAAGCGTCAAGTGAAGGAGTTTGGATCAGAAACTTCATCACTGAGCTTGGCGTGGTTCCAAGTGCATTGGACCCACTAGAGATATTGTGTGACAACACTGGCGCCATAGCACTCGCTAAGGAACCAAGATATCATCCAAAGACCAAGCATATCAACCGCAAGTTTCATATAATCCGAGATTATATAGCAGATGGAGATCTGAAGATCAGCAAAGTACATACAGATCTGAATGTCGCAGATCCATTGACTAAACCTCTTCCACGTGTAAAACATGATCAGCACCTCAATGCCATGGGTGTGAGATTGTTGCCAAATGTAAACTAGATTATTGACTCTAGTGCAAGTGAGAGATTGTTGGAATTATGCCCTAGAGGCAATAATAAAGATGTTATTATTATAATTCTTGTTCATGATAAAGTTTATATTCCATGCTAGAATTGTATTAAGCGGAAACATTAATACTTGTGTGGTTTGTGAACAACACCGTGTCCCTAGTACGCCTCTATGGACTAGCTCATTGATCAATGATGGTTAAGGTTTCCTAACCATAGACATGAGTTGTCAATTGATAATGAGATCATATCATTGGGAGAATGATATGGTGGACATACCCAAACTAAGCGAAGCAATTAGATCGTGTCATTGTGTTCATCTTTGCGAAGCTTTTCCTATGTCAAATATTGTATTCCTTAGACCATGAGATAATACAACTCCCTGGTATCGGAAGAAAGCTTTGAGGTCATCAAACGTCATCCTATGAGAGGGTGATCATAAAGGTGTCTCTCAGGTGATCGGAAAGTATCTGTTGGGTTGTATGTATCGAGATGGGATTTGTCCCTCCCAAGTCGGAGAGATATACTTCGGGCCCACTCGGTAATCGATATCAACACCGCTTGCAAGCATGTGGTTAAGGAGTTAATCACAAAGTGATATCGGATTACGGAACGAGTAAAGTACTTGCTGTGAACGAGATTGAACTAGGTATGACGGTACCGACGATCGAATCTCGGGCAAGTAAAACATCGCGAGACGAAGGGAATATGTATATGGGATTGATTGAATCCTGACATCGTGGTTCATCCGATATGATCATCGATGAATGTGTAGGAGTCAATATGGGTGCCCAGACCCCGCTGTTGATTATTGATAGAAGATCATGTCTGCATATTCTCGAACCCGCAGGGTCACACACTTAACGTGTCTCGACGCTAGGATAGATTGGATACTTGGTTTATGAATTTTTGTTCGGAGTCTCGGATGGGATCCGGGAAATCATGAGAGATTCCGGAGTGGTCCAGAGAATAAGATTCATATAAGGCAGTGCAGTTTTTGGAGTTCGGAATTGTTCCGGGTTAATCGGTATTGTACCGGAAGCTTCTAGAACCTTCCGGAAGGGGGCCAACGTGGTCCCACCTTCCGGGAGGGGGCATGGGCCTATGAGGGAGTGTCCTGGCCGCATTGGGCCAGGGGCACAAGGCCCCATAGGGCCCGGCCGATCCTAGAGAGTTTAAATCGTTTAAACTAGAGATAGGGTTTCTAGAAGAGGGGAGAGTCCTCAACCCCCACTCCTTATCCCTTGGCCGCCGGCCCAAGGCTTGGAGGAGGGGCAAGGGCTGGCCGCCCCCCCTCTATATATAGAGGGCTAGTGCGCCCCCTCCCCCCTACACCTTCCTCCAAACCCTAGTTGCCCTGCTGCCCTCCTCTCTCCCTCCCGACTGTTTGTAGGCGAAGCCCTGCTGCAGAAATTCTCCACCATATACACCACGCCGTCGTGTTGTAGATCCAATCTATCTCTCCACCCTACTTGCTGGTCCGAGGAAGGAGGAGACGTCGAGGTGCTGCACGTGTGCATCTCACGGAGGCACCGCCACTTGTGGTGCTAGATCGGATCGGATCGGATCGCGAGGAGGAGAAGCGAGTACGACTACATCACCCACGTTCCGACGAACGTTCCGCTGTGCGAATCTTCAAGGGTATGAAGATCTAATCCAATCTCTCTCGTTGTTTGCATCTCCTAGATTAGATCTTGGCTTTCCCTCTGTTCGCTTCCGTAGAAAATTTTGATTTACTATGCTGCGAAACCCTTCAATCGTGGTCATGGAATGCTAAACCTTGATGCAATAAGTATCGGGCAGCAGTTATGGAATTATTCAGCCGGATCATATACTCCTCTTGAGTGACTTTACTTTGTTTGTCTAGAGCAACAACAACAGACTGGCCATGTTTTAGCAAATCATTACATCTTTTGACTGCCGTGTTATGAAAACTATTAGGAGATTCACCCACATAGACTTTTAGTCGTTCACCCTTGTTCCAATAATTAAAACCCGCGACTACAAATGCATCATTCCCCCCTTGACCTTCAATACAATCTCTGAACAAGTAGCAATATAGGCAAAATGCAGCATCCTTCTTCACACTGTACTCTATCTAGTCATATTTTTTATACCACTTAGTACTAAACCGGCGTTGGAGATCTCCTATGCTCCTCTGTGGATACTTAAAACCAAGTTGTGGCCTAAACGGACCTCTAACCAAATATTTCCGTCTTATCTCATCTTGTAGCTTCGACCCTATATATTCTGTTATCCTTTTCCTATCTGCCGGATCATAAGGAAGCTCGTTCAGATTAACTGTTACCTCTCTTGGAGTTGGAGGGACCGGTAAAGGACAAGGACGTATGATACGACTAGTGTTGGATGAACCTTCATGATCAGGATCATTGGTCGTGGGTGGTGGTGATTTTCTTTTCAAATTCAAGAAACTCTCCATAAATTTTCTACTACCTATAAAATTAGCGAGAGGCCATTATAATCAGAAGAGTGCAAAAACGCATTACAAAAGTACGTATGAATTATACCATAGATCAATTTATCAAGGGGCTATTACAAAACGTATGAATTACATTGATACTGTAGAAGGGATTAGCAATAGGCCATTACTAAATTAGCAAGAGGCCAATACAAAAGTACGTATGAATTATATACTTCCTCCGATCTAAATTAATTGACTCAAATTTTTCAAGATATGGATGAATCTAATACTCTCTCCGACCCATATTAGTTGACTTAGATTTATCTAGATACGAATGTATCTCGTATCTAGACAAGTTTTAGTGCTACATATATCCGTATCTAGACAAATCTAAGTCAACTAATATGGGTCGGAGAAGTACTAAATTATATCTAGGTACAATCGAATCTAGACAAATCTAAGTCAACTAATTTGGATAGAAGGAAGTAGATAAAAGTTACTGTACAATATCCTTGTTTGATTACCTGACATTATGCTAGACTGCCGGGGAATTTGAGGCCTAATTTATATTCTCTAATCCACCGTAGTGTCCCACTGATTATTAATCCTCGTCCAGACCTTCAAGCAATTAAAAGAACAACAGTCATCACATGAGGAAGAGGAACCCTAAGATAAATCAAGAATTGAGAACGAGAATGCTTTGAATCTAGTTTTAGTTAGTGGCACTTACGGATCTTGCCGAAGAAATTGTTTTTTTTCTCGGAGGATGAGAGTGGCGCAAGTCGAGGCAGTGCCGGCGAGGCTGCGATCCACCGGAGGAGATGGGAACTAGCTGCGGCGCCGAACCACGGACGAATAACCTGTTCGTAAAAAAGGGAATACTGTACAAGGCAATAACGAGCGAGCGTAAAATCAGAGCGAGACGATCGAAACTATGGGATGCCAAAGCTGGGCGTGCGTGTATTGGGCCTGGACACGTGAATGTAGTGTAATTAGTGGGGTCAAAATCAGTTTTTACTGGGGTCAAGTTTTTGTACTGGGCTATACGTACACGGGTCTGGGCCAAAGTCGATGGGGTCAATTGACCCCAGTTTTTTACTGTAGCTCCGCCCCTGCTAAGGATGCTAACAAGGTGTGCAAGCTTCAGCGATCCATCTATGGACTGAAGCAAGCATCACGGAGTTGGAATCTCCGCTTTGATGAGGTGATCAAAGAGTTTGGATTTGTCCAAACTTATAGAGAGACTTGTATTTACAACAAAGTGAGTGGGAGCAATGTGGCATTTCTTATATTATATGTGGATGACATATTATTGATTGGAAATGATATAGATCTTTTAAACAGTGTTAAAAGTTATTTAAACAGCAAATTTTCTATGAAAGACCTTGGTGAAGCGCATATATATTAGGCATAAAGATCTGTAGAGATAGGTCAAGACGCCTAATAGGGCTTTCGCAAATTGCATACCTTGATCAGATTTTAAAGAAGTTTAAAATGGATGAAAGTAAGAAGGGGTTCTTACCTATGTTGCAAGGCAAAACATTGAGTAAGACTCAAAGTCCGGCTATGGCGGAAGAAAGAGAGATAATGGATAAGATCCCCTATGCTTCAGCCATAGGCTCTATAATGTACGCCATGCTATGTACAAGACCGGATATGGCACATGCTATTAGTTTGACTAGTAGGTACCAATCTGATCTAGGTTTGGAACACTGGATATCGGTCAAGAACATCCTTAAATACTTGAGAAGAACTAAGGAAATGTTTCTTGTATATGGAGGTGAAGAAGAGCTAGTCGCTAATTGTAATGTCGATGCTAGATTTGACACTGATCCGGACGACTCTAAGTCTCAATCCGGATACATATTTCTCATGAACGGAGTAGAAGTTTGTTGGAGGAGCTCCAAACAACCCGTGCGTAACAAGGTCAACAACGGAGGCGGAATATATTGTTGCTTCAGAAGCAGCACAAGAAGCGGTTTGAATGAAGGAGTTCATTACCGAACTAGGTGTGGTTCCTAGTGTGTTGGATCCAATGGTGATCTATTGTGACAACAATGGAGCCATAGGCAACGCAAAGGAACCAAGGTCTTGATGTCTACGCACTTCTATTCTTGTAGATAGTTGTTGGGCCTCCAAGTGTAGAGGTTTGTAGAACAGCACCAAGTTTTCCCTTAAGTGGATCACCCAATATTTATCGAACTCAGGGAGGAAGTGGTCAAAGGTATCCCCTCTCAAGCAACCCTGCAATCAAGATACAAGAAGTCTGTTGTGTCCCCAACACACCCAATACACTTGTCAGGTGTATAGGTGCACTAGTTCCGCGAAGGGATAGTGAAATACAAGTGGTATGGATAATTATAAGTGGTAACGGTGATAGAAAATAGCTTGATGGCGTGGAAAAGACTAAAGTAAAACTGAAATAAAGATGGAAACAAGCAAACATGTAACAGATCTAATAGCAAACGGTGTTTTAGTGCTTAGAAACAAAGCCTAGGGATCATACTTTCACTAGTGAACACTCTCATATAAATATCTTCTCTTTATGATACTACTCTTAACTACTCTCCGGTTGAACACTCTAATCGATGGTAGGGCTATAACAGCACACCTCAAAGTTCATCTTTCCCATCTAGAAACCCCACACTGTCACCTTGAGTACTAGATGAGTCCAACAAACACCACAATTTCATAAAGACATCCAACTCCAAATATAACTCATAACAAGTATTTGTAATCTCTAGCCTAAGTGCCACCGTGGTGACCACGCTGTCACTTTCACACACATGGAGAGAGCAAAGATCTATTAAAGCACTTGAGTAGCAAGGTAGATCTATAGATTACAAGCTCATGATCTCAATAAGATCATGCATAGAGAGAGAGATGAACACATAGCTACCGGTAGAACCCTTAGCCTTGAGAGAGAACTACTCCCTCCTCATCATGGGAATTAGCAACGGTGATAGAGATGGCGGTGGAGATCGATGGAGATGGCTTCGGGGGCACTTCCCCTTCCTGGCAGGGTGCCGGAACAGAGACTTTCTATCCCCCGAATCTCCCCTTCGGTGGCGGCGGTGCTGCGGAACTTTTCATGGATTTCTGATGGATGATTTAGGGTTTACGCATCGGGAGGCTTCTTATAGGACAGAGGGCAAGGTCGGTGGGCGGCCAGGGGGCCCACACCATGCCCTGGCGCGGCCTAGGTGGACCCGCGCCTAGGGGTGGTGTGGCCACCCTGTGGCCCCCCTCCGGCTCTCCTTTTGGCTCCGTGAGTCTTCCGGGAAAATAGTAACTTTGGCTTTTGTCACGTCCAATTCCGAGAATATTCATTTTCTGACTTCCTGGAACCAAAAACAGCAGAAAACAGGCAACTGGCACTGTGGCATCTTGTTAATAGGTTAGTCCAAGAAATCATATGAAAAGTACTCCAAAGTGTGGACAAAACATAAGAAAGTAGATAAAACCAAGCATGGAACATCAAAAATTATAGATACATTTGCATTGTATCAGGTCTCACAAGAATTCCAAACATATTAAGCGCCGGTTTCACTCCATCCGTGAGTATGTCAAGGATGGAGATATAAAGATTTGTAAAGTACATACAGATCTCAATGTAGAAGATCCATTGACTAAAACTCTCCCTAGAGCAAAACATGATCAACACCAGAACTCCATGGGTGTTAGATTTATCACCATGTAACTAGATTATTGTCTCTAGTGAAAGTGGGAGACTGCAGAGAATATGCCCTGGGAGGTAATAATAAAGTTGTTATTATACATATTCCAAGTATATGATAGATGTTTATTTTGAATGCTATAATTGTATTAATTTGGAAACGTTAATACATGTGTGTTTAATAAACAAAAGGAAAGTTCCTAGTTAAGCCTCTCTTATAAACTAGCTCGTTGAATAACAAGATGATCAAGGTTTCCTGATCATGGACATTGGATGTTGTTAATAACGAGGTCAGATCATTAGTGGAATGATGTGATGAACATTCATCCGAAGTATAGCATTACGATCAAAGTCATTATGTTTATATTGATATAACATATAACAAAGTAATCCTAGTCCTTAGATCATGAGATCATGTTAATCACTAACACTGGAAGAGTATCTTGATAACATCAAACGTCACATCGTGAAAGGGAGATTATAAAGGTGGGTTCAGTGATACAAAAGTGTTATCTAGAAGATCATGGATCAAGAGTGGGATTTGTCCATCCCGATGACGGATATATATTCTCTGGTCCCTCTCGGTGATATCACATTGGTTAGCTTGCAAGCAAGTGATGAGATCACTAGAATGTTATATCACGGGAACGAGAAAAGAGTACATGTCGGTAACGAGATCAAACTAGGTATGGAGATACCGATGATTGAATCTCAGACATGTAATATATCGCGAGACAAAGGGATTTAGTTACTAGCGTTAAAGGTTCTCACAATTACAGAAGTCATCGTAGAGTGTGTAGGAGTCAATATGGATCTCCAGGTCCCGCTTCTGATTATTGATCTGAGAGGTGTCTCGATCATGTCTGCATTATTCACGAACCATAGGGTGACACACTTAAGGGACACCAAAAGCATTTGGGGAAATGTGTTTCAAACGAATGAATTGCAAAACGCTGGAATTATTTCAATAGACACCGAAACTGTTTCGGGTGAAATTGCCGAAATTGGTTCTGCATGTAATATTGAAATGTTGCAGGGGGTTTTATGTGAATGTTTTTTAATTAAATTAATTAAAAAAATTCTGAATAAATTTAATAAAAGAGTTTTATTAAATGAGAGAGCATTAAATTTGGAGAAATTTAATGCATTTAAAGTAAAGACTTTAAAGAGGAATGTTAAGGGACACTTTTATGTGGAGGGGGTTACCACCACATGAATGGGGGAGATGAGGGGTCACCTCCATGGGGCGCCGGCCATGGGAGGGGTACCCCCTCCTCCTAGAAAAGGCCACCCCTCTCACCCTTCTTCCTCACACCTCCTCGTGAAGGATCTCTCTCCCTCTCTAGAATTATTCCCCCATGGTCTCGGATTAGCGAGATACATGTTCCCGGTGGCATTTCGTCTGGAAGGAGTTGCTGCTTCCGCTACATCACTAGAGCGAGGAGGCGGAGGTTGTTCGGTGGCCTGAACGTGTGTGCGAGTGCGGATGTGCTGCTAGTTTGCGGCTCTAGGACTTCCACACGATCTTGAGATCGGCAAGCGCACAACTACATCATCCACGAGTTCCTACTCGTTAACAAAATTTTGTTGTCTTCAACGGTAAGTTCTCCATGGATGTATATCCACCCGTTGCTTGTATCTAGTAGATAGATCTTGGCGTATAGTTCTCATCGTAGGAATTTTTTTCTATGCTACGAACCCTTCAGGAACCACACCTCTAAATGGATGTTTAGGATGCCCCTGATCAGGGCATCCAATTGCTGTAATTAACAACCCTTTAAATGACCCTAATTTGACTTAAATTGATCACAGAAACATGTAGATCACTGCAGATCACTTATATTCAACATTCTCCCCTTTGATCATAAGGATAAACTTTATAAGCCCATTTCTCAACAAAACAACATATGCAACAACAAAATTATAACGGACATATAGTACCGCGGAACCCAATTACTACAATACACCATTTTATTTCAAAACAGAACTTCTTTAACTTAGGAGCTCCATAAACTTATACTTATTACAAACTTATGAGCTCAACTCTTTGTTGAAACTTATACAGAGACAATAAATTACAATGGTTAGTTAAGTACCATCGAGCTAATTGACTACAATACATCATTCCATCAAAGAGAAGAACCCTTCTTAGACTTATGGGGAGATGGTGTCATAATGGTCCCAATTCCAGGATCAAAAGCTTTCTGCCAATCCCATGCTAGCAACGTTCTCTTTAAACACACTGGGTGGCAAGCCTTTTGTGAGTGGATCCACTAACATTGCGTTAGTCCTTATATGCTTAATACTTATTGTCTGATCCTGGATTCTATCTTTCACAACATGATACTTGATGTCAATGTGTTTGGCAGCAGCACTTGACTTGTTGTTACTCGAATAGATCACAACGGGTTGATCATCGCAAAAAAGAGTGAGAGCTCAGATATACTATCAATCACCCTTAAACTCGGAATGAAATTCTTTAGCCATACTGCCTGCTCGGTTGCCTCATAACATGCCACAAACTCTGCCTCCATTGTTGATGATGCAACAACACTTTGCTTGGTGCTTGAAGGGTGAAAATATAACCTGATGTGAATTTCTTAGTGTCAACACACCCCGCAAAATCAACATCTGAATAACCCACCACCTCGAGATTATCAGTTCTCTTATATGTGAGCATGAGGCCTTTGGTGCCTTGCAAATAACGCAAAGCTTTCTTAGCAGCCTTCCAGTGATCCAACCCTAGATTAGACTAATATCTGCCAAGCATCCCGGTTATAAATGCTAAGTTAGGGTGAGTGCACACTTGTGTATACATCATACTTCCAATAATTGAAGCATAAGGAACTGACTTCATCTGTGCAGATTCATAATCATTACTTGGGCACTGGAAAGTCCCAAACTTATTGCCCTTGACAATAGGAGAAGGCCTGGCTGAGCACTTATGCATATTGAAATTTTTAAGTACCTTCTCAATATACGCTCTTTGTGATAGCCCCAAGATTCCTCTGGATCTATCTCGGTGAATTTGAATGCCTAAGACATATGCGGCTTCACCGAGATCTTTCATATCAAACTTTGAAGAGAGAAACCTTTTAGTTTCTAGCACCATATTCTTATCATTACTGGCTAAGAGTATGCCATCGACATACAATATCAGGAAGACAAAATTGCTAACCTGAACTTCACATAAATGCAATTGTCCACTCCATTCTCTTTAAAACCAAAATTCTTTGTGACTTGATCAAACTTGAAGTACCATTGCCTCGAGGCTTGCTTTAATCCATAAATGGATTTCTTAAGACGACATTGATACGTCCAAAATGTATCTACTTTCCCGAACACTTCTGCTATTGTTTCTCCTCTAAACTTGTGTGATTTGGATGCAACTAACACGGACTGATGTTGTTTTCAGCAGAATTGCTTTGGTGTCTACCTTTTGTGCAGAAAATCAACTATCAGGAAAAATCCCGGAAAATATGCCAAAAATCCTATTTCACCAGAAGACTCCCGGAGCCAGAATACAAGACGGAGGGGGGCTGGGCCCATGCCACACCACCTGGTCATGCGGGCTAGGCCTGGCCGTGCCAGGGGGTGGTCTGGCCGCCCTAGACACCCCCTCGGTCTCCCTCTTCACCTATAAGATGCCTTCTGACCTAAAAACTCAGGGGGGTTCGACGTTTTTCCAGAAGGAGTTCCGCTCCACCGCCACCACCAGATTCCACGAAACAGCACTAGAAACTCCGTTCTGGCACCCTGCCAGGACGGGGAATTGGAGGAGATCATCGCCATCGCTTCTCCATCGACCATCCATGTTTACCCCATCTATGAGTGAGTAATCCTCCGCTGTAGGCTATGGGGATGGTAGAGATTGGATGAGATCGTTCATGTAATGGCATCAGATTGTTAGGGCATGGTGCCTAGTATCTTCTATTAGTGCTTTATGACTTTGTTGCGACTTGTTATGCTTAATGCTTGTCACTAGGGCCCGAGTGCCATGATTTCAGATCTGAACATGTTATTGATTCATTATGATAGTATTGTTTATGGTCTTATCTGCAAGTTGTATACACACGTTGTTGTCTGGAACCAATGGCCCCGAAGTGACAGAAATCGGGATAATCGGAGGGAATGGCTTTGATGTGAGGATTACATGTGTTCACGGAGTATTAATGCTTTGCTCCGGTGCTCTATTAAAAGGAGCACCTTAATTGCCAGTAGTTCCCTTGAGGCCCCACTGCAAACGGGCTGGCAGGACAAAAGATGTTGTGCAAGTTCTCATTGCGAGCACATATGACTATATATGGAACACATGCCTAGGATTATCTAGTACTCAGATGCTTTATCTTATTTATCTGCAATTGCCCTATGTTCTGATTGTTATGTGAATTGTCTTGTCCATGCAACACCCGTCCATCCATCCCTATGCATACCGCACTCGAATCCTACTGTTTACTGCTATTGTTACTACTGTCTTTACTTTACTACTGCTGTTACTTTATTATTGCTACTAGAAAACTGTTGCTACTGATAAACAGCTGTGAGCAAGATTGTTTCCAGGTGCAGCTGAATTGACAACTCAGTTGTTAAGGCTTATAAATATTCTTTGGCTCCCCTTGTGTTGAATCAATAAATTGGGTTTCACTTCCCTTGAAAATACTACGATACACCCCCTATACTTGTGGGTCATCAAGACTATTTTCTGGCGCCGTTGCCGGGGAGCATAGCTGTATTTATCAAGTTCACTTGGATTCTCTATTGTTCGCTATTATCCATCCATCATGGGTAAGTCTCATGATGGCAAGGTTCCTATTTTACCATCCACTACAATAAGAGGTACGGTTCTGAACACCTCTGTTGCTCTTGATTCACCATCTATTATGAGTAAGCTCGTTACACCACCACACACACATGCTACACACACTGCTACTACTGCTGAATCTGAAACTTCTGATACTTATGATGCTGCTTCTACTGTGCTTGATAAGAGTGGTTCATTAGGTCCTTTCCTAGATTCTACGATTGCTAGAACTATAGCTGGAAATACTGAAACTCCTAATGAAGACACTACTACACCTGTTAGTTCACCTAAGTCTAGTGAGAGCTATGATATTGAAGACGGTTATGTTGATATGACCGATGAATTTATTAAGGAATGTAAAAACACCCATGATAGGAGCGATGCTAAGATTCTCCTTGAGAGGCATACTATTAGACCCAAATTGTCTCCTATTGCTAAGTTTGTCGCTTCTCCCATAAACATTAAAGATAAAGATTATGATTTCTCTCTTGATCTATCTTACATAGCTATTGTTGAGAAAGAACCTTTTTTGGGACTAAGAATGAAAGTGCAGTAGCACATATGACTGAGCTTTCTACCATGAGTGGCTTGTTTTCTGATGATATTAAGATGTGTACCTACTTTGTTGCTAAGATTTTCCCCTTTTCACTGAAAGGAGAAGCTAAAACTTGGTTTAGTAATTTACCTCCTGGATCTATTGATAGCCCTGATTGCTTTATTAGTACTTTCCTGCAGAAATATTTTCCTCCTAGTGCCAGACATGCTATTTTGCAGGAACTTTTTGACTTTAAACAGGGCGAAAAAGAGACATTGCCTGAATCATGGGCAAGGGTTTGTGCTTTGATTCATGCATAGGCTGGAGGTCCATTACCTAAGAATGAGCTTCTTGATATATTTTATAATGGACTAACTGAAGAATCTAGGACATACCTAGATAGTTGTGCTAATTGTGTTTTCAGGAATAGGACTCCCAAGGAAGCTGAGGAATTAATGGCTAAAATAAGCAAGAATTATGAAGACCGGACTCCTCCTGAACCAGCTATACCTGAAACAATTATACCTGAACCAGCTATACCGGCGCCTAAACCATCATCTAAGAAGAGGGGAGTTATTGAATTAAATGATGAAGTGATGAAGGAAGCTAAGAAATGTCTTAAGGAGAAGGGGATTAAAGTTGCAGATGTCAAGAATTTACCTCCTATAGAAGAATTATGTAAGCCAATTCCCCATTCATCCACTATTGAGGTACACTCTCTCCAACATTTTGATGAAGGTGATATCCCTTACTCTAAACCTCCTGATCAATGCTTAGAAGAATTCGATATTTTTATTGTTAAGCAATATAATTTTAATAAAAGGGTGCAAAATCATCTAATGGAAAACACTAGAGCTATTGCTGAGTTGAAGGATATTGTGGAAAGAACCTCTAATGATGTTAAAATGATTGTTAAATTTTTTCAAATGGTTCAAACTCAAATAAATCAACTTATTAAAGTGCAAAAATACTTGCTAGTTAATGCTGCCAAAGAAAAACATGCTTATGAAATTAGAACTAGAAGTGGTGTTGCTACCCAGGATCCTCTATATCCTGAGGGGCATCCCAAAAGAATTGAGCAGGATTCTCAACAAGCTAAAAATAGTGGTACTACTCATAAGAAAAGGAAAAAAGAAACATAAAACTATTGTAGAACCCTCTGAACCTGCTAAAGATCCTAATAGTATATCTATCTCTGATGTTGAAACTGAAAGTGGTAATGAAGAAAATGATGTTCCTAATAAAGAAAAAGTTGAAGAAGAACCTGAAAAGCACACTAAGAATACTAAATACACTAAAGAAGATTTTATTGCTAAGAAACATGGTAGTGAAAGAGAGCCTTGGGTCCAAAAACCTATGCCTTTCCCTGATAAGAAACACAAGTCAAAGGAAGATGAACACTATAACAAGTTTTGTGAGTGGATGAAACCTTTATTCTTGCAAATTCCTTTGACTGATGCTATTAAATTGCCTCCTTACTCAAAGTATATGAAGGATATTGTCTCGAATAAAAGGAAGATCCCTAATGAAGAAATCTCTACTTTGCTTGCTAATTATTCCTTTAAGGTAAGGTTCCAAAAAAACTTGGAGACCCAGGGATTCCAACTATCCCTTTCTCTATTAAGAATAGTTATGTTAGAAATGCTTTGTGTGATTTGGGAGCAGGAGTTAGTGTCATGCCTTTTTCTCTCTATAAGAGACTTCAACTGGAAAAACTAATACCAACTGATATATCTTTGCAAATGGCTGATAAATCTACCACTATTCTTGTTGGTAGATGTGAGGATGTACCTGTTCAAGTGGCTAATAATTGCTTGATATTAACTGATTTTGTTGTGCTTGAAATGCCTGAAGATGATAATATGTCTATTATTCTTGGGAGACCTTTTCTTAATACTGCAGGAGCTGTTATTAATTGTAATCAAGGAAAGGTGACCTTCAATGTTAATGACAAGGAACATACTGTCTATTTCCCCAAGAAGATTGATAGGACTTATGGTTTGAATTCAATTGAACATGTTGAGGGCATTCAAGTTGGAGAAATATATTGTCCGATACCAAGAGAAAAATTTGAAACTATTATGATTGGGACCATTGCTATCAAAGTTGAGGTAACATAATCATTAGTGGAATACAAAGTTTTGTCTCATATGAAATTGTTTTGGTAACAAGACCTGATCAACCTTGTTAACAAAAGGATTTCATTGAACAAAACAATGTTTTCACCATGATTATCTCCGCTTACTTCTATTCTATCCATTTTATTTTTTGCTTTCGTTTAGTTTTCTTTTCTGTTGTTAGTTGCTTGCATGTTAGAGTGTCTTAGAACTTCTGTAGTTCTAGCCTTGTTTTGTCATTGCATCGTTTCTAAAAAAAATCTATCAGAAAAATCATTCATTTATACATGAAAATGCCCAAAAATAAAGTGTCTCGAAAAATTCCAGAAAATTCATATTAAAATTTACGTGAAAAAAGGGACAGAGGAGTGCCTAGAAGATACCAGGGGGGGTCCACCAGGCAGGCACACCACCTGGTGGCGCGGCCTACCCTAGGTGGCGTCATGCCATGGTGTGGGCTACCCCTGACCCTCCACTCACTCTCTCACTTGCCACTTTCTTCTCTCTCCCGAATAAACACCAGTTCATTGCTCGAATTTGTGTTCTTGCTGTGCTTGCCCTCGATTTTTTGATCTCCTTGCTCAGCCCATCTTTGCTGCTGAAATTTGGAGCATTTGTTCTCCGGTATGTGACTCCTTCGCTTGTCCAAGTAGATTTGTGTTTAGTGGTTTATATATTGAGTATTTTGCTACTGTATGTGACAGGTTATGAGAGCTTGTAAGCTTGTTTGATGCTTAGAGATATAGTTTTGATGCATGTTTAGGCCTCTTACAAGTCCCTATGAGTAGTGCCCTTCATTATATTCACTTTGCAATCACTTGTTTAATAGGTGTTTAAATTTTAGAATATCAAGCATGAACAACCATACCTTTGGAGAGATATTCGAGAGGGATGAACCTAGGAGGTCAAGACCCTCAAGATCAGCCTCTCAGTTCAGGCCATCATACAACGAAGAACTCATTGCACCTCGCATTGGTAATGAAGGAGATGATGGGGATGCTCACCCATCCACTTTTCCTTGTTTTAATTTCTTACAAGCTGCAGGGATTCTTGATGATTTCTTGCTACTGATTCAGAGGGTTGGTTTGACCTCATATATGTAAGATGATAGTGAGCAATACGCTATGCTCACCAAAACTTTTGTTGAGAGCTTCGTGTTTACTAACATGCTCTATCAGTCAACTGTCTCTTTTAGAATTTATAATCTTCCCTTTACCATGCCATTGGAAAGATTTTGCAGTATTGTAGGTGTGAGTATGACAGGGACCGTGAAGAAGATTCAAGGGCGACCCGCTGATTTGCTGGAGCTTTACCGAGGGGTGACCAATGATGATGACCGCGTGGCTCAGCGCGGAAAGATAAGAAACATCCAACTCCCTGCTCTTAGATACTTTGCATATTATCTTGCTACTAGCGTTCTTGGTAGGGAGAATACGAGTAATATCTCCAACTATCATTTAGCCTTCCTTGCTGCTGCGCTTAACAATGACACTCGGTACAACCTTGGCTCGCTTATTGCTCGCCGCCTAGCTGCTAGGGGGCCTATCTATGGGGGCATCATTGCCTCACGTATGGTCAATGCATTAGGGCTTTCAGTAGACCCCAATGATACTATATTGGCACCACAAAGGCTTGACATTGTTGCTATGAGAACTCATCACTTTGTCACTGCTGATTCTGATTTGGACGGTCTAGTATATAGGATGCTGTTTACTGCCGGGGATGAGAGGGAGATCCCTTTGCCGCAGTCTACTTTGTTTAGTGTTCACAGGAGACCGTGGTCGCGCTCCAAGGAGGAGGTGGACGAGCAGCTCCGCTTCCTGGATTTCCACGAGCAGCACCAGGAGGATGTGCCCTCCTACGATTACTCGGCGCACTACGGAGGGACGTACTCGAGCTCGCACCAGGACGAGGGTACCTCCTCGTCGTACCATGGTGACACTTCATCCTGGCCAGCTTGGGATTGACACCCACTTAGGCCAAAAGCCTAAGCTTGGGGGGAGGTACATCGACACCACACTCATCTCCATACCATTTTGCATCGGTACTTTGTATATTCATGTTTCATTCTCTTTTTAGTTATCGTTCTTTCTTTGCTTTTGCTTTCTAAAACACAAAAAGACCAAAAATATTTCTATTGTTTCTCTTTGGTTTTCTTCTTTTTCTCTTTGCCTTGGTTTGTTTTTCCTTTTTTTGCTTTGTTTGAACTATTCGAAAAACCCAAAAAGATTTTGCTTTGCTTGTTCTTCCCCTTTTTGGTCCTTGTTTTAAAAATCGAAAACACCAAAAATATTTTTTGTTCTTCTTTGGTTTTGTGAGTTTGTTGTAGGATTCAGCAGTTCTCAGTGGGATTTGGTTTCATATTATTATTCAAGCCACACAAGTGAATGGCAATAATGAGTATTAATGACAACTTGAGGTGTGTTAAGAGGCTGGTAACAAACTCTATTTGTTTTCATTTTTGTACATATACTCATCATTGTGGGCATGCTTAGTCTGTTCGTGTAGGGTGTATGTTATTCATGGATGCTTAGTAGTTCTTGCTTTCTCATGATTAGTTCCAGCTTTCTAATAGCTTGTAGCATGTCATATGAATGTTTCCTTGCATCACTCTATTCATAACTTGGTATGACACCGTGGTATCCTCCTCTGAATGTTTCATTTGAATTGACTTGGCACATGCTCACGCATGCATACGACTGAAATAATCACTTAAGCCTCGATGAATTATTTTGCCTTGAGGGTCTTGAATCACTTTCATGCCATGATTAGTCCTGTTTTGTTGCAAGCATGATTATGACAGCTATTTCTCTCTCATTTGTCGCTCCCTTACTATTGCTAGCCTTCACTTTCACTGAGTATGTTTTACTCATGTTTCCAACTCCCTAAAACCAAATATTGTCAAAGTGTCCACCATACATACCTATTAGCATCATTTGCTATTTCCGTGCATATTCAATATGCCTTGTTTTCTTCCGAATAAAATGTTTGCTTGTTATGAGAAAGTTAGTTAGTAAAGCTCTCACGAACTTGATGACATACTTTATTTTCTGCACTTAATAAACCTGAACCATTGTGACGGTCCATGAAAGTTATATGCTTGCAAATTATAGGCTGGGGATTAGCAGAACCGTGCTGTCACGGGGAACGCTTTCAACACCTGTAAATATATACCAAGTTGATAACATGCTCTTTTGTTTGCGGATGTCGTCGGTGTGAAATAAAAGGGGAGCTGGTAAGTCCATGTAGTTATGTATGTGTGTTAGATAAACGCCTGGGCCATTGGTCTAATCCATGTCGTCATGGTGGAAACCTGCAACGTAACCATAATGATATCTATGAAGTATTCTTCTTATAAAAAAGAGAGAGATAGCTATTGAGAAAAAATAAAAGAAAAAAAGAGATTTGAGAAAAGAGGAAAGAGAGAAAAAAAAAGCACCATTTTCCCATGGTAAATAAGAAGATTGCTGAGATACTCATTGTCTGCTTGCCTTGTCATTTTGATATGGGGATTCTTCCGTATCATCGGGCAAGGGGTACCCCGTTGGCGGTTCTCTATGATACGCACGTATTTACGATGACAAGAATTTACCGGTAACTAAAGTTGAGTAGCATGAGGAGCGGCCCTCGTACTCAAGGGACATGGGATTTCTAGTTTATAGTCTGTCAAGCATATAATTCAGATTGGACCTCACTTTCACCTTAACCATATTAAATATGCTTATGATAGGGGCAATGAGAGCTCAAAGCTAATGAGTACCATACTTTCAGCATTTGGAAGACTTTCAAACTATAAAAAACCTTTTCATTTCCTTGTTGGGTCTCCACTTATTCTACGAGCACTTCCTTGAGAGCATAGTTGTCATTCTTTCTGTCTGTCTCATTACTTGATTATTTGTGTTATGACTTTGATGCTTGTATCTTTGACATCTTTACTTCTAGTCTTCACCTCAACTTCAGAGGTGCCTTGGCATTCATAATCAAAGGCAAGCGAGATACCACTCTTTCATACCTTGTTATGAGCATTGTAATTTTGCTTATATTTATACTTCATGCTATTTATTATTTTTAAGTTGGAATCTCTTCATAGCTTGCAATGCCTATTAAGTAAACTTAGTTGCATACTCTTTATTATGAATTGTCTAAGTAGTTGATCACATGCTGAGAATATATACATCATATGAAGCAAATGTGTTCATGAAAGTTTCTTTTATCGCACTCAGTTTTCAACTGAATTGCTTGAGGACAAGCAATAAGCTAAGCTTGGGGGAGTTGATACGTCCAAAACGTATCTACTTTCCCGAACACTTTTGCTATTGTTTCTCCTCTAAACTTGTGTGATTTGGATGCAACTAACACGGACTGATGTTGTTTTCAGCACAATTGCTTTGGTGTCTACTTTTTGTGCAGAAAATCAACTATCAGGAAAAATCCCGGAAAATATGCCAAAAATCCTATTTCACCAGAAGACTCCCGGAGCCAGAATACAAGACGGAGGGGGCTGGGCCCATGCCACACCACCTGGTCGTGCGGGCTAGGCCTGGCCGTGCCAGGGGGTGGTCTGGCCACCCCAGACACCCCCTCGGTCTCCCTCTTCGCCTATAAGATGCCTTCTGACCTAAAAACTCAGGGGGGTTCGACGTTTTTCTAGAAAGAGTTCCGCTCCGCCGCCACCACCAGATTCCACGAAACAGCACCAGAAACTCCATTCTGGCACCCTGTCGGGACAGGGAATTGGAGGAGATCATCGCCATCATCATCACCATCGCTTCTCCATCGACCATCCATGTTTCCCCCATCTATGAGTGAGTAATCCCCCGCTGTAGGCTATGGGGATGGTAGGGATTGGATGAGATCGTTCATGTAATGACATCAGATTGTTAGGGCATGGTGCCTAGTATCTTCTATTAGTGCTTTATGACTTTGTTGCGACTTGTTATGCTTAATGCTTGTCACTAGGGCCCGAGTGCCATGTTTTTGAGATTTGAACATGTTATTGATTCATTATGATAGTATTGTTTATGGTCTTATCTGCAAGTTGTATACACACGTTGTTGTCCGGAACCAATGGCCCCGAAGTGACAGAAATCGGGATAACCGGAGGGAATGGCTTTGATGTGAGGATTACATGTGTTAATGCTTTTCTCTGGTGCTCTATTAAAAGGAGCACCTTAATTGCCAGTAGTTCCCTTGAGGCGCCACTGCAAATGGGCTAGCAGGACAAAAGATGTTGTGCAAGTTCTCATTGCGAGCGCGTATGACTATATATGGAACACATGCCTAGGATTATCTAGTACTTGGATGCTTTATCTTATTTATCTGCAATTGCCCTATGTTCTGATTGCTATGTGAATTGTCTTGTCCATGCAACGCCCGTCCATCCATCCCTATGCCTACCGCACTCGAATCCTACTATTTACTGCTATTGTTACTACTGTCTTTACTTTACTATTGTTGTTACTTTATTATTGCTACTACAAAACTGTTGCTACTGATAAACTGCTATGAGCAAGATTGTTTCCAGGTGCAGTTGAATTGACAACTCAGTTGTTAAGGCTTATAAATATTCTTTGGCTCCCCTTGTGTCGAATCAATAAATTGGGTTTCACTTCCCTCGAAAATACTACGATACCCCCCCTATACTTGTGGGTCACCAGACATCCTAAGTGTTCCTCCCTTTCCATAACAAAACCTTTTGGTTGAGCCATGTAAACATCCTCATGTAATTCACTATTCAGAAATACCGTTTTGACATCCATTTGATGCAACTCCAGATCATAATGAGCCACAAGAGCCATAATAATTCTGAACGAGTCCTTAGAAGAGACAGGTGAAAAGGTCTCATTATAATCAATACCTTCTCTTTGAGTGAAGCCCTTAGCCACAAGCCTTGCTTTAAAAATTTCAATATCACCTTTGGAGTCACGTTTGGTCTTATAGACCCATCTACGACCCATAGTTTTGGCTCCTTCAGGAATTTCTACTAAGTCTCATACATCATTAATGCTCATGGACTTCATTTCATCTTTCATAGCATCAAGCCACTCTGATGAATGATCACTTTGTATGGCTTTCTTAAATGATACAGGATCATCATCCAACATCGACTTATTCATATTCTCACTCATATAAGTGACATAATCACCAGAAATAGTGGACTTTCTAGCCCGCTTTGACCTTCTGAGAGTTACATTATTTGGTACCCCAACCACAACTACAGGTTGCTGAGCATCTTCCGTAGAAGTATCATTAGGTATGGACTCTAACAGAGTCACAGGTATCTCAACAGGTGTAGGATTAGCAGTCCTTTCAACGGGAGGTGTAACCTCAACATGAACAGGAAACACTAGCTCTTGGATTATAGGGATCAAAACATAATCACGTTTCTCCTCCAAGGCTATTTCCCTGGGAGTCATGCTCCCCCTCATCATATCACTTTCCAAGAACACAATGTGTCTTGTTTCAACAAACTTAGTGATTTTTTTTGGACAATAGAAATGACATGCCTTAGATCTGTTAGGATAACCAATGAAATGACAGCTGACAGTCTTAGGTTCTAACTTTCCCATAATTAGATTGAAAACTCTTGCCTCGGCAGGGCAGCCCCACACATGCAAATAACTTAGGGTAGGTTTTCTCCCAGTCCATAATTCATACAACATTTTTGGCACCGATTTTCTAGGAACCTTATTAAGAATGTGTGCAACTGTCTTTAGAGATTCTATCCATAAACCAAGCGGCAAAGTGGAGTGACTTAACATACTTCGTACCATGTCCGTAAGAGTACGATTCTGCCTTTCAGCGACTCCATTTTGCTGAGGTTCTCCCGTTGCTGAATACTGAGCAACAATACTATTTTCTTATAGGAACTTAGCAAAAGGTCCAGAATTTGGCCATAAGAAGGGTGTCTCCCATAGTACTCACCACCACGATCAAACCTTACAACTTTGATGTTTTGACAAGCTTTATTCTCAACTTCAGCTATAAATATCTTGAACTTTTCTAATGCCTCATATCTTTCTTTGATAGGAGAGATGTATCCAAAACAGGAGAATTCATTAGTGAATGTTATGAAGGAATCAAAACCATCCACTAATTTTACATTAAAAGGACCACATATATCCATGTGAACAATTTCTAAAACTCACGTGCTTTGATTTGCGCCTTTCTTGATTCTCTTAGAATACTTCCCTTTGATGCAATCAATACAATGATCTAGATCCGCATCTGAGAAATCCAAAGGATGAAGAACTTGCTCCTTAATGAGATGCTCAATTACCCCCCTCGAAATATGGCCCAGACGATAGTGCCATAGTTTCGAAGAAGTCTCATCATCATCGCGCTTACGCTTGATACTAATATTCACTTTAGAAGAGGCGTCAACTTCATTTATGGAATCACTTAAGAAAACAAGATAAAGTTTGTCTTGTCAGAAGACAAGACCAACATTATTATTATCAAACATAATTATACATTTCTTGTTCCCAAAGTCATAGTGAAAACCATCATCATCTAAGCATGATATGGACACAAGGTTTCGTCTCATAGAGCGTACATAAAGTACATTACGTAAACAAAGCATGAAGCCGCTATGGAGCATAAATGAGAATTCTCCAATAGTCTCAGCCTTAGCCTCAACACCATTAGCAACTCTAATGGTTCTTTTCCCTCTTCTTAGGGTCCTCTTCGTATCGAATCCCTGTAGGAAATTTGCAACATGAATTGTTGCATCTGTCAACTCACCATGTATTGGTGGCATAATTAAAATAAAGGGATTCATCAATAAAGGTTATAATATTAGTACCTTTCTTATTGAGCCATTTCATGAATCCAATACAATCCCTCTGAACATGACCGCTTTTTCCACAAAATCGACATCCATTAGGACCTTTACCATTAGCATTAGGAAGTGCATCTGCATTAGGAGCTTTGTTAGC
Source organism: Avena sativa (assembly GCA_916181665.1). Taxonomy (NCBI): domain Eukaryota; kingdom Viridiplantae; phylum Streptophyta; class Magnoliopsida; order Poales; family Poaceae; genus Avena; species Avena sativa. Next base: position 33,285,359 of record OV702291.1, read on the forward strand.
ATTCTTTTGCTAAAAGAACTTAGAAGGTTGCCCTTTATCTTTAAACTGAGTAGGCTTGGGCTTCATAAACTTTTGATTTTTCTTCTTCTGAGAGTGCTTGAACTGGTTGACATGATCAACTCGTCCAACTTTAAGCCTTTCCTCCTCTTGTACACATCTGGCCATCATTTCATCCATTTCACATTTAGAAACCATCGCATTATAATTGATGGTGAGTGGAGAGAACTCCGTGGGAAAGGATGACGTAATAAAATGGACAAGGAAACCTTTAGAGATTTCCATTGTATTAAGTTTAGTGGCCATGTTAATTTTCCTCATGATATGCTCTCTCAGACTCCCAGTCAGATCATACCTTTCATCAATAAGCTTTCTAATGAGACTTGTTGCATGAATTTTGGATGATATCTTAGACTGGTCCTCAATCTTTCCAAGATAACCCTTGGCAGTCTAAGAGTCTAGAACAGCTCCCCTCATACTTTGAATGATGGATCCCTTAAGAATCATGAGACACTTATGATTTGAGTCCTCCCACTTAGTTTTCTCATCACCATAAACCCTTTTCAGGGCATCATAATTTCATCACCTTCGGTAGGCGCTATAGGAGGATCCTTAAGGAGGGCATAATCAATATTCAGCAAAACTAAAGTGATATCAAGCTTCTCCTTCCATGTACCAAAATTACTACTAGTCAACTGTTCTTTGTCATTAATAATTCCGGCAATTTGAGAGGCATTAGATGCTGCAAAAGAAAACAAATGCTTTGAGTAAGCATAACCATTTTATACTCCTTTATCAATCTAGTCTACATCAGCATTGGCCAGAAATAGACATGTTCAATAAAATTTTGTGATCAAAACATCTACCAATCAGCTTTGGCCAGAATGACAGATATAAGCCACACTTAATTAAATCCTCTCATATATGGAATTCTTTTATCAATCTGGAACACATCAGCTTTGGCCAGAAGTGAACTAGACCAATAAAATTTCATGGTCAAAATGTCCATCAATCAACTTTGGCTAGAATGATAGATATAATCCATGCTTAATTAGAGGATTTCCAAACTTTATTTTGTAGCAAAACATTATTATTATAGTTTATTTGACAATACAACACAAAAGAAACAACTAAGCATAATAAAACACATTAAAAAAAATTAAGTATGACACATAATTGCATGACAAAAGGGAAAAAAGAAATGTCACACAACCATGTTACATAATTGGCATAATAAAAATATGCCAAACATTTAGCCCATAATATATTTATATAAGCCCTAAATTATAAACATTAATCCTTTAAAAAAATATTCATTATTTAGGCCCCAAACCCCATTCTATTTAAATTTTAAAGGAAAACTTCCAGACTGGGCCAAATTTGGCACCCCTTTTAGTGGCCCAACTGACCCATTAAGAAACCAAGTGTTGTGAGCCGTTGGATCGCATCCAACGACAGAGGACGCGCCGGGTCGTAACAAAACCAACCCACGGCGACGCCCCCGCAAACCCTAGCCTCATTTCCCCCCTCCCCATTCCTCTGCCTTACCCACTGCGGGTGCGAGAGAGACGAGCGGCGACAGCGACGAGCGCCAGCGCCAGAGGGGAGAAGGCACGGCGTCGACCAGGCCCCCTCGCCGGAGCTACGTGCGGATTTAGCCGGCGCGACCTTCGTCGAGCGGCTCTAGACGGTGCCCTATGCGTGGAGATGGCGCGTGCAGACGTCCCTGCATCCGCGTCGACCGCCATCTCCAAGTCCGGCACCATGGCGAGCCTCAACGGCGACAAGCGCACGAGGAAGCACTACCATGGCCTGGTGCAGCGGACGGCAAGAACGCGCGGGTCTGAGCCCAAGAAGGCCTGCCACTTAGGTGGAAATCCCGACGCCGTCGTGGCCAACGACGACGACAAGACCCTTAGGTAACTGTCTGTTGCCTTTGATCTCATTAAAATTAGGGTTGGGACAACTCAATTTAGGAATTAGGGTTCTAAGAAATTGGGGAATTAGGGTTAGGGTTCATCAGAAATGATGAACTAGGGTTAGGGTTCTAAGTAAAATTGGGGATTTAGATTAGGGTTTGCATAAGAAATTAAATCCCCACATCAGACTTGCAGAAAATGAAACCCTTGATCAATTACTGCATAGCTAAGGCTCAAACTTAGTGAATTTCAGGACTAAAACATTATCTCTAGGTAGTTGTGAAGCAAAAACTTAAACAAAACAAAAGCTCTAGGAACCAAAACTTGATCAAACCAAGAAGAACAAGCTTACAAGGACATAATTAACAACATAAGAGGGCTCAAACTAAGAGCTAGATGCTCTGATACCACTGTTAGATCCCTTTAGGATCAACTAGCACAAGATTTGAGCCACGGAGAAGAGGATCAGGGCTGAGTACCTTGATCAGGAGGTCCATCCATGGCCTCCTCTTGATTTGCTTCACCTGAACCTTGTTGATGATTGTGAAAAGTTCTTCCTAGTGCTGTGGGTGCTGGGCTTGATCAGATAGCAAGAGAGAAAGAGAGAAAGAGAGCACAACCGAATGAGGTGTGTTCCTCAGCTCTAACCCTAGATCCCCTATTTATAGCACTTGCACTAGGGGAACCACACCTCTAAATGGATGGTCAGGATGCCCCTGACCAGGGCATCCAATGGCTATAATTAACAGCCCTTTAAATGACCCTAATTTGACTTAGATTGATCACAGAAACATGTAGATTAATGCAGATCACTTATATTCAACAATGTATTGTTAGCCCCCCTACCACTGAAACTTCAACGTCTTAATCAGCATGGAGCATCGGGAAATTTGCAATCCAGAACAGCCCTTAGTTTTGAAATCCTGATGTGTATGTAAGTGTGTGCAAGTATGCAACTACAGATCTTAATTCAGGTTCTGTGGTTGCTGTTTGTTAAGTTGAAGTTTGATGATTCTCAAGTTGAATGTGCTGGTTAAGCATCAAAGTTTTGGTTTGCCATTTGTGATCTCAGGAACTTGATTGATCCATAGTGAGATTCTAGGATTACTATATGTGAATACCTTAGAAAATACTCCCTTTGTTTACCAATACAAGACACCAAAACGTCTTTTATTAGGGAACAGAGGAAGTAGGAACAACGGTATGCAGAGATCTTAAGAGTAGTACCACATAGTGTGCAGGATGTTAACATTGTTTTTGGATCAAACCACCTATGATCAAACAAAGAAAAGAAATGAAAAGAAAAACTGAAAGAAGAATGGCATTTTTTAGGGACATGGAGAATAGCTGTCCCATCTGCGAGAAATCCTGGCTAAACTTTGCTAAAACTTTAGGATAGCAACGACACAAGATGAAACACTTTACATGTATAATTCGATGTAGCTGACAGAAAAACTGTCTAGTAGTACAACGGAAACACATTTACTTTTACCCACGGAACGATTCAACGATACATGGTACTACTAAATGTTGTTCATCATATCAATCCTCCGGGTCTAGAATGATTCGAACTCTAGTCGACATTGGAGCTGAACTTGTTATGGTTATGTCTATTGTCCTGCTTGTTTGGCCCATGTCTGCCGACGCGACGTCTTCACCAGCACACTCTTTACTCAGTGCGGTAGGCTGCTTAGGCTCCACTGGTAAGCTCATGCTTTCAGAGTTCAGCATTGCAGCAACATCTGTCATGGTGGGCCGATCTGCTGGATCCTCCTGAGCACAAAGCAGCGCCACCTGAGTGCACCGTGTTATCTCGGCGATTTCATATCCACTCCCTAATGCCGGATCCACAAGCTCGTGCAACCTTTGGTTCTTCCAAATATGCCAGGCCTGAAATAGTTTTCCGATAAAATTGACATGAGAGAATTGCATCGCAAAACCAAATTTATAAATATATGTGGGCTGAGCATTAACACAGATAATCGTGAGTGCATAACTAAAAGAAATCTTGCATGAAATGTATGTTCACTTCACTCACATCTCGTACAAGATCACCAACAGTATCCCCTCGCTTGTGGAGTATGGTATTCTTTCGTCCACTGATAATCACCAGAACCAAGATGCCGAAACTGAACACATCTGTCTTCAGTGAGTAAATTCCTCGAGATGCATACTCAGGAGCTTTGTAACCACTGAAAATTGAAAACAAAAGAAATCAAAACTGTAAAATTAGAACATCGGAACACAAATGATGGAACCTCAAAGGGTTGACATATCAGGATCATACCTAGTGCCCACAACTCTGTTTGTACACTCTTCTGCGACGTCTGAACTCAGTGTTCTAGCTGACCCAAAATCACTGATCTTCGGTTCCATGTTATCATCCAAGAGGATATTATTTGGTTTCAAGTCCCTATGGACAATCCATAACATGGAGCCTTTCTGCAGGTAAACAAGGCCCTCAATTACCCCTTTGATTATCTTGTGTCGCTTAGACCAGTCTAGCAATGGCCCTATTATTTTATCTGTGAAATGTTCAGATAATTATTATCTTTTAGATAGTAATAACTGCAACTTATATTATGCTCTGAACCAAACTATAATTAGTTCCAAACTGAAACTAGATTCTACTTCCTAAAAAAAACTAGAGGTACTTTAACCTTTCATTTCACTGTTGGTGTTTCGAATTCCTGCACATATTTACTTGGAATTCAAGGGACTGGATATCGCTCCAGACGAGCAAAAGAAAGAGGAAAGATTATACGATGAATTGGCTCTAAATAGCATGTACTGGTCCTAACAGGATATCTGTGATTAAGGGCCATGCAAACTTTTGAAGTGTGACTGAAATTTTACTAAGCTGCTTCACTGAGTCAATAAGGGCTTGCTGGCAAGGCACCGGGCACAGGAAATGTGGCAAGCATTTTTGAGGGAGTATGTGTGACCAATAGTACATAATTTAATAAGAGGTTTCTGATATTTTATTAATAAGTACAAGCACTTTGTTTGAATTTTTCTTAGGGGCACTTCGATTCGCATGATTTTTTCCTCGATTCCTGATGGAATTAATCTGTTTATTCTAAAAACGTGTGAATCAAAACGGCCTTTAGTTTTCTTAAGTAATAACTATGATCTTAGGGAGAATGTACCATATATGTGACGGTCCAGGGAACTATTGTTCATGAACTCATAGACTAGAGCCCTTTCTTTCTGATGTATACACCACCCTAGTAGCCTAATCAGATTGGTATGCTGAAGCTTCGTCAGCTGCAATTCACTCTTGAAACCAAATATTGTTGCGTGCTCATCAGCTCTCTTTACGGCAACCGTAAGTCCGCTGGGTAACTGTCCCTGCAATAGGTACTAACAGAGTTGGAGTAACATTCTCACAATAGAAATCAGTGCATTACTGGGAAGACAAGCACGCATTTACTTTGTTAGTTCATTTATATGTTGGCATAGATTTACCTTATAAACAGTACCAAATCCACCCCAGCCAACTATTCTGTTTTCTGAGAAATTGTCTGTGGCATCCACGATCTGAAAGAAGTTGAACTTTGCAAATCCCACGCAAGCCTCTTCTATACGGGTACAAAGGTTAACAAGTTCTTCAACATCGAAGATTTTCTGATCTTGCGGGTCCAGTTTTCCTGATTCATCGATAATTTATCCTTGTTAGCTGTCACCAACAGGATTCCAAAAAAAACATTGTATGAGTACAGATTATAGAGACGACTCTACGACTGTTTTTCGCATCGATCATTGAGTCATCCTAATTAGGAGCTTCCGTGCGGAAAATCACAATCTTATGGAAACAAAGGGAGATTATAATACATGATGAAGTCATGCAATATATTGACGTTGTTTCTATCACCCGCCTCACATTTTTCATGTGGTTACAACTGGCTAAATACGTGCTAAAGGAAATTTCTCAAGCAGAGAACAAAAAATTCAAGTAATTTGAAGTTCAAAATCTGTATCCTAAACATATGTTTGCTTCCAATAGCTAATGCTCTTCCATGAGATGTACTAATTTAACTCTAATTTAAATTCTGTATTTTCTGTTTTTTTCTATCTATATGAACTAAAGGAATACCCTGCCATCTGACGAGGTTCTTCACAAAAAAAAGGACCACGTGAAATTCGATGTGGTGATACAATGTTTGGTCATGAAAAAGTATGCACATGTGTGACAAAATAACATCAAAATGAGCAGAAGGACATTGCAACTGCTCAGTCATAAGTACACAACAAAGCAATTCCGAAATCCTTGAACCAAATAACATTGATATGGAACTTTATGCTATCAGTTTCCATATCTGCCTCCATGATCGAGTACTTTAGGAAAGTTATTACTTACCTGCAAATGGTTGTTCTCCAACACTGCAAAGGTCAGTAGCTGCTTGAATGCGTATTTTAGTGAACTCCGAAGATCTTGTGGGAAACCTGAACATACATTAATCTCATCATTACTATATCTCTGTGCCATCCAACAATTGTTTCAACAAATCATCAGTCCTTAAAAATTGGCAAAAATTCGTACATTTTAGTCCGCATAACAACAAACAAGCTTATGTCACGGTTAAATAACTTGAGCTTCACGATGATTCAACTTAATAAGGAAAATTCATGCTTATTCTGATATAAGAAACTTAACAGAAAATCTTATACTTTAGGTCAAACATATTAACTCATTGATCTGATTTACAGACATATGATATACATACTCCAAACCAGAACGGCTTCTCTGATATAAACAAAGTGGTAGCCACTAATCAATCAAATATGCTAAAATATCATCTAGCTGTCACTTGTCACTTTGTCAGCATAACGAATGGTCAATCTTCCACGTTTCTATTTGGTTGAAAGGACTTCAGATTTATACATTAAGAATGCTTCTCTGGTTAATAAACTGCATAATTTATCTGACCTGATGTATCGATCTGAAGTATCCGTGACTACACTGAGCACCCCCTCACCATCCCGCAAGACAAGGATAGCAAAAAATGACAACAATAAATTCGTGTACACTTGACTAGCAATTGGTAGTATTAGTATTATTTGCAACTGGACAAAAATTCAGAAGGAACAATGCCAAGGCTCAGTTGAGCAGACCAGTTGAATCGGATTATAATTAAAATTGCCATAAACCAAGTGCTTTTCCTTACTCACATAGGCTTCAATTTTGACATGAACTTCTGCATAAGCATGCCCCAAATTTTGGTACTAGTACTAACCTTGGTACGGCGATTATTTACAGCAGAGCTGTCGACGAGGGTGATGAGCGGGATGAGGCGGATGAACATGTCGATCTCGTGCTGCGCGGCGCGGAGCTCCTCGGCCATCCATGCCCCGAGGAGCAGGCGGCGGAGGTAGCCGCAGTCCTGGCACGCCGTGACGAGCGCGTAGCACCGCCGCAGCGCGCCGCCGAGCTACTCCAGCGGCTGCCTGGTGGCCTCCCGCCGCATCAGCTCCGCGAGCTCCAGCTCCCCGAGCAGTCCGCCGACGAGCTCGACGTGCTGCGCGAGCCGCACGCAGGCGCCCCGGTGGCGGCGCGCCGCCAGGGCGGCCTGCACGACCATGGAGACCAGCCCGAGCGTGTCCACGCCGACCAGCTGCGCCACGCTGGAGGCCTTGCCCCAGGGTGTCCCACAGGGTGATCGAGGAGCTGCCCCATGGGCTCGCCATGGTCGCTGCTTCCTGCTCTGCACGCTGAGGGCTCCGGGTCTTTCTTTTTCTTTTTTGCCTGCTGCACACTGCAGCCTCTCTGTCCCAGGCGGTCAGGCTTCGTTGCCGCCATTGACGGAGACTTTTGACTGAGCGTGGCCAATGCCACAGTTCTTTTTTCTTTTTTCTTATTTTCGAGTAAAGCTGGTCTTGCATGAAATGGGCCAGCCCAGTCCGTTTAGCCCATTCCAGTTTAACTTGACATAGGACCATATTTCTTCATGCTAAAAAAAAAAGGACCATATTGTTTTCTTTTTTGAAAAGGGAGTGCCCCAAAGGGGCAGGAGGCTTAACATTTATTCCAAGCAGTGGATGTTACAAAGATTACAAAGAATCCCATAAAATGTAAAATATCACATAGGTCCCTAGCATAAGTAAGGACCATATTTCTTCGGACCTTCCTGTGAAGAAGAAAGGGGAAGCAGAGAAGATAACTAATTTGCCAAAATCAAAAAAAGAAGATAACCGATTCTTCGCCAAAAGCTAAACGCTGGGCATGAAAACATTTTAAGAGTCGAACTCAACGTAGGCTGACTTCTCGTGTAAATTCATCTCAAAAGTCTCTCCAATGTGTTCTGTTGTCACTTCAGATTGCACCACAAAGGTCTAGAGAGTTTGACTGTTGTACATGCCCTAATGTGGCGAAGTCACATTTTTTACCGTGAGGCTATACGAGCACACTAATGTGACGAGCTCACATTGCACAGCTTTGAGGGTGTACTGCCTCCCAGCTCGTTCCGTCCAGTGCCGTTGCAGAACTGCCGAAATCAATCTGCAAAACCCTGCAACTGCAGATTCAGAGTCTGATCGATGAGAATCAGTCCGGCTTCATGGTGGAGAGGAGCATCTCGGAGAATTTCGTCTATGCAACTGAGATTGTATAGTGTTGCCACAAAAGGAAAGCGCCCAGCATGCGTGTGGTTATGGAAGCAAGAGGTTCCCCCTACCTGGTGTGATTGGATCCCTGGGAGTTGGATAAACTGCAAAAGGCGTCTCTGAGAGGGGATCACCTATCACTACATCTACTAGATTTAGGGGTGCGTCTTGGCGCACAATCCCGTTGATTTCGTGATAAAAACATCATATTCATAGCAAGCATAGTTCAATTTCACAATGATCATAAGGGCAAGGTGCTATATAAGCAAGCAAGAAGTGAATAATACACACATATCAGTTCAATTTTTTCGAGAATGAGGCATATAGACAAACCCAGCGAGAGTTAACCAGAAAATTACAAATATATGTTTCACAAATAAGGCACCATGTACAAACAAGCGAGTACAAAGGAATCCACACAAGCTGCACATGGGCACCTTCCTGTGAAGAAGAAAGGGGGAGCACAGAAGATAACTAATTTGCCAAAATCAAAAAAGAAGATAACTGATTCTTCGCCAAAAGCTATACGCTGGGCATGAAAACATTTTAAGAGTCGAACTCAACGTAGGCTGACTTCTCATGTAAATTCATCTCAAAAGTCTCTCCAATGTGTTCTGTTGTCACTTCAGATTGCACCACAAAGGTCTAGAGAGTTTGACTGTGCGGTTGTACATGCCCTAATGTGGCGAAGTTACATTTTTTACCGTGAGGCTGTACATGCACACTAATGTGGCGAGCTCACATTGCACGACTCCGAGGGTGTCCTGCCTCCCAGCTCGTTCCGTCCAGTGCCGTTGTGGTTATGGAAGCAAGAGGTTCCCCCTACCTGGTGTGATTGGATCCCTGGGAGGTGGATAAACTGCAAAAGGCGTCTCTGAGAGGGGATCCCTATCACTATATCTATACCTGCATATGGGGAATTCACTGTAGCGTATGATTCAACAAGACCTGGTCTTACACCATCCTGTTAATTTTCAGAGCGAGTGCACAAGCGGCTCAGCGCGTCAAGCTCCTGTTTGACCAATTCACCAATGCTACCGGGCTTGTGATCAATTTACCAAAAGTAATATGGTTTCCAGCGGCAAGTCTAGCGTGTCCATGTATGCATCCACCCTCCAATCCGTTGTGTTTGCTTTAAGATTACCGCTTGAATGGAATCTTTGCATGCAGCTTACTCACACTAGCACTTTCTCTCTTTAATTTCTCTCACTTTTTTAATAAATATATTTAATTTCTAGTGTTGCATCTGAAATAGATATATATCAGATTAACCGTTTGAATCTGTGTATTTTTTGGATGATATATTTTAAACAAGCCTAGAAAGGGTCCATTTCGACATAATTCAAAATTTTAATTCCGAAACACATTCAAACATGATGTTACACAATAAACAATTGTTCTCCAAAATAAACTCTAATAAAATTGCCAAATATTGCCTAGATCTGATGAACCAAGTTAGAATTGAGTGAAACAAATTCTTTCGAAGAAATTTTCACCAAGTTTTAAAAGTCGATTTTCAAAAGTTTTCAAAGATATAGAAGTTCTTAGTTTTAAAACTAGAAAAACTAGTGTGGAAGGACAGAGAAAATAACACACTTAGAATCTTAGAAAAGTTAGAGAGAGAAGGTGGGCATATGGTAGACATGCATTTCTCATGGTTCCCATGCATGTTGATCCCCTTCTTAGGGCACATTTGATTCGTAGGGTAGAAAAACGCATGAATATGAAAATTACAGGATTAGAATGTCTTATCGAGTTAAATCCTACAAGATTTTTTCTTGAAAGAGTGTTTGAATCACAGGAAAGACAAAGGAATTGTAACAAGAGGTTTGGGTGGATGGAAATTTTCTCCAAAACATAGTGCAATACAATTCTATGGGAAAAATTCCTAAGGATCTAATCCTACGAATCAAACGATGCACAAAGGAAAAATTCCTAAGGATCAAAATCCCTATGAGATTCCTTTGAATCAAATAAGCCCTTATTATGAGATTCCTTTGAATCAAACTTATTGTAGAAATGCAAGTTGATCTTGGTTACTTGGTGGAAGGTTTTCCCAGACATACCCATGAGGCGCGATGGAGCTTCTGACTGCCCTGCTCCGCGTGATCGACACGACCCAACGCACCAAGTGCCTAGTTGCCTAGACCCACATATATCGTTCGGATGAAGAGGGCGGCCTCAACATCAAATGCCTCAAGGAGCGTGTCTCCAACTGAAGCTGCTCCACTGGCTGCATTCGCTCCCTTGTTCGCCCGGGAACGCTAGGCGTGTATCTTGCTCGGTGGCCCGGTCGTTGTTGCGAAAGGCACCTGTTGGGGTTGCGCGCCTGAAAAGAATAATTTTTCCTATGCCAAGAACCCTAATGCTAGCATCTATCTATTAGTAATACAGTAACAAGATGGGATTTTCAAAAACTTACCTTTACGAAAAGCTTTGTCACTCGGGAGAGTGTTGACGATGTAGTCGTACTTACGTTGACCTCAAGGTCGTTCTGACCTCCAATAGCTCCAGTGGCTCTGACAACTCCTAGCGCCGCAAGTACAACACCTCCGAGGGAGTTACACATGTCCGGTGCTTGACGATGACTCTCACTCCTCCGATCCAGCAGGGATTGCGGAAGTAGATCTTCTGGATCCTGAATCCCCAGTCGCGACGGCGCTCCATGATAAAAAAAGTCCCCCGTTCGTGCAATCTAGACGCGGGACCATGATCTCGGGAGAAAGAGGGGAGGGAGAGATGTGGCTGGAAGCTTTTTCCAAAGCTAGGAAGCTTTTATTATTTTCTGATGATTTAATTGCCTCCATATGCCTCTTATTATATAAGGGGAAGGGGACCCAAAATCTCTTGGCCTAGCCATGTGGGACTAAACAAAGGAGAGAAGAGGGGGAGGCTTGGTCGCCGGCCAAGACCCCTGTGGGCCCCGTGCAGGTGCCCTAGGGCCCAGCCGTCCACCTCCTCCCTCTCATCCCTTTTGGGTTTCCCCTCATGGGCCCTTCCCTTAGGGAATTGGCCTAATAGGGAATTTAACCATTTAATTCCTTTTATTTTATTAAATAAATATAAATCAATAATTAATATCTATTTACATATTATTTAATTCTCGTGGCTATGTAACTCCTTCCATCCCACTCCGAGCATCCTCCGGACCTTATCGGAACCCTTCTGATTTCTCCCTCTCTTTTCTTTGGTGATTCTGATGATACCAAAATGATCTCTGAGCTTCGTCAAACCCTTAAATGAGCTACCCTATGGTTCGGGAATACTCCAGACATGGTAGAGACCCCTCTCGGACCAATGATCATCAGCGGGACCTGGATGCCCATAATGACCCCTGTGCATTTCACGAAATCTTTATCGTTAAACCATCAACGATGTGTCCTATTGCTTTTGTCTATGTTATGCTTCATTGTCCGAGATCTAAACAATGACATCACCATGTAGGGTTCAATCTCGTTACCGACAAATGCTACTTAACTCGTTCCAACAAATGATATCCCCGTGATCTAGCCACACGCTGCGCACTCAAACGGGTGGCACAACTAGGATGGTCCAGTGGAGGCTACACTAGTTTAGTCCCACCTCGCCTATAGAAGGAGGCCACACCCAACTTATAAGGGACAGATTCCTTTCTCCTTTCAGTCCGGGCTTTTGGGATGGAGTGGGTGATACATTGCAAATGTATCTATAACTTTTGATGCTCCATGCTTGGTTTTATCCACTTTCTTGTGTTTTGTCCACACTTTGGAGTACTTTTCATATGATTTCTTGGACTAACCTATTAACAAGAGCCACAGTGCGAGCTGCCTATTTTCTACTGTTTTTGGTTCCGGGAAAGTCAGAAAATGAATATTCTCGGAATTGGACGGGACAAAAGCCAAAGTGCCTATTTTTCCAGAAGACTCCAGGAGCCAGAATACGAGACGGAGGAGGGCCAGGGGCTGGCCACACCCCCCAAGCACCCCCTCGGTCTCCCTCTTCGCCTATAAGAAGCCTTCTGACCTAAAAACTCCGGGGGGGTCGAAGTTTTTCCAGAAGAAGTTCCGTAGCGCCGCCACCACCGAAGGGGAGATTCGGGGAACAGAAAGTCTCTGTTCCGGCACCCTGCCGGGACGGGGAAGTGCCCCCGGAGCCATCTCCATCGATCTCCACCATCATCTCCATCGACCATCCATGTTTCCCCCGTCTATGAGTGAGTAATCCTCCGCTATAGGCTATGGGGATGGTAGGGATTGGATGAGATCGTTCATGTAATGGCATCAGATTGTTAGGGCATGGTGCCTAGTATCTTTTATTAGTGCTTTATGATTTTGTTGCGACTTGTTGTGCTTAATACTTGTCACTAGGGCCCGAGTGCCATGATTTTAGATCTGAACTTATTATTGATTCATTATGATAGTATTGTTTTTGGTCTTATCTACAAGTTGTATACACACGTTGTTGTCCGGAACCTATGGCCCCGAAGTGACAGAAATCAGGATAACCGGAAGGGAATGGGTTTGATGTGAGGATCACATGTGTTCACGGAGTGTTAATGCTTTGCTCCGGTGCTCTATTAAAAGGAGCACCTTAATTGCCAGTAGTTCCCTAGAGGCGCCGCTGCAAACGGGCTGGCAGGACAAAAGATGTTGTTCAAGTTCTCATTGCGAGCACATATGACTATTTATGGAACACATGCCTAGGATTGTCTAGTACTTGGATGCTTTATCTTATTTATCTGCAATTGCCCTATGTTCTGATTGCTATGTGAATTGTCTTGTCCATGCAACGCCCGTCCATCCATCCCTATGCCTACCGCACTCAAATCCCACTGTTTACTGCTTTTGTTACTACTGTCTTCACTTTACAACTGCTGCTACTTTACTATTCCTACTACAAGACTGTTGCTACTGATAAACTGTTGTGAGCAAGATTGTTTCCAGGTGCAGCTGAATTGACAACTTAGTTGTTAAGGCTTATAAATATTCTTTGACTCCCCTTGTGTCAAATCAATAAATTGGGTTTCACTCCCCTTATTACTGCGATACACCCCCTATACTTGTGGGTCATCAATACTATTATTGGCGCCGTTGCCGGGGAGCATAGCTTTATTTATCAAGTCCACTTGGATTCACTATTGTTCAAGCTAAGTTTATTTTCTCCTTCTCTGCTTGTTTCTTTATCAAAAATACAAAAAAGTAGTTCCTACTCTAGTTGTTATTTTCGTTTGTCTGTTATTGTCTTGCCTTATCATGCCTTTTGTCAATGGTTGGTTTCTTTGAAACTGAAGCTTATTGGCAAGGTGGGTTCACGGAAGATCAAAAATATTATTATAAGGAACACCGCTTGTCACAAAAAGGGAAACACTTATGGGAACAAATTGATAGATTGTATACCATTGCTAGAAACGTGTGCTCTATTTATAATGCTACTTATTGTTGTGATGAATCTTGTTGCAGAAAGAGGTATAAACACCTCCCTTTTCAATGTGAGTATAATGATAATGATACCATATCTTCCTATGCTAAAGGAATTTATGACTTTTATGATGCAGAACAAATTGAAGAATTTATTGCTTGGAAGGGTGCTTTTGAACTTGCTAGTTTGCTTGAAAATATTGATGATTCACCTTACAAATATGAGGTTTATGGTATACTTAAATTTTGCTTTGATAATTACAAGGATGAAAATGGCTATATTCTTGAATATTTTAATAGATGCTTTCCACAAATGCAAGAGACTAATGCCTTGCAGGATCCTATGGAAGAAGAAATTGATGAACCTGAAATCTCATTAGATGAAAAAGAGGAGGAGAGTGATGAACAAAAGGAGGATGAATGGATTAGCTACCCATGCCTACCTTCTAATGAGAGTAACTCTTTATCCCTTACATTATTTGATTGTCCTCCATGCTTACTACAGGAGGATGAATGTTATGTCCCTGAGGATTCTTTTGAAAATGTTTATAATAAAGCTCTAGTGCTTGTAGATCATGAAGAGCATGCTTTATGTGATAGATATATTGTTGAGTTTATTCATGAGGCTACTGAAAATTATTATGAGAGAGGAAAATCTGGTTGTAGAAGTTTTCATGGTATTGAAACACCGCTCTATGTGCTGAAAGTTTTGAAGTTACTCTTCTTTTATCTTCCTATGCTTGTAACTTTGTTCTTTGTGAATTTATTTGCATACACGATTCCTATGCATAGGAAGTGGGTTAGACTTAAATGTGTTTTGAATTTGCTTCTTGATGCTCTCTTTTACTTCAACTGATATTTCTTATGAGAGCATCCTCTCAAATTATTATGCCTGAAGATGATAATATGTCTATTATTCTTGGGAGACCTTTTCTTAAATACTGCAGGAGCTGTTATTTATTGTAATCAAGGGAAGGTGACCTTCAATGTTAATGACAAGGAATATGCTGTCTATTTCCCCAAGAAGATTGAAAGGACTTATGGTTTGAATTCAATTGAACATGTTGAGGGCATTCAAGTTGGAGAAATATATTGTCCCATACCAAGAGAAAAATTTGAAACTATTATGATTGGGACCATTGCTATCAAGGTTGAGGTAACATAATCATTAGTGGAATACAAAGTTTTGTCTCATATGAAATTGTTTTGGTAACAAGACCTGATCAACCTTGTTAACAAAAGGATTTCACTGAACAAAACAATGTTTTCACCATGATTATCTCCGCTTACTTCTATTCTATCCATTTTAGTTTTTCCTTTTGCCTAACTTAAAGGCGTTAAAGAAAAGTACTTATTAGGAGATAACCCAAAAGTTTTAGATGAGTCTTGGAAGTTATTACTTCAGTAATAACCGCTCCTTATCCTTTTTATTTGCTTTTTGTGCCAAGAGTAACCTCTAATGAGAGAGAAGTAATGATTGGGAAAGTTGCTGTCCTGAAACAGATTTCTGTGCTTCACCGTAAAAATTCGTGTAAAATCTCTGAATGTCTTTTTGAGGCGTGAATTTTTGTGCTTCTGCCCCAGCTGTTATCAAACTTTCGTTAGTTCAACACTTTTTTATTTGAGCAACAGAAGGTCTTAGAAAAAATTTGTCTTTACCTGCTGGTCTATTTTGACAGATTTCTGCCATTTTTTGCATTTGCTTCTTGTTGGTTCCTTTTTGAGTTCTTTTAGGGAATTGAGCTTTTTGAGGGAAGTGCTACAGCAGCTAGTGTTCTAATGGAAGTTTATTTGGTGTTAGAACTGAACCTTAAGACTTATTTATCTTGAGTGCACTAATGTTGCTAATAAAGATTGTGGGAAGTTTTGTATGAAGGAAAAATTTCAGGTGTATGGAAGGAATGAGTAATGAGATGAAGGATGGACTAAAGCTCAAGCTTGGGGATGCCACGTGTGTCACCCCAAGAAATATCCAAGAAGTACAAGCATCAAAGCTCGGGGATGCCCAAGGCATCCCCTTCTTCATCAATAAAAATCCAGGTTTCTTCCAAACACTTTATTTTTATTGTTTCATGCACAGTTGTGTTGTTCTTGGAGCGTCTTCTTTTTCGTTTTCGTTTTGGTTTTTAGCTTGCGTGGTTTGCTTAGTTTGCTGAATAAATTGGTTGGACCTCCTCTTTCATGCATTGGTGTTCAAATAGTTTGGTTTGGTTTGGTTTGGAAAAGAGTAGGAAAACTCATGCTTAAGTGGTAAAGAGAGCTTGTTTTTGACTGTGGCCTATGCTTTGTCATGCCATGCTTGATATTGTTTTGGCTTTATGCTTAGTATTCGTTTTTGTAGTATGACTTGTTATAAACAATTGAGATTGCTTAATGTGCCTTGGATAAATCATGCGTTGTTTTAGCATATTAAAGCATAGTATAGTGGTATTCTCCTTTGATGCTTTATTTGGGTTGACTTGGCGCATGCTCACACCATGTTATGACTATCTAAAGTCACCATAGCCTTTATGATCCTTTAGTTTTCAACTTGTAGTATCACTTTATGCTTTGATCAATGATGTTTTGTCGCTCTGCATGATTATGGCCATTATTGCTCTCTCGTTTGTCGCTCCCTTACTATTGCTAGCCTTCACTTTCACTGAGTATGTTTTACTCATGTTTCCAACTCCCTAAACCAAATATTTCCAAAGTGTCCACCATACCTACCTATTAGCATCATTTGCTACTTCCGTGCATATTCAATATGCCTTGTTTTCTTCCGAGTAAAATGTTTGCTTGTTATGAGAAAGTTAGTTAGTAAAGCTCTCACGAACTTGATGACACACTTTATTTTCTTGCATCTAATAAACCTGAACCATTGCGTCCTTCTTTGTTGTGTATATGCTTGCGCTTTATAAGTTGAAGTTAGCAGAACCATGTATCATGGGGAACGCTTTCAACATTGCACTGGTACTTAGTACCTCGTTGATATCATGTTCTTTTGCTTATGGATCCTGGCGGTGTGAAATAAAAGTGGAACTTGTAAGATCATGGAGTTTGTATGTATGTTAGAGAAAGGCCTGAGCCGCTAGCCTAAGCCACGCCTAATCATGGTGGAAACTTGCAGCATAACCATAATGATCATTCAATGAAGCATCCTCAATAAAAATCTATGCACATAGTAAATAAAAAGATCGTTGAGATGCTCATTGTCTGCTTGCCTTGTCATTTTGATTATGGGATAGCTCCTGTGTCATGTGCAAGGGGTACCCCGTTGGCGGTTCTCTATGATACGTGTATACTTACAATGACAAGATCTTACTTGTGACTGAAGTTGAGTAGCATGAGGATCGGTCTTCGTAAGTAAGGGGCATGAGACTTCGATTTATAACTTGTCAAGCATATCCTCTTAGTTGTGTCACTTTAACCTTAACCGTTTAAAGATGCTTATGATAGGGGCAATGAAAGCTCAAAGCTAATGAGTACCATACTTTCAGCATTTGGAAGCCTTTCAAACTTTTCAAAACCTATCCATTTCCTTGTTGAGTCTTCACACATTCTATGAGCACTTTCTTGAGAGCATAGTGGCCATTCTTAGTTCTATGTGCATTGTCCCAAGACTTGTTGATTGATGCATACCTTGATATTGCTTGTTTTAAACTATTTGTATCTAGTCATTCTTGTAAACTTTGAAGGTGTCCTTTGCATTTATGTTTGCTACTCTATGAGGGACAAGCTAAATACCACTATGCTATGTTTTCTTTATGTGAAACAAACAAACGTCTTGCAAAGCATTGTTATTCATGAATCTTTTGTTTGTGCCTTTTCATGTTGCATCATAGTTGCTATGTCTTATTGCTAGAACTTTGTCTTTCATGTTATGATTGAAGTACTATGATCCCAGCTTTGAATGTTTTACAAATACTTTGATCAAGTCTTTGATGGTGCATGTCACCTCAAAAATTATTCTTTCTTTTTATCACTTACCTACTCGAGGACGAGCAGGAGTTAAGCTTGGGGATGTTGATACATTGCAAATGTATCTATAATTTTTGATGCTCCATGCTTGGTTTTATCCACTTTATTGTGCTTTGTCCACACTTTGGAGTACTTTTCATATGATTTCTTGGACTAACCTATTAACAAGAGCCACAGTGCCAGCTGCCTGTTTTCTGCTGTTTTTGGTTCCAGGAAAGTCAGAAAATGAATATTCTCGGACTTGGACGGGACAAAAGCCAAAGTGCCTATTTTTCCAGAAAACTCCAGGAGCCAGAATACGAAACGGAGGAGGACCAGGGGCTGGCCACACCCCCAAGCACCCCCTCGGTCTCCCTCTTTGCCTATAAGAAGCCTTCTGACCTAAAAACTCTGGGGGTTCGACGTTTTTCTAGAATAAGTTCCGCAACACCACCACCACCGAAGGGGAGATTTGGGGGACAGAAAGTCTCTGTTCCGGCACCCTACCGGGACGGGGAAGTGCCCCCGGAGCCATCTCCATCGATCTCCACCATCATCTCCATCGACCATCCATGTTTCCCCCATCTATGAGTGAGTAATCCCCCGATGTAGGCTATGGGGATGGTAGGGATTGGATGAGATCGTTCATGTAATGGCATCAGATTGTTAGGGCATGGTGCCTAGTATCTTTTATTAGTGCTTTATGACTTTGTTGCGACTTGTTGTGCTTAATGCTTGTCACTAGGGACCGAGTGCCATGATTCCAAATCTGAACTTATTATTGATTCATTATGATAGTATTGTTTTTGGTCTTATCTACAAGTTGTATACACACGTTGTTGTCCGGAACCTATGGCCCCGAAGTGACAGAAATCAGGATAACCGAAAGGGAATGGCTTTGATGTGAGGATCACATGTGTTCGCGGAGTGTTAATGCTTTGCTCCAGTGCTCTATTAAAAGGAGCACCTTAATTGCTAGTAGTTCCCTAGAGGCCCCGCTGCAAACGGGCTGGCATGACAAAAGATGTTGTGCAAGTTCTCATTGCGAGCACGTATGACTATTTATGGAACACATGCCTAGGATTGTCTAGTACTTGGATGCTTTATCTTATTTATCTGCAATTGCCCTATGTTCTGATTGCTATGTGAATTGTCTTGTCCATACAACGCCCGTCCATCCATCCCTATGCCTACCGCACTCGAATCCCACTGTTTACTGCTTTTGTTACTACTGTCTTCGCTTTACTACTGCTGCTACTTTACTATTCCTACTACAAAACTGTTGCTACTGATAAACTGCTGTGAGCAAGATTGTTTCCAGGTCCAGCTGAATTGACAACTCAGTTGTTAAGGCTTATAAATATTCTTTGGCTCCCCTTGTGTCGAATTAATAAATTGGGTTTCACTTCCCTCGAAAATACTGCGATACACCCCCTATACTTCTGGGTCATCAGTGGGCTCTCTTCTTATAGTTGGGATGTATGCGCATAAACGTCCAGAACGTAGGCTGAGTGATGGGTTAGGCCAAGTGGACGCTAACATATGGTATCAGAGCCAGTGTGCGCACCGCTATTAGGTGTGTGGCGATCTGCATCGCTCCTGTTTAGGAGGATAGGATGTCAGCACTCGAATGGGTGGCACAGCTGGGATGGTCCAGTGGAGGCTACACTAGTTTAGTCCCACCGCGTGTACGGAAGGAGGACACATCCAGCTTATAAGGAATAGATTCCTTTCTCCTTGTAGTTTGGGCTTTTAGGATGGAGTGAGCTCTCTTCTTATAGTCGGGTTGTGTGCGCATAAACGTCTAGAACATAGGCTGAGTGTTGGGCTAGGCCAAGTGGAAGCTAACATCTGGTATTAGAGCTAGTGTGTGCACCTCTATTAGGTGTGTGGTGATCTGCATCGCTCCTGTTTAGGAGGATGGGATGTCAGCACTCGAACAGATGGCACAGCTGGGATGGTCCAGTGAAGGCGACACTAGTTTAGTCCCACCTTCCCTACAGAAGGAGGCCACACCCAGCTTATAAGGGAAAGATTTCTTCCTCCTTTCAGTCCAGGCTTTTGGGATGGAGTGGGCTCTCTTCTTATAGTTGGGCTATGTGCGCATAAACGTTCAAAATGTAGGCTGAGTGCTGGGCTGGGTCAAGTGGACACTAACACAATCCAATGCATCTCGATTTCTCCAAGGAGTCCACCGCGAGGACATAGTATAAGTACATAGGGTTGTGGAATCTCTCCTTCCAGTATAGGATACGGTACTCACCAGATGAGCCATGCGGATACAACCCTGCAACATGGCCACCGAAGAGAGCTGGCAGTGAAGCCCACTGACGCGTAGATGGGTTGCATATGTGGAAGCGAGAAGGCGAGGAGAGCACGATAAGGCCGTTGCACGAGGCGTGGAGCACCACGCGGCCATCCTAGCTATCGCGGAAACCCAGGACGGGTCGGTGTCGCTCGGCCGGACTAGCCGGTGGTCGAAGGCGTCGCTCACTTTGTCGAAGTAGCCCCCCTTGTTACAGTCTTTGCCGTGGAAGGCAACGAGAGGGAGTGACGGTTGGCGCCAGTGGTGGGTGATACGTCCAAAACGTATCTACTTTCCCGAACACTTTTGCTATTGTTTCTCCTCTATACTTGTGTGATTTGGATGCAATTAATGTGAACTGACGCTGTTTTCAGCAGAATTGCCTTGGTGTCTACTTTTTGTGCAGAAAATCAACTATCAGGAAAAATCCTGGAAAATATGCCAAAAATCCTATTTCACCTGAAGACTCTAGGAGCGAGAATACGAGACGGAGAAGAGCCAGGGGGTGGCCACACCACCTGGAGGCGCGGGCCAGGCCAGGCCGCGCCAGGGGATGGTGTGGGCCCCCCAGGCACCTCCTCGGCCTCTCTCTTCGCCTATAAGGAGCTTTCTGACCTAAAAACTCTGCCGGGATGAGGAATTGGAGGAGATCATCGCCATCATCATTGCCATCGCTTCTCCATCGACCATCCATGTTTCCCCCATCTATGAGTGAGTAATTCCCCGCTGTAGGCCATGGGTATGGTAGGGATTGGATGAGATTGTTCATGTAATGGCATCAGATTGTTAGGGCATGGTGCCTAGTATCTTTTATTAGTGTTTTATGACTTTGTTGCGACTTGTTGTGCTTAATGCTTGTCACTAGGGCCCGAGTGCCATGATTTCAGATCTGAACATGTTATTGATTCATTATGATAGTATTGTTCTTGGTCTTATCTACAAGTTGTATACACACGTCGTTGTCCGGAACCTATGGCCATGAAGTGACAAAAATCGGGATAACCGGAAGGGAATGGCTTTGATGTGAGGATCACATGTGTTCATGGAGTGTTAATGCTTTGCTCCGGTTCTCTATTAAAAGGAGCACCTTAATTGCCAGTAGTTCCCTAGAGGCCCCGCTGCAAACGGGCTGGCAGGACAAAAGATGTTGTGCAAGTTCTCATTGCGAGCAAGTATGACTATATATGGAACACATGCCTAGGATTGTCTAGTACTTGGATGCTTTATCTTATTTATCTGCAATTGCCCTATGTTCTGATTGCTATGTGAATTGTCTTGTCCATGCAACGCCCGTCCGTCCATCCCTATGCCTATCGCACTCGAATCCCACTGTTTACTGCTTTTGTTACTACTGTCTTTGCATTACTACTGCTGCTACTCTGCTATTCCTACTACAAAACTGTTGCTACTGATAAACTACTGTGAGCAAGATTGTTTCTAGGTGCAGCTGAATTGACAACTCATTTGTTAAGGCTTATA
Source organism: Avena sativa (assembly GCA_916181665.1). Taxonomy (NCBI): domain Eukaryota; kingdom Viridiplantae; phylum Streptophyta; class Magnoliopsida; order Poales; family Poaceae; genus Avena; species Avena sativa. The sequence goes on from OV702291.1 coordinate 33,306,997, forward strand.
AATATTATTTGGATCCCCTTGTGTCGAATCAATAAATTGGGGTTCACTTCCCTCGAAAATACTGCGATACACCCCCTATACTTGGGGGTCATCAAGACTATTTTCTGGCGCCGTTGCCGGGGAGCATAGCTTTATTTATCAACTTCACTTGGATTCTCTATTGTTCGCTGCTATCCATCCATCATGGGTAAGTCTCGTGATGGCAAGGTTCCTATTTTACCATCCACTACAAGAAGAGGTATGGTTCTGAACACCTCTGCTGCTCTTGATTCACCGTCTGTTTTGAATAAGTTCCTTACACCACCACATACACATGCTACACACGCTGCTACTACTGCTGAATCTGAAACTTCTGATACTTATGATGCTGCTTCTACTGTGCTTGATAAGAGTGGTTCATTAGGTCCTTTCCTAGATGCTACGATTGCTAGAACTATAGCTGGAAATACCGAAACTCCTAATGAAGACACTACCACCCCTGTTAGCTCACCTGAGTCTAGTGAGAGTTATGATATTGAAGAAGATTATGTTGAGATGACCGATGAGTTTATTAAAGAATGTAAGAACACCCATGATAGGAGCGCTGCTAAGAGTCTCCTTGAGAGGCGTACTATTAGACCCAAATTGTATTGCTAAGTTTGCTGCTTCTCCCATAAACATTATAGATGAAGATTATGATTTCTCTCTCGATCTATCTTACATAGCTATTGTCGAGAAAGAACCTTTTTGTGGGACTAAGAATGAAAGTGCGGTAGCACATATGAATGAACTTTCTACCATGAGTGGCTTGTTTTCTAATGATATTAAGATGCGTACTTACTTTGTTGCTAAGATTTTTCCCTTTTCACTAAAAGGAGAAGCTAAAACTTGGTTTAGTAATTTACCTCCTGGATCCATTGATAGCCCTGAGTGCTTGATTAGTACTTTCCTGCAGAAATATTTTCCTCCCAGTGCTAGATATGCTATTTTGCAGGAACTTTTTGATTTTAAACAGGGAGAAAAAGAGGTATTGTCCTCTTTGATTCATGCATAGGCTTGAAGTCCATTACCTAAGAATGAGCTTCTTGATATATTTTATAATGGACTAACCGAGGAATCTAGGACATACCTAGATAGTTGTGCTGATTGTGTTTACAGGAATAGGACTCCTAAGGAAGCTGAGGAATTAATGGCTAAAATAAGCAAGAATTATGAAGATTGGACTCCTCCTAAACAAGCTATACCGGAAGTAATTGTACCTGAACCATCTATTCCTAAGCCTATTCCAACTTCAAAGAAGAGGGGAGTTATTGAATTAAATGATGAAGTGATGAAGGAAGCTAAGAAATGTCTTAAGGAGAAGGGAATTAAAGTTGTAGATGTCAAGAATTTACCTCCTATAGAAGAATTATGTAAGCCTATTTCCTACTCACCCACTATTGAGGTACACTCTCTCCAACACTTTGATGAAGTCCCTTACTCGAAACCTCCTGACCAATGCTTAGAAGAATTTGATATCTTTATTGTTAAGCAAGATAACTTTAATAAAAGGGTGCAAAATCATCTAATGGAAAACACTAGAGCTATTGTTGAGTTGAAAGATATTGTGGAAAGAACCTCTAATGATGTTAAAATGATTGTTAAACACTTTCAAATGGTTCAAACTCAAATAGATCAACTCGTTAAAGTGCAAAACGACTTGCTAGTGAATGCTGCTAAAGAAAAACATTCTTATGAAATTAGAACTAGAAGTGGTGCTGCTACCCAGGATCCTCTATATCCTGAGGGGCATCCCAAAAGAATTGAGCAGGATTCTCAACAAGCTTAAAATAGTGGTTCTACTTGTAAGAAAAGGAAAAGGAAACATAAAACTATTGTAGAACCCTCTAAACCTGCTATAGATCCTAATAGTATATCTATCTCTGATGCTGAAACTGAAAGTGGTAATGAAGAAAATGAAGTGCCTAATGAAGAAAAGGTTGAAGAAGAACCTGAAAACCACACTAAGACTACTAAATACACCAAAGAAGATTTTATTGCTAAGAAACATGGTAGTGAAAGAGAACCTTGGGTCCAAAAACCTATGCCTTTCCCTGATAAGAAACACAAGTCAAAAGAAGATGAACACTATAATAAGTTTTGTGAGTGGATGAAGCCTTTATTCTTGCAAATTACTTTGACTGACGCTATTAAATTGCCTCCTTACTCAAAGTATATGAATGACATTGTCTCGAATAAAAGGAAGATTCCTAATGAAGAAATTTCTACTTTGCTTGCTAATTATTCCTTCAATGGTAAGGTTCCTAAGAAACCTGGAGACCCAGGGATTCCAACTATCCCTTGCTCTATTAAGAACAGTTATGTTAGAACCGCTTTGTGTGATTTGGGAGCTAGAGTTAGTGTTATGCATTTCTCTCTCTATAAGAGGCTTCAGCTTGAAAAATTGATTCCAACTTATATATCTTTGCAAATGGCTGATAAATCTACCACTATTCCTATGGGTATATGTGAGGATGTACCTGTTCAGGTGGCTCACAATTGCTTGATACTAACTGATTTTGTTGTGCTTGAAATGCCTGAAGATGATAATATGTCTATTATTCTTGGGAGACCTTTTCTTAATACTGCAGGAGCTGTTATTAATTGTAATCAAGGAAAGGTGACCTTCAATGTTAATGACAAGGAACATACTGTCTATTTCCCCAAGAAGATTGAAAGGACTTATGGTTTGAATTCAATTGAACATGTTGAAGGCATTCAAGTTGGAGAAATATATTGTCCCATACCAAGAGAAAATTTTGAAACTATTATGATTGGGACCATTGCTATCAAGGTTGAGGTAACATAATCATTAGTGGAATACAAAGTTTTGTCTCATATGCAATTGTTTTGGTAGCAAGACTAGATCAACCTTGCTAACAAAAGGATTCCATTGAACAAAACAATGTTTTCATTATGACTATCTCCGTTTATTTCTATCCTTTGCATTTTAGTTTTTGCTTTCATTTAGTTTTCTTTATGTTGTTAGTTGCTTGCATGCTAGAACTTCTGTAGTTCTAGCCTTGTTTTGTCCTTGCATCATGTTTCCAAAAAAAAATATGTCTGTCAGAAAAATCATTCTTCTATTTCTGAAAAAAGCCCAAAAATAAAGTGTCTCAAAAAATTCCAGAAAATTCATATTAAATTTTTACGTGAAAAAGGGGCAGAGGAGTACCTGGTAGGTACCAGGGGGGCTCACCAGGCAGGCACACCATGTGGTGGCGCGGCCAGCCCTAGGTGGCGCCATGCCCTGGTGTGGGCCACCCCTGGCCCCCCACTTACTCTCTCACCTGCCACTTTCTTCTCTCTCCCGAGTAAGCTCCAGTTCATAGCTCAAAATCGCGTTCTTTCTGTGCTTGCTCTCAATTTCTTTGATCTCCTTGCTCAGCCCATCTTTCTTGCTGAAATTTGGAGCATTTGTTCCCTGGTATGTGACTCCTCCCCTTGTCCAAGTAGATTTGTGTTTAGTGGATTATATGTTGAGTATTTTGCTGCTGTAGGTGACTGGTTATGAGAGCTTGTAAGCTTGTTTGGTGCTTAGAGATATAGTTTTGCTGCATGTTTAGGCCTCTTGCAAGTCCCTATGAGTAGAATCCTTCATTATATTTACTTTGCAATCACTTGTGTAATAGGTGTTTAAATTTCAGAATAGAAGATGAGTGAACACCACCTAAACCAACATGAGCTTTGGGTGCCTGAGGTCATGAAGGTCCACCGGGAGGAGGAAGTTTTTCCCTCCATTTGTCCATGCTCTGAGTTCATGAGAGCTGCAAGAATTCTACAAGATTTCCACACTTTGGTTTCTAATGCAGGGTTAGAGCACTTTTTGGAAGATGAACCTTGTCAATTTGTGAAGCTAACCATGTATATGGTGCAGGACTTCTAATTTAGTCACTCTTTGCCTAAACCCATGGTTCATTACAAAATTTACAATATAGCTGTCGACCTTTCTCTTGATGATTTTTGTGCAGCTATTAAGGTACCTCAATGGGGATCATGTAGAAAGATTAAGGAGAGACCTGAACCACTCATGGATTTATATGCAGAAATTTGCCAAGGGAGTAGCTTCTCGAAGGAGAATGGAAAAATCCGTAACATTCATCTTCCCTCCATTCGCTACTTTGCCTACTTTATTGCCAAGTGTGTTCTTGCTAGGAATACTGCTAATAAGTTATCTTCATTTGATCTAGCATTTATCTCTGCTGCTCTTAGACGAGATAGGTCTTACAACTTGGGTGCTTTGATAGCTTTCCGTCTTGCTGCTAACCGTGAGAAAGGTGGAATTTGTGGAGGCCTCATTGCTTCTCGTTTACTAGCATTGCATGGTTTAGTGCCTCATCATCTAGACCTACAGTTTCCCATAGAGAGGCTTGATTTTAATTCCATGATATAGCATAAATTTATTTCCTCGTGGGCTAGTTTGAGTGAGTTGTCTTATGAAATAACCTTTCTCAAAGCTGGTTGGAGAAAGAGCAAGTCCGAGCGTGTTGTTCTTTTGCCTGCACCTGTCTTGTTTAACCTTGATAACAGGGAAGGATGGTCCCTCACTGAGGAGGAGCTTGACACGTACTTGGGAGAGCTCTCCCAACAGGAGCAGGACACTAGAAGGGAGGTCACGGATGATTCGGTCCAGCCCTTGAATGAGGGAGAGTCTTCATATCAGCAGCCCGCTTATGATTGGGGAGCTTCTTCTTCTTCTCATGGGCCCAGCTATGACCATTCTTACCAAGATCCGCCCGCTTGGAACCACTATTTGTACATGGATTGATACCCACTTAGGCCAAAAGCCTAAGCTTGGGGGGAGGTACGCCGACACCGCACTCATCTCCATATCATGTTGCGTCGGTACTTTGTATATTCATGTTTTCGTTCTCTTTTTAGTTTTCGTTCTTCTTTGCTTTTGCTTTATAAAAACACAAAAAGACCAAAAATATTTTTGTTGTTTCTCTTTGGTTTGCTTCTTCTTTTTGCCTTGGTTTGTTTTTCCCTTTTTGCTTTGTTTGAACTATTCGAAAAATCCAAAAAGATTTTGCTTTGTTTGTTTTTCCCTTTTGGTTCTTGTTTAAAAATCAAAAACACCAAAAATATTTGTCGTCCTTCTTTGGTTTTTGCGAGTTTGCTACAGGGTTCGAAAGTTCTCAGTGGAATATTGGTTTCATATTATTATTCAAGCCACACAAGTGAAGAGCAATAATGAGGATTAATGACAACTTCAGGCGTGGTAAGAGGCTGGTAATGAACTCTATTTGTTTTCATTTTTGTACATATACTCATCACTGTGAGCTTGCTTAGTCCGTTCATGTAGAGTGTATGTTTTCTTTGGATGCTTAGTTCTTGCTTTCTTATGATTAGCTCCAGCTCGCTAATAGTTTGTAGCATGTCTTATGAATGTTTGCTTGCATTGCTCTATTCATAAATCGGTATGACACCGTGGTATCCTCCTCTGAATGTTTCATTTGATTGACTTGGCACATGCTCATGCATGCACCTGACTGTAATAATCAGTCAAGCCTCGATGAATTATTTTGCCTTGAGGATCTTGAATCACTTTCATGCCATGAGTAGTCTTGTTTTGTTGCGAGCATGATAATGACAGCTATTGCTCTCTCGTTTGTCGCTCCCTTACTATTGCTAGCCTTCACTTCCACTGAGTGTTTTACTCAAGTTTCCAACTTCCTAAACCAAATATTTCCAAAGTGTCCACCATACCTACCTATTATCTTCATTTGCTACTCCCGTGCATATTCATTATGAATTGTTTTCTTCCGAATAAAATGTTTGCTTGTTATGGGAAAACTAGTTAGTAAAGCTCTCACGAACTTGATGGCACACTTTATTCCCTACACTTAATAAACCTGAACCATTGTGAACTCTCCATGAAAGTTATATGCTTGCAAATTATAGGTTGGGGATTAGCAGAACCGTGCTGTCACGGGGAACGCTTTCAACACTTGTAAATATATACCCAGTTGATACCTTGCTCTTTTGTTTGCGGATGTCGTCGGTGTGAAATAAAAGGGGAGCTTGTAAGTCCATGGAGTTATGTATGTGTGTTAGAGAAACGCCTGGGCCGCTGGTCTAATCCATGCTGACATGGTGGAAACCTGCAGCGTAACCATAATGATATCTATGAAGCATTCTTCTTATAAAAAAAGAGAGAGATAGCTATTGAGAAAAAGAAAAAAAGAGACTTATGAAAAGAGGAAAGAGAGAAAAAAACACCATTTTCCCATGGTAAATAAGAAGATTGCTGAGATACTCATTGTCTGCTTGCCTTGTCATTTTGATATGGGGATTCTTCCGTATCATCGGGCAAGGGGTACCCCGTTGGCGGTTCTCAAGGATACGTGTGAGACCAGGCACATGGCTTAATAGGATTGATAGAATACTCATACCAACAAGTTGCAACTTCTTTTCCGGAAGCTCATTTGAAAAGAACTCTAAGGTTAAGCGTGCTTGGCCTAGAGCAATTCTAGGATGGGTGACCGACCGGGAAGTGGGTAACCGGGTGCGCACGAGTGAGGACAAAGTGCGTAGAAAAGACTAGTGTTGGTCTATGGGGCCAGTCTAGATATCATATTAAGCTGCCAGGAGTGACACCCCCCGGGCCCAGGAGTGGATGGGGTGTTACAAAGTGGTATCAGAGCCGACACTTGCGATTACACGGGTGTGTGCGGGTCAGTGGCGGGACATGTGGAGCATGGCGCGTGTGGCCCGGAGTGGACACGGCATGGCACATGTGCCGGCACTGGACGCACAGACGCGTGCCAAGAGGGAACATTCCTGGGGTGTGCTTGATCGATGAGGGCATCGATCTTCTAAAGGGTGGGTGTATGTGAGACCAGGCACATGGCTTAATAGGATGATAGAATACTCATACCAACAAGTTGCAACTTCTTTTCCGGAAGCTCATTCGAAAAGAACTCTAAGGGTAAGCGTTCTTGGCCTAGAGCAATTCTAGGATGGGTGACTGACCGGGAAGTGGATAACCGGGTGCGCACGAGTGAGGACAAAGTGCGTAGAAAAGACTAGTGTTGGTCTCTGGGGCCAGTCTAGATATCATATTAAGCTGCCAGGAGTGACACCCCCCGGGCCCAGGAGTGGACGGGGTGTTACAATATGTACATACTTACGATGACAAGAACTTACCGGTAACTAAAGTTGAGTAGCATGAGGAGCGGCCCTCGTACTCAAGGGACTTAGGATTTTCAGTTTATAGTCTGTCAAGCATATAACTCAGATTGGACCTCACTTTCACCTTAACCACATTAAAGATGCTTATGATAGGGGCAATGAGAGCTCAAAGCTAACAAGTACCATACTTTCAGCATTTGGACGCCTTTCAAAATTATTCAAAACCTTTTTCTTCTACTTGTTGAGTCTCCACATATTCTTTGAGCACCTTCTCGAGAGCATAGTTGTCATTCTTTGTGTTTGTTCCATTACTTGATTATTTGTGTTATGACTTTGATGCTTGTATCCTTGATATCTTTACTTCTAGTCATCACTTGAACTTCATAGGTGCCTTGATATTCATAATCAAAGGGCAAGCGAGATACCACTCTATCATACCTTTTTATAAGCATTGTAATGTTGCTTATGTTTGTGCTTCATGCTACTTATTATTCTTGAGTTGGAATCTCTTCATAGCTTGCAATGACTATTAAGTAGACTCAGTTGCATATTCTTTATTATGAACTGTCTGAGTAGTTGATCACATTGCTGAGAATATTTATATCATATGAAGCAAATGTGTTCATGAAAGTTCTTTTATCGCACTCAGTTTTCAACTGAATTGCTTGAGGACAAGCAATAAGCTAAGTTTGGGGGGAGTTGATACGTCCAAAACGTATCTACTTTCCCAAACACTTTTGCTATTGTTTCTCCTCTATACTTGTGTGATTTGGATGCAACTAATGCGAACTGACGCTGTTTTCAGCAGAATTGCCTTGGTGTCTACTTTTTGTGCAGAAAATCAACTATCAGGAAAAATCCCGGAAAATATGCCAAAAATCCTATTTCACCCGAAGACTCCAAGAGTCAGAATACGAGACGGAGAAGAGCCAGGGGTGGCCACACAACCTGGTGGCGCGGGCCAGGCCAGGCCGCGCCAGGGGGTGGTGTGGTCCCCCAGGCACCCCCTCGGCCTCTCTCTTCGACTATAAGGAGCCTTCTGACCTAAAAACTCTGAGGGGTTCGACGTTTTTCCAGAAGGAGTTCCGCTCCGGCGCCACCACCAGATTCCACGAAACAACACCAGAAACTCCATTCTGGCACCCTACCGGGACGGGGAATTGGAGGAGATCATCGCCATCATCATCACCATCGCTTCTCCATCGACCATCCATGTTTCCCCCATCTATGAGTGAGTAATCCCCCGCTGTAGGCTATGGGGATGGTAGGGATTGGATGAGATTGTTCATGTAATGGCATTAGATTATTAGGGCATGGTGCCTAGTATCTTTTATTAGTGCTTTATGACTTTGTTGCGACTTGTTGTGCTTAATGCTTGTCACTAGGGCCCGAGTGCCATGATTTCAGATCTAAACATGTTATTGATTCATTATGATAGTATTGTTCTTGGTCTTATCTACAAGTTGTATACACACGTCGTTTTCCGGAACCTATGGCACCGAAGTGATAGAAATCGGGATAACCAGAAGGGAATGGCTTTGATGTGAGGATCACGTGTGTTCATGGAGTGTTAATGCTTTGCTCCGGTGCTCTGTTAAAAGGAGCACTTTAATTGCCAGTAGTTCCCTAGAGGCCCCGCTGCAAACAGGCTGGAAGGACAAAAGATGTTGTGCAAGTTCTCATTGCGAGCACGTATAACTATATATGGAACACATGCCTAGGATTGTCTAGTACTTGGATGCTTTATCTTATTTATCTGCAATTGCCCTATGTTCTGATTGCTATGTGAATTGTCTTGTCCATGCAACGCCCGTCCATCCATCCCTATGCCTACCGCACTCGAATCCCATTGTTTACTGCTTTTGTTACTACTGTCTTTGCTTTACTACTGCTGCTACTCTGCTATTCCTACTACAAAACTATTGCTACTGATAAACTGCTGTGAGCAAGATTGTTTCCAGGTGCAGCTGAATTGACAACTCAGTTGTTAAGGCTTATAAATATTCTTTGGATCCCCTTGTGTCGAATCAATAAATTGGGGTTCACTTCCCTCAAAAATACTGCGATACACCCCCTATACTTGTGGGTCATCAGTGGGCGAGGAGGAAATCAACGGCGGAGGTGAGGCGACACCAGCACCGACAGGTCACGTGGCAGCGTAGGAGCTCCTTCGCCAGCAGGCAGACGAGGATCTCCCACACCAAAACCTCCTCCGGCAGGATGCAGCGGCGGAGGGGGCACTGCAGCTCCGCGCCCGTGCGGTTCCGACATGGTCTCTCATAGCCTCACTTGAGCGCTAGCAACGTGGCTCGAGCTGCCTCACACCATCGTCGTTGGCTCAGTTGTCGACGCCAAGAACAAGTAGGGTTTTGGTGTGGCGAACGGCTAGGGGAGGCCAGGAGGGAGATGGAGATTGGGAGATTTTCGGGGTTGCCTCATTGGCTCTTCGAAGTGAAGACAACGGTGAGGTATGAGGGGTATAAATCCTAAGACCCTCTCCGATGGCCGACACGTGTCCATCTTTTCAGTTTTCTAACTTCTTTTCGTTTGTTAATTAGATCGAGTCTCGTAAGATTTTTTTCCGGGTAGTGGCGGCTTGTTGACTGGACTTCCAGAAAAATGATTTACTAGACTTTATCATGATGAATTGTCAATATCTTCTCTGAAATACAATTAGTGGACCTTTTTTGCGAAACACTATTGGTGGACTTTCCAAAAAAGATTTACTAGACTTTATCATGATAGATTGTCAATATCATCTTACACTATTTTTCCAAATCGACTTTTTCGAAAAGGGGGAACGAAGCCCTGCCTCTGCATGGAGCGATGCATATAACATTTATTCATTATTAAAAAAAAGTCTGACAAAAACCATTATAAAAATCATACAAACCAAAACCGCCAAAACAACACCACCCAACACAAACAGTTCATCGCCAGCTACCGACGAAATCTGGAAAACACTCGATCGCCCATGCAATACAGGAGCCCAAATTTGCCAAGCAAATCCTCAAAACAGAGCTAGTGCACTCACTCCGGATGTTGCCACCTCAGCTATCATCCACCAACCCATCTACAACATGTAGATCGATGCACAGACTCTCGCCACATCAACCACCAATGCCACCATGGTGCCAAGTAGCACCACCTCTCTGCGCACTAACTCCGAAGCACGTTGCGGTCACCATCGGTACACCGCAGCACGATACCTCCTAGTACCACTAGCCAACGCGGATTGAAGTCTCTGTAGGATCTGTCGTGCCTAGCACCCACCAAACATAATGACTCAGCGTAGCACCTGTCGGTCAGGCATGACTTGACATCGCTGCCAAAACTCTGTGCGAGACAAACCCGCTCCACCTCCTGCCTCAGTCATCCAACATTGCTCCTGATGTCTACAAGTACACAGATCATTTGTAGCTAGTTTTGAAGTATAGATATCGATCCCACAAAGAGCCCAAAGGTAAGTGTTTATGAATGAAGTCTCTGTCACACTCAAAGTTGTCACAGATCTTCGAGTGAATTGACTGCAAGTGTGAAAATAAGAATAAAATTTGGATTAATCTGGATATATTTAAATAAAATTAAAATGTAAACTTCAGGAATAAAAAGCATAAAAGTAAAGAATGATTCGATTATTTGTGGTTTTCTGCAGATGACAAAGAAGGCGCGGGGAGATACAGTTCATGGTGATAGTAACTGTGCCAGGTGGACGAATGATAAGTATAACAATCATAATCTTATAAATATATATGTAGGCGAGCAACCCATAATTAGCCGGAACTCCTCTTGGTAGATTTCATCCCAACTTCAATAATCCTACTAGTCTGTTACCAAAACCATGGTCAGTCACTAGACGATTTAGATCCTTCAGGTTGCTTAGCAATTAAGCTCCTTGGATCAGACTAATGCAATAATATAACACCCCGTCCACTCCTGGGCCCGGGGGGTGTCACTCCTGACAGCTTAATAGGATATCTAGACTGGCCCCACAGACAAACACTAGTCTTTTCTGCGCACTTTGTCCTCACTCGTGCGCACCCGGTTACCCACTTCCCGGTCGGTCACTCATCCTAGAATTGCTCTAGGCCAAGCACGCTTAACCTTAGAGTTCTTTTTGAATGAGCTTCCAGAAAAGAAGTTGCAACTTGTTGATATGGGTATCCTATCAATCCTATTAAGCCATGTGCCTGGATCTCACATATGGTATCAGATACCAATTGTAACTACCTCGGTGAATTACGCTCTTAGTTACATGCCTGGATGAGCAAAAATGGTTAAAATAGTACAGTGGGGCCAAATGCCACTCACAGGTAGACCTTTCGGTCGTCCTAACCATTTCCAGAACATCGGGACAAGAACGAGCGGCGTAATCGGCAGGCGAAGGGATCAACTACATACACAAATGAGTATGTATGCAAGCCACATACAACAGTCCTCAGAGCCATTCCATCTAAAAGAAATAGAAATATTGCAACGCCATACGGCAAGATCCAAATACCCTAGATAGAGATAATATTTTAGGATAGCTCCTCATACATCAAACATCAGAGTATCAGGCGGAAGCGGAAAACAAGATCCGGGTACGGATAAGAAGCAAATCGGCATAAGATGCCACATAAATAAACACATCCCGCCCACAGATCTCACGGATCCCCGTTCCCGGAATCTCTACACCGAGTGATCGTTGCCAACATCGTCCGTCTCCTCCACCCAGTATTCATCTTGCGAGTATACCTGTTCATCTGAATCAAACAATTTATCGTGTGAGACCCTAGGGGTACTCAACAAGTCTTTATGCCTCTAAAGGGGGCACAACCTAGGGTGACGCAATTGCAGCAAAAGATATAACTAACAATTCTATAGATACTCGCTAACCATTCGCCTAACCAATGATAGACGGATGTCCGTGAATTAATAACAACAGTTATAACAGTAATTAACAGATCCATCCTCCTCCTCGCTTACCAACGAGGAAGCGGACGAACAACCCCCCCATCTGTTGGCAGTTTTATTAACCATTCCATGAGTGTTGCACTATTAACTAGTCAGGTACTTAGTCAAATTAAAAGCGGTACTTTAGTTATACTTGTCTATGATCGAGAAACTGTGCTCCAAGTCGTCCATAACCGCGGACACGACTTTCAGAAAGATTTACCCTGCAGGGGTGCACAAATAGCAACACACACTCGATCAACCTCGGAAAAACCAACTCAAAACCCAACGAAGATTTGAATTTGAATTTAAACAATTTCTGAAAAAGTTAAATCAAAACAGAAACCCAGAAATACTTTTTGCACCCACCCGGACTTAGCCTCAATCAGTAACAAGTGGGGCCGGTCGGACTGGGTGAAACGGCGCAGCGAAAAAGATTTTTGCACCGGCCCAGAAGCTAGCCTAGGAGAATGACATGCGGGCCCATCGAAGGTGAGCGGCCCACGTGACAGCGAGGGGTGCGGGTTACGGCCTGAGGATCAGGGGGGCTTTTCTGCAAGAATGCCAGGGCGGCTGACAGGTGGGGACGCGAGTACCACGGGTTGAGCGAGAGATAAAAAAAAGGGGCTATTTGTAAAACAACCACAGAGCCCTGTAGATCTTCTCTCTGAATTCGAACGACAGGTCGGTGCCCGACCGCGACAGAGCGCGGCGCGGGGGTTCGATCCCGCGACACGGGGCGAGCGTGCTGCGGGCAGGAACCAGTGCGGAAGGATAACGGATGGTAACAGAGGAGCGGGTTTTGAGTTGGTTTTTCCGAGGTTGATCGAGTGTGTGTTGCTATTTGTGCACCCCTGCAGGGTAAATCTTTCTGAAAGTCGTGTCCGCGGTTATGGACGACTTGGAGCACAGTTTCTCGATCATAGACAAGTATAACTAAAGTACCGTTTTTAATTTGACTAAGTACCTGACTAGTTAATAGTGCAACACTCATGGAATGGTTAATAAAACTGCCAACAGATGGGGGGGTTGTTCGTCCGCTTCCTCGTTGGTAAGCGAGGAGGAGGATGGATCTGTTAATTACTGTTATAACTGTTGTTATTAATTCACGGACATCCGTCTATCATTGGTTAGGCGGATGGTTAGCGAGTATCTATAGACTTGTTAGTTATATCTTTTGCTGCAATTGCGTCACCCTAGGTTGTGCCCCCTTTAGAGGCATAAAGACTTGCTGAGTACCCCTAGGGTCTCACACGATAAATTGTTTGATTTAGATGAACAGGTATACTCGCAAGATGAATACTGGGTGGAGGAGACGGACGATGTTGGCAACGATCACTCGGTGTAGAGATTCCGGGAACGGGGATCCGTGAGATCTGTGGGCGGGATGTGTTTATTTATGTGGCATCTTATGCCGATTTGCTTCTTATCCGTACCCGGATCTTGTTTTCCGCTTCCGCCTGATACTCTGATGTTTGATGTATGAGGAGCTATCCTAAAATATTATCTCTATCTAGGGTATTTGGATCTTGCCGTATGGCGTTGCAATATTTCTATTTCTTTTAGATGGAATGGCTCTGAGGACTATTGTATGTGGCTTGCATACATACTCATTTGTGTATGTAGTTGATCCCTTCGCCTGCCGATTACGCCGCTCGTTCTTGTCCCGATGTTCTGGAAATGGTTAGGACGGCCGAAAGGTCTACCTGTGAGTGGCATTTGGCCCCACCGTACTATTTTAACCATTTTTGCTCATCCAGGCATGTAACTAAGAGCGTAATTCACCGAGGTAGTTACAAATAAGCATAGTGGTTTCTCGTGATCCTCGAGTCAAACTAGTTTGCCATTGATATCACCGTGTCACTCGGGGGTCGCCGTCTGCTAGCGAACATGATCCTATCTATGTAGAAAAAAGCATCATGTTGTCTGAGCCCTTAATTGGACAACAAGCATTAGGCATCCCACATATAGTCAAGCACATATAATATAATAATTAAATCAATCACAAACTAATGGAAAATATATGGAGGCACATCACATCTCACCAATCCCTTACATCACCCACGCTTAAGGAACTTACTCACACATGAGAGAAGAAAGCATTATCGATATAATTAAATAAAGGGAGTTCTTCTTGATATTACCGTGGAGATCCACAATAAGAATAGAAGAGTAATCCAACACAATTTAAGATAGAAAGAAACAATCTCAAACCCTAATCTTGCAAAGTGAAGATCTCTCTCTCTCTCAAGTACAAGTAATGGCTATGAGGGTTGGATGGCTAGGAGATTGAAGATTGTGGAGCGAGATGAAGAACGTCTTCCCCTTCTTCTCCGGATCTCTTCTTTCTCCCTTCTGGATGGGATGTCGGCTGCTGTGTTATGATTTCGTGTTTGGCCTCTTCACGAAAGTTGTCCCTTTTGACAAGACGGAGGCGGCGGCAACTATACGGCGACAACTATACGGCCGGAAAATATTCCCGACGTATAGTTGCTCGTCAAAGCTTCTGAACGCCTCCCTTGATTGCTTCCAAAAAGAGATTTGCTTGTTTTCGCCTGAATATTGTGTTTCTCTTGTTAAAACCTTCTGTTGATGTTCAGAACCTGAAACACACATTAAAAACCAAGTTTTCTTCGCTACCGAAGTATTAGCGTTAGGTAAAGCTAGAAAACGATCAAATCCAGAAGAAAACCATCAATAAAAACCATCAAAAATATGTCAAGTCTCACAGCTGTCAGCTCCCAAGAGAGAACACGACACCGCATAACACCGTCATCGCCCGATCCGGAAGCCACATCCTAGGGTTTTACCTCGGAGCAACACGAGTGGATCGACAATGATGATGCCTTCATCAAAGTAATGGTGTAGAACATCGCCACCGCCTGCCAAGACCGAAGTCATCTTGGTTTTCACCGACAACTATGTCTCCCCGACTAGTAGCCAGGACGAGATGACGGAACGAGATCCGCCAATCCAGCCATGAACCTTGCCGACCACTTCCGGCTAAGGAAGAGACCACCACCACCAAGCCCACGTTTGATGTCCCGGGCGTCCTCGTGATGCGGAGCCAAAACCAGGACCTCCTCCACGAAGCGCCACCGTCGACCGAGACAAGCAGATGACGGCCGCCTCCGGGCCAGGTGGTGAAGATCATGTTGTCGTCTGACCGCCCTCAGCGTAGGCAAAAGGTCCGGATCAAGCCGTCGCAGCCTCGGACACCCCCCCCCTCGGGTCGATTGAGGAGAAGCCACCACCGCAGCCGTGTCGCCCGGGCTTTTCCTTGGTGTCGACGACGGTGGCCGTGGAGGGGATAGGGAGGTGGGGGTGGGCTCGAGCGGGGGGTCATGAGCGCGGTTAGGGGGATGGGCCTCTCATTTTCTTTCTCTCTGCACGATTAGGGGGGCCTCTTTCATGATGAATTTTATCTTTCCAAAGAGATAAAATTAAGTTGAGTTGCACTCTAAGCCATTGATAAAATTCGAATCCCGTAGGATCGAACTTTAATTCTAAGCCACTGATAAAATTAGATAGATAGTTAAGTCGCACTCCTGCCGTTTCTAAATAGCAGGGTTTCTAGTTTCCCTTGAAGTCAAGCCTTTCTGAAGTGGCATATATTTACTGGAAAATATACCATCATTTATATCAACAAAGAATTACATTGTAAAACCATATCACAATGGAATTATTTTACTCATTTAGATGTTGGTGCATTTTCCTACTGTACAAACATAGTCGAACTTTTGTCCTAGGACGAAGCTAAGATTGCCAATGTTGAAATGGAGGCGACAAGTCCACAACAACATGTTTATTTTCTCTCAGTAAACTGATCTTAATATCTGGAATCTCCATACTATCTGAGCTGTAAAAATCCCATGATCCTTACTCGCATTTTAGTTACATATGGTATTGAATGTTCTTCATCATATCACACCTCCGGGTCTAGAATGATTTGAACTCTAGTCGACATGGGAGCCGAACTCGTTATGGTTATGTCGATTGTCCTGGTTGTTTGGCCCATGTATGTCGATACCACGTCTTCACCAGCAGTCCCTGTACTCAGTGCGGTAGGCTGCTTAGGCTCCATTGGCAAGCTCATGCGTTCAGAGTTCAGCATTGCAGCAACATCTGTCATGGTGGGCCGATCTGCTGGATCTTCCTGAGCACAGAGCAGTGCCACCTGAGCGCATCGTGTTATCTCAGCAATGTCATATCCGTTCCCTAACGACGGATCCACAAGCTCATGCAACCTTTGGTCTTTCCACATTTTCCAGGCCTGAAATAGTTTTCCAATAAACTTGACATAAGATAACTGTAATGTGAATCTAAATTTATAAATATATAGATGGGCCAGGTATTAACACACACATGGTCGTGATTGAAAATTTTAAGAAATCTTGCTTGAAATGTATGTTCAATTCACTCACATCTCGTACAAGATCACCAACAGTATCACCTCGCTTGTCGAGTATGGTATTCTTCCGCCCGCTAATGATTACCAGGACCAAAATGCCAAAGCTGAACACATCCGTCTTCAGTGAGTAAACTCCGCGAGATGCATACTCGGGAGCTTTGTAGCCACTGAAGAGAGAACAGAAGAGGTCAACATCTGAACACAAATGATGGAATCTGTAAAGATTGATATAGCAGGCAGCTCATACCAAGTGCCCACGACCCTGCTTGTACGCTCTTCTGCAACGTTTGAACTCAGTGCTCTAGCTGATCCAAAATCAGCAATCTTCGGGTTCATGTTATTATCCAGGAGGATATTTTCTGGTTTCAAGTCTCTGTGGACAATCCAGAAGATGGAGCCTTTGTGCAGGTAAACAAGGCCCTCTGTTAACCCTGTAATTATCTTGAGTCGCTTAGACCAGTCTAGCAATGGCCCTTTTGTTTTGTCTGCAAAATATTCAAAGAACGATTAGCTTTTAGATAAAATTCTACAATTTCTATTCTGCTCCCAACAAAACTAGAATAGGTTTAAAACCGATTATCATTTGACAAACAAGTTATCAGGTGAAGCAAGAGGCCTAGAGCTTTTGTAGCCTTTCATTCATTTAACACAGCTGTAGATGTTCTGAATCCGTGTACATATTTACTACCCCCTCCGTTTCAAGTACTCCCTCCGACCCATATTAGTTGACTTGGATTTGTGTAGATTCGGATGTATCTAGCACTAAAACATGTCTAGATACATCCGAATCTAGACAAATCCAAGACAAGTAATATGGGTCGGAGGGAGTAGATACATTTTGAGAGTTTGACACTAAAATTAATAGTGTCGCTGAAATTTCTATATTCCCATCTCGTTTTCCTCACAAGATCAATAAATTACCTCCTTTTCCTTCCCAAGGCAAGGCGAGAAGCTGCTTGGAACACAATAGCTAAAGTTTCATCGGAAGTATAAAAAATTAAAAAGACGATCAATTTGACAAAAAAATGAGAGGCTAAAAGGACATCTGTTTTGAAATGGAGGGAGTAGGAACTAAACGAGGCGTGGTAAAGAATTAACCGTGATAATAAGTGAAAGCGTACCAGATATGTAAGGGTCCAAGGAACCTTTTTGCAGGAGCTCGTAGACTAAAATCCTCTCTTTCCCATGGATGCACCACCCCAATAACCTAACCAGATTGGTATGCTGAAACTTTGCGAGCTGCAACTCACTGTTAAAATCAAATATTGTTGCATGTCCATCAAGTCGTTTAATGGCAACCATACGTCCGTCAGGTAACTGACCCTGCAATGGTTACCAAGGGAGTTCAAATAGCAGTGTTTCAACAGAACCAGTGCTTTATGGAAAGGCCAGGAAAACATGCATTCATTTTGTTAGTTGCTTTCTTTGTTAGCATAAAGCCTTTTTTTTAGCTGAAAACTGTAGGTGAGACCCCAACAGTAAAATTTTATTAAAGAGATGAAATATATACAAGATGGAAGGGAAGGAGGGAACATACATAAGGGTCTAGCCCAAGAAAACTACAGAGCGTCTAGCCAGGCTATTGTTAGCTTATACTTACCTTGTAAACTGTCCCAAATCCACCACACCCAAGTATTGTCTTCCCTGAGAAATTGTCTGTAGCATCCACGATCTGAAAGAAGTTGAACTTTGCAAATCCCACGCAAGCCTGTTCTATACGAGTACAAAGCTCCACAAGTTCTTCAATATCAAAGACTTTCTGTTGTTGAAGGTCCATTGTTCCTGAATCATGGATAATGTATCTTTGTCACCAACGGGATTGAAAAACATTGGCATGACTAAGAGAATACATAATTATGGAGAACAAGCTCCATTGTTTGTTGCATTGATCATCAACTCATCCTAATTAGGGACTTCCATGTAAAATAGCGCCATCTTATGAAAACAAATGGAGATTGTGATACAAGTCTTGAAATATATTGATGATTTTTCTATCACTCAACTCAGATCTTTCATGTGATTACTAACTAAAGTAAACATGCGCCAAAAATGAACTTCTCAGTATAGAATTGTATATTCAATAATTTGAAGTTCATAGTCTGTATCATAAAGATACATTCATCCCCATTAGCTAGCGCTCTTTCACGACATGCGCTTATTAACTTCTATTTGGCCACACTTGAAGCCTATGTGGTGATGCGATGTTTACTCATGGATATTTTTTCATGTACAGCGAAACAATATCATAATTAATTGTACGGACAATTTTTATTATCGGTTTGCAATTTTTCAAAAACATTAGCAGAAGGGTGCTGCTATGTACATAGAAATAATAAAGCAATTCTGTAATCCTTGAAGCAAATAACTTTGACATGAAACTTCAGTCTATTAGTTCCTATATCTGAGTTGATGACTAGGCATACTAGGAAATCCATAGAAGTATCTACTTACCTACAAATGTGTTGTCTCCCACATCACTAGGTAGAGTAGCCTTTTGAATGCGTACTTTAGTGTCCGGAGCTCTTGTTGAAAACCTAAAAACAGGTAGCACCATAACTATTATTTAATTTCATGAACCAACCAGTAGAACCAAAAGTCCGAAGATGTGAAGAAGGTGAGCAATCTACATATACTTTAACACCCCGTCGCACGTGTGACCCGATGAGGCGTAGACATGAATAAAATTTCACGTATGACTCGATAAGGCCGATACTTGGAATAAAGAGGGCAAAAGCATTTTATTATTATTTATTAATATTAAATTGGGAAAGCCGAGATTTGAACCCATGACCTTGCTTTGATACGATGTGAAGTTTCATCGACCAACCAGTAGAACCAAAAGTCTGAGTTTATGGAAAGAAGGTGGACAATCCACATATACTGTAACAACTATATCCATAAGTCACCTACCCATGGTTTTAAAACAGTCCTAAAAGTGGCAAAACTCATACATTTGAGTCTGTATAGCTGACGTATTTATGGCCCAGTAACATAACTTAAGCTTCACACCAGTTCATTTTAAGAAGGAAAAACACCATGCTTATTGACAAAGATGCAAGAAATTTGTTGAAACATAGTTCTCCCTATATTTAAGTTAAAACCAACTCGTTTTTCAATTTCAAGCTGACAGACCCGCTATACATTTACATTACAAACATAATTCACATATTTGTCATCAAGCGGTAGTCAGTAGTCAACCAAGTATGGCCAGAAATCATTTAGTTGTCTTACCTTCCACATTGCTATTTGATCAAAATAAGCAATACAACTTTAGATTTCATTATTAATACTTTTCTTTGCGATCGTATATATTAGTTAATAAACTACATAATGAAAGTTATCTGACCTGATGTGACGATCTGAACTATACATCTACACTACAAACATAATTCACCTATTTTTTTTTACAAGTTGTAACGGTAGCTCCTAACGAGAACTACTTCTGTGATCTGGATCAAGCGGTAGTCAGTAGTCATCCAAGTATGGCCTGAAATCATTTAGTTGTCTTACCTTCCACATTGCTATTTGATCAAAATAAGCAATACAACTTTAGATTTCATTATTAATACTTCTCTTTACGATCGTATATTAGTTAATAAACTACATAATGTACCCGCAAAAAAAAAAAAAACTACATAATGAAAATTATCTGACCTGATGTGACGATCTGAACTATCTGTGACAACACTGAGCACCCTTTCCTCAGCCTGCTAGGCATTCGTAGCGAAAATGACAAATATCACTCATGTAAATCATCCAGCACAAATTATATAAAGTTAGAATTCCTAAATTTATATCGACCCATCTAATTGTAACAGTAAAAAATGGCAAAGAAATGAAATTGGACTCTCAATTGAGATACCCAATTGCCCAAGACCACTCAATCAGATTAGTTTCATCAATTCAATGGGATCTAAATCATATGTTACCCCTCAATCTTAGACACCATAATAAGTACCTTCACAGGACGACTATTTGTAGAATTGTCGACGAGGGCGATGAGCGGGATGAGGCGGATGAACATGTCGATCTCGTGCTGCGCGGCGCGGAGCTCGTCGGCCATCCGCGCCCCCAGCAGCAGGCGGCGGAGGTAGCCGCAGTCCTGGCACGCCGTGACGAGCGCGTAGCACCGCCGCAGCGCGGCGCCGAGCTGCTCCAGCGGCCGCCTGGTGGCCTCCCGCCGCATCAGCTCCGCGAGCTCCAGCTCCCTGAGCAGGCCGCCGACGAGCTCCACGTGCTGCGCGAGCCTCACGCAGGAGTCCCGGTGGCGGCGCGCCGCCAGCGCGGCCTGCACGACCATCGAGACCAGCCCGAGCGCGTCCACGCCGACCAGCTGCGCCACGTTCGAGGCCTGGCCCAGGGTGGCCCACAGGCTGCTCGAGGAGCTGTCCCATGCTCTCGCCATGCTCTCGCTGCTACCCTGCAAGCCGCAGCCTCTCCTGCTCCAGCTCTACTTACCGCCATTGACGGGCGCGGGTGCGACACGTATGTATCAATGAGCTTGTCTGTTGACGGCGACTTTGACTAAGCGTGGCGTATGTGTGGACTTTTTCTTTTTGATTTTTATACCTAATAATAAAGTACGAAGTGTTTCTTCCGGTCCAACACTTTTTTGGACCGATTTACCCTTCCACAAAATCACCTATTACCCCTAGTGCCAGCGGTAAGTTTTTTTTGGATGATTTTCTCTCCCCCGGATGATTTTCTCTCCCCCGCGTCACCTGGACTTGGACTCATCCTTTGTTAGGATCCATATGATCCACGTGGTTCAGAGGCCTAATCATGCTCTCGCTGCTGGCTCGATTTCTTGTCTTGCTAGGACGTATATTCAATATAGTACCACCTCGCTCTCCTAAACGAAAATATACCAGTTTATATACTTAGACAGATTGACTGTCAACAAGCCGAGCGACATTATCTCAATGAAATATAATGGCAGCATGAGGAAGCAGAGGGGCGGGAGCACCCCATGGCGATCCGAGAGGCAGGGCACCGACAGAAGGGCCCCGACGAGGTGGGGGATGGAGGCGCTGGGTAGAGCAGGGAGGCATGGCGGGGATGAGAGGAGCTCGAGCAGAGGCGTAGGCCGCAAGAAGATGGGGCCCAAGGCGTATATGCCGGTGAGGAGGGCAGTCCGGAGAAGGACCAGCGGCAGGGGGTGGCGCTTGGCGTCGGTGATGCGGGGGAGGCCGACGTCCTGGCGGCTGGCGCGCAGGCCACAAGGGTGGCTTGCGGCCATGGGTGACAGACTCGAGCATATAATATGCCGGTGAGAAGGGCAGCAAGGGCGAGGGAGGCGTGGTGGAGGGCGGCCCTCGGGAAGCGGGGTGCGCTTTGGTCCTTGGCGGCGGACGCTGACGAGCTCGGAGGGCGAGTGGCTGGACGCCTCGGGGAAGGGGATTGGAGGGCGGTGCCGGCCTGCGTGGGACGGGCACGGCCGCGGGCGGGTTCTCCGGCATCACAGCTTTATCCGGCGTCGCCGTGGGCATGGAGCGGGAGTACTTCAGCAGGGGGTTGTACACGATTTGGGCCAGCCTAACAAATCTATACACAATCGTGCATATTATTCAGAGGCAGTTGTTATACAACATCTTCAGCTTTTAGTCCCACCTTGAAAATTTAGTACTCCATCTACCGGCTTAAATAGAACTTTTATCTCACTGCAGACAAGCAAATCGTCTAGAGCCAAGGCACAGACACGGATGCTAACGGAAAACTTGTGAGCTAGAGATATAACGGACAACTTGCAAAACCTGTGAGCTAATTAAACGGGAGGGATTGGTGGACCTATACCAGGTGCCACTGCCACCAGCCATGGTGCATGATTAAGATGAAAGAATTATTTGTGGGATTTGAGCATAATTAAACGAGAGAGACCAGGAAGTTCTTATGATGTGACAATAGTGGCCACCCTGCTGCGCATGGTGTGCAAGGAAGTTCTTACGTGACAATAGTTGGCCGTGCTATATTATGAGCAGCTAAAATATCCTGTCTATGAACCGTAATTATCCTCTGATGATGTAATAATGCACGTGTGCCTTTGCTAGCTTAGATGGCTTATACGACCTGATTAAGCCAATCAACCACTTCAAATTTCTGAACGTGTTACTTTTTTATTGATAGAGCAAGCTATTATGTAGGTTATAGTCATTTTAGTTTCTTAACAATATATTGGAATAATGAGAGATCTCCGCGCCTAGACCGACACACCGAAAATGGTTGGTTTCTGTAATATACTGTGGCTGTACAAACAATATTTTTTGTTATACATCTTTGCAGATCGAGTTGATTTTTTCGTCTACCGTTGCAACGCATGAACATGTTTCCTACATACCATAAATTAAATGAGTAAGCTAATTAAACAAAATGGTGCTAGCCAGACAGTAGTGCGCACTTCACGAGAAGATGAAAAGAAAGCACGCTAAAGAAAAGGAAGAAGGGGTTTAGAGAAAAGAAATATTGCTTGTGAATTAAAACAATTAATTGATCGATCGAGGAGCGGATGTCATCGAGCAAGTTAAAAAACTCGTATATTCTGCGACGTGACTAACTTCTTCCGCTGCAACGCGCGGGCATTTTGCTAGTTGATGACGAAAAGGTTAGCTTACAGCGCAGCATTTTTTTCTTTTTTTTTTGACGAAAAGGAGGAGTAGATAAAAAGGGGTAGAAACCGTGGTTCCATTAACTCTAACCAAATTTGTCACAAGGTTTTTCCAGCGAGGTGTGAACTCAGCCATCCTTACAAGTTCAGGTCACGACACCAAGTAGGACTGCACAGCAAGAAATTACACAGATGGACGCTCGAGGTGAACCCCTTCGGTCAGCTTCTCACTGGCAATCTCTTTTATTTTCTCTTGACAAAACACTGGCAATCTCTTGGCACCAGCGATTCCCAAAATCTGACGAGTAACTCGCAGAGTCTTTGCCAGGCAGCCCCGCCAACAGTGTATTTATATTATATTCATGTAATCCGCAGCAGTTCCCCACATGGATGACCATAAGACAGCTGAAGAAAACATAGTAAGAACATACCCCCCCCCCCCCCCCCCCCCCCCCCCCAATGCCTGACACGTGGTATGGTGGTCAAAGATCATTAGCCCGAACCAGTCTCCTCACAGACACCAGTTTGAAGTTAAACTGCCCCTTGTCCACCCGTGTCACTAGGTTTGAATTCAAAAAACAGGGACCCACTAGCCTTGCAACCTATATATACGCAGGTTCAAAATTTCCGGAGGACGCCGAACTAGTCAAATCAAGGTAGTATCAAAAGATCCTTCACAGCTGACTATTGAAATGTCTGGTCTGTCTTCTTTAGAGAAGAGTTTTCTATAAAAGTCAGCTGCAACTTTAAGCATGTCAATAGTTGTTTCGATCATGTCCATCAAGAACAGCTAAACAACGCAACTTTTCGTTGATTAATATTGTGGCGAGTTATATGGTTCGGAGGGAGACTAATCCCGGCAACGAAAAACGAAACACTAAAAAAGAGCTAAGACAAATAACTACTTCCTCCGTTTCAAAATATAAGATATTTTAGCCTTTGTAAAACGGATATATCTAGCCAGTTTTTAGTGTATAGATTCGGCTACACACTAAAAAGCATCTGGATACCGTTTCACAAAAGCTAAAACATATTATATTATAGAACGGAGGGAGTACATCGTTACAAGACCAGAACACCGACCACTTCGGTTGCAACTAAACGAGACTGCTTTAGTCCGGTTCACGGGTCTTCCTATAAGTAGCAGGGTCTTAGCTTGATGCCAAAGCGCTAGATCCTTACGGAATTTGTCTTTTTTTATTGAACGGGGAAGGTTCCGAAGGACCTAGAGATTGCATTAATACGGCGGTGGGTGTGCAATTAGAGAGAGGATCCAAGAAAAAAATAAGATTATATCCGAGTCCTTGACAGCAAACAACACCCCGAAAAAAGTCGCAGAAACGCGAACAAGTCCTAACTTGTCGCCGACGAAGTTCGACCTGCTGACGCGGCCGCTGCTGCCTCCACCGGGGACATAATCATTTGGGGAAGCCGCTGCGATGATCGCCACATTGAGGTCGATGAAGATCCTCCAGTAAAGGAGGAAGAAGGAGCTCGAGCACCATCGCTTGAGAGAAGACCCAAGAGAAAAATAAGATTATAACCGAGTCCTTGACAGTTACAAACAGCACCCCGAAAAAAGTCGCAGAAACACGAATGAGTCCTAACTTGTCGCCGGCAAAGTTTGACCTGCTGGCACGGCCGCTGCTGCCTCCACCGGGGACATAACCACTTGGGGAAGCTGCTGCGATGATCGCCACACTGAGGTCGATGAAGATCCTCCAGTAAAGGAGGAAGAATGAGCTCAAGCACCAGCGCTTGAGCACAGCAGGGCCGATCCTACGACCAAGGATAGCGGCAGCGAGATGCGCCATCGCTTGGGAACTGCTGCCAAGGTTGCAGTCTCCGAAGACCTCCCACGCCACTTCCGAGCACAAGCGGCGACGTCCGCTCTAGACACGCCGAGGCCGACCAAGGAGAGGCAAGGGGGTGGGGTGGCCACCGCGTCGAAAGCAGTTAAGCTTTATGAGTAAGGGGCTTGCCCTGCACATCCACTCCGTCGTCCTCCTCCATGGAGGCACAACCGAGCAACGAGAGGACGACCGCCCGTCGCCGCGCATGAGTTGCACGAGCGGAAAAGCACCCCGACCACCTCGTAGTTCCGCTCTCTCCACCACTGTCCAACTACTTCCCCTCGCCGCCTCAGTCGGCTAGAAGGAGCAAATGCAGCAGAGTTGCAAAGCAGAACAAAGGATAGCAGAACCTGGCCTTATTGATGGAGATGCTGGCAATGGATAATCATGCCATCCACTCCGTCCACCGGAGCTCTGCAGCCAACGACAACCACCACGAGATGCGCAAGATCTGGCCAAGGAAGATCTGCGTTCTACTCCAAACTATTGGTAGTGCCAAAACATCTAGATATACAACCTAAAACTACTCCGGCGCCTTCCCCTCGCCATCTCCGACTGGCAGAGCCGCCGGACAAGGGTAGGGTTTGGCCCGGTTTCACCCAGTCAACGCTCACTCGAGGAGGGGAGGGGAAGGGAGGGGGATAGCGCTTCGAGGTTCGGCTTCCTCTTTGCGGAATTTGTCGAGCACTACAGGCGGAAGGGGGGCACTACAGGCAGAAGGGAAGCATGCTTTTTAAAAATACCCTAATTTCTTTCTTTCCGTGTTGTCCCCCATGTTAACTGAACAATTGAGGTCACCACCTTGGACTGAGTCAAATGCAGCATGTTGGCCGACGACTGCAATCGGTCGGCCAGGGAGGATACATAACCTTGTTGATTGAGGGCGGGTGATAGCTCCAAATTTTATCACTTTTTACTATTGATTTTTCTCTCGTTTATTGCCGGATTTCACTGAAGATTACCCATTTCTACTAACGTTAATGTTGCAATTAGTGAATCCTTGGTTTTTTGTGATGGTTTTCAGGTAATGAACATTTATTGAAGATCTAATAGCATTTATAGGCTAATTTCATCCAAAGAAGTAAACCCCCAATTGGAGCCCCTTTCATTGGAGGTGTCCAACACGCTTAACGTCCAGTGGTACGTGCAGGACGCGCCTGTACCGTCCACCCGTACTACACGCCGATAGCTTCGTTATATCAATACAAGCAATTTTCGTGAAGGAATGGCGATGAGAAGGACGATAGAAAAGAAAACACATTCGCCGCAAACCATCTAGAGGGGGTTTGATTAGATCTGGAAGAGGAGAACAACTTCGCCTTCTTCCCCGACGATCTTGAACTCCTCATCCACACACTCCACCATCATTCCCATCATTACTTAGAGAGAGAGA
The DNA here is from genome assembly GCA_916181665.1 of Avena sativa. NCBI lineage: Eukaryota > Viridiplantae > Streptophyta > Magnoliopsida > Poales > Poaceae > Avena > Avena sativa. The sequence continues at coordinate 33,333,342 of OV702291.1, forward strand.
GAGAGAGATTGGCAATTGTAAGATTAGGATTTAATACTTTGATCTACCTTTGGTTTGTATTTTGATTTTATCTTTTGATCGCTATTGTGGTTTGCTACAATACATTTGAGATGATTTCTATTTTTTAATACAATTATGCTTTTGATTTGTCTTCCTCTCATGTCTGAGTAAATCCCCATAGGCGTGGGAGATGTAGGAGATTGGTGAGATGTGTTGTTCCTCCTTTAATCCATCCATTTGTGATTGTTGTAGTGTTTATTAAATAGTGAGAATGATTATCTATGTTTGCCTAATGCTTGTTATCTAATTTAAGGGTCCAGGTAACATGATCCAAAGATCTCATAGGTATGAGCTTGTATGTTAGCGATTCGGTGACCCCTGAGTGACACGGCTGATATCAATGAGGAGCTAGCACTATTCGAGGACAACAAGGAACCATCAAGATTAAGCCTTGATCTGGTCGCAAGACCTTAATTAATATGCTGAACATTGCCATGGTAATAGGCAGACGGATCATTGGGACTAGGAAGAATTGGCCATGAGGACTCCTAGTCGGTATATGGGTTACTTGCCTACTCACTTATAAATAAGAAATATCACTATCACTTATTCCACTTTATCCATTTGGCACTTTCACTATCACCATGAACTGTTTCTCTCCGTGCCTTACTTCTCATCTGCAGGACCTTCACACACCTTTCGCATCTTTACTTTTATGCAATTTATTTATTTCCTAAGCAAGTTTCCTCTATCTTTTACTCACCACTTCTACCGTCAGCTTTTGTAGTCAATTCACTCAAGACACGTGAGACCTTGAGTGCGACAGAAATATCGCATAAAAACACTTACCTAGGCTCCTTATCGGGATCGATATAAAAACTGGAATTAATACTTCCACAAAAACATTCTCTGACGAATCTGTGCACTTTCAATCCATCAAGATATTTTCTAGCGCCATTGTCAGGGAGCTAAGCGCTAAGTGTTCTTGACAATAGAAGTTGTTGACACCATTCATGATCTCCGTTGAAGACAAAGGTACCACTCGATCAGGAAAAACTTATTTTCCTCCGTATATTGATCATGTTCCGATCGAGAGATGCCTAGAATTTATTGAAATATTTACTAACTCATGTACTGTAGACGTGAACAGCTTGATTCCATTGATGGCAGATTTGATCATCACCCGAGGGGCCGAACCTGAGCTACCGTTGAGAGAATATGGGAATCCGTCAAGGCACTTAAGGAAAATGCCTATTCTTTGTCCTGAGCTTGAAGGCCGGGAATTCGAAATATATCCTGAGCTAATATATATGATGAAAGAAATTGCTTTCGAAGGAAAAGAAGAGGAATATCCTAGTGACCACTTGACAAGGGTTTACGACCTTTGCGCTAATCTGATGACCCACAAGTATAGGGGGTGTATCGCAGTATTTTCGATAAGTAAGAGGGTCGAACCCAACGAGGAGCAGAAGGTGTTAGCGAATGGCTTGGAGCAGGAATTCTCTGTAAATACTTAGCAAACAGATTTTTAGAGGTTTTTGATAATGCAGATAAGCAAAGTACGAGTAAATAAAAGACAATAAGAATAAATGCAGCAAGTGGCCCAATCCTTTCTTCAGCAAAGGACAAGCCAGTTGTATTACTTAAGATGACCAGCCGTTCTCGAGGACAGACGGGAATATCGTTAAATGCTTTCGCTTCATATAGTTGATTAATCTTCTTTAGTTTTCTAAGTGTTGTGTGGGTGAACCTGTGCTAATGTACCGACCTTCCTAGGACTAATACATACTTGTGATTATACCCCTTGCAAGCATCCGCAAGTACAAGAAATTAATTAAGGTAGAAACCTAACCATAGCTTTAAACTCTAAGACCCTGACATCCCTTGTGCAAAGGTTTCCTAACGGGGGTTCAGGTTTCTGTCACTCCGGCAACCCCTACGATTAGTAGCCAAATACACAATGCATCCCCCTAGGCCCATAAAGGTGAAGTGTCATGTAGTCGACGTTCACATGACACCACTAGAAGAAATACACCACAACTTAAATATCAAACCATTGAATTTTTCTCAACACAACTCCACTACTAACAGCATGACTTCTCCCATGTCCTCAAGAACAAAATGAAGTACTCATAAGACATCATATGGATCAAGATCAGAGATGATATAATGCTATGTAACAATCTGAACATAAACGATAATTCAATGGTTCACTCAATAGCATCAACTACAAGGAGTAATCAACACCAGAAAAGTTTCCCCTAAGAACTATGCAAGATTCAACCCAATTGTTACAGTGGTATGAAATGGTGATGATGGTGCTGGTGGAGGTGATGATGGCGATGATGATGATCCCGATGAAGTCTAGGTTGATGGTGGTGTTGATGGCGACGATATCCCCTCTCCAGGAAGGAACCCCCCTGGCAGAATTCTGTCTGCCGGAGAGATCTTTCTCTCTCTGTAGTTTTCCGCCCCGCAGAGGCGGCGGAATCTTTCTGTGGTCACTCTCTAGGTATTAGGGTTTCGTGGGGATAATATACGCCAAAGGGGAGAGCCTGGAGTGGGCCAGGGTGGCCACACCACCTGCTGGCGTGGCCTAGGGCTGCCCGCGCCAGGGGGTGGTGTGGGCCCCCTGTGGCCTATCTCCACTCTCCCTTCTGGCAATCTTCGTCTTCTGGAAAAATAGAATTTTCCATGTATTTTCCTGGATTTTCTGATCTTCGTGAATTTTGCCTCCAAACAACACCTTTTCCATCAGAATCCTGACTACAAAGGTCCATGATCCAAAATTCATCAACCATGCAAAAACAGATGAAATAACATAAGTATCATCTCTTAATATGAAATATATCAATGAATAATAGTAAATTATGATATAGAATAGTGATGCAAAATGGACGTATCATACTCTTAAACCAACGAGTTTACCAATAGAGTTTCTACTCCTTAAACTTTTTCGCTGGTCCCTGAAAGATAATGATTTTCTTGGTTACAATCATTACCTAATCGCACTATAAAAAACTGGGAAGATTGCATCCGAGAATTCATGCATAAATATTGTTCATTCACTAAAATCATGCAAATTAAATGTAGTATTACAAACTTTGTTCAAACCGTTGGAGAAAACTTTCATCAAGCATGGAATAGATTTTATACAATGATTATGAAAGTCCCAAATCATGGTTTTAACGAGCATTTAATTATTCAATATTTTTACAATGGGCTTAATGATGAGACAAAAGAAATGATTGATCTATCTGCAGGAGGAGCTATATGCAACTTAACACTGTCGGAATGTGTAAAGCTTTTCGAGGTAAGATCCTTTAATGATGAACAATACAATCTAGTTGAGGATGTTGAACCACGAAAAGGTATGATTCACATACCGCCAAATCTTATACCCGAAGTTAAAAATTCCATGGAAGAAAAAGGTATAGCCTCGGAACTTGTTAAAGAAAATAAAGTTGACATTCTTCAAACTTATGTGGTAGAGGATGATATAAATCGTGTAATGCAAAAGTTTAGATATCAAGAAAGCCAGTTCCGTGAGAAAAACTATAAACGTCTAATGACACAAGAAAAGAATATAAGAGACCTAACAGAAGTATTTGGTGACTTGGGTCAGGCTACAAAACATTTAGATAGATATCTAAGTATGGTTAAAACTCAATGTGAGCAAATAATTGAAACCCAACTTTTAATTTTGAACCAAGGAAATTTCAATACTATTTCTACTAACATTGTTACTAGACGTGATACAGAAACACAAGAACCACAAGGACCACCTTGGTATCAAGGAGAACAAGCTCGCAAGGTAAGAGACACTCAAAAGATGAGTCAAGAAGAGGAGGATTTAGTGGATCCTCAAGATGACATTGATTATGAGACCCAGAAGAGGGAGCATGAAGCTTCCAAAGCTAGAGAAGAAGAAGCAAGACACAAACATAAACTATATGATTCAGACTCCAAGACAATCGATTCAAGGGAAGAAGCTGACCTCAGAAAGGAACAAGAAGAGCAAGTTATCATCCGCGTGAATAATAGACAGATAAGCAAAAATCAGCCGCAAGGAAAACCAAAAAGAATGCTGAACTAGTATCAAAGGTAAAGGAGAAGGTAATACCAACAAAAAGAAAATTCCTTATCCTAATCGTGTTCAATATGAACCAGATAAAGCTATTTATGACTCTTTTGCTGAGGTGATGGAAAGCTTATGCTTAGAACTTCCTTTAACTGATGCTATTCAAGTTCCTACTTGTAAAAAGCTTATGCGAGATATTATTAATAGAAAAAAGAAGGTAACTAAGACTGTAGCAATAATGACAAGCTTTGGTGATAAGCTACCTGCTAAGCTCGGGGACCCAGGTATACCAACCATCTCCCGCGCAATTGGGAAAACTAATATATTTAACGCTCTTTGTGATTTAGGAGCAGGTGTTAGTGTTATGCCTTATTCCTATTTAAGAAATTGAACCTTGGAGAGTACTCTCCTACTTCAATCACCTTACAAATGGGGGATAAAACAACTAAACAACTGTTGGTATGATCGAATATGTTCTACTTAGAATATATTAACATGTTATATCCACTGATTTTATTATTCTTGATGTTCCTGAGGATGACAAACTCTCTATCATCCTTGGAAGACCTTTTCTTAGCACGGCTGGAGCTAACGTAGATTGCTCTAGCGGTAAGATTGTATTCAATATATATAATGATCAAATTGTTTGATACTTTCCAAAGAAACCAGAATATAATGAAAAATATGTTCCACTGCCTAAGTATGTTCAAGAAGCAAGAACTAAACATGAAGGGAAGCTTGAGGTAAACGCCAATGGTATGGAATTTGGCTAGAATCAAAATTCCAGAATAAAATACTTAATGGGAGTTAACCCATTCTCAATAAAGTAAGTTATAGTTTTATTTGTGTGTACTAATAAATTTATTTCAAGTTTTGAGTTGTTTAGAGAATTTACCTTAGAGAAGTTAAGAAGCAAGGTAAAAATGAAGAGAAGAAATAAAATAAGAGGTTCAGATCGCATAACGAGCGTCGATATGGTCTAGTGTAACCATACCACGCGCCCGTACTGAACTACGACAACTTCACCCAAGGGCGACGTACCGATAACGACTAGTGGTACGACCAGACGCACCCGTACCGCATGCCCATACCAAACCTCGATGAAGACGACCAGAGTTCACAATATCGGTAACGAGCAATGGTACGACCAGAACGCGGCCGTACTAGACTGACCAGGTTTGATCTCGAACCCCAACTTTGATCCAACAGTGATGATCATCGGTATGGGCGGGGTGCGCCCGTACCGCCTGCCCATACCGACTGCATCGCCAGCTAAAGGCTAATGACGGCTGGCTCCCAGCTAGCCAACCTCCTTCTTCTTCTTCTTCCTCTTTCTTTCTTGTTCTTTCTCTCTCCACCTCAAACTCTAGCCTCCTAGAACCTTTGATTCTTCATTGATTTCATATTTTTGAGTTAGGGAATCTTCACATCGGTAAGTTTCTCATTTGATCCATGCTCTATTTTCTGAAATCCATGGTTGAATTCATCACATTGGCTATTTAGATGAGTTCATCATATTTTGAGATTATTGTTGATGTCTCACATTAGGATTTGTAACTTCTACCTCTAATCATCTGTTCATGTGATAGAAACTTGATGCCTATATTTTTTTTTAAATTTTTTTAGCACAATGCATAACATAGGAAGGATTTTTCGCTTGGGCAAGGGCTCGGGTACGGCAAGAGCCTTGGGTTCCGCCAAGCCACCGGGTTCGAAGAATAGGCGTTCGGAGGCGGACAACTTGAGGGCCGCCATGAGCCGAGACTATGAGAGGGTGAGCAACTACAAGGTTTTGCCCACCAAGTGGGTAGACCGTGAGTTTCTCTCCCGCCAAGGTCTTTTGGAGGACTTCGAGCAGATGACTGTGCAAGATGGCATGGTCAACTTCTCTTACCTCTCCATCAACACTTACAAGCTTGCCACGTACGAGTTCCTATCATCATTCCATGATGATCTCGAAGCCCAAGAGCATAATTGCACTATGATGGCCCAAAATATATCGAGCTTGTTGGGGAACCCCAAGAGGAAGGTATGATGAGCACAGCAACAAGTTTTCCCTCGGTTATGAAACCAAGATTATCAAACCAGTAGGAGCAAGGAAACACCTCCAAGGTGTTATTTTCAACTTGGAATCCTGCACAACACAACAATAGAAGTTTGCCCCCAACTTACAGTGAGGTTGTCAATCTCACCGGTTTTGCTAAAAACAAAGGATTAAACGTATTGTGTGGAAGATAGTAATAGCTTGCAGAAACTAAACAGAAAACAATAAATAGTTGTAGATTGATTGTAAAAGAAAGGACCGGGGTCCATAGTTCACTAGTGGTGATTCTCCTTAAGATAGATGACATGTTGGGTGAAAAAATTATAGCGGGGCAATTGACAAACATCGAGAAAGCATACATGCATATACTAATCATCTTGACTCCTATGAGATTTGATTGGGCATTACAATATTATACATAGACCGTAATCCAACTGCATCTATGACTAATAATCCACCTTCAGGTTATCATCCGAACCCCCTCCAGTATTAAGTTACAAGCAACACATAATTGCATTAAGCATTGTATGTAAAGTAAACAGTACGATTGTTCTATGAACAAAGGATTGCTTTTTCTCCCTAGTAGCAACAACACATCTAGTACCTTAGAGATTTCTGTCACTTCCCCAGATTACTAGAGGCATGAACCCACTATCGAGCATAAATACTCCCTCTTGGAGTTGCTAGCATCTACTCAACCACGATAGCTACTAACAACGGAGAGCATGCAAGATCACAAATAACAAAGACATGATAGAATCAATAATCAATCTGAAATAGAATCTCAATATCCATCGGATCCTCGCAAACACAACATGTCTGATTACAAATAAATGATCTTGATCATGAACGGAGCTCACAAGATCTAGACATGGTAGCACAAAGGAGAAGAACCAACCATCTAGCTACTACATGGACCCGTAGTCCAGGGATGGACTACTCACGCATCACACCGGAGGCAGTCATGGTGATGAAGAAGGTCTCCAGGGTGAATTCTCCCCTCCGACAGGGTGCCGGGAAGAGTTTCAGATCCCTCCCGATCTAGGGATGGAGATGACGGCGGCTACAGACTCTTTCATGGAATTTTGATCAGGTACTTAGAGTTTCTGTATCGGAGGCGATATATAGGCGAAAGGGGAGGTCGAGGGGGTGCCCTAGGCGGCCAAACCACCGCCTGGCGCGGGCCAGGCCTGGCCGTGTGGCCAGGTGGTGTGGCCGGCCTCTGGCCCCTCTCCGTCTCGTCTTCTGGCTCTGTGTCCCCCTTGGTGAAATATTGACTTTGGCTTTTGTCCCGTCCAATTCCGAGGATATTCATTTTCTGACTTTCCTGGAACCAAAAACAGGCAGCTGCCATTGTGGCATCTTGTTAATAGGTTAGTCCAAGAAAGTGTATAAAAATACTCCAAAGTGTGGACAAAACATAAGAAAGTAGATAAAAACAAGCATGGAACATCAAAAATTATAGATTGTTTGCAACGTATCAACATCCCCAAGCTTAACTCCTGCTCATCCTCGAGTAGGTAAGTGACAAAAATAAAAAATAATTTTTGAGGTGACATGCACCATCATAAACTTGATCAAAGTATTTGTATAACATTGGTAACTGGGATCATAGTACTTGAACATAGCATGAAAGATATAGTTCTAACAATAAGACATAGCAACTATGTTGTAACATGAAAAGGCACAAACAAAAGATTCATGTATAACAATGCTTTGCAAGACGTTTGTTTGTTTCACATATAGAAAGCATAATGAGAATGGTATTCAGCTTGTCCCTCATAGAGTAGCAAAACATAAATGCATAGGACACCTTCAAAGTTCATAAGGGTGACTAGATACAAGTAGTTTAAGAACAAGCAATATCAAAGTTATGCATCAATCAACAAGTCTTGGGACAATGCACATTAAACTAATAATGGCCACTATGCTCTCTTAATAGGTGCATAAAGATAGAAGATGGAGACTCAACATAAAAGTAAAAGAAAGACCTTCATAGAAGGAAGCAGGGATTCAAGTCTCATAAAGAGCTTCTAAAAATTGTAGTACTTATTAGGTTTCAGCTCTCATTGCTCCTATCATAAGCATCTTGAAGTGATTAAGGTTAAAGTAAACAAACTATGGAGTATATGCTTGGAAAAGTATAAGTTGGCAATCTCATGTCCCTTGAATATGAGGGCCACTCCTCATGCTACTCAAGTTTAGTTACCGGTAAGTTATTGTCATAGTAAGTACTTGTGTATCATAGAGAACCATCAACGGGGTACCCCTTGCCCGATGATACGGAAGAATCCCCATATCAAAATGACAAGGAAAGCAGACAACGAGCATCTCAGCAATCTTCTTATTTACCATGGGAAAATGGTGCTTTTTTATCTCTTTCCTCTTTTCTCATCTTTTTTTTCTTTTTTCTCAATCTCTATCTCTTTTTTTATAAGAAGGATGCTTCATAGATTGCTCATTATGGTTACGCTGCAGGTTTCCACCATGATTAGGCATGGATTAGACCAGCAGCCCAGGCGTTTCTCTAACACACATACATAACTCCATGGACTTACAAGCTCCTATTTCATTTCACACCGACGACATCCATAGCCAAAAGAGCATGATATCAACTGGGTACAATGTACAAGTGCAATGTTGAAAGCGTTCCCCCTGACAGCATGGTTCTCCTAATCCCCAACATATAAGTGCAAGCATATACAACATAGATGACACAATGGTTCAAGTTTATTAGGGGCAAGAAAAGTAAAGTGTGCCATCAAGTTCATGAGAGCTTAATCACTAGTTTTCTCATAACAAGTTTAATTCGGAAGATAGATAAAAACATGAATATACTTGGAATAGCAAATGCTAATAGGTAGGTATGGTGGACTCTTTGGAATAACTTGGTTTTATTTGGAGTTGGATGCATAAGTGGAACTCATACTTGGTTATGGAGGCTAGCAAAAGACTGGGAGCGACCAACTAAGAGAGCAATAATGGCCATAATCATGCAAGTGATATTATAAGTCAAAAACTAAAGGATCATAGAGGCTATGGTGACTTGGGATAGTCTTAACATGGTGTGAGTATGCGCCAAGTCAACCCAAATAAAGCATCGAAGGAGAATACCACAATACTATGCTTTAATATGCTAAAACAACGCATGATTCCTTCAAGGCACATTAAGCAATCTCAATTGTTTATAACATGTCATGCTACAGCAAAAATCACTAAGCATAAAGCCAAAACAATATCAAGCATGACATGACAAAGCATATGCCACAGTCAAAAACAAGCTCCTTTTACCACTTAAGCATGAACTTTTCCTACTCTTTTCCAATCCAAACATGAACTTTTCCTACTCTTGCAATCCAAACCAATGTTATTTGAAAACTAATGTATGAATGAGGGGGTCCAACCAACTTATTCAAGCAAACTAAGCAAACGAAAACCAAAAACAAAAACGAAGATGCTCCAAGAACAACACAACTGTGCATGAAACAATAAAAATGAAGTGTTTGGAAGAAACCTGAGATTTTTATTGATGAAGAAGGGGATGCCTTGGGCATCCCTAAGCTTTGACGCTTGGACTTCTTGGATATTTCTTGGGGTGAGACGGGTGGCATCCCCAAGCTTGAGCTTTAGTACATTCTTCACCTCATTACATCATTCTTTCCTTACACCTGAAATTTTTCCTTCATACAAAACTTCACACAATCTTTATTAGCAACATTAGTGTACTCAATATAATAAGTCTTTTTGTTCAGTTCCAACACAAGTAAAACTTCCATTAAACACAAGCTACTGTAGCACTTCCCTCAAAAAGCTCAATTCCCCAAAAAGAACCCAAAAAGGAATCAACAAGAAGCAAATGCAAATAATGGCAGATCTCTGTCAAAATAGACAAGCAGGTAAAAACCAATTTTTTCAAAGCCCTTCTGTTGCTCAAATCGAAAAGTGTTGAACTAACGAAAGTTGGATAACAAACTGGGTCAGAAGCACAAAAAATTACAGCTCAAACCGACGTACAGATATTTATACGAATTTTTACAGCGAAGCACAAAAATCTGTTTCGGGACAACAACTTTCCCAAGCATTACTTCTCTCTCATTAGAGGTTACTCTTGGCACAAAAAGCAAATAAAAAGGATAATGATAGGTTATTGCTGAAAAAATAACTTCCAAGACTCAACTAAAACTTTTGGGTTATCTCCCAATAAGTACTTTTCTTTAACGCCTTTAAGTTATGCATAAGAAGTAAGAAAAGAATCAAGTATTCTCAAATGAAGAAGCATTAAGAGCAAATTTTGTTTTAATAGGAGAGGCAAAAGGAATCTTCTCTCTCTTCTTAGGGAAGTGTTCTATACCTTTCTTGAGTGGGAGTTGATATTTAATGGTGCCTTCTTTCATATCAATAATGGCACCATCAGTTCTAAGAAAAGGTCTTCCCAAAGTAATAGGACAAGAAGCATTGCATTCAACATCCAAAACATAGAAATCAATAGGGAAATAGGCATTGTTAACCATAATAAGAATATCATTAATACTCCCCATGAGTTTCTTTTTAGCATTATCATCAAGTGGGACATTTAAATAACAATCTTCCAATGGTGGCAAATCAAGCATTTCATAAATCTTTCTAGGCATAATAGAAACACTACTATCAAGATCACATAAAGCTTTGAGATCAAAATCATTTAATTTCATATTAATGATGGGTTCCCAACCATCTTCTAATTTCATAGGAATAGAAGCTTTATGTTTCATCTTTTCTTCTTTAATTTTTATGAGAGCATCAGTAATTCATTTTGTAAAGGCCATATTCATAGCACTAGCATTAGGACTTTTAGCAAGTTTTTGTAGATACATAATTACTTCAGAGATATTGCAACCATCAAGATCAAAATCATACTTATCATCTAAAGTAGTAGAGCCATTGTTTCCCATGTTTTGAAGAATTTCAGCATTTTTATTAGAAAAGGTTCCATTGGGTTTACTAGCTTCAACATTAGTGGTAGTGATAGTAGATATACTAATATTTCTAGTAATCTCATCTTCTGTTTCCCACTGAGCGTGCAATTCAAATAATAGTCTAACATTTTCATCAATTCTAACTTGTATGGCATTAGTAGCAGCAAAGGGATTTCCAATAGTTCCAGGTTTAGCAGCCATTTTATTTAAAGAAGATTGTGCTTCAGCCAATGATGCTATATTTATTTCAGCATTAGAGAGTTTTTCCTCCATATTTTTATTGAAAGCAATTTGTTTACTAATAAAATCTTTAAGCATAACTTCAAATTCAGAGGGTGTAGTCCCATTATTGTTGTAGGAATTTCCATAAGTATTACCATTATTGGGAGGATATGTCCTATAGTTATTATTACCAAAAATATTCCTGTAGGCATTGTTGCTAAAATTATTATTTCTTATAAAGTTCACACCAACTTGCTCTTCTTGAGCAACCAAAGAGGCTAAGGGAACATGATTTGGATCAATATGAGCTTGCCCATTAACAAGCATAGAAATAATAACATCAATTTTATCACTCAAGGAAGAGGTCTCTTCAATAGAATTTACCTTCTTACCTTGTGGAGCTCTCTCATTATGCCATTCAGAATAGTTAACCATCATATTATCCTGAAGCTTTGTTCCAACACCCAAAGTAATGGTCATAAAGATACCTCCAGCGGCAGAATCTAGTAGATTTCTCGAAGAATAATTCAATCCTGCATAAAAGGTTTGGATAATCATCCAAGCAGTCAGTCCATGAGTGGGACAATTCTTTACCAAAGATTTTATTCTTTCCCAAGCTTGAGCAACATGTTAATTATCATATTTTTAAATTTCATTATTTCACTTCTCATAGATATAATCTTAGCAGGAGGATAGTATTTTCCAATAAAAGCATCTTTGCATTTAGTCTAAGAATCAATACTATTTCTAGTTAGGGATTGCAACCATTCTTTAGCTTTTCCTCTCAAAGAGAAAGGAAACAATTTAAGCTTAATAATATCTCCATCTATATCCCGTTTTTGCATCTCGAAAGTTCAACAAAGTTATTTAGTTGAGCAGCAACATCTTCAGTACCAATTCCAGAAAATTGTTCTCTCATAACAAGATTGAGTAAAGCAGGTCTAATTTCAAAGAAAGTAGCTTCAGGAACAAGTGGAGCAATAGGTGTGCACATGAAATCATTGTTGTTGGTGCTAGTGAAGTCACACAACTTAGTGTTTTCAAGAGTAGTCATTTTTTTGTGTTTTAATAAAGAAAGCAAACTGGTTATGAGGGACTCCCCTTGTGAAGATATCCTTGACTCCCCGGCAATGGCGCCAGAAAAATAGCTTGATGGCCCAAAATATATCGAGCTCATTGGGGAACCCCAAGAGGAAGGTATGATGAGCACATCAGCAAGTTTTCCCTCAGTTATGAAACCAAGGTTATCGAATAGTAGGAGCAAGGAAACACCTCCAAGGTGTTGTTTCCAACTTGGAATCCTGCACAACACAACCATAGAAGTTTGCCCCCAACTTACAGTGAGGTTATCAATCTCACCGGTTTTGCTGAAAACAAAGGATTAAACGTATTGTGTGGAAGATAGTAATAGCTTACAGAAACTAAACAGAAAACAGTAAATAGTTGTAGATTGGTTGTAAAAGAAAGGACCAGGGTCCATAGTTCACTAGTGGTGATTCTCCTTAAGATAGATGACATGTTGGGTGAACAAATTACAGCGGGGCAATTGACAAACATCGAGAAATCATACATGCATATACTAATCATCTTGACTCCTATGAGATTTGATTGGGCATTACAACATTATAGATAGATGATACATTGCAAATGTATCTATAATTTTTGATGTTCCATGCTTGGTTTTATCCACTTTCTTGTGTTTTGTTCCAACTTTGCAGTACTTTTCATATGATTTCTTGGACTAACCTATTAACAAGAGCCACAGTGCCAGCTGCCTGTTTTCTGCTGTTTTTGGTTCCAGGAAAGTCAGAAAATGAATATTCTCGGAATTGGACGGGACAAAAGCCAAAGTGCCTATTTTTCCAGAAGTGATCAAGTGCCAGAATACGAGACGGAGAGGGGCCAGGGGCCGGCCACACCACCTGGCCGTGCGGCCAGGCCTGGCTCGCGCCAGGGGGTGGTGTGATGGCTCCCGGCACCCCCTCGGCCCCTCCTTCCGCCTATAAGTTTCCCTCGGGACGAAAACCCTAGGTACCCGATCAAAAATCCACAAGAGAGTCGGTAGCCGCCGTCATCTCCATCCCTAGATCGGGAGGGATCTAAAGCTCTTCCCGGCACCCTGTCGGAGAGGGGAATTCACCCTGGAGGCCTTCTTCATCACCATGCAAGCCTCCGGTGTGATGCGTGAGTAGTTCATACTTGGACTACGGATCCATGTAGTAGCTAGATGGCTGGTTTCTCCTCCTTTGTGCTTTCATGTCTAGATCTTGTGAGCTCCGTTCATGATCAAGATCATCTATTTGTAATTCATACATGTTGTGTTTGCGGGGATCCGATGGATATTGAGATGCTATTTTAGATTGATTATTGATTCTATCATGTCTTTATTATTTGTGACCTTGCATGCTTTCCGTTGTTAGTAGCTATCTTGGCCAAGTAGATGCTAGAACTCCAAGAGTTAGTATTTATGCTCGATAGTGGGTTCATGCCTCTGGTAATCTGGGGAAGTGACAGAAATCTCTAAGGTACTAGATGTGCTGTTACTACTAGGGAGAAAACAACAATCCTTTGTTCATAGAACAATCGTATTGTTTACTTTACATGCAGTTTGTAAAACAATAATCTGTTGCTTGCAACTTAATACTAGAGGGGGTTCGGATGATAACCTGAAGGTGGATTATTAGTCATAGATGCAGTTGGATGGCGGTCTATGTATTATGTTATAATGCCCAATCAAGTCTCAGAGGAGTCAAGATGATTAGTATATGCATGTATTGCTTTCTCGGTGTTTGTCAATTGCCCCGCTGTAATTTGTTTATCCAGCATGTTACTATCTAAGGAGAGCCACCTCTAGTGAACTATGGATCCGGGTCCTTGTCTTTTACATAATATCTACAATCTTTTACTGCTTTGTGTTTACTTTCTGCAAACTTTTACTTCTTTCCATTCGATATGTTTAATCCTTTGTTTTCCACAAAACACGGTGAGATTGACAACCTCATCGCAAGTTGGGGACAAAGTTCTGTGGTTGTGTTGTGCAGGTCTCCACGTTGCTACTAGCACCGGTAGTGCGCCCTGCCAAAGCTCAGCTAGTAACACCTTTGGGGTGTTTCCTTGCTCCTACTGGTTCAATTAAACCTTGGTTCCATAACTGAGGGAAACTTGCTGCTGTGCTCATCATACCTACCTCTTGGGGTTCCCAACGAGCTCTACATCAACACCGCCATCAAGCATTTTTCTAGGCGCCGTGTATTGAGCCATCAAGCATTTTTCTGGCACCATTGCCGGGGAGTCAAGGACATCTTCACAAGGGGAGTCCCTGATAACCAATCTCTTTACTTTGTTGTTTTTGTTTTGCTTAGTTTTCTTTTTGCTTTGTTTGCTTGTTTTGTTCTTCAAAAACACAAAAAAATAGTTTTACCAGTTTGCTTTCTTATTTGAAAACCCAAAAAATGACTACTCTTGAAAACACTAAGTTGTGTGACTTCACTAGCACCAACAACAATGATTATATGAGCACACCTATTGCTCCACCTGTGGCTGAAAATACTTTCTTTGAGATAAAACCTGCTTTGCTCAATCTTGTTATGAGAGAGCAATTTTCTGGTATTGGTAATGAAGATGCTGCTTCCCATCTAAATAACTTTGTTCAACTTTGTGAGATGCAAAAGCATAGGGATATAGATGGTGATATTATTAAACTGAAATTGTTTCCTTTCTCTTTGAGAGGAAAAGCTAAAGAATGGTTGAATTCCTTAACTAGGAATAGTATCGATTCTTGGACTAAGTGCAAAGATGCTTTTATTGGAAAATACTATCATCCTGCTAAGATTATATCCATGAGAAGTGAAATAATGAAGTTTAAACAACTTGATAATGAGCATGTTGCTCAAGCTTGGGAAAGAATGAAATCTTTGGTAAAGAATTGTCCCACTCATGGACTGACTGCTTGGATGATCATCCAAACTTTTTATGCAGGATTGAACTATTCTTCAAGGAACCTATTGGATTCAGCTGCTGGAGGTACCTTTATGACCATCACTTTGGGTGCTGCAACAAAACTTCTGGACAATATGATGGTTAATTATTCTGAATGGCATACTGAGAGAGCTCCACAAGGTAAGAAGGTAAATTCTGTTGAGGAAACCTCCTCCTTGAGTGATAAGATTGATATTATTATGTCTATGCTTGTTAATGGGAAAGCCCATATTGATCCAAATAATGTTCCTTTATCTTATTTGGTTGCTCAAGAAGAGCAAGTTGATGTGAACTTCATAAGAAATAACAATTTTGGTAACAACAATTATAGGCCCTATCCTCCTAATAATACTTATGGCTATAATGGTAAACCTGAATTACCTAGTGAAGGAAGAATTTTAGAAGTTGAAAGAGCCACTAAAAAATTCATGCAAATGCAATATGAGAAAAATAAACTATTTACTAAAACTATGGAGGAACAATCCACCATCTTGAAGAACATTAGCCATCAACTTGAGAGTCTAAATAGGGAAATACCTAGTTTACAATTGAAACTCTCTAATGCTGAAAGAAATATATCATCTTTGTCTGAAGCTAAATCTTCATTGATTAATAAAATGGCTGCTAAACCTGAAACTAATGAGAATCCCTTTGTAGCTACTAATGCCATACAAGTAAGAATTGATGAAAATGTTAGACTATTAGCTGAATTACATGCTAAGTGGGAAAGAGAAAATGAAATTGCTAGAAACATTAGTGTTTCTACTATCACCACCACTAGTGTTGAGGCTACTAATAGTTCTACTACTTTAGATGATAAAGTTGATTTTGATCTTGATGGTTGCAATATCTCTGAAGTTATTAAGTTCCTACAAAAGCTTGCTAAAAGTCCTAATGCTAGTGCTATGATCATGGCTTTTACAAAACACATTACCGATGCTCTCATAAAGATTAAAGAAGAAAAGATGAAACATAAAGCTTCTATTCCTATAAAGCAAGAAGATGGTTGGGAACCCATCATTAATATGAAAGTGAATGACTTTGATTTCAAAGCTTTATGTGATCTTGATAGTAGTGTTTCTATTATGCCTAGAAGGATTTATGATATGCTTGATTTGCCTCCTCTTGAAGATTGTTATTTGAATGTCCCACTTGATGATAATGCTAAAAAGAAACTCATGGGGAGTCTTAATGATGTTCTTATTATGGTTAACAATTCCTATGTCCCTGTTGATTTCTATGTTTTGGATGTTGAATACAATGGTTCTTGTCCTATTATTTTGGGAAGACCTTTTCTTAGAACTGTTGGTGCCATCATTGATATGAAAGAAGGCATCATTAAATATCAACTCCCACTCAAGAAAGGTATAGAACACTTCCCTAAAAAGTGAGAAAATATTTCTTTTGCTTCTCCTATGAAAACAAAATTTGGTCTTAATGCTTCTTCATTTGAGAACACTTGATTCTTTCTTTGCTTCTTATGCCTAACTTAAAGGCGTTAAAGAAAAGTACTTGTTGGGAGATAACCCAAGAGTTTTAGTTGAGTCTTGGAAGTTATTACCTCTTTAATAACCTCTTCTTATCCTTTTTATTTGCTTTTTGTGCCAAGAGTAACCTCTAATGAGAGAGAAGTAATGATTGGGAAAGTTGCTGTCCCGAAACAGATTTCTGTGCTTCACCGTAAAAATTCCTGAGAGAGCTCTGTATGTCAGATTGAGATGTAATTTTTTGTGCTTCTGACCCAGGTTGTTATCTAACTTTCGTTAGTTCAACACTTTTTGATTTGAGAAACAGAAGGTCTTCGCAAAAATTCGTCTTTACCTTCTGGTCTGTTTTGACAGATTTCTGCCATTTTTTGCATTTGCTTCTTGTTGGTTCCTTCTTGAGTTCCTTTGGGGAATTGAGATTTTTGAGGGAAGTGCTACAGTATCTAGTGTTCTAATGGAAGTTTATTTGGTGTTAGAACTGAATCTTGAGACTTATTTATCTTAAGTGCACTAATGTTGCTAATGAGATTGTGTGAAGTTTTATATGAAGGAAAACTTTCAGGTGTATGGAAGGAATGAGTAGTGAGATGAAGGATGGACTAAAGCTCAAGATTGGGGATGCCACGCGTGTCACCCCAAGAAATATTCAAGAAGTACAAGCGTCAAAGCTTGGGGATGCCCAAGGCATCCACTTCTTCATCAATAAAAATTCCAGGTTTCTTCCAAACGCTTTATTTTTATCGTTTCATGCACAGTTGTGTTTTTCTTGGAGCGTCTTCTTTTTCGTTTTTATTTTGATTTTTTAGTTTGCTTGGTTTGCTTAGTTTTCTTAATAAATTGGTTGGACCCCCTCTTTCATACATTGGTTTGCAATTAGTTTGGTTTGGTTTGGAAAAGAGTAGGAAAGCTCATGCTTATGTGGTAAAAAGAGCTTGTTTTTTACTGTGGATATGCTTTGTCATGCCATGCTTGATATTGTTTTGGCTTTATGCTTAGTATTATTTGTTGTAGCATGACTTGTTATAAACAATTGAGATTGCTTAATATGCCTTGGATGAATCATGCGTTGTTTTAGCATATTAAAGCATAGTATAGTGTGTTGGAGATATGCCCAAGAGGCAATAATAAAGTGGTTATTATCATATCTTCACACTTATGATAAATGTTTACATACCATGCTATAATTGTATTAACCGGAAACATTAATACTTGTGTGATTTGTAAACTAAAATAAGAGTCCCTAGTAAAGCCTCTTGTTAAACTAGCTTGTTGGTTAATATATGATCATTGTTTCCTGATCATGAACATAGAGATGTTATTAACAACAGGGTCATATCATTAGGAGAATGATGTGATGGACATACTCCTATAGATAAGCGTAGCATAAAGATCAAGTCATTTCAATAGTTCAATTGCTATATGCTTTCTGATACATAGTAACCTAATTCCTTCGACCATGAGATCATGCATATTGCCTTTACTGGATGGATGCTTTGATGTCATCAAACACCACACCGTAACAGGGTGGCTATAAAAGTGGCATTGGGTGTTCAGAAAGTATTGGTTGAAACACATGGATCAAGAGTGGGATTTGTCCATCCACATGACGGATAGATATTCTCTGGGCCCTCTCGGTGAAATGTCATCCAATTAGCTTGCAAGCATGTGACTTGGTCACAAGGGATCACATATCACGGGAACGAGAAAAGAGTACTTATCAGTAACGAGGTTGAACTAGGTATACAGAGATACCGACGATCATAACCTCGGATAAGTAACATATCGTGAGACAAAGGGAAATTGGTATCATATGTAAGTGGTTCATTCGATCGCAAAGTAATCGTAGAAATATGTGGGAGCCATATGAATTTCCAGATTCCTCTATTGGTTATTGTTCGGAGAAGTGTCTCGATCATGTCCGCATAATTCACGAACCGTAGGGAGACACACTTAAGGATTCGACGTTGTTTGAGTAGTTATGGTATTATGAGAAAGAGACCGAATGTTGTTCGGAGTCTCGGATGGGATCCGGGATATCACGAGGTGATCCGGAATGGTCCGGAGAATAAGATTCATATAAGGAAAGTCCCATTTCGGAGTTGGGGAATGGTTCCGGTGTTTTCATCGGGAACATTCTAGAAGTTCCCGGAATGTCCGGCACTCCGGAGGGGAAGGGGTACATGAATGTGTCATTGCATGTTGGAATGATTGCATCATGTACTAAGTGTTCTTGCTGTCCCAAATAAAGGATTAAATTGAATCCTAAATTGAAAAAGTCAAACGGCTAGTTTGAAAGTCAAACGGCAGTTTTTGGGAAGTGGGAGGAGAGGAGGAAACCGAATTGGGGGAGGAGTCCTCCTCCCCAAGCCGGCGGCCAGCCCTAGGCCGAGTTGGGGAGGGACTCCCTCCCTCCCCTAGCGCGCCAGCCCTCCCACCTATAAAGGGAGGGGCAGGGCTCCCCTCCCAACACAACACAAGACACACAAGTTCCTATCCTCTAAACTAGAAACTAGACCTAGACCCCGGTTTAGAGCTGTTTCGGTTTAGAGCCTTCTAATTGGTTTAGAGCCCTCTAATTGGTGTGTCTAATTACTAGACCACTAATAGCCTCTCTCATAAGCTCCACCATACTCGCACCGGCTTAAGGCGAAGCCCTGCGGGATTTCCCCTCTACCTCCGGTACCACGCCGTTGTGCTGCCGGAATCGCGAGGAGAGTGCTACAACCTCCGCTGCCTGCTGGAACAAGGGAGAGGAAGGTCTTCGTCGAGTACCGAACGTGTGACCGACTGCGGGAGCGCTGCTGGAACGTGGCGCTGGAAGGATCGTCTACGCGATCTTGAGATCGGAAAGAGTACGACTACATCACCCACGAGAATCTGCTCTCGTTAACCGCTTTGGAATCTTCGAGGGTGAGTTCCACTATCGACTCGTTGCTGCAATCTAGTAGATAGATCTTGGCTTGTTTGTTTGTATGCGATAGAAAATTTTTGTTTTCCATGCTACGAACCCCTACAGTGGTATCAGAGCCGTGTCTATATGTAGATCTGTTGCACGAGTAGAACACAATGGTCATTGTGGGCGTTGATGCTTTTATTGTCGATTGCTTTTTGTGTACTTTGCATCTTGCGGTATGTTGGGATGAAGCGGCCCGGGCTAACCTTACATGACATCGTTCATGAGACTTGCTCCACGCTTAACATGCAACTTGTATTGCATAAGTGGCTTTGCGGGTGCCTGTTTCTCCTAGCATAGTAAAGATCCAATTTACAACGGGTGATCAACAATGCTAGTATCAATGTTGTGGTTCTTGTTCGTAAGTTAGAACGACACTTATTGAAAGCCCCAAACCACGTAAAATATGCAAAGAAAGTAGAGGCGTCTAACTTTGTTTTGCAGGGGTGTGCAGTGATGTGATATGGCCATGATTGTGATTATATTTGATGTATGCAATGTTCCTTATTGTAAGTTGGCAACCGGCAGGAGCCATATGGTTGTCTTTAATTTCTGTTAAGACCTGCGTGTCTATTCAAAATAGTTGTAATAGTTGAAGCTGGTGGTCGACAACCATGAAGAAGCGTCATTGACCTTGATGCTATGCCGATGATGATGGAGATCATGTTCGTGCTTGAAGATGGAGATCGGAAGCACAAAGAAGAAAGGCCATATCATATCACATATTATGAATTGCATGTGATGTTAATCCTTTATGCATCTTGTATTGCTTAGTAGACGACGGTAGCATTATAAGATGATCCCTCATGCACATAAATTTCAAGTTCTAAAAGTGTTCACCCTTAGTATGCACCGTTGCCAAAACTTGCTGCTTCGAAGCACCACGTGATGATCGGGTGTCTTTGATTCCGCGGGTGACTACAACGTAAGCAAGCCAGATTTGCTTATGCGGAAGCTAAGGTTTGATCTTGACGAGCCTAGCATGTACAGACATGGCCTCAGGAACACGGATCGCCGAAAGGTAAAGCATGAGTCATATAGTAGATATGATGAACATGTTGATTGTTCGCCATTGAAGCTACATCAACTCTCGTGATGATCGGTTTTGATGTGGTGGATTTGGTTCGTGTGATCACTAAAACAATGTGAGGGATATTGTTTTGAGTGGGAGTTCACCTAGATTAATTCAATTATTAATTAGAACTCAATTTATCATAAACTAAATCAAAGTGAATTTGCATAGTTGTTGTAGTCATTGGCATCCGTTTACCACCTTGCGATTAGTTATAATTGAGATGATAGAACTATAGAATTCTGGTTAGTTACTTTACGAACTGGTATCGTATTGTTTTGAAGTGTTAATCTAAAGTTTAAAAGTCCTATTGCAAACTTTCAGTAAGTTCCGGTTACTCCATGAAGTTTAATAATTGGTATTAAAACAAGAGTAACAATTCCAAGTGTTAGTATATGAGTATCATGTTTGTATCCATGATTCTTGATATTCAAAGGATTCCCTTAATATCAAGATTATCTAGGATCTGAAAGAGTTGTTTCAGAAACCATGATGTGTGGAAGATATTGTGATATCTGAAACGAAGTTTTGGTTGCAACATGATAGAGTATAATATGGCAAAAGTCATGTTCTCATATTTGATGAGAATTTGCAAAAGGTTGGAGACACTAGTTGTCCTAATCGTCCAAAAAGATTTGGATAGCAACATTATACTCATGATTCACCGTTATAAGCTAAAAGTAGCTTGATCATGGATAAATCCATGATGAAGGGTGAATATTTGATGTAGGTAAAATGTTTACTACACCAAGAGATTACTAAAAAAAAGGAATTTGAAAGAACACCAAACATTTGATGATGGTGATCTACTTCAAAGTGCAAGTCCAAAGACATTGGTATTTAACTATACACGCTTTGGACTATATGTCATATGTATGACTCCACTATTGATGTTGATAGATTCTTTCAAACTGAAAAGGAAATACTGAAAGAGAATCTCATAAATATATGGCAGAAAAGAAAAGACTAGAATCGTTCAGTTTAAGTATATAGATGATATACATGTTATGGCTATATTCTTTGCTTGTTAAACAATGTGGTTCTTAAGTATTTGATACTGAATTTGTTGGTATGAATCGTCATACGAAACAACAGAATTCATGAACTACAATGGCCTAAGTAACTAGCGAAAGAATATGTGATGATGTTCATCGAGAACAAATAAAGGGTTATTATGTTGCTCGTTAAAACATCAAAGCTTGCCTTCAAGATTTGTTTTATCAGGTATTATGAGAACAAAAGGGTTGTTCAAATAATTGCCGTAATCCATAAAAGATGGATGATTCGCAAATCTCGTTAGAGAAATCACATCCATAAAACTAGTGCTAAAATGTCAAAAGACAAATTGATTGAAAGATCACTTAGGAAGTGACATCGCTGTTTGAATTATATTGGAAAGAAAACATGAAGAAACTCCATGTTGATGGAATTTTGGAGTCTTCTGATTTTTGATCATATGACGCTTGTGAAACTTTCCTAGAGATAATTAAAACTTCGTTCATAGGCCAAAAGGGAACGAATGACTAGCTAATTGGAACTTGTACATATTGTTGTACGAAGTCCATTATGTGTAGTCAAGAGCGATGGATTTCAACTTCATATGCTTTCTCCGAAAATTTGAGTGAATATATGAATATTTACTTAATAAGGATGAAGTATGAAATATTTGAAAAGTTCAAAAGACTTTCAAGATGAAGTGCAAAATCATTGTAACAAGAATATAAACAGTTTATGATAAAGATCATAAAGGAAGATATTTGAGTTACAAGTTTAGCATAATACCTAAGATTTAAGGAATCGTTCCGTGGATTTGCATTTTCCCGAAACACCATAAGTGTATGGAGCGTTCGAGATATGTAATTAAACCTTGTTTGACATGGTAAGATCAAAGGTATAATTTATAAAACTGCCATTATATTTTAAAGATTAAAAGCTTTAGAGATTACCGTTTTTCCACTGAAAAGAGCTCCATCATAATCCGTTGAAATGACACCATATAAGGTTATGGTTTGGGATAAAACCCAAGTTGTCCTTTCTTAAACATTGGTATACTATGCATAAGAAAGATGTTTGCAACCAAAGTCGGATGAACCTGTCTTTGTATGTTATTTCGAATAACTGTTAAATACTCCTCCATAACATCGGAGACAAAAGTGTTTGTCACTTAAAACGTCAAGTTTCTTTGAGAAGGAATTTTTCGTGAAAAGTTAAGTGGGAGGACAATAGAAACTTTGATAAGGTTAAAAGAACCTTAGCTATATGTGCAGAGTTGCGCAGCACCGAAAAATGTTCCGGAGGCGGCAACAATGCTCATAGCTCACGTGCCTCAAAGGTTGTGGTCACGGAGATCTAAGTTCCTATTGAAACAAGTAGATCGGGTAAACAATCAAATACCAAGATTTGAGGGTTGAATCATTATTTGAGAATAATGAACCGACTACATGCAAAGAAGCGATGATGGGCCCTGACTCCGTCAAATGGCTTGAAGCCATAAAATCCGTGATAGTTCCATACACGAGAAATCAAGTTTTGAACTTGAAGGACCCTCGAGAAAGGTGTAAGACCTTATAGTTGTGTCTGGATCTATAAAGAAATAGACATGGATGTTTCACATCTAGTCGACATGTTGGGAAAGAGTTCACAACAATGTTCAAAGGTTGACTATGACAAGATTTGATCTTTCATAGTGATATTTAGTCTAGACGGATTAATGTAGCAACCACTACATATAATTTGTTATATGGTAGTTGAATAAACAAAACAAGTTCTTCTAATAGAATCGTTACCTAGGACATGTGCATAACACGGTCCATAGGGTTTTGTTAATTCAAAGGATGCTAAAAGCATATGCAAACTTCAATGGTTAGAGTGAGCATAGCGGAGTTGGAATCTTCACTATGATGAAACTGTTAAGAGAGTTTAATTTCATCAGAGACAATGAAGATGCTTGCGTTTGCAAGAAATTAAGTGGGAGCGCTAAGACATGTTTCTAATACATTATGTGGAAGACATATTGTTGATTGGAAATAATGTATCTTTTATTAACACATATTAAGAATTTCATCCCGATGAAAGACTTAGGCAAAACCCAAATATTTGGCATCAATAGACGCTAATATGGTTGTGCCAGAAGTACATAGATAAGATATTGAATGAGTTCAATATAGAAACTACAAGAGAAGGTTCTTGTCGCACAGAAAGGATTGAATGAGTTCAATGTTGATGATATATTCAAGTGTATTGACATTTGGTAAAGTGAAACAAATAATCAAGTATAGATTGATACTTGATGTATGAAATCACAAAGAGTATTTATATCAATCATACTGTGATATGTACAAATCCAGATATGTCCTATGCTCTAAATGTTGAGAGCATATACCAGAATGATTCGTAAGATGATCATTGGACAATAGTAAGGATATTCTTATGATCTTCTGAAAGAACTAAGAGTATAATATTTGTAGAAGTGACAAATAGATGGTTAGTTCATTGTAAAAGTACTACATTGATACTAGTTTTGTCACAGAGTACAAATTAAGTTTATCTCAATCTAAACTAAGGGTGGCACAATATAATGGAAAGTGAGTTCCATAATGGATTTGGATGATTTCCAAAGTTAAGACATTGTGACAGATACTACAACAAAAGGCTAAGTATATGACTGCTATTATAGCAGCAAAAGAGGGCATTTGTGTCAAGAAGTTTGTTATCAAACTAGGTGTAGTTCTCAGTGGGATAATACTATGAAGATATATTGTGCGACAATATTATCAAACATGTTTTAACCCTAAAGAGCTAAAGGTCACACCGAAATACCAAATTTATACAAAGCCATCTCATTAGAGAATGAGTGATGCATAGAGACGCAAAGACATGCAATTACACACGGACCTGGAAGTGTCAGATCCGGAGATCAGTTGACCACTAGCAATCGTGTGCATACAACACCGGAAAGCCATAGGTGTTGAAAAACACAAAGGTTTGAAACTAGATTATTGACTCTAGTGCAAGTGGGAGACTGTTGGAGATATGCCCAAGAGGCAATAATAAAGTGGTTATTATCATATCTTCACACTTATGATAAATGTTTACATACCATGCTATAATTGTATTAACCGGAAACATTAATACTTGTGTGATTTGTAAACTAAAATAAGAGTCCCTAGTAAAGCCTCTTGTTAAACTAGCTTGTTGGTTAATATATGATCATTGTTTCCTGATCATGAACATAGAGATGTTATTAACAACAGGGTCATATCATTAGGAGAATGATGTGATGGACATACTCCTATAGATAAGCGTAGCATAAAGATCAAGTCATTTCAATAGTTCAATTGCTATATGCTTTCTGATACATAGTAACCTAATTCCTTCGACCATGAGATCATGCATATTGCCTTTACTGGATGGATGCTTTGATGTCATCAAACACCACACCGTAACAGGGTGGCTATAAAAGTGGCATTGGGTGTTCAGAAAGTATTGGTTGAAACACATGGATCAAGAGTGGGATTTGTCCATCCACATGACGGATAGATATTCTCTGGGCCCTCTCGGTGAAATGTCATCCAATTAGCTTGCAAGCATGTGACTTGGTCACAAGGGATCACATATCACGGGAACGAGAAAAGAGTACTTATCAGTAACGAGGTTGAACTAGGTATACAGAGATACCGACGATCATAACCTCGGATAAGTAACATATCGTGAGACAAAGGGAAATTGGTATCATATGTAAGTGGTTCATTCGATCGCAAAGTAATCGTAGAAATATGTGGGAGCCATATGAATTTCCAGATTCCTCTATTGGTTATTGTTCGGAGAAGTGTCTCGATCATGTCCGCATAATTCACGAACCGTAGGGAGACACACTTAAGGATTCGACGTTGTTTGAGTAGTTATGGTATTATGAGAAAGAGACCGAATGTTGTTCGGAGTCTCGGATGGGATCCGGGATATCACGAGGTGATCCGGAATGGTCCGGAGAATAAGATTCATATAAGGAAAGTCCCATTTCGGAGTTGGGGAATGGTTCCGGTGTTTTCATCGGGAACATTCTAGAAGTTCCCGGAATGTCCGGCACTCCGGAGGGGAAGGGGTACATGAATGTGTCATTGCATGTTGGAATGATTGCATCATGTACTAAGTGTTCTTGCTGTCCCAAATAAAGGATTAAATTGAATCCTAAATTGAAAAAGTCAAACGGCTAGTTTGAAAGTCAAACGGCAGTTTTTGGGAAGTGGGAGGAGAGGAGGAAACCGAATTGGGGGAGGAGTCCTCCTCCCCAAGCCGGCGGCCAGCCCTAGGCCGAGTTGGGGAGGGACTCCCTCCCTCCCCTAGCGCGCCAGCCCTCCCACCTATAAAGGGAGGGGCAGGGCTCCCCTCCCAACACAACACAAGACACACAAGTTCCTATCCTCTAAACTAGAAACTAGACCTAGACCCCGGTTTAGAGCTGTTTCGGTTTAGAGCCTTCTAATTGGTTTAGAGCCCTCTAATTGGTGTGTCTAATTACTAGACCACTAATAGCCTCTCTCATAAGCTCCACCATACTCGCACCGGCTTAAGGCGAAGCCCTGCGGGATTTCCCCTCTACCTCCGGTACCACGCCGTTGTGCTGCCGGAATCGCGAGGAGAGTGCTACAACCTCCGCTGCCTGCTGGAACAAGGGAGAGGAAGGTCTTCGTCGAGTACCGAACGTGTGACCGACTGCGGGAGCGCTGCTGGAACGTGGCGCTGGAAGGATCGTCTACGCGATCTTGAGATCGGAAAGAGTACGACTACATCACCCACGAGAATCTGCTCTCGTTAACCGCTTTGGAATCTTCGAGGGTGAGTTCCACTATCGACTCGTTGCTGCAATCTAGTAGATAGATCTTGGCTTGTTTGTTTGTATGCGATAGAAAATTTTTGTTTTCCATGCTACGAACCCCTACATAGTGGTATTCTCCTTTGATGCTTTATTTGGGTCGACTTGGCACATGCTCACACCATGTTATGACTATCCGAAGTCACCATAGCCTTTATGATCCTTTAGTTTTCAACTTGTAGTATTACTTTATGCTTTGATCAATGATGTTTTGTCGCTCTGCATGATTATTGTCATTATTGCTCTCTTAGTTTGTCGCTCCCAGTCTTTTGCTAGCCTCCACAACCAAGTATGTGTTCCACTCATGCATCCAACTCCCTAAACCAAGTTATTCCAAAGAGTCCACCATACCTACCTACTAGCTTATGCTATTCCAAGTATATTCATGCTTTTGTTTACCTTCCACTTGTTATGAGAAAACTAGTGATTAAAGCTCTCACAAACTTGATGGCACACTTTACTTTTTGCCTCTAATAAACTTGAACCATTGGGTCCTTCTTTGTTGCGTATATGCTTGCGCTTTATAAGTTGAAATTAGCAGAACCATGTTTCATGGGGAACGATTTCAACATTGCACTTGTACTTTGTACCCCGTTGATATCATGTTCTTTTGCTTACGGATCCCGGCGGTGTGAAATAAAAGTGGAACTTGTAAGATCATGGAATTTGTATGTGTGTTAGAGAAACGCCTGGGCCGCTAGCCTAAGCCATGCCTAATCATGGTGGAAACTTGCAGCATCACCATAATGAGCACTCTATGAAGCATCCTCAATAAAAACCTATGCAAATAGCAAATAAAAAGATCGCCGAGATGCTCATTGTCTGCTTGCCTTGTCATTTTGATTATGGGAAAGCTCCCGTATCATGTGCAAGGGGTACCCCGTTGGCGGTTCTTAATGATACACATATACTTACAATGACAAGAGCTTACTCATGACTGAAGTTGAGTAGCATGAGGATCGGTCTTCGTAAGTAAGGGGCATGAGATTTCAGTTTATAACTTGTCAAGCATATCCTCTTAGTTGTGTCACTTTAACCTTAATCACCTTAAAGATGCTTATGATAGGGGCAATGAGAGTTGAAAGCTATTAAGTACCATAATTTTGGGAGCTCTTTATGAGACTTGAATCCCTACTTCTTTTACAAAAGGCTTTTCTTCCATCATTACATTGAGTCTCCACCTTCTATCTTCATGCACCTACTTTGAGAGCATAGTGGCCATTCTTAGTTCTATGTGCATTGTCCCAAGACTAGTTGATTGATGCATACTTTGATATTGCTTGTTTGAAACTATTGTATCTAGTCACTCTTATGAACTTTGAAGGTGTCCTATGCATTTATATTTGCTACTCTATTGAGGGACAAGCTAAATACTACTATGCTATGTTTTCTTTATGTGAAACAAACAAACGTCTTGCAAAGCATTGTTATTCATGAATCTTTTGTTTGTGCCTTTTCATGTTGCATCATAGTTTCTTTGCTTATTGCTAGAACTTTGTCTTTCATGTTATGATTGAAGCACTATGATCCCAGCCTTGAATGTTTTGCAAATACTTTGATTAAGTCTTTGATGGTGATGTCACCTCAAAAATTATTTCTTTTTATCACTTACCTACTCGAGGACGAGTAGGAGTTAAGCTTGGGGATGTTTATGCATTGCAAATGTATCTATAATTTTTGATGTTCCATGCTTGGTTTTATCCACTTTCTTGTGTTTTGTTCCAACTTTGGAGTACTTTTCATATGATTTCTTGGACTAACCTATTAACAAGAGCCACAGTGCCAGCTGCCTGTTTTCTGCTGTTTTTGGTTCCAGGAAAGTCAGAAAATGAACATTCTCGGAATTGGACGGGACAAAAGCCAAAGTGCCTATTTTTTCGGAAGTGATCAAGTGCCAGAATACGAGACGGAGAGGGGCCAGGGGCCGGCCACACCACCTGGCCGCGCGGCCAGGCCTGGCCCACGCCAGGGGGTGGTGTGGTGGCTCCCGGCACCCCCTCGGCCCCTCCTTCCGCCTATATATTGCCCTCGGGACGAAAACCCTAAGTACCGGATCAAAAATCCATGAAAGAGTCTGTAGCCGCCGTCATCTCCATCCCTAGATCGGGAGGGATCTAAAGCTCTTCCCGGCACCCTGCCGGAGAGGGGAATTCACCCTGGAGGCCTTCTTCATCACCATGCAAGCCTTCGGTGTGATGCGTGAGTAGTTCATCCTTGGACTACGGATCCATGTAGTAGCTACATGGCTGGTTTCTCCTCCTTTGTGCTTTCATGTATAGATATTGTGAGCTCCGTTCATGATCAAGATCATCTATTTGTAATTCATACATGTTGTGTTTGAAGGGATCCGATGGATATTGAGATGCTATTTCAGATTGATTATTGATTCTATCATGTCTCTGTTATTTGTGATCTTGCATGCTTTCCGTTGTTAGTAGCTATCTTGGCCATGTAGATGCTAGCAACTCCAAGAGTTAGTATTTATGCTCGATAGTGGGTTCATGCCTCTGGTAATTTGGGGAAGTGACAGAAATCTCTAAGGTACTAGATGTGCTGTTGCTACTAGGGAGAAAACAACAATCCTTTGTTCATAGAACAATCGTATTGTTTACTTTACACGCAGTTCGGAAAGCAATAATCTGTTGCTTGCAACTTAATACTGGAGGTGGTTCGGATGATAACCTGAAGGTGGATTATTAGTCATAGATGCAGTTGGATGGCGGTCTATGTATTATGTTGTAATGCCCAATCAAGTCTCAGAGGAGTCAAGATGATTAGTATATGCATGTATTTCTTTCTCGGTGTTTGTCAATTGCCCCACTGTAATTTGTTTACCCAGCATGTTATCTATCTAAGGAGAGCCACCTCTAGTGAACTATGGATCCCGGTCCTTGTCTTTTACATACAATCAACAATCTTTTACTGCTTTGTGTTTACTTTCTGCAAACTTTTACTTCTTTCCATTCAATACGTTTAATCCTTTGTTTTCCGCAAAACACGGTGAGATTGACAACCTCATCGCAAGTTGGGGACAAAGTTTTGTGGTTGTGTTGTGCAGGTCTCCACGTTGCTACTAGCACCGGTAGTGCGCCCTGCCAAAGCTCGGCTAGTAACACCTTTGGGGTGTTTCCTTGCTCCTACTGGTTCGATTAAACTTTGGTTTCATAACTGAGGGAAACTTGCTGCTGTGCTCATCATACCTTCCTCTTGGGGTTCCCAACGAGCTCTACATCAACACCGCCATCAAGCATTTTTCTGGGCGCCATGTATTGAGCCATCAATAGACCGTAATCCAACTGAATCTATGACTAATAATCCACCTTCACGTTATCATCCAAACCCCCTCCAGTATTAAGTTGCAAGCAACAGATAATTGCATTAAGCATTGTGTGTAAAGTAAACAATACGATTGTTCTATGAACAAAGGATTGATTTTTTTCCCTAGTAGCAACCGCACATCTAGTACCTTAGAGATTTCTGTCACTTCCCCGGATTACTAGAGGCATGAACCCACTATCGAGCATAAATACTCCCTCTTGGAGTTCCTAGCATCTACTCGGCCAATATAGCTACTAACAACAAAGAGCATGCAAGATCACAAATAACAAAGACATGATAGAATCAATAATCAATCTGAAATAGCATCTCAATATCCATCGGATCCCCACAAACATAACATGTATGATTACAAATAAATGATCTTGATCATGAACGGAGCTCACAAGATCTAGACATGGTAGCACAAAGGAGAAGAACCAACCATCTAGCTACTACATGGACCCGTAGTCCAGGGATGAACTACTCACACATCACACCGGATGCAGTCATGGTGATGAAGAAGGCCTCCAGGGTGAATTCTCCTCTCCGGCAGGGTGCCGAGAAGAGCTTCAGATCCCTCCCGATCTAGGGATGGATATGATGATGGCTACAGACTCTTTCATGGAATTTTGATCGTGTACTTAGGGTTTCTGTATCGGAGGCGATATATAGGCGAAAGGGGAGGTCGAGGGGGTGCCCTAGGCTGCTACACCACCCCCTGGCACGGGCCAGGTGGTGTGGCCGGCCTCTGGTCCCTCTCCGTCTCGTCTTCTAGCTCTGTGTCCCTCTCGGTGAAATATTGACTTTGGCTTTTGTCCCGTCCAATTCCGAGGATATTCATTTTCTTACTTTCCTGGAACCAAAACAGCAGAAAACAGGCAGCTAGCACTATGGCATCTTGTTAATAGGTTAGTCCAAGAAAGTGTTTAAAAATACTCCAAAGTGTGGACAAAACATAAGAAAGTAGATATAAAACAAGCATGGAACATCAAAAATTATAGATACGTTTGCAACGTATCACATTGTAAGTTTTGTACTCAATGGGCAGCTCCATAACCTTTCCTTCTGTGAATTTTGTGATAGTTTCGGATTCTCCCATGAGGGGGAGCTAGATATTAATGAAAATGTGCACATAGAGGCAATGCATTCTTGGGAGTAGATTTCTGTCCACATGAACACTGATTATTTGCGCAAGAAGAGCGCCATAATCCAGAATCCCACTATCAGTTATTTTCATACCTTCCTAGTGAATTCTATTTTTGGGAAAGTAGATATTGGGGCAATGGCAGGCCCCGAGATGAGCGTAATTCATATGACTTGCATCGAGAGATGGAACACAAGGTAAACTTAGGTGCTTTGCTCATCCATCACTTTCACCGTCAAAGGTCGGCTTCCGCTGGGGCCATTCGCTGTGGTGGGTTGATCACATAGATCGCCTATGCAAACGAGTTTGTCCTGCCACAGGAAAGGGTTGTGGCTGGCAGTAAGACCCTGGATGATATCATATGGCTAGCACCAAATTCATGGGGGTCTATAGACCTGAATGCTCCCTTCGTGCTTATCAGCTTTATTTTGAGCCTAACAGTGATCTCCACCAAGTTTTGCTTCCTTTTGTCCAAGATTTTGGTTTGCCAGGTAAAAAGAGTTAGGTCCTTACAGAGGAGGAGTTTCGGCAAGCACTAATCCTCTTAGGGAGGGTTGCGCCGCAAGGAGGTCATCCCAACTGGGAAAACACAGCAGCTGGCCAATAGCAGCAGGATCAAGGTGGAGAAGATTGGAATGGTGTAGGCTGGGATGACTACGGCCAACAACACCATCACCAACAACCTTTCCCTCAGCACCTACATCAAGGTATGCCTCCACCACAGCCAGGATTCAATTATGTCCCGAGGGATGAATTTGACTAGGTGGTGCATCGCATTGATAACATAGAAAACATGTTGATGCGATTGCCAACATAGTCAACCTCACCCAAGCTTCACATATTTTATGAACGACTTTCCAAACCGCTACCCGAACTTCTCATACTAGTAGCTGCCACCCGATGGTGGCAACTTTTGATTCCAAATAGGCCAAGAGCCTAAGCTTGGGGAGGTTAAACTCCTCCCACCTTTTTGCATCCATATTTTTATTTCTACTTTTGATTTATTTTGTTTTCATTTCAATGCATGTTTACTTTCAGTTTTGCATTTTATAAAAAGAAAACCCTAAAATATTAGACTAGCTTTTAATTTTATTTGTGCAAATTTCTCTCGACTCTCGTTGATTTTTCTGCAGGATACTCACTTCTAGTGATTAAGCTATGGAGACGAATGCAAAGAGTTGGCTCAAGTAGGAGATGAGCAAGCAATCAGAGGTACCACATTCCTATTTCCCCTCTTCCTAAAGCTTATTCATGAACATTTTATGTCCGTTCGGTTGCACTTGAGTTCGACTCCGCGCTTAATTCGTTATCTTTTAGAACTTGAGCTCAAAGGTTTTTGTCACTACTTTGGTTAAGAGTTTTGAAAATTAATATCAGTTTGAAAAACAACCCCTTGGATTAAATTCCAAAAATTTTAGAAGAAGAGAAAGTGTCTTTCGACAACTTTGGTGCCATGTTTTTGTCTTAAGGGCTTAATCTTAGTAGCGCTCAACACCACATACTAATCGTTGACTTGATGATACCTTCTGAAAAAGAATTGTTTGATAGAACGAACTTTTTATGGTGGGAGAGGGAGATGCCAAAACCTGTTTTGACCTGCTGTAAAAAAAGAGAAGAAAGAAATAAAAGTTCTATGTTTCTAATACACACCTTTGGGATGCAACAACTCCGCTAGCCTTTGAACAATCTATGGTACAACCCCGGATTACGGCTATGAGTTGATGGCATGAGTGGCATATGTGTCGCTATATGGGCAAAATTATTGTTATTCTCAAAAGGTTGTGTAAGCTTTTACAAAAAAAACATTCATTGATCCTTGAGAAAGGAAGAAAAAAATTACCGTCAAGATATGAGCTGAAAATATTCGATACTTTTGAGATCTTTGGCATCACCTCACCACTTAAATTAAACAATTAGACTTCCCAAAAGGCAAGGAAAAGAAGAGGTGTTTGATAGTCGCGATTATTGAAGTAGGTGTTAATGAAAAAGCTCTAAGTTTATCCTTCTTTTGACATCTACTTGTGCACCCTTAATTTTGACTCTAGCAACCTCGCTTAAAACATTTTCACTCTCATAATAACAGAGGCGCTGAAAGAAATTGATTTGCAAGCCTAGCCAAATTTTTAACAATATCATTTGAGTTATAAGAACTATTAGATAGCGAGTTACCTATGTTTAGGAATTGAACTTAAGTGCAATTGTTTAGATATATTATGCTCATGTTCAAAGTTGCAGGATTTGAGACAATAGAATATGATACAACCTCGAACTTGTAAGTTTCCATCTTGATTCAATCCTTCGCTATTATTCATTATAGCTTTGTCACTTGAGGGCGAGTAACCTCTAAGCTTGGGGATGTTGATAGCTCCAAATCTCATCATTTTTACTATTGATTTTCCTCTGGTTTATTGCCATATTTCACTGAAGATTACCCCTTTCTACTAACATTAATGTCGCAATTAGCGAATCCTTGGTTTCTTGTGATGGTTTTCATGTAATGAACATTTATTGAAGATCTAATAGCATTTATGGGCTAATTGCATCCAAAGAAGTAAATCCACAATTGGAGCCCCTTTCATTGGAGGCGTTCAACACGCTTAATGACCAGTGGTACGGTCGGGACGCGCCCGTACCGTATGCCCGTACTACACGCTGATAGCTTCGTTATATCAATACAAGCAACTTTCGTGAAGGAAGGGCGACGAGAAGGATGCCAGAAAAGAAAACACAGCCACCGCAAACCATCCAGAGGGGGTTAGATCAGGTCTGGAAGAGGAGAAGAACTTCACCTTCTTTCTCGATGATCTTCAACTCCTCAACCACACACTCCACCATCATTCCCATCATTACTTAGAGAGAGATATTGACAATTGTAAGATTAGGATTTGATACTTTGATCTACCTTTGGTTTGTATTTTGATTTGATCTTTTGATCACTATTGTGGTTTGCTACAATACATTTGAGATGATTTCTATTTGGAATACAATTATGCTTTTGATTTGTCTTCCTCTCATGTCTAAGTAAATCCCCATAGGCATGGGAGATGTAGGGGATTGGTGAGATGTGTTGCGCCTCCTTTAATCCATCCATTTGTGATTGTTATAGTGTTTATTAAATAGTGAGAATGATTATCTATGTTTGCCTAATGCTTGTTATCTAATTTAAGGGCCTAGGTAACATGATCCAAAGATCTCATATGTATGAGCTTGTATGTTAGTGATTCGGCGACCCCCGAGTGACACAGCCGATATCAATGAGGAGCTAGCACTACTCGAGGACAACAAGGAACCATTAAGATTAAAGGCTTGATCTGGTCACAAGACCTTAATTAATGTGCTGAACATTGTCGTGGTAACAGGCAGACAGATCATTGGGACTAGGAAGAATTGGCCATGAGGACTCCTAGTCGGTATATGGGTTACCTGCCTACTCACTTATAAATAAGAAATATCACTATTACTTATTCCACTTTATCCATTGGCTCTTTCACTATCACCATGAACTGTTTCTCTCCGTGCCTTACTTCTCATCTGCAGGATCTTCACACACCTTTCGCATCTTTACTTTTATGCAATTTATTTATTTTCTAAGAAAGTTTCCTTTATATTTTACTCACCACTTCCACCATCAGCTTTTGCAGTCAATTCACTCAAGACATGTGACACCTTGAGTGTGATAGAAACATCACATAAAAACACTTACCTAGGCTCCTTTTCGGGATCGATATAAAAACTGGAATTAATACTTCCGCGAAAACATTCTCTGACGAACCTGTGCACTTATAGGCCATCAGCGGGCAACAACCTATAGTGATTGAGCACCAAGGACCAAAGGATCCTAGTGAAGGAGTAGTTAGACAGCAGGTGCACTACTAATTCCGGCTCGATATGGCAAGGGGGGAAGGTAGGATTGGAGGACCACTTTCTCTTCAAAAGGTTATCGGTCGTGAGACACTTTCCGAGGACCATCCACCAGGAGAAAACTTTGATCTATGTGTTGCATCAGATTTCAACATCAGAGTGTTTGTATCTAGATGAGAGGCACCTTCAATAAGGTCAGGCATACAATAACACAAACTCAGCCCCTGAAGCCATGGATCTGCCCAGGATCTAATCTTCTCCTCATCTCCCAGACTAAAAATTACAAAGGCCTTGAAGAGGGCATGGATCCAGATCCTGGCATCGGTAGGTAATGGCGGGCCTTGCCAGGTTTTAGTTGGACCAGTCCATGCCCGCCCAAAGTCCAGCTGCAAATGCTCTTATACAGGGTCAACGCAAAAGAACGCATTGAGCACTTTTGTTTCATGTACATGGAGAAAAACAGGACCAACTTCTTAATTATGGATTTGTTTTCCTAATTGTCCATTTAGATCAACATTTCTCCTGATTAATATTTTTTTTACAATCCATTCTCATCTCTTATTTCTCCCACATTCATGTCAAGATTGAGGCTCTTTCTTGTAACATTTTTTCTATCATGTCTAGGCGACTATTTCTGAAAATTCCTTGTGTATTTTATGATTCTCTTTCCCGCATTTGCATCTCCATGATATTTTGGTGTTACATATTGAGTACTCTTATTTTGCAATTTTTAAAACTAATTACCTTATTAAACATTTTCATCCTAACCATCCATATTTAGCAAAAGTTATGCCTACATTTACCCCCATTGAATATTTGAGAGCCATGTCTCAGTTTTTCTCGGGTGTTTTTCCTTTTGCGCAGGAACATGTTGCGTTGCACCAGTAAATTCACAAGCATCGGGCGGATTTTCTCTTCGCTGAGAGCTGCACCATTTATCAAGTTTTGGTTTGAACGACACCTTGGCCTCGGTGCGACTGCGTGTTAATATGGATCGGCAAAGCCGGAGTTTGTTACAGAGATGTGTTACACGTACGTATCGTATAGGAGAGGAAACTGATTGGAGTACTACTCCATATCAGTAGAAAATACATAAGCTGGACTCTCTAATTATTTCTAACAGCTCCCTTAATCACAACCTTGTGAAAGGTTGAGATTACGTTTGAACTCATCAAGTTATTTGACAGGAAAAGCCTTTGTAAAACCATCTGCAACTTGATCCTTGCTGGAGATGAATCTGATATCCAAAACTTCGCTAGCAACTCTTTCTCTAACAAAGTGAAAATCAATCTCAATGTGTTTGGTTCTTGCATGAAACATAGGATTTGCAGACAAGTATGTAGCTCCTAGATTATCACACCATAAACATGATTTTACCTTTAGTAAAATACCTAATTCACCAAGAAGAGCCTCAACCCATATCAATGCAGCAATAGCATTAGCAAGAGATTTGTACTTAGCTTCAGTACTCGACCTTGACACTGGGTCTTGTTTTCTGGCAATCCAAGATATCAAGTTGGGTCCAAAAAATATGGCAAAACCTTCTGTAGACCTTCTCTCATCAAGACAACATGTCCAGTCTGCATCAGAGAAAGCACTAAGAAGGCTTGAAGAGGATTTCTGAAAAGTAAGTCCAGTCTTTAGCGTACCCTGAATATATCTCAATATTCTCTTTGCAGTTGTGATACCTTCGATCTAGATTATGGATGTAGTATAGCTTCTTTTTCCCTAGTAGACCTAGGTTATCGAATCCTCGGAAAGCAGATGCGTAGTGAAGTTACTTTAACGGACCTTCGGGAGTTTTAGAATTCCTTTTGTGTTTTTACCGGACTAAGAGTTTGCGTCTTTTTGTTGTCGATAATGAAGAAAGAGGGCCTAGGACGTTTGGTTTCACATGTAGCTGTGCAAAACATCTGACGGGAATAAAAGATAAAAATAAAGTATGCATGTAATTGTTAGAGCAAGATAAATTATATGTGGGCAGTGCTTTCATAATTGCTATTGTCTTTTGCAACCGCTTATAGCAATAACCTACTAGTCTCATTCATAGAAGAAAGAGAACTAATAATATGTATAGTGATGTCACCGTTAATCCCAAGTAAATCCCTCACATACAGCCGTACTAACCCTTTTGTCACTGGGGTTCCCAACCTGCAGATTAGTCATTACTCATACTCCCTATACCTGACTCAATCCTCGGGGCCTCGGGTACCTGACAAGTCCTTAGATTGAGGCAAGAAAGGATACAATAATCATCATGTCATACAAACTAATACATGATCCCATCTATGATAAATAACATGCACAAACGCTACATGGCTAGGCCGAAGCCCTTAGCCCAAGGAGAATTACTCACACATAGAGATGAGATCAACAATCACAAATATTATAATAGAAATCATAAGATTGATAGCAAATAGTATTACAATATCGCCAATCGAAGATGAGATCTACTATTACAAGTGGTGGAATATGGCTATGGTGGTGGAGAAGCGCTTTGGAGATTAGATCTAAGTCTATTCTTCCGATGGCTCTTCGGTGTGGTGGATGGAGATCTGGAGGCAACTGATGATTTGGGAAAGGGACTCTCGAGGCTCTTTTCTCGTCGCCCAAGGCTTCTTTATATAGGGGCCCCTTCACGAAAGTTGTTCGGTTTGACCTAGCGGCATCGTTGGCAACTATACGGCTAGAACTATACGGTCGAAATTTTATTCCGGTCGTATAGTTGGTCGTTAAAGCGTCTGCCTCCGACCCATGACTCCTAGTTTCTTCTGGTTGTTAAAAATCTCGTATCTTTGACTTTAATGTAATGATTTCCATCATAAAACGTCATTATCTATGCAGGAAAAAATAGAAGGAGAGGATTACATACCCCTTTGAATATTATGCATTAGTGGTAGGGTTTAGAGATATATTTTATAAAAAATATGAATAATATCCAGTTTAAATGTGGACGTAGATTGCTATAATTCAGAGCCCTCAACCTGCCCAAGCTTAAACTTGATCGTCCCTGAGCAAGAAAACCAAAATCAAAAAGGAACTCATCATTTAAACTAAAATAACAAGATGGTGATCTTACTCATGATTGGTAGTCTCATGTTTTCTCCACTTCATAAATCTGAAAAACTTCAGCATAGATAGAGTAATGGCAAGCATATTATACGGGTTTTATGCATCCTTATAGCGCAGCAAAATTATTGTTAACATGGATGATTCAAATGAGTAAACTTTATTCTATGTCATGTAATCAACTCATACGCTTGCGTTTGAACAATAAAGTATAATCATATAAATTGAGAGTGTGAGAGTTGTCATGAAAAACATATATACTAGAGTATATTAATTCTCCCACATTAATAAATCAAGACTTTTCAAGCACTACTTTTCTATTCATTGTCCTTCAAGAATTTCAGTTCTTGAGTAATTGAGAGCATGCCAAAAAAATTAGTTTATCGGGTTGTGATGGACACTCGTGGCATCACTAAGGTTCTTGTTCCTTTTGTATAATGATTACTCATAACAATCACATGAGTGATTTCATCATGAACACAACTACCAGGGAGTGGCAAGAATCTTATCCACTATAGCATTGTTGCTACATGTGTTTAATCAACTCATAGCCAAAATCTAGGAGTTTCCCCCATGAAGATCGTTTGTAGGCTAGCATAGTTGTTGGCATCTCATAAAGTTTGACACGCATAAAGCTATATCATTCTTATGATTAACAAGTCAAACTTTGGCATGCTCACAAAAACCGCTAAACATTAATTCAATCAAACAAATCCTGAGCTATCAAGTCAATCAACATTTTCAGTGGCGTTGAGTGTCTTTAGAAATAAGCCTTCAAGACTAAGCACTACAACACCCAAGCCTTCAATTGTGAGACTTTTTCTTATTACAATTGTTTAGCAATTTTTAGGCAAGACTCGATTAACTACGAGAGCTGGAATAAAACGTACCCAATTAAATACCCATGTGAACAAAAATCTTACTATAATATAAAGACTCACTCCACCAATATAACATCTCAACATTTACTACTAACTAGCATGGGTTTCTCAAACTTTAAAAGTCGAGAGTTATAAGGCATACCTCTCATGTTTGGTTTCACTTCTCTCTTCCTTTTTTATTTGCTTCTTGGAAACTCGAAGTCGATCACTCTCCTGCAAATATATGAGAACCTCGAGGCAGAAAGAAAAGAAAGAGGAAAAATAAGGAAAAATGGAGAAATCTTTTTGTGGTTTTTAAGAGAGGGAGTTTAAAGAATAGAAAATTGGCGGCAAAGCTCGGCTAGAAAATATCGAAAGCAAATAGAAAGAACTAAAAATAAAGTGTTGAGTAAACCAACACGAGTACTTATAAACTCGAATTAAAAACACAACCTCGAAATAAATAAAAGCAAATGAACGCCAAATAAAGATATATGAGGAAACTTCCCCAAGCTTAGGCTTTTGCAAGCCCTTCAAATCATTGTGGTGGTGGGAAAAAGTCGTTACTCCAGTTTGCAAATTGAGTTGAGAGGTTACTAGTTGTTCCTCGGAGGTTCAAAGAGAGCCTATGCATCCTCTCCACAGTCCCTCCAAGTTCTTGAAAGTCTTGGTATATAGCGAACCGGGTTTGTGGCTACTCCTCTTGATAAGGAACTTCTTGCTCCTCTTCTTGGTCCTCATCCTCCTCTGGAACCTCCTCCTCGGGTTGGTGTTGCTCAACCTGCAAGTCATATAGCAAACGTCCTTTCTCGATAGATAAAAGACCATTAAGCATAGGATCGGGGTAGAGACGCCCAACTCCAGCAATATGCAGGTAATAAACACCACCTCTCCTAGTGATCATTCCACAAGACTTTAAAGTAGAGCAACTAACACGTCGCTCACCTAGCACAGGTTGCAATTCACATAGATTGATGCCTAGGGCAGTGGAAAACACGGTGATGACGCCTCCACCTGTGATTGGTCCTTGGCTTTGGGAGGATTGGTGCTCCAGGTAGCGCACAAGGATGGCGCCCAAGTTGAGTGACAAGCCGTAGTTGATGTAAGCAGCCTTTACGAGGACTAAGATGTCCTCCTCGTTGAGTCTCGTGAACTCATTACGTGCCTGCAAGGTGTTAGCAATAACATAGAACAAATAGCAAATTGCAGGATGTTTAATATTCTTCCTCTTGCTCACTCTAGTAGTGAAACTTATTCCATTATAATATTATGAAGTGGAAGGGTCTAAGCCAGTAAAGAATACGCGTAAAGCATTAACACCATTGTTTGGTAACTTAAAATATGCGCACCATTCATCTAGTGTTAAAGTATAGTTGTTATTCATAAGTCGAAAAGAAATTGTGTCATCTTCTTGCCATAGTTTAACGGTGCTATGCAACGAACTTAGGAATTCAATAGTTAAGCGGTGATATGTAGGCACATCATTGTACACAAAATTTTACAGGCCAGCTCTATTACAAAGTAAATTAGGGTCGTCAGAAATACCGAGTTGATTTAATATAATAGGGCAAGCCCACTTGGTGGCTTTCACTTCACGGTTCTTGATCTTGTTGAAGCAATCACGTTGGAACTCAATCCTGAACTGTATCCCCATACGTTATTGAGTGACAGCCCGAGAAGCGCTAGCGGCGGTACGAGCACGAGTTTGGCTCCTTGTGTTCATCATCTAAAACATTAAAGATAGACAAAAATAAAACTTTTTGATCCGACAACAGTAAGTATAACATGTTCCTCATCATATCACACTAAAGAATCTCCTCAAAATAATAATCTAGGTAAGAGAATCATGACAATTGGTTCATAGTAGGTCTCACCCTAGATTGATAATGACCATAGATCGAAGATGAATTTACAAAAAGTAATTGGAAGATCGGAGGACAAACATACCGTAGATCACTTGTGTGCGAGGAAATCGAATGAAATTGAGTAGAGATGAAGATCTCTTGAGGTTTTTAGAAAGTTTGGAGGTAAAAGAGAGAAAAAGGATTTAAGTTTTAGGGTTGGAGGTACCTTCCCGTGGCGTTTTTATGGTCGGACACAACTATATGGGCAGAACTATATGGTCAGAACAATGTGTTCCGCTATATAGTTGTCCTGTTGTTAAAATTTTAGGGTTTTCACCTGCTGGCACGACTATACGGCCGGAACTATACGTCTGAAACAATGTGTTTACGGCGTATAGTTGGTCGTCAAACCGTTCACACCTGGGAAAACAAATTATACAAAGGCATCGATATCTATACGACCGGAGTTATACGGCCGGAATTTTTATTCCCGCCGTATAGTTGGTTGTTAAACTGTCAGTACATATAAAAGAAAAATTGTTGATAGCAAATATATCTATATGACCAGAGCTATACGGCCGGAATTTTTACTCCCGCCGTATAGTTAGTCGTTAAACCCTCTGTATGCATCAAAAAAATTATGTTTATTCGAAAATTATTTCTTATCCTATAACTTAGTGATATGACAGAAAATTGATAGTAAATATTGTCGACCAACAACAACATGAATAAAACAGGATTTTTAGTACTACCGAACTTCTTCTCCTCAATTGGAGTTTTCTAGCACTCTTTACTAAACATAAACTTAATTAAATCTAAAAAACTTTACTCAAACCTTTATTTTACATGGGTTGCCTCCCATAAAATGCTCTTTTATGGTCAATAGCTTGACTGTGGTACCGCTCACTCCGTCTTGAGTCCATTCTTCTTGTAATTGCCGTTCTTCATATATCTTCGCTTTATCACTTTTTGGGGGGTTCTCAATTCGGGGGTGCTCAAAACTTTCCTTCGCGGACACCCCGACGAGCGTCATGGCCAGCCTCTACTTCTTCCGCTTCTGGCTCGGCTTCGGCATCGGCGGCGACTACCCGCTGTCGGCCACCATCATGTCCAAGTACGCCAACAAGAAGACCCACGGCGCGTTCATCGCCCCCGTGTTCGCCATGCAGGGCTTCGACATCCTCGCCGGCGGCATCGTGACACTAATAATCTCCGCTATATTCCGGGCCGCATTCCCTAAACCGGCTTACCAGGACGCCGCCGCCGGGTCCATAGGGACGGAAGCCGACTTTGTATGGCGCATCATCCTCATGGTCGGCGCCGTGCCGGCTCTGCTCACCTACTACTGGCGCATGAAGATGCCCGAGACCGCATGCTACACCGCCCTCGTCGCTAAGAACGCCAAGCTAGCGGCGTCCGACATGTCCAAGGTGCTGCAGGTGCAACTCGAGGATGAGTCGGAAAAGATGGAGGAGATGGTCTGCCGCGGCAACAACGACTTCGGCCTCTTCTCCCCGAAGTTCGCGCGACGCCACGGTCTCCACCTCGTCGGCACGGCCACCATGTGGTTCCTCCTCGACATCGCCTTCTACAGCCAGAACCTGTTCCAGAAGGGCATCTTCACCGCCATCAACTGGATCCACAAGGCGCACACCATGAGCACCCTCGATGAGGTGTTCCGCATCTCCCCTGCGCAGACACTCATCGTGCTCTGCGGCACAGTGCCTGGCTACTGGTTCACCGTCTTCCTCATCGATGTCGTTGGCCGCTTCAAAATCCAGCTCATGGGATTCTTCATGATGACCGCCTTCATGCTCAGCCTCGCCATCCCGTACCACCACAGGACGACGCCCGGCAACCAGGCCACCTTCGTGGTCATGTACGGCTTCACCTTCTTCTTCGCCGACTTCAGGCCTAATGCAACCACATTCGTCGTGCCGGCGGAGATCTTCCCGGCGAGGCTGCGGTCGACCTGCCACGGGATATCAGCCGCTGCGGGGAAGGCTGGAGCCATGATCGGGGCCTTTGGGTTCCTGTACGCCGCATAGGACCCGCACAAGCCCGACGCCGGGTACAGGCCTTGGATCGGCGTCCGTAACTCACTCTTCGTCCTCACCGGAGTCAACCTGCTCGGATTTGCATTCACGTTCCTCGTGCCTGAGGCCAACGGGAAGTCGCTGGAGGAGATGTCCGGCGAGGCCGAGGACAACGAGGACGAGGCACGCGGGGCCAAAGTGCAGCCGTCGATGGCCTAGACCGGCCGTACGTGAGAACGGAGAACTGAGAACTGAGAAGTCGATCTTAATCTCTGAAATTTGGATATGTTGTTACTTTTTTGTGCATGTAAGTAAGGTCGTGTGCTTTGTTTCTTCGTACGTATAAACTTTTGTGTTGGGTATTTTAAAAGTTTTGCTACAATTGGTTTGTATTTTTTGCGAGCTATAATAATTTTTTTGGTTTTGCTATTTCTCAAGTCAACTGAAAATTTCTTAAGTCTCAGTCACTAAAAAAAAAGTGCAACCGCCTGTTAAAAAAAGTATAACC
Organism: Avena sativa; assembly: GCA_916181665.1. Lineage (NCBI taxonomy): Eukaryota > Viridiplantae > Streptophyta > Magnoliopsida > Poales > Poaceae > Avena > Avena sativa. The sequence goes on from OV702291.1 coordinate 33,376,646, forward strand.
GGTTTTAGGTACACTTTTCTGGCACCAGAAAAGTGTAATTGAAACAAGTTGCACGTTTATTTTAACGGTTTTACTATTTGTCAGTCGACTGAGATTTTCATAAGTCTCAGTCACCTAAGAAAAGTGTAACCGTCTGTTAAAAAAAGAAACCCAGTTACACTTTTCTGGCAGAAAATGCAATTGCACTTTTCGGTTAGAAAAGTGCAACTAAAACGAGTTGCACTTTTTTTAACTACGGTTGCACTTTTCTTAGGTGATTGAGACTTAAGAAAATCCCAGTCAATTGAGACATAGACAAACCCTTATTTTAACTACAGTTACACTTTTTTAGACGATTGAGACTTAACAAAATCTCAATCCACTGAGACATAGACAAACTCTAATTTTATGAGCTATAATAATAATTGTTACTAATCCGGATGCAGCTCCTATTGGACGCTTCAGGCGTCGGTTTACCGGCTGGCGCATGCAGAACCGTTTTCCCTTTTAGCTATTTTTTTGTTTTTTCTTTCTTTTTCTATTTTGTTCCTTTTCCTGTTATTCAAATTCAAAAAAGTACAGATTTTAAAACGTTTAGATTAAAAAATATCTAGGTTAAAAATAAACAAATTCAAAAGTGTTTAAAATTTGAAATATTCAAATTTAAAAAGCAAAAAATTAAAACAAAAAACCAAAATAAAAAGAAATAAAAAGAAAAAGGAAAAGAAAAATAAAAAATAAAAAAGGGTATATGCCATGCATGCTAGAAAGACATTTCTGTTTCTGTATGCCCTCTGTTGCTTAGCGCGCGCTCTCTCTCTCACAGGAAACACTTGCTCGTCTTGAAGCTCTGGGTGGTACCGGTGAGGTTATCTCTTTGTGTTCCCTTAGAGTATCTCTAGCAGATATCGTAAAAATGGTCAAACCTATAAAAGTGACTATCATTTGCAGTATTGGTCGAAAAACGCACCGAGCAGATCTCGTAGAAGTGGTCAAACCCGTAATTCTTTTGCAGTTCCCAGCATAGCAACCCCAAGTATCTCATATATCCAGTTTTCGTGCTCATTTTTTAGATAAACTGCAAAGCGTTCAACGCTCACACGGATGGAAATTTCACACCCAACTGCTCCTGCCGGTGGTTGATTTTGCGGTGGCCAAGGCTCAACTCCGGCGTCCAACTTCAATTATCGCCGCCGGCTATTCCCACAATGAGTTACCGATTTCGCCAGACTATCCTCGTCGGCAGGAGGGAGACAGCCGAAGGCGTCCATGGCCAGCTGGAGAAGATCTTGGCGCCGCCGGCCGGCCGGAGTCGTTGTTGCGGCTGCCTCGTTCCGCTGGCCAGCTACACCGCATGCTAGCTCTTGTCCGTCGAGTACAATTGCGGCTGTCTCGTTCTGTTGTGCTAGAGCTCGTTCCTATATGCGTCCATAGCCAAGCTAGCTAGCTCCTGTCCGCATGCATAGATCTTGTCCGCGTACATAGCCAAGCTAGCTAGCTCTATGCACTTGCGTGGAGGCGGGCGGCGGTCTGGCACAGGGAAAGCGGGATCGGCGGGCCGTGTAGGTGGATCGGGGATACGAGGAAGACGACCGAATATTCCTGGAATATTCGGTTTTGCAGGATGCACATGCGGCATTTGTTTCGTGCGGATGTTTTTTCTGATAAGAAACAGCTTTGCGATACACCGCATTCGTGTTTTGCAGCACCACGGGATGCGATATCTGCTAGAAATGCTCTTATGTCATTAACAACTAAACTAGGATTTGCTGAATATAGATGTTGTAAGTAGTGCGACATATAATTTATACATCACATCCATTCAGATTAGAACGTAGTATCAAAGCTGTAAAACTAATGAACTCAACGGTGAAGTCAATGAGAAAACGGTGCTTCGACAAACATAATGTTATTTCTCAAAATTCATAGACAACATAACCAATGGTTTCTAATAATAACTTTCTAGCAAATAAGAGCACACGCTATTCATCTAGGTAGACAATTAGAGAGTGAGATACCAATGTTATATTGTAGCAAATTTCCACATTTGAGTTCATCCATTCGAAGAAACAAAACCATATTCTGTTATAGAATCTAGTTGAAATTAACAAAGATGAAACATTATATACATGAGATGTGTCGATTAAAATGGTAGAGCTTTAACATAAGGTAATCCATAATAACATATAACATGTAGCAACTGTAAGAACAAAAAAGGTGGTCACATGAGTAGAGACGGGAACTAAAAGGGAGACACATTTGACAGAGAATGCACAAAGCACACCGGCTGAAAAGGCCAAGATCACATGTTGTGAGGATAAAACAGCATCACTAGAATTTATTAATGACTATGCTAAATAAAAATTCAAGCATCTCCATAAGGATGACGAACATAAATGAGTCTGTCGTGATATACAACAGAAGAGAATGTGCAAGAAAAGAAAACTATTATTTTGTACATTAGATGGACAAACATGAAGCACTATGCTCATGAAATAGTTTACCTTTTGGTTCCAAATACATACAGTATTACATTGAGAAAAATGGAGTTATGTGCAATGAAGAAACCTTGTGTATGCTTTATCTCTTCCTCTATGAAGAAAACTTGGAGGCTATGGTAGAGTAAACTTGCTCATTTGTGAAGAACATGGTATTCATAAGTTGGATATGGAATAAAATTATATATAGAGACCAAGAAAAAGGAAAAGCCACACAAGCTTGCCCATAGCAACCCTATAGACATAAACACATGTCCAACCCCCAGTAAACGGTAACACACAGCTGGTAGTAGCAAATGGAGGTGTAACGATACAAGATCAAGAGTTGTAGCCAGGTGAAAGTAGAAAGGTTGTTGTACTCCGTGCACACATGACATGAAAAAGAAAAGGAGGAGTTCATTGTTGTCGAACAGACATGAACAATAGGTGCATGTTTGGTTACCCACAATGATCCATGTAGTCTTTAGGGATCCAAATTTGTGTTGCTTGGTTGCCTAGGCCAGCGCTAAATCTCAACCCGCATGGTTCTTAAAGCTTTTTCAGACTGCATGCAAAGGGATGTATGAATCTGACATTTTTTCCATGGCTAAGAATGGTGGGGCCAAAAGGTGGAACATTGTGCTAAGTTAGTGCATGGGCGGAGATGGTACGACCGCACGCGACCCCGTTGGCGGGGGAAATTTCATCACCTCGTGTCAATTCACACCACCTATTTATCACTATTCGACTGACCATTCCCCCTCCCATTCGAGTTGTCTCTCCATGCAAGGATCTTGACCTACTAGTAGGAAAGCCGCATCATCTACCTTGATCGCTGTTGGATGGCGGTGATCGGCAGTCTTCCTCTTCTTCTCCGAATTGTTCGATACCTTCTGCGCTCCTCCGATGGGGTGAGTACTAGCAAATCCTAGAGCTAATAGCTAAGATCTTTAAGCATATGGTAGACCTGAGGAGATGATGTGATAACCCCCAAGTGAGGGGGATCATTGTAGTACAATTCGATAAGTATTTGAGTGTCGAACCCATGAGAAGCTGAAGGTAAACTATCTATTCTCTAAATCCCTATAACCCACTTATATGACCTTCTATGCAATGCTAGGAACTAGAGTGTGTATGGTTATTTTTACTACCAACTAGAAAACGGTGAAGTTCTCAAAGTAAATATTACAAGTAAACTATTGCAAGTAAGGTGGAGTTAGTGAAGTAGTAGCAAGTTTCTCAAGGGAGCAAACGTTTAGGCAAATTGTTATTTCATTCCGTTGGTTGTCACAATTGGTGAAGCACATAGATATCTTTTCATTGTTTCTCCTAGAAAGGAGCCATAGATAGGTGCAACCATATACATGAGTAAGTGCACCCCTAGTGATTAATCCCAAGGCCAATTAAGAGCAAACAAGAAAATTATTAAGACATAAGTCCAACCACCGTTGTAAGTTTTAAGGTCCCCACAATTATAATCCCTCGTTGGTTAACCGTGAATTAACATAGCATGCATATCTAAGACTTGGGATCCGGTTACTATCAAACTCCATCTATCCCTTTGCGGTGACCCAGCATACCACTACATAATCTAGTACACTATAGTCGTTGATATAACACCAATGAAACACCGTTCCACTAGTATTACATCTCTCAGATTGGTACAATAGAAATATCGCGGGTGCAAGACATGACTATAGATTACAACTCGACTCTTTACAAAAGATCCAGGGAACACTCTAGGTTATAGAGGAAGAAAGCATCTTCTTACAAAGAAGAACCATAAATAACAACTCATAACTAAACTATTAATAAGACTAGTACCTAAACTATCTGGCTTGCAATTGCTGCTATGCAGTGCTCACAGAAGTAGGTTAGATGAATAGAGATTATACTTCTATCTATTCAAGAACTTTGACTTCACTTCAGTTGATGTATATATTGACTCCATTGACTTTATTGAATAACATGTGCTTTTGCTGACGATTCCTTTGAGAATCAATGATGTTGACGACGTCTTCATCGGCTTTAGAATCTAGCAAGGGTTAAGAAGGTACGGTTGAGTACGAGCGTACTCAGCAAGTTCACTAAAAAGGAGTGTTCGATGCACTATCTAGAGCCACGGACCATAGGTCATGGGCTATGCAGGTTTTTGTAAATGTTTCTTCAAAGGTTGCTTTTATTCTGAAAAGCTATGTCCTTCAGCCTTCACGGGTTTACCGGAACTTTATGGAGTTCCTTTTCTACCGCGTTCATAGCTCCTTCCCGGAACAGGGAGTAACATGTCACCGTTTTGTACACTCTACAGAGGTGCGTTGCTTTACCCATAAGAGATCCTTATCCATGTTGCACATCCAAGTCATGACCTTGTCCATACTTCCTTAGTATGGGGCCCAGTATAAGGATCAAGCTGATCACTACCCTTCTACGCGACCCCACATGCCCCCTTGGTGTACGCCATGCCCACATATTATATTACGGCAATGAAACATACATACCATTATAGATGCCAGAACTACCATGGGATGTTGAGGGTTCCCACCCATATGCCGCATATCCTTTACAAATTAACCATGCTACAAGGATAACATCCACAGCATGCGCATCTGTTGACATGCGAAAGGAAGAAGATCCAGCTGATTTCTCCGTCCCATTCTAGATCTCATGGTTAACGCATATTATATGGCGCAAGAAGTCCTAGGTATTATGTTCCTTTAACACCAGAACTTTCATAGTAGGTTATTACCACTTGGTAAATGACCCATAAGCATACCATTATGAAAATAAAGTTTTTTGACCTTTTTAAAATGCAGATGATAATAATAGTAGATTGCAAATACTTGATAGAAAATAATAAAAGGACATGAGCAAGTGTGAACTTGCCTTTTGCGATTGCAAGATTATGCACTATCGTGGTGGTGTCACGGCAGATGCCATGGGTAGGCTTGAGTTATGGGGCCGATGGACGCCGGAGGAATCTGGGGAGGGAGAATGTAGTAGAAACCACACACAAGCAAGAGCACACACGATGTACCTAGGTTCATGGCTCCTAGTGAGATAAAACCCTACTCTTGCATGTTAGATCTTATAACTCTGATTAATACTATAGCTACAATGGCTCCTTGAGTTGTATGCGAGAGTACAAAGATGAAGTTCTTGCCTCTATGCGCTATGGGTGAAGCAGGTAACAAGTGAATCGACCCTCTTGTAGGAGGCCCTGGTGCACCTTATAAAGGGGTGTCTAGGTTACAAGTTAGGGATGATGTAGCATGGAATATGCTAAGAATATGATGTTCCCAAAGTCGTTGGCTGGGCCCAGATACACTTCTTGTCAGTGATTGGACTTGACGTGCACACTAGCAGAGGCGTGCTAATCCTTTTTGGGAATCCTAGGAGAGACAGAGGTGTTGACCTTGAGGTCGGCATATGCCCTCTAGGCATATGCCAACCCCCATGTCGGCTCTAGTTGATGACTGCAAGTGCACAGATCGTTTGTAGCTAGTTTAGAAATAAAGATATCGATCCCATAGGGAGCAGGAGTCTGAAGTCTAATGATTCTTGAAATAAATATTATGATAAAAATGCTATATAAAGTTCTAAGTGACAAGATAAAATGTGAGTATTGTGTAAAAAGGTGTTTTGGGGTTTTAGGTATAAGAGCAATAATAAGGTAAAGTAAAACAACTGAATACAGAAAGTAAGTATCGCGTATGTAAGAGAGATTGGAACTGCAATAGGGGAAAAGCGTTCTCAGGGAGTAGCGGATACACCACTAGCATTATAAGGAGCTAAGATAAAGATTATCATCGTGAACATTCTCAACTATGTATGTGTGGGACGAACTCCGTATTTGGAGAAATAGGCAGCAACAGTTGCTCACATCATCCTCATAACCACATCAGTCAGCAATCGACATCAATCGAATTATTGCGTTGTTAAGGGACATAATTCCGTAGGACGTATCACATGGCATGGATAGTGTTCCGTGAGTTTCCTCGGTTTCCCAAGTTGATACGTAAGGGGTGCCAACAGCTTTATAGTCACTGTAAGTGCTAGCACGCCTCCATCTACCAAAAAGTAGTTCCCTCCATCAAGTCCCCATGAGAGGCAAATATTGAGAGGTCGACTTCTCTCAACATCAAGATGTAGAAAATCTAACACATGGTCACAGCGATGAATATCATAATAAACTTTATCTTATTTCAATATCATACTAGGGTTTCTCCATCTCCCCAAGAACTAATGATATACTCAGACATGGAGGCAATCAACATCATGGCAATAACAACGGAATCTATCATAGATGAATAGTACTTGTATAAATCCACAACTAGTATGGAAATTACAACAAGATCTAGACAAGATGTAGATGGGATGGATGGAGCTGGTGGTGATGCAGCGGTGGATGATGAAGATCGATGCCTTATCCTCCCGGATCTGCGCAGGGCGAAGATGAATCCCCGGTGGATGAATTCCCCCTCTAGATGCCTTTCGGAGGTGAGGTTTCTGCGATTTCTGGGTGTTCTGTATGTCATCTCCCCGAACCAGTTGCACGGGGTGAAACTATTTGAGGAGGCGGAGACGGCGCCAACTATACGGTCAGAGTTATACGGCCGGAAAATTTGCTCCGATCGTATAGTTGGTCGTTGAACCTTCTGCCTCCTTTGTTCGCTTCTGGTTTTCTTCTGGAATTATTAATATTTCTCAAATAAGCGATTTACATTACTTTTAACTCCTTTTCTCCTTAGTACAACTACTCCAAGAATTATATCCATTGGATCCATCATCTGTCCTGATCCGGGTGAAAACAGACATAAAATATGCACGCGAGCGCCTAAAATACCAAGATCCTACATCTACAATGCAAAATAATAATGTAAAACATGATGCAAATATGCACTCATCACTAGCCGAAGTAACTCGGCCTTGCCGAACGTGCAAAGAAGAAATAAACATGTTGTGCCGACATAACTTTGTATGTCGGCATGGGTATTTCAGCCTATATAGGTCACCCTATTTCAGGCAACCTTAGTCTTGGTCAACCTTATCATTATGCCATAGCTTGACCCTACCGGGGGTCATCCCTCCGATATTAGTCCTCGGAGATGTCGAGGTCTTGCAGTGTTAGATGCACTACTAGAGAAAAGCCTACCCGAGGCACACCTGGAACCCCATCCGAGGCGCATATGGTATGCGCCTCTAGCGCCGCGCCTCTAGTATTTGCTACGCGAGGCGCATATCATATGCGCCTCTAGTATCTGTTATGCAAGGCGCATATCATATGCGCCTCGCATATGTGGTGGTATGCGTCTCGGGTAGTACCCAATACGCGCCTCCTATACTTTCCATATGTGCCTCGGGTATATTTTCGAAATTCAAGTTTTACAGCAATTTTCAAATTACAATTTACATATATTCAAATATACAATACAGTCCAGAATACAGTATAAACAGCACAGAATTTTCTAGAAACTTGCAATTGGCAAAAGCATAATAGAACCAGCATGAATACAAGTACATTACACATCAATCGCGACATACGCGTTCATACATCAACAAGTGCCAAGTTTTCACACAACACCAAGTGTTTGTGTCACAAGTTCACATCTCCGAGTACAAGTTCACAATCACATTACAACTCTGACGATGGATCTCTATATAGATCAAGTAGAGCACATAACCTACCATGAAGAGCAACAAGGTTGTGATCACGAGGAAGTTCCTCCACTTCTTCCTCACGTGCCTCCTCCACTTCTCTTCTGCCACCTCTCTAGTCATGTAGCCTTTGTAGCTGTTGCCTGAGAATTCGTTCACTTGCTTCTGGCAGTGTTCCCACTCCTCGTACACACCTGGAACCTTGCCGGCGTACATGACATAGCACTTCTTTGCCATCTCCTATACACAAGATAGATGATATTATCTATGTCAATGCAAAGCAATAACAGTTCACAAGATAAGGTCATGCATATATATATATGGGTGCAACAAGATGTAAGAAATCATGTTCTAATCATTGGCATTTTGAAGAAAGACAAAAAAAGCAAACCAAGAATGACTTGCATTAGTGCCTCATACTTAGGTTGGGCATGGAAATAACAATGCTCGCTGTTTGATCTCGTGCGGCAAGTAGAATATATGACCAAATTACTAGTCTACTTGGCACACGAGATCAAACAGCGGCATAGTCATACACATGACACCACAACACATTCTAATCATCGACATTTCAAAGAAAGACAAAAAAGAAAACCAAGAATGACTTGCATTAGTGCCTCATACTTAGGTTGGGCATGGAAATAACAATGCTCGCTATTTGATCTTGTGCGGCAAGTAGAGTATATGCCCAAATTACTAGTCTACTTGGAACACGAGATCAAACAGCGGCATAGTCATACACATGACGCCACAACACGTTCTAATCATTGGCATTTCGAAGAAAGACCAAAAAAAAGCAAACCAAGAATGACTTGGATTCGTGCCTCATACTATTTGTATCGCCAAAGACAAAAGAAGAGAAATACTTCCACGATTCATATAGCTTGGGCATGATATGTCAAATGGCAAAGTAAGGAAAGGATTCGGTCTCCACGACAACGACTCATTTCGAGTTTGGTGTGTCTAAAGGAGTTATTTCCGTGGACCCAGAACCTTTTCCTTGGCTTGCCACTTAACGTATTATGTCTTATGTATATGAATCTCAAAAATATTTGTCCTCTTTCGACTTTGGGGCTATGAGATGAAATAGTTTATCATTTCATTGTATCACCGAAAGGAAATAAATCATTCCACGATTCATATAACAGTGTCGCCAATGCTATACGAATAGTGAAATAATGTCTTTCCTTTCGACTTTGGGGCTATAATGAGATATTTGAAACTACATAATTCACCATTTCATTTAATTAACGCTATCTAATATATTCGTATCGCCAAAGACAAAAGAAGAGAAATACTTCCACGATTCATATAGCATGGGCATGATATGCCTAGCAGCAAACCAAGGAAAGGATTCGGTCTCTACGGCAACGACTCATTTCGAGTTTGGTGTGTCTAAAGGAGTCATTTTCATGGACCCAGAATCCTTTCCTTGGCTTGCCGCTAAACATATTATGTCTTATGTATATGAATCTTGAAAATATTTGACCTCTTTCGACTTTGGGGCTACGAGATGAAATAGTTTATCATTTCATTATATCGCCAAAGACGAAAGGAAATAAATCATTCCACGATTCATATAACAATGTCGCCAATGCTATACGAATAGTGAAGCAATGTCTTTCCTTTTGACTTTGGGGCTACAATGAGATATTTGAAACTAAATACTTCACCATTTCATTTAATTCATGCTATCTAATCTATTCGTATCACCAAAGACAAAAGAAGAGAAATACTTCCATGATTCATATAGCATGGGCATGTTATGTTGAGTGGCAAAGCAAAGAAAGGATTCGGTCTCCATGGCAACGACTCATTTCGAGTTTGGTGTGTCTAAAGGAGTCATTGCCGTGGACCCAGAACCCTTTCCTTGGCTTGCCACTCGACATATTATGTCTTATGTATATGAATCTCGAAAATATCTGTCCTCTTTCGACTTTGGGGCTACGAGATGAAATAGTTGCCTCATACTTAGGTTGGGCACGGAAAATGACAATGCCGCTGATGGATCTCGTGCGACAAGTAGAGTATATGCACAAACCTCTAGTCTACTTGGCACACCAGATCCAGCAACGGCATGGTCACACACATGACGCCACAACACGTTTTAATCATTGGCATTTCGAAGAAATACAAAGAAAGCAAACCATAAGAAGTAGGGCGGCAATAACGAATGAAAAGCAACAAGCACTTAAAATAGTTCATAACACAAATAACTAGCTAGTGTCTCTCACAATCAAGTTCAACGGTTGACGAAACATACTCTAGAGGTTTTGCTAGGAAGTTTAACATAGTGATAAGAGGTTACAACACAAGTTCGGAACTAATAGCTAGGTACCTAGGTAATGCAATCATCAAGACGTCTTCGGCTGTTGAGTCAGCTTTAGGGGGCATTGATGAAGCCTGACCCAGTTTTCGCCATCTGCATGAACGTCCTGCGGTCACCCTGCTGCGCTAAGCGTTCGTCTATCTCCCTGTTGGGCGGTGTATGGCCGCCGTAGAAGGTTCCCCCGGATTTCATGACTCCCTGGTGCACGATTGTCGTGATCTCCTCCTGGATGTCGAAGATGTGCTGCCTGAGGTTGCGATCATGTATTGTTGCAAGCCTTTCAGCCTACTTCGCGAGGTCATATGGAAACGTTTTGCTCTCCATGTCATTGAAGAACGCCTTCATGTGGTAAATGGCGTAGAAGGCATCCTTCCTGCTGCCAGACGGCTGCTTGACACAAGCGAACTTGGTGTTGTGGCGGAACACGTGCGTGCCGAACTTCACATATGGCATTGCTGGTTTGATGCCTCCCGCTGTGACGTAGCCGGTGAGAGCACCATTAAGAATGTTCTTGATATTGGTGTAGTTTTTCGGGATCACACTGTTTGAGTCGAGGTACCCGGCTGTTGACTGTTTCAAATTCAAGCATATGAGCACACAGCCTGTCTGATCATCCTCCGTGATGGGATGGTAGGGAAGGAGATTCACATCCTTGTCCGAGTATGTTTGCGGGAAGGTTGAGAGGTAGTCGGTCGCCAGCGCTATGTCCTCGGCATCTTTCAGGGCGACATCCCGCATGAAGTAGGGATCCACTATCTGGATGCCCGGGATCTTGTCTCTGGTGATCTGCATGGCCATATTGAGGGAGAATATCTGGACCAGGGTATTGTGCAGCCGGAACCCGTTCAACATGTCGAAGATGTCGGAATGCTGTAGGTAGAAGATATCCCCGGGGGGTACACTGACGAAGCACGGTACATAAGGCACCTTAGCCTTGAAAACAAGGTACGACTGATCATTCTCGCGAATGCGGTGCTCCTCAATTGTGAGACAGCTATAATGAAGATTGCGCATTTGAGAGCCTGCGACCTCGAGCAACGAGTTACACATCATCGGTGCACCTGCCACGTGGTACTGATTCCTGGCTTGCCCCGTAGGGCCGTCCTGAGCCCGGAGAACAAGATTTGGACCCTTGCTCCGGTCGCCCTTAGGCTTCCTTTTGCGACCATGCTTCCTGCCCTTTGGGGCGTCGGCAACCGTGTTCACCTCACTGATCACCTTATGAAGGGTGCTGGGGTTGATCAAAGTAACTACTGGCCTCGGAGGCTCGGTGAAGGGGGTTAACAAACTTGATGTGTGCCTGATGGTCCCGTCTCATACCAATCAGAAAACCTTGTGTTAACAAACTAGTTGCCGAAGTTCGGATCAATTTCTCCATCATCATCATAGGGATCCTGTGCCATGTTGTCCAAGTCTGCCATCTCGAAGTCTTCATCATGTGCTGGTTGTGCTGCATCTGGGGTGATGTTGAGTTGGTCCTCCATCGCCAAACGGATCTGGCTCTTCGTCCATAGGTACAAGTAGCCGAAGCCGGTATTGAGGATCGCCGTTGTCTCCTCATCATCCCATCCTTGAGGTTGAGAGGGAGGTTTCACTTGCTCGTAGCCCAGAAGCACCATACTGTATCTGACCCTCATCATGGGGTGGCATTGTGACATTGTGCATTTTGCGGTTCTCCGGCTAAACGATAGTACCCTTGGCAATATCCTTCAATTGGCCGCCCACCCAATGCATTAGAGTGTAAGGAGTGTCTCCCTGCGAAAGACATGTAGGCCAGGCGTCAGTAAAATGAAGATCAAGTCATCGGTGTGGTTAAGCCTCCCAACTCTCGCTTTAATTAGTTAGTTACCTTGAGGGCGTCGAACTCGGCCAAGGTCGAGGCACCACCACCGGCAGGCTTGAGCGCGCAAGTGGCGGAGTGGCTGCCTGATGGCATGGTCGTGCGGGCCGGCGCCTTCGCCGCAGCGGGCAAGTTAAGCTCTGGAGCTGGAGGAGTCTCCACTACCATCGGCCCTGCTGGAGGAGTCACCAGCGCCTCCGGCCGCGCCATTTTTTCCGATTGGGCGCTGTCGAGGTTGGGAACCGGTGGCGGCCCTCGTTTACCACCCTTCTACCACTTGATGTACTTTTCCATGTAGGCGGGAAGGATGGTGTTGAGCTTATCATTCATTTGTGTCTGGACTTGTGCCTAGACATGTGTATGAACTTGTTCTTGGAACTTTGTCTCGACAGCCGACATAGCCTGGTTCACGACATCTTGGACTATATTGGGAAAGGCTTCCACCTGTTCCCTTAGGTGTCTTACCTCGGCGCTTTCGGCCTGATTCCTGCCCTTCCGCTACATGGTGCCATAGTACTTGGACCATGTTATGCCGCCAACGCCGACCACACGACCAGCCGACGACGGGGCCGCCAGGGGCTCGACATTCTTGGTCCGGTTCAGCGCCCTGTTAAAAGTGGTGTCCCACTTGGTGATAGGCACCGACCCCTGGGATGAGGAGCTCCTACACTCCTCGTCCTGCGCACAAGGAACGCGAAGCATTTGATCATAAAACTGGACTTCATTGATTAATCGTGAACGCAATTAATCGACTTGCATGCAAACTACTTACATATTTTCTCATGAAGTCTGTCACCTTCGTAGCGAAGGGGCTGACAGGCTCCGAGGAATAATCAGAACTCCCTTTTGGCTTGGCAAACCGGGCCCTGACAAAGTGCTTTGCATGTGGCTCTTTTATGTCGTCAAAGGGAGGTGTCAACCCCTTTGCACGAGCGTCGGCGTCCTCCTTCTCCCATTTGGGAATCGCAGCTCTATAACCACCGAAGCCGAGATGGTGGGTACCAATGTTCTTCTCGTACAACTCCTTGAAGTATTGACTCTTGGCCTTGCCCATGGCGGATTCACATCTGGCCTTGAACACCTTGAAGTGTTCTTCCCTGACCATAGGCTCCCTCTTGACGACCTCCGAATAACTTAGCTCATCCTTGAAAACCAGCTTCTTCACCTGGACCTTCCAATTCGACAAGGCCTTGGTCATCTTCTTGCGGGCGTACTTGTTCACCGGATTCCCTTTGAGATTGTTGTTATTGTACTTGTGTTCCTCATCACCCGGGAATGCGTATCTTGCGTGCAGCTTCTGGAAGAGCTGGATGCGGAAACCCCTGTTCTCTTCGGCCTTCAGGTTCTCCGTGTTGATCGTGATGGTGTTCCGGCGGATTGCCGCGATCTGGTTTGAGTAACCCACGACAAACTCGGCTGGCTCCAAAGGCGCACCTTCATCGTTCACCCTTGTGATGATGAACCTTTTGATGTCGACCATGATCGGGGCACGCTCCTTCCGGGCCTTCTTCGATGTGCTACCACCGTTCGTAGTAGCTTCACCGCCGCCATTAGTGGTAGTGGCGTCGCCATCCATGTCCCCCATCTCCTCATCGCCCGACGACATATCCTCGTCCGCCTCCATCTCGTCGTCCCGCGGAACAAATTTCAAGTCCTCTTGGGATTCCATCTCCGCCTGCTGCTCCCGAAAGGACTTCTTGCTAGAAGGGCCCTGCTCCGCCGACATTTCTAAACACACAAATAAATGGAACTAATAAGCACAAAAATTCATAGAAAATTTTGGCATAACCTTTGCTAATTTTCTATGTCTAGGAGTGCCAGAAATTCGCTGGAACATAAATGAATCAACATTCCGGCGAAACATTGGCAACTCAAAAAGAAAAACCTGCACAAAAAAGCCTAAATAGGCACAAACACAGCCATTTTGCTGCCAGCATACACAAACACAGCCATACACAACTTGCTTCCAGCAACATACAAGAAATCTGGATAGCATAAACCACATATATGATTCGCTATACAAAGGTAAGCTTTTATGACCTTCTCTGCACATGCACAAACTAAAAAATAAAGAACAAAATTTACACTGTACTAGCATGTCTAAAGCTTATAGGATTTGCAACAGAAGCTCATTCACAAAAAAGAAACAGACCATCACTAAACCAAAGGTTCAGTTCATCATTCATGTCTCACAACTGAATTTAGCAAGTCAACCTAGCAACAAGTTATTTTGAGCCAGCAGTAAATACATGTCTACAAATCCACTAACAAGAATCAAGAAAATCCTCTCTAAGTACACATCGGTATTTAAATCCTTTCTTCCTAGGATTTAGAATGGGTATGTCTGAATGTATTCAGATAACAACATTACATATCAAACCATTATAAATATGAATAGTAATCCAAGAACAATGGATACATAGGAAACCTTCTCTATCAATGCACCTTCCATTAAATTTAAATTTGCCTATCAAGAAAGCTGAAAAGGCCAGTCTAGTAAATGAAACAAGGTACATTCCATTGTACACTAAAGAAAAAAGGGTGAATTTTTTGCTTGAAAAAGCCATGGATTAACTGCTAAGAAAAGCATATATTGCTTGCATCCTACAAACAGTGAGCCATGCCAAGTCAAATACATGAGTTAGGAAGAGGAGGCCAGGCATGAATCAGTTGCTGATCCAGATCATTAAGAGTAGATCAAATCAAATCATGCAAGCTAACATCACCAATAAATCAATCCATGTCTCAGCCTCTTGCATCATAGACATGGATTGGGAGGAGTTGCTCTCAGTATTGCATACAGGTGGTATGCAAGGCTCATCATAGAGCTTGAGGCCACCTAAGCATCTATTCTTATTATCATCTTTAGATAAAGGTCTTATTCAAATCATTTCCCTCAGTATACATACTAGGAATCATCTTTATATTCAAATCCACTAATAACTGAAGCAAGATTTAGTATCTTATTATCCAAGCATCACTTCATCAAAGTTACACATTATTACACTAGGTCTCAGCCTAGTATCATTGACCTTTTGCATCATTGACCTAATCTAGAGCAAGAAGAAGGAATAGCCAAGAAACAGTGCACTCAAACATGTTGGCTAGCTACTACTGGGCACATTCCCAAATATTGGAAGCACCTCAGTAACAACCTAGCAGCACAAGTTCCACTAGGGCCAGGGTTTACCAACTCAAGCTACAGTTTAGCAATCACCAACAATTTTAGATAAAGGTCTTATTCAAATCATTTCCCTAAGTATACATACTAGGAATCATCTTTATATTCAAATCCACTAATCACTGAAGCAAGCTTCAGTATCTTATTATCCAAGCATCACTTCATCAAAGTTACACAATATTACACTAGGTCTCAGCCTAGTATCATTGACCTTTTGCATCATTGACCTAATCTAGAGCAAGAAGAAGGAATAGCCAAGAAACAGTGCACTCAAACCTGTTGGCTGGCTACTATATACTAGGCACATTCCCAAATATTGGAAGCACCTCAGTAACAACCTAGAAACACAAGTGCCACTAGGGCCAGGGTTTACTGAAGCAAGCTTCAGTATCTTATTATCCAAGCATCATTTAAGCCATGCAACACAAGTGACCCTAGTGGCTACTAATGGGCACATTCCCAAATATTGGAAGCACCTCATTAGTAACAACCTAGCAACACAAGTGCCACTAGGGCCAGGGTTTACTGAAGCAAGCTACAGTCATTTAAGCCATGATGCAGTTATAGTAGATCCAAGGAACTAATCACTGAAGCAAGTTTCAGTAACTAATTCAAACACTAGGAGCTTTTGATACTACAACTACGAACTGCAAGCAGCAGGCAAGCACTAAACCAATAGTAATAGTTGATCTAATCGTCTCGCGTTGATCTCAAACAGTCAGATCACAAACGGCGGTGAGGGTAGACGACGGCGGCGGCATCACAAACTCAGAGGGGAGGAAAGAGGGGTAGGGGAAGGGGAGGGAGAGGGGAAGGGGGTCACGCACCTCGACAACGGTGGATGGCGGGCGCGGACGGCGGCAGGAAGGGGCGACGACGGCGTGGTAGAGGAAGGGGTGGCGCGGGCGGGCTCCTCCTCCTAGGCACGGCGGCGCGAGCGGCAGAGCGAAGGCGACGACGAGCGGCAGAGGGAAGGCGATGATTGCAGAGTACACAGGCTCAGTCGTCGATCTAGAGAAAAAGTGAGCGAGAAAAAAAAGACTCAGTCGATCACAGACAGGTACCAGCTTATGCGAGGCGCATATTTGAAAATGCACCTCGCATAAGTTTATGCGAGGCGCATTCTAGACATATGCGCCTCGGCTATTTTTCACTACTAGTCAACTAGCACGCTGCGCTGGTATCTGTCAACTAACACACACTAGCCCACTGGTATCAACCCTTGTCCTGATCTAAACCCTAGCCACCCAGGTTTGAATCCTAGGGGCAACATATTTTTGTAAAAAAAATTAAAGGCCATTTTTCATGTATAAACATTGTCCAAACACAATATAAACTATAAAATATACTGCAAATATTTTAAAAATTCAAATATTGCCAAAAAACAAAAGTGAGTATTATGAATGTGTCTCGTCGATATATAATATTCTCAATGCAATATTATAACATACAAAAAATGATAATTATGAATGTTTGATACATAATAGTATGCCACACACACACGACGGTTCTTGACAATTGTCAGAGCGCGCTAGCATTTCTTGATAATGGTCGTCTTCTTGCCCTTCTTTTTCGCGGTTGCATAGGTTAGGTCCGGGATGTCTTCACTACTTCTTTTGAACGGGAGTCCTTTCTTAGGTAGGGTTGTGGTGTACGGTGCTTGGTTGCTGTATCCGTCTTCCATCTTCGGGTCACCGTTCTGGTCAAAGTCTTGCTCGTTGGCGACTCCGTCCATTCCGATGATGTTCCTTTTGCCTCTCCTGACGACAACCCGGCTAGGCTTTGACGGGTCTATGATGTACCAACATTGGTCGACCTTGCTAGCTAGAACCCAAGGCTCATTTCTCGCGGGTGTGTTCGCGCTGGTGGTCTTTGACGGTATAACCATGGTGCTGAAATATCGGCCTTCTTTCTCGATGCTCTTGGCCCACCTGACACGGAACATCGGCACCTTCTCCGTAACATAGTCGAGCTCCCAAATCTCCTCGATCCTTCCGTAGTATCTTTTCGGGACGTTGCTGGTGTAGAATATCCCCGTAACCCCTGAGTTCTGGTAATCGCAGTTATTGTCCTTTTCCTCTGTATAGAACGTGTATCCGTTGATATCGTATGCCTGATAGGTCATCAGGTTGTGCGAGGCGCCCCGTGACAAGGAGAATATGAGTATATCTTCCTCCAAGTACGCGCCCTGCGGTGGATTAGCAATGACCTTCTCCCTGAACCACCGTGTGAAACTGGAGGTTTGCTCCTTTATAACATCTTCCTCCGAGTACTGGCGCCCCTGGTCAGCGTAATTCTTCTTGATAAACTCTTTGTGCTCATATATGTATGGATCGACCACCTGCAGGTGCTGTAGCGCGACCAGGTTTGCTCTTTCTAAGTCCTTGGTTCGGCCCTCAATGTCGACATGCTTTGGGCGCCGACCCTCGTGGTGACCGCATCCAGCGAGCCTCCCGAGGTGCTTGTTGAATGGCAGACCAAGAGGGGTCTCAGTTTGTAGAAAGTTCGAGCAGAAAGAGATGCACTCTTCGGCCAGGAAGTCGTTTGGTATGCTTCCATATGTACGGGACATGTTCTTAACGTATCCTTTGATGTGTCCATTGAGCCTTTCGAACGGCATCATGCTTCACAGAAACGAAGGACCGAGCTGGACGATATACTCCACGACATGGAGAAGCAGATGAAGCATGACGTCGAAAATTGCGGGGGGGAGGGGGAATAGATCTCGATCTCACATGGTATCACCACGATCTCGTCCTGTAGCCTCGTGAGCTGCTTAATGCCTATCGACTTCCGAGAGATGACGTCAAAAAAGTTCAAGAGGCCAAACAGCGTTTCACGGATGTGCTTGTCCATTATACCTCGGATCGCGACCGGGAGTGCCTGCGTCATCAGCACGGAGATGTCGTGAGACTTCATCCCGCTAAAGCGCTGCTTCACCTCGTCTAGCCATTTGCTTATGTTCCCCACGTAGCCATTCGAAAATTTGACTCCGAGGAGGCACTTCATAAACTGTATGGCCTCCTTCTTACTCAGAGTGAAGCACGAGGCCTTGAGCTTGACCTCGCCCTTCTTGACCTGCTTTTTGCCCTTGCGACGATGGCTATTCTACATTTCTGTCTCCTCCTCCTTGTCCTCCTCCTCGTCATTGCTAGGTGGTGGTTGAAGTTCATCCCTGATGCCCATATGCTTCAAGTCGTTCCTTGCCTTCGGCCCATCTTTGGTGTTGTCGGTGTTAAGGAGGGTGGCAAGAAGACTCTCGCCCACGTTCTTTGTGATATGCATGAGATCGAGGCTATGAGGCATGCGGAGGATCTTCTAGTATGGCAAGTCCTAGAAAATAGACCTCGCCTTCCATACCTTTAGCAGCGGCTCTGGATTCTTCTGGGTCTTTCCCGATGTAGGGAATTCCTTCCAATTATTCAACAGCTCGTAGATTTGCGCGCCGCTCCTCTGGTCCGGGATTCCTCGGAGCTCGACCGCCCCATTGAATAGATCGCCTAGCTTTCTCCAGGCGTGATTCTTGGGAAGCCACCTCCGAGCCCCAAGGAACACGGTTTTCCCGGACCCGGTATATTTCTGTAGTTGGCGGTATTATCTTTGCACCTAACGCACCCATAGAATCCTTGGACCACCTACCCCAAGAAGTATCCGTAACCGGGATAGTCTTGCACCGTCGTGATCACCACCGCTCTCATGTCGAAGTATTCTTGTCTCGAGGCATCCCACGTACGGGCTCCTTCTTCCCATAATGTGGCCAGTTCCTCTTTCAACAACATGAGATACAGATTGATGTCTGTACCGGGTTGTTTTGGCCCTTGAACCAGCATACTCATGGTTACGTACTTATTCTTCATGCATAACCAGGGGGAGGTTGTAGATCCATACAAACACGGGCCAGGTGTTGTGTGTGCTGCTCTGGCTTCTGAACGGATTGAGTCCATCAGTGCTCACGCCCGGCCTGAGGTTCCTTGACTCTTTCCCGAAATGTTGGTAATATTGGAGGTCCAACGCCTTCCAGTGGCAAGCATCCGAAGGGTGCCTCAGCATTTCCTCCTTCTCCAGATCATCGTCTTCCGGCCTCTTTCTTTCCGCGTGCCAGCGCATGAGCTCTGCTTACTTAGGGTCCACCAAATACCGCTACAGACAAGGAGTTAGAGGAAAGTACCACACCACCTTTCTAGGAGCTTTCTTGGTCCCTGTCTTGTATCGAGAGGTCTTGCACACCGGACACGTGGTTGATGGCGCAGTGTTGATGTAGAGCTCGTTGGGAACCCCAAGAGGAAGGTATGATGAGCACAACAGCAAGTTTCCCTCAGTTATGAAACCAAGGTTTAATCGAACCAGTAGGAGCAAGGAAACACCCCAAAGGTGTTGCTAGCTGAGCCTTGGCAGGGCGCACTACCGGTGCTAGTAGCAACGTGGAGACCTGCACAACACAACCACAGAACTTTGTCCCCAACTTGCGATGAGGTTGTCAATCTCACCGTGTTTTGCTGAAAACAAAGGATTAAACGTATCGAATGGAAAAAAGTAATAGTTTGCAGAAAGTAAATACAAAGGAGTAAACAGTTTGCAGATTGTATGTAAAAGAAAAGAGGACCGGGATCCATAGTTCACTAGAGGTGGCTCTCCTTGATAGATAACATGCTGGGTGAACAAATTACAGCGGGGCAATTGACAAACATCGAGAAAGCAATACATGCATATACTAATCATCTTGACTCCTTTGGAACTTGATTGGGCATTACAACATTATACATAGACCGCCATCCAAATGCATCTATGACTAATAATCCACCTTCAGGTTATCATCCAAACCCCCTCCAGTATTAAGTTGCAAGCAACAGATTATTGCTTTACGAATTGCGTGTAAAGTAAACAATACGATTGTTCTATGAACAAAGGATTGTTGTTTTCTCCCTAGTAGCAACAACACATCTAGTACCTTAGAGATTTCTGTCACTTCCCTAGATTACCAGAGGCATGTACCCACTATCGAGCATATATACTAACTCTTGGAGTTGCTAGCATCTACTTGGCCAAGATAGCTACTAACAACGGAAAGCATGCAAGATCACAAATAACAAAGACATGATAGAATCAATAATCAATCTGAAATATTATCTCAATATCCATCGGATCCCCGCAAACACAACATGCAGAATTACAAATAGATGATCTTGATCATGAACGGAGCTCACAAGATCTAAACATGAAAGCACAAAGGAGGAGAACCAGCCATCTAGCTACTACATGGATCCGTAGTCCAAAGATGAACTACTCACGCATCACATCGGAGGCTTGCATGATGATGAAGAAGGCTTCCAGGGTGAATTCCCCTCTCCAGCAGGGTACCGGGAAGAGCTTCAGATCCCTCCCGATCTAGGGATGGAGATAACGGCGGCTACAGACTCTTTCGTGGATTTTTGATCAGGTACTTAGGGTTTTCATCCCGAGGGCATCTTATAGGCGGAAGGGGAGACCGAGGGGGTGCCGGAGGCGGCCAGACCACCCCCTGGCGCGGGCCAGGCTGGGCCGCACGGCCAGGTGGTGTGGTGGCCCCCTGGCCCCTCTCCGTCTCGTATTCTGGCATGAGATGACTTCTGGAAAAATAGGCACTTTGGCTTTTGTCCTGTCCAATTCCGAGAATATTCATTTTCTGACTTTCCTGGAACCAAAAACAGCAGAAAATAGGCAGTTGGCACTGTGGCTCTTGTTAATAGGTTAGTCCAAGAAATCATATGAAAACTACTCCAAAGTGTGGACAAAACACAAGAAAGTGGATAAAACCAAGCATGGAACATCAAAAATTATAGATACATTTGCAATGTATCAACATCCCCAAGCTTAACTCCTGCTCGTCCTCGAGTAGGTAAGTGATAAAAAGATAGAATAATTTTTGAGGTGACATGCACCATCAAAGACTTGATCAAAGTATTTGTAAAACATTGAAAGCTGGGATCATAGTACTTCAATCGTAATATGAAAGACAAAGTTCTAGCAATAAGACAAAGAAACTATGATGCAACATGAAAAGGCACAAACAAAAGATTCATGAATAACAATGCTTTCCAAGACGTTTGTTTGTTTCACATAAAGAAAACACAGCGTAATAGTATTCAGCTTGTCCCTCATAGAGTAGCAAATATAAATGCATAGGGCACCTTCAAAGTTCATAAGAGTGACTAGATACAAATAGTTTAAAACAAGCAATATCAAGTTATGCATCAATCAACTAGTCTTGGGATAATGCACATAGAACTAAGAATGGCCACTATGCTCTCAAAGTAGGTGCATAAAGGTAGAAGGTGGAGACTCAATATATAATGGTGGAAGAAAGGCCTTCATAAAAGGAAGTAGGGATGCAAGTCTCATAAAGAGCTTCCAAAAATTATGGTACTTATAGCTTTCAGCTCTCATTGCCCCTATCATAGGCATCTTGAAGTGATTAAAGTTAAAGTGAACAAACTATGGTGTACATGCTTGACGAAGTATAAGTTAGGAATCACATGTCCCTTGTATACGAGGGCCGCTCCTCATGCTACTCAAGTTTAGTCACTGGTAAGTTCTTGTCATTGTAAGTACATGTGTATCATAGAGAACCGCCAACGGGGTACCCCTTGCCCGATTATACGGAAGAATCCCCATATCAAAATGACAAGGCAAGCAGACAACGAGCATCTCAGCAATCTTCTTATTTACCATGGGAATATGGTGCTTTTTTCTCTATTTCCTCTTTTCATAATATCTCTTTTTTTTCCTTTTCTCTTTTTTCTCAATATAGGACTCTTTTTTTATAAGAAGAATGCTTCATAGACAGCTCTTTATGGTTACGCTGCAGGTTACCACCATGTCAGCATGGATTAGACCAATGGCCCAGGCATTTCTCTAACACATATACATAACTCCATGGACTTACAAGCTCCCCTTTCATTTCACACCGACGACATCCATATACGAAAGAGCATGATATCAACTAGGTACAAGTACCAAGTGCAATGTTGAAAGCGTTCCCCATGAAAGCATGGTTCTGCTAATTCCCAACAAATAAGTGCAAGCATATACAACATAGACGACACAATGGTTCAAGTTTATTAAGGGCAAGAAAATTAAAGTGTGCCATCAAGTTCGTGAGAGCTTTAATCACTAGTTTTCTCATAACAAGTTTAATTTGGAAGGTAAACAAAAGCATGAATATACTTGGAATAGCATAATCTAGTAGGTAGGTATGGTGGACTCTTTGGAATAACTTGGTTTAGGGAGTTGGATGCATGAGTGAAACTCATACTTGGTTGTGGAGGCTAGCAAAAGACTGGGAGCGACAAACTAAGAGAGCAATAATGGCCATAATCATGCAGAGCGACAAAACATCCTTGATCAAAGCATAAAGTGATACTACAAGTTGAAAACTAAAGGATCATAAAGGCTTATGGTTACTTGAGATAGTCATAACATGGTGTGAGCATGTGCTAAGTCAACCCACATAAAGCATCAAAGGAGAATACCACTATATTATGCTTTAATATGCTAAAACAATGCATGATTCATCCAAGGCACATTAAGCAATATCAATTGTTTATAACAAGTCACGCTACAGCAAATAATAGTAAGCATAAAGCCAAAACAATATCAAGCATGGCATGACAAAGCATAGGCCATAGTCAAAAATGAGCTCTTTTTACCACATAAGCATGAACTTTCCTACTCTTTTCCAATCCAAACCAAACTATTTGCAAACCAATGTATGAAAGAGGGGGTCCAACCAATTTATTCATCAAATTAAGTAAACCAAGAAAACGAAAAACCAAAATGAAAATGAAAAAGAAGACGCTCCAAGAACAACACAATTGTGCATGAAACAATAAAAATGAAGCGTTTGGAAGAAACCTGGGATTTTTATTGATGAAGAAGGGGATGCCTTGGGCATCCCGAAGATTTGATGCTTGTACTTCTTGGATATTTCTTGGGGTGACACGCGTGGCATCCCCAAGCTTGAGCTTTAGTCCATCCTTCATCTCATTACTCATTCCTTTCATACACCTGGAATTTTTCCTTCTAACAAAACTTCACACAATCTTTATTAGCAACATTAGTGCACTCAAGATAAATAAGTATTAAGGTACAGTTCTAACACCAAATAAACTTCCATTAAAACACTAGCTACTGTAGCACTTCCCTCAAAAAGCTCAACTCCCCAAAAGAACTCAAAAAGGAACCAACAAGAAGCAAATGCAGAAAATGACAGAAATCTGTCAAAACAGACCAGCAGGTAAAGACGAATTTTTTCAAAGACCTTCTGTTGCTCAAATCAAAAAGTATTTAACTAACGAAAGTTAGATAACAACATGAGGCAGAAGCACAAAAATTCACGCCTCAAAAAGACGTTCAGAGATTTTACACGATCTTTTACGGTGAAGCACAGAAATCTGTTTTGGCACAACAACTTTCCCAATCATTACTTCTCTCTCATTACAGGTTACTCTTGGCACAAAAAGCAAATAAAAAGGATAAGGAGCGGTTATTACTGAAGTAATAACTTCCAAGACTCATCGAAAACTTTTGTTTATCTCCCAATAAGTACTTTTCTTTAACGCCTTTAAGTTAGGCATAAGAAGCAAGAAAAAGAATCAAGTGTTCTCAAATGAAGAAGCATTAAGACCAAATTTTGTTTTCATAGGAGAAGCAAAAGAAATCTTCTCTCTCTTCTTAGGGAAGTGTTCTATACCTTTCTTGAGTGGGAGTTGATATTTAATGGTGCCTTCTTTCATATCAATAATGGCACCAACAGTTCTAAGAAAAGGTCTCCCCAAAGTAATAGGACAAGAAGCATTGTATTCAACATCCAAAACATAGAAATCAACAGGGACATAGGCATTGTTAACCATAATAAGAACATCATTAAGACTTCCCATGAGTTTATTTTTAGCATTGTCATCAAGTGGGACATTCAAATAACAATCTTCAAGTGGAGGCAAATCAAGCATATCATAAATCATTCTAGGCATAATAGAAACACTACTATCAAGATCACATAAAGCTTTAAAATCAAAGTTATTCACTTTCATATTAATGATGGGTTCCCAACCATCTTCTTGTTTAATAGTAATAGAAGCTTTATGTTTCATCTTTTCTTCTTTAATCTTTATGAGAGCATTAGTAATGTGTTTTGTAAAGGCCATGTTCATAGCACTAGCATTAGGACTTTTAGCAAGCTTTTGTAGAAACTTAATAACTTCAGAGATATTGCAACCATCAAGATCAAAATCAAATTTATCATCTAGAGTAGTAGAACTATTACTAGCCTCAACAGTAGTGGTGGTAATAGTAGAAACACTAATGTTTCTAACAATTTCATCTTCTCTTTCGCACTTAGCATGTAATTCAGCTAATAGTCTAACATTTTCATCAATTCTTACTTGTATAGCATTAGTAGCTGCAAAGGGATTCTCATTAGTTTCAGGTTTAGCAGCCATTTTATTCAAAGAAGATTGAGCTTCAACCAAAGATGCTATATTTCTTTCAGCATTAGAGAGTTTTTCCTCAATCGTTCTATTGAAAGCAATTTGTTTACTAATAAAGTCCTTAAGCATAGCTTCAAGTTCAGAGGGTGCACTCCTATTGTTGTTGTAAGAACTTCCATAAGCATTACCATTGTTGGGAGGATATGGCTTATAATTGTTGTTACCAAAATTATTCCTATAAGCATTATTGCCAAAGTTGTTATTTCTTATGAAGTTCACATCAACTTGCTCTTCTTGAGCAACCAAAGAGGCTAAAGGAACATTATTTGGATCAATATGGGCTTTCCCATTCACAAGCATAGACATAATAATATCAATTTTATCACTCAAGGAGGAGGTTTCCTCAACAGAATTTACCTTCCTACCTTGTGGAGCTTTCTTAGTATGCCATTCAGAATAATTAACCATCATATTGTCCAGAAGTTTTGTTGCAGCACCCAAAGTAATGGTCATAAAGGTACCTCCAGCAGCAGAGTCCAATAGGTTCCTTGAAGAATAGTTCAAACCTGCATAAAAAGTTTGGATGATCATCCAAGCAGTCAGTCCATGAGTGGGACAATTCTTTACCAAAGATTTCATTCTTTCCCAAGCTTGAGAAACATGCTCATTATCAGATTGTTTAAACTTCATTATTTCACTTCTCATAGATATAATCTTAGCAGGAGGATAGTATTTTCCAATAAAAGCATCTTTGCATTTAGTCCAATAATCAATACTATTCCTAGTTATGGAATTCAACCATTCTTTAACTTTTCCTCTCAAAGGGAAAAGAAACAATTTTAGCTTAATAATATCACCATCTACATCCCTATGCTTTTGCATCTCACAAAGTTCAACAAAGTTATTTAGATGGGCAGCAACATCTTCATTACTAATACCAGAAAATTGTTCTCTCATAACAAGATTGAGTAAAGCAGGTTTTATCTCAAAAAAAGTATCTTCAGGCATAGATGGAGCAATAGGTGTGCTCATAAAATCATTGTTGTTGGTGCTAGTGAAGTCACACAAATTAGTGTTTTCAAGAGTAGTCATTTTTTGGGTTTTCAAATAAGAAAGCAAACTAGTAAAACTTTTTTTTTGTGTGTTTTGATAAAGAAACAAGCAAACAAAGCAAAAAGAAACTAAGCAAAACAAAAATAACAAAGTAAAGAGATTGGTTATGAGGGACTCCCCTTGTGAAGATGTCCTTGACTCCCCAGCAACAGCGCCCGAAAAATGCTTGATGGCTCAGTGTTGATGTAGAGCTCGTTGGGAACCCCAAGAGGAAGGTATGATGAGCACAACAGCAAGTTTCCCTCAGTTATGAAACCAAGGTTTAATCGAACCAGTAGGAGCAAGGAAACACCCCAAAGGTATTGCTAGCTGAGCCTTGGCAGGGCGCACTACCGGTGCTAGTAGCAACGTGGGGACCTGCACAATACAACCACAGAACTTTGTCCCCAACTTGCGATGAGGTTGTCAATCTCACCGTGTTTTGCTGAAAACAAAGGATTAAACGTATCGAATGGAAAGAAGTAATAGTTTGCAGAAAGTAAACACAAAGCAATAAACAGTTTGTAGATTGTATGTAAAAGAAAAGAGGACCGGGATCCATAGTTCACTAGAGGTGGCTCTCCTTGATAGATAACATGCTAGGTGAACAAATTACAGCGGGGCAATTGACAAACATCGAGAAAGCAATACATGCATATACTAATCATCTTGACTCCTTTGGAACTTGATTGGGCATTACAACATTATACATAGACCGCCATCCAAATGCATCTATGACTAATAATCCACCTTCAGGTTATCATCCAAACCCCCTCCAGTATTAAGTTGCAAGCAACAGATTATTGATTTACGAATTGCGTGTAAAGTAAACAATACGATTGTTCTATGAACAAAGGATTGTTGTTTTCTCCCTAGTAGCAACAACACATCTAGTACCTTAGAGATTTCTGTCACTTCCCTAGATTACCAGAGGCATGTACCCACTATCGAGCATATATACTAACTCTTGGAGTTGCTAGCATCTACTTGGCCAAGATAGCTACTAACAACGGAAAGCATGCAAGATCACAAATAACAAAGACATGATAGAATCAATAATCAATCTGAAATATTATCTCAATATCCATCGGATCCCCGCAAACACAACATGCAGAATTACAAATAGATGATCTTGATCATGAACGGAGCTCACAAGATCTAAACATGAAAGCACAAAGGAGGAGAACCAGCCATCTAGCTACTACATGGATCCGTAGTCCAAAGATGAAATACTCACGCATCACACTGGAGGCTTGCATGATGATGAAGAAGGCCTCCAGGGTGAATTCCCCTCTCCGGCAGGGTGCCGGGAAGAGCTTCAGATCCCCGATCTAGGTATGGAGATGATGGCGGCTACATACTCTTTCGTGGATTTTTGATCCGGTAGTTAGGGTTTTCGTCTCGAGGGCATATTATAGGCGGAAGGGGAGGCCGAGGGGGTGCCGGAGGTGGCCAGACCACCCCCTGGCGCGGGCCAGGCTGGGTCGCGCGGCCAAGTGGTGTGGTGGCCCCCTGGCCCCTCTCCGTCTTGTATTCTGGCATCTGATGACTTCCGGAAAAATAGGCACTTTGGCTTTTGTCCTGTCCAATTCCGAGAATATTTATTTTCTGACTTTCCTGGAACCAAAAACAGCAGAAAACAGGGAGCTGGCACTGTGGCTCTTGTTAATAGGTTAGTCCAAGAAATCATTTGAAAAGTACTCCAAAGTGTGGACAAAACACAAGAAAGTGGATAAAACCAAGCATGGAACATCAAAAATTATAGATACATTTGCAATGTATCAGTGGTCTTCTCCGCGTCCTCGCCCCGGTAGATGATGCAATCATTTACGCAGACGTGGTATTTCACGTGCGGTAGATTGAGAGGGCATGCGACTTTCTTGGCCTCAGCGATACTAGTTGGACATGTTTTCCCCTTCTTGGGAAGAATATCGTGCTAGAATGCAATGTTGTCGTCGAAGCATTCGTCGGTCATTTTGTGTTTCGCCTTCATCTCCAGAGCCTTGAGCGTTACATTCAGACGGGTATCCCCGTCATTGCATCCATCAAACAATGGAGTGACCACGTCTTTCTTCATTTGCTCCAGCTTAGATTTCTCTCTAGCAGTGGCTCTGGCGTTACTCGTCTCCTTGAGAAGCAGATCTTGGACATGAGGGTCTCGCAGCCAGCTCGAATCATGGTCGACACCTTGATCTTCGTGTTCATGCCCGGCGCCACCTTGATCATCTTTGTGTTCATGCCCGGCGCCACCCTGATCTTCATGATCATCACCTGCCCCACAGTCGGTGCCTTGATCTTCGTGATCATGATCGGCATCTTGATCTTCACCATCCTCATCATCATCTTCGTCATCACGTATCCATCGAGTGTAGCCATCCATGAAACTACGTCGGAGCAGGTGCGACTCCAGCATTCCGGAATCGTGCCTTATCAGATACATCAGCTTGCAGTCGCGACATAGACATCTTATCTCCGTCTTGTTTGCGTGTGCCATATCGGTCCTCGCGCATCTCATCCACCTATCCATGAGGGCTTTGCGAATTAGTGGTCAGACCATGGTCGCCTACGCGTGGTACAAAGAGCAAGAGAATAATTAGAGCATATATAGACATCTGGATCGCCCAAAAAATTCGGCATGACCTCCCCTAAAAAGAGGACATCCGCGAGTGCCAGAAATTCTCCGGAAAAGAAATTAATCGGCATTCCGGAGAAACATTGGCATCTCAAATGAAATCCCTGCACAAAAAGAAGCATGCACCACAACACAATCATATAGTCGCGGTGTTGCCGACAACGCGCATGAGCATACAAGAAACGCCTTCACGCTTCCTCCAACGACAACTTGCATAAGAGAGACAGAGGAGAAGTAAAGGGACATGTTGTAGATCTATAGGAGCAAGAGACTTCACTTACATATGAGTGTCAACCAATGGAGATTGAGCAAGCTTCTATGGTGAATCAATGTGGGAAATGAGGTGGGGAGAAGGAGGGGGCGACCAAATCTGTCTTTTGGTGGAGAGGAAGAAGTGAGGCAAGTGAGTGGGGTGCATGTGCCAAAAAGGTGCAAAAAAAGTCAGCCAGGTTATGCGAGGTGCATATGGCAGTAAATGCGCCTCCTATAGTCTAAACTATCTGAGGCACACATGCCAACATGCGCCTCGCCTATGCGGCCACCCGGGCCCGTAGGGGTTACTTGAGGCACGCGTTCCTAATGTGCCTCGCCTATTGTAAGTATCAGAGGCGCATTTTATTATATGCGCCTCGCATATTGGACCACCGATCTGCACCTGGGCCCACCCAAGATATGCGAGGCGCATTTGTCACATATGCGCCTCGCCTGTTTAAGTACTAGAGGCGCATGTCTGGCTGGTGCGCCTCGCATAAGATGGGGGTGCCAGATTTCGTCCGTACAGATGCTAGAGGAGGTGCATCCTGCAGATATGCGCCTCGCCTATTTAATTACTAGAGGCGCATGATTGGCTGGTGCGCCTCGTCTATCTTATCAGAGGCGCATATAGTATTAATGCGCCTCTAATGTGCATGTCTCCTATAGGCTTTTCTCTAGTAGTGATGAAAGGCCCCGGCAGGTTCCTTTAACTTATATGGAACACATTTCACTGAACTGACATATCTATATGTTGGCCCAACTTACTTCTAACTCGGTATTTTCAGCTAGCGATTCTTTACCAAATCCGAGTTTGCTTTCTCAGAGCCGATTTATATCTCGGCCCTCGAGTCACCTCTCAACACTTAAATTATTTCCCTTGCGTGCTATCTAGTTTCCTTGAGCTTCCTTTATTTTATACTTTTTTCATCCTACGTGTCATGTGGTCATTATGCTTTGCCTAATTTTACGTCACGATGGGTCAGTTATCCCTGGCAATCAGTCCAATCGTCGCGCGACGCCTTGTTTACCGTAGCAACCGCCGGATCTTCTTGCGGTTCTAGGTGCAGTCACCTTCCTGTGGCACGATCTAGGTTATGGTTCCAACGGATACACGCGCATGGTGTGGCCTTCATGTGCACAACCGATCCCACTACCCCAGGCACCTCTTGGCCTTTAAATAGAGGATCGGGGGAACCCTTATTCACCTTTCCCCTCGCTCTTCTCCTCCATTGTGTTGCCGCCGCTCACAGCTTCTTGCTACCGCGCCACTTCTATGCCCCTCTGCTCCTCCGGTGCTGCCACCAATCTCACCCTCTCCACACCATCGAATCATCCCGCGCGCACCTCACCACCATCGTCACAGGGCCATGCCAATCTAGGCTCAGCACCACCGCAGACTGCACCGCCATGGACGAGGAGATGGATCTGCGGGAGGTCATCACCGTCGAGCACGAAGAAGAACATGAGATCGCATCTGAGAGTGGATCTTTGGAGAGCTCCAACATGATCAACACAGAGATCGAGTGGCTCTGCCGGACCCGGCGAATTCCGCTAGAGGTGGAGTGCCGCCTCGCCAGTGGTGAAATCGTGCCAGAAGAAAATCCGGGTAAGTACGTTGTCTTCGTTTCACACTTAGAGCAAGGATTTGGGCTCCCCCTTAGTGATTTCACCAAAAACTTCTTCGAGACATTCGGTCTCCAACCACATAATCTTCCTACCAATGCCATCATCACCTTGCCTTCTTTTATCTCGTGTTCTGAGGGCTATCTAAGCATTCTGCCCCTATCAATCTCTAGGCCAAGTATTTCCAATTACGAGCTAATGTTGTCCTAAACCCAGATGTTCCTGTCGGCCAAAATCCCATGACCTAGTGTGCAGCCGCCATGGTTATACCTCGGCGAGGCTCCGCCTTTCCTCGGATCCAAGGTCTAGCCTCCTGTAAGAAATGGTTAAGGTCGTGGTTCTATGTAAAAAAACAAACTGGGACTAACATGATTAGGTTATCGAGATTTGTTATGCCAGTTGGAAATGGAGTCAACTCATTCTGAGAATGAGATGATGAACCAATACCCAACCTAAACATCATGACCCGATCATGTCACGAAGTTCAAGTTACGATGATTAGAAATGGATCCTCATAGACTATTCCTTAGACCGTGAGGCTATATCAATCATTGTCTCCCGAGAGTGCTTAGATAGCATCAAGCGCCACTTGGTAATACAGTGGTTATCAAGGTGTGTTCAGGTACTCAAAGGAAACCGTAGAGGCAATATATGTCAAGAGCAGGATTTATCCGTCCACATGACGAAAAGATACTCAAGGGCCCACTCGGAGAAGTTATATCCAATAGTTGTGCAGCGTGTGATTTGATCACATGGATATCACTTGTCGGAACGAGTCAAGTAGCATTGTTCGGTAATGATATTGAACATGACATGGTGATGTCATTGATCAGATCTCGGGCAATGCAAGTATCGAGAGACAAAGGGAATAAGACACGACCGTCCTGGTTCAAACGACGAAAGATCTTCATGGAACGCACAGGGGTCACATGGCCATCTAGGTCCCTCCGTCGATCATTGGTACGAGAGTGTCCCGACCATGTATGGAGTGTTCCCGAACCGTAGGGTATCACGCTTAAGGGTTTGATGATGCTTAGAGAGTGTTTATAGGATCGGAAGAATCGCCGAAGAATAGTAGAGAGAAAACTGGAAGGGTTTTGATAAGTCCGGAGGATGTCCAGAGTGGAGGTGGAAGGTGTTCCACAACCATGGAGATTTAATAATATGTGAATGAATGTTAAATATTGATTTAACCATTTATTCATAATTATTTAATAAAAGAGAAAATCAATTAAATGGTCAAAAGGCTTAATGGGCCAATTCCGGAGGGAAGAGGCACCATTAGGGAAAAGCAAGAGGGGAGAAGGGGCAAGGGGGTGGCCGGCTAGGCCAAGCCCCCCCCCCCCCCCCACGCGGGGCCCACTAGGGCCGACCGGCGGCTGCCCCCCTCTCCCTCTCCGTTAGTCCCTCCCCCTATATATAGTGGGGGTATTTGGCCAGATAAATACACACAATATTCAATAAAGGTCTTCTCACTTTTGGGAAGACCTCCAATTGATTCTCTTTTTCTCTCTCTCTCTCGTGACCGTGGTCCCAAGTTTGGACTGCGCAAACGAGAGACATCTTCGCCACGGAGCACCGCGCGCTGCGGGATTCGGATCCAGGAGATCTACTTTTGCAACTGCTGCTGGATCAGAGAAGCGAGAGTCATCGTGAGGCACCGGATGTGTGTAACTCCCCATGAGGTGTCACACTTGAGGCACTCAAGTCGTTGGAGCCACAGGAGCACAAGGACTTCATCACGGCCTTGAGGTCGGCTTCGGCTCGTCTACATCAACCACGCTCTCCTGAGCGTTGACAACGCTTTTCGGTCTTCAAGGGTAAGTTCTCGAAAAGCCCCTCCCGTTATTGTATTACTAATAGATAGGTCCTGGCAACATCAGGGATTCAAGGGCATAGGGTAAAAATTATTGTTTTCATACGCGGAACCCCTACAGTGGTATCAGAGCTAGATCTATGCGTAGTAATGCTAGTACGGCTAGAACACATGAGATGTAGCGTGTGGGCGTTGATGTTTTAGTTGTTAACCTCCCACGTGTACTTGTGTATACCACAGTAATGCTTGATGAAGCGGCCCCCAACCGACATTACGCGTTCATTCGCGAGACTGGACCACGCTTGACATACGGCTTGTACCGTATAAAGTGGCTTAGGGGGTGTTTGTCTCTCTCGCATTAGTTGGTATGACATTTGCAACGGAGGGCCCCGAAAGGGGTGTAGTAGAGACAACTACTTGATCAACATTGTGCTGAAAGTTCGTAGGTAAGAATGGTTCTTGTGCGAAAGCCCATTCAGCCACATAAAACATGCAAAGATAAAGTAGAGGCGTCTAACTTTGTTTTGCAAGGGGGTGTTGCTTTGTGATATGGTTGTGGCAAAGGTAAAGTGATTACCTTGTGTTACGTAGTAGTAGATAGTCACGGAGGTGACGGACTACCACGCCGAAAAGACACTGGTACCCAGGTGTCTACGACGCCGGAACTCTGGCGTTGGAATCCGGTGACGACGGATGGAGATCACAACGTGAAGGACCATATCACATCGCATTTACATTCAATGTTATTGTTTGTATATCTTAGTGTGTGCTAGTATTAGATACTCGATGGTAGCCTAATAAGATGACCCCTATTAAAATTACCAATGATTGTGTTCCCCCTTAGTGTGCACCACCAAGAAAGTTCTTTGGTATGAGGCGACCCACGGTGAGTGGGTGTCAGACATATCTACATATGCATACAATGGGTGTAAGCCATGTTGCACAACGAATACAATTAAGGTTGAGTTGGCGAGCCTAGCACGTTACAGAGACATGGCCTCAGAACACGGATGGTCGAAAGATCGAGCACGAGTCGCATGAATGATGTGACCGACATTTAGCGTCCACCCTTGAACCCACATTGATGGCCGTGATGATCGGGGGAGGTGTGGGGAAAAGGGGTTGTGTTATCACTAGGAACCCTTCAGGGGATATGTGTTTCTGAGTGGAGTTATTATTAACTCATTTAATTATAAACTTAGTCTAAATTCCTTTTGAAATTATAAATGTAGAAAAGCTTCTCCCCGATGCCACCTTTCCTGTTGACGATTGATTGGTTAGAAGGAGAGAAGCTCAGACTAGATGGATCAAACTTCTCTATGTGGGTTGCGCGTCTCCACGTTCTCCTTAGCGAGAATGATGTGGTCGACTACATACTCGACGAGATGGATTTGGATCATCCCATTGACCAAGAGACCTCAGAGCAGCGGGAAGACCGCTATCACCATCGGGAGATGGCCTCCTTCATTTCAGTTACAATGCGTTTCGGAATGGTGCACGAGCTGTGGCCTGTCGTGGGTAATGTCAACCCTTGTATGGTAATGTTACAGCTTAGGACACATTTCGTGGAACAAGCACACATATGGGAGCATAAGCTGATGGGAGACTTCCTCTCCATTAAGATGGAGGAGAACTCATCACTTGACGACCACTTGGAGCACATGCATGATGCGTATATGAGGCCTACATACTTCTTGGATAGTTGGATGACGGGCTCTTTTGCAAATGGCATTGTGCTGCGGTCGCTTCCACCAAGCTACCAAGCACAAGTCAGGACTTGCATTATGAGAGGCGACACAGAATCAATGGAATTCCACAGGTTCATATCACATCTCAGGAATGTGATGGTTGAACCCGTTGTCGCTGAGGTCATCAATGACAGGTATATATTTGATATACAATTTTATAAATGTTATAATCTTGCAAACACATTTGCAGTGTTAAGTATATTTGATACTTGTTCTGTTTTACTGAAAACAGGTTCTTCTGCATGAAAGGTGCTTGCCGGAGAGGAGGTGACGTTGCATGTTGATGGCAAGCATGATGATGATGGCCAACGACACTCTGCCTCGATATTTATCATTTAGTTTATGTTTAGGATGATTATTGTAATCAAAAGATTGTGAACTTCTTTAGTGTGTCTCACACTTTGTGAGATGGTTATTCATATCAGTTTGTAACAAATAGTTGTTCCACTTTCATGAATGATTTCTATTTGTGTTCATATATTGTTTGATTATATGTGAATTATCCTTGTTGTTTGAAACTAATTGATAATACATGAACATTTGTAAAATATTGAAATGCTTTAAAATACCCAACTTAATGATATGTTCATTAATGAAAGAAACCATTGTTTGAATTCAAAGTTATGTTGATAATATGTGAAAGACATTAAATTTCTTGTCAGATATATATCATGCCTAAGTTCGGCAAAATAACTTGAACATAGTGTATTACTTGAATACAAAGTGTTTTAATGAATTGTTAAAAATAAATACATATTCCATGTAGTGTGTTTTATCAAAATGGTAATTATCATTATATGATTGTTTAAATGTGTAAAGAAGTTTACCAAAGGAAACATAAGCATGAAATTATTTGATATGATCAAACTGTTTCATCAAACAAAGGGTATTGAATATAAAAGAGAATCTAATTACTACGATTTGATCAATAGTAATGAAATTCAACTTTATAAGAATGGCATAAAAGAAATTGTGAAATGCAAGGCATCACAATATGATATTTTGATATCAAAGTGGGTGAATAGATGGCACCAAATAAATTGTTATAGTATAGATGTAGAGACCATTAGTTAGAAATAGTTAGCACTCAATTAGAATATATAGTGAACCATTTGAATTAGTGAAAGCGGCTCCATATCTGGTATGGATCATCATAAAAGTTTTGGGTTTATTCGATATAACCAAAACAATAGCGAATAAATCCTTGTAGAGTATTCATTGGAAACTTTGTATACGAAATCCATAGCTAAAACCAAAAGAGAAGCAAAACTACTATTGCTTGGATTTTGGTACATTTTTGAGAAAGTTTGCATTCAGTGATATTTCTCGATTATGGAGCAAATGGAAGATAGTCAAAAACACGATGAGGATTCAAATCCCTGCATCAGAGTGTTGAGACGCGCAACGGACAAAGTTCCTGAACAGTTCTCTTCACGAAGGAAAGAATCAATGATAATGATCATTGTGTTTTCCCCACTAGTTTTCACTACATAAAGTAGGATTTGAAATGTATCCCTTATCTTGTATGGAGAAATTTGTGAATCATTTGTCATGATTCTTGGAATATGACATACCTACGAACTACTAAGGAAATAATGGTAAACTAGAATTATGAGAAATCCTAAAAGCAAAATTCCCTTGAGATTAGAAAGCAATTCGTTGCTAAATCTCACAAGTAAAAGGGGTTACTTGGATTTTCCCAAATGACTGCAAAGCCATAGTGGAAAAGGGGGTGAATGACAAAAGCACAATTTGTCAAGTATTGTACGAATTCAAATGAATTTGATTCAAGTGTGCTAAATGTCTAGTGGATTTAAAACTAGTAAAAGTACTAGTATCTCATAGTAAATCTCCAAGTTTGATATTTGATCAAAGGATTTTGAAGTTGTTCAAAATAGCAAGTAGATATGCAATTTTCATGAAATTGAGTGGGAGCTATAAAAGTCTTCCTAAAACAATATGTGATTGACATATTTTTGAGTGGGAGCAATATAAGTCTCAAATTCAAATATGTAGGAACATAGTTTGAGTAAGAGTAGTGACTCATACCCAAATATGTTAGGAACATATTTTGAGTGGGAGCTTATAGTAGTGATTCTTAACTGTGTTAAGAATAAAAGCACAAGTACCAATAAATAATGATTTATAAGGAGTAGAAGTTGATAATAGGTGTATTATGATATTATGTAGTATTCCTTAAGGGATTCTGAAAAGGGTTTCAGAATAGAAGTTAATTAAGGAACTGGTCCTTAATAACTCAAATTAGGAATAGTATTAAGTTTAAACATCAATGGTTGAAAGAAAGAAAAGGATGATCATCATCCACTATGTTGAGACATAGGTTCTATCTTAGAAAACCATGATGATAACTTAACATAATATATGATCCAATAAGGAACGTTTAAAAGTGATTATGTTTGAATCATAGGATGTTGAGCTAAGTTTGTCCGCAGTATCTAATAGAGAACTGTAGACATGTTTTCCAAATCCATAAAAGGATGACATATCTTAAAGCATAAAGGGTTATGTTATAAGGGAATATGTTGGAAACTCCTGTAAATACCGATTAAAGTCAAGTAGGAAGCAAGGTGAACAAAAACATCGAAAGTTACACAGGGTGCACTCGTGTTTCGATGAATACATTTATAATAATAGATAAGGGTACCATATAAGGTGTTGTATAATGTTATGGTGGGGCTAGTTCGCTTTTAACGTAGAATGATGTGTCCCAGGGCACAGTGCCCATGAGAAAGCCCTCGAGGTTGATCTAAAGTCACTATAGGCTCCTGGAATCAGGCCTCGTTCTGCTGCCATAGCGACGATGCATACACACAGATGTTATCATGTGATGATAAAGTATTAATGTCAATCAAGGTGACATTAGTAAGTTGCAAAGGATTTGGGACTGTAAAGTACAGACCCAAGACTCAACCTCTTCCATGAGCAAGCATGTTCAGGGTACCAGATATATGGTGCCAGTGATTAAGAACAAATGCAGCTAGTTTATTTGTACTCTAGTGCAAGTGGGAGACTATTGGAAATATGCCCTAGAGACAAATAGTGATAAGGACTATTATCATATTTCATAAAGTTTATGATTAAGTTTTATATCATGCTATAACTGTATTGAGAGGAAACATCAATACACGTGTGATATATAAACAACCAGGGGTTCCCAGTGAAACTCTAGTCACTGGTTCATTGGTCAATAGATGATCAAGTTTCCTAATCATGTGGCATTTATGCCAGTTGGAAATGGAGTCAACTCATTCTGAGAATGAGATGATGAAACAATACCCAACCAAAACATCGTGACCCGATCATGTCACGAAGTTCAAGTTACGATGATTAGAAATGGATCCTTGTAGACTATTCCTTAGACCGTGAGGCTATATCAATCATTGTCTCCCGAGAGTGCTTAGATAGCATGAAGCGCCACTTGGTAATACAGTGGTTATAAAGGTGTGTTCAGGTACTCGGAGGAAATCGTAGAGGCAATATATGTCAAGAGCGGGATTTGTCCGTCCATGTGACAGAAAGATACTCAAGGGGCCACTCGGAGAAGTTATATCCAATAGCTACGCAGCGTGTGATTTGATCACAGGGATATCACTTGTCGGAACGAGTCAAGTAGCATTGTTCAGTAACGAGATTGAACACGACATGGTGATGTCATTGATCAGTATCGGGCAATGCAAGTATCGAGAGACAAAAGGAATAAGACACGACCGTCCCGGTTCAAACGACGAAAGATCTTCGTGGAACACATAGGGGTCACATGGACATCCAGCTCCCTCTGTCGATCATTGGTCCAGGAGTGTCCCGACCATGTCTGGAGTGTTCCCGAACCGTATGGTATCACGCTTAAGGGTTTGATGATGCTTAGAGAGTGTTTATAGGATCGGAAGAATCGCCGAAGAATAGTAGAGAGAAAACCAGAAGGGTTTCGGTAAGTCCGGAGGATGTTCGGAGTGGAGGTGGAAGGTGTTCTATAGCCACGGAGATTGAATAATATGTGAATGAATGTTAAATATTAATTTAACCATTTATTCATAATTATTTAAAAAAAGATAAAATCAATTAAATGGTCAAACGGCTTAATGGGCCAATTCTGGAGGGAAGAGGGCCCATTAGGGAAAAGCAAGAGGGGAGAAGGGGCAAGGGGTGGCTGGCTGGGCCAAGCCCCCCCCCCCCCCCCCCCCCCCCCGCGCGGGGCACACTAGGGCCGGCCGGCGGCTGCCCCCTCTCCCTCTCCTTTAGTCCCACCCCGGGACTTTGAGGGAGGTAGTACCTCTCCTCCCCCTATATATAGTGGGGGTATTTGTCCAGATAAATACACACAATATTTAATAAAGGTCTTCTCACTTTTGGGAAGACCTCCAGTTGATATTCTCTCTCTCTCTCTCTCTCTCTCTCTCGTGACAGAGTCCCAAGTTCGGACTGAGCGAACGAGAGACATCTTCACCGCGGAGCCGCGTCGTGCTGCGGGATTCGGATCCAGGAGCTCTACTTCCGCAACTGATGCTGGATCGGGGAAGCGAGAGTCATCATCAGGCACCAGACGTGTGTAATTCTCCACGATGTGTCACACTTGAGGCACTCAAGTCGTTGGAGCCACAGAAGCCCAAGGACTTCATCACAACCTTGAGGTCGGCTTCGGCTCGTCTACATCAACCATGCTCTCCTGAGCGTTGACAACACTTTTCGGTCTTCAAGGGTAAGTTCGTGAAAAGCCCCTCCTGTTACTGTATTACTAATAGATAGGTCCTGGCAACATTAGGGATTTAGAGGTGTAGGGTAAAAATTATTGTTTTCATACGCGAAACCCCTACACAATATACCTCGACCAGAGGGAGGAGCCGATACTGGAGGGGGAAACAGTGCCCCAGAAGATAACACCATACATGAGTCGAGAGCTGAAACCTTGTCCCACGAAAGAGAGGAAGGTTCTAGCGCTGGCAACATGGGCGTCGAGACAATTATTCCTGAGACTCCAGAAGCGCCGGAGCAAACCCAATCTCAGCAGCAGCAGCGAGATCCGGAGCCGCAACAATCTCAACAGCAACCGTCATAGCAACAACCAGAGCAATAGCAAGCCGAGCAGCAGCAGTCTCAGGAATAGCGATCACAGCAACAACCACAATAGCAAATGGCCTCGTCGGCAAAGCAGTAGAAAACGGCTCAGCCGACCAAGGCGCAGTCGAAGAAAACCACAGCCGTAACCAAGCAACTGTCTGTTGCCGATATGATGAAAAAGGCTCCCGTCAAGGACTCGGATAAACAAATGACACTGCATGTGAGCCAAGCTATAGCCAAAATTGGTGCGAAGGTAAGTGCTACTAACATAGGATTTATTTCATCTCGAACATTGAGAGGACAAAGCCTGGGCTCCCTCAACCATTATTTTATGGACTAGAACAATGCCGACCTTGGCAAAGTAACCTCTATTTTTGGGAATCCCCATCAGAAAACAACAAGAGGTGGGTCCAAGCACCGTTTCTCAACAGATGTTCTAGGCCAAGCTCACAATAGTTGAAGCTGACAAAGCTCTCGAGGTAAATTTCTCTTTCTTTTAATAATTGTCCGACATATGTTATCTCTAGTCCCTGAGGTTCCGGGTGGAGTGAGAAATAACTCGGCCGGAAGCTCTTATACCACTTGCCTAATTTTAGTTTATTATCTTGCATAAAATCAGTATCCAGCCACCAAGATTCAAGTCGAGTTTACTCGGCTTGAATCTAGACTAGAATCGATATCCAGCCACCGTATTCAAGTTGAGTTTACTCGGTTTGAATCTAGACTAGAATCGATATCCAACCACAGAGATTCAAATTGAGTTTACTCGGCTTGAATCTAGACTAGAATCGATATCTGGCCACCGACATTCAAGTTGAGTTTACTCAGCTTGAATCTAGACTAGAATCGATATCCAGCCACTGAGTTTTAAGTTGAGTTTACTCGGCTTGAATTTAGACTAGAATCGATATCCAACCCAAGACTGACTCCTCGACACTTCATTTTTTTAGGCTAGCACCAATGCTCGGACCAAGCTATACCAGAGCCTCCTGTTTAACCACCTGCGCCTCTCAGATAAGCATCAGCAGCTTCTAATTGAACTAGAGAGTAAAGGTATATCCTTATTACCTTGCTCTAGTCCTTCATTCCTTATTTTCCGACTTAACCCTTGTTGTTATACTATAGCCGGGATTCAAGCACAGAATGAGAAACTGCAGAAGAAAATTGCTAATATTGAAGGTAATCATCTTCTGTACTTCAATTTGTACTTGTTTCATTTTATTCGCACCACATTTTTACCTCGGCACAGCCGAGAAAATGTCTCTTACAAAAGCGCATTAGGACTACATCTCCATGTCAGAACTAATGAATCATTTTCTCGAACAAGCAGGAGAACACCAAGTTCATCTCAAAAAGGAGCAAGATGAAGTATCTCGGTTGCGGGCCGAGAATGAGGAGCTGAAGAAAAAGCACAAAGCCGAGCTTGAAAGAATTGATCATGAATTCTTTGAGGAGAAGAGCTGAATGGCCAACCAAATTGAGAAGTACAATAAGTGGCTCGATGATGCTGAGATAATGATTACATTGGTTGATGCTGAGCTAAATGCTCTCAGGAGAAAATCCGGCATATGGTTGTCCGAGCTCAACTGAATCAACATTGTCTTTGCCAGTAAGTTATTTTTCCTATTTTTCCTCTTTTTCTTTGTCGGTATAATTTTTATACCGACACTTGCCTGGCCGACACATTGCCTAATGTTTCTCCTTTCAGACAATTTCCTAAGTCAAAACGCCTTGTTGCTTCTGCCATTCAGAAATCAAGGTCAAAAAGAGCCAAGGCCGACCCTATCTCGGACAAGCTCCACATTGAAGATCACTTGGTTTCTATCTCTGCTTGCCTCAAACCAAAGAAAACTTTTGGGGATGATGTCCTCAGTGCTTCCAATCGCGCATTTAATGTGCTCTAGCCAGGAGTTACATCTCTGAAGACTGTGTCAGGTCTGGTGGAGTATCTGATGGCAAGTGAGGAAAGACCGAGTCAATGGCGCGAGTCTACTGCTCAAGCCGGTGTCGATGAAGCACTGACTTTTGTACTATCATGGTATGAGAACATCAAGTTAGATGTTCTCCATACATTACACACCGACTCTAAGCCATTCAAAGATCTAGAGTTTATCAAGCAGCGCCAAGACCGAGCTTATGAGTTTGTTCAGTATGTAGACATACACTGCTGGATTGAAGGGCCGAGCTTTCTCGATTATGAGGATGAAGAAAATGCAAAAGAGGAAGATGAATGATGCGTCCAAAATTGAAGCATATTTACCTTTTGTTTTTCCATAAATAGAGTAGGGATTTTTGTATTTCATCGCGCCTGCAAGCGCTATTTCGTTCTTGTTTCAACAGGATCCCAAATCATGGAGTCATATATGAACATATCAATTAGAGCTATCATACTGTGTAATTGTATGATATTTCTAAGTGATAAAAGTCATTTTATGAATTTACTTTTGCACCTGGAAGAATACCAATCGAAGAAGAGGCATCAATATGGTTAACGACCACTGGTACGGGCGGGGCGGAGCCTGCCCGTACCGTCCACCCGTACCAGGCCGCCTCGTCAAGTAGTTTCTCCTGGCAAAGACAAGAGGGAGATCCGACATTCACAGCCAACAGAAAACACGAGACACCACATCTGAGAGGGATCTGAAGGAGGAACTTGGCTGGAGTAAAATCCTAGCTGCTTCACGGATCATTGGAGGACAACGCATCATCCCCTTGATCATCAATCGCTACATCTCCATCACCACCATCACTCTCATATTTCATCTATTAGATCTCTTTGTAATTCCATATCCAATTGTTGTTTGCATTAGATCTACCATCATACTTTTATCCATCCATTTGATTATGATGATGTTGCTGATTGTTTCCATGAGTGAGTAGTTCCTTTGTTCTTGGGGAGATGGAGAAACCCTAGCACCATTATGAACTTATAATAAAGATGATCTATTTTTGTGTCTATATGACTTGCTTGTCTATGATATAATTATGATTTGTGTTTGATTTTTCTCTTTAGATATGTGAAGTTGGCCACATATCATTTTCCTCCGGGACTAAAGGAAGGAAGAAACCCTTTTGACGTGTCTTGTATGCGTACCTGGAATGCCCCGTGACAGATTGGCACCGGCTCATAACCTACACGGTCAAAGGGGGATTAAAGAGGGACTCCCTAAGCTAATTACGATATCCATGGGGAAACCCTTAATTGCGGTAGTTTGTACGGGTGATTGCTCTCAGACATCACAATGGTTATTTAGAGGTGACCTCACACTTGGATCAACAAAGTGGCTTCCTGCGAGCCTTGTCGTGAACATCTTATTATGGGGCTCTCCACACATATCATGACACAACAAGTATGCTATCTTGATTACATATAACAATAATACTATGCTAGTGGTGTATCCTACATCCCCGAGAATGTTTTAGCCCTATTGAGTTCAACCACACTTTCACATAAACTTGTTACTTGTTTTCTTTTACTTGTTTTAATTAATTTTATGCAAACAACCATAAACCATTCAAACTCCCTTTACTTGAGATCAAACACAACTTATAAGTATTATTTGGTAGAGAGTAACGAGGGGCATAAAGACCTTTACCAATAGCTCTTTGTGGGTTCGATATCTTTACTTCGAAACTAGCTATAATTGGACTATGTACTTGCAGTCATCAATGAAGAAGAAAAATGGACGAACAAATTGAAGCCGAGACTCCTGCCTCGGAAGCGAGACTCCTGCTTCGACTACTGATGCCTCTGGTTCTGGTCCTGTGGCCTCGTAGGCTTTAGAAAACTCAAATTTGTTAAATCCTTGATATGCCAGGTGCAGATGTAATATATAAAATTCAGTTTCTTTTGTTGCAACTGGGCTTATGCCAGATAACTTTGGGCTAAATCACAGAGTTTGTTTTCTTGTTTACTCAGTTCCACAACCTTAGCTCTTGTCTACCTTTTTTTGGCGTTCGACGATGAGTCACAAGGTCACAAAATCAAATTAACTATACTCAAATCTTTGGTATATAGCTCAGAGTTATTCGACATAAGAAAGTAAATCGAAATAAAGGGGTTAGTCAAAAACAACAAATATCGGCTCACGTACTTTTCTTTCCTTAGTCGTTTTTCATGTATCTAGCAATCTCTAGCTTTTGCTTTTTCTTGCCATGAAGTCAGGATGCGGACAATAGAAGCTCGAAGAGTGGGCCTTTGGTGCCAAGACACTACTAAGCCGAGATAAGATACAAGAAAACTAAGCCAACCGACATAAAAATTAAAAGTATTAGAAAATATTACGGCGAGGGAGTCCCCGAGTTTCTTTTCGGGCTCCTGGATTTCATTCATTGCTCATTGCCAGCATACATATCCATGAGGGCGTTCAGAGATACATACATTCTTCCCTTAGGTATAAAAGGGATGAAATAAAGCTACATTCCACGGACTCTTGGTTTCCTTGCCGGACATCTCCACCTTGTTCTTCTACTGTTCCTGACAATCTATTAGATAGTAGGGATTTCTATTTTCGTGCCCTCGGTTCCTTAGTGTACTCACTTTTCCCCTGCCACTTAACTTTTCCTCACTTTTTCCCATCTCCTTCTATAAAACTCTCACACGGTCTGAAACTTGTCATCTGTCAGCCTTGCCATTACATGCTGGCAAGTGGGGCCGCGTTCTGTCAGGTTCCGTAGTGGACCCTTGCCATTA
This sequence comes from Avena sativa, assembly GCA_916181665.1. Classification (NCBI taxonomy): domain Eukaryota; kingdom Viridiplantae; phylum Streptophyta; class Magnoliopsida; order Poales; family Poaceae; genus Avena; species Avena sativa. Next base: position 33,420,506 of record OV702291.1, read on the forward strand.
CGTGCTGACAAGTGGGGTCACGTTCTGTCGGGTCCCGTAGTGAACCCTTGTTATTACATGCTGACAAGTGGGGCCACGTTCAGTCACTTCTCATAGTAGACACCTCTCCACACTTATCCAGATCAGCATGGGACCCATAGCTTATCCACGTGAGCGTCGGACCCACAGTTTACCCAGGTTGGCATTGCAATATGGGACCCCGAGCCAGCCCCGCACCCGCACCCGTGTCGTTGCCTCCCCTTTCTTCTTCTTTTCCAGTGAAAGGGGCCCTTCTCTGGCGACGGTGGCCCTTTGTCTAGCTTCACTTTGGCCTCCCTTTTGTCCTGGCCACAGTATGGTGCCGTCCCGTTGACCTGTATGAAGAATGACAATGGCAACCGTGCGCTTACTGTGGACAATCAATTGACGCAACTCGGGAGCTCAATTGGACGCGCGATTGCTGTGGATAATGCGGGCGGCGAGCCGTTATGATGATGTAATTGGTTTATTGAGTTAATGTCTCGGCTGCAATCAAGTGAATCTATGAGGTGAAAGTCAAACTTTGAGATCTAGGGAGATGGATGTATAAAAAATAAGAATACTTTCCAATTAAAAAATATACAACTCTTAATGTAAAAGAGTGTTTATAATTGACACAACTCTTGAACACTTTCAAATTACAATTTGGACATGATAATGTTATCCTAGGAACTTGAGATTTTACCATTTTTAGAGCATGAAAAGTGATCCCTAAACTAAAATATTTATGCCTAGTGTATAGACGAAAATTATACACCTTCGAACACTGTGAAATCGCACTTAGGACATGATAATGTTGTACTAAGAAAATCTTGAGAGTTTATCATTTTCATGGAGTGAAATATTATGCATAAACTTGGATATACGAAAATTATACACATTTGATCACTGTGAAATCACACTTAATACGTGATAATAACGTGCTAACAAAATCTTGAGAGATTATCATTTTCATATAGTAAAATATAATGCATAAACTTGCATGTATGAAAATTATACACCTTTGAACTCTTTGAAATCACACTTAGGACATGATAATGTTGTGCTAATAAAATCCTGATCATTTATTATTTCCATGGAGTGAAATATAATGCATAAACTTGCGTATACGAAAATTATCAACCTTTGAACACTGTGAAATAGCACTTAATACGTGATAATGATGTGTTAAAAAAATGTTGAGAGATTATCATTTTCTCCCCCTATTTTCATAGAGTGGAATGTAATGCGTAAACTTCCATATACGAAAATTATACACATTTGAACTCTTTGAAATCGCACTTAATACGTGATAATGTTGTGCTAAGAAAATCTTGAGAGATTATCATTTTATAGAATGGAATGTAATGCACAAACTTGCATATACGAAAATTATACACCTTTGAACACTTTCCCTTCAAATTATATTCAAATCATTTCTTTATGGAGTTATAGTACCGGTGGCAAACTCGTTATTTTGCATGGATAGAGGGGTGCCTCCTGACATATATAAGGGTTATCATGTCCGCTAGATCACAGAGGATGAACGGTTGGTGCGCACGATTCGTGTGACAACTGTCTCAACCAATCAGAGCATAACACCCAAGATGAGCACAAGTGTGAGAGTTTGTGACTAAGAGAGAGGGGAAACTGAGTAGAACTTAAAAACCAAGAGAAAAACTGAATATAACTTAAAAACCAAGAGAAAAACTAACAAAGGGAATAGAAAATAGAAAGAGATTTAAAAAATGCAAAATGATTCTTTTATATAATAAAATACATCTTGGCATATATCAATTTTTTTGCAATTCAAATATACACCAGTTTGACAATTATTGCCTCATTCAGAAAAACTATGTTTTGGGGATAGATGTTTTGGGAAGAGGCATGAGTAGAAAGCCATGAACCTTCATAGATAGTAGGTGATTGGAGAAGTGGTGATTTAGGTTAACACTTGATTTCTATACTTTTTTATGGTGGCAGGTCACATAATAAGACTCCCTGGATAGATGCCACTAAGTTTTTATCTTTTTGAATTTGTTATTCATAAAATGACTCAATTAGTTAGCTAAAACCCATTCATTGACTCTCCGTTGACCAGCCACCAGAGGGTAAAAACTGAGTATATTACACACAACATCGTTAGTAATAGAGGGCAAAACTGAGTACAACCAAACTGCTAGTGTTACACTCGAGGCTATAGCTTAGCACAACTAAGTTGCCAGGGTTAGACATGGGGGGAAAACGTGACTCACGGTACATGTGTCGCGGTGCACGGGGCAGTAGCTGCATGTGTGGCCGTGCACGGTGCAGTAGCGTACATGAAGGGAATATGCCCGAGAGGCAATAATAAAGTTGTTATTATCTTATTCCATGTTTATGATAAATGTTTATTTTACATGCTAGAATTGTATTGATTCAGAAACATCAATACATGTGTGTTTAATAAACAAAAAGGATTCCTAGTCATGCCTCTCTTATAGACTAGCTTGTTGATTAACAAGATGATCAAGGTTTCCTGATCATGGACATTGGATGTTGTTAATAACAAGGTCACACCATTGGTGGAATGATGTGATGAACATTCATCCAAAGTATAGCATTACGATCAAAGTCATTATGTTTATATTGCTATAAAATCATACGAAGTAATCTTTATCCTTAGACCATGAAATCATGTTAATTGCTAACACCGGAAGAGTATCTTGATAACATCAAACGTCACACCGTAACAGGGTGACTATAAAGATGGGTTCAGTGCTACGAAGGTGTTATGTTGAGGCTCATGGATCAAGAGTGGAATTTGTCAATCCCGATGATGGATAGATATACTCTGGGCCCTCTCGGTGATATCACATTAAAATAGCTTGCAAGCAAGTGATGTGATCACTAGAATGTTATATCACGGGAACGAGAAAAGAGTGCATGTCGGTAACGAGATCAAACTAGGTATGGAGATACCGATGATCGAATCTCGGACATGTAATATATCGCGGGACAAAGGGTTTTAGTTACTAGCGTTAAAGGTTCTCACGATCACATAAGTCATCGTTGAATGTGTAGGAGTCAGTATGGATCTCCAGGTCCCGCTTCTGATTATTGATCTGAGAGGGGTCTCGATCATGTCTGCATTATTCGCGAACCGTAGGGTGACACACTTAAGGGATACGGACACCATTTTGGAGCACATATGTTTCAGACGAAAGAATTGCAAAGCGTAGGAATTGTTTCAATAGAAACCGGAAATTGTTTCGGGTGAAATTGTAGAAGGTGGTTCTGCATGTGATATTGAAATATTGCAAGGGGCTATATGTGAATGTTTGTTAATTAAAGTAATTAACAAAATTCTGAATAAATTTAATAAAAGGGTTTTATTAAATGAGAGAGCATTAAATTTGGAGAAACTTAATGCATTTAAAGTGGAGACTTTAAAAGGGAATGTGAAGAGGTATTTTAATGTGGAGGAGTTACCACCACATGAATGGGGGAGGTGAGGGGTCACCCCCCCATGCGCCGGCCATGGAGAGAGGGGGCACCCCCCCCCTCCTCCTATAAAATGCCACCCATTCCCTCTTTCATCCTCACACCTCCTTGTGAAGGATCTCTCTTCCCCTCTAGTATTATTCCCCCATGGTCTCGGATTAGCGAGATACATGTTCCCGGTGGCTTTATCTGGAAAGGAGTTGCTGCTTCTGCTGCTTTGTTGGAGCGAGGGACGGAGGTTGTCGGGGTACCGGACGTGTGTGCGATCACGGATGCACCGCTACTTTGCGGTGCTGGACTTGGTGGTGCTGGAGCTGGATCTGATGGACGTGCTGGAGCCGGACCTGCTGGACTTCATCACGATCTTGAGATCGGCAAGTGTACGACTATATAAACCACGAGTTCCTACTCGTTAACAAAGCTCGCTGTCTACGAGGGTAAGTTCTCGTTGGATGTATGTCCACCCGTTGCTTTGTACCTAGTAGATAGATCTTGGCGTGTAGTTCACATCGTAGGAAGTTTTTTGTTTTCTATGTTGTGGACCCAACAGTGGTATCAGAGCCTGATCTATGCGTAGGTGCTTAGCACGGGTAGTACACATATCTTGATATGTGGGCGATGATGATCATGTTATTGCATCTTCTATGTATTTTGGATATTGGTGGCATAGTGGGATGAAGCGGCCCGGACCAACCTTACATGTCATCGTACATGAGACCGGTTCCACGACTGACATGCAACTTGTTTTGCATAAGTGGGTGGCGGGTGACTGTCTCTCCTACTATAGTCAATATCTTATTTACAACGAGTTGCTAATAACTTAGTTATCCTCGTTGTGGTTCATGTTCGTAGGTAAGAACGGTTCTATCTCCGAAAGCCCTAAGCCACGTAAAACTTGCAATTGATAAATTAGAGGCGTCTAGTTTAGATTGTTGCTGGGCTAGTGTATTGATATGGTATTGTTGTAAGTAGATGTATGATAGATACTCTTACAACACACTCAACGTGTAAGTTCCATAGACCTTGGTCTTACACACAAAGGAATGATAGAGATCATGCCACGATGCAAGTGATAGAGATCAAATGCATGGACCATATCATCTCACTTTACACATTAGATGTTAGCATCTTATACTTCTAGTTTGATGTTTTCTGTAGCATTGTAAGATGATCCCTCTTTTAAATATCAAGATAAAATGTGTTCTTCCTTAAGTATGCACCGTTCTATGGATCGTGTTTCGAGACATCACGTAATGATCGGGTGTTCTCAACTCTACGCTTTCATGCAACGGGTGTAAGACAGTTTTACACACGCGAATACTAAGGTTCTTACTTGGCGAGCCTAGCATGTACAGACATGGCCTTGGAACACGGACCAAAAGGTTAATCATGAGTCATATAGTTGATGTGATGACCATATTGATGCTCGCCTTTGAAGCTACACCGACTCACGTGATGATCGGACTTGGTGTAGTGGATTTGGTTCATGTAATCACCAAAAAGGCACGAGGGATGTCGTTTTTGAGTGGGAGTTCATTTCTAATTTGGATTAGTCGAACTCAATTTGTCATAAACTAAATCGAAGTGAATTTGCATAATTTGTTGTAGTCATTGGCATCTGTTCACTACCTTATACTTAGTTTTAATTGAGATAATAGAACTATAGAATTCTGGATATTTACTTTACGAACTGGTATCGTATTGTTTTGAATGTCAATTTAAAGTTTATAAGTCCTATTGCAAACTTTCAGCAAACTCTATTTACTCCATGAAGTTTAATAAGTAGTATTAAATCAAGAGTAAGAATTCCAATGTTAGTATCTAAAGTATCATGTTTGCCTCCATGATTATTGATATTCAAAAAGTTGTTTTAATATCAAGATTATATTGGAGCTGAAAATTGTTTCAGAAACCATCATGTGTGAAAGATATTGTGATATCTGAAACAATGTTTTTGGTTGCATTATGATAGAGTATAATTTAGCAAAATACATGTTCTCATATTGTATGAGAATTTGTGAAGTATGGAGATGCTAGGCATCCGAATCTACAAAAAAGGTTTTGGGAACTGATATTATACTCGCGATTCTTCCTTACAGGGTATAGTAGCTTGATCATGAAAGTTGTCATGATAAGGATGAATAGAAGATGTAAGTAAAATGTTTACTACACTAATAGATTACTAAAGAATGGATTTTTGAAAGAACACCAAACATTTGATGATGGTGATCCACTTCAAAGTGCAAGTCCAAAGGTATTAGTATTTGATTATATACGCTTTGTACTATGTGTCATGTGAATGACACCACTATTGATGTTGATAGATTCTTTTAAAAGAAAAAGGAATTGCTGAAAGAGAATCTATAAAATATTTGGAAGAAAATATAAGGTTAGAGATGTCCAACTTAGGTATATAGAAGATATACATGTTATGGTTGTATTCCTTGCTTGTTAAACAATGTGGTTCTTAGGTATTGGATACCGAATTGGTTGGTATGAAGTGTCATACAGGACACCGCAATTCATGAACTACAATGGCCTAAGTAACTAGCAAGAGAATAAGTGATGATGATCATCAAAAACAAATAAAGTGTTATTGTGTTTTTCGTTGTCATCAAACCAAGCCTTCAAGATTTGTTTAAATAATTGTTATTTTCTTCCAGTATTATGAGAACAATGGTTGTTCAAATAATTACCGTATTCCACGAAGGATGGATGAACTTTTACAAGTCTAGTTGGAGAAATCACATCCATAAACACTATTGCTAAAATGTCGCAAGTCAAATGATTGAAAGATCACTTATGAAGTGACATCGCTGTTTAAATTATATTGAAAAGAAAACATGAAGAAACTCCATGTTGATGGATTTTTGGAGTCTTTGATTTTGATCAATTGACGCATGTGAGACTTTCCTCGAGATAATTGAAACTCCGTCCATAGGCCAAAGAGGAACGGATGACTAGCTTATTGGAAATTGTGCATGCTGATGTGCATAAGTCCATTATGTGTAGCCATATGCGATGGATCTTTTTTCTTCATATGCTTTCTCCGAAAATTTGAGTGAATATATCTGTATATTTACTTAATAAGGAAGAAGTATGAAACATTTGAAAATTGTTCAAAGACTTTCAAGATGAAGTGGAAAATCATTGTAACAAGAAAATAAAGAGTTTATGATTGGATCATAAAGGAAGATATTTGAGTTACATGTTTAGCAAAAACACCTAAGACTTGAGGAATTGTTCCATGATTTGTGTTTCCCGATAAACCATAGGAGTATGGCATATTCGAGAGATGAAATCAAACCATGTTTGACATGGTAAGATCAAAGGTATCATTTATAAAACTGCCATTATGTTTTAAAGATTGAAGCTTTAGAGACTACCGCTTTTACACTGAAAAGAGCACCATCGTGATCCATTGAAATGACCCCATATGAGTTATGGTTTGGGATAAAACCCGAATTGTCTTTTCTTAAATTTTGGTATGCTATGCATAAGTAAAACATTTACAACCAAAGTCGGATAAGCACGTCTTTGTAGGTTATCCCAAGGAATTTGTTGGGAATTTCTCCATAACACCGAGGACAAAAGAGTTTGTCGCTTGGAACGTCAAGTTTCTTGAGAAGGAACTTTTCGTGAAAAGTTAAGTGGGAGGACAATAGAACTTTGATAAGGTTGTTGAACCTTAGCTATATGTGCTAAGTAGTGCAGCGCCGGAAAGTGTCCCGGTGGCGGCCATAATGCTCATGGCTCTCGTGATTACAAAAGGTGTGATCTCGGAGATTAGAGTTCCTATTTAACCGTGTGGGTCGGTAAGAATCAAATAGTAAGATTTGATAAGAAAGTCGTTATTGTTTTGACAATGATGAACCAACTACATGCAAAGAAGCGATGATGGGCCCTGACTCCATAAAATGACTAGAAGTCATAGGATCCGTGATAGTATCCATACACGAGAAAACAAGTTTCTGAACTTGGAAGACCCTCCGGAAAGGCGTGAAGCCTATCGGTCGTGTTTGGATCTATAAAGAAATAAGACATGGATGTTTAACATCTATGAAATAGTCGACATGTCGGAAAGAAGTTTACGACAATGTTCAAGGAGTTTACTATGACAAGATTTGATCTTTCATAGCGATATATAGTCTTGACGGATTAATGTAGCAACCACTACATATAATTTAGTATACGGTAGTTGAATAAACAAAACAAGGTTCTTCTAATAGAACGGTAACCTAGGACATGTACATGACATGGTCCGAAGGGTTTTGTTAATTCAAAGGATGCTAAAAGGGCATGTAAACTTCAATAGTTGAAGTAAGCATAGCGGAGTTGGAATCTTCACCATGATGAAACTGTTAAAAGAGTTTAAATTCATCGGAGATGATGAAGATGCTTGCATTTGCAAGAAATTAAGTGGGAGCGCTGAGACATATTTCTAATACATTATGTAGAGGACATATTGTTGATTGGAAATGATGTATCTTGTATTGACACAAGTTAAGAATTTTATTAAAATAAGATTTCGATGAAAGACTTGGGCAAACCCGAAATATTAGGCATCAATATCTATATGGATAGATTAAGGCGCTAATATGGTTGTGCCAGACATACATATATGAGATATTGAAAGGGTTCAATATGGAAACAACAAGAAAGGTTCTTGCTGCATGGAAAGGATTGTATCACAATTCAAGTGTTTCAACACTTGGTAAATAAAATCACATGAAGATTTTGATCGATTATACCATGATATGTATATATCCAGAATGTCCTATGCTCTAAATGTTATGAGCATATACCAAAATGATTCATAAGATGATCATTGGACAATAGTAAAGATATTCTTATGAGCTTTGGAAGAACTAAGAATATATAATGTATAAGTGACAAATAGTTAAAGGTAGTTCATTGTAAAGTGTTACATTGATACTAGTTTTGTCACAAGATACAAATTAAATTTATCTCAATTTAGACTATGGGTGGCACAATGTAATGGAAAGGATGTTCCATGATAGATTTGGATGAGTTCCAAAGTTGAGACATTGTGACGGATACTACAACAAAAGGCTAAGTATATGACTGCTATAGTAGCAGCAAAGGAGGGCATTTGTGTTAAGTAGTTTGTTATCAAACTAGGTGTGGTTCAAAGTGGGCTAATACTATGAAGATATTTTGTGTGACAATAATATCAACATATTTTGAGCCGAACGAACTAAAGGTCTCACCAAAGGACCAAATCTATACAATGCCATCTCATTTGAGAATGAGTGATGCGTAGAGACGCAGAGACATGCAAATACACACGGATCTGAAACTTTCACATCCGGAGATTATGTTAACCACTAGCAATAGCGTATATGTAACACCAGAAAGCCATAGGTGTTCAATGCGCAAAGTTTTTCAAACTAGATTATTGACTCTAGTGCAAGTGGGAGACTGAAGGGAATATGCCCGAGAGGCAATAATAAAGTGGTTATTATCTTATTCCATGTTTATGATAAATGTTTATTTTACATGCTAGAATTGTATTGATTCGGAAACATCAATACATGTGTGTTTAATAAACAAAAAGGGTTCCTAGTCATGCCTCTCTTATAGACTAGCTTGTTGATTAACAAGATGATCAAGGTTTCCTGATCATGGACATTGGATGTTGTTAATAACAAGGTCACACCATTGGTGGAATGATGTGATGAACATTCATCCAAAGTATAGCATTACGATCAAAGTCATTATGTTTATATTGCTATAAAATCATACGAAGTAATCTTTATCCTTAGACCATGAGATCATGTTAATTGCTAACACCGAAAGAGTATCTTGATAACATCAAACGTCACACCGTAACAGGGTGACTATAAAGATGGGTTTAGTGCTACGAAGGTGTTATGTTGAGGCTCATGGATCAAGAGTGGAATTTGTCAATCCCGATGACGGATAGATATACTCTGGGCCCTCTCAGTGATATCACATTAAAATAGCTTGCAAGAAAGTGATGTGATCACTAGAATGTTATATCACGGGAACGAGAAAAGAGTGCATGTCGGTAACGAGATCAAACTAGGTATGGAGATACCGATGATCGAACCTCGGACATGTAATATATCGCGGGACAAAGGGATTTAGTTACTAGCGTTAAAGGTTCTCACGATCACAGAAGTCATCGTTGAATGTGTAGGAGTCAGTATGGATCTCCAGGTCCCGCTTCTGATTATTGATCTGAGAGGGGTCTCGATCATGTCTGCATTATTCGCGAACCGTAGGGTGACACACTTAAGGGATACGGACACCATTTTGGAGCACATATGTTTCAGACGAAAGAATTGCAAAGCGCAAGAATTGTTTCAATAGAAACCGGAAATTATTTCGGGTGAAATTGCAGAAGGTGGTTCTGCATGTGATATTGAAATATTGCAAGGGGCTATATGTGAATGTTTATTAATTAAAGTAATTAACAAAATTCTGAATAAATTTAATAAAAGGGTTTTATTAAATGAGAGAGCATTAAATTTGGAGAAACTTAATGCATTTAAAGTGGAGACTTTAAAAGGGAATGTGAAGAGGCATTTTAATGTGGAGGAGTTACCACCACATGAATGGGGGAGGTGAGGGGTCACCCCCCCATGCGCCGGCCATGGAGAGAGGGGGCACCCCCCTCCTCCTATAAAAGGCCACACATTCCCTCCTTCATCCTCACACCTCCTTGTGAAGGATCTCTCTTCCCCTCTAGTATTATTCCCCCATGGTCTCGGATTAGCGAGGTACATGTTCCCGGTGGCTTTATCTGGAAAGGAGTTGCTGCTTCCGCTGCTTTGCTGGAGCGAGGGACAGAGGTTGTCGGGGTACCGGACGTGTGTGCGATCACGGATGCACTGCTGCTTTGCGGTGCTGGACTTGGTGGTGCTAGAGCTGGATCTGATGGACGTGCTGGAGCCGGACCTGCTGGACTTCATCACGATCTTGAGATCGGCAAGTGTACGACTACATCAACCACGAGTTCCTACTCATTAACAAAGCTCGCTGTCTACGAGGGTAAGTTCTCGTTGGATGTATGTCCACCCGTTGCTTTGTACCTAGTAGATAGATCTTGGCGTGTAGTTCACACCGTAGGAAATTTTTTGTTTTCTATGTTGTGGACCCAACAGTACATGGTGCACGGTGATGAAACGAAATGTCCCTTCCCTTCTCCTTTATAGAGGCCTCCTCACTCTCACTCATCACTCACTCTCTCACTCACGCAACCGTCTCCACTGTCCCATCACCTTTTGCAAACCCCCAACAAAACCCCAACCACGCCGGCGATGGAGAAGAACAGAGCGGTGGCCATCGTCTCCTCCAAGGCCATCGGCGAGGAGGCCCCCATCCCCGTACAAGCCCCCGTAGAGGCATAGAAGGCAGCCGCCTTCCTCGTCCAGACCCCCATCCCCGCTTTTGTCGTAGCCGCCGGTAAGGAGGCCCCCGCCGGTCTCGGGCAGATCCTGCTCGGCTGGGACCCCTACGAGGAGGAGGATTACATCAGGCCGGAGAACCCCTACGACACCAGCATCGCCGACCCATGGTCGTAGGTAATTAGGGTTTTCTCCCCTTCCCTTGTTCTTCCCCCATTCCCATTGTTGGATGCTACATCGTATGTTATTAGGGTTTGGCTGTTCGTATCTTTACAGTAACTAATCCTCTTGTGTTAGATCTCGTATTTCGATATATCCCCCTGTTCGTATTTCAATCCTATTTTATTTGTCCTCCGAGTTGCAGTTAAGGGATTCCCTAGTTAGTACTAGCGTTGATCTGTAGTTGGGATCAGTATTCGATCTGGTTTGAGATTTGGGGAATAATTAGGGGATCTCAATCAATTAATTTATGCAAATAATCAATCATGATAATCAAGGTATCTCAATCAGGTCCTTATTGCACTCTACTGTTTTTTCCAATAGGAGGATAGCAGCGAGGAGGCTGAAGTCCAGCCAGTACGACAACTTCTTCGCCGACGATGTCTACATGTGCCCCTTCTGCACTAGGAGGAGGCTCCATGCCATCGACTTCAACTCCATCGTGAAGCATGCCAAAGACGTGAGGACCTGCGGCGAGTCCATGAATGTCCACGACTTCAGAGCCAAGCACCAGGCGCTCGGTTTTCACCTCCGCAACCTCCAGAAGGTGGCCATCGAGGAGGGTCGCATGCCCCCAATCAAGCCCAAGGCACCCAAGGTCAAGGGACTGGGCAGCAAGAAGTGGAGGATGCGCCAGAGGGAGGAGGCGGAGGCCCTCCTGGCGGAGGCCATGACGGTCCACTAATCTTGTGCTACTACTGTAAAGCAGCTTCTTTTGTATTGTATGTGTTGAACCTGTTCGTTGCTACTGCTGAGTAGCTTAATTGTCGAACCTCATTAAGTACCGTACTATCTATCCTATATTAGTTGCTTTATCTACATCTGCTATATATCCTATATTAGCTGCTTTATCTATATCTACTCTGTTTACTGAATGTATTTATGGTGCTGGTTAGATTTGCTGCTCTAGATTTTTTACCAGATTGGAAAAAACAAGGACCAAAAGGAACAATAAATGAAGGGAGAGGCTGCTCTAGATTTCGCAACCTTTTGGGTAAAAAACACAATTGTTAGCGATAGAGAGGAGGAAAAGGCGCTCTTAAAAAGGCCAATCATAAAAATAACAAAAAATAAAACTTCTAATTTAGGCGACAGGGCGCACGTAACCACCAAACGCGCCCCACATGGTCTCACACCACATCCCGCATAATGTGTTCCCAACAAACCGGCCCCACGCGATCTCACATGGCACGGCCCCACACGTCAGCATAGCGCCTTCCTGACCAAACGGCCCCACGTGGTCCCACACCACGCGGCCCCACATGTCAGCCAACGATCAACCTGATGGCAGCTGCCGTTCGAGCTTTTTTATGAGTTTCTAAGAAGGAGATGGGGAAAAGTGAGGAAAAGTTAAACGGCTAGGGAAAACTAAGTACAACTAATGAATCAGGGGCACGAAAATAGAAATCCCTAGATAGTATGCATAATTGTGCAGAGCTTTTCTCACGATGAATGACCCTTTCTATGGGGGTGATAATTTGTGCATGCCGACAGTGCGTTGCACTAGCCGAAGCACCAGATCTCTTTCTCGAAATACATGAGGGTTTATCTTTTAGCTATGTTAGCGTCGGAGATTTTGCTGATATATAGCAAATCTGGACAATGCCAATTGTCATGCTTCTTTGAGCAAGTCGACATCATTTTCCCGGGCTTCTTTTACCTCAGCCTCTGTATATTGAGTGATTCTTGGCGAGTCATGCTCTATGTCGGCTGGTAATACAACTTCTTCCCCGTACACAAGGAAAATGGTGTATAGCCAGTTGAGCAATTTGGTGTTGTCCTTAGACTCCAGAATATTGTGGGTAACTCATCTATCCAACATCGAGCAGTGCGTTTGTAGTGGCTCTATGAGCCGAGGTTTTATCTCGGACAATACTAGTCCATTGGCTCTTTCCACTTTCCCATTTGATTCTAGATGTGCGACCGATGCTACATCGAGTCTTATCCTTTTTCCATACAAAATCGAGCAAATGCTCCCTTAGAAAAGTTTGTGCTATTATCAGTTATGATGCTATGTGGATAGCCATATCTCAGGATAATATCCTTCAAGAATGTCACTGTTGTGTGACCATCACATTTCCTTATCGGTTTTACTTCTATCCACTTGGTGAACTTTTCCACCATAACCAGGATATAGGTCATATTGCCATGTGCCATCTTGAATGGTCCCACCATATCCAAATAGCATACAACAAATGGCCAAGTGATTGGGATAGTTTTAAGTGTAGATGTCGGTATATGAATCTTGCTCGAGTATCTCTAGCAACCATTGCACTTTTGAACTATATCTTCAGCTTGTTACAAGGCACTTGGCCAATAAAACCCATGCCTAAATGCTTTTTCCACTAAAGCTCTAGATGAAGCATGATTCCCACATTCTCCTTGATGGATATCTTAGAGTATTTCTTGGCCTTCCTTTGGTTCGACACATCACTAGCACACATTTGTGACACTCCTCTTGTACAGCTCACCATTAATAATGGTATATGCTTTTGCTATCCTTTGCACTTGCCTAGCCGAGGTTTCATCACTCGACAAACTTCCATCTACCATAAACTTCATGATAGTGTATCGGCTGCCTCATGTTTACTCGAGGGACATGGTGAAATTCACAACCATCAAAGGACCCACTGATCTGCTAGACATGAAACCGATACAATGTCATGTTTGCATCTAAAGCATCCCAATGCCCAGAAACTTGCTGAGTTACCAAATCCAGATCACCGAAACATTGAATTTGTTGAATACCAATCTCTTTTGCCACTTTTAACCCATGCACAAGTGCCTCATACTCGGCCATATTGTTAGATGCTGCAAAATGAATTTACAATACATATCTCAACTGATCTCTCTTGGGTGAGGTGAGGACTATGCCGACACCCAAACCACTTTTCATTTTGACCCATCAAAATGCATTCTCCAGTAATTGGAGTCAGGCAATGGCGTCTCATATTGCATTTCGGCCCAATCGGCGAAAAACTCGGCCAAATCCTGAGACTTAATTGCATCTCTCCAATCATATTGTGGCATATAAGGTGCTAACTCAATCGCCCATTTTGCTACTCGGCCACTTGCATCTTTGGTACCCAGAATTTCCGAGATAGGGGCCTTGCATATTACTCTCATAGGAAGTTCTTCCATGGTAAAAGGGTGAATCACAGAGGCAGCCTGAAAGGAATCAAGAGAGGTGGAGGAAACCAGAGAGGCTAGATCAAGGTTGTACAAGGCCGGGAGAGGTTCACCAAGAAGGCTCTTGTAGAAGTCGTGGAGAATGGCAGCTTTGGCAGGATGGGAGAAAATGGGGTTGCCTAGGCCGTCATCCAGAACCTTGATTTGATTTTTGCGCAAGCGTCCAGAGGCACAAAGGTGAAAGTAGTGGGTGTTTTCATCTCCAAGCATGCAGTTCCGGATTTTGGTGCGTTGTCTCCGGTAGATGGCTCGATCAGAGTTTATTTTACTCAAGTTTTGTTTTGCCAAATGTCGTAGCCTAGCCTCGAGCGGAGAAAGTGGACGAGCCTCCTCAAGGCGATAAAGGAAGGAGATGACCGCTCTGCAGTTGACAAGGTAGACCCAGGGGAGGTGTCACTTGTGAGCCCAAGGTCCCGCAGCACTCCGAACCCGTTTTAGCTTCAGGCATAGATGACTAGTGGACGTGAGTTGGCCATGTGTTGGACCAACACTTAGCCAATAATCACATCAGTTATAGCATAAACAAATAAACATGACAACAAATAATACTACCTCCGTTTTAGTGAATAAGGTGCATTCTAAGACGAATTTTGACCCAAAAAAAGGAGCAACAATATCTTGATTATATTATACATAATTAGTATCATTAGTTTCGTATGGAAAAATACTTTCTAATGATGCTATTTTTATACTCCCTCCGTCCCGGTTTACTGAGCCTAATCTAGAAAAACATTTGTCCCACAATACCTTCTCTCTGAGGCTTGCATACATTTAATTAGGAGTAGGAATACCTCTCTAATTACTCTTCGCCTTCCTTTTTATTTTTTTAAGCCAACCGAAAACAACCTTGTGCATGCGAAAAAACAAAGCAACCTATGCATGCGCGTGCGTTGGGTCTATCCTGTTTTGCACGAGAAGTTTGTTAGTATCGCTATTAAATCAGGAGTGCAGCTGATTGGAGGTTCGGTAGAGATTTTCTAGTCCAATGTAAGGTTGTCTTGATCGCGATGCAAATAAATTGAGTCCTGTAAACCGGGATGAGGGAGTAGCAACAATGTTTATATATTTGGAATAAATATTGGTCAAAGAAAAACACGAAAAACAAGAACACCTCATTCTTTGAAATAGAGGGAGTAACATTTATTATTGTCTCTATGGCAATATTCCCTTCTACTCGCTATGTTTCAAAATATAAGATGTTTTAGCTAGATACACTCATTTCACAAAGCCGAAACACGTTACATTTTGAAACGGAGGGAGGACATTGGTGCAAGGTTACCATATCAGACATAATACGTGCGACCAAACGCAGCGCTTTGCATCAGACTAGCCCGAGACCCAAAGCGTGGGCAACCAAACGATGAGGTATAAACCGTGCTCTCACACAGGCATCCAATGACTTTGTGAACAACAACGAACTGCATCGTACGGACCTACAGTAGGTACTTGGAGAGATTCTCATACAACCACGGTTGCAAGGTGAGCAACGAACGGAAAACACCCGGGATCCGATCGATAACCGTGGATATTTCCATCCGTGCTGGCCGACCGGCCGAACCGACAGATCAATCAGATTACTAATAAAATCACATTCCGTGCAGGTGAGAAGTGGGAATGACACTAGGTACTTGGAGAGATTCTCGGTAATCGCTGAAAAGACTGTCACTATGGGCGTACGTGCGTGGACGGTAGCACGAGCGAGTGAAAATAAAAGAAGCGGCTCAGCTTTTGATGGAGGCGAGCGAGGAGGGTGACCAGCGAGTGGGAAGACGGGACGCAACGCAAAGACGCGCGTAAGAAAAAAAAAAGCTGCCGCTCGACTCGATCGGCTCCCGGCGGGCGGAGATCCCGATCCTGACCTACGGACTCGACTCACTGATCTCCTCGGAGATCCCGATCCTGACCTACGGACTCGACTCACTGATCTCCTCCGAAGTTTCACGCGCGACAACGGGTCGATCTTTCTTTAACTAAACCGATATAAGATCATCCGCGATGTAACCTGTACTAGTACTGCTACTAGGGTTGCAAGCGGCACCACCGGTGGTAGTCCTAGACGCCTTCCCCATTACAGAACGTCCAAAGCTACGCCAAGGCCGTCGTCGTAGGCTACGCCGAAGACTGTCATCTGCGTAGACCTCCCTCGACGGAGCACACGGAGGCCGTCGGCGTATCGAAAATCCGTCGGTATAGGCTACGCCGACGGCTGCCCTCGGCATAGCATCTGCAGAGCCTAACGGCCGGTTGCAAAAAAAAAATCTCAACTTTTTTTAATGTTTGAATTGTTTGACTCGTTAATCTCTTACTTCGAATATTTTTAACATAAATTATACTTAATCTTTGATTAAATTGCAGGCTTAGTCAAACTTCGCAGTCGGTCACCCATTCTCACTACTTTATCCCCAGCACGCTTAATTTCTCCGTTTTTTCAGAATCTATTTCCGCAAAGCAATTTATACCTTATTGTCAATACTATGATATCAATCATATTAAAGTTTGTATTTTTTTAAATTAGAAACAATTATTTAAGTAAACAACCATGAATAAGTAAAAATATTATTAAATTTAAATAAAAATATAATGATTTTTTATTAATATGGAATAATTAATATCTTTAAATCCGTAAATCGGAATTCAACAAATAATCTATCTAAATTGATCAGAAAATGTTAGAAATCCTAATATGATATCTATATCAACTTATCACAAACTATGCTCTGATTCTAGCCATAATTTTATTTATCCGTTTAAAACGGTAGGCATAAAGATTCTTAGCTTGGGGTTTGGACTCGTTAAACTTGAAGTGGATCTCTGATGAAATAGCATATTGTGAACCTAAAAATGTTATGAGCATCAGATCATGTACATGCAGTTCATATCTGACTCACTTCCTACCGATTCAGTAGAAATTTGTCTTTTTTATCAGGGATAGACAGAAAGGTTTGAGACCCTCCTGTTGGGACATTGTCCATGTAAGGTGGTCTAGTATTTTAAAAAAATGGAGTGGTAGCATTTTGAATTAGTCATTTGGTGGTTGCTTCACAAAACCCTCCATTTTTTGCGCTCGGAAAATGGAAAATGGCTTTTTGATACGATGAAAAGGAAAACTTCCTCTTACAACATTGTTCGTCATCCCATGATACACATGTATGCACAATATGAACACATTATCACAAACTATACCTTAATTCTAGCCATAACATTGGTCATTTGACCCGAAAGCCAGGAAACCTCGAATGAGGTAGGTCATTTTGTGAAGATTTTTTGAGACATAATCAATATATCAAGTTTGATGTTTTTCCTTCCAACCATGTCACATAATATGACATCACGCGAAGGTTTCGTATTGTTTGGATCGTTTTTGAATTTCTTATGTCCGTTTTAAACTATCGTCAAACTTTGTCGAATTGCGGGCATGAAGATTCTTAGCTCGAGGCTAGGACTCGCTAAACATAAAGTGAATCTCTGATGAAATAGCATATTGTGAACCTAAAAATAATTTTTGTAAAAAATCATGAGTATCAGATCATGTACCTGTAATTCATATCTGACCACTTTCTACTGATTCAGCAGGAATTTGTCTTTTTCACCAACGATAGACAGAAAGGTTTGAGATCCTCTGTTGGGATATTGTCCATGTAAGGTGGTTTAGTATTTTTGAAAAATGAGATGGTTTCATTTTTAATTAGCCATTTGGTAGTTGCTTTACGAACCCCCCCGTATTTTACGCTCGGAAAATAAAAATTGCCTTTTTGATGTGATGAAAAGAAAAACTTTCTCCTGCAACATTGTTCGCCATCCCATGATGCACATGCATGCGGGCATATTATCACAAACTATGCCCTGATTCTAGCCATAACATTAATCATTTGACCCGAAAGCCAGGAAATCTCGAATGAGATAAGTCATTTTGTGAAGATTTTTTTAGACATAATCAATATACCAAGTTTTATATTTTCCCTTGCAACTATATCACATAATATGACACCACGTGAAGATTTTACATTGTTTGGATCGTTTTTAAATTTCTTATGTCCATTTTAAACTATATGTAATGTTTTATGATTTACTTAATTTTTATTACAAATGTGTAATATTTGAGTTTAGATAGATAGATCTTATTTTCCTGCAAATTTTGATATATTATTTGTATTTTTCTGAATTAGAATAATTTAATTATATTTTTCTAAGATTAATAAGGTAAAAAGGGAAAAATAGATGCCGAGGGCAGCCGTCAGCGTAGCCTCTCCTACGCCAAGGGCAATTCTACGCCGGCGGCCAGCTTCGTGGGGCGCCCAACTCGTGACCTACGCTGACGACCCCGACTTTTGACCGTCGGCGTAGCCTATGGCCCTCGGCGTAGCTTGCCATTCCTGTAGTGCCCCTCGATCCAATGTCGCTGGCCATGGTTTGCTACCGGTAGTGAAGGATGAGAGAGAAGAGAGTGTGGCGTGAAAGAAGATGGCGCAGGTAGGCTACTAAAAAGGCACGACATTGGGTGCCGACGCGGAGTCCGCAGTGACAACATTGATGTGTGGTGGAACGAGCGCGGGTGGTGCCGCCAGCGTAGAAGGGAAGTGCCATCGACGTGGCCAGTCTTTGGAGCAACCTACCTCTCTCTATTGATGACTAGTGGAAGAAGGCCATTTGGTCGCTGCCATGCGGATCCTCGGCCTCCGCGGGAGGACACGGGGAGACACGCCCGCTGTCCGTCCCGACGTAACTGTTGCCCAAATTTGGTGCACTGATGGGTCGGACCGGATGAGTTGGTCACTGGCGTATTCAGACCGTTGGGTCGTGCCGATAGAGATGCACTAAGCCTATGAAAGTAATTTTTTAAAACTAGTCTAGTTTTATTGAAAAAA
The DNA here is from genome assembly GCA_916181665.1 of Avena sativa. NCBI lineage: Eukaryota > Viridiplantae > Streptophyta > Magnoliopsida > Poales > Poaceae > Avena > Avena sativa. The sequence goes on from OV702291.1 coordinate 33,439,653, forward strand.
TTAGAACTACACTAACAAATTAACAAATTTTGCCTATGAGAGAAGGAGGTGCCCGTTTTGCAAACACTAACTGCTAGTACTAGTAGCCGCACGGCACTGGCACGGGAGCCCACCGTAGCGTGCAACAAATCCGATGAGCCCATCGAACAGTTGCCAAATTCTGCAGCGTAGGTTCGCGGACCACCCGATCGACATTCATGGTCACGGCATAAATCCCGCACCTACTCCCAGTCCTCGCAGTGGTACCAACGCAACAACATCGGTACGTTCTGCCAACAAAAGAAAAAGAAAGGAAGGAAGCACACCATCTGTACGCCAACAGGGCACGTACCGCTGCGCTACCTTTCCCAGACCGGGTTGAACCGCAAGCGGCCAAGGACTCGATCCGCAGCACCGGCCGTCCCGTCTCGCCCCACCAACTCCACCATACCGTCTCGGCGTCTCCCCCCTCCTCACTGTCTCGGCGCCGCACCGCTGAGCCCACCACCGGCCACGCACGCGCGCCCCAGCCAAAACCGACGACCCTGACCTGATCGAGAATTCGAGATGCCACCCACCTGCCTCGGCTAGGCAAATTATTGCGGCGCGGCCGGCGACAGGTGTGCCGCGTGCGTCAGGCAACTAATCACCGGTGTCATACCACTTACCTATAGTGTGGGTGAGTGAGTGTGAGCTTAGTTAGCTAGCTAAGCTAGACGTCACGTCGCGTCACGGCAGCCATGATCGCCTCACTCAGTGCAGATACCAGATCATAGATTAGATCCTCCCTCCACACCGTCAGTGGTTACTGATTACTACTAGCAGCGATAGACCTGTTAAGTCAGCTCTCAGCTGGTGGTGCTGCCATTGTTGTCGTTTGCCTCGTTCCCTTCCCGGTGTCTCGGCTCGCGGGGCTGCTTAGTTTAGTGGCGCCGGGGGGGCTGCGAGAGGTGGATGCTGTGCGTCCGCGCGGAGGACGCGCTGGCCGCCGCTGCCGCCGCGGCCGTGGCGTCCGACAAGATGCGCGCCTCCTCCGTGACCATGTCAGTCCCTGCCCTCCCCTCACCCTCTTTGACTCTTGTCAGTTTTGGGTGTTTTGCTCATCATACCTGGCTGGCTCGTTGCCTGCTTCTTTCCTTGCTCCGCGCGCGCAGGGCCGGCTCGATCCACAGGGCGATGCACAGGATGGGCGGCGGCGGCCGGAGATTGGGTGGCGACGCGTGCCCCCCACCGCCGCCGCAGCAGCAGCAGCGCCCGGCGCGTCTGACGGCTGGGAGCGGCGAAGCTTCAGTGTCGGTGTCGGCGTCGGCGAGCTGCTCCGGGGTTAGTTACTGCTCCTCTTCTTCCTCCATCAAACCCCCCACTCCCCCTGTCGGCCCGTCCTTGCTCTCTCCCGTCCATACAATTCTCCTGCGACTCTGCTTCCCTGCACTGAGAATTTCCACCCCGGGAATCTCCCAAATGCTGCCTAGTATTGCTGCTCGTGCATTCCGCATTTGGTACCGCAAATCATCAGCTGTCTGCTCGCGCGCGGGATTTTGAGGGGCCCAGACAAGACGAGATGTCACTTTCCCCTGGTGGCTATACTTCACTAGTTCTTCGCCTGCTTCGCTGGGAAATTCTCTCGTTTCGACTCTATTTGCTGCGCCGTGCTCTGCATTCCCCTCCCCTTTGTATCCTCTTCATCCCTTGGCTGATCTATCTATGAACCTGATTGCTATGCTGTCTCCGTTCGTTGCAGGGTGATATCAGCAGCAATGGCGGTGCCAAGAGGGGCGGCATGCGGCGGTACAGATCGCAGCTCGAGATGGAAGTGAGTGCCTTCCTTGCTTCATCTATCATCTCTGCAATTTTCATGTTTCTTCTGTGGTGCTGTTTATTGAAAGAAAGAATTCCGCTTTCATTTGGGTTGTCACAACTTGTTGCTCGAGCATTATGTATGATCAAGTGTAGTCTCTAAGATGTGTTCCCCTACAATTCTGCTTTCTTTTAAGGAGTTTTCGCTGGATTTATACATATCTGCATGACTTTGGTTATTTTGCAAGTTCAGAAAGATCTCCTGTTCTCAGATGTGATTACGTTCCGCAGGTCAGGAATTTGCAGAGGCAACTCCAAGAAGAGATCGACATGCATCTGGCGTTGACAGATGCCTTCGCACATAATGCTCAACTCCTACTTAAGTCTTCCACAAAGCTACCAAGCAAGGTGCATATGTCACATATATTTTTTCTTTGCCATGAACATCGCAGTGCATGTGCTTCGTGTGACCTGTATGTAAATAGCGACCCTCTAACACTACCTCTAACATTTCATTTCCAGGCGCAGGAGCTCATAATTAGCATATCGTGTTTGGAGATTACTGTCTCAAAGCTTGAGAAGGATCTCGATGACTTACGCTACCAGTTGTCTCATGTAAGGAATCAAAGGGTACTTGTAGAAAATAATCCAGAATGCGTACTATCTACATCGCCAACTAGTAAATGTACATGGGATGAAGTAAGCTCTCCTTGTGGTAGTAGTAATAATCTCATTTGGAAGTTTTTATTTTTTTGGTATGAAGTTGCTGATGGTTTCTTTTTTTTTACTTTCTAAGCACATGTCAACACTAAGAGATTTTAAGTTGGGAGAATATGAGTCAATTCAGTCAATGCAAGAATATTTACTCCCTGAACTTGAAGACCAACAGGATGAAGAAAAGAGTGAAAATAGTGAGATGGTGCCTCCAAGTGGGCAGCTACAAGAGCACCAAGATGTCCATTTAAATATATCACTGGAACAACACCAAGATGAAGAGGTCCTGTTTCATGCATATTTACCATTTTTAGGCGTACTTGAGTTTTTGTTCTATGCAAAATATTTGAAGTTGTAATTTAATTATTTTTTTTCTTGTTCCTGCAGATGCAAGAACCGGGCTCTGTAGAGAAGGATGGCAAAGAATATCAAGGAATAGATGCGTTGTCATTTAGCCAATCTGATCCTAAGAAAGACAGCATGAATGGAAATATGTGCAACAACCCACACCAGCTTTCTGGAGAGATGGTGGGCTGCATGAGAGATATCTTCCTACATTTATCGCGATCATCCAAGATATCACCAAAAATGTCTTCTGATAATTCATCTTCATCAGTGGGATGTCTATCTGGCTCTACATTTACTTCCGTGTCAGATTCATCTTTAATGGCATCAGTGCTGCGAAGCCCTTCAGTTGATTCAGATCATGATGATGATATTATTCATGAAGTGGGAAACTTTGATCCATACGGTGTTAATGGGAAGGAAGCGCGAAGAGACATTGGGAAGTATTGTTCAGTAGCTGAAGTATCTTGGATGAATGTTTGCAAGGAACAACTTGAATATGCGTCTGATGCCCTCCAGAAGTTCAGGTTTCATGTTGAACCCTTGTCTAAAGCTATTAATACTAGTGAACAAGTTGCATGTTTACATGAATTTAGTTGAAGAGAGAATTGTCTGAGACAAACTGGAGCAATAATGGAGCACTGAGATCATACCGTATTACTTACTGAGAAAACAAAAGTAACCACAAAAGCTACTTTTCTATTGAAGGTCTCAGAAGTGTTCATTCTACCTTATAGTCCAATAAAGCACTACATAGTGTTGCTTATTTGAATGGAAACATAGCCCGGCCGCCTCTCGGGAGAGGAGGAGGGGGGGGGGGGGGGGGGTCCTGAGGGAGCAGCAAGGATGTTCTTCATGTTGTGGCATGCCTTTAACTGTTTAAGCTAATCTTGTCTGCAGGTCCCTCGTGGAGCAACTATCAAACGTTGATCCTGCTAGTATGAACTCCGACGAGCGGTTGGCGTTTTGGATTAACCTGTACAATGCCTTAATAATGCACGTGAGTACCATCCGTTGCTTAGTGAATTGCTTAGGATACATGGAAAGATGAAAAGTATCTCTTCTTCCTTTGCAAAATCACCTTCTATTTTTGTGAATAATAGTTGTGAAGGCGATATTTTAGTGTAATGCCACCATAGTTGTTGTGCTGATTAGTTGTAGTGAATGGTGTGTTGATAAATGAGTTTCTGCTTTATGTTCTGCTGTCAATTATCACAGGTGGTGTGTTGGTGCTACGCGTGAATCTTGATTGCTTATGCACCAAATGCTGCTACATATTTTCTTGCAGGCATTTTTAGCATATGGAGTTCCTGGGAGTGACATTAAGCTTTTCTCGCTAATGCAAAAGGTTCATCTGATAGACCACCTATTTGGTTATAGCCACGTTTCTTTTAATAACATATCAACCGACTTGATTTAATGCTGCAGGCCTGTTACATGGTTGGTGGACAGTCTTTCAGTGCAGCTGAAATAGAGTTTGTGATTCTGAAGATGAAGAACCCAGCACACCGGCCACAAATTGTATTATTTTTTCCTCATTCGTCGATTTCATTTTGCTTGGTATGGAAGTTGTGATGCGTTTTACTGTTTCCTTCTTTTCAGTCTTTGATGTTAGCGCTTCACAAGTTCAGAGTAACTGAGGAGCACAAAAAATATTCGGTCGAGGACACCGAGCCCATGGCGTTGTTCGCACTTAGCAGTGGAATGTTCTCGTCACCTGCTGTAAGTGGACAGAGTTTATCTTCTCAACATGTACACACTGGCAATGTGTTAAATAAACAAAAGCATCACTTCATACGTTCATATGATTTACCCTTAGTTTCTGATCGTTAAAACCTTCACCGCCTTTTCGTATTACATACTACAGTACAACAGAGCATTACTACAATTGTTTTAAACATGATAAGACGACTTGCTATCGAACAGGTCAGGATTTTCTCGGCCAAAAATGTCCGACAGGAGCTACAAGAATCAATGAGGGACTACATCCGAGCATCGGTCGGTATCAGTGACAAAGGGAAGCTCACGGTCCCTGCGTTGCTGCAGAGCTACGCCAAGGGCACCATAGAGGACTCTCTGCTCGCCGACTGGATCTGCCGCCAGCTGACTCCGGCCCAGGTCGCGGCGATCCAAGACACTACCTCCTCGCGCAAGCAGCGGCTTCTCGGCTTTCGCAGCTTCAGCGTCATCCCGTTCGACTCGAAGTTCCGGTACCTCTTCTTACCCGACAGGAGATGCACTGGGTAGGTCGATCCCGGCACTGAAGAGCAACCAGGAGTGGGCATTTTGACATACACGACTGGGAGATTGAATGGCTAGCTGTACATTTTTTTGTAGATTCTGGGGTGACAGATTCTTTATTTTTTTTCCTCTGTAAAGTCCAATAGTTTGTTTGTATCTTGTGTACTAATAAAGGGGGGTTGTGTGGAGTACTGGACCAACTTCTTTTTAGCATAGCTTGTAGGAGCACGATGATGTAGTCAACAAACAGTTTTGTTTCTGGCTGTCTGACTTCTACCAGCCCAGGACTTCAGAGGGTTAATGTAGTAGTGTAACGTTGTTGTTTTCTTAGGATACTGTGATCATGACTGGTCATTACTTCCATTTGGCGGCAACCGATCCTTTGCCTCCAGTTCTTCAGGCAATATTTCGCCTTCCTTTTCTTTGTTCTTGTGGAAGCTCCTCTCGTTCTTGCCTTAAGTTCCATACACAAGCACCACTAATCCAAATACGTATGAGTGTCTCATTAAAAAGTTGAATGGATGAAATGAGATGGGTAGCTTTTACATCTGTTGCGTTATCTGTATGCTCAGTTGTTGACCGTAAGTGCTTTCGTCCCGCGCATACCAGGGCTTTCTCTACACGTGTTCCCTGTAAAAATGGCCAGGATTGTTTGTTTTTCGACAATGACTACTATCACACCAGGGAGACTTGTACCTGGATACATACGTGGGATAAATTTTTATAAGTACCACGTGTCCGTCGATCCCAGCAGTACTCGCCCAGCAACCCCGTATTCCTGTAGGTATCCTCCTCTTAAGGCGTCGTTTGGATTGTTGTTTTTTAGTCCGGTCGTTTTTATTTTGTGAAGATGTTAAGAAGGAGAGGTTCGTATAATCCGGCAGTTTTAGTTAAAAAACGACATTCCAAACGGGGCCTAAGACTTAACTCTCATCATTTTATCATTTGGGTACACATCCAGTACTTGAAGAAATTACAAACTTGCTGATTGCGTCCAATTGCACGTGTTCTGGACTAGGTCAGTAAGAGGAAATTGTAGCTACCCCTGCTTGCACATGTTCCTCCGGTTCGCGGCGTAAGGCCACGGTCTTCTGTTGCTGTACATAAGCACGGTACCACCATCTCCAGTATAGCTCATGGCTTCGGTACTGAAATCCACAGGTGGTTTCTAGTAGTGTTCAGAATAATACAATTTAGCCATATAGGAAAGATTCATGAGAACACCATGCAAGAGCTCCATTCTTCACCCGGAATCAGTAATAGTTTATCCATGGGTTTCATTGGCCTCGCTGTTGTCCTACTGCTCTTGTTTGTCTCTCCAACCAACTGCTGCACAGAACAGGAGAGGAGCTCCCTCATCAACTTCCTAGATGGACTCATGCCAGGTGGCACCGGCGGTCTCAATGCATCATGGGTGAATGGCACAGACTGCTGCAAATGGGAAGGGGTCTTCTGCAGCAGCGCTGGCACAGTCACAGATGTCTTGCTGGCCAACAGAGGTCTCCAAGGAGGCATCTCGCCATCCCTAGGCAATCTTACTGGCCTGTTGCATCTCAACCTGTCCAAGAATTCGCTTGAAGGCCGTCTACCAACAGAATTAGTGTTCTCCAGAAGCATTGCCGTCCTCGATGTCAGCTTCAACCGCCTCGATGGTCATTTACAAGAGATGCAATCCTCAAATCCCAGCCTTCCTCTCCAGATACTGAATATCTCAAGCAACTCCTTCACTGGACAGTTCCCATCAACAACATGGGAGGCGACGAAGAATCTGGTTGCTCTTAATGCAAGCAAGAACAGCTTTACAGGACGCATACCATCTTCCATCTGTGTCAGCGCCCCATTATTAGCCATACTTGACCTTTCTTATAACCAGTTCAGCGGCAGTATTTCACCAAGGCTTGGAACTTGCTCCGTGCTGAGAATCCTCAAGGCTGGCCACAACAACCTTAGTGGAGCTCTCCCCAAAAAAATCTCCAACATTACCTCTTTGGAGCACCTCTCTTTCCCTAACAATGGTTTGCAAGGAGTACTTGATGGTTCCCACATAGTCAAATTAAGCAATCTAGTCACCCTTGATCTTGGATCGACTGGTCTCAGTGGTAATATTCCAGACTCCATTGCTCAACTGAAAAGATTGGAGAAGTTCCACTTGGACAACAACAACATGTCTGGCGAGCTGCCATCAGCCATAAGTAACTGCACAAATCTGAGATACCTTACTCTCAGAAACAACAGCTTTACTGGAGATCTTAGCAAAGTTAACTTCACCATGTTGGATCTGAGGACTGCTGATTTCTCAATGAACCTATTCACTGGTACAATTCCTGAAAGTATCTACTCGTGCAAGAACCTCACGGCGTTGCGGTTGGCTTACAACCGTTTCCATGGTCAATTCTCAGCAAGAATAGGCAACCTCAAGTCCCTCGTTTTCCTGTCACTAACAAATAACTCCTTTTCAAATCTAACAAATACACTTCAGATGCTCAAAGGCTGCAAGAACCTCACCACCCTGCTTATAGGAACAAACTTCAAGGGTGAAACCATACCACAGGATGAAACAATCGATGGTTTTGAGAATCTTCAGGTACTTACCATAGATGCTTGCCCATTGGTTGGGGAAATCCCTCTATGGATATCAAAGCTCAGAAATTTGATGATACTTGATATATCATGCAACCAACTCACAGGATAAATACCATCCTGGATTAGCGGACTGCACTTCCTTTTCTTTCTAGACATGTCAAGAAACAGACTTACAGGGAGTATCCCAAGTGCACTAATGAAGATGCCGATGCTACTATCAGAGAAGACTGCTGCCAAGTTGGATACAAGATTCCTCGAATTGCCAGTATTTTGGACGCCATCACGTCAATACAGAAGTATTATTGCTTTCCCAAAAGGATTGCATCTCGGCAACAATAGCCTTACTGGTGCAATCCCCCTTGAAATTGGTCAATTGAAAATGCTCGATTTCCTCAATTTAAGCTCCAACAGCTTAACTGGTGAAATACCACAGCAGATGTGTAACCTCACAAACCTGCAGACGCTTGATCTGTCGGACAACCAGCTCACAGGTGCAATACCATCTGCATTGAGTGATCTGCACTTCCTTTCTAGATTCGATATTTCTAACAATCAACTAGAAGGACCAGTTCCAACTGGAGGACAGTTTGATACATTCTCAAATTCTAGCTACGATGGGAATCCAAAGCTATGTGGCCCTGCACTCGGCCTCTATTGCACATCCACTACAACAGATCAAACCACTATCTCACGGTGGCAAACCAAGCGTTTTGCACTAGTCATTGGGATCACCTCAGGAGGAATCACTGCACTTGGATTGCTTGCATGCTTCCTGATTGCGAAATTGGTATATGATGATCACACTGAAAGGCTAGTTCTACTTCAGAGACGGTACTGATAATTGAATGCCTTGGGCTTCGAATGTTGTGCTTATTTTCTTGGTTGTACTTCCATTAATGTGAACCCTATGTGCCTTTGTTCTCTCTTTGGCTTTTACTCATGTGAACCTGGCCTACCTGGGTATGGCTTCTTCAAACATTGCCAACACTTTACGCGCATCAATCACCATTCCTGGTAGCATGGCATTAGATGTTCAGTGTGTAGTGAAATTGCTGGAACTCCACAACGAAACTCACCAAAAAGTTCTAAGAAGTGAGAAACAATCATGGTTAAAGCTGTTATCCATCAAAGTTATCTAGAAACGAAAAAATGAGACTCAATTCTGAACACCCAAACCTGTTTTCTTCTTATACAGAGGCAGTCAGGCAGAGCGACGAGGATGGCATTGCACGAATCAGAAGTTCAAACTCGAAAGGCTTACCACTTAGACAGGAATCGTTCCACCACGGAGCCGCATGTACGCCGTCGGCTGCCGGAGCCCGGAACGCCGGCATGCGCGCCGCTTTGAATCTGCTCCGCAGAGTTGTGAGGCGGTGCCAACCGCGCGGCGAGCTCTCGGCGGGCAGATGGAGCGCGTCTCCGTCAAGCGCCCGGCGGCCGGCGGGAAGGTGCGGCGGCGACAAGTAAACGGGCTTATGGGGCCTTGTCAGGATGTGGGACTAAAGAAGCAGGGCCGTGCGATTTGTACCCAACGCGGTGTGGAAATTAACAAAAAGATCAGAATAAAAACTGATATTCTGAAAACTTTGCAGTTTCCTGCACTCGCCCAAAGCTGTCGCCGCCAAATACCAACAACGCCTAGACGTCCGTTGGAATAATTGCCGAGCATCCACCATTGCTGAATCCAATGGAGCACCATCGTCAACGAGGCTTTGTGCGTCGATGAACAGACCGGCTACAAGCAGCAAGTCACATGTCGTTGTGGCACGTCGAACGGAAATGTTCCCGTGCTACCTTAAACCAAGATCCGGCGCATCCCATCGATGAAGTCGAGGAATAACAACAAATTCACCACCTTCGGACCAGTATCCTCGTTTTAGAGCATCCACCTCGCCCGCCCCCCTACAGCCGTCGTGGGAAAAACGACAGGGACACGTCGAGATACAGTTCTTGCCAGATCTAAAGATCTGGGAGAAGACCAAGCCGCCGATCTAAAGAATCAACAAGCACACGTTGTCATCAACTCCGAGACGCTGTCGTGAAGGTCACCGCCGGAACGAGGTCCCTCCTCCCTCCTGTCGCCGGAGCGGCATGGAGGGAGAGAGGACTCACGCTATGACCGGTGGAGATTGTGGGGAATTTGGTCGATGCCGCCTCCCTACAACGCGGAGGGGACGAAACGATTTCTCCACAGACGCGGTAAATTGAGCACCTTGTAAATCTAGACATGTTCAAAGCCAGCGAGTGGGAGTTTACGGGCCTTGAATTGCAACGTTTCGTAATTTGCCAAGCAATGATTGAAGCCAGAGGAGTGCTCCTGTGCTTTCCGTCTGTTTTTTGGCACACTTTCCGAAGCAGCCCGACGGCTGAGATTAAGGGTGCTAATCACACTTGGTTTGGGTTTGGATCATGCGGGTCGGGATCTGATGTTAGTTCCCTTAATCTCAGCTGTCAGGCTGTTTTGGAAAGCGTGTCAAAAAACAGACGGAAAGCACAGAAGCACTCCACTTGAAGCCAAGAAAATAAATTCAGTTTTTTCACAGAAACATATACCCCTCCATGTAAAGTACATTGTGCAATTATATTAAAAATACATTGTGTATTAGATTTTGTTATGACAAGTTTATCGTTGTATAAGTTTTATGTACATAATCACAATCACATATTTGTTCCACAATATAAGATATTTTGGAAAGCCAAATTAACTCGCCAAAACATCTTATATTTAGGAACAAAGAAGTATGTTGGAATACGAATATAATGACAACAATTTTATGTGACATAAAATATATATAGTAGTAGAGTGATTGTTGATCAAGATCTTTCCTAATAAAACTTGATGCAAAACTCATGAGAGAGAGAGAAATTAGCTTCCAATTTTATTGCTCTCGAGGAAAATAACGAAGTGTGATAGCCCACCTAACGTCCTTCTAGTAACATCAAGCAGCGTTCACAAGAGAAAGAGTTTACATATTAACCGTGATTTTCCGGTGTAGTAGTTCTAGTCCACTTTAGCCAATTCATCCGCCTAGTTCTGGAGCCCACATCATCACCTTGTCCTCCGATGTTTGGCATCGCCGTCCCGGTCATCCTAATGCCCCTACCATGTCATGTCTTCATGAACTCCAACACATACCATCCAATAAAGCCGACACCAATTTATATCATGCTTGTCAATTGAGAAAACATATCAGTTCACCATTTGTTTTCCTTCGTAATCTACATTTATTCACCGTTTGAACGCATACATTATGATCTTTGGACATCCCCTGGTTACCGTTATTATATAGTTATCGTCGATGATTATACACACTCCTTTGGAGTTTTTCACTTTGCAAAAATTTCTGATGTTTATCCTATCTTTGCTGCTTTTCATGCCTATGCATCTACACGATTCCAACTTCTTATAAAATTCATCCAATGTGATAGCGGTCATGAATTTGACAAAAACAAACTTGACACTTTCTGCAGCACACATTGCATTCTTTTTCTGTTTTCTTGTCCCTATACATTTTCCGAAAATGGCAAAGCCGAGCGCGCTATCCGCACTATCAATAACGTTGTCTGTGCTCTATTTTTGCAAGCATATCTCCCTTTCTTCTTTTGGGCTGAGGCTCTTCACACCGCCACATATTTAATAAACATATGACTGACTAATGCATCCCACTTTACTACACCTTATTTCACTCTTCATGATCGTCAACCTCGGTACACCCACATGCGCATTTTTGGCTGCCTATGCTATCCCAATACATCCTCAGCTCCCCACATAAATTAGCCCCTCACTCTATTCGGTGCCTCTTTCTTGGATATCCGTCTCGATATCGTGGTTATCGTTGTGTTGATCTTGACACATGACGCATCATCAGCCCCGTCTCTAGGATTTTGGGGCCCCGGTGCGACTTACAAAATAAGGCTCCAAATTTTGTTCAACCTCGATAACTAGTAAAATTGAAATCATAGGTTTACTAATTATATAACTTCAGAATGTGCTATTTCATACAATGTTCAAAAACATATCAAGATTTATTCTAAAATAGTAAACATAGCGTAGTAAACAAACCTTGGTAGGAAACAAAATAATTTAGTTTCAATCTTGAGACTTGAGAGAGAGGAAGCGAGATCTTGGGAACGTACCAACTGCAATCAATTGAATCAATCAATTAATCTACTGTTCTGCTTTATTGCTCCAAGTCTAACTCGGGAAGTTTAATATGCAATGTGCCAATGTTCAACCGTGATTGATCTGGATTGCCGCTGCTTTCTGAAATAGGCCAACAAGAAGGAGAATTAGAGGAAGCCAGAACGGACAGTACTGCAGTAGTAGGACACGCCGGCCGGCTGGCCAGACGCGAGCGAGGGAGAAGCAGAGATTGACCCGGGCGGGCGTCGCGCGAATTAAGGTGGCTGCTCGCATGGATCGTGAATACCAGGGCTACAACGCGTATGGGAGACTGGCAGAGTGCCGATCGGGAGCCCCCCTGGATATTCAAGAACCGTCAACCATACTTGGGCTGGGCCTCACGGTTCACAACCAAGGAAAATAGAAAAAGACTGACAGGAAGTACACAGCTGATTACTGGGCTGCTGGAATTCGAGGGCTCCTGGAAATCGGGGGTCCAGTTCGGCCGATTGGCTCGAACGTCCTCATCGACGGGGCTGCGTATCATTATTTCTCGTCATGTCATGTTTGATAAAAAAAACATTTTTCCCTATGCAACACCTATCATCTCCTCCCCTAGCCTCACAAATGAATCTGATGATTCCACCACTATGTCCTTTTTTCTATAGATCTCAATACCCACACCATCCCTACAACCCACCATTGTGATGCCCACTCCTGCCCTAGGCACTAACACGGAAACCCATCAGCCTGTCGTGGCAGCCAAACCCCCTCTTTCTCTGTCATGGTAGCCAGCCCTGCCGTGTGACCTCATATCATCACCACACCTTCTATTTATTCTCCCATCTTGACACCCCATTCTCCCATCGCATCTCCTACATCACCATCTATTCCTACACCACCGCTACGTCCTCCTATTCATCGAACATGTCGTACCACTAGAAAACTTCTGGGATCCCCAAATCGTCTTAATCTCTTCGCCATCGTTTCCTCGCCCATTCCACATAACTATCTTATTTCTGCATGTGATCATCTATGGCGTCAAGCCATGCAAGAGGAATATGATGCTCTCCTTAGCAATGGCACTTGGACTCTTGTTCCTCCTCCCCAGGTGCTAATTATAAGTGGCAAATGGATCTTTCACCATAGATTTCATTCTAATGGTTCCCTCGCTCATCATAAAGCATGTTTGTGGTTCGTGGTTTTACTCAACAACCCAGTGTTGACTTTGATGAAACTTTTAGTCCTGTCATCAAGCATACCACAATTTGTGTTGTTCTTTCTCTTGATCTCTCTCAAATTTGTGTTGTTCTTTCTCTTGATCTCTCTCAAAATTGACCTATTCACCAACTTGATGTAAAAATGCCTTCTTACATGGCCATCTTGATGAGGAAGTCTATAGTCAACAACCCTCTAGGTTTCTTGATGCTCGTTTTTTGACACATGTTTGCCGTATCCAAAAAATCTCTTTACGTTCTTAAACAAGCTCCCCGTACACGGTATCAATGGTTTCTACATATGCTCGCTCAGCTTAGGTGAGTCCAAGTATGACGTCTCTCTTTTTATTCTTCATCACGGTTCGATGACTGTATATTTTTTACTCTATGTTGATGACACCATTCTTACTACGTCTACTCCTATTCTTCATAAAATCATATCCCAACTTCACACCAAATTTTCCATGAAAGATCTTGGTCATCTTCATCATTTTCTTGGAATCTCTATTCCAGAACACCTACTACTCTTAATTTATCACAATGTAAATATATTCTCGATGTTCTAAACCATGATGGCATGACAAATTTCAATTCCTCTCCTACACCTCTTCACACCAAGTCCAAACTTTCTGCTTTTAATGGTTCACCTATTCCCAATCCTTCTTATAACCGTAGTCTTGCCGCAACTTTACAATACATCACTCTCACATGTTCTGAACTTGTTGAGAATATGCCCAAGAGGCAATAATAAAGTTGTTATTGTTATATGAAATGTTCATGATAAGTCTTTATTCTCCATGATATAATTGTATGTACTACAAAATAAATACATGTATGGATATATAAACAACACGGTGTCCCGATTAAGCCTCTTCTGGACTAGTTCATTAGTCAAGTGATGGTTAAGGTTTCCTAACCATGGACATGTAATGTCACTTGATAACAAGATCATGTCATTAGGAGAATGTTATGCTGGATAGACCCAATAATAAGCATAGCCTTTGATCATGTCACTTAGTTTGATTGCTATCGCTCTTGTATATGTTAAGTATCATTTCATTAGACCATGAGATTGTGTTACTCAATTGTATTGAAAGAATACTTTGAGGATATCAAACATCACTTTGTAATTGGTTGATTATAAAGATGGCTTTTAGGTATCTCCAATGGTGCTTGTTGGGTTGCATGATCAAAACTCAGATTTATCCCTTCAAGTGATGGAGATATATCTTTGGGCCCTCTCAGCAGTGCAGAATCCTAAAGCTTGCAAGCATGTGACTAATGTTTTTAGTAACGGGGATCTGATACGTTGCAAACGTATCTATAATTTTTGATGTTCCATGCTTGGTTTTTATCTACTTTCTTATGTTTTGTCCATACTTTGGAGTACTTTTTATACACTTTCTTGGACTAACCTATTAACAAGATGCCACAGTGCTAGCTGCCTGTTTTCTGCTGTTTTTGGTTCCAGGAAAGTCAGAAAATGAATATTCTCGGAATTGGACGGGACAAAAGCCAAAGTCAGTATTTCACCGAGGGGGACATAAAGCTAGAATACGAGACGGAGAGAGGCCAGAGGGCCGCCACACCACCTCGCCGCGCGGCCAGGCCTGGCCCGCACCAAGGGGTGGTGTGGCCGCCTAGGGCACCCCCTCGGCCTCCCCTTTCGCCTATAAGATGCCTCCGATACAGAAACCCTAAGTACCCGATCAAAATTCCACAAAAGAGTCTGTAGCCGCCGTCATCTCCATCCCTAGATTGGGAGGGATCTAAAGCTCTTCATGGCACCCTGCTGGAGGGGAGAATTTACCCTGGAGGCCTTCTTCATCACCATGCAAGCCTCCGGTGTGATGCGTGAGTAGTTCATCCTTGGACTACGGGTCCATGTAGCAGCTAGATGGTGGTTCTTCTCCTTTGTGCTACCATGTTTAGATCTTGTGAGCTCTGTTCATGATCAAGATCATCTATTTGTAATCCTACATGTTGTGTTTGCGAGGATCCGATGGATATTGAAATGCTATTTCAGATTGATTATTGATTCTATCATGTCTTTGTTATTTGTGATCTTTCATGCTCTCTGTTGTTAGTAGATATCTTGGCCGAGTAGATGCTAGCAACTCCAAGAGGGAGTATTTATGCTCGATAGTGGGTTCATGCCTCTAGTAATCTGGGGAAGTGACAGAAATCTCTAAGGTACTAGATGTGCTTTTGCTACTAGGGAGAAAACGACAATCCTTTGTTCATAGAACAATCGTATTGTTTACTTTACACGCAATGCGTAATGCAATTATCTGTTGCTTGCAACTTAATACTGGAGGGGGTTCGGATGATAACCTGAAGGTGGATTATTAGTCATAGATGCAGTTGGATTACAGTCTATGTATAATGTTGTAATGCCCAATCAAATCTCATAGGAGTCAAGATGATAAATATATGCATGTATGCTTTCTCGATGTTTGTTAATTGCCCCACTGTAATTTGTTCACCCAACATGTCATCTATCTTAAGGAGAACCACCACTAGTGAACTATGGACCCCGGCCCTTTCTTTTACCATCAATCTACAACTGTTTACTATTTTGTGTTTACTTTCTGCAAGCTTTTACTTTCTTCCACACAATACGTTTAATCCTTTGTTTTCAGCAAAACCGGTGAGATTGACAACCTCACTGTAAGTTGGGGGTAAAGTTCTGTGGTTGTGTTGTGCAGGACTCCGAGTTGGCAATAACACCTGGGAGGTGTTTCCTTGCTCCTACTGGTTCGATAACCTTGGTTTCATAACTGAGGGAAAAACTTGCTGCTGTGCTCATCATACCTTCCTCTTGGGGTTCCCCAACGAGCTCGATGTGTTGAGCCAATAATCAAGCTTTTTCTGGCGCTGTTGCCGGGGAGTCAAGGACATATTCACAAGGGGAGTCCCTCATAACCAATCTCTTTACTTTGTTTTATTTGTTTTGCTTAGTTTATTTTTTCTTTGTTTGCTTGTTTCTTTATCAAAAATACAAAAAATTAGTTTTACTAGTTCACTTTCTTTATTAAAAAACAAAAAAATGACTACTCTTGAAAACACTAAGCTGTGTGACTTCACTAGCACCAACAACAATGATGTCATGTGCACACCTATTGCTCCACCTGTTCCTGAAGCTACTTTCTTTGAAATAAAACCTGCTTTACTCAATATTGTTATGAGAGAACAATTTTCTGGTATTGGTAATGAAGATGCTACTGCTCATATAAATAACTTTGTTGAACTTTGTGAGATGGAAAAGCATAGGGATATAGATGGAGATATTATTAAGCTTAAATTGTTTCCTTTCTCTTTGAGAGGAAAAGCTAAAGAATGGTTGCAATCCCTAACTAGAAATAGTATTGATTCTTGGACTAAATGCAAAGATGCTTTCATTGGAAAATACTATCCTCCTGCTAAGATCATATCTATGAGAAGTGAAATAATGATATTTAAACAATCTGATAATGAACATGTTGCTCAAGATTGGGAAAGAATGAAATCTTTGGTAAAGAATTGTCCCATTCATGGACTAACTGCTTGGATGATTATCCAAACCTTTTATGCAGGATTGAACTATTCTTCAAGAAATCTACTGGATTCTGCTGCTGGAGGTACCTTTATGACCATTACTTTGGGTGCTGCAACAAAGCTTCTGGATAATATGATGGTTAACTATTATGAATGGCATACTGAAAGAGCTCCACAAGGTAAGAAGGTAAATCCTATTGAAGAGACCTCTTCCTTGAGTGATAAAATTGATGCTATTATTGTAACATCCCTAAAAATCATGTTTCAAAAACTCATTCATATCATTCTTGCATCATTCACTCATATAGGGTTTTTCTCAAAATCATTTAGAGACAGAAGTTTGAGCTATGATTTCATGTGGGCAATTTATCTCAATTGGCCATCACCCTTTGGGATTTGATTGTCTATGATCTTGTTTGCTTGCCTCCATGGTTGGAAAGACTAGGTGAAGCTTTTAACCCAAGATTCAAAATTTAGAAATATTTTCTAAACCCTATTTCAAACTAGAGGCAAAGAGACAAAGTCTCTGTTTATTTCAAAAACCCAAGCTTGACCAAGCCTTGCTAGTAATCACATGGTCATCTGACTTGTTTTTGAACCCACAGAACCCTGCAAAAATTCCCAAAGCAGTTTGAATTCAAAAGGATTTGAATTCATATCAAATTCTATCCAGAAAATAGAATTAGAAAAAGAAAAGGATTAAAGAAAGGAAAAGGGCCGAGCGGCCAGAATCTGGCCCAGCAGCGGATCAAGCCCAGCAAGCCCACCCGGGGATCTCCTTTTCCTTCTCTCACGCGCGAGCACACGCAAGCAGACGTTGACAGGCCGACCCCACCTTCACCCTGCACTCTTCGCTGACGAGCAGGCCCGGTCCACGTCGACCTCGTCTTCCCCAGACTGCGCCTGCGACCACGTCGCTGCAGCAGTGATGGCCGGTAATGGCGCGGCGTAAATAGGCAGTTAACCGCGAGCGTTTCCTGTCGATTCCCCGGCTATAAGACCCTCTCTGCCTCGCGATCTTTTTCCCCCAAACACCTCACTCACTCCGCCACCAGGCTGTCCTCAATCAGCTTTGCACCGCCGCAGACAGAGCCTCTCCGGCGATCGATTCCGGTGAGTCCAGAGCTCCCCTCTGCCTCTCGTTCTTACTATCTGACTCAGCGTGTCTGGGCGCACCTCCTGACCTCACTAGTCTGTCCTGTACTGCCCCAGGTCGCCGGTTCCACTTGACACCGCGAGCACCGACAGCGACATCAACTCCGACGAGTTTTCCCGGTAGGTACAGACCGCCCCTCGCCTTTCCGTTCATGCTCACTACTTCGCCTTGACCCTGTGAATCTAACCGTGACCTCGCCTTGCCTTGGGGTGATCCATAGCGACGTCCACGACGACCACCCGACGCACCCGACGCCGCCACGAACTCCGATGAGCAATCGCAGCCGTGCCCGAGCGCCCCTTGACCAACCGCAAGTACGACGAGCTTCGCTGTGACCTCCTGAGCCCGGTGAGCTACTCCTCCTTATCCCTCTCCATCTGCATCATCGGCAACGTCATCGACCGACAGTTCCGCCGCCGGTAGCCGCCGCTCCGCCGCCAGTTCTTGGCCAGGGAAATAGCAGCCGTTAGATCTGTATCGTAGTGCTAGGATAGATCCACTTAACCCCGAAGCGGTACGCGATCTGAGCCGCCAGATTTCATTTAAATCCTACGGCTGTGGAGCTCGATCCAGCGCGAAACGGTACGGGCGAATAAGAACATGACGCGTGGCTAGGGTTAGGTCTGAAAATAGAATTTAAAAACAGATTTTGATCCAGATTTCAAATGCCTATATCTTTTGATTTCCACGTTGGAATTTTGCAAACTTTGTACCGTTGGATTCAGAAAAACAAGACCTTTCTGACTATCCTTTTTGTTTAGCAAATAGTAACCATTAGTTTGGCATAAATTGAAGAGACTTGTTTGAGGCCTTTTTAAGTATAGATTTAGTTTAGTACTTTGTTTAGAGTTAGATTTTGTTTAGTTGGTAAACTATTGGCTTGCTAAGTTTCTGTATTCATGCACTTGCTTGGTTGAGTTTTCAAAAAATCATCACTTGGTAGATTCATGCATGCATGCATTCATATTATTTCTTGTTTGTATATATTTGTGTGTAATTGTGTGCTACAACTTTGTGTGTAGATTTTGCTAGTGATTGTGACGAGTGCTACTCTCCACACTACCAAGGCAAGTGATATCATCATGAATATTCCATTCCTATATTTTATTTATGCATTAGTAATATTTTTCTAAGTATAGGACTTGCATGGTTATTGCTAAAGAATAAGCTATACTTTGGGAAAACCTATTAGGTGAAGCCTTAGTGAAAATTACCTAAGTCAAGATTCCTATTACTATCATGCTTAGCCTAGCTACTAGAAAACAAGGGTGGTTTATTTATTCACTATGGAAAATTTCTAAGTCTAAGGACTTATGTTTTTGTAAAATAAAACAACTAAGTTAATGAACCACCTGGGTGGAATGGAAGGAATGGCTTATGTTGAGTGGTTCACAAGGACATGGACTTGGCTTGTGTATCTCACTTGTGGATGGCCACCCAGGAAACAAAGAGATTTGAGATGTCAAATGTTGAGAAGCTTCAAGTGCAACCACTTGGCATTATGGGCTCTGCCATGATCTTAGGATGCTGGAACTTAGTCTTTTGGACAGTGGGTGGTAGATGGGTTGATAGGTTGGAACGCGTCCATTTGACTAAGGAAAGGCTACTGAAGGATCATTCTTGGGAAACCAAGGCTTGTGGGGAAAGTGCACCACCTCTGCAGAGTGTAAAACCTAAGTACTTAGCCATGTCCCTGGTAAAGGACAATTTGAGCATCAAGACATGGAAACTTCAAGAATCTCATCACTCCAATTTCTAAATAAAACTTGTGGGTGAACAAGGGATAAAAGGATCTTCAGTCATTGATTGGTAGATGCCCTGAGTGGATCTAGAGTCTTTGATTGATAGATGCCTTGGGTGTTTTGTTTCAAGCAAAAACTTAGTATTTTCAAAAAGTTAAGGAAAAATCTATTTTGAGCAATGCAAGCCTAAGCTCCACCAGCCAAATGCATATAGTATTATAGTCCACTTAAAATATACTAAGGTATCACTTGCCAATACTATTCCAAAGTATTGACCCTTGTGGCTGTAACTTATGATGTTGCAGGTTACTCTGATGATGATTAGGAGTCATGAGTCTACACTCAACATGCTTGCCTGTGGCACATGAAGATGAAGACTTATGTTTAATTACTTATTCCATAAACTCTTGTATTAGGCCTTTGGCCATGAGTTGTAAAAGACTATGTTTATTCTCTGGAATAACTGTATAAACGACCTTTGTATCTGTGTACTTCATCTTAAACTGTGGATGCTAGCATTGATCCAGGGACTAGCATTGCAATCACAGGGATCTTTTCCTTTACAAAGGAGGGATCTTACAGTATGCTTGTTAATGGGAAAGCTCATATTGATCCAAATCATGTTCCCTTAGCCTCTTTGGTTGCTCAAGAAGAGCAAGTTGATGTGAACTTTATAAGAAATAATAATTTTGGTAACAATGCTTATGGTAATAACAATTATAGGCCTTACCCTCCTAATAATACTTATGGTTATCATGGTAAACCTGGAATAACTAGTGAAGGAAAAAATTTAGAAGTTGAAAGAGCCACTAAAAACTTCATGCAAATGCAATATGAGCAAAATAAGTTATTTACTAAAACCATGGAGGAACAATCTACTATTTTGAAAA
Source organism: Avena sativa (assembly GCA_916181665.1). Lineage (NCBI taxonomy): Eukaryota > Viridiplantae > Streptophyta > Magnoliopsida > Poales > Poaceae > Avena > Avena sativa. The sequence continues at coordinate 33,459,977 of OV702291.1, forward strand.
ACATTAGTCATCAACTTGAGAGTTTAAATATGGAAATTCCTAGTTTGCAATTGAAACTTTCTAATGTTGAAAGAAATATATCATCTTTGTCTGAAGCACAATCCTCTTTGATTAATAAAATGGCTGCCAAACCTAAAACTATTGATAATCCCTTTGCTGCTACTAATGCCATACAAGTTAGAATTGATGAAAATGTTAGACTATTAGCTGAATTGCATGCTAAGTGGGAAAGAGAAGATGAAATTGCTAGAAATATTAGTGTTTCTACTATCACTACCACTAGTGTTGAAGCTAGTAATAGCTCTACTACTTCAGATGATAATTATGATTTTGATCTTGATGGTTGCAATATCTCTGAAGTAATTAAGTTCCTACAAAAGCTTGCTAAAAGTCCTAATGCTAGTGCTATGAATATGGCCTTTACAAAACACATTACTGATGCTCTCATAAAAATTAAAGAAGAAAATATGAAACATAAAGCTTCTATTCCTATGAAACTAGAAGATGGTTGGGAACCCATCATTAATATGCAAGTGAATGATTTTGATCTTAAGGCTTTATGTGATCTTGATAGTAGTGTTTCTATTATGCCTAGAAAGATTTATGATATGCTTGATTTGCCACCATTGGAACATTGTTATTTGAATGTCCCACTTGATGATAATGCTAAAAAAACTCTTGCGGAGTATTAATAATGTTCTTATTATGGTTAACAATGCCTATGTCCCCGTTGATTTCTATGTTTTGGATGTTGAATGCAATGCTTCTTGTCCTATTACTTTGGGAAGACCTTTTCTTAGAACTGTTGGTGCCATTATTGATATGAAAGAAGGCACCATTAATTATCAACTCCCACTCAAGAAAGATATAGAACACTTCCCTAAGAAGAGAGAGAAGATTCATTTTGCCTCTCCTATGAAAACAAAATTTGCTCTTAATGCTTCTTTATTTGAGAACACTTGATTCTTTTTCTTCCTTCTTATGCCTAACTTAAAGGCGTTAAAGAAAAGTACTTATTGGGAGATAACCCAAAAGTTTTAGATGAGTCTTTGGAAGTTATTACCTCTGTAATAACTGCTCCTTATCCTTTTTATTTGCTTTCTGTGCCAAGAGTAACCTCTAATGAGAGGGAAGTAATGCTTGGGAAAGTTGCTGTCCCGAAACATATTTTTTTGCTTCACTGTAAAAATTCGTGTAAAATCTCTGTATGTTGTTTTGAGGCGTGAATTTTTGTGCTTCTGCCCTAGGTTGTTATCTAACTTTCTTTAGTTCAACACGTTTTGATTTGAGCAACAGAAGGTCTTCGCAAAAATTGGTTTTTACCTGCTGGTCCGTTTTGATAGATTTCTGCCATTATTTGCATTTGCTTCTTGTTGGTTCCTTTTTGGGTTCCTTTTTGGGTTCCCTTTGGGGAATTGAGCTTTTTGAGGGAAGTGCTTCAGTAGCTTGTGTTTTAGTGGAAGTTTTATTGGTGTTGAAACTGAACCCAAAGACTTATTATCTTGAGTGCACTAATGTTGCTAATAAAGATTGTGTGAAGTTTTGTATGAAGGAAAAAAATTCAGGTGTATGGAGAGAATGATGTAATGAGATGAAGAATGGACTAAAGCTCAATCTTGGGGATGCCACGCGTGTCACCCTAAGAAATATCCAAGAAGTACAAGCGTCAAAGCTTGGGGATGCCCAAGGCATCCCCTTCTTCATCAATAAAAATCCTAGGTTTCTTCCAAACACTTCATTTTTATTGTTTCATGCACAGTTGTGTTGTTCTTGGAGCGTCTTTGTTTTCGTTTTTGGTTTTTCGTTTGCTTGGTTTTCTTAGTTTGCTTGAATAAATTGGTTGGACCCCCTCTTTCATACATTAGTTTTCAAATAGTTTGGTTTGGATTGGAAAAGAGTAGGAAAGTTCATGCTTAAGTGGTAAAGAGAGCTTGTTTTTGACTATGGCCTATGCTTTGTCATGCCATGCTTGATTTTGTTTTGGCTTTATGCTTAGTGATCTTTGCTGTAGCATGACATGTTATAAACAATTGATATTGCTTAATGTGCCTTGGAAGAATAATGCGTTGTTTTAGCATATTAAAGCATAGTATTATGGTATTCTCCTTTGATGCTTTATTTGGGTTGACTTGGCGCATGCTCACACCATGTTATGACTATCCCAAGTCACCATAGCCTTTATGATCCTTTAGTTTTCGACTTGTAATATCACTTTATGCCTTAATTAATGATGTTTTGTCACTTTGCATGATTATGGCTATTATTGCTCTCTTAGTTGGTAGCTCCCAGTCTTTTGCTAGCCTCCATAACCAAGTATGAGTTCCACTCATGCATCCAACTCCTAAAACCAAGTTATTACAAAGAGTCCACCATACCTACCTATTAGCATTTGCTATTCCAAGTATATTCATGTTTTTATCTACCTCCCAAATTAAACTTGTTATGAGAAAACTAGTGATTAAAGCTCTCACGAACTTGATGGCACACTTTACTTTTCTTGCCCTTAATAAACTTGAACCATTGTGTCGTTTTTGTTGTATATGCTTGCACTTATATGTTGGGGATTAGCAGAACCATGCTGTCATGGGGAACGCTTTCAACATTTAACTTGTACTTTGTACCTAGTTGATATCATGCTCTTTTGCCTATGGATGTCATCGGTGTGAAATGAAAGGGGAGCTTGTAAGTCCATGGAGTTATGTATGTGTGTTAGAGAAATGCCTGGGCCGCCGGTCTAATCCATGCCTAATCATGGTGGAAACCTGCAGCGTAACCATAATGAGCTATCTATGAAGCATTCTTCTTATAAAAAAAGAGTCAGATATTGAGAAAAGGAGAAAAATAAAAAAGAGATATGAGAAAAGAGGAAAGAGAGAAAAAAGCACATTTTTCCCATGGTAAATAAGAAGATTGTTGAGATGCTCGTTGTCTGCTTGCCTTGTCATTTTGATATGGAGATTCTTCCGTATCATCGGGAAAGGGGTACCCCATTGGCGGTTCTCTATGATACACATGTACTTACTATGACAAGAATTTACCGGTAACTAAACTTGAGTAGCATGAGGAGCGTCCCTCGTATTAAAGGGACATGAGATTTCTAACTTATACTTTGTAAAGCATATACTCCATAGTTTGTTCACTTTAACCTTAATCACTTCAAGATGCTTATGATAGGGGCAATGAGAGCTGAAATCTAATAAGTACCATAATTTTTGGAAGCTCTTTATGAAACTTGAATCCCTACTTCCTTCTATGAAGGCCTTTCTTTTACTTTTATGTTGAGTCTCCACCTCCTATCTTTATGCACCTATCGAGAGAGCATAGTGGCCATTCTTAGTTCTATGTGCATTGTCCCAAGACTTGTTGATTGATGCATAACTTTGATATTGCTTGTCCTTAAACTATTTGTATCTAGTCACCCTTATTAACTTTGAAGGTGTCCTATGCATTTGTTTGCTACTCCATGAGGGACAAGATGAATGCCATTATGCTATGTTTTCTTTATGTGAAACAAACAAACGTCTTGCAAAGAAATGTTATTCATGAATCTTTTGTTTGTGCCTTTTCATGTTACAACATAGTTGCTATGTCTTATTGTTAGAACTTTATCTTTCATGCTATGTTGAACTACTATAATCCCAGCTATCAATGTTTTACAAATACTTTGATCAAGTTTATGATGGTGCATGTCACCTCAAAAATTATTCTTTCTTTTTATCACTTACCTACTCGAGGACGAGCAGGAGTTAAGCTTGGGGGTGTTGATATGTTGCAAACGTATCTTTAATTTTTGATGTTCCATGCTTGGTTTTTATCTACTTTCTTATGTTTTGTCCACACTTTGGAGTACTTTTTATACACTTTCTTGGACTAACCTATTAACAAGATGCCACAGTGCCACCTGCCCGTTTTCTGCTGTTTTTGGTTCCAAGAAAGTCAGAAAATGAATATTCTCGGTGACATGGGTATACCCTACAGGTACTCGAGCTTGGTATATACGGTCCAAATACGTACAGGCCCACGGCGTCGCCAAGGCCCGAATAGAAGGACTCGGGTAACCTGCGGACTCTCGATTGCTTGAAGATCAAGAGAAAGCTGAAGATAGAAAGTTTGAAAGGGAAAACCCTAACTTGTAACCGACTCGACCTGCTACCCGAGACCTAGCCTATCTATATAAGGGCTAGGAGGGGGCGGCGAGGAGAACACACGCAACCCTAGCTTCCACAAACCCTCGCCAGATTGCATCTGTGCACCGTTGTAACTTTCGACTCCCTCAATAATTCCACGAGCAGACAAGCAGGAGTAGGGACCTCTATGAGGCCTGAACCTGGGTAAATCCTTTGTCCCCTGTGTGCTTGTTTGCTAGCCGATAGATGTCTCCAGCGCTCCCTCCTTCTCCAAAACCCAAGTCCATAACAATGGGCATTGACGAGTTAAACCCTCGTCAATTGGCGCCGTCTGTGGGAATTGGGAGTGCTGATGTTGCGGCTTCTGCGGCCCCATCAAACGCGATCTACAACTCCGCAACAACGGAGATTCGCCAGCTTTTCGGCGCCTTCGACTTCACCGTCCACACGCCGGCTACTCGCCCGGCCTTCGAGTCCGTAGGCGACGGAATCAGCCTGGCGATTGGGAGCTTCCGCTTCCAAGTTGGTCAGATGGGCACGCTTCGCATGCCCGATCAGCCGACAGCATCGGCGATTGCCCCAGCATCATGGTTCCCACCATCGATCGGCACCCTCAGTGAGCTCAATGCTCCGGCGGCAATTGGGAACATGGTCAGCGACAGCAGCCGCGACTCCGATCTAAGCGATCTGGCCACTGAAGATGGAACCTATGGTTCCGGATCTGAAAGTTGTGGAAGCAACAGCTTCCCAAATCACTTCATGTTCGCCGTCATCAACGCGGGCGACACCTCCGCCAACCGTGGCAACGGTGGCAACACCGGCAACGGCACCGATCCACCCAATCGCGGCAACGGTGGTAACACCAGCAATGGCACCGACCCGCCCAACGCCGGCAATGGCGGTAACGGTGGCAACGGAGGAGCAGTCGAACCTCCTAGCATAATCAACGAGCAAACCGGCGAACGCGTCGTGATCAGGCTCAACGAGCAAGAGTGGGAACGCTGCCGCGAAGCCCTACGAGGTGCACCTCTACCCTTCGGGTCCCCGCAGGAACTACTGATGGGCTACCACTGGCTCCTAAAAGAGGAATTCAAGCGCCAAAAACAAGCAACCGCGCAACTTGAGGCGCGTAAAAAGGCGGTGGACGAGTCGAGCCTTCGTCGCGCCGGGCTCTCCTCCTACGGAGGATCCTCCTCAAGAGGCAACGAGCACCTCGCTACGAAAAGGCAATCCTGGATGGCTCACCTCACCAAACAAGAACGCATAGACGCCGCGAAAGTCCTCGACTTCGGCTCTATGACAGTCGACACGAGAGGCAACATGGTGCCCAGGACACCGCAGGCCGCGGTGACAGCAGCCACCATGTACCTTCTCAATAACCAGCCACCAGCTGGAGATCCCCGAACAGCCATGCACCGATCTACGATCGCGGGCCTGGGACTAATCGAGGCAGCCCTCGACAAGGAACCGGTACCAGACCCAAAAAAGGGCAAAGCGCTAGCAAAGGCTACTCTTCGCCCTCGTCCAGCGATGACAGTCACGACCTGTCTCGGCGCCGCCGCTCACGGCGACACGATCGCGACTACGATGCACGCGATGAACTCACGCAGCGCAAGATTGACAAGTCAAGGGCACGACGTGCTCGGTCAACTGACTCGGAAGAAGATGGGGATCTCTGCGGCGCCAGATGCTTCAGCAGATCCATCAAGCAAAAGCGAATGCCTAAAGGGTTCAAACTCCCATCGGAGAACCCAAAATTTGACGGTCTGCAGGACCCCAAGATCTGGCTGGAGGATCACATCTCCTCCGTCAGGCTACATGGAGGTTGTCGAAGTACTGCCATGCAATGCTTGCAGCTACAGCTGCAGGGCGCTGCCCGGGCATGGCTCAATAACCTCCCACGCGGATCCATTCGCAACTGGGATGAGCTGGTCTACAGCTTCGTGCGCAACTTTAAGGGCACGTACAAATGCCCTGCCTCAATCGAAGAACTGAGATGCTGCCAGCAAAGATCTGGCGAATCGCTACGCTCTTACATCCAAAGGTGGTCCATCATCAAGAACTCCGCGGAGAACATCTCGGAAGACCGCGCGATTGATGCATTCAACGGTGGTGTCCGCCGCATGGAACTCAGGGAGGAGCTAGGCCGCTCAAAGCCCCAGACCATCGACCACCTGATGGAGATCGCGAGTAGGTGGGCCGATGGAGAAGATTCGGTGAAGAATCGTGTTCACTCTGACGAGGAGGCGGAACTCGAATGAAGACGCGACCGCCGGAGTAAGCGTCGCATGCGCGTCTATGACGATCGCGATGACGTCAACATGGTCGCACCTGGCTACGCCGATAGACGCGACGATAACCGCAACAGCGGATACCGCGACTCCGGGAAAACCACGCAAGTGTGGCAACGCCGCACTCGCGATGAAGCACCCGCGACCTCCATCGAGGACAAACTGTCCAGGCCATGCACGGTACACTTCTACATCGACAAGCATGATGGCAAGAGAAAGTCCAGCCACCTCCTCAAGGACTGCCGCGAGTTCCTCAAGCTACATGAGGGATTGGTCCGGATGAACCGCAATGCAGTCGAAAGAGGCTACGGAGCCGCTCCAGGCGCCGTGGCACATGGCGCACCACCACCACCACCTGGGCCACCCCCGAACGGAGCTGCACCGGACCAGCACCACGGAGGCGAACCGTACCCACGGGCCATGGGTACCATGATGATCCAAAAGGGGCGCCCCTCCAATAGGGTGCATAAGGCCATCACTCGCCAAGTCAACTTGGCCACGCACTCGCCACCATCCACCACTGAGTACCTCAGTGGCAGCGAGTCGTGCATTACCTTTGACAAACGCGACCACCCGCCTCAAGTACCTCGCCCAGGTCATTGCCCCCTCATACCCGAGGCGCAAATTGGAGGCTTCGACATGATTCGCGTCTTCATGGATGGCGGAAGCGGCATCAACCTCATATTCGTGAGTACCTAATGAGCAATGAGGATCCCTCTAACTTGCTTGGAGGAATCGGACACAACGTTCCACGGCATCGTCCCAGGGAAAGGCGTATACCCCCTGGGCAAAATCAACCTCGACGTCATATTCGGCACGCCAAGGAACTTCCGGCGCGAGCGCATCGACTTTGAGGTCGTCGACTGGCCCTCACAATACCACTGCATCCTCGGACGTGTCGCGTTCGCTAGGTTCATGGCGATACCCCACTACGTCCCAACGGCGTCATCACGATCAACGGGAGCTTCGAGAGATCTGACAGTTGCGACAGGGAATTCAACAGAATCTCCTAGTCTTTCGGCATGCAGGAGGAGCTCGCGCGATTGAAGGAAACGACAGACAACAGTCTGCCCCCCTGAGTAGGCCAAGCTCACCTGACCTCTCCTTCGACTCATCTGTGCACACAAAGAAGGTGCAGGTCCATCCATCAGATCCCGCTAAAACGACCCTCATCGCCAACAACTTGAGTCCCGCATAGGAACTCGCGCTCGTCGAATTCCTCCGTGAGCACTGGGAAATTTTCGCCTGGTGTCCTATGGACATGCCAGGAGTTCCTTGGGAATTCACCGAGCACGCACTCAACGTCAACCCCGACGCAAGGCCAGTGAAGCAAACAATCAGGCGACTGTCTGAGCCATGAGCGCAGGCAGTCGGAATGGAGATCAACAGACTCCTCGAGGCCAAATTCATACGCGAGATCAAGGAAAGCACTTGGCTTGCCAATATGGTGCTAGTACCAAAAAAGGACACGGATATCCTACGGATGTGCGTGGACTTCACTTCTTTAAACAAGCACTGCCCAAAAGATCACTTCCCGCTACCACGGATCGATCAAATCATCGACTCCACCGCTAGATGCGAGCGCCTCTGCTTCCTCGATGCCTACTCAGGCTATAACAAAATTCGAATGAAGGAGGAAGACCAGGAGAAGACTGCGTTTACAACGCCCTTCGGTGTGTTCTGCTACAACACAATGCCCTTCGGGCTAAAAAACGCGGGAGCTACATACCAGCGGTGCATGCAGGCTTGCCTCAAGGAGCAACTAGGTCGCAACATCCAAGTCTATGTCGACGACATAGTAATCAAAACCAAGGAAGAGGCCTCGCTAATCGACGACTTGCACAAAACATTCGCCAATCTCGATCGCTACCGGATAAAGCTCAATCCGGACAAATGGGCCTTCAGCGTACCATCTGGGCAGCTGCTCGGGTATCTCATCTCCGCGAGAGGGATTGAGGCAAACCCGAAAAAGATAAAGGCCATACTGGCCATGGAGAAGCCAAAGAACATAAGAGGCATTCAGCAACTAGCCAGACGAATCGCGGCCCTCAATCGATTTATTAGTCGAATGGGAGAAAAGGCGCTGCCCTTCTATCAGCTCCTCCACAAAGCTGACAAATTTGAGTGGACCAATGAAGCGCAAGAAGCATTCGAAGACCTCAAGCGCCTGCTATCCACCTCGCCAGTATTGGTGACTCCACGAGAAAGGGAACCACTGTTGTTGTACATCTCCGCTACCAACCAAGTGGTTAGCACAGTGCTCGTCGTCGAGCGGGCCGAGGAAAACAAGGTCCACGGTGTACAACGCCCGGTATACTACCTCAGCGAGGTCCTCACGCCAACAAAACAGCGGTACCCGCACTACCAGAAGCTGGCGTACGACGTCTTTATGACCGCCCGGCGACTGCGCCATTACTTCCAGGAACAGCCAATCGTGGTAGTCAACGACGCCCCATTGGGACATTCCTCAATAACCCCAACGCCACGGGGCGAGTCACGCTTTGGGGAATCGAACTGTCTCCACGAGACATCACATACGAAAAGCGCGACGCAATCAAGTCGCAAGTTCTCCCTGACTTCCTCGTACATTGGATGGAAAACCAACTCCCGAACAAGCCAGATATGTCCTACCTCTAGACAATGCACTTCGATGGGTCCAAGAGGAAAGACGGAGCAGGAGCAGGTGTCATACTGACATCACCTCAAGGGGACAAGCTGAAATACATCCTGTGAATGCAGTTCACAGCCTCAAACAACGAGGCTGAATACGAGGCCCTGTTGCATGGGATGAGGATGGCAAAAGCCTGCGGCGCAAAGAGGCTAATCATATATGGCGACTCCAAGCTGGTCGTCAACCAAACAATGCACGAGTGCGACGCACTGAACGACAACATGATCGCATACCGCGACCTCTACGACACACTTGAAGGAGACTTTGATGGTTGCGAGTTGCGACACATAGGTCGCGAAAGCAATGAGGAGGCGGACACACTCGCCAACATAGGCTCCACCTGCGCACCCATACCACCTGGAGTATTTCTCGAGCGCATATGCGAACGCTCCATCAAGCCAAAGGTCGCAGAGAAGAAAACAAGCGCAGCAACGAACTCGGGGACTACGCCACCCAATGAGCCAATGGCACTCGATGACTTGGAGCTGGACACAGGACTCGAGGGACCAATGAGCGTCATGATGATCGAACAATCTTGGACGCAGCCGTACATTACGTACCTCCTTAGCAAGCGCCTACCGGACGACCCGACAGACGCACGACACATCGCGCGACGCTCCAAGGCATTCGTCGTTCTCAACGGCGAACTGTATAAACGCAGCATCACAGGAGTACTACAACGATGCGTCTCCATGGCCGATGGAAGAGCAGTCTGTTGGAATTATGCCCTAGAGGCAATAATAAAGATGTTATTATTATAATTCTTGTTCATGATAAAGTTTATATTCCATGCTAGAATTGTATTAAGTGGAAACATTAATACTTGTGTGGTTTGTGAACAACACCGTGTCCCTAGTACGCCTCTATGGACTAGCTCATTGATCAATGATGGTTAAGGTTTCCTAACCATAGACATGATTTGTCAATTGATAATGAGATCATATCATTGGAGAATGATATGGTGGATAGACCCAAACTAAGCAAAGCTATTAGATCGTTTCATCGTGTTCGTCTTTGCGAAGCTTTTCTCATGTCAAATATTGTATTACTTAGACCATGAGATAATACAACTCCCTGGTATCGGAAGAAATCTTTGAGGTCATCAAACGTCATCCTATGAGAGGGTGATCATAAAGGTGTCTCTCAGGTGATCGGAAAGTATCTGTTGGGTTGTATGTATCGAGATGGGATTTGTCCCTCCCAAGTCGGAGAGATATGCTTCGGGCCCACTCGGTAATCGATATCAACACCGCTTGCAAGCATGTGGTTAAGGAGTTAATCACAAAGTGATATCGGATTATGGAACGAGTAAAGTACTTGCTGTGAACGAGATTGAACTAGGTATGACGATACCAACGATCGAATCTCGGGCAAGTAAAATATCGCGAGACGAAGGGAATATATATATGGGATTGATTGAATCCTGGCATCGTGGTTCATCCGATATGATCATCGATGAATGTGTGGGAGTCAATATGGGTGCCCAGACCCCGCTGTTGATTATTGATAGAAGATCATGTCTGCATATTCTCGAACCCGCAGGGTCACACACTTAACGTGTCTCGACGCTAGGATAGATTGGATAATTGGTTTATGAATTTTTTGTTCGGAGTCTCGGATGGGATCCGGGATATCACGAGAGGTTCCGGAATGGTCCGGAGAATAAGGTTCATATAAGGCAGTGCAGTTTTTGGAGTTCGGAATAGTTCCGGGTTAATCGGTATTGTACCGGAAGCTTCTAGAACCTTCCGGAAGGGGACCAACGTGGCCCCACCTTCCGGGAGGGGGCATGGGCCTATGAGGGAGTGTCCTGGCTGCATTGGGCCAGGGGCACAAGGCCCCATAGGGCCCAGCCGATCCTAGATAAGTTTAAATCGTTTAAACTAGAGATAAGATAGGGTTTCTAGAAGGGAGAGTTTAAATCGTTTAAACTAGAGATAGGCTTGGAGGATGGGCAAGGGCTGGCCGCACCCCCCCTCTATATATAGAGGGCTGGTGCGCCCCCTTCCCCCCACACACATCTCCCTCCAAGCCCTAGTAGCCCTGTTGCCTTCCTCTCTCCCTCCCGACTGTTTGCAGGCGAAGCCCTGCTGCAGAAATTCTCCACCAAATACACCACACCGTCGTGTTGTAGATCCAATCTATCTCTCCACCCTACTTGCTGGTCCGAGGAAGGAGGAGACGTCGAGGTGCTGCACGTGTGCATCTCACGGAGGCACCGCCACTTGTGGTGCTAGATCGGATCGGATCGCGAGGAGGAGAAGCGAGTACGACTACATCACCCACGTTCCGACGAACGTTCCGCTGTGCGAATCTTCAAGGGTATGAAGATCTAATCCAATCTCTCTCGTTGTTTGCATCTCCTAGATTAGATCTTGGCTTTCCCTCTGTTCGCTTCCGTAGAAAATTTTGATTTACTATGCCGCGAAACCCTTCAGTGGTATCAGAGCTAGATCTATGCATAGATGTGATTCACGAGTAGAACGCAACATGGTTGTTGCGGGCGTTGATGTTTTCTGTTGCAAGCCTCTTGTTTATGTTCTTCTTATGACGCGGGATAGTGAGATTGAAGCGGTCCAGGCCAACCTTATGCGACGTCGTTCGCGAGACCGGCTCCGCACTTGACGTGTGGCTTGTTCCACACATGCGGCTGGTGGATGTCAGTTTCTCTCACTATAGTAGTCATGGTATTAACACCGGAGTTTGGCAACCATAATATCACCGTTGTGGCTTTCCGTAGGTAAGAATCGTTCTAAGCATATACTCCCATAAGCCACGTAAAACATGCAACAACAAAGTAGAGGCGTCTAACTTGTTTTTACAGGGAGTGTTTTCTGTGATATGGTATGGCCCAAGATGTGATGTGTATAATGTATGCGATGATCATGTTTTGTAATGTTTCACGACTTGCATGTCGATGAGTACACAACCGGCAGGAGCCATATGGTTGTCTTTATAATTGTGTATGACCTGCGAGTCAACTTCTTATACGCCATGTAATAGCTTTACTTTATCGCTAAGTAGTTAGCAATAGTTGTAGTTGCTATTCGTGGTGGAGGCAATCATGGTGAAGTGATGGAGATCATGCCGGAACGCACAAGATGGAGATCATTGCGCGAAGATTAGCTATACCATGTCACATAAAGTTATATGCATGTGATGTTTATCCTTTTATGTATCTTATTATGCTTAGATCGCGACGGTAGCATTATAAGATGATTCCTCACTTAAAGATCAAGATAAAAACTGTGTTCTCCCCAAGTATGCACCGTTGCGAAAGTTCGTCGTGTCCAAGCATCACGTGATGATCGGGTGCTATAGACTCTACGCTCACATACAACGGGTGCAAGCCAGTTTTGCACACGCGGAAATACTTGGGTCTAGCTTGACGAGCCTAGCATGTACAGACATGGCCTCGGAACACAAGAACCGAAAGGTTAAGCATGAGTCATATGAATGATATGATCGACACTTCGTTGTCCACCATTGAAACCACATCTCTTCTCGTGAAGATCGGATTAGGTGTGGTGAATTTGGATCGTGTTCACTAAACAACTTGAGGGATGTTGAATTTAGTGGGAGTTCATCTAGTAATTTGATTAAAAGTTGAACTAGTTATCATGAACATAGTCTAATTTGTACTTGCAAATATTGTAGATCACATGGCTAAGTCCAACTTCAACTTCAACGTTTTTGCTGGGAAAGAAAAGCTTAAGAACAATGGGTCTAACTTCACCAATTGGTTCCGCAATTTGAGAATCATTCTCTCTGGCGGTCAAAAGGACTATGTCCTTGAGAAAGCGTTAGGTGACGCCCCTGCTGCAACTGCGCTGGCTGATGAGAAAGCTGTCTATCAGTCGCGCAAAGATGATTATGGTGTGATTAAGAGCACCATGTTGTTTGCTATGGAACCGAAACTTCAAAATCGTTTTGAAAACTATCCCGGGCCCTTTGAGATTCTCGAAGAATTGAAAACCATGTTTCAGACTCAGGCCCGTTCTGAGAGATATGAGATCTCCGAGAAGTTCTTTAACTGCAAGATGGAGGAAGGGAGTTCCGTTAGTGAGCACTCCATTAAGATGTCGGGCTACACTCAACGCCTTGAGCAACTGGACTGCAAGATTCCAGAGGAGCTCAAGATTGACAGGGTTCTGCAATCACTCCCTCCCAGCTACAAAAGTTTTGTAGTGACTCATAATCAGATTGGTTCCACTGATACGATCACCGAGCTCTTCGCAAAGCTGAAGGCTGCGGAGGTGGACATCAAGAAGGATAATCATGTGTTGATGGTCAACAAGCCCTCCTTTAAGAAAGGTAAAGGTGCAAAGAAGCCCTTCAAGAAGGGCGGTGGCAAGCGCAATGCCCCTGCTGAGAAGAAGCTCAGGTCTGGTCCCAAGCCGGAAACTGAGTGCTTCTATTGCAAGGACAAGGGTCAATGGAAGCGCAACTGTCCGAAGTACTTAGCGGACAAGAAGGCTGGCACCATCAAAGGTATATTTGATATACATGTTATTGATGTTTTCCTTACTAGCCCTCGTTGTAGTGCCTGGGTATTTGATACCGGTTCAGTTGCTAATATTTGTAACTCGAAACAGGAGCTGCGGAATAGACGGCGGCTTGCGAAGGATGAGGTGACGATGCGCGTTGGCAACGGATCAAGAGTTGATGTGATGGCAGTCGGCACGCTCTCCTTAGTTTTACCTTCGGGATTAGTTTTAAACCTTAATAAATGTTATTATGTGCCTGCGTTGAGCATGAACATTATTTCTGGATCGTGTTTATTGCAAGACGGTTATTCATTTAAATCGGAGAATAATGGTTGTTCTATTTATATGAGTAACATCTTTTATGGTCATGCACCTCTTGTGAGTGGTTTATTTCTTCTAAATCTCGAAAGGGATGAAACACACATCCATAACATTGAGGCTAAGAGATGCAAAGTAGATAGTGATAATACTACTTATTTGTGGCACTGTCGTCTAGGTCATATTGGTGTAAAGCGCATGAAGAAACTCCATTCTGATGGACTTTTGGAGTCTCTTGATTTTGAATCATTTGACACATGCGGACCATGCCTCATGGGCAAGATGATCAAAACCCCGTTCTCCGGTATGATGGAGCGAGCAACGGACTTGTTGGAAATCATACATACCGATGTATGCGGACCGATGAGTGTTTCGACGCGCGGTGGATATCGCTATTTTCTCACTTTTACCGATGACTTAAGTAGATATGGGTATATCTATTTAATGAAACATAAATCTGAAACGTTTGAAAAGTTCAAAGAATTTCAGAATGAAGTGGAGAACCATCGTAACAGAAAGATTAAGTTTCTACGATCCGATCATGGGGGCGAATATTTGAGTTATGATTTTCTCACGCATCTCAAAGCAAGTGGAATCGTTTCACAACTCACGCCACCCGGAACACCACAACGCAATGGTGTGTCTGAACGCCGGAATCGAACCCTATTAGATATGGTCCGATCGATGATGTCTCTTACTGATTTGCCGTTATCATTTTGGGGTTATGCATTAGAAACCACTGCATTCACTTTAAATAGGGCTCCATCTAAATCCGTTGAGACGACACCGTATGAACTGTGGTTTGGTGCTAAACCTAAGTTGTCGTTTCTTAAAGTTTGGGGATGCGAAGCTTACGTCAAGAAGTTGATGCCGGACAAGCTCGAACCCAAAGCGGAGAAATGCGTCTTCATAGGATACCCTAAGGAAATATTGGGTATACCTTCTATCACAGAACCGAAGGCAAAGTGTTTGTCGCAAAGAACGGTTCCTTTCTTGAGAAGGAGTTTCTCTCGAAAGAAGTGAGTGGGAGGAAAGTAGAGCTAGACGAGGTTATTGAACCTTCTCTTGAATTGGAGAGTAGCGCAACACCTGAAATTGTTCCAGTGCCGCCTGCACCAACAATAGAGGAAGCTAATGACAAGGATCATGAAGCTTCGGACGATGCTGCTACTGAACGTCGCAGGTCGACAAGGTCGCGTGCCCCTCCTGAGTGGTACGGCAACCCTGTCTTGACTGTCTTGTTAGTAGAAGACAGTGAACCTACGAACTATGAGGAAGTGATGATGAGCCCAGACTCTGAGAAATGGCTAGAGGCCATGAAATCCGAATTGGGATCCATGAGCGAAAACCAAGTATGGACTTTGGTGGACCCTCCTAGCGACCGAAAGGCCGTTGAGTGCAAATGGATCTTCAAGAAGAAAACGGACGCGGATGGTAATGTTACCGTCTATAAAGCACGGCTTGTTGCGAAATGTTTTCGACAAGTTCAAGGTGTTGACTACGATGAGACTTTCTCTCCCGTAGCGATGTTTAAGTCCATTCGGATTTTATTAGCAATTGCTGCGTTTCATGATTATGAAATATGGCAAATGGATGTCAAGACTGCTTTCCTCAATGGCAACATTGATGAAGAGTTGTATATGATGCAACCCGAAGGTTTTGTCGATCCTAAGGATGCTGATAAAGTATGCAAACTTCAGCGTTCCATTTATGGACTAAAGCAAGCATCTCGGAGTTGGAACCTTCATTTTGATCAAGTGATCAAGAGCTTTGGATTTGTTCCAAATTGCTACGAAGCTTGCATCTACAAGAAAGTGAGTGGGAGCTCGGTGACGTTTCTGGTACTATATGTGGATGACATATTGATTATTGGAAATGCATCAACATGCTTAACGATGTGAAGAGTTGTTTGAACAAGTGTTTTTCAATGAAAGACCTAGGTGAAGCTGCTTATATATTGGGCATCAAAATCTATAGAGATAGACAAAGACGCCTGATAGCTTTAAGCCAAAGTACATACCTAGACAAAGTTCTGAAAAGGTTCAGAATGGATAAGGCATTGAAAGGTTCAGTGCCTATGTTGTCAGGTAAGATATTGAGCAAGGCTCAGTGTCCAGCTACGGTAAATGATAGGGAAGCTATGAGCAAAGTGCCTTATGCCTCGGCCATAGGTTCCATCATGTATGCCATGCCGTGTACTAGACCGGATGTGTCCAATGCTCTTAGTTTGACGAGCAGATATCAAAGTGATCCAGGAGTGGAACACTGGACAGCCGTGAAGAACATCCTAAGGTACCTAAATAGGACTAAAGAAATGTTCTTAGTCTATGGGGGTGATGAACAGCTCGTCGTAAAAGGTTACGTCGATGCTAGTTTCGACACCGACAAGGATGATTGTAAATCTCAGACAGGATACGTGTATATTTTGAATGGAGGAGCTGTGAGCTGGAGAAGCTGCAAGCAAAGCGTGATCGCGGGATCTACAGTAGAAGCGGAATACATGGCTGCTGCAGAAGCGTCAAGTGAAGGAGTTTGGATCAGGAACTTCATCACTGAGCTTGGCGTGGTTCCAAGTGCATTGGATCCACTGGAGATATTGTGTGACAACACTGGCGCCATAGCACTCGCTAAGGAACCAAGATATCATCCAAAGACCAAGCATATCAACCGCAAGTTTCATATAATCCGAGATTATATAGCAGATGGAGATCTGAAGATTAGCAAAGTACATACAGATCTGAATGTCGCAGATCCATTGACTAAACCTCTTCCACGTGTAAAACATGATCAGCACCTCAGTGCCATGGGTGTGAGATTGTTGCCAGATGTAAACTAGATTATTGACTCTAGTGCAAGTGGGAGACTGTTGGAATTATGCCCTAGAGGCAATAATAAAGATGTTATTATTATAATTCTTGTTCATGATAAAGTTTATATTCCATGCTAGAATTGTATTAAGCGGAAACATTAATACTTGTGTGGTTTGTGAACAACACCGTGTCCCTAGTACGCCTCTATGGACTAGCTCATTGATCAATGATGGTTAAGGTTTCCTAACCATAGACATGAGTTGTCAATTGATAATGAGATCATATCATTGGAGAATGATATGGTGGATAAACCCAAACTAAGCAAAGCTATTAGATCGTTTCATCGTGTTCGTCTTTGCGAAGCTTTTCTCATGTCCAATATTGTATTCCTTAGACCATGAGATAATACAACTCCCTGGTATCGGAAGAAAGCTTTGAGGTCATCAAACGTCATCCTATGAGAGGGTGATCATAAAGGTGTCTCTCAGGTGATCGGAAAGTATCTGTTGGGTTGTATGTATTGAGATGGGATTTGTCCCTCCCAAGTCGGAGAGATATGCTTCGGGCCCACTCGGTAATCGATATCAACACCGCTTGCAAGCATGTGGTTAAGGAGTTAATCACAAAGTGATATCGGATTACGGAACGAGTAAAGTACTTGCTGTGAACGAGATTGAACTAGGTATGACGATACCAATGATCGAATCTCGGGCAAGTAAAATAACGCGAGACGAAGGGAATATATATATGGGATTGATTGAATCCTGGCATCGTGGTTCATCCGATATGATCATCGATGAATGTATGGGAGTCAATATGGGTGCCCAGACCCCGTTGTTGATTATTGATAGAAGATCATGTCTGCATATTCTCGAACCCGCAGGGTCACACACTTAACGTGTCTCGACGCTAGGATAGATTGGATAATTGGTTTATGAATTTTTTGTTCGGAGTCTCGGATGGGATCCGGGATATCACGAGAGGTTCCGGAATGGTCCGGAGAATAAGATTCATATAAGGCAGTGCAGTTTTTGGAGTTCGGAATAGTTCCGGGTTAATCGGTATTATACTGGAAGCTTCTAGAACCTTCCGGAAGGGGACCAACGTGGCCCCACCTTCCGGGAGGGGGCATGGGCCTATGAGGGAGTGTCCTGGCCGCATTGGGCCAGGGGCACAAGGCCCCATAGGGCCCAGCCGATCCTAGATAAGTTTAAATCGTTTAAACTAGAGATAAGATAGGGTTTCTAGAAGGGAGAGTTTAAATCGTTTAAACTAGAGATAGGCTTGGAGGATGGGCAAGGGCTGGCCGCACCCCCCCTCTATATATAGAGGGCTGGTGCGCCCCCTTCCCCCCCACACACATCTCCCTCCAAGCCCTAGTAGCCCTGCTGCCTTCCTCTCTCCCTCCCGACTGTTTGCAGGCGAAGCCCTGCTGCAGAAATTCTCCACCAAATACACCACACCGTCGTGTTGTAGATCCAATCTATCTCTCCACCCTACTTGCTGGTCCGAGGAAGGAGGAGACGTCGAGGTGCTGCACGTGTGCATCTCACGGAGGCACCGCCACTTGTGTTGCTAGATCGGATCGGATCGCGAGGAGGAGAAGCGAGTACGACTACATCACCCACGTTCCGACGAACGTTCCGCTGTGCGAATCTTCAAGGGTATGAAGATCTAATCCAATCTCTCTCGTTGTTTGCATCTCCTAGATTAGATCTTGGCTTTCCCTCTGTTCGCTTCCGTAGAAATTTTTGATTTACTATGCCGCGAAACCCTTCACAGTCCTCCTCGACATCCATGAAGGGACCTGCGGGCACCACGCCGGCAGTCGCGCCCTCATTGCCAAAGCTCTACGAGCTGGATTTTACTGGCCCACGGCCATGCGCGACGCCAAGGATATAGTCCAAAAGTGCAACGCTTGTCAGTGATTCGCGGACAAGCCACACGCACCAGGCGCAGAACTACGGCCCATTCCATTGGCCTGGCCCTTCGCACAATGGGGGCTTGACATGGTGGGCAAGCTCCCAAGGTCCTCGCAAGGAGGCTACGTCTACCTCTTGGTCGCAGTCGACAAGTTCACCAAATGGATCGAGGCCATGCCAGTGACCAAGCAATCAGGGCACAGCGTGGTCAAGTTCTTCGAATCCATTGTCTACCGCTTCGGCGTGCGACACAGCATCATCACTGACAACGGGATGAACTTCACATCCAAGGAGTTCCAAGAATTCTGTGGAAACCTGGGGATCAACATCAGTTACGCCTCAGTCGTGCGTCCACAGACCAACGGTCAGGTGGAAAAAGCAAACGGGCTCGTCTACAGCGGCATCAAGAAGCGACTCCTTCGACCACTCGAGCAAGCCGCGGGTTGCTGGCCAGATGAGCTCCAATCCGTACTCTGGAGTCTACGAACAACCCCAAACAGCGCCACGGGCTACACACCATTCTTTATGGTGCACGGAGCAGAAGCAGTATTACTCGCCGAAGTGCGATACAAGGCGCTGCGTGTAGTCGCTTACAGCGAACAAGAGTCATCTCTTGCACTCGAAGACTCCATCGATCTCCTCGACGAGGCAAGAGAAATCGCCGCAGCAAGATCCACAATCTACCAGCAGAACCTGCGCAACTACCACAGTAGAAGGCTTCGCCCCAGATCCTTCGTCGAAGGTGACCTGGTCCTGCGTCTGAAGCAGCAGGGGCATCTCAAGCTCGAATCTCCCTGGGAAGGACCGTACGTGATTACAGAAGTAATCCCAGGCGGCGCCTATTGCCTTTAAGATTTAGAGACAGGAGTCGCACACTCCAACCCTTGGAACGTCGCACAACTGCGACGCTTTTACCCTTAGTCGTTCTTTCTTTACTTTTACATCACAAATAAGGCTATTCAGCCAAGGCTACTTAGCCGCACATTGTACCTCGTACTATTCTCCGAATAAATAAAAGCTAAGTGCCCCGAAACTCTGTGCCCTCCTTTACTTTGTCAATTTTCATACTCGGGGGCTACGCCACCCTATACACATACGTTCTTCGAACAAAAACGCGACATCCTGAGTAGCTGGCACATCAATCGAACCCCTTAACACAAACTCAACCCAGCTGCAACGCACCTGACAGGTTGACAAGGGAACGAGATACAAAGATGGCCAGGCTAATGAAAAGGACTCGCATATGTGCAACGCACCCCACACTTATAAAGCTATTTGTACACATTCAACAGTAAATTATCTACAAATATATATGAGCTTTACAACACTAGTACACTTATGTGCAGGATACATATTTGGCTACCCTTGCAACAGAAGAACATTAGTCTGTTCCTCGAAGAAGTCGACGACCTCCTCGGCTAGACGGTCCACCGCCTGATAGTGCGGCACCATGTTCCAGGAAGATCCTGCTGGTGGCACCAGTGGCCCAGATGCAATGACGGTGACATCCACGTCAGGCCTGTGCAAACGCACCATGGAGAGGGAAGCCTTGGCACCAGCCACCAACTACTGCCTCACGCACTCGCGAACCGCGGACATATTTTGAAATTTGGTCAGGAGAGCCAGCAGGCTTGATGGAGTATCATCTAGTGGGAACATCGCTTGATAAATGTTCTTCAAACACGACTGCGACTTCTTCAGAAAGAGCAGCACTCGCGAGGCGTGATCCTGCAGGGTCGCCAACGCAGTTGCACGATCATGATCTACCCAGAAGTATCCACTCTCCTGAAGTTGCTCCTGGGTAAGATCATGAAGGCGGATGGCAATCCTATCCCTCTCCTCCTACAGATGGCGTGCGCTAACAACTACACGAAGCAGCATCAACAGCATGAGTACAACGTACCATTGCGATTAACTACAAAGAAAAAGACGAGGATGAGCAAACTAACACTTAAACTGGTCGCCCAGCTGCGTCACCTCGCCAAGCAGATATTGCTCGCGGGCGGCGGCTTTTTCAGCCTTTGACTTCCACACGTCCGCGCTACCGCGGATCACGGGCAACTCACGCTCCAGTTGCTTAACGCGATCACGAAGTCGCGAAATCAAGGACAGCTCCTCTACCTTGGAGCATGGTGGTGCCATTGTATCCTCAAGAGATGGCGATTCCGGGGTCCCCCCACAGGACCACTTGATGTACCCTACCAAAAATCAAGCCAGAGGCAAATAAGGCGACCAACTCAAAAGTCAAAAGTAACATATGCATTCAGGATCAGCATAAAGTATTCACAAAACACACTCGCCAACAGGCATGTTCTCTAGTCAAAAGGGAAATTCATCAACTATTACAAGAAACTAACTACGAAGCAGCTGGCTTCTTCGACTTCGATGACCTCGGGGGCTTCATCAAGTCCGTGGCAGTATCAGATGCCACTGACTTTCTGCCGGCCCCTGAGACCGAAGCTTTCGCCGCCTTCTTCGCACGATTAAGCTCCTCCGAATACTTGGCAACAGTATTTATCAAGGAATGGCCATATTTGGCACAGGTAGTCGCAAAGGGAGCGAATACTACCTACTAACCATCCGCGCCAACAGGCATCATCTTCGACACCGCAGAAGGATCTACTTCGACTCCGTGGGCTTGCACCATGGCAAGTGACATGGTTGCGCCAGCTGCGTGGAGGGAGTTCTTGTACGTGGCAGGCACACCCCCAGCGTGCGACTCCACCAGCTCTTCCACATTGTCGACCAGCTCCGCCTTCGGCATCAACTCCTCCCGGAGGCGACTCAGGGTGGCCTTGGACAACGTATTTTGGACAGCGGCGCTACGATCCTCGACCGCAGACACCGCGCCCGCCAGAGCGTCATCGCGGCAAAGGACCTGTGGATCAAAACTCAAGTCGCCAGCATCTACACCAAAATACACACATGGATCAAACTTCTAGTGCCACCGGCACTCCAGATGCAGAAAAGAACATCAATAAAATATCTACCAGTAAAGGTACCTGAGAGGGCCTTGGCGACTGAGAACAGTTGCTCCTCGAACAACTTCTCCCTGGCCGCAAAGGAGGCGCACAGATCCTCTTCGCGCTTCTGGGCATCATCACGAGCCGCGATTGCCTCGTCGTGCCCCTTCACAGCTGCGGCTAGTGTCTTCTCCAACATGGCAACATCGTGGAGTAAAGCGTTATGCTCAGCTACATGGCAGTCAATAATTGGTTGTCAGTCGATTATACCAAAACAGAGAGAAGACGAAAAGAATAAGTATAGAGCACTCACTCTCGACCACGCGGTGGCGCGTCTCCAGCATCGCATGCTGGCTACCCATCGCCATCACCTGCTCCGCCACCTGCGCAGCTTCCTTTACAAGGAGCTATCGCACAACACAAGGAGTCCGCAGAGGGCAGCAGAAGGCGTTGACTACCACATTAAAAAAGAAGGAAAGATACACTTACTTGGTCCTCCAGCGACTCCGAAGAAGTTTGCTGAACCGTCATCCGAGCAACTATTCGATGCCCCCCCACGTGAGGAGAGCTCGAAGAATTGTGCCCGGAGTGGGCCGCCGCCGGAGGAGAAGGAGCGCGCTCGACCTCTACCTTGGCCCTTGAAGTCGCAACTCCCGATTCCTTCAAAAACTCGATGTCGCCAGAAGATGATGACGCCTCTTGACTACAAGACAAAGTCCACATTGAGAAAAGGGCAAACTCTAGAGCAAAAACCAACAAGAAGAAAACAGAAAAGAATGAATAACCCAGCAAACTTACCAGTTAAAATTGTCAAGATCAAACGTGGCAGCCGCCGATTCTGACGAAGACTCCTTGGGAAATCGCATCTTCTTGCGAGAATATGGTGCCACAGCCCTCACAGGAACAGCTGGATTTGGCGACTCTGCGCCAACAGCCGCGCCTCCTGGAGTTGAAGGAGTCGACGCGTCGGAGTCCCCGCTAGGCGAACGCTTGCGAGTATCTGGGCTCTCGGACTTGGGGGCTTCCTTTTCAACATCAGAAGGGACAGTCGACTCAGACTCGTCCTCTTCCAAAGCTTCACGAGGAATAATCCCCTCAGGGAGGGGAGG
This sequence comes from Avena sativa, assembly GCA_916181665.1. Taxonomy (NCBI): domain Eukaryota; kingdom Viridiplantae; phylum Streptophyta; class Magnoliopsida; order Poales; family Poaceae; genus Avena; species Avena sativa. Next base: position 33,482,675 of record OV702291.1, read on the forward strand.
CATACAAGGCGACACCGCCCACTCCTGCATACAACCAGTAAAGATCAACAAACATAACAGGTAAGCAACAGAAAACGCAATCGCGAAAATAAGCTACTGCGTAGCACAACTGTACCTCAGGAGGAGGATTCGAAGCATCGAAAGGAGGAATGACTGGCTTGTTCAGAAGCACATCCTTGAGGGTGTACTTCGTGACCAGTCGCACCCTCTTATCTACCTCACTCGCGGACATGCCATCAGCAGACACGCGAGTGGCATCATCAGCGCCACCCCATTGAAACATGGGATGGACCCTGGACTGGAGAGGTTGGACGCGACGGCGCAGCCAAGTCCTGAAAAGGGTGCAGCCTCCCTGTTCTGCGCCTATACGACTCTCGAGGTCGCAGACGCGTTGATATAGCACGTCTGTCTCCGCGAGTTCGGAAGGCATGATCACGTTCTTCCAAGAACGCATCTTCTTGCAGGGAGTCGCGGGATCGAAAGGCGCGAGTCCAAAGTGCTCGTCTTTGGCCTTCTGGTCGCGAACATAGAACCATTTGTCCCTCCATCCCTGGACGGACTTGGTAAGCTTGATGTCGAAGTAGGTGGCGGATGGGTCGACATGGATTCCGCAACCACCTACGTCATAAACTAAAGAGCCAGATGCGGACTGACGCTTCAATTTAAAGATGCGCTTGAAAAGACCAAAGTGTGGCCTGATTCTGAGCCAGCACTCGCAGAGAGTGATGAAACAAGTGATGTGGAGGAGCAAATTTGGGGACAACTAATGGAGCTGGAGCCCATAGAAACAAAGAAGACCCCTAAGAAAGGGGTGAAGAGGCAAGGAAAGACCGCGAATGATGAATGCAAGAAACATCACTCGAAAACCAGCAGGAGGAGCAGGAATGGTCTCACCGCTGGGGACGCGCGCATCGGCGACTGCTGCGGAGATCACTCCATCTTGGCGAAGAAGACAAATGAAGCGTTTGGAAGAAACCTGGGATTTTTATTGATGAAGAGGGGGATGCCTTGGGCATCCCCAAACTTTGACGCTTGTACTTCTTGGATTTTTCTTGGGGTGATATGCGTGACATCCCCAAGCTTGAGCTTTAGTCCATCCTTCATCTCATTACTCATTCCTTCCATACATCTGGAATTTTTTTCTTCATACAAAACTTCACACAATCTTTATTAGCAACATTAGTGCACTCAAGATAATAGGTCTTTAGGTTCAGTTCCAACACCAATAAAACTTCCATCAGAACACTAGCTACTGTAGCACTTCCCTCAGAAAGCTCAATTCCCCAAAAGAACTCAAAAAGGAACCAACAAGAAGCAAATGCAGAAAATGGCAGAAATATGTTAAAACAGACCAGCAAGTAAAGACGAATTTTTTAGAAGACCTTCTATTGCTCAAATCAAAAAGTGTTGAACTAACGAAATTTTGATAACAACCTGGGGTAGAAGCAAAAAAATGCACGCCTCAAAAGGACGTACAAAGATTTTACACGAATTTTTACGGTGAAGCACGTAAATCTGTTTCAGGACAGCAACTTTCCCAATCATTACTTCTCTCTCATTAGAGGTTACTCTTGGCACAAAAAGCAAATAAAAAGGATAAGGAGCGGTTATTACTAAAGTAATAACTTCCAAGACTCATCTAAATTTTTTGGGTTATCTCCCAATAAGTAGTTTTCTTTAACGCCTTTAAGTTAGGCTTGATAGTTTAAGAAGATGCTCACATAAGAAATATGGATTGAAGTAAAAGAGAGCATCAAGAAGCAAATTCAAAACACATTTAAGTCTAACCCACTTCCTATGCATAGAAATATTGTATGCAAATAAATTCACAAAGAACAAAGTGACATGCATAGGAAGATAAAACGAGAATAACTTCAAAACTTTCAGCACATAGAGAGGTGTTTTAATACCATGAAAACTTCTACAACCATATTTTCCTCTCTCATAATAATTTTCAGTATCCTCATGAATAAACTCAACAATATAACTATCACATAAAGCATGCTTTTCATGATCTACAAGCACTAGAGCTTTATTATAAACATTTTCAAAAGAATCCTTAGGAACATAACATTCATCCTCCTTTAGTAAGCATGGGGGATAATCAAATATTGTAAGGGGTAAAGAGTTACTCTCATTAGAAGGTAGGAATGGGTAGATCCATTCTTCCTCCTCTTGATCATCACTCTCCTCCTCTTTTTCATCTAATGAGCTTCCAGTTTCAGCAATTTCTTCTTCCATAGGATCCTACAAGGCATTAGTCTCTTCAGCTGGTGGAGAGCATCTATTAAGATATTCAAGAATATAGCCATTTTCTTCCTTGTAATTATCAAGGCAAAATTGAAGTATATCATAAACCTCATATTTATAAGGTGAATCGTCAGTATTTTCAAGCAAACTAGCAAGTTCAAATGCACCCTTCCAAGCAATAAATTCTTCAATTTGTTCGACATCATAAAAGTCATAATTTCCCTTAACATAAGAAGATATGGTAACATCATCATTATACTCACATTGAAAAGGGAGGTGTTTATACCTCCTACAGGAATAAGATTTATCAAAGCAATAAGTAACATTATAAGTAGAGCACACGTTTATAGCAATGGTATACAATTTATCAATTTGTTCCCATAAGTGTTTCCATTTTTGTGACAAGTGGTGTTCCTTATAATAATATTTTTGTTCTTCCGTGAACCCACCTTGCCAATAAGATTTAGTTTCAAAGAAACCAACCATTGATAGAAAGCATGATAAAGCAAGACAATAACAGACCAATGAAAATAACAACTATAGTAGGAACTATTTTTTTTGTATTTTTGATAAAGAAACAAGCAAACAAAGCAAAACAAAAATAACGAAGTAAAGAGATTGGCTATGAGGGACTCCCCTTGTGAAGATGTCCTTGACTCCCCGGCAACGGCGCCAGAAAAATGATGAGCACAGCAGAAAGTTTTCCCTCAATTATGAAACCAAGATTTAATCGAACCAGTAGGAGCAAGGAAACACCCCAAAGGTTTTGCTAGCTGAACTTTGGCAGGGCGCACTACCGGTGCCAGTAGCAACGTGGAGACCTGCACAACACAACCACAGAACTCTATCCCCAACTTGCGATGAGGTTGTCAATCTCACCGGTTTTGCTGAAAACAAAGGATTAAACATATAGAGTGGAAGAAAGTAATAGCTTGCAGAAAGTAAACACAAAGCAGTAAATAGTTGATTGTAGATTGATGGTAAAAGAAAGGACCGGGGTCCATAGTTCACTAGAGGTGTCTCTCCTTAAGATAGATAACATGTTGGGTGAACAAATTATAGTGGGGCAATTGACAAACATCGAGAAAGCATACAAGCATATACTACTCATCTTGACTCCTTTGAGATTCGATTGGGCATTACATCATCATACATAGACCACCATCCAACTGCATCTATGACTAATAATCCACCTTCAGGTTATCATCCGAACCCCCTCTAGTATTAAGTTGCAAGCAACGGATAATTGCATTATGAACAAAGGATTGTTGTTTTCTCCCTAGTAGCAACAGCACATCTAGTACCTTAGAGATTTCTATCACTTCCCCAGATTACCAGAGGCATGAACCCACTATCGATTATAAATACTAACTCTTGGAGTTGCTAGCATCTACTTGGCCAAGATAGCTACTAACAACGGAAAGCATGCAAGATCACAAATAACAAAGACATGATAGAATCAATAATCAATCTGAAATAGCATCTCAATATCCATCGGATCCCCGCAAACACAACATGCAGAATTACAAATAGATGATCTCGATCATGAATGGAGCTCACAAGATCTAGACATGATAGCACAAAGGAGGAGAACCAGCCATCTAGCTACTACATGGACTCGTAGTCCAGAGATGAACTACTCACGCATCACACCGGAGGCTTGCATGATGATGAAGAAGGCCTCCAGGGTGAATTCCCCTCTCCGACAGGGTGTCGGGAAGAGCTTCAGATCCCTCTCGATCTAGGGATGGAGATGACGGCGGCTACAGACTCTTTCGTGGAATTTTGATCGGGTACTTAGGGTTTCCGTATCAGAGGCAACTTATAGGCGGAAGGAGATGCCGAGGGGGTGCCTGGAGCGGTCAGACCACCCCTAGCATGGGCCAGGCCTAGCCGAGTGGACAGGTGGTGTGGCTGGGACCCAGCCCCTCTCCGTCTCGTATTATGGCTCCATGTGTCCCTCGATGAAAAACTGACTTTGGCTTTTGTCCTGTCCAATTCCGAGAATATTCATTTTCTGACTTTCCTGGAACCAAAAATAGCAGAAAACAGGCAGCTGGCACTGTGGCTCTTGTTAATAGGTTAGTCCAAGAAATCATATGAAAAGTACTCCAAACTGTGGACAAAACACAAGAAAGTAGATAAAACCAAGCATGGAACATCAAAAATTATGGATATGTTTGCAACGTATCACCAGGCCTGGCCCACGCCAGGGGGTGGTGTGGCCGCCTAGGGCACCCCCTCTGCCTCCCCTTTCGCCTATAAGATGCCTCTGATACAGAAACCCTAAGTACCCGATCAAAATTCCATGAAAGAGTCTATAGCCATCGTCATCTCCATCCCTAGATCGGGAGGGATCTGAAACTCTTCCCGGCACCCTGCCGGAGGGGAGAATTCACCCTGGAGGCCTTCTTCGTCACCATGCAAGCCTCTAGTGTGATGCGTGAGTAGTTCATCCTTGGACTACGGGTCCATGTAGTAGCTAGATGGTTGGTTCTTCTCCTTTGTGGTACCATGTTTAGATCTTGTGAGCTCCGTTCATGATCAAGATCATCTATTTGTAATCCTACATGTTGTGTTTGCGGGGATCCGATGGATATTGAGAAGCTATTTCAGATTCATTATTGATTCTATCATGTCTTTGTTATTTGTGATCTTGCATACTCTCCGTTGTTAGTAGATATCTTGGCCGAGTAGATGCTAGCAACTCCAAGAGGGAGTATTTATGCGATAGTGGGTTCATGCCTCTAGTAATCTGGGGAAGTGACAGAAATATCTAAGGTACTATATGTGATGTTGGTACTAGGGAGAAAACAGAAATCCTTTGTTCATAGAACAATCGTATTGTTTACTTTACACGCAATGCGTAGTGCAATTATCTGTTGCTTGCAACTTAATACTGGAGGGGGTCGAATGATAACCTGAAGGTGGATTATTAGTCATAGATGCAGTTGGATTACGATCTATGTATAATGTTGTAATGCCCAATCAAATCTCATAGGAGTCAAGATGATAAATATATGCATGTATGCTTTCTCGATGTTTGTCAATTGCCCTGCTGTAATTTGTTCACCAAACATGTCATCTATCTTAAGGAGAACCACCACTAGTGAACTATGGACCCCGGTCCTTTCTTTTACCATCAACCTACAATTGTTTACTATTTTGTGTTTACTTTTTGCAAGCTTTTACTTTCTTCCACACAATACATTTAATCCTTTGTTTTCAGCAAAACCAGTGAGATTGACAACCTCACTGTAAGTTAGGGGCAAAGTTCTGTGGTTGTGTTGTGCAGGACTCCGAGTTGGCAACAACACCTGGGAGGTGTTTCCTTGCTCCTACTGGTTCGATAACCTTGGTTTCATAACTGAGGGAAAAACTTGGTGCTGTGCTCATCATACCTTCCTCTTGGGGTCCCCCAACGAGCTCGGCGTGTTGAGCCAATAATCAGGATCCTATACCATGGAACAAGTAAAGAGAACTTGCTAGTAACGAGATTTAACTAGGTATGGCGATACCGATGATCAAATCTCAAGCAAGTAGTATATCACGAGACAAAGGGAAATTGATACTAGATTAATTTATAATTCTCGACATCATCGTTCAGCTGATAAAAGAACTTCGTTGAATGTGTAGGAACCAATATGAACATCCTTGGTCCTGCTATTGGTTATTGATCAGAGAGGTGTCTCCATCATGTCTGCATGTTCTCGAACCCGTAGGATCACACACTTAACGCTTCGATGTCGCTAGGCTTTCAAGGAGATTATAGATGGTATGATGAAATATTGATCCGGAGTCTCGGATGGGATCCTAGGTATCACAAGGAGTTTTGGAACATTTCGGAGATGGACAAAAACTATATGGATGGTAGGTTTTGGTTCCAGATTTTTTTGGGATGATTTCAGAATTATTCCGGATGTTTCTAGAATGTCCCGGAAGGTTCCAATAGTGGTCCCACCTGTCCGAAAGTTGTCTTGGCCAAAGTGGGGGAACCTCGTCCTACAAAGGCGAGGGCACCATGGACCCTAAGCCCATGCTGTTGGAGATATGCCCTAGAGGCAAATAATAATGGGTGTTTATTATCATATCTCATTAGTTCATAATAGGTTTTATGCCATGTTATAACTATATCAATCATAAACATTAGTACACGTGTGGCATGTAAACAAACCAAGTCCCTAGTAGCCTCTATTCAACTAGTTCATTGGTCAACTGATGATCACGTTTCCTGATCATGGACATTTATGTCAATTGACAATTAGGTCATATCATTAGTGAATGATGTGATGGACACGCTTACCCAACATAAGTATTTCAACACGATCAAGTCACAAAGTTCATCATTGTGATAATTAAGAAACGAAGTATCCTACTCCTTAGACCCTGAGATCGACCCGAGGCTGCCTTGATTGCATCAACCATCACACCGTAACAGGGTGATCATATATGTGTCTCTCGGGTATTCCAAAGGGATAGGCTGAGGCATATGTATCGAGATCGGGATTTGTTCTCCCGTGTGACAAGAAGAGATACTGGGCCCACTTCATGAGATTGCATCCAAGAAGTTGTGTAGCATATGACTAGGTCATGAAGATGGAATATCACTGGAATGAGTTAAGCAACACTTGTCAGTAATGAGATTGAACTAGGTATGATGATATCGATGATCAGATCTCGAACAAGTTAGGTATCAAAGTAACAAAGGTAATTGGACTTGACGTTTATGGTTCAAATGATATTTAAATCATGGAATACACAGGGGTCATTATGGGCATCTAGGTCCTGCTGATGATAATTGGTCAAAGAAGCAACTAGATCATGTCTCTGATGTTCCCGAACTATAGGGTAACATACTTAAGCGTTTGATGGTGATTAGAGATATTTTGGAATCATTAGGATTACCGGATTGAAGAGAGGGGAGAATCATAAAGGTTCTATGAGAGTCTAAAGGATGTTCGGAGTGATCCAAAAAGAGTTTCGGATCATAGGGGTCTATGAGAGTCCGAAGGATGTTCAGAGTGATCCGAAAGGATTTTCAGGTCATAGGGAATTAAATAATATGCATTTAATATTAGTTAATGGAATTAATATTAAAATAATATTTAAATTTTGTTTTAAGGAACAACCAACCTTTAATGGGCCAACTCTTGAAGGCAGAGGCCCATGTGGGGCTGACGCCCCTAGAAGAAGCAAGGGGCCGGTCGACCTAGGGTTTGGAGGAACGCGGGGTGGAAGCCCACCCATGGCCATCACTGGCCCACCTCCTGGCTGTCGCCTCTACCCTAGGACGCCCTCCCCTCCCCCTATACAAGGAGGGGAACATGGGGAGGGGACGACACATAATCCTCCTGAGGCATTTGCTCTCCCCTCTCCACCGGAGTTGTCCTCTCTCTCTCGTTGGCTTTCACGCTCGTGGTTCGAAGAAGAACTACGCATGTGGAATACGACTTCATCATCGGCATGTCGTCTTGCTGTTGGCACGCCGATCCAAAAGATCTACTTCAGCAATATCGGTTGAATCGGAGAAACTGAGAGTAGTTGTTCAACACCGAATGTGTGCGAAACCACGGAGATGCTACCGGTTGTGGAACCTGGATTATCGTGCGAGGAGAAATGCAACCTTGAGGTCAGCTACGTAATTCGACTACTTCATCCACATTCATCATGAACGTTAAACACTTTCGGTCTACAAGGGTATGTCACTGAAACCTTCCCATTACAACATTACTCCTAGATAGATCCTGGCATTTGGTGTTGCGCTAGTTAGAAAATTATTGTTTTCTGCTGCGAACTCCTTTAGTGGTATCAGAGTTGGTCTATGCGTAGTATTGCTTGTACGGTTAGAACATATGTTGAATGTGGGCATTGATCCTATAATTCTTACCCTCTCACGTGTACTTGTTTATATCACGGTACTGTCTGATGAAGCGGCCTAGAACGACCTTACAAGCAATCTTACGCGAGACTAGTTCCGCACTTGACATATGACTTGTACCATATATGTGGCCGGCGGGTGTTTTTATATCTCACAGTAGTTGATATGCATTTGCAACGGAGGGCCTAGAAAGGGGTGTCATAGAGAATTATTTGATCAATGTTATGGTTGGAAGTTTGTAAGTATGAAATGGTTCTATCGCGAAAGCCCTAGCAGCCACGCAAAACATGCAAGAGATAAAGTAGAGGCGTCTAACTTTATTTTGTAGAGGCATGTGATGTTATATGATCATGATATGAATTTTATATGTTTTAAGAAATGCACTTCATGTAAAGAAAAGAAAACGACATGAGCTATTTGGTTGTTCATTTAATTTGATGGCCTGCATGCCGAGATCATGATGTAAAATAGTGTTACTTTCTGTTACTAAGTTGTAGTACTAGTGTGTCATCATGATGGACGGCTTACTGTAGGTGTCGTGGACTTGGCGCCATGCTGGTGAGAAAGAAGGATATCATGCCAGAGCGTTTGATGGAGATCAAGGCACGTTATGAAGGACCAGATCATGTCACACATTTTAAGTGCATGTGTTGTTAATCCTTTATGCGTCTTATTAATTACTAGTATTAGATACTCAATGGTAGCATTTATAATATGATCCCTAATTAATACCAACAAAAGTGTTCTCCCTTAGTGTGCACCACTAAAAAAGTTCTCCGTTATGAAGCACACTGTGACGATCGAGTATTAGACATATCGACATTTGCATATGGTGGGTGTAAGCCATGTTGCACAGAAAATACAAAACAATTAGATTGGCGAGCATAGCATGTACAAACATGGTCTCGGAACACAAGTAATCAAAATATAAAGCATGAGTCACATGAATGATGTGATCGACATTTTGATGTACACCTTTGTAGCTATGCCATCAGCCTTGATGATCAGGGGTGGTATAGTGAATTAGGGTCGTGTAATCACTAAAACCTTCTCAGGGATGATAGTCTTAGTGGGATCTAAATGAGTAATCTGATTATAACTTGAACTTGTATTATGAACTTAGTCTAAATATATTTGCAAATATCCTTGTAGATCATGTCAACCCCAACGTTCTAGTCTACTTTGGCTCTTTCATACATGATGATAAACTTAAACTAGATGGGTCAAACTTCATCGATTGCTACAAATGCTTGAGGGATGTCCTCATTATAAATGATCTTCTCTATGTGCTACGAGAACTGCTAGGAGATTATCCCGAGGATTTCATGGGTGGGCAAGATGATGATGATTCTCGTGCTCGCCGTGACACCTTCATGATAGTCAAGTACACCATAATTCATGCCATGGATTCCGGCTTGTGGTTACACTTTTTACAACATCGAAGCATATAGTATGGTTGATGGACTGAAGGTGTTGTTTACACCACATGTCAGGATCATGAACTATGAGTACATGGACGAGTTTCTTCCAACTAAAATGGAAGAAAACACCTACTTAGAAAGTCACTTGGAAATCATGCATAGGATTCATGAAAGCCTTGTGGATGTTATGGGCTACTGGTTGACGGAAAAATTTGTGATAGATGGGGTGTTGTCTTTGCTTCCTCCTAGCTACAAAGATGTCATATTGGGCTATGTCATGCGAGGGGAATCGTTCGCCTTTCATGAGTTCATGGCTCAGTTGAGAACTCTGAAGGTAGAACCCATTGCAGGGGATGTAATCGATGGAGAAGGTGTATATTTGATATACAAGTTATAAATGTTTTTTGTTACAAACACTTATTGCAGTTTACTAAGTATTTGATACTTGTTCCGTTTTATGAAAACATGACCTTCTACTTGAGAGTTACTAGAAGAGATGAGGTGATAATGGCGTGTTAATGGCAAGCAAGATGGTTGATGGTCGACGACATTCTCCCTCTACATATATCAGTCGGATTAGTTTATGGATTTGAACAAAGGTTTTGTAATTGTTAAGTGTGTAATCTTTATTATTGTGTCTAGCATTTTGCGAGACAGTTATCCATATAAGTGAGATATAAGTCAGTTGTTCTATTTCTTTGAATAATATCTTTTATTCTCACATTATGGTTACGGATGAGTTATTCTTACTTTGTCTCGGTGATAGTAGTTTAAGCATTTATAAAACATTGAAAATGCCAAAAAATATCCAAACTTAATAATGACATCATTTTGAATGACACTACCTTTAAGTCACATTGTTAGGTTCATTCTGATGAAACATGAAGTCTTTAGATACTTCATCTTTTTACACATGCAGACCATGCCTCGCTAGGTGAGACGACTAAAACTCTTCATTCTAGTAAAACATATTCTGGATTAAAATTGTTGAATATCATACATAATGATGTATTGTGATTCAGCAAATAGTGGATATCATTATTTTGTAAACTCCATTGTGGATTTAATTAAATATTTGTATTCACTTAATAAAACACGAGTCTAAAACTATTTGACATACTCAAAAAATCAGAATGAAGAGGGTATTAAATTAACAAGAATATCAAAGTCTCCATGATTTGATCAAAGTTTGTGAAAAGTATTTAAGTTAGGGTTTTTTGGCATATAGACTTGTGAAAGATGTTTTAAAAATTACGATATCTAAACACTTCAATGAGTTGATATGTCTAAAGCATTGTAATTATAATGTATTGGATACCATATGGTCCAAAATTATCTCTTACCGGGTTATCATTATTATTTAGATTTATCAGTTAGAATATCAACCACTCACTTTAGATATAGAAAATCATCTAAGTTCGTGGAAACAACACAATATGAGTTATGACATGTTGTAGTTTCTAGAATTTTGAGTTATGAGATGATTTGAAATTATAACGAATGAATAAATATTTTTAGTGTATTCTTAGGAAACTATGAATACTAGTCTATTTACACGTGCAATGCACGTCTTAAACATCACAATTAAATTTTGTAAATGGAAAAAGCCATGGACTCGATAATGTAGTAGATTCAAGACAAAATAATATCGTTGATGTCTAATGCAGAATTAAGTATTAAAAAAGTAGAAAAATAGAAAGCAATCCCTTTGTCTGGTAACAGAAAGAAGTTTTTCTTTTAAAGACAATGAGATATGTACCATCTTGGGGCTACGTATTTGATTGTTTATTTTACTTTCTCATTCTCCCCAATCTCTTCCCATAACATCCTAGGTCATCTCGTTTGGGCTGAATATGCATCAATACATTCTCCGCTCATGCCACAACATGGCCCAAATCAACCTCGAGCCGGAGCCTCTTTTCAGAGAAGGCTACGCGAGTAAGCCAGATGGTTCTGGAATATCCTAGAGGCAACTTTGATGCACTGTTCATGACGAATCCTGCTGTTCTCAGCCATCGGATTTAGTGAACCTACGGCTGAAAATGATGCTCTAGGCCCAATTCAAAATTGATACACTATATAGGTGTATAGAACATCTTCCACAACTAAAGCCTAAAACAGCAACAATTGTATTGCTAAGCATGAAATTTTTCGAGAAGGAGTTTCTCGATAAAGGTGTTAGTGGAAGAAAGTAAAGGCTCAAACAAGGTAGTTGACCTTACCTCCAAATGTCAAGTAGAGCAAAAGGAATATGTTCCAGAAGCAAACTCTACGAGTAGATGAGAAACTAATGATAATGATCATGGCATTTCAAATTAATACTTTTACTAAAGAAAGTAGGATTCAATAATACAAGACATGTTAATGATTTTCTTGTCATGTTAATGGAACAAGACATACCTATGAACTACGAAGAAGCGATGGTGGACTAGAGTACGAGAAATGACTAAGAGTCATGAAATCTTGTATTAAGTTGCATTTAAGATTAACAAGGTAAATGCTACTATATCTTATTAAGTAAAGATGTTACTTGATTTTCCCAAAAACTGCAAGGTTATAAGAAAGAAATGAAACTTTAAAGGAAAGGAAAAAGCTCGATTTGTCACAAAGAATGTTTTGACAAATTCAAAGGTTGACTACGATGTGTAGAAATGCCTGAGTCTATTGGATTTACACTACCAATTACCATACTTATGATAATTTATAGAAGGTTGTCAAAAATGCATCTTCTTAAATATCTAGATTGAAGAAGAGTTGTAATTGGTACAACAAGCAAGGTTTTTTTTCAATCATATGGATGCTAGTCTCTTGTAGCTAGAATTATTGTTTTGATATATGATCAAAGAATTTTGGAATTACCAAGATTATCGAGAAGATATGCAATTACAAGAATTTGAGTGGGAGCTAAATAGCTTTCATAAATCTTAATATATATAGATGACATATTTTGAGTGGGAGCTAAGTAAGTTTCCTAGTCTTATATGTGACTAACATATTTGAGTGGGCGATGACCCACAAGTATAGGGGGTGTATCGTAGTATTTTCGATAAGTAAGAGTGTCGAACCCAACGAGGAGCAGAAGGTGTTGACAAGTGGTTTGGATCAGAAATACTCAGTAAATACTTAGCAAACGAATTTTTAGGGGTTTTTGATAATGAAGATAAATAAAGTGCGAGTAAATAAAAGATAATAATAATAATTGCAGCAAGTGGCCAGGGGTCCTTTCTTTAGCAAAGGACAAGCCGGTTGTATTACTTAAGATGACCAAACGTTCTCGAGGATACATGGGAATATTGTCAAGTTCTTTCGCTTCATATAGTTGATTAATCTTCGCTGGTTGGATAAGTGTTGTGTGGGTGAACCTATGCTAATGTACCGACCTTCCTAGGACTAATACATACTTGTGATTATACCCCTTACAAGCATCCGCAACTGCAAGAAAGTAATTAAGATAAAAACCTAACCACAGCCTTAAACTTTGAGATCCTACACTCCCTTATGCAAAGGTTTCCTAACGGGGGTTTAGGTTTCTATCACTCCGGTAACCCCACGTTTAGTAGCCAAATACACAATGCCTTCCCCTAGGCCCATAATGGTTAAGTATCATGTAGTCGATGTTCACATGACACCACTAGAAGAATAACACCACAACTTAAATATCAAACCATTAAATCTTTCTCAACACAATTCCACTACTAACAACATGACTTCTCCCATGTCCTCAAGAACTAAACGAACTACTCACGAGACATCATATGGATCAAGATCAGAGATGAAATAATGATAAGTAACAATCTGAATATGAACAATAATTCAATGGTTCCACTCAATAGCATCAACTACAACAAGTAATCAACACCGGGAAAGTTTCCCCTAAGAACTATACAAGATTCAACCCAATTGTTACAGCAGTACGGAGTGGTGATGATGGTGCTGGTGGAGATGATGATGATGATCCCGATGAAGTCTAGCTTGATGACGGTGTTGATGGCGATGATCTCCCCTCTCCGGGAAGGAATTTCCTTGGCAGATTTCTGCCTACCGGAGAGCTCTTTCTCTCTCTGTAGTTTCTGCCCCGCCAAGGCAGCAGAATCTTTCTGTGGTCGCTCCCCGAGTCTTAGGGTTTCGAGGGGAATATATACACAGAAGGGCGATGCTGAAGGTGGGCCAGGGCGACCACACCACCTAGTGGCGCGGCCAGGGGGACTCGCGCCAGGCGGTGGTGTGGGCCCCCTGTGGCCCATCTCCACTCCTTCTGGCCTCCTTCGTCTTCTAGAAAAATAGGAATTTCCATGTATTATCTGGGATTTTCTGATCTTCGCGAATTTTGCATTTAGACAGTGCTTTTTCCATCAGAATCCTGACTCCGGTGGTTCATCCTCCAAAAATCATCAATCATGCAAAAATAGATGAAATAACTTAAGTATCATCTTTTAATATGAATTATATCAATGAATAACAGTAAATTATGATATAAAATAGTGATGAAAAATAGACGTATCAACTCCCTCAAGCTTAGACCTCGCTTGTCGCCAAGCGAAAACTGAGCTCAATAAACATGACCACAGGTTTATGGAGTGAAGTGTCGATAAAGAGAATACGGACAAGAAGCATCACATTCATCAATACACAAATCATAATAGAAAACAATTCACTATTATATAACTTAACTTGTAATGAGTAAGGGAAACACAATAAAGATAGACAAAGTAAATCATAATTGGTAATGGCAAACTTTGTTCTTGGTTAGAGAATGGTTAACAAATTGCGGGAGTCAAACGTAATGGGGTTTTTAATGATAGCCTTCAAAGTAGTATTCACTAAGATAAGAGTAGTGTGCAAAACAAGGAACATAAGAAACATGATTCAATAAATAATCATATGGATGATTGAATCACAACAACTCAAATGCTTGCTTGAGATAGAAAGGAATAGGTTTACTGACTCAACTAAAAAGTAAAAGATAGGCCCTTCGCAGAGGGAAGCAGGGATTTCAAGTTTCATAAAGAGCCTCCAAAAATTATGGTACTTACTAGCTTTCAGATCTCGTTGCCCCTATCATAAGCATCTTGAAGTGATTAAGGTTAATGTGAGGGAAAATATGAGTTATATGCTTGACAAATTATAAGTTAAAAGTCTCATGCCCCTTGAGTACGAGTACCAGACCTCATGCTACTCAACTTTGGTCTCTGGTAAGTTCTTGTCATTCTAAGTGTATGTGTATCATAGAGAACCTCCAATGGGGTACCCCTTGCCCCATGACACAGGAGTTATCCCATATCAAAATGACAAGGCAACAAATAGTGAGCATCTCAACGATCTTTTTATTTTCTATTTGCATAGGTTTTTATTGAGGATGCTTCATAGAATGCCACTATAATTATGCTACAAGTTTCCACCTTGATTAGGCATGGCTTAGGCTAGCCGCCCAGGCGTTTCTCTAACACATATATAAACTCCATGAGCTTACAAGCTTCCATTTTATTTCACACCACCGGCATCCATAAACAAAAGAACATGATATCAACTAAATAATAAGTGCAATGTAGAAAGCGGACCCCACCATAACATGGTTTTACTAACTCCCAACTTATAATTTGCAAGCATACAAGCTTCATAAGATAGTCACAATGGTTCAAATTTATTAAGTACAAGAAAATAAAGTGTGCCATCAAGTTTGTGAGAGCTTTAATCACTAATTTTCACATAACAAGTTTAATTTGGCAGATAGATAAAACTCGAGAATTTACTTGAAATAGCAATAATGCTAATAGGTAGATATGGTGGACACAAATAGCATAGGTTTTGGTTCAAGGATTGGATGCACGAGAAGCATTCCCTCTCAGTACAGGTTTTTGGCTAGCAAGGCTGGGTAGCAAGCATAAGAGTTGAAGGAAACAAACAAACATACAAGCGATAAAAACAATCATGCAATCTTCCTTGGAAACACAAAAGATCTTAACTAGAGAATACTAAGCTTATAAGCCAATCAAGAAAGAAAGATAATGAAATTATATTTCTAAAAGTACTTTTCTCTTTTCCATTCAATCCTCAAATAGTGTTGCTACTGACCCGAGCTACGTTTGCCAAAACCAATTAAATTTACTTAATGATCCCAAAGTGATACCAATACTAACAACAAGATCAATCATATAATAGAAATTGCAAACTAAAATAAGACGTGCAAAAAGTAAATGATAAAACTTCTCATTAATATTCCATAACGACAACTCACACCAAGGGATACATAGATAACTAACTAGAGGAGAGATACTTCCACAATGCAAACCATCCTATATGATAACTTCTCTATTCATGATATGGCTCTACTAAAAAGGTAAAAAGATGAAAGATAATGATGTGATACCGTGGCACTCCCCTAAGCTTGGAACAAACCAAGGGGATGCCAAAACCTGATGATGAATTACTCCTTTGGTGGTGGTGGTGTTGTGATCATGATCGGAATGAGAAAATCTTCTAGGATCTTGCGAAGCTTGTTATTCTCCTCTTGAAGTATATCCACCTTTCTCCTCAGGACTCGGTACTTACCGCAAAACTCATCAGTGGCTCGTAGAGCTTCCATTGCTGCAGGGAAGGAACTGAGGTCTAGAGCTAGAAGTATCACCCCCTGTCCCTTCATTCCTGCTGACATGCTCTTCATTTCCTCCTCAACGCTCTGATCCATGTCTTCGCACCTAGCTGTGATCCTTTCTTCTTCCACCCATCCCACGAAGGTCCTCTGCTCAAGATTGCGATGGAGCTCGCACTGGCATCGCAACTCATAGTCCTCCGAAGATGAATCTTGGAACAACATCTGAACAGAATAGATCGAAATGAAAACACGACTAGAAAACGATATACGGACCTCGGGGGATCCGTGGGATTATATATTACAAAATTTAACAACAAAAGGAAGGTACTGGGAGAAAACGGGTCGGAGACGGGCTCCGGGGTGGCCACACCCCCTGGTGGCGCCGCCAGGTGGGCCTGCGCCACGGGGTGGTGTGAGCCCCCCGGGCTCCGTTTCCGTCCCTCTTTCGACTCATTATTTTCCATGTTAGATAAAAACTGCAAAAATATAAATTGAAAAGTTTTTCGCGGACCTTTTCTTACCAGAACTGTTACCTATTCGAAAACGGACTCTACAGGTTTTTGAATTTGGTCTTTAATAAATTCTTCCGGAGTCACCACTTGAATAATATCAATATCTTTATTAAGAATCTTCAAAAATATAATGCTTGAGTCTTTTGACCATTCTTCATTTCATTACATCATTCTCTCCTACCACTTGAAAATTTCTTTCATACAAAACTTCACACAATCTTCATTAGCAACATTAGTGCACGCAAGATAATAAACCTTTAGGTTCAATTTCAACTGAAATCCATCAAAACATAAGAATCAACTCCTTTCGAAAGCCCAAAAGGAATTCAAAAAGGAAATCGATTTAAGAGGCAAATGCAAAAATGGCAGAAATCTGTCAAAATAGACCAGCAGGTAAATATCAGTTTTTTAGAAAATATTCCGTTGCTCAAATCAAAAAGTGCAAAACTAATGAAATTTAAATAATAACCTGGGGCATGCACACAAAAAATTACAGATCAGTACGACGTTTTGGGATTTTTCACGATTTTTTACGATGAAGCACACAAAAATCTGTTTTAGGACAGCAACTTCCCCAAATCTTACTTCTCTCTCATTAGAGGCTGATCTTGACACAAAAACCAAACAAAAAGGATAAGGAGAGGTTATTACAGAAGCAATAACTTCTAGAACTCAAAATAAACAAAAACTGAAAGCAAAAATATATTGGATTGTCTCCCAAAAAGCTCTTTCTTTATAGCCATTAAGATAGGTATGATAAATTTCAATGATGCTCACATAAGGATATGAATTGAAGTAAAAGAGAGCATCAAGGAGCAAATATACACATATTTAAGTCTAACCCACTTCCTATGCAAGGGAGTTTTGTAAGAAAATAAATTATTGAAACCAGAGGCTACTAGCATAGGAAGGCAAAACAAGTGCAACATAGAGACTTTCAGCATAAAGCGAGGAAACTTAATATTATTGAGATGCATAGAAACATTTTCCCCTCTCTCATAATAACTTTCAGCATCATGAATAAATTTAACGACATAACTATCACATGAACCATAGTAGCAATGATCACTTATTCTGACAGAAAACACAGGGACACTAGCTTTCCTAGTTCTACTAGGATGTGAAACAATATTATAAGTATCCTTACAAAGGATAATGTGCCCATCTTCTACATTTTTAGAGACAAAGTCCTTCTCAATTGCTACTACAGGTTCAACATCTATTTGTTCATCAGGTTCTACAGCTTTCTTTGTACTTTTGTTAACCATACTAGTTATCATAGAATGCTCCTTTACCTTAACAGGGAAAGGTATTTTCTTGATGTAAGGTTCAGGTAAAATATGATCAACAGTATAAACTTTAGTATTTCTAGCAGGAACACAATTAACAATATCTTTATATGGCTCATGATACTTGTTCCATTTCTTTTTAGGAATTTCAATATAAGAGGCAAAGGCCTTAAAACAATTTGCAATGCTTTGAAAATCAAGACCATAAGCAACACTAATATTATGAAAGTCATCAGTTCCCATAAAAGATTTAATGCATTCATAATCATAATTTATATCTGACTTCCTTCCTTTATCATCCTCCCATGCTTGAGCATTGTCTTGAATACGGCCTAGAAGATCCCATTTAGCTTCTTCTTTCATACGTGTAAATGATCCAGCGCAAGAAGCATCCAATAAATCCTTATCATGAAGAGAAAGCCTTGCATAAAAGTTATTGATAATAATATTATTAGGGAGCTCATGAATAGGACATTTGAGCATTAGTGACTTCAATTTCCCCCAAGCTTGGGTGGTACTCTCTCCATCACGAGGCCAAAAGTTATATATTTGATTCAGATCTTTATGAATCTCACTAGGAGGATAAAATTTGGAATAAAAGAGAGGTACAATTTCCTCCCATTCAAGAGATTGGCCATTTTTAGCAGCTTATACCATTCCTTAGCTCTTCCTTTCAATGATACAGAGAATAACTTTTTCTTAACTTGATCTATGGTAATACCTGCACACTTGAACAATCCACATAGTTCATGTATAAAAAGAAAATGATCACTGGGATGGACAGTACCATCTCCAAAATAGTAGTTATCCAGAACACGATCCACAATTTTTGTAGGTATTTTAAAAGGATCAATTTTAGCAGGTTGTGGTTCATCTACTACCTTAGTAGTGGTAGTGGCATTCTGAAATAAGAAAGTAAGTGAATTATCCATATTGAGAATAAAGTAACAAACAGAAATAAACAATACTCACAATAGAAGTTTCCTTTACCAGTTCCACTCTTCAATAGCGCTTCACTCCCCGACAACGGCGCTAGAAAATAGTCTTGATGACCCACAAGTATAGGGGGTGTATCATAGTATTTTTGATAAGTAAGAGTATCGAACCCAACAAGGAGCAGAAGGTGTTGACAAGTGGTTTGGATCAGGAATCTTTGTAAATACTTAGCAAACAGATTTTTAGGTTTTTTTGATAATGTAGATAAATAAAGTGCGAGTAAATAAAAGACAATAATAATAATTGTAGCAAGTGGCCCAATCCTTTCTTTAGCAAAGGACAAGTGATACATTGCAAATGTATCTATAATTTTTGATGTTCCATGCTTGGTTTTATCCACTTTCTTGTGTTTTGTTCCAACTTTGGAGTACTTTTAATATGATTTCTTGGACTAACCTATTAACAAGAGCCATAGTGCCAGCTGCCTATTTTCTGTTGTTTTTGGTTCCAAAAAAGTCAGAAAATGAATATTCTCGGAATTGGACGGGACAAAAGCCAAAGTGCCTATTTTTCCGAAAGACATCAAGTGCCAGAATACGAGACGGAGAGGGGCCAGGGGGCCACCACACAACCTGGCCGCGCGGCCAGGCCTGTCGCATGCCAGGGGGTGGTGTGGCCGCTCCCGGCACCCCCTCGGCCTCCCCTTTCGACTATAAGATGCCCTCGGGACGAAAACCCTAAGTGCCCGATCAAAAATCCACGAAAGAGTCTGTAGCCACCGTCATCTCCATCCCTACATCGGGAGGGATCTGAAGCTCTTCCCGGCACCCTGCCGGAGAGGGGAATTCACCCTGGAGGCCTTCTTCATCACCATGCAAGCCTCCGGTGTGATGCGTGAGTAGTTCATCCTTGGACTACGGATCCATGTAGTAGCTAGATGGTTGGGTTCTCCTCCTTTGTGCTTTCATGTTTAGATCTTGTGAGCTCCATTCATGATCAAGATCATCTATTTGTAATTCATACATGTTGTGTTTGTGGGGATCCGATGGATATTGAGATGCTATTTCAGATTGATTATTGATTCTATCATGTCTTTGTTATTTGAGATCTTGCATGCTTTCCGTTGTTAGTAGCTATCTTCGCAAAGTAGATGCTAGCAACTCCAAGAGTTAGTATTTATGCTCGATAGTGGGTTCATGCCTCTGGTAATCTAGGGAAGTGACAGAAATCTCTAAGGTACTAGATGTGTTGTTGCTACTAGGGAGAAAACAACAATCTTTTGTTCATAGAACAATTGTATTGTTTACCTTACACGTAGTTCGTAAAGCAATAATCTGTTGCTTGCAACTTAATACTGGAGGGGGTTCGGATGATAACCTGAAGGTGGATTATTAGTCATAGATGCAGTTGGATGGCGGTTTATGTATTATGTTGTATTGCCCAATCAAGTCTCAAAGGAGTCAAGATTATTAGTATATGCATGTATTGTTTTCTCGGTGTTTGTCAATTGCCCCGCTGTAATTTGTTCACCCAGCATGTTATCTATCTAAGGAGAGCCACCTCTAGTGAACTATGGATCCCGGTCCTTATCTTTTACATACAATCTACAATCTTTTACTGCTTTGTGTTTACTTTCTGCAAACTTTTACTTCTTTCCATTCGATACGTTTAATCCTTTGTTTTCCGCAAAACACGGTGAGATTGACAACCTCATCGCATGTTGGGGACAAAGTTTTGTGGTTGTGTTGTGCAGGTCTCCATGTTGCTACTAGCACCGGTAGTGCGCCCTGCCAAAGCTCAGCTAGTAACACCTTTGGGGTGTTTCCTTGCTCCTACTGGTTCGATTAAACCTTGGTTTCATAACTGAGGGAAACTTGCTACTGTGTTCATCATACCTTCCTCTTGGGGCTCCTAACGAGCTCTACATCAACACCACGCACCAAGCACTTTTCTGGGCGCCATGTATTGAGCCATCAAGCGATTTTCTGGCGTCGTTGCTGGGGAGTCAAGGACATCTTCACAAGGGGAGTCCCTCATAACCAATCTCTTTACTTTGTTATTTTTGTTTTGCTTAGTTTCTTTTTGCTTTGTTTGCTTGTTTTGTTCTTCAAAAACCCAAAAAAATATTTTTACTTGGTTTGCTTTCTTATTTGAAAACCCAAAAAAAATGACTACTCTTGAAAACACTAAGTTGTGTGACTTCACTAGCACCAACAACAATGATTTTATGAGCACTCCTATTGCTCCACCTATGGCTGAAAATACTTTCTTTGAGATAAAACCTGATTTGCTCAATCTTGTTATGAGAGAACAATTTTCTGGTATTGGTAATGAAGATGTTGCTTCCCATATAAATAACTTTGTTGAACTTTGTGAGATGCAAAAGCATAGGGATATAGGTGGTGATATTATTAAGCTGAAATTGTTTCCTTTCTCTTTGAGAGGAAAAGTTAAAGAGTGGTTGAATTCCTTAACTAGGAATAGTATTGATTCTTGGACTAAGTGCAAAGATGCTTTTATTGGAAAATACTATCCCCCTGCTAAGATTATATCCATGAGAAGTGAAATAATGAAGTTTAAACAACTTGATAATGAGCATGTTGCTCAAGCTTGGGAAAGAATGAAATCTTTGATAAAGAATTGTCCCACTCATGGACTGACTGCTTGGATGATCATCCAAACTTTTTATGCAGGATTGAACTATTCTTCAAGGAACCTATTGGATTCAGCTGCTAGAGGTACCTTTATGACCATCACTTTGGGTGCTGCAACAAAACTATTGGATAATATGATGGTTAATTATTCTGAATGGCATACTGAGAGAGCTCCACAAGGTAAGAAGGTAAATTCTGTTGAGGAAACCTCTTCCTTGAGTGATAAGATTGATATTATTATGTCTATGCTTGTTAATGGGAAAGCCCATATTGATCCAAATAATGTTCCTTTAGCCTCTTTGGTTGCTCAAGAAGAGCAAGTTGATGTGAATTTCATAAGAAATAACAACTTTGGCAACGATGCTTATAGGAACAATTTTGGTAACAACAATTATAAGCCTTATCCTCCCAACAATGGTAATGCTTATGGAAATTCTTACAACAATAATAAGAGTGCTCCCTCTGAACTTGAAGTTATGCTTAAAGAGTTTATTAGTAAACAAACTGCTTTCAATAAAACTATTGAGGAAAAACTCTCTAATGCTGAAAGAAATATAGCATCTTTGGCTGAAGCTCAATCTTCTTTGAATAAAATGGCTGCTAAACCTGAAACTAATGAGAATCCCTTTGCAGCTACTAATGCCATACAAGTAAGAATTGATGAAAATGTTAGACTATTAGCTGAATTACATGCTAAGTGGGAAAGAGAAGATGAAATTGCTAGAAACATTAGTGTTTCTACTATCACCACCACTAGTGTTGAGGCTAGTAATAGTTCTACCACTTTAGATGATAAATTTGATTTTGATCTTGATGGTTGCAACATCTCTGAAGTTATTAAGTTCCTGCAAAAGCTTGCTAAAAGTCCTAATGCTAGTGCTATGAACATGGCTTTTACACAACACATTACTGATGCTCTCATAAAAATTAAAGACGAAAAGATGAAACACAAAGCTTCTATTCCTATAAAACAATAAGATGGTTGGGAACCCATCATTAATATGAAAGTGAATGACTTTGATTTCAAAGCTTTGTGTGATCTTGATAGTAGTGTTTCTATTATGCCTAGAAGGATTTATGATATGCTTGATTTGCCTCCTCTTGAAGATTGTTATTTAAATGTTCCACTTGATGCTAATGCTAAAAAGAAACTCATGGCGAGTCTTAATGATGTTATTATTATGGTTAACGATTCCTATGTCCCCGTTGATTTCTATGTTTTGGATGTTGAATACAATGCTTCTTGTCCTATTACTTTGGGAAGACCTTTTCTTAGAATTGTTGGTGCCATCATTGATATGAAAGAAGGCACCATTAAATATCAACTCCCACTCAAGAAAGGTATAGAACACTTCCCTAAAAAGAGAGAAAAGATGTCTTTTGCTTCTCCTATGAAAACAAAATTTGGTCTTAATGCTTCTTCATTTGAGAACACTTGATTCTTTCTTTGGTTCTTATGCCTAACTTAAAGGCGTTAAAGAAAAGTACTTGTTGGGAGATAAACCAAGAGTTTTAGTTGAGTCTTGGAATTTATTACTTCACTAATAACTTCTCCTTATCCTTTTTATTTGCTTTTTGTGCCAAGAGTAACCTCTAATGAGAGTGAAGTAATGATTGGGAAAGTTGCTGTCCCGAAACAGATTTCTGTGCTTCACCGTAAACATTCCTGAGAGAGTTCTGTATGTCGGATTGAGCTGTAATTTTTTGTGCTTCTGCCCCAGGTTGTTATCTAACTTTCGTTAGTTCAACACTTTTTGATTTGAGCAACAGAAGGTCTTATAAAAAATTCGTCTTTACCTGCTGGTCTGTTTTGACAGATTTCTGTCATTTTCTGCATTTGCTTCTTGTTAGTTCCTTCTTGAGTTCTTTTGGGGAATTGAGCTTTTTGAGGGAAGTGCTACAGTAGCTAGTGTTCTAATGGAAGTTTATTTGGTGTTAGAACTTAACCTTGAGACTTATTTATCTTAAGTGAACTAATGTTGCTAATGAGATTGTGCGAAGTTTTGTATGAAGGAAAATTTTCAGGTGTATGGAAGGAATGAGTAATGAGATGAAGGATGGACTAAAGCTCAAGCTTGGGGATGTCACACGTGTCACCCCAAGAAATATCCAAGAAGTACAAGCGTCAAAGCTTGGGGATGCCCAAGGCATCCCCTTCTTTATCAATAAAAATTCCAGGTTTCTTCCAAACGCTTCATTTTTATTGTTTCGTGCACAGTTGTGTTTCTCTTGGAGCGTCTTCTTTTTCATTTTCGTTTTTTGTTTTTAGTTTGCTTTATTTGCTTAGTTTTCTGAATAAGTTGGTTGGACCCCCTCTTTCATACATTGGTTTGCAAATAGTTTGGTTTGGTTTGGAAAAGAGTAGGAAAGTTCATGCTTATGTGGTAAATAGAGCTCGTTTTTGACTGTGGCTATGCTTTGTCATGCCGTGCTTGATATTGTTTTGGCTTTATGCTTAGTATTATTTGCTGTAGCATGACTTGTTATAAACAATTGAGATTGCTCAATGTGCCTTGGATGAATCATGCGTTGTTTTAGCATATTAAAGCATAGTATAGTGGTATTCTCCTTTGATGCTTTATTTGGGTTGACTTGGCACATGCTCACACCATGTTATGACTGTCACAAGTCACCATAGCCTTTATGATCCTTTAGTTTTCAATTTGTAGTATCACTTTATGCTTTGATCAATGATGTTCTGTCGCTCTGCATGATTATGGCCATTATTGCTCTCTTAGTTTGTCGCTCCCAGCCTTTTGCTAGCCTCCACCACAAAGTATGAGTTCCACTCATGCATCCAACTCCCTAAACCAAGTTTTTCCAGAGAGTCCACCATATCTACCTACTAGCTTATGCTATTCCAAGTATATTCATGCTTTTGTCTACCTTTCACTTGTTATGAGAAAACTAGTGATTAAAGCTCTCACGAACTTGATGGCACACTTTACTTTATTGCCTCTAATAAACTTGAACCATTGGGTCCTTCTTTGTTGCGTATATGCTTGCGCTTTATAAGTTGAAATTAGCAGAACCATGTACCATGGGGAACGCTTTCAACATTGCACTTGTACTTTGTACACCATTGATATTATGTTCTTTTGCTTACAGATCCCGACAGTGTGAAATAAATGTGGAACTTGTAAGATCATGGAGTTTGTATGTGTGTTAGAGAAACGCCTGGGCCGCTAGCCTAAGCCATGCCTAATCATGGTGGAAACTTGCAGCATCACCATAGTTAGCACTCTATGAAGCATCCTCAATAAAAACCTATGCAAATAGCAAATAAAAAGATCGTTGAGATGCTGATTGTCCGCTTGCCTTGTCATTTTGATTATGGGAAAGCTCCCGTATCATGTGCAAGGGGTACCCCGTTGGCGGTTCTTAATGATACACATATACTTACAATGACAAGAGCTTACTCGTGACTGAAGTTGAGTAGCATGAGGATTGGTCTTCGTAAGTAAGGGGCATGAGATTTCGGTTTATAACTTGTCAAGCATATCCTCTTAGTTGTGTCACTTTAACCTTAATCACCTTCAAGATGCTTATGATAGGGGCAATGAGAGCTGAAAGCTATAAGTACCATAATTTTTGGAAGATCTTTATGATACTTGAATCCCTACTTCCTTTTACAAAAGGTCTTTCTTCCACTTATATTGAGTCTCCACCTTCTATCTTTATGCACTTACTTTGAGAGCATAGTGGCCATTCTTAGTTCTATGTGCATTGTCCCAAGCCTAGTTGGTTGATGCATAACTTGTTATTGCTTGTTTGAAATTATTGTATCTAGTCACTCTTATGAACTTTGAAGGTGTCCTATGAATTTATACTTGCTACTCTATTGAGGGACAAGTTGAATACTTTTATGCTATGTTTTCTTTATGTGAAACAAACAAACGTCTTGCAAAGCATGTTATTCATGATTCTTTTGTTTGTGCCTTTTCATGTTGTATCATAGTTTCTTTGCTTATTGCTAGAACTTTGTCTTTCATGTTATGATTGAAGTACTATGATCCCAGCTTTGAGTTTTGCAAATACTTTTGATCAAGTTTTTGATGGTGCATGTCACCTCAAAAATTATTTCTTTTTATCACTTAACTACTCGAGGACGAGCAGGAGTTAAGCTTGGGGATGTTGATACATTGCAAATGTATCTATAATTTTTGATGTTCCATGCTTGGTTTTATCCACTTTCTTGTGTTTTGTTCCAACTTTGGAGTACTTTTCATATGATTTCTTGGACTAACCTATTAACAAGAGCCATAGTGCCAGCTGCCTGTTTTCTGTTGTTTTTGGTTCCAGAAAAGTCAGAAAATGAATATTCTCGGAATTGGACGGGACAAAAGCCAAAGTGCCTATTTTTCTGGAAGGGATCAAGTGCCAGAATACGAGATAGAGAAGGGTTGGGGGCCGGCCACACCACCTGGCCGCGCGGCCAGGCCTGGCTCGCGCCAGGGGGTGGTCTGGCCGACCCCAGCACCCCCTCGGCCTCTCCTTCCGCCTATAAGTTTCCCTCGGGACGAAAACCCTAGGTACCCGATCAAAAATCCACGAGAGAGTCTGTAGCCGCCGTCATCTCCATCCCTAGATCAGGGGGATCTGAAGCTCTTCCCGGCACCCATGCCGGAAAGGGGAATTCACCCTGGAGGCCTTCCTCATCACCATGCAAGCCTCCGGTGTGATGCGTGAGTAGTTCATCCTTGGACTATAGATCCATGTAGTAGCTAGATGGCTGGGTTCTCCTCCTTTGTGCTTTCATGTTTAGATCTTGTGAGCTCTGTTCATGATCAAGATCATCTATTTGTAATTCATACATGTTGTGTTTGCGGGGATCCGATGGATATTGAGATGCTATTTCAGATTGATTATTGATTCTATCATGTCTTTGTTATTTGAGATCTTGCATGCTTTCTGTTGTTAGTAGCTATCTTGGCCAAGTAGATGCTAGCAACTCCAAGAGTTAGTATTTATGCTCGATAGTGGGTTCATGCCTCTGGTAATCTAGGGAAGTGACAGAAATCTCTAAGGTACTAGATGTGTTGTTGCTACTAGGGAGAAAACAACAATCTTTTGTTCATAGAACAATTGTATTGTTTACCTTACACGCAGTTCGTAAAGCAATAATCTATTGCTTGCAACTTAATACTGGAAAGGGTTCGGGTGATAACCTGAAGGTGGATTATTAGTCATAAATGCAGTTGGATGGCGGTATATGTATTATGGTGTATTGCCCAATCAAGTCTCAAAGGAGTCAAGATGATTAGTATATGCATGTATTGCTTTCTCGGTGTTTGTGAATTGCCCCGCTGTAATTTGTTCACCTAACATGTTATCTATCTAAGGAGAGCCACCTCTAGTGAACTATGGATCCTGGTCCTTGTCTTTTACATACAATCTACAATCTTTTACTGCTTTGTGTTTACTTTCTGCAAACTTTTACTTCTTTCCATTCGATACGTTTAATCCTTTGTTTTCCGCAAAACACGGTGAGATTGACAACCTCATCGCAAGTTGGGGACAAAGTTCTGTGGTTGTGTTGTGTAGGTCTCCACGTTGCTACTAGCACCGGTAGTGCGCCCTGCCAAAGCTCAGCTAGTAACACCTTTGGGGTGTTTCCTTGCTCCTACTGGTTCGATTAAACCTTGGTTTCATAACTGAGGGAAACTTGCTGCGGTGCTCATCATACATTCCTATTGGGGTTCCCAACGAGCTCTACATCAACACCACGCACCAAGCACTTTTCTGGGCGCTGTGTATTGAGCCATCAACAAGCCGGTTGTATTACTTAAGATGACTAAACGTTCTCGAGGATACATGGGAATATTGTCAAGTGCTTTCGCTTCATATAGTTGATTAATCTTCGCTGGTTGGATAAGTGTTGTGTGGGTGAACCTATGCTAATGTACCGACCTTCCTAGGACTAATACATACTTGTGATTATACCCCTTACAAGCATCCACAACTACCAGAAAGTAATTAAGATAAAACCTAACCACAACCTTAAACTTTGAGATCCTACACTCCCTTATGCAAAGGTTTCCTAACGGGGGTTCAGATTTCTGTCACTCTGGCAACACCACGATTAGTAGCCAAATACACAATGCATTCCCCTAGGACCATAATGGTTAAGTATCATGTAGTCGACGTTCACATGACACCACTAGAAGAATAACACCACAACTTAAATATCAAACCATTAAATATTTCTCAACACAATTCCACTACTAACAACATGACTTCTCCCATGTCCTCAAGAACTAAACGAACTACTCACGAGACATCATATGGATCAAGATCAGAGATGAAATAATGATAAGTAACAATCTGAACATGAACAATAATTCAATGGTTCCACTCAATAGCATCAACTACAACAAGTAATCAACACCGGGAGTTTCCCCTAAGAACTATGCAAGATTCAACCCAATTGTTACAGCAGTACGGAGTGGTGATGATGGTGCTGGTGGAGATGATGATGATGATCCCGATGAAGTCTAGCTTGATGACGGTGTTGATGGCGATGATCTCCCCTCTCCGGGAAGGAATTTCCTTGGCAGATTTCTGCCTACCGGAGAGCTCTTTCTCTCTCTGTAGTTTCTGCCCCGCCAAGGCAGCGGAATCTTTCTGTGATCGCTCCCCGAGTCTTAGGGTTTCGAGGGGAATATATACACAGAAGGGCGATGCTGAAGGTGGGCCAGGGCGACCACACCACCTAGTGGCGCGGCCAGGGGGACTCGCGCCAGGCGGTGGTGTGGGCCCCATGTGGCCCATCTCCACTCCTCCTTCTGGCCTCCTTCGTCTTCTGGAAAAATAGGAATTTCCATGTATTATCTGGGATTTTCTGATCTTCGCGAATTTTGCATTTAGACAGTGCTTTTTCCATCAGAATCCTGACTCCGGTGGTTCATCCTCCAAAAATCATCAATCATGCAAAAATAGATGAAATAACTTAAGTATCATCTTTTAATATGAATTATATCAATGAATAATAGTAAATTGTGATATAAAATAGTGATGCCAAATGGACGTATCAGTGGGATCTTAACAAAATACCTATATGTAAATGGCATATTGTGAATGGTATAGTTGTTATTAATAAGTGTTAATGAGTTTTGAGTAAATATTCTATAGATGAAGTTGAACAAGTATTAAACATTAAAATCTATCGAGATAGATCGATATGTTTAATAAACATTAGAGTCGATTTTTTTCCTGAATTAGATTCTGAAGGAGTTCAAAATATCCTAGATGAGATTCTAAAGAAGTTCAGAATAGAACAAGTTAAGAAAGAAGTCCTTACTTGTTATTAATCTCGGTATAACAACAATGGTTAAAAGATAGAAACGGGATGTGTTACGTCCCTTATGCCTCAGCCATAGGTTCTGTCGTATAAAACTATGTTGTATGCTCGACATAATGTGACACAATTTCTTAGTTAGAAGAACAAGTTTCGAAGTGATTCCTGAGTAAATCAGTGACAAGGTTTGAACATATCCTCTAGTATCTAAAGAGAACTGAGGATCTACATTGATATAGAAGAATGTGACTACTTTAGAAGTGGCAAGTATAATAGTTTTGGCTTAGGAAGTTCATCATTTTCAACTGAGTGTGTTTATGGTATACATGACTATGTGAAAGCCCACTTGACCGAACAGATGTCATTGTAGACACATAGAAACAAAGTCTCACTCTGCCTTCTGATACCTTCGATCCAGATTACGGATGTAGTATAGCTTCTTTTTCCCTAGTATACCTAGGTTATCGAATCCTGGTTTCTTCTGTCACTAGGGTTCCCAACCTGCAGATCAGTCATCACTCATACTCCCTATACCTAGCTCAACCCTCGGGGTCTTGGGTACCTGACAAGTCCTTGGATTGAGGCAAGAGAGGATACAATAATCATCATGTCATACAAACTAATACACGGTCCCATCTATGATAAATCACATGCACAATTGCTACATGGCTAGGCCGAAGCCCTTAGCCTAAGGATAATACCTCACACATAGAGATGAGATCAATAATCACAAACATTGTAATGAAAATCATAAGATTGATAGCAATAGTCGTACAATGTCGCCAATCGAAGAAGAGATCTACTATTACAAGTGGTGGAATATGGCTATGGAGATGGAGAAGGGTTTGGAGATCTGAGGCAGCTTTTTGGCGAGGTCTGGCTTCTTCGGGAGGGTCGAGCTTCGTTTTCCCGACGCCTTAGGCTTATTTATATAGGGGTCCCTTCATGAAAGTTGTTCCGTTTGACCTAACGATGGCGGCGCCAACTATACGACCGGAGCTATACGGCCAAAATTTTTGCTCTGGTCATATAGTTGGTCATTAAAGTGTCTGCCTCCGTTGTACGGCTCCTGGTTTCTTCTAGTTGTTGGAAATCCCGTATCTTTGACTTTAATGTAGTGATTCCCTCCTTTAAACGATGTTATCTGCAAAGGAAAAATATAAAAGAAAGGATTGCATACCCCTCTGAATATTAGCATTAGTGGCAGGGTTTAGAGAGATATTTCATCAAGAATATGATTAATATCCAGTTTAAATGTGGACGTAGATGGCTATATTTCAGAGCCATCAACCTCCCCAAGCTTAAACTCTCTGTCTGTATCAAAAAAAAATCTGGCCGTATAGTTCCGGTCATATAGTTGGCGCCGCCACCGCTAGGTCAAACAGAACAACTTTCATGAAAGGACCCCTATAAAAAGAAGCCTCGGACAATGATAAAACAAGCCTGCCTCGCCCAAAAGTCTCTACCTCGGATCACCAGCCGCCTCCAGATTTCAAAACCCTTCTCCATCTCCATAGCCATATTCCACCACTTGTAATAGTAGATTTCTTCTTCGATTGGCAACATTGTAAGACTATTGCTATCAATCTCATGATTTTCATTACAATGTTTGTGATTGTTGATCTCATCTCTATGTGTGAGTAATTCTCCTTGGGCTAAGGGCTTCGGCCTAGCCATGTAGCGTTTGTGCATGTTATTTATCATAGATGGGATCATGTATTAGTTTGTATGACATGATGATTATTGTATCCTATCTTGCCTTAATCCAAGGACTTGTCAGGTACCCAAGATCCCGAGGGTTGAGCCAGGTATAGGGAGTATGAGTAATGGCTGATCTGCAGGTTAGGAACCCCAGTGATAGAAGGGGTAGTATGGCTGTATGTGAGGGATTTACTTGGGATTAACGGTGACATCACTATGCATATAATTAGTTCTCTTTCTTCTATGGATGAGACTAGTAGGTTATTGATATAAGCTGTTGCAGAGGCAATAGCAATTATGGATGCACTACCCACATATAATTTATCTTTCTCTAACAATTACATGCATACTTTATCTTTATCTTTTATTCCCATCAGATGTTTTGTACAGCTACAGGTGAATCGAACGCCCTAGGCCCTCTCTCTCCATCATTGACAACAACAAAAAGACGCAAACTCTTGGTCCGGTAAAAACACAAAAGGAATTCTAAAACTCCCGAAGGTCCGTTAAAGTAACTTCACTACGCATCTGCTTCCCGAGGATTCAATAACCTAGGTCTACTAGGGAAAAAGAAGTTATACTACATCCGTAATCCGGATCGAAGGTATCACCATGAACCCCTTCACATGCACCCAGAGGGGCCAAACCCTGGCTGTGGGGGTGTGAGAGCATCCTTGGGGAGGGGCTCCCCCCTTGGCTGCCGCCCCTTCCTTGGAGGAGGGGTAGATGGGGCTATCCCCCTCTACCCTATATAAGGAGGACAGGGTGGAGGCACCCCACCAAATCCTCTAGGTGTCGCCTCCCCTCTCCCTATCTACTCCTCCTGCGGAGCTGCTTAGGGAAGCCATGTCGCTCTCCCATACACCATACCCCTATGACGTCGTCATACTGATGGAGTCTCGTGGAGCTCTTATCCCTCGTTTGCGAGATCAAGGACGAGGAGACGACCTCAAGTTGGACGTGTAGTTACCGCGGAGGTGCTTCCCATGCGGTACTTCATCGGATTGGATCTCTAGGTTTCTTTCGCATATCTTGTAGATCGAATCTTTGGGTTTCCTCTGCATATCTCATAGGAATTTTTTGTTTTCCATGCTACAAACCCATTACAACTCTCCAATGTTGTTAATCAAGTGTCTCTTCATACGCATGATTCGCACGAGCCTAACAAATTCATCGATACCTCAAAGGAACACTCAATCTTGGACTAACCATATACTCTTCTTCCACACATAATATTATTCCCTATTCGGATGCTAATTGGGCTGGTTGCCCGAACACTCGCCATTCAGTGTCAGGGTTTTGCATATTTTTGGGTGAAAATTTATAGTGTCTCGGAGCAATGTCGAGGCTGAATATCGTGGAGTATCCACTATCATGGCCAAAACATGTTGGTTGCGCGACTTTTTGCTTGAGCTTCATCGACCACTTGACAGAGTTACCATTGTATATTGTGACAATATTTTTGCACTTTACAAGTTTGCAAACCCGCAACATTGCCGCACCAAACACATTGACCTGGATATCCACTTTGTTCGCGAGAAGGCTACTCTTGGTGCATTAAGGTTTCTCCATGCACCTTCTAGCATCAGCTTGCATATATCTCCACCAAAGGTTTGTTGACACTATTGTTTTAGGAGCTTCAATCCCGTCTTCACATCAACGAGGGATCGTCTCCACGTCCAGACTGCGGGGGATTGTTAGATGACAGTATATGTTGGTTACGCTTACCATGTATAGATCAAACCGAACCGACTTAGATTAGTCTAGAATGACTTGTAACACAAGTTTGTAACCATGTATAAATTCTGATCAATGCAATCGGTCGAGGTGTACAATTGTAGCCTGACTTTACAATCCTACACATATACTAGTTTATCAGAGTATGATATGAAGTTAGGTCTAGTAGGTGTATGATGTGATAAGCCGTTCGATCTTCTCTCTAGTAGTCCACCATAGAGCTCCAATATATGTAGCCGTTTGTTTTTTCGCTTAACAAATTTGTATGAGGTGATAAGATCAATGAACGGTTCAATCACTTAGGACAAGGTGCCATTTAACTAGACGAGCACAGGATTAGGTATACCTACCTTATGCTATTTACGGAAAACGTTATATTAAGGGGTTTCTATCAGTTTTTTCGGCAAATAGAATATATTAATATCGCGAAAATAACAACACACTCAACCTCTACAACAAAGAAATGTCTAAAAGACATTACGGATGCACACAACCCTACAACAAGAAGAAGAAGATCCCGCTAGAGTGATCAAAACCTTGTAGATGTGACACAAATCCCTGCCAAGACAACACCCGGAGTCTAAATTCTCCAAAAGCGACACCCTCAAAAAGGAAATAGTGCATAAGCATCATCATCGACGCCTGATCATAGATCTTAGGTTTTCACCTTGGAAAAAAACCGCGCTCTAAAAAAATGCCTCCAACAAGGCTATTGTCAGGCACAACCAATTAAGGTCAGACCCATGGATTTCTATCCTGAAAGATATAACTCTATACTCCTCATGTGTTGCCACCCCTGCTTGCCAATGCCGCTGCTATAAGTCAAGAAACACCAAGAAAAGTCCTCACCGGCTCAAAGACTCGGTCTGCCATTACTATACATCATCCGCCATGCATTTTCCACCACTGTCTTCACCATGGAAATCGAAACAACGACATGTCTCATGATGATAACATACAATGAAGCTTCACGTCACACCCACCTGAAGCCACACGGCTAGAAATAGGGGTGCATGCGCGACTGAATCCTATCAGATGAATGAGGCCATGCACCAAGTAGAACACCGTCTTGACGCGAGAAGACCCCATGATCGCATTCACGTGTCCTTGAATTCAGAGGTTAGCTATAGGAGATATGTCTACGGTGTGTGTCGAAGAAGCAATCTAACATTATACGTTGTTTATCCAATCTATCTACTTCTCATTTAGCTATTCCTTAATTGTCGCAGTTCATTTTCCTTTCCTAATGGATGTATGAAAATTATTTGTTTCTTCTTTTATTCTTATTACCTATAAATAAATGTGACATGAATTTTTTTTATGAAAGGGGTTTCCCCCCGATTTCATTAATAGAAACCAACAGATCTACAAAGTTGTGGTCTCAACACAACAAAAACAACCCAGCCGTAGCTAATAGAGAAAAGAAAGGGATGGCACAGGAGAACCTAGTCCCCCAAAAATTCCCAGGAAACGGAACTAAACAGGTTCTGAAGAACAAAAACATCTACAACACGGGCAGGTACAAGCTTTTTAAGATATACAAGTTTAAGCACATCAGGCGTTGAGTCCACGGTCTCCATCTTCCCTTTGCTGCAAACACCTCATCAGCGATTCTTCCCAGCAGTCTTGCGCCCAGCCACATCCCCTTTTTGCACTTTCCTTCACCTGTAAATCACACCAATAATCAATCTGGTAAACAATTCTGTGAATTATCTCATTCGGTTCACTCAGACACTTATGGTCAAAACATGTAGTATTTCTTGTTTTCCAAATGACCCAGAGAAT
This sequence comes from Avena sativa, assembly GCA_916181665.1. NCBI lineage: Eukaryota > Viridiplantae > Streptophyta > Magnoliopsida > Poales > Poaceae > Avena > Avena sativa. The sequence continues at coordinate 33,516,727 of OV702291.1, forward strand.
TGTCGCTATCCCAACTGTAAGCAACTTCCTTCTCTTCTCAGAAAATTCCCCCATCCATTCTATAAGGAAATTGTCAACACTAGTGAACTAACATTTGAAGTCAGTAGAACAACTGACAATACACCATACATATCTGGCCACAGGGCATTCAAAAAAGAGATGATTAATTATTTCATTTTTCCACAAAATAAACAATTTTTTCACAGCATCCCCTCTGCTAGTCAAAACATCCCTAGTGAGGATGCTCTTTTTCACAACCAACCACATGAAGGTTTTTACACACACAAAGGTATCTTTACCTGCCATAGAAAAATGTAAGGAACTTTTCCACAGTTTTGCATAGCAAGATAGAAGGATTTCACACTAAAGTTCCCTGAAGTAGGTAAAGTCTAGACCAGCACATCCTCTTGATCCTCAGCCAGATTAATCGCCCTCCACAAATCCTTTAAAGCATTCCAATCCTCAAGTTTTACTCCTAAGAGCCGGCGCCTAAAAGTGAGCCTATCAATCCCCATGCGTGCAACCTTGTAGACAATGATGTATTGGTTTTGGGAAATAAGATACAATCTAGGGAAGAGTGAGGATAGGTATTCATTCTTTAGCCACACATCTTCCCAGAAATTTATCTTCTCCCTATTTCCCGCAACATGGCCAAAAGATTTTTTTTAACATCCATTAAACCCTTCCAAATATGGGAATCCCCTGGTTTGGTAGTGGCTTGACCCAGAATGCATTTTCTTAGATATTTGGATTTGAGGAAATCTTGCCATGAGCCTTTGTCATTGAACAATTTACATAGCCATTTTGATAGCAAGGAGATGTTCATGACTTCCATGTCTAAAATTACCAAGCCACCCTGATCTTTTGGCATACAAACAGTCAACCATTTGACTAAATGATATTTCTTCTTATTCCTATTACCACTCCAAAAAAAATGACTTTTAATCGTGTCAGTTTTGTGTTTGATCCTAGGTGGAACTCTGTAAAAGGAGAGCATACATAGGAGTAGGCTAGAGAGGGAGGAATTAGTGAGTGTGGATCTCCCACTAATCACTAAAATTTTCCCCCGCCAACATCCAAATTTATTTTCATGCTTTTCTATCACATGATTCCAGTTTGCCAATTTGAGTCTTTTTTATCTATAGGAATGCCTAAATATTTCATAGGAAGGTCTCCTGATTTACAAGTAAAAATTTCCTCAAATTCTTTGCATCTATTTTTTTACATCTCCTGGGCATTAAACCTCGCTTTTATGAAAGTTTATTTTTAGCCCCGATAAATGTTCAAAAAGACACAATATAAACTTTAGATTGCTTGTTTGCATCAAATCATCTTTTAGTTGAACGATAGTGTCATATGCATACTGGAGTATTGACACTCCTTTGCCCACAACTTTTAAGGCCAAACCCTTCAAAAAAGCACCATTTACAGCTCTCTCTCTATCATAATAGCAAGAGCATCAGCAATTAAATAAAAAAGTAAGGGCGAGAGGGGATCACTTGCCTCAATCCAGTATAGAAATAAGGACCTATTTCATCATTGACTCGAATGTCAACTTTCCCTCCCCTTATAGATTTCATGATCAGATCATTCCAACTTGGTGGGAAGCCTTTCATTTCAAGCATCTGTAAAAGGAAGGTACGTTTGAATTTATATCAAAAGCCTTCTCGAAATCAATTTTGAAAAGGACACCAGAACCTTTTTTAGTGTGAATGTAATTTAAAGTTTCATGCATAATCACTACCCATTCCAGAATGTAACTACCTTTCAAGAAAGTTGTTTGTGACATTTTTTAACTTTCCAAATTACCTTGAAAAATTTGTTGACAAGGACCTTGGCAAAGATTTTGAAAATCACATTTAACAAGAAAATCAGCCTATACTTTTGAATATAGTCAACATCTTTTCCTTTTGGAGCAAGAGTCACCACTCCATAATTGAAACATTTAATACCCTGGTTTCCAGCTTGGAATTTATCAAAAAGAGCCAGGATGCCATTTTTTACAAGATCCCTATTCTTTTGATAGAATTTAGCATTAAAACCATCTGGCCCAGCTGCTTTGTTAGGTTCCTTATCAAAAATTGCTTCTTTAATTTCTTCTAAAGTAAATTTTGCTTGCAAGTAAACTTGGTCTTCATCTGAATTCTAGCTATTCCATTTGGATTCAGAGACATGTGTGAAATGTCTGATTTTCCAAATAGTTTTTTATAGTATTCAATTATGTAATTAATCAAATTAGCTTGTCCTTCAACAATACCCTCACTTTTATTTAGTCTATTAATTATTATTTTCTCCTCCTTCCATTGGATTTTTTGTGATAATATTTAGAGTTTATGTCTCCTTCCTTCAATTCAATCTCTTTGGCTCTCTGAATCCATTTAAGTTCTTCCTCTCTATTGATTTTCCTTAGTTGTTGTTGATAGTCTTTCTATGCCGCTCTATCAACAGATGAAAGTCCATTCAACTCACCAAGGATATCTAACTTATCAATTTCCTCATTTAACTATTACTTTTTTTATGTTTTCCCTCTATGTTCATATTCTAACCCCTCAGAACTTTCCTCATATGCCTCATACGAGTTTTGCAAATCTCATCCACGTTCTTACCCATGAAATCCTTGCCCCACTCATTTCTAATGAGAGATTTCAGATCAGGTCTGAGAAACCAACAATTTTCAAATCTAAAAGTTCCTAGTGATTTAGGTTTTTCCCCAGTTTTCATCAAAAGAGGGGTATGATCTAAAAGCTCTCTCCTCAAAGAAGTAACAATAACTAGTGGATATATTTCCTCCCAAGATGACGATACTAGAAACCTATCTAACAATTCATAAGTGGGATTCTCATGATTATTTGAACAGGTGTATCTCCTCCCACTGAGTGGAATTTCCATCAGTTCACCTTGAGCAATAATTGAATTAAAGAGAATACTCACTTATTAAAACCACATGCTTGTTTTTATCACTCTCCCTTCTGGTTAGATTAAAATCCCCAGCAATCATCACTGGTAGCTTTGACTTGTTGATAACTTGAGCCAATTCAATCAAGAAAGCTACCTTACCAGATTCATGTGCATCTCCATACACAAAAACTAAATTCCAAACAAAATCATCAAGCTTATTACTCAATTTCACTATGATGAAGTAATGGCCTACTTGTTTTTCTAAAATGTTGAAAGTATTATTATTAACTCCATCTAGGATACCTCCAGATCTCCCCTAGCAGGAGTACAAGTCCAATTAAAATCAAGATCACCATAGAGTGAATCTAAGATTGATTGTGGGTAATCTTGTAAAATTGTCTCTTATATCCCTATAAAATCTAGAGAAGAGGAGTAGGCAGTTTCTCTAACAAAATCTTTTTGGCTTTGTCTCTGATACCTCTACCATTCCAAGACCCGCTAAGATATTTTCTTAGTTTTTTCCTTCTCAACACAGTCTTCATAGGAGTTTAAAGAGAAAACTTCAGGTGAAGATTTCCTCAAAAAATCCCCAACCAGAGCATGCAGATTTGGTGGAATATTATCTAAAGAGAAAGAGTCATCATATATTTAGTTAGAAATTGTTAATGATAGTAGTTCATGTAGGATAGTATGAACCACAACAGGCTGTAGTATTACCTCCTTAGCATCCACATCTGTCCTGTTTTTTGCTACTTTCATTATATAAATTCAATCTAGCTTGTTCTTGTGCTCTAATAATGTTCAAATTATTATCTACCATATCTAAAGTAATCCCTAGATCAAATCCAACAACATTTGCTAAATCAATTAAAGTGCAATTTTCAGAACCAAGAACAGTGAGGATTTTTTGTGAAGTACCTTCCTTGTTTTCCAAATTCTTGGTTGTAGCCAGACTTCTTGCTCTATCCATCATGGCAATATCTTTTGTGTGTTTCATGGCAATTCTGTCACTAAATCTGTGTGCACCTTCTTCTCCTAGTCCCTATTGACTTCCTTTCCCACACTCATCGTCTAGGCTAATTCCCAATTTTGTCCCAAGGCTTGTCTAAAAAATCCTCATCATCTTCTCCTTCTTCTTCTTCTGACAGATGCACCTTTCCATCTTCATCATCTTCACCAATATTTTCCCCATTGCTATCCTCTGCATGTTCCTTCAGCTCCACATAGTTTTGGACCTCAGGGGTTTCTTTCATGATATTCCTGTTGATTTCCTTCAATTTCATGATAGCTTCATCCATGTCATATTGTTCCTTAAGTTTCCTCTCCCTCAGCTCTAGTGCTTTCCTTGTGCTATCACTTGCAGAGATATTCCGAGGGGTCCTCTGACCCAACTCAGATTCTGCCACATCTTTCTCACTTCTCTGCCTTTTTGCTTCTCTGTCATCAGCATCATTAATTTCTTTGTCATCCAGACTTTCCAGAAGTTGCATCATATCCTCATCCCTAGTCAGATCTCTTCTATCAATTCCTATATCTTGAAACATATGTAGTAGAATAGCAGGTCAGGCGTTGTTACTCTTGTTCTCACATGTATCATCATGTGATTAACAACCCCAATTTTGATTCTCTCTCTTCGATTCCTTGACAGTCTTCATGTCCACCTCAAGTACTTGTCCAACTATCGACTGCCTGACAGATGCCTTGGAAATTCATCAGATTTCTCGGAATCCCCGTGGCTTGTACCCATATAGCGGTCAATTTCCACGCGGCCAGCATCCCATCGTCCCACGGCGAGACATTTACCATGAGCTTTGTCTTAGTAGGACACAATCATATAGAGCAACCTCATTGATCCACGCCAACGATGGGAAACACACTAGGAACATGTCATTTGTAATTCTGTCAACTTTCCATTCCCATTTCTAGGGATAGGTCTTGCCCCAGCAGAATTTCAGCCTATCTTCTGAAACATTCAGAACCAATCCCTCTTGTATGTTTACCAGTGCAATTGCATCATACTTATCCTCTTTGGCTGGCTCTTTTAAATGATCCACCACAAAGCATCCTAGACTAGGAGCACCAAAGCCAACAAAAGATGCGATGGGATTCTTCTGCTTCATCCAGGTACAGTTCTCTGAAAGGTGTGAGTTCTTCGAACAGTAGATGCATTCAACCTCAAAAATATAGTTTTTTGTCGTGTGCCCCTTCTCCCTACACCTCATACACAAGATATTGGGATTCTCAGTAGTAGAAGCACTGACCGAGCCTGAAGCCGAGGAAACATCAGCCCCCGGAGTGAATCAGCGCACGCGCCTGCGGGGCTTGTTGATTCCCCCCTTGTCCATTCTGTTGTTCCAACTGTGACTATGACTGCTATTGATTTTTGCACACATACTGCAGATTCTCCTTACGGGATGGTGGCGGCGGTCGTTGATGCTGCGGGAACTGAGTGAAGTTGGGGTTGAAACCGACGCTATAGCCATAGCCTCCTCTCTAATTCCCCCTCCCATGAGCACCAAATCAATCCCCCATCACCGCCTCCTCATCCGCCACCGAGCTCTCCACCGGGCTAAACTCCGGCTCCAACTGATGGCTAAACAAGTTTTTGAGATGGGATATCTGCGTTGGGCTTCCTCGCATCCGGAGGGGAACCGTAGCTATATCTCTCATCTCAACTGCACATCCATCTAGCGGGGCTCTAGTTTTGGAACGTCTAGGAGGCCGAATCGAAACGAAAAAACCCGTTGAAATGGTGACGTCATCCCCTGTTTCTCTCTGATCGCACCAGAGAACGGGAAGGGGAAGCTCCGCTGGTGAGCGATTGCTTTCCCAACGAGCTCCTCCTCTAACCCGCCTCAAGATCTCAGGGTCTGAATCAGGTGAGCTCCCAATCCTAACCACTTTGCCTCTAACAATCTTGAACTAGTCTGAATCCTCTGAGTCGCAGAAGAGAGCACTACGCGGTGGTGCGACGACGATTCGTCGAAGTCTGCACGTACCTGAGTGGCAGAAGAGTGGGAGTGGTCGGCCGCGTCACCCGCGACGCAGATGCCTTGCTCCTTCTCAGCCTCCCCTCAAGGATCACGTATCGATCGCCTTTCCCCTTGCGCTTCTGAGGTAGTCCGCGTAGGTCGCGAGCGCATCCCCGAACGTCAGAGCAGGGGCGGGAGCCTCCGTCGCATCGCTGTCCTCCTCCTCCGTCACGGACAGGTCCTCATCGCTGTCGAGTTCTCGGAGCGCCCAGAATCGCCCCCGCGTGCTCTCGTGCGCTAGCGGCATATCCAGTTGCCTTGTTGGCTCACTTGGGCAGGCACCGATGGATGGGTGACTCGATGCGACATGGAACTAATATCGTAAAGATAAATGGAATCATAAAATGGAAACTATGAGGGGCGAAAAGGCAAGTTATAGAGGTGGGACAAAACCTAACCCATCTAGACATCAAAACATCAAGTGAGCCTATGCTAAGCTCATAAGCCACACTATTCTGAACCATACTAGTAGAATGTTTGATCTCAACCTTTTCAAGGAAATGACATCTTTGTACTGCCGCTGATGTTTTTTTAATGGATCGGTGGAATTTTGAAAAAAAAAAGCTGAAGTAGATGTTTAATCTCCTCAATCACATGACCATTAGGAAAGGATATGCTAATGGCCGTCCGGGATGCTTGATCTCAGAATTCTCTCTCGCACTTCCTCAAACAAAATGCCATATAAGTATGTTAGCTGCTTTAGCAGGGCCAGCATTGCATATCCTGCCGTTTGGCGTTCCACGGCGCCGTCCTCAAGTTAAGCTCCTTCTCTAGATGTCTCGATGTCCCAATGGCGACAGAAGTAGAAGAAACACGGCCGTACATCATAGATTCATAGAACGCGAAGCATGCCATCTCGATCGAGAAGGTAAAGCGTGTGACATGGGCCAAAGCGTTTTTATCGTACAGTACATAACAAGCAGTCAAGCACGTACGCAGACTCGCATCATCGGAGCAACTTGACGACTTGACCATAATAAACCTGGCTTAATTAGCTACCTCGCCTAAACAAATCGCAACTTGGGTGTAGTGTCTTACGTACGAGATAGGGAGAGGCGGGGGAGAGAAGAGTCGCACTAGCTCGCTAATAAACGGCCTTTGGACGCCCAATCGGCCGCAGATCGCAAAAGTCAGACCTCTGCCCCGACCCCCACCCTAACATGGATGACTCGCGAAGCACTACGTCGGTGCCCGGCCCCTCCATCGCCGTTGACCTGGGAATCCGGATAATAACCTACGGATTAGTACAACGACAACTAATTAAACTCAACTCGCTCTCTCCATGTCGCACCGTGCGCCAATGGGACGCTTCTCCCGCTACCCGATCTAACCAAAAAAAATCGCACGGAGACAAACCGGCGACAGACACGATTATTCGACAATGTTGGCTGTGGCTGTACAGCTCTCCCTATGATGCGGCAGCGGCGGGTCGTCATTTCGGCGGGAGTGTTTGCGTTGATCTTGCTGCTGGTCAGCTCGCTCGCCGGCGCGTGCGACGACGGGGAGAGGGCGGCGCTGCTGTCCTTCCTCGATGGCCTCCTGCCACAGCCAGGCGACCACATCGCCGCCACGTGGCGAGCCTTGCCGGACTGCTGCGCCTGGGAGGGCGTGGGCTGCGGAGACGGCAGCACGGTCACGCGCGTCTCGCTCCCCGGCCGCGGGCTCGGCGGGACGATCTCGCCGTCGGTCGCCAACCTCACGGGGTTAACCCACCTCAATCTCTCCGGCAACAGCCTCGCCGGCGCGTTCCCCGCGGAGCTGCTCGCCCTGCCCAATGCCACCGTCCTCGACGTCAGCTACAACCGCCTCACCGGCGCGCTCCCGGACCTACCGCCTGTCGCCACCAGCCGCATCCCCCTCCCGCTGCAGGTGCTGGACGTCTCCAGCAACTACCTGACCCGGCAGTTCCCGACCGTGCTCTGGCGCCGCACCCCGGGCCTCGTGTCGCTCAACGCCAGCAACAACAGCTTCGCCGGCGCGATCCCGTCGTCGCTCTGCGCGATCTGCCCGTCCCTCGCCGTGCTCGACGTCTCCGTGAACGCCTTCAGCGGGGCCGTGTCCCCCGGCTTCGGGGACTGCAAGCGGCTGCGGGTGCTCAGCGCCGGCCGCAACAACCTCACCGGCGAGCTCCCGGACGACCTCTTCGACGTCGCCACGCTGCAGCAGCTGCTGCTCCCGTCCAACCGGATCCAGGGCCGGCTCGACCGCCTGCGGCTCGCCAGCCTCACCAGCCTCGTCAGGCTCGACCTCACCTACAATGCGCTCGACGGCGGGCTGCCGGCGTCCATCGGCGAGCTCACGTTGCTGGAGGAGCTCCGCCTCGGGAAGAACAACCTCACCGGCCTCATCCCGCCGGCGCTCAGCAACTGGACCGGCCTCCGGTACCTCGACCTCCGCTCCAACAGCTTCGTCGGGGACCTCGGGGACTACGACTTCTCCGGCCTCGTCAACCTCACCGTCTTCGACGTCGCCTCCAACAACTTCTCCGGCGCCATGCCGCGCAGCATCTACTCCTGCACGTCCATGACGGCGCTGCGCGTCGCCAACAACGAGATCGCCGGCCAGGTCGCGCCGGAGATCGCCAACATGCGGGACCTGCAGTTCCTCTCGTTGACCGTCAATTCCTTCACCAACATCAGCGGCATGTTCTGGAACCTCCGGGGCTGCAAGAACCTCACCGCGCTGCTCGTCTCGTACAACTTCAACGGCGAGGCCCTGCCGGACGCCGGCTGGGTCGGCGACCACGTCAGCAGCGTCAGGCTCATGGTGATGGAGAACTGCCGCCTGTCGGGACAGATACCATCGTGGCTCTCCAAGCTTCAGGACCTCAACGTACTGAACCTCGCCGGGAACAGCCTCACCGGCCCGATCCCGAGCTGGCTCGGCGGCATGAAGAATCTCTACTACGTGGACTTGTCGGACAACCACTTCGCCGGGGAGATTCCGCCTTCGCTGATGGAGCTGCGGCTGCTCACGTCGGAGAAGGCCATGGCGGAGTTCAATCCGGGCCATATGCCGCTCGTGTTCACCTTGACTCCCAACAACGGAGCGGAGATCAGGCAGGGCCGCGCGTACTACCAGATGACCGGCGTCGCCACCACGCTCAACCTCAGCGACAACAACCTCTCCGGCGCGATCCCGGAAGAGACCGGGCAAATGAAGACGCTGCAAGTGCTCGACCTCAGCCGAAACAACCTCTCCGGCGGCATCACGCCAGAGCTCACCGGCCTCGCCAAGCTGGAGAATCTTGACCTGCAGCAGAACCGTCTGACGGGCTCGATCCCGCCGGCGCTCAACAAGCTCCACTTCCTCGCCAGCTTCAACGTCTCGCACAACGACCTCGAGGGCCCGATCCCGACGGGCGCGCAGTTCGACGCGTTCCCGGCGTCGAGCTTCGCGGCGAACCCGAGGCTGTGCGGCAAGGCGATCTCCGTCCGGTGCGGCCAAAATACCACCAGCAGGTCAGGCAAGCCTTCGTCGTCCAAGAGGGTCGGCAAGAAGGTCCTCGTGGCCATCGTTCTAGGAGTCTGCTTCGGTCTTGTTGCCGTCGTCGTCGTGCTCGGACTCGCCGTGATCGCCATTAGAAGGATCATGTCGAACGGATCCGTCAGCGACGGTGGGAAGTGCGCGGAGGCGTCTCTGTTCGACTCCATGTCGGATCTGAACGGCGACGAGTCCAAGGACACGATCCTGTTCATGTCGGAGGATATGGCAGGCGACGGCGGGGCCAGGAAGAGCGTGACGTTCGTGGACATCCTGAAGGCGACCAACAACTTCAGCCCGGCCCGGATCATCGGGTCGGGGGGCTACGGCCTGGTGTTCCTGGCGGAGCTGGAGGGCGGCGCGCGGCTGGCCGTGAAGAAGCTCAACGGCGACATGTGCGTGGTGGAGCGGGAGTTCCGCGCGGAGGTGGAGGCGCTCTCGGCGACGCGGCACGAGAACCTGGTCCCGCTGCAGGGCTTCTGCATCCGCGGCCGGCTCCGGCTGCTGCTCTACCCGTACATGGCCAACGGCAGCCTCCACGACTGGCTGCACGAGCTGCCGCCTGGCGCAGCGGGGCGGCGGGCGGAGCTGGACTGGCACGCGAGGCTGAGGATCGCGAGGGGCGCGAGCCGCGGGGTGCTGCACATACACGAGCGGTGCACGCCGCAGATCGTGCACCGGGACATCAAGTCGAGCAACATCCTGCTGGACGAGTCCGGGGAGGCGCGCGTGGCGGACTTCGGGCTGGCGAGGCTGATCCTGCCGGACCGGACGCACGTGACGACGGAGCTGGTGGGCACGCTGGGGTACATCCCGCCGGAGTACGGGCAGGGGTGGGTGGCCACGCTGCGCGGCGACGTGTACAGCTTCGGCGTGGTGCTGCTGGAGCTGCTCACCGGTAGGCGGCCCGTGGAGCTTGTGACGGCGCACGGGCAGCGCAGGGATCTGGTCGGGTGGGTGATGCAGATGAGGTCGGCCGGGAAGCACGCCGACACGCTGGACCCAAGGCTGAGGAAGGGAGGGAAGCGCGATGAGGCGCAGATGCTGTACGTGCTGGACCTCGCCTGCCTCTGCGTCGACGGCATCCCGCTCAGCCGGCCGGCGATCCAGGAGGTGGTCAGCTGGCTCGACAACGTCGATACCATCGGCACATCCTGATGTGCCCTGTACAAAAGAAGATGGAGCGCTCTGCGGGATGCGATCCTGAGAGTTTTGGGACGAATGGACAATCAATGGAGGCGATTGATGTGATAGGAATAGTATATCAGAAATGGCGATCGGAAATGGCGATGTTCTGCAGGTAAAAGGAGGGCCACCTGAAGCTGATGGATAGTCTTTCTGTTGCACTAGCTCAAAGATGATGCGGATGGGGAACACAGCTCCCCATTGGGTGTTCGGATGGGATTGCTTTTGTGAATTTCATAGGCTTTAGTTCAAAATAAAGCAAATCAACTCGAGCAAAATTTAAAGATTTGGATCCACGATCTTGTTGCTCAAGTGTTTTAACATCTTAAACAAGAGCCCTACTTCCTCCGTTTTTATTTACCCGTTTACTCAAAGTCAAACTTTTGAAATTTGACCAAGAATATATAAAAATATCACCATTCATAATACTCCCTCCGGCCCATATTAGTTGACTTGGATTTGTCTAGATTCAGATGTATCTAGACATGTTTTACTACTAGATACATCCGAATCTAGACGAATCCAAGTCAACTAATATGGGTCGGAGGGAGTATAAAAATAGTTATAATGTAAAAGTATATGTTATGAGGATTCTAATACCTTAGATTTTATATTATAGACTTGATATTTTTCCTAAATATTTTTTCAAACTTGATAAGATTTGACTTTCACTAAGCTCAGAACGAGAGGTAAATATAAATCAGAGAGAGTAATAGTAGGGTAAAAATCAAGGTCGAGTAGAAACATGTTTTTGCTCCCAAAGTAGAGAGGAACACCAATTTACCCTACAACCTCGAGGCATTGCACTGCCCCCAGCCCATACAGATGGTTAGAGGAGATGGGACGGAAATTTTATCCCATGCCCCTTCCAAGCGCAAGCTTGGCCTTGCCCATTTTTACCGCCATTGTCGGAACTGCTTGCATAATGTGCAACACTATGTCGCCCCTTCGCTACCCCGACGTCTCTTCTGCGCAGCATCCCGTATGCATAACCTCCCCTCTTAGCGACCTGATGCTGGAAATATGTCGTAGAAGCAATATTAAATGTGTTATTATTCATATTTCTAGTATCATGACTAAGTTTATATTCTGTTCTACTATTATTATGTTAGTTCTGAAATATGAGATTCGGAGGAAAAACCTAACAACACATGGGGAATTATAAACACCAAAAGATATTCCTATTGCAACCTCTTATGCTAGCTCATATATTGTTGTTGGTCATGTTTTCCAGTAAGACATTACAAGGATGAATATAATATGTGAGAACAAATTTGTTATGAATCACAATGTTGTTGGATAGACCCCTTTGATATACCGTGAAACACTTAGTTGATTTGTTGTTGGTATTTCCTCAAAAGTTCCATATTGCCATTTGGCTTGTTTCTTTTAACCATGAGAATATCATAGACTCTATGATACCGAATGTACTCACGATGAATCCAAACTTTATTTCATTACTTAGTAATATAAAAATGGATTACATGTTTATCGAAAAGTTTACCGATGTTCTAAATATATCAAGAATGGGGAATACTAATTCGACAATGGAGATATACACTCTGGACCTTCTTGGTATTATGACTCTCGAGACGGACACGTGACTAAGTTGTTAGTCAGAGGGACATCGAAACACGGAACGAGAAAAAGAGTACATACTGTGTAATGAGTATAACATAATTGTTTTGCCTCGGGTTATGTAAAGTATTGAGAAGTAATGAGAAATGGTAATGGACATAATATATGTGCTACACACGATAGAAGATCTTCATGGGTACATAGGAACCGTTATGGCTATCAAGATACTGATGGCTATTGTCGAAAAGTGTTCCGGACATGTCTATGTACGCCCAAACCCGATGGGCCACACAAATTAATGGTACAACATCATTTAGGAATTTTTGTGTGTATGAAGATAAGAGAAATCATTCCGAGGATGTCTTGGATAGTCTCGGCTACTTTAGAAGTGTCTGGAATGATGTTGGAAGTGTTCGAAATGATATCGAGCATACATGGAAGGTATCAGAAGGTATAAGTTTCAAAATTGTTCAGAATGTTTTGAAATATTTATTTTTTGTATGAAAACGTCTAAAAACAGTAGGCCCCCCTTGGCCAAATTGGAAGGGAGTGGGTCAAAGTTCCATGGGAACTCCACTCCCCCCTCCTAAGTCTATTTGGCAATGGGAGTCCTAGTAAGCACTCCCTAGTCCGGCGCCATCCTTGGGGTTCTAGACGCATATATAAGGGGGGATATGGAGAGGCCCAAGCCACACACACCCCCACCCCAAGACCTAGCTAACACCGCCACCTTCATGCCCCATCGTCACTGACCACCACCTCTAGGCCGACACCGCCCCTTTTCCCTAGAAAAGGTCGACATCCACTTCTTCTCGCGGAGCTCCCGGATCTCTAATACCGTTTAGATCTAATATATGGGGATCGTAGAAGCACTGCTAAATCTTTATCAAAAACTTCCCCGTTTTACTCATCGATTCTTGTATTCAGTTTGGGCTCCAAACATTTTGGGTTTTCAAAATTCAAAACCATTTTGAATAGGTTTTAGAGAGAGGGGAAATAGCTAGGGTTTAGGGTTTTGCATTTTCTTGTTTGCATTTTTATTTTGTCTTAGCAAAAGATGATGCTTATGAATGCACAAACAAAACCCTATTTAAGATTAACTAAAATTGGGGTGTTACAGTATACCTTTGGGGATTTTTTTCTCATGTGGTAGTGTCGCTGTTTTGGGGTAGAGGGGAAAATAGAGGCTACACGTGGGGGGCATGGTGCTGCCGGAGGAGAACTAGAGGGGGGCGTTGTCAGAATCACCTTAGGGAACTTTTCCTTCTCCATCGCATCTTCATCCTAGGAGGACCGTTTATCAACATCAATACCATCTGCAACGTTGTGATCAAATTCATCTTCCTCACAATTTGTGGTACATCGGAACTCAATAGTAGTTTTCTAGTGACTTTTGCATGATTGTGCTTGGCACCATAGTATTATTTTATGACGAAGTAATACTTTTAGATTGTGTTGTAATCCATATGCCACTAATCATCATCATGTCCGATCATCTCGAGTAGTTTCCGATGTTTAGGGCTGCAAGAAAAACTCGACAATCGTGAACGAGATCAACTCAATTTTAGCTCGACTAAGGATCAATTCAAAAAGAAATTAACCAAATATGAGTGTCTTATATAGATGGTTTGAAATATGAGTTGATCTTGAGATAATGATAGCTCGCTCGATATAGCTCAAGTGATCGAAAAAACTATAATTATTTACAAAATTGTACCATCCTAGGATTAGAGGGCAGAATTTAGATGTGTGCGTTTCATTCATGTATAGAAAATCTGGTAAATTTTCACGCAAACTTTTGAGGGCACAAAGAGATCAGCGTTCCTCTTACTCTGATAATTTTAGGTTTAGATCATTTGAGTGAGTGCTATAGATTTTGACAAGACTTTTGTTAATTTCTTTGTTTTTGAGGGCAGAAATTTGAATTATAAACATTTATATACAATATATAAGTTAACTGAATGAAGTAAATAAAAAGAAGACAATAAGGAATAAAGAATGTTTTATATTATAGTTATGTAAATAAAACAAAGTAAATTAAATATAATAATGAAAATAAAAAAGTAGAATGCTTTATTACAATTGAAATACAAGTTGGGTGAATAGAAGAAAAATTATTTATATACATTAACACAAATACAAGTATTACAAATTGAAATACAAGAAAAAGATTAACTTTATTAACTTAAAACAAATATTAGAATGTTTCTTTACTGAAAGGACAAGTATGTCTCCTAGAGGGGGTGAATATGCGGTTTAAAACTTTTACGGGATTGGCTTAAGAAAGGTGGAATTAAACTAGAGTTTACTTTGTCAAGTACAAAACCTAGAACAACCAGGATTCACCTACGTGCACCAACAACTTATGCTAAGCAAGACAAGCAACTATACGATAGCAAGATATAGACTTTAAGTACAAAGACTATCATAAAGTAAGGTGCATAAGTAAGAGCTCGGGTATAGAGATAACCGAGGCACGCGGAGATGACGATGTTTTACCGAGTTCCTCCCAACAATGGAGTACGTCTCATTTGGAGAGGGGGTGGTTTCGAACCACCAACACCACAAAAGGTCTCCCTTGTTCTCTGGTGAATCTCACCCCAACGGGATCGATCCACACTTTCACTATCGGTGCAATTGTCGGTGGTAATCCGGAACCTCTCACAAGATTGGGGCACTTCTCCACAACTCAATTGGAGGCTCCCAACAAACAAGCTTGGGTAAAGCTCTACAACTTAATTGGAGGCCCCAAGTAATCCACAAACTTGCAATTACAAGTAAACCGTCTAGGGTTCCAAGAACCCAAGAGTAAAAAGCTTCTCACCTTTCACCTAATCGAATCCTCACCAAGAACTTAAACCGATGCACCAAATGCAATGGCAAGAACACAAGAAGTGCTCAAGTCCTTCTCTCCCAAATTCCACCAAAGCTACAAAAGCTTATGGGGGAATAAGAGAGGAAGGACAATGTAGGAAATCCACACAAGACTCTAAGATCTACATTCCA
Source organism: Avena sativa (assembly GCA_916181665.1). Lineage (NCBI taxonomy): Eukaryota > Viridiplantae > Streptophyta > Magnoliopsida > Poales > Poaceae > Avena > Avena sativa. The sequence goes on from OV702291.1 coordinate 33,531,909, forward strand.
AGATGTTCCCCTCACTTAGAGGAGAGATTGATTGGTGGGATTGTACATCTAGATCTCCTCTTTCAAATCCCTCAAGAATATGCAAGAATCATAAGAAAGGATTGAGGGATAGCAAACTCAAGAAGGTCAACAATGGAGGGGAAAACTGGAGGCCCCTTAAATAGGTCCCTAGAAATCCAACTGTTAGGCCTAGGAATCGCCTGGTCCGGACTCTCTGGTGTACCCAGGACAAATGGGGACAAACTGGAGGACAGTCTGTACGCGGTCCGGAGATAGACCAGAGATTTAGTCCGGAATCTCCGGTCTTATAAAAACTGGCAGAAAGACCAATACGAAAATAGCCATAACTTTTGCATCCGGACTCCAATTTTGATGATCTTGGCCTCGTTTTAAAGAGGACAATAAGGTCTACATGATCATACAGAAAAAAATCATAGTACATAAAGGGATGATAGAACCAAATGACGAAAGGTTTGATCTCTCTCAAAAAGATGAACCGGTAAAACGTCCAACATCGAAAACGCAATAGAGAATGCATATGAAATCAGTTTTCGATGAACTTGAGCTTGTCATGAAGATTAACACAAACTCTAAATCCTCTCATGGATAAGAACCAAATAAGAACCAAGAAAGATGATGCCAAGTATGCAAAGGTTTGAGCACTCTTCGAAGGATATGATCAAGTTACTCACTCGAGAGCCCCTCTTGATAGTACGGCTATCTATCCTATAAACCGATCTCTCCAACTAACACCATGAGACCGGTAAGAAGGAAACCCTATCAAGAACATACCTTTTCCTTGCATATATTCCACTTGAGCTTGATGATCACGATCTTCTCCACCTCAAGATGGAACACCTTTCTTGATTGTGCTAGCTTGGTGAAGACTTGCAAATTGCTCCCCCATACTCCACTATGGTAGAGATTCACTTTTGAGCATATGATATTACCATATCCAAGATAACCATAGGATGGCAAGCTTCAAGAAAATGATCTCTTCGAGATGGCTCATCTCATCTTGAACTTGCACTCCATTTCTTCTTTCTTCATCATGTTGGTGTCTTGAAGGTACACAAGAGATATCACTCCACCTTATTCTTCAAGACACACTTGCCATAGGCACAACTCTCACACGACCAATCTTTGGATCACTCCTTGAACACCTTGGTCATCACTTGATCCTCTTCACTTTCTTCTTCTTCCAATCTTGAAGCCAACATATGGTTCAAGCATTGCCTATGGACAAATCCTACAAGTAAAACTCAATGCAAATATAAGTCCATAAATATTGTCATTAATTACCAAAACCACACATGGGGCACACATGCACTTTCATTTACAATAAAAGATTGAGGAGAACAATTACAAAATGATAAAAAAGAAAATCCTAAAACTAATTCTTTCTCTTGATCATTTCTTGTTCTTGTTCTCACAAAAGAAAAGTAAAAAGAAAACTAAAAGGAAAAGGGATTATGTGTTAGTTTTTTCTCTCATTAATGTAATGAAGTGCATTGCTGACACATCCTTGAGCATGAGTAATTAGGGGCAAAATAGTAACTATTTCTGGAAGCAAGGGTTGTATCGAGGGTTTCCGAGAGGGGACAGTGTCAGAGAGACCATTGGAGGACATGGGCATGCGAAGTCCCATCACTCAGAAGATGAGCATCTGTGCCTAGATAACGACTTTGGTGCCATCATATTCCTGGCATATTCCGTGCCAGGTCAGCCCTAACTTGTAACCTACGCACCCCTTTATAAGGTGCACCAGGACCTCCTAGATGAGGGATGATTCACTTGTTACTTGAGCACACATAGAGCACTGAGAGAGCGAGAGCACTTCATCTTCCTCCTCTCGTATATAGCTCAAGGAGTCATTGTAGCTTCAGTATTGATCATATTAATTATAAGATCTAGAGGCGGGAGTAGGGGTTTTGTCTCATTAGAAGAGTCGTAAACCTGGGTATATTGTGTGTTGTGCTTGTGCTTGTTCATTGTTCGTGTGCAAATCTACTATACTCTCCCTCCCTAGATTCCACTAGCGTCCATTCGGCCCCAAACTTAAGCCTACCCATGGCATCTGTCGTGACACTACCATGACAGTTGGCGTCCACCGTAGGGCCAGCAATGGTGCTGGCTGGAATTTCATCCGAACAGGATCTTCATCATCTTCAGCGAGCACGTGCTCACTGGCATTGTTCAGAGGCAAGGCTGCTTGAGTCTTGCCCGTAGCAACCTAAAATGTTCTCTTATTGGGTTGAAAGGAAACGAGGATACTCGTTAATAGTACCTAGAACCCTGATTTACTGGATTTGGATCCTAGATATCCGTGATTTGGCTCCGATTTGGTAGATAGCCTAGTGTCATTTGGCTATGACAATTAATTACAACCAGAGGATCCTCGTGTCATGGGGATGATCCTAGAGAATAGGTCAATACTATTGAGAAAAATAAGCCATTCCTCCAGCAATTACCGCCAGGTGAGTTAATAGCATAAAACCACCACTTTTCTGCGAAATGTTCGAAAATCCACCACCATTCGCAAATTTCGCAAAATGTGACCACTTTTCTGCAGATTTTTTACAATGTACACTAAAACTGATTTTAAACAAGATTAACACGATTTTTGACAGTTGGACCCACCCGTCAGGCTGACGTGGCGGTGAGAGACAGCATGCTGTTTGTAGTTTTGCAAGAGGGTCCTCGAGTTTTGTTAGCAAACTACGTAGTGGTCCCTGATGCCCTGCAGTTTTCCAAAAAACCTCCTATTTATTTTCAAAGCGTTCATAACTTTTGAATACAAATTTAAATAGAAAAACTTTATTATAAAAAGTGCTTAGAAATGTTTGAATATTTTTAATATAAATTTTTAATTTGCTATTTCAAATAATTAAAATATTAAAACAATTAAAATTACTTCTATTACTAATACAAACTTTGAAAATTCATAATTTTAATTATAGAACTCCAAATAATATAAATAATATATCTAAATTTATTAGGAAAATCCAAGAAATCTATTTCTGATTTCCATCATTCATGAATCACATCTGTTTGAATCACATTTGTTACCATATTGGCACGCACATGTACGTACGTACAAGAAACAAGACAAACCCAAATTATTATTTCACGTACTCACAAGCACATGTATTTGCAAATACGTGTACGTACGTACAAGAAACAAGACAAACCCAAATTATTACATCTCACGTCCTCACAGGCACATGTATTTGTAAATACGTGTACTTATGTACAAGAAATCCCTCGGCTCAATTACCATAATTTCTTATTTTGAAAACACGTGTGCATCAGCTGTCAGCTCCGTGCTTAGTTGAATGTGTGATGTGATGCTACAGGCTACTTGACATAACCACCACATTTCTATTTACGTTACCGTCTGTATAAACCCATACAATTAGTACAACGATGCAGCGATGATTATAAGTATATCAGGAGAATATTAGTTGGGTGGTTAGATTTAATAATCGTGCGTATGTGCACGTAAGTACTGACCTACACTTGCTTCCTCTTTTCTTGTATACGTACAACTGTTCGAGTTCGCCGACAAGTATAGTGCCAAGTACGACAAAAGCATCGCCGAGGTGAAGAGCTACTACACGTCGGTGAGCGGGCGGCACGACGAGGTCCTCTGGGCGGCGTTGTGGCTCCACCGAGCCACCGGCGATGAATAGAACATAGCCTTGATTGGAACGTAGTCGTGGTCATGCATCACATGCGTATATGTGTTTTTTTGTAATACCTAAGAGAAACAGATGTAATTCATGAATGATGGATGTCAGAAATGGATTTTTTGGATTTTTCTAATAAATTTAGATATATTATTTATATTATTTAGAGTTCTATAATTAAAGTTATGAATTTCCAAAGTTTGTATTAGTAATAGAAGCAATTTTAATTAGTTTCCTATTTTAATTATTTAAAATAGTGAATAAAATTTATATTAAAAATATTCATATATTTCTGAGCACTTTTCATATTAAAAGTTTTTCTGTTTGAATTTTTATTTAAAAGTTATGAACGTTTTAACATAAACATGAGGTTTTTTGAAAAGCTACATGGCGACATGGACCACTACGTAGTTCGCTAACTAAACTTGAGGACCCGCTTGCAAAACTAAAGATTGTGTGCTGTCTCTCACCGCCACGTGGCCTGACTGGTGGGTCCAAGTGTCAGAAATCGTGTCAATCCGGTTTAAAATCAGTTTTAGTGTATATTGCAAAAAATCTACAGAAAAATGGTCACATTTTGCGAAATTTGCGAATGGTGGTGGATTTTCGAACATTTCGCAGAAAAGTGGTGGTTTTATGCTATTAACTCCCGCTAGGTACACACAAGTCACAAATAATAATGCCTAATTTACCGGGGGTGATTGGTTTCCATATAACATCAGCCATGTGAGCGATCCTTGACACCACCACGCATCTGGGCAGTCCATATTTTCCATCGTCAAGCAGCCATGAAGATGAGTGGAGAACCGAAACCTCGGCTGTTTTCCCCGCTCTTAGTTATTCCCTCGCCAATCAAAATTCGAATCTGGCAGGCATCCACCCCTCTACAAATAGGAGGCAATGGTCACCTAACACGTGCGGGTATCGCATGTAACTTAGGACTTTGGACTACGGACGAGGAGGAGGAGGAGCGAGCGAGCGAGCGCCATGGCTAGAGATGCTCACATGTCCAGCGGCTGCATGTGGAGGTGCTTGGTGAGGTCGACCGCCATCTTGTGTAATGGTGATGGTGACACGAGGCGTCCTTGTCCGTGATGCAGGTAATCCCAATCCTCTGTTTCTCATTTTTCTTTAAAAAAATGTTGACTTAATCAATTCACCGATTCTTCTTGAACGAATTTATAGATTTGCTTGTAGCGGTGCGGTACATCCCCACCATAGTTCATCGCTACAGTAGTGGTACCCTTAAACAGATTGAATCACCGGGATTTGTTATTATTGTTTTCTACTAGTTTGCGGCAGCAGGCGGAACCGAAGGAGTAATCCTCGCACGCATGAACGAACGACAGACATGCAGGGAAAGGAGTCAATGCGGGATCCTCTGTTTTCTTTTTTCTTTCCATGGAGAAGCGCCGATCGATCGGACAACACATAAAAAAAGAAATTTTGTTTTTGTCACGATTACTTAAGTTTAACAATCAAAATTTTCATCGTATGTTTGCTTACTCAACACATTCATCGTATGCTCTTTTACTCCACACCCGTCAACAAAAAAATAACATCCTATACTTGAAACAACGCTAAAGCTATGATGTTTTATTGTGATATAGCAAGCTATTTAAAAAATAGCGCCATAGTGAGTAAAATCTTGAAAAAATAGCGTTGACTCTCCATATAACACACTAAATAATGTGAAATAGCGCGCTATTTTTTCCATGCATCAAACACAATGAAGATTAGCACAGTCCATGTCAAAAGAGACGCAAGGTCAGATCATGGTCATCTGGCTTGATCGTGCGAGTCGTTCTGACCGATCCCCGCTAGGGCACCAACCAGGTCTCAGCTGGGGCCCATCGCATGTGTAACAGACCATGATAAGCACCATCTTTCTCTATGCTCTCCTATTCCCCATTTATCCAATGCTGACAAAGTGCTTAGTGACGGTGAGGGTGTTGAGTTTGAAGGTGGAGGGAGAGTCGGGCGACATTGGTGGAGGGCTTGGTGGAGGGAGAGCCGAGCGAGAGGGCGACAAGCTCGTTATTGGAGGACGAGCCACGCGGGATGGTGGGGGAGATCTGCGTTGAGGAGTGATCTATGTAGTACTGCGACGATCGGGGTGATGGAGAGCGCCACGCACGGTGGTGCAGCTGGATCTCTGGCGGTGTGGATTACTCATGTGAGAGAGGCGAGCCTCGGGTGAGGGCGGTTTGCTCGGAGTCGAAGATCCAGGAGTGGAAAAACTTTGTTGAAGCTCAAAATGATCTACAAGTTGGGAAAGCCATTCTCCTCACTAGTAGGACCACTTCACGCCATAACATTTAGATAATGTTCGTCATCGACATCATTCATAGTGACTAACTTGTTCCTTGTGATACTTTGTTAGTGTAGATGCAACTAGCTTGTTTTCAACCGCTTGTGATGTTTTGAACCGCTTGTTAATAATTTGTGGTGAACCAAATCATTATTTTCCTGCTTATGTGAATATGCATTTTGTGATATTACATTGTTGTTATATTGCTGCCTTCAATCAACAATATGCATCACTTTTTTTAAAATTTTCGAAAATATAATTGCTTCGTTTGAATTTCTAGAAAACCACAAATTATACATCTAGTATTGGAGTTTGCGTCAAACGCCACCACTATGTCTACTAGTCGTGGCGTTCAGGCGGGACGCCACCAGTACGAGCGGTAATGGTGGTGTTCACTCTAGACGCCACCAGTACGTCCGTGAAGTTAGTGGCGTGCACCTTGAACGCCACGAACCCCCTTTTCTGAACGCAACCACTAGGCCTTTTCCTACTAGTGGGAGGGATGCTTTTCTTACACTTCATGCCTTTCGGGTTGAAGAATGCCGACGCCATGTTCCAGCGTGCCATGCGGGCGTGCCTTGTGGCTCCGATTGGCCACAACGCGGAGGCCTACATTGACGACATCGTGGTGAAAACCAAGCATCACCGGACCTTGCTCAGGGACTTGGACGAGACGTTCAATAACCTGCGCAAGATCAACCTCAAGCTCAACCCCTAAAAATGTGTTTTCGGGGTATCCTTGGGGAAGCTTCTCGTTTTCCTAGTTTCTCACAGGGGTATCGAGGCCAACCCCGACAAGATCAAGGCCATCTACCGGATGAAAGCGCCTAGGCGGGTCAAAGATATGCAGCGCCTAAACGGGTGTATCACCACCCTGGGACACTTCATATCCCAGCTAGGGGAGCATGCCCTTCCCTTCTTCAAGTTGTTGAAGAAGACTAGACCAATCGTATGAATATCAGAGGCGGAGGCTGCGTTCCAAGATTGAAAATGCTACCTCACCTCCCCTCTAGTCCTTGTGGCTCCCTATCCGAGGGAGCCGTTGAAAGAACATTTCATGATTCCCTATGTTTTCTGTGTTAGATAACAATACCGTGGAGTTTATCATATGCGATAAGTGTTGCAGGGAAGAGCTTTTGGTGTTTGGGGGCCGGATTATCCGCCCCCATCAAGAGCCGGATAATCCGGCCTAACCATCTAAGCCAGGACTGGCTGCGTGTGAGCTTCTGTCTGGGGGCGAATTTTCCCCCAGACAATCCGGAGCTGGGGGCAGATTTTCCCCAGCCGGATAATCCGGCCGTCCTCTAGGGCCGGATAATCCGGTCCCCAGAGAATTGGCCAAGGGAGCTTGGGCGTGAATCTCTGTCTAGGGGCGGATTTTCCCCCGGACAATCCGTTGCTGGGGTGGATTTTCCACCAGCCGGATAATCCAGCCCTCCGTTTAGGCCGGATAATCCAGTCCCCAGGAGATGGTCCCAAGGCGCGAGCTTCTGTCCCGGGGCGGTTTTTCCCCCGGATAATCCGAGTCTGGGGCGGAGTATTCCCCAGGCCGGATAATCCGGCCCTCACTTGGGCCGGATAATCCGGCCCCAAAAGGCTCCAATGGCTTCATCTGGACAGGGGTATAAAAGCATCATCCACCCCTTCTATCAGATCTCTTGGTTCATACGAAAAAGAACAGACCTGTTGCAAAAGCTCTCCCTCGAGATCTCCCACTTCAACCACTCGAAGGCTTTGATCTTTGGGGAATTGAAAGAGGAGACATCATTCATCGTCATCACGAATCAAGCGCTTCAACTCCTCTCTATTCACTTGGAGAATCCCGGATCTAGTATTCTCGTTGATATCTAGATCTTGTGTTTTGTTATTGATATCTATTGTTCTTGTGGCAACTTGTTGTCATTACGGGAGCCTCCAATTCGGTTGTGGAGTTGTGCCCTGCTAGTTGTGTAAAGGCGCCGGTTCCCGCCTCAAAGGGATCCTATAGTGAAAAGGTGGATCAGGCCTTTGGTGGCGAGATCCATCGGAGAACATGGTGAGGCCTATTGTGGCGTGGTGGTCTTAGTACCGCCCACCCATCCAACGCAAATGTACTTCCCTTAACAAGGAAGGAACTGCGGTAAAACAAATCTTGTGTCTTCGCGTGCTCCACTACGGTTTCCTTGTTCCTCTATCTTAATCGCGTTTACTCGCTAGTAGTTAGGTTTGCATATAGGAAAATTCTACATAGTAGTATATCTAGAGAATTTACCTTTTGTGTGAAGCCTAAAATTCAAAAAGGATTAAAATTTGAAGTAGCACCTATTCACCCCCCCTCTAGGTGCCCATACGATCCATTTCAGTTGGTATCAGAGCCCCGGCTCTTTATTTGGGATTAACCGCCTAAGAGAAGTATGGGTACTAAGGAGAATGGGAATGAAGCTGTGGATAAGGTCACAATGGATGACCTCAAGACGTTGGAAACAACCTTGTTGAAATACTTTGAGACTAAGATGGAAGAGATGCAACAAATGATTGCTCGTCTCACCGCACCCACAGCCCCACCTCCATCCTCCTCTGAGTCCACCACTCCTCTTTCTAAGGATAAGGCTCATGCCAAATCTAAGGAAGATGAGACGGTGGGTGAGAAAAACAATGGTTTCGCTTCCAAGGAGGAGAGTGGTAAGAAGGATTATAGTGAGGTCTCTCACTTATATTCTCCTGATCCACCTATCCCTCATCCTCATATAAATAATAGGGTGATCCACCCAAGCTTACTGCATCTACATTTAATCAATGGAAATTCTTAATGAAATCTCATGTATGCAGTTTGTCAATTGAACTTTGGAGGATTATCGAAGATGGTCTTCATATTGGAGACCCCAACAACTTGACTAGAAGAGAAGTTGTGGATAGTCAATTGAATGCAACGGCTCTCCACATGATTCAGCTTGGAGTGGGTCCCAAGGACATGCCCCCATTGAGCACTTCAACACCGCCAAAGAAGCTTGGGATGATCTCACGGATCTATTCATTGGAAATGAAAGCATGAGAAGGAATAGGTACGATGCTCTTAGTAATGAAGCCGAAGGATTCTACATGTTGGATGGTGAGGACCATGAAGACATGTATAGAAGGCTCAAGAGCATTGCAACAACATTTAGAAAGCATGGAGCCACTCACATTGACGATGCCTGGATCAAAAGGAAATATGTGAGTGCCCTCATGCCATTTGAGCCAACGGACTTGAAGAGTTTGCAAGGTAGACACAAATACCACCAAATGACTTCCAGTGAAGTCATGCAAGAAATGGCGGCCTTCAAAGTTGCCGCCAAGAACGCCAAAGATGCAAAAAGGAGTCAATGTGGCTCTAAAGTCAAATGTTGTTGAGCAAGATGAGGATGAAAGAGGATACGATGTTGTCTCCATAGGCTATCCCAAGGAAGTCAAGCGTGCTCATGGTGAGTACATGGCTTTCTATGCAAGGAATTTTTGGAAGGATCCAGCCAAGGCCAAGTCTAAACTCGAGTGCAAGAATGGGTCAAGTGGAAGAAGAGAGAATGGCCCAAAACTGAGAACATGCTACAATTGTGGAGGTAGGTTGCACTTTGTGGCTGAATGTCCATATCAAAGTAGAGAAGACAATGGTGGTAGGCTCATCCTTAAAGAAAAGTCCAAGGCACCTCGAAAGAAGCCATATGTCAAAAAGAATGGTCCTTTCAAGAAGCAACCCAAGATTGTCTTGGTGGCTCAAGAAGAATATTCCTCTGCAAGTGAAGACGAAGAGGATGAACATAGTTCTCGAGAGGTGGCTGCTATAGCCACCAAATCTACCCCGTCATCACTCTTCGACTCTCCAAACAAAAATGTCATCAACAACAACGTAACTTGCCTTATGGCAAGAGGGTCCGAGGTATCATCTTCTATTTCTTCATTTCCTAAGACTAACATAAATATGGATATGGATGATCATACTAGTCTTAAGATAAAAGAAGAAGTTATTGCTTTGGACAATTTTTTTACTAACCTGCAAGGTGAGCACAAACTTCACTTTGATGCTCTTATGAGTCAACTTGCTCATTCCAAAGAACTTCTCAAAGAAAAGGGTAGAATCGAAAGAGAATATGCCTTGGAAATTGCCTCCTTGAAGAATGCCTTAGAGGAAGAAGAGGAAGCTCGAGTATCCTTGGAGGAGAAACTTGAGTCAATTGAAGAGTCCCATGAAGAGATTGTTGCCCAGCTAATTAAAGAACGTGACAATGCTCTTGCTAAGGTAAAGAAACTAAAGAAGGAAAAGATTGAATTTGGGGCTGCTCATGCTAGACTCTCAGAGAAGTTTGAGAAACTTGACATTGCTCACAAGGCATTGGAGAGTTATCATTCTACTCTAAATAAGTCTCATGATCAGCTCCAAACTCAATTGTACAAGTACGATATGCCTAGCACATCCACACCAACATGTGAACATGAAGGCATTATTGAAGAAAATGCAAGATTAAAGGAAGAACTTGTAAAGGAGTCTCAATCTAAAGGTAAAGAAGTCCTAGGTGAGATTCTTAGAAAGCAAAGGATAAACAATGGAAAGGAAGGTCTTGGTTATGTTCCCAAGACAAAGAAGAAGAAGAAGAAGAAGAAGAAGAAGAAGAGAAGAAGAAGAAGAGCAAAACTGCTCAACCAAAGACTAGCACCATGATGGCTCAAAATATATCGAGCTCGTTGGGGAACCCCAAGAGGAAGGTATGATGAGCACAGCAGCAAGTTTTCCCTCAGTTATGAAACCAAGGTTATCGAACCAGTAGGAGCAAGGAAACACCTCCAAGGTGTTGTTTCCAACTTGGAATCCTGCATAACACAACCACAGAACTTTGCCCCCAACTTACAGTGAGGTTGTCAATCTCACCGGTTTTGCTAAAAACAAAGGATTAAACGTATTGTGTGGAAGATAGTAATTGCTTGCAGAAAGTAAATAGTAAACAATAAATAGCAGATTGTAGATTGATGGTAAAAGAATGGACCGGGGTCCATAGTTCACTAGAGGTGATTCTCCTTAAGATAGTTGACATGTTGGGTGAACAAATTACAGCAGGGCAATTGACGGACACCGAGAAAGCATACATGCATATACTAATCATCTTCACTCCTATGAGATTTGATTGGGCATTACAACATTATACATAGACTGTAATCTAATTACATCTATGACTAATAATCCACCTTTAGGTTATCATCCGAACCCCCTCCAGTATTAAGTTGCAAGCAACAGATAATTGCATTAAGCAAAGTGTGTAAAGTAAACAATATGATTGCCGTATGGACAAAGGATTGCTATTTTCTCCCTAGTAGCAACAGCACATCTAGTACCTTAGAGATTTCGGTCACTTCCCCAGATTACTAGAGGCATGAACCCACTATCGAGCATAAATACTCCCTCTTGGAGTTGCTAGCATCTACTTGGCCAAGATAGCTACTAACAACGGAAAGCATGCAAGATCACAAATAACATAGACATGATAGAATCAATAATCAATCTGAAATAGCATCTCAATATCCATCGGATCCCTGCAAACACAACATGTAAGATTACAAATAGATGATCTTGATCATGAACGGATCTCACAAGATCTAAGCATGGTAGCACAAAGGAGGAGAACCAACCATCTAGCTACTACATGGACTTGTAGTCCAGAGATGAACTACTCACGCATCACACCGAAGGCAGGCATGGTGATGAAGAAGGCCTCCAGGGTGATCTCTCCCCTCCGGCAGAGTGCCGGGAAGAGCTTCAAATCCTTCCCGATCTAGGGATGGAGATGACAGCGGCTATAGACTCTTTCGTGGAATTTTGATAGGGTACTTAGGGTTTTCGTCCTGAGACATCTTTATAGGCGAAGGGGCAAGGTCGGTGGAGCACCAGGGGGCCCAAACCCCCTGGTGGCGCGCCGCCAGCAGGTGTGGCCGCCCTGGTGTGCCACTTTGTCTCCCCTCCGGACTCCGTGTTGCTTTGGGTAAAATATTGACTTTGCTTTTGTCCGGTCCAATTCCGAGAATATTTCCTTACAAGCTTTTCTGAAACCAAAAATAGCAGAAAACAGGCAACTGGCACTATGGCATCTTGTTAATAGGTTAGTTCTAGAAAATGTGTAAAAATACTCCAAAGTGTGGACAAAACATAAGAAAGTAGATATAAAACAAGCATGAAACATCAAGAATTTTAGATACGTTTGCAACGTATCAACATCCCCAAGCTTAACTCCTGCTCGTCCTCGAGTAGGTAAGTGACAAAAAGAATAATTTTGAGGTGACACGCACCATTTGATCAAGGTATTTATAACATTGATAGCTGGGATCATAGTACTTTAACATAGCATGAAAGATATAGTTCTAACAATAAGACATAACAACTATGTTGTAACATGAAAAGGCACAAACAAAAGATTCATGAATAACAATATTTTGCAAGAAGTTTGTTTGTTTGTTTCACATATAGAAAACATAATAATAATGGTATTCAGCTTGTCCCTCATAGTGTAGCAAAATATAAATGCATAGGAAACCTTCAAAGTTCATAAGGGTGACTAGATACAAATAGTTTAAGAACAAGCAATATCAAAGTTATGAATCAATCAACAAGTTTTGGGACAATGCACATTAAACTAAGAATGACCACTATGCTCTCTTAATATGTGCATAAAGATAGAAGATGGAGACTCAACATAAAAGTAAAAGAAAAGCCCTTCATAGAAGGAAGCAGGGATTCAAGTCTCATAAAGAGCTTCGAAAAATTATGGTACTTATTATCTTTCAGCTCTCATTGCCCCTATCATAAGCATATTTAGGTGATTAAGGTTAAAGTGAATAAATATGAGGATATGCTTGACAAGTTATAAGCTGGAAATCTCATGCCCCTTACTTAGGAGTACCGTTCCCCATGCTACTCAACTTTAGTCACAGGTAAGTTCTTGTCATTGTAAGTACATGTGTATCATAGAGAACCGCCAACGGGGTACCCCTTGCCCGATTATACGGAAGATTCCCCATATCAAAATGACAAGCCAAGCAGACAATGAGCATCTCAGCGATCCTTTTATTTCCTATTTGCTTAGGCTTTTTCTTTTTCTTTTTTTCTTTCCTATTTGCATAGGTTTTTTTATAGAGGATGCTTCATAGATTGCTCACTATGGTTACGCTACAGGTTTCCACCATGATTAGGAATGGCTTAGACCAGCCGCCCAGGCGTTTCTCTAACACATATACGAACTCCATGAGCCTTACAAGCTCCCCTTTCATTTTACATCGTCGGGATCCATAAGCAAAAGAACATGATATCAACTGAATAAAGTGCAATGTTGAAAGTGTTCCCCATGATAACAGGGTTCTGCTAATTCACAACTTACAAAACGCAAGCATATACGCAACATAGATGGACACAATGGTTCAAGTTTATTAAGTGCAAGAAAGTAAAGTGTGCCATCAAGTTCCTGAGAGCTTTAATCACTAATTTTCACATAACAAGTTTAATTCGGAAGGTAGATAAAAACATGAATATACTTGGAATAGCAATAGTGCTAATAGGTAGGTATGGTGGACTCTTTGGAATAACTTGGTTTTATTTGGAGTTGGATGCATGAGTGGAACTCATACTTGGTACATGTGGAGGCTAGCAAAAGACTGTGAGAGACCAACTAAGAGAGCAATAATGGACATAATCATGCAAAGCGACAACACATTATTAATTAAAGCATAAAGTGATATTACAAGTTGAAAACTAAATGATCATAGAGGCTATGATGACTTGGGATAGTCTTAACATGGTGTGAGCATGCGCCAAGTCAACCCAAATAAAGCATTTAAAGGAGAATACCACAATATTATGCTTTTATATGCTAAAACAACGCATGATTCTTTCAAGGCACATTAAGCAATCTCAATTGTTTGTAACAAGTCATGCTACAGCAATAATCACTAAGCATAAAGTCAAAACAATATCAAGCATGCCATTATAAAGTCTAAGTCACAGTAAAAAACAAGCTCCTTTTGTACCACTTATAAGCATGAACTTTCCTACTCTTTTCCAATCCAAATCAACTTATTTGAACTTATGTATGAATGCGGGGGTCCAACCAATTTATTCAAGCAAACTAAGCAAATGAAAACTAAAAACAAAAACAAAGACGCTCCAAGAACAACACAATTGTGCATGAAACAATGAAAATGAAGTGTTTGGAAGAAACCTGAGATTTTTATTGATGAAGAAGGGGATGCCTTGGGCATCCCCAAGCTTTGACGCTTGTACTTCTTGAATATTTCTTGGGGTGACACAGGTGGCATCCCCAAGCTTGAGATTTTGTCCATACTTCATCTTATCACATTACTCTTCCCTACACTTTAAAATTTCCTTCATACAAAACTTCACACAATCTTCATTAGCAACATTAGTGTACTCAAGATAATAAGTCTTTAGATTCAGTTTCAACACAAGTAAAACTTCCATTAAAACACAAGCTACTGTAGCACTTCCTTTTAAAAGTTCAAGTGATCAAAGAGAACTCAAAGAGAAAAATATTAAGATGCAAATGCAAATAATGGCAGAAATCTGTCAAAACAGACCAGCAGGTAAAAACCAATTTTTTTGGATACCTTATGTTGCTCAAATCGAAAAGTGTTAAACTAATGAAAGTTATATAACAACCTGGGACAGAAGCACAAACAATTACAGCTCAATCCGACATACAGAGATTTTTCACGAATTTTTATAGCGAAGCACAAAAATTTGTTTCGGGACATCAACTTTTCCAAGCATTATTTCTCTCTTATTAGAGGTTATTCTTGGCACAAAAACCACACAAAAAGGATAAGGAGCGGTTATTACAGATGTAATAACTTCCAAGACTCAACAAAATATTCTTAAAGAAATTTGGGTTATCTCCCAATAAGTGCTTTTCTTTAACGCCTTTGATCTAGGCATAAGAAGCAAGAATCAAGTATTCTCAAATGAAGAAGCATTAAGACCAAATTTCTTGCCCATACCTCTCTTACCTTTATTCTTATCCTTGGGGAACGTATGATTGTTTGGTGGAGAAGCAAGATGCATGGTAACCTTTTCCACATCTATTATTGCTCCAAGGAGTTTTAGTAGGGACCTTCCAAGTGTAATTTGTCCTTTTCCTACACTTCAATAACAAGATAACCAGTAGACACCACTTTCCCTAGAATCTTTATAAACACTCCTTCAGCTATCCCAATGGGCAATATTGTGGCATTATTAGTAAGAGATATTTCTTCTCCCCCTTCAGAAAGTCCCCAAAGATTCAAAGATTCATAAATATCTTTAGGCATAAGACAGAATTCAGACATGATATCACAACGAGCATAAAAAGTTTCATTATTTATAACAACTTTTATCGTAGGAAACCACTTTGAAGATTCAAAATTTATTGGAACATATTCATGATGTTCTCTAAGCATGTTATATCATTATTTTAAGCTAGCTGTGTTGGTCTCAAGAGTGTTTAATCTAGAAAATATGTTTATGAAGGAGGAATCAGATTTGCTAGGCAAGTTATATGTTGAGACCAACTTTTTATGGCATTAAAAGATTCACCCTCATTGCATTGGAGAAAATCTCCTCCTACTACAACATCCAAAGCATATCTATAGCAAAGAGCAGTTCCAAAGTAAAAACTGCTAAGAAACAAGCTTAGAGTCATTTTAGGTTCAGTTTTTTCATGTAAATCAGAGATTCTAGACCAAGCTTCACTGAAACTCTCTTCAATTCCTTGTTTGAAAGTAAAAATCATTTCCTCAGGCGACATAGTGATTGGAGCAATGCTAGACATAATAGCAACTTTAGATAGAAAACTTAAATTTTTTGTGTTTTTAATAAAAGGAAGCAAACTAGTACAACTAATTTTTTTTTGTGTTTTTGGTAAAGAAAGAAGCAAACAAAGCAGAAAATAAACTAAGAGAAACAAAAAACAAAGTAAAGAGATTGGTTGTGAGGGACTCCCCTTGTGAAGATGCCTTTGACTCCCCGGTAATGGCGCTAGAAAATAGGCTTGATGGCTCAAAATATATCGAGCTCGTTGGGGAACCCAAGAGGAAGGTATGATGATCATAACAGCAAGTTTTCCCTCAATTATGAAACTAAGGTTATCGAACCAGTAGGAGCAAGGAAACACCTCCAAGGTGTTGTTTCCAACTTGGAATCCTGCACAACACAACCACAGAACTTTGCCCCAACTTATAGTGAGGTTGTCAATCTCACCGGTTTTGCTGAAAACAAAGGATTAAACGTATTGTGTGGAAGATAGTAATTGCTTGCAGAAAGTAAACAGTAAATAGCAGATTGTAGATTGATGGTAAAAGAATGGACTAGGGTCCATCGTTCACTAGAGGTGATTCTCCTTAAGATAGTTGACATTTTGGGTGAACAAATTACAGTGGGGCAATTGATAGACACCGAGAAAGCATACATGCATATACTAATCATCTTGACTACTATGAGATTTAATTGGGCATTACAACATTATACATAGACTGTAACCCAACTGCATCTATGACTAATAATCCACCTTCAGGTTATCATCCGAACCCCCTCTAGTATTAAGTTGCAAGCAACAGATAATTGCATTAAGCAAAGTATGTGAAGTAAACAATACGATTGCCCTATGGACAGAGGATTGCTATTTTCTCCCTAGTAGCAACAGCACATCTAGTACCTTAGAGATTTCTATCACTTCCCCAGATTACTAGAGGCATGAACCCACTATCGAGCATAAATACTCCCTCTTGGAGTTTCTAGCATCTACTTGGCCAAGATAGCTACTAACAACGGAAAGCATGCAAGATCTCAAATAACATAGACATGATAGAATAAATAATCAATCTGAAATAGTATCTCAATATCCATCGGATCCCCGCAAACACAACATGTAAGATTACAAATAGATGATCTTGATCATGAACCGATCTCACAAGATCTAAGCATGGTAGCACAAAGGAGGAGAACCAACCATCTAGCCACAACATGGACCCGTAGTCTAGAGATGAACTACTCACGCATCACACCGAGGCAGGCATGGTGATGAAGAAGGCCCCCAGGGTGATCTCTCCCCTCCGGTAGAGTGCCGGTAAGAGCTTCAGATCCCTCCCGATCTAGGGATGGAGATGACGGTGGCTACAGACTCTTTCATGGAATTTTGATCGGGTACTTAGGATTTTCGTCCCGAGGGGTCTTTATAGGCAAAGGGGCAAGGTCGGTGGAGCACCAGGGGGCCACACCCCCTGGTGGTGCCCCCCCAGGCTGCACCGCCACCAGGTGTGGCTGCCCTGGTGCACCGCTTCGTCTCCCCTCCGGACTCCGTGTTGCTTCGGGTAAAATATTGACTTTGGCTTTTGTCCGGTCCAATTCCGAGAATATTTCCTTACTAGATTTTATGAAACCAAAAATAGTAGAAAACAGGCAACTGGGACTGTGGCATCTTGTTAATAGGTTAGTTCCAGAAAATGTGTAAAAATACTCCAAAGTGTGGACAAAACATAAGAAAGTAGATATAAGACAAGCATGGAACATCAAGAATTATAGATATGTTTGCAACGTATCACACCACAACTAATGACAAGGCTAACTATGTTGGTTTTGCAGGGTTTAATAATCCAAACTATGAATTATTTCGTGATTATTATGGTGATGTATATGCTAGCTATGTAGGTCCATTTGATAGTTACATATCTTGGTCTATTTGGGTTCCAAAGACCCTTGTTACTAACATGAGAGGACCCATTGAGAAATGGGTACCTAAAACCAAGAAGTAACTTTCTTGCAGGGCTATGCTTCCGTTGGGTCCAAATGGGTGCTCGATAGCGGGTGCACTAGTCATATGACCAGAAGCAAGGAGATCATCTCGGAGATGCGGCCAAACCATGATCACATTACCGTCTCCTATGGTGACAAGTCAAAATCTGAGGTATTCGGTCTTGGCAAAGTTGTGGTTGCTCACGATATCTCTCTCGTTGACGTCATGCTTGTTGAGACCCTCGATTACAATTTACTTTCAGTCCGTGCCCTTGGTAAGATGGGCTTCACAGTTTTCATTGATGCTGATTTGGTGGTACTCTTGTGGAGCAAGTCTCTAAAGGTCGCTTTCGTGGGATATGTCGAAAACGATCTGTATGTGGTGGACTTCTTGGGGAAAACCACTACAGGTCTGATGTGTCTTTTCGGAAAGGCCGACGCGGGTTGGCTATGGCATCGCCGACTAGCCCACGTCAATATGAGAACTTTGCAAAGTCTTCACAAGGGTGTCTATATCCTTGGACTAAAAGAAAATGTTTCCTTTGCCAAAGATCATGTTTGCAGGGCTTGTGTTGAAGGGAAAATGCATGACTCTCCCCATCGAAGGAAGACCATTATTTCATCAAAAAGGGTTTTGGAGCTCCTTCATGTGGATCTCTTTGGTCCTCCATATCATGCAAGCCTCGGTGGGAAGAAATATTTCCTCGTGATTGTTGATGATTACTCAAGATACACATGGGTCTATTTCTTCAAGTTGAAGAGCGAGACTCAACAAACGGTCATCAATTTTGCCAATGAGGTTCAATGTCAACACAATGTCCGTATATTGGCAATTAGAAGTGATAACAACTCCGACTTCAAGAACTACACCTTAAATGAATTTCTAAGTGGAGAGGGGATAAGACATTAATATTCTGCTGCGTACACTCCTCAACAAAATGGTGTAGCCGAGAGGAAGAATCGGACCTTAATGGATATGGCAAGATCAATGTTGGCTGAGTTCAAGTCACCATATAATTTTTGGGCTGAAGCAATCTCTACCGCATGCCACTCATCCAACCGGCTCTACCTCCGCAAAATCTTGGACAGGACTCCTTATGAAATACTTACCGTTAACAAGACAAACATCTCCTACTTCCGGGTATTTGGTTGTAAGTGTTTATTTCTCATCAAAGAAGTTCGTTTACCTAAATTTGAGTCTAAGGCTTTAGAAGGCATTTTTGGTGGTTATGGTGCCAAATCCCACACTTATAGAGTCTACAATAAGCTCTCCGGAACTGTTGTAGAATCTTGTAGTGTGGTGTTCAAGGAAAATGATGGCTCCCATGCGGGGCAAGTTGATGTTTGTGATGCAGATGTTGAAATACCCCAAGATGCCATAAGAAGAATGGGCATGGGATTCTTCTGCCCCATTGAGGAACCCCTTGTGGCGGATCAGGAAGGACAATGCTCTACTCAAGTAGAGCCCTCATCGACACAAGCTCAACCTGCTCCAACTAATGGAGAAACTTCTACACCAACCCCATAGAATGTTGAAGATCAAAATGCTCCTGAAAGTTCTAGGCCGGATTATCCGATGGACACCGGATTATCCGGGCAGCCCTCCTCAAATGGCAGAAGTGATCAAAATGCTGAAGATTATGCTGCAAGCTCCAGGCCGGATTTTCCGGTTGACACCGGATTAGCCGGGCCCTCTCTAGTTCGTGCCAGGACCACTCAAGACTTTGAAGGTGCATCAAGTACCCCCAGGCTGGATTATCTGGCCCCACCCTCGGTTGGATTATCCGTCCCTGAAATTCCTGAAGAGCAACAGCCTCCTGTTATGGCTGTTGATCAACATCAAGGGCAAGATCCTTCATCTCCTATTCCTACTAATCAAGCTGAACATCAAGGACAAGCCAATGATTCCAACGAAGACTCAAATGATGAAGTTATTCCCCCAAGAGATAACAAGCTAATTGAACTTCGTCGCAAAGCCCGTGTAGATAGGAACCTTGAATTAAGGGGTCACACTCTTGACAAAGTTGTAGATGATCTTCGATGAAGGGTGTCCATAAGAAGGGAGCTAGCAAGTTTTGGTGAGCACCAAGCTCACATATCCATGGTGGAACCCAAGAAAGTGTTTGAAGCTCTTGAAGATCCGGACTGGGTTGTTGCTATGCATGAAGAGTTGAATAACTTTGAGCGCAACAAGGTCTAGAAATTAGTAGAGAAGCCCAAGGATTGCCGCAATGTTATCGGCACAAAGTGGATCTTTAAGAATAAGCAAGATGAAAATGGCATTGTTGTAAGGAATAAGGCAAGACTCGTGGCACAAGGCTATTCCCAAGTTGAGGGCATCGACTTCGGCGAGACTTATGCTCCAGTGGCTTGTCTTGAGTCCATATGTATCCTCCTTGCTTATGCTGCTCATAATAATTTTAAATTACAGCAAATGGACATTAAGAGTGATTTTCTTAATGGTCCTCTACATGAGTTGGTATATGTAAAGCAACCCCCGGGATTTGAGGATCCTAACTTTCTGAACCATGTCTACAAACTCGATAAGGCACTTTATGGCCTTAAATAAGCCCCACGTGCGTGGTATGAGCACCTTAAAGAGCTTTTGCTAGACCGTGGCTTCGAAGTTGGGCAAATCGATCCCACTCTTTTTACTAAGAAGGTTAAGGGGAAGCTCTTTGTATGCCAACTATATGTAGACGACATTATCTTTGGCTCTACTAATAAAGCTTTTAATGATGAATTTTCAAAGCTTATGACTGACAGGTTTGAGATGTCTATGATGGGGGAATTATGGTTCTTTCTTGGATTTGACATCAAACAACTGAGAGAAGGAACCTTCATAAATCAAGCAAAATACATCCAAGACATGCTCAAAGAGATTCAAGATGGAGGATCTTAATGGCATCACCACACCGATGCAAACAAAATGTCACCTTGAACTTAATCCCCATGGTAAAGATGTGGACCAAAAGGTATACCGGTCCATGATCGGCTCTCTACTCTACCTCTACGCATCTAGACCCGATATTGTGTTGAGTGTAGGTGTGTGTGCAAGGTATCAAGCAGCTCCTAAAGAAATCCACTTAGTGGCGGTCAAGAGGATCTTCCGATATTTGGTTCATTCCCCTAATTATGGTCTATAGTATCCCAAGGGCTCCAATTTCTCTCTATGTGGCTATACTGATTCAGATTGGGCTAGTGATAAGGATGATCGGAAATCAACTTTTAGAGCTTGTCAATTTTTGGGAAGGGCTTTAGTATGTTGGTCTTCTAAAAAGCAGAATTGTATATCTCTCTCCACCGCCGGAGCTGAATATGTGGCTGCTGCTAGTGCATGTACTCAATTATTATGGATGAGGCAAACTTTAAAGGAATATGGTGTCAATTGTGACAAAGTGCCTATTTTATGTGATAATGAAAGTGCAATCAAAATTGCATACAATCTGGTGCAGCACACAAGGATGAAGCATATTGAGATTCAGAATCATTTCATTCGGGACCATCTAGCTCGAGGCGATATTGATCTATCTTTTGTGAGCACGAAGAACCAACTTCCTGATATTTTCAGGAAGCCACTTGACGAAGAAAGGTTTTGTTACTTGAGGAATGAGCTAAATATCGTTGATTCAAGGAGCTTGTATTGATTGTCCATGCACTCATCCTTACATCTCATACTTATTTGGTCTAGGTGTGGTCATGGATATAGAGGGAGTGTGGTCCTAATTAATTGGGCTATCCGTCCCCCCGTAATGCCGAAAGTAAGTCAAATCATTTCTCTTAATATCATTTTGTGATATGTGAGCTTATTGATGAGTATTGGTCATGAACCCAAGATATATCTTCGTGGTGTCATACCATACACTCCAACAAGGTGGCTTCGGCCACCGCCCTCTTCCATGAGAAGAGTTGGATTTATGTGGATCTTTTTGGCTATTTTTGCTCATCTCGTGTTTTTATGGAAATCACACTCAATTTTGGCTTTTAGTTGATTTGATTCTTGCAATCTTGAGTGTGTAGTACCATCTCAATTTGGTTCTCTCGTCCCAAGCCTTTCCCTACCCTTAAACCTTCTACTCTAGCACACAAGTCCTTTGTTCACACGTGTGAGGGTTTTGTTTGGGGACGCGCGGGTCTAGACCTGTGTTTAACAGGAATTCAGAATTAAGGCCGGATAATCCAAACCAAGTGTAGGCTGGATAATCCGGCCCTGGCGGCTGTAGTCTTTTAAGGACCGGGCGTCGGGAGGAAGGGCTCACAACAAGCAGCACTTCTCCCCCAACCCCCTCCATCTCCCCAGGCGCCGCCTGCCGCCCCCACCCTCCCCGGAGCCTCCCCGGCCACCAGATTCTCCGGGCCTCCCCGAATCTTCTTCTCCAAGCCTCTGGGTACCTTCCTCTCTGTGTTCTTCCTCCAATGAGTGAGGGTAACTCCCTCTCTCCCCATCTTTTGAGTTGATGCGTCACTTGTTGGCGGAACATGGACTAGAAGGTTGTTATTTCGTGTAGAGATCATAGTCTTGCAGTTCCTAGGTACGATCTATGGTTTTGCACTTAATCTAGGCGGATCTGAAATTTTCTGCCAGGGCCGGATTATTCGCCCCTGGCCAGGCCGGATAATCCGGCCTGACAGAGTCAAATCTGCTTCAGATTCTTATGGATTTTGTGCATTATGTATGTTTGGACTATGGACTACTTGCCTACAATTTCTACGTTCTCTCTCGGGCTTGTGTGTGTGCTTATCCCCATGTTATCCATCTTTCTCGTTTCACAGGTGGTTCCAGTGTCCCCAAGACCTACAAGCACCGTCCTCGTGGCCTCTATTTCAAGGACGACGGTGAGGGTGGTACTGTGGACGAGGTTGAACTAAGAAGGAGGAAGAAAGAGGCTGACCGCATAGCTGAACAAGCAAAAAGGGACAAGTCCGGGAAGGGTGTGTCCAAGAAAAAGGGCAAGGAACCAAAGATCAATTATAAGAAGATTGATATTCTCACCTACTCCTCCATTCGTCATCGTGATCTGTTTGCGGACACTGAGCAGGATACTGAGCTTGGTGACCCACGCTTTTGGTGTGCTGACCAAAAGTCTATGTATGAGGATGTTTATGCCCAGCTGAAGATTCGCCCTATGCATCCTATGATCATCGCTGAGGCTATGGAGAAGCCCCAACTTTCTGATGCCATGGACGTGACTGAGCAGATGGGCTGCACCATCTCATGGTCGTACAGTGTTCCTATGACTCTGAGGTTGTCAAGCAGTTCTTCTCCACCTTGGTCATTTGTCGTGATGAGTATCGCACTATGAAGTGGATGACTCATGGCATGCCAATGCAGACTAATTTTCGCACTTTTGTTGAGGTACTTGGTTATCGCTTCCGCATCAGGGACCTTGCTAGAGGCCACCGCATCATTACTCAGCTCAAGCCCAACAAGGATGTTCTCCTCTCTCCCTGCACACTTGACAGTAGTATTGTGGGCTCCTTTGCTGGTCTCTCTCCTTTGTATGCTAGCTTGGTTTGCGTTTTCCGTGACTCTATCACACCAAGTGGAGGCAATAATGATAGCATTCGTGGTCATTTGGTCCAGCTACTTGCCTTTTCTCATGAGGTGGCCTCCTATGAAGATGAGTCTGTTGATTACAAGCTGGATGTGATGGACTTCATCTATCATGAGCTAACTGATGCAATGTTCAACAGGCTTTCCATCCCCTATGCGTCGTATATTATGATGTTGATCCAGCACTTGCTACCTGATGGAGAGTTCAACATTGATTATGTGCATAAAGCCAAGAAGATTTACAACAAGGCACGAAAGATCTCTCATCCATCTTCTGCTTCTGACAACTTCATGAGGGATGCTCGTGCCAGTGCTCGTAGGGCTCCAGTGCCTCCTATTGCTCGTGAGGTGAAGCAGCTGAACTGGTTCCAGTGGAACATTCTGTGCATGGAGGTGGACACTCGCAAGAGGTAGTATGCAGCGTATAAGCAGCGCCACGATATGTCCCATACTCAACAACTTATTATCCACCATGTGTCTGGGGCTTCCGGTGCTCCTCCTACCCCTACAGCTCCCACTCCATATGCACGATGGAATTCTTCGTCCGGTCTCAACTATGGGGAGCTTGAGCGTCACCTGTTTCCTTCCACGGCCACTACTGATGATGAGGAGGAAGACACCGAGGAGCTCGAGGATGAGGACGAGGACGGGGACGAGGATGAGGACTACGAGTGATCCCTTGGGCGCTAGCGTCGCTCTTCTCTCTTTTTGGCATTTTGACGCCAAAGGGGGAGAAGTAGTTCTATTAGGACTTCGCGCGGATTTGCATGGGTTGGGCACAAGCTTTTGCACTCTTTTCATTTCTTCTTTATCTCGCTTGTGCCCATTTAGCATTGAACTTTCTCTTGTGATTTGCTTTGTATAAGTCTATGTGTTTGTGTGGATCTGGATTTATCTCATGGATTACTTCTATGGATTTATCTATCATATTCTATCATATTGGCCATATTGGATATCTATCTCGAGGAAGGCGTTTATAATGGTTATCACATTGGATATTCTTATTACCTTGAGGACGCCTGTCTCTCTCGGTGGTATGATTACTTCGTTTATATTCCAAAATAGACCTATACCTATTTGTGTGCATTTGTATTCAAATGCAAATTTTTAGTATGCACACATTGAGGGGGAGTCTCTTTCATGTGTTTAATGATGTTGGTCATTTGAGCTATCTTGCAAATCCTTGTATTCTCATCTAACACCAAAAAGGGAGAGATTGAAAGAACATTTCATGATTCCCTATGTTTTGTGTGTTAGATAACAATACCGTGGAGTCTCTCATGTGCGCTAAGTGTTGCAGGAAAGAGTTTTTGGTGTTTGGGGGCCACATTATCCACCCCCATCAAGAGCCGGATAATCCGGCCTGACCATCTGAGCCAGGACTGGCTGTGTGTGAGTTATGTCTGGGGGCGGATTTTCCCCCGGACAATCCGGAGCTGGGGGCGGATTTTTCCCCAGCCGGATAATCCGATCGTCCTCTAGGTTCGGATAATCCGGTCCTCGGAGAATTGGCCAAGGGAGCTTCAGCGCGAGTCTCTGTCTGGGGGTGGATTTTCCCCCGGACAATCTGTTGTTGGGGCAGATTCTCCACCAGCCGGATAATCCGACCCTCCTCTTGGGCCGGATATCCGGACCCCAGGAGAAGGTCCCAAGGCGCCAGCTTCTGTTCGGGGGCGGTTTTTTCCCCAGATAATCCGAGTCTGGGGCGGAGTATTCCCTAGGCCAGATAATCCGGCCCTCACTTGGGCCAGATAATCCGGCCCCAAAAGGCTCCAATGGCTTCATCTAGATAGGGGGTATAAAAGCATCATCCACCCCTTCTGTCAGATCTCTTGGTTCATACGAAAAAGAACAGACCTGTTGCAAAAGCTCTCCCTCAAGATCTCCCACTTCAACCACCTGAAGGCTTCGATCTTTGGGGGAATTGAAGGAGGAGACATCATTCGTCGTCATCACGAATCAAGCGCTTCAACTCCTCTCCAATCTTGGAGAATCCCCAATCTAGTATTCTCGTTGATATCTAGATCTTGTGTTTTGTTATTGATATCTATTGTTCTTGTGGCATCTTGTTGTTATTACGGGAGCCTCCAATTCGGTTGTGGAGTTGTGCCCCGCTAGTTGTGTAAAGGCATCGGTTCCCGCCTCAAAGGGATCCTATAGTGGAAAGGTGGATCAGGCCTTTGGTGGCGAGATCAATCGGAGAACAGGGTGTGGCCTATTGTGGCGTGGTGGTCTTAGTACCGCCCAACCCTCCAACGTAGATGTACTTCCCTTAACAAGGAAGGAACTGCAGTAAAACAAATCATGTGTCTCCGCGTGCTCCACTACGGTTTCCTCGTTCCTCTATTTTAATTGCCTTTACTCGCTAGTAGTTAGGTTTGCATATAGGGAAATTCTACATAGTAGTATATCTAGAGAATTTATCTTTTGTGTCAAGCCTAAAATTGAAAAAGCATTAAAATTTGAAGTAGCACCTATTCACCCTCCCCTCTAGGTGCCCATACGATCTATTTCAGTCATTGCTACTATACATCGCTACCACTATCCAAGTGGTCGGCGCAGTTCTCGTCGTGGAAAGGGAACAAGATGGCGCGTGTGTCACTGCCAAGGGGCCCGATCCATGGACCAAGCCAGCCACACCTCCTAAACTCTATGAGTTGGGAAGCGACCCTGGATGCACGGAAGAGCCTCTTCCCAATCCCGATGAGGTGGATCCCATGGAGGAAGATGACTCGGAAGTCATCGCTGAGGGCCCCGGTCTAAGGACCAAGCCAGGCACACCTCCTGAACTCTGGCGGTTAGAAAGCAACCATGGATGCCCAAAAGCGCCTCCTCCCGGGCCCTGCAACTCGAGCGTTGAGGACCACCGGAGCCCCCGAAGAAGTGTATGGTGCAGCGCCCTATGTATTTCGTCAGCAGCGTGTTGCTCGATGCCCGGGGTCGCTACCCTACCTTATAGAAGCTCCTGCTCGATATCCTCATCGCATCAGGAAGCTTCATCATTACTTTGAGGACCATCGTGTCACTGTAGTGACCAAGCACTCGTTGGAGCGCAACAAAGAAGCTATCAGACGAGTGGTGAAGGGGGCCATGGAGCTATTCGGCTTTGACCTCCACTTCGCCCACACCCGGGCCATCAAAAGGTCAGCTCTGGCCGAATTCATTGTTGAATGGACACTGACTCCGGGGGACAACGAGGAGCCCTTGTCCTCTGTTTCAGGGAACATCGACGTTGCAGGTCAAAGCCCGTCGCGTGGCCAAGCTCATATCACCGTGTGTAACCCGACCCTGTGGTGTCCCCTTGTCCATATAAAAGGAGACCCATGTCGAACTTAGAAAAGGTGATCCGCCTAAGATAGAAGCTGACGTCTTGAAGGACAAGACACTAGTTTATGTATTAGTCTAGGACTCTCCTTGTAACCCTAGGTATTGATGCTTTTATAATCTGGCCTACGGGAGCCTCTAGGGCACACAATAACTTAGACCAAGTGCATAGCACAACTCGTATACAACGAACCCAACAATCCATGTAACTCGGCGTATTGCATGTTTATGTTTGTCTCCACGGCGACGCATGGCCGTAGACTCGATCAGCGATCAGCGGAAAAGAATACGAGACCGTCCGAGATCATGTTGCCGGCCATATAAGATGTTTTACTCTTTTTCTCAAGCATATATGTATCAAGATATTTTTTCTGGGTAGGTTTGGAGTAAAATGAGTAAAACTACACCAAACAATCTTAGTCATACGAAATTTCCCGAAGATTACGGTTGCATACGGAATGAACCAAACAATTTTAGTAAGTCGTATCAAATGTAGGGGTGTTTTATTTGAGGTCTAATGCATGACGACATCAAACAGCTTTACCAAGATGAGTAGCAGTTCACAAAAGGAATCATCAAACATGCAAGCAATTCCCTCCCCCCCCCCCCCCCCCCCCCACCCCCCACCCCCCACCCCACAAAACTGATAATAGTATACAATGCTTAATTCGTTCTTCTCCCAAAAAAAAATCCTCTTTCAAGGCAAAATGACAGACATAAGTTCTGAGATAATACATAAATGAAGATAACAACATAGAAACAACGATCATCAAATTATCCATTAGACCTTGAGCACCTTTGCCACGTTTTAGTTCCTTCTGCCACGCGTAGACTTGAGAAGACCAGTAAGCGCTGCAGGGCAGCTTGCCTCCAGGTGTTTGTAGCCCTCCGTGGCCATCACCGCGTCGAGAATCACAGGAGTGCTGATGATGAACTCGACGCACCTGGCCTTGAGCGTGGTACATTTGTGCTGCTCAGCCAAAGCCAGCGTGGTCGCCGCCGTGTCGACGGTGATGCCACCCGAGAGCTTGCCCTCGCAGATCTGCTTGAGCCTGTCCAGGCTGTACCTGTCAGCAGCCGCAAGCAGGTGTTGAGCCATTGTTGCCACGGCTTCAAGCTCCCGATCAAGCTCAGGAACCTTATCAGTGTAGATGAACTCTAGCAGCGCCTTGAAGACGGCCGCCTCCATGTCCTTGATCTCCACGGAGCGAGCGCTCTTCTCCTTCATTTCCCCGAAGAACGCCGCCATGAACACGGTGGACCTCGCCGCGAGCACGAGCTTGTGCGCGGCAAAGGTCTCGCCTGAGACGAGGAACGTACGTGATGTCGGAACCCACCTTGCTGTGCAGGAGCTTGCGGAAGTGCCGGTGCATGTCGGGGGCCGGCACCGGCACCGACGTTACAGCGTCAGATAGGTCCTTGAGAACCGTGACGGTGCACTGCACGGTGAGATAGTCATCTCGTGGTGAAGCCGGCACCGGCAGATAGGATCTGTCGAGGAGCGAGACTCGAGCCGAGCAGTCTTTGGGGCGCTTGAATACATGCGGCACACTCTTTTCTCCAATACGCGGCACGCTCGGATGTACCAGGAGACAGCCAAGACTGGCCCTGATAATGGAAGGTGATGCAGCTTCAGTGAGCAGCACGAGCTCGAGCTCGACCCACTTGCTGAACGCCGATGTTGCAGGGTAGCAGCAGATCTCCCACTCGTACCCGTCGACAATGCACCTGGTTTTGAGGAACTCGTCGTGGCGCATGGTCTTGGTCGCCAGGCGAAAACAGTCGATCCTGAGCAGCTTCACTGCGTGTACGGCGCCGGTGAGGTTTGTGCATGCACTAGACATGGCGATGGTGGACTCTGGCTGCTGGAGAAGATGGATGGATTGTGAGGGATGAGTAGAGAGTTTACTGCGGGTCGTGTACTTAGAGCAAGGACAATAATACAGCCGATTGTTGGCCATCTAAAAGCCTTCATTGATATGTATTCACACAGTAAGCTAGCTACTCCCTCCGTCCTAGAGTGTAAGTCACAATCTCATTTTCAGATTGTCACACATATGAAGCAAATAAGGCACAATTTTGCATTAATTGGAGTTAATTAGCACATGCAGCCCACACCTTTCTCTCCTCCACATGCATCGGTTTGGCATATCCATCATGCATACAGTAATTATGGCCTGTTTTTATTGGTTGTACCAGATACGAAGCATCACAGTCCGGCCTAATTAGTCACAATTTCAGCCCCAATCACGTTAAGCCTTGGACCAAGATATTAGAGGATTGTGACTTACACTCTAGGACGAAGGGAGTATTAGGTTGACTCTATTAAATTTTTAAATACTAAATGTTTGCATACCCACGTGCTTGCATGCAAGACACAAGCATCAGGAGCAGCCGGCTAAGCGTCCACGCGCTGGCTGCATGCGAGCTGCATGTTTTCGATTTATGTGCTGCAGCCGAGCGCGGGCTGCCTTCTCTCTTATCTTCTTACTCTTCTAACTGTGTATTTGTTAATATAAAATATCTTATAGCTGGTTAACTAGGATTTATTGTACTTGCTCTTAAAAGAAGAGAGGCGGCAAACTCCTCGGGTAGATAAGCCGGAATGAATTACAATTGGTCTTTGCAGGTTGTGAACCAACGGGTAAAGATCGAGGCCTATAATCAATGCAGAAGACCAACAATCACCATGCATGCCAGCTGCTAACTGCTCTGTTCGTCTTCAAGAGATGAGTCTCTCGCTTGGCGCGTCAGGGAAAAGGTGACACGTACAGCGACCGTTTGACGTTTGGACGTGAACGTCACAAGCAGGCAAGAGTGCAGCTATCCAAGCCAAGACTGCACCGCTGCTGATCGAACACCCAATCGATCGAGGGGACGACGATGGAGATGTCGAGGCAGAGGGACGAGCAGTTCAACTTCAGCCCTCCCACGCGAGCAGCCCCGCGCCCCTTCATATGTTAACATATGGATTTCTAATGTTTCATGATATCCTTGTTGTCCAAGGTAGTACAATCATGTTAGCAGCTTCGCAATATGAGAGGAACAAGTTTGCAATGCGAGGCTCAATGTTGAACGGGTAGCGTTTCTTGACAACATAAATAGCTGGACAATTGGTAGTGGCAAGAGTGGTCATGAAAAACAAAGGCGCAAAGGTGAGGATGGTGGTAGTGGCTCAGGATATAAGCCGAATGATGAGACTGATAAGGTTTCTGGAGAAGAAGAGGAGCAGGAGCGAACTCTAGGTATGTCAAAGGCAAAGGTACCATATGTCATACATATATAGTAGATAATGCCTTTCTTTCTAATATGTTCATGAACGTGTATATATTAGTGTATTCACTAGACCGTTCACTAGTGGAAAACGGGCGTCTAGTCTCGATCCGTAACTGGCTCTAGTCCCGGTTTCGGACCCGGGACTAGAGGCCACCTGGGACTAAAGATATCATGCCGCAGCAGAGAATCGTGTGCTTTCTTTGCCGCGGCACGATTTTGTGTTTTCCTTTTCGTTTTGTTTTTTCCATTTCGTTCCCTTTTTAATTTGTGTTTCATTATAATTTCAAACATATTTCTGTCCATATATTCTACGCTACTACATACGAAGTACACATTGATTCACATATTGAGATCACATATTACATGGAGATCACATATTGAGTTCACATATTGAGATCACATATTACATGGAGATCACATATTCAGTTCGTCGTCATCCACATAATGTTCTCCCCTTTGATCAATGATCTCCTTCATCACAAATCCCGTCAATTCCTCTTGAATTTCTCGTATGTGTTGTTCTGGCTCGAGCTTCTCCCTCAAACGGTCTATATAAATTGAATCAACTCCGCACTCACTGGTCAACTTGCGAATGTACTTGCAAACATAGAATCTACAAAAATGAGTCCCCCGCGGCTGCTGCAAACCGGAGACCGTTTATAAGTTAGCTCATCTTTGAATTCTCCTTTTATTTCCTTTCTAAACCGTGTCCAACACCTGCTTGGCAAAGAAAATAAACAAAGGAGTTATTAATTACTTGATTTTTTTCCATACAATCCCCATGACATAGGGATCGGGTTCCACTATCAACAGATAACGGAACAAACACCCACACGTCCACCATACAAAAGAAATCAGGTTTTTAAGCTCCTGGAGCTTAGCACTATATACAGACAGATCTATGCCAAAAGATAGCAAAGATCAAGAGAGATGGATAGAGAGACGCAAGAGCCATCGCATAGCGCTAGTGTTTTACATCCAGACAATAAAAGAGCAAGAGATATCACATAGACCATCTCCCCCCACAAAAGACACTTCAAAGAAACCTCATGAATAACATCTCAGACAGGCATCCCAGAGAACCTTTTGTTGTTTTTTGCATCTCTGGAAAAGAACATCATTCCTCCTTCTCGGCATCTTCTAGGATCTTGCACGTTTCCTACTAGTAGAAGGTAAGCCCAGCAGCGGAACTGGGGTTGTGTCCATGGCCTCAGCATCAGACATAGCATTCCTTTGCAAAACTTCAGCACCACTCCTTAGTGCCTCCCTCTCATCTTCATTGTGAAGACCTGCCCAGTATTTGATAAAGACACAAGCAAACATGATCAAATCAACAGGGGAGTTAATCAATTTTTGTTCAAAATAGGCTCTGTTTTTGAGCTTCCAAATGGCCCAACAGATAGAAGCTAAAGCCGTAATTTAAATATTACGACTAACAGAAAGATGTCTCGGAATCCACCAAAAGTACCGTGAAAAGGACCCAGGCCTGTCCACCGCACCTATTGACTTCGCAATTACCCCCATACATATTTTGCAGCCCCACATGTAAAGAATAGGTGACCAATAGATTCCTCCTGATCACAAAACCTGCATCTTGTATCTCTAGTCCACTTTCTTTTTTTCATATTGTCCTTTGTGGGTATGGCATTGTGCCAGATTAGCCATAGCCATATCTTGATTTTCAAAGGGATTTTAGCTTTCCATAGATGTTTAAAACTCCTATCCACACCTCTATTGGAAATATGACTATACATTGATTTAACAGTGAAGGTGCCACTCTTATTCCATAACCACCTGGGTCTATCCACCCCAGATGACAAGGAAACTCCCCTCACCATCATTTGTAACCTGTTATACTTTTCTTGTTTGTCACCACCCAGCACCCTTCTAAAAGAGCAGTGCCAATTTCTTGCAGCCATGACAGCAACTAACACATTCTGATCACAACAAATATCAAACAGTTCAGGGAAATGATTTTCAAAGGAGCATCCATACACCAAGCATCACCCCAAAAATGTGTCCTCATGCCATTTCCAACAATCATCCTTCTCCCTGCCAGTTAAATGTCTCTTACCTTCAGCAGGTCAGACTAATAAGCAGAGTCAGATTGTTTATGTCTCACAGAATAGATTCCCCCACTGCCCAGATATTTCCTTCTCACAAAAAATCTGCCAAGGCCCTTCCTCAGCCTCCAGTCTCCACCACCACTTACATAGCAGACTGATATTAAAAATCCTTACATTTTTTATACCTAAACCACCTTTTTCTTTAGGTCTGCAAATATATTTCCACTTCACCATTTGATACTTTTTCCTGCCTGATTTCCCATACCATAAGAAAGCTCTGGTGGGTTTTTCTATTTCCTCCACATTTGTTTTGTATAGAAGAAACATAGACATAGGGTAGACTGCTATACTTGACATACAAGTAGTGATTTTCACATATCTCCCTCCAACAGATAAAGCACCTCCCATCCAACCATCCATCTTCTTGCACATCCTCTCTCCAATGAACTTTAATTCAGCCACAGAACATTTTCTACTACAGACAGGTAGGCCCAGGTGTTTGATTGGCCATTCACCAGTTTGACAATTAAATAGGTCTGCATACATCCCTTGCTTCTCATCATCTTCTAAGATCAACCGCACCTCACTTTTTTCAAAATTGATTTTCAGACCCGACATAGCTTCAAAGAGATACAGAAGCAATTTCAAATTTCTAGCTCCCTCCACATCATCCTTGATGAACAGAATAGTGTCATCAGCATATTGTAAAATAGCAATGCCATTAGCTAACAAATTGTCTGCCAAACCAGTTATGAGGCCACCTGCCTGGGCATTCAACAGTCTCCAGCCATATTGAATAATTACTTGATATCAGGATATAAACGAAAGAGACCGATATAATGCGATAATGATTGAATTACTTATGGAGCACTGCTTTCATGTCGCTCCACAACTCTTGGTCCCAACTTAATGGGTCGGTGACTTCAACTTGGGACTTATCAACTTGAATATTTAGCAGAATCCAATGGTACCTGCGGACATTTACATAAGCATACATGCATAACTTATCAATTGCACTTAACATCGAGTAAAAAAATGTGTACAAGACAGAAACACTCACTTGAAGTTGTAAGAAAATAGTATATCCTTACAGTAATTATACTCGATTAAAAAGGTGGAGATGTCTTTGAAAACATCGTTGGGATGATTATCTAACGTATGTTGATTAACTATATATGGGTTAATGAACCCAACGTTAAAATTTCTACCTCTTTTGCATTCAACCATCTTCATTCTGCATAATAGTGCGTAAAAGGATATATAGTCAGGATAATATATTACATGCAATGAACGAGCTGAGCTAAAGACTTAATTATAAAAATAAATCACTTACAGACAATAGCAACCGAGGATAGATTTGTCAAGGGCGCGCTGATTATATAACTGAAACAGTTCGTTCATTTGAATCCGTATCGAGTAAGGTTTGAAGTGATGCTCCACTCTAACGTCCACCGAAATCCATTCTTTCGAGTGCTGCTTTGCTGCATGCAGCATGTACCACTCGTGCAGATTTCACCTATGTGTTGATAGGTTCGTTAACTTGTCATGACAGACCATAGACTGCCCTTTGACATATTTCCGTACTATCTCACCCATTGGCGCATCTTCATAGTCTAAATATTGACCAAGAGACATACCTGCTTTGGTAGCAGCAGCTTTGGCGTGCGCTACAATGATACCCATTTGTCTAGCAGCAGCTCTGGCTCTGGGATCCAATAATTGCATGTCCTATCCATATCGGCTCTGAAGTCCTTGTCGATATCGGAACTCACCATGAGCGGGGGGGATTGATTTTGTCGTTGTCCAAGATGGGGAATTTGTTTCCCGTGTTTTGCACTTATTTTTGTGTTCTTCTTAGACTTGACATTGTTTGCCTGCTTAATAATTTTGTGGTTATAGTCTGAACACAAATTCATCAATATTTGGGATGGTTGCTCACTAAAGGACTTAACCACTTTTTGTTTTTTTCAACAAATACCTACTTTGGCTCGGGCTTTTTTGGTGCAAAAAAGCCTTATTATAGAAAGCCACTTCCACAACGTTTTCCTCATCAACCCTATCATAAGGTCTCTTGGGAAGAGCCAGCGGGATGTCGACTATATTTGCCATACTACCTTTCTTCTTAGTGAGGCGCGGGGGAGCAGCGATCCTCCGTTTTTCAAAAGGCATAGTATTGCGCGGAGGTGAAGATCGAGATGTACTCACGCTGCAGCGATCGACATCCCTCTTATTAAGAGGTGGACTTGGAGGTTGACGATCATTAGGGAGGGATGGACTTGGATTCCTCGGATTCGGTGGACTTGGAGGTGGTTAACGATCATCAGCGAGGGATGGACTTAGATTCCTCGGATTCGGTGGACTTGGAGGTGCTTGATGATCATTGGGGGTGGACTTGGATTATTCCTGGGAGTCGGTGGCCTTGGCGCCGACCCTAGAAACTTGATGTACTTCTTTTTCCATAGAATGATGTGGCGCTTGACATCTCCCAGTTTCTTATGGCCTTCAGGTGTAGCGATTTCAATCTCTAGGTCCACAAACCCATCCACTAGGTCATCCAACGAGACACGAGCAAAGCCAAGTGGAATCATAAGTGAATGGTGGAGTGCTCCAGGAAGACAAGGTAAAGCAGTGTCAATCGCCACCTTGAAGGATAGGTTGTTCATTGGCTGATGTAGCTCACATTGTGTCATCCCTCTGACATCATCCACGGTGTAGCGAGGCGCCGGTGCATCCTCCAGCAGTGCATGATCATCAGGATGGACCTCCGTGGAAGCGACACTACTTCTCTGTTGGCTATTATCTAATGCAAGATTTTCCCGCGGCAGAGATGACCTTTGGCTAAGTGCTTCCACTACCAACTTCTTCATCCCAGATAGTTCCTCTTCTATCTTCCTGATCCGGTCTGCCTCCTGGTCCTTCTTTCTCTTATGCTTTATGTAATTGTCATTGTACTCGGAAAACCCTATCTTCCATGTAACACCGACGCCTTTGCCTCGTGTTCGTCTAGGTTTTTCAGGATTCCAGAGGGTGCCTGTCAGCTCGTCATTCTACCACTTTCGAGTATAAATTTCTTTAACAATATCGCCTGACCCTTGGCCTCATGACATGCTATAAATTTTGCATACATCATGGACGATGCAACTATTGACTGTTTGGAGATTCTCCATGAAATAGCCCCTCCTGCGAGAGTGGACACGTATCTTGACATGGATTTTCTATCATCTCTGTCTCCCTCAAAATTTGCATTTGAATACCCTATTATTTCTAGGGAATCATACATTCTATATGTTAGCATGAGGTCTTTTGTGCCTTGTGCATAACACAATGCTTTCTTTACTATCTTCCAATGCTCTATGCTTGATTTTTCTTGATATCTACCAAGTATCCTAGTGATAAAAGATAAGTCAGGGCGAGTGCACACTTGTGCATACTGTAACTTTCAACAACCGAAGCATATGGTACTGCTTTCATTTGATCGATCTCGTATTGGTTCTTGGGACATTGAAATTTCCCAAAACTGTCGCCCTTGACAGTAGGAGCAAGTGTGGCATTTCTTTCATGCATATTGTATTTCTTTAGAACCTTTTCTAGATATGCCGTTTGTGATAGTCCTAGAACTCCATTTTTCCTATCTTGGTGAATTTCTATGCCCAAAACATATGATGCTTCACAAATATCTCTCATATCAAAGTTTGAAGACAAGAACTTGTTTCTTGTAGTAGACTGACATCACTGCTAGCAAGCAAGATGTCATCCACATCCAGAATTAGGAAAATATATTTCCCACTTTTAAACTTTGCATAAACGCAATTGTCCTCAACATTCTCTTTAAACCCAAATATCTTAATTGTATCATTAAACTTTAGATAGCACTATCTAGAAGCTTGCTTTAATTTATAAATGGATTTCCTTAGGTGGCATCCCATATCTTCATTGCCTTCCATGATAAAACCCTTGGGTTGTTTCATGTAGACACTTTCTTCTAAATACCCATTTATAAATGTTGTCTTTACATCCATTTGATGTAGCTCTAAATCAAAATTTGCAACTAATGCCATTATGATTCTGAAGGAATCCTTACATGAGACTAGAGAAAATGTCTCATTGTAATCTACCCCTTCTCTTTGTGTAAATCCCTTTTCCACAAGTTTCTCTTTATAATTTTCTACATTCCCATTAGAGTCATACTTAGTTTTGTACACCCATTTACAGCCTACTATTTTGGATCCTTTGGGAATTTTTTATAAGTCCCAAACATTGTTGGAACTCATCAATTTCATCTTGTATTCCATGGCCTCCAGCCACTTCGATGAGCGAGGAGAACTCATGGCTTCTTCATATGAAGTGGGATCACCCTCCACATGAACCATTTATGTGTTATAAACTTTATAACTAGTTCAAACATTTGATTTTTAACTCTTTGATACCTTCTAGGGGCCTCATTAGTTGGCGAATTTTGTGCCCTTCTAGGGGCCTCATTAGTTGGCGAATTTTGTGCCCTTCTAGGGGCCTCATTAGTTGGCACATTGTGTGTTTCAACTCGTGGTGTATCTTCTAGAGGTGGTTGCTGCTGCTCCCTTTCATGTGCAATAGTGGGTTCAATCGGCTCCTGACAGACAAGTTCTAGATCTTCACTCATTGTTGTCACGGGTGGAGTTGCAATAGGTGCTTGCACCACAACCTCAGGCACTGTCGGTGTAGGAATAACAGTAGTGAGAAAATGGCTCCTGAGTCATTGGATTAGGTGCATGCACCCTCTTATCTTCAAGACAATTCCGAGCTACCATGCTTCCCTCATCATTTCGTCCTCTAAGACATCATGTCTTGTTTCTACAAACTTTGTGTATCTGTCTGGACAATAGAAACGAAAACTTTTTGATCTTTGAGGATAACCAATGAAATGGCAACTAACTATTTTAGGATCTAGCTTTGCAATGTTTGGATTAAATACTTTGGCCTCAACTGGGCTCCCCCACACCCGCAGGTGTTGTAGAGAGGGTACTCTTCCTGCCCACAACTCGTACGGTGTTTTGGACACCGACTTTCTTGGTACTCTATTGAGAATATGAATGGCGGTTTTTAACGCCTCCATCCACAATCCCAATGGTAAGATGGAGTAACTGATCATATTGTGCACCATATCCATAAGTGTATGGTTACGTCTTTCCGCTACTCCATTTTGCTGAGGCTTGCCCGACATTGAATACTGGGCCACTATGCCAGTTTCCTATAAAAACCTTGCAGAAGGTCCAAGGACTTGGCCATATGGGGTGTGCCGACCATATACTCACCTCCACGGTCAGATCTAACTATGCTGATTTTCAACTTGAGCTTTGAATATCTTAAATTTATCCAACGCTTTCGATCTTTCTTTGATTGGATAAATATAACCATAACGGGAGTAATCGTCTCTGAATGTTATGAACAAGTCATAACCATCCACACTTTTCACAGGAAATGGTCCACAAATGTCGGTGTGAATGATTTCTAGTGTTCCGGTGCTTTGTTTTGCACCCTTTTTGATTTCCTTTACATACTTCCCTTTTATGCAATCTATACATTGCTCTATATCTGAGAACTCTAATGGAGGAAGGATTTCATTTTTAACTAGTCTTTCTATTCTACCCCTTGAAATATGGCCTAAACGATAGTGCCATAATTTCGACGAAGAACCATGAGTTCTCTTTATTTTCTTTTGTTCTTTTTCCGACACGGGAACTTCTTCAATCACATTACACATAGAATATACTTTTTCACTTTTTCACGTAGGGATAACAAATAAAGCTCATTGTGAAGGAAAGCAACACCCACACAATCATTATTACACCATATGGCACACTTGCCATGTCCAAAATGATATTCATAATAATCTTTGTTCAAACGTGAAACACTAATCAAGTTTCTGTGTAATGAAGGAACATAAAAACATCTCTAAGCAGAATCATGAATCCATCAGCTAGCTCCAGAGAGATGTCGCCAACAGCTTCAACGTCTGCTTGGACTCCATTTTCAACTTCAGTGCATCTTTCGCTTCTTTGCGTAGTCCGCGTCGAATGGAATTCCTGTAATTTTTTTGCAACATGAACAGTTGCACCTGAATCAATCCACCAAGTAGATTTCGAAAATGGTGTATACAAGGATTCATTTACAAAGGAAATAATATTGTTACCTTTCTTTGCCATTATTGACTTTATCCAAACATGGAAATCTTTCTTGTAATGCCTAGTCTTCTTATAGTGGAGACATGTATCTTTGTCCAGGCCTTTGCTAATGCTGATATTGCATGGGATATTTTCCATGTGGCTTTAAAGGGGAACCTTGGTTACTTTGATTGGAGTTCCTTTTCTTGTTATTATTCACATAGTTCAGATAACCATCATGTGAGTTTTTAAGTCTTTTCTCTTCTTGCACACATGGCTATTGTCTTTTCAATGTCCCATTTTCCTGGGGACATGTTGTAGTTGAAAACAAAGGTGTCAAACTCTCTTGGCAATGAAGCCATGACCAGGTGAATAAGGAGTGCAGGCTTGAGCTCCAGATCAGAATCTATGGGCTTCAACTTAGCTGCCATGTTGTGCATTCTGAGGATGTGCTCCCTTATTCCATGTCCACCTCTAGTGTACTTTTCTGTCACCAGCTGCTTCAGCAGCTGGGTAGCATATATGTTTTAAAAACCAGTGAACTGGCTCTTTATATTTTTAAGATACTTTCCTACGGAGTTACACTCTGTAATTGAGCCCATAATAGCATGCTCAATTGTGTAATTTATGAAAGTCATGCACTTTTTGTTGGTGGTGAGCCACTTTTTGTTCTCTAGGATATATGCCATATCCAACGGAGCATAATCCCTCTTATTTTTGTCCCATGCAGCAGCATCATATTTATCATATCTTAGTGGCTCTGTCGGTTTGGTGGGCTGGGGAGTCTCGACAACCTAGTCCACCTCAGCACAGGCAAAAGACAAGTCGACTTTCTTTCTCCATTCAGAGTAGTTGTCACCTCTGAGGGTTGATACATCCTTGATGCAGCTCATCAAGTAGTACCCTCCTGAAAACCACAGTGAAGTGAGATCATAACAACAATTGCATGCATTAATTCAACGTCGGTTAAAACTAACACATGCAGTTGTTTGTGCAATTTAAAACTACATCACCGTTGGGCAGAACATACAGATAAATGCACAAAAGTAACCACTAATCATGATCGTGCTACTAACGATGTTGGTCAGAAAAATAACAAGATCATAATTGTAATAAACACTTTAACATGCTCTTTTAATTTTATTCTCTAATTAGTTCTATTAAAATTTAAAGAGCACACTTTTTGCAGCGGAAAGTGTGAATCAAATTCATATACTTTATACTTTTTAGAAGCAATACTTTATACTTTTATATTTCTGAAAAACAAACCTGAATAGGAAAAATTAGACAAAAAAGATCAAAACTGAATCATAATCTGTCAAAAATGCTTCTCTAAACTAGATGTTGTCCTGAACGCACAACTGCGCGTAGGAAAACTGGCCAACGGCCCACGTGCACGCTCACTCTCTATCTTTACAGCCCGCGCGCTTGCGACGCGCTACTAGCCAGCGACGGCGCCGGCCCATGGCCCGCTAGCTGTGCGCCGCTCCATCAAGGTCGTTCAGCACCATCGGACGGTCGCCTTGGCTTTTCACTGTGCACAAAACGACCCATCGCTAGCCCTAGAAAATCGTATCCCCCACTTTGTCTCGCCACTCCCCTGCATCTCTCCCCGCGTTTGTCTATCGCGCGCGGTGGCGGTGGGTGAAAAAACCATAGCGGCGGCCTGCCGGCGACCAGCCCTCTCCTCTATCTGCGAGTGGCTGCGCTGCCCAGCGCGAGGCCGGTGACGAGACCCCTTCCCCCTGCTTCACCCAGCTCACCACGACGCAGTAACTGAGAGGAAGCGGATGGCGGCAGCCCCCTTGCCAGCACGCGCATCCACCCGAGGGTGGGTGTGCCGCTGCCAAGCGGCTTAGGTGGAGGAGCCCTTTGCCGGCGTGCTCACGCGGCAGTGGCCGACATTTCTTGATTTACTTTTCTCTTCGATTCATGTGATGAACTATGGGGTCGGGCACTAATCCGATTGATGTAGATTTAGGGTTTCTTTCACTATTGTTCTTTCTAGATCGAAATTGTGATTTTCTTTGTACCCGAAAAGATCTGCAACCTAGGACTGCTCTGATACCATCCTAGAACTGCTAGGATCAACTAGTTGTACATCTAGTCGGGTATGTTCTGTCTATGGATCAATATAGAGTCGGTACTGACTAGTTACTAAGAGAGAGAGATCGGAGTGAGGGAATGTGTACCTTCGCCTTGGCTCGATGAGCCCGTGGTGTTGGCCATGACGGAGAGCGACGGCCACGGCGAGCAGTGGGCTAGGAGGTGGCGGAGCTTCCCGTCACTACTGCGCTCCCTAGATCGGGTTAGGGTTGTCAGTGGGTGTGCGGCATTGCGACGAACCTTGTACCGCGTGCCGCCGACCCCCCAGCTCTTTAGGGCATGTACGATGCTGGAGAAGGCATGTCTTTCCTTAGCTCTCCACGTCATCTAGAGAAGACACCATTTACAAGTTGTACAATGTATTTTCTCTTATTGTCATCTCTAGCAATTAATGAGAACTAACTATTTTTAGTAAGAAATTGTTTTTCTAAGAGAAGACATGTGGTACAATGGAGAAAATAGCTTTCTCTTATTTCTAAGAGATCATCCCTTAGCTAAGGGAAGACAATCTTCTCTTTCTTATTTCTCTCACCTCCAACTAAGCAAAAATCCAATGTGGCAACTATAAGGAAAGGCTGACATCAATGCATTGTACGTGCCCTTATATAGCGCAGGTGACAGGGTCCCGCCAACCATAGTGGGTTGGACGCCCTCGATCCGGGCGCGGATCTAAGGGCTTGGTGGGCCGTTCAGCCCACATGGAAGGAGATCACTCTAACAATAGTGACTATTTCTCGGTCAACTAAAATAAACTTTTGTCATTTGATGTTCATAATTGAATGGTGAACATGTTTTTGTGCCCTTATATTTGTGGTTATTTAAATAATCAGATCATATGGTTCTTAGAGCATCTCCACTAGGGTAGGAACACCACTTTTTGCGAGTTTTAGTTTTGGATGGACGAATTTCGGCCCAATAGCATTTTAAAGATACCGATTTCGTCCGAATTTCGTCCTTCTTTCATCCGGCGATCACAGACCGAACCCAGTGCACCGGGAATCGGCCTGAACGCCGGATGTAACTTTTGCATGCAACGGGCCCACTGTCAGCCACTCTCCTCTCTCTCCTACTTTCCCCCTACCCACCGGCCTTTCTCTCTCCTCCTTCTCCACACCAACCGCCATCTGTCCACCTATTTTCCATGCAACGGCGAGTTGGGCGGAAACACGGATGGGAAAATGGTCGTTCACAGGCCAAAATATACATCCATCCGGCGGCTTTTACCTCCTAATTTTGGCTTAGAAACGCCAAACGAGTGGATATGCTCTTAACATCAGAAGAAATAGTTATTTCTTAGTTTCCCCAAAAAATAAAGACACGATAAAAATTTGAAGATACAATCCAATATTTTGGTAAAGATGATGAATTAATGAAACAACTATTTACCTAGAATACCTTGTTTCGCGAGGCATGTCACACAAATTACGTTCACCTTTACCATCGTTTTTTTTGCTGTTGTTTAGTTGTGCATAAAAAGGTTGATTTAGCCACGCTCAGACTTTACTGATTGATTCAACAATCTAGTACATCAAGTCGAGCAAAGTGAAACAAATAAAAAATGAAATATTTTACTCCCTCGTTCTCAACTTTATATAGACTCGGATATACCTAGTTAATGATTTAGACTATTCATACGAATCTAGACAAAGTCGAGAACATTAATATAAACCGTAAGGAGTATTAAATTTTAAAAACTTCTAGAAAATCGTCATCTCTAACTTCACCTTTTCTAAATGACTAAAAAATGTTCTAGAGTATTAAGCCACGGTTCCCAATTTCTTCCTTAATAGTTCCTCATTCTAAAAAAATATGTTTTAGCTTTATGCAGTAAATATATCTAGATGTCTTTTAATATACAGCTGTGAATGAATTTAAGCAGTAAAAAAGTCTAGATACATTCACCTTATAAATTAAAAAGATATTATATCTTGGAACCGAGGGAGTACAATTATACATACGAGCAGACAGTGATACATAACCCGTTGTGATGCTTGTGAAACTAAGCAAATCAAGTGGACCAAAACAAAACTGAATAACGTCATATTAAAAGTCAGTTACTCCCTCGGTCCATATTAGTGGACTTAAACCGGAGGGAATAGTTACAAGTTAGGAACACCTATATCCAGCTTGACGCGATTATCCTGCCGTGCGATGTAACGCTACTCTGCCTGTTTTCCTAGGGTTCACCTAACGCTCCGGCGATTTCGGATCCTTGGACTTCGAGGCTAGGTTTTGCGCTCCTGAGTTCTTCAAGGAGGCGCATCTTCTCCGTTTCTCCCCCGTTGAGACCCGTACGTCTGGTTCCCTCGGCTTCCCCGCGTGTTGCCTGATCTCGACTCCTCTCACGCTCGCGTTCGGGGTGATCAAGGGGTCGACCCCGTCGACTACCCACCCTTGGCGTCGGGCGAGGTTTGGATCCGATCGGTGACTGGGATGGCTGACAACCGGGAGACGGGGGCGGGGGAACGGTTGGCGGAGGCGGGAGGATCCAATCTGGATCGCCCGGTTGTTGCGGAGGGGTTGGCCGCCACTGGGAAGGAGAGGGTGCCCAGTGCCCCGAATCCTACCGAAGGTGATGGAGTGACGACATTGATGGGCAGGCTCAAGCTTACGTCCAAGGAGACGAAGGCCTTTGTTCTTGATGCTGCGGATGAGATCATTGCTGGGGGACCGGAGTGGGCTCTAGTGGGGAAGGTACTTGCGACCAATACGCTCCACGTAAATACGATCTCTGTGATTGTCAGACCAGCTTGGGGTAACCCGAAAGGTATGATGATTCGACCATGCGGCAAGAACCTGTTCCTGGCAGAATTCGAGACGAAGGCGGATATGCAGCGGGTGATGAACGGTTCACCATGGGTCGTGAATAAAAGTGCTATTTTATTGAAAGAATTTGATCCAAAGATTCGGCAGGTGGACACGGTTTTTGATCGCCTGTTGCTCTGGGTGAGAATATATGGTTTGCCTTTCTCTCTGATGAGTTCGGAGAGGGGAGGCCCCCTTGCCAGCTTGATCGGCAAGGTAGAGAGGGTTGAGACCGATGAGAAAGGTCGGGCTTGGGGTGAGTACCTCCGAGTCAGAATAAACGTGGATATCACGGAACCCTTCATGAGGTGTGTTGCAGTGGAATCACCTAGCCTAAACAAAACCTAGTTTTATGAGGTG
Source organism: Avena sativa (assembly GCA_916181665.1). Classification (NCBI taxonomy): domain Eukaryota; kingdom Viridiplantae; phylum Streptophyta; class Magnoliopsida; order Poales; family Poaceae; genus Avena; species Avena sativa. Next base: position 33,575,313 of record OV702291.1, read on the forward strand.
AAGTATGAAAAGTTGCCTATGTACTGTTTCTCATGTGGATTGCTTGGACATTCTTCTTTGCTCTGTCCTACTCCAGCTGGTAGGGATGAGAAAGGGTTGTTGCCATGGAACAGTGATAGGTTGTGTGTTCCAGAGATGAAGTGGAAGGACCAGAGGTCCTCTTCTGGGCATGGGGCTCATTCTGGTCAGGGGTCCAGTTCCCAGCCGGTTAGCAAGGAGAAGAAAACCACGGAGTTTACTTCACCAGTAAAACCTCGCAAGCCGCGTGCAAAAAAGGCGAGTACCGGGGGCAAGGGACAAGGCCCGGTGGAAGATGGTGGGAGGACTGTAGGCCAGAAACGCAAGCATATTTATGTTCCCAAAAGTATAGTCCAGCTGGCCATCACAAATTCTGTGTCTGACCAAACCAAGGGTGCTCCTGTTGCTAGGGGCGTTGAGACTGCTGTGGAGGACAGTGAGGTAGCTACGAGTGACGACTCCAATAAAAAGCTGAGGAGTGATGCATCTACCCGATCGGCGAATCCGGCGGCGGCTGCTATGCAGTCCCGCCATTCGCAATGAGTCTCGTAGGATGGAACTGTCGAGGGTTAGGGTCTGACTCGACAGTCGGCGAGCTCAAGTGGTTCGTCAAGAAGTATAGACCCGAGTTCCTTTTTCTGTCGGAAACAAAGATGAAGGACAAGAGAGCCCAGAATTTCATGTGGTCCTTGAGATTCACAAACAGCCTGGGCGTTAGCAGTATAGGCCAGAGTGGTGGCCTAGTGTTATTTTGGAAGCGGCCGTTCTCCGTGGAGCTGTTGGGTTGTAACTTTAACTGCATCGATGTGATCGTTACAGCAGAAACAAGTGAGAAGTGGCGCGCAACGTTTGTCTATGGTGAACCTCGCAGAGAAAAGCGCCATGAATTCTGGAGTCTGCTGCGCAGCCTGCGATCGCGGTGGAGTGGCCCGTGGATTTGCTACGGTGATTTTAATGAGGTTCTTAGACAAGATGAGCATTATGGCTCTAGTGATCGTTCTGAAGCCCAGATCCTTCTGTTTAAGGATTGCTTGGATGATTGCGGGTTGGTGGACTTGGGGTTTTCTGGTCCCAAATTCACATGGTCGAACAAACAGGAGAGCGACTGTAATGTCCGTGTCAGGTTGGACAGGGCGGTTGCAAATGGTGCATTTACTCAGTTGTTCGATGATTGCAGAGTGGAGAATGTCATTACGACTACATCTGACCACTATGCTATCTCTGTTAGCCTGGGGAAGTTTGAACCTGAAAATATGAACAGGCCGATTCAGAGGAACTTTAGATTTGAGGCGTCCTGGCTGCGTTCTCCAGATTACAAGGGGGTGCTCGAGCAAGCTTGGGCTGACAACTCCAATGGGCCGGCCTCGCTTGAGAGTACGTGGGACACCCTGCATGGGGTGGCAATTTCGCTGGGCCAGTGGAGCCGGGATACTTTTGGCTCGGTCCAACGCCAGATTCAAAAGCTGGAAAAACAACTCAAATACCTGCATTTAGTGATCTGGAATGATACATCTGCCGAAGAGAAGGCGGTAGAGAGGGAGTTGTGTGAATTGTTCGAGCGGGAGGAGATTATGGCTCGCCAACGTTCCCGGGTCGAATGGCTAAAGGAAGGCGACCGCAATACGGCCTTCTTCCATGCACGTGCATCTGCACGCCGACGAACAAATAAAATTTCTGGTTTGGCGCGAGAGGATGGATCACGGTGCACTGACATCACTGAAATCAAGGGCCGGGTTACAGACTTCTACTCAAAGTTGTTTAGTTCTGAACCTTGTGAGCGGATGGATGAGGTTTTGGATGCTATCCCAGGCAAGGTGACAGAAGACATGAACATGGAGCTGTGTAAACCTTACACGGACGAGGAAATTAGAACTGTTGTGTTCCAGATGGGTCCAACTAAAGCTCCGGGACCAGATGGCTTCCCGGCGCTGTTTTACCATACTCACTGGGAGTTTTTTGAAGAGGAGATTTGTACTGCGATCAGAGGGTTTTTGGCGGGAGAGTCTATTCCGGAGGGATTTTGTGACTCCATCATTGTATTAATTCCAAAGGTAACTCATCCAGATAATCTCAAGAACTTCCGCCCAATTAGCCTTTGTAACGTTTTGTACAAGATTGCATCCAAAGTTTTAGCTAACCGGCTCAAGTTAATTCTTCCAGTCATTATCTCAGAGCAGCAAAGCGCCTTTGTGCCTGGGAGGCTTATTACTGACAATGCATTGATAGCTTATGAGTGTCTGCACACCATCAGGAATCAGAGGGTGAAGAAACCTTTTTTTGCCCTGAAGGTAGACATGATGAAGGCATACGACAGGGTAGAATGGAGCTACCTTCAAGGTTGCCTAGTGAAGCTTGGTTTTGATCAGGCATGGATCAGTTCAGTTATGAGGTGTGTCACTATGGTCCGTTATGCAGTCAAGGTAAATGGTGAGCTGACGGAACCAGTAGTACCTACTCGGGGAATTAGACAGGGAGACCCAATAAGTCCATATCTGTTCTTGGCTTGCACTGAAGGGCTCTCCTGTCTGTTACGTCAGAGGGAAGTTACTGGGGATCTACAGGGGATTCGTAATGGGCGGCAAGGACCCCCAATTTCCCATCTTCTGTTTGCTGACGACAGCATTTTCTTTGCTAAGAGTGATCAGCGGTCGGTGGAAACCTTGCAATCAACTCTTAACTTGTATTGCGAAGGCTCTGGACAAAAGATAAATCACGACAAATCTAGTATCTTTTTCGGAGCCAAATGCAATGACAGCATCAAGGAGGAAGTCAAGATCGCTTTGGGGGTGCATAATGAGGCACTACAAGAGCGGTACTTGGGCATGCCCACCGATGTTGGCAGGTCGCCAGTGGGAGCGTTTTTGTTCCTGAATGACCGGGCGTGGCAAAGACTGAATATTTATTCTGACAGGCCCCTCTCTAGATCAGGTAAAGAGACACTCATAAAATCTGTCATCCAAGCAATACCCACCTTTATCATGAGTTGCTTCCAACTGCCAATCTCGAACTGTTCCTCGTTTAGAAAGGCAATTGCGGATTTTTGGTAGGGAACAGAGGATGGACAAAAGAAGATGCATTGGAGATCCTGGGACTGGTTATCTACCCCAAAATCCCAAGGAGGGATGGGTTTCCGTGATCTTGCACTTTTCAACAAGGCAATGCTAGGCCGTCAGGCATGGAGGCTCATGACTGAACCTTCTTCATTGTGTGCCCGGGTGCTAAAGGGCCGCTACTTCCCTAACTGTGAGTTCTGGGATGCGCCCCGCCCCAGATCATCTTCTTTCACCTGGCGTAGCATCTTGTTTGGGAAGGATCTGGTTCAGCAGGGGGTGCGATGGGGAATAGGCGATGGCCAGAGTACCAAAATTGTGACTGATAACTGGATACCTGAGTGTCCCCCGGAGAAGGTAGCTACGCTTGTCCCTGTCCCTGAAGGTGCCACTGTTGATATGTTATTGAATCAAGACTCTGGATTCTGGGATGAGGTTGTGGTCCGAAACTTGTTTGCCGAGGAGACTGCATCCAAGATTTTGCGTGTCCCTCTCAGCAGACATGGGGGCGCGGACTTTGTTGCCTGGCCGTATGAAAAATGCGGCGTATACTCGGTGCGGTCAGCCTATCACCTGGCGCGTGGTCAGACTCTTCAGACAACGAGAAATAACTCCGGCAATGGACTTTCATCTGGTGATAATTCTGAGATGACGAGAATGTGGAAGAAACTCTGGAAGATCCAAGCCCCTGGTAAAATGAAGGTCAACTTGTGGCGAGTGGCGCACGACTGTCTACCTAGCGGTCACCAGCTACTGCGTCGCCATGTTCCCGCGAATGGTGCCTGCTATTTCTGTGGGCGAGAGGAGCGCATTGAACATACCTTGCTGTTCTGCCCCTACGCTTATGAAGTGTGGCGAGGAGTGAAGACAGCTTTTCCTGTCCAGCTACGGAGGAAGCAGTTTACTAACATCAAAGTCTGGATTTTTGACTTCCTGGCAAGAGCGGACGACCGCGAAGCGGCCATTTTGGTTGTTACAGTGTGGCACTTGTGGAGCTCTCGCAATGCGGTTCGCAATGGTGAACCACTCAAGCACCCTAGCAGCATATCTTTGCAGATCACGTCCTACATGGGGATGATTCTGCAGCATCTTTTTAAACATCCAACCAGCCATAGCCGTGAGACTACTACTGCTCCAGTTTGGTCTCCGGCACCGGTAGGTTTGGCAATTCTTAATGTTGATGCTGCGTTGTTCTCGTCTTCTTCAACAATGGGGGTCGGCGTCGTAATCAGGGACCACAGGGGAGATTTCCTGTCTGCTTTCAGTCAGGTGCGCCATGAGGTTACGTCGCCAGAAATCGCAGAAGCACTAGCCATCAGGAGTGCAGTCACCCTCGCTGTCGAAGAAGGCCTGGATAGATTCATCTTGCTTTCAGACTGCCTCTCCGTCATCCAGCGGATCCGGTCATCGTCGAGGGATCCGTCGTTGGTTGGGGTAGTAGTGGAGGACATCAAAAACCTCGTTACTTCCTTTTCTTCTGTGACATTTCGTCATATTAGTCGGTCATGTAATAATTCAGCACATACTTTGGCTCGTAGAGCTGATCTCTTTGGTAGTTGCTCCTTCCGTGATTTTGTGCCCGACTTCATCCGGGACAAATTGTGTATTGATATGATTTGATAAGTGCTGAACTCTCAAAAAAAAAATATCCAGCTTGACGCAGGCCTTAAACGTCCTGCTTACGCACTTGGCGACTTGGGCTGCGGCCGGGTAGCTTGGCAGGAAGGTTCAGTTTGAAATTTTTGGTTGTTTTTTTAGCTGGGTTTTCTTTTTGGCGAATGTTTTTTGCGGGGGTTCTGATCGGTTTGTGGCCTTTTTTTTCCCTTTTTTCTTTTCTGTTTCTTCTTTTCTTAAATATGAACAACTTCGAATTTTAACTTTTTAACTTTGAATAATTGTAAATTCAAACCTTTTTAAATCTTTTGTTCAAATTTGAATATATTTAAAATCAGATTTTTTAATATCTGATCATTTATCAAATATAAACATATTTCAAAACTGAACATTTTTAAAACCTGAACATTTTTAAATTTTGTACACTTTTTAATTTGAACAGTTTTCACATTTAAACATTCTTAAAATCTGATCTTATTATAGAGAAAAAACAGAAAATATAGAAAAAAATGACAGTACCTTTTTTACCGCATCGGAGCGGCGCAGGAAGGAAATTCATCGAACCGGGCGAAATAGCTCTCACGTGGAGCGGGAAATAGACACCCTCGCAAGTTAACTGGAAATTCCTATACGCTGACCAGGTCCGCGATACACGTCGCACCCCTCCCCTCGCCTCATGGGCCGACTCAGTTTGGTAAGCTCCTCCTTCTTTCTATTTCTTTTTTTATATTATTTTTACTTTACTGTTTCTTTCTTTTCTGTTATTTTATTTTTCCATTTGTGTTCATATTCGAAATATTCAAATTTGAAAAATATTCATACTCCCTCTGATCTAAATTAATGTTCTCGGATTTGTTTAAATTCGAATGTATCTAATCTAGAAAAATTTAAGAACATTAATATGAATCGGAGGGAATATTAAAAAATGTTCAAATTTTAAAAAGTTAAGATTTAATAATGATTCAGATTATGAAATATGTTCCCATATTTTTTCAAAAACCGAAAATTAGATAGAAAACCACAAAAGCCACAGGAAAAAATGGTCTGAAAAACAGAAAAACTAGACATAAACCCGAAACTGTGATATGGGCGTAGCCCAAAATCCATACCGGGCTGTGCGGCGGGCCGGTACAAAAGCACCCAAGTTAGCTTTTGTTTTTGAGCGGATGCACCCAAGTTAGCTAAGGTGGTCTTTTAATGACGAACGGAACTATGTAGAATAATGGCCTTGGCCCGTCAAACATACGAACAGGTTGGCCTTACGTACGTGGGCTGGGCCACGTCTCTTTTTGCAGTTTGAACAAATTTTCTGTTGCGTACATTTGGGCTCTGCGTTCATCTACTGTTATTTTTTGTAGCCACAGCCCACACGTCCACGGCTGTCTATTTTTACCTGTAGAAAATTTTTATGCTAAAAAAAAGTAGAAAGTTTTTATGTTAAAAAAAAGTAGAAAGTTTTTATGCTAAAAAAATAGAAAGGTTTTTTTGCAGCTTTTATTTCGAAATCAATATATTTGCATCGAATTTTATTCAAACCCAATCGGAGCGCCAGATTAAGGGGGTGACCCAATTGTGAATCTCCACATGTCAAGGAGGAAACCCGGAATTGCCATCCGTTTGTCGTTTAAAAAACCGCTCGACTGTCGTTCTGTTCGCACACAAGCGAGAACGTGCTCGCAATATAAATCTCGATTTATGCAAGTAAAAAATAGTCTAATATGAAGTAAATGTACTTTAAAATACTAGGTGGTTTATGGGATTGCACTTCGGATAGTACTACAATTCAGAATTAACCGGGAGGGGGGGGGGGGGGGGGGGGGGGGGGTTGGGGTTGGCGAAAAGACGATGTACCGCCAACTTATATTACAGCAGCTGTTAGATCCAACGAAAGAACAACTATGAAACACAAGTAACAGCATGAAGGCAAAAGAGCCTGCCATGGAACATGCTTCTACTCCCATCCGACTAGCTATATGTAGCTAATTAAACTTACGCAAAAAAAAAGAATCTGTAGAAATGAAGAAAAAAACTATTATGAAGAAATTGTCTAATATGAAGTAAATGTACTTTCAAATACTAGGTGGTTTATGGGATTGCATTTCGGATACTCCTAGTACTACAATTCAGAATTAACCGGAAGGGGGGCGTAAGGACGATACTAGAGCAGTTTCTTCCATGTACCACCAACTTATATTACAGCAGCTGTTAGATCCAACAAAAGAACAACTACGAAACACAAGTAACAGCATGCTGAAGGCAAAAGAGGCTGCCATGGAACATGCTGCTACTCCCATCCGACTAGGTAGCTATATGTAGCTAATTAAACTTACACAAAAAAAAGAATCTGTAAAAATGAAAGAAAAAAAACTAGCACTACAAAATTGAAAAGGTGTACACACGGCACGGACGCGAGGAATTCCTTCTATCCTGGTTCCTGTGTACCCTCATTTGATCAGGCTCGGTCGGTGACATGTAGCCTGTACATTCCTGAAATCAACAGCAAACGGATTTAATTACGTAGATTATTTACGGTACGACACACACCGAAACGACGAAACTGAACCGGTAGATACAGTACAAGATTCAGAGTGAGCACGCAGGCAGGTGTTTACCTTTTTTGTCGTCAGTTGTGGATGGGATTCCAAGTTCGAGGCGGTATCCTCCGGCGGCCCAAGCTCGCGCCGGCGTCGTTCCTGAAGGGCCTCTTGCCGCCGCCGACCCACATCCGCTGCTGGGTCCTGTGCGTCGTCGGCCGCGACACCAGCAGCCGCCTGGCCGGCCCGCCACTACTCGCCTCGTCGCCCGACGCGGCCGCCACCGCCGATGGCGACGTGCTCAGGAACAGAAGCAGCAGCAGCAGCAGAAGTGCCACCTGACGACTGGAAGAAGAAGAAGAAGAAGTAGTCATCTCGGGACTGGAGCGTCTGCTGGTCGGACAGTGTGGTTTGTTCTTCTGGGGCAGTGTGCCGCAGACGAGGAAGGAAGGAAGGTGGGTGGGGCGTGGGGTGGATCGAGGATCGAGGAGAGGTGGTGGAATGGTGGAGTTAACGTGGGCTTTGCCGAGGGTTTTATTCCCAGTGGCGCTGCGGCAGAGACTACTCTATTCGCCCTGCCCAGTAGCATAGCTAGCGGCGCGGTCCTAGACGGATCGGATCGAGCCCGGTATGTATAAACTGTGTAACTAACCAAGATCGAGTACTAATATCAGCTCAGTGGGAGGTTCATGTGGCAATCAAATTATCTAATCAGGGGGAAGTCAGGGGCGTCATGTGCTGCATCTTTGACCGTACTCACGATCAACACTTTTGGTCCCGGACCAGACCAAGGGTGACTAAGCCAGTGTAGTAGTGTCTGATCTTCCAAGCTTCACACCGGTGTCAGTTGGCTCCGAGGGCTAATCTGCTCGGTATTTTAGCTTTTAATCATGTGCCTTTCGCCGGGATCACGTGACGGATGGCACGCGACGCGCGGAAGACATCGCTGGCCGTGGCAGGCGCTGCCGTTTACCTTTTAACCGGCCGGTCGAATTTCTGCTTCTCCACATGCTTGGTGATGTTCTTCTGGTTGTTAATTGCTTGGGTATTACAGATGGTGAGATTGTGCAGTTAAAAGAATCAACCCCGACTGTCCGAACTGACGACCGCTGAAAAAACTCTGGAGTGACGAAGCAGCAGAGGGTGCTTCTGCTGCAGGGTATGTGCGGAGTGACAAGTGAGTGGATTTGCATGGGGATCGGGGCCTGTCTAACATCCTCGCAGCTGTCAGCGTGCCTCGAAGGCGCCCGTCGAGCGCGTGGTGATTTTTCGTCCTGTGTACGGAACCGACCATCGAGAATCATACTCCCTCCGTCCCAAAATAAATGACTCGAGTTTGTCTAAATTCGCATGTATCTATGTACTAAAACGTGTCTAGATACATCCGAATTTTGGATAAACCCACGTCACTTATTTTAAGACGGAGGGAGTACATTGCATGGTTCCGAAAGGGGAGGTTCTTTACCTGCAGAGAGAATAGGAAGGGCGAGACTGATGCAACTTACTGTGAGCTTTCTAACTATTTTTATACAAGTGGTGTACCGCAGTGTATATGGCCCTGGGGCATGCTACCATTCTCATCTTTCGTATAAGGAGAGGAATGGGACATCCGGTGTTTGGTTGGCTGTATATTTTCATTCTAACCAACACAGAAGCATGCGTTGAGTGTTTGGTTACAAGCAGCAGGCTCATTTGGTAGCCTCTTACATCCGAGTGGTGAGGTCACCGGCACTTCACTTAATACCAAATAGCTAGTAGAGGATTGCTCGAGCTTATTTCCGAACTTGTTACGGTGTTAAACCTTCATTGTGATGCAGATTTCTGTGGGCCTTAAGTGCGATCAAATTACCTTTATACTTTGTTGGGAACTTACAGTGTATGATTTTTGCTATTGTTTATGATTACGTGTTGTTGTTCATCTTTTACAATATCTTGTTGTTTAAGAACAAATGTTGTGTTCATAATTATCACGTTACTGTTTTAATGTGCTTCTGTTTATAAAATATGGTTATACTATTTTTTTCTAAATTTGATGTGTTTCAAATGTGGGTATATTTACTCGCGTCCATTTACGCTGTTGGGTGATGGGTATGGGAAAACTTGTATCCGTTGATGGGTATGTGTACAAGTAGAAGTTAAGTTGATGGGTATGTGTACAAGTAGAAGTTAAGATAGAAGGCAATGGGTATGGGCGGGTGCCATCCCTAGCCACAATATTACAAACCAGGGATCAAGTTTCATCAAGTCCTAACTAATGGAGGGATATCAGACCACCTCCCAAAATATGCATGATCTCATCAACAGATCATGTCCACCATCAACAACGCATGATTGGAGAGAAAAAAGAGTCCACTCGCAGCCACTTTTACGGATCTCAAAGCGCCAACCAGCCTCTTGGCGTGCGTTTGGTTGGTGGACAAATGAGTATGGGATGGATGATCCCCAATTTTGTGGATGGGATGGTTCATATCAGAGTGATCCCAAATTTTGTTTGATTCGGAGCATTCTAGGGATGGGATGAAATATGCTTAGCTTAATATATTTAACAACAACAGGTTAGGTGATAATTAATTTCAAATAGCTTAACAAAGTTGGGAAAACTTGAACGGCACAGGTAAGGAGCCAGTCGGGAGTGGCATGCCGAGATCGAGCACGGAGGCGGGGGGCTCACCGGCCATTCCATGGAGCGCGCGGAGATAGGGGGATCGCCGGCCATTCCTCGGAGCGCGCAGAGACAGGGGCTCGCCGGCCGTCCCCTACAGTGCACGGATACGCTGAGGGGGGCTCACCGGTCCCCTTGAGCGCTCGGAGACTGGGGTCGCCGGTCCCTTGAGCGCAGGGAGGCTGGGGTCGTCGGTCGTCTGCTGGAGTGCACAAAGACGGGGGCCTCGCCGGCCATCCACTGGAGCGCGCGGAGACAGGGGCTCGCCGGCCATCCGCTGGGGCACATGGACGAGGGAATGGAGCTCGCGGGGAGTGGCGCGACGGGGAAGATGAAGTGGCAGCCGATCATGGCCATGTCGGCGATGTGGATGGTGTGGCAGCACCGGTGTCCTGGCGGCGGGGATTGGTTTTAGCGAGAGGGGGAGAGGATTAGGAGTTGGTCCATTATTTAGGGGAAGTGGGACGAACGGTCCGGCCAATTTCGCCGGACCAATCCATCCCGAATCTTTGGCGAATATTTCTCGTCTGAGGATGGTTTCGTCCCTGCCTGTTACAACCAAACAAGTACAAATCGGGGATGATTCCATCCCATCCACGTTCTGGCTCGCAACCAAATCGCACGCTAGTTTTCCATAACTATTTAGTTTCACGGATATTGTTATATTTTTTTGTGTAAACTCAGTCAAAATTTGAAATAGTTTGATCGTATCAATCATGGAAATGGAGCTAGAGTTTGGGATTCTCCATCAGACTTTAACCGGAATATTCAGAACATGGATACTCATGATTACCGGTATATCCGGAAACCAGTCATACCGGTGTCCACAGTAATTTTTCATACTTTTCGTGTTGCGAACTGGGATACTACAAGGAAAATGATACGGTTCCCCCGGGAAATCGTTCCGTTCGATCCCACGGGTCGCTCTCGCTCCTATCAGTCGGCATGGGTCCCACGGCTTCTTCCCCCATATAGATCGGGAATAGAAGACCACGCACAGGACGCACCCAATCCCCACCGGAGCACCACACAACACGAACCCAATCCCCACCGGAGCATGTTGTCGTCGCCGCCGGACTAGGCTGCCCCCGTCGCTGGGCTAGTTACTCGTCGCCGCCGGATCCGTTCCATCGGAGCAGGCAGCTGCCGCCGCCGGAGCAGGCCCACCGGTGTAGGAATTTTCCGCCATCGTCGGACTAGGCTGCGCCACCGAAGGTACAGGTCACCCGCCATGTCCGCCGCCCTGGAATGCTCCTCCGTGACCTCACCGGAGCTCCGCACTATCGTTGTGGCGCCCTGCCAAAACCACTACTAGAAAATCGCGTTGTTTTTGTGCATTGCATCGTCATGACCGCATGCACATGTCATCATGCCACCTTGCATTGGAGCATCGTCATCACCATGCATCTGTTTGTCTGAAACTATTTTCGAAAACCTATTTTGTTTTTCTAATTAAGCCCCGTCTTTATTCAAATATAAAACCCGGGTCTATCCGGAATATTTTATTTGTCTACCAACGATTTACAAAAGCCTTTTAGAAAATAAATAAAAACTTAAATTATTTTTGGGAGGCAGCCCGCCAGGCCCGAAAGCCCGGCCGGCCACCTCCAAACCCTAAGTCTAGTCCCACCCAAACCCTACCTAACCCCAGGCGCCACCCACCTGATCCACCCCGCCGTCTCTCTCTCTCTCTCATCCTTCCACCTCAGCCCCGCCGGCCACCTCACTCCCACCACTCCCTGAGAGCCACCTCACCCCCAACTCCCTCCCCTTTTCTCGCCCTGCGCCCTGTGCCGACAACCTCGATCCTGCCCCGACCCGGTCCACCCTAGTGGACAGCCGCGCCCACCCCTGGCCCGGATCCCCACCACCCCGGAACTCCCCAGTCCTACCTGGTCTCCACCCGGCCCTACCACTCCCCACCACCTGCCCTCCTCGATCCAATCCCACCTACCGCGTGCCCCGCCGCCCCGCTCGTCTCCTTTGCCGCCGCCAGGGCTGCGCCCTCTCCCTCTGCCCCTCGTCGCCTTCCTCCGCCGCCGGCTCCTCTCTCCTCCTACCGCGCGCATCTACCCTGACGCGTCGCCGCGCCTCTCTGGCCGGAGCCTAGCCCCGCCTTGCTCGCCGGCCGTCCTCCGGCGCCCCCCCTCGTCACCGCTCGAGCCCGCGTGCTCCGCCACCACCTCCCCAACCATGTCCTCTGCACCGCCGTCGCGAGGCTACTCTACCTCGCCGGCCTCCTCCCCGGTCCCGCGTCGTCCTCTGACCGCCCCGGTGGATCCCGTCAAGCCCCGGCGCCCTCTCTTCTCTTCTCCCCTCGCTAACTCCTGCACGCCGTCGCCGCCGACCGTGACCTCCCCGACCCCGCTCGCCAGGACCTCCGCCGCTGCGGGCTCTTTCTGCCTCGCCGAGCATCGCCAGCCTTCCTCGCCGAGCGCGACCGCCCCCTCTGCTCCCGACTGCGACACCCTGCGAGCACAAGGCCCCGCGCCGCCCGCGGCTGCTTCGACCCTGCCTAGTCTGAACGTCTATGCATCTGCACGCCTGCGCCCTCGCCCCGGCCCCTGCACTCGCCTACGCTGCCGTCGCCATTGCGCCTTGGTGCCGTCACGAGCCGCATGTCCTCTGCCCCTGTCAGTGATGCCATGCTGTCCTCGTCCTACGCGTGCGTACCATGCCAGGAGCTGTTGACACATTCCTTTGTATCATGTGTTTTGCTTCAGGTTACTGCCACACTTGGTTGCAGATGGCCACATCCTCCTTTTATGTTTGGTGAAGGTTGGTCCCGAATCTCGTGAAGTGGTGGTGTGACCTGGGAGTGAATTCCATGTGAAGATGGCCAAGGTTCCGCTCGATATCCCGAGCACCGCAACCCAAGTACGTCACCGACCAATAAAGACGGAACTCCAAGTTCTCCTTCCGGATCCGAAGGCTGATCCCTCGTACGGCAAGTTCTTTGACCCGGGATCCGAACGACAAGATCGCCTTCCCGGAGCCGAAACCCTCGAAGCCCCGATCTCGTCGACCCCTAGACCCTCGGAGCCAAGTTCGCCGAACCCTAATGTGATTCTCTTTCTAAGATCCCTATTTTTATAAATGCCATCTATATAAATTGTTGCATATTAAATTGTTCATGTACGCATTCTTATTGTGTGGTTTGGGAGCATTATATTGATTCACCTAAATTAAATATGGAGTGTTTATGCGGGATATCTTTGTCTTATTCCGGACTCCATTTAAATTGGTGTAGCGAACCGATGCCATGACCCACCCTGTTAATACAACATTTAAAATTGCGGGGTAGCTAAATAACTTGAACCATATAATTAATTGTCGGGGCCCCATTTCCTCTTAATACTGCCTAATTGCACCGCATCTGCATCATATCATAATCATGCCGGATCTTCTGCCGTAGTATTAAATATTGCATCCGGTGTTTCTTCTAGTGTTTGCTTCTTCGCGGATTAGGCCGATGAGTGGATGCGAGTATCGACAAGTTCTCCGAATATGATCCGTCGGCAGTGTTTCCCAGGCGAGCATCTCTCCCCTTCTACCTATTTTGCATTTATAGTGTTTATTTCCTCCTATTGATCTATTGCTATCTGTGTCGCGATGCTTTAGTTTCCGAACACCAGTTATATCCCGTGCAGCCTCTATATTGCCTTGGACACCTCCTATTACCTGTGTTTGGTAGATAGCTGGCCTTGCGAGTCGTAGTTGCTTGCTCGGGTGTGATCTCGTGTTGTCAAGTACCACAGTTGTTGGAAGGTTGGCAAATGCTTATTGGTGGAGATGCTTAATGGTGGAGATGATCATGACTTTAAATACAACTATTAAAATGCTAGATATAACTAATGCAGAGGTATCGATGGGCAATAGATGTTATTTGGTTCTTCCATGCTCACTTGTGTCCCGTAGGACCCCGAGTACTTGATACATGTTCCTTGATTTTTCGCACTATCCACATCCGGGAGGCCTTATGGACCCCCTGAGCCAGAGCTTGATTCATTCTTATTTCTTGGGGCCACAAAGTAGTTTGGGGCTTTATTACTATCCTGTACTTATGCCATGCTTTACTGCTTTATTTAAGATTGTGCGTGGAGCACCTGTACTGTTTAGGATCGTGACACGTTTTCGCTGTATCGACAAGCCCAGTCACACTTTCGGGTTCCCAGTCGTTTACAGCCGTCCACACAAACCCTGGGTCCGTTCCGGAGCCGACCAACTTCGTTGCGGGTAGCTTAGTGGGGTGGCCACCTGAAATATTTCTGAATCCTGTGATCGCTTTGTCGTGAATGCCTCGTTGGGTTTTGAGTTGGTTTTTCTGATGTTGATCGAGTGTGTGTTGCTATTTGTGCACCCCTGCGGGGTAAAACTTTCTGAAAGCCGTGTCCGCGGTTATGGACGACTTGGAGCACAGTATCTCGATCATAGACAAGCATAACTAAAGTAGTGCTATAAATTTGACTTGATATGTGACTAGTAATCAGAAGCAACTATAACAGAATGGATATTAAAAATGCCAACAACTGGTGGATCTGGGTTGTTTGTTATATATGCCTAGTAAGTATTGTAACTCCAATGGAATGAGATAAAAGTGCCAACAACTGCTGGGTTTTGGGATTCCTCAGGACAATTATATCTAACTAGTAAAGATTCCAACTACCACCGAATGGTAATTAAAACTGCCCACTACTTATGCTTCAGGATGACTCATGCTATCTATATCTGATTAGTAATTGATGCAACTATAACGGAATGAGTAAAATTGCCAACGGTGTGAGTTCCTCGGTCCGACTTCCTCGTTTGGTCTCGAGGGGGAAATACTAGGATGGGTTTGTTTGGTGTTAGCTTCAGGTTGGATCCGAATAGGTCTTTCTTATCCCTCTCTGATAACCGCCAGTTGTATCGAGTCTCTATAGGTTGTTTAGTGCCGCTGCGCTGCCGCTTCAGCCCACCATACCTATGCAGGCGAGAGCCGCCGAATTCTAGCCTCGCCATGTACTGGCCTCAGTACTGACGCTCCTCTTTTTCCTTTGCCCTTTGTCGGCACCCCTTTTGTTTTAGCAGGTTTGAGATCGCCGTTGTTAGCAGGGATACCCTTCCGGCTTGGCTAGGCAGGGTTATGGACGCCATTGGTTATTCTTCAGGGCTCTTAGCCCCATTTGCATCTTGTCCTTAGTCGGACACTCTATCGTTTTCAAGGTGATTTGGATCTTTGTATTGTATATCTGTCTTCTTGACTCATGGAGTCGTTGATGTATAGAAATCTGTCTGTGGGTCCCATTGAGGACTGATGTGTAATGGTATTACTTCATTTTCCACCCGCACGAAAGTGCCTGGTGGGCGTCCTTGAATCGTTTCTATGCGGGTTTGGCGGGAAGCGCTAAAACTTGCATAGGGCCAATTTGAGGGTGTTACAGAGTGGTATCAGAGCTCAGCAGTTGCGATACCCCACAAGTCCAGCCTGTAGGATAACCTAGCTAACAGCTGGTGTAGAGTGTCAAAACTATTTTGCAAACTCGGTTTGATATATCTGATTAGGTCTGATTTTACTCCTTACCCCTCTGCTGTTCTCCTCTTACCTCTGCGTGTTTTGAATCTGCTCTCTTATCTTTTCTTCGAGTCCAGGAATTCTCGTGGGTGGGTTTCCGTCGTACCTTCAGGGTTTCGCTTCCTCTTTTGGTAATGGTGTTTCTACATCCGGTCTTCATGCTATCTGAGTGATCCTTTATCTGAGGTACCATTCTTTGTTCCTTGTTTGTGCCTTCCAGTGTTTTCCGACGCGACGACATCATCTATGCCAGATCTGATGCAGAGTCTGTTTCTCTCCTGTGTTTCCGAATCTCGTTGTCGACATCTTCAGTATGATCCTGAGAATGGTTGCACGCTTTCCTACCGATTGTGCGGAGTAATAGTTTGGGTGGGTGATGGATTGGCCCCCATGCCGACTAATCAATCTATTTGCTCTCGTACATTGAAGTGGATCAAAATGCATCGTTTTTCTCCTTCTGTCGAAGTTGGAGGTGGCTTTGTTTGTTGATACCTCTACCTTCGCCCTTTGTTTTCGGAGTGTTCTCTCGACGATCACGGACAGCGACCTCTTGTTAGTGGTGTCGCGAGGATTTATACGAAGCGAGAAGATGCAGATCGCCGACCTTCTTTCCGGTACCATGAGGCGGATCTCGAGGGCGAGATCCATTGTTAGTGGTGTCGAATTGTGGCGCCCCGCCAAAACCACTACTAGAAAATCACGTTGTTTTTGTGCATTGCATCGTCATGACCGCATGCTCATGTCATCATGCCACCTTGCATTGGATCATCGTCATCACCATGCATCTGTTTGTCTGAAACTATTTTCGAAAACCTATTTTGTTTTTCTAATTAAGCCTCGTCTTTATTCAAATATAAAACCCGGGTCTATCCGGAATATTTTGTTTGTCTACCAACGATTTACAAAAGCCTTTTAGAAAATAAATAAAAACTTAAATTATTTTTGGGAGGCAGCCCGCCAGGCCCGAAAGCCCGGCCGACCACCTCCAAACCCTAAGTCTAGTCCCACCCAAACCCTACCTAACCCCAGCCGCCACCCACCTGATCCACCCCGCCGTCTCTCTCTCTTTCCCTCTCTCTCTCTCTCTCTCATCCTTCCACCTCAGCCCCGCCGGCCACCTCACTCCCACCACTCCCTGGGCGCCACCTCATCCCCAACTCCCTCCCCTTTTCTCGCCCTGCGCCCTGTGCCGACCACCTCGATCCCGCCCCGACCCGGTCTACCCCAGTGGACAGCCGCACCCACCCCTGGCCCGGATCCCCACCACCCCGGAACTCCCCAGTCCCACCTGGTCTCCACCCGGCCCCACCACTCCCCACCACCTGCCATCCTCGATCCAATCCCACCTACCGCGTGCCCAACCGCCCCGCTCATCTCCTCTGCCGCCGCCAGGGCTGCGCCCTCTCCCTCTGCCCCTCGTTGCCTTCCTCCGCTGCCGGCTCCTCTCTCCTCCTACTGCGCGCATCTACCCCGACGCATCGCCGCACCTCTCTGGTCGGAGCCTGGCCCCGCCTTGCTCGCCGCCGTGCGGCCCCGCTTTGTTGGCCGTCCTCCGGCGCCCCCCTCGTCACCGCTCGAGCCCGTGCGCTCCACCGCCACCTTCCCGGCCACGTCCTCTGCACCGCCGTTGCGAGGCTACTCTACCTCGCCGGCCTCCTCCCCAGTCCCGCGTCGTCCTCCGACCGCCCCGGTGGATCCCGTCGAGCCCCGGCGCCCCCTCTTCTCTTCTCCCCTCGCCGACTCCTGCACGCCGTCGCCGCCGACCGTGACCTCCCCGACCCCGCTCGCCAAGACCTCTGCCGCCGTGGGCTCTTTCTGCCTCGCCGAGCGCCGCCAGCCTTCCTCGCGAGCGCGACCGCTCCCTCTGCTCCCGCCAGCTCTTACTGACGCTCCTCTTTTTCCTTTGCCCTTTGTCGGCACCCCTTTTGTTTTAGCAGGTTTGAGATCGCCGTCGTTAGCAGGGATACCCTTCCGTCTTGGCCTGGGTAGGGTTATGGATGCCATTGGTTATTCTTCAGGGCTCTTAGCCCCATTTGCATCTTGTCCTTAGTCGGACGCTCTATCGTTTTCAAGGTGATTTGGATCTTTGTATTGTATATCTGTCTTCTTGACTCATGGAGTCGTTGATGTATAGAAATCTGTCTGTGGGTCCCATCGAGGACTGATGTGTAATGGTATTACTTCGTTTTTCACCCGCACAAAAGTGCCTGGTGGGCGTCCTTGAATCGTTTCTATGCGGGTTTGGCGGGAAGCGCTAAAACTTGCATAGGGCCGATTTGAGGGTGTTACACTCGTGGCCTCACCGTCCCCATCAAGCTTCTCCCGCTGGCGTCCTCGACGGTGAAAGGGCATGTATGCCCCCTTGTGTGGTTTTGGTAATTAATGACAATCCCTATGAACTAATGTGCAAATTGAGTTTCATTTGTAGGTTTGTCCATTGGCATCGCTTGGACCATGTGTTGGTTTCAAGGATGAAAAAGAAGAAGCAATGTCCAAAGGCTTTGTGCCTATTTGAATCTAGTTGATGAAGAAGATCAAGTGTGTCTTGAAGAAGAAGAAGAAGATGGAGTACCTCATGTCTTTCTTCAAGACATCATCAAGAATTAAAGTTCAAGCTCAAGATGCGTCCTCTCTAGAAGATCTCATGCTTGGAGCTTGCCATCCTCGGCGTTCATGGAGTGATGAAGACAAGGTCAATGAAGTGGTTTCCCCATGGAGTATGGGGGAGCCATTCACAAGTCTTCATCAAGCAAGAGCAATCAAGAAAGGTGTTCCATCTTGAAGGTGACAAGATCGTCTACATCAAGCTCAAGTGGAATGCTCAAGGCAAAGGTATGATCTTGATAGGGTTTCTATTTTACCGGTCTCGTGTAGTGTTGGGAGACCGGGTTTAGGATAGATAGCCGTACTATCAAGAGGGGCTCTCGAGTGGGTGACTCGTTCGTATCTTTCGGAGAGAGCTCAAACCTTTGCATACATAGCATCATCTTTCTTGGTTGTTATTTGGTTCTTGTCCATGTGAGGATCTAGAGCTTGTGGTTATTTTCATAACAAGCTTTAGTTCATCAAAAACGGATTTCACTTGCATATCTTATTGCGTTTTTGATCTTGCGGGTTTTCCGGCTCCACACCTTGGGAGGTATCTCACATATATATTCATGGTATTTTCTCCCTTGGTGATACCCAATATTTTTGCCTGGGATTCTACGCGTCGTTATCTTTCCAACAAAATTGGTTTCATCTCGTTTGGAGTTCGGATGCAAAAGTTGTGGCAGTTCTGGTTTGAAGTTTTTGCCTGACCGGTAGTTCCGGCGGGCCACCGGTAGTACCGCCAGGGCAATTTGCCGCCGGTAGTACCGGTGTTAATTCCGGCCCAACTTCGGTAAACCCAATTTCGGTTCAGTACTCTCTCTGCCTGGTTTGTGCTATTTGACGGTAGTTCTGTCGGTATTTCAGGCGGTAGTACCGCTAGGACATTCTTGCCACTGGTAGTTCCGGCGAAGCGACGGTAGTACCGGCCAGGCTCACGTTTTTGGTCTTTCTCTCGCTGTTTTCTGACCATTGGCTAGGTGCCACCGGTAGTACCGGCCACCCACCGGTACTACCGGTCGTGCACGATTCTGTGGGTAACGGGCAGATCGGGGAGCCCTTTAAAAGGAGCTCCCCTTTCCCCTTCGGCCTGAACTTGCTCTTTCTTGGTTCTTGCTCTCTCTCTCTCCTCCATTGTTGACCTTGAAGAGCTTGCCCTCTCCCCTTTCCCCTCCTATGATTCTTGCATCTTTTTGAGGGATTTGAGAGAGGAGATCTAGATCTACAAGCCCCACCAAGCAAAATCCCTTCTTTGTGAAGGAATCCTTGGGATCTAGATCTTGGAGAGTTTTGTGTTCTCCTCTTGTGTTCTTCCTCCCTTATTCCCCCAATAGCTTTTGTAGCTTTGGTGGAATTTGAGAGTGAAGGACTTGCCTCTTGCATTTGGTGCATAGGTTTGAGTTCTCCTCGGAGATTCGGCGAGTTCAAGCCCTTGGGCTTGTTTCTCTTGGGTTGTTGGAACCCTAGACGGTTGTGTGGTTGGATTATTGACCATTTGTGGTCTTGTAGCCTTTTGTGGCCTTGTTGCCTTTTGTGGCTTTGTAGCCTTTGTAGCATTGTTCTTGGGGCTCCAATTGAGTTGTGGAGGTTCCCCAAGCTTGTTGGCCTTTTGTGGCATTGTGGAGCCTTTGTGGCGTTTCTTGGGAGCCCTCCAATTGAGTTGTGGAGATTGCTCCAAGCCTTGTACGAGTTCGGTGACCGCCCTCAAGTGTCCCATAGTGGAACGTGAGTAGGCCTTTGTGGCGAGCTCACGGGAGAATAGGGTGAGCCTTTTGTGGCGTCGGTGAGTTGCGTGGCTTCGCACCCTTGGTGAGGCCTTGTGTGGCGTTGGGTGAGCATCGAGCCACCACACCTCGAGGTGAGCCATTTGTGGCGTTTGAAGTACATTGCGCCCCCGCACCTCTCCAACGGAGACGTAGCTTCTTTGGAAGTGAACTTCGGGAAACAAATCATCGTCTCCGCGTCCATCGGTTATCTCTCAACCGAGCCCTTTACCTATGCAATTTACATTGTGATAGCCTTCGTGCTTGAAGTACTATATCTTGCTATCACCTTGTTGCTTGTCGTGCTTAGCATAGGTTGTTGGTGCACTTAGTGAAACTAGTGGATATAGGTTTTGGCTCGATAAATTAAACGTTAAGTTTTATTCCGCATTTATTAGAGCCTAAACCGTAATAATTTTAAAACGCCTATTCACCCCCCCTCTAGGCGACGTCCATTTCCCTTTCAGACGGGCTTGCCTGCAGGAACGCCCACCGTCCGCGACCTCGCCCGTCCCCCTCAAGCTCCTCCTGCTTGCTACAAGGGCCTGCACTGGCTGCCACAAGAGGCCTATGCTGTTTCTACAACAGGTCGTCGGTGGCGCTAGAGTGGCGGCAACGGTTGCTACAAGGGGCATCAGCGACTGCTAGCAGAGGCCTATAGCATTGCTACGACAGGCCGCCGGAGTCGCTACGAGCGGCTGCCCCAGTTTCTACCAGTGGTGGTGCCGGCTGCTACAAGGGGTTTCGGCAACTGCTACAATGAGCATCGACGGCTGCTACCAGAGGCCTACGTCGCTGCTACGAGCGGCGTCGGTGGTTTCTACAAACTGGCGACGTTCTACAAGCTGGCCAGCGACACTACGAGCGCCGCCGGCGATGCTGTGGAAGGCCACCAGATATGCTACCAAAGACGACCGGCGACGGTGCTACATGCTGGCCAGCGGCAGCGCTTGCTACCATGACGACGTCGCTTTTGCTACACATGGCGGAGGCGTTTGCTACAATGGCGACCTCGCTTTGCTACAACAGGCAGCAGCGTTTGCTACCATGGGTGTGGGACCTTGCTACGAGGTGTCCGACGAGGTCTCCCGGTGGAAATCTCCGGCGATGTCTCTTTTTTGCTACATTATCATATTTTTTTTGCTACCACCGTTTTGTGGCTTTGCTATAACAGTGTAAAACTTTTGCTACAAGGTCTCCAACTAGATCTCCGGCGAAGTTGGATTTGCTACAATAGGATTTTTTTTGCTACATCCGTTTAGTTATTTTGCTACAATAACATAATGTTTTTGCTACAAGGTCTCCGGCGAGGTATCCCGGCGAAAATCTCCGGCGAGTCTCCGGCGAGGTCGGGTTTGCTACATTAGCACAACTTTTTTGCTACACGGTCACTGACGAGGTCTCCGGCGAAGTCTCCGGCGAGATCCGGTCTATTTTTCTTTTTTTGGGTCGAACTGTTTTCTGCTACTCCCTCCGTTTTAAAATATAAGATGTTTTAGTTTTGTGAAAGGAGTGTATCTAGACGCCTTTAGTGTATAGGTTCACTCGAAACCTAGATGAATCTAGACACTAAAAGAGGCATAAATACACTTCATTCACAAAGCTAAAACATCTTATATTTTGAAACGGAGGAAGTACATGTAACAAAAGCGAGATTATTTATAGCAAAAATGGTTGGTTTTATAGCAAAACGGGATTGTGGGTATTTTTTGGAGGAGACGTGTCATCCTGGGGACCCGGAGGCAGTTATCCCCCGGGTGTGCCTAGCACGGCCCATACTACAATGATTGGATAAACGGATTACAATCTCATCGACAAAGAGCCGGAATGTCATCCGTGTCCTGACCGTGTGGTATCTGTACACATCATCGCGCGGCCTATCGAGGCTAAAGTATGGTTAACATAGTAGGTTTGCTCACGTTTAACCAAAACTAGTCTGAACTCCAGGCAGTCCTGGAGATAGAAGTCGTCTGATCTCCCTTGTGAGAAAGGCCACCGGGCACCGCATCTCGCCAGCTGCATTCATCACCCGGCCAGACTGCTTCAGCCGAGTTGTTTCTTTCCACGATCAATGGGTGGTTCTTCCATCGGAGCAAAGAGCTATGCCCGGCCTCCATGCATGACCGCAGCTGCTTGGCGTGGCCATTGCTCCACGGCGAAGAACCGGCGCAGCTGGCAGCTACGATCTTGCTAGTCTCCACGCACGTACCTTTTTAGTGTCATCGGTTGTGCACGGGAGACCATGTTGAATGCGGTATCCTCCGGCGCCCCAAGCTCGCGGTGACGGCGTTGATCTTGAAGGGCTTCTTCTCGCCGCCGACGCGCATCGTCCTCTGCTCGGCCTTGTGCGTGGACGGCAGCGACACCAGCAGCCGCCGGGCCAGCCGGTGCTGCCCGCGGCTCGCGTCGTCGCCCAACTCCGTGCACGCCGCTACCGACGAAGGCGACGTGATCAAGAACAGAAGGAGCAGAAGCAGAAGTGCTGGCAGAGCAGCCGGACGACAGGTGCTGGAAGAAGGGCTCATCTCGGGTGCCGGCCTGCCGGGCCGTCTGACAATTAAAGCCGGGTGGTCGGAAACTCGATCGGAGTGGTTTGTTCTTCTGGGACAGTGTGCAGCCAGACGAGGAAGAAGCTAGCAGGTGGGGTGAGGCGTGGAGGATGGAGGAGGTCGAGGTGGTGGAATGGTGGTGTCAACGTGGGCTTTGCCGTTGGTTTTATTCCCGGTGGCAGGGTAGCTAGGAGCATTAGTCATACTACTCGGTAATGTTTTGAAACAGTAGCAGCACTAGTTTAATCGACCGCTATATACGACCAACTACAACTAGCTAGCGGCGATCCGGGAGCTAAGCGATCGGGTCGGGTCTTGGTTCTTGGAGCGAACGGCGCACGCACGACCCATGTGTTTCCAAATTTCCATAAATCCAAATTCAAATCTGAGAACCACAATAAAAGGTCGAGGGAAACCACAAATTCTGCTAGCTGTAGTAGTCATGCACCGGGCCGGGTCCAGAATGTTACTGAATGCCGATGGATCGGTCTCAAGCTGATCGATATGCAAGGCGAGTAACCAAGATACTAGTAGAACCAAGCCGGTGGGATCATGTGCTAACCGATTATCTAATTATCTCTGCATCCGATCGGGAGTAAGTGGCCAGGGATCTGTGCGTGGCATCGCTGTCATGTGCGTGCGCGCGCGCGGCTTTGACTGTACTGCTAAAACACTTTCTTGCTTTGGACCAAGAGTGAGTGACACTAGCGTAGCATAGGATTTAGCGCTCGGTTCGATCAGGGACCGGTTTATTAAAACCTGCAATCATGTGTGTTTTGCCGGGATCACGTGATGCAGCTGGCACGCGACGCCTGGAAGCTAAACATGGCGCCGGTCGATGCTAGCTAAGCTAGCTGTGGTTTACTTTCACCGCTCCAACCTCCAAGGGAGTGTCAAACAATGTTTTCTGTCAGCTTCTTCTTCCGCACAGA
The DNA here is from genome assembly GCA_916181665.1 of Avena sativa. Classification (NCBI taxonomy): domain Eukaryota; kingdom Viridiplantae; phylum Streptophyta; class Magnoliopsida; order Poales; family Poaceae; genus Avena; species Avena sativa. The sequence continues at coordinate 33,598,578 of OV702291.1, forward strand.
AACATGGTAGGTTGTGTTTTCACTTTGTTAATTGCCGCTGTCACATGAGAAAAGTCACCCACGATATTCCACGAGAGAAACGGCTGCATGTGAAAGGTGGCTCGGAAAGGATCTGGGAGAGGATCCTGCTCTCCAGACTGGAGTTGCATTGGTTGGTTTAACTGACGCAACTTGAGAGCAGTTCGAAAACTAAAATTAACCCGGCCTGTCTGAAACACTGACGAATCAGATTAAGGGACAGCACGGTTTGTCAGCGCATTTGCGTAGGGATCGGAGCGCGGTCGGTCTCTCGGGCGGCGGATCCGAGGAAGGAAGGATGCATGGCGCCCTTGGTCTTGGATGTACTACTACTCAATTACTGCTAGTAGTAGTAGTATAGGGAGCTGAGCATGTTCTTAATCTGAGTAACTGACGGTGATGCTGGCCAGCAGTAATTAATTAATGACGGCGCGTTCTGCTTCTGCAGCATCATCATCCTGGAGTCAGTCTGTGACTACTGCTACTAATTCAGTTGTCAGTCTGTAACCACTGTACTCCGCTCCAGTAACACGGGATGGATGAGACCGACGGCAGCCAGCCGTATGTGTGTGTATCTTTGAGCGAGATTGCACGACGAAAGAGCCAAAAAGTACAGCGATCGATCGATCGATCCACGGCCGGGCGAGGGAGGGAAGCTCCATCCGCACAGCTGTTGTGGGTGGGTGCATGGAACGTGGAGCTTTTCGTACGGCGCCGTGCGTGCCATCGCCACGCCACACGCGGCCCCCGATCGAGCATGGGACACGCCTCACGACTCTCCATCGCCGCGCGCTTTGCCTTTTACGGGAAAGCAAAAAGCTGATGAACTTTCCACTAAGTTACCAGCTGACGAATGCAAGGAAACGTAGCAGTTCGATCCTCTCCTGTTTAGAGCATCTCTGACGGCACAAAGTACACTCTTGCATAAATCTTACATGACCAAGCTTGCATATCCTTTGCAAGTGTAAATCTTGAATGTCCTTCGAATTATGTCATGAGAAACTATTTTACAAAAGTATTATATTATCATCTGCATTCGAAAGCAAAATACTGTTTTCATAATGAATATAGAGTATATGTTATCGCCCAGCGTGGTCGGATAATCTATTGTGATGGTCAGCGAAAACCATGATGGAAACCATCATGGGAAAATATTCCATTGGACTCAGAAAGAAACCCTAGAACTAAACAACAACTGTAGTGAGTCATTCCAAGACGCCGTATAGACAGCGCTGATCACAGATCCTGGAATGAGACAGGTAAATCAGCTAGTACCTTCTTTGTACAGTATATCTTTAGATGAATAGGTCGGACTGTATTCCTTATGAGGAATGACAATGGGTGGGAGCCCGTAACATCCCATTTTTCGTGGTGGGATGACGATCCTAGTGTCGTAAAGGACATGTAGCTGAATAATGGTCATTGACCATATTTTTTGCAATGAATGGATTGCGGAGTAGAGAAAGCTAGTGATTGGGTGAATATTTATACTGGGCCTCAGACCAAAGAAGTCTGAACGGGTAAACTATTGCAAGGTTGATCCCGGTTATGCAACAAGGCTAAAGATATTTGTGGGAAAAGTAGCGCACCTCTCGAGAGTGTATAAAACATGCCATGATACTCCCTATCCTAGGAAAGGATTGTGAACACGGTGTGGAAAGGAACTCCATGATATTCTAACAACCTATGAAGGCTGATGGACATAGTTTTCTAAATTAAATTTACCTTTTCTAAAAACATGATTTTGAAACCTTACATAAGCTAGCTTAGGATCTCGGATCCACAACAGTAGAGATAGTGCATCACACAACCACATAGTAGAACTTCCTGAGTACGGCCGTACTCAATCTATCCTCTCAACCCTTGCTTAGATTATGGAGTCAATGATGGGACTGCAATTGTGGAACTAGAAGATGGAAGGAGACGTATTCATAAATACTGGAGTTTGTCCAACGAAGTCAAATAGTCACATACTACAAGAATATCACCATGCCATTAGGACATTGCTGATGAAGCAATAGTCAGCCATTGGTTATCGAGGTAGACTTAGGGGTAGATCTAGTGCTAAAGTAGACTACAAATTGCTTCTTATGGATTTAAAATTAAATAGGAACTTACATGAAGAACCTCATTGTGTCATGTAAGTCCGAGGATATTCTATGAAGATCTATGATATGAATAATATAGTTAGACCTTGGACCTGCGGTATTTCTATTGTACCACTTTATTAGGTGTAATAATTGTAAAACGGTGTTCCGTGAGTGTTAATGCCAACGACTTGCGCACACAACATGCAATGGTGTGCTGTGTCACATGAGTAGCAGTTCACCGCCACTTGGAGCGGCCCTCCATGCCTTTTATCTAAAACGTAATACATGACAATAAACTCAAGGCTTTGTTTGGATGTTTGTATTGACAGCCTAGGCATTGCATTAGTTGAGGTATCAAAATCAAGGGATATTTGCATTGAGATTCAATGTCAATATTTCTGTTTGAATGTTTAAATATTTGGTACCTAGAATTGATATCCTAGTTGAATGCTAAATTCCATTTGGATGGTCAAAGTGATGTATTATATTTGTATGAGAGTCTTCTTATTCCTATTCATAATACGCAATGTTACAAAGATCAGGGTGAAGAGACCGTGTATAGGGCTGGAGCTCGCCCTACTCTTGCTCGGTAGGGAATCGAGGGGAGAGTGTAGTGAGATGAGGGCGGAGGGAATGGAGGGGAGAAGGGAGGGCTAGGTGGAGGGCGAGAGCGACGACACCAGTGGATGCCGGCGGATAGGAGGGGAGGTGTCGGATTTGCCTAGCCGTGCTAGGTCCGTCTGTCGAGTTGGGGGGGAAGGAGGTGCATGTTGTCGCACCGATACCGAATGCCACGCGATGTCAAAGTCAGGGGCTCGACTTTCGGGACGGGTGCGCCAATGGATGAACTGGCCGGCCGATATTCAGCTCAATGTCTAGCACATCCAAACGCCTCACTTTCAGATATTCGGGTTGTTACTTCAAAAAAGAAGATATTGGGCTATGAATGGCGGAATGTTTAATACTACCAAGCCTCAATACAAACATCCAAACGCAGCCAAGAGTTCTGTTGAGTTCTTTACGTGTTGAAAGATAAAAAATCTTTTCGTTCCCGTCATCAGCACTGACGTCAAAGCGTACTACACGGAGCACGGCGCCGCCCATGCTGAACAGGTCCGGTCCTTGGTACACACGGACACGGTCACCGTCTGCCCTCCGCCATGCCGCAGCTTCCCGGCGTGTGTGTGTGCGTGCTTTTTTTTTGAAAACGATACAGATCCTCCGGGGGATCGAACTTACCGATCCCCCGGGTCGACCCGCGCGTGGAGGCCCACCCACTAAGGCTCCTTATCCCTCCCCGCATCTGCCTCTGCCTCAGACCTCCGTTTCTCCTACGTGCCGCCGCCTCCTGTTCCTGCAGCCGCCGCGCGCCGCCGTCGAGCCCAGCACCTCCGCTCCTCCCACCGTCCAAGCTGAACCCCCGACGCCGCCTCGCTCCCCGTGCCTCCAATTCGTGCCGCCGCCGCGCGCTGCCGAGAGCTCCAGTACTTGCTACCGCCGCCGAGCTCCGGCTCCTCTCGCATCTCACCGGCGACCATGCCTCACCGCTAGGATCTCGAGGCCCTTGTCTTCCTCGCCACCCATGCCCGCATGCCTTCTCTCCCGTCCATGGCTGCGTGATGTATAGGGGCCGACCGCGCTGATGGTGGGCTGCCCCGTGCAGGAAGCTCGCCGGAACTCGTATGGGCCAGGTCGCGGTCGTCGTCGACCTCCCCGGGCCGCAGCCATGACAAAGTCGGGGGTAGTTGTGCCGCCCACACTGCTGCGAGAGAACGGCGGCCCTGCTCACAGTCGCATCGGCGTTGCTCCCCGCGGAAGCTGGTTGTGCTACCCATGGCGGCCAGAGTTGCTACCGGCGGAGGGCCGCGTTGCGCCCCCGAGGCGTCTGGCTACAGGTTTTGCTATCTACGGTGTCTAGAGTTGCTACATATGGTGACCGATAGTGTTACATTGGGTTAACGATATTGCTACCGACAACAGCGGCTTTTGCTATCTTTTTGGGGTGAAGCGGGGGAAGCTGTTTTTGCTACATAGTCATTTATAATTTGCTGTGTACTCGTTTCGTTTTTGCTACATTGATTTTCTCCAAATGCTACCATGTTTTTATATAAATTCTCGCTACAAATTCTGGTTGGTGTCCCCACAATGCTCCGACGAACTCGACTTTTTTGCTACACTAATATAAATTATTTGCTACAATTATTATCTGGTTTTGTTGCACTAGCATATTTTTTGCTACGGTGTCTCCAGCGAGGTCTTCGGCGAGCGTCTCCGGCGAATAGGTTTTGCTACATTAGTATAATTGTTTTGCTACGGTGTCTCCGGCGAGGTCTCCGGAGAGGTCTCTGGCGAGACATAGTCTTTTTGTTCTATTTTTGTGCGAACCATTTCCTGCTACTGTGTAGCAAAAGCGGGATTAAGCATAGTAAAATGGACACGTGTCAGCATGAGGACCCGGGATAGAAAGTTTTGATCCGGGGAGCGTAGCACTTTTTTTTTATGACAACCTAAAAAAGTCCGTAGTTGGCCACCGAAAGGCCGAAGTGCCACGAAGCAATGAGCGACAAAAAAGAGACCGATTTGCTCACACCCAGATGGGCCTCATACAGTCCGCATGGCCCAAGAACAGTGGAACTACTACTTGCTTGCCAGTTGCCACCAGATCGCTCGAACGACCCGAATGGGCCGGCCGTGCTTCCCACCGCGACCGCCGTCGCCCCCACTCTGACGGCTGTGACAGGCAGGCTCCAGTTCAGCCACAGATTCGCGCGGGCCACGCGACCATCGCCGGCGGCGAGCCACCGCGAGATCGCGGCAACCAAGGTACGGTCCAGCATTACCATCACTATACGCTCTAATGCATCGGGTTCGATTTGCGCCGCAGAGTTTTATTTATTTGAGTGCTTGTCCATTGGTACCTCCCGTAACCTCGCTCTGGACGCGATTCTTCATCGAGTTCCACGAAATCATTAGGGTTTTTTTAGAGTTCAATTTAATGCGTACCCTCCCTAGATTGATCCCCCGTTACTCGGAATCAGATGGGGGGTCCGCACATTGTGATTATACGGCTGTGCGGTGCCGCCTGACGGCTAACACACTCACACTCCTCCAGTGGTGATTCGTGACCTGAGGAACACATACACATCGGAAGGAGATAGATGGAAGTTCCGGCTAAAACTTTATTGTGCCGAGGAAGGTTTGTAGAGTATGATGAGAAGATGCTTCCAGTGTAAGCAATTTCTGAATGTTCGTTCGTAAGACCGTGGCATCAGCTAGGTGCTGTAACTGTAATGCTGAACCGAGGACGGTTTGCGTCCCGTTCATTCTCAGATCTACTACCGAATAAATCTGCTATGTTTCCTGATATTGCATATCCACATGGCTGCACCCTTTTTTTCGCATGATTCTTCTTATAATTAAGTGTATACTCAACAGCTGAGAACGACATCTCTTAAATCGAATTTCTAATGAAACAACGTGTATGTGATTGTGACCTCAGAAATAAATCAGTATCACATGGGGAATAGCAGAAACTCTAATTAAACAGTGCAGTACAGAGAAAGGTTTACAGATTATGAGAAGATGCTTCTGAATAACAAACAGATTCTGAATATTAGTGCAGAGCATTGTAGTAACAATTAGGCGCTGTAGTGCTGAATGAAGGACTTCCCGTGTCTTGTATGTCTATCTCTGGGCAATCAAGTGAATCTGCAGTCTTACCTGAATTGTAGACCCAGATGCCGCACCATGTTCGGCAGGATTACTTTGGGAAGTATACTGGACAGCTCAATAAATGAATATATAGATTTAACAACAGCTTTTAACCAACTTCCTCTAATCATGGAATTGAGTTTGGAACTACAATGTTTGCACACACAAACTAACCAAAATTGAATAGGGAGGCTCGTAAATGCGAGCCTTTTCTTTACAGAGATGTACACTACACACACGACTGTACACTATGTTAGAAAGCAAACCGTCTACTCAATTTACACCTAGTGTACCCAAGTACAAGCTTTCTAACTATTTCTGTTCTCCTTTAACTACATCTCCACCTGCAGGTTTGCATCTGCATTGTCCAGGCAGGACGCTACCTCTTGGATGGTTGGCCTCAGGCAAGGATTATGGTTGATACACTTGCAGGCAACTTCAAGCACCTTCAGCATTTGCTCTTCATCTCCTCTTCCTCTCAGCGCTGAATCCAAGACCTCTGCATGCTTTCCCTGGGATCTCATCTCCCGTACCCATTTGACAAGTTCCTTCGACTTGGACAAGACCTCGATAGGCCTTTTCCCTGTGAGAAGCTCAAGCAACACCACTCCAAAACTGTATATATCACCCCTCAGTGTAGCTACCCATGCATGTCCGTACTCGGGAGGAATATAACCCAGAGTGCCAACTAGCTCAGTTGTGACATGTGTATCAAAGGGACGGATCAATCTGGCAAGGCCAAAATCTGCAACATAAGCTCTGAATTCTCTGTCAAGAAGAATATTGCTGGACTTGATGTCACGATGTACAATGTGAGGCTTGCAGATATTGTGGATGTAAGAAATGCCCTGGCTTGCTCCTTGTGCAATCTTGAGCCTTGTTGGCCAGTCAAGCAATGACTTGCCTTTGTCCCTGTTGTGAAGCCAATCATCCAGGCTCCCATTCTCCATGTAAGAATATATGAGGAGCCTTGAGTTTCCCTGGATGTAGTAACCCCATAGAGGCACGAGATTGTCATGTTGCGCCACGGTGAGTGCTTCAACCTCTGCAGTGAATTCTCTTTCCATCAGACACATTTCGCCGTTGAGCTTCTTGATGGCAAGCTTGGGTCCATTTGGTAGCTCTGCCTTGTAAACTAGGCCATTACCTCCGCATCCAATAATGTTCTGCTGGTCAAAGTTCTTTGTGGCCTTTAAGATATCATTGAATGTGATTTTTTCTGATTCTCCCTTGCCTTGTGGTACCATAACCAAAATGGTTCCTTTTATCACATTGCGCAAGTCATCCGAAGAAGTGAATGAAGTTGCTTCTATCTCGCCGCTGTTGGTACTCTTGTTTTGGTGGACAGAGTGTGATCTTCTGAGGGACATAAGAACACGTCCCAGCAGGAACAGGACTGCAAGCCCTCCAAAAAACACACCTAATGCAAGTGCAGCAATGGCCTTCTTGTTCCGCCCCTTTGGGGAGAATGATGATGCTATTGAGCTGCAGTTATTGCTGAGCATAGGGCCACATAGTTTTGGATTTCCACTGTAGCTAGAATTTGAGAAGGAATCAAACTGTCCTCCACTTGGAACTGGTCCTTCTAGACTGTTGTTAGAAACATCAAATCTAGAAAGGAAGTGCATACCATTCAGTGCAGATGGTATTGCACCTGTGAGCTGGTTGTTCGACAGATCAAGCGTTTGTAGGTTGGTGAGGTTGCAGATCTGTTGTGGTATTTCACCAGTGAAGCTGTTGGAGCTTAAATTGAGGACGTCGAGCATTTTTAACTGACCAATCTCTGAGGGAATTACACCTGTTAAACTATTGCGGGCAAGACTCAAACTGATGGGGAACGCACTGACCGTGCGGTATTGACGTGATGGCGTCCAAAATACAGGCAACTCGAGGAATCTCATGTCCAACTTGGCAGCATTCTTCTCTGATACTAGCATCGACATGTTTGTCAATGCAGGTGGTATGTTCCCTGTTAATTTGTTGCTTGATAGGTCCAGAAAGAATAGGAAGCCCAGACCATCAATCCAGGGTGGTATTGGTCCGGTGAGGTTATTAACTGATAGATCTAGCATCTCCAATTTTGCAAGCTTTGATATCCAAAGAGGGATCTGCCCAACCAATGGGCAAGCATCCATTGTCAGTACCTGAAGCTTGTCAAAACCATCAATTTTGTCATCCTGTGGCATGGTTTCACCCTTGAAGTTGGTTCCAATAAGCAGGGTGGTGAGGTTCTTGCAGTTCTTGAGCACCTGAAGTGCATTTGTGACATCTGTAAAGGAGTTGTTGGTAATCGAAAAGAAGGAGAGGGACCTGAGATTGGCAATGCTTGGTGAGAGCTGGCCATGAAAGTTATTGAAAGCCAGGCGCAATGCCACTAGGTTGCTGCATGAGTAGATACTTTCAGGGATTGTACCAGTGAAGAAGTTCATTGAAAAATCAGCTATACGCAGATCCAACATGGTGAAGTTGACTTTGCTAAGATCCCCGGTAAAGCTGTTGTTTCTGAGGGTAATATATGTGAGATTTGTGCAGTTACCTAGTGCCGATGGCAGCTCACCCGACATATTGTTGTTGTCCAAGTAGAGTTCCTCCAATCTTCTTAACTGGCCTATAGAATCTGGAATCTCGCCACTGAGACCTGTCGACCCAATATTAAGAACAGCCAGACTGCTTAACTTGACTATGAGGGAACCATCAAGAACTCCTTGCAATGCATTGCTGGGTAGAGAGAGTTCCTCCAATGAGGCAGCATTGAAGAGTTCGTCAGGGAGAGCTCCACTAAGGTCATTGTGGCCAGCCCTGAGCACTTTCAGCATGTAGCAACTGCCAAGTCCTGGGGAAACATTACCGCTGAATCGGTTGTAAGATAGGTCAAGCATGGCAAACGATGGGGCGTTGATGCAGATAGAAGATGGTATCTCTCCTGTAAAGCTGTTGTTGCTCACATTAAGAGCAACCAGATTCTTCATCGCTTCCCATGCCGTGGATGGAAACTTCCCTGTAAACAAGTTGCTTGAGATATTCAGCACCTGGAGAGGAAGGCCCGGATTTGAGGCTTGCAGCTCCTGCAGATGACCACTGAGGCGGTTGAAGCTGACGTCGAGGACGGCAATGCCTCTGGAGAACACCAATTCCGTTGGCAGGCTGCCTCCCAGCGAGTTATAGGACAGGTTGAGGCGCAACAGGCCTGTCAGATTGCCGAGGGACGGCGAGATGACCCCTTTGAGACCTTTGGAAGCCAGCAGGACATCTGTGACTGCTCCATCGCCGCCGCAGACGACCCCTTCCCATTTGCAGCAGTCAGTGCCATTCACCCACGACGCGTTGAGACCGCCGTTGCCACCGGGCACGAGCGCGCCTAGGAAGTCGATGAGGGAGCTCCTCTCCTGCCCCGTGCAGGAGCTTGCTGGAGAGGTGAAGGAGAGCAGAACGGCAACCGCCACGCCAAAGAAATACACGGATGATTTGGTGTACCGGCCGAGCGGCTGCATGGCTCTCAAGGTCTCTCCTGAAACTCGCCTGCTGCAGCCTGCAGGGGAGGGGTGGTCTATTTGGGTTCTGGTCGCCTAGAGAACCATGGGTTGGTTCTGCAGGGCAGCATGGGGGAGAAGAAGCTGCCTGCTGTTTCTCTTTTTGCTGTTCTCTCTTCGTCAAGCTCCCTCAAAGGTGAGATGCTATGGACACATCCTAATCAGCTCTTTTTACACGTTTGCCACTACCGTATTTTCAATCCATAGAAGAAAAAAGAAATACCTCTGGGTGTCCCCCATTTCACATGTTTGACCTTTTGCTTTTGGCAGTTCCAGTTCTTCGCAAAAGTCCAACTTCCCTATGCAATACACTAGTTGTTATCCTTTTTTTCTGATCGTCACCAAACTTTGGAAGTTGGTGTGGAATACTGAACCATGCCCATATAGTAATTCGCAAATGTTTAGTCATATCTCGCGATTCAACTAATACGATTGTAAATGCTTAAGAAACCAAACCATAACTATCAACCACATGACCGGAGGGTTAATCTTGCGTAGTATTTGCGTAACACCGGCGAAACTCGAGAACCATTGACTTTTTGCCCGTTGAAAAATTCTCACTAGGAGCGAAACAGTTACAGTAGTAGTACTACAGAATGACATAATTACTCCATTTTTTATCTGTTCTGTTCATCTCAAATTCTCCCCGTACACGTGGAACCTCTTGGCAGGGAGCTGAACAGGAGGGGAGGAAAGCAGGCGTGAAAGGAACCGGTGCTGAAGATTCCAGCGTTTGCAAGGCACTTCCTTTTCCGCTAGTGGTAGGTACATGTAGAGAGCACTTAGAACTTATCTAAAGCAATGATTAACGTCGTCGTCGTCGATGCGTATGTGTGCGTCGTTGATTGAGGCGGGGGCAAGTGGAAGCTCCAAGATGGGTCGATAATGGCGAGATCTGGTGGCAGGTCCTGAGCTCTTTGCGGCGCGAATGTAGGTTCCTATTTGCTACTAATTAAAACGCCAAAAAAAAGTGTTATCTACCACATTCTTAAAAAAGAATCTTTGTTCGATACGCCGTTATTTTTCTCTCGATGTTCATCGAAAGAAAAATTGTTGGAGGATGACGAGGTGGGTAGTGGGTGCTACGTTATTGACCCGGCCTGAGGCGTTTACTTTTGGAGCGCCGTAGAGGGGGTGGGGTGTATAACGTCTGCAGGAAGCTTTTTCTGGTTTGTTTTCCTTTGCCCAACGGCGTATGTACGAGTCTGACCTGTGAATGGAACACGACAAGGAACGGAAAATCAAAAGCTTGGGAGTGCGTAGCCATCGAGCTAGGCGCTGGATCCGAGATGCATGGTCAGGTCAACAAAGTCACACTGTATGCTGTAGCCGTGGTGTATTGGGATGTACTCCTTGTACTCCTACTAGACATGGAGTAGCAATTGGTATCCATTCCATGCGCTGTCGCCCGAGATAAGTCAAAATTATTTCCGATCAACAGCGATGGTTTGAGCGAGATATGGATCAAATTACTAATGACATCCACGATCTCAAGTAATCATTCCTCTTTCTCCTAAAAAAAAAAGATTCCTCAAACAAGAAGGTGCTGATTCTTCAAAAAAAAAAAAGGAAAAACCATCTCAAGTGCTAGGCTTCAAGATGTGGTTCTCCATTAGTACATTTCGCTGGGATAGTTCCGCAAACACCCTTGCGTGGCCGTCTCCATCGAAGAAGGGGATATGTCCAACATCGAATTGCACGAACCAGACTTCCACATTTTTCCCCGGAGAAAATACAGACTTGTGCTTTGGTAACCTCGTAATATGATCGAGAAACTTACCGCGCCTACTTGTAGGTTTACCAGAATGGAGAATCAACATTTGGAGTGTATAAACATTCTGATTGTTTTTTCCGCAATACTGACATAAAGATTCATAACATTCATCGATACTATAGCAAAAATTCGTATTACAGATTCAAATTCGATTTGTATTCTGATGAGAAACAGAACCAACAAATCTGCGATGAATAATACCGACATCTCTTTTCTGAATCGTTTCTTGATGTGCATATCAAACTTAGATTTTAAACTGTGACACGGTAGATGGATGTTATTTGATTGTTGTCATTTTTTGCTTGAACCTCTATTACTACTATTTAGATGTGCCATCCCACTAGATTGCAAAATGTTAGGTGGCACTTCCTTTCGGTTTAGCTCTCTTTTTATGTTCTGATAATGGAATGTGAGCGAAATTCCTCCCCTTGTCTGAATATTTTACACTATGTATCTATTTTCTTCCGATAACGAATCCGGATTCTCATTCTTTGGCTAGGTCACACAAGCAACAAGTATAAAAAAATAGTTGTGGATCTTTCTCGATTTTCTTTTGGTTAATGGTAAGCACTTTGTTTCAATCCATGGTCTCTGAAAGCATGCTTTATTTTATGGAAATTGATTCTCCTCACTCCATGTATTGCCTTTCCCCAAGCATTCGTGCTCGTTATTTTCTTATTCTCACTCTTCCTTTTTCTCTTATGGGCTATGGGGTATCCTTCCCATGTGTCTACTTCTCTTTCTCCCCCCCACCCCTCCTCGTATTGGAGCTCGTGGTGGCCATGCCCCAGCCTCATCCTAGGCTCAAAATGCTATCTTGCCATGCCACTAAGCTTTGGGAATAAAACAGACTGTAGGCAGTGGGTATAGGATGGGTTGTCCAAATCTTGCAACGACGGGTAGCTAAGACTAACTGGTCATACGACCGGTGACTCAGACAAAGATGTTGAGGAATTACCAGTTTGGTTTTTTCTTTATGCTCCGTGCATGCATCTATTGTTGCATACAGACTTATGATATGTTGCATGATTATGAGATTCTATTACACAGGTTATGCATGTTTAATTATTCATATATTGATTAAGTAACACATCACATGCTTTTTCTTGATATCTATTACATGATTGATTTCTTATGTTACAGAAGTTTATTTATGGGCTTGACTTCCTAGTAGATGTTTACCTATTTCTTAATTGGTGGACAACCCTCTTAGAGTAAGCTCCCATGTGAAACAGGCATGCTCAGTGCAATGTACTAGAAACACACAAAGCAACAGACACATATGATGCAACAAAAATGTTGCACTAGCAGCACGTGCCAAAGTGGGAAATGCAATAGAAACCCGTTTTCTTAAATCAGGTAGATGCACACTCGTTAGCAAAACACATATTGACGTACAATGTTGCCGATTTTGTAGCCGTTTTAAGCATGTTTTTCTAAGCGGTATAGAAAACATATGGTTCAAAGAGTAATTCACTTGTGATGGTTGAGGTGGACTGCGTGGAGGTAGTTAAACTTGTGAAGAATAAAGATGTTGATCGGTCTTTCTATGCTTCTATAGTGGAGGAGATAAAGATTTTGATGAAGGTTCGCCAAACTTGTATTACTCATATAAAGAGATCTCAGAATTCCACTTGTCATTTATTAGCGAAGTATGCTAGATCTCATGCACGAACGACAATATGACTTGTCTCTGGTCCAGAGGTTTTATCAAGCATATGGCATTCCGATTGTAATCCTTGAATTCTGGAGTAATACAAGTTTTCATTCGCAGAAATAAAAGGTTCTAAAATGTTAATGGAGCTTCTTAGATTTACTCACATATGGATCATATAGTCGAGGGGACAACCTAGTTGACCACTTCCTAGGATATGCTTACCATGTAAATAAAAGAAGTAAATCTGAAAACAGATGGATGCACCTCTCTCGAAATAGGCTTTCGCCCCGCTTTATAAATAAAGCACACATGTGAGATCGCTGTTGGGCTAGACAACACATCGCCCAAAGGAACAAACACCACAGGATACAAGGCGATGGGGAGACCCCAAGCCCAACACAAAAAGCAAGAAGAAATAAAAGAGGAAAAAAGCCGATAACGGCGGTGTGCCGAGAACGGAAACAGCTCGCAACCGGTGCGCCCTCCAAGGAAGTACCACCACATAACCCGCAATCCAAAGCGCCTGCGTACCAAAACAGCACCTCCAAGAAGGGGAGTGACGACGACGCCACTGCTGTCCGGGACCTAGGGTTTCCCCCGGTACGCAGCGGGGAGGTGGGGGAGGGAGACCCCCAGCACCCTTCAAGAAGGAAGGTGACACCCTCGGGTGTCACCGTGCCAGTGTCAAGGACAATGACAAGGATTTCTCCCGCTCCCTCGACCGACCCTCCCGGCACTTTGTACTGCTCCACCACGCTCGCCGCCCACGTGCACGTGCCCACCCGGTCATGAAGTCGTCACCACCGTCACACCGAGAACCACTAAACGAGGCCAGTAAGAGCGAGGGGACAGGGCCATCGGCGAGGATAGGCATGACATCAGCACACGGGAGGGAACAACCTCCACCGCCAGAAGGCGATAGCCGACCGGATGCAGCAGCAAGACATACCAGGCCGTCATGGCCCGGCCGAGCCCGACTAGGCTCGTGAAGTCCCGCCGCCGCACTGCAGCAAGGGTGCCGCCATATATGCCAGCCCCAACACTAGGCTCTATTCCTCCCTCCACCAGGGAATCCGCCACACAGCAAATCCATGTCGCCAAACAACAGCTCCGTCGCCACCGAGCTCACCCGGGCATGCCGAACCGTCATCGGTCTGAGAATCAGTGACCGTTCCTCGCCACCCCATGGACGAAGGGACGCCCGCGCAGACCACCTTCCGGGGCCGCCGCCCCGGCTTCCATGAACTCGAGCCAAGGCTCTGGCCATCGCCACAACGCACAACCGCCAAAGAGGACGGTGAAGGTCAAGACTCAGACTTGCAGTCATCGAGCCGCACGGTAGCCTAGGGGAGGGGATCTGCCCTCCGTCACCTTGCGGTGAGTGTCGTTCGGACGAGCAATAGAGCCAACAAGTCCGAGATTAGGCCCAGATCAGGCCCGACTAGGCCCAGATATAGCCCGGCCAGGCCCAGATTGGGTCCCGTCGGATCTGCCGCCACGCTGCTGCAGCCAGGCCGCCACGCCGCCGGCGAGCTGAGCCCCGAGTCGCTCCCTCCACCGCCACCGCAGAAGCCACGCCGCCACGACACCACCAGGCCACCCCGCGCCGAGCTCGCCATCAGATCGACGCGCTGCAAGAGGAGGAGGACGCCATCCCGATCCGCAGTAGCACGCCATCATCCACCGCCGTCCAGGCGCCGCCGATGCAGCACCGCACCACCACCTCCATGCGAAGTCGACGCCGCCAGCCCCGCTCGTCCCCGCCGCCGGCGACCATCGCAGAGCTCGCGACCCAACCATGGAGGACCGCCCCGCGCCGCCCTTTGACCATGCGGGAAGGAGGAGAAACCTCGCCGCCGCCGACGCTGCGCGGGCTTCGCCCGGCCGCGCCCTCCGGCGATGGCGAGGGAAGGGAGGGAAGGGGAGGAGGGGCGCTGGAGTGGCGGCGCTAGGGTTTCCCCCGTGGCGCTCGCGGGGAGCGTCGCGGGGGCTCGCTCGAAAACCAAGAAGAGGAAGATGGATGCACCTGAGCACCAGCGCTCTTGTTTTTTCAAACGGAAAACGATATTTCTAGATCTACAAAAAACAAATCTGGAAAAAGAATATAGCTACATATGCACATGCAGTACGTACCCTACGCGTTTTGTTGAAGAATACTTTGTATTTTAAGCTACACAAATACACAAAAAGAGTTTTTAATTCCTCTATATAGCCAAAAAAATTGGTTCTTTAGCCGAAAACAGAACGTCCTTTTAACCGAAACTCCGCACAAATATATAAAGCATGTATACGTGCTTCAAGAAATAAAGTTTTAAATAGTTTGAAACTCCAAAGTATTCCCTCTGATTTATATTAATTGTCACCGGAAACCTGTTTAAATACTCCATTTCTGCGATAATTAATATGGACCGGAGGGAGTACAGATTTCAAAAACAGAGCACCGGTGTGCTCGGGTGCCACAAATATGTGACTCCCTTCACCCTGAATATAAGACGTACTATAAGTTTTGTCCAAAATCAAAGTATCCTGAGAAAGAATACCAACGTTACAATATTGAATAAATACACCGTTCCGTCGTGAAGGTATTGACATTTATTTTCATATTATACCTTCTATAAACGTGGTCAAACCTATAGTGCCATGATTTAGGACAAATTTTATAGTACTACTCCCCATAATTTGAAACTGATACTCCCTCCGATCCATATTAATGTTCTCAATTTTGACTAAATAAGAATATATCTTGTCTAAATTCTTAGCCAGGTACATTTGAATCTAGATAAAATTGAGAATAATAATATGGGTTGAAGGGAGTAGTACAGTAATCCCGTGAGTAGTACATTAATCTAGCGCTCCGGTAGATACGCACGCAGTGTTACCGAACGTATTTGTGCTTTGTGGTTCCCCGACTCTAAAAATCATTGGGCTCTGGATTGGCCTTTGTCTGGTGATGTTCATCGCGCGCACGCGGATCACCGAGACGACGGTCGAGAAGATTGACGAAACGGTAGGTGGCCGTGGGCGGTTGACATCATCGCGGATTCAACTGGTGGTTGGGAGACGCGACGCGAACTGATCGTCGTTCCGGCCCTGCGTGTGCGTATCCAAAGGGTAACCTAAAGAGAGGGAGATATTGTTAGAGCAAGTTCAATAAATATAGCCGGTTGTTGGCTATAAGTAAGTGACACGTCATCTATAGCCAGCTCTATAGCCAATATGTACAATAGTTGCTAACAAGTATGTACTACTAAATCAATACGTGGCCCACATGTCAATCTCATAAAGTGCCTAGGAGCATGTGCTAGAGCTGACTCTTAACTTACAGCCGGCTTATCTTCTCTCTCCTTTTCTCTCCTCCACCTCACCCTAACTATACTATTTTATCTCTTATAGCCAGCTGACTGTACCCTATTGTACTTGCTCTTAGGTACTTGGCTCCTACTAGATCAATTCGGATGTACCTCGTTAATAATTTAGATTAGATTCAGATAAATCTAGATAAAGTTGAGAATATTACTCCCTCTGTCCCAAAATATAAGGCGTCTAAAGATTAGTCAAAAGTCAACATTTTTTAAGTTTGATCATGATCATACATAAAAATATAAAAATTTATAATACTAAATTACTATCAATATAGATTTACTATAAAGTATATTTTCTTAATATGTATATTTAATATTGTAGATGTAGATATATTTATCTAAATATTTGATCAAAGTTAGTAATGTTTGACTTTTAATCAATCTTTAGGCGTCTTATATTTTGAAACGGAGGGAGTAATATGGACCGGAGGAGTACTGTATTTTACCACCTGCACGAGCTCGAAAGGGTTTCATGCTTCTTAATTTGAAGAAAGAAAAAACAATGAAAACTTCGTACCTGGGCTTGGGCTCGTTCACACAAACTGTCAACGTCTTTGGTGAGATGTTACTCAGTTGTGTTTTCGTGCTAGTTGGTACTACGTGCTACGTCGGATTAGGTGGGGTGGTTTTGAGATTTGGCGCTTGTCTTATTGACTAGCCCGTACCCGGCTAGTATTAACTTAACAAGATGTTTCTTTCATTGACTCATCATGAGATGACAGTTGATCTAGCAAAAACTTCCATTTCCTCCCCGCTTTTCTAAGAAATGTCATATTTGTATTGCGGAACACTGGCAAATCAGGCCCGTAACATGATAAGAAAAATCGTGTGGATGGAAACGTATCATGCAATAGGGGCCCCGCAAGACCTCGTGTCAATGACACATCGTCATTTTCGTATCGGCGTATATGTTATTTACCCCTTCTTCGTGGGTTCTTACTTCAGTGTACTAGTAACCTTCTCATCGCCGCCTCCACGGGCCTCCCACGTCATCTCCCATCTGCATAGCCGAGCCACATCTTGAACCCACCGCATGAACAAAAGTCAACATGAGTTCATCAGGATCCTAGTTGTGTTTTCGCCGATGCGGTGGTCGGTTGTGGTATGTCATCCAGCATGGATTTGGTGGGCCGTTGTGACGAGCGCTCTATCGAGGGTTGTCTGTAATCAAGTCAGAGTCACCGACCATAGACAAAGGGCCTCATGACAAGATATATGTGGAAAGCTTTGATGGACGATGCACTTTAGCAGCATTTGTTGAGTTGCATTGCCATGGCCATGTTATCCGATGATGCTCCAGGCCTAGCAAGGCTAGGTTGTGTGCAGGTTATAATCTCGGACATCATTTGATATTTTTCCTAAGTAATGGGGTAAATCTTATTTTACTAATTGGCTAATAGATGAAGACAATATATGCATGGTAATAAGGGAAAATGGTCCTAGCATCACCTAGTAGCAGACACTTTTATACTCTTTCAAAGTCAAAGAGGTTGGCAGGCTGCTAACTCAGCACATGTCAGTTTTATGTAACGTGAGATTGATAGCCAGAGATCAGGCGTGGAATAAAATAATAGTAGGTAAAAATACCAGACCAATCAAAAGCACAGACTATCTGGTCAATTGATCATCCGAAGTGACACTTGATATAAGGAAAAACTTCCATTTTCCCTGTTTTTGTAAGACATGGCATTTTTATAATGTGAGATGGTAGAAAAACATATTGTGCAAGGGAGGGGGCGCAAAGTCCCACGTCAGTGACACAAGATCTGTGTATAGAAACATATCAAGTAATACCGGGCCGGGCGTGAGCCAATGCTCCATGTCAGCGAAACAACAAAATGAGTCGGTAGAAACATTTGGTCCAATATTGGGCGTGAGACATTGCCTCATGTGAATGGTTCATTGTAATTTCATATTAGCGTGTACTTTTCTCTTCTTTCGTGGCTTCTTACTTGTGTACTATAATAACCTTCTCATCGTCGCCTCTACAGGCATCCCACGCCATCTACAACGACATTGTAGGACCACATCCCATTTCCACCGCATGAACAAAAGTCAACACAATGTCGCCATCATGACCTTAATTGTCTTTTCCTTCATGCAGTAGTCGGTTGTGATATGTCAACCAATGTGGATTTGGTGCAGCCGTTGTGACGATCTTTCTATCGAGGTTGTTTGTGATGAAGTCATAGTCACTAGGTCACATAGCGAGGGGTCATGATGATGGCATTTGTGGGAGGCTTTTATGGACACGCCATTTCAACAACATTTGTCGAGTTTTGTTATTGTAGCCATGTTATCCTACAATGATCTACGACTGGCGAGGCTAGATTGTGTGCGGGTTATTTTCTCCTATTTCATATGTTTATTCCCTAAATGAAATAGGGTAATTCTTCTTTTACTCAATAACTAGTTAATAGATGAAGAGACATGTCTCGTGTAAAAAAGGAGAATAAGCCTAGCAACATCTAGCGGTAGACACTTTATACTGTTTTGAAAGTCAGAATGGTTGGTTAGATGTTGATTCATCATCTATCACTTGTATGTAACATGAAATTGATAGCCACATACTTAAGACCGGATGTATTTACAAAATACAGCGATAGAAGTAAGTAACAAAACCAAAATCGATCAAAAGCATAGACTATTTGGTTAACTAATCATCAGAAGTGACAATTGGTATATCAATATCAATTTTCCACTGCTTTTGTAAGACATGGCATATTGTATTGTGAGATGGAAGGGGATTTAGCTAGGTAACACAATAAAGATGTTTGGACATAAACATATCGTCCAATATGGGGTGCAAAGCCCCATGGCAGTGATAGAAATGTATCGATGACACAAGATGTGTCCATAGAAATGTAGGCCTCATGTCAATGACACGTCGTCATTTTCGTATTAGCATAGTATCTCGCAATATAAGCCACATCCTATTCCCACCGCATGAACAAAAGTCAACACAACGTTGTGGATGGTAGTTGTATTTTTGTTAATCGGTGGTCGGTTGTGATGTGATGACCAACATGGATTCGGTGCAGCCGTTGTGACGATCATTTTGTCGAGAGTGTCTATAATGAATTCAGAGTGACTCGGTCAGAGTACGAGGGGTCATGATGTTAGCATTTGTGGGAGGCTTTGATGGACACACCTTTTCGGTGGATCTTAGTTGTATTTTTGTTAATCGGTGGGCGGTTGTGATGTGATGACTCAGAGGTGCAGCTGTTGTGACGATCATTTTGTCAAGAGTGTCTATAATAAAGTCAGAGTCACTCGATCATAGAACGAGGGGTCATGATGATTGCATTTGTGGGAGGCTTTGATGGACACGCATTTTCGGTAGATCTTAGTTGTATTTTCGTTAATCGGTGGTCGGTTGTGATGTGATGACTCAGCGGTGCAGCCATTGTGATGATCATTTTGTCGAGAGTGTCTGTAATCAGAGTCACTCGGTCATAGAACAAGGGGTCATGCTGTTGGCATTTGTGGGAGGCCTTAATGGACACACATTTTTGGTGGATCTTAGTTGTATTTTCGTTAATCGGTGGTCGATTGTGATGTGATAACTCAGCGGTGCAGCCGTTGTGACGATCATTTTGTCGAGAGTGTCTATAATGAATTCATTGTGACTGGGTCAGAGTACGAGGGGTCATGATGTTAGCATTTGTGGGAGGCTTTGATGGACACACCTTTTCGGTGGATCTTAGTTGTATTTTTGTTAATCGGTGGGCGGTTGTGATGTGATGACTCAGAGGTGCAGCTGTTGTGACGATCATTTTGTCGAGAGTGTCTGTAATAAAGTCAGAGTCACTCGATCATAGAACGAGGGGTCATGATGATTGCATTTGTGGGAGGCTTTGATGGACACGCATTTTCGGTAGATCTTAGTTGTATTTTCATTAATCGGTGGTCGGTTGTGATGTGATGACTCAGCGGTGCAGCCATTGTATGATCATTTTGTCGAGAGTGTCTGTAATCAGAGTCACTCGGTCATAGAACAAGGGGTCATGATGTTGGCATTTGTGGGAGGCCTTAATGGACACACATTTTTGATGGATCTTAGTTGTATTTTCGTTAATCGGTGGTCGATTGTGATGTGATAACTCAGCGGTGCAGCCGTTGTGTCGATCATTTTGTAGAGAGTGTCTGTAATAAAGTCATGATGTTGGCATTTGTGGGAGGCTTTGATGGACACACCTTTTTGGTGGATCTTAGTTGTATTTTCGTTAATCGGTGGTCGGTTGTGATGTGCCGACCAAGATGGATTCGGTGTGGCCGTTGTGATTATCATTTTGTCGAGGGTATCTGTAATGAAGTCAAAGTCACTCGGTCACGGAAGGAGGGGTCAGGATGGTAGCATATGCGGGAGGCTTTGATGAACACCCCTTTTCAACGACATTTGTCAAGATGTGTTATTGTGGCCATGTTATCCGACTATGCTCAGCCGCTCAGGGCTGGTGAGGCTAAACTGTTTGCGGGTTATTTCCTGGTACTGTATTTTATTTGGTATTCCGTTAATGTGCTGGACATTTCTTTTTACTTAATAATCGGTTAGTAGATGAAGACGGTCTCTTTCTCCAGTAAAGCATTATCTAGTAGCCGAAACTTGTGTACTCTTTCAAAAGTCAGAACGGTTGGCTGGCTTCTGACTCATCGAATGTCAGCTGCACGTAACCTCAGATATAGATAGCTAGAGACAGGAAGTGTTTGTAAAAAAGAACTACAGTAAAAGTGATTAAACCTGATCAATAAATAAACATCCGACCGTCATGGTCAATCGATCATCTGCATGCCAAGAGACTTGGTCACATGTTCATGTACCCCTTTGCCCTAAGAAAGTCCAGGTTCAGATGGCCTGTCTGCTATATACGTAACCTGAGACTGATAGCCAGAGACCGGATGTGTTTGCGAATTATATCTAGACTCCTTTTAGTGTGTAGGTTTACTTCAAATCTCAATAAACCTATACACTAAGAGGGATCTAGATACACTCATTTCACAGAGCTAAAATATCTTTATATTTTCAAACGAAGAGAGTACACTAATAGCAAAATGAAAAACATAGACATTCGTGTTCAATTGATCATGTGTACGCCAACATGAATTGTTCTCCTGTACCACTTGGCCTGGAGAAAGTCCAGGTTCAGGTTTTCAATTAGTTTGCCAAAAGAAAAAAGGTCCTCAATGAGCGTCTGGTAGAGACCGTGAAAATGTGTGCCACTGACTCTTGACAAATTCGTAGGGCTCTCGGCTCCGGTCAATTTCAGGGAGTGCCTACGCGTTTACTACCTCTGGATGTCTGCTCTGCAACTTCCATATACTCCGTAGAAAGGAAAAAAGAAAAGGTAGCACTCGTAGCCGTATATATCAAGGGTGGAAGCTGAAAAAGTAAGTCGTATCGTTCTTCGTGAAAATAGCAGAAGACTAGTTCGGCAAATGGATGCTCGATCGTCGGTCACCAAGTGGAGAAGGGAATTTGAAAAATATTCTTCGGAGAATCCGAAATGGAGAAGAAGAAGGGCGCATAGCATTGGCAAAGACGACTAGTTCGGCAGATGGCCGAGAAATTCGTTGACCAGCATGACCCTTTTGTTTTTCCTGCGGTAGCACAGCCTGAATAAAGCCCATGGGTAGATGATAAGCCCTGTCCAGGTGTTTGAAGGATGTTGGCCTAGTCCAGTTGAAAGAGTGAGCAAATGAATTTAGGCAAATGCAACTGAGGCCTAGACCAAGTATTGTTCCCTTGTGCACACTAGCTCACGGAGGCCCATTAAACCGAATTCCTTCTCTCTCTCTCTTTTTTTCCTCAAGCGAATTAGAGCTCTTTTTCCTAGATTTTGGATCGCGACACATTGACACGCTGGGAGGTGTTAGCCTGACAGAAAAGGGTGGCATGGCGTCGTGACATGATGACAACGCTAGTAATGTCAGTGCTTCTTCAAATCAAAAAGGTTTTTATTGGAACTTCAAAAGATCTTGGCAAGTTCATGGTCACTCAAAATAAAACGGGGTCTCTTGGAAAACACTTTGGCGTAATGATTCCATTTGGTGGGGTGCCAAAACATCGGCACAGCTGTATGGGACGCTTCTTGCGCTATCCACGCTCTTTTCTTCCTATCGATCTCCCAGGATAGCCGGCCATGAGATAATTCATAGTCGACGAACCCTGTCGGAGGGGAGAGATCACCCTGGAGGCCTTCTTCATCATCATGTCTGCCTCCGGTGTGATGCGTGAGTAGTTCATCCCTGAACTACGGGTCCATGTAGTAGCTAGATGGTTGGTTCTTCTCCTTTATGCTACCATATTAAGATCTTGTGATCTCCATTCATGATCAAGATCATCTCTTTGTAATCCTACATGTTGGATTTGTGGGGATCCGATGGATATTGAGATGCTATTTTAGATTGATTATTGATTCTATCATGTCTTTGTTATTTGTGATCTGGCATGCTTTCCGTTGTTAGTAGCTATCTTGGCCAAGTAGATGCTAGCAACTCCAAGAGGGAGTATTTATGCTCGATAGTGGGTTCATGCCTCTAGGAATCTGGGGAAGTGACAAAAATCTCTAAGGTACTAGATGTGTTGTTGCTACTAGGGAGAAAACAGCAATCCTTTGTTCATAGAATAATCGTATTGTTTACTTTACACACTTTGCTTAATGCAATTATCTGTTGCTTGCAACTTAATACTGGAGGGGGTTCGGATGATAACCTGAAGATGGATTATTAGTCATAGATGCAGTTGGATTACGATCTATGTATAATGTTATAATGCCTAATCAAATCTCATAGGAGTCAAGATGATTAGTATATGCATGTATGCTTTCTCGATGTTTGTCAATTATCCCGCTATAATTTGTTCACCTAACATGTCATCTATCTTGAGGATAATAACCTCTAGTGAACTATGGACCCCGGTCCATTCTTTTACCATCAATCTACATTTATTTACTGTTTTTTGTTTACTTTCTGCAAGCTATTACTATCTTCCACACAATACGTTTAATTCTTTGTTTTTAGCAAAACCGGTGAGATTGACAACCTTACTATAAGTTGGGGGCAAAGTTCTATGGTTGTGTTGTGCAGGATTTCAAGTTAGAAACAACACCTTGGAGGTGCTTCCTTGCTCCTACGGGTTCGATAACCTTGGTTTCATAACTAAGGGAAAACTTGCTGCTATGCTCATCATACCTTCTTCTTGGGGTTCCCAACGAGCTCAAATATATTTTGAGTCATCAAGCTATTTTTCTGGCGCCGTTGCCGGGGAGTTAAGGACATCTTCACAAGGGGGGTCCCTCATAACCAATCCCTTTACTTTGTTTTATTTGTTTTGCTTAGTTTATTTCTGCTTTGTTTGCTTGTTTCTTTTATAAAAAATACAAAAAATTAGTTCCTACTATAGTTGTTATTTTCATTGGTCTATTATTATCTTGCTTTATCATGCTTTCTATAAATGGTTGGTTTCTTTGAAACTGAATCTTATTGGCAAGGTGGGTCCACGGAAGACCAAAAATATTATTATAAGGAACACCGCTTGTCACAAAAAAGGAAACACTTATGGAAACAAATTAATAATTTGCATACCATTGCTAGAAACGTGTGCTCTACTTAGAATGTTACTTATTGCTTTGATAAATCTTGTTGCTGTAAGAGGTATAAACACCTCCCTTTTCAATGTGAGTATAATGATGATGTTACCATATCTTCTTATGTTAAGGGAAATTATGACTTTTATGATGTGGAACAAATTGAAGAATTTATTGCTTGGAAGGGTGCATTTGAACTTGCTTATTTGCTTCAAAATACTGATGATGCACCTTATAAATATGAGGTTTATGATATACTTAAATTTTGATTTGATAATTACAAGGAAGAAAATGGCTATATTTTTGAATATCTTAATAGATGCTCTCCACCAGCGGAAGAGACTAACGCCTTTAACTGGAATCTCATTGGATAACAAAGAGGAGGAGATTGATGATCTAGAGGAGGAAGAATGGATATACCCATGCCTACCTTCTAATGAGAGTAACTCTTTACTCCTTACATTATTTGATTGTCCTCCATGCTTACCAAAGGAGGATGAATGTTATGTTCCTGTGGATTCTTTTGAAAATGTTTATAATAAAGCTCTAGATGATGGTCCTATATTGGTTTATAATATTAATTATACTACTATTTAAAATGAGATTGATCAGTCATCTTGTTATAAAATTGTTAAAAGTGGGTATAAAAGTTTTAATCCCACTATTTTTGAGCTTGATAAAAATTATGTGTTTGTAGATCATGAACAGCATGCTTTTTGTATAAGATTCTTATGCATAGGAAGTGGGTTAGACTTAAATGTGTTTTGAATTTGCTTCTTGATACTCTCTTTTACTTCAATTCAAATTTCTTATGTGAGCATCATCAAAATTATCATGCCTAGCTCAAAGGCGTTAAAAAAGCACTTATTGGGAGATAACCCAAATTTCTTTAGGAACCTTTTTTGTTGAGTCTTGGAAGTTATTACCTATGTAATAACCTCTCCTTATCCTTTTTGTGTGGTTTTTGTGCCAAGAGTAACCTCTAATGAGAGAGAAGTAAGACTTGGGAAAGTTGTTGTCCCGAGACAGATTTTTGTGCTTCGCTGTAAAAATTCGTGGAAAATCTCTGTACGTCAGATTGAGCTGTTATTTCTTGTGCTTCTGCCTCAGATTGTTATCTAACTTTCGTTAGTTCAAGACTTTTCGATTTGAGCAACATAAGGTCTTCGAAAAAATTAGTTGTTACCTGCTGGTCTGTTTTGACAGATTTCTACCATTATTTGCATTTGCCTCTTAATCTCTTTTCTTTGAGTTCTCTTTGATCATTTGAACTTTTTAAAGGAAGTGATACAGTAGCTTGTGTTTTAATGAAAGTTTTACTTGTGTTAAAACTGAAATAAAAGCCTTATTATCTTGAGTACACTAATGTTGCTCATGAAGATTGTGTGAAGTTTTGTATGAAGGAAATTTTTAAGTGTAGGGAAGAGTAATGTGATGAGATGAAGTATGGAAAAAAGCTCAACCTTGGATATGACACCCGTGTCACCCCAAGAAATATCCAAGAAGTACAAGCGTCAAAGCTTGGGGATGCCCAAGGCATCCCCTTCTTCATCAATAAAAATCCCAGGTTTCTTCCAAACACTTTATTTTTATTGTTTCATGCACAGTTGTGTTGTTCTTGGAGCGTCTTTATTTTTGTTTTTTCTTAGTTTGCCTGAATAAATTTTTTGGACTCCCTCATTCATACATTAGTTTTCAAATAAGTTGGTTTGGATTGGAAAAGAGTAGGAAAAGTTCATGCTAAGTGGTAAAAAGGAGCTTGTTTTTGATTGTGGCATATGCTTTGTTATGTCATGCTTGATATTGTTTTGGCTTTATGCTTAGTGATTTTTGTTGTAGCATGACATGTTATAAACAATTGAGATTGCTTAATGTGCCTTGAAAGAATCATGCATTGTTTTAGCATATTAAAGCATAATATTATGGTATTCCCCTTTGATGCTTTATTTGGGTTGACTTGGCGCATGCTCACACCATGTTGAGACTATCCCAAGTCACCATAGCCTCTATGATCATTTAGTTTTCAACTTCTAATATCACTTTATGCTTTAATTAATGATGTTTTGTCGCTTTGCATGATTATGGCCATTATTGCTCTCTTAGTTGGTCGCTCCCAGTCTTTTGCTAGCCTCCATACGAAGTATGAGTTCCACTCATGCATCCAACTCCAAATAAAACCAAGTTATTCCAAAGAGTCCACCATACCTACCTCTTAGCATTTGCTATTCCAAGTGTATTCATGCTTTTATCTACCTTTCGAATTAAACTTGTTATGTGAAAATTAGTGATTAAAGCTCTCACGAACTTGATGGCACACTTTATTTTTCTTGCCCCTAATAAACTTGAACCATTGTGTCATCTATGTTGTATATGCTTGCACTTATACGTTGGGGATTAGCAGAACCATGCTGTCATGGGGAACGATTTCAACATTGCACTTGTACATTGTACCTAGTTGATATCATGCTCTTTTGTCTATGGATGTCGTCGGTGTGAAATGAAAGGGGAGCTTGTAAGTCCATGGAGTTATGTATGTGTGTTAGAGAAACGCCTAGGCGGCTAGTCTAATCCATGCCTAATCATGGTGGAAACCTGCAGCTTAACCATAATGAACAATCTATGAAGAATTCTTCTTATAAAAAAGAGATAGAGATTAAGAAAAAAGAAAAGAAAAAGATGAGAAAAGAGGAAACAAAGAAAAAAGCACCATTTTCCCGTGGTAAATAAGAAGATTGCTGACATGCTCGTTGTCTGCTTGCCTTGTCATTTTGATATGGGGATTCTTTCGTATCATCGGGCAAGGGGTACCCCGTTGGCGGTTCTCTGTGATACACATGTACTTACTATGACAAGAACTTACCGGTAACTAAACTTGAGTAGCATGAGGAGCGACCCTCGTATTCAAGGGACATGAGATTGCCAACTTATACTTTGTCAAGCATATGCTCCATAGTTTGTTCACTTTAACCTTAATCACTTCAAGATGCTTATGATAGGGGAAATTGTTGGGTCCGCAGCATAGAAAACAAAAAATTTCCTACGGTGTGAACTACACGCCAAGATCTATCTACTAGGTATAAAGCAACGGGTGGACATACATCCAACGAGAACTTACCCTCGTAGACAACGAGCTTTGTTAACGAGTAGGAACTCGTGGTTGATGTAGTCGTACACTTGCCGATCTCAAGATCGTGATGAAGTCCAGTAGGTCCGGCTCCAGCACGTCCATCAGATCCAGCTCCAGCACCACCAAGTCCAGCACCGCAAAGCAGCGGTGCATCCGTGATCGCACACACGTCCGGTACCCCGACAACCTCCGTCCCTCACTCCAGCAAAGCAGCGGAAGCAGCAACTCCTTTCCAGATAAAGCCACGGGGAACATGTATCTCGCTAATCCGAGACCATGGGGAAATAATACTAGAGGGGGAGAGATATCCTTCACAAGGAGGTGTGTGTGAGAAGTGAGGAGGGGGTGACCTTTTATAGGAGGAGGGGGGTGCCCCTCCTTCATGGCTGGCGCATGGAGGGGGTGACCCTTCACCTCCTGTATTCATGTGGTGGTAACCCCTCCACATTAAAATGCCCCTTTACATTCTCTTTTAAAGTCTCCACTTTAAATGCATTAAATTTCTCCAAATTTAATGCTCTCTCATTTAATAAAACTCTTTTATTATTTTTATTCAGAATTTTGTTAATTACTTTAATTAACAAACATTCACATAAAACCCCCTGCAACATTTCAATATTACATGCAGAACCAATTTTAGCAATTTCACCCGAAATAGTTTCGGTATCTATTGAAATAATTCTAGCGCTTTCTTAAATCTTTATCTGAAACATATTTGCTCCAAATGGTGTCGGTATCCCTTAAGTGTGTCACCCTACGGTTCGCGAATAATGCAGACATGATCGAGACCCCTCTCCGATCAATAATCAGCAGCGGGACCTGGAGATCCATACTGACTCCTACACATTCAACGATGACTTCTATGATCGTGAGAACCTTTAACGCTAGTAACTAAAACCCTTTGTCTCGCGATATATTACATTTCCTAGATTCGATCATCGATATTTCCATACCTAGTTTGATCTCGTTGCTGACATGCACTCTTTTCTCGTTCCCGTGATATAACATTCTAGTGATCACATCACTTGCTTGCAAGCTATTTCAATGTGATATCACCGAGAGGGCCCAGAGTATATCTATCCGTCATCGGGATGGACAAATCCCACTCTTGATCCATGAGCCTCAACATAACACCTTCGTAGCACTGAACCCACCTTTATAGTCACCCTGTTACGGTGTGACGTTTGATGTTATCAAGATACTCTTCTGGTGTTAGCAATTAACATGATCTCATGGTCTAAGGATAAAGATTACTTCGTATGATATTATAGCAATATAAACATAATGACTTTGATCGTAATGCTATACTTCGGATGAATGTTCATCACATCATTCCACCAATGGTGTGACCTTATTAACAACATCCAATGTCCATGATCAGGAAACCTTGATCATCTTGTTAATCAACAAGCTAGTCTATAAGAGAGGCATAACTAGGAACCCTTTTTGTTTATTAAACACACATGTATTGATGTTTCCGATCAATACAATTCTAGCATGTAAAATAAACATTTATCATAAACATGGAATAAGATAATAACCACTTTATTATTGCCTCTCGGGCATATTCCCTTCAGTCTCCCACTTGCACTAGAGTCAATAATCTAGTTTGAAAAACTTTGTGTATTGAACACCTATGGCTTTCTGGTGTTGCATATACGCTATTGCTAGTGGTTAATATAATTTCTAGATCTGACAGTTTTAGGTCCGTGTTTATTTGCATGTCTCTGCGTCTCTATGCATCACTCATTCTCAAATGAGATGGCATTGTATAGATTTGGTCCTTTGGTGAGACCTTTAGTTTGTTCGGCTCAAAATATGTTGATATTATTGTCACACAATATATCTTCATAGTATTAGCTCACTTTGAACCACACCTAGTTTCATAACAAACTACTTAACACAAATGCCCTCCTTTGCTGCGACTATAGCAGTCATATACTTAGCCTTTTGTTGTAGTATCCGTCACAATGTCTCAACTTTGGAACTCATCCAAATCCATCATGGAACATCCTTTCCATTACATTGTGCCACCCATAGTCTAAATTGAGATAAATTTAATTTGTATCTTGTGACAAAACTAGTATCAATGTAACACTTTACAATGAACTACCTTTAACTATTTGTCACTTATACATTATATATTCTTAGTTCTTCCAAAGCTCATAAGAATATCTTTACTATTGTCCAATGATCATCTTATGAATCATTCTGGTATATGCTCATAACATTTAGAGCATAGGACATTCTGGATATATACATATCATGTTATAATCGATCAAAATCTTCATGTGATTTTACTCACCAAGTGTTGAAACACTTGAATTTTGATACAATCCTTTCCATGCAGCAAGAACCTTTCTTGTTGTTTCCATATTGAACCCTTTCAATATCTCATATATGTATGTCTGGCACAACCATATTAGCGCCTTAATCTATCCATATAGATATTGATGCCTAATGTTCCAGGTTTGCCCAAGTCTTTCATCGAAATCTTATTTTAATGAAATTCTTAACTTGTGTCAATACAAGATACATCATTTCCAATCAACAATATGTCCTCTACATAATGTATTAGAAATATGTCTCAGCGCTCCCACTTAATTTCTTGCAAATGCAAGCATCTTCATCATCTCCGATGAATTTAAACTCTTTTAACAGTTTCATCATGGTGAAGATTCCAACTCTGCTATGCTTACTTCAACTATTGAAGTTTACATGCCCTTTTAGCACCCTTTGAATTAACAAAACCCTTCGGACCATGTCATGTACATGTCCTAGGTTACCGTTCTATTAGAAGAACCTTGTTTTGTTTATTCAACTACCATATACCAAATTATATGTAGTGGTTGCTACATTAATCCGTCAAGACTATATATCGCTATGAAAGCTCAAAACTTGTCATAGTCAACTCCTTGAACATTGTCGTAAACTTCTTTCCGACATGTCGACTATTTCATAGATGTTAAACATCCATGTCTTATTTCTTTATAGATCCAAACACGACCGATAGGCTTCACGCCTTTCCGGAGGGTCTTCCAAGTTCAGAAACTTGTTTTCTCGTGTATGGATACTATCACGGATTCTATGACTTCTAGTCATTTTATGGAGTCAGGGCCCATCATCGCTTCTTTGCATGTAGTCGGTTCATCATTGTCAAAACAATAACGACTTGCTTATCAAATCTTACTATTTGATTCTTATCGACCCACACGGTTCTATAGGAACTCTAATCTCCGAGATCACACCTTTTGTAATCACGAGAGCCATGAGCATTGTGGCTGCCACCAGGACACTTTCCGGCGCTGCGCTACTTAGCACATATAGCTAAGGTTCAACAAACTTATCAAAGTTCTATTGTCCTCCCACTTAAGTTTTCACGAAAAATTCCTTCTCAAGAAACTTGACATTCCAAGTAACAAACTCTTTTGTCCTCAGTGTTATGGAGAAATTCCCAACAAATTCTTTGGGATAACCTGCAAAGACGTGCTTATCTGACTTTGGTTGTAAACATTTTACTTATGCATAGCATACCAAAATTTAAGAAAAGACAATTCGGGTTTTATCCCAAACCATAACTCATATGGTGTCATTTCAATGGATCACGATGGTGTTGTTTTAAGTGTAAAAGCGGTAGTCTCTAAAGCTTCAATCTTTAAAACATAATGGCAGTTTTATAAATGACACCTTTGATCTTACCATGTCAAACATGGTTTGATTTCATCTCTCGAATATGCCATACTCTTGTGGTTTATCAGGAAATCCAAATTCATGGAAAAATTCCTCAAATCTTAGGTGTTTTGCTAAACATGTAACTCAAATATCTTCCTTTATGATCGAATCATAAACTCTTTATTTTCTTGTTACAATGATTTTCCACTTCATCTTGAAAGTCTTTGAACAACTTTCAAATGTTTCATACTTCTTCCTTATTAAGTAAATATATACAGATATATTCACGCAAATTTTCGAAGAAAGCATATGAAGCAAAAAGATCCATCGCATATGGCTACACATAATGGACTATGCACATCAGCATGCACAATTTCCAATAAGCTAGTCATCCGTTCCTCTCTGGCCTATGGACCGAGTTTCAATTATCTCGGGGAAAGTCTCACATGCGTCAATTGATCAAAATCAAAGACTCCAAAAATCCATCAACATGGAGTTTCTTCATGTTTTCTTTCCAATATAATTTAAACAGCGATGTCACTTCATAAGTGATCTTTCAATCATTTGTCTTGCGACATTTTAGCAATAGTGTTTATGGATGTGATTTCTCCAACTAGACTTGTAAAAGTTCATCCATCCTTTATGGAATACGGTAATTATTTGAACAGCCATTGTTCTCATAATACCGGAACAAAATAACAATTATTTAAACAAATCTTGAAGGCTAGGTTTGATGACAACGAAAACACAATAACACTTTATTTGATTTCGATGAACATCATCACTCATTCTCTTGGTAGTTACTTAGGCCATTGTAGTTCATGAATCACGTTGTCCTGTATGACACTTCATACCAACCAATTCGGTATCCAATACCGGTATCCAATACCTAAGAACCACATTGTTTAACAAGCAAGGAATATAGCCATAACATGTATATCTTCTATATACCTAAGTTGGACATCTCCAACCTTTTATTTTCTGCCAAATATTTTATAGATTCTCTTTCAGCAATTCCTTTTCTTTTTAAAGAATATATCAACATCAATAGTGGTGTCATCAACATGACACATGGTACAAAGCATATATAGTCAAATACCAATACCTTTGGACTTGCACTTTGAAGTGGATCACCATCATCAAATGTTTGGTGTTCTTTCAAAAATCCATTCTTTAGTAATATATTAGTGTAGTAAACATTTTACTTACATCTCCTATTCATCCTTATCATGACAACTTTCATGATCAAGCTACTATAGCCTATAAGGAAGAATCACGAGTATAATATCAGTTCCCAAAACCTTTTTTGTAGATTCAGATGCCTAGCATCTCCATCCTTCACAAATTCACATACAACATGAGAACATGTATTTTGCTAAATTATACTCTATCATAATGCAACCAAAAACATTGTTTCAGATATCACAATATCTTTCACACATGATGGTTTCTGAAACAATTTCCAGCTCCAATATAATCTTGATATTAAAACAACTTTTTGAATATCAATAATCATGGAGGCAAACATGATACTTTAGATACTAACATTGGAATTCTTACTCTTGATTTAATACTACTTATTAAACTTCATGGAGTAAATATAGTTTGCTGAAAGTTTGCAATAGGACTTATAAACTTTAAATTGACATTCAAAACAATACGATACCAGTTCGTAAAGTAAATATCCAGAATTCTATAGTTCTATTATCTCAAATAAAAACTAAGCATAAGGTAGAAAACGAATGCCAATGACTACAACAAACTATGCAAATTCACTTTTATTTAATTTATGACAAATTTGGTTCGACTAATCCAAATTAGAAATGAACTCCCACTCAAAAACGACATCCCTCGTGCCTTTTTGGTGATTACATGAACCAAATCCACTACACCAAGTCCGATCATCACGTGAGTCGGTGTAGCTTCAAAGGCGAGCATCTATATGGGCATCATATCAACTATATGACTCATGCTTAACCTTTCGGTCTGTGTTCCGAGGCCATGTCTATACATGCTAGGCTCGCCAAGTAAGAACCTTAGTACTCGCATGTGTAAAACTGTCTTACACCTGTTTGTATGAAAGCGTAGAGTCGAGTACACCCGATCATCACGTGATGTCTCGAAATACGATCCACAAAACGGTGCATACTTAAGGAAGAACACATTTTTATCTTGATATCTAAAAGAGGGATCATCTTACAATGCTACAGAAAGCGCCAAACTAGCAATATAAGATGCTAACATCTAATGTGTAAAGTGAGATGATATGGTCCATGCATTTGATCTCTATCACTTGCATCGTGGTATGATCTCTATCATTCCTTTGTGTGTAAGGCCAAGGTCTATGGAACTTACACGTTGAGTGTGTTGTAAGAGTATCTATCATACATCTACTTACAACAATACCATATCAATACACTAACCCAACAACGATCTAAACTAGACGCCTCTAATTTATCAATTGCAAGTTTTACGTGGCTTAGGGCTTTCGGATATAGAATCGTTCTTACCTACGAACATGAACCACAACGAGGATAACTAAGTTATTAGCAACTCGTTGTAAATCAGATATTGACTATAGTAGGAGAGACAGACACCCGCTAGCCACTTATGCAAAACAAGTTGCATGTCAGTCGTGGAACCGGTCTCATGTATGATGACATGTAAGGTTGGTCCGGGCCGCTTCATCCAACTATGCCACCAATATCCAAAATACATAGAAGACGCAATAACATGATCATCATCGCCCACATATCAACATATGTGTACTACCCGTGCTAAGCACCTACGCATAGATCAGGCTCTGATACCACTGTTGGGTCTGCAGCATAGAAAACAAAAAAATTCGTACGGTGTGAACTACACGCCAAGATATATCTACTAGGTACAAAGCAACGGGTGGACATACATCCAACGAGAACTTACCCTCGTAGACAACGAGCTTTGTTAAGAGTAGGAACTCGTGGTTGATGTAGTCGTACACTTGCCGATCTCAAGATCGTGATGAAGTCCAGTAGGTTCGGCTCCAGCACGTCCATCAGATCCAGCTCCAGCACCACCAAGTCTAGCACCGCAAAGCAGCGGTGCATCCGTGATCGCACACACGTCCGGTACCCCGACAACCTCCGTCCCTCGCTCCAGCAAAGCAGCAGAAGCAGCAACTCCTTTCCAGATAAAGCCACGGGGAACATGTATCTCGCTAATCCGAGACCATGGGGAAATAATACTAGAGGGGGAGAGATATCCTTCACAAGGAGGTGTGTGTGAGAAGTGAGGAGGGGGTGACCTTTTATAGGAGGAGGGGGGTGCCCCTCCTTCATGGCCGGCGCATGGAGGGGGTGACCCTTCACCTCCTCCATTCATGTGGTGGTAACCCCTCCACATTAAAATGCCCCTTTACATTCTCTTTTAAAGTCTCCACTTTAAATGCATTAAATTTCTCCAAATTTAATGCTCTCTCATTTAATAAAACTCTTTTATTATTTTATTCAGAATTTTGTTAATTACTTTAATTAACAAACATTCACATAAAACCCCCTGCAACATTTCAATATTACATGCAGAACCAATTTCAGCAATTTCACCCGAAACAGTTTCGGTGTCTATTAAAATAATTCTAGCGCTTTCTTAAATCTTTATCTGAAACATATTTGCTCCAAATGGTGTCGGTATCCCTTAAGTGTGTCACCCTACGGTTCACGAATAATGCATACATGATCGAGACCCCTCTCCGATCAATAATCAGTAGCGGGACCTGGAGATCCATACTGACTCCTACACATTCAACGATGACTTATGTGATCGAGAGAACCTTTAATGCTAGTAACTAAAACCCTTTGTCTCGCGATATATTACATGTCCGAGATTTGATCATCGGTATCTCCATACCTAGTTTGATCTCGTTGCCGACATGCACTCTTTTCTCGTTCCCGTGATATAACATTCTAGTGATCACATCACTTGCTTGCAAGCTATTTCAATGTGATATCACCGAGAGGGCCTAGAGTATATCTATCCATCATCGAGATGGACAAATCCCACTCTTGATCCATGAGCCTCAACATAACACCTTCGTAGCACTGAACCCACCTTTATAGTCACCCTGTTACGGTGTGACGTTTGATGTTATCAAGATACTCTTCCGGTGTTAGCAATTAACATGATCTCATGGTCTAAGGATAAAGATTACTTCGTATGATATTATAGCAATATAAACATAATGACTTTGATCGTAATGCTATACTTCGGATGAATGTTCATCACATCATTCCACCAATGGTGTGACCTTGTTATTAACAACATCCAATGTCCATAATCAGGAAACCTTGATCATCTTGTTAATCAACAAGCTAGTCTATAAGAGAGGCATAACTAGGAACCCTTTTTGTTTATTAAACACACGTGTATTGATGTTTCCGATCAATACAATTCTAGCATGTAAAATAAACATTTATCATAAACATGGAATAAGATAATAACCACTTTATTATTGCCTCTCGGGCATATTCCCTTCAGAAATGAGAGCTGAAAGCTAATAAGTACCATAATTTTTGGAAGCTATTTATGAGACTTGAATCCCTGCTTCCTTCTGTGAAGGCCTTTCTTTTACTTTTATGTTGAGTTTCCATCTTCTATATTTATGCAC
Organism: Avena sativa; assembly: GCA_916181665.1. Lineage (NCBI taxonomy): Eukaryota > Viridiplantae > Streptophyta > Magnoliopsida > Poales > Poaceae > Avena > Avena sativa. The sequence continues at coordinate 33,633,750 of OV702291.1, forward strand.
CTATTGAGAGAGCATAGTGTCTATTCTTAGTTTAATGTGCATTGTTCCAAGACTTGTTGATTGATTCATAATTTTGATATTGCTTGTTCTTAAACTATTTGTATCTAGTCACCCTTATGAACTTTGAAGATGTCCTATGCATTTATGTTTTGCTACACTATGAGGGACAAGTTGAATACTATTCTCATTATGTTTTCTTTATGTGAAACAAACAAACATCTTTCAAAGCATTGTTATTCATGAATCTTTTTTTGTACCTTTTCATGTTACAACATAGTTGCAATGTCTTATTGTTAGAACTATATCTTTCATGCTATGTTAGAGTACTACGATCCCAGCTATCAATGTTTTATAAATGCCTTGATCAAGATTTTGATGGTGCATGTTACCTCAAAAATTATTCTTTTCTTTTTATCACTTACCTACTCAAGAACGAGTAGGAGTTAAGCTTGGGGATGTTGATACGTTGCAAACGTATCTATAATTTTTGATGTTCCATGCTTGTTTTATATATACTTTCTTATGTTTTGTCCACACTTTGGAGTATTTTTACACATTTTCTGGAACTAACCTATTAACAAGATGACACAGTGCCAGTTGCGTGTTTTCTGCTGTTTTTGGTTCCAGAAAAGCCAGAAAATGAATATTCTCGGAATTGGACGGGACAAAAGCCAAAGTCAATATTTCACCGAGGGGAACACGGAGCTAGAAGACGATACAGAGAAGGGCCTTGAGGGGGCCACACCCCCTGGCCGCGCGGCCAGGCATGGCCCGCGCCTAGGGGTGTGCAGCCGCCTCGAGCACCCCCTCGGCCTCCCCTTTCGCCTATAAGAAGCCTCCAATACAGAAACCCTAAGTACCCGATCAAAGTTCCACAAAAGAGTCTGTAGCCGCTGTCATCTCCATCCCTAGATCGAGAGGGATCTGAAGCTCTTCCCGACACCCTTCCGGAGGGAAGAGATCACCCTGGAGGCCTTTTTCATCACCATGCCTGCCTCCGGTGTGATGCGTGAGTAGTTCATCCCTGGACTACGGGTCCATGTAGTAGATAGATGGTTGGTTCTTCTCCTTTGTGCTACCATGTTTAGATCTTGTGAGCTCCGTTCATGATCAAGATCATCTATTTGTAATCCTACATGTTGTGTTTGTGGGGATCCAATGGATATTGAGATGCTATTTTAGATTGATTATTGATTCTATCATGTCTTTGTTATTTGTGATCTTGCATGCTTTCCGTTGTTAGTAGCTATCTTGGCCAAGTAGATGCTAGCAAGTCCAAGATGGAGTATTTATGCTCGATAGTGGGTTCATGCCTCTAGGAATCTGGAGAAGTGATAGAAATCTCTAAGGTACTAGATGTGTTATTGCTACTAGGGACAAAACAACAATCATTTGTTCATAGAACAATCGTATTGTTTACTTTACACACTTTACTTAATGCAATTATCTGTTGCTTGCAACTTAATACTGGAGGGGGTTCGGATGATAACCTGAAGGTGGATTATTAGTCATAGATGCAGTTGGATTATGGTCTATGTATAATGTTGTAATGCACAATCAAATCTCATAGGAGTCAAGATGATTAGTATATGCATGTATGCTTTCTCAATGTTTGTTAATTGCCCCGCTATAATTTGTTCACCCAACATATCATCTATCTTAAGGAGAATCACCTCTAGTAAACTATGGACCTCAGTCCATTCTTTTACCATCAATCTACATCTATTTACTGTTTTCTGTTTACTTTGTGCAAGCTATTACTATCTTCCACACAATACGTTTAATCCTTTGTTTTCAACAATATCGGTGAGATTGACAACCTCATTGTAAGTTGGGGAAAAGTTCTATGGTTGTGTTGTACAGGATTCCAAGTTGGAAACAACACATTGGAGGTGTTTCCTTGCTCCTACTGGTTTGATAACCTTGGTTTGATAACTGAGGGAAAATTTGCTACTGTGCTCAACATACCTTCCTCTTGGGGTTCCCCAACGAGCTCGAATATATTTTGAGCCATCAGGCGACAGCGCGCCACCAGCGGACGGACGGCGGACGGACCACACGGCTGTCATCTCTGCCATCTCCGGTGACTTCGTGGCCGCGTAAGGTTTCCAGAATCATGGAGGGTACCCTCTCTTCCCTGTGAGGCTTGTGTTAGGGGCAACCTAGGGTTAGGGGCTCTGCCCCACCGATCGATCTTATGAGGTGTTGGGAAGATTTCATCTTCCAACCACGGTCAGGTTCTGTTGTCGTGCGCGTGGGTGGTTCTTCATCCAGTCCATCCGGCGCATCGACCAGTGCGGTGGGGTGGGCTTCTTCCGCCAGCACATCTACTAACGTGGTAGTTTGATTCGTTCGTCATTAAATTCATGACCAATATTCATGATGACATGTGCAGAAATATGACTAATATATCTTTTGTTTGTATTCTTTGTTGATGTACTGAAGTAATGTACTGTTGTAGGAAATGGCGGAGTCTAGGTCAGGTATTTTTGAGGTAGAGAAGGAACTTGGGTTTGAGTTTCCTGCAGATGGGTCAAATGATTCTAGTGAAGGTGTTGGTGATTGAGTAGATGAATCTATGTCAGCTAGTGAAGAATTGACTGTAGATTCAAAGTCAAATGGTGGTGATAGCTCTGAGCATGTGAGAACAGATGTTATTACTGCAAGTTATTTTATTTGATTCAATTAGTAGGGATATCAAAATAATTATGTTAAGGTTAAAGTTACAATAGTATTCATGATACCAATTTATGTAGATGGACATAGACAATGATAAGGAGGAAAGCAATTCCGAGTCTCTGTTCGAGGAATACATTAATGAGGTACATAGAGTGTACTAATTATTTGTGAAGCAACGAAGTAAATGACCATTAGTGGATGAGTAATTGTGTTATTATTTTGTGCAGGAAATAGCTGGTCTTCAAAACATGTACGACTACTATGGTGAGTCGGACATGGAGAGTGCTATTTTTGAGAGAACAGATTCTGGGGAGTCAAAGGAGGTGAACATTATAGAGGTAATATTTATGATTATATTTGTTGTGAAAAACAAAATGTTTGATGAACAGAAAATTATTTAGGTTTTCATTGCTTTGCTCCGCATGTGCAGGGCCCGGTTGATGATGGGAGCTGGAATGTCAATGATGTTTGCAAGGCTGAGGATAAGATGGATATGTTCATGAAGATAAAGGAGATGACTTTTCCTTGCGAAGCAACTGCTTTTGTATTCTACAACAGCTACGCTAAAGATAATGGATTTAGCATCAGAAAGGACAAGGTCAGATATAGCAAGAAGCATACGAAAAATTTGATTTACAAACGTTATTTGTGTTCAAGGGAAGGTCGGAGGCTCAGAGCTCTATCTCGATGCAAGTGTGGGGCTCACCTGACAGTGAAGCTTAATGCAAAACTTGGTGTATGGTACGTTGAAAGTTTTGAGTCCAATCACAGTCATATGTTAGCAAGACCGGATGAAGTACCTTTTCTTTGGTCGCATAGAAAAATAAAAGAGTGCCAGAAGGCTGAGATATTAGCTATGGGAGCCGCAGGAATAAGGAAGCACATCATAATGGACTCCATGATCAGCAAAAGTGGATGGTACGGCGGTGTTGGGTACGTCAGGAGGGATATGTACAACATTTGCAGCAAGGAGAAGAGAAAACTACTAGCGAAAGGTGATGCTGCCATGACCATTGGCATTATGGCTAGCAGAAAGGAGAGGGACCCAAACTTTTTTTGACTACGACTTAGATGAAGAAGAACAACTGAAAAGAATATTCTGGTGTGATTCCCAGTCTATACAGGACTATGAGGACTATGGCGATGTCCTTGTGTTTGATAGCACGTACAAGATGAATATCTATGGTATGCCATTCATACCTTTTGTCGGTCTGAAAATCATCGGAGGACTACTGTTTTTGGTTGTGCCATAGTTTCGGATGAGACAGAATAAACACATGTGTGGCTGTTGCAAACATTTCTCAAGGCAATGTGTCAGAAGATGCCTCGGAGTGTAATCACAGATGCTGACTCGGCGATGATTAGGGCAATATGCAGAGTATTTCTAGACGTCCGGCACCGAATATGTACTTGGCATATTGAGAAAAATATGAAGGTCCATCTTAGTAGCAAGTCCTTAGGAGAGTTTTGCTCTATGTTGTACTAGACTACGTCGAAAGCCGTATTTGAGCAGAGATGGCAAGCGTTCTAAAGAAAATGGCAGTCAGAGAAAACCAAAACTTGGTTGAGAAGGATGTATAGGAAGAGGGGCATGTGGGCTGCAGCGTATCTGGCGGATGATTTTTGGCTTGGTATGAAAAGCAACCAGCGTAGTGAAAGTCTAAATTCCTGCCTTCACCTGCACCTTGATGGAGAGATGACTTTAGTGGATATGATATTGCATTATGATAATTACATCAACCGTATCTGTGAGAATGAGGCGTGAGATGACTGCACGGCCTCACAGACTATACCGGTGCCCGTAACTAGATGTAGGAAACTGAAGGTAGCTGCTTCGCACAAGTTCACCCCGGCTAACTTCTATATGTGGCAGGATGATCTGAAGAAAGTTGGTGGCTTACTGACTATTGAAAAAAAGCTGGGATCTGGGTCAGAAATATTTGTCGTCGCATGACATGATAACCGAAAGAGGCAGTTCACCGTGGAATATACACCGGAAAATCCAAAAGAATCTATAAAGTGTAGCTGCAGAAGAATGATTAGAAAAGGTCTACCATGCAAGCATATATTCCATGTTCTGAACGAATTGCACATATATATATATATAAAATTCCAGATTGTTGTGTTCTTCGTTGGTTGACAAAAGACGCAAGACACGGTCTTCCTGCAAGGCGCACTAGTGATTTGTTCGGAGTAGGATGGTCAGAGGCCGGGGAAAGATTGAAATATAGCCAGGTTAGTGTGCTAGCCTCAGAAGCTATGCACGCGGCGTGCAAATACCCCTCCCTTTGGGATCAGTTACATGATAGTTTGAAGGCTGTGGTAACTAAGGATGTTGAGTACAATCACAAGGAGGAGTTGGCAATTGTTCCTATTTGTCTAAGCTCGTTAGCGGTTGAACACGTAGAGGATCATGAAGGAAACATTGTTAAGGTTCAGGATCCTTTGAAAGTATCTAGCAAAGGTGCACAGAAGCATAGCTCGAAAGATGAGGAATACGATTTTCGGCCAAAGTCTAAAAATGGAAGACCATTATCATTTGATAAGCATAGAATCAAGTGTGGCGCTTGCAAGGAACGAGGACACAACAAACGCAGCAAGCATTGCAAACTTAACCAGAAGTAAGTGTTACCAAACTACATTGAATATTTAAATAATAAACTTGTAAAACTTATTGAAATTTTGTGTTTTTATGTGCAGGAAGGTGGTATAGGAACATCACTAGAGGAGATATTTGAGTTAATATTGTTAGGAAATCTATATATGGTGGCACGGTTTTTAAAGTTATAATACGGTTTTGACGTACACAGTTATTTTGTTTAAGCCATTGTTGTGTTGTACTGTGGTAGTGTATTACCACGTCTTTGTTAATTTTGGTTTAACAAATATGTTTTACGATGAAATGTGTGCCATGTCAATTTTATGACGATGATTTGAATATATTTCAAGTTCGACCCGATGAAATAAGTTTTACTATGTAGAAAAATAAAAAGAATAACGCTGAAAATCTAGATGTTTGCATAAAATGGCAACGATTTTTATCCGTGGCTGGCCCACGAAGTAGTTGATTGTTTCCTTGTTAATTTGGGCCATAATGCTACCTGGTCCATGGACTAGTCACGGTCCTGGTAGCCGGCCCTAGGGTTTGCAGAATTTTACTATATAGATGTGCATACTCTTAGTCTCATCTAGGGTTTGTTTGGGCTATGTCCTCTTGCCGCGTGACTGATCGGCGGCTGCAGGCGCGTGTGAACTCGTCGGCTGGGATGGATCCAACGGATGAAGCTGAGGGATGGGTGAAGCTTACATATGTTGTCCACTACGACAGTGGGAAGATCAAGAAAGGCGTACCGCCAACCCTAGATGAGACGGTTAGTTCTTGAAAATCTTTCTTTCTATTTCATTTCTACGCAATTTACGCAGTATCTGATATTTTGCAATTTAGGATGTTAATGAGGTCCTGTTACCCCACTTTGTTGATGCTTTGCCGCAATATGAGTATGATCCTGCGTACAATAGTATTGAGCGCAACACAAAAAATAGGTGCGGCCACTCGGTGTTCTCTGCTCGTCGTGTCTGCAAAGATGGTTGTGATGCTGGTAGACGGTTTCTGGGTTGTTCATATGAGGTTTTTCCCTATATCTGTGTGTTATGTACATCATTGACAATATACTAAGATATCATACAAAAAATATAACTTTATTTATTATTTCAGGGAGTACATAAGTGCGGACATGTCGAATGGGTAGAAGATGAATGAAACGAAAGAGAAAAATATGTGATTGGGCAACTAGCAGAAAAGAACAACAAGATACTGATGGCAAAAGAAGAGGCTGAGAAAAAACTGAAGGCACACTTGAAAATGCAAAATAAACTTTTAAAATGTAAGGACAACATTATTTGTTTTCTTACAACAATGTGTGTTGCAATGTTTGGACTTTTAGTAGCCATCATGTACAAGTGGCAAGATGCAAAGTACGAGTTGTTACAAAAGGAGTTTTTATACAATCTACTAATAAATAAGTGAAGCATTTGGTATTCAGCTGTGTCTTTTTTGTCACGCCATTGGTACGACTCGATTTGTAGAAACATTGTACAAAACATGAACATATGATTAATAAATTTTTCACATAACAATATATGAGTAGCCACAAATGCATATAATAAAACAAAATAGTTGAGGTCATTATGTTACATAGTTGATAGAAGAAAACAACTTATAATGGCCAGGAAACCTTCTTCGGGACTAAAACCTAACCACTCTAGCTTAAAAACTTCTGATCATCGTCTATGCTTTCATCTTTGAAGCGATCTCGTGAACTTTCTTTTTCACAATATCTAATTTGTTGGACAGTGACAACATCATTTCTGCGACGACACGTCTCCTCCTTGCGTTAACTGTGGCCTACAAATTAGTAGAAAACACGGTGAGTTGAAATTAAGTTAAGATGGGACGTTTAGTTCGTAATCAAACCTGGAAAAATTCTCCTATCATCCGTTCACCATCCCAATGCTCCATGCATTCGTTGACAAATAATCCACGAGAGTTTCTGTTGTAAAGGTATAACAATAGAAAGATTACTACAATGCTCATGTTCAATCCGTCCTACTAAATATGATGTAACATTTACTCACTCATCCCGCTGCTGAGCATCTCATACTCTTTAATTGGTCACTTCGAAACATCCGGATATTTCCCATCTGTAGTTGCATTTGCCACTTGCATGTCTTGTCCAATTTGGCGACGCTGTAAAAAGATCATGATTAAATGCACAACATATTTTGACAAAAAAATATGGACAATATATTCTACACATACTAGTGCCTCAACAGTCTCCAAAGATAAATCCAGAGGATATAGCGAGTCCAAAACTTGGAACTCTTTCTTTGGCATGTGCATGACCACCGTCATCCAGTGTGTATTGCCGATATTCAAGGGAAAATAAGTCTACAAAAAACTCATATTAATAAATTTTCGATGGATTTTTAGATGTTTAATCATAACATATAATAATTGATCACAAACATAATATAACATACCTTATTATGAACTATATATTCTTCTAACACTCTACCAACTGTTCCAGATTTTAGCATCTCATGATCCATGTTCATGGTGGACTCGTGTACTTTGTCTCCAGCAATTGCACGGTCTACTAGAAATTTACATCTCCATGCTGGACATAAAAAATGGTCATGCCCAACATGGAGGGCTAAATGTCCAATGTATCCATCTATAACCTGCAAGAAACATCATTGAATTAAGTGTTTGCAACATACAAAATATAAAATTAATGTACTGGCATAATATTAAAGTACTGCCAATAAGTGAAGTGACCATTTACGGTCTAGAACGACACGTAGTCTTTTTGCACTAACTTAGTATCCACGAGAGTTCTTGTATAAGCTTTTTTTCTTGTACTGATCTGACCGAGATACGAGCTCAAGACGACGGCAACATCTATTTCTTGTGGAGTCAAATTAGTATATGAATCAGTGTTGCGATTTGCATCTGGGTCTGGTTTATCATCGAAATCGAGAACTGCATATAAAAATAAAAAATTTATTTATTATATTTGAATGCAAGACATGTTCACAAGTTTTATTAAACAAATCAAATATGAACTTTATCTTTTGTAGTAGATCCGCGGACTAAACGTTTGGTGGGTTTGTCAAGAGCATAAGGAGACTGAAACTTTTTTGGAACTATACGCTTTTGTTTCCCAGTTAACTCATCTTCCTTACGGCTATCAGCTGCTTGACAGTCATTGATACACCTTTATTTAACTGAGCCATAGACATAAACTTATTAACAGAAACAGCAGAAATATCAATATCAGATTCTTCTTTTACTGGTTCTGCATTATCAATAATAAAAGGATTATCCGTTGTGCTGCCAAGGGCACCAATCCTCTTGTCCGGTATACGATCATTCACACCATTCGCCTTGCAAAGTGGTGTATGGCCATTTACGCCATTCTGTGCAGGCACCTTCTCATGTGTGCCAAGGTCAGCAACTTCGTCAGGCGCGGTCGCACCAATACACTCGACCTCTCCTTCGGAATCGCTATCTTTCTTGTACATGAACTTTTTTTTTCACGAGGTCCATTCTGAAAAGAACCAGCATCTTCTTCCTCTTCCATGTCTGCTGAAGCCGCTGCATCCATAGGTTTGTACATCACGCCTTCCTTGTTGAACAGTTCCAATGTTCTCTACAAGACATGAAAATGTAAGAGCAGAACCACATGTTCAACTGTAATGACAAAAACTATGTAGTTTAGTGTCTCACCTAAGCACATAAGTCAGCTATAGGAATCAACATTTTATGCAATTGTGTGTCCAAGTGATATGTCACCCGCTTAAACAAAAGCTCCATCTGATCATTACCAATTTGTTGTGTACCATTGATCTTCTTATGGGGAACACTAACCGGCTTGGCCTTTTGCTTACGAGCAGGCATAGGATTTGCCATCAATGGCTCTTGCATACGATATTTTTCACTGATATTATCTTCTATCTGCATGATGGTACAAGTGATACAATTTGTAAGTCTTGCGTACTTTCTTTACATGAGTCATAATTTAAAAAGGAAATATACGAGGGAAGCCAACATTACCTTTACGTTACCACAACCACGCCTATTCTCGTAGTCGAAATTGTCTCTCTTTGTGGCAGCAGCTTCGTTCCAATTCCTCATGAGGGGGCGTATGGACATTTTAGGATTAAATGCACATTCGTCTTCCTGCAGCAGCACTTTCTCCCAGTACGAGTACTATATTTTAAGAAATATAAGTAAATTAGCTATAGCAAGGACATCACACAGTATACATACGAAAATAAAACCTGCAATAGTCCAAGATTTCCTTTCGGCCATTGACGGATTAGTTTTCCTTTTCTCCCAATCCTGATGTTGTCCATTAGAACCCTCCTCGTTAAAGCATTTCACTTAATCTTGGACATTCTATTAACATCATCAACTAATGCATAGTACTGCTTCGGAACAACTTTTGTCGCCATAGGCGCAATAACTATTCCAAGTAACACTAGCACCACCTTTCGCAGAAAATCATCATCGGCAACTTTATTTTTCATGATGTCAGCGATTAAGTCATCAATTATGATATTTCCAGTAGATTTGCTCAGAAAGTGTGTGGGGACGCGTTCCTTCACATCCTCTCCTTCTTCAGTAAGTATGCACGCTGCTGAAAAACCTCCATTCTCGAGACCAAGGATACACTCTACGTTGACGGGTCCAATAGAGATTGTCCCATTTATCTCTTATATGGCGAAGGTACCAGTCATAGGGTCAAAAGGCTCGAGCATGAACCTTCAAAAATATTTACCATGTATCAGAATATAGGGATAAAAACATATGTATAATGCTAGAACAAAAATATCTATATTAGTACCTTATTAAAATTGTGCGCATAGATGGCATCATCATACTACGTAGATTCGTTTGGGCTAGTCTAGCCCATTGAGCAATAGAAAGACCCGCCACTAACTTGCACCATTTTTCGATGTTGCAACAAATATCCCCCTTAAGATCGTCCATCCTGGAAACAAAAAGACAATTAATATATTAGCAGAACAGTAATCTATAGACTTTGTTGCTGCATGCGATATCAGTAAACATGTCTGATAACAGTAATCTATAGACTCGCCACTCACTACACATAAAATGACGATACTTTTTCAACAAATTCTAAACATGTCTGGTCCTATCTCGATGAACTAGTGGATCTAGTGGGCCTAAAAATATAGATAACAGTCGTCCTAGTTAGTTTGTGTCGTGACCAGCAAGCGTCCTCCCTAGCATAAACGACAAACAATAATGGATAGAATTTCTGCGTGAGTTAACTGTATTTTAAAACTACAAATCAGTACAGCCACACAAGCATACTATTAAACATCAATGAGAGGGAAAGGAGTATCAGATCTTAGAGCTCTAAATCATGAACCGACTAACCTACCACTTTCGAGGATCGGAGGGACTTGTACCTGAAATAAAACTACCAATGCGGAGATCATAGGATTACCTAGAACGACCTCCGTGGACGAGGAACGACCACTATCAGGGAAGAAGGCCGTTGAAGCTGCGACGTGGAATTTGGTTCACACGAGGTCAATGGGGGTGTGTAGACTAGCGGACTACGACAGTGTTTAGGGTTAGAAGGAGGAAGCGGTCGTGGGGTTAATTGTATGGTTTAGTCAGAACAATTTCCACTAGGCCGATCCTTCTTGGGCCAATAAAGGCTCGTGGACTCATCCCGTCCGAGATATAACATGAAACAGGGCCTGTGTTATAACAAGGGATGAGCGAAGTTTGTTTTCGTTAGACCAATTTTTTTAATCTTGTTTGACAGGAATTTCACAAAATGCTACAACTTCGAACTTCCGATTCTAGACAAATAACTACATATTTGACATCAGTTCTTGACATGTAACATGTGGAACAAGTTTGGATACTTTTAGAGAAGGTCGGAAAAATGACAACTTAGAAACAAGTCGTTTAGTGAAACTTGAACCATCTTTTTTAACCATGTATTTTTTCGACCGTCATTAAATGTTCTAATATTTTTTCATATGGTGACACAAACAATCTAAGACACATGGGCAAGGTTTTGCGTTTTTTTGATTTTTTTGAATTTCTAGTGCCTCGGTCAAAGTTAGGTCAAATAATCTAAGACATTCAGACAAATATAATGCATCATGATGTGCAAGCTCTCTTTCAAAGTTGTACCAATGTCTAAACTACAAGCTCTACATCCATGCCAACAACATATAAAAATATGGAATCAAATTTATAAAGTTAGCTTGCTCAAAATTCAAATTTGATTTGCAGGTGATTTAGTATTTTCAAATTCCTACATGCACCAAGTTTTGAATCTGAAAAACTCTACATATGAAAAATGTGGCCCCTAGATTCCTTCAAACAATGGTGAAAAACTCATATAAATCAGATAAACGCAGCTCCTAAAAACCCAAACTGAATTTTCTAAAAAAAAGGTGTCAAAATCACCCGTTTATTGTGTCTAACTGAATTTTCAAAATCCTACATACACCGAGTTTTGAATCTAAAAAAAGTTTACTTATGAAAAATGTGGCGCCTATAATTCTAAAAAGAATGGTGAAAACCTCATGCATTTCAAACAAACACAACTCCTGAAATCCAAAACTAAATTTTTAGGTCGAAAACCCGTCAAACAGTGTGTATGCATATGGATGGACCAAGCTGATCTAGCAATAGATCCATAATTTAACCACATCTTGTGAACCTAAAAATGATTTTTTGCCAAAAAATAATGAGGTTCCAATAGTGTACATACAGTTCAATATTTTAATGTTTTGACCAAATTTACCAAAGTTTGAATTTAGGTAAAATTTGAACAAACAAGCATTCCACAAATAATAAATTGGTTATCTTCCCACCAAATGACCCCATCTACCATACTATTTTGGTGAAAGACTAATTTTTATTCAAAATTTTGTATTACCTTCACAAAATGTAGTTGAATTTAAATTCTTAAAATGGAAAATTGTATTTGAAGTTATAGTTGGACAAAGACCCTAAAATATGAAGTGTGTACTCTGCCAAGATACACCTACCTGCCAAATTTAAGCCCAGTCTGAAAAAGTATGCCATGGAGTTGAAACCAAGTGTGAGAGAGCAACCTCAACTTTCATTACACAAACTCAAGGTTTATTATTTTTTGTGCAAACTAGGGTACAATCTAAGACACATGGCCAAGGTTTTACTTTTTTTTAATTTCTAGTGCCCTGTCAAATTTGGTCAAAATCGTGTCGAACAAATAAAATGCATAAAGATGTGCAAGATCTCTTTCAAAGTTCTACCAATATCCAAACTACACGCTCTACCTCCATATTAACAACATATAAAAATATGGTATCAAAATTTAAAAGTTAACTTGCTCAAAATTCAAATTTAATCTGGAGGTGATTTAGTATTTTGAAATTTCTACATGCACCAAGTTTTGAATCTAAAAAACTCTATATATTAAAAATGTGGCCCCTAGAGTTCTTAAAACAATGGTGAAAACCTCATGCAATTCAGATAAACACAGCTCCTGAAATCCAAAATTGATTTTTTCTGAGTTTTTTTTTCAAAACTACTTGTTTTTTCTGGCTAACTGAATTTTCAAATTTCTATATGCACCAAGTTATGAATCTTAAAAAATATATAAATGAAAAATGTGGCCCCTAGAATCCTTCAAACATTTGTGAAAACCTCATGCAATTCAGACAAACACAGCTACTAAAATCCAAATCTGAATTTTTAGGTCAAAATCGCGTCGAACGCAGAGGAGGCATATGGATAAACCAAGCTAACCTAGCAATAGATCCATGATTAAACCACATCTTGTGGATCTAAAAATTACTTTTGCCAAAAATAATGAGGTTTCAATAGTGTACGTGCAGTTCAATATTTCAATATTTTGACCAAATCGACCAAAGTTTGACTTTAGGTAAAATTTAAACAAACAAGCATTCCACAAAGAATAAATTGGTTATCTTCCCACTCAATGACCCTATCTACCATACCATGTTGGTGAAATACAAATTGTTATTCAAAATTTTGTACTACCTTCACAAAATGTAGTTGAATTTGAATTTTTAAAATGGAAAATCGTATTTGAAGTTATAGTTGGACAAAGACCCTAAAAGATGAAGTGTGTGCTATGCCAAGATACACCTACCTGCCAAATTTTAGCTCATTCTAAAAAAGTATGCCATGGAGTTGGCCATCTTCTAGGTAATTTTGGTACTTACTCATGAGACTCACACTTGAAACCAAGTGTGAGAGAGCATCCTTAACTTTCATTCCACAAACTCAAGGTTTATTTTTTTGTGCAAACTAGGGTACAATCTAAGACACATGGCCAAGGTTTTACTTTTTTTTTATTTTTTAAAATTTCTAGTGCCCTGTCAAAGTTTGGTCAAAATCACGTCGAACAAATAAAATGCATAAAAATGTTCAAGCTCTCTTTCAAAGTTCTACCAGTATCCAAACTATATGCTTTACCTCCATATTAACAACATATAAAAATATGGTATCAAAATTTAAAAGTTAACTTGTCAAAATTCAAATTTGATTTGGAGGTGATTTAGTATTTTCAAATTTCTACATGCACCAAGTTTTAAATCTGAGAAAACTCTACATACGAAAAATGTGGCCCCTAAAGTTCTTTAAAAAGTGGTGAAAACCTCATGCAATTCAGGCAAACACAGCTCCTGAAATCCAAAACTGATTTTGTTTGAATTTTTTTGTCAAAACTACTTGTTTTTTCTGGCTAACTGAATTTTCAAATTTCTACATGCACCAAGTTTTGAATCTGAAAAAACTCTATAAACGAAAAATGTGACCCCTAGAGTCCTTCAAACATTGGTGAAACCTTTATGCAATTCGGACAAACACAGCTCCTTAAATCTAAATCTGATTTTTTCTGAAATAATTTGTCAAAACTACTTGTTTGTTATGGCTAACTGAATTTTCAAATTCCTATATACACCAAATTTTGAATCTGAAAAAACTCTACATATGAAAAATATGGCCCCTATAGTCTTTCAAACATTGGTGAAAATATCATGCAATTCAGACAAACATATCGCCTAAAATCGAAATCTGATTTTTTATCAATAAATTGTCAAAACTATTCGGAATCTGCAATAACTTTAAATATGGTAAAAACTGTATATAAAACTACGTACAGAAAAATATTGAAACATTTCTATATTAAAAATATCAAAATTATTTTACATACAGTTATCCAATCTTTATTATAAGCGATATTACAACTTACAAGTAATATTGGAAGAATAACAATTTTTTTTAAAAAGGGACGCAACCCAGCCAGGCCATCTGCCCGGCCGAGATAATTACGACCGAACTGAGCCTCTTTCAGCCCATTATGTCCCCGCAGCCACACGACGTCACTCAGGTCGGACATGTGGGAGTTTAGTCCCACCTCGCCAACTGGAGACGAGCCCGACCAGCTTAAATAGCCGAGCGTTCCTCTGCTATCAACAGCCTCTCTCTTCTATGTTTCTTGCGAGCAGTCATGAATCCTTCTCTGGCCCGTGGGACCCACTGGCAGGTCACGGGCCTGCATCCTAGCCGTTCATTTGGTTTCTAGTCGTATGCATGCCGTGATTCTCTTGAGGAATATCCTGCTAGTGGGTGGCCTTTTTTGCTTTATTTGAACTTTTTTCTCCTATATTTTAACATACAATGTGCTACACTACTACAATGTGCTACACCTATCAAAACCTTCCACAACACAGCTATCATGCCACATCACAGATACATAAATAAGAAACAAGCAATTGACAGCATGTAACCATAATCTTACTAGTAGCATAATAACATAGTAGTCTTACAGGAACTTCCCCGTACCATCAGAAGGTTACCACAGTACCAAAAGAACATAGTTCTCAACCACTTCTACCTAGTTAACCAGTACAACATATTAACCATATACATAAACATCATCGCTATAATGATGATATAACCATACATACTACCATCTGACATCAACATTCACTCCTCTTCAGCCTCGGAGTCGCTGAATGATAAGTTGCAAACATATCTATAATTTTTGATGTTTCATGCTTATTTAGTATCTAGTTTCTTATGTTTTGTCTACATTTGGAGACACTTTTATGTATTTTCTGGAACTAACCTATTAACAAGATGCCACAGTGCCAGTTTCCTGTTTTCTGCTGTTTTTGGTTCTAGAAAGTCAGAAAATAAATATTTTCAAAATTGGACGAGACAAAAGCCAAAGTCAATATTTCACCGAGGGGAGCACGGAGCCAGAAGACGAGACGGAGAGGGTCCAGGGGCCAGCCACACAATAGGGTGGCGCGGGTCCCCCTGGCCACGCCACCAGGTGGTGTGGGCCCCTTTGGCCTCCACCGACCTTGCCCTTTCGCCTATAAGAAGCCTCCAATGCAGAAACCCTAAATCGACCAGCCTCCAGCCACGAAAAGTTCCGCTGCGCCGTCGCCACCGAAGGAGAGATTAGGGGGACAGAAAGTCTCTGTTGCGGCACCCTGCCGGGACGGGGAAGTGCCCCCGGAGCCATCTCCATCGATCTCCACCACCATCTCCATCGCCGTTGTTGATTCCCATGATGATGAGGGAGTAGTTCTTCCTCGAGGCTAAGGGTTCTACCGGTAGCTATGTGTTCATCTCTCTCTCTATGCATGATCATATTGTGATCATGAGCTTTGTAATCAAGTAGATCTACCTTGCTAATCAAGTGATTTAATAGATCTCTACTCTCCCCATGTTTGTGAAAGTGACAGCGTGCACACCATGGTGGCACTTAGGCTAGAGATTACAAATATTTGTTATGCGTTACATTTGGAGTTGGATGTTTCTATGAAATTGTGGTGTTTGTTGGAACCATCTAGTGCTCAAGGTGACAGTGTGGGGTTATCTAGATGGGAAAAGCGAACTTTGAGGTGTGTTGTTATAGCCCTACCATGGATTAGAGTGTCCAACCGGAGAGTAGTTCAGAGTTGTATCATAAAGAGAAGATATTTATATGAGAGTGTTCACTAGTGAAAGTATGATCCCTAGGCCTTCTTTCTAAGCACTGAAACACCATTTGCAACTAGATCTGTTACATGTTTGCTTGCTTCCATCTTTATTTCAGTTTGCCTTTAGTCTCTTCCACGCCATCAAGCTATTTTCTGGTACCGTTGTCTTATATCTATACCACTTGTATTTCACTATCTCTTCGTCGAACTAGTGCACCTATACACCTGACAAGTGTATTGGGTGTGTTGGGGATATAAGAGACTTCTTGTATCTTGATTGCAGGGTTGCTTGAGAGAGATACCTTTGACCACTTCCTCCCTGAGTTCGATAAACCTTGGGTAATCCACTTAAGGGAAAACTTGTTGTTGTTCTACAAACCTCTGTACTTGGAGGCCCAACAACTGTCTACAAGAATATAAGTGCATAGACATCAAACTATTTTCTGGTGCCATTGCCCGGGAGGTAAGGTAAAAGGTACTCACATCCTCCCGTGTGAGTGCTCGAAGTTATTTCTTTTAGATTCTGCAATTTTGTCTTTTTGTTTCTTGTTTTCACTAGTTAGGCTTAATGGAAAATAACAACAAAATTAGAGAGCTTTATAGTATTTATCGGGTTAATTATTGGTTTGCCACTAGAGGTTGCCATATGCTCAGTTTTGCCACTAGCGCGGAATGGTGCTCAGTTTTGTCACTATTATGGGTGTAGCTCCTATGGCGACGCCAACCGACCAGTTTGAATGAGCATAACAAATTCAAAAAAATTCAAAAAATGAAAAATCTGCGCACATAATCTTCTTATGTGTTATACTAACGATTCAAGTTGATAAACAAGGTCTACATACATTCAAACGAAAAATTCATGTATTCATATATGTAGACCTTATTTATCACGTATTCATGATTTTTTTTGTTTGAATGTATGTAGACCTTGTTTATCAACTTGAATCGTTAGTATATGATATAAGAAGACTATGTGCGCAGGTTTTTCATTTATTTGATTTTTTTTAAATTTGTTATGCTCATTTAAACTGGCCGGTTGGCATCCCCATAGCAGCTGCACCCGAATTAGTGGCAAAACTGAGCACCATTTAACGCTAGTGACAAAACTAAGCATATGGCAACCTGTAGTGGCAAACTAATAATTAACCCGTATTTATCTGGAGTTAGGATATGAAGTGTTTGAAGAGAAAATTAAAAAACCTATGGAACTTTATTTGCGTGCTAATAGCAATGTTATTAGTATAAATTCTTTGAGCACCATTATTGCTAATGCTATGGAAAAGTCTAAGCTTGGGGAAGCTAGTTTTTATGAAAATGATCTTTTTAGTCCCCCAAGCACGGAGGAGAAAATTTACTTTGATGATACTATGCCTCCAATATATGATGATTACAATGATGAATATGATATTTTCAGTCCACCTACTATTGAGGAGAAAATTAATTATGATTATAATATGCCTCCTATATTTGATGATTATAGTGATGAGAATAATAATGATAGCTATTTTGTTTAATTTGCTCCCACTATAATCAATAAGAATGACTATGTTTATGTGGAGAGTATTAATTCTTTTATGCATGTGGCTCATGATAAGAACTATGTGATACTTATATTGTTAATTTTATTCACGATGCTACTGGAAGTTATTATAAGAGAGAGAAACATGGTTTTATGTATCTCAACAATATTAAGTTTCCCCTCTTTATGTTGAAAGTCTTGAAGATGCACGTGTTTTGCTTTCCTATGCTTGTTGTTTTGTGCTTTCATTACTTGTTTCTTTACAAGATTATTTTACATAGGAAGTGGGTTAGACTTAAATGTGCTTTGAATTTGCTTCTTGATGCTCTCTTTTACTTCAAGTCATATTTCTTATGTGAGCACCTTCTCAAACTATCGTGCCTAACTTAAAGGCATTAAAGAAAAGTACTTATTGGAAGATAACCCAAAAGGTTTAGATGAGTCTTAGAAGTTATTACTTCGGTAATAACCGCTCCTTATCTTTTTTATTTGCTTTTTGTGCCAAGAGTAACCTCTAATGAGAGAGAAGTAATGCTTGGAAAAGTTGCTGTTCCGAAACAGATATTTGTGCTTCACCGTAAAAATTAGTGTAAAATCTCTGTACGTCCTTTTGAGGCGTGAAGTTTTGGGCTTCTGCCCCAGGTTGTTATCTCACTTTCATTAGTTCAACACTTTTTGATTTGAGCAACGGAAGGTTTTCGAAAAAAATGGTTTTTACCTGCTGATCTGTTTTGACAGATTTCTGCCATTATTTGTATTTGCTTCTTATTGGTTCCTTTTTGGATTCTCTTTGAGGAATTGAGCTTTTCAAGGGAAGTTCTACAGTAGCTTGTGTTTTAATGTAAGTTTTATTGGTGCTGAAACTGAATCCAAAGACTTATTATCTTGAGTGCACTAATGTTGCTAATAAAGATTGTGTAAAGTTTTGTATGAAGGAAAAATTTCAGGTGTATGGAAAAAATGATGTAATGAGATGAAGAATAGACTAAAGCTCAAGCTTGGGGATGCCACACGTGTCATCCCAAGAAATATCCAATAAGTACAAGCATCAAAGCTTGGGGATGCCCAAGGCATCCCCTTCTTCATCACTGAAAATCCCAGGTTTCTTCTAAACACTTCATTTTTATTATTTCATGCATAGTTGTGTTGTTCTTGGAGCATGTTTGTTTTTGTTTTTGGTTTTTCATTTTTTTGGTTTTCTTAATTTTCTTGAATAAATTGGTTGGACCCCCTCTTTCATACATTGGTTTTCAAATAGTTTGGTTTGGTTTAGAAAAGAGTAGGAAAGTTCATGCTTAAGTGGTAAAAGGAGCTTGTTTTTTATTATGGTCTATGCTTGGTCATGTCATGCTTGATATTGTTTTGGCTTTATGCTTAGTGATCTTTGCTGTAGCATGACATGTTATAAACAATTGAGATTGCTTAATGTGCCTTGAAAGAATCATGTGTTATTTTAGCATATTAAAGCATAGTATTGTGGTATTCTCCTTTGATGCTTTATTTGGGTTGACTTGGCACATGCTCACACCATGTTATGACTATCCCAAGTCATCATAGCCTTTATGATCCTTTAGTTTTCGGCTTGTAATATCACTTTACGCTTTAATTAATGATGTTTTGTTGCTTTGCATGATTATGGACATTATTGCTCTCTTAGTTGGTCGGTCCCAGTCTTTTGCTAGCCTCCATAACCAAGTATGAGTTCCACTCATGCATCCAACTCCAAATAAAACCAAGTTATTCCAAAGATTCCACCATACCTACCTATTAGCATTTGATATTCCAAGTATATTCATGTTTTTATCTACCTTCTGAATTAAACTTGTTATGCGAAAATTAGTGATTAAAGCTCTCACGAACTTGATGGCACACTTTACTTTCTTGCACTTAATAATCTTGAACCATTGTGTCCATCTTTGTTTCGTATATGCTTGCGCTTTATAAGTTGGAGTTAGTATAACCATGTATCATGGGGAACGCTTTCAACATTGCACTTATTATTCCGTTGATATCATGATTCTTTTGCTTATGGATCCCAGCGGTGTGAAATAAAAGGGGAACTTGTAAGATCATGGAGTTTGTATGTGCATTAGAGAAACGCCTGGGATGCTAGCCTAAGCCATGCCTAATCATGGTGGAAACTTGCAGCATCACCACAGTGAGCAATCTATGAAGCATTCTTCTTATAAAAAAGACATAGAGATTGAGAAAAAGAAAAAAAGATGAGAAAATAGGAAAGAAAATTAAAAGCATCATTTTCCCATGAAGATTGCTGAGATGCTTATTGTCTGCTTGCCTTGTCATTTTGATTATGGGATAGCTCATGTATCATGTGCAAGAGGTACCCCGTTGGTGGTGAAGGGTTTCGCAGCATAGTAAATCAAAATTTTCTACGGAAGCAAATAGAAGGAAAGCCAAGATCTAATCTAGGAGATGCAAACAACGAGAGAGATTGGATTAGATCTTCATACCCTTGAAGATTCGCACAGCGGAACATTCGTCAGAACGTGGATGATGTAGTCGTACTCGCTTCTCCTCCTCGCGATCCGATCCGAGCTAGCACCACAAGTGGCGGTGCCTCCGTGAGATGCACACGTGTAGCACCTCGACGTCTCCTCCTTCCTCGGACCAGCAAGTATGGTGGAGAGATAGATTGGATCTACAACGCGACGGCGCGGTGTATATGGTGGAGAATTTCTGCAGCAGGGCTTCGCCTACAAACAGTCGGGAGGGAGAGAGGAGGGGCAGCAGGGCGGCTAGGGTTGGAGGGGAAGGTGTGTGTAAGGGGAGGGGGTGCACCAGCCCTCTATATATAGAAGGGGGGTGCGGCCAGCCCTTGCCCATCCTCCAAGCCTATCTCTAGTTTAAACAATTTAAACTCTCCCTTATCTAGAAATCCTATCTTATCTCTAGTTTAAACGATTTAAACTTATCTAGGATCGGCTGGGCCCTATGGGGCCTTGTGCCCCTGGCCCAATGCGGCCAAGACACTCCCTCATAGGCCCATGCCCCCTCCCGGAAGGTGGGGCCACGTTGGTCCCCTTCCGGAAGGTTCTAGAAGATTCCGGTACAATACCGATTAATCCGGAACAATTCCGAACTCCAAAAACTGCACTGCCTTATATGAATCTTATTCTCCGGACCATTCCGGAACCTCTCGTGATATCCCGGATCCCATCCGAGACTCTGAACAAAAATTCATAAACCAATTATCCAATCTATCCTAGCGCCGAGACACGTTAAGTGTGTGACCCTGCGGGTTCGAGAATATGCAGACATGATCTTCTATCAATAATCAACAGCGGGGTCTGGGCACCCATATTGACTCCCACACATTCATCGATGATCATATCGGATGAACCACGATGCCAGGATTCAATCAATCCCATATATATATTCCCTTCGTCTCGCGATATTTTACTTGCCCGAGATTCGATCGTCGGTATCGTCATACCTAGTTCAATCTCGTTCACAGCAAGTACTTTACTCGTTCCGTAATCCAATATCACTTTGTGATCAACTCCTTAACCACATGCTTGCAAGCGGTGTTGATATCGATTACCGAGTGGGCCCGAAGTATATCTCTCCGACTTGGGAGGGACAAATTCCATCTCGATACATACAACCCAACAGATACTTTCTGATCACCTGAGAGACACCTTTATGATCACCCTCTCATAGGATGACGTTTGATGACCTCAAAGCTTTCTTCCGATACCAGGGAGTTGCATTATCTCATGGTCTAAGGAATACAATATTTGACATAGGAAAAACTTTGCAAAGACGAACACGATGACACGATCTAAATGCTTTGCTTAGTTTGGGTCTATCCACCATATCATTCTCCAATGATATGATCTCATTATCAATTGACAACTCATGTCTATGGTTAGGAAACCTTAACCATCATTGATCAATGAGCTAGTCCATAGAGGCGTACTAGGGACACGGTGTTGTTCACAAACCACACAAGTATTAAAGTTTCCGCTTAATACAATTCTAGCATGGAATATAAACTTTATCATGAACAAGAATTATAATAATAACATCTTTATTATTGCCTCTAGGGCATAATTCCAACAGTCTCCCACTTGCACTAGAGTCAATAATCTAGTTTACATCTGGCAACAATCTCACACCCATGGCACTGAGGTGCTGATCATGTTTTACACGTGGAAGAGGTTTAGTCAATGGATCTGCAATATTCAGATCTGTATGTACTTTGCTGATCTTCAGATCTCCATCTGCTATATAATCTCGGATTATATGAAACTTGCGGTTGATATGCTTGGTCTTTGGATGATATCTTGGTTCCTTAGCGAGTGCTATGGCGCCAGTGTTGTAACACAATATCTCTAGTGGGTCCAATGCACTTGGAACCACGCCAAGCTCAGTGATGAAGTTTCTGATCCAAACTCCTTCACTTGACGCTTCTGCAGCAGCCATGTATTCCGCTTCTACTGTAGATCCCGCGACCACGCTTTGCTTGCAGCTTCTCCAGCTCACAGCTCCTCCATTCAAAATATACACGTATCATGTCTGAGATTTAGCATCATCCTTGTAGGTGTCGAAACTAGCATCGACGTAACCTTTTACGACGAGCTGTTCATCACCCCCATAGACTAAGAACATTTCTTTAGTCCTATTTAGGTACCTTAGGATGTTCTTCACGGCTGTCCAGTGTTCCACTCCTGGATCACTTTGATATCTGCTCGTCAAACTAAGAGCATTGGACACATCCGGTCTAGTACACAGCATGGCATACATGATGGAACCTATGGCCGAGGCATAAGGCACTTTGCTCATAGCTTCCCTATCATTTACCGTAGCTGGACACTGAGCCTTGCTCAATATCTTACCTGACAACATAGGCACTGAACCTTTCAATGCCTTATCCATTCTGAACCTTTTCAGAACTTTGTCTAGGTATGTACTTTGGCTTAAAGCTATCAGGCGTCTTTGTCTATCTCTATAGATTTTGATGCCCAATATATAAGCAGCTTCACCTAGGTCTTTCATTGAAAAACACTTGTTCAAATAACTCTTCACATCGTTAAGCATGTCGATGTCATTTCCAATAATCAATATGTCATCCACATATAGTACCAGAAACGTCACCGATCTCCCACTCACTTTCTTGTAGATGCAAGCTTCGTAGCAATTTGGAACAAATCCAAAGCTCTTGATCACTTGATCAAAACGAAGGTTCCAACTCCGAGACGCTTGCTTCAGTCCATAAATGGAACGCTGAAGTTTGCATACTTTATCAGCATCCTTAGGATCGACAAAACCTTCGGGTTGCATCATATACAACTCTTCATCAATGTTGCCATTGAGGAAAGCAGTCTTTCCATTTGCCATATTTCATAATCATGAAACGCAGCAATTGCTAATAAAATCCGAATGGACTTAAACATCGCTATGGGAGAGAAAGTCTCATCGTAGTCAACACCTTGAACTTGTCGAAAACCTTTCGCAACAAGCCGTGCTTTATAGACGGTAACATTACCATCCGCGTCCGTTTTCTTCTTGAAGATCCATTTGCACTCAGCGGCCTTTCGGTCGCTAGGAGGGTCCACCAAAGTCCATACTTGGTTTTTGCTCATGGATCCCAATTCGGATTTCATGGCTTCTAGCCATTTCTCAGAGTCTGGGCTCATCATCGCTTCCTCATAGTTCGTAGGTTCACTGTCTTCTACTAACAAGACAGTCAAGACAGGGTTACCATACCACTCAGGAGGGGCACGCGACCTTGTCAACCTGCGACGTTCAGTAGCAGCATCGTCCGAAGCTTCATGATCCTTGTCATTTGCTTCCTCTATTGTTGGCGCAGGCGGCACTGGAACAATTTCAGGTGCTGCGCTACTCTCCAATTCAAGAGAAGGTTCAATAACCTCGTCTAGCTCTACTTTCCTCCCACTCACTTCTTTCGAGAGAAACTCCTTTTCAAGAAAGGAACCGTTCTTTGCGATAAACACTTTGCCTTCGGTTCTGTGATAGAAGGTATACCCAATAGTTTCCTTAGGGTATCCTATGAAGACGCATTTCTCCGCTTTGGGTTCGAGCTTGTCCGGCATCAACTTCTTGACGTAAGCTTCGCATCCCCAAACTTTAAGAAACGACAACTTAGGTTTAGCACCAAACCACAGTTCATACGGTGTCGTCTCAACGGATTTAGATGGAGCCCTATTTAAAGTGAATGCAGCGGTTTCTAATGCATAACCCCAAAATGATAACGGCAAATCAGTAAGAGACATCATCGATCGGACCATATCTAATAGGGTTCGATTCCGGCATTCAGACACACCATTGCGCTGTGGTGTTCCGGGTGGCGTGAGTTGTGAAACGATTCCACTTGCTTTGAGATGCGTGAGAAAATCATAACTCAAATATTCGCCCCCACGATCGGATCGTAGAAACTTAATCTTTCTGTTACGATGGTTCTCCACTTCATTCTGAAATTCTTTGAACTTTTCAAACGTTTCAGATTTATGTTTCATTAAATAGATATACCCATATCTACTTAAGTCATCGGTAAAAGTGAGAAAGTAGCGATATCCACCGCGCGTCGAAACACTCATCGGTCCGCATACATCGGTATGTATGATTTCCAACAAGTCCGTTGCTCGCTCCATCATACCGGAGAACGGGGTTTTGATCATCTTGCCCATGAGGCATGGTTCGCATGTGTCAAATGATTCAAAATCAAGAGACTCCAAAAGTCCATCAGAATGGAGTTTCTTCATACGCTTTACACCAATATGACCTAGACGACAGTGCCACAAATAAGTAGTATTATCACTATCTACTTTGCATCTCTTAGCCTCAATGTTATGGATGTGTGTTTCATCCCTTTCGAGATTTAGAAGAAATAAACCACTCACAAGAGGTGCATGACCATAAAAGATGTTACTCATATAAATAGAACAACCATTATTCTCCGATTTAAATGAATAACCGTCTTGCAATAAACACGATCCAGAAATAATGTCCATGCTCAACGCAGGCACATAATAACATTTATTAAGGTTTAAAACTAATCCCGAAGGTAAAACTAAGGAGAGCGTGCCGACGGCCATCACATCAACTCTTGATCCGTTGCCAACGCGCATCGTCACCTCATCCCTCGCAAGCCGCCGTTTATTCCGCAACTCCTGTTTCGAGTTACAAATATTAGCAACTGAACCGGTATCAAATACCCAGGCACTACAACGAGGGCTAGTAAGGAAAACATCAATAACATGTATATCAAATATACCTTTGATGGTGCCAGCCTTCTTGTCCGCTAAGTACTTCGGACAGTTGCGCTTCCAGTGACCCTTGTCCTTGCAATAGAAGCACTCAGTTTCCGGCTTGGGACCAGACCTGAGCTTCTTCTCAGCAGGGGCATTGCGCTTGCCGCCGCCCTTCTTGAAGGGCTTCTTTGCACCTTTACCTTTCTTAAAGGAGGGCTTGTTGACCATCAACACATGATTATCCTTCTTGATGTCCACCTCCGTAGCCTTCAGCTTTGCGAAGAGCTCGGTGATCGTATCAGCGGAACCAATCTGATTATGAGTCACTACAAAACTTTTGTAGCTGGGAGGGAGTGATTGCAGAACCCTGTCAATCTTGAGCTCCTCTGGAATCTTGCAGTCCAATTGCTCAAGGCGTTGAGTGTAGCCCGACATCTTAATGGCGTGCTCACTAACGGAACTCCCTTCCTCCATCTTGCAGTTAAAGAACTTATCGGAGATCTCATATCTCTCGGAACGGGCCTGAGTCTGAAACATGGTTTTCAGCTCTTCGAGAATCTCAAAGGGCCCGGGATAAACGATTTTGAAGTTCCGGTTCCATAGCAAACAACATGGTGCTCTTAATCACACCATAATCATCTTTGCGCGACTGATAGACAGCTTTCTCATCAGCCGGCGCAGTTGCAGCAGGGGGGTCACCTAACGCTTTCCCAAGGACATAGTCCTTTTGTCCGCCAGACAGAATGATTCTTAGATTGCGAAACCAGTTGGTGAAGTTAGACCCATTGTTTCTAAGCTTTTCTTTCTCAGCAAAAACGTTGAAGTTGAAGTTGGACTTGGCCATGTGATCTACAGTATTTGCAAGTACAATTTAGACTATGTTCATGATAAATAGTTCAACTTAATCAAATTACTAGATGAACTCCCACTAAATTCAACATCCCTCAAGTTGTTTAGTGAACACGATCCAAATTCACCACACCTAATCCGATCATCACGAGAAGAGATGTGGTTTCAATGGTGGACAACAAAGTGTCGATCATATCATTCATATGACTCATGCTTAACCTTTCGGTTCTTGTGTTCCGAGGCCATGTCTGTACATGCTAGGCTCGTCAAGTTAGACCCAAGTATTTCCGCGTGTGCAAAACTGGCTTGCACCCGTTGTATGTGAGCGTAGAGTCTATAGCACCCGATCATCACGTGATGCTTGGACACGACGAACTTTCACAACGGTGCATACTTGGGGAGAACACAGTTTTTATCTTGATCTTTAAGTGAGGAATCATCTTATAATGCTACCGTCGCGATCTAAGCATAATAAGATACATAAAAGGATAAACATCACATGCATATAACTTTATGTGACATGGTATAGCCAATCTTCGCGCAATGATCTCCATCTTGTGCGTTCCGGCATGACCTCCATCACTCCACCATGATTGCCTCCACCACGAATAGCAACTACAACTATTGCTAACTACTTAGCGATAAAGTAAAGCTATTACATGGCGTATAAGAAGTTGACTCGCAGGTCATACACAATTATAAAGACAATCATATGGCTCCTGCCGGTTGTGTACTCATCGACATGAAAGTCGTGAAACATTACAAAACATGATCATCGCATACAATATACACATCACATCTTGGGCCATACCATATCACAGAAAACACTCCCTGCAAAAACAAGTTAGACGCCTCTACTTTGTTGTTGCATGTTTTACGTGGCTCATGGGAGTAGATGCTAAGAACGATTCTTACCTACGGAAAGCCACAACGGTGATATTATGGTTGCCAAACTCCGGTGTTAATCCCATGACAACTATAATGAGAGAAACTGACATCCACCAGCCGCATGTGTGGTACAAGCCACACGTCAAGTGCGGAGCCGGTCTCGCGAACGGCGTCGCGTAAGGTTGGCCTGGACCGCTTCAATCTCACTATCCCGCGTCATAAGAAGAACACAAACAAGAGGCTTGCAACAGAAAACATCAACGCCCGCAACAACCATGTTGCGTTCTACTCGTGAATCACATCTACGCATAGATCTAGCTCTGATACCACTGAAGGGTTTCGCAGCATAGTAAATCAAAATTTTCTACGGAAGCGAACAGAAGGAAAGCCAAGATCTAATCTAGGAGATGCAAACAACGAGAGAGATTGGATTAGATCTTCATACCCTTGAAGATTCGCACAGCGGAACGTTCGTCGGAACGTGGGTGATGTAGTCGTACTCGCTTCTCCTCCTCGCGATCCGATCCGATCTAGCACCACAAGTGGCGGTGCCTCCGTGAGATGCACACGTGCAGCACCTCGACGTCTCCTCCTTCCTCGGACCAGCAAGTATGGTGGAGAGATAGATTGGATCTACAACGCGACGGCGCGGTGTATATGGTGGAGAATTCTGCAACAGGGCTTCGCCTACAAACAGTTGGGAGGGAGAGAGGAGGGGCAGCAGGGCGGCTAGGGTTGGAGGGGAAGGTGTGTGTAAGGGGAGGGGCGCACCAGCCCTCTATATATAGAAGGGGGGTGCGGCCAGCCCTTGCCCATCCTCCAAGCCTATCTCTAGTTTAAACAATTTAAACTCTCCCTTATCTAGAAATCCTATCTTATCTCTAGTTTAAACGATTTAAACTTATCTAGGATCGGCTGGGCCCTATGGGGCCTTGTGCCCCTGGCCCAATGCGGCCAGGACACTCCCTCATAGGCCCATGCCCCCTCCCGAAAGGTGGGGCCACGTTGGTCCCCTTCCGGAAGGTTCTAGAAGATTTCGGTACAATACCGATTAATTCGGAACAATTCCGAACTCCAAAAACTGCACTGCCTTATATGAATCTTATTCTCCGGACCATTCCGGAACCTCTCGTGATATCCCGGATCCCATCCGAGACTCCGAACAAAAATTCATAAACCAATTATCCAATCTATCCTAGCGTCGAGACACGTTAAGTGTGTGACCCTGCGGGTTCGAGAATATGCAGACATGATCTTCTATCAATAATCAACAGCGGGGTCTGGGCACCCATATTGACTCCCACACATTCATCGATGATCATATCGGATGAACCACGATGCCAGGATTCAATCAATCCCATATATATTCCCTTCGTCTCGCGATATTTTACTTGCCCGAGATTCTATCGTCGGTATCGTCATACCTAGTTCAATCTCGTTCACAGCAAGTACTTTACTCGTTCCGTAATCCAATATCACTTTGTGATCAACTCCTTAACCACATGCTTGCAAGCGGTGTTGATATCGATTACCGAGTGGGCCCGAAGTATATCTCTCCGACTTGGGAGGGACAAATTCCATCTCGATACATACAACCCAACAGATACTTTCCGATCACCTGAGAGACACCTTTATGATCACCCTCTCATAGAATGACGTTTGATGACCTCAAAGCTTTCTTCCGATACCAGGGAGTTGCATTATCTCATGGTCTAAGGAATACAATATTTGACATAGGAAAAATTTCGCAAAGACGAACACGATGACACGATCTAAATGCTTTGCTTAGTTTGGGTCTATCCACCATATCATTCTCCAATGATATGATCTCATTATCAATTGACAACTCATGTCTATGGTTAGGAAACCTTAACCATCATTGATCAATGAGCTAGTCCATAGAGGCGTACTAGGGACACGGTGTTGTTCACAAACCACACAAGTATTAAAGTTTCCGCTTAATACAATTCTAGCATGGAATATAAAATTTATCATGAACAAGAATTATAATAATAACATCTTTATTATTGCCTCTAGGGCATAATTCCAACAGGTGGTTCTCTATGATACATATGTACTTACAATGACAAGAGCTTACTTGTGACTGAAGTTGAGTAGCATGAGGTTCGGTACTTGTAAGCAAGGGCAAGAGATTTCAACTTATAACTTGTTAAGCATATCCTCTTAGTTGTGTCACTTTAACCTTAATCACTTGAAGATGCTTATGATAGGGGAAATGAGAGCCAAAAGCTAATAAGTACCATAATTTTTGGAAGCTCTTTATGTGACTTGAATCCCTGCTTCCTTCTATGAAGGCCTTTCTTTTACTTTTATGTTGAGTCTCCATCTTCTATCTTTATGCACCTATTGAGAGAGCATAGTGGCCATTCTTAGTTTAATGTGCATTGTCCCAAGACTTGTTGATTGATTCATAATATTGATATTGCTTGTTCTTAAACTATTTGTATCTAGTCACCCTTATGAACTTTGAAGGTGTCCTATGCATTTATGTTTTGCTACACTATGAGGGACAAGCTGAATGCCACTATGTTATGTTTTCTATATGTGAAACAAACAAACGTCTTTCAATGCATTGTTATTCAAGAACCTTTGTTTGTACCTTTTCATGTTATAACATAGTTGCTATGTCTTATTGTTAGAACTATATCTTTCATGCTATGTTAAAGTACTATGATCCCAGTTATCAATGTTTTATAAATGGTTTGGTCAAGATTGTGATGGTGTATGTCACCTCAAAATTTATTCTTTCTTTTTTATCACTTACCTACTCGAGGACGAGCAGGAGTTAAGCTTGGGGATGTTGATACGTTGCAAACGTATCTATAAATTTTGATGTTCCATGCTTGTTTAGTATCTACTTTCTTATGTTTTGTCTATATTTGGAGATACTTTTATGCATTTTCTGGAACTAACCTATTAACAAGATGCCACAGTGCCAGTTGCCTGTTTTCTGCTGTTTTTGGTTCTAGAAAGTCAGAAAATGAATATTCTCGGAATTGGAAGGGACAAAAGCCAAAGTCAATACTTCACCGAGGGGAACACGGAGCCACAAGACGAGACGGAGAGGGGCCAGGGACCGGCCAAACCATAGGGTGGCACGGGTCCCCCTGGCCGCGCCGCCAGGTGGTGTGGGCCCCTCCGGCCTCCATCGACCTTGCCCTTTTGCCTATAAGAAGCCTCCAATACAGAAACCCTAAATCGATCAGCCTCCAGCCACGAAAAGTTCGGCTGCACCGCCACCATCGAAGGGGAGATTCGGGGGACAGAAAGTCTCTGTTCCGGTAACCTACCGGGACGGGGAAGTGCCCCCGGAGCCATCTCCATCGATCTCCACCACCATCTCCATCGCTGTTGCTGATTCCCATGATGATGAGGGAGTAGTTCTTCCTCGAGGCTAAGGATTCTACTGGTATCTATGTGTTCATCTCTCTCTATGCATGATCATATTGTGATCATGAGCTTTGTAATCAAGTAGATCTACCTTCCTACTCAAGTGATTTAATAGATCTCTACTCTCTCCATGTGTGTGAAAGTGACAGTGTGCACACCATGGTGGCACTTAGGCTAGAGATTACAAATATTGGTATGCTTTATATTTGGAGTTGGATGTTTCTATGAAATTGTGGTGTTTGTTGGAACAATCTAGTGCTCAAGGTGACAGTGTGGGGTTATCTAGATGGGAAAAGCAAACTTTGAGGTGTGCTGTTATAGCCCTACCAGGGATTAGAGTGTCCAACCGGAGAGTAGTTTAGAGTAGTATCATAAAGAGAAGATATTTATATGAGAGTGTTCACTAGTGAAAGTATGATCCCTATGCCTTCTTTCTAAGCATTGAAACACCATTTGCAACTAGATCTGTTACATGTTTGCTTGAGTCCATGTTTATTTCAGTTTGTCTTTAGTCTCTTCCACGCCATCAAGCTATTTTCTAGCACCGTTGTCTTATATTTATACCACTTGTATTTCACTATCTCTTCGCCGATTTAGTGCACCTATACACTTGACAAGTGTATTGGGTGTGTTAGGGACATAAGAGACTTCTTGTATCTTGATTGCATGGTTGCTTGAGAGGGATACCTTTGACCACTTCCTCCCTGAGTTCGATAAACCTTGGGTAATCCACTTAAGGGAAAACTTGCTGATGTTCTACAAATCTCTACACTTGGAGGCCTAACAACTGTCTACAAGAATAGAAGTGCGTAGACATCACTGAACACAAACTCATCTGGCTCGAGGACCCTGAGGAGAGATTCCTGCCTGCCACGATCACGCAGGTCACCCTCAAAGTAGTCCTCACCCAGACGTCCTCGAGTGGCAACATCTCGGACATGCTGGACAAGCCCCACCCTCAGGCCCCCATGTGGCTTGAAGAGGTGGTATGGGCACATGTAGAACTCTGTGCTGAATGGCAGGTACGCAGAAATTCCCCTGCGCCTGAGCTTCTTGTCTTCTTTCCTCACAAAGAACTTGTATGTTCATTGCTCCACTTCAACGTCTGAACCAGAGGAGTACTACACAATAAAGAAAATAAGAAAACAGTTAGTACTGCCTACTAAATATAAAAACCTACTACTTTTGTGCATGTCTAAATGCACTATAGCAGCTTGGAATAACAAACCTCCTCATCGGGCCACGGGGAGAGTACATCATAGGCATCACCTGGGGTTGGTGTCTGCAAGACAATTAAGGTAAATGAACAGTAGCAATTAAGGTAATTACTAAAAGCATTCAATATTAATAAATAAAAAACACTAGCAAAAATTAACAACACAACAATTAAGGTTCACAAATCTGATCATAAAAATAACAATGATTCAACTAATAATTCATTAAACTACATCAATGCTTTTTATACTACATTCCATTAAATTACAAGGATTATGATGATGGTGGAATTGAAGGTAAGGAAACTAGACTAAACATTCAAACAAAAAATGATCAAGGATCAACCAGTTTAGTATCAGGTTGCATCAATAAGAGGTGCAGGTCTACACTACAATTAGGTGCCAGTAACAAGTGATCCACCACATGAATAAGCTCTAGTAAGCCAAAATAGAATAGTGCAAAGTCTAGAAACTAATTAGACTACACAAATATGTTCATATGAGCATAAACATCTAAAGAAATGTGTCTTAAGGAAGGGTACTGGCATAAATTTTATATTGTACAACATAAACATCCAATGAGATTACAATAACAGAATGAGATACAGATCAGTGCTCTGCACACTATTATGAGGCACCACACCACTAAATGATCAACATAGAGGCCAAATGGTCATAACCAGATTGTTCCAATCAATTGCTACAA
Organism: Avena sativa; assembly: GCA_916181665.1. Classification (NCBI taxonomy): domain Eukaryota; kingdom Viridiplantae; phylum Streptophyta; class Magnoliopsida; order Poales; family Poaceae; genus Avena; species Avena sativa. The sequence continues at coordinate 33,665,817 of OV702291.1, forward strand.
GTAAAGAAAAATAAAAGTAAGTACAGATCACTACTGTGCACACTATCATGAGGCACCACTACAATCAATCATCAACATAGAGGCCATATGGTTATAACTAGATTGTTCAAATCTAGTGCTACAAGTAAATAAAAGTCTATAAGTAATTTTAACACATTTCCTCTAAAAGCACTTCCAGCAAAAAAAGTAAACTGCACAAGTATACTGAAGCTAGATAACCACATTATATCACAACAGCTAATTCAGACTAGTTGACTAGTTGAAGCTAGCTAACCACATTATACCACATGTACCAAAAAAACCAGGCCCTACTGTTAACTAGTTGAAACTAGCTAACCACATTATATCATAGCAGGTCAAATGAGAATTATATAAACCATGTTCCTTCAATATAATACGAATTAGCTACAACATTGGTCATCTATACAAAATTACACGACGAATCTACACAACCCACCTTCAATCCCATAAATCCCTAAGGGCCCGTTCGATTTACTTTGGATTGTCCTGGTTTGACATGGATTGATGTGGTTTAAATCCTATCTAAGTCAAAATATCCTCTAATCCAATCCAATCTAACCTAGAGGTGGATTAACTGAACATAGCCTAAAGAATATGAATCCCTAACACTAATAGAGATGAATCTATCAGAACAGATCTTACTTCCAAACAATCAAAAGGGATAAAATGTAAATTACAAGAAAATAAAACTAACCTGCATCGCGGCGACCTGCTAAGGCTGCACCGGTGCCAGATCCTCCGCGCCGCCGACCAGCACGTTCAGATCCAACATTTCCGCGTCGCCGAGGTCCGCATGCACCATCTCCTCCTGTCCGAACGCCGCATCGACCAAAGAGTCCAGCGCGGCCCGACGACCTCCGCCACCGCCATGGCCCTCCACCACCTCGACCGCATCTGGGCGGGTCACGGCTCCAAACCCCGCCCTTGCAGAACCGCTTGCATCACCGCCGGACCCCACTCCCGCCATCGCCGACATCGAAATCTCGTGGAATGGGAGAGCTCGAAGGCCTCGGGCGGAGGAGACAATGGGGAGAGCTAGGGTTTTCTCCCGCGATCTTCTTTGAGTGTGTTTGGTAGCCCCGTTGAGCTCAGATTTTCCCATCTCACCAGAGATTGAAGTGTTTGTTAGGTCGGTTTAGGCATCTGGGCAGTGTCCGCTTCGTCCCGAAAAGCTCGCTCGGCCGGGCTGACAAGAGAAGCTCGATTCGAGCATCAGGACACAGCTGGGGCGAGTCCATCCCGAAAATTCATCCCGTGCGGCACCGAAAAATCTTGCGTGACTTTCTCGACCCGCTTGGCTAACCACTCCCCAATCCCAGCTCTCTTCCCGTCGCTCCCTCTATCTCTCTCTCTCTCGAAATCGCCTCGCCTCCGCCGCCCACAACCACCTGCGGCCACGCCATCGGCTTCCCTCCCACTTGCAGGCCATCCTCCCGCCATCCTCCTCTGCAGGTTCCGCCCCTCCCATGGATGTCGGTGACCTGCGTTCCGCCCCCATGGAGCCTCGTTGACGCGTCAGATCTTGAGGCGATTCAGGCTGACGCGCAAGATCTTGAGGCGATCCAGCACGCACGGCACGAGCAACAGAAGTAGCACCCCACGATGCGCAAGATCCCGAGCAGCAGCAGCAGTACGCACGCACGTCTGCCGCCTCCCTCCCGAACAGCAGCACCCCTCGTCTCCCATCTGAGCCTGAGGTAACACACATACTTCTTTGATGTAAAAGTCAGCACTATATTAGGCTTTTGTGGCTAGTACTTGTGGCTAGTAACACACATATTTCTCCCATCTGTGCCATGTCTAATGTTGTTGGCAGTGCATGTTCTTATACAAGTTGTGTTTGTTTATATGGATGATTTGGCAAAAAAACGCCGGCAACTAATTGTGAAAGTAGCCGGTCTTGCAGCTGTATTGGGAGCTTACATGATATTTATCTCAAGGAGAGATAGAAAACAAACTCCAATGATAACATTCGGCCGTAGGATTGATATGGATATAGCTAGAGAATCTAATTTAAGATATATCTATCATTCTACGGACATAAATTGCTCAAATCAGCTAAGAATGAGAAGAGCTCCCTTTTTTCGTTTGTGCACTTTGTTTAGAGAGAGAAAGTTGTTGAAAGATAGTATTCATACTTGTATCGAGGAACAAGTAGCCATGTTTCTCCTAGTAGTTTGGCCACAACATAAGGTTTAGATCTCTACAACCGATTTTTAGAAGATCAATTGAAGTAATTAGTAGGTATTTTAAGGCGGTGCTATATGCTGTTGGAGAGTTGCGAGCTGAGATGATCCGTCCTCCCTCCACTCATATGCATCGTATTCAGGAAAACAACCGCTTCAATCCTTACTTCAAGGTAATATAAGTTATTTCAAAACTCTAGCTATTGTTAGTTCAAAACTCGTCTTATTGAATAATAAGACCTTATGTATTTATGAATTAGGACTGTATTGGAGCAATTGATGGAACACATGTGATGGCTAGAGTCCCAAAAAGTATCCTGGCTGCCTTTAGGGGTAGAAAAGATGGGACTATCCAAAATGCCATGGCTGTGGTAGACTTTGATTGCAAGTTTACCTATGTACTTGCTAGATGGGAGGGGTCATGTGTGTTGGACTCGTGTTATTTTAGTGCTGAAATGTATATTTCTTGATGATATGTGTAGGAGACTCCTAAGGATACTGAATTTTTGAACACACCACTTGTCAACTTTGAGTATATGGAAAGGTGCTTTGCTGATAAACTAGCCACGGGAAAATATGCTATGGGGTCTAGTGATCCTCTGGGAAAATCCATTGACGTAGAGGGTTCTATTGATTTGGAGGGCAAAGAGACAAGTGGTGAAGGTTTTGTGGAAGGTCAAGCTTCTTTTAATTTAGGTGTTAATTCTGGTGTTCAAGACGTCGCTGCAACTACTCCTTCACCTACTGCAACAAATAATAAGAGGAAGAGCCCTTCTATTTTGTCTGATAAAGATACAATCCCGGTAAACAACATGTGCATTGCGTGATATGGCTGGTGCTATCAATAATACTTGCCATACCGAAACACATCCTGATTTGTGCAAGACTGTTATGGACCTCAACTTTGACATAGATCAAAAGTTGGTTGTTTTAGATTACTACGGAGCACAAGGATAAAAACCTCAATTTTATGAAGATGGAAATTGATGTCCGTGAAGCCTCGTTCAAGCGTATCTTAGCAAAAAATCCTGATATTATTTGACTAGGTGTTAGTTGATGCAACTTGAAAATCTCTCTTTTGTAATGCATCTTGTTTGAGTTGTTGTTGATGCTACTTGAAATACTCTCTTTATGTAATGCTAATTAGAACTTAGCGTATGCAGACTGGTATGTAATTTATTATGGACAGAGTTTGTAATATGATTTACTATGGGGCATGCGTGTATTTTAGATATTATTACGAGTTGACTCTTATTTATAATATAAAAGTGTTGCTGCAAATATGCTATGCTGGCTGATGCTTGCGTTTGTTGGTGTGGTAATCTCACCAAGTCATGAAAGAGGTAACCACATCCAACTCTCAACATACACATATCTCAACAGACCCATGCTGTGAAACACCATCTCATCTCAGCTTATCTCAACACACACAGGCGGCCAAACACATAGACAAAATCTGAGATCAACTTGGATAGGATCATCATGTATGGGGTGAGATAGTGATTCTAAGGTCACCCGACCTACCAAACACACTCTTTCCGTATCTGGTGAGGCAAAAGGGGGCAAATGGTTGGGATGAGGACAGGCGAAACGGCCGAGGGAGCACTTATACGTCGTGTCGCTTCGTTTCAGCTGACGTCACCCGCGCACATCACCCCAGCCGTACAAAATACGCGTACACTCCCTGGTACTAACAGCGGTATTAACAGCCGCGGGCCTAGACGGGCTCTACGTATCTCCCCAAACCCAACATATTACGATTTTGCCATCGGTTATGAAAAGGTATCAACTCTCGACCGTCCGCGTCGATTTTTTTTCAAAACGCGAGCCAGGGGCGGAGCACCGGAGCAGAAGTGGTTAGTTCTATGGACATGGTTAGGTCATCTGCATGTGTCACGTTCAGCTGAATCCAGAACCCATCGTCGTCGACGTACACGCTAGCACACGAGAATCCAGACGGCTATCCTGTCGTTGCCAATGGCACGAACAAGATGCTAAATTATTGTTCCATGTCGACACAAAGCAGCCAAGTTTCAGATTCTGCACTTGACTTGCTCGCCTTCTTAAGCTCGTCCATGCTGGCTAACCGAGCTCCAAAACCAAGAGCAATCACAAACCACAACCAGAGCGCAACCCTCTATGTCTCTAACGGTCTGATTCGTGCCGGTCCACGCAATGGCAACGCCGGCCCGCCGGCCGTCGGCGCAGCAGCAGCCGCAGCCGCTGACGGTGGACTTCGAGGCGCTGAGCTACATCAGCAGGCTCGTGGAGGCGTTCCAGGCGTTCGACTCCGACAGCGACGGCCTCGTCACCGCCCCCGAGCTCCGGGGCCTCCTGGCCTCCCTCGGCCTCAACAAGTCGGAGGCGGAGGCGCGGGACATGCTGGCGCGCGCCGACGGCGACCGTGACGGTCTGCTCAGCGTGGAGGAGTTCCTGGAAGTGATGAACGCCGGCGAGCTCGGTCTGGGAGCGCTCGGCGCGCTGCTGCAGGCCGCGGTGCCGGCGCTGGAGTCCTTTGCGGGCGGACCCGACGGCGTGCTTGCCGCCGATGAGCTCGCCAGGGTGCTGGGCCTCATGGGTACCGCCAGTGCTGAGGACTGCGCGGAGATCGTCGCGTGCATGGACGGCGATGGAGATGGGACCATCACCCTCGAGGAGTTCAAGCTCATGGCCGACCTGCTCTAGCTAGTCTCCGGCTAGCCCTGCCAGAGCGTATATGCTTATGTATGTTTGGTATCGATCGCTCGATCTCGTTATGTGTAGTGGTGTACTGATATGGATTAATAAACACGAACACATCCGGAGATTTGTGGGGATTTTCGTGCGCGTGCATACATTTGACGAGGACTATGTTCATTCCATTAGAGATGTATAAGTGGGGAAGTGAGATCCCACTTACATCTCACTACTAGTTCATTTGAAAATTTCTAGTTTATTTTTTTTCTCAAAGTTTGAACTAGAATTTCTAAAATATACTAAAAGTAGGATTTAAGTATAAATTAATTACACGACCGCTTTCCATTAAATCAACCAGCATGGGCAATCACTCGATATTTACTATTTAGAGACCATTATATTATGAAAAATGATACTACTCCCCCGGGATCCCGTGATTTGATCCCCGGATCGTCTAACACACGCGCCTGGTGGGGCCATATCGCGCCGTCCGTCATGGGCGCCGCCCAGCCCCCGCCCTCGTGCCTCCACGCCCACGCTGCCGTCACCCAGATTCCGCGCACTCCGCCATGGGCGCCGGCTCTGCCCTCGCGCCCGCCATGGGCGCTGCCCCAAGGAGCCCCGTTGCTCCGCCTAGCCGCTCCTCCGCGCCCGACGGAGATGGATGCCACCCGCCATGGGCGCCGTCCTAGGGAGCCTCACTGCGCCACCTCCACCCTGAGCGCCCCTCCATGCAAAGCTCCGTCCGGCTCTGTAGACGACAACAACGTCTCCTCACGGGTTTGCTACACGCGGCCGTCGGCGGTGCTACCGAAGAACACGGGCGTTGCTACATACGCCGTCGAGGTTTGCTACGGGCTCGTCGGCGGCAGTGCTACAGTGAGCGTCAGATTTTTGCTGCATATGTGCTATGCTTTTGCTATAATTATACAAATTATTTGCTACAATTTCTCCGACGATGTCTGCGATAAAGTAAGTTTTGCTACATTATGACAAAAAATTGCTTCGAAGTCGCCGGCTAGGTCTTGTTTTTGCTATATTATCATTTTTTTTGCTACCACCTTTTTTTATTCTGCTAAAATAGTGTAAAGTTTTTGCTACGAGGTCACGACGATGTTTTTTCTGCGAGAGTCTCTGGCGATATCTCCGGCGAAGTCGGTTTTGCTATATTAGGACATTTTTTCTGCTACAAGGTCGCCAGCGAGGTCTTCGGTGAATTCTCCGGCGAGATCTAGTACGTCTGTTTTTTTCTGGACCGGACGTTTTTTGTTACTTGTAGCAAAAGCGGGACACTTTGTAATAAAACCGGGTCGATTGTAGCAAAATCGTAATTACAGCTGTTTTAGGGGACACGTGTCGAGCTGGGTTCAGTCTGGGGGCGTCAGATGTCAAACTGGGCCGCGCCGGCACGAAAAAGTTTAGGGACGGGCTAGGCGCGATTTTGAGTACCGACACACCCATAGCCCTTTAGGGGAATTTAGGCCCCCCGAGTGGAGATGCTCTAAAGGCCCCCTAAAGGGCTATCAGGGGCGCCGGCATCGAAAATCATGCTCAGCCCACCATCCCAAAAAAAATCGCGCAGGTGAAGTCCGTTTAGTTATCCGTCACCGCTAGGCCGAACCAACCCACATGGAGTCTAGTGGGGGCGCCGGATGGAGCTGAAAACAACACGGGCCAGCCCTGGTAGTGACTATTGAGGTAGACGCTTCGTTTCCAGAGCCGGCGCATCCCGTCGCCTGGCCACGTAGCGGGAGGAGAGGGGAGGGGAGGGGAGGGGAGGGGGCGAGTGGAGATGCTCTAAGAATACTACTGTAGTCTCTAGAACATTAGTCAGGCTAGCCGCATTGCATTGCATAGAAAATTTCCAAATCCTAATAAGTGGATTACGGGTAGTATACTAGTACTATCTCAAAGTAGTGCTACAAAATTAAACTAGGACCACCTTGCTATAAAGGATTCTCTTTTGATTTGACATGAAACAGATCAAGAGAACCAGAATCAAAAAGATGATCAAAAACTGAATTGCCCTAATGTTCATCGGTTCAGATGAGTGCTTACCTGGGTGAATATTTGGGGACGAGGCTACTGTACTGCAACGTCTGGACGCGGAGGCGGCGCCGGCCGGCCGACCGGACACACGGAGGTTGAGGTTGAGGTGGCGGAGGGCGGTGGTACTGGGCTGACCTGGGGCGTTTTTTTAAGTTTTTTTTAGTTGGAGCTGCCCAGGGGCGTTGCTTAATCGTATTCGTATCGGACATCATCCATACATAGGAAAACTGGGGAGCCCCTAGTTGCCGCCCATAGCGGGAGCCATCCCGCTCCGCACGGAGGGTTTGGCTATATGGGCCGTGATTAGTGCGGTCCAATAATAAAACACTGTTTAGATAAAAAAATAGACAGACCTAAAAAATGTTTAAATTCGAAATTTGTTCGGGTTCAAAAAATATTCTGGTTAAAAAATGTTTAAGTTTTTAAAAATATATTAGATATTCATTCGTATTTTAAAAATGTTTGAATTTCAAAATTATTCGAATTTAAATGATGTACGAATTTTAAAAATGTTCAGATATAAAAAGTTCGAATTAAATGTTCCGACTTAGAAAAATCAAATTTGAAAAAACAGAAAAAATAAATAAAAAAGAAAAAGAAAGAAAAAAATATAAAAATGAAATAGAAGAAACCGCTAGAAAACCTCAGACTATGCCTGGGCATGGGCAGCCGAGCCCGGAAAAGGCCCGACGGGCTGGGCCTGGGCTCCAGATTTGAGGCCCGGAGGAAGCTCGGGCCGGGCTTGGGCAAGAAAAATTGCAGATTTTAGGAATGGCCCGGCCCGACAGCCCGTGGCCCGGCAAATTTAGTGCACCACGGGACGGAATTTGAGGCTCGACAGCCCGGCCGGGCTCGGGCCTAACTTTTCTGCCCGCGGGCTTTCTCCGGCCCGGCCAGAGAAACGTCCAGGTGTGCCTCAGACCAATAAAACCGCGAAGAAATCCTATGGTTTCTTCGCTAACGGTCTGTGGCCCAGATCGCCCCCCGCATGGGCAGTGTGGAATCCCGCCCGCATTGAGTCGAGGTTAGGATGTGCTTAAAACTAGAGCAGCGCTATACACCGCCTTAGCGGCGCCGCCGTGCGCGCCGCGCACCCGGTGTACATCACGTAGCTATGTTGGGCAGCCGGTGTACATCACGTAGCTATGTTGGGCTGCTGCTCGTAAGGTAATCATTATGTTTTTTCTTTCTTTTCCTTGTTGTTTTTCCATTTCTTTTTGTTTCAGTTTTGTGTTTTATTTATCAAAATGGATATTTTTAAAGATGATTTAAAAAAATTGAACCTTTTCAAAATTATGAGCATTTTTCAAAAAACACAAACAACCTATTAAATTTGAACTTTCAAAATCATTAAAAATGTTACAAGCCAAGAACCAATTTTTCAAGCCATGTAGCAATTTAAAATCCTGAATATTATTTCAAAAATTATGGACAATTTTCAAATGTCATGAACAGTTTTTTAAAATTGGTGAATAAATTTTGAAACCCCATGAATATATTTTTAAATCAACAAACATAATTTTTAGAATCCATTAACAAAATTTCAAAAGCTCTTGAACAAAATTTAAAACTATGTATAACAAATTTTAAAAGTGTAGAAAAATAAAAGGTAAAAAATAGAAAGCAAAAACAAAAAAAGGAAAGGAAAGGAAAAGGAACAGAAAACAGATAAAACCAAGAATATGGATAAAACTGAGCAGAAAAAATGAAAAACCAAACATAAGATTGATAAGACAACATAATCAGGCAAAAGAAGCGTGGGAGAGTAATGTGCCAGACCCAACTCACGCAGGGTACACAGCTTAGCAAGATAACGATGCGTTGAGCAATGTATAGTTTTTTCCTAGAAATTGGCCAGGTGTGCGTAAGAAAACACGGAGGGGTGTTGGACACCCCTTTTGACTCGGTGGAGCGCACAACACGATATAGACACACACACGTCTTTTTTAGCCACTCGAAAGCATAACATGCTACGTCCGGAAGAGCAAGAGTCTAAACTTAGGATGTCAATGAGTGTATTTTGCATCATGTTTTACCTTGTGATTTTGCGTTACACGGTGTTTGGAAGTAGGACTTTGAGCTTGGAATTAAATTGGACTAGAAATTCGAAATTCAATGTGAAAAAGAAATGACTTGTAATTATAATTTTGTTGTTGGGCTACTCATAGTATTTGCTGTCAGAATCAAGGATAGCACCCAATTCCAATTCCTCTTTGAATGTACAAACCAAACCATAGAATCAAATGTTTTATTGAGTTTGGATGATATAAACACTTGTCCACAAGTACGAAAAGTAGTATGTATATATTTGAATGTTGTAGGGTTCGGGCAGGCTCATGGGCACAATCTTTGGTCGACTAGGGTTAGGGCGGGCTCTCCCAGTAGTTTCGAGAGGGAGAAGAGGCCGAGGAGGGGGAGAAGAGGGCGGGGAACCTACCCCTCGGTGGCGGCTTTGGAGGCTGCAGGTGCTCAGAATGGAAGCCTCGCTCATTTGTATGTCGGATGGAACGAAATGGTAAGCGGGACTCGTGATTCCACACGTTTCCAAGCGGGTGATCTCGGAATCTCCCAAGGTCGGGAGGAGCGCTCATGTAGTCACGGGGCCATGTCTCAGAATCGTACTGGCACCCAAGCACTAGACCAATGGAGAGTTGTTATCATATTAATTACTCCCTCCGTCTTAAAATAACTGGTTTGAGTTTATCTAGATTTGCATATATAAAGTCCTTCCCGCTCTATCCTCGCTCCGGGGGTGGTTCTAGCGCCGACGGAGGGCGCGTGGAGTCGTTTATCCGGCGGATCTCCTGGGATTCGGTCCGTTTTCGTGTTCGTTCGTGTGTTTTCAGATCGGTTTCTTCCGATCTATGGTTGTCATCATTGGCGATGGTTGCTGCTCTAGTGCGCTGGTCCTTTGTGGCCTTAGCACGACGACTTTCCGTCTGTCTACTACAACAAGCTCTACTACGACGAGTTTTGCCCGGCTCCGGTGATGGTGGGGCGAAGACGGCGGCACGCCTTCGGCTCGTGCTAGTGTTTGTAGTCGTCATTAGGTGGTCCAATGACCTATTTGTATCTTTTATTAATTTTGGGTTTTTTTGTACCGCTGTTGATGATTATTAATGAAATCGGTGGAATTTCTCAAAAAAAAAAATACATACTGAAACGTGTTTAGATACATATAAATTTAGAGAAACTCAGATCACTTATTTTAGGAGGAGGGTAATATTTTTCCTGCTTAGAAGCGTTACCCTTACCCTTTTTTTAATTCAAATTTGACAAAAAAAAAAGATCGTACGGAATTATATATTCTGCCCCTTCTTTTTTTCGAAACGAGCGGGGCAAAAGCTTTGCCCCATTATATTAATTAAGCGAGGAGTGTTTACAGAAGTAACAGAAAGTAACAGGGTACAAGCCTACTCTCCCAAAATTACATCACCTAAATGCTTAGCGCCCGCTAAGATCCACAACCGGGCCTCTTTCTTAATCTTATCAAGAACAACTAAAGGCGGCGCGTGCTTATTGTTGAAAACCCGGGCATTTCTTTCATTCCAAATTTCCCAAGAAACGAGCAATGTTAGAGACGCCAATGCCTTACGCCCTTCCGCTAACATAGCCCACCAATTCTTGAGAGAAAGCCCCGCCCATTCTCCCGGATGAACGGTATGGAGCCCCAACCAAACTTTGAGATAACTCCATATGCGCGTGGTGAATCTGCAAGCAACAAGAAGATGTGAAATCGATTCCGTGGTTTGCTTGCATAGAGGACACAACCCACAATTAGGCCATCCTCTCTTTTCCAAACGGTCCGCCGTCCAAACTCTATTCCTCAACGCAAGCCAAGCAAAAAATTTCGTTTTGGGGGGAGCCCAAGCCTTCCAAACCATTGTATTCATGTTGGAAAGCGTGGCCCCAAGAAATTGCACCTCATAAGCCGACGCCGTCGAATATTCTCCATCTTCCGTAAGCTTCCAAGAAATGTCATCATCAACATTAGGGTCAAGCTCCACCTCATGAAGAAGAACCCAAAGCTCCACGAATTGTTTAAGGTGCTCGATGGTGAAATTCGCTCCCAACTTCACGTTCCTAATCCAAGCATCGTCATGCAAGGCTTGTTTGACAGTCCACTTCTTCCTTTTAGATAAGGCAAAAATTAGGGGAGCAACCTCAATCGGTTTCTTCCCTAGAATCCAAGGCGCATGCCAAAATGGAGTCTTGTCTCCATTACCCACCATGATGGTCGTGACAGCGAAGAAAATATTCATGTCTTCCTTAGTGCAAGGGTTTCCATGTCCAGCCCAAAGCTTGTTTGGATTTTTCCATTCTAACCATGGCCACCGCAAACGCAAAGCCGTCACAAATTTGTCTGTGTGAAGGATCCCAAGCCCCCCAAGTTTTTTTGGGCGGCAAACCGTGTCCCAATTTACTTTGCACTTAGCCCCGGTAGTTTTTTCCTTGGCCGACCAAAGGAAGGCCCGTTCCAACTTATTCATGAACTTAATAGTGCTCGGAGGAACGGGCAAAGCCGTCAAGTGGTATAATGCTTGAGAAGCGATGGTCGATTTTATTAACGCAGTCCGCCCTGCCGTGGTGATATATTTCCCATTCCAAGAAGGTAGCTTGGCAGCGCACTTGTCCTCCAAATGCTGGAAATCCGCCCTCTTGAGCTTCCAAACCGAGAGAGGCAAGCCCAAATATCTCAAGGGAAAGGTAGTACGGGACACCGGTAAGTCTTGGAGGATATAATCTAGGTTAATTTGATCACACCGGATGGGAACAACTGAGCTCTTGCGGAAGTTTGTGCGCAGCCCCGTCACCTCCCCAAAACCCTCAAGGATGGCAGCTAAGTTGATAATGTCATGTTTGATTGGAGCCACAAAAACCGCCGCGTCGTCCGCATATAAGGAGGTTCTTAAAATTGTTCCTCTCCCACGTAGTTTATGGAGAAGCCCATGAGAGGTTGCCCTTTCTAAGATGTGCGTTAAAGGATCGATCGCGATGACAAAAAGAAGGGGTGACAACGGGTCACCTTGCCTAAGGCCACGACCATGGTATATTGGGGTACCGGCGATGCCATTGAGAAGGACCCGAGAAGAAGATGTGGAGAGCAGCGTGGCAATCCAATCCCGGAACCGACTAGGGAACCCGCGACGTTGTAGAAGATCAAGAATATAGCCCCATCTAATAGAGTCAAAGGCCTTGCGGATGTCAAGCTTCAAAAGTAGCGCCGGAATCTTGCTCTTGTGGAATCTTCTCGCAAGATTCTTAACATGGAGGAAGTTGTCATGAATGCTCCTCTTTTTTATGAAAGCACTTTGGGCGTTGGAGACAAGGTCGTTCATCATGGGGCCAAGCCGCAAAGCAAGCACCTTCGAAATGATTTTTGCAATGGCATGGATTAGGCTAATAGGCCTAAAGTCGGACACCTCTTCCGCGCCCTCTTTCTTTGGTAGGAGGACGATATTGGCTGAGTTGAGCCAATGAAAATTCTCGGCATGGAGGTTGCCAAAAAGATTTATCACTCTCATGACGTCCTCTTTAATTGTGCTCCAACATCTCTTGAAAAAGGCACCGGTGTAACCATCAGGGCCGGGCGCCTTGTCATTTGGCATTTGCTTGATCGCGTTCCACACCTCTTCTTCGGTGATAGAGTCCCCAAGCTCATGCAACTCGGGGTTATCGAAATGAATCTCCTCCCAATTGAAATCTAAGTTTATAGCCTCCCGGCTACCAATGATTGTCTTGAAGTGGTTGTTGATGATATCCTCTTTTTCTACGTGGTCGGTTACCCAACCGTGGTTATGCTTTAGGCGATGAATATGGTTTTTCCTCCTTCTAGCATTCACCCTCATGTGGAAGAATTTTGTATTTGCGTCCCCTTCTTTAATGTTAGCGATCCTAGCGCTTTGCTTCTTTCGAGCCCTCTCAATCACGGACAAGGCAATGACCTTCCTCTTTAATCTAGCCCGAAGCTCAAACTCCATAACCGAGAGCGTCCTCATTTCTTGGGCTTTGTCGAAGTGAAGAATGACAAGCAAAGCGGCGTGGAGCAGGATTTTTGTATTGGAGAACAGCCCACGGCTCCACCTAGTGAGCTTCATGGCCGTGTTGCGCAGCTTATGGTGGAGGACATGACAAGGCTCAATGTGACGTGTTTGCTCACTCCAAGCGTTTTTCACAATCTCGTTGAATCCGGGAATTTTAAGCCAAAAATTCTCAAACTTAAAAGGCCTCGGGCGTCTAGGTCCGGTGGCATCGACAAGCATAAGTGGGCAATGGTCTGACAACGATGAAGAAAGGGCATGTAGCACGTGCGAACCAAAACAAAGGTCCCATTCGGTGTTGCAATAAAAAGCATCGAGCTTGCATAACGTAGGGTCTCGTCGCTCATTGCTCCAAGTAAAGCGCCGGTTTTGCAAGTGGATTTCTCTTAGCTCACAAGCTTGAAGGGCCGCACAAAAACGGTTAATCCGACTGCGGTTAATATTGCGATTGTTCTTATCACGGGCTCGTCTAATTTGATTGAAGTCACCAAGCACCAACCACTTCTCACCATTCAAAGGCTTGTGCTCGATGAGCTCGGCGAAAAAATCATCCTTGCGAGAAGACGCCGTGGGGCCATACACAGTTGTAATTTTGAAGTCATTTTCTCCATTCGAATTGAGAAAGTGGATTTTTGCCGAAAGGCAGAACTCCGAGAGCTGCACGTCGGAAAGCTGCATCAAAGAATCATCCCAAAGCAACAGAATACCTCCTCTTGTGCCATTAGCTGGGCGCTCAGCATACCCACGCAGCCTGTTCCCACCAATATAAACAGCATCGAAAGAGGATACCGAGGACAACTTAGTTTCTTGTAGGCACACAATCTGGCAACTCGAGCTGGCAATCGTTTCATGCACCGTGTCACGCCGATCAGGATCATTGAGCCCACGCACATTCCACCCCAGAATATTTAGAAGCCACTCTAACATAGGAAGAAATCAGACCCAGCAGTGAGCATTCTGCCCCTTCTCAAGATCTGTAGATTTCACGAAACTCGTCACACGCGAAGTCACAGCGTAGCTGCGTGCGTGGCCGGCAGCAGAACACAGGCACCGGAACTTTGGTGCCGGGGAAATCATGATTAACTTTGCGGCTGCTCGATAGATCGATCTTTTTCAGCGTAAAGTTGCACTGGATTCGTCCACGGAAACGTGCATCAAATGGTAGAAAGAAACGTTGCAGGCGAAGCACGCGGAAGTGCAAAAAGAAAAACATGGCGATCGTGTACTACTCCTACAAAGAGTTGGAAGCACCGGCCCGGCCACCCAACGGCACCCACGTCACGATGCTGATATCAGACACGATGAGCAAGGAAGAGGTGCGCTACTACTCCATAGGTCGAACGGTTGAAATCAAGTTGAACATGCCAACCAAGTTGAGAAACTGCCCGAAGTCAGCCAGGACGCATGAAACAGCTGCCCGGCTAGCTGTCCCGTCTGCTAGCTGTGTCTGGCCGGCCACTTGCTTACCACTAGATCAGGGAAAAGAGATGATGCTCGGCCAGCCGGCCAGGCAAGGCCACGAGCTGTGTAGTTATCCAGCGACCCCAGTGGTTAAGTGAGAGTGACCCACACGCACGGCCAGGATAAGATCAGACGCATAATAAAGGTCTTTCATCTTCATCACAAATTTAAAAGGATCAAGTACGAACTCACACGCTCAGGGTGTGCGTGTGTACGTTCATAGGGTGCATGTACGTTGTGAGCGTCTACGATTGTACTGTTTTTTTTTTAAAGTACGAACTCACACATTCAGGGTGTGTTTGGTAGCCGGGTCAATTCAGATTGTCTATCTCTACTCATGCATGCTGACCCTAGCTTAGTTGTGTTGAGATTTAGTCACGTGTTTGGCAGCCTGCATGTGTCGAGATATGTTGAGTTGAGATGTTGTTTGGTAGCATGTGTCTATATAGATATGGTGAGATCAGATGTTTTTATAGTGTCATCGGAATCAGAAATTGAGATTGCAAATAAGTCCAACTTTCTTACACGCAGAACCTAGAACATAAAAATAAAAAGCAATCCAGTCCTCAACCCATGTGGTCGCGTGCATCTGGCAGCGTTGGGGTTGGGCGCTGGGCGTTGGTCTCCGGTGAGAGAGGAGGATGTGAGGGAGGCCGGCGGCGTTGGGCGTTGGTCTCCCGGTGAGAGGAGCAGAGGAGGGAGGCTGGCCTGGGCGCCCGTGGCGCCGGCGGCGCTGGTTGGCAGGCAGGTAGGCGGCGTCGGTTGGCAGGCAGGCAGGCGGCGGCTAGCAGGCAGGCGGAAGAGCTCTGGGCGGCGGTTGGCAGGCAAGCGGTGGTGGGCAGGCAGGCAGGCGGAAGAGCTCTGGTCGGCGGCGGCGCCGGTTGTACGAGGAGGACGAGAACGCCAGGGAGAGAGCGCTGAGAGAGATATGGTGTGCGGGGCGAATGACTCGGTCGAGGCGTGGGCCTCGACCCTAGCTGGCTGCGGGAGTTTTTTTCGGGATGGACTCGACCAAGCTGGGTTCAGAAGCTCGATTTGAGCTTCACAGGTGGGCATGGCTGAGAGCCCTTTTCAGCATGAGGTGGGCATAGCCCAAGACACCCGACCCGACCTAACAAACAGCTACGCGTCGGTTCATTTGAGAATTTCTGGGCTCAGCCGATCTACCAAACACGCCCTCAACGTACTCACTCCGTCTCAAAATAAGTGATGTGGGTTTGTCTAGATTTAGATGTATCTAGACACGTTTTAGTACATAGGTACATACGAATCTAGACAAACTTAAGTCACTTATTTTGAAACGAAGGGAGTATATACAATCTCTAAGTCAATCACCCCATGTGCTACTCGTGTCGTGTTCGGAGCTGAGTTCAGTTATGTAGTAAGAGATACCCAACAAAGCTCTCCACGGATAGAACGGCCCAAAAACGAGCTCCCATCGGAGGCGAAAACCGTCCGCAGGTTCCGGACCGGCGCATTCACGGTGCAAATCAGGATATCGTTTGCGTTCGCTCGTGCTCACGGGGCAAACGCAAACATCGTCCCATCCGCGCCTCGTCCACGTGGCAACGATCCTGTAACGGTCTCCGCGCTTCGCATTAATGGAAGCCGCTGGCACGCATGCCTCGATCGCCTGACTCTACTTCCTTGCTGGCCTCGATGCGGCCACTTCTCCTCGTTGACCATGCTCGAAGACACTGCAGTCCCTGCCGATGCCCTATTGGCCTCCTGTGCTTCTCATTCATGGTCGGCCTTCATAAGACGAGGTGCATCTCGCATCTCTCTCCCCACAATCCACCCCGGTCCCCCGCTCTGCTCCTAGCATCCCCCTGCCATGCGCCCCACCAACCAACCACCCACCGTCATGTACACCGACCGGCGATGGCTTCACGAGTGGGAGGCGCTCGTCTTGTATGAGGCGAACTATCCGGGGCCTCCAGACTGCATCTTCTCCAGCGATGGGTGCTGAGCAGAGGCGACATCCCGATTCCACCCGGCGCAACGGTCAGATCCAGACTGGGATTCTGATAACCTATCCATCTAAATCGAGTTCTTCCGCACGCATCAGGAGAGAAAGCTCGTCTGATACTACGGCGGTTGTACCCCGCTGGCGGACAATGACAATGCCGGGCGTAGGTTCTGGTAGAGCGTATCGGGCTGCACGCCGGCCTCCGTCATGGATTACGCCACGGCACAGAATTACCCGCGCCTCGTACCGCCTCCACCCCCGCCTCTCCCCCTAGCGCGGCGCCAGTCATCGATCTCACGGAGGACGACGACGAGTAGGCGCCGCCCGAGTATCTTCGTAGTTTAAGTTCAAGCTATGTGTTAATGATGCATGTAGTTCAACATTATAATTTTTATTTTATGAGCTACGTAAATTAATTTCTATCAATGCATTACGAGAAAAAAAATAGATTTGCGTCCCGGCGCTTCCCAAACAGATAAAATCGGATATTATCTATAGACTTAATCTTGGTCACATAGAAGCATTTTGAAGCTATATGTCCCTATCTTGACACTTCCATATAGGTCCATTTTCCTACTTTTCACATTGACGTATGGGCCTTCGTGGCGCTCCTTCGCGCGTGTGGTGGAGACGTTCAGGTGTCTGCTTTAGCCTGCGTGGCGCTCCTTAGCGCGTGTGGTGGAGGCGTTCAGGTGTGTGCTTTACGCTCACATTTTCGCTCCATCATCTTTTACTCCCGTAGTGACACCACTAACCCAATCCTCCTCTCTCTTGGCATAAATTGAGCAAATATATGGTAACTATTTAGTCTAAGAAAACGGTAGTTCAAAACGTGTGCGATCACCGTACCGATCGGAATCTTGGTCACATACAAGCATTTTGAGCTATATGTCCCTACCTTGACACTTCCATATGGGCCCATTTTCCTACTTTTTCACATTGACGTGTGGGCCTTCGTGGCGCTCCTTCGAGCGTGTGGTGGAGGCGTTCAGGTGTCTGCTTTAGCCTGCATGGCGCTCCTTAGCGCGTGTGGTGGAGGAGTTCAGGTGTGTGCTTTACATGTTGCATTTTCGCTCCATCATCTTTTACTCCCGTAGTGACACCACCAACCCAATCCTCCTCTCTCTCGGCATAAATTGAGCAAATATATGGTAACTATTTAGTCTAAGAAAACGGTAGTTCAAAACGTGTGTGATCACCGTACCGATCGGCGCACTCACACTTTTTTCATAGATCGAACCGCTCTCTTCTTACATATACACATACCAGTAGGAAAGAAATAACAAAAAATACGGAGGTGGTGTTTTAGCTCATGGGTGCAAATGAACCTATTATAAAAAGTATATAAAATAAAATTTTAAAATGTTAAAAAATTAAGAAATAAAATTCTGCATGTATATATGGGCATTTTGTGTTCTTACACAACTTTTCAGGAAAAAAATACCATTTTATATGACATATGTAAAAGAACAAAAAATATATTAGAATAATCATGTTGGAGCATCTGAAATAGTGTTTTTTACGCATGACACAAATAATGTTCTTTGTGCGGAGTGTCCAAATATACATGCAAATATTTTTTATAATTTGTGTAACATTTAAAAATATAATTTTGAACAATCGATTTATCTGCACTTGTAAGCTGAATTGGATTTTTAGACTTATTTCGGCTATTGTTTCATAGTAGAACAAATAGGTACCAGTGTACCGCCTATAGTGACATACAATAAACCACGGCAAGTGTACTAAATATGCCACGTATTACTACAACGTCATGCACGGCGTGGCGAAGCGCGCCTTTTCGTCTAGTATATATTAAGTGTCCAATTTACTCCTCACCGTTAGGTAGGCTCTAATGCAAACCACCAGCATATCATACGTCGATTTTCCCTTTTCTTTTGTGTGCAAGAGTGAGCCTGTCACCACGATCGAGTCGATACGTGCGTAGGCGTGTAGCGGGCTAGCGGCAGCAGGAGTGCTGGTCCAAGGAAATGTGCCCGGAACAGAACAACACGGATTCCAGGATGATGAGGACCCTGCTTCACTGGCAAAAAGGGGCTGGCCGCATGCTCTCGCAGCATTTCCACCAC
Organism: Avena sativa; assembly: GCA_916181665.1. NCBI lineage: Eukaryota > Viridiplantae > Streptophyta > Magnoliopsida > Poales > Poaceae > Avena > Avena sativa. The sequence continues at coordinate 33,684,310 of OV702291.1, forward strand.
GAGTTCAACGTGCGCGCCCATCCATATCATGGCTCACACGCTAAGCTGTGCCTGTGCGTCCCGGAGTCGGCCACGGATGCATGTGTACTTGGGGGATCGATCGGCGACGCGGCGCCGCTGTGGTCTGTGGTCTCCAGCTTGGCCAAAAACGACGGGCGCGCGGATCGTCCCGGCCGGTGCGGCTCGACACGTTGTCAGATGGTGGCGCTTTCGTTTCGTGTGACCGCCGGCCGGTTGCGGAGCTGCGTCTCGGTTCCGTCCACACGTTGCGTTGATGGTTGGGGTGATTGATTGGCATCCACGACAAATTGTCAATCGATAGTGCAACCACCGGCGCTAGTGTGTCAACTGTGGAGGAGGTGAGGTCCTCTTAAAACGAGAGGACAGAAAAGTGTTTCGCTTGATTGCTTGCGGGTGGAACCACTGACGAGCGAAACGTGTCATAGAGCTGCTAGGATTATAATCTTTTCGAATAAAGTACTCCGTCCCGTCCTAAATTAACTGATTTTACTTTCTCTAGATCCACATGTATCTATTACTGTATTAAAATGCATCTAGACAAAGTGAAGTTAGTTATTTTAGGACGATAAGAGCATGACGAAAGGAAAAGTGGCATCAGATTATGGTGCCAACTAGAATCCCGCTAAAATCCCATTTTTAGTTCATTTGCCAACATCTAGTTTAAATTTTATGAAGATGTAGAATTTTGGCGGGATTCCACTTGACACTTTACATTAGATACTATTTTATCCGTTTCTAAATATAAAACATTTTAAAAGTTCAATTTAAACTAATAGAACATCTTATATTAAAGAACGTAGGTAGTAGTATGGATACAATGCAATAGTGAAGAAAACGAAATAAGTTCGATTTAGTGTGATTTGTAAGTAGTACTCCCTCCGATCCATAGTAAATGTAGCAACACTTATTATTAATCGGAAGGAGTACAGATTAGAATTTTTAACGGTTTTTTCAAGCGGAGGTAAAAGTTCTATCTCATCTTATTTAATAAAAACTTTAAGGTTCATTACAAGCCGAGCAAAGCCCGGTAAACAAATTGCGGCTTTATGGACCCCAGGTGTTTCGCACTCGCCATGCTCCAAAGAGCAGCCTCTCCATTAACTTTAGGTACAATAAAAGATGGCATAGAGGAGGCATTGCGGAAAACCCTGGCATTACGCTCATTCCATATCTCCCAAGAGGTTAGCACGATGAGGGATGCAAACGATTTCCTTCTATAGAGCCATTGGTCACTCACAATTTGGCCACTCACGCCTATGAAGACGATCGGCCATCCAAACACGGTCTTGGAGGATGAGCCAAGCAAAAAAAAAGACTTGCATGTCAGAGGAGCCTAATTCTTCCGAACCGTCTCCATCATAAAAGAGTTCTCTAAGCCCTCAAATTGTGCCCATAAGCCGACACCACCGTGTATGTGGCCCGAAGTGGTGAACTATCAAGTGACGTCGTCCGGAATTCCTTCGATAAGATGAACCCCATTTACCCTTGTCCAGCGTACGCTCCACAAATTTGGTGATGAGCCGCACCGTCTCGCCATTGTTGGTGTTTGTTCTTCGAAATCCAAATATAGACCGTGAAAATTTTCCTACCTAGAAAGAGCATGAAAGGAGGGCGTGCTATGTCCTTCTATTCGAGGCCTCCACGCCAAAAACTCGCTATACGACCATCGCCAACAGTGACAGATGTACCATGACGACATCATGCTATACGACCATCGCCAACAGCTCATCACCGAATAATGTGCGCACCTTAACCTTGACGACATCATGCTATTTATGATTTTGTCTATTATAGCAATGCACTTTTACTATGCTGAATTTTGGGTGATATCTAGTAGAATTTTTTTCCATGCAATTAGTTAACACCCCTCTTTCTTCGTTTCCAGATCTGCCACTGAGCATTCCTTCAATAAGAGGAACCTCGTTTACCCTTGTCCAAAGCTCCACAAATTCGGTGATGAGCTGCGCTGTGTCGCCGTTGTTGGTGTTTGATCTCCGAAATCCAAAAGTCTTGACAGACCGTGAAATTTTTCTGCCTAGAAAGAGCATGAAAGGAGGGCGTGCTATGTCCTTTTATTCGAGTCCTCCACGCCAAAAACTCGCTATACGACCATCGCCAATAGTAACGGATGTAGCCACATAAACGAAATCCATTCGATGTGCGCACCTTAACCTCGACGACATCATGCAAGGGTTTCCGGTTTTGATGATCTAGCGTCACGTTGTGCAACTGTCTGAAGCACTGCCCGAAATAACCAGTACACGGAGACCGTAGGAAAAACGTAGAAATCAAACGAACCATTACTGGTAGTACTAGCTGCCAAGAGTTAATTGCAAAAAAACACCACATATGCGCGAGAAGTTCGAAAATCCACCGGATTTCGCAAATTTTGCAAAAATCCACCAGCATCACGCGAATTCGATGCAATGTACACCGATGCCGAGATTTGGTGGCGCTAACCGCGATTCTGACGTTAGGGACCCGCTGTCAGGAGTGACGTGGCAAGGCCAAAAGGGTCAAAGGAGTTAAATATTAGAAGGGGTACGAATTTTGGGCTTTTTTATAAATATCTGAGGTGGAGCCCACCCACCAGGAATAAAAACATCTCTTCTTCTACCTGTCGAAGATCGATCCCGCCGATGCGGGTCCTCATCGCCGGAGCTCCCCCGTGCCAACCACGGTTCACCGCCGGAGCTCACCCGCCTCGAGCTCGCTCGCTGCCCCACGCCATAGTTCGCCCGCCGCCGATCTCGCCCGCTGCCGATCTCGCACGCCGGCAGCCGCGCGCCACCCCGCCCCGAGCTCTCCTGCAGCTCACCGCTGCCGGAGCTCGCCTGCAGGCCCGCGTCGATCTCGCAAGCCGCCACATGCCGCCCCGCTTCAAGCTCGCCGGCAGCCGCGCACCGCCTGGCGGCGACCCGCCCATGGCGCCCGTAGCCCGTCGTGCGCCTGAGCTCGCGCCGCCGCGCACCATAGCTCACATGTCCCGTCTCGCACTACCACGAGTCTGAGCTCCCTGCCGCACGCCGTCGGAGGGCATGCCGGTGAGGCATCCGGCGACAGGGAGACAGTTGGGCTCCACCTAAAACATTTACATAAAAGCCCAAAATTTGTACCCCTTCTATTATTTGGCTCCTTTGACCATGTTCTCCTTGCCAAGTCACCCCTGACAGCGGGTCCTACCTGTCAGATTCGTTATTAACGAGCCCAAATCGATGAATCAGTGTACATTGCATCGAATCCGCGCAATGCTGGTGGATTTTTGCAAAATTTGCGAAACCTGGTGAATTTTCGAACTTCTCGCAGATATGTGGTGGTCTTTTGCAATTAACTCAGCTGCCAAAGACGTGTATACTAGCAGAGCTGTCGATGGTCCAAAAATGAAAACATAGTGTACATGTGTGAGCCATCGCGCGCGCGGTTCGTGTGGCCCCACGCCGGATTAAATGCCGCGCGTAGCTGGTACCAGTGCTTTCGCTGCTCGATCCGCACTGCACCGCCTACCACCTGCAAACAAATTGATGAATGCCAGCCAACAGATACTAGTAGGAGTAGATAGGATCAAACAAAAATTAAGGACTTGAGAGAACACTTTGCAGCGATCGAAAGGCGAGCGTTGCCAAAATGATGGTTGACGCAGCCGGCATGTGTCCTAGTATTATACTCTTATTATTGCTGCCGTTACTATATGATTTCTCTGGAGCCATACTTATCTCATGCTTTAATTCGGAGCAAAGCCTAGAAAAGTATACCAATAAAAAAATGCCAAATCCTATCGTGCCACACATAATCATAGTTTAGCGAATTTTGTATTGTTCTAACTAAGCACGGCGCTGATGCTGAAAGCAACCGTACTTTTTTTTTCCTTTACACGGATGCTGATAGCAACGCGGGACGCCTACAGCGAGAGACACAATCCACTACGTAGCTCAACTGGGAACTTCATCAGGCGCCACCCGATCGAGGGGTAGCTGTCAGGTGTGGCCCACGGGGAGCAAATAATGCCGGAGCCACCGGTTTATTTATCGCATTTATGATGGTGTAATACGAGCACGGGGAGAATTGAAAAGGAAAAGTGGGGCAGGACAAGGAAAGGGAAGGAGAGATCTTTTTTATTTTTTCATTCACGTGTGTGACAGGTGGCTTAATTTAATCCCCTTCATTCCATCATGCAGAGCTAGCTGTAGTGTAGCCCGCACACACGCGACACAACGCCATGGGGAGCAGCAGCAGCAGGCGCGCGCCGCGCTCCGTGCTCCTCTTCCTCCTGCTGGTGCTGGCTTCGCCGCTCTTGCTGGCCGTGGCGTCGTCGGCGTTCCTGGAGGACGACGTGATTCTCGGCACGGTGGCGGCGGCGGCGGCGAGGCTGGGCGGCAGCAAGGGCGCGAACGCGAGCACGAGGAGACCGGCCGTGACCGGCGGCTGCGACGTCGTCGGCGTGAGTGGCGGGAGGCGTGATGAGGTGGGCGGGTGGAAGGAGGGGATCGCGGCGATGGCGGCGCGGCCGGACCTTGCGGCGTGGCTGCGGCGGGTGCGGCGGCAGATCCACGAGCGCCCCGAGCTGGCCTACGAGGAGGTGGAGACGAGCCGGCTGGTCCGCCAGGAGCTGGAGGCCTTGGGCGTCGCGTTCCGCCACCCGCTCGCGCGCACCGGCGTCCTCGCCACCGTCGGCACCGGCCGCCCGCCCGTCGTCGCGCTCCGGGCCGACATGGACGCGCTGCCCATCCAGGTACGTGCGTACGTACTACGTGAAGGGACGATTACTCTTGCGCACGTGCGCCGTTGATTCATGCGCCCATAACGAACGACGATCGGCCCATCATGCTAGACTGACTAGATTGCACGACCGGAGTACTATCTATCTTACATCGCCCCAAAAATTAATTAAAATAGATTTCTCCAGTAAAAAAAAGCACTCTATCTGTTTCTAAAAAACACTGTAGCTACCTTTTCACCGTTTTCCAAGCCTCGTGCGTTGTGATCGAAATTGTTTATGTTGGTGTTCGAGGTGCAAAACAGCGATCGGGTTTGTGTTTCTCTTGGTTATTTGGGTGAGAAGAGACGCACCACCGATGCAACGATCATTTGTGTTCATAATTAATTGCTGTCGTCGTTTGTGATGATAAATAAAATAAACAAGCTCCGCGGCCGTGTTCATCAGAAAAGATCACATCGCTCCTCGTTCCGGTGCCCGAAACGGCACCCGCCGTCGGCGAACCCCCAGGACGTGCGAATCCCAGTTGCTCTGTTGGAAACACCGAGTGCCCAGAACGGGCAACCTTCTTTTACGCCTCAAGCAACAGAGACACGACTTTTCGTGGCCTTTTCTCTGTCCCTCCACCGGTCTCTCTCTGTTGGGCGCCACCTGGTCCATGTACAGGTTTTAGTACTAGTAGTAGATTTTTTTCTGTGTGTACGTATGTATGCGTGTCTTCTGACACGGTTGAGTTTATTTGGTGGTTTGTTTGTTCTGTCTGCAGGAGGCGGTGGAGTGGGAGCACAAGAGCAAGAACCCCGGGAAGATGCACGCGTGCGGCCACGACGCCCACGTCGCCATGCTCCTCGGCGCCGGCAGGATACTCAAGGCCCGCGAGCACCTCCTCAAGGTAATTTACCCGCCACCACCGCCTTCCTCAACCGATCTCTCAGTGCCACTCTGAATTTCCGACCGGCGGCTGTCGGATCGTGTCAGTGTCACGGCGTCTCTAGCTGTAGCCTGCGGTTTGCGTCTGCCCGCACGTCGCCCTTGCCGTGCAAGCGACTCGTCGCGTGTCTCTCCTTCCTCTGGCACGTACCGTACTGTACTAGGCTAGCTGTGCTGATGTGATCTGCGGTTTGGGTGCGCTAGATTTGCTCTGGGGAAAAGATCACGAGGTAGCAGAGAAAATCCTAGTACTATCATAAGAGTTAAAGTTGCCGCGCCGGCAGGCATCATGGTGATAAACATTCCAAGACCGGTCGCTTGCTTTACTCAACCTTCCTTTTCCTCCGCGTGCCTCGCTACTGATCACTAGTAGCTAGGATTGCTCAGTGTCCTATTAAGACGTCATGTCTGAATGGGAGAATTTGTTCTCCTTGATTAAACCTACCCGGTTTCTGAATACAATGCGATCGATCCCCTGGTACACCATTCCGTCAGTCTGGTTCGCTGCTTTGGGATGCCGCCGACTGCTTTACATTTTCACCCAAGGGTTGTAGGATTGTAAGCTCCTGAATTATCTCTGTCACCTACCTACAATTATGTTGTATTACCATCACTTCAGCACTGATTGCAACAGGAACGGTACTAATACGGTCTCCGTTGCTATGGTCATGTCGACATCAAATTTGTGTCGCCATGTTCATCAAGCCTGTCCTTGCACCGGTTATTCTGTCATATGTGCTTGGCCAAAATTCATTTACAGTTTGTCCTACCCCAGGGAGTTAATATTATCTTCTATCTGCAAACAAAAAAAATGGAGTTAATAGTGATTGGAAATCCCAAAAATTAGGTCAAACGAAGAATCTGTTCTCCTTGATTAATTAAACTCCAGTTTCTGAATACAACAACATCACCTTCAATCTGCTTTGGGGTTGAATCAGATCCTCATGCTTAAGCCTCAACGGTTGGTCCTTTACGCTTGAGCCAATAGGTAATTACTAGTATCTGTTACCATCGATTATTCGCTACGATCGCTTCAGCGGTAACCGCATTTGAAAGAGGTATTGGTTGCTCTGTGGGTACATGCTGTCATGTCGATGTTAAATTTGTGTCGCTGTGTTAAACCTGTCCTTACATCGGCTACTCTGCCTCTCTGACACTTGGTTTGGTGCAGGGTACGGTGAAGCTCCTGTTCCAGCCGGCCGAGGAGTCCGGTGCGGGCGCGAAGCGGATGATCGAGGACGGGGCGCTGGAGGGCGTGGAGGCGATCTTCGCCGTCCACGTGTCGCACGAGCACCCGACGTCCGTGATCGGGTCCAGGACGGGCGTCCTCCTCGCCGGCTGCGGCTTCTTCAAGGCCCTGATCCGCGGCGGCCGCGACACCGTCCTCGCCGCCGCCTCCACCATCATCAGCCTGCAGGGCCTCGTGTCCCGCGAGGCCGACCCGCTGGACTCACAAGTCGTTTCCGTCGCCGTCGTCAACAGTGACGGTGGCGGCAACGACGACTCGACATTCGTGCTGGGCGGCACGTTCCGGGCCTTCTCGAACGCGAGCTTCTACCAGCTGCGGCGGCGGATCGAGGAGGTGATCACGCTGCAGGCGCGGGTGCACGGGTGCGACGCCTCCGTGGACTTCTTCGAGGACCAGAGCTTCTACCCGCCCATGGTGAACGACGCGCGGATGTACGAGCACGTCAAGACCGTGGCCAAGGAGCTCCTGGGCGGCGACGCCGCGTACCGGGACGTGCCGCCGATGATGGGCGCCGAGGACTTCTCCTTCTACTCCCAGGTCATCCCCGCGGGATTCTACTACGTCGGCGTGCGCAACGAGACGCTGGGATCCGTGCACACGGGCCACTCGCCCTACTTCATGATCGATGAGGACGTGCTCCCCACCGGCGCCGCCGTGCACGCCGCCATCGCCGAGAGGTACCTCGCCACCGCCTCTGTGTCGTCGTCGTACCCGGACCCGGTCGAACAGGAGTTGTGACGCCATTCATCCGCTCCGTTGTCGGTGGCGCGAATGATGTACGTCGCGCGCGCTCGCGGCAACTGGTGGCTCGGTCGGCCGATCACGCCGTGGTCTGGGCTGTTAACTCTTTTTTTCCCCTTGCTCCTGGTGGATTTGACACGCGCGGCCTCGGTTTGGTTTACCATTGTGCCCGGGACGCACCGGCAGTTTGAGTGCGCGTGTTTGTGCTGCCGCGCGAGCAGGGATTTGCAAGCAAAAAAGATGAATTGAGCAATCAGTAAACATGTAGCTCGATCAGTTGATCTTCGTGAATTCGTCAAATCATGTTTTTGTCTAGTTGCAATTTTTCATTTTCCTTATTAAGGAACAAAGTTTGGATTTTTTTAAATGTTTTTCTTACGGAATTTTGCAAGTGTAGCTATGAAATACTCCCTCCGTTTTACCGTGATTTTGGTTCGAATTTGAACTAAAACCTCGTCAAGTATTTTGGAACAGAGGAAGTATGATATAGCCAACAATATATACTTCAAGTGTGAAAAGTTGGAATCCAAAATATGTTTTCTTTTTTGCGAAAAAATATGTTATATTTAACACGAAGAAAAGACAAAATTATAGATCCGAGTGTGTCAATTGTGCACCTTCAAATCTTGTCGGAATAAGAAGCTAACTTTACAGATAAAATGTGCCTACAGCTCACCATTAACTCCATTTCGAAAAGGGCTTGAAATTCTGATCTCTCATGGAGCCATGGGTACATTTGGGCGGACCTTTTCATAAATATTTCTTATCAAATTAGTAGCACAAAAGTTATAAACCTATTTTATAACAAGTTACCATATGGTAAGTTCAATATAAACACCATGAAAATTACATTCATTGTCGGGTGGAAACTTTGTAGGGTTTCTTTTTTGTAAAAACATAACAATGTGAGATCCAGTTTTGAGAATCTCGCGGAAACAACCTCAACAATAAAAACGGCTCATAAACAGGATTCTTCGTTGAGACACGAGACATTTGAATTTTGTGTGTTTGCGAAAAAGACCGCTGAAATCATGATGTGTGCACGCAGCTAAGGTTTTTTTTGCGAGAAAGATATGGGTCTATTCCACGAGATTACAAGAAGTATAAACCACCCCCAAACATAATGTTCTACATTTAAGGGCATGTACAATGCAACAGTGGATAAGACACATCTCTCCTAAATTTTCTACATCATCTGGAGAAGTCATTTAATATAGATGGCACAATGCATTGTATTTTATTCTCAACTCTATCAATTAATGAGAATTAATTAATTTAGTAGAAGAAAATATTTTTAATGAAAGGCATGATTTACATGGGAAAAATAGGTTTCTCTTACTTTCTAAGGCATCACCATAGCTTAGGCGATATCCATCTACTTATCCATCATATATCCTCTATCTAAGCAAAGTCTAACATGTCGACTCTAAGAGAAGGTTGACATATCTTGTAAACCAACCTGTGGTTGGGTGGTTAGGAGGGTGGTTATACCTCAGCCCACCAGAGTTCAAACCCCAGGTTTAACACTGTGTGTTGCATTAATGGCGGAATATTCTTTCAGTGGGAGGCGAAGTTCCCGTCGACAGCGAGGTGCCCGTGGTGACTTCGTCAATCTCAAGATCCGATCCGCCGGCTCAGTCTCTCGGAGGTGCTCATAGGGGTAGGGTGTGCGTGTGTGCGTTCATAGGGGTGGGTGTATGTACGTGTTGTGAGCGTCTACGATTATACCGTGTTTCTCAAAAAAAAAAAGATTGACGCCCATCGGACATGTTGCGAGCTATCTGGATGTTGGACGCATGGATCCAAATTTTGGGGCAACACACACGAGAAATGAGTAACGACTGTTAGAATACAACTTTTATTAGGTTTAAGAGTCCTAGTCGGTTTGTTACAGGACTAGGCCGGTGCACCTAGGCTCTCATATATACCTCTTGTAATTTTTACAATATCATTATTGATTATTATTTTATACAATTCTAGATGGTATCACACTTCCGATCCTAGGGTATGGATCACCCGCCGCCGCCCGGCTAATTCGAGCGGCGCGCCGCCATCGTCGCCGCCAAGGTCGCCGCGGCCACGGCCCCCTCCACCTCTACCTCTACCTTAGCTCTACCTCCACCAATAGCCCCTTCAATCTCCTTCACCGACACCATATCCGATATTAGCCCCTACATACCTGTAACCCTAGACCTCGCTGCTCACAACTGCTACCATTGTTGTCACCTCTTCGACGTCCACCTCAGGCGATGCAACCTCCGCTCTCACGTTGCCGACGACGCTCGCCCTCAACCTCACGATCCGCAATGGGTCAAGGATGATCTCGCCATTATTCAATGGATGTACATGCGAGTCTCCACATAAATCTTCAATCTCGTACACCGTGATGGTGCCTCCGCCTCCGATCTGTGGGAAGCCCTTTGCCAGCTCTTCTAGGACAACGTCGACGCTCGCGCCAAAAATCTCCATACCGAGCTTCGGAACACGGTGCAAGGTGATGCACCCGTCAGCGTCTACTGCCAACACCTTAAGGCGATCGCGAACGAACTCCATGAACTTGGTAATCTGATCGACGATCGGCAGCTCATCAACGTCCTCCTCATCGTCCTCAGCGAGCGGTTCGAGAAACAGTCCTCCTTCATCCCTATGATGCGTCCGCGCCCCTCCTTCGCCGAGGTTCGCTCGATGCTGCAATGGGCCAATCGTGCCCAAACCAACAAGGACTCCCATCCTCAGGTCTTCACTGCTGCTCTTAGACCGCCTGCACCACTGTCACCACCGCCACCTCCTCCAATGGCTCCTCCTCAACCATCGGGCTGGCGTCCAAGTCCCAACTACAGGGGCCGAAACCCGAAACCGCCACAGTTTCATATGGTGCCTGCTCCTCCTCCGCCCTCGGCTCCGGTCCACCATCTGCACCACTGACCGCATCACCGCCGCCCCCGGCTAGCGTCCTTCTCTGGATCCGTGGAGCGGGCTAGTCTAGGCGTGGCTTATGCCCTGGTCTGCCCGACGCCCTATGGTGCTATTGGGGGGATAACCCCGGGTAGGGTCACTCCGGGGTATAAAGGCCGAGTTAGCCGAGGTTCGGCAAGGCCAAAGCGGATGCTGGCCGGGTCACCTCCAGGCAGGCCAGATCATGGAGTAACTCGGACCGGGGGGTCGCCTAACATTATATCAGCCGACTTAAGGAGTAAGCCGGAAGTGCTTGTCTAACTTGTATGCAGGAACAGGTATAGTCGGATCTACCAGGATCCGGGTCCTGTTTAGCTTCTGGGAGAAGGAAGGAATCTCTCTGGTCAAAAAGAAGGCCCGGTACGCACTGCATGAGCGAAGCAAGCAAGGGCAGGACCACCGGGTCATGGCCGACAAGGGTGACGACGCCCGTGTCGGCTGATGTGGGCGCCGCAGAGGCTCACGTAGCTAAAGCATGTATGACGCGGGGAAAAAGCACCCCGGTCGGGTTACCACTTTGAGAGGAGGCATATTCTTAGGAATATGCCTCCACGTATGCCCTAGGCAGAGACCAGGCCGCCTCTATATAAGGGGGGCTAGGGTTTCAGTAGAGGGGGTTGAGTTTTCTTCTAGACCGATTTGGCTAAGGTTCTAGGGGTGAACTGAGGGTGAGAGTAAGAGAGCTCCTTCTTCCTCCTCTCGCCAATACAGCTCTAGGAGCACTTGTAATCTTGAAAGGAAAGAAATACAATCTTCTGTGTGGAGAATCACTTCACTATCCCTCCCTGGATTCCCCTAGTGTGTATTAGTCCCCACCTTTAGCCTATCCATGGCATCTGCCGTGACACCACCACGACAGTTGGCGCGCACCGTGGGGCTAGCGGCGCTAGTAGGGGTGAAAATCCGGACGAGAAACCTCATCGGCACCAGCGAACGCATCGTCTCCGGGCTCGTTCAGCGCTTTGGAGCGCTGGACTTCGTCGACAACGCTGGCTGCTTCGGCACGCGCCCACTTCCGTGCTACGGCCTCTTCGTCAAGTTGGGTGCGCACAAGGTCTACGTTGCTGTGGACGTATCATGCGTTCATCCGCGGCGCGTCGTCGAGGCAGGGGAACCACCCCTTAGCGTGGTTCACGGGGCGCGTATCGCTCGCTCCCCGGACCGTGCTGAAGTGATGATGACTGCCGCGGGTGCAGGCGCAAGCAAGGATCCAGCACCGGACCCAGAGGTAACACCTAAGGCACCGAGGAAAGGTAGAGGACCCCCACTAGAGAGGCCTGAGAATGTACTGAGAGAAGCTATGGATAGCTTGGCAAACCCGGTAGCAATAGTGGTAGATGCGTCTCAGGCACAGGCCGAGCTAGAGGAAACTAGGCAAAAAATACTAGAAGGCGCAAAGAAAATAGCCGCGGCTCAGCAGTCGTTGAACATGACATTGCGTGAGTATGCAAAAGCAAACAAAGTTGATACGGTAAAGGTAAAAGGGAGAAATCTCATGAGCGAGATGAACAAAGAAGGTGATACTGGAGCCGAGGAATCGGAAAACTATTTGTCCGTGGGGCTGCCGAAGTATAGTACCCCGGCAAAGAACCTCAGAGCAGCGGATGCGGCTGCATCCGAGTTAGAGGGTCTGACGGGTGAGGCCCGTCAAAGACAACAAAATAGGGTTAACGAGTTAGTTCGGATCGCGAATAGACAGAACGAAGAGCTACTCAGAGCTAACCCGGAGAGAGCTGGAGCTTCCAAAAGCGTCCATTCGGCGATGGGTAACCCGGAGAAATCCGCTGGAGCCGCATCGTCACCTCATGGTGGTCCAAGGAGAGAAGAGGTAGTAACCTCGGCCAGACGGAACAAACAGATCGTCCCGTACGACCCGACGCGGGCAGGAAAAGGAAAAGAGGCACAAAAAAATGATGATCAACGAAGTGTGAGCCGAGGTGAAGCTGGCCGAGGTAACCACGACCAAGGCAATGCCGGTCAAGGGAATGCTGCCAACGGCAATGCCGGACAACGAAACTCGGCAGGAGCAGGGCAACCGCAGCAGCGGAATATACCAAGGCAAGAGCAAGGCGCCGGCCGAGGTATGCAACAGAGAGGTGCGCCACAAGAGAAAAACCGGTATAACGACGGTGATTCGGAGATGATGAATGCGGGGTACCCAAGACCGGACTATCATGTGATAGGGTCAAGATTGGGAAGCAGGGATTTGATGCCGGATGACGCAAGATTGAAACTGGATCGCCTGTATAGGTCGGAACAGATCGAATGTCAATGTCCACCGGGTCCAGCGTGCTTTGGACCCCGGATTATGAAGGAGCCACCGGTACCTAACTTCCAGCTGCCCAGGGGCACGAAGACGTATGACGGCAGTACCAAGCCGGAGGATTGGCTGATAAACTATGCTACGGCTGTGAAAATTGCCACTGGCAACTTGAGATGGGCTGTATGATACGTACCCCCAGATGTTAGAAGGTCCGGCCAGAGTATGGTTGAATAATTTGCCACCCGGAAGCATCAACTGCTGGATAGATTTTGAAGAAATGTTTATCAGCAACTTTTCAAGTACATATCAGAGGCCGAATAGGCCGCAGACCCTAGCAATGTGCAAGCAAATACCTAATGAGACAGACCGTGAATTCTTGACCCGGTGGTGTACCGTGAGAAACTCGTGTGAGGGTGTCATAGAGTCATAGGCCATAGCGTGGTTTGCGCAAGGGTGTAGATATGGCAGTGAGCTGTGGATGAAATTGCAAAGGAAAATGCCAATTACGTTGGCAGAGATGATCCGGATTGCCGATTCGTATGGTTTGGGTGATCCGACTCAACCTAGGCTCGCATCAAACGAGTCAAACGAGGAATACTATCAGAGGGATGGAGCCGGGTCATCTCGGAGGAATGACTACAGAGGAAAAAGAAGAGATGACAGACCGGATCATCGCTACGGTTCACAACAAGTTGCAGCTGTGAATCAAGATCAACCCGGAGCAGGGAGCAACCAGCGCCAGAAAACTGGAGGGCAATGGACTCCAAGAAACGATGGCAAGAAAACATGGACGCCGGAGCAAAAGAAACAATGGCAAGAAAAGAAAGACCGTCCGAGGTATACTTATGAGTCGATGTTGGACCAGCCGTGTAAGTTTCACACGCCAAATCCGAGTAGCCCGGCGGGTCACACAACGAGGCTGAGGGGATGCGTAAAATAGAACAAGGTGGTTCGCAAAATGCTCAGGCACCCCGGAATGATCAACCTCGGCAGGAGGTACCTCGGCAGTAATTGCTCTCCAGAGCGAACACGCAACAGCTAATGTTGCCTCCCCCTCCGCCGAGGTATGACAACAATGAGAGAAGGGATGCGGTGCATCAGGTGGAAAATCAGCACCAGCCGGATCGGAGGTACCCCGGAAACGAGGGGAGGAATGAGTACAGAGAACATCATCAGAGCTATTGTGTGTTCACAACTGAGGAAACAGATAGGAAGAGCTTACAGCGCCGACATATGGAGGTCAATGCGGTAATGCCAGCAGTGACGAGGTACATGCCTTGGTCGGACCAAGAAATCACCTGGAACATCAAAGATCATCCCAAGCTTATGCCGAGTCCAGGTTCGTATGCGCTAGTGCTAGACCCGACATTCATTGGGCCGAACATCAATGTGAGGTTCTCCAAGGTACTGATTGACAACGGCAGTAGCATTAACATCATGTATGCGGATACAATGCGCAAGTTGGGTATCTCGAAGAACATGCTCCAGGCTACAAGGACAACTTTCCATGGTATTGTACCAGGCATTTCTTGTGAGCCCATAGGCAAAGTACGGGTTGACGTGCTATTCGTCACGAGAGATAATTGCCGAACTGAGAATCTGGAGTTTGAGGTGGTGAACTTGGAAAGTGCGTATCACGCGTTACTCGGAAGACCAGCATTGAACAAGTTTATGGCAAGCTGCCACATCAGTTATCTGAAGATGAAGTTGCCCGGGCCAAATGGAGTGATTACCATTGCTGGAGATTTCCAACGTTCCATTGAGTGTGCCTTAGCTGGGTCTAACCTAGCCGAGTCACTCGTGATTGCGCAAGAGAAAAGAAAAATCCAAGAGGTGGCAGCATTAGCTCAGTCCGCGCAACAGTATATGCCGGTGTTGAGTAACCCGCATGCTAGCGTTTCATTCCAAGCCGCAAAGGATACCAAGAAGGTTCCAGTTGATGACATGTTCCCAGAGCGCACCGTAACAATTGGTGCCGGGTTAACTGATAAATAGGAAAGCGAGCTCGTCAACTTCCTCCATGAGAATCGGGACATTTTTTCTTGGTCCACACAGGATTTGCAAGGTGTTCCGAGGGAGTTGGCCGAGCACTCTTTGAACGTAAGACCCGGAGCAAGGCCGGTGAAGCAACCTCTCCGCCGCTTCGCTGAAGATAGGAGAAAAGTCATTGGAGACGAGATAGCTCAGTTGCTAGCAGCAGGATTCATCATGGAAGTACTGTATCCGGATTGGCTCTCTAATCCGGTGCTGGTAGAAAAGAAGAAGGATGATCCGAACGTGGTAGTGGTTTGGCGTATGTGTATCGATTACACGAACCTGAATAAGGCGTGTCCAAAAGATCCATTTTCACTGCCGAGGATAGATCAGGTCATAGACTCAACCACGGGATGTGAACTGTTGTCATTCATTGATGCATATTCTGGTTTCCACCAGATACCTCTGAATCCGGATGATCAAATAAAGACCGCGTTTATCACCCCGTACGGGGCTTATTGCTATCGCACTATGCCGTTTGGTTTATGAAATGCAGGTGCAACGTACCAAAGATGTATGCAAAAATGTTTGCACGACCAAATAGGTCAAAACGTACAAGTCTACGTGGATGATGTGGTTATCAAGACCAAGGAAAGCAAAATGCTCCTTGACGACATCAGGCAGACATTCGCGAACTTGAGAAGGTTCTGAATGAAGCTTAACCCGAAAAAATGTACCTTCGGTGTCCTGGCTGGAAAATTACTCGGATTTATCGTCTCCAGCCGAGGTATCAAAGTTAATCCAACTAAGATTCGGGCCATTAAACGAATGGAGCTGCCGAAGTGTCTTAACGATGTCCAGAAGTTCACTGGGTGCCTAGCATCGTTGAGTCGGTTTGTATGTCGGTTGGGAGAAAAGGCATTGCCTCTCTACCAACTCATGAAAAAGTCGGATAAGTTCGTTTGGACACCACAGGCCGATGAAGCCTTTGCCCACTTAAAAAATATGTTGGCCACGGCACCAGTGTTAGCCTCTCCACTATCAAAGGAGCCAATGTTGCTCTACATAGCCGCAACCAACCGAGTTGTAAGTGCAGTGATTGTAGTAGAGCGCAATGAAGAGGGTAAGTCGGTGCAGAGGCCAGTGTATTACTTGAGCGAGGTATTATCTGCCTCAAAACAGAACTACCCGCACTTTCAAAAGGTGGCATATGGTTGATGGGTTCGTAGCATGGAAAACAAAAAATTTCTACCGCAAGAACGAACAAAACCTAGATCTAATCTAGATAAAAGCCAAGATCTAATCTATTAGGCATGAGCAACAAGATATATCTGTACTAACCCTCGTAGAACCAAAAGCGTTACGAGATTAGATCTCGGGGTTGATGTAGTCGATCACTTGCCGATCTCAAGATCGTGTGGACGATCCTTTCGGCACCGTGTTCCGGCAGCGCTTCCGCAGTCGGTCACACGTGCGGAGTCGAAGCAGACCTTCCTCTCCTCGTTCCAGCGAGCAGCGGAGGTAGTAGATCTTCTCCACGGAATCCCAGTAGCACGACGGTGTGGTGGTGGTGGTGGAGGAGAGAATTCTGCAGGGCTTCGCCTAAGCCAGAGCAGAGCGAAGGAGGAGGAGAGAGGCGGCGGCTAGGGCTTGTTATGGGAGAGAGCTAGGGGGTGGCGCCCCCTCCCCTCTATTTAAAGGAGGGAGGCGCGCCATGGGAGGGGGAGTCCTAGTAGGACTCCCCTCCCTCCTTGGCCGGCGGGTTGGGAAGGGGGGAGGAGTCCTCCTCCCCCACGAATCCGTGTCTTGCCCCACAAGGTTTCCTTGACCCTTTCTTGGTTTTCAAGCAAACACCAAGAACTCTTCTAGAACCTTCTAGAACATTCCGAAACCTTCCAGAATCTCCATACAAACACTCTGGAACATTTCCTAACTTAGAAAATGATCCCCAATATATGAATCTTATTCTCCGGACAATTCCGGATCTCCTCGTGATGTCCCGGATCCAATCCGAGACTCCGAACAACATTCGGTCTCCAACACACATTCCATATCTACTTAAAGAATAACTTCGAACCTTAAGTGTGTCACCCTACGGTTCGTGAATATGCAGACATGATGAAGACACCTCTCTGATCAATAACCATCAGCGGGATCTGGAGATCCATAACGGCTCCCACATACTCAATGATGACTTCGTGATCGATAGAACCATTAACATACGAAACCAATTCCCTTTGTCACACGATATTCTACTTATCCGAGGTTTGATCATCGGTATCTCTATACCTAGTTCTACCTCGTTACTGATAAGTACTCTTTACTCGTTCCATGTTATGTCATCCCTTGTGACCTAGTCACATGCTTGCAAGCTAACTAGATAACATTCCACCGAGAGGGCCTAGAGCATATCTATCCATCATATGGATGGACAAATCCCAATCTTGGTCCATGCGCTTCAACACATACTTTCAGAATACCCAATGACGCCTTTATAACCACCCAGTTACGAAGCGGTGTTTGATGTCATCAAAGTATCCATCCGGTGATGGTGATTAACATAACCTCATGGTCGAAGGATTAGATTACTATGAATTTGAAAGCTTACAGCAATACGAACTTAATGACTTAATCTTATGCTACGCTTACTATGGGTGTGTGTCCATCACATCATTCTCCTAATGATATAACCTTGTTATTAATGACATCCAATGTCCATGATCAGGAAACCATGATCATCATTTAATCAACAAGCTAGTTCCACAAGAGGCTTACTAGGGACTCTTTTATGTTTACAAAACACACATGTATCAGTGTTTCCTTATAATACAATTATAGCATGGGATGTAAACATTCATCATAAACACAAAGATATAATAATAACCACTTTTATTATTGCCTCTTGGGCATATCTCCAACAGTCTCCCACTTGCACTAGAGTCAATAATCTAGATTACATGGTAATATACCTAACACCCATAGCGTTCTGGTGTTGGTCATGCTTTGCTCTAGGGAGAGGTTTAGTCAACGGATCTGCCACATTCAGATCAGTGTGTACTTTGCAAATCTTTATGTCACCATCTCGGACATACTCGCGAATAGCATGGAAACGTAGCTTGATGTGCTTCAGCTTGCTATGTGACCTTGGCTCCTGTGCATTAGCTATGGAACCTGTGTTGTCACAGTAGATGGCCATCGGGTCCAACGCACTGGGAACCACGCCAAGTTCAGTAATGAACTCCTTCATCCATATGGCTTCTTGTGCAGCCTCCGAAGCAGCTATGTATTCCGATTCAGTTGAAGATTTCGCCACAACGATTTGCTTGGCACTCCTCCAGCTCACTGCAGCACTATTCAAAATAAATACGTATCCAGACTGTGACTTCGAGTCATCTGGATCGGTGTTCCAACTAGCATCAGTGTAACCGTTTACAACAAGCTGTTCATCACCTCCATAAGAAAGAACCATATCCTTAGTCCTATTCAGGTACTTTAGGATATTCTTGACCGCTGTCCAGTGCTCCATTCCAGGATCACTTTGATATCTGCTAGTCAAACTAACAACATGTGCTATATCCGGTCTTGTACACAGCATGGCATACATGATAGAACCTATGGCCGAGGCATAGGGAATATTATTCATCTTTTCTCTATCTTCTGCCGTAGCCGGACTTTGAATCTTACTCAAGGTCTTACCTGACAACATGGGCACGAACCCTTTCTTGCTCTCTTCCATTCTAAACTTCTTTAGAACTTTGTCTAAGTATGTACTTTGTGAAAGCGCTATTAGGCGTCTTGATCTATCTCAATAAATCTTGATGCCTAGAATATATGCCGCTTCGCCAAGATCCTTCATTGAAAAACTATTATTCAAATAGGTTTTGACGCTATTAAGAAGTTCTATATCATTCCCAATCAACAATATGTCATCTACATATAGTACTAGGAATGCTACAGAGCTCCCACTCACTTTCTTGTAAATACAAGCTTCTCCATAAGTTTGTATAAATCCAAAGTTTTTGATTACTTTATCAAAACGTTGATTCCAACTCCGGGATGCTTGCTTCAGTCCATAAATGGAGCGCTGAAGTTTGCATACCTTGTCAGCATCACTAGGATCGACAAAACCCTTGGGTTGTACCATATACAACTCTTCCTCAATGTCACCATTAAGGAACGTCGTTTTGACATCCATCTGCCAAATTTCATAATCGAAATATGCAGCGATTCCTAACAAAATCCTCACATACTTTAGCTTCGCTACTGGTGAGAAAGTCTCATCATAGTCAACTCCTTGAATTTGTCGGAACCCTTTCACGACAAGTCAAGCTTTATAGACGGTAACATTACCATCAACATCTGTTTTTCTTTTGAAAATCCATTTGTTCTCGACAGCCTTACGGCCATCCGGTAAGTCCACCAAAGTCCATACTTGGTTTTCGTACATGGATCCCATTTAGGATTTCATGGCTTCTAGCCATTTGTCGGAATCTGGGCTCACCATAGCTTCTTCATACGTCGCAGGGTCATCAGTGTTGTCCACCAACATGACGTTCAAGGCAGAGTCATACCACTCAGGAGTGGTACGAACCCTCGTTGACCTACGAGGTTCAGCAGTAACTTCACCATGTACCCCGAGTGGAAAACGAGGCTGCCGACTTGCTATCGAAGCTCGGATCAACCCGACAGGCAATTCCACCGGGTGTAGCATTGGAACACCTCAGAAAACCATCTATCAGGCCATCCCCAGGAACCGACTCGATCTATGTTCCGGAAGATACATAATTCGGAGCTGAGCCCATGGACATTGACACGGGGGGTAGTACGCGAGACCCGGGGACTGCATCAGCAAACCCGGGGACTGCCTCAGCAAATCCGGGGACTACCTCGCAGGACCCGGGGACTGCTCAGCGTGATCCGGCTGGAGTTATGCCGGTAGATCAAATGGAAATTGATGAGGACATGTTCCCTGCACGAACAATACCAGGTTGGGCACTTCCTATATAGCAATTCCTGAAAGATGGAACGTTACCCACTAAGGAGGTGTTAGCCAGGCAAACTCAGAGGAGAGCAAAAGCATACACAATTATCAATTCCGAGCTGTACAAACAGAGTGTAACTAATGTCCTCCAGCGATGCATTGACCCGGAAGAAGGGCTTGACATCCTCCGAGATATACACCAAGGAGAATGCGGGCATCATGCTTCATCCAGAGCCTTGGTGGCAAAAGCATTCCGGCATGGGTTCTACTGGCCAAGTGCCTTAAAACAAGCAGAAGACCTGGTGAGAAAATGCAATGGTTGTCAGAGATATGCTACTAAGATGCATATGCCAATGTCGGAACTCAAGACCATACCAATTACGTGGCCATTTGCCGTATGGTGCTTGGATATGGTTGGCCCGTTCAAACCAGCAAGGGAAACCATGACACACATTTTGTTCATGGTGGATAAGTTTACAAAATGGATTGAAGTAAAGCCTATAAGAAAATGTGATGGAGCTACGGCCGTAACATTTCTCAAAGACATTATCTTGAGATACGGTTATCCTCACAGTATCATAACTGACAACGGCACAAATTTTGCGGAAGGAGCATTTACGCGCTTCTGCCGAGACAAGAAGATCCGACTCGACGTAGCCTCGGTAGCTCACCCCACATCGAATGGACAAGTGGAAAGATCCAACGGATTAGTATTATCCGGGATAAAACCTCGTCTCATTGAGCCGCTGCAAAGATCAGCGGGGTGCTGGATAAAAGAACTACTAGTGGTACTGTGGAGTTTAAGAACAACTCCGAATCGATCAACAGGCTATACGCTGTTTTTTCTGGTATACGGGGCAGAAGCTGTACTACCAGCCGACATAGAGCATGATTCGCCTAGGGTCACCCAATACACAGAAGCCGAAGTGCAAGAAGCCCCGCAAAATGATGTTGATCTGCTGGAAGAAGCGAGAGAACTGGCACTGTCCAGATCCGCCATATATCAGCAAAATCTCCGACGCTACCATACCCGGAAAGTGTGCCCCCGAGTCTTTCGGGAAGGCGATCTGGTGCTCCGGTTGGTACAACATACTACTGGCATGCATAAATTATCCCTCCCATGGGAAGGGCCATTCATTGTGAGCAAAGCATTGCACAATGATTCTTACTATCTTATAGATGCAAAGCCACAGGAAAAGAACAAGGCGGACAGGTCCGGAGAGGAATCTAAGCGACCGTGGAATGTAGCACTACTTCGTCCTTTCTACACTTAGCTAAGAAGTGTATGTATCCGAGTCTTCTCATATGTCGGTATGTAGGTCGGCAATGAGCTTATCAATGAAATAGTAACGCCTCGAGCAGTAACTCGAGGACTGCCTTAATAGTTATTAATAATTGTTGTCTCTTGTGCGTTAGCTGGAATAAGTTTTCTACTTAACCCAAATTAGTAATGTGTGAGCACCAAAAACCCAACTCTTCGACTAGCTGCTGTCCAACAAGAATTGGCTTCATGGCAAGCAAGAGAACAAGTTTGGAATTGCGTAGCACATGAAAAGCGACTAAGGAAACGAATTTATTCAAGCTAAAGTTTGTTTTTCGGACTAACCCTGTATTTATTTTCAAGTTATTATGCAGCTTTATTTTTTGAGCTAAGTCTGAAAGTTTCTTAGTATGTTAAGACAATTTTTGATGCTCGGATTCGTAAGTCATAAAACCGAATCAAGGTAGACACGATCCGAGCCAAAAGATTGGACGAAAAAGAAAAAGAGACTCGAGGACTACGCCCAAGTTAACCCGGCATAAGAACTTAGTAGCAAAATATCACATGTGCACAGCATACAGTTACACCCGGCATACCGGGGATCTGATAAATTTTCAAGTTATTTAACCTAAGGAGCAACAGGAGGAGGAAGTTCGGCGTCGTCTTCGCTATCTTCAATATCTGAGGCATCGCCTTCTTCGTCCTCATCCGACCCGTCTTCAGCGTTCTTAGTGTTCTCATCCCTAGTGGATTCCAGGAAGCTCGGTCCTTCAACCCATTCATGGATAGGAGAATATTCGATGAGGCTGTAGGCGCAAGCCTGGCGCCGAGCTACCCACTCCGGGTCATCAATCCATCTGGATCCGGTGCGCCGGCGTGTAAGGAGGCTGAGGTCGATCTTCTCATACCATGTGAGTATGTGGTGAAGGATAGTATCAGCTGCGGCATGCCCAGCGGACTCCCTCCAGAGGTCGAGCTGGGTCTCAATATCTGACAGCTTTTCAGCAAGAAGTGTGATTCTCTTCGGAGTGCTCTCACCGGGCCAGAACATGTTGAAAACTCAGACTGAAACATCGAGGAGATCCTTGCCGTAGTTCTTGATGATTTGCACGCGAGATGACAGGCTGACCAATAGGTCCTCCATGTCTAAGGGAATGCTCTCACCGTCAAGAGCGACGGGAGTACCCCTTTCTCGGCGGAAATTGGCAACAACAGCGCTCACAATAGGAGTACCCTCTGGAAAGTGGCCTGGAAACAAGGCAAAGGAATAAGCTAAAGAAAAGACATATGAAGTAACTCGGAGAATTATGTCGGATAAGGGAAAGGAACTTACGTGAAATGTGGCTGTGAATCCGGGTCAACTCCTTGATGCAGTTATCGCGTCCCTTGCGAAGTTGCTCAAGCTCAGCGTTTGCCGATCCAAGTTGGATGTCAGATTCTTTGAGTAGGTCCTGGTCCTTGGAGATCTGGAGAGTAAGGCGCTCGCGCTCTTCTGTGAAGTTCTGGCCAACCTTTTGGAGCTCGGTTTGGTGTTGAGCCTTCATCTTCTCCATCTCAGCCTTGAGCCTGGCAATCTCATTGTCCTGGGTCCGGAGGAGAGCGAGCTCATCGTCTTTTTTCTTCAGCTCGGCTTGATGCTGCCCTGCTTGTTCGAGAAAATGCAGCATCATATCAGGCACGGGCACACTATCCTCAAGCGATGCTGAAATAGTATGTGGACCCGGCAGAGCCGAGGAATGAATGTTTGCCGAGCCAAGAAGAAAAGAAGATGGAAAGCAAAGCAGGGTCAGACAAAAAGGACTTACCCTTGATCTGCTCCAGGTTCTTTCGCATGATCTTGTTCTCAACCTCCACCCCAGCTGCAGAAACCGAATGAGGAGATTAGTTCGGCAGAAGAAGATGAAGAGAAACGGAAAAGCGCCAAGGGAGAAACTTACCCCTTTTTTCATGTTCTGCAATAAGTGCAACGTGCTTTGCGCGTAGCATCTTGTGGGTATCCAGCAGGCGTTGGAATTCAGCACTCCGACGATTGGTGGTTACCTAAAAAAAGTACAGAAGCGTAAAATTAGCTTGGTGCATATTCGAAGTGTACAAGATCCGGGCTAAGTGGAATTTAACCCGGCTCTAGGTGTGTGCATATTCGAAGTGTACAAGATCCGGGCCAAGTGGAATTTAACCCGGCTCTAGGTGTGTGCATATTCGAAGTGTACAAGATCCGGGCCAAGTGGAACTTAACCCGGCTCTAGGTGTGTGCATATTCGAAGTGTACAAGATCCGGGCCAAGTGGAATTTAACCCGACTCTAGGTGTGTGCATATTCGAAGTGTACAAGATCCGGGCCAAGTGGAATTTAACCCGACTCTAGGTGTGTGTGCATATTCGAAGTTGTAACATCCCTAAATTCACATTTCAAAGCTCATTCATATCATCCTTGCATCCTTCATTCATTTAGGGTTTTTCTCAAAATCATTTAGAAGCAGAAGCTTGTGCTATGATTTCATGTGAGCAAATTTACCTCAAATGGCCATCACCCTTTGAGACTTGATTGTTTAGGAACTTGTTTGCTTGCCTCCATTGTGGGAAAGTTTAGGTGTAAAAGTTTGACCAAAGTTTTCAACTTAGAAATAAATTTCAAAACCATATTTTGTTTTATCAACATTTGCAAACCAGAGGCAAAGTCTCTGTTTGTATTAAGCCCAAGCTTGACCAAGCCCTTGCAGGGTAACTACTTGTTAAATAACTGGTTTTTGATACCACAGTACCCTACAAAAATCCCCAGAACTGTTTGAATTCAAAAAGGATTTGAATTCATATCAAAATCATTTCAGAAAATAGATTTAGAAAAAGAAAAGAGGCAATTAATTGAAAAGGGCCGCGCGCCACCATTTCAGCCCAGCATCGAATCGAGCCCAACAAGCCCACCCGGGACTTTTCCTTTTCTTCTCTCACGCGTGAGCGCACCCACCAGCTCACTGACAGAAGGGGCCCACTCACATTTCCCTCTATCGCTGACAACCGCGGCCCACCTGAGCATCGTCGTCTCCACCCGCACGACCAGTTCATCCCCAAATCAACGCGGCCGTTTTCTGTTTTAAATTCACGGCTTCAATTCGTATCAATGCCCGAGTGATTCTCGCTCGTGACCAGGCTATATAAACCCCCTCTGCCCCCTCTCCCTTCTCCCTCAAACCCCGAACGCAGAGCGCCGCCAGGCTGCGTGCATTGCTCTCTGTAGCCCCGCCGTCTCCGACTACTGCGCCGGCAAATTCCGGTGAGCCTCATGTTCCCCTCTGTCTCTCGTTTTCGCTATCATGTTCAGTGAGTCTCTGCGCACCTCCTGACCCCACTAATTCATCCTGTACTGCCCTAGGTCGCCGTTTCCACTCGACACCGCAAGCACCGACGACAACATCAACTCCGGCGAGCTCTAGTGGTAAGTCCAGACCGCCCCAAACCTTTCCCTTCACGCACGCATCTTCGCCATGATCTTCTGCATCTGACCATACCCTCCGTTTGCCTCCTAGTGATCTACAACGTCGCCTTCAACCTCAACCAGAGCCACCGTTGCCAGATCCAACTCCGGCGAGAAATCCACCGCAACCCTGAGCGCCCCTTGCCGAGCTGACCACACGTTGAGCACCCCCACGTCCTTGCGGTCTCGGTGAGTATCTTCCCTATCCTCCTAGCGATCTGTATCGCCGGCGCCGCCATCGTCCGACCGTCGCCGCCGCGCGCAGCCGATAAGCGCCGCCAGATTTTGGCTTGATGATTTAGATCGTTGGATCTGTATCGTAGGGCTAGGATAGAATTTTAAACGAAGGGGTATGCGCGCGTCTGAGTCGCCAGATCTCATTTAAATCCTGCGGCTGTGGAGCTCGATCCAGTGCGAACCGGTACGCGCCAGTCACAACATGACACGTGTCTAGGGTTAGATCTAAAAACAGATTTAAAATCAGATTTTGATCCAAATTCAAATGCCTATAACTTTTGATTGCCACGTTGGAATTTTGCAAACTTTATACCGTTGGATTCAGTGAATCAAGGCCTTTCTGTCCATGCAAAGTGTTTAACAAATAGTAACCATTAGAATGACTTTGTTTGTAGAAACTTGTTTAAGGCTATTTTTGAGTATGGATTTAGTTTAGTTATTGTTTTAGGGTTAAATAAGTTTAGTTGGCAAACTTGTGACTTGTTAAATTTCTGTAAACATGCACTTGCTTGGTAGAGTTTTCAAAATCACCACTTAGTAATTTCATGCATGCATGCATTCATATTATTTTTGATTGTATATTGTGTGTAATTGTATGCTACAATTTTGTGTAGATTTTGCTAGTGATTGTGATTGTGAAGAGTGCTACTCTCCTCATTACCAAGGCAAGTGATGCTTCATATCTTTTGTCCCATTATTTTCACTATGCATTAGTGTTTTTGCTAAGTAAAACTTGCAGGGATTTTATTTTTGCTAAGTATAAACTATGCTATGGTAAAACCTAGTAGATGGAACCTTAGTGAAAATTTCCTAAGTCAAGATCCCTAATACTATCATGCTTAGCCTAGCTAATAGAAAACAAGGGTGGATTATATATTCATGCTATGGAAAATTTCTAAGTCTGAGGACTTGTGTTTTGTTTAATAAAACAACTAAGTGAATGAATCACCTGGGTGGAATGGAAGGATTGGTTTGTGTTGAGTGGTTACTCAGGGCCCATTCAATGGACTACCCTGGTGTATCACACTTGTGGATGGCCACCCAGGAACAAAGAGATTTGAGATGTCAAATGTTGAGAAGCTTCAAGTGCAACCACTTGGCAATATGGGCTCTGCCATGATCATATAGGTTGCTAGAACTTAGTCTCTTGGACAGTTGGTGGTAGTGGGAATGATAGGTTGGAGCGCGTCCATTTGACTAAGGAAAGGCTTCTGAAAGATCTTGTCTTGGGAAACCAAGTCTTATGGGGAAAGTGCACCACCTCTGCAGAGTGTAAAACCTAAGTACTTAGCCATGTCCCTGGTAAAGGACAATTTGAGCATCAAGACATGGAAGCTATCAAGAATCTCCTCATCCCAATTTCTAAGTTAAAATCTTGTGGGTGAACAAGGGTTAAAGGATCTTCAGTCTTTGATTGGTAGATGCCTTGGGAAAGTTTTGTGTCAAACAAAAACTTAGTGTTTTCAAATGATAAGGAAAAATCTATTTTGAGCAATGCAAGCCTAAGCTCCACTTGGCCAAATGCATATAGTATTATAGTCCACTTTAAATAAGCTAAGGTATCACTTGCCAATACTATTCCAAAGTATTGACCCTCTGTGGCTGTAACTTGTAATGTTGCAGGTTACTCCGATGATGAGTAGGAGTCATGAGTCTACACTCAACATGCTTGCCTGTGGCACATGAAGATGAAGACTTATGTTTATTTACTTATTCCATAAACTCTTGTATTAGGCCTTTGGCCCTGAGTTGTAAAAGACTATGTTTTATCTCTGGAATGAATGTAATAAACGACCTTTGTATCTGTGTACTTCATCTTAAACTGTGGATGCTAGCATTGATCCAGGGACTAGCATTGCGATCACAGGGATCCTTTCCTTTACCAAGGAGGGATCTTACAGAAGTGTACAAGATCCGGGCCAAGTGGAACTTAACCCGGCTCTAGATCTGTGCATATTCGAAGTGTGCAAGATCCGGGCCAAGTGGAACTTAACCCGGCTCTAGGTGTGTGCATATTCGAAGTGTACAAAATCCAGGCCAAGTGGAACTCAACCCGGCTCTAGGTGTGTGCATATTCGAGGTTCACATGGAGCTATGTTAGTTTTCTAATGAGCATCCGGCCGAGTAACAAGTTACTCCACCGGAGGCTCGGGGACTAATGGTTACTATCTATAGCATGTAAAGGAGAAGCGACATACCTCCATCATCCGCCCCGTGAGGTTAATTGCCTTAGCGGTTGTATTCATTTGGGCGGAAAATTCTGCGGGGCCAAACTTTTCCGGGAGATCGTCGTTGTGGATGAACTCCGCCTTGTTCCAGTTCATGACAAACTCAATCAGGCTCGGAGGGTACCGCTCACCGGTGGGCATATGGGGTGCCACCAAGCCCTTCGCGTGTGCTTCTTTCCTCTCAACCAAGGCAAGGGCTGGGCTGGTATGCAGAACCATTTGCTGCGCATGAGTTGGCTCGGCAGGAGCATCCTTTGCTGCTGGAGCTTTCTTGGGAAGCATCGACGCTAGGGTTCACTGCCCAGCCTCGACGAATGCTGACTTGGTAGCATCCAGAGCCTTTTTACCCTTGGCTTGCTGGGAAGAAGTAACTGCAGCGGATTTCCCCTTAGGAGCTGCTGGAGTAGTTCCTCGCCGAGGTTGATATGACTCAAACGAGGCGGAAGAACTTGGCGCTGGAGCTCTTATAGCTGGACTTGGAGCGGTTGTTGATTTTCTTGGTGCCGGAACGGGTGCTGGTGCTGGTTCGGTCACTGGTACTGGAACTGCTGCTGGTGCTGGGGCCGGTGCTGGTGTCGAGGTAGTTTCGGTGGCTGCTGGTTGCGGCGATGCCGAAGTTGTGGACGCCGTCACCTCGGCTGGGCTAGCCTCTCTCGCTCCGAGGTTGCATTCCTCTCGACGAGGTAGTGCGGAACCCGGAGCAGCCGTAGAACCCTCTAGAATAGGGCTCAGCGGACGTGACTCGTCGTCACGAGGAGGAGAAGGGCCAGATCGGAGTGGTGAAGAGATGCTAGATCCGCTCTGAGGGACCTCCACGGGAGCCCTGAAGAAGAGAATAATGTCAGAAGAGAAATTACAACGATGCAAGGAGAAGTGAGTTACGCAACGAAAAATGACTTACGCATCCGAGGTTTGGGCCTCCTTGGGTTTCCGAGCCCTTCGTGCCGGGGCTTTGCCTACCGGCTTGGAGGCAGTCTTGTCTCCGGCTTTCTTTCGCCTTTTTGTGGGCTGAGAAGGTTCGGAGGAGGAACTTGGTGCGGCTCCGCGCCTCTTCTTCGACGCCACTGGAACCGGTTCGCCCGTAGCAAGCGGAGGATCCTCGTGGATATGCCCACCGGGGTTAGCTAATGCCGGAAAGGCAAAATAAAGAGGGACAGCCTCAACAGGTTCAATCACGTCGACATCCGAGTCATCCTCATCATCGGGCCAGTCTCTAAGAGAAGAGAATTTACCGCTGGGTCATTTTGTAGCGTCGGTCATAGGGAGAAACATCTCCTGGTCCGGCTCCTCCTCATCCGGGGTTTCTCGGTCCGGTGCCCACTTAAGGGTCGGATCCGTACCATCCTCAAGGGTTTGATGAAGGAATAGCTGAGAGAAAGCATGAACAGAGTCAAAAATACAACAAAAACAACACATATTTAATCCGAAGTAAGTTTGCCCCGCGAAGCTTACCGCGGGAGGGAGCCTGTCACAACAGAAGTGCTCAATTCCCCACGTCCATTCAGCAGAGAAATCCTTGTGGGTGGTGAAGAGAGCCTTAACCCGGCGAAAAATCTCCGTGTTGCTCAGCTTGAAGGAGGAGGTTCGGTTGGGGTCGCGGCCGAAACTCATGTGGCACACCTTGTGGGTGCGCTTCTGGAGGGGATAGATTCGGTTGCGCACGAACGTGATCATAGCATCCTCGTTGTGCAATCCGAGTTTCTTCAGTTCCGCGAACCTCTTGTTAACCTGGTTGGCCAGAGCCGTGGGCTTCTTGGAGACCTCCTCCCAAAATTCCGGGTCAGGTGGACCCGGAGTATAGGGGAGCAACCGAATCAAATCTTCAGTGCCCGCGTTCCAGACATAGAAGAAGGTCCGGGCCCATCCTTTGTAGGAGTCAAGCCCGATGACCCGGGGGAAAACGGAAGTCCTCCGGGGTGAGATGGACGTAGCTCCAAATTGGGTGAGCTGCTTATCCTCCGACTCAACTTGGATGTTGGGGATGACGTTACGACGAAGGCCAAAAAACGGGATCCACAGCTCCTTCGTGGGCCACAGTCCGGTGTAGCCCTCAATCGTAGAAGCAAAAGCAGAGAGAGAGGTGATAGCGTTGGCTGGAAGATGGTGCGGCTGCAGGTGGTAGGTGCTAAGCCAATCCCGGAAGAAGTCGCTCACCGGCAAGCCGAACCCCCGTTGGAAGTGGGACAAGAACACGACAAACTCACCCGGATTGGGTGAGGGGGCCAGTTCGGCAGAGGGGAGACGAGCGACGATGCCGGCAGGGATGCGTCTGGTCTAGTAGAGCCAGTCAAGGTCATCTTGACAGACCCATGACCCAGCCCACGCGCCACGGTCCGCCGCAGCCGCGTCCTCCTCCATTTCTTGCTCGACGACGACGAGCTCCTCCTCTGTCATCTCGTACTCGCTACCCTCGCTGGCGCTAGCGGCAGCGGGGATCAGAGGCCTGGATTGGCGAGGACCCGTGGCGAGGGAGTTGCGCAGCGGTGGCTGCGACACAGAGGCACGGGGAAAGTGCGGTGGCGGCGCTACTGCTAGGAGCACTGGCGGCGGCGCGGTCGCGAGGAAGATGAAGAAGAAGAGCAACGGGCAGAGGGGCGCAGGAGAGGAAAAAATCCTAAGGGGTGTGCCCCTCCGCTATTTAACCACCCCCTAAGAAGGTGAGTGGGATCGCGCCCTGCAAATGAGCCACATGGTGTGGCCGTGTATCAACTGCCTCAGCCAATCAGTAAGGAGCCACACGGAGGGCCACGGGGCAGAGGCGATCCCATGACGTAACACACTAATGTGGTAAACGAGGAGGCAGGCGTGACGTGACCCTCGCACAGTGATAACTGACAATTACTGCGGCGGTTACTGTGCAGGCCCTTAAAATAAGACATCGTAATGATTAGCTTCCACATGGGTTGGCGTATGAAAGAAGGAAACAAGGCCCGGATAGAGCCATGGTAACCCGGCCGACAAATGAAAACTTGGGACGTGCGAAGGGAACGTAAATCCATGAAATCCGAGTCAAAGAGCTAAATCGGAAATAACGTCCAAGGCTCGAACATAAATGAACCTGATGTGGCCTTAGCGGCCAAGGCGGCTAAGACCGCACCAGCTTCGGGGACTAATGTTGGGGGGATAACCCTGGGTAGGGTCACTCCGGGGTATAAAGGCGAGTTAGCCGAGGTTCGGCAAGGCCAAAGCGGATGCTGGCCGGGTCACCTCCAGGCAGGCCGGATCACGGAGTAACCCGAATCGGGGGGGGGGGGTCGCCTAACATTATATCAGCCGACTTAAGGAGTAAGTCGGAAGTGCTTGTCTAACTTGTATGCAGGAACAGGTATAGCCGGATCTACCAGGATCCAGGTCCCGTTTAGCTTCTGGGAGAAGGAAGGAATCTCTCTGGTCAAAAAGAAGGCCCAGTACGCACTGCATGAGCGAAGCAAGCAAGGGCAGGACCACCAGGTCATGGCCGACAAGGGTGACGACGCCCGTGTCGGCTGACGCGGGCGCCGCAGAGGCTCACGTAGCTAAAGCATGTATGACGCGGGGGAAAAGCACCCCGGTCGGGTTACCACTTTGAGAGGAGGCATATTCTTGGGAATATGCCTCCACGTATGCCCTAGGCAGAGACCAGGCCGCCTCTCTATAAGGGGGGCTAGGGTTTCAGTAGAGGGGGTTGAGTTTTCTTCTAGACCGATTTGGCTAAGGTTCTAGGGGTGAACTGAGGGTGAGAGTAAGAGAGCTCCTTCTTCCTCTTCTCGCCAATACAGCTCTAGGAGCACTTGTAATCTTGAAAGGAAAGAAATACAATCTTCTGTGTGGAGAATCACTTCACTATCCCTCCCTGGATTCCCCTAGCGTGTATTAGTCCCCACCTTTAGCCTATCCATGGCATCTGCCGTGACACCACCACGATAGGTGCCCCGCCTGCCTACACTGGTGGCTGGCAGCCCAGTGCCCTCCCTCATACCGGTGCTCCCGTCCTCGCACCGCGATAGCCGACGGCCGCGTACCACGCCGCCCCCGCCTACGCGCCAACAATCTACAACGCTGCTCCTTATGCTTCATATGGCGCTACAACCTCACCCTACATGCCACGGTACAATATGTCACAGTACAATGATGGTGGATCTATCTATACGTCGATGGCGGCCCTACTACCGACGTCGCCACACCCACCAGCTCTAATGTCTACACCGGCCTCTACTTCGACTCCAAGCTGGGACCAAGCTGCTTTTCTACAAGCCATGAACAACTTTGCTACATAAGGAAACTCAGGTACGGATTGGATTTTCGATTCTGGTGCTTCTAGTCATATGTCTACATCATGTAATTTGCTGTCTTCTTGCACACCGTCGTGTTTTCCATCTATTACTCTCAGTGACGGATCATCTATTCCTATTTACTGTGTCGGTCAAGCCCAAATACAATCCCCAATCAAACCTTTGCTTCTTCACGATGTTCTTGTAGCTCCTGCACTAATTAAAAATCTGATTTCTGTTCGCCAATTCACTAATGACAATCATGTTTCTTTCGAATTTGACCCCTTTGGTTTGTCTATGAAGGATTACCAGACCAAGGCCGAGATCGCTCGGTTCAATAGCTCTGGTGATTTGTATTCCCTCCATGGTGTTTCGGCCGCTGCCCTTCCATCATCTATGGTGGCCTCTGTTGATCTGTGGCACCAATGTCTTAGTCATCCCAATAATAATGTGTTATCTACTCTTCTTAGTGAATTTTCAATACCTTGTAATAAAGATTCTCATAATTCTTCTATTTATTGGTCGTGTCAATTAGGCAAACTTGTTCGTCTTCCCTTTGGCTCCTCTGTATCCTCTAGTACTTTTCCTTTTGAGTTACTTCATTGTGATCTATGAACATCACCAATAGAAAGTGTTTCTGGTTTTAAGTATTATCTTGTTATTCTTGATGATTTTACACTATGTTTGGACCTTCCCCTTACGCAACAAATCCGACGTTCACAATATTTTTCTTAATTTTCAGCGCTATGTCTCGGTCCACTTTTCCTTCCTATAAGATTTATTCAATGTGATAATGGTCATGAATTTGACAACTTTAAAACTGAAATTTCTTTCTCGAATATGGAATTCTTCTGCATTTTTCCTGTCCATATACCTCCCCTCAAAACGGCATGGCTGAGCGTTCTCTTTGCACTCTTAGTGACAGCACTCGCTGAAGGAGATATGCCCTAGAGGCAAATAATAAATAGGTTTTTATTGTCATATCTCAATTAGTTTGTAATAGTTTCATATTGTGCTATAACTGTGCCAAGTAGAAACATTGGTACAGGTGTGGTATGAAACAACAAAGTCCCTAGTAGCCTCTATTCATACTAGTTCGTTGGTCATGAGGATGATCTGGGTTTCAAGATCATGGGCATTTATGCCGATTGACAACGGGATCATATCATTGGAGAATGATGTGATTGGACATTCCTCGAAGGATTGCAACACGATCAAGTCATATAGTTCATTGTTGCAACAGCTATACCTAGACTCCTTTTCCTTAGATCGTGAGCTCATATTACTCACTGTTTCCCGAGGCTGTTTAGACTGCATCAAGCGCCACTGGGTAATATAATGGTTATAAAGGTGTACGTTGGTTATTCTGAAGAAACAGTAGATGACATGTGAATGCAAGACCGGGATTTGTTCACCCACATGACGGGTAAAAATACATACGACCGGCTTGGTGAGATTACATCTATAAATGTTGCAACATGTGACTCGGTCACGGGGATGTAATATCACGGTAACAAGAAAAAAAAGAACTCGTTGTAAATGAGATTGAACAAGGTATGTGATACCAATGATCGGATCTCGGACAAGTCGTATCGAGAATGCATAGGGGTCACATGGATATCCCTGATCCCTCTATTGATCATTGATACAGATCATATCTAGAGCATTCCCGAGCTGTGAGAGGATACACTAAGGGTACGATGAGAGCGATCATTCATAAGACAGAATCACAGTAGAGAAAGAGAGAAATCCAGAAATGTTCCGCAGAGAGATCCGAAGTTGTTCGGAGAAAGAATAAAGGAAAAGACCCAGAAAAAAGTTTTCGGATAAATGGGAATTTGAATATATATTTATTATATGTTAATTGTGAATTAATATATATTCTAAATAATATTTAGATTAAGATTTATAAAGGCAACTTTTATATTAGGCCAAATCTCGGAGGGAAAAGGCCTAGGAGAAAAGCTGCAGAAAATAAGAAAAAGGAAACAGCCCACGTGGGCGACGGATATTATCCGCAGCACGAGGCGGCAAGCAGCTAGGCTGCGCGTGTGGGCGAGCGGCAAGTAATACGCACCGCATAGGGCGGCACAGCGCTGGGCTTCGCGCGGGTCGCGGGCACTGGCTAACGGGCCGGGGGAGAGCGGCGGCCCACCCGGGCGCTAGCTGCCACCGCTGCCTCGCTGGCGAGCTGGGCCGCGCGGGGGCACGTGGGCCGTGAGGTGGGCAGCCAACCCAACCGGCCTCACGAGCCAGGCACCACAGCTGCTTGTTGTTTGGGCCGCGGGTGGCACCTAGGCCCACGCAGGCTGAGAGCTTTTGGCCCATCTGGCTATGCTCGAAATTCCTGCCTTTTTCCTTTTACTTTTAGTCGCACATGGCTAACCGAATGGGGAGGGCACATCCCCTCCACCTATATAAAGGGGTGCCCATGGGTAAAGGGATAAAACACACAATTAGAGAAGTCTTTTAGTTGCCTTTCTCCCTCCCTCTCTCTATCCCTTGTGGCCATGGCCCCAGTCTAGGTTGTGCGAACAAGGCACACCCGCAGTATGCCGTTGCGCTGCAGGGATTCCTAGCCGGATATCAACTTCCGCACTCCCGGCGGGATCGGGGAGCCGGAGGTCTCATCGTGCACCGGATGTGTACGAAGACACGAGGCGCAACACTTGGGGCGCTTAAATGTCGTGAGTCGGAGCTGCTGCACGATGAAGATGAAGAAGGAGCTAGGGTGACCTGCGAGGAGCTTCGTGACCTTGAGGTTGGCTATGAGTACGACTACTTCAACCACGTTCCCCGTGGAACGTTAACCGCGTACGGTCTACAAGGGTATGTATTCTATACGCATCGGCTGTTACCGCATTACTACATAGATAGATCCTAGGCAGTTTTGGGGTTCTATCATAGGAATTTTTTTGTTTTCTGCTGCGGATCCCCTTCAGTGGTATCAGAGCCGATCTATGTGTAGGAGTGTTGTACGGCCAGTACACACAAGTTTTGTGCGGACATTGATCCCTTAGTTGTTACCCTCTAACGTTTACTTGTTTATATCACAGTATTGTTTGATGAAGCGGCCCGAACTAACCTTACGCGTATTCGTACGTGAGACTGGTTCCACGCTCAACATATGGCTTGTACCGTATAAGTGGCTAGCGGGTGCCTGTATCTCATTCGATAGTTGATATATCATTTACAACGGAGGGCCCCAAAAGGGGTGTAGTAGAGACAACTGTCGGATCCATGTTGTGGTTGAAAAGTTCGTAGTTTAGAAACGGTTCTAGTGCGAAAGCCCTAACAACCACGTAAAACTTGCAATAGATAAAGTAGAGGCGTCTAACTTTATTTTGTAGGGGGCATGTGATTATGATATGGCATTGGTCGTTATGAAGGTAAAGTAGTTTACTTTTCTGTTACTAAGTAGTATAGTAATAGTCATCGTTCCGATAGACGACCTGGTGGAGGCGTCGTGGACTTGGCGCCAACCCAAGGGCAAGATGGAGATCATGCCGGAGCGCTCGATAGAGATCAAGGCGCAAGAAGCACCATATCATATCACATTATACATATGATGTTGATACCTGTTTTACATCTTATTGTGTGCTAGTATTAAGATACTCAACGGT
This sequence comes from Avena sativa, assembly GCA_916181665.1. Taxonomy (NCBI): domain Eukaryota; kingdom Viridiplantae; phylum Streptophyta; class Magnoliopsida; order Poales; family Poaceae; genus Avena; species Avena sativa. The sequence goes on from OV702291.1 coordinate 33,719,208, forward strand.
AGCAAATAAGATAATCCCTATTAAATTCCAATGCTCCGTGTTCCCCTTGTGTGTGCACCACCAAGAAAGTTCTTCGGTATGAGGCGCCCTGCGGTGAGTAGGGGTCAGACATATCTACGTTCGCATATAGTGGGTGTAAGCCGTGTTGCACAGCAAATACACACAAGTTAGATTTGGCGAGCCTAGCACGTTAGAGAGACGTGGCCTCGGAACACAAGAGATCGAAAGATCGAGCATGTGTCACATGGATGATATGATTGGCATTAGTGAATGTCTACCTTTGATAATGCACTGATGGCCGTGACGATCGGGGGAGGTGTAGAGGATAGGGATCATGCGATCACTAAAATCGTCCAGGGGATGACAGTTTTAGTGGAGAGCAATTATAAATTGATCTCTTATTCTGAACTTAGTCTAGATGTCTATTTGCAAATATCTTAGTAGATCATGTCCTATCCCATTGAGGTCCTTTGCGACCATGGCAATATATTGCTCAATGTGGAACTTAGCAAAAGGATCCAACTTCATAGATTAATACGCACGCCTGAGGGATATCCTCGTAAAAGGTGATCTTCTCTTCTTGATACAATAACCATTAGGAGATAATTCGATGACTCCAGAATGTTTGGAAAAACACTTAGCGATCTTGCATTAGAGTTGAGAACTCTTGGAAGGGCTTGATTGCAATGGAGTTCATGGATGAAAAAGGTATATGTTAGATATACAAAATTATAAATGTGGTTCTTGCAAAAATCGTTGCAGTTTGCAAAGTATTTGATACTTGTCCCGTTTTGTGAAAACAGGATGATCTGCTTGAGAATTGCTAGATTTGAGGCAACGTGACTTGATGACGGCAAGCAAAACAGTTGATGGCCGACATCACCTATTTCCTCAAAGTTTATCATTTGGATTAGTGGACTTGAATATAATTTGTAATCCTTGTTTGTGTGTCTTGCTTATGGCGAGACGATTATTCATATGAGAACAAGTTACAAACCAGTTTGTACTATTCATATGAACAATACCGTTATGGTCACATTACGATTATAAATAAGTTATTCTCATCACTATGTTAATGATAATAGTTTAAGCATTTATAAAAGATTTAGAATGCTAAAAGATATCCAAAGTTTAATAATGAAATGATACTATAGTTTAAGTCATTTTGGTTATTGCATGTTCTTTATGAAGATCGGGGTCCTAGATGCTCAATCTAGAGACTTTGCAAAACCATGCCTCTTGGGCAGAATGACTAAAACTCCGCATTCTGGTAAAACGGTGATATGCGAAGAAATGTTGAATCTTATATATAGTGATGTATCGTATTTTCAACAAGTAGTGGAAATCATTAGTTAATTGTGGACTTAAGTGAATAAGCGTATTTACTTAATGAAACATAAGTTTGAAATGATTTGAATTGTTCAAATGAGTTCACAACAATAAGAGGATATTGAAATTAACAAGAATATGAAGTCTCTTCGATTTGATCGACATGACTGAAGTATTCAAGTTAAGTTTAGCATAAAAGGTACTTGTGAAAGATGTTTCACAAATTATGATAATTGGATGAATTCAGACTGTGTTGAAATATCTAAACATCATAATCATTATGTATTAAGATATATATGGTATAATATCATCTCTTATAGGGGTTATAGTTGTCGTTTAGAGTTAAAGATCAAAATACGCAAACACTCATTTGAAATACAGAGGTGTTGGGTCCGCAGCATAGAAAACAAAAAATTTCCTACTATGAGAACTACACGCCAAGATCTATCTACTAGGTACAGAGCAACGGGTGGAGATACATCCATCGAGAACTTACCCTCAAAGACAACGAGTTTTTTTAACGAGTAGGAACTCGTGGTTGATGTAGTCGTACACTTGCCGATCTCAAGATCAAGTGGAAGTCCGAGCGCCGCAAATCAGCAGCGCATCCATACTCGCACACACGTTCAAGCCACCGGACAACCTCCACCTCCTCGCTCCAGCGATCCAGCGGAAGCAGCAACTCCTTCCAGACGAAATGCCACCGGGAACATGTATCTCGCTAATCCGAGACCATGGGGGAATAATTCTAGAGGGGGAGAGAGATCCTTCACGAGGAGGTGTAAGGAAGAAGGGGGAAGAGGGGGGCCTTTTATAGGAGGAGGGGGTACCCCCTCCATGGCTGGCGCCTCATGGAGGTGACCCCTCACCTCCTCCATTCATGTGGTGGTAACTCCCTCCACATTAAAATGCCTCTTCACATTCCCTTTTAAAGTCCCCACTTTAAATGCATTAAAATTCTCTAAGTTTAATGCTCTCTCATTTAATAAAACTCTTTTATTAAATTTATTCAGAATGTTGTTAATTACTTTAATTAACAAACATTCACATATAACCCCTTGCAATATTTCAATATCACATGCAGAACCACTTTCTGCAATTTCACCCGAAACAATTTCCGGTTTCTATCGAAACAATTCCTGCGCTTTGCAATTCTTTCGTCTGAAACATATGTGCTCCAAAATGGTGTCCGGTAACTCTTAAGTGTGTTACCCTACGGATCGCGAATAATGCATACATGATTGAGACTCCTCTTAGATCAATAATCAGAAGCGGGACCTGGAGATCCATACTGACTACTGCATATTCAACGATGACTTCTGTGATTGTGAGAACCTTTAACGCTAGTAATTTAATCCCTTTGTCTCATGATATAATACATGTCCGAGATTCGATCATCGGTATCCAAATACCTAGTTTGATCTTGTTACCGACATGCACTCTTTTCTCGTTCCCGTGATATAACATTCTAGTGATCACATCACTTGCTTGCAAGCTACCTTAATGTGATATCACTGATACATTGCAAATGTATCTATAATTTTTGATGTTCCATGCTTGGTTTTATCCACTTTCTTGTGTTTTGTTCCAACTTTGGAGTACTTTTCATATGATTTCTTGGACTAACCTATTAACAAGAGCCACAGTGCCAGCTGCCTGTTTTCTGCTGTTTTTGGTTCCAGGAAAGTTAGAAAATGAATATTCTCGGAATTGGACAGGACAAAAGCCAAAGTTCCTATTTTTCCGGAAGTCATCAAGTGCCAGAATACGAGACGGAGAGGGGCTAGAGGGAGGCCACACCACCTGGCCGCGCGGCCAGGCCTGGCCCGCGCCAGGGGGTGGTGTGGCCAACCCAGGCACCCCCTCGGCCTCCCCTTCCGTCTATAAGATGCCCTCGGGACGAAAACCCTAAGGCCCGATCAAAAATCCATGAAAGAGTCTATAGCCGCTGTCATCTCCATCCCTAGAACGGGAGGGATCTAAAGCTCTTCCCGGCACCCTGCCGGAGAGGGGAATTCACCCTAGAGGCCTCCTTCATCACCATGCAAGCCTCCGGTGTGATGCGTGAGTAGTTCATCCTTGGACTACGGATCCATGTAGTAGCTAGATGGTTGGTTCTCCTCCTTTATGCGTTCATGACTAAATCTTGTGAGCTCCGTTCATGATCAAGATCATCTATTTGTAATTCTGCATGTTGTGTATGCGGGGATCCGATGGATATTGAGATGCTATTTCAGATTGATTATTGATTCTATCATGTCTTTGTTATTTGTGATCTTGCATGCTTTCCGTTGTTAGTAGCTATCTTGGCCAAGTAGATGCTAGCAACTCGAAGAGTTAGTATATATGCTTGATAGTGGGTACTAGATGTGCTGTTGATACTAGGGAGAAAACAACGATCCTTTGTTCATAGAACAATCGTATTGTTTACTTTACACGCAGTTCGTAAAGCAATAATCTGTTGCTTGCAACTTAATACTAGAGGGGGTTCGGATGATAACCTGAAGGTGGATTATTAGTCATAGATGCAGTTGGATGGCGGTCTATGTATAATGTTGTAATGCCCAATCAAGTCTCAAAGGAGTTAAGATGATTAGTATATGAATGTATTGCTTTCTTGGTGTTTGTAAATTGCCCCCCTGTAATTTGTTCACCTAGCATGCTATCTATCTTAAGGAGAGCCACCTCTAGTGAACTATGGATCCCGGTCCTCTTTTCTTTACATACAATCTCAAACTGTTTACTGTTTTGTGTTTACTTTCTGCAAACTTTTACTTCTTTCCATTCGATACATTTAATCCTTTGTTTTCAGCAAAACACGGTGAGATTGACAACCTCATCGCAAGTTGGGGACAAAGTTCTGTGGTTGTGTTGTGCAGGTCTCCACGTTGCTACTAGCACCGGTAGTGCGCCCTGCCAAAGCTCAGCTAGTAACACCTTTGGGGTGTTTCCTTGATCCTACTGGTTCGATTAAACCTTGGTTTCATAACTAAGGGAAACTTGCTGCTGTGCTCATCATACCTTCCTCTTGGGGTTCCCATCGAGCTCTACATCAACACCGTCATCAAGCATTTTACTGGCACCGTTGCCGGGGAGTCAAGGACATCTTCACAAGGGGAGTCCCTCATGACCAATCTCTTTACTTTGTTGTTTTTGTTTTGCTTAGTTTCTTTTTGCTTTGTTTGCTTGTTTTGTTCTTCAAAAACACACAAAAATTAGTTTTACAAGTTTGCTTTCTTATTTGAAAACCCAAAAAAATGACTACCCTTGAAAACACTAAGTTGTGTGACTTCACTAGCACCAACAACAATGATTTTATGAGCACACCTATGGCTCCACCTATGGCTGAAAATACTTTCTTTGAGATAAAACCTGCTTTGCTCAATCTTGTTATGAGAGACCAATTTTCTGGTATTGGTAATGAAGATGCTGCTTCCCATCTTAATAACTTTGTTGAACTTTGTGAGATGTAAAAGCATAGGGATATAGATGGTGATATTATTAAGCTGAAATTGTTTCCTTTCTCTTTGAGAGGAAAAGCTAAAGAATGATTGAATTCCTTAACTAGGAATAGTATTGATTCTTGGACTAAGTGCAAAGATGCTTTTATTGGAAAATACTATCCTCCTGCTAAGATTCTATCCATGAGAAGTGAAATAATGAAGTTTAAACAACTTGATAATGAGCATGTTGCTCAAGCTTGGGAAAGAATGAAATCTTTGGTAAAGAATTGTCCCACTCATGGACTGACTGCTTGGATGATCATCCAAACTTTTTATGTAGGATTGAACTATTCTTCAAGGAACCTATTGGATTCTGCTGCTGGAGGTACCTTTATAACCATCACTTTGGGTGTTGCAACAAAACTTTTGGACAATATGATGGTTAATTATTATGAATGGCATACTGAGAGAGCTCCACAAGGTAAGAAGGTAAATTCTGTTGAGGAAACCTCCTCCTTGAGTGATAAAATTGATATTATTATGTCTATGCTTGTTAATGGGAAAGCCCATATTGATCCAAATAATGTTCCTTTAGCCTCTTTGGTTGCTCAAGAAGAGCAAGTTGATGTGAACTTCATAAGAAATAACAATTTTGGCAACAATGCTTATGGTAATAATGCTTATAGGAACAATTTTGGTAACAACAACTATAAGCCATATCCTCCCAACAATGGTAATGCTTATGGAAATTCTTACAAAAATAATAAGAGTGCTCCCTCTGAACTTGAAGTTATGCTTAAAGAGTTTATTAGTAAACAAACTGCTTTCAATAAAACTATTGAGGAAAAACTCTCTAATGCTAAAAGAAATATAGCATCTTTAGCTGAAGCTCAATCTACTTTGAATAAAATGGCTGCTAAACCTGAAACTAATGATAATCCCTTTGCAGCTACTAATGCCATACAAGTAAGAATTGATGAAAATGTTAGACTATTAGCTGAATTACATGCTAAGTGGGAAAGAGAAGATGAAATTGGTAGAAACATTAGTGTTTCTACTATTACCACCACTAGTGTTGAGGCTAGTAATAGTTCTACTAGTTTAGATGATAAATTTGATTTTGATCTTGATGGTTGCAATATCTCTGAAGTTATTAAGTTCCTACAAAAGCTTGCTAGAAGTCCTAATGCTAGTGCTATGAACATGGCCTTTACAAAACACATTACTGATGCTCTCATAAAGATTAAAGAAGAAAAGATGAAACATAAAGCTTCTATTCCTATAAAACAATAGGATGGTTGGGAACCCATCATTAATATGAAAGTAAATGACTTTGATTTCAAAGCTTTATGTGATCTTGATAGTAGTGTTTCTATTATGCCTAGAAGGATTTATGATATGCTTGATTTGCCTCCTCTTGAAGATTGCTATTTGAATGTCCCACTTGATGATAATGTTAAAAAGAAACTCATGGGGAGTCTTAATGATGTTCTTATTATGGTTAACAATTCCTATGTCCCCTTTGATTTCTATGTTTTGGATGTTGAATACAATGCTTCTTGTCCTATTACTTTGGGAAGACCTTTTCTTAGAACTGTTGGTGCCATCATTGATATGAAAGAAGGCACCATTAAATATCAACTCCCACTCAAGAAAGGTATAGAACACTTCCCTAAAAAGAGAGAAAATATTTCTTTTCCTTCTCCTATGAAAACAAAATTTGGTCTTAATGCTTCTTCATTTGAGAACACTTGATTCTTTCTTTGTTTCTTATGCCTAACTTAAAGGCGTTAAAGAAAAGTACTTATTGGGAGATAACCCAAAAGTTTTAGATGAGTCTTGGAAGTTATTACCTCCGTAATAACCTCTCCTTATCCTTTTTATTTGCTTTTTGTGCCAAGAGTAACCTCTAATGAGAGAGAAGTAATGATTGAGAAAGTTGCTGTCCCGAAACAGATTTTTGTGCTTCACCGTAAAAATCCGTGAGAGAGCTCTGTAAGTCGGATTGAGCTGTAATTGTTTTTGGTTCTGCCCCAGGTTGTTATCTAACTTTCGTTAGTTCAACACTTTTTGATTTGAGCACCAGAAGGTCTTCGAAAAAATTCTTCTTTACCTGCTGGTCTGTTTTGACAGATTTCTGCCATTTTTTGCATTTGCTTCTTGTTGGTTCCTTTTTGAGTTCTTTTGGGGAATTGAGCTTTTTGAGGGAAGTGCTACAGTATCTAGTGTTCTAATGGAAGTTTATTTGGTGTTAGAACTGAACCTTGAGACTTGTTTATCTTAAGTGCACTAATGTTGCTAATGAGATTGTGTGAAGTTTTGTATGAAGAAAAATTTCAGGTGTATGGAAGGAATGAGTAATGAGATGAAGGATGGACTAAAGCTCAAGCTTGGGGATGCCACGTGTGTCACCCCAAGAAATATCCAAGAAGTACAAGCGTCAAAGCTTGGGGATGCCCAAGGCATCCCCTTCTTCATCAATAAAAATCCCAGGTTTCTTCCAAACGCTTCATTTTTATTGTTTCATGCACAGTTGTGTTTTTTTTGGAGCGTCTTCTTTTTCGTTTTTGTTTTGGCTTTTCGTTTGCTTTTGTTTGCTTAGTTTTCTGAATAAATTGGTTGTACCCCCTCTTTCATACATTGGTTTGCAAATAGTTTGGTTTGGTTTGGAAAAGAGTAGGAAAGTTCATGCTTTTGTGGTAAAAAGAGCTCGTTTTTGACTGTGGCCTATGCTTTGTCATGCCATGCTTGATATTGTTTTGGCTTTATGCTTAGTATTATTTGATGTATCATTACTTGTTATAAACAATTGAGATTGCTTAATGTGCCTTGGATGAATCATGCGTTGTTTTAGCATATTAAAGCATAGCATAGTGGTATTCTCCTTTGATGCTTTATTTGGGTTGACTTGGCACATGCTCACACCATGTTATGACTATATCAAGTCACCATAGCCTTTATGATCCTTTAATTTTCAACTTGTAGTATCACTTTATGTTTTGATCAATGATGTTTTGTCGCTTTGCATGATTATGGCCATTATTGCTCTCTTAGTTTGTCGCTCCTAGTCTTTTGCTAGCCTCCACAACAAAGTATGAGTTCCACTCATGCATCCAACTCCCTAAACCAAGTTATTCCAAAGAGTCCACCATACCTACCTACTAGCTTATACTATTCCAAGTATATTCATGCTTTTGTTTACCTTCCAAATTAAACTTGTCATGAGAAAACTAGTGATTAAAGCTCTCACGAACTTGATGGCACACTTTACTTTTTTGCATCTAATAAACTTGAACCACTGGGTCCTTCTTTGTTGCGTATATGCTTGCACTTTATAAGTTGAAATTAGCAGAACCATGTACCATGGGGAACGCTTTCAACATTGCACTTGTACTTTATACCTCGTTGATATCATGTTCTTTTGCTTACGGATCCCGGCGGTGTGAAATAAAAGTGGAACTTGTAAGATCATGGAGTTTGTATGTGTGTTAGAGAAATGCCTGGGTCGCTAGACTAAGCCATGCCTAATCATGGTGGAAACTTGCAGCATCACCATAATGAGCACTCTATGAAGCATCCTCAATAAAAACCTATGCAAATAGCAAATAAAAAGATCGATGAGATGCTCATTGTCTGCTTGCCTTGTCATTTTGATTATGGGAAAGCTCCCGTATCATGTGCAAGGGGTACCTAGTTGGCGGTTCTTAATGATACACATGTACTTACAATGACAAGAGCTTACTCGTGACTGAAGTTGAGTAGCATGAGGATCGGTCTTCGTAAGTAAGGGGCATGAGATTTCGGTTTATAACTTGTCAAGCATATCCTCTTAGTTGTGTCACTTTAACCTTAATCACTTCAAGATTCTTATGATAGGGGCAATGAGAGCTGAAAGCTACAAGTACCATAATTTTTGGAAGCTCTTTATGAGACTTGAATCCCTACTTCCTTTTACAAAGGCTTTTCTTTCACCATAATATTGAGTCTCCACCTTCTATCTTTATGCACCTACTTTGAGAGCATAGTGGCCATTCTTAGTTCTATGTGCATTGTCCCAAGACTAGTTGGTTGATCCATAACTTGTTATTGCTTGTTTTAAACTATTGTATCTAGTCACTCTTATGAACTTTGAAGGTGTCCTATGCATTTATATTTGCTACTCTATTGAGGGACAAGCTAAATACTATTATGCTATGTTTTAGTTATGTGAAACAAACAAATGTCTTGGAAAGCATTGTTATTCATGAATCTTTTGTTTGTGCCTTTTCATCTTGCATCATAGTTTCTTTGCTTATTGCTAGAACTTTGTCTTTCATGTTATGATTGAAGTACTATGATCCCAGCTTTGAATGTTTTGCAAATACCTTGATCAAGTCTTTGATGGTGCATGTCACCTCAAAAATTATTCTTTCTTTTTATCACTTACCTACTCAAGGACGAGCAGGAGTTAAGCTTGGGGATGTTGATACATTGCAAATGTATCTATAATTTTTGATGTTCCATGCTTGGTTTTATCCACTTTCTTGTGTTTTGTTCCAACTTTGGAGTACTTTTCATATGATTTCTTGGACTAACCTATTAACAAGAGCCACAGTGCCAACTGCCTATTTTCTGCTATTTTTGGTTCCAGGAAAGTCAGAAAATGAATATTCTCGGAATTGGACGGGACAAAAGCCAAAGTGCCTATTTTTCCGGAAGTCATCAAGTGCCAGAATACGAGATGGAGAGGGGCCAGAGGGCGGCCACACCACCTGGCCGCGCAGCCAGGCCTGGCCCGCGCCAGGGGGTGGTGTGGCCAGCCCAGGCACCCCCTCGGCCTCCCCTTCCGTCTATAAGATGCCCTCGGGACGAAAACCCTAAGGCCCGATCAAAAATCCATGAAAGAGTCTATAGCCGCCGTCATCTCCATCCGTAGATCGGGAGGTATCTGAAGCTCTTCCCGGCACCCTGCCGGAGAGGGGAATTCACCCTGGAGGCCTTCTTCATCACCATGCAAGCCTCTGGTGTGATGCGTGAGTAGTTCATCCTTGGACTACGGATCCATGTAGTAGCTAGATGGCTGGTTCTCCTCCTTTGTGCTTTCATGTCTAGATCTTGTGAGCTCCATTCATGATCAAGATCATCTATTTGTAATTCTGCATGTTGTGTTTGCGGGGATCCGATGGATATTGAGATGCTATTTCAGATTGATTATTGATTCTATCATGTCTTTGTTATTTGTGATCTTGCATGCTTTCCGTTGTTAGTAGCTATCTTGGCCAAGTAGATGCTAGCAACTCCAAGAGTTAGTATTTGTGCTCGATAGTGGGTTCATGCCTCTGGTAATCTGGGGAAGTGACAGAAATCTCTAAGGTACTAGATGTGCTGTTGCTACTAGGGAGAAAACAACAATCCTTTGTTCATAGAACAATCGCATTGTTTACTTTACACGCAGTTCGTAAAGCAATAATCTGTTGCTTGCAACTTAATACTGGAGGGGGTTCGGATGATAACCTGAAGGTGGATTATTAGTCATAGATGCAATTGGATGGCGGTCTATGTATAATGTTGTAATGCCCAATCAAGTCTCAAAGGAGTCAAGATGATTAGTATATGCATGTATTGCTTTCTCGGTGTTTGTAAATTGCCCCGCTGTAATTTGTTCACCCAACATGTTATCTATCTTAAGGAGAGCCACCTCTAGTGAACTATGGATCTCGGTCCTCTTTTCTTTACATACAATCTCAAACTGTTTACTGTTTTGTGTTTACTTTCTGCAAACTTTTACTTCTTTCCATTCGATACGTTTAATCCTTTGTTTTCAGCAAAACACGGTGAGATTGACAACCTCATCGCAAGTTGGGGACAAAGTTCTGTGGTTGTGTTGTGCAGGTCTCCACATTGCTACTAGCACCGGTAGTGCGCCCTGCCAAAGCTCAGCTAGTAACACCTTTGGGGTGTTTCCTTGCTCCTACTGGTTCGATTAAACCTTGGTTTCATAACTGAGGGAAACTTGCTGCTGTGCTCATCATACCTTCCTCTTGGGGTTCCCAACAAGCTCTACATCAACACCGCCATCAAGCATTTTTCTGGGCGCCGTGCATTGAGCCATCAATCACCGAGAGGGCCTAGAGTATCCGTCATTGGGATTGACAAATTCCACTCTTGATCCATGAGCCTCAACATAACACCTTCGTAGCACTAAACCCATCTTTATAGTCACCCTGTTACGGTGTGAGGTTTGATGTTATCAAGATACTCTTCTGGTGTTAGCAATTAACATGATCTCATGGTCTAAGGATAAAGATTACTTCGTATGATGTTATAGCAATGTAAACATAATGACTTGATTGTAATGCTATACTTCAGATGAATGTTCATCACATCATTTCACAAATGCTGTGACCTTGTTATTAACAACATCCAATGTCCATGATCAGGAAACCTTGATCATCTTGTTAATCAACAAGCTAGTCTATAAGAGAGGCATAACTAGGAACCCTTTTTGTTTATTAAACACACATGTATTGATGTTTCCGATCAATGCAATTATAGCATGCAAAATAAACATCTATCATATATAAGGAATTGATGACCCACAAGTATAGGGGGTGTATCGCAGTATTTTAGATAAGTAAGAGTGTCGAACCCAACGAGGAGCAGAAGGTGCTGGCTAGTGGTATGGATTAGGAATTCTCTGCAAATACTTAGCAAACGGATTTTTAAGGGTTTTCGATAAAGCAAGTAAACAAAGTACGAGTAAATAAAAGACCGTAGGAATAAATGAAGCAAGTGGCCCAATCCTTTATGCAGCAAAGGACAAGCAGGTTGTATTATTTAAGATGACCAAACGTTCTCGAGGACACATGGGAAGACTGTCAAGTGCTTTCGCTTCATATAGTTGATTAATCTTCTTTAGCTTGCTAAGTGTTGTGTGGGTGAACCTGTGCTAATGTACCGCCCCATCCAAGACTAATACATACTTGTGATTATACCCCTTGCAAACATCCGTAAGTACAAGAAAGTAATTAAGGTAGAGACCTAACCACAGCTTTAAACTCTAAGACCCTTACGTCCCTTGTGCAATGGTTTCCTAACGGGGGTTCAGGTTTCTGTCACTCCGGCTACCCCTACGATTAGTAGCCAAATACACAATGCATTCCCCTAGGCCCATATAGGTGAAGTGTCATGTAGTTGACGTTCACATCACACCACTAGAAGAAGTACACCACAACTTAAATATCAAACTATTGAATCTTTCTCAACACAACTCCACTACTAACAACATGACTTCTCCCATGTCCTCAAGAACAAAACGAACTACTCACAAGACATCATATGGATCATGATCAGAGATGGAATAATGATGTATAACAATCTGAACATAAACAATAATTCAACGGTTCACTCAATAGCATCAACTACAAAGAGTAATCAACACCGGGAAAGTTTCCCCTATGAACTAATGCAAGATTCAACGCAATTGTTACAGCAATATGTAGATGGTGATGAGGGTTCTGATGGTGGTGATGATGATCTCGATGAAGTCCAGCTTGATGATGGTGTTGATGGTGACGATCCCCCCTCTCCGGGAAGGAATTCCCCCGGCAGAAATCTGTCTGCCGGAGAGATCTTTCTCTCTCGGTGTTTCTGCCCCGCAGAGGCGGCGGAATCTTTCTGTGGTAGCTCCCCGAGTCTTAGGGTTTCGGGAGGATGATATACGCCAGAGGGGAGAGGCCGGAGTGGGCCAAGGTGGACACACCACATCCAGGCGCGGCCTAGGGCTGCCCGCGCAAGGGGGTGGTGTGGGCCCCCCTGTGGCCCATCTCCACTCTGTCTTCTAGCATCCTTAGTCTTCTGGAAAAATAGGATTTTCCGTATGTTTTCCCGGATTTTCTGATCTTCGCGAATTTTGCCTCCAAACAGCACCTTTTCCATCATCCTGACTGTAGCGGTCCATGCTCCAAAAGTCATCAACCATGCAAAAACAGATGAAATAACATAAGTATCACCTCTCAATATGAAATATATCAATGAATAACAGTGAATTATGACATAGAATAGTGATGCAAAATGGACGTATCAGGAATACATAATAACAACTTTATTATTGCCTCTCAGGACATATTTCCTTCAAAAGGAACATCTAAAAGATTCGTGGAAACAACACCATAAGAGTTATGGCACGTTCAAGTTTCTAGAGATTTCGATAAGTCAAAGTCGTGGCGAATAAACAAGTCTTTATAAAGCATTCTTAGGAAGCTATGAATGCATCTTCCACAAAGGGGCAAACCTGTTGTTGTCCAACGTTGATGTGTCTTGATGAAGATACAGGTGGAAGAAAGTAAAAGATCAAAACAAGGTATTTGACCTTACCTCCGGATTGTTGAGTGGTGTCGTCAGATTGATGACAAGTACGCCATGAGGGGGTCCTCGAGGCGTGCGGAAGATAGGGGTGTGAGATGTATGGTATTTCGGGACGGTGAGCACACAAGTTTACCCAGGTTCGAATCCGCCGGCTTTGGATGGATACTACTCCTGCTAGCAATCCAGTAAACGGCAGAACCGGAATATGGGTTACAAGGGTTTCGCCTGTGCGAGTTGAGGGTCTAAAGTATTGATGTTAGGTGCCCTAAAGGCTCTCCCTAGGACGGCTTATATAGATATCTGGCCTAGGGTTTACAGGAGAGATCTATCCGGCTACGACTAAGAGTCGGTTACAGAGTACATCTTGAACTACAAGTAACATTATGGGCCTAAGTCGATAAGTCTTCTGGGCCTTCCGTAGCCGGATTGGACTCCGTCTTTCTCCCTGACTGGGCTGCCCGTGAATCAATGCTCTAACCCGAAGTGGGCCACCCTGGTCAGTGAGGAACTGTGAGGATACCCGGAAAGTATATCCCCAACAGCAGCCCTCGGAGGCCTCCAAGATCCAAAGTCGGATTTTATCATCGTCTAGCTTAATCTTCGGCTTGCAGAATCTTAAAGGGTTCCTGAAACTTCACAACAACAAAAATACGATCCGGGTCTTAAAAAATAAGTCGGACCTATCAATAGGTTACTCGGATTTTCTAGCTTGATTTCAAACTAAGCCGGAACTTGATCTCTAACGCCACCTGACACAAGTCGTGGTCAAGTCACGCCATCTGACAGGCATTCCGTCAGCACGACCATTGGTGGGTTCACAGTTCGCGGAACCGAGGTGCCGTTTCAATGCGTGCCCGGAGATCGAGGCGACGTAATCATCACATGGGACCTTCCCAGTTCCTTCAATGTTGCGTGGCGGTTATACTATAGTATTTGCACGAATCTTGGCGCAGTTAGGTGAATATAAGGGGTTAGGATTTTCTCCTTCTCCTCTCACCAGTCCTTTGCCTTTTCCTCTCCTTCCAATCTCCTTGTGTGCACAGGGCTCCCCCGTTCCTCCCCCCAAAACTCCCAGCACCGCCCCTTTTAGGTCAGCTACTCATCGGAGAAATGGCTTCATCTTCCTCTTTCGGCTTAGCGGTAGCGGCGGCGGCGGCAGCGACGGAACCGGTGGCAGAGAAAGAGAGCTTCCGTGGGCTCTGGATCCCCTGCGTGCTCAACGACGATGGTCTCAAGAACATGGAGAATGAAGGGCTCCTCCGCGCCGATGAATGGCGGAGCGGCTTCGGGGAAACCGTCCCCAACCCGCGTGACAGCGAGCGGGTCCACTTCGGCACCCACCTCGATAGAGGTTTCTCGTTTCCTCCCTCAGAGTTCTTCTCCAAGGTGATTAATCATTACGGAGTTCAACTCCATCATCTTCCTCCCAACTCTCTTTTAGAGATGAGCGCGTACGCTTCATTGTGTGAGGGATTTCTCGGCATTAGGCCGAGTTTGACTCTATTCCGGTACTACTTTCATGTCCAGAGAAACTCCATTACCACCGGTGTTCCTTACATCACCGACACTATTAGTTTTTCACTTAGACGCGAGCGCGCGTATCCCAAAATTTTAGCTAGTGACTCGGCCAAACAATGGCCAGCCACGTTTTCCTATCATAGGGATATTCTGGCTCCCGGCAAAGACACTGCTTTGCCGTCTTTCATCGACGGAGCCGCCACGGCCCAACCATCCTAGGACGAGGCTGCTCCGGCTCTCACCGACGATCTGATCCTCGCTAAGAGGCGGATCGAATACTTGATCAAACAGAAGGGTCTGAAGGGATCCGACTTGGTCCAGTGCTGGGTCTCACGTCGGATCCAGCCCCTTCAGTACCACGGAACCCGACTGATGCATTCCATCACGTCATCCAAAAAAGACTCCCTCCGCATCAGCCCCAAAGCCTACACCACATAGGGCTACATAAGCCAAGTCAAGTGGTTGATTAGGGAGCAGATCGAGACGAGAATCCCGGAGGTTTCTCTGGACATGCACACGGCGGATAACCCCCGTAGTGCCAGTAAGCTTCTATCAGTACACCTTTTTATGTCTTTCAATCTTCGAGTTACATTGCAATACTGATATGTTTTCTTCTTTTCAGCATGCTGACCTCCCCGAGTCGGAACTTGCTCCACTTGAAGGATATCCTCCTGAGTTTTCTCAGGAGACAGAGGTGGTCCCATTGCCGGATCTTGCGCTCAAGAAGCGCAAAGCTCCAACAGTGGCTGTCGGCACAAAGGAGGTGCCTGTTGTGAAGAGGTAACTTTCAATCACAATTTCTGCCTTTGTACCTTACTCGAATTTCTTTCCGAGATGTAATGTTTCCGACTTTACTACATTCTCAGAGCAAAACTGCTCGTCAAGGGCAAAGGGAAAGGGATTCCTTCGAAGCCGCTGCGGCAGACGAAGCTTAGCATAGCTTCTCCTGCCGTGGCTCCTCCGACTCCTGCCCCTCAACCTTCCACAACATCAGTGATCTCCCCGGATGCTGCAGAAGATCCGGCTCCTTCAACGGAGCCTGCGAACCTTGAGTTGCAAACTGACGTCACCATGGGTGAGTCAGATCTAGATAAGGGTGAACCCTCTTTGGGTAATGATCCCTCCGTAGAAACCTTCGCCAAAAACCTTATCAGCAATCCGGGACTTGCCAAATTTGGCTTGTCCCGAAAATCTGCTGAAGAAATCCAGCTGCTCGCCAGGCAATGCCTGGAGAAAAGAACTTTATCTGCCGAAGAAGAAGCGCAAGAAGCGGAGGACGTCAAGTTCTTCGACCTTCTCGCCCAGGTGCGCCTTCGCGACGAGAGGATTAGGACTGGTGAGCTTCCAACAGCCCCAGTGATTCCTCTGACTCTCGCTGAGAAGGTGGTCGTTGACGTGAACGCGAGTTTGGATAAACTCACTCGCGAACAATATGTAAGTCGAAATTCCAACTCCTCTTTTTCCTTTATTTCATATCATATCTTCTAGCCCCCAAGCATGAAGTAGGATATATAATCCGAGTTTATGCTTCATTAGGATGCCAAAGAATGAACTAGTGTAGCCCCTAAGGCTCATGCTGATATTTAGCAAAAATATTAGCCCGAGTCTTAAGTAGCTTTCTGATTGTGGGTATTCTGACTTACAGAAAGTATGTTCCTATAATCAGGATTTATTGAAGAATGTCTGTGATAAGCGGAGAGAGATCAAGGCTCTCCGACTTAAAAATGTTGAACTTAAAGTTGTCAAGGATGACGCCAAAGGTAAACATTCTGAGACTCAAACCTTGTCTTTGTATTTTTCAATGTTGAATTTTTCCTGAACTGTTGTTCTTTTTGACTTACAGCGCTAGTGAAACAATCCTGCGCCATGATTGAAGAGGCCGAGAACCTCAAGAGCTTGGTGGTGGAGAACAAGGAGCTTCGCCAAGAGCTGGACCAGCTCAAGGCAAATCATGAAAAGAGCATTGCTCAAGTCCTTGAGTCCTCCTCCATGGCTACTGAAGAGCGTGATCGCAAGATCGCTGCTCAAGATAAAACAATCTCAGACCTCAAGAATGAAATTAGCAGAGAGAGAGACATGTCCCAGGCGCTCCGGGCTGAACTCCAGAGTCTTCGGGAGGAGAAGACCAAAATTGACGACGTCATTTTTGGTACGTTCCATCTGTCTGACTTGTCTTTTTTCTTCGACTTCTATCAATGTCGGATTTTTATTAACTTGTTTTGTGTATAGGTCCCCTAAACTTGACGGACTCTTCCTCCACCGAGCCCTACACCCACCGTCTTACCCAAGTCGGTGACCTGCTTCATGACTTCCGCCAATCCCTTGAGGACATCGGCGAAGCTCTCAAGATTTCGGACATGCCTAGGATGTCGGATTTTCAGGTGAGGGATAAAGCAAAGGAGATGCCGCAACTTGTTCAGGACTAGAACATGTCCTACGCGCGGACTGCTGCGCAGAATGCTCTCACGATGGTCATGAGCCACCATGGAAACATGGAAATATGGCAAGTGACCAGAGGGTACTGCAAACTAGATGAAGACGGCCAGGAGCAGGACCTTCAAGCCATCATGCACTCCTGCGCCGGATATGGGTGTCACGTGGCTGACCTGACCAGCTACGATATCCCCTTCTTCACCCGCGTGGCTACTCTGCCTCCTCCTCCAGAAGAATCAGCAGAAGTTTCTGACGATGAACACACCACCTCGGATGCGGACTTCTCGGAACGATATCAAGGCGGAATTTCCAGCGAGCCGGCAGCTCCTTCATCTCCTCCTGCATCCTAAATTGCCAGAAATATTTGTATTATCCTGAAAAAACATGATGCGTCTGCAAATGTAAAGTACTATGATTTTTCTAGTGCTAAGCTTTTGATCTATTCAGCACTTTTGGCTTTAATTTTTTGTGTGCCTGAAACATTTACATAAGCACTTGTATTTTTTCGTCCCTACTTATTGTTTATCTGGCTTTCTGCCTCGTCCCTTTCGTGAGCCGGCTAAACCTTCTACCAGAAACTTTGCTGAGCAACGGAGCTCAATTGCTAAACCAGTTTAAAATCGGAAACAAAGCCGGCTTCCAGTACCAACAATTCACTACTCGGAAAATGCCCGCATCCAGCAATCAAACAAATAACCAAAGTAAAGACTAGAAACTTTAGAGTTTTACCCGAGGGTAGCAGTTTTAGAATCGGAATTCTAAACCAGAACAAACATGAGCATAAAGTACTTTTCAACATTCTAGGATTTTTGACTATGACATGATCATTCGAAAATAAGGTGGTAAAAACTTCTCAGAAAAATTTGAGGCAACCAAAACTTTTATTTCTCACAGAACATGTACATATATATGTTTACAAAGAAGGATAAACTAAGAATAAAAGGGACGTAGCTGAGCAATATTCCACGGTCTATCTAACTCATCCGGATTTGTACTGCCTCCAGCTCTCTTTCTCTTCTTAGTAGCAGGTCTTTCTTTGACTAGCCTCATGTCAGTTAAGTAGTACGATCCATTGTGCAATACTCGACTAACTAAAAAGGGCCCTTCCTATACTGGGGAAAGTTTGTGCTTTCTTTGTTGCACAAGCCGGAGAACCAAATCACCTTTATTGAAAGATCTATTTCGGACTCTCTGGCTATGATACTTGTGTAACTTCTGCTGATAGGCTGTAGATCTCATTTCAGCAACGACGTGAACTTCTTCGACTAAGTTGAGATTGTTTTGTCGAGAAATCTCGGCATCCTCTTCAATATACGCAGCCACTCTAGGAGAAGTGTGAATCAAATCACTAGGAAGAACTGCTTCTGCACCATAGACCAAGAAGAAAGGTGTGTATCCGGTTGACCTGTTTGGAGTCGTTCGTAAACTCCATATTACATAGGGTAATTCCTCCGCCCAAGCCCCCACATCACGTCTTAGTGGTGCTTCGAGTCTCAGTTTTAGGCCTTGTAGGATTAAACCATTTGCTCTTTCGACTTGTCCGTTAGCTTGTGGATGTGCGACTGACGCAATGTCAAGCCGGATATTTTGCTCATCGTAGAACTCGGCCAATTATCCCATAGAGAAGTTACTCCTGTTGTTCATGATAATACTATGTGGATAACCATACCGGATTATAACATTCTCGACAAATCTTTTGGCTGTTGCTCCATCACAACTAGTGACAGGTTTAGCCTCAATCCATTTGGTGAATTTATCCACCATCACTAAGAGGTGAGTAAATCCACTTGGAGCTCGTTTAAAAGGTCCTACCATACCAAGCCCCCAGACCGCAAAAGGCCATGTTATAGGTATTGTTCGCAACTGATCAGCCGGAACATGAGCTTGTTTGGCGTACTTTTGGCAGCCTTTGCACGTCTTGACTAATCGTTTGGCATCCGCCTGAGCTGTAAGCCAGAAAAATCTATGTCTAAAAGCTTTTGCCACTAAAGATTTGGCTGCAGCGTTGTGACCACACTCGCCTTGGTGGATTTCCCTTAAGATTTCCACTCCTTCTTCCGGAGATACACACCGCTGAAAACCCCCAGAAACACTCCGCTTATAGAGCTCACCTTTAACACTACTATAAGCTTTTGCTCGTCGGATAATCTGCCGGCTCAGCACCTCGTCTTTGGGTAATTTGCCATCTACCAAATAATCGAGGTAGGGTTGAGTCCAGCTGGGAATCACAGCCAGAACTGCTATCAGAGGTGAGTCGGATTTGGTCGGATATTCCTCATCTACTCCCTTTATTGAGGGAACCTTGGGGTGCTCTAAAAAAGCGCCATCCGGGACCTCTTTTCGCGTAGAACCTATCCGAGATAGTGCGTTTGCTTCCTCATTTTCTGCTTGAGGAATATGTTGAACTTCAAATCCTTCGAACGATTTAGATAGATCATCCACGACAGCTTTATATGCTGCCATGTGCTTATTTGCATTACAAATATCCGACACTTGTTGAGCAACAAGATCTGAATCTCCGTAACACATCAAATGTCGGATGCCAATATCCTTAGCAATCTGGATTCCATGCAGCAGTGCTTCATACTCGGCAATATTGTTTCTCACTGTGAAGTGGATCTGCAACACGTATAAAAGTTTATCTCCTTGGGGTGACTTGAGCACCACGCCAGCCCCCGAGCCCCCGCGAGCCTTAGACCCATCGAAGAAGAGGGTCCAATATTCTGACTCAGGGAGGATCATGTTCTCCTTCGTCTCTATCCAATCAGCGACAAAGTCAGCAAGGATCTGGGATTTGATTGTTGTCCGAGGTTTATACTCAATATCAAAAGCTGAAAGCTCTATGCCCCATTTGGCGACGCGTCCTGTGGCGTCACTGTTGTTGATTATATCTCTCATGGGAGTTGTCCTCACCACGGTAATTGGATGCTCCTGAAAGTAATGTCGCAACTTACGAGATGCTAGAAAAACACCGTAAGCCAACTTTTGATAATGCGGATACCGCTGTTTTGACTCTGTTAGGACTTCACTGACAAAGTAAGTCGGATGTTGCACCAGGTGCTCCTGATTTTCCTCCGGTCTCTCCACCACCATGACGATACTAACGACCTTATTTGTCGCAGCAAGATAAAGCAACATCGGTTCTTGAGGTTCCGGCGCTGCAAGGATAGGAGCAGATGAGAGTACTTTCTTCAGGTCTTGTAGTGCAGCTTCAGCTTCATCAGTCCAAACAAAATCTTTTGTCTTTTTCAAGAGTTTATATAATGGTCCGGCTCTTTCACCAAGTCGGCTTACAAACCGACTGATTACAGCAATGCAACCAGTTAGTCTTTGTACGTCCTTCAGGCGAGTTGGCCTGGAAATATTGAGTATAGCCTTGATTTTGTCTCGGTTCACCTCTATGCCTCTCTGAGACACGATGAAACCTAACAATTTTCCGGCTGGTATTCCAAAGAAGCACTTCTTTGGGTTAAGCATGATGTTGTATTTTCATAGGTTGGCAAATGTTTCCTCCAAGTCGGAAATCAATGTTTCCTTCTTTTTGGACATTACTACAATATCGTCCACGTAAGCATGCACATTGCGTCCGAGTTGGTCATGGAGGCAACGTTGCATCATGCGCTGGTACGTAGCTCCTACGTTCTTCAGCCGAAAGGGTATCGTAACAAAACAGAAGGTTCCGAAGGGGGTTATGAATGAAGTTTTGACTTTGTTAGATTCCTTCATCCGGATTTGGTGATAACCGGAATATGCGTCGAGAAAACAGAGAAGTTCTGAGCCTTCCGTAGAATCGATAACTTGATCAATTCTAGGCAGAGCGAACGGATCTTTTGGACAAGCCTTGTTCAAGGCAGTATAATCAACACACATCCTTAAATCAGTGGTGTCCTTTTTAGGGACCATTACAAGATTGTCCGACCACTCAGTGTGGATGACCTCTTCTATGAATCCAGCTAACTCGAGCTGTGCTAGTTCCTTAGCTATTGCCTTATGCTTTTCATCACCAAACCATCATAGGGACTGTTTGACGGGTTTCATGTTCGGGTTTACATTTAGAGAGTGCTCGGCAAGTTCCCTAGGTACTCCGGTCATGTCAGATGGCTGCCATGCAAAGATATCTTGATTTTCTTGGAGGAACTTGACGAGCGTGCTTTCCTATGCGCTACCTAGGCCTACGCCTATCTAGGTCACCTTGGAGGGGTCATCATCCTTCAATGGCGTCTTCTTCGTCTCTTCTGATGCCTTGAACTCCGGATTTGGCTTTGTCACCTCCTTCTTCGTTGCGGGCATCTCGGACGGATCTATGCTCTTCTTGATCTCCTGGTACTCCTGGGCGTGCAGCACGGCTTCAACAAAGGCGGCATTTCCATCCTCACATTCTCGCGCTTTCTTCGGGTCTCCCCTGATGGTGATCATGCCGTTGGGACCTGGAATTTTCATCATATTGTAAATGTAACACGAACGAGCCATAAAAGCCCAGTAAGCCGGACGTCCGAATATAGCATGGTACGCGCTCTTGAACGGGACCACTTTGAAGGAAAGTGCCTCCGTCTGATAGTTCTTTGGAGTTCCAAAGGTAACATCCAAAGTGATCTCTCCCAGGGAATTAGCTTGTCTTCCTGGGACAACTCCGTGAAAGATCACAGAGCTATGGTTCAGCTGTGTTTCCGAGATCTTCATCCGGCGTAGCATTTCTACATAGAGAATATTGATACTGCTACCTCGCCTGTGTAACTTAGGTGGATGATCATCACGGTCAAATGTGATTGCCACTTCCGACCAGTCCAGATACTGGGGGATAGCCAGAACTGTTGCATTGAGCTCGTGTAGAACTGCTTTCTTGACCTTTGCTGGTTGAGATCCAAGGAAAGTGACATAAGTGTCCTTCTTGGTGGGAAAAGTTTTCTTCCGTTCTGACTTGGGATTCGAAGCATCAGCTTCCTCCATGTCGGAATCTTCCTTGGCCTCTTTTTCTTTTTCGGGATTCTTCTTTCCCTTCTTCCGCTTAGCTTGGTAGCCCGCAGTGTCATCTCTTTTGATGTCGTCATTGAAACGACATTCGGCGTTGGTGTGGGACGAGCCCCCATTGGCGTCTAGGTGATGCACACATGGGTTATTGGCAATGTCAGCCCAAGAGTAGGTTTTGTCTGGTTGCTGGTCTCCTCTACCCTGGACTCTTGAAGTTCCACGACCACGCCCGCAGCCTCCGCCGCGTCCTCCTCATCCTCCAGACCCGAAAGTAGCAGTGACCACTGCCGTTTCCGCGTTGGGTTTTTCCTCCGAGGTATTTTTGCGCTTCTGAGCTTGTTGCTTTGGTTGTTTTGCTAACTGAGGCACAACTAGGGCATTGAGCAATCCCTCTGCATCGTCGTCAGCATCTGCATACTTGCTCGCTGTTTCTATCATCTCTCCCAAATAAGTGGCCTTGTCACACTTCAAGCGATGGCACAGTAGACCAATTGGGAGACCTGCAATGAAAGCTTCAATCGCAGTTTGATCATTTACTCCTTCACAGGAGTTCTTGGTGTCGATCCATCGTCTGAGGTAATCCCGGCTAGTTTCTCCGGCTCTCTGGGTGCAACGCTGTAGGTCTCGGACTGTCAGGGGGATGATCCCCGGATACCCCACCCGAATAAGAAACAGGACAGTCGGATCTCGGACGGCTGACCAGATGCAGCCGGACAGGGTAGGATGGACCGGCTACCACCCGGTAGCTGGACCATGAAGAGGTAGCCGGATACGACGACGTAGCCGGATCCAATCAGAGGGACAGGACGACGTGCGTATCAGTGCACAGTACGCCTTGTACAACGACAAGACGGGCAACCACCCGCCCATACCGAAGACTTGGCGTGGCTGACGCGGGAACAGTGGCCTGTGCTGACGACGGGCTCGCACGACGTCCACTGTGCCTACGACAGCCATACCGCTCATACACCAATGTGACATACCATGCCGGGTACTGTAGATGACTAGTCGGCTGGGACCCGGCTGTGGGGCCCGCCAGTCGGACTAGCCAGTGAGACCCTCGCCTCTCTTCCTATATAAGGAGAGGGAGGGCCTCAGTAGAAAGGGGGGGTTCTCAGTTCATTTAAGGCAGTAGCTAAAGGATACAGCTCGAGGAGCACTTGTAGATCGTATATTCCACATAGTCAGATCAGGCAAGAGTAGGGGCTTTACCTCACCACGAGGGCCCCGAACCTGGGTACTTCTTGCGTCCCGCTACGCTTGCTCGTATCCAATCTCGCCTGCGGACGCCGTCGATAGCTTTCCTGCTAGTCCCCACACCTCTATCTAACCTTTTTAGGTACTGCCGTTCCCAATACAACGACAGTTGGCACCCACCGTGGGGCTAATGGCTTCGACCGGAGTCACGTTCTGCACGGGACCCCGCACTTCAGCTGGTGAGCGCGTGGCCTCCGGCCTGGTGCTTACGCTCGGCAAGTTCGACTGCGTCATCAACAACGCCTCCTGCTTCGCCGGAACTTCCTTCCCGGCAAACGGCACCGTTCTGCTATTCGGCGATCTCCCTATCTACATCGCCACCATCCCGGAGCGTTTCCCTAGGGAAATCGTCTCTGTCGCGGGGCCGCCACGCTCAAGCGGCGGCACCTCCGCCGCACCTCGCGGCGTGGAGGTCATGATGGCCGGATCTAGCTCGCAGCCCCGCCGGCCGCGGGAGCGAGGCGTGGACAAGGTCGGAACTTCCGCTCCCTCGCAGCCTCGGAACCCGGTCGAGGATGCCATTGATCGGCTCCTGACGCTGGTTACCCTCAGGGACAACCCGGAGGAGAAGGAGGCCAACTTCACCATGGAGAGACAGATCCTCCTCCAGGAGGCCATGGAGCTGGCAGCAGCCCGCAAGCAGCTGGAGATCGCCAGGCGCGAGTATGACCGCCCGCACGGTCTCACCCCGGCTACCGTGGAGCCGAGCCGGTGCGGCCAGGTACGACGTCGGGGCGGTGAGCTAGGCGGCAGGATGGAGAAGGACGGAGAACCAGATCCCGCGCTTGCCCCTACACGGCCCACCTACAACACGCCCATCAAGAACTTGTGCACGGCACGAGCCGCAACAGAAGAACTACCCAGCCTGGAGGGCGAGGAGCGAGCCCGCCAGCACGCTCGCGTCCAGAAGCTTCTCCGCGTCGCGGATGAGCAGGCCGGCGCCAACCGGCAGACGCAGGAGGACCTTAGCTACTCCAGAGGAAGCAGGCTACCCGCCAACAGCAGGGGCGCACCACGTGACACGCAGCAGGCGTCCTCCCCTCAGCCGGCTAGGGCCCGCAGCAGGCGTCGCAGCTCCGGCAACAGGGGCCAGCTGCGCCAGGAGCAGACGGTCAACAGCAACCCGCCACCTCCACCCCCACCAGCCGGAGCACCCAGACCAGCCGGTTCCCGCCTCTCGGGCCGGGTGGGCGCGCCCAACCCGGATTGTCCGGATGCCCGCGACCGCATCGAGCTGCTTGCTCAAGCGCGCGTCATGGAGGAGGAAGATTCTACCGGACCAGTTTGTTTCGGACCCCGCATCCGGAACGAGCCATTTCCGGATAAATTCTCCCTGCCCAGGGACACCCCCAAGTACGACAGCAACATGAAGCCGGAAGACTGGTTGACTGACTATGCCACGGCAGTCGGCATCGCCCACGGGAATAAGCGCACAGCCGTGCGTTACGTCCCTCTCATGCTAACCGGGTCAGCAAGGACCTGGCTCAATAGCCTCGCGCCCAACAGCATCAACGCCTGGCCTGATTTCGAGAAGGTTTTCGTCCGCAACTTCAACAGCACATACAAGCGCCCAAGGAGCCAGGACCTGGCCTTGTGCGTCCAGGGCGACCGCGAGACCGACCGCGAGTACCTCGCCAAGTGGACGGAGCTCCGCAACACTTGCGAGGGCATCCTGGAGAGCCAAGCCATCGGTTTCTTCATCGAAGGATACCGAGAGGGCACCATGCTTCGCCACCGGCTACTGTGTGATGAGCCGAAAACCATGGCGGAGCTCATGACGGTTGCCGACCAGTACGCCACGGCAGATGCCGCCATGAAGAAGCCCCTCCGGGTAAACGCGGAAGGCCGTCTGACTCCCACGGAGCCGGCTCGTGACCGTCCGAGCAATCCGGCTGGTGAAGCCGGATCCTCCAGGCGCCACGGCAACGACAACCGGTTCCACGGGGACCGCCGGGACAGGCAACAGAAGCCTCGCTACCACGCGCGGCAGGTCAATGCCGTAGAGGGTGCGCCCGACGCACCGGCTAACGACACAAGAAGGCAGAAGCCCCAGCTCACCTTCGACCAGATGATTGACGGCCCGTGCAAGTGGCATAGCGGTCCCTTCAAACCGGCTACGCACACCACCCGGAACTGCAGCTGGACTCGCTAGCTAAAGGACCAGGGCAACCAGCCCCGTCTCCCGCCTCCCCTACCGGGTGGACCCCCACCACCGGCTAGGGGAGCCGGTAATGACGGTAACGGCGGCAATAGCGGCAACAACAACAACGGCTACCCCCAGCCGCACGCCGCCTACCACATCTTCGAGACGGAGCAAGACGACAAGCACAGCCGCAGGCGACGCTCAGGAGGTCAACGCCATCATTTCTCCGGTCCCCCAATACCTGAACTGGTTGGAAACCCCCATCACCTAGAGCCGGGCAGATCAACCTGAGCATATGCCGACTCCCGGGGGCTACGCCATGGTGCTCGACCCCCTCATCGTCTCCAACACGCGCACCTGCCGATTTTCACGCGTCCTCATCGACAGAGGCAGCAGCCTCAACCTCCTCTACCAGTCCTCGCTGGAGAAGCTGGGCATTCGCGAAAGCGACCTGCGCCCGACTACCACGACATTCCACGGCGTACTGCCAGGCCAGCCTGCGCTCCGCTGGGAAAAATCCAGCTGGATGTCATCTTCGGGACCGAGGAGAACATCCGCCGCGAACCAATCTGGTTCGAGGTGGTAAATTTGACGAGCTCCTACCATGCTCTCCTTGGGCGCCCCACCCTTGCCAAGTTCGTGGCCGTCCCCCACTACGCATACCTCAAGACGAAGATGCCAGGAACCCACGGCATGATCATCGTCGCCGGCTGCTTCAGGCGATCGATGGAGTGCGCCTCAGACGGTTCCAAACTAGCAAAGGCCCTCATCATAGCCGAAGAAAAGCGTGCGATCATGCGCAATGTGGCCATGGCCCAGCAGGACATTCCGGCTAGCAGCAAACTGGCTGGAGAAGGAGCCTTCCAACCGGCAAAGGAGACAAAGAGGATCCTGCTCGACCCCTCCGACCTAACTAAGTTCGTCACCATTGGTGCCGGCTTAGACAGCAAATAGGAAGGCGCGCTCGTCGACTTCCTCCGTGAGAATCGGGACATCTTCGCATGGTCTCCCAAAGACATGCCGGGTGTGCCGAGTTAGTTCGCCGAGCACTCACTTCATGTGCGTCCGGATGCCAAGCCGGTCAAGCAACCTCTACGCCGGTTCGCAGAAGAGAAGAGAAAGATAATCGGTGGCGAGATCACCCGGCTCCTCGCAGCCGGGTTCATCATGGAAGTATACCACCCGGACTGGCTAGCGAACCCAGTCCTGGTGTTGAAAAAGAACAAGACCTGGCGCATGTGTATCGACTACACTAGCCTGAACAAGGCGTGCCCGAAAGACCCCTTCGCCTTGCCCCGTATCGATCAGGTCATCGATTCCACAGCCGGCTGTGATTTGTTGTCTTTTCTAGATTGTTATTCCGGATACAATCAGATCCGGCTAAACCCGGCTGATCAGATTAAGACATCATTTATCACCCCCTATGGGGCTTTCTGCTATGTAACCATGCCTTTCAGCCTAAAGAACGCATGCGCCACCTATCAGCGATGTATGCAGAAATGCTTGCATTCGCAGATAGGCTGAAACGTGCACGCCTACGTGGATGACATGGTCATCAAGACCAAGGAAAAGCGCACCCTCCTCGAAGATCTGGAAGAAACATTTGGTAACCTCCGCCAGTACCAGATGAAGCTGAACCCGGAAAAATGCGTCTTCGGAGTACCATCCGGCCAGCTACTCGGTTTCCTCGTATCTCAGCGAGGCATCGAGGCAAATCTGGAGAAGATCGCGGCCATCGAAAGGATGCAACCGCCCAAGAACCTGCTTGGAGTCCAGAAGTTCACCGGATGCCTAGCTTCCCTCAGTCGTTTCGTCAGCCGGCTGGGGGAGAAGGCACTTCTGTTGTACCAGCTGATGAAAAAGACGGACAAGTTCTCCTGGACTTCGCAGGCTGACACCGCGTTTCACGACCTCAAGCGCATGCTGTCCATAGCGCCGGTTCTAGCCACACCGGCTAGCAAGGAGCCGATGTTGCTCTATATAGAAGCCACCAGCCGGGTCGTCAGTGTTCGTCCTGGTGGTGGAGCGCCCCGAGGAAGGCAAGGCTCAGCAAGTTCAGAGACCCGTCTACTACCTCAACGAGGTTCTCTCCCTCTCCAAGCAGAACTACCCCCACTACCAAAAGATGTGCTACGGCGTGTACCTAGCATGCAAGAAGCTCAAGCACTACTTCTAGGAGCACCCAATCAAGGTCGTGTGCACTGCACCCCTTTCGGAAATCATCAGCAACAAGGACGCCACCGGTCGGGTCGCCAAATGGGCCATCGAGCTCGCCGCCTACTCCATCCAGTACGAGCCCCGGCTCACGATCAAGTCACAGGCGATGGCGGACTTCCTCGTCGACTGGGCCGAGACCCAGTATCTCCCACCGGTTCCGGATTCGGACCACTGGAGGATGCACTTCGATGGGTCGAAGATGCTCGGGGGCTTGGGAGCCGGCATCGTGCTCACCTCGCCCAAGGGAGACCGGGCTGGAGTACGTGTTACAGATCCACTTCAAGGCCTCCAACAACGTAGCCGAATACGAGGCACTATCGCACGGGCTCCGGCTGGCCAAGGAAATCGGCGTCAACCGGATCCTGTGCTTCGGCGATTCGGACCTGGTGGTACAACAAGTATCCGGGGAATGGGACGCCAGAGATGCCAACATGGCCCTCTACCGGTTCCACATCTAGAAGCTCAGCTCCTCCTTCGACGGGTGTGAATTTCATCACGTCCCCCGCACCAACGAGGCAGCCGATGCGCTATCCAAGATAGAGTCCACCAGGCAGGCCATCCCACCAGGGGTCTCCCTAGAGCACCTGCGCAAGCCATCCATCAACCCGTCGCCGGAATCAGATTCCATCATCTGGGCAGGGAGCGTCCCAACGGTCGGGGCAGCGGAAGCGGATCCGGCGGAGCCACCAAAGAAGAAAACTCATGCCAACTCCGGCCAGGCAGTGCCCTCCAGCTCGCAGGACCCGGGGGCTACCGGCTCGCCCAGTGGCTCAGGGGCTACCGCCCCGGACATCCCACCCGGACAGCCCACCGACACCCGACAGCCGGAGGACAGGAGCGTCCTCGTCATCCGGGAAGTGCCATCCTGGGCACAGCCCTTCATGAACTACATCGCCAACAGCGAACTCTCGGATGATGAGGTGGAGGCCAGACAAATCCGACGCCGCGCGCATACATACACCATCATAAACGGCGAGCTATACAAGCGAAGTGTATCCGGTATCTTCCAAAGATGTGTCGACGTAGACACAGGCTACCGGCTACTCAAGGACATCCACCAGGGCGAGTGCGGACACCACGCTTCGTCAAGGGCGATAGTCGCCAAGGCGTTTCGCCACGGCTTCTATTGGCCCACCGCCCTCGAGGATGCCGAGCAGCTGGTCCGCGCGTGCAATGGGTGCCAACGCTTCGGGCAGCTCAGGCACATGCCAACCTTGGTGCTCAAGACCATACCGATCACCTGGCCCTTCGCGGTTTGGGGCCTCGACATGGTCGGGCCCTTCAAGCGAGCTCGCGCGGGAATGACCCACCTGCTGGTAGCGGTGGACAAGTTCACAAAGTGGATCGAGGCCAAGCCTATCCGGAAGCTGGACGGGGCGACGGTGGTTACCTTCTTCACCGACATCATCAACCGCTTCGGCTACCCCAATAGCATCATCACCGACAATGGCACGAACTTCGCCAAGGGGGCCTTCGCCCGGTTCTGCAGCAACAAGGGCATCCGGCTAGACCTCGCCTCCGTCGCACATCCCCAGTCCAACGGGCAGGTCGAACGAGCAAATGGCTTGGTGCTAGCCGGCATCAAACCACGTCTCATCGAGCCATTGGAGCGGTCACCCGGATGCTGGATTAAAGAACTTCTGGCTGTTCTGTGGAGCCTCCGCACCACACCGAATAGGTCAACCGGCTACACGCCATTCTTCCTGGTCTACGGATCGGAAGCCGTCCTCTCCGCCGACATCGAATTCGACTCCCCCCGCAAGCTCCTCTACGATGAGCAGGCCAACAAGGAGGCGTGGGAGGACGGGGTAGATATCCTGGAGGAGGCCCGCGAGCTGGCCCTGTCCAGATCCGCCCTGTACCAGCAGCGACTATGCCGCTACCATTCCAGCCGGATTCGCCCAGTCGCATTCCGTGAGGGTGACCTGGTTCTCCGGTTGGTGCAAGACACGAAGGGTATGCACAAGCTATCACCACCCTGGGAGGGCCCCTTCATCATCAGCCGGGCGCTGCCGAACGACTCTTACTACCTCATTGACGCAGAGCAGCCGCGCAAGAACAAGATGGACAAATCGGACGAGGAGACCGAACGTCCTTGGAACGCGGCCCTGCTGCACCCGTTTTACACCTAGTCTCTAAACAGTGTATGTATCCCGAAAACCTCATAAATGAAAATACGGACTCCCACGAGAATCTCAGGGGCTCCTTCTGGAAATGTGTGCGTACCTGTTCTCCGATTAAAATTTTCTGGCTCTGGCTACCCCTACCCGGGGGCTCGCCGGCTGGCCCGGCCTGTTAAACCAACAAACCGACTGAGTAGTGTGCGATGATGTCAGAGGCCCACTCTTCGTCTCAGCTACAGACCGCAACCCGGCTGTCCGGCTAGCAAGAGAAAAAGCCCGAGGCATCCCACATGAAAAACGGGGAAGAGGCGTGACAGATCGGGCGTCCCGGCCCCGCAACTATCTCAAACCAATCCAGCCGCTAAGCTGCTAGTACCATGCGTAATGTACTGTCAGCTCCCTTCGATTCCGGCTGCAGACCGCAACCCGGCTGTCCGGCAAGGACGCAGCGAAAAGAGCAGAACACACGAGAAAGCGACTAAGTGCCTAGAAAGGAGCAAGCCAGTTTTTGAAAAAATAAGCCGTTTCCCGGCTACGATTTGCTGGACTAACCTATTAACCTATGAAGATGTATGTGTATGCATATGTGCATTCTTGTCCGACTACTTCGAGTCGGAATTCAGGAGAAGGAAAGAAGATTCGAAGCCCTTGCCTTCATCAAGCGCTCCGAATATCGGGGGCTACACCCACTGGGTGCGCTCGCGCGCCCCCAGTGGAATCTTGTAGTTCCTGGCCGACTAAGGGCGTTTAGCCGGCAGTTCAGAGCCCAGGTAAGGGCAAGGGCGGGAGCAATAAAAGACAAGAAAGATTCGAAGCACCTGGTTACGCCAGCTACTCCGAATCTCGAGGGCTACACCCAGTGGGTGCGCTCGCGCGCCGCCACTGGAATGCTGGTTCCCCCGGCTAAAGGCGTCTAGCCGACGAAAGCAGCCGACTGGGGCGAGGCCAGTCGGATAAAGTTAGAAGAACGGGGAAGAACAAGGAAGATTCGAAGCACCTGGCTACGCCAGCTACCCCGAATCTCGGGGGCTACACCCAGTGGGTGCGCTGGCGTGCCCCCACTAGGGGTGTAGTTCGTCCAGCTAAAAGTGTGTAGCCGGGCTAGGTCAGCCGGGCGGAGCGAGCCGGCAAAGATATCAAAAGAAAATTCAAGACACAAGTTAAGAAAGACTCAAGAATTTAATATTAACAAGCAAAAGGGAGACGAAGCTCCCGAGAGTTACCCGGCATCAAAGATAGCCGGTACAGACAGATAAGTTCCACGATAACCTAAAAACAAGACAAATACACCCGGCATCCCGGGGCAACAGCTAAACGGCAGGGCCTTTGCCGTGGGGGCGTTCCTGGCTGGCAGATGCTGGAGGCGGGGGCGGAGCCGCAGTGCTCGTTCCGGCTCCGGCGCTGGCAGACGGCGGCACCGAGGACTCCGCATCCGGAGTGTCGGGGGACTCCGAGTCGGTGAGCACCTCGTCCGGATCCACGTAGTCGGCGATCTTGATGGCGGACCCGCGAAGCTCCGGATGGGCTTGGCGGATGGCGGCAAGATCGGCTCCGGCGCGGAAGCCCCCATCGATCTTCTCGACGCGAGCATCCTTGTACCAGGAAAGCATCAGCGCCAAGGGCATCTCCGCTCCGCCCCGCGCCGCCAGATCCCGCAGCCGGTCCACCGCAGCCGGCACCTTGCCCACCTTCGCCGCCAGCTGCGCCATCGTCTCCGGAACCGGAGCCTCCGGCCACACAAAGGAGAAGACGTCCCGTGCCGCCTGACGAAGCTTTGCGGCCTCCTCGCCAAGAAGAACGACGAGCTCCTGAGTCGTCGGCTGCGCTCTCAGCCAGTTCTCCTGTAGCCGATTGTAGGCCAGCAAGTCTATGCCGGGGTAAAAGGCTGTCAGAAAAGAGGAGTCAAATCCGGCTACCTGATCCGGAAAGAAAAGAAGACGGAAGAAAGAATTCACCTTTGGCAGTGTGGCCGACTTGCATCAGCTCCTCCACCAGCGCCTTCTCTTTGACCGCCAGCCGTTTTATCTCCTTCTCTTGGTCCTTGTTCTGGGCCTCGAGAAGGGAGAAGGCTTCGGCCCGACCAGCGAGCGAGGCATCGCGCTCCTTGACGGTAGCCTCCAAGCCGTCTACCCGTGCGTGCCAGTCCTTGTTCTGCAAGCGCAACGTGGAGTTGGACCTGCTCAGCCGGTTGTTCGCTTTCTTCAAGCGATCGATCTCGCGCTGAGCACACACGAGGATGGCTGCAACGAAGCCGACTATTACAAAAAAAAGAGCCAGGCGGATAAGGCAGACTTACTCTGGGAGGTCCCGTTGGCAGCAGCAAGCTTCTGCTCCAGGCTGCGGGTTCCATTGGCTGTGGCCTCAAGCAGCCGGATCTCCTTGACCACCAGATCGAGCGTGGCGGCAAGATCCGACAGCAAGGCAGCGGAGGAGGCACCGTCGTCCACGACGTTGACGGCCAAGGACTCCTTCGCCGCGAGCACCGCCATCTACCACTCCTCCCCGAGCGCCTCGTCGGAGTCGTCGTTGCCAACCACGACAAGCTCCTTGCCAGTAGCCCCCCGCGCGCCGACGGAGGAACCTTCCGGCTGGGAGCGAGTCGCTTCCGGCTAGGGACCCTCCGGCTGGGAGGGGGCAGACGGCTCGGCCTGAGGAGGAGAAGGAGGATGCGCCTAAGAGGAAGGGCAGGCGCCGGTTGGATCAGTCGGGGCACGAGGCGGCGACCCGGCTGGCGTCCGAGCCGGGCTCGCGGCGCCGAAAGAAACCAGTGCGCTAAAGGGAAAGAGGAACAGACAAGAGCAAAACAGGCTAAAGTCAGAAAAACAAGGACAAGGAAAAACAAACAGAAAGCACCGAGGGGGGAGGGAGAAAAACGTACCCCGGCACAACCGGGGGCGGCCCTTTTTCCGGCCAAGACGGCTTGGCGGCAGGGCGCTAGTCTGGCCCCTCTTTAGAGCCAGCTCCTCCGCCGCAGGACGGCGGGAGCCAGAATGGCCGGAGCCGCTCTCGCCTGCTTCGCCGTCCGCCGCGGAGCGCGTCGCCGGCTCCACGATCGGCCTGGCCTCCTCCTCCTCGTGCACCTCCGCATGCGGGTCGGCGACCGGCTCGTCGTTCCGGCTGGGGAAGGCATCGCCGTCCCCATCCGATTCCTCGCGGGATCGCCGAGCATGCGGCTCGGGCAAGTCCGGTGCGAACACATCGAGAGGAGCATCGCCCTCCTCGCGAAATATGCAAGGGAAGATCTGGCGAATGCAAAAGGTCAGCCAGACAGAAAAAGGAGATAACAGAGGGAATAAGCAAAAATTCCGGCTACAAGAACTTACCCGGGGCGCGCGGTTCTCCCGGCTGTAGAGCGCCAGGCTAAACTTCCAGTTCTCCGGCAGCCGATCCTTGCTGATCGTCCACAACCACTCCTTCAAGTTTTGGTAGCGGGGATCGCGGCACGATAGCCGGGTCAGGTCCAGCCGGCGAGAGTAGAAGCACATCTTGTGCGCCCGCTGCTGGAGCGGCATCATCAGCCGAGACATCCAGCTAAGGGTGATGTCCCGACCGGTTAGCTGGCAGGTGACAAGGGAGCGCATGCGTGCCAGCATCGCGTCCGTCTTCGCCTTGTCGCTGTAGACCTTCAGGTCCCAGTTTTTCCGGCTGGACTCGACGTCTTGGAAGGCCGGCAGGTTTATCCGGTCGACGCTGGTGACATTCTTGACATAAAAATATGACTGCTGCCACAGCCGTACCTTGTCCTGGAGCAAGAACTTCGGGTAGCCGGATTGGGAGCGGGAGTATTTGGAGGCGCCACCGCAGACGACTAGCGGGCCCTTCGTGTACTGGACCTGCGGCCGAACTCGGAAGAGCCGGCAGAAGAGCCCGAGATCCGGCTGGATCCCGAGGTAGCTCTCGCAGAATGCCATGAAGTGCGCCAGCGTTCCGATGGCGTTGGCGCCGAGGTGGTGGAGGCGGAGGTCGAAGAAGGCTAGAAAAGTCAGAAAGAAGGGGTGGAGCGGCAGCGCAAACCCGCGCGCCAGGTGCGAGAGGAAGATAACGCGTTCCCCCTCCACCAGATGCGGCGACACTTCCCCCACCAGCACCAACCGCACCGCCACCTCCTCCGCCGGCGGGAGGAGGCGGGTCGCGCGATACTTCGCGATCTGATCCTCGGTGACGGAGGAGCCGCACCAGGCTCCGCGGTCAGCGGCCATTTCCGGCTGAGAAGGAGCGGCAACGGAGGAGTGGCGGTGGCCCGTAGCGTCGACGGCGGTGAGCGGGCGGCACAGAAGGCTGGAGCACAGGAGCAGCAGCGCACGAGAAGGAGAGAAAGATTGCAGCGGGGGAGCGAAGGAAAAGAACTGCCTCCCCCGCGGCATCCCTTTAAAGGATCGGAAGGGCAACCGTCGGCAGGGCCACGTGGCGCGCATCTGGGCGACCCACATCCCAACCGCCGCCTAGATCCAGTGTGCCGGGACGGGATGCGCAGAAGATCCTAGGACAGGAACCGAAGCGCCGGACAAGCAGTTCCCCGAGGCGACTCGCAACGGGATGTTACGCTGCCCGCCGCAGAGCAATGATGGCGTGTGCGCGCGTGGCCGGCGTCAGCACTGACGTCACGGGTAGCGCAACAGCCAGGCTCAGCCGGATCAAAATTCGAAAAGCAAAAGGGAGCGCGCGCGCATTTCGCCCAAGGGCGGAATCCACACGCGCTCGGGGGCTAGTGTCAGGGGGGTGATCCCCGGATACCCCACCCGAATAAGAAACAGGACAGTCGGATCTCGGCCGGCTGACCAGATGCAGCCGGACAGGGTAGGATGGACCGGCTACCAGCCGGTAGCCGGACCATGAAGAGGTAGCCGGATACGACGACATAGCCGGATCCAATCAGAGGGACAGGACGACATGCGTATCAGTGCACGGTACGCCCTGTACGACAAGACGGGCAACCACCCGCCCATACCGAAGACTTGGCGTGGCTGACGCGGGAACAGTGGCCTGTGCTGACGACGGGCTCGCACGGCGTCCACTGTGCCTACGACAGCCATACCGCTCATACACCAATGTGACATACCATGTCGGGTACTGTAGATGACTAGTCGGCTGGGACCCGCCTGTGGGGCCCGCTAGTCAGACTAGCCAGTGAGACCCTCGCCTCTCTTCCTATATAAGGAGAGGGAGGGCCTCAGTAGAAAGGGGGTTCTCAGTTCATTTAAGGCAGTAGCTAAAGGATACAGCTCGAGGAGCACTTGTAGCTCGTATATTCCACATAGTCAGATCAGGCAGGAGTAGGGGCTTTACCTCACCATGAGGGCCCCGAACCTGGGTACTTCTTGCGTCCCGTTACGCTCGCTCGTATCCAATCTCGCATGCGGACGCCATCGATAGCTTTCTTGCTAGTCCCCACACCTCTATCTAACCTTTTTAGGTACTGCCATTCCCAATACAACGACACCGACCGTACAGGGCCTCCGATACGTGCCTTCGAAATTCCGAAAGAACGCACTTTGCATGTCATACCAGTTATGGATGGTGTTCTCCGGAAGTTCATTGAGCCATGATCGTGCCGTCTTCCGCAACATAAGTGGGAGATATCGGGTTGCGACCAGGCTGTTTTCGCCTTTGGCGATGCAGCAAGCTTGGAAGAAATCCTATAGCCAGGTATCTGGCCGAGCAATGCCATCATAGGCTTGGATATGTCTTGAGATAGCAAATCCTTCCGGGAATTTTGTAGCTCTGATGCGTGGTCCGAAGCACTTTGGGCCCACATAGATATCATCGTTTTCGTAGCGCCGAGCCCCTATGTTGGAATTGATCCTGTGCCTTGTGTTGTTCAGGGATAAAGATCGTCCCGAATGTCAGTTGTGGCTGCGGTGCCTTGGAGCCGGACTTCGGCTTCTGCCACCACCTCCTCCGCCACGTCGTCCTCCTTGCCCTCCTTGGGAGCCGTTGTGATGACTGTGTGGTGGAGAGTGTGGGGCGGCTCGATAGTTTCTGGCTGATCGCCAGCCTCTGTCTGGAACGTTATTATTCCGATTCCGGGGAGGGTATTGACTACGACGAGCCTCCTGCCTGCTTGTCCCGGCATAGTTTCCGTTGTTCCTTCGTCCGTCGTTCCCACCATGGTGGGGCTCAGCCGGACGGCTTGCATGTCTAGGAGGTGGCATTTTTTGACGATCCTCTTCCTGGCATTTCTCTTTATCTTCTTCCCTTCGATCATTAGATTCTCGTCGGGGAGGATTCCTCGGATTCAGAGCAGCGATGGCCTCTTTCTCGGGCGCTGGTGCAACGTTGCTCTAGTCGCGTGCAGTCCTGCGATGCTGTCCTGACGATCCGGTTCTCGAATAATTGTCATCCCGTCGTTCGGGGTGATAATGCTGCTCTGGAACGCGGTGGGGTCTTACGTCAGCCCATGCCGGATCTGTTCGACATTGGTCGGAATCCGAGACCAGTTTTTGATTTCCGGACAGGGCGACCTTTTGCTGCTCTAGTCCCTCTGGTCCTGGATTAGCCGATAGAATTTCTCGGGCCACCACGGTATTCTGTACTAGGGTTGGATATACCCAATCTCCTTTGCTATCTTTTCGTGGCTTCCCCATCTCATCTCCGAAAAGGACGGCACGGATATGTGGGAATTGGTCGTCATTGGTGTGACGCTTCCGTGTCTTCTGATGCAGCCGAGACATGTAATCCTTGGTTGCCATGTGTTTCTTTTCCCCCTCGATGTTTTTAGCTTCATCCAGGAGTTGTTGACGACGCGCTTCTAGGTCTTGGGCCCTTTCGTCCAGCTCTTCAGCAGTAAGTTCTACAGCTGTAGGGATAGGTGTGGTTAATGCAGCATCGATGAGTTTACGCGCACCTTCAGTGATCACGTGTCCATCCATTGATTCTTCTTTTTTCGGCTCTTCTAGGATAAGTGCTCCATCCGAGTCTTCCTCATATTCCTCGGCAATCACCTCCTCTATCAGAGGGTCTTTTGCCAAGGACTTGTTCTTCTTGTTCTCCTTCTTTGCCTTCTAGGAAGCGCCGGTAGCAAAGACGGCTTTGGGTCCGTTTCCCGAGTCAAGCTCTGATTGGTAATTTTGGACATCTGGACCTCGGGATTATCTGCGACGTCCATGTCATCCTGCGCTTTAGGAGAGTGTTCCCCGGATCCTTCATCCATGGCTTCTCCTTCTTCTGCAGCCTTGGAGTTGTACTCTTCTTCATATTCCGCGGAGAACTTTCAGAAATCTGCCGATGTCATCGATTCATCTGAGGATGCGGGTACGTCGGTGTTTTTTCCAATTGCCTCTAGCACCGAGTCGGTGTTTTCTCTAGCATCAGCAGAGCCGGATCCGGATCCCATGTACCCGACAAAGTGCGACGCGTGCTTCCTGAGGTACCTGCAGCTTTCGCGATCAACCATGTCGAAACTTTTGATGGTCTCGAGAATTGCATCTGCGCTTGCATCTTGCATTATCATACATTGTGTACCTTAGGAAAGGTCTGTATGTCCCGGCATTATCAGAGCCGGAATCAGTGTCATTGATATGATCCTCCTGGATTTCGACTTCTGCTGGTGGGTCGATCTGGGATCCGGCTCCTCCAGGGAGATCCACTCCAGATTTGACTTGGACCTCTAGGTCTTCTTCAGGCTCGGATTTCTCCACTATCTCCGCAGCTGGTGCGGGCTGGGTGGGTTTATGGTTTTCTGAGATCCGGAACTCTGTCGCCTCCGCGGATAAAGGGGACCTAGAAGATTCTTCTGCCTCTATCATCACCGATGGGGCAGGTGGGGCAGGTTCAGCAAAACCGATGTAAACGTCGATCTCGCCAAAAGACATGATTGTGTAAGCAGTTATAGCCTCCCTAGCCGGAATCCAGGTCTCGTAGAGAACGATGAGAGGGAGGTCGCTGGCATAGAGGATGCGACAGACGGCGATAGTCTCGCCAATTCTGGTTCTTGCCGATTTCGCTCGGAACGCAGATCCGAAGCTCACTTGCCCCACGGTGGGCGCCAACTGTCGTCAGATTGATGACAAGTACGCCATGAGGGGGTCCTCAAGGCGTGTGGAAGATAGGGGTGTGAGACGTACGGTATTCCGAGGCGGTGAGCACACAAGTTTACCTAGGTTCGAATCCGCCGGCTTTGGACGGATCCTACTCCTGCTAGCAATCCAGTAATACGGTAGAGCCGGAATATGGGTTACAAGGGTTTCTCCTGTGCGAGTTGAGGGTCTAAAGTATTGATGTTAGGTGCCCTAAAGGCTCTCCCTAGGACGGCTTATATAGATATCCGGCCTAGGGTTTACAGGAGAGATCTATCCGGCTACGACTAAGAGTCGGTTACAGAGTACATCTTGAACTACAAGTAACATTATGGGCCTAAGTCGGTAAGTCTTCTGGGCCTTCCGTAGCCGGATTGGACTCTGTCTTTCTCCCTGACTGGGCCGCCCGTGAAGCAATGCTCTAACCCGAAGTGGGCCACCCTGGTCAGTGAGGAACTGTGAGGATACCCGAAAAGTATATCCCTAATAGCAGCCCCCGGAGGCCTCCAAGATCCAAAGTCGGATTTTATCATTGTCTAGATTAATGTTCGGCTTGCAGAAACTTGAAGGGTTCCTAAAACTTCACAACAAAAAAATACGATCCGGGTCTTAAAAAATAAGTCGGACCTATTAATAGGTTACTCGGATTTTCTAGCTTGATTTCAAACTAAGCCGGAACTTGATCTCTAACGCCACCTGACACAAGTCGTGGTCAAGTCACGTCATCTGACAGGCATTCCGTCAGCACGACCGTTGGTGGGTCCACAGTTCGTGGAACCGAGGTGCCGTTTCAATGCGTTCCCGGAGATCGAGGCGACGTAATCATCACGTGGGACCTTCCTAGTTCCTTCAACGTTGCGTGGCGGTTATACTGTAGTATTTGCACGAATCTTGGCGCAGTTAGGTGAATATAAGGGGTTAGGATTTTCTCCTTCTCCTCTCACCAGTCCTTTGCCTTTTCCTCTCCTTCCAATCTCCTTGCGTGCACAGAGCTCCCCCGTTCCTCCCCCAAAAACTCCCAGCGCCGCCCCTTTTAGGTCAGCTACTCATCAGAGAAATGGCTTCATCTTCCTCATTCGGCTTAGCGGCAGCGGCGGCGGCGGCGATGACGGAAGCGGTGGCGGAGAAAGAGAGCTTCCGTGGGCTCTGGATCCCCTGCGCGCTCAACGACGATGGTCTCAAGAACATGGAGAAAGAAGGGCTCCTCCGCGCTGACGACTGGCGGAGCGGCTTCGAGGAAACCGTCCCCAACCCGCGCGACAGCGAGGGGGTCCACTTCGGCACCCACCTCGATAGAGGTTTGTCGTTTTCTCCCTCAGAGTTCTTCTCCGAGGTGATTGATCATTACGGAGTTCAACTCCATCATCTTCCTCCCAACTCTCTTTTAGAGATGAGCGCGTACGCTTCATTGTGTGAGGGCTTTCTCGCCATTAGGCCGAGTTTGACTCTATTCTGGTACTACTTTGATGTCCGGAGAAACTCCATTACCACCGGTGTTCCTTACATCACCGACACTATTACTTTCTCGCTTAGACGCGAGCGCGCGTATCCCAAAATTTTAGCTAGTGACTCGGCCAAACAATGGCCAGCCACGTTTTCCTATCATAGGGATATTCCGGCTCCCGGCAAAGCCACTTCTTTGCCGGCTTTCATCGACAGAGCCACCACGGCCCAACCATCCTGGGACGAGGCTGCTCCGGCTCTCACCGACGATCTGATCCTCGCTAAGAGGCGGATCGAATACTTGATCAAACACAAGGGTCTGAAGGGATCCGACATGGTCCAGTGCTGGGTCTCACGTCGGATCCAGCCCCTTCAGTACCACGGAACCCGACTGATGCATTCCATCACGTCATCCAAAAAAGACTCCCTCCGCATCAGCCCCAAGGCCTACACCACACAGGGCTACATAAGCCAAGTCAAGTGGTTGATTAGGGAGCAGATCGAGAGGAGAATCTCGGACGTTTCTCTGGACATGCACACGACGGATAACCCCGTAGTGCCGGTAAGCTTCTATCAGTACACCTTTTTATGTCTTTCAATCT
This sequence comes from Avena sativa, assembly GCA_916181665.1. Lineage (NCBI taxonomy): Eukaryota > Viridiplantae > Streptophyta > Magnoliopsida > Poales > Poaceae > Avena > Avena sativa. The sequence goes on from OV702291.1 coordinate 33,759,045, forward strand.
TCGAGTTACATTGCAATACTGATATGTTTTCTTCTTTTCAGCTTGCTGACCTCCTTGAGTCGGAACTTGCTCCGCTCGAAGGATATCCTCCTGAGTTTTCTCAGGAGACAGAGGTGGTCCCATTGCCGGATCTTGTGCTTAAGAAGCGCAAAGCTCCGACAGTGGTTGTCGGCACAAAGGAGGTGCCTGTTGTGAAGAGGTAACTTTCAATCACAATTTCCACCTTTGTACCTTACTCGAATTTCTTTCCGAGATGTAATGTTTCCGACTTTACTACATTCTCAGAGCAAAACCGCTCGTCAAGGGCAAAGGGAAAGGGATTCCTTCGGAGCCGCTGCGGTAGACGAAGCTTACCATAGCTTCTCCTGCCGTGGCTCCTCTGACTCCTGCCCCTCAACCTTCCACAACGCCAGTGATCTCCCCGGACGCCGCAGAAGATCTGACTCCTTCAACGGAGCCTGCGAACCTTGAGTCGCAAACTGACGTCACCATGGGTGAGTCAGATCTAGATAAGGGTGAACCCTCTTTGGGTAATGATCTCTCCGTAGAAACCTTCGCCAAAAACCTTATCAGAAATCCGGGACTTGCCAAATTTGGCCTGTCCCGGAAATCTGCTGAAGAAATCCAGCGGCTCGCTAGGCAATGCCTGGAGAAAAGAACTTTATCTGCCGAAGAAGAAGCGCAAGAAGTGGAGGACGTCAAGTTCTTCGACCTTCTCGCCCAGGTGCGCCTTCGCGATGAGAGGATTAGGACTGGTGAGCTTCCAACAGCCCCAGTGATTCCTCTGACTCTTGCCGAGAAGGTGGCCGTTGACGTGAACGCGAGTTTGGATAAACTCACTCGCAAACAATATGTAAGTCGGAATTCCAATTCCTCTTTTTCCTTTATTTCATATCATATCTTCTAGCCCCCAAGCATGAAGTAGGATATATAATCCGAGTTTATGCTTCATTAGGATGCCAAAGAATGAACTAGTGTAGCCCCCAAGGCTCATGCTGATATTTAGCAAAAATATTAGCCCGGGTCTTAAGTAGCTTTCTGACTTTGGGTATTCTGACTTACAGAAAGTATGTTCCTATAATCAGGATTTTATTAAAGAATGTCTATGATAAGCGGAGAGAGATCCAGGCTCTCCGACTTAAAAATGCTGAACTTAAAGTTGCCAAGGATGAGGCCAAAGGTAAACATTCTGAGACTCAAACCTTGTCTTTGTATTTTTCAATGTTGATTTTTTCCTGAACTGTTATTCTTTTTGACTTACAGCGCTGGTGAAACAATCCTACGCCATGATTGAAGAGGCCGAGAACCTCAAGACCTTGGTGGTGGAGAACAAGGAGCTTCGCCAAGAGCTGGACCAGCTCAAGGCAAATCATGAAAAGAGCATTGCTCAAGTCCTTGAGTCCTCCTCCATGGCTACTAAACAGCGTGATCGCAAGATCGCTGCTCAAGATAAAACAATCTCGGACCTCAAGAATGAACTTAGCTGAGAGAGGGACATGTCCCAGGCGCTCCGGGCTGAACTCCAGAGTCTCCGGGAGGAGAAGACCAAAATTGACGATGACATTTTTGGTACGTTCCATCTGTCTGACTTGTCTTTTTTCTTCGACTTCTATCAATGTCGGATTTTTATTAACTTGTTTTGTGTATAGGTCCCCTGAACTTGACGGACTCTTCCTCCACCGAGCCCCGCACCCACCGGCTTACCCAAGTCGGTGACCTGCTTCATGACTTCCGCCAATCCCTTGAGGACATCGGCGAAGCTCTCATGATTTCGGACATGCCTAGCATGTCGGATTTTCAGGTGCGGGATAAAGCAAAGGAGATGCCGCAACTTGTTCAGGACTGGAACATGTCTTACGCGCGGACTGCTGCGTAGAATGCTCTCACCATGGTCATGAGCCACCATGGAAACATGGAAATATGGCAAGTGACCAGAGGGTACTTCAAAGTAGATGAAGACGGCCAGGAGCAGGACCTTCAAGCCATCATGCACTCCTGCGCCGGATATGGGTGTCACATGGCTGACCTGACTAGCTACGAGATCCCCTTCTTCACCCGCGTGGCTACTCTGCCTCCTCCTCCAGAAGAATCAGCAGAAGTTTCTGACGATGAACGCACCACCTCGGATGCGGACATCTCGGAACGATATCAAGGCGGAATTTCCAGCGAGCCGGCAGCTCCTTCATCTCCTCCTGCATCATAAATTGCCAGAAATATTTGTATTATCCTGAAAAAACATGATGCGTCTGCAAATGTAAAGTACTATGATTTTGCTAGTGCTAAGCTTTTGATCTATTCAGCACTTTTGGCTTTAATTTTTTGTGTGCCTGAAACATTTACATAAGCACTTGTATTTTTTCGTCCCTACTTATCGTTTATCTGGCTTTCCGCCTCGTCCCTTTCGTGAGCCGGCTAAGCCTTCTACCAGAAACTTTGCCGAGCAATGGAGCTCAATTGCTAAACCAGTTTAAACTCGAAACAAAGCCGGCTTCCAGTACCAACAATTCACTACTCGGAAAATGCCCGCATCCAGCAATCAGACAAATAACCAAAGTAAAGACTAGAAACTTTAGAGTTTTACCCGAGGGTAGCAGTTTTAGAATCAGAAATCTAAACCAGAACAAACATGAGCATAAAGTACTTTTCAACATTCTAGGATTTTCGACTACGACATGATCATTCGGAAATAAGATGGTAAAAACTTCTCAGAAAAATTTGAGGCAACCAAAACTTTTATTTCTCATAGAACATGTACATATATATGTTTACAAAGAAGGATAAACTAAGAATAAAAGGGACATAGCTGAGCAATATTCCACGGTCTGTCTAACTCATCCGGATTTGTACTGCCTCCAGCTCTGTTTTTCTTCTTAGTAGCAGGTCTTTCTTTGACTGGCCTCATGTCAGTTAAGTAGTACGATCCATTGTGCAATACTCGACTAACTAAAAAGGGTCCTTCCTATACTGGGGAAAGTTTGTGCTTTCTTTGTTGCACAAGCCGGAGAAGCAACTCACCTTTATTGAAAGATCTATTTCGAATTCTCTGCCTATGATACTTGCGTAACTTCTGCTGATAGGCTGTAGATCTCATTTCAGCAACGACGCGAACTTCTTCGACTAAGTTGAGATTGTTTTGTCGAGAAATCTCGGCATCCTCTTCAATATATGCAACCACTCTAGGAGAAGTGTGAATCAAATCACTAGGAAGAACTGCTTCTGCACCATAGACCAAGAAGAAAGGTGTGTATCCGATTGACCTGTTTGGAGTCGTTCGTAAACTCCATATTACAGAGGGTAATTCCTCTGCCAAGCCCCCGCAGCACGTCTTAGTGGTGCTTTGAGTCTCAGTTTTAGGCCTTGTAGGATTAAACCATTTGCTCTTTCGACTTGTCCGTTAGCTTGTGGATGTGCGACTGACGCAATGTCAAGCCGGATATTTTGCTCATCGCAGAACTCGGCCAATTATCCCATAGAGAAGTTACTCCCGTTGTCCGTGATAATACTATGTGGATAACCATACCGGATTATAACATCCTCGACAAATCTTTTGGCTGTTGCTCCATCATAACTAGTGACAGGTTTAGCCTCAATCCATTTGGTGAATTTATCCACCATCACTAAGAGGTGAGTAAATCCACTTGGAGCTTGTTTAAAAGGTCCTACCATATCAAGCCCCCAGACCGCAAAAGGCCATGTTATAGGTATTGTTCGCAACTGATCAGCCGGAACATGAGCTTGTTTGGCGTACTTTTGGCAGCCTTTGCACGTCTTGACTAATCGTTCGGCATCTGCCTGAGCTGTAAGCCAGAAAAATCTGTGTCTAAAAGCTTTTGCCACTAAAGATTTGGCTGCAGCGTGGTGACCACACTCGCCTTCGTGGATTTCCCTTAAGATTTCCACTCCTTCTTCCGGAGATACACAGCGCTGAAAAACCTCAGAAACACTCTACTTATAGAGCTCACCTTTAACAATAGTATAGGCTTTTGCTCGTCGGATAATCTGCCGGCTCAGCACCTCGTCTTCGGCTAATTTGCCATCTACCAAATAATTGAGGTAGGGTTGAGTCCAGCTGGGAATCACAGCCAGAACTGCTATCAAAGGTGAGCCGGATTTGGTCGGATATTCCTCATCTACTCCCTTTATTGAGGGAACCTTGGGGTGCTCTAAAAAAGCGCCATCCGGGACCTCTTTCCGCGCAGAACCTATCTAACATGGGTATGCCCAATAGGCACTCGACTACAACCTACCTTGTGCGGCTCGACGGAAGGCCCACTCGACGAATTGCCAAGGTCCATGACGCCTATGACGGTTCGAGTGGTATGAAGCCCATATGGACACCGACTCCCAACGTACAAGACAAGGAAACCTCAAGACTAGAGTTCTAATCTAACTTGTAACCAACTCGTATTGGTACCTGAGACCTAGCCTCCTCATATATAAAGGTAAGGAGGGTCCAACGAGAAGGTATCCTCTCCCCCAACACGCTACGCCACAATAGATCTAGACATCGCGACTCCTCCAATAGATAGATCTATGATCTCTCATACGCCAGATCTACTCTGCGCGACACCGCCATCGGCGACATTGTAATCCTTCGGATCATCATTAATCAAGAGCAGACAAGCAGGAGTAGGGTCCTCTACGAGGCCTAAACCTGGGTAAACCTTGCGTCCCTGTGTGCTTGTTTGCTAGCCGTACCGAGATCTCCAGCGCTCCTATCTTCTCCAAAACCCAAGTCCATAACAATGGGCATTGATGAGTTAAACCCTCGTCAATTGGCGCCGTCTGTGGGAACTGGGAGCGCTGATGTTGCGATCTTGACGGCCCCATCACCAGCAATCTACAATTTTTCAGCTCCAACCTTGGTTACCTACGATTCGCCGATTCTCGAGAAACAAATATGCAACAACGGCAATTATGGAGGGCTTGACATCAAGGTTGTTCCCTGCATACGGCCATAGAAGTCATCGCATGTACAAGGATGAGCAAGAACACGATACTTCCCAGACCCGTCCTGCCCGCCAAGTCGCCACATCATCCGATCCGTATAGAAGGAAGAGATTGAGCAAGCACGAGCACTGATCAAGTTAGCCGCCGACTCTACTACTCGTATACCAGCATCAGTTCAAGGACCAGTTGAGTACTCTACTCAGGCAAGGCAGGAAGCCCTCACATGAGGATCAACTAGTACTCAATACTTCACGTGAGTAGAGAATCCATGACAACCATTGGCAGGAACAAGAACAATTGGAATCACAGGCAGCTTAGAGCGGATTAATTGTTGTGTCCGGTTGCATATCGAGAAAAGCAGGAGGGATGCATGTGGAATCGTGCTGCTACGTAGTGACAAAAAAAGATCTGGCTCGTACGGCCAAAAGGAAATAAAGATCAATATTGGTAAATCACGCGACATCAACAATAGTTCGATACGGACTATGCACATGAATTCCTTTTCAACTACGTCCTTATTACACAGCTGCCGGCAATGCCACAGGAAAAATTAGAAATCAAGATATTTGACGGCTCCAACGAACCCACCATGACAACTCCGGATGGCTAAAAAAAATCCAACGACTCTGCCGTGTCAATTCCGTGTCCACCATACGACTCCGGCGACACTCTACGGTCTTCAGCTCTGGCGACCTGCTACAATCTTCCGCCATCGGCATCGGCGACCCGCTGCCGCGTCGACTCTCGAACATTGTCTCGACCACATCAATCACATCGACTCTACACTCGGGGCTCCCTCCTCTATGGCGACACGCCGCATCCTTCGACTCTGGCGACCTTCTGCGGTCTTCGGATGGGGTGACCCGATACGGTCTTCGACTGCTACGACCCGTTGTGGTCTTCGGATCCAGCGACTCAGAGGCTCCCTCGGCATAGGCGACCCCCTATGGTCTACGACTGCGCTGACTCGCTTGGGTCTTCGATTGTGGCTACTCAATGCAATCTTCGATTGCGGAAATCCACTGTGGTGACCCACCACCGTCTTCAACTTCAACGACCTGCTGCGGTCTTCATATCAGGTGACTCGGGGGCTCCCTCGACTCCCACGACCACGAGCCGCTACGGTCTTCGACTCCACCGACTCCGCCGCGAGGCCCATTGCCGCCTTCGGTTACGGTGACTCACTACGGTCTTCGACTCCGCTGACCTACTAAGTCTTCGACTCCATCACTCGACTTGTTGCGGTCTTCGACTGCGGCGATGCGCTGCGGTCTTCGACTCCACCGATCTACTGAGTCTTCGACTCCATCACGCAACTCGTTGTGGTCTTCGGCCGCCGCGATGCACTATGGTCTTCGACTTTGCCAACCTGTTGTGTCTTTGACTCCGTCGTATGACCCGCTTCGGTCCTCAACTCCACGCTCGGGGGCTGCGCCCACTTGGTCATACGACTCGCGACTATCGACCTGTTGCGGTTTGCGACTGCGATGATCCTCTACGGTCTTCAATTACGGCGACTCGCTGCATCCTTCGGATGTGGCAACTCAATGCGATCTTCGATTGCGACGACCGTCCACATCGGCTTCAGTGACCGTGACTCGGGGCTTCCTTGACATCGGCGATGCTCTGCGATCTTCAGCTCCAGCGACCCGGGGGCTCGCTCCTCTATGGCGACCCGCCGCGTCCTTCGACTGCGACGACCCAGTAAAATCTTCGGTTGCGACAACATGCTACTGCCATCGGCTTCGGTGACCCGCTGCCGCATTGACTCCGGTCCGCCGCATCGGCTCACGAACATCGTCTCGACTCCATCAACCACCTCGACTGCAGCGACTCGGAGGCTCCCTCAGCATTGGCGACCTAGCGACTCGCTGCATCCTTTGACTCCGGCGAGATGTTGCCTCCTTCGGCAATGGCAACACGTGCCGCCATCGGGTGTGGCGACCTGCTACAACCCTCGACTCCTGCAATCTGCTACCGCGTCGACTACGTCCGCGTCCACATCAATTTCGTCCACGACAACTACCTATAAAGCTAAGTTCTCTACTTAGAGATGATTTCTTTCTTACTTTAAATCACACTCGAAACACTCGGGGGCTGCGCCCTCTTCGAGTAACCTAATGTGCCGTCGACTCCGCGCACTCGAGCACCTCATACGCGACAGCCCGAGTAGCTGATTCTGCCTGATCATCGAATCCTTGAACTCCGAGTGCCTCGGCAAGGTACTGAGACTAAGGGTAATCAGGCTAACGAAAATGCCTAGCATCCAGTGCAAAAGTGTCGACTCGATTGGCACCAGAATCTTACTTTGCAAACCGACATGCAAATATCTTTACAAGATACAAGTACTTCACAATTAGTAATGTTTTATGCAGCCTACAAGGATGTCGACTTCGTCGAGCTATTCTATTGGGTCCTCCAACAGGAGTCGACAAAACAACTAGCTACGCTATACACTCAAGACCCAAGTCGAGTCCCTCCTCGGATGGTTGCATCGCTTGATACTACACACATGCGACGTTGGCCACGCACCCGACAAAAGTGACTGCATCGACTCCATCTGCATCGTCAACTCACCCATGTTTTCTTCTCGCATGATTGGCGACTACATCTACAAAGATACAAGACTCGAGTCTCTGCCTGAGTCTGCGACTCCGCCAGACACTCGGGGGCTACTCCAAACTGGAGCGCTGGTGGCGCATATACAAGATCCTCGAGTGACACACTCTGAGTCCTCACTCGAATCCACGATTCGACTAAGGACTCGGGGGCTACTCCCATAGGGAGCGCTGGCCGCGCACCCGAAGAAATTTGTGAAGATATGCAAGCATCATGAAAACCCTTCACTCGAATCTACGATTCGATTGTGGGCTTCGGGTTACTCCCATAGGGAACGCTGAAAGCATATTCGACTGAAACAAGCAAAAAACGACAGCAGTCGCAAAATACTTATAGTCCCCACTCGAGTCTACGACTCGAATAGGCACTCGGGGGTTACTCCCATAGGGAGCGCTGGCCGCGCACCCTATGATTATTTTTGCTTGTACATCGTATTGTGTGTCGATAACATCCACATTCGAATGTTATGGCGACTCCTCCACGTATTTCCCCTACAAAGAGATTACGTCTCCTGGGCCACCCGAATCATCTCTGCGATGACAAAATTCGGATGCCGCGCTTACAGCGTGAAGATCAGACCTGAATAAGGCCTGGCAACGCATCTGCTGCGCTCTACCAGAAATAATCCATGCCTCCAGGTACGATGAAATAAGCCTTGACGGACGCGTCGAGTGCTCACACCCATACACTGGAATGCAACTCTGTAAGGCCTTCGCGGCATGAGTCGAATTACGCCAGCAATTTCCAGATTCGAGTCCGGGGACTTGAGTTTGAGTAGGTGGCGTTGTTTTTGCCCTAGAGCAATTAACTGGTTCCGATCTGTCGAGCGCACCAGGTACGTTTGCCATCATCCCTATGAACTACTATAAATTCGATTGACCCGATGAACTTCCGGGTGAAGTGCTTCGCACTCGACAGAATTGTCGACTCCGACATCCTGACGCAAAAATCAAGACTTCTGAGTCCCCATCCGAATCTACGATTCGCATGGACACTCGAGGGCTACTGACATGGGTATGCCCAATAGGCACTCGACTACAACCTACCTGGTGCGGCTCGACGGAAGGCCCACTCGACGAATTGCCAAGGTCCATGACGCCTATGACAGTTCGAGTGGTATGAAGCCCATATGGACACTGACTCCCAACGTACAAGACAAGGAAACCTCAAGACTAGAGTTCTAATCTAACTTGTAACCAACTCGTATTGGTACCTGAGACCTAGCCTCCTCATATATAAAGGCTAGGAGGGTCCAACGAGAAGGTATCCTCTCCCCCAACACGCTACGCCACAATAGATCTAGACATCGCGACTCCTCCAATAGATAGATCTACGATCTCTCATACGCCAGATCTAATCTGCGCGACACCGCCATTGGCGACATTGTAATCCTTCGGATCATCATCAATCAAGAGCAGACAAGCAGGAGTAGGGTCCTCTACGAGGCCTGAACCTGGGTAAACCCGCCGCGCCATCGACTCCGTCCGCTACATCTACTCTACACTCTAGGGCTCCCTCCTGTATGGAGAAGCTCCACGTACTTCTACTCCAGCGACCTTCTGTGGTCTTTGGATGCAACAACCGATGCGATCTTCATATGCGGAAACCCTCTTCAATTTTCAACTTCCGCGACCTGCTGCAGTCCTCGACTCCAGCGATTCGCTATGATCTTCGGCTCCAACGACTCGGGGGCTCGGGGGCTCCCTCCGCTTCAGCGACTCGTCGCGGTCTTCAACTTCAACGACTGGCTGCGTTCTTCATATCGGGTGACTCGTGGGCTCCCTCGACTCCCGCCTCTGCGAGCCGCTACAATCTCCGACTCCACCAATCTACTGAGTCTTCGACTCCATCACGCGACTCGCTGTGGTTTTTGGCTATATCGACTCGGGGGCCCCTTCGATTCCGTCGTGCAACCTGCTTCGGTCCTGGACTACAGTGACTCGGGGGCTCCCTCAGCATTGGCGACCCAGCGACTCGCTGCGGCCTTCGACTCCGGAGACCTGCTACGATCTTCAGCAACAACGACTCGGGGGCTCCCTCCTCTACGGCGACCCGCCGTGTCCTTCGACTCTAGCAACTTTCTGCGGTCTTCGGATGAGGCGACTTGATGCGATCTTCAACTGTTGTGGCCCGTTATAGTCTTCATATGCAACAACTCGTCATCACCACATGACTTCGGTCCGCCACGTCGACTACGTCCGCCGCGTGACCTGCTGCTGCGGTGACTCTCTCCGCTTCGACGACCTGCCGTGGTCTTCAACTTCGGCGACCCGTTACGTTCTTCAGCTTAGGTGACTCGGGGGCTCCCTCGACTCCTGTGACCGCGAGCCGCTACAATTTTCGACCCCCGCAAGCGCGAGCGCTACAATCTTCGACTCCCGCGACCCGCCGATCGCATCGGATCTTGCGACTCGTTCACCACGACAACTACCAATAAAGCTAAGTTTTCCCTCTACTTAGAGCTGATTTCTTTTAAATCGCACTCGAAACACTCGAGGGCTACGCCCTCTTCGAGTAACCTAATGTGCCAACAATTACACGCACTCGAGCACCTCATACGCGACAGCCCGAGTAGCTGATTCTGCCTAATCGTCGAATCCTTAAACTCCGAGTGCCTCGGCAAGGTACTGAGACTAAGGGTAATCAGGCTAACGAAAAGGCCAAGCATACAGTGCAAAAGTGTTGACTCGATTGGCACCAGAATCTTACTTTGCAAACCGACATGCAAATATATTTACAAGATACAAGTACTTCACAACTCTATATGTTTTCTGTAGCTTATAAGGACGTCGACTGCGTCGAGCTATTCTATTGGGTCCTCCAACAGGAGTGGACAAAACAACTAGCTACGCTATGCACTCAAGACCCGAGCCGAGTCCCTCCTCGGATGGTTGCATCGCTTGATACTACACACATGCGACGTTGGCCATGCACCCGACAAAAGTGACTGCATCGACTCCATCTGCATCGTCAACTCACCCATGTTTTCTTCTCGCATGATTGGCGACTACATCTACAAAGATACAAGACTCGAGTCTCTGCCCGAGTCTGCGACTCCGCCAGACACTCGGGGGCTACTCCAAACTGGAGCGTTGGTGGCGCATATACAAGATCCTCGAGTGACACACTCTGAGTCCTCACACGAATCCACGATTCGACCAAGGACTCGGGGGCTACTCCCATAGGGAGCGCTGGCCGCGCACCCGAAGAAATTTGTGAAGATATGCAAGCATCATGAAAAGCCTTCACTCGAATCTACGATTCGATTGTGGGCTTCGGGTTACTCCCATAGGGAACGCTGAAAGCATATTCGACTGAAACAAGCGACAGCAGTCGCAAAATACTTATAGTCCCCACTCGAGTCTACGACTCGAATAGGCACTCGGGGGCTACTCCCATAGGGAGCGCTGGCCGCGCACCCTATGATTATTTTTTCTTGTACATCATACTGTGTGTTGATAACATCCACACTCGAATGTTATGGCGACTCCGCCACGTATTTCCCCTACAAAGATATTACGTCTCCTGGGCCACCCGAATCATCTCTACGATGACAAAATTCGGATGTCGCGCTTATAGCGTGAAGATAAGACCTGAATAAGGCCTAGCAACGCATCTATTGCGCTCTACCAGAAATAATCCGTGCCTGCAGGTACGATGAAATAAACCTTGACGGACACGTCGAGTGCACACACCCATACACTGAAATTCAACTTTGTAAGGCCTCCGCGGCATGAGTCGAATTACGCCAGCAATTTCCGGATTCGAGTCCGGGGACTCGAGTTTGAGTAGGTGGAGTTGTTTTTGCCCTAGAGCAATTAACTGGTTCCGATCCGTCGAGCGCACCAGGCACGTTTACCATCATCCCTATGAACTACTATAAATTTGGTTGACCCGATGAACTTCCGGGTGAAGTGCTTCGCACTCGATAGAATTGTCGACTCCGGCATCCTGACGCAAAAATCAAGACTTCTGAGTCCCATAGATCTCCCCCAACACACTACGCCACCATAGATCTAGACATCACGACTCCTCCAATAGATAGATCTACGATCAGTCATACGCCAGATCTAATCTGCACGACACCGCCATCGGTGACATTGTAATCCTTCGGATCATCATCAATCAAGAGCAGACAAGCAGGAGTAGGGTCCTCTACGAGGCCTGAACCTGGGTAAACCTTGCGTCCCTGTGTGCTTGTTTGCTAGCCGTACCGAGATCTCCAGCACTCCTATCTTCTCCAAAACCCTCGTCTGAGGGTTTAACTCATCAATGCCCATTGTTATGGACTTGGGTTTTGGAGAAGATAGGAGCGCTGGAGATCTCGGTACGACTAGCAAACAAGCACACAAGGACGCAAGGTTTACCTAGGTTCAGGCCTTGTAGAGGACCCTACTCCTGCTTGTCTGCTCTTGATTGATGATGATCCGAAGGATTACAATGTTGTCGATGGCGGTGTCGCGCAGATTAGATCTGACGTATGAGAGATCGTAGATCTATCTATTGGAGGAGTCGCGATGTCTAGATCTATTGTGGCGTAGCGTGTTGGGGAGAGGATACCTACTCGTTGGACCCTCCTAGCTTTTATATATGGGGAGGCTAGGTCTCAGGTACCAATACGAGTTGGTTTACAAGTCAGAGTTCGTATCTAGTCTAGTCTTGTACTTTCCTTGTCTTGTTATGCCAGGAGTCTGTGTCTTTGTAGGCTTCGTATGACTCGAACCGTCATGGGCTTCATGGACCTGTGCAGATCGTTGAGTACGCCTTCCGTCGGGCCGCACCAGGTATGCTGTAGTTGAGTGCCTATTGGGCATACCCATGTCAGTAGCCCCCGAGTGTCCATGTGAATCATAGATTTGGATGGAGACTCAGAAGTCTTGAGTCTTGCATTAGGATGTCGGAGTCAACAATTATGTCGAGTGCGAAGCACTTCACCCGGAAGTTCATCGGGTCAGTCGAATTTATAGTAGTTCATAGGGATGATGGTAAACGTGCCTGGTGCGCTCGACGGATCGGGACCAGTTAATTGCTCTAGGGCAAAAACAATGCTACCTACTCAAACTCGAGTCCCCGGACTCGAATTCGGAAATTGCTGGCGTAATTCGACTCATGCCACGGAGGCCTTACAGGAGTCGAATTCCAGTGTATGGGTGTGAGCACTCGACGCGTCCGTCAAGGCATATTCATCGTACCTGCAGGCACGGATATATCTCTAGTAGTGTGCAGCAGATGCATTGCCAGGCCTTATTCAGGTCTTATCCTCACGCTGTAAGCGCGGCATCCGAATTTTTTTGTCATCGCGGAGATGATTCGGGTGGCCCAGGAGACGTAATCTCTTTGTAGGGGAAATACATGGCGGAGTCGCCATAGCATTCGAGTGTGGATGTTATCAACACACAGTACGATGTACAAGGAAAAATATCCATAGGGTGCGCGACCAGCGCTCCCTATGGGAGTAGCCCCCGAGTCCCTGGTTGAGTCGAAGACTCAGGCAGGACTAAATCACCTTTGCGACTGATGTCGTATTTTGTTACTTGTTTCAGTCGAATATGCTTTCAGCGCTCCCTATGGGAGTAACCCGAAGTCTACAATTGAATTGTCGATTCGAGTGAAGGGTTTTCATGATGCTTGGAAATCTTCATAAAATTCTTCGGGTGCGCGGTCAGCGCTCCCTATGGGAGTAGCCCCCGAGTCCTTAGTCAAAACATGGATTCGAGTGAGGATTCAGAGCATGTCACTCGAGGATATTGTATATGCGCGTCCAGCGCTCCAGTTTGGAGTAGCCCCCGAGTGTCTGGCGGAGTCGTAGACTCGGGCAGAGACTCGAGACTTGTATCTTGTAGGCGCAGTCGAAAATCATGCGAGGAGAAACCACTGACCGGAAGTGCATCGGGTCAGCGTCTTATGCATAAGGAGTTCGAATTGACGATGAAGTCGAGGTCGACGTAGCGGAGTTATGCGGCGATTAGCCAGGTGACTCGATGATGCAGATGGAGTCGAAGTAGTCGCTTCTGCAGGTGCGTGTCCAACGTCGCATGTGTGTAGCATCAAGCGATGCAACCATCCGAGGATAGACTCGACTCGGGTCTTGAGTGTATGTCGTAGCTAGTTGTTTTGTCGATTCTTGTTGGAGGACCCTGATAGAATAGCTCGACCCAGTCGACGTCCTTATAAGCTACAGAAAACATATAGAGTTGTGAAGTACCTGTATCTTGTAAAGAATATTTGCCTATCGACTTGTAAAGTAAGATTCTAGTGCCAATCGAGTCAACACTTTTGCACTGTATGCTTGGCCTTTTCGTTAGCCTGATTACCCTTAGTCTCAGTACCTTGCCGAGGCATTCGGAGTTCAAGGATTCAACAATCAGGCAGAATCAGCTACTCGGGCTGTCGCGTATGAGGTGCTCGAGTGCGTGCTTTATTGGTAGTTGTCGTGGTGAACGAGTCGCAAGATCCGATGCGATCGGTGGGTCACGGGAGTCGAAGGTTGTAGCGCTCGTGCTTGCGGGGGTCGAAAATTGTAGCAGCTCGCGGTCACGGGAGTTGAGGGAGCCCCCGAGTCACCTAAGCTGAAGAACGTAATGGGTCGCCAAAGTTGAAGACCGCGGCAGGTCGTCGAAGCGGTGAGAGTCACCGCAGCAGGTCACGCGGCGGACGTAGTCGACGCGGCGGACCGAAGTCATGTGGTGATGACGAGTTGTTGCATATGAAGACTGTAACGGGCCACAACAGTTGAAGATCGCATCGAGTCGCCTCATCCTAAGACCACAGAAAGTTGCTAGAGTCGAAGGACACGGGGGGTCGCCGTAGAGGAGGGAGCCCTCGAGTCGTTGTTGCTGAAGATCGTAGCGGGTCTTCGGAGCCGAAAGCCACAGCGAGTCACTGGGTCACCAATGCTGAGGGAGCCCTTGAGTCACTGTAGTCCAGGACCGAAGCGGGTTGCACGACGGAATCGAAGGGGCCCCCGAGTCGATATAGCCAAAAACCACAGCGAGTCGCGTGATGGAGTCGAAGACTCAGTAGATTGGTGGAGTCGGAGATTGTAGCGGCTCACGGACACGGGAGTCGAGGGATCCCACGAGTCACCCGATATGAAGAACGCAACCGGTCGTTGAAGTTGAAGACCGCGACGACTCGCTGAAGCGGAGGGAGCCCCCGAGCCCCCGAGTCGTTGGAGCCGAAGATCGTAGCAAATCGCTGGAGTCGAGGACTACAGCAGGTCGCGGAAGCTGAAGATTGGAGCGGGTTGCCGCATATGAAGATTGCATCGGTTGTTGCATCCAAAGACCGTAGAAGGTCGCTGGAGTAGAAGTACGTGGAGCGTCGCCATACAGGAGGGAGCCCTCGAGTGTAGAGTAGATGTAGCGGACGGAGTCGATGGAGCGGCGAGTCACCGGCGGACGGGAGTCGACGCCGCGGGTGGAATCAACAAGGCCAACGCGTCACCGTCGGAAAGGAGTCGACATGGCGTAGTCGAAGACCGTGGTGGGTCGTATGGTGGAGTCGAAGGAGCCCCCGAGTGTAGAGTTGATGTGGTCGATGTGGTTGTGACGGCATCCGTGAGCCGATGCGGCGGACCGGATTCGACGCGGCAACGAGTCGCCAAAGCCGATAGCCGTAGTAGTTTCCCGCAACCGAAGGTCGTAGCGGGTTACGACATCCAAAGTTTGTAGCGGTTCACGATAGTCGTAGACTGTAGAAGGACGCGCGGTGGTAGAAGACCGTAGCGGGTCGCGCGACAGAGTTGGTGCAACCCCGGGTGTAGAGTAAAAGTGATTGGACGGAGTCGCAAAAGACCGGAGCCGTTGCGGCGGGCATGGTCGATGTAGCGGACCGGAGTCTCGCGGCGAAGTTGTTGCGTCTCTACGCCAATCTGATAAATCCGATCGGGAAAAGACTGTTTCCGATGCAAACGCAGACTTGCCAACCCACGAGGCGTTGATACCTCCATCTCGTCTCCGTGACCCGGTCGATTTGGGTATTGTCGATGCATGTATTCAAAAACGAACAATTACTGGATTAGAGCAGATAAAATAATTGATTCTACTAAGTCATGAATACATGATAGAGGTTGAGTTGAATAGAGGAATCCCTTTAGTCACGAACACATGCAATCATGCATATTTGTCTGATCGTACTTTTCCATTGTATATGGAATACGTCACGTGGTTGATGCAAGGATTCGATTCTGAATCAAACTGTGATATTTTTTTTTCTTTGCATGCGAGTTGTCTCAAGCTGATTTCGCGTGGCAGACTGACACCTGTGTATGTATCCAATGCATCGGGACTTTATCAACATGGATTTGCTTTTTTTTGGGTCGCTGCTGCATCCGAATAACACTGTAGCTGCAGTAGCCGCTGGTTTAACCCGGACATCCAACGTAGCACAACCAGCCCAAAGTCAACTTTGATTTATCGGATCCGATCAGCCAGCAAGAGGGCGACGTTGACGTTGAGCCCCATGCCTGTGTTTAAGATTGGTTGTGGCGACGATGTCGACGTTGAAGCTGTGCGCGCCGACGCATACGAATTGACTCGATGTGATTCGATCGCCGTTGACGATAAGGGATCTGAAGTAGATCTTGTTGCGAGAGGTCGACAAATTGTAGATCGCAGGTGATGGAGCCGTCAAGATCGTAACATCAACACTCCCAATTCTCACAGACGGCGCCAATTGACGAGGGTTTAACTCATCAATGCCCATTGTATGGACTTGGGTTTTTAAGAAGATAGGAGCGCTGGAGATCTCGGTACGGCTAGCAAACAAGCACACAGGGACGCAAGGTTTACCCAGGTTCAAGCCTCGTAGAGGGCCCTACTCCTGCTTGTCTGCTCTTGATTGATGATGATCCGAAGGATTACAATGTCGCCGATGGCGGTGTCGCGCAGATTAGATCTGGCGTATAAGAGATCGTAGATCTATCTATTGGAGGAGTCGTGATGTCTAGATCTATTATGGCGTAGCGTGTTGGGGGAGAGGATACCTACTCGTTGGACCCTCCTAGCCTTTATATATGGGGAGGCTAGGTCTCAGGTACCAATACGAGTTGGTTTACAAGTCAGAGTTTGTATCTAGTCTAGTCTTGTACTTTCCTTGTCTTGTTATGCCAGGAGTCTGTGTCTTTGTAGGCTTCGTATCACTCGAACCGTCATGGGCTTCATGGACCTATGCAGGTCGTCGAGTGCGCCTTCCGTCGGGCCACACCAGGTACGCTGTAGTTGAGTGCCTATTGGGCATACCCATGTCCGAGACAGTGCGTCTGCTTCCTCATTTTCTGCTCAAGGAATATGTTGAACTTCAAATCCTTCGAACGATTTAGATAGATCATCCATGACAGCTTTATATGCTGCCATGTGCTTATTTGCATTACAAATATCCGACACTTGTTGAGCAACAAGATCCGAATCTTCGTAACACATCAAACATCGGATACCAATATCCTTAGCAATCCGGATTCCATGCAGCAGTGCTTCATACTCAGCAATATTGTTTGTCATTGTGAAGTGGATCTGCAACACGTATAAAAGTTTATCTCCTTGGGTGACTTGAGCACCACGCCAGCCCCCGAGCCCCCGCGAGCCTTAGACCCATCGAAGAAGATGGTCCAATATTCCGACTCAGGGAGGATCATGTTCTCCTTCATCTCTGTCCAATCAGCGACAAAGTCAGCAAGGATCTGGGATTTGATTGTTGTTCGAGGTTTATACTCAATGTCAAAAGTTGAAAGCTCTATGCCCCATTTGGCGACGCGTCCTGTGGCGTCACTTTTGTTGATTATATCTCTCATGGAAGTTGTGCTCACCACGGTAATTGGATGCTCCTTAAAGTAATGTCGCAACTTACGAGATGCTAGAAAAACACCGTAAGCCAACTTTTGATAATGTGGATACCGCTGTTTTGACAATGTTAGGACTTCACTGACAAAGTAAGTCGGACGATGCACCAGGTGCTCCTGATTTTCCTCCAGTCTCTCCACCACCATGATGATACTAACGACCTTATTTGTCGCAGCAAGATAAAGCAACATCGGTTCTTGAGGTTCCGGCGCTGCAAGGATAGGAGCAGATGAGAGTACTTTCTTCAGGTCTTGTAGTGCAGCTTCAGCTTCATCAGTCCAAACAAAATCTTTGGTCTTTTTCTGGAGTTTATATAATGGTCTGGCTCTTTCACCAAGTCGGCTTACAAACCGACTGATTGCAGCAATGCAACCAGTTAGTATTTGTACGTCCTTCAGGCGAGTTGGCCTGGAAATATTGAGTATAGCCTTGATTTTGTCTCGGTTCACCTCTATGCCTCTCTGAGACACGATGAAACCTAACAATTTTCCGGCTGGTATTCCAAAGAAGCACTTCTTCGGGTTAAGCATGATGTTGTATTTTCATAGGTTGGCAAATGTTTCCTCCAAGTCGGAAATCAACGTTTCCTTCTTTTTGGACATCGTCCACGTATGCATGCACATTGCGTCCGAGTTGGTCATAGAGGCAACGCTGCATCGTGCGCTGGTACGTAGCTCCTGCGTTCTTCAGCCCAAAGGGTATCGTAACAAAACAGAAGGTTCCGAAGGGGGTTATGAATGAAGTTTTGACTTTTTTAGATTCCTTCATCCGGATTTTGTGATAACCGGAATATGCATCGAGAAAACAGAGAAGTTCCGAGCCTGCCATAGAATGGATAACTTGATCAATTCTAGGCAGAGCGAATGGATCTTTTGGATAAGCCTTGTTCAAGGCAGTATAATCAACACACATCCTTAAATCAGTGGTGTCCTTTTTAGGGACCATTACAGGATTGGCCGACCACTCAGTGTGGATGACCTCTTCTATGAATCCGGCTAACTCGAGCCGTGCTAGTTCCTTAGCTATTGCCTATTGCTTTTCATCGCCAAACCATCGTAGGGACTGTTTGACGGGTTTCGTGTTCGGGTTTACATTTAGAGAGCGCTCGGCAAGTTCCCTAGGTACTCCGGTCACGTCAGATGGCTGCCATGCGAAGATATCTTGATTTGCTTGGAGGAACTTGACGAGCGCGCTTTCCTATGCGCTACCTAGGCCTATGCCTATCTAGGTCACCTTGGAGGGGTCATCATCCTTCAATGGCGTCTTCTTCGTCTCTTCTAATGCCTTGAACTCCGGATTTGGCTTTGTCACCTCCTTCTTCATTGCGGGCATCTCGGACGGATCTATGCTCTTCTTGATCTCCTGGTACTCCTGGGTGTGCAACATGGCTTCAGCAAAGGCGGCATTTCCATCCTTGCATTCTCGCGCTTTCTTTGGGTCTCCCCTGATGGTGATCACCCCGTTGGGACCTGGAATTTTCATCATTTTGTAAATGTAACACGGACGAGCCATAAAAGCCCAGTAAGCCGGACGTCCGAATATAGCGTGGTACGCGCTCTTGAACGGGACCACTTCGAAGGAAAGTGCCTCCGTCCGATAGTTCTTTGGAGTTCCAAAGGTAACATCCAAAGTGATCTCTCCCAGGGAATTAGCTTGTCTTCCTAGGACAACTCCGTGAAAGATCACAGAGCTATGGTTCAGCTGTGTTTCCGAGATCTTCATCCGGCGTAGCGTTTCTACATAGAGAATATTGATACTGCTACCTCGCCTGTGTAACTTAGGCGGATGATCATCACGGTCAAATGTGATTGCCACTTATTGATACTGGGGGACAGCCGAAACTATTGCATTGAGCTCGTGTAGAACTGCTTTCTTGACCTTTGCTGGTTGAGATCCGAGGAAAGTGACATAAGTGTCCTTCTTGGTGGGAAAAGTTTTCTTCCCTTCAGACTTGGGATTTGAAGCATCAGCTTCCTCCATGTCGGAATCTTCCTTGGCCTCTTTTTCTTTTTCGGGATTCTTCTTTCCCTTCTTCCGCTTAGCTTTGTAGCCCGCAGTGTCATCTCTTTTGATGTCGTCATTGAAACGACATTCGGCGTTGGTGTGGGACGAGCCCCCATTGGCGTCTAGGTGATGCACACATGGGTTATTGGCAATGTCGGCCCAAGAGTATGTTTTGCCTGGTTGCTGGTCTCCTCTACCCTGGACTCTTGAAGTTCCACGACCACCCCTGCAGCCTCTGCCGCGTCCTCCTCGTCCTCCAGACCCGAAAGTAGCAGTGACCACTGCCGTTTCCGCGTTGGGATTTTCCTCCGAGGTATTTTTGCGCTTCTGAGCTTGTTGCTTTGGTTGTTTTGCCGACTGAGGCACAGCTAGGGCATTGAGCAATCCCTCTGCATCATCGTCAGCATCTGCATACTTGCTCGCTGTTTCTATCATCTCTCCCAAATAAGTGACCTTGTCACACTTCAAGCGAGCCTCTATGTTGGAATTGATCCATGTGCCTTGCGTTGTTCGGGGATAAAGATCGTCCCGAATGTCGGCTATGACTGCGGTGCCTTGGAGCCAGACTTCGGCTTCTACCACCACCTCCTCTGCCACGTCGTCCTCCTTGCCCTCCTTGGGAGCCGTTGTGATGACTGTGTGGTGGAGAGGGTGGGGCAGTTGGATAGTTTCCAGCTGATCGCCGGCCTCCGTCCGGAACATCATTATTCCGATTCCGGGGAGGGTCTTGACTACAACGAGCCTCTTGCCTTCTTGTCCCAGCATAGTTTCCGTCGTTCCTTCGTCCGTCGTTCCCACCATGGTGGGGCTCAGCGGACGACTTGCATGTCTAGGAGGTGGCATTTTTTGACGATCCTCTTCCTGACGTTTCTCTTTATCTTCTCCCCTTCGATCATTAGATTCTCGTCGAGGAGGATTCCTTGGATTCAGAGCAGCGATGGCCTCTTTCTCGGCCGCTGGTGCGACGTTTCTCTAGTCGCGTGCAGTCCTGCGATGCTGTCCATATGATCCGGTTCTCGCATAATTGTCCTCCCGTCGTTCGGGGCGATAATGCTGCTCCGGAACACGGTGGGGTCTTACGTCAGCCCATGCCGGATCTGTTCGACATTGGTCGGAATCCGAGACCAGTTTTTGACTTCCGGACAGGGCGACCTTTTGCTACTCTAGTCCCTTGTTGAGTAGCTTGATACCCAAACGGATCTCCTCTGGTCCTAGATTAGCCGATAGAATTTCTCGGGCCGCCACGGTATTCTATACTGGGGATGGATATACCCAATCTCCTTTGCTATGTTTTCATGGCTTCCCCATCTCATCTCCGAAAAGGACGGCACGGATATGTGGGAATTGGTCGTCATTGGTGTGACGCTTCCGTGTCTTCTGATGCAGCCGAGACATGTAATCCTTGGTTGCCATGCGTTTCTTTCCCCCCTCGATGTTTTTAGCTTCATCCAGGAGTTGTTGACGACGCGCTTCTAGGGCTTGGGCCCTTTCGTCCAGCTCTTCAGCATCAAGTTCTACTGCTGTAGGGATAGGTGTGGTTAATGCAGCATCGATGAGTTTACGTACACCTTCAGTGATCACGTGTCCATCCACTGATTCTTCTTTTTTCGGCTCTTCTGGGATAAGTGCTCCATCCGAGTCTTCCTCATATTCCTTGGCAATCACCTCCTCTATCAGAGGGTCTTTTGCCAGGGTCTTGTTCTTCTTGTTCTTCTTCTTTGCCTTCTTGGCAGCGCCGGTAGCAAAGACGGCTTTGGGTCCGTTTCCCGGAGTCAAGCTCTGATTGGTACTTTCGGACATCTGGACCTCGGGATTATCTCTGACATCCATGTCATCCTGCGCTTTAGGAGAGTGTTCCCCGGATCCTTCATCCATGGCTTCTCCTTCTTCTGCAGCCTTGGAGTTATACTCTTCTTCATATTCCGCGGAGAACTTTCGGAAATCTGCCGACGTCATCGATTCATCTGAGGATGCGGGTACATCTGCGTTTGTTCCAATTGCCTCTAGCACCGAGTCGGTGTTTTCTCCAGCAGCGGCAGAGCCGGATCCGGATCCCACGTACCCGACGAAGTGCGACGCGTGATTCCTGAGGTACCTGCGGCTTTCGCGATCAGCCATGTCGAAACTTTTGCTGGTCTCGAGAATTGCATCTGCGCTTGCATCTTGCATTATCATACATTGTAGTGTGTACCTTAGGAAAGGTCTGTCTGTCCCGGCATTATCAGAGCCAGAATCAATGTCATTGATATGCTCCTCCTGGATTTCGACTTCCGCTGGTGGGTCGATCTGGGATCCGGCTCCTCCAGGGAGATCCACTCCAGATTCGACTTGGACCTCTAGGTCTTCTTCAGGCTCGGATTTCTCCACTATCTCCGCAGCTGGTGCGGGCTGGGTGGGTTTATGGTTTTCTGAGATCCAGAACTCTGCCGCCTCCGCGGATAAAGGGGACCCAGAAGATTCTTCTACCTCTATCATCACCGCTGGGGTGGGTGGGGCAGGTTCAGCGAAACCGACGTAAACATCGATCTCGCCAAAAGACATGATTGTGTAAGCAGTTACAGTCTCCCTAGCCGGAATCCAGGTCTCGTCGAGAACGATGAGAGGGACGTCGCTGGCACAGAGGATGCGACCGACGGTGATAGTCTCGCCGATTATGATTCTTGCAGATTCTGCTCGGAACGCAGATCCGAAGCTCACTTGCCCCACGGTGGGCGCCAACTCTCGTCGGATTGATGACAAGTACGCCATGAGGGGGTCCTCGAGGCGTGCGGAAGATAGTGGTGTGAGATGTACGGTATTCCGGGACGGTGAGCACACAAGTTTACCCAGGTTCGAATCCACCGGCTTTGGACGGATCCTACTCCTGCTAGCAATCCAGTAATACGGCAGAGCCGGAATATGGGTTACAAGGGTTTCGCCTGTGCGAGTTGAGGGTCTAAAGTATTGATGTTAGGTGTCCTAAAGGCTCTCCCTAGGATGACTTATATAGATATCCGGCCTAGGGTTTATAGGAGAGATCTATCCAGCTACGACTAAGAGTCGGTTACAGAGTACATCTTGAACTACAAGTAACATTATGGGCCTAAGTCGGTAAGTCTTCTGGGCCTTCCGTAGCCGGATTGGACTCTGTCTTTCTCCCTGACTGGGCCGCCCGTGAAGCAATGCTCTAACCCGAAGTGGGCCACCCTGGTCAGTGAGGAACTGTGAGGATACCCAGAAAGTATATCCCCAACAAGTGGCGTAGCAGAATTTGTTTCGTGAATCCAAACTCTACATATAGAGGATAAACCAATGATAATGATCATAAAGTTTCAGTGAATACTTTTACTAAAGAAAGTAGGATTCAACTATATATTCTACAAGCTTGTGGAATTATATTGTTGATTCACTTGTCATGTTTTGAATAAGACATACCTACGAATTACAAAGAAGCGTGATGGACCTAAGTACGAGAAATGAATGGTCATTGAAATCTGTTAGTGGAACTCTCGATTTGATGATGATCAAGGAATTTTGGAATGTCCAAAATTATCGAGAGGACCTAGATTTGAGTGGGAGCAAATCATCTTGGCTAAATCATAATATGCAGCTGACACATTTTGAGTGGGAGCTAAGTGACATCCCTAGATCTCAAACATGAATGTCATATTTGAGTGGGAGCGTGAAATCATTCTAGGATATGTGGACGACATATGTGAATGATGTGATTGGTGTTAATAATATTTAAGTTAGATAAATAAGGATGAAGTTGAAGTTATTAAACAAGAAAATCTATCGAGATTAGTGAGTTTAATAAATGCTGAATATTGAATGCTTCCTGGACTTGATTCTGAAAGATGTTCAGAATGTCCTAAGCAAGATTCTAAAGAAGCTCAGAATTGAACAAGGTAAGAAAGAATTTCTTACTATATGAAGCATTGAGTTAGTATTGCAGCTATGGTTGAAAGAAAGAGATGCGTTGTACCTCTTATGCCTCAATCATAGGTTCTTCCATATAACCATGTTGTACACTCGACGTAATGTGACCCGAAGTTCTGGTTCGTAGGACAAAGTCTTAACTGTAAGAATGTGTCTTTAAGTGATTCCTGAGCTGATCACTGAACCAGAATTAAGTTTGCACATAAATGGCAAGAAGCAATGTAAGTGGCATAGATGCATTTCATGCACTAGGATCTACATAGATATAGAAGTATAAAAAGCTCCATCTGATGTGATGTATAATGTTATGGCGGGGCTAGTTCGCTTTTAACGTAGAATGATGTGTCCCAGGGCCCAGTGCCCATGAGAAAGCCCTCGAGATTGATCTAAAGTCACTGTAAGCTCCTGGAATCTGGCCTCGTTCTGCTTCCATGACTATAGTATATACACAAAGGGTAGCAAAGTGTGTTTCGAAGTTTAGATGACAACAGTGAAAACGACTGTCATTATAAACACTAGAAACAAAGTCTCACTTTGTTGCCAAACAAATGCTTCGACCCATTAAAAGATAATGGTTTGAATGTCAAATTAGGAAGACATTAACGATTTTCAGAAGACATAATGATCTGGTAAAACAGAACATGGACACGACGTTTCCCATGAGCATGCATGATCTATAAACGCATATGGTATATGGTTTATATGAGTAAAATGCAAGCTAGATTATTTGTACTCTAGTGCAAGTGGGAAACTGGAGGAGATATACCCTAGAGGCAAATAATAAATAGGTTTTTATTGTCATATCTCAATAAGTTTATAATAGTTTCATATTGTGCTATAACTATGCCAAGTAGAAACATTGGTACAGGTGTGGTATGAAACAACAAAGTCCCTAGTAGCCTCTATTCATACTAGTTCATTGTTCATGAGGATGATCTGGGTTTCAAGATCATGGGCATTTATGCCGATTGACAACAGGATCATATCATTGGAGAATGATGTGATTGGACATTCCTCGAAGGATTGCAACACGATCAAGTCATATAGTTCATTATTGCAACAGCTATACCTAGACTCCTTTTCCTTAGACCGTGAGCTCATATTACTCACCGTTTCCCAAGGTTGCTTAGATTGCATCAAGCGCCACTTGGTAATACAGTGGTTATAAAGGTGTATGATGGCTCAATGCACGGCACCCAGAAAAATGCTTGTTGGTGGTGTTGATGTAGAGCTCGTTGGGAACCCCAAGAGGAAGGTATGATGAGCACATCAGCAAGTTTCCCTCAGTTATGAAACCAAGGTTTAATCAAACCAGTAGGAGCAAGGAAACACCCCAAAGGTGTTACTACCTAAGCTTTGGCAGGGCGCACTACCGGTGCTAGTAGCAACGTGGAGACCTGCACAACACAACCATAGAACTTTGTCCCCAACTTGCGATGAGGTGGTCAATCTCACCGTGTTTTGCGGAAAATAAAGGATTAAACATATCGAATGGAAAGAAGTAAAAGTTTGCAGAAAGTAAACACAAAGCAAAAACAATTTATAGATTGTATGTAAAGAAAAAGGATCGGGATCCACAGTTCACTAGAGGTGGCTCTCCTTAGATAGATAATATGCTGGGTGAACAAATTACAGCGGGGCAATTGACAAACACCGAGAAAGCAATACATGCATATACTAATCATCTTGACTCCTTTGAGACTTGATTGGGCATTACAACATAATACATAGACCGCCATCCAACTGCATCTATGACTAATAATCCACCTTTATCATCCGAACGCCCTCCAGTATTAAGTTGCAAGCAACAGATTATTGCTTTACGAACTGCATGTAAAGTAAACAATACGATTGTTCTATGAACAAAGGATTGTTGTTTTCTCCCTAGTAGCAACAGCACATCTAGTACCTTAGAGATTTCTGTCACTTCCCCAGATTACCAGAGGCATGAACCCACTATCGAGCATAAATACTAACTCTTGGAGTTGCTAGCATCTACTTGGCCAAGATAGCTACTAACAACGGAAAGCATGCAAGATCACAAATAACAAAGACATGATAGAATCAATAATCAATCTGAAATAGCATCTCAATATCCATCGGATCCCCGCAAACACAACATGCAGAATTACAAATAAATGATCTTGATCATGGACGGAGCTCACAAGATCTAGACATGAAAGCACAAAGGAGGAGAACCAGCCATCTAGCTACTACATGGATCCGTAGTCCAAGGATGAACTACTCACGCATCACATCGGAGGCTTGCATGGTGATGAAGAAGGCCTCCAGGATGAAGAAGGCCTCCAGGGCTTGTTAATAGGTTAGTCCAAGAAATCATATGAAAAGTACTCCAAAATTGGAATAAAACACAAGAAAGTGGATAAAACCAAGCATGGAACATCAAAAATTATAGATACATTTGCAATGTATCAGTGTACATTGGGTATTCCGAAGGAACAGTAGATGACATTTGACTACAAGACCGGGATTTGTTCACCCACATGACGGGTAAAGATACATATGGCCGGCTTGGTGAGATTACATCTATAAATGTTGCAACATGTGACTCGGTCAGGGGATGTAATATCATGGTAACAAGAAAAAACAGAACTTATTGTGAACGAGATTGAACAAGGTATGTGATACCAATGATCGTGTCGTGGTGGTGTCACGGCAGATGCCATGGATAGGCTAAAGGTGGGGACTAATATGCGCTAGGGGAATCCAGGGAGGGATAGTAGAGTGATTCTCTACACAGAAGCTTTGTATTGATGTTCAATCTCCAAGATTACAAGTGCTCCTCGAGCTGTATTGACAAGAGGAGGAAGAAAAACTCTCTTACTCTTGCCTATGAACTAGCCCAAGAACCCTAGATCCACTAGTGTACTCCTTGCTATTGATCTCCAAAAACCCAAACCCCCCCCCCCTTATATAGAGGTGGTTCGGTCCTGGCCTAGGGCATACGTGGAGGCATATTCCTAAGAATATGCCTCCTCCCAAAGTAGTAACCCGACAGGGGTGCTTTTCCCCCGCGTCACTCTTGCTTTAGCGACGTAGCCTCTACGGCGCCTGCGTCAGCCGACGTGAGCGTCGTCACCCTTGTCGGCCATGATCCGGTGGTCCTGCCCTTGCTTTATTCGCTCATCCAGTACGCACCGGGCCTTCTTTTTTACCAGAGAGATTCCTTCCTTCTCCTAGAAGCCAAACGAGGATCCGGATCATAGTTGATCCGGCCACACCTGTTCCTGCATATAAGCTAGACAAGTATCTCCGACTTACTCCTTGAGTCGGACGAGACAGGGTTAGGCGACCCCCTGGTCCGGGTTACTCCGTGATCCGGCCTACCTTGAGGTGACTCGGCCAGTATCCGCTTTGAGCTTGTCGAACCTCGGCTAACTCGGCCCTTATACTCCGGAGTGACCCTACCTGGGGTTATCCCCCCAACATTAGTCCCCGAAGCTGGTGCGGCCATAACGGCTTTGGTCGCTAAGGCCACATCAGGTTCATTCGTATCTAAGCTTCGGATGCTTAATTCCGGGTTAGCTTCTTGTCTCGGATTATATGGACTCATGTTCCCTTTGCATGTTCCAAGTTTGCACTTGCTGGCCGGGTTACCATTTTGGCTCGGATCCTATGGTTTTACTTTCCCTCTGCACATTCCAAGTTTTCACTTGCCGGCCGGGTTACCATCGTGGCTCGGATCCGGGCCTTGCTTCCTTCTCTCGTACACCAACCCACGTAAAGGTTAATCATTACGTTGCCTTATTTTAAGGGCATGCGCAGTAACCGCCGCAGTAAATGTCAGTGATTACTGTGCGGGCATTACGTCACGTCTGTCTCCTCGTTTACCGCAACTGCACGTCGTGTCATGGGATCACTTTTATTCTGCGGCCCCCGGTGTGGCTTCTCTCTGATTGGTCGACGCTGGTGATACACGGCCACACCGTGTGGTTTTCCAGCGCAGCACGATCCCACTCGTTGATGACTGGGGGCGGTTAAATAGGGGAGGGGCACGCTCCTTAGAATTTTCTGTCTCCGCGCCCCCTCCCCGTTCCTCTTCTTCTTCCTCGCAACCGCGCCGCCGCCAGTGCCCGTTGTAGCAGCGCCGCCGTCGCACCCTCTCCGTGCTCCCGCACTGCAGTTACTGCTGCATCACTGTTTAGCCACGGGTCCTTGTTAATCTAGACCGCAGAGCGCCGCCGCCGCCAGCTCCAGTGAGGATAGCGGAATCGAGATGACGGAGGAGGAGCTCATCGTCGTTGAGCAGGAGATGGAGGAGGACACCGGCGCGGCAGACCGCGGTGCGTGGGCCGGCTCGTGGGTCAGTGAGGATGACATCAACTGGCTCTACCGGACCCGGCGCATTCCTGCCGGCGTCGCCGCTCGTCTCCCCTCCTCGGAGTTGGCCCCCTCACCCAATCCCGGTGAGTTCGTTGTTTTCCTATCCCATTTCCAATGGGGATTTGGGCTTCCAGTGAGTGATTTCTTCTGGGACTGGATCTGGACCTATCACCTGCAACCACATCATCTCCCGGCGAACGCCATCACCTCTCTGTCCGCTTTCGTTTCTTCGATCGAGGGCTACACCAGGCTATGGCCTACGAAGGAGCTGTGGATCCGGTTCTTCGGCCTCCACCGCAACGTCGTCCCGAACATCCACGTCGAGTCGGAGGACAAGCAGCTAACTCAGTTCGGAGCTGCCTCGATCTTGCCCCGGAGGTATTCAATCTTTCCCCGGGTCACCGGGCTTGACTCCTGCAAAGGATGGGCCCGGACCTTCTTCTACGTCCGGAATGAAGGCACGGAAGACTTGATCCGATTGCTGCCCTACGCTCCGGGTCCCCCTGACACGGATTTCTGGGAGGAGGTTGCCAAGAAACCTACGGCCCTGGCCAACCAAGTGAACAAAAGGTTTGCGGAGCTGAAGAAGCTCGGATTGCGCAATGAGGATGCCATGATCACATTCGTGCGCAACCGCATCTCACCCCTTCAGCGGCGCACTCACAAGTTGTGCCATATGAGCTTCAGTCACGACCCCAACCGAACCTCCTCGTTCGAGTTGAGCAATACGGAGATCTTCCGCCGGGTCAAGGCTCTTTTCACCACCCATAAGGACTTCTCCACTGAATGGACATGGGGAATCAAGCATTACTGCCGTGACAGGCTCCCTCCCGCGGTAAGCTTTGCGGGGTAAACTTATTTCGGATCAATTTCATGTCGGTTCTTATCATATTTTTGACTTTGTTCCTTGTGCTTTTTTCTCAGCTGTTTCTCCAGCAAACCCTCGAGGATGGCCCGGATCCGACCCTTAAGTGGGCCCCGGACCGAGAAATCCCGGATGAGGAGGAGCCAGACCAAGAGATGTTCCTCCCCACACCCGATGCCACCAAACGACCCAGCGGTAAATTCTCTTCTCTTAGAGATTGGCCCGACGATGAGGATGACTCGGATATCGATGTGATTGAACCAGTTGAGGTTGTCCCTCTTTCTTTTGCCTTCCCGGCATCAGCTAACCCCGGTGGGCACATCCATGAGGATTCTCCACTTGCCACGGGCGAGCCTGTTCCGGTGGCGCCAAAGAAGAAGCGCGGATCCGCGTCAAGTTCTTCTTCCGAACCTTCTCAGCCTTCCAAAAGGCAAAAGAAGGCCGGAGACAAGACTGCATCCAAACGGGCAGGCAAAGCCCCGGCACGGAGGGCCCAGAAACCTAAGGAGGCCGAGACCTCGGATGCGTAAGTTCTTTTTCACTGCGCAACACACTTCTCCCTGCATCTGGGTAATTTCACTCCTGACATTATTTTCTCTTGCAGGGCTCCTGTGGAGGTCCCTCAGAGCGGATCGAGCATCTCCTCTCCTCTTCGGTCCAGTCCTTCCCCTCCTAGTGACGACGAGTCACGCCCGTTGAGCCCTATTCCGGAGGGCTCTGCGGCCGCTCCGGGTTTCGCATTACCTCCTTCAGAGGGACGCGACCTCGGATCGGGAGGGGTCGGATCAGCCGAGGCAACGGCGTCCGGCACGTCGGCATTGCCGCAACCAGCAACTACCAAGTCTACCGCAACTCCAGCACCAGCAGTAGCTCCAGCACCAGCCACCGAACCAGCGCATGTCCCGGCTCTGAAGAAACCAACAGCGGCTCCGGCACCAGCCACCAAAGCTCCCATGCCAAGTTCATCTGCCTCGTCCGAGTCATCCCAAGCTCGGCGAGGAACCACTCCAGCGGCTTCCAAGGGCAAATCCAATGTGGTCACTTCCTCCCAGCAAGCCAAAGGCAAGTCTACGTCCGTCGAGGCTGGGCAGCGAACTTTGTCATCAATGCTTCCAAAGAAATCACCAGCAGCGACGGATCCTCCTGCCGAGCCAGCCGATTCGCAGCAGATGGTTCTTCACACTAGCCCAGCTCTTGCCCTGATTGAAAGGAAATAAGCTCACGCCAAGGGCTTGGTGGCGCCCCATATGCCCACTAGCGAACGGTACCCTCCGAGCCTCATCGAGTTTGTCATGAACTGGAATAAGGCGGAGTTCGTCTACAACGACGATCTCCCGGAAAAGTTCGGCCCAGCTAAATTTTCCGCTCAGATGAATACCGCCGCCAAGGCCATTAACCTCGCTGGGCGTATGATGGAGGTACGTCGTTTCTTTTTTACATGTTGTAGGTAATAATCATTAGTCCCCGAGCATCCGGCGGGGTAAATTGTTACCCGGCCGGATGCTCCTTAGAAGACCAACGTAGCTGCATGTAAACTTCAAATATGCACACACCTAGAGCCGGGTTAAGTTCCGCTTGGCCCGGATCTTGTACACTTCGAATATGCGTACACCTAGAGCTGGGTTAAGTTCCGCTTGGCCCGGATCTTGTACACTTCGAATATGCACACACCTAGAGCCGGGTTAAGTTCCGCTTGGCTCGGATCTTGTACACTTCGAATATGCACACACCTAGAGCCGGGTTAAGTTCCGCTTGGCCCGGATCTTGTACATTTCGAATATGCACACACCTAGAGTCGGGTTAAGTTCCGCTTGGCCCGGATCTTGTACACTTCGAATATGCACACACCTAGAGCCGGGTTAAGTTCCGCTTGGCCCAGATCTTGTACACTTCGAATATGCACACACCTAGAGCCGGGTTAAGTTCCCTTGGCCCGGATCTTGTACACTTCGAATATGCACACACCTAGAGCCGGGTTAAGTTCCGCTTGGCCCGGATCTTGTACACTTCAAATATGCACCGAACTAATTTTAAACGCCTATACCTTTGTCAGGTAACCACCAACCATCGGAGCGCCGAGTTTCAGCGCTTGCTTGATACCCACAAGATCTTGCGTGCAAAACATGTTGCACTTGGCGCGGAGCATGAAAAGAGGGGTAATTTCATCTCTTAACACCTCTCCGTTTCGTTTGTTTCTGCTGGACTAACCTCCTTATTCGCTTTTTTGCAGCTGGGGTGGAGGCTGAAAACAAGATTATGCGAAAAAACTTGGAGGAAATCCGAGGTATGTCCCCTTTCGGCCAACGTTGCTGTGTTTTCCATTCTTTCTTCTTCTTGGCTCGGCAAACATTCACTCCTCGGCTTTGCCAGGTCAACACACTATTTCAGCATCGCTTGAGGATAGTGTGCCCGTGCCTGATATGATGCGGCATTTTCTCGAACAAGCAGGACAGCATCAAGCCGAGCTGAAGAAGAAGAACGATGAGCTTGCCCTCCTCCGGACCAAGGACGGCGAGATAGCCAAACTCAAGGCCGAGATGGAGAAGATGAAGGCCCAACACAAAATCGAGCTCCAGAAAGTTGGCCAGAACTTCACCGAAGAGCGTGAGCGCTTTACCCTCCAGATCTCCAAGGACCAGGATCTGCTCAAGGAATCCGAAGTCCGGCTTGGGTTGGCGCTCGCTGAGCTTGAACAACTTCGCTAGAGACGCGACAGTTGTATCAAGGAGTTGACCCGGATCCATCGCCATATCTCACGTAAGTTTCTTCCCCTTGTCCGACCTAGTTTTCCGGGTTAGCTCATATGCCTTTGCTTCAGCATCCTCCCTTTTCTCATGTTCAGATAACTTTCCGGAGGGAACTGCCATCGCCAGTGCTGCCGTTGCCAAATTCCACCAAGAGAGGGGTACTCCCATCGCTCCCGATGGTGAGAGCATCCCCTTAGACATGGAGGACCTATTGGTCAGCGTGTCAGCTCGGGTGGAAACTATTAAGAACTATGGAAAAGATCTCCTCGATGTTGCGGTCTGGATCTTCAACACATTCTGGCCAAGCAAGGATGCTCCAGAAAGGATCACGCTCCTTGCCGAAAAACTGATGGAGATCGAGACTCAACTTGACCTCTGGAGGGAATCTGTCGGGCGTGCCGCAGCAGATACCCTTCTCCATCATATCCTTTCATGGTACGAGAAAATCAATCTGAGCCTCCTCACCCTTCGGCGCACCGGATCCAAATGGACCGATGATCCGGAGTGGGTAGCTCGGCGCCAGGCTTGCGCCTACAGCCTCGTTGAGTATTCTCCAGTCCATGACTGGGTTGAGGGACCGAGCTTTCTCGAATCCGGTGAGGAGGAGCATATGGAGAACGTGGAGGATGGGTCGGGCGATGATGGAGAAGATGCTGCTTCAGATATTGAAGACAGTGATGATGGCGACGAACTTCCTCCTCCTGCCGCTCCTTAGTTGAAAAAACTTGAAAATTTATCAGATCCCCGGTATGCCGGGTGCAATTGTATGCTGAATACATAATATTTTGCTACTATGCTTGTATGCCGGATTAACTTGGGCGTAGTCCCCGAGTTTCATTTTCTTGTTCGTCCAATTCTCCGGCTCGATCCATGTCTACCTTGATTCGGTTTTACGACTTACGAATCCGAGCCTCAAGAGTCGTTTTAACAATACTAAGAAACTTGGAGGATTGGCTCAAAATAATTCAGCATAATAGCTTGAAAGTAAATACGGGGTTAGTCTGAAAAAAAACGTTAGCTGGAATAGGATCGTTTCCTTAGTAGTTTTTCATGTGCTACGCAATTCCAAACTTGTTCCCTTGCTCGCCATGAAGCCAATTCTTGTTGGACAGCAGCAAGTCGAAGGGTTGGGTTTTTTGGTGCTCACACATTACTAATTCGGGCTAAGCGAGACGATTCATTCCAGCTAACGCATAAGAAGCAACAATAATCATTTATTAAGGCAGTCCCCGAGTTACTGCTCGAGGCTCCGTTATTTCATTGATAAGCTCATTGCAGACATACATACCGACATATGAGGATGACTCGGGTACATACACTCTTTAGCTAAGTGTAGAAGGGACGAAGTAGTGCTACATTCCACGGTCGCTTGGATTCCTCTCCGGACCTGTCCACCTTGTTCTTTTCCTGTGGCTTTGCATCTATGAGATAATAAGAATCATTGTGCAATGCTTTGCTCACAATAAATGGTCCTTCCCATGGGGGGATAATTTATGCATGCCAGTGGTACGCTGTACCAACCGGAGCACCAGATCGCCTTCCCGGAAAACTCGGGGGCACACTTTCTGGCTATGATAGCGTCGGAGATTTTGCTGATATATGGCGGATCTGGACAGTGCCAGTTCTCTCGCTTCTTCCAGCGGATCAACATCATTTTGCCGGGCTTCTTGCACTTCGGCTTCTGTGTATTGGGTGACCCTAGGCGAATCATGCTCTATGTCGGCTGGTAATACAGCTTCTGCCCCATATACCAGAAAGAACGGCGTGTAGCCTGTTGATCTATTTGGAGTTGTTCTTAAACTCCACAATACCGTTGGTAGTTCTTCTATCCAGCACCCCGCTGATCTTTGCAGCGGCTCGATGAGCCGGGGTTTTATCCCGGACAATACTAATCCGTTGGATCTTTCCACTTGTCCGTTCGATGCGGGGTGGGCTACCGAGGCTACGTCGAGTCGGATTTTCTTATCTCGGTAGAATCGTGCAAATGCTCCTTCAGCAAAATTTGTTCCGTTATTAGTTATAATGCTATGAGGATAACCGTATCTCAAGATGATGTCTTTGAGAAATGTTACGGCTGTAGCTCCATCACATTTTCTTATAGGTTTCACTTCGATCCATTTTGTAAACTTGTCCACCATGACCAGGATGTGTGTCATGTTTCCTCTTGCTGGCTTGAACGGGCCAACCATATCCAAGCACCACACAGCAAATGGCCATGTAATTGGTATGGTTTTAAGTTCCGACATAGGCATATGTGTCTTGGTGGCGTACCTTTGACAACCATTGCATTTTCTCACCAGATCTTCTGCTTGCTCCAAGGCACTTGGCCAATAGAATCCATGTCGGAACGCCTTTGCCACTAAATCCCGGGATGAGGCGTGATGCCCGCATTCTCCTTGGTGTATATCTCGGAGGATGTCAAGTCCTTCTTCCGGATCAACACACCACTGGAGGACATTGGTTACACTCTATTTGTACAGCTCGGAATTAATGATTGTGTAAGCTTTGGCTCTTCTCTGAGTTTGCCTGGCTAGCACTTCCTCGCTGGGTAACGTTCCATCTTTCAAGAACTGGTATATAGGCAGTGCCCAAGCTGGTACTGCTCGCGCAGGGAACATCTCCTCATCAATTTCCATCCGATCCACCGGCATAACTTCAACCGGATCACGCTGAACAGTCCCCGGGTCTAGCGAGGTAGTCCTCGGGTTTGCCGAGGTAGTCCCCGGGTTTGGCGCACTACCTTCCATGTCAATGTCCATGGGTTCAGCTCCGGATTCCACGTTTTCCGGGACATAAATTGAATCGGTTCCTGGGGACGGCCTGATAGATGGTTTCCTGAGGTGCTCCAATGCAACACCCGGTGGAATTGCCTGTCAGGTCGATCCAAACTTCGACAGCATGTCGGCAGCTTCGTTTTCCACGCGAGGTACATGATGAAATTCGCATCCCTCAAAGTAACCCGAGATTTTCTGCACATGAAATCTGTATAGTGCCATGTTTGGATCCAGGGCGTCCCACACTCCAGACACTTGCTGTATTACTAGATCCGAGTCGCCAAAGCAGATTATCCGACGTATGCCAATCTCCTTTGCCACTTTGAGACCATGTACAAGAGCCTCGTACTCAGCGACATTGTTCGATGCCGCGAAATGGATCTGCAATACGTACTTGAGCTGATCCTTCTTTGGCGAGGTAAGCACAACCCCGGCACCTAACCCGGTTTTGGTTTTCGATCCGTCAAAGTGCATCCTCCAGTAGTTCGGATCCGGTGGCGGTGGTTCATATTGTACCTCGGCCCAATCCACGAAAAAGTCCGCCACAGCCTGGGACTTGATCGCTTCTCTCCTATCATACTGGGGCGCGTATGGTGCTAGCTCAATTGCCCATTTCGCAATTCTGCCATTCGCATCTTTGTTACCCATTATCTCGGATATGGGGGCTTCGCATATCACCTTGATGGGATGCTCCTCAAAGTAGTGATTTAACTTCTTTGCCGCCATATAAACTCCGTATGCCACCTTTTGAAAATGTGGGTAGTTCTGTTTTGAGGCAGACAATACCTCGCTCAAGTAATACACTGGCCTCTGCACCGACTTGCCCCCCTCATCTCGCTCCACTACAATCACTGCACTTACAACTCGGTTGGTTGCGGCTATGTAGAGCAACATTGGCTCCTTTGACAGTGGAGAAGCTAACACTGGTGCAGTGGCCAACATCTTTTTCAAGTGGGCAAAAGCTTCATCGGCCTGCGGCATCCAAACGAATTTATCTGATTTTTTTCATGAGTTGGTAGAGAGGCAGTGCCTTTTCTTCTAACCGACATACAAATCGACTCAACGACGCCAGGCATCAGTGAACTTCTGGACGTCGTTGAGACACTTCGGCAGCTCCATTCGTTCGATAGCTCGGATCTTAGTTGGATTAACCTCGATACCTCGGCTGGAGACGAGAAATCCGAGTAACTTCCCAGCCGGGACACCGAAGGTACATTTCTCCGGGTTAAGCTTCATCCGGAATCTTCTCAAGTTCGCGAATGTTTGCCTTATGTCGTCAAGGAGCGTTGCGCTTTCCTTGGTCTTAATAACCACATCATCCACGTAGACTTGTATGTTTTGACCTATTTGATCGTGCAAACATTTTTGCATACATCTTTGGTACGTTGCTCCTGCATTTCGTAAACCAAACGGCATAGTGCGATAGCAATAAGCCCCGTACGGGGTAATAAAGGCAGTTTTTATTTGATCGTCCAGGTTCAGAGGTATCTGGTGGAAACCAGAATAAGCGTCAATGAATGACAACAGTTCACACCCCACGGTAGAGTCAATGACCTGATCTATCCTCGGCAGCGGAAATGGATCTTTTGGACACGCCTTGTTCAGGTTCGTGTAATCGATACACATACGCCAAACCACTGCCACGTTCGGATCATCCTTCTTCTTTTCTACTAGCACCGGATTAGAGAGCCAATCCGGATACAGCACTTCCATGATAAATCATGCTGCTAGCAACCGAGCTATCTCGTCACCAATGACCTTTCTCCTATCCTCGGCGAAGCGTCGGAGAGGCTGCTTCACCGGCCTTGCTTCGGGTCTTACATTCAAAGAGTGCTCGGCCAACTCCCTCGAAACACCTTGCAAGTCCTGTGTGGACCAAGCAAAAATATCCCGATTCTCACGGAGGAAGTTGACAAGCTCACTTTCCTATTTGTTAGTTAACCCGGCCCCAATTGTCACGGTACGCTCCGGAAACATGTTATCCACTGGAATTTTCTTGGTTTCCTTCGTGGCTTGAAACGAAACACTTCCATGTGGGTTACTTAACGCCGGCATATACTGCTGCGCGGACTGAGCTAAAGCCGCCACCTCTTGAATTTTTCTTTTCTCTTGGGCAATTACGAGTGACTCGGCTAGGTTAGACCCGGCTGAAGCGCACTCAATAGAACGTCGGAAATCCCCAGTAATAGTAATTGCTCCATTTGGCCCGGGCAACTTCATCTTCAGATAACCGACGTGGCAACTTGCCATGAATTTGCTCAGTGTTGGTCTCCCGAGTAATGCATGATACGTGCTCTCCAAGTTTACCACCTCAAACTCCAGATTTTCAGTTCGGCAGTTATCCCTCGTACCGAATAGCACGTCGACCCGGACTTTGCCTATGGGCTCACAGGATATGCCTGGCACGATCCCATGGAAAGTTGTTCTTGTAGCCTGGAGCATGTTCTCCGAGATGCCCAATTTGCGCATCGTATCCGCATACATGATGTTAATGCTACCGCCATTGTCGATTAGTACCTTGGAGAACCTCACATTAATGTTTGGTCCAATGAACGTCGGATCTAACACCAGTGCATACGAGCCCGGACTTGGCATAAGCTTGGGGTGATCTTTGATGCTCCAGGTAGTTTCCTGGTTCGACCAAGACATGTACCTCGTCACAACAGGCATAACCGCGTTAACCTCCATATGTCGGTGCTGCAAGCTCTTCCTATCTGTTTCCTCTGTTGTAAACACACAATAGCTCTGATGATGTTCCATGTACTCATTCCTTCCCTCATTTCCGGGGTACCTCTGATCCGGTAGTTGCTGGTGTTCAACCTGATGCACTGCATCCCTTCTCTCATTGTTGTCATATCTCGGCGGAGGGGGAGGTAACATCAGTTGCTGCGTGTTTGCTCTGGAAAGCAGTTGTTGCCGGGGTAACTCCTGCCGAGGTTGATCATTCCGGGGTGCCTGAGCATTCCCCAAACCACCTTGTTCTATCTTGCGCATCCACTCACACTGCCTCGTCGTGTGACCCGCCGGGCTGTTCGGATTTGGCGTGTGAAACTTACACGGCTGGTCCAACATCGACTCATAGGTATACCTCGGACGATCTTTCTTCTCCTGCCATTGCTTCTTCTGCTCTGGAGTCCACGTCTTCTTGCCATCGTTTCGAGGAGTCCATTGCCCTGCCATTTTCTGGCGTTGGTTGCTCCCTGCCCCGGCTGATCTTGATTCACGGCCGCAACTTGTTGCGAACCATATCGATGGTCCGGTCTATCGTCTCTCCTTTTTCCCCTGTAATCATTCCTCCGGGATGACCCGGCTCCGTCCCTCGGATAGTACTCCTCATTTGACTCGTTCAACATGATCCTAGGTTGAGTCGGATCACCTAGAGCATAAGAATCCGCGATCCGGATCATCTCTGCCAATGTGACTGGCATTTTCCTTTGCAATTTCATCCACAACTCGCTGTCGTATCTGCACCCTTGTGCGAACCACGCTATAGCCTGTGACTCTATGACTCCCTCACACGAGTTTCTCACGGTACACCACCGGGTCAAGAATTCATGGTCCGTTTCGTTAGATCTCTGCTTGCACATCGCCAGGGTCTGCGGTCTGTTCGGTCTCTGATACGTACTTGAGAAGTTGCTGATAAACATTTCTTCGAAATCTATCCAGCAATTGATGCTTCCGGGTGGCAAATTATTCAGCCAAACCCTAGCTGGACCTTCCAATATTTGGGGTACATATCGTACAGCCCATCTCAAGTTGCCCGTTGCAATTTTCACAGCTGTTGTGTAGTTTATCAACCAATCCTCCGGCTTTGTACTGCCGTCATACGTCTTCGTGCCCCTGGGTAATTGGAAATTGGGTACCAGTGGTTCCTTCATGATCCGGGGTCCGAAGCACGCTGGACCCGGAGGACCTTGACATTCGATATGTTCCGACCTATACAGGCGATCCAGTTTTAGCCTGGCGTCATTCGGCATCAAATCTCTGCTTCCCAATCTCGACCCTATCACATGATAGTCTGGTCTTGCGTATCCCGCATTCATCATCTCCGAGTCTCCGTCATTGTATCGGTCTTGCTCTCGCTGTGCTCCTCTCTGTTGCATACCTCGGCCGGCACTTTGCTCTTGCCTTGGTGCATTCCGCTGCTGCGGTGGACCCGCTCCTGCCGAGTTTCGCTATCTGGCATTGCCGTTGGCAACATTCCCTTGACCGGCCTTGCCTCGGTCGTGGTTACCTCGGCCAGCTTCACCTCGGCTCACACTTCGTCGATCATCATTTTTTCGCACCTCCTTTTCTTTTCCCGCACGTGTTGGGTCGTACGGAACGATCTTCTTGTTCCGTCTGGCCGAGGTTACCACCTCCTCTCTCCTAGGGCCACCATGAGGCGATGATGCGGCTCCAGCGGATCTCTCTGGGTTACCCATCACCGAATGGACGATCTTTGAAGCTCCAACTCTCTCCTGGTTACCTCTCAATAGCTCCTCGTTCTGCCTGTTCGCAATCCGAACCAGCTCATTAACCCGGCCTTGCTGTCTTTGACGGGCTTCACCCGTCAGACCCTCTAGCTCGGACGCCGTGGCATCTGCTGCTCGGAGGTTCTTCGCCGGGGTACTATATTTCGGCAACCCTACAGACAGATAGTTTTCCGACCCTTCTGGTCCATCATCACCTTCTCTGTTCATCTCACTTATGAGATTTTTCCCTTTTACCCTTACTGCATCAACCTTGTTTGCCTTTGCGTACTCACGCAGCGTCATGTTCAACGACTGCTGAGCCGCTGCTATTTTCTTTGCGCCCTCCAGTAACTTTCGCCGGGTCTCCTCTAGTTCGGCCTATGCCTGAGCCGGATCTATCACTGCTGCCACCGGGTTAGCCAAGCTATCCATAGCTTCCCTCAGCATGTTTTTAGGCCTCTCTAGTAGAGGACCCCTAGCTTTCCTCGGTGCCTTGGGTGTTACCTCCGGGTCTGGCGCTGGATCCTTGCTCATGCCCGCGCCTGGCGCAGTCATCATCACCTCTGCATGGTCCGGGGAGCGAGCGATACGCGCCCCGCGAGCCACAGTGAGGGGTGGTTTTCCTGCATCGACGATGCGACGCGGATGAACGCAAGACATGTCCACAGCAACATAGACCTTGTGCGCGCCGAGCTTGACGAAGATACCGTTGCACGGGAGGGGGCGCGTGCCGAAGCATCCAGCATTGTCACTGACGTAGTCCAGCGCTCCAAAGCGCTAAATGAGCCCGGAGACGATGCGTTCGCCGGTGCCGATGAAGTTTCCCGTCCGGATCTTCACCCCTGCTAGCGCTGCTAGCCCCACGGTGGGCGCCAACTGTCGTGGTGGTGTCACGGCAGATGCCATGGATAGGCTAAAGGTGGGGACTAATATGCGCTAGGGGAATCCAGGGAGGGATAGTAGAGTGATTCTCTACACAGAAGCTTTGTATTGATGTTCAATCTCCAATATTACAAGTGCTCCTCGAGCTGTATTGACAAGAGGAGGAAGAAGAAACTCTCTTACTCTTGCCTATGAACTACCCCAAGAACCCTAGATCCACTAGTGTACTCCTTGCTATTGATCTCCAAAAACCCAACCCCCCTACCAGAACCCCAACCCCCCCTTATATAGAGGTGGTTCGGTCCTGGCCTAGGGCATACGTGGAGGCATATTCCTAAGAATATGCCCCTCCCAAAGTAGTAACCCGACAGGGGTGCTTTTCCCCCGCGTCACTCTTGCTTTAGCGACATAGCCTCTGCGGCGCCTGCGTCAGCCGACGTGAGCGTCGTCACCCTTGTCGGCCATGATCCGGTGGTCCTGCCCTTGCTTTATTCGCTCATCCAGTACGCACCGGGCCTTCTTTTTGACCAGAGAGATTCCTTCCTTCTCCTAGAAGCCAAACGAGGATCCGGATCATAGTTGATCCGGCCACACCTGTTCCTGCATATAAGCTAGACAAGTATCTCCGACTTACTCCTTGAGTCAGACGAGACAGGGTTAGGCGACCCCCTGGTCCAGGTTACTCCGTGATCTGGCCTACCTTGAGGTGACTCGGCTAGTATCCGCTTTGAGCTTGCCGAACCTCGGCTAACTCGGCCCTTATACCCCGGAGTGACCCTACCCGGGGTTATCCCCCCAACAGATCAGATCTCGGACAAGTCGTATCGAGAAACAAAAGAAATTGGATGCTACATTTAGCGGTTCAAACGACATTGTCATCAGCAATGCATAGGGGTCACATGGATATCCCTGGTCCCTCTATTGATCATTGATACAGATCATGTCTAGAGCATTCCCGAGCCATGAGAGGATACACTTAAGGGTACGATGAGAGCGATCATCCGTAAGACAGAATTACAGTAGAGAATGAGAGAAATCCGGAAATGTTCCGTAGAGAGATCCGAAGTTGTTCGGAGAAAGAATAAAGGAAAAGACCCAGAAAAGGGTTTTCGGATAAATGGGAATTTGAATATATATTAATTGTGAATTAATATATTCTAAATAATATTTAGATTAAGATTTATAAAGGCAACTTTTATATTAGGCCAAATCCCGGAGGGAAAATGCCTAGGAGAAAAGCTACAGAAAATAAGAAAAAAGAAACAGCCCACATGGGCGGCGGATATTATCCACCGCACGGGGCAGCAAGTAGCTAGGCTGCGCACGTGGGCGAGCGGCAAGTAATACGCGTCGCATAGGGCGGCACAGCGTTGGGCTTCGTGCGGGTCGTGGGCGCTGGCCAACGGGTCAGGGGAGAGCGGCGGCCCACCCGGGCGCTGGCTGCCACCGCTGCCTCGCTCGCGAGATGGGCCACATGGGGCACGTGGGCCGCGAGGTAGGCAGCCAGCCCAACCGGCCTCGCGAGCCAGGAACCACAGCTGCTTGCTGTTTGGGCCGCGGGTGGCACCCAGGCCCACTCGGGCTAGCTCCCCTTTGCTGGATGGGCTGAGAGCTTTTGGCCCATCCGGCTATGCTCGAAATTCCTACCTTTTTCCTTTTACTTTTAGTTCCATATGGCTAACCTAATGGAGAGGGCACACCCCCTCTGCCTATATAAAGGGGTGCCCATGGGTGGGATAAAACACACAATTAGAGAAGTCTTTTAGTTGACTTTCTCCCTCCCTCTCTCTATCCCTTGTGACCATGGCCCTAAGTTTGGGTTGTGCGAACAAGGCATACCTGCAGTATGCCGTTGCGCTGTAGGGATTCCTAGCCGGATATCAACTTCCGCACTCCCGGTGGGATCGGGGAGCTAGAGGTCTCATCGTGCACCGGATGTGTACGAATACACGAGGCACAACACTTGGGGCGCTTAAATGTCGTGAGCCGGAGCTGCTGCACGATGAAGATGAAGAAGGAGCAAGGGGTGACCTGCGAGGAGCTTCGCGACCTTGAGGTCGGCTACGAGTACGACTACTTCAACCACGTTCCCCGTGGAACGTTAACCGCGTACGGTCTACATGGGTATGTATTCTATATGGATCGGCTGTTGCCGCATTACTACATAGATAGATCCTAGGCAGTTTTGGGGTTTCATCGTAGGAAATTTTTTGTTTTCTGCTGCGGATCCCCTTCACTCGCACCCTTCTTATTCAATCTTCTATGCCTCCGAAGTTCTAAGCTGAAGCTCTCCACACGGCCACATATCTACTTAACATTCGACCATCTAAAGTTAATCCTCAAACCACACCCTACTTCTCTTTATTTTTTCTCACCCAAACTACTCCGACGTTCGTGTCTTCGACTGTCTTTGTTTTCCTAACTCCTACTCTACTTCTCCTAACAAACTTTCACCCCGTTCTATCCCGTGCGTCCATCTAGGTTTTTCCAATGAACACAAAGGCTATCGTTGTCTAGAGCTTGTTAGTGGTCGCGTCCATGTGTCTCGTCATGTAACTTTTGCTGAAAATAGTTTTCCCTTTTCTGAGCGTCAACCTCTCAATCCTAAAACATCTGCACCATCTACTAGTCCCCTTCGTCCAAATAATTTTCCCTTCTTTCATCATCCACCTCCTGTCGTCGCTCCTGCCGCGGCAGCAAAAACGCCTGAATTCTCAGTCGTGACAGCCGATCCTGTCGCGCCTTCTCCTACCGCCACCTCTGCCATGGCTATCGAAATCGCCGAAAACTCTGCCGCGGCAGACTTCCTTCTGCCGCCGTCTCCACCGCCGACTCCCGCGTCCGCTTCTTCCGCTGCGCCGGGCACGTCTTCCACATCATCATCCGTCCCTCCTCCTCATGCTATTATCGTACTAGCTCCCACTAATGATCATACCATGCGCACACGTGGAAAATCTGGTTTTTGTTTACCCACTAAAGATCGTCTAAATCTCAATGCATCTCTGTCTTCTTCCTCTATTCCCAAATCTTACAAATCAGCTCTCCTAGATCCTAATTGGGCCGCATCCATAAAAGATGAATATGATGCTCTCATTCAAAATAATACATGGCAATTAGTTCCTCATCCATCAAACACTAATATAGTTTCCTTCAAATGGGTTTTTCGACACAAATTTAATTCCGATGGAAGTCTTACATGTTCTAAAGCTCGATGGGTATGCTGTGGTTACTCTTAGCAACACGGCATCGATTATGATGAGACTTTCTCTCTAGTTGTCAAACCCAACACTATTCTTAGCATCGCTGTTTCTTCTTGTTGGCCCATCTATCAACTCGATGTCAAAAACGCTTTTCTCCATGGATCTCTTCAAGAAACAGTTTATTGTCAACAACCTCTTGG
Source organism: Avena sativa (assembly GCA_916181665.1). NCBI lineage: Eukaryota > Viridiplantae > Streptophyta > Magnoliopsida > Poales > Poaceae > Avena > Avena sativa. The sequence goes on from OV702291.1 coordinate 33,801,841, forward strand.
CTTCGAAAATTCCTCTTATCCTAATCATGTTTATCTTCTTCAAAAATCTCTCTATGGCCTAAAACAAGCACCACGGGCTTGGTTTCAACGTTTTTCTAGTTATGCTCAAACAATTGGCTTTACTCCTTCTCGTTCTAACACTTCTCTCTTCACCTTTCATCATAATACTGACACCGCTTATCTACTTCTCTATGTTGATGATATTATTCTCACAGCTTCCTCACAACACTTTTTAGATCATATTATATCTCTTCTTCGCAAAAAAATTCTCTGTCCGATCTAGGTCTCCTTCATCACTTCTTAGGTATTGATGTCATCCATGACTCATCTGGTTTTTTCTTATCTCAATGTCAGTACACCCTAGATCTTCTTTCTCGTACCGGTATGCTTGATTGTCAACCGTCTCGTACTCCTGCTAATACAGGTTCAAAACTTTCTGCCGATGGTGATCCCTTTTCTGATCCTTCTCTTTATCGTAGTCTTATCAGGGCCCTCCAATATCTTACTCTTACTCGTCCTGAAATTTCTTTTTCTGACCAACAAGCTTGCCTTTACATGCATGATCCTCGTGTTCCTCACTTCAACCATGTCAAACGTATTCTTTGGTATCTCAAAGGCACATTAGATTTAGGTCTTCTTATAAATAAATCCTCTCCTACCTCGTTGATAGCTTACTCTGATGCAGACTGGGCTAGTTGCCCCGATACTCAACGGTCCACATCCATATTTTGTGTTTTTCTTGGTAACAATTTGGTTTCTTGGTCTTCAAAAAGGCAGGTTACGGTTTCTCGCTCGTCAACTGAAGCTGAGTATCGCGTTGTGGCTCATGCGGTTGCTGATACGGTTTGGTTGCGCCAGTTGTTGTAGGAGCTGCATCACCCTATTGAGCAAGCTACTATTATTTACTGTGATAATATTTCAGTTGTTTACATGTCAGAGAATCCGGTTCAACACCGTCGTACCAAGAATATAGAGATCGACATTCATTTTGTTCAAGAAAAGGTGGCTCTCGGTCAAGTTTATGTTCTACATGTGCCTACTTCAGCTCAGTTCGCTGATATCTTTACTAAAGGTCTGGCGACTACTCCGTTTCAAGACATTTGTTTCAGTTTCAATGTCACCGAGCCTACTGTTGACACTTCGGGGATGCTAGAATACAATTCTTGTTAGGTTTAAGAGTCCTAGTCGGTTTGTTATAGGGCTAGACCGGTGCACCTAGACCCTCATATATACCTCTTGTAATTGTCACAATATTGTTATCGATTATTATTCTATACAATTCTACAACGACATTGGCCACCTAAAAATCTAAAGTTTGCATAAATAGTATCTATAGCTCACCATCAATTCCATGTCGACATGTTCTCAACATTCTGATCTCTAATGGAGTTTTGGGTATATTTCAGCGAACTTTTTTGGACACTTTTGTTACCAAAAATAGTAGCACAAAATTTATAAACCTATTTTATAATAAGTTGCCACATGGTAAATTCAAGAGTTACGCGGCTTCTTTCTCCTCCTCCCTCTCCTCTGTAGCTTTGAGAGTCCCCTGTGAGGGTCTGGGGCTCTCCCGCGCCCCTCTCGTCGGAGTAGCTGAAGGGAGGTGGTGGCGGGGGGTCGCTGGAGTAGTTGTAGTTTTTAGGGTTCTTCGCCTTTTGCCGTTAGTGGGATTTTTGCCGGGTAGAGGCTGCGGAGCTTTGGATCTAGGCTGCCAGATCTTGAAGCGTTTAGGGTTCCTCCTTGTTCCTCTCTTGATCTGTTTCGGAGCTGAGGAGGAGCAGAAGGACAACCGCACCGTTCAATGAATTTGACGGTGCTGGTTTCCAGACGAGAGGTGGTGGTGGAGGGTGCCATGTCCCGGCTGGCCGTGTAGGCGAAGGGGAGGGGTGCTTCTGCACCAAGCTCGGCAACGCTGCTTTGCTCCTAGATGGCCGTGGAGGCGAGGGGTAGTGGAGGAGCCAGTCGGTGTACTTCTTCTTGATCTAGATTTGGTTGCTCCGATTCCCTGCGGAGGGGACGGATTTGGTGAGATGGGTTGGGGAAGCCCTTCTTCCTCCTTCTCCAAGTAGCCATGGTGGCGACGAGGCTAAGGATGGTGAGACGGTCTTCTTCCTCCTTCATCTCCTACGGGAAGTTGGTGGTGGTGCTTATAAAGCTTCATCCCAGTGGTCAGATGGCGGCGGTGATGCTGCTGGACCAGTGCCTTTTCTTGTCGAATGACGACTGCGGGATCAAACCTCCATCGGAGGCCCTACTCTGAAGTGCGTCGTCGGTGCTCGACACCTCGCCGTCAGCAAGTGGTACGTCCCCGTGGATTGCAAGGTGGCCGATAGTGCTGCTTCTTCTCCGGTTAATGGAGCGTCACAAGCAAGAGACTCCCTTGACCTCGCCGTCGGCTGGAGGTCGCCAGAGATCGGTGACGGAGGCACTCGAGGACCTGATTGCTTTTTAATTTCTAGTCCTATGATGCTTTTTGCAAAAGAGAGGCCCTGTTCCTCTTTATCTAGTTTTGCTAGAGTGCTTTATGCAAAGGGCCTTTATATAATTTGTACCTGTCACATGTATTAACTTGCAGCTTCTGGGCTCTTCTGGACCCAGTTATCGTTCAAGAAAAAACATGGTAAATTCAATATCAAGAGCGTGCCTATTAAACTCATCGTCGGGTAGCAACTTCGTAGGGTTCCTTCTTTAGAAACGTACCAGGGAGCATCTTGTCGACAACATTAAAAACGGCTCGTAAATAGGATTCATCAACGAGGCATTAGTCATTTTGTAGGTTGCACAAAAGATAGATGACATCATCATATCTATGTAGATATGTATGTACGAGCCGCCAGGAGAAAGGCGACTGGGAGCAAGCTAAAACACATCTAGGGTTTCGTCACTCTCGTCGGCGATATCGCCGGCCCGTCCGTCTCCGGTGGCCTTAGGCCTCGGAGGTGTGGCGGACCACGGCCTCTCACCGGCGAGAGATTTTTATTCTCTGTTTAGTCTGTTTTTCAGTGACTTTTTTCGGGATGTTGAGACGATGGCTACGTTCTGAAGTTAGAATAAGATTCTCTTCACTCTATTCTCGCTCCAGTGGTGCATCTGGCGATAGAGGGTGTGTGGAGTCGTTTGTCCGGTGAATCTCATGAGATCTAGTCCGTTTTCATATTCGTTGGTTTGTTTTTAGGTCAGTCTCTTCCGATCTACGATTGTCATTATTGGCGATGGTTGCTTCTCTGGTGCATTGGTTATTTGTGTCCTTAGCACGACGACTTTCCGTCTGTCTATTACAACAAGCTCTAATACGACATGTTTTGCCCGGCTCTGGTGACGGAGGGGCGATGAGGCGGCGCGCCTTCGGCTCGCTCTAGTGTTCGTAGTCGTTGCTAGGTGGTTCAATGATCTATTTATAATTTTTAGTGCTTTTAGGTCTTCTTGTATTGTTGTTAATGATTATTAATAGATCATGGAATTTCGCAAAAAAAAAATCTATGTATATATGCATATACATGCATCTCTGCCACTCCCAGCGTCACCGAAGATTATTGAAAAAGGAGCTATTATATTAGCATAAAAAGATAATCTTATTAGGCCACGTTGGGGGAAATAGAAAGTTGGGCCTAAAGTGTTTAGATGCACGGGCTTTCCCCCGGTTCCATTCGAAAGAAAGAAACCACAGCGAGTTCTGTTGAGCCAAAACTTGTGACAGATGATTGAAAGTTGTTATGCAGCATGTGACTCATCCAGGCTGCCGGGCTGGTAACCCCAAGAAGGCCCATTTAGAACACGTCCTTACAAAACGGACAGCAGAAATAAGGCGAATGATAAGGCTCGGATTTTCCCTAAAAAAAGAGAGATAAGGCTAGGATTATCGAAGCTGATCAAGTGATCAGTAAGTCCCCGACGTCCATGTCCATATCAGGCGTCAGACAAACAAGGTTCTGAATCCGTTTTAAAAAAAGTTTCTGAACCATTTTTCGAAACAAATCAGTTTCTGAACTCTGAACCCGGTTACAGTAACCAGGAGGACACAACACCGGTCTCCACTCTCCTCTCCCCTCTCTTCCTCCCTCCATCTGAGAGTCTCCAGCGAGTGGCCGTGCCGATCCCGAGCCATCTCTGGTGGCGTTGCCGGCCGGAGATAGCGGAGGAGAGGCGCCGGAGTAGTTTTTAGGGCTAGGTGTAGGAGTTTTGGTGTTTTGCCGGTACTTTGGAGTAGGCTCAAAATTCCTGCGGCTAGATCTCGGTGTAACATCTCAGTTTTAGCTAATCTTATATTTAGGGTTATTTGTGCATTCATGAGCATCATAAAATGCATGAAAAAGAAAGTACTCCCTCCGATCCAAATTAATTGACTTCGATTTGTCTAGATTCAGATGTATCTAGACATGCTTTAGTACTAGATACATCCGAATCTAGACAAATCCAAGTCAATTAATTTGGGTCGGAGGGAATAATGTAAAACCCTAAACCCTAGTTTCCCCCTCTCTCTAAAATGAATTCAAAATAGGTTTTGTATTTCGAAAAGATCAAAAGTGTGGATCCCTAACAGTATAAAAGGGCCCTGCAATGTTTTCTTATTATTTACAAATCGTCTAGTATTTTTTAAATGATTCAAATCAGAAAATAATTTGAAAATACAAAATAGAAAACAGAAATGGAAAATGTTTTCTGTCAAAAAAAGAGTCAGCAGAGACCAAACAGGCCGCAACCCAGCCTTCTCTCTCTTTCCCCGCTCATTATCCGTCGCCGTGCGCAGCAGTTCCGCAGCCCAGCAAGGCCCAGGCCCACTTACCCCTTCGTCGTCTCTTTCTTTTCTTCCTCCTGACAACGAACCGAAGCAGCCCCGTGTCGCCGGCCTCCCGTCGATCCCCGCCGCCTGCTCTCCGCCGTCCGTCGAGATCCTGGAGAGGATAAGGTCGCCGTGTCGCCTCTCTCTCTCTCCCCTGGTTCCTCTCTTTCCCCCCAGCGCTGCTCCCCTCTGATGGCTCAAAATATATCGAGCTCATTGGGGAACCCCAAGAGGAAGGTATGATGAGCACAGCAGCAAGTTTTCCCTCAGTAAGAAACCAAGGTTATCAATCTAGTAGGAGCAAGGAAACACCCCAAAGGTGTTGCTAGCTGAGCCTTGGCAGAGCGCACTACTGGTGCTAGTAGCAACGTGGAGACCTGCACAACACAACCATAGACCTTTGCCCCCAACTTACAATGAGGTTGTCAATCTCACCAGTTTTGCTGAAAACAAAGGATTAAACGTATCGAATGGAAGAAAGTAATAGTTTGCAGAAAGTAAACACAAAGTAGTAAACAGTTTGTAGATTCTATGTAAAAGAAAGGACCGGGTCCATGGTTCACTAGAGGTGGCTCTCCTTAAGATAGATAACATGCTGGATGAACAAATTACAGCGGGGCAATTGACAAACACCAAGAAAGCATACAAGCATATACTAATCATCTTGACTCCTTTGAGACTTGATTGGGCATTACAACATAATATATAGACCGTCATCCAACTGCATATATGACTAATAATCCACCTTCAGGTTATCATCCGAACCCCCTCTAGTATTTAGTTGCAAGCAATAGATTATTGCTTTACGAATTGCGTGTAAAGTAAATAATACGATTGTTTTATGAACAAAGGATTGTTGTTTTCTCCCTAGTAGCAACAGCACATCTAGTACCTTAGAGATTTCTAACACTTCCCCAGATTACCAGAGGCATGAATCCACTATCGAGCATAAATACTAACTCTTGGAGTTGCTAGCATCTACTTGGCCAAGATAGCTACTAACAACAGAAAGCATGCAAGATCACAAATAACAAAGACATTATAGAATCAATAATCAATCTGAAATAGCATCTCAATATCCATCGGATCCCCACAAACACAACATGTAGAATTACAAATAGACGATCTTGATCATGAACGGAGCTCACAAGATCTAGATATGAAAGCACAAAGGAGGATAACCAGCCATCTAGCTACTACATGGACCCGTAGTCCAGAGATGAACTACTCACGCATCACACCGGAGGCTTGCATGGTGATGAAGAAGGCCTTAGGGTGAATTCCCCTCTCCGGCAGGGTGCCGGGAAGAGCTTCAGATCCCTTTCAATCTAGGGATGGAGATGACGGCGGCTACAGACTCTTTCGTGGATTTTTGATTGGCTCCTTAGGGTTTTGGTATCGGAGAAAATATATAGGCGGAAGGAGAGGCCGAGGGGGTGCTGGGGTCGGCCAGACCACCCCCTGGCGCGGGTCAGGCCTGGCCGCGCGGCCAAGTGGTGTGGCTGGGCCCTAGCCCTTCTCCATCTCGTATTCTGGCTCCAGATGACTTCCGGTAAAATAGCAACTTTGGCTTTTGTCCCGTCCAATTCCGAGAATATTCATTTTCTGACTTTCCTGGAACCAAAAATAGCAGAAAACAGGCAACTGACAATGTGGCTCTTGTTAAAGGTTAGTCCAAGAAATCATATGAAAAATACTCCAAAGTATGGACAAAACACAAGAAAGTAGATAAAACCAAGGTTCAAAAAAGCGCTAAACACCGAGCGAGCATTTTCCGACCGCTTTTTCACACAACAAAGGATTAAGCGCTAAGCATACGTTTAAAGCGCAATTAAGCGCTTAAGCAGCCTGACCGTTTGCCCTCCGCTTAGCGCTAAAGCACGCTTAAGCGAGCTTAAGCGTACGCTTAAAATAACACTGGATAAAACCAAGCATGAAACATCAAAAATTATAGATACATTTGCAATGTATCAACATCTCCAAGCTTAACTCCTGCTCGTCCTCGAGTAGGTAAGTGATAAAAAGAAAGAATAATTTTTGAGATGACATGCACCATCAAAGACTTGATCAAAGTATTTGCAAAACATTCAAAGCTGGGATCATAGTACTTCAATTATAACATAAAAGACAAAGTTCTAGCAATAAGCAAAGAAGCTATGATGCAACATAAAAAGGCACAAACAAAATATTCATGAATAGCAATGCTTTGCAAGACGTTTGTTTGTTTCACATAAAGAAAACATAGCATAATAGTATTCAGCTTGTCCCTCATAGAGTAGCAAATATAAATGCATAGGACACCTTCAAAGTTCACAAGAGTGACTAGATACAAATAGTTTAAAACAAGCAATATCAAGGTATGCATAAATCAACTAGTCTTGGGACAATGCACATAGAACTAAGAATGGCTACTATGCTCTCAAAGTAGGTGCATAAAGGTAGAAGGTGGAGACTTAATATATAAGTGGAAGAAATGCCTTCATAGAAGGAAGCAGAGATTCAAATTTCATAAAGAGCTTCCAAAAATTATGGTACTGATAGCTTTCAGCTCTCATTGCCCCTATCATAAGCATCTTGAAGTGATTAAGGTTAAAGTGAACAAACTATGGTGTACATGCTTGACGAAGTATAAGTTAGAAATCTCATGTCCCTTGAATACGAGGGTCGCTCCTCATGCTACTCAAGTTTAGTCACCGGTAAGTTCTTGTCATCGTAAGTACATGTGTATCATAGAGAACCGCCAACAGGGTACCTCTTGCCCGATGATACGGAAGAATCCCCATATCAAAATGACAAGGCAAGCAGACAACGAGCATCTCAGCAATCTTCTTATTTACCATGGGAATATGGTGCTTTTTTCTCTCTTTCCTCTTTTCATAATCTTTTTTTTCTTTTTCTCTTTTTTCTCAATATAGGACTCTTTTTTTTATAAGAAGAATGCTTCATAAACAGCTCATTATGGTTATGCTGCAGGTTTCCACCATGTCAGCACGGATTAGACCAGTGGCCCAGACGTTTCTCTAACACATATACATAACTCCATGGATTTACAAGCTCCCCTTTCATTTCACACCGACGACATCCATAGACAAAAGAGCATGATATCAACTAGGTACAAAGTACCCGTGGAATGTCGAAAGTGTTCCCCGTGATAGCATGTTTCTGCTAATCCCCAACAAATAAGTGCAAACATATACAACATAGACGACACAATGGTTCAAGTTTATTAAGCGCCAGAAAAGTAAAGTGTGCCATCAAGTTTGTGAGAGCTTTAATCACTAGTTTTCTCATAACAAGTTTAATTTGGAAGGTAAACAAAAACATGAATATACTTGGAATAGCATATGCTAGTAGGTAGGTATGGTGGACTCTTTGGAATAACTTGGTTTAGGGAGTTGGATGCATGAGTGGAACTCATACTTGGTTGCGGAGGCTAGCAAAAGACTGGGAGCGACAAACTAAGAGAGCAATAATGGCCATAATCATGCAGAGCGACAAAACATCATTGATCAAAGCATAAAGTGATACTACAAGTTGAAAACTAAAGGATCATAAAGTCTTATGGTGACTTGAGATAGTCATAACATGGTGTGAGCATGTGCCAAGTCAACCCAAATAAAGCATCAAAGGAGAATACCACTATACTATGCTTTAATATGCTAAAACAACGCATGATTCATCCAAGGCACATTAAGTAATCTCAATTGTTTATAAAAAGTCATGCTACAGCAAAGAATACTAAGCATAAAGGCAAAAAAATATCAAGCATGGAATGACAAAGCATAGGCCATAGTCAAAAACAAGCTCTCTTTACCACTTAAGCATTAGCTTTCCTACTCTTTTCCAAACCAAACCAAACTATTTGAAAACCAATGTATGAAAGAGGGGGTCCAACCAATTTATTCAGCAAACTAAGCAAAACAAAGCAAACGAAAAACCAAAACAAAAACAAAAAAGAAGACGCTCCAAGAACAACACAATTGTGCATGAAACAATAAAAATGAAGCGTTTGGAAGAAATCTGGGATTTTTATTGATGAAGAGGGGGATGCCTTGGGCATCCCCAAGCTTTAACGCTTGTACTTCTTGGATATTTATTTGGGTGACACATGTGGCATACCCAAGCTTGAGCTTTAGTTCATCTTTCATCTCATTACTCATTCCTTCCATACACCTGAAATTTTTCCTTCATACAAAACTTCACACAATCTTTATTAGCAACATTAGTGCACTCAAGATAATAGGTCTTTAAGGTTCAGTTATAACACCAAGAAAACTTCCATTAAAACAGTCGCTACTGTAGCACTTCCCTCAAAATGCTCAATTCCCCAAAAGAACTCAAAAAGGAACCAACAAGAAGCAAATGCAGAAAATGGCAGAAATCTGTCAAAACATACCAGGAGGTAAAGACGAATTTTTTCGAAGACGTTCTGTTGATCAAATCAAAAAGTGTTGAACTAACGAAAGTTAGATAACAACCTGGGGCAGAAGCACAAAAATTCACGCCTCAAAAGGACGTACAGATATTTTACACGAATTTTTATGGTGAAGCATAGAAATCTGTTTTGGGACAGCAACTTTCCCAATCATTACTTCTCTCTCATTAGAGGTTACTCTTGGCACAAAAAGCAAATAAAAAGGATAAGAAACGGTTATTACTTCCAAGACTCAACTAAAACTTTTGGGTTATCTCCTAATAAGTATTTTTCTTTAACGCCTTTAAGTTAGGCATAAGAATCAAGAAAAAGAATCAAGTGTTCTCAAATGAAGAAGCATTAAAACCAAATTTCTTGCCCTTACCTCTCTTACTTTTATTCTTAACCTTTGGGAAAATATGATTGTTTTGTGGAGAAGAAAGGTGCATGGTCCCTTTTTCCACATCTATTATTGCTCCAAGGAGTTCTAATAGGGACCTTCCAAGTGTAATTTGTCCTTTTCCTACACATTCAATAACAAGATAATCAGTAGAAATCATTTTCCCAAGGATCTTTGTAAACACTCCTTCAGCTATTTCAATAGGTAATATGGTAGCATTATTAGCAAGAGTTATTTCTTTTCCCCCTTCAGAAAGCCCCCAAAGATTCAAAGATTCATAAATATCTTTGGGCATAAGACAAAATTCACACATGATATCACAGCGAGCTTGAAAGGTTTCATTATTTATATGAATCTTTACTGTGGGGAGCCACTTTGATGGTTCAGAATTTATTGGAACATAATTATGACGCTCCCTAAGCGTATTATCGCAATCTTTTAAGCTAGTAGTGCGGGTCTCAAGAGTGTTTAATCTAGCAAATATGCTTGCGAAAGAAATATCAGTTTTGCTAGGCAAGTTATAAGTAAAGATCAATTTATTTATAGCATTAATAGCATCATCCTCATTACATTGGAGGAAATCTCCTCCCACAATAGCATATAAAGCATATCTATAGCAAAAAGCAACCCTAGGGTAAAAACTACTAAGGTACAAGCTTTGAGTCATTTTAGGCTCAGTTTTTTCATGTAGATCAGAGGTTCTAGCCCAATCTTCCATGAAACTTTCCTCAATTCCTTGTTTAAAAGTGAAAATTATTTCCTCGGGTGACATAGTGATTGGAGCAGAGCTAGACATAAAGGCAACTTAAGAAAGGAACTAATTTTTTTTGTGTTTTTAAATAAGAAAGCAAACTTGTAAAACTATTTTTTTGTGTTTTTGATAAAAAAAACAAGCAAACAAAGCAAAATAAACTAAGCAAAACAAAAATAACAAAGTAAAGAGATTGGTTATGAGGGACTCCCCTTGTGAAGATGTCCTTGACTCCCCGGCAACGGCGCCAGAAAAATACTTTGATGGCGCGTGGTTGACGTGGGAGCTTCTTCTTCTTCTTCACTCCCCGGCAACGGCGCCAGAAAAATAGCTTGATGGCCCAAAATATATCGAGCTCGTTGGGGAACCCCCAGAGGAAGGTATGATGAGCACAGTAGCAAGTTTTCCCTCAGTAAGAAACCAAGGTTATCAATCCAGTAGGAGAAAGGAAACACCCCAAAGGTGTTGCTAGCTGAGCCTTGGCAGGACGCACTACCGGTGCTAGTAGCAACGTGGAGACCTGCACAACACAACCACAGAACTTTGCACCCAACTTACGATGAGGTTGTCAATCTCACCAGTTTTGCTGAAAACAAAGGATTAAACGTATCGAATGGAAGGAATCAATAGTTTGCAGAAAGTAAACACAAAGCAGTAAACAGTTTGTAGATTGTATGTAAAATAAAGGACCGGGGTCCATAGTTCACTAGAGGTGGCTCTCCTTAAGATAGATAACATGCTGGGTGAACAAATTATAGCGGGGCAATTAACAAACATCGAGAAAGCATACAAGCATATCTAATCATCTTGACTCCTTTGAGACTTGATTGGGCATTACAACATTATACATAGACCGTCATCCAACTGCATCTATGACTAATAATCCACCTTTAGGTTATCATCCGAACCCCCTCCAGTATTAAGTTGCAAGCAACAGATTATTGCTTTACGAATTGCGTGTAAAGTAAACAATACGATTGTTCTATGAACAAAGGATTGTTGTTTTCTCCCTAGTAGCAACAGCACATCTAGTACCTTAGAGATTTCTGTCACTTCCCTAGATTACCAGAGGCATGAACCCACTATCGAGCATAAATACTAACTCTTGGAGTTGCTAGCATCTACTTGGCCAAGATAGCTACTAATGGCTCAATGCACGGCGCCCAGAAAAGTGTTGATGGCTCGTGGTTGATGTAGAGCTCATTGGGATCCCCAAGAGGAAGGTATGATGAGCACAGCAGCAAGTTTCTCTCAGTTATGAAACCAAAGTTTAATCGAACCAGTAGGAGCAAGGAAACACCCCAAAGGTGTTACTAGCTGAGCTTTGGCAGGGCGCACTACCGGTGCTAGTAGCAACGTGGAGACCTGCATAACACAACCACAGAACTTTGTCCCCAACTTGCGATGAGGTTGTCAAGCTCACCATGTTTTGCGGAAAACAAAGGATTAAACGTATCGAATGGAAAGAAGTAAAAGTTTGCAGAAAGTAAACACAAAGCAGTAAACAGTTGTAGATTGTATGTAAAGAAGAAGGACCGGGATCCATAGTTCACTAGAGGTGGCTCTCCTTAGATAAATAACTTGCTGGGTGAACAAATTACAGCGGGGCAATTGACAAACACCGAGAAAGCAATACATGCATATACTAATCATCTTGACTCCTTTGAGACTTGATTGGGCCATACAACATAATATATAGACCGCCATCCAACTGCATCTATGACTAATAATCCACCTTCAGGTTATCATCCGAACCCCCTCCAGTATTAAGTTGCAAGCAACAGATTATTGCTTTACGAACTGTGTGTAAAGTAAACAATACAATTGTTCTATGAACAAAGGATCGTTGTTTTCTCCCTAGTAGCAACATCACATCTAGTACCTTAGAGATTTCTGTCACTTCCCCAGATTACCAGAGGCATGAACCCACTATCGAGCATAAATACTAACTCTTGGAGTTGCTAGCATCTACTTGGCCAAGATAGCTACTAACAACGGATAGCATGCAAGATCACAAATAACAAAGACATGATAGAATAAATAATCAATCTGAAATAGCATCTCAATATCCATCGGATGCCCGCAAACACAACATGCAGAATTACAAATAGATGATCTTGATCATGAACGGAGCTCACAAGATCTAGACATGAAAGCACAAAGGAGGAGAACCAACCATCTAGCTACTACATGGATCCGTAGTCCAAGGATGAACTACTCACGCATCACACCGGAGGCTTGCATGGTGATGAAGAAGGCCTCCAGGGTGAATTCCCCTCTTCGGCAGGGTGCCGGTAAGAGCTTCAGATCCCTCCCGATCTAGGGATGGAGATGACGGCAGCTACAGACTCTTTCGTGGATTTTTGATCGGGTACTTAGGGTTTCCGTCTCGAGGGCAACTTATAGGCGGAAGGAGAGGCCGAGGGGGTGCTGGGGTCAGCCAGACCACCCCCTGGCACGGGCCAGGCCTGGCCACGCTGCCAGGTGGTGTGGCCGGCCCCTATCCCTTCTCCGTCTCGTATTCTGGCACTTGATCCCTTCCGGAAAAATAGGCACTTTGGCTTTTGTCCCGTCCAATTCCGAGAATATTCATTTTCTGACTTTCCTGGAACCAAAAATAGCAGAAAACAGGCAGCTGGCACTGTGGCTCTTGTTAATAGGTTAGTCCAAGAAATCATAATAAAAGTACTCCAAAGTTGGCATAAAACACAAGAAAGTGGATAAAACCAAGCATGGAACATCAAAAATTATAGATACATTTGCAATGTATCAACATCCCCAAGCTTAACTCCTGCTCGTCCTCGAGTAGGTAAGTGATAAAAAGAATAAATTTTGAGGTGACATGCACCATCAAAGACTTGATCAAAGTATTTGCAAAGCATTCAAGGCTGGGATCAAAGTACTTTAATCATAACATGAAAGACAAAGTTCTAGCAATAAGCAAAGAGACTATGATGCAACATGAAAAGGCACAAACAAAAGATTCATGAATAACATGCTTTGCAAGACGTTTGTTTGTTTCACATAAAGAAAACATAGCATAAAAGTATTCAGCTTGTCCCTCAATAGAGTAGCAAATATAAATGCATGGGACACCTTCAAAGTTCATAAGAGTGACTAGATACAATAGTTTCAAACAAGCAATAACAAGTTGTGCATCAATCAACTAGTCTTGGGACAATGCACATAGAACTAAGAATGGCCACTATGCTCTCAAAGTAGTGCATAAAGATAGAAGGTGGAGACTCAATATAATGGTGGAAGAAATGCCTTTTGTAAAAGGAAGTAGGGATTCAAGTCTCATAAAGAGCTTCCAAAAATTATGGTACTTGTAGCTTTCAGCTCTCATTGCCCCTATCATAAGCATCTTGAAGGTGATTAAGGTTAAAGTGACACAACTAAGAGGATATGCTTGACAAGTTATAAACCGAAATCTCATGCCCCTTACTTACGAAGACCGATCCTCATGCTACTCAACTTTAGTCACGAGTAAGCTCTTGTCATTGTAAGTATATGTGTATCATTAAGAACCGCCAACGGGGTACCCCTTGCACATGATACGAGAGCTTTCCCATAATCAAAATGACAAGGCAAGCAGACAATGAGCATCTCAGCAATCTTTTTATTTGCTATTTGCATAGGTTTTTATTGAGGATGCTTCATAGAGTTCTCATTATGGTGATGCTGCAAGTTTCCACCATGATTAGGCATGTCTTAGGCTAGCGGCCCAGGCGTTTCTCTAACACACATACAGACTCCATGATCATACAAGTTCCACATTTATTTCACACCGCCAGGATCCGTAAGCAAAAGAACATAATATCAACGGGGTACAAAGTACAAGTGCAATGTTGAAAGCGTTCCCCATGGTACATGGTTCTGCTAATTTTAACTTATAAAGCACAAGCATATACGCAACAAAGAAGGACCCAATGGTTCAAGTTTATTAGAGGCAATAAAGTAAAGTGTGCCATCAAGTTCGTGAGAGCTTTAATCACTAGTTTTCTCATAACAAGTGAAAGGTAGACAAAAGCATGAATATACTTGGAGTAGCATAAGCTAGTAGGTAGGTATGGTGGACTCTTTGGAATAACTTGGTTTAGGGAGTTGGATGCATGAGTGGAACTCATACTTTGGGTGGAGCCTAGCAAAATACTGGGAGCGACAAACTAAGAGAGCAATAATGGCCATAATCATGCAGAGCGACAAAACATCATTGATCAAAGCATAAAGTGATACTACAAGTTGAAAACTAAAGGATCATAAAGGCTATGGTGACTTGTGATAGTCATAACATGGTGTGAGCATGTGCCAAGTCAACCCAAATAAAGCATCAAAGGAGAATACCACTATACTATGCTTTAATATGCTAAACCAACGCATGATTCATCCAAGGCACATTAAGCAATCTCAATTGTTTATAACAAGTCATGCTACAGCAAAGAATACTAAGCATAAAGTCAAAACAATATCAAGCATGACATGACAAATCACAGGCCACAGTCAAAAACAAGCTCGTTTTACCACATAAGTATGAACTTTCCTACTCTTTTCCAAACCAAACCAAACTATTTGCAAACCAAAGTATGAAAGAGGGGGTCCAACCAACTTATTCAGAAAACTAAACAAACCAAGCAAACTAAAAACCAAAACGAAAACGAAAAAAAAGACGCTCCAAGAAAAACACAACTGTGCATGAAACAATAAAAATAAAGCGTTTGGAAGAAACCTGGAATTTTTATTGATGAAGAAGGGGATGCCTTGGGCATCCCCAAGCTTTGACGCTTGTACTTCTTGGATATTTCTTGGGGTGACACGCGTGGCATCCCCAAGCTTGAGCTTTAGTCCATCCTTCATCTCATTACTCATTCCTTCCATACACCTGAAAATTTTCCTTCATACAAAACTTCACACAATCTCATTAGCAACATTAGTGCACTTAAGATAAACAAGTCTCAAGGTTCAGTTCTAACACCAAATAAACTTCCATTAGAACACTAGATACTGTAGCACTTCCCTCAAAAAGTTCAATTCCCCAAAAGAACTCAAGAAGGAACTAACAAGAAGCAAATGCAGAAAATGGCAGAAATCTGTCAAAACAGACCAGCAGGTAAAGACGAATTTTTTCGAAAACCTTCTGTTGCTCAAATCAAAAGTGTTGAACTAACGAAAGTTAGATAACAACCTGGGGAAAAAGCACAAAAAATTACAGCTCAATCCGACATACAGAGCTCTCTCAGGAATGTTTACGGTGAAGCACAGAAATCTGTCTCGGGGCAGCAACTTTCCCAATCATTACTTCTCTCTCATTAGAGGTTACTCTTGGCACAAAAAGCAAATAAAAAGGACAAGGAGAGGTTATTACTGAAGTAATAACTTCCAAGACTCATCTAAAACTCTTGGGTTATCTCCCAACAAGTACTTTTCTTTAACGCCTTTAAGTTAGGCATAAGAAGCAAAGAAAGAATCAAGTGTTCTCAAATGAAGAAACATTAAGATCAATACCAGAAATATTTTCAACAAGGAAAGGTATATCATCCAAGTAAGTTCTAGAGGATCCTTTCTCAATGCTCTTAGGTTCACTATTCTCATCAAAAGGGTTTGCAGGAACAATCCAATCAAGATTCTTTTCTATGGCATCATGTATTGCTACTAGTTTGAAGGGTATTGGTATCTTAGGTTCCTCCCCATTAGGTTCGGTTTTGTTCATCTTTTCTCGTATACCAACCACATCTACACATGAGCCTGGCATATTGAAACATTCAAAAACTTTTCTAGCTTCTTTGGCAACATCATAGAACTCCTTAAACAAAGTTTCTAGAATAAAATCCCTCTTTTCAGGGTCTTCAATTTCTTTAAGCTTAAGAAACATTACTTGCATTAAGGGGTCGAGGTTAACAAACCTAGCTTCTAACATGTGAATTAAAGAAGCTGCAGCAATCTCAAAATTTGGAGCAAGTTCTACAAGGGATCTATCCTTAGTATCTTCATGTTTGCTAACATGATTAAAGAGTTCTTCAATATTATCTTTCCCAATTATAGAACCACTACCAATTGAAAGGTCTTTCAAGGTGAAAGTAGGGGTCAACATGGTGAGCTAAGGAAGAGGTGACAACTAAAGGAGACTTAATTTTTTTTGTGTGTTTTTGATAAAGAAAGCAAACTAGTAAAACTATTTTCTTTGTGTGTTTTCGAAGAACAAAACAAGCAACCAAAGCAAAAAGAAACTAAGCAAAACAAAAACAACAAAGTAAAGAGATTGGTTATGAGGGACTCCCCTTGTGAAGATGTCCTTGACTCCCCGGCAACGGTGCCAGAAAATAGCTTGATGGCTCAATGCACGGCGCCCAAAAAAGTGTTGATGGCTCGTGGTTGATGTAGAGCTCGTTGGGAACCCCAAGAGGAAGGTATGATGAGCACAGCAGCAAGTTTCCCTCAGTTATGAAACCAAGGTTTAATTGAACCAGTAGGAGCAAGGAAACACCCCAAAGGTGTTACTAGCTGAGCTTTGGCAGGGCGCACTACCGGTGCTAGTAGCAACGTGGAGACCTACACAACACAACCACAGAACTTTGTCCCCAACTTGCGATGAGGTTGTCAAGCTCACCGTGTTTTGTGGAAAACAAAGAATTAAACGTATCGAATGGAAAGAAGTAAAAGTTTGCAGAAAGTAAACACAAAGCAGTAAACAGTTGTAGATTGTATGTAAACAAGAAGGACCGGGATCCATAGTTCACTAGAGGTGGCTCTCCTTAGATAAATAACATGCTGGGTGAACAAATTACAGCAGGGCAATTGACAAACACCGAGAAAGCAATACATGCATATACTAATCATCTTGACTCCTTTGAGACTTGATTGGTCAATACAACATAATACATAGACCGCCATCCAACTGCATCTATGACTAATAATCCACCTTCAGGTTATCATCCGAACCCCCTCCAGTATTAAGTTGCAAGCAACAGATAATTGCTTTACGAACTGCGTGTAAAGTAAACAATACAATTGTTCTATGAACAAAGGATCGTTGTTTTCTCCCTAGTAGCAACAGCACATCTAGTACCTTAGAGATTTTTGTCACTTCCCCAGATTACCAGAGGCATGAATCCACTATCGAGCATAAATACTAACTCTTGGAGTTGCTAGCATCTACTTGGCCAAGATAGCTACTAACAACGGAAAGCATGCAAGATCTCAAATAACAAAGACATGATAGAATCAATAATCAATCTGAAATAGCATCTCAATATCCATCAGATCCCCGTAAACACAACATGTATGGATTACAAATAGATGATCTTGATCATGAACGGAGCTCACAAGATCTAAACATGAAAGCACAAAGGAGGAGAAACCAGCCATCTAGCTACTACATGGATCCGTAGTCCAAGGATGAACTACTCACGCATCACACCGGAGGCTTGCATGGTGATGAAGAAGGCCTCCAGGGTGAATTCCCCTCTCTGGCAGGGTGCCAGGAAGAGCTTTAGATCCCTCCCGATCTAGGGATGGAGATGATGGCGGCTACAGACTCTTTCGTGGATTTTTGATTGGGTACTTAGGGTTTCCGTCCCGAGGGCAACTTATAGGCGGAAGGAGAGGCCGAGGGGGTGCTGGGGTCGGCCAGACTACCCCCTGGCGCGGGCCAGGCCTGGCCGCACGGCCAGGTGGTGTGGCCGGCCCCCAGCCCTTCTTTGTCTCGTATTCTGGCACTTGATCCCTTCCGGAAAAATAGGCACTTTGGCTTTTGTCCCGTCCAATTCCAAGAATATTCATTTTCTGAATTTCCTGGAACCAAAAACAGCAGAAAACAGGCAGCTGGCATTGTGGCTCTTGTTAATAGGTTAGTCCAAGAAATCATAATAAAAGTACTCCAAAGTTGGAACAAAACACAAGAAAGTGGATAAAACCAAGCATGGAACATCAAAAATTATAGATACATTTGCAATTTATCAGCTACTAACAACGGAAAGCATGCAAGATCACAAATAACAAAGACATGATAGAATCAATAATCAATCTGAAATAGCATCTCAATATCCATCGGATCCCCGCAAACACAACATGCAGAATTACAAATAGATGATCTTGATCATGAACGGAGCTCACAAGATCTAGACATGAAAGCACAAAGGAGGAGAACCAGCCATCTAGCTACTACATGGACCCGTAGTCCAGAGATGAACTACTCACGCATCACACCGGAGGCTTGCATGGTGATGAAGAAGGCCTCCAGGGTGAATTCCCCTCTTCGGCAGGGTGCCGGGAAGAGCTTCAGATCCCTCCCGATCTAGGGATAGAGATGATGGTGGCTACAGACTCTTTCGTGGATTTTTGATTGGGTCCTTAGGGTTTTGGTATTGGAGGCAATATATAGACGGAAGGAGAGGCCGAGGGGGTGTTGGGGTCGGCCAAACCACCCCGTGGTGCGGGCCAGGCCTGGCCACGCGGCCAGATGGTGTGGCCGGGCCCCAGCCCTTCTCCGTCTCGTATTCTGGATCTAGATGACTTCCGGTAAAATAGCAACTTTGGCTTTTGTCCCGTCCAATTCCGATAATATTCATTTTCTAACTTTCCTGGAACCAAAAACAGCAGAAAACAGGCAGCTAGCACTGTGGCTCTTGTTAATAGGTTAGTCCAAGAAATCATATGAAAAATACTCCAAAGTGTGGACAAAACACAAGAAAGTAGATAAAACCAAGCATGGAACATCAAAAATTATAGATACATTTGCAATGTATCACCCTCTTCTGCGCAGAGGTTCCCGGAACCCTAGCCAGAGGTCGCCATCGTACCCGCCGCTCCCAGCCACCCTAGCTCAAGCTTAGGACACCACCGAGCTCGCCCTGCTGCACTGGTTCGTCCTAGCTAGGTCACGCATCCCCGAGTGCCCGCAAACCCTCGAATCGAAGCTTCGTTCCTGCCGCCGGTAACCGTCGTCCGCCGTCGATTTCGGCCTCCCCGCTCCACGCCGTCGCCTCCGCCCGAACCACGGTGAGCCTTTGGTCCTCCAGGACCCCTCCGAAACCTCTCTCTTGCTCGCTCTGAGCCTCGCCCGC
This sequence comes from Avena sativa, assembly GCA_916181665.1. Classification (NCBI taxonomy): domain Eukaryota; kingdom Viridiplantae; phylum Streptophyta; class Magnoliopsida; order Poales; family Poaceae; genus Avena; species Avena sativa. The sequence goes on from OV702291.1 coordinate 33,821,248, forward strand.
ACGATAGTCTGCTTGCGCCGCCACTAGATGTGGTCACCGGCGAAGCTCCGGTGACCCAAAAAGGGTGGCGTCGCCTCCTTTTGGTTCACCATGCACGTGCGAGTCGAACGGGCATCGTTTTGCAGCCCTGCGAGCCCCCTAAAGTCATCCCTGTCCATCACCTGGGAGGTCGCCGCCGGCAGGACGTCATGCTAACGTCATGGTGATGTCACCAGGAGCGGTCAGCCCCGGTCAAACCCACGGTGGGCCCGCCTTGCCGAGTGGATGCCGATGTGGCACCGGCCCCTCTTGTCAGCCTTAGTGGCTAGGGGTGTAGCCGGTGTAAAAGGTTTTCCCAGTTTTTCTATAATTTTTATAAATGGTTTATTATTTCCAAAAATTGGTTTAAATCTTATAAATTCAATAACTAATTATTTATAAGTCAGAAAAATATGTATAATATATCAAAATGTGCAGAAAAATGAGATCTACACATTAGCATCAGAATCATAGATTGTTAAGCAATTTTAATTACAAGTTTAATTAGAAGAACATATAAACCCTCGTATGTGATTCTGGGGTCTCTCCTGTATTAGGGTTTGGACCCTTCGGATCCCGCTTAAATGGCCAAGAATGCTATAGGATTTCATTCCAATACAATTTAACTTGTAATATCATCATCCTTGCTTGAGCATTGCATCGATGCCATGTGTTGATTGTTCCCCCTCTCTTTCTGGTGTTTGCTTCTTCCTGGTAGAATGTGATATCAAGATCGAGATCGAAGATCGAGATCAACGCCATCGAAGATTGACGAACAATACTTGACCAACTATAATCAAGTCAAGACCAAGGATTTCGAAGAACTATATCTAGGTATCAACAGGCAAAGGCAAGCATAGCCCCACTATTATACAATCCTATGATTTTGAAAGCATTTCAATTCTTGCCATGATGCATACGATTCTACTATGGTCTTTTATCAATAGATAGAGTATCCTATCTGTTGCATTACTCCCTTTGTGCTTATATTACCTGATCCACTGCTCCTAGCATAACTAGGTTTGGCTTGTGTGCACTTCTAGAGCTTATATTTGTGCCTTGCTTATATATCAGTGCTGGTTCATCCAGATGATATATCAGATGCAAAGAATCTAGTATGATAGGATAATGAGGTATACGGATGAGGTAAGATCAGTGGTAAAGGTTAAACATGCTAAGGCTTGTATGGGAGGCCATGGTGAGATGTGGTTTTTATAGTCCCATGCTCGCCACTACTAGGACCCGAGTTCTTGCCTTTGGAACTGAGACGAGCGTACAGCCACACGGGTCCTGGAAAACCTCACGAGTAACTAACATGCCTAGTAGATTCCATGAGTCACATAGTTCGGCGTTCCATTTGACATATGCATAGAAAAAGTTTTGAAAGATTTGGTGGGTGAAGGTGCATCATAACAGGTAGGTAAGCGCGGCTGGGGTTGCTTAGGGTAGATAGTGCCTCTGATAAACCAACCTCACCCACATCTCTAGGGGCAGGCTTCGGGATTTGACCCGTTATGGCGGAACCATCCTTAGGGCGTGACTCATGGTCTCGGCGAAAGCAAGGTAAAGGTCATGGCCAACCATCCTCTGTCGAGCTTCCAAGGAAGAGGGCTGTTACTAGTGGCATTAAGAGTCAGTTGGTATGTGTGGGTAAAGTTGTACACCCCTACAGGGTTAAATCTTTCGAAAATCCGTGTTCACGGTTATGAACGCTTGGTGACCAAATTCTAAGATCATAGAGAACTTTAACCTAATCGTAAAACTTGGAGGTCTCAACGTGTGTTTAAGGATGCTTCCTCTTGGGTACGAGGAGGTGATCCTAGTTGTGAGATGAGGATTACTTTGGTGGATATCAAAAGATGATGATCAATTCTTCGAAGATATCGCTCTCTTATCCCCTTTTAAAATATTCTGATTAGACGAGCTTTGTCTCCCCCTTGCTTCATAAACAAAGATGGCTTTATACAAAATAACCCCACCAGCCATAAGTCTTGCGGAGTACACCATGTACTCACCATTTCTTTGTTGATATTTTCAGAGTAAGTGTTCCACTGAAGACAAGTTTGGTACGACATCAACACCGACAAGTAGCTTGGGGTTCCCGGCCGACAACCTGGAATTTATGGGCTGGGACGTCATCGTTATGATTCAGGCCTCTTTGGCCATTTGTTAAGTTTGCTATACTTAATAGCATAATTTGCCTTCCGTTGTTTGATGTTTGTGGCCAGTGACCTCTGCTTGTAATATTTTGGTTCTTCGCTCAGTTATGAGCTTGCTATAATAATTTTTGTGTCATAGGGTTACTGTTGTGTTACCGATTTATTCACTTGATATCCTCGAGCTCTAGGTTAAGCTTATGTCAGGCTAAGGTCTGGGATTTGTTTAACCATGATCCCGGGGGTGTCACAGTTTTTGGTATCAGAGAAGTACCGACCGTAGGAAAACCTTGCTACTGGTCGATGTTGAGTTTAGTGCTTATGAAAACTATTTCAAAGATGAAAAGTATTTGCGAAAACTCTTGTATGCTTCTTTTTCTAGTCATCTGGTATCACTCTAACTCTCAGTCATCTTACCTTGTGTTGATTTGGAAAAAGTTTTGATGTCTCTTCTAGTCTCTCAAAACTTAGGTGCCTTTTTGGCAGGTCGTTTCTCAGCCAGTTGACCTAGTTTTGAGTTCTCTAGAGTTGTGTCTGTTGTGAATTCCTTGTTCCCTTCGCTCTGTTTTGGCTGAGAGGTTCCTTTCCATCATGATCTCTCTACCTTATGGGCCCGCAATATTATATTGTAGGATCCACAGTGTTCTGCTCTAGGCTTCGAGGTTTGTTTTCGCCTCGTGCGCCTTCTTTTTGTTTGTTGGGTACTTCAGAAGTTCTTTCTTCTCTTGGAAGCTACCTTGTGATTGCTATCTTGTAGTGTATGTTGTGTCACTCAAATAATAGTTACTGCTTTCTCGGGTTTTAACCCTTGGACTTGAACCAAAGATCCCGGATTATGCTGGATTCTAGTGTTATGAATCTTATACATGAAGTTGATCTTTAACCCAAGATCCATCTTGTTGATCCCTGTTGCTAATGTCTAAACATTACCTTAGGATGGCTGGTACTACAATTCTAGCCTTCAAGCTTGTGGTTATTCTCGCGATTGAATTTAGACAATTAAGGACTTCCCCTACCACTTGGTATGGCAGATGTTCTTTAATGGAACCAAATAGATCACGACAAGAGTACTCCTTTTGATTCTCGCCTCTATACTCGTGACTCTGCCACAGCCTCCCTTCTATGCATTGGTTTCTGGAAGATTGTTAATCTATGCATCCACATCTCGGGATTATATCCTGAGCATGTTCTTTTTTCCCTTGTTGTTTCCGACCTTTGTCTATCAGTTGGTAGACAAGTAGTATTGTGCATTGGTGTCTTCCGATGCAAGATACTCTTATGGTCCATCAAGACAAACCATTTCGGGATGTTAGGAGAAACAAACTCCAGAACCTCGTCATATCTAGGACTAGGTCAAAGTGTTGTAATCCACAGATTCAGAAGCATTGATTATCTTCTATCTGTTCTACCTTAGAGTATCACAACCTTTTATACTAAGAGGTTGCGCTGAGTTTCATGACCCCTTAATGAAGTGATGCTCTTACATATTTACCCACCCTTCTTCCAAGCTTCTGTGCTAATGAATGATGTGTGTGCATAATAATGTGGCCATCTGAGATTCTTAGCAATTTTTATTGCTTTGAATTCCAAGGACGTTTATGTCATTCTTAGCGTGATTTGTTAATCCTATCACTAAGCAAAGGATGATTATGTTACCATGTCTGTCACCCTGGTGCATTCTCTTTGGTCAAAGAGTTAGGCTTGTGCCAAAACTCCGAGACTATGTCTTCTTGCCTTACCAAGCAAGTTTCCTCTCGAACTAAGTGACATATCGGTAGTTCGTGATATTCTAGACGTCTTTCTAAAAGTATCGCCATGTTGCCACATGACCATGTTGTCAAGTTCTTGAGCAAGTAGGTACTCTGAACTGCTCATTTCTCCAAGGATCCGTACTGGATACTCCTGAACTAGTTGGTTGAGCTTAAACAACAACTTGGAGAGTTGTAAGACAAAAGTTCTATATGACTATGTTCTTTCTTAAAGGGATGTTTAGTGTTGTTCATGCTGAAGAAAGATAGTATCTCCTTGATGGATATGTTATCTTCCCCTGCCTTTGATTTGATCTAGGTTATCGTCAAATCAAACTCAGTTCCAAGGACTATCTTGACGATGTTGCTACTCGTGACATTTCACTTGAATACATCTTCATGTACTTTGGTCTGACCAATACATTTGCCTTGTTCATACAACATATGAGTCCATCTTCCTGTAGTATCTCGATAAGTTTGTTATTGAGCCCATCGACAATATCCTTATTTTCTCCATGCTAGAATAGATTCATATGGACCCTTTGGCATTAATGTTGGAAAACTTCAGAGAACCATCTTCGGGTCATCTTGAAGTATGTGTTCTAGATGTTAGAAGTGACCTTCTCCGATTCACGTGCAAATGCTGAAAGATGTCGCCGTGGATTTGAGTAGAGTTATCTTTGTACCTCAAGGACATAGTTGCTTTTTGTTGCAAGTACTTCATGTAGGTGCAATTTTCCTTCGACAAGTTGCTAATACATGGGTCTAGCAATGTAGCTCAGTCTATTGGAGCTTTATACTATAGTCCCCATCTTGAGAATCTAGTAACTTTACCTTTATGGTAAATGTTGCACACTTTCTATTCGGACATGCTGAGTCTGAAGTATCATCTCACCTAACCAAATCTGAATCTCAGGCAGATATGATGATTGGTGTTTCTCAAGGAATTGACATAGGTTTCTTTGTAAACTTGGCAAGATTGACGTAATGGTTGACACAATTAGTCGGAAAGCCTAACGTCACATTCTCTTGAACCAGCAATAACTACATAAGGCTTCTTTTATGATTTATTATAGGAATTGCGCTTATGGTTTCCTTTGTCTCCGAAGTCCAACCTTTACTTGATGTATGCTTTCTCTAACATCAAGGAGAACATTTAAAGTAGTGTTGCTAAATGTCTCTCGATCTATCGTCCAGACCCTTTATGTGGGAAAGCATCTTGTTGTGCCAAGTAATTGAAGTCTGAGAATGAAGTTTTTTTTCCTCGTGTCATCAGGAATCTTCTTACCTATTCATTTGGTGGTGTAAAGTGATATCATGATCTTTGGAAAAGATTTTGATAACCCTGGATGAGTAAAGAGTTTCCTTCGTTTCTCAATCATGTTCAAGAGCGACTATAATTTTGGTAATCAGAAGTTTCTCTTGTTACATGTTCCTTGTGACTCTTACGAGTCCTCGCCACAAAACAAACTTTCTGTCTTGGACTTCTGTTGAACGAAGAGTGATCCTTTTGTATCAAAAGTAGTTCAACTGCTTGGTTCTCTCGATCTATCTCTGTAACTATGAATATCAACTAAGGCTGTTTAGTAGAGGTTCACCTCTCAAACTCTGTGGTCATGTTCTTCCTGTTGTAAGCTTTCCTTTTCAGAAGCCTAAACCCTTCTGAAACTCCATGGTCTCAATCCTTATGAAGACCATCTATCTAACAATTTGAAACCATCTCCTCTTGTTTCATTTGTTACCTTGATATGTTTTATGTCGTCATCTCAGAGTTGTTTCTGAACATTCCTTCACGAGTTGACCATGAGATACTCGGTGTGTTGTTTAGTGTGTTTCCCTCTTATCCTTAGAGTGATCCTGTTTTCCTTCTTTCTTCCTACTTTTGGAATCTCGGGTCGAGATTCTCATAAGGGGGATAGAGTTGTAACACCCCAGTTTTAGCTAATCTTATATTTAGGGTTGTTTGTGTATTCATGAGCATCATCCCTTAAAATGCATGAAAAATAAAGTAATGTAAAAAACCTAAACCCTAGTTTCCCCCTCTCTCTAAAATGAATTCAAAATAGTTTTTGTATTTTGAAAAGATCAAAAGTGTGGAGCCCTAACAGTATAAAAGGGTCCTACAATGTTTTCTTATTATTTACAAATCCTCTAGTATTTTTGAAATGATTCAAATCAGAAAAGAATTTGAAAATACAAAATAGACAACAGAAATGGAAAAATGTTTTCTGTAAAAAAAGAGTCAGTAGAGACCAAACAGGACGCAACCAAGCCTTCTCTCTCTTACCCCGCTCGTTATCCGTCACCGTGCGCAGCAGTTCTGAAGCCCAGCAAGGCCTAGGCCCAGTTACCCTTTGTCGTATCTTTCTTTTCTTCCTCCCGACGATGAACTGAAGCAGCTCCGTGTCACTGGCCTCAACGTCGATCCTCGCCGCCTGCTCTCCACCGTCCGTCGAGCTCCTAGAGAGGATAAGGTCGCCGCGTCGCCTCTCTCTCTCCCATGGTTGCTCTCTTTCCCCCCAGCGTTGCTCCCCTCTTCTGCATAGAGGTTCCCGGAACCCTAGCCGGAGGTCGCCAACGTACCCGCCGCTCCCGGCCACCCTAGCCCAAACTTAGGACACCACCGAGCTCGCCCTGCTGCACTAGTTCGTCCTAGCTAGGTCACGCATCCCCGCGTGCCCGCAAACCCTCGAATCGAAGCTTCGTTCCCGCCACCGGTAACCGTCGTCCACCGTCGATTCCGGCCTCCCCGCTCCTCGCCGTCGCCTCCGTCTGAACCAATGTGAGCCTTTGGTACTCCAAGACCCCTTTGAAACCTCTCTCTCTAAGCCTCGCCCGTGCCATAGTCTGCTTGCGCCGCCACTGGATGTGGTCATCGGCGAAGCTCCGGTGACCCAAAAAGGGTGGCGCCGCCTCCTTTTGGTTCGCCCTGCGCGTGCGAGTCGAACGGGCATCGTTTTGCAGCCCCGCGAGCCCCCTAACGTTGTCCCTGTCCATCACCTGGGAGGTGGCCCCCGACAGGACGTCATGCTGACGTCATGGCAACGTCAGCAGGAGCGGTCAGCCCCGGTCAAACCCACGGTGGGCCCGCCTTGCCGAGTGGATGCCGATGTGGCACCGGCCCCTCTTGTCAGCCTCAGTGGCTAGGGGTGTAGCCGGTGTAAATGGTTTTCCCTGTTTTTCTATAATTTTTATAAATGGTTTATTATTTCCAGAAATTGGTTGAAATCTTATAAATTCAATAACCAATTATTTATAAGTCAGAAAATATGTATAATATATCAAAATATGCAGAAAAAATGAGATCTACACTTTAGCATCAAAATCATGGATTGTTAAGCAACTTTAATTATAAGTTTAATTACAAGAACATATGAACCCTCGTAGGTGATTCCGGGGTCTCTCCTGTATTAGGGTTTGGACCCTTCGGATCCGGCTTAAATTGCCAAGCATGCTATAGGGTTTCATTCCAATACAGTTTAACTTGTCATATCATCATCCTTGCTTGAGCATTGCATCGATGCCATGTGTTGATTGTTTCCCCTCTCTTGCCGGTGTTTGCTTCTTCTCGGTAGAATGCGATATCAAGATCGAGATCGAAGACCGAGATCAACACCATCAAAGATCGATGAACAATACTTGACCAACTATAATCAAGTCAATACCAAGGCTTCCGAAGAACTATATCTAGGTATAAACAGGCAAAGGCAAGCATAGCCCCACTATTATACAATCCTATGATTTCGAAAGCATTTCAATTCTTGCCATGGTGCATACGATTCTACTGTGGTATTTTATCAATAGATAGAGTATCCTATCTATTGCATTACTCCCTTTGTGCTTATATTACCTAATCCACTGCTCCTAGCATAACTAGGTTTGGCTTGTATGCACTGCTAGAGCTTATATTTGTGCCTTGCTTATATATCAGTGTTGGTTCATCCAGATGATGTATCAGATGCAAAAAATCTAGTATGATAGGATAACGAGGTATACTAATGAGGTAAGATCAGTGGTAAAGGTTAAACATGCTAAGGCTTGTATGGGAGGCCATGGTGGGATGTGGTTTTTGTAGTCCCATGCTCGCCACTACTAGGACCCGAGTTCTTGCCTTTGGAACTGAGACGAGCGTACAGCCACACGAGGCCTGGAAAACCTCACGAGTAACTAACATGCCTAGTAGATTCCATGAGTCACATAGTTCGGCGTTCCATTTGACATATGCATAGAAAACGTTTTGAAATATTTGGTGGGTGAAGGTGCATCATAACAGGTAGGTAAGCGTGGCTGGGGTTGCTTGGGGTAGATAGCGCCCCTGATAAACCAACCTCGCCCACATATCTAGGGGCAGGCTTCGGGATTTGACCCGTTATGGCGGAACCATCCTTAGGGCGTGACTCATGGTCTCAGCGAAACCAAGGTAAAGGTCATGGCCAACCATCCTCTGCCGAGCTTCCAAGGAAGAGGGCTATTACTAGTGGCATTAAGAGTCAGTTGGTACGTGTGGGTAAAGTTGTACACCCCTACAGGGTTAAATCTTTCGAAAAGCCGTGTTCACGGTTATGAACGCTTGGTGACCAAATTCTAAGATCATAGAGAACTTTAACCTAATCGTAAAACTTGGAGGTCTCAACGTGTGTTTAAGGATGCTTCCTCTTGGGTACGAGGGGGTGATCCTAGTTGTGAGATGAGGATTACTTTGGTGGATATCAAAAGATGATCAATTCTTCGGAGAAGTCGCTCTCTTATCCCCTTTGAAAATATTCTGATTAGATGAGCTTCGTCTCCCCCTTGCTTCATAAACAAAGATGGCTTTATGCAAAATAACCCCACCAGCCATAAGTCTTGCGGAGTACACCATGTACTCACCATTTCTTTGTTGATATTTTCAGAGTAAGAGTTCCACTGAAGACAAGTTTGGTACGACATCGACACCGACGAGTAGCTTGGGATTCCCGGCCGACAGCCTGGAATTTATGGGCTAGGACATCATCGTTATGATTCAGGCCTCTTAGGCCATTTGTTAAGTTTGTTATACTTAATAGCATAATTTGCCTTCCGTTGTTTGATGTTTGTGGTTAATGACCTCTGCTTGTAATATTTTGTCTCTTCGCTCAGTTATGAGCTTGCTATAATAATTTTTGTGTCGCAGGGTTACTGTTGTGTTACCGATTTGTTCACTTGATATCCTCGAGCTCTAGGTTAAGCTTATGTCAGGCTAAGGTCTGCGATTTGTTTAATCCTGATCACGGGGGTGTCACAGTTGGGCATCTCGATGTGCTACCCCGTCGGTGGCGCTCTGGAGGTCAGAGCACGCGACGGTGTACCCAAGCTCGAGGATCTCTGCAATAAGGCCATCTTCGGCTGCCTCCCGATCTCCTGCGTCGTGTGGCTGCTGCTTCTTCTCCTGGCCTGCCATGGAGGCGAGGAGGAGAAGAAGTGCGGCGGGACATCGGCGGTATCTGGAGAAGCTGGTTATCGTCGGTGTGTGCCCCCTTCTTCCATGGTGGAAGAGGACGGATGCGCTGATGTCGGATCCCGTTAATAAGCGTCTCTCTCTACCTCCTCTGTGGAGGCCTCCCTGGAATCATGCGCTGGAGCTTGCATCTTCTTCTCGCCAAGTGGTTCGTCCACAACGGCAGGAAGGTGGTCGGCAGCACGATTCAATGTCTATGGAGTGGTCGACATACCTGATCGCGTTATTTGTACTTCTTTTAGGGTCCTTCCTGCATATTTCCACGACTGGTTTACAATTTTATTTTTGTTGTGGTCCTGATTGTATTCTATACCCACTGCTTCAAAAGTACTGGCAGCATCGGGGTCCTTCGAGACCCCCTCCCCTGTTAATAAAAGGAAGAAGATTACAGTAACCACGAAAGAATTTGCGTGGGATACAATACAACCGGACTAGGTAGCCGAGCAATGTGCCGGCCAGTGTCTAGCAGCTTTGGAGTTTGATCAGAACGAATTGGCGGAACCTAGCCGAGCTGCGCATGCTCTCTTACACACATTCCAACTGCTCCCGAAATCGTGTGATGGGTCGTGACAACTTTTGGTGTAGACGAGGTAGCAAAGTGATCACTCGCTATACTTCTACGACCTAGTTGTTCCACGTGCTTATAATTTAGGCTAGCCTGTTCTTGTCGTTGACATTCTAAAAGTTGCATGGCAAATTGCACGAACCACGGAAAAGGAAAAGCGTATTGGATCAGAAAAGTGTACCGTTACCCACTCCAGATTCCACTTAGAGCATCTCTGAAACGCGAACTGTTTTACATGTTTTACGGTTCGAGAATAGCTCGCACGGAATAGATCTCGCAAACTCGACCCGTAAAAGAGAATATTGGCGATGAAGGGAGGCGGAGAGGATGGAGTTCGTACCTTGCGGAGCCATCGACGAATACGTAGTGTGCACCATCCGCGGCGGAGGGAGGCGGAGCCGCGACAGAAGGAGGTGGAGCGATGCCCCGGTTCACCACCTGCTTCTTCTTCTTCTTCCCGTCCCACGTCGGTTGCACGTGCGGACGCTGCTTGGGCGTCGGGGCGATGGCGATAGACTCCGGCGGGATTAAGGCCGGTGAAGCAGCAACGCATGGCAGAATGATGTAGTTGCCCAGCCGCTTCCTCTTCCTCTTGCCGGCGGCGTCAATCATCTGGGTCGGGGAACCAACGCCAAATCCAGCGGTGGCGCTTGGGGGTTGAGGCGACACGACCTCACCAGCGACGGGTGGAAGCTCGCTGATGTCCATGGCTTTGAATCTGGTTGGCGATTGTGCCGAAGAGCGAGTGGGGAGAGATTGGCGGCCGCGGCGACGCAGATGTGGGAAAGGATGGAGGTGAAATGTCCTCCCCGTGTGAATGGCTCAGTGGTTACAGGTCGCACTAGGCTTGCCCACGCAACCCTCGTATGCAGAGGCCGAGTCATTCGAGTTTACAGGATCTGCTCCAGGCTTTTTTTCACCTGAAAAAAACCGGGAGTTATTATACAATTTTATCGTATTTACTCGTAGAGTTGCTCTTACCTTCACTCGAACCGAATGCAAGGGACACACTGCAGAGCCCACGCACCGCCGTGTTCCACACAATACAGCCATTGGATTAGGATGTTTGGAGGCGAGCACTTGCCTCCCACAATGTCCTGCATGCCCACGACGAGATCATGTGCTTCTTCTCTTTCTCGATCCATCCATCGCCCCCCTCTATAGTTTGTCCACCTCCGGTTCTTTCCCAGTGTATCTACCGCCCACATGGTTGAAAAAAGTAGAGGGGAAAAGGTTCTCATCACGCCTGATCCAACCATATGATCCTGCCAGCTGCTACGGCATTACGGTGATCGATCTAGTACTATCAGCGTAGTTGTTGGATCTCCAAGCCGTACGGAGTTTGTACGCAACGGCTTCTTTTCGCGCTCTGAAAAGCCTTTGGATCCAGTCACGTGCTCTCTCTGTCTGTAGATAAAACTCTCTTATTTTCATACAATGGGCGTCACGGTTTCAAAAGGAGAAAGGCGACGCGTCACAATTCAAACTGGTACCGCAAGCAAAGACGATCACGTACTGTAACTGCAACTGCAACTGCAACTGATCACTGGTAGGAAAGTAACCACGGCCGCTCCTGAAAATGCTGCTAGTACGACTACGGAGATCGTGATTTTCAGTAGTACGTGCAGGTGAGGAGGCGCGCGGCAGCTTTGCAGAGCGGCTCCACGGCTGTGCATACTCCCTCCGGTCCCAACCAAAATAAGTGAATTGGGTTTATCTAGATCAAAAATGATAGGTTTACCGAAAATTCTTACGGACTGGACTTGGGACAACACGTGGCCTGTTTTCCACCTTCCCTCTAATTAACTGCTCCGAAATAAACTCTCCTGATTGGAAAGTGAACCTCCACATCGGTCCGTAGCTTCAATCCGTAAGAAAAGTTTCCGTAGATGTAGCATTGCTCTGTCTAGATTCATAAAACGTGTCTAGAAACATTCTATTGTAAATAAACCCCAAGTCACTTATTTTTGCTGCTGCTGCTGTTCCCGGAAAGGAAAACAAAAGCTGGAGTAATTGCAGCCCGTTGCGACAACTTTCACTACCAGAGAATCCTATGATCCATAACTGCGACGTGCAACCACTGCTGCTGGTGCTAGACTGCTAGGGACTACTAGCTGCGTAACTATACTTCGGTTGGTAGAGAGAAATGAAGTTGAGAGTTCAAACTGAGCGAGTTTTTCAGTTCGGCAACGGTTCTGAGCTCCGAGGCTCCCTCAGAAAGTATATCAAAAGTTTCCAAGGATCATGGTACTTCTTCAGCATCACTGATGAAATTTCAAAATGTTTCGTCGTGGGAGAAGCAGACCAGACGAAACCCTGCATTTTGGCGGAACGGAATGAGCTCTTTTGCTTGCTCCGTCCTGCTCCTCGGTTAAAAACCTCTAGGAGCGAAAAAAAGAAAAAAAAAGTTTGCATCCAGTCCTGCACGTCCTCCTCAATCATGATGTTCCGTGACAAAAGCTGGATCCATGGCTAATGCGGCGCACTGCACGACGACCTACGGACGGACGACAGTCATAGCCTGCACAGGGAGCAGTGCGCCAGTGCCCACTGGTCAAAAGCTCAGATCTGAGCAACAACACTTTTCACAGTACAGCGCTCAAACATTCAGATCTGAAGACCAACGAAATCAACGGGCAGATACCGAAACGGAAGTACTCGCAGTCGGATGAATGTCTGCAACTGAATGTGAAATGCAAGCACGCACGACTGCACGAGCACTAGATCAGCCGGGGAGTCAAGTGAAGAACATAGTACGTATATAATACTACCATTATACCATATACCAATCCAGGAATGCCACAAACCATCACCAGTTCACCTACCACCACCACTAGTGTTATTATTATCCCGAGCTAAATACTACCACAAGACGGAAAGAACCAAAAACAAACAGCAGCAATGCCCACGCACCAAGCACAGGCTGGCTCAACTGAAGCAGAATCAGAGTGATTGTCTCTAGGTTTGGACGGAACGGCGGCTGCATCCGCGACAGACAGATAGATACTAGGGTCTAGCGGCGGTGAGGGCAGAAGGTGACGACGTAGGAGGTGCCGGCGTTGCAGGTGAGGATGGAGGTCGGGTCGTCGTAGGCGTAGGAGTATGCCTTGGGGCAGGCCCGCTTGAAGAGCCTGGAGTAGGAGGTGGGCTTGCACTGCTGCGGCCCGCCGAACCGCCCCGTGCAGCAGTACTCGGCGCTGCCGTACGCGGCGCAGGCGCTGCGGCACCCCACCACCTTGCTGTTCCCATTCCCGCCGCGGACGGCCAGGCCGGCCGGGCAGACGCTGTTGAGGTCGCTGACGCATCCCGCGGCGAGGCAGTTGGCGCCCGAGCCGTGGTAGGGCGTCATGGCGATGGCCACGTTGTAGCCGTCCACGAGGCTCACGTCGTAGAAGTCGAGCGCGGTGGGGGTCGCGGCCAGGGTGATCTCGGCCAGCGTGGCCGGTGGGGTGCCCCCGGCGCCGTTGCAGTAGAGCGCGCCGCCGCAGTCGCCCGTGGCGCACTTGCCGCGGCCGGCCGCGTCGAAGCTGCAGCCCTGCCGGCCCCACACGCGGCCTGACCAGCCTGCGGGGAGGCGGATGGAGGTCGCGCGGTTCGGGGCGAGTTGGAACCCGCCACGCGCCAGGATCTCCTTGCCCGCGCCCGGCTGTATGCCTGGCCACACCGTCTCCCCGCACTTGTTGTACAGGGCTAGTGTCGCCGCCGACGCGGGGCCTGCCAGGAGGAGGACCGCGAGCGTGAGGCTCGTGGCTGCGAGGGCCGCCGCTGTCGCCATTGCTGCCGGTGTTTCTTGGCTGCTTGCTCGCACTCAGTGGACAGTGGAGAGTGGGAGTGAGGAGTGAGCTTGGACAGCAAGCGGTTTGGAAGTGATTTTGTGGGGTTCGTGGGTGCTGTATTTAATGAAGAGGTTGAGGGTGCAAAATGCTGTTGGTAGTAGCGAGTTGTTTGGCTCCCAGTGAGTGAATGGCCCGCTGTAAAGTTTGCGATCAACCTGCCATCATCAACCATGCCTTTTGGCTTTTGCCATGTGAGAGTGAACAGAGCGACATGGAAAAATCTACGTACCGTACTAATCTACTGCTGGTAACAGTTCACGTGAGAATCAACACCGACGGATAAAGAAGAAAATTTGGTGCTCTTGATAAAAACAACCCCTCCCAACCGCGCCACCTCGCTGGGACCTTCGATCCACCGTGCCCGTCGCCCTCACCTTGAGCCTCCTCCCACCACTGTCGGCAAGCGCCGTCAGGAGGTGACCGCACGGGGCGGCGGCGGTGGCCTCTCCTCTCCCCGCGCGCGTGGAGCTCCGGTTCGGGAGGGAGTTTCTGGCGGCGGTCCTACTCGGCCGGCGGCAGTCCAACAATCTAGCGTGGAATCCAGGAGCGGTGTAGGCGGAGGCACGGCGGCGCTGGCGTTGGCGGCGGGGCAACGAGCGACTACAGTCCGGCGATGCCCTTCTCGGCCTAGATCTGGGCCCATTTGCGCACCATCTGGGTTGTCAGGGGCCTGCCGTTGCGCGTCCCTGTGCGGCTCCTAGAGGTGGAGGAGGGCGACGGCGCGTCTGGGACGGTGGTGGCACTCGCGGCTGCCCTTGCTGCAACGTGGCAATGGGGGCTTTGCGGGCCGACCTAGGCCCGGACAGGCCCGAGACTTGGTGTGCCATGTTGCCGCGTCTGGTCGACTACTGCCACGGCGGTGGAGGTAGTTCCCTCCCCCGCGGTTGTGATGCTACTGCCCCCGGTATCACTGTCCCCTTGCTCGGACCTCGAGGCCTTGCGTCGATGCCCATAGAGAGATGATGAAGATGGTGCCTTTTCTGTGGTGGCGCGTGTTGGTTGGTGATGGGTTGGGTGGAGCACTTCGGACCGTCTGGGGTGGTGGGTCTTTGGGGGTGGTTCAAATCCCTGTCGGCCCTGTGCGGCACTAACGCGTTGACGCCTACGGGTGTCACCTTTCCTTCCTGGAGGGTGTCGGTTACCTCCTAGCCATCCTCCTTCGTGTACGGGAGAAACCCTAGGACTAGTCCAGAAAAGCAGCGGCGGCGCCACACTCCGTGCTGAAGGTGTTGCTTGGTACACGACGGTTTAGAATGACAAGAGCGTGGTAGGACATTTTCGGAGGGCTAGCGGTAGAGGGCCATCCTCTTTTCGTCGATCTGCCAATGTTGGTATTCTCTTTTGTTCTCTATATTTTTGGTTGGGCTTGGTTGTGTTGTGGTCCCAGTATATTCGTTATATCACGTAGTAATTGCTATATTAATATAGCGCGATTCGAGGACAGAGAAGAAAATTTCACGGATCGTCCCATCGTACGTATACCGTGCAATTTCGGATGGGAGATGGGTTGGCACCGTATCACGGAAATGGATCAATATTGCAGGCCGTCCAGCTCTGTATTGCACCATGGCTCCCTCGTACAGACTGCTACACCTACACGGCCAACGACGGGGACATAAATAATTGCGCAACTGAACACCGACCAGTGTCCGGTTGAGTTGAAGCTGGCACTGATCGGGTCGGAGCCGTGTTCTGTTTTCCTGGTCGGAAGAGCGCACCGAGCGGGGTGAGCGAGCAGGGGTGTGACGAACCGTACTCGTCCAGAAAAAAAAAAAAGCAGGCGCGCGAAAACGGGCAGATGGACGGCTGGCGCCGCGCAGAGATTCCCTTGGCCTTGGCCTTGGGCTGGGCAGCAGCGTGGCTGTCGTATGCAGGTATGCCTGTCTCGCATCGCCTCGCCCTGCGTGCACCTGTCAGAAAATAGTTTTCGGGTACGGGCCGGGAGCACACCAGGGGCGCCGTGTCGGTGGGAGTCCCCCCCTTTATCGCTCTCCTTTTTTGAACTATTATAAGGAGCTCGCCGCTCTAGATTTCATTTTGAAAATAAAACAGAGTAACAAATGTTCGGAAGAACTGAAACAAAACCTCCACCCCCTCTCCTAAGAGCCTACTCACCCTTTTTTCTAATTATTATAGACATTTTGTTTTAGCAACATAGCAGAACAAAGAACAAAGCATAGAGAATATACTCTCTCCGTTTCATAATATAAGCCTTTTTACAAGGGAAGCTAGGCGTTCCCGCCTCTAGAGCCGTCTGATTGAGGCTAGCGGAACCGTGTGATCTGATTTGACCACCAAAGAGTCCACGATCCCCATCCTCCCTCGCACCGGGACCTGACGAGCGCTGGCCGTTCTCGCCGCGCAAGGCCCCTGTTCGCTCGTCGCGGTGCCACTCACCGAAAATACTTAATCAAGGTCGACACCGGCTGGTAGCATCGCCAGCCCCACAACAGTGTGCCATCTTGTAGAAGCACCGCGCCTCGCCATGGTAGCAGCGCTGCCTCGCCGTGGTAGCAAACCGCCTCGCTCGTCATAGCAGCGCCGCCTCGCCCTCGTAGCATCACCGGTAGTGCTTGTAGCATCACCGCAGTGCTGTGTTAGCAAACCGCCTCGCCCGTCGTAGCAGCGCCTCCTCGCCCGTCGTAGCATCACTGGTAGCCAAGCGCCTCGCCCGCTGTAACAACGCCACCTCGCCCTTGTAGCATCACCGCAGTGATGTGTTAGCAAACCGCCTTGTCCGTTCTAGTAGCGCCGCCTCGCCCTTGTAGCATCACCGGTAGCCAAGCGCCTCGCCCGCTATAGCAGCGCCGCCTCGCCCTTGTAGCATCCATGTTGTGGTAGCAAACAGCTTCGCCCGCTGTAGTAGCACCGTCGTCCAGTGGTAGCAAACAACCACACCCGATGTAGTAGCGCCACCGTCCTGCGGTAGCAAACCGCCTCGACTTCTGTAGCAACACCGGCCCGCTGTGGTAGCCGGGGACACCGGAGTTCTTGGAGAAGGCCGATGACGACAGCCAGCTGGAACTCATTTCTCATCGGTAGTGGACAAGAATTGGGGATATGGATGGGGATGGAGATGGAGATGGAGATGGAGTGGGGATGGCGTGGGCGATGGGCACCGCGAGGATGGCGAATGGCGGCGGCGAGCAGAGGCGGCGTGCCGGTGTAGAGCATAGACGCAAGGAGACACCGATTTGGATGTGTAGGAGTTGAGGAAGGGGAAAGAGATAAGGGAAAAGAAGAGGTGGGTGTGGGACCCACGGACGCGTGTCACTCGCTCGAGCCGGGGGACGCGTCGCGTGCGATCCCCCGGAGGGACTGTATCGTTTTCCTTTTTAGAAAGCTAAAACAACTTGCTAAAAAGGGTTACATTGTGGAACGAAGGTAGTACTAAATTCCTGATCCACAGATACGAAACCTTGCTCCGCTCCCGTACAACGGCAGCCGCGCCGGCCCGGGGTATCCGCCTCCTCCTTCTCGAGCCCTCCCCGGCCTCCCTCTCCCTTCCGCCGCTGCTGTCAACGAAGCCAAGGAGAAGCTCGGGACGCGCAGCGGTTGTTTCCCTCGTACGTCAGGTCTCTAGTGGATGCGGCGATCGATCTCGTTGGACAACCGGTGGTGATAGCGGGCAACGCTGGCCGAAGTTAGGCGACAGGCCTACAACTGTAGTCAGCGGCTCGTTCTTGGCATGGCTTTGGACGGGACTACTCTCAACCTTTTTGTCCCTCCGATCCGGCCATCTTTGGAGGCGGTCTAGTGGTGATGCTCCTAGTTTTTCCTCGCATCACGGGGACGCCCGGGGTGGCAACCCTAGGCTTTGTAGGTGGTGATCATCTCCTCTGTCGGAGGTGGTCGGCTTGAGGCTGGTTTGGAGGATCTCGTGATCCATCATCGAGTCGCGACTGTGAGTTGGGAGACCTGGTTGTCGGTGAAAACCGAGCCGACTTGGGTCTTGGTGGGCGATGGTTTACGTCGTTACCTTGATGAAGGCATCATCGTGCAACAATTGTCGACCCACTCATCCTGCTCTGTGGAAAACCTAATATCTAGCTTTTGGATCGGGTGATGGCAGCGCTACAGAGTCGCGTTCTCTCTTGGGAGCATCGTTTGTGGAGGTCTAGAGACTTCAAGATGTGTTGGTTGGTGGTACTAGGTAGGATGGTGTTGCAGTGTGCCGGCAGGGACCGTGTCATGCTTTGGAATTAGCGCACAGGGAGGTGGTGCCAAGTGGTAGTGGCTGGTGTGGTGAGAGTCCGCGCATCGATCTACACACTAAAGATGGGTTGGCGGAATATAGACGAGACAGTGACATCCGGAGCGAGTGCGCTGACGTCGTTTCGCAGACATGCTAGGCGAATTTGGGCTCTTAGCTTGCATGGGCGGTTGGGTGTTCTCCATATTTCGTCGTGAGCGAGAGATGGACTGCCATTGTCATACTCGTTGGTGTTGTTTTGGCGGTCTTTTATTTGTACGATCTTTCTCATGGTTGTTGCCGTACTTTGCGCATTGCTCGATGCAGAGGTCGGGGCTCCGCACCCCCTCCCCCATTTCGAAAAATATCTAAGCATAAAAGCAACATTACAGCTCCTAGATTGAAATTTGGGAAAGCCACACCACCATCACACCATCTACCACTTCTTAATCAGCTTCCACACGTCTTCTTAGTGGCGTCCATCCATGTTGGGCACTGATAGTGGCGGATCTATGTACAAGTCATGGGGGCCACCGCCTCCTTTCCTCCCCCGGTTTCAACAATCTCCGAAGGAAAAGACGTCATATAATTTGAAACGATGGAAGTATATATATCTTTGCCCCTAGCAATCCTGAGCTAGCTCCGCCACTGAACATCTAAAGCTTCCATCGTCACCTTAGACAACAGCTGCGATGCGACAACTTGGTCTAATCTCATCGGTGATCACAGAAGCGCTGACGGATCTTGATCACACTTCGACGTGGTGTTGCTGATGTCGCACATGTGGATAACATGGAGGTGTTGCACGTGTGACACTTGATGATGGGGGCGTATCGAGGGACAATGCATCTTCTCGTGATTAGACAAGTTTAGTTGCGGGGTTCGAGTCACGATTAGACAGGTCTAGTTTCGCTAGTTTGATCAAAGGGTATGATCGATTACCTCTCTCTTTAAATATGATCTTGTTTATGTTCTAGATTTTTTTT
The DNA here is from genome assembly GCA_916181665.1 of Avena sativa. Taxonomy (NCBI): domain Eukaryota; kingdom Viridiplantae; phylum Streptophyta; class Magnoliopsida; order Poales; family Poaceae; genus Avena; species Avena sativa. Next base: position 33,840,225 of record OV702291.1, read on the forward strand.
GCATAGTGTGTTCTCCGATATCAACTGCCCGATGTCGTCATAGAGCAATTCCTCAATATCGAAATCATCCATGGACGATGAGTCTTCGAAAAAATTGCACGCTCGAGCTCATCATTAAACTCGTCTACAATAATCGTAAGTCAAAACAAATCACGCACACAATAACGTACCGAGAACAAGCGGAAACCAAAAAATCTTACCGCGTCGGGTCACCGACAATCACATGAGGTCGGTGTGGTCAATTCAGATTGGCTCCCTCGTGCTCATCAGAAGAGGCGGCAACTGCTGCTCCGTCACAGCCTCATGTGGCCTAGGTCCAGGGCACGGCGAAATCGGAGCTCCACACCACATCCATGGCGATCGCGTCCTCGGTGAATCACGCAGCCTAAGGCCTTGTTTGATACTAGAGATTTTGTGGGGATTAGTGGGGATAATCCCACCAAACCCCAAATCCTCACTTACTTCTAAAAATACATTTGGTACTAGAGTATTGAGCGAGTTTAATCCCCGCTTATCCCCACTTTTTTCCAAATTTTAGTGTATTTTTCTCAATCCCCAATACTCTACCTCTACCTAGTAGATTGTGGGTGAGGTTTTATTGGGATTGGGTGAAGGTAGAGGTTTCACCAATACTCTAGGGGATTATCCCTACTAATCCTCACAAAAACTCTAGTACCAAACAAGGCCTAAGGGAACTCGGTCAAGCTACGGGATTTGAACTCCCAGCGGTGTAGAATGAGAGAGACGGACAGAGGGGCAGGAGGCGGCGGCGCGGCGTGGCAGGAGGCGGCCGAGAACGATGGCGGGGTAGGCGGCAGCAGAAAGCGGAAGCGCGGAAGCAATTTCAACGCGCCAAGGGTCATTTGCGGAAGAGGGGCACCGGTGGTTTGGTAGTGGACATATAGCGGTGGAGAGAGAAATTTTTGACGCGTGATAAAAGTTTTTAAATGCTCGAGGGTTTTTACAATATCTACCTAGGACGATTTTTATCGTTGGAAACGAAAAAAACAGTTATTCTAAGAGCTAGTCTGTGAGCATGCAGATTCGATGATCTACCTTCATGGATGAAACTAACATCCAACATGTTCTCACTATATAAATTTATTTCACGCAGAATGAAACTGTAGCTAGGCCTGTATTTCATCTTCATTGTTTTGATTATTTCCTGACAATCTCGAGGGATAATGCATTTGTTTACCTAGTACCTACGGATCAGCAGTCGACATGCAATTGCTTCCAACGTGGCTAGATCAGCTACCCCTGGGCAGGCGAGAACTGAAGATCCCATGTAATGTAACCACGGTCCTGGCATCGGCATATCCCCTGCCACAGCATCGCGGTTCTCTGTCCGAGCTACTGCAGCATGAAACGTTTATTTCCATCTAATCACCGCTAGGATGACAACGTAGAAGCGTCACTCATGTCGAACTGAACAATCAGCAGGCCTTGTCTGTGCAGCAGTGGAAATAATATGCAGGTCCTCCGTGATTTTGCCTATGATTTTAAATATAGAAAACGGGATCTGAAAGATCCCTTCATGGATAGCATTTTGTCGTGTTGACCAAATCGTCCAAAGTTTCAACAACCGTTTGAACGATCTGTTCATGAGTTAAGAGTTTCAAACTTTCAACTAGGAAGAATCTCTTTGGCGTCACTGCATTGGTTAAATGATACTATATGCTCAACCATATTCTTCACCAAGAAGAGCCCAGACGCTGCGTGCCACTGCACAATCCTGCAAAGGAAAGGATGCCTCCAATCTTCGCCAGATGCATGGCAGGAACAACATTCAGCCATTCAGGGGTAACTGCCATGTTACGGTGATGCTGGCTGAACCGGTAGGAATACTTTCGCGAGCCAAGCTCCAAACGATGACTCGAATTTGTTGGGCACTTCGCCATTCCACATTCTACACCACAATTTCGGTTCTGAATTAGAGGATGAGCTGGACTGTCTCCCTTCCAACCACTACTCACTTATCTTTTGAGTACGTGTCAGTGCCGAAAAGTGTTTTTCTGACACGTGAGCTCCATTGATCTTTCTATATTAAAAAAGTTAAAAATTATATTTATAAGTTTTAAAAAATTGAAAACAATGCTGGACTTTGTCAGTGATTTATCCTACTCTCTCTGTTCTAAAATAAATGACTTCGATTTGTCTAGATTCGTATGTATCTAGACTTATTTTAGTGTGAGATACATCCGAATTTAGACAAATGCAAGTCACTTATCTTGGGACGGAGGGAGGGAGTACAAGCGTGGAAAATCACAATACAAAATTATTTTTATTATAGGCTACACAAAAATGAGAAAAGTCTGATATTTTGGATATTTGAAATGTGATACTCGGATCCACAAAATACACATTTTTTCCAATTGATAGTTTACACCTTTGGGATATTCGTTAGCTACATTCTGATTTGTTTTCAGAATTTTTAAGAATTAGAAATATGGTATTCGATTTTTTTAAGACACGTGTGCACTAAATCTCCCATAGCAGTGGTGCTCGGTAAAATGATTGGACAGTGAATAGGGCCGGTCTGGTGAATCAAAGCCGCAACTTACCGGGCTGCGAGCCTGCGACGAATGAAGGACGAAAGGAAGGATAAGTGAAAAGGCAGACGACCGTGCGATCTGCGAAGGCACGGGAGAAGGCTGTCTGAATTTGAGACCTTTCTGTACTCCGGCCTAACAAAAGGCCCGCAAGACTTCTTCATAGACTGTCCCAAATGGACGGGCCTAAAGTAGGAAGACAGTAAAAAGCCTTTACTGGATCACGACATACTCCGCGCAAGACCCCGCTGAAGACAAAACGAAAGCATGGCATTTCATTTGAAAACTTCGATTATCTTATAAAAAAATACATCGGTGGTAACTGAAGTTGTGGTCGTTACTCACCTTGCTTATCCTACACAGAGATGTGCAATTTACGGTCATCGGTCATCGAATACGCTCGGTGCTTCATCGGAGGTCACCGGAGCCGGTAGATTTACGTATTTGCTGATATGGCAACGTGTCAACCATACACGTCAGGCTCCAAGTGAGTTTTACTTTGCAAAAGAATCCTCAATTTTGTTTTTCTTGGATAGAAAAGTCTCTCCTTAGTTGCTAACGGAAAAATATCCTCACCACGAGCTCGCTCTCTTCCTCTGCGCGACCTCATCTTCCACGACAGAGACATGGCCGGATGAGCTCGCGGCAGCTCATCCGAAGAATACAAGAGATATGTGCTGCCCTGTCGTGGTGGTGTCACGGCAGATGCCATGAATAGGCTAAAGGTGGGGACTAATACACGCTAGGGGAATCTAGGGAAGAATAGTGGAGTGATTCTCCACACAGGAGATTGTATTGCTTTCCTTTCAAGATTACAAGTGCTCCTAGAACTGTATTGGCGAGAGGAGGAAGAAGGAGCTCTCTTACTCTCACCCACAGTTCACCCCTAAAACCTTAGCCAAATCGGTATCGAAGAAAACCCAACCCCCTCTACTGAAACCCTAGCCCCCCTTATATAGAGGCGGCCTGGTCTCTGCCTAGGGCATACGTGGAGGCATATTCCTAAGAATATGCCTCCTCTCAAAGTGGTAACCCGACCGGGGTGCTTTTCCCCCGCGTCACACATGCTTTAGCTACGTGAGCCTCTGCGACACCCGCGTCAGCCGACACGGGCGTCGTCACCCTTGTCAGCCATGACCCGGTGGTCCTGCCCTTGCTTGCTTCGCTCATGCAGTGCGTACCGGGCCTTCTTTTTGACCAGAGAGGTTCCTTCCTTCTCCCAGAAGCTAAACGGGACCCGGATCATGGTAGATCCGGCTATACCTGTTCCTGCATACAAGTTAGACAAGCACTTCCGACTTACTCCTTAAGTCGGCTGATATAATGTTAGGCGACCCCCCTGGTCCGGGTTACTCCGTGATCCGGCCTGCCTTGAGGTGACCCGACCAGCATCCGCTTTGGCCTTGCCGAACCTCGGCTAACTCGGCCTTTGTACTCCGGAGTGACCCTACCCGGGGTTATCTCCCCAACATTAGTCCCCGAAGCTGGTGCGGTCTTAGCTGCCTTGGCTGCTAAGGCCACATCAGGTTCATTTATGTTCGAGCCTTGGACGTTATTCCCGATTTAGCTCTTTATCTCGGATTATGTGGATTTATGTTCCCTTCGCACGTTCCAAGTTTTCACTTGTCGACCGGGTTACCACTTTGACTCGGATCTCATGGATTTACGTTCCCTCTGCACATTCTAAGTTCTTACCTGCTGTCCGGGCTACCATGACTCTATCCGGGCCTTGTTTCCTTCTTTCATACGCCAACCCATGTGGAGGCTAATCATTACGTTATCTTATTTTAAGGGCCTGCACAGTAACCGCAGTAATTGTCAGTTATCACTGTGCAAGGGTCACGTCACGCCTGCCTCCTCGTTTACCGCATTCGTGTGTCACGTCATGGGATCGCCTCTGTCCTGTGGCCCTCCGTGTGGCTCCTCACTGATTGGCTGAGGCAGGTGATACGCGGCCACACCATGTGGCTCATTTGCAGGGCGCGATCCCACTCACCCTCTTAGGGGGTGGTTAACTAGCGGAGGGGCGCACCCCTTAGGATTTTTTCCTCTTCCGCGCCCCTCTGCCCGTTGCTCTTCTTCTTCATCTTCCTCGCGACCGTGCCGCCGCCAGTGCTCCTAGCAGCAGCGCCGCCGCCGCACTTTTCCCCGTGCCTCTGCGTCGCAGCCACCGCTACGCAACTCCCTCGCCACGGGTCCTCGCCAATCCAGGCCTCTGATCCCCGCCGCTGCTAGCGCCAGCGAGGGTAGCGAGTACGAGATGACGGAGGAGGAGATCGTCGTTGCCGAGCAAGAAATGGAGGAGGACGCCACTGCGGCGGACCGTGGCGCGTGGGCTGGGTCATGGGTCTGTCAAGATGACCTTGACTGGCTCTACCGGACCAGACGCATCCGTGCCGGCGTCGTCGCTCGTCTCCCCTCCGCCGAACTGGCCCCCTCAGCCAATCCGAGTGAGTTCGTCGTGTTCTTGTCCCACTTCCAACGGGGGTTTGGCTTGCCGGTGAGCGACTTCTTTTGGGATTGGCTTAGAACCTACCACTTGCAGCCGCACCACCTTCCAGCCAACGCTATCACTTCTCTCTCTGCTTTTGCTTCTATGATCGAGGGCTACACCGGACTATGGCCCACAAAGGAGCTATGGATCCGGTTTTTCGGCCTTCGTCGTAACGTCATCCCCAACATCCAAGTTGAGTCGGAGGATAAGCTGCTCACCCAATTCGGAGCTGCGTCCATCTCACCCTGGAGGACTTCTGTTTTCCCGCGGGTCACCGGGCTTGATTCCTGCAAAGGATGGGCCCGGACCTTCTTCTATGTCCGGAACACGGGCACTGAAGATTTGATTCAGTTGCTCCCCTATACTCCGGGTCCACCTAACCCGGAATTTTGGGAGGAGATCTACAAGAAGCCCACGGCTCTGGCCAACCAGGTTAACAAGAGGTTCGCGGAACTGAAGAAACTCGGATTGCGCAACGAGGATGCTATGATCATGTTTGTGTGCAACCGAATCTCTCCGTTCCAGAAGCGCACCCACAAGGTGTGCCACATGAGTTTCGGCCGCGACCCCAACCGAACCTCCTCCTTCGAGCTGAGCAACACGGAGATTTTTCGCCGGGTTAAGACTCTCTTCACCACTCACAAGGATTTCTCCGTTGAATGGACGTGGGGAATTGAGCACTTTTATCGTGACAGGCTCCCTCTCGTGGTAAGCTTCGCGGGGCAAACTTACTTCGGATTAAATATATGTCGGTTTTTGTTGTATTTTTGACTCTGTTCTTCATTCCATTTCTTAGCTATTCCTTCAGCAAACCCTTGAGGACGGCATGGATCCGACCCTTAAGTGGGCGCCGGACCGAGAAACCCCGGATGAGGAGGAGCCGGACCAGGAGATGTTTCTCCCTATGACCGACGCTACAAAATGACCCAGTGGTAAATTCTCTTCTCTCAGAGACTGGCCCAATGATGAGGATGACTCGGATGTTGACGTGATTGAACCTGTTGAGGCTGTCCCTCTTTTTTTTGCCTTCCCGGCATCAGCTAACCCTGGTGGGCATATCCATGAGGATCCTCCGCTTGCTACGGACGAACCGGTTCCGGTGGCACCGAAGAAGAAACGCGGAGCAGCACCGAGTTCCTCCTCCGGACCTTCTCAGCCCGCAAAAAGGTGAAAGAAGGACGGAGACAAAGCTGCCTCCAAGCCGGCAGGCAAAGCCCTGGCACGAAGGGCTCAGAAACGCAAGGAGGCCCAAACCTCGGATGCGTAAGTCATTTTTCTTTCCGTAACCCACTTTTCCTTGCATTGTTGTAATTCCTCTTCTTACATTATTCTCTTCTGCAGGGCTCCGGTGGAGGTCCCTCAGAGCGGATCTAGCATCTCTTCACCGCTCCGATCTAGCCCTTCTCCCCTTCGTGACAATGAGTCACGTCCGCTGAGCCCTATTCCATAGGGTTCCGCGGCTGCTCCGGATTCCACACTACCTCGTCAAGAGGAGTGCAACCTAGGAGCGGGAGGGATCGGTCTAGCCGAGGCGACGGCGTCCACAACTTCGGCATCGCCGCAACCAGTAGCCACCGAGTCTACCTCAACACCAGCACCGCCCCCAGCACCGGCAGTAGTTCCAGTACCAGCGACCGAATCAGCACCAGCACCCGTTCCGGCACCAAGAAAATCAACAACCACACCAAGTTCTTCCGCCTCGTCCGAGTCATCTCAACCTCGGCGAGGAACTACCCTAGCAGCTCCTAAGGGGAAATCCGCTGCAGTTACTTCTTCCCAGCAAGCCAAGGGCAAAAAGGCTCCGGATGCTACCAAGTCAGCATTCGTCGAGGCTGGGCAGCGAACCCTAGTGTCGATGCTTCCCAAGAAAGCTCCAGCAGTGAAGGATGCCCCTGCCGAGCCAACTGACGCGCAGCAAATGGTTCTGCATACTAGCCCAGCCCTCGCTTTGGTTGAGAGGAAAGAAGCGCATGCGAAGGGCTTGGTGGCACCCCATATGCTCACCGGTGAGCAGTATCCTCCGAGCCTGATTGAGTTCGTCATGAACTGGAACAAGGCAGAGTTCGTCCACAACGACGATCTTCTAGAAAAGTTCGGCCCCGCAGAATTTTCCGCCCAAATGAACACAGCCGCCAAGGCAATTAACCTCGCGGGGCGAATGATGGAGGTATGTCGTTTCTCCTTTACATGCTGTAGATAATAACCGTTAGTCCCCGAGCCTCCGGTGGAGTAACTTGTTACTCGGCCGGATGCTCATTAGAAAAGTAACGTAGCTCCATGTGAACTTCGAATATGCACACACCTAGAGCCGGGTTAAGTTCCACTTGGCCCGGAGCTCTGTACACTTCAAATATGCACACACCTAGAGCCGGGTTACGTACCACTTGGCACGGATCTTGTAGACTTCAAATATGCACACACCTAGAGCTGGGTTAAGTTCCACTTGGCCTGGATCTTGTACACTTCGAATATGCACACACCTAGAGCCGGGTTAGGTTCCACTTGGTCCGGATCTTGTACACTTCAAATATGCACACACCTAGAGTCGGGTTAAGTTCCACTTGGCCCGGATCTTGTACACTTCGAATATGCACACACCTAGAGCCGGGTTAAGTTCCACTTGGCCCGGATCTTGTACACTTCGAATATGTACACACCTAGAGCCAGGTTAAGTTCCACTTGGCCCGGATCTTGTACACTTCGAATATGCACACACCTAGAGCCGGGTTAAGTTCCACTTGGCCCGGATCTTGTACACTTCGAATATGCACACACCTAGATCTGGGTTAAGTTCCACTTGGCCCGGATCTTGTACACTAAGCTAATTTATGCTTTTGTACATTTTTCAGGTGACCACCAATCGCCGGAGTGCTGAATTCCAACGCCTGTTGGATACCCATAAGATGCTACACGCAAAGCACGTTGCACTTATCGCGGAACATCAAAAAAGGGGTAAGTTTCTCCCTTGGCGCTTTTCTGTTTCTCTTCATCTTCTTCTGCCGAACTAATCTCCTCATTCGGTTTCTGCAGTTGGGGTGGAGGCTGAGAACAAGATCATGCGGAAGAACTTGGAGAAAATCAAGGGTATGTCCTTTTTGTCCGACCTTGTAGTGTTTTCCATTTCCTTTTCTCCTTGGCTCGGTAAACATTCATTCCTCGGCTCTACCGGGTCAACATACTATTTCAGCATCGCTTGAGGATAGTGTGCCCGTGCCTGATATGATGCTGCATTTTCTCGAACAAGCAGGGCAGCATCAAGCCGAGCTGAAGAAAAAAGATGATGAGCTCGCTCTCCTACGAACCAAGGACAATGAGATTGCCGGGCTCAAGGCTGAGATGGAGAAGATGAAGGCCCAGCACCAAACCGAGCTCCAAAAGGTTGGCCAGAACTTCACAGAAGAGCGCGAGCGCCTTACTCTCCAGATCTCCAAGGACCAGGACCTACTCAAAGAATCCGACATCCAGCTTGGATCGGTAAACGCTGAGCTTGAGCAACTTCGCAAGAGACGCGATGACTGCATCAAGGAGTTGACCCGGATTCACAGCCACATTTCACGTAAGTTCCTTTCCCTTATCCGACATAATTCTCCGGGTTACTTCATATGTCTTTTCTTCAGCTTCTTCCTTTGCCTTGTTTCCAGGCCACTTTCCAGAGGGTACTCCTATTGCGAGCGCTGCTGTTGCCAATTTCCGTCGAGAGAGGGGGTACTCCCGTCGCTCTTGACGGTGAGAGCATTCCCTTAGACATGGAGGACCTATTGGTCAGACTGTCATCTCGCGTGGAAATCATCAAGAACTACGGCAAGGATCTCCTCGACGTTTCAGTCTGAGTTTTCAACACGTTCTGGCCCGGTGAGAGCGCTCCGAAGAGAATCACACTTCTTGCTGAAAAGCTGTCAGATATCGAGACCCAGCTCGACCTCTAGAGGGAGTCCGCTGGGCGTGCCGCAGCTGATACTATCCTTCACCACATACTCACATGGTATGAGAAGATCGACCTTAGCCTCCTTACACGCCGGTGCACCGGATCTAGATGGACTAATGACCCGGAGTGGGTAGCTCGGCGCCAGGCTTGCGCCTACAGCCTCATCGAATATTCTCCTATCCATGAATGGGTTGAAGGACCGAGCTTCCTGGAATCCGCTGGGGACGAGAACGCTGAAGACGGGTCGGATGAGGACGAAGAAGGCGATGCCTCAGATATTGAAGACAGCGAAGACGACGCCGAACTTCCTCCTCCTGCTGCTCCTTAGGTCAAAAAACTTGAAAATTTATCAGATCCCCGGTATGCCGGGTGCAACTGTATGCTGTGTATATGTGATATTTTGCTACTAAGTTCTTATGCCGGGTTAACTTGGGCGTAGTCCCCGAGTTTCTTTTTCTTGTCCGTCCAATCTTTTGGCTCAGATCGTGTCTAGCTTGATTTGGTTTTATGACTTACAAATCTGAGCTTCAAAAATCGTCTTAACAATACTAAAAAACTTTCACACTTAGCTCAAAAAATAAAGCTGCATAATAACTTGAAAATAAATACAGGGTTAGTCCAAAAAACAAACGTTAGCTCGAATAAATTCGTTTCCTTAGTCGCTTTTCATGTGCTACGCAATTCCAAACCTGTTCTCTTGCTTGCCATGAAGCCAATTCTTGTTGGACAGCAGCAAGTCGAAGAGTTGGGTTTTTGGTGCTCACACATTACTAATCCGGGTTAAGTAGAACAACTTATTCCAGCTAACGCACAAAAGACAACAACAATAATTATTAAGGCAGTCCCCGAGTTACTGCTCGAGGCGCTACTATTTCATTGATAAGCTCATTGTCGACATACATACCGACATATGAGACGACTCGGATACATACACTTCTTAGCTAAGTGTAGAAGGGACGAAGTAGTGCTACATTCCACGGTCGCTTAGATTCCTCTCCGGACCTGTCCGCCTTGTTCTTTTCCTGTGGCTTTGCATCTATAAGATAGTAAGAATCATTGTGCAATGCTTTGCTCACAATGAATGGCCCTTCCCATGGGGGGGATAATTTATGCATGCCAGTAGTACGTTGTACCAACCGAAGCACCAGATCGCCTTCCCGAAAGACTCGGGGGCACACTTTTCGGCTATGGTAGCGTCGGAGATTTTGCTGATATATGGCGGATCTGGACAGTGCCAATTCTCCCGCTTCTTCCAGCAGATCAACATCATTTTGCTGGGCTTCTTGCACTTCGGCTTCTGTGTATTGGGTGACCCTAGGCGAATCATGCTCTATGTCGGCTGGTAATACAGCTTCTGCCCCGTATACCAGAAAAAACGGCGTATAACCTATTGATCGATTCGGAGTTGTTCTTAAACTTCACAGTACCGCTGGTAGTTCTTCTATCCAGCACCCCGCTGATCTTTGCAGCGGCTCAATGAACCGAGGTTTTATCCCGGATAATACTAATCCGTTGGATCTTTCTACTTGTCCGTTCGATGCGGGGTGAGCTACCGAGGCTACGTCGAGTCGGATCTTCTTGTCCCGGCAGAAGCGCGCAAATGCGCCTTCTGCAAAATTTGTGCCATTGTCAGTTATGATACTGTGAGGATAACTGTATCTCAAGATAATGTCTTTGAGAAATATTACGGCCGTAGCTCCATCACATTTTCTTATAGGCTTCACTTCAATCCATTTTGTAAACTTATCCACCATGACCAAAATGTGTGTCATGTTTCCCCTTGCTGGTTTGAACGGGCCAACCATATCCAAGCACCATACGGCAAATGGCCACGTAATTGGTATGGTCTTGAGTTTCGACATTGGCATATGTGTCTTAGTAGCATATCTCTGACAACCATTGCATTTTCTCACTAGATCTTCTGCTTGTTCTAAGGCACTTGGCCAGTAGAACCCATGCCGGAATGCTTTTGCCACCAAGGCTCTGGATGAAGCATGATGCCCGCATTCTCCTTGGTGTATATCTCGGAGGATGTCAAGCCCTTCTTCCGGGTCAATGCATCGCTGGAGGACATTGGTTACACTCCGTTTGTACAGCTCGGAATTGATAATTGTGTATGCTTTTGCTCTCCTCTGAGTTTGCCTGGCTAACACCTCCTCAGTGGGTAACATTCCATCTTTCAGTAATTGGAATATAGGCAGTGCCCAAGCTGGTATTGCTCGTGCAGGGAACACGTCCTCATCAATTTCCATCTGATCTACCAGCATAACTTCAGCCAGATCACGCTGAGCAGTCCCCGGGTCCGGTGAGGGAGTCCCCGGGTTTGCTGAGGCAGTCCCCGGGTTTGCTGAGGCAGTCCCCGGGTTTGCTGATGCAGTCCCCGGGTCTCGCGTACTACCTCCCGTGTCAATGTCCATGGGCTCAGCTCCGGATTCTGTATCTTCCGGGACATAGATCGAGTCGGTTCCTGGGGACGGCCTAATAGATGGTTTTCTGAGGTGTTCCAATGCTGCACCCGGTGGAACTGCCTGTCGGGTTGATCTGAGCTTCGATAGCATGTTGGCAGCCTCGTTTTCCACTTGGGGTACATGGTGAAATTCACACCCCTCAAAGTAACCAGATATCTTCTGCACATGAAACCTGTACAATGCCATGTTTGGATCCAGGGCTTCCCACACTCCGGACACTTGCTGCACCACCAAATCCGAGTCGCCAAAGCATATTGTCCGACGTATGCCAATCTCTTTTGCCACTTTGAGCCCATGCACAAGAGCCTCGTACTCAGCGACATTGTTTGATGCCGCGAAATGGATCTGCAATACGTATTTTAGCTGGTCCTTCTTTGGCGATGTAAGCACAACCCCGGCGCCTAATCCGGTTTTGGTTTTCGACCCGTCAAAGTGTATCCTCCAGTAGTTCGGATCTGGTGGCGGTGGTTCGTATTGTACCTCGACCCAATCTACAAAAAAGTCCGCCACAGCCTGAGACTTGATTGCTTCTCTTCTGTCGTATTGGGGCGCATAAGGAGCTAGCTCAATTGCCCATTTTGCAATTCTGCCACTCGCATCCTTGTTACCCATTATCTCGGATATGGGAGCTTCACATATCACTTTGATGGGGTGCTCCTCAAAGTAATGCTTTAACTTCTTTACCGCCATATAGACACCATATGCCACCTTTTGAAAGTGCGGGTAGTTCTGTTTTGAGGCAGATAATACCTCACTCAAGTAATACACTGGCCTCTGCACCGACTTACCCTCTTCATTGCGCTCTACTACAATCACTGCACTTACAATTCGGTTGGTTGCGGCTATGTAGAGCAACATTGGCTCCTTTGATAGTGGAGAGGCTAACACTGGTGCAGTGGCCAACATCTTTTTTAAGTGGGCAAAGGCTTCATCGGCCTGTGGTGTCCAAACGAACTTATCCGACTTTTTCATGAGTTGGTAGAGAGGCAATGCCTTTTCTCCCAACCGACATATAAACCGACTCAGGGATGCTAGGCACCCAGTGAACTTCTGGACATCGTTAAGACACTTCGGCAGCTCCATTCGTTCAATGGCCTGAATCTTAGTTGGATTAACTTCGATACCTCGGCTGGAGACGAGAAATCCGAGTAATTTTCCAGCCGGGACACCGAAGGTACATTTTTCCAGGTTAAGCTTCATCCGGAACCTTCTCAAGTTCGCAAAAGTCTGCCTGATGTCGTCAAGGAGCATTTTGCTTTCCTTGGTCTTGATAACCACATCATCCACGTATACTTGTACGTTTTGACCTATTTGGTCGTGCAAACATTTTTGCATACATCTTTGGTACGTTGCACCTGCATTACGTAAACCAAACGGCATAGTGCGATAGCAATAAGCCCCGTACGGGGTGATAAACGCGGTCTTTATTTGATCATCCGGATTCAGAGGTATCTGGTGGAAACCAGAATATGCATCAATGAATGACAACAGTTCACATCCCGCGCTTGAGTCCATGACCTGATCTATCCTCGGCAGTGGAAATGGATCTTTTGGACACGCCTTATTCAGGTTCGTGTAATCGATACACATACGCCAAACCACTGCCACGTTCGGATCATCCTTTTTCTTTTCTACCAGCATCGGATTAGAGAGCCAATCCGGATACAGTACTTCCATGATAAATCCTGCTGCTAGCAACCGAGCTATCTCGTCTCCAATGACTTTTCTCCTATCCTTGGCGAAGCGGCGGAGAGGTTGCTTCACCGGCCTTGCTCCGGGTCTTACGTTCAAAGAGTGCTCGGCCAACTCCCTCGGAACACCTTGCAAATCCTGTGTGGACCAAGCAAAAATGTCCCGATTCTCACGGAGGAAGTTGATGAGCTCGCTTTCCTATTTATCAGTTAACCCGGCACCAATTGTTACGGTGCGCTCCGGGAATACGTCATCAACTGGAACCTTCTTGGTATCCTTTGTGGCTTGGAATGAAACGCTACCATGCGGGTTACTCAACGCCGGCATATACTGCTGCGCGGACTGAGCTAATGCCGCCACCTCTTGGATTTTTCTTTTCTCTTGCGCAATCACGAGTGACTCGGCTAGGTTAGACCCAGCTGAGGCACACTCAATGGAACGTCGGAAATCTCCAGCAATGGTAATCACTCCATTTGGCCCGAGCAACTTCATCTTCATATAACTGATGTGGCAGCTTGCCATGAACTTGTTCAACGCTGGTCTTCCGAGTAACGCGTGATACGCACTTTCCAAGTTCACCACCTCAAACTCCAGATTCTCAGTTCGGCAATTATCTCTCGTGCTGAATAGCACGTCAACCCGGACTTTGCCTATGGGCTCACAAGAAATGCCTGGTACAATACCATGGAAAGTTGTCCTTGTAGACTGGAGCATGTTCTCCGAGATACCCAACTTGCACATTGTATCCGCATACATGATGTTAATGCTACTGCCATTGTCAATCAGTACCTTGGAGAACCTCACATTGATGTTCGGCCCAATGAATGTCGGGTCCAGCACTAGCGCATACGAACCTGGACTCGGCATAAGCTTGGGATGATCTTTGATGCTCCAGGTGATTTCCTGGTCCGACCAAGACATGTACCTCGTCACCGCTGGCATTACCGCATTGACCTCCATATGTCGGCGCTGCAAGCTCTTCCTATCTGTTTCCTCAGTTGTGAACACACAATAGCTCTGGTGATGTTCTCTGTACTCATTCCTCCCCTCGTTTCCGGGGTACCTCTGATCTGGCTGGTGCTGATTTTCCACCTGATGCACTGCATCCCTTCTCTCATTGTTGTCATACCTCGGCGGAGGGGGAGGCAACATTAGCTATTGCGTGTTCGCTCCGGAGAGCAATTGCTGTCGGGGTAACTCCTGCCGAGGTTGATCACTCCGGGGTGCCTGAGCATTCCCCGAACCACCTTGTTTTATATTCCGCATCTACTCACATTGCCTCGTTGTGTGACCCCCGGGTTATTCGGATTTGGCGTGTGAAACTTACACGGCTGGTCCAATATCGACTCATAGGTATACCTCGGACGGTCTTTCTTTTCTTGCCATTGTTTCTTTTGCTCCGGCGTCCACGTTTTCTTGCCATCGTTTCTTGGAGTCCATTGCCCTCCAGTTTTCTGGCGCTAGTTCCTCCCTGCTCCGGGTTGATCTTGATTCACAGCTGCAACTTGTTGCGAACCGTAGCGATGATCCGGTCTATCATCTCTTCCTTTTCCTCCGTAGTCATTCCTCCGAGATGACCCGGCTCCATCCCTCTGATAGTATTCCTCGTTTGACTCGTTTGACGCGAGCCTAGGTTGAGTCGGATCACCCAAAGCATACGAATCGGCAATCCGGATCATCTCTGCCAACGTAATTGGCATTTTCCTTTGCAACTTCATCCACAGCTCGCTGCCATATCTGCACCCTTGCGCAAACCATGCTATGGCCTGTGACTCTATGACACCCTCACACGAGTTTCTCACGGTACACCACCGGGTCAAGAATTCACGGTCTGTCTCATTAGGTCTTTGCTTACACATTACTAGGGTCTGCGGCCTATTCGGCCTCTGATATGTACTTGAGAAGTTGCTGATAAACATTTCTTCAAAATCTATCCAGCAGTTGATGCTTCCGGGTGGCAAATTGTTCAACCATACTCTGGCCGGACCTTCTAACATCTGGGGTACGTATCGTACAACCCATCTCAAGTTGCCAGTGGCAATTTTCACAGCCGTAGCATAGTTTATCAGCCAATCCTCCGGCTTGGTACTGCCGTCATACATCTTCGTGCCCCTAGGCAGCTAGAAGTTACGTACCGGTGGCTCCTTCATGATCCGGGGTCCAAAGCACGCTGGACCCGGTGGACCTTGATATTCGATCTGTTCCGACCTATACAGGCGATCCAGTTTCAATCTGGCGTCATTCGGCATCAAATCCTTGCTTCTCAATCTTGACCCTATCACATGATAGTCCGGTCTTGGGTACCCCTGTTCACCATCTCCGAATCACTGTCGTTGTACCGGTTTTGCTCCTGTGGCGCAACTCTCTGTTGCATACCTCGGCCGACGCTTTGCTCTTGCCTTGGTATATTCCGCTGCTGCGGTTGTCCTACTCCTGCCGAGTTTCGTTGTCCGACATTGCCATTGACAACGTTCCCTTGACCGGCATTGCCTTGGTCGTGGTTACCTCGGCCAGCTTCACCTCGGCTCACACTTAGTCGATCATCATTTTTCCGTGCTTCTTTTGCTTTTCCTGCCCGCGCCGGGTCGTACGGGACGATCTGTTTGTTCCGTCTGGCCGAGGTTACTACCTCTTATCTCCTTGGACCACCATGAGGAGACGATGCGGCTCCAGCGGATTTCTCCGAGTTACCCATTGCCGAATGGACCATTTTGGAAGCTCCAGCTCTCTCCGGGTTAGCTCTGAGTAGCTCTTCATTCTGTCTGTTCGCGATCCGAACTAACTCGTTAACCCTATCTTGTTGTCTTTGACGGGCCTCACCCGTCAGACCCTCTAACTCGGATGCAGCCGCATCCGCTGCTCTGAGGTTCTTCGCCGGGGTACTATACTTCGGCAACCCCACGGGCAAACAGTTTTCCGATTCCTCGGCTCCATTATCACCTTCTCTGTTCATTTTGCTTATGAGATTTCTCCCTTTTACTTTTACCGTATCAACTTTGTTCGCTTTTGCATACTCGCGCAACGTCATGTTCAACGACTGCTGAGCCGCGGCTATTTTCTTTGTGCCTTCTAGTATTTTTTGCCTAGTTTCCTCTAGCTTGGCCTGTGCCTGAGCCAGATCTACCACTGCTGCTACCGGGTTTGCCAAGCTATCCATAGCTTCTCTCAGTACATTCTCAGGCCTCTCTAGTGGGGGTCCTCTACCTTTCCTCGGTGCCTTAGACCTCTGGGTCCGGTGCTGGATCCTTGCTTGCGCCTGCACCCGGTGCAGTCATCATCACTTCAGCACGGTCCGGGGAGCGAGTGATACGCGCCCCGTGAACCACGCTAAGGGGTGGTTCCCCTGCCTCGACGACGCGCCGCGGATGAACGCATGATACGTCCACAACAACGTAGACCTTGTGCGCACCCAACTTGACAAAGAGACCGTTGCGCGGAAGTGGGCGCGTGCCGAAGCAGCCAGCGTTGTCGCTGACGAAGTCCAGCGCTCCAAAGCGCTGAACGAGCCCGGAGACGATGCGTTCGCCGGTGCCGATGAGGTTTCCCGTCCGGGTCTTCACCCCTGCTAGCGCCGCTAGCCCCACGGTGGGCGCCAACTGTCGTGGTGGTGTCACGGCAGATGCCATGGATAGGCTAAAGGTGGGGACTAATACACGCTAGGGGAATCCATGGAGGGATAGTGGAGTGATTCTCCACACAGAAGATTGTATTGCTTTCCTTTCAAGATTACAAGTGCTCCTAGAGCTGTATTGGCGAGAGGAGAAAGAAGGAGCTCTCTTGCTCTCACCCACAGTTCACCCCTAGAACCTTAGCCAAATCGGTATCGAAGAAAACCCAACCCCCTCTACTGAAACCCTAGCCTCCCTTATATAGAGGCGGCCTGGTCTCTGCCTAGGGCATATGTGGAGGCATATTCCTAAGAATATGCCTCCTCTCAAAGTGGTAACCCGACCGGGGTGCTTTTCCCCCGCGTCACACATGCTTTAGCTACGTGAGCCTCTACGGCGCCTGCGTCAGCCGACATGGGCGTCGTCACCTTTGTCGGCCATGACCCGGTGGTCCTGCCCTTGCTTGCTTCGCTCATGCAGTGCGTACCGGGCCTTCTTTTTTATCAGAGAGATTCCTTCCTTCTCCCAGAAGCTAAACGGGACTCAGATCATGGTAGATCCGGCTATACATGTTCCTGCATATAAGTTAGACAAACACTTCCGACTTACTTCTTAAGTCGGCTGATATAATGTTAGGCGACCCCCTGGTCCGGGTTACTCCGTGATCCGGCCTGCCTTGAGGTGACCGGCCAGCATCCGCTTTGGCCTTGCCGAACCTCGGCTAACTCGATCTTTATATCCCGGAGTGACCCTACCCGGGGTTATCCCCCAACATGCCCACATCTTCCCCGAGTTCTCGAACCGAGTGTCTCCAATTCGCCTCCCATGGAAGATTCGAGCGGGCCGTGACCTCCCCGTCGATTGCTCTGTCGGTCGCCACCATGACCAGCATGCATCAACATGCACGCCCAACATAGTTGCTCCACCGTGCAGACGTTGTAGGCCACCCCTCGCCCAGCTAAGCACGTAACGCCCAGCATGGCTTTGGTGCCATATCCTCCACCTCTGCCCGTTGCCCACGGTGGCCCGTGCTGATGCTCGATTTCGTGACCACAATGAGCTCCTAATTCCGAAAGACCACCTCTTGGACTCCCTCATGTCCTGCTCCGCTTTGCCGACGTGTGCCAGCATGCTCCACGGATCTAGTTGTCACTGGGGTCATGTCCAATGACCACAGGTCCCTGTTCCACTACCGTTCTACGCGGGTAGTTCCTGCAGGAAAACAACAACCTCTCCAACACGACGGCACTATCCCGTCAGGTTTTTTTTTTCGGGTAAAAGTGAATTATATTAAGCAGAGCAGGTAACAGGGCGTTCCAGATCAGCGGCCTGTGTGACAAAATCAGGGCCTGATCCTAACCAAACTACAGTTCTCTCTTCCACTCTTGCAAAGTTTGCAAGATTATGACTAATCCTATTCTGCCAACGACTCACTTATTTTCTAAAGCCTTTATTTCAGAGATTAGATGCAGTAGACGGGACCTATCACGTTCCTTGGCTGCAACTGCCAGGAGCAGCTGTACGCAGTCCGTCTCCACCAAGATGGGCAGCTGACTTCGATCAAGTGCCAGCTCTACTCCTTCCTTGCACGCTTTTAACTCCGCTGCAAGTGGATCAACACAACATAATAGTTGCCGGCAGGCCGAGAAAATGATGTTATCGTGGTGATCTCTAAGGACCATGCCGGCTCCCGCAGAGCCGTCCTCATGTTTAAACGAGCCGTCCTCATTCAACTTGACCCAGCCAGGAGACGGAGCAGTCCATTTTTCACCTAGAGCAGTAGTGCGTGGCCTTACTCGATTCGACGACATGGCATTTAGAACCAGGTGAATTCCACTTTTTACTCTCCAGTTGTGCGTGTATTTGTGACACTAATTACCCTATTTAGTGAAACTAAAACTGAAATACCTCATTTAAGAGCCTTTGAACATATTTTTATCCCAGTTTAGCACTTTCCTTGTTTCTATTATATGGAGATGGCATGTTATGCCGGGTGACGCGGTAAAATGTGTAAAAGTCAGAGGGCATGATCGACAATCATGATCATACTTCTTGTATCCATATTTTCAATTTCTTGACATCGTCTCGATACATTTAAGCTCCGGTCAACACCTTACACCTTATCCAGTAGACACACATCAAAAAACAAGGGTTCAAAACTTTTAAAACGGGTAATCTAGACAAATTTTCACTCGACGGGTAATTAGTGTCACAAATGCATAACTAGAGGGTAAAATGTGGAATTCACTCTTTAGAACCGCGGGTTGTTTACCTTTGAGTATCTGTTCCGGTGTAGTCTTTGAGTCTTCGCAAAGTCTTTACGGGCTTGTTATGTGTGGCCTCATTCCGGGCGTGCCATACTCTCCATGGGTTAGTGGGATAAGGAGGGCCAACGGCCATGGTGCTCAGCCACAGGCCTTTTTCTTCTTCTTTTTTCATTGAGAACCTTATCTATTTCCTCAACTTTGCAATTTAGCCCTTTTTTTTGTTATTAGAAAATAGTCCTTGTTGACATTTGGTGGTGGCAGGCGGGGTCTAGGACGTACCACATAGGCAAATACGATGCTCTACCACGACGAGTGACCATAGATGGACCTCCGATGGCATGCCACATAGGCAAATACGGTGCTCTACCACGACGAGTGACCATAGATGGACCTCCGATACATATTCGGTGACCGTAAATTATGTATTTCTATATACGATGACCATAACCTCAAGTTCAATGATCACCGATATATTTTATTAAAAAAAACTGAAATGTTCAAGGCTCTGACACTCTGTCTCTGTAAAAACCGAAGACCTCCGCTGCCTCTTCCGTGGGATAGTGGAAGAAACCATGGCCTCAACCAGATGCCAGACGTTTTGCTCCTGAAATTCGAAACCCCGAAGCCTGGATCCTCTCCAGCTGCGGGTCGAGCAACAAGTCATGGAAAAACGGACGTGGAAAGCGTCTGAAAGCGGGATGATACATGTGTTTGTTCTTTGTTTCCCTGTTCTCAATCCTGGTACCTCTGAATGGGCCAAAGAAAACTTTGCTCTAGCTTTGCAAAACAGTTAGCTTCTGTAATGAACCTGTTGCATGGCTTCATGCTATATCCAATGGAACTGGGGCTTCCATCTCTGTTTTTTTTTCGAAATTTCACCAATCTATTAATAATCATCAACAGCAGTACAAAGAGCCTTAAAAGTAATAGAAATTACATCATTTGACTACCTAACAACGACTACAAACACTAACACGAACCAATGGCGCGCCGCCATCCTCACCCTTCCATCACCGGAGCCGGGCAAAACTTGTCGTAGTAGAGATTGTTATAGTGGACAGAAGGGAAGTCATCATGCTAAGGCCCCATAGGACCAGCGCACCAGAGCAGCAATCATCGTCGAAAATGACAACTTTAGGTCGGAAGAGACTGACCTAAAATCACACCAACGAATACTGAAAACGATCGGATTCTAAGGGATCCGCCGGACCATTGGCGTACGCATGGATAGGACCGGGTGGGTCGTGGCCCACTTAGAATTCCTGGATTTTTTACCTACCCCTCGTCTGATCCGCGCGAGAGCGATGTAGTCAACTGTTTCTCTATTTGTGTACCGACGGAAAGGGGATGGAAACTCCATACCTAAATCCATAGCCTAAATCGGAGATTCAACTTGTTGGCTTTACCCTACACCACATTCCCTCACCGGCTCGCTCATGTCACGACTCCCCCGCATCCTTCCCTGCTGATACTGCACATTCAGACCGTTAGCCGTCAGGCGCAGCCGCATAGAGGCACTGACACTCGCTGCATGTCTGAGCTCAGGGCCTCCGAATGCCATAGCTGTTAGCGCAACTGGCTGGAGGAGCCAGCCCTAGATACCACTATTGTGCTGCCCTGCTGTCGGCCGACTGGCCCGCTCGTGGAGACCGAGCTCTAGAAGACTAGAAGGTCGCTTTTCCGGTTTCCCGACTAGCTTTTCATACCGAACTAGCTCTTTGCCTCAGTGCCTTGAATTTAATTTGTTAGTAGAACAATTTTCCCTCGAATTTAGTCCAACAGGCAATAGCGTATATATGTTTTCTTTAATTATATGTTTTTATTATTGTAATTGTAAAATTGATTATGAAGAGGAAGAGCCCATTGTGACGCTTTCAGAGAAACGTGAAGCAAAGAAAGCATCTACTTATACTCCCTTCGTCCGAAAAGACTGTCGCAAAATTATCTACATACGTATTTATCTATATAATAAAACGTGTCTAGATAGATACGAATCTACACAAAT
Organism: Avena sativa; assembly: GCA_916181665.1. Classification (NCBI taxonomy): domain Eukaryota; kingdom Viridiplantae; phylum Streptophyta; class Magnoliopsida; order Poales; family Poaceae; genus Avena; species Avena sativa. The sequence continues at coordinate 33,861,236 of OV702291.1, forward strand.
CTGCAATAATATCTCGTTTCCGGATGGAGGGAGTATTTATTATTCATTTAGTAATATTTTATTGCACAAAGGCTATTAATTTTTTTTGGTGTGCCCATCCTCGAGTTTTTTCCTGTGTCCGCCACTGTACCGGACACACGCCCCCACGTGCCCTTCGTCAGCGTCCGCCACTGTACCAGACACACGTCCCCACGTGCCCTCCGTCAGCTCTTGACGCACCACCGGAACGAGGATAGGACGGAGAAGACCTCCATCTATGTTGATTTAAAAATAATACACCATCCGTCTCAAAATAGTTGTCTCAAAATAGCTGTCGAAGATTTGTCAAAATTTAAATAAATCTAAACACTATTTAGTATATAGATACATCCACCACGGAGGGAGTAATTATTTAAAATCATACAGAAAATTCTAATGTTCCTCCATTTTTATTTTTGAGATCGTTCCTTCTTAGTTGGAAAATAGAAAAGAAACACAAGCAAAGGATGAATTCCTGTTCCTGGAATTTCGTACTAACTCGCATGCATGGGAAGATCCATCCGCGCCTCCGTAAGATTAGAGCTTTTTTTTTTAGCCTTTTGCGTATTCGCCGTGATCTCTCGCTCTAACAAATCAACAACTAGAGCACCTCAACTAGCATTCCAAGGAGAGCCTCAGCTTGTTTTATCCGGATGGCGAAAACTTGTCCACTCGTGTTTCAGGAACATAATTTTTGACGGATTTGACTCAAATTACATCCGACGTTTCTAGGCCAAATCCAAGCCACTGGGTGTCGCCTGAAAATGCCAGATGAAGCTGAATCGGGTGGGGGGGGGAAAATCTGAACCAGTGACCCGTTCCTGTTAGTGAGTGAAGGCGAGTCGTCCTCATCGCTTCACCTCCCGCGTCAGACCGCCGGTCAACTGCCGGATGTCCAATCTCCCACCCGGCGGCATAACCGTCCGTCCACCTTCCCGTCCTTCCCCATTTCCCGCCCTCACCGCTACACCCCTCCTTCCCTCGTCGATCTTTCCCCAAATGGCTATAAAAGCCGGTAGCCTCGTCTTCGGAGCACCCAATTCCACTTCTCCATTTCCTCCCCCAAACCACCAAATTCCGGGCGAAGAGAAGCTCGACGAAAGTTATGGCGGACCGGTTTCCTGGCGATCCGGCGGCAGCGAATGGCTTCGGCCGCCAATCCCTGCAACCGTGGGAGACCCGGCTTCTCCACGAGGCTAGCTATCCGGCGCCGCCAGATTTTCGGTTCCCGCCGACGTGGAAGCTGAGCACGAGTGGCGTGCCCATGCCACCAGTGCCCCCATGGACAACCCTAAGCTGGCCGAGCACCCACAACAACCACGCCTACTAGGACCAATTCTTCATCGACCACAGGGAAAACCAGCTGGCCTACCACGAGGGCGGAGGACCACTACCGGCGCACAACACACACGGAAGGACGGCGCCGGTGGTGGAGCGCACCTGGCCGCACCCTCGTCGCCGTCCTGGAGTACATCAGCTCCGGCAACACCCCGCGGCTGGGCTACCCGCCATGCTCGTTGTCTTCGTTCTCGCGGCGCTATGGGGCGGCCTCCTAGATGCCGAGGAGGATGGTCGGCGCGTCTGAAAGAGCATGTGGGCCCCCACGTGTGGTTTTAGTAATTAATGATAATCTTTATGGACTAATGTTTATATTAAGTTGTACTTGTAGGAATTGTCCATTGGCATCACTTGGAGCATGTGTTGGCTTCATGGTAGATGAAATGTAGATGAAATGTAGAAGAAGATGCGTTATGCAAGCTCAAAATGCGTCATCTCTAAAAGATCTCTTGTTTGATGCTTGTCATCCTCGGTGATCATGGATCGATGAAGACAAGATTAAAGTAGGCTCAAGGCAAAAGTATTCTTGATCGGTTTTCTCTTTTGCCGGTCTCATGTTGGTAGTTGAGAGACTAGGTTTAGGATAGATAGTTGTACTAGGCTCTCGAGTGACTAGCTCGATCATATCTTTCGAAGAGAGCTCAAACATTTGCATTCTTAGCATCATCTTTCATGGTTGTTTGTTGGTCCTATCCATGTGAGGATATAGAGCTTGTGGTAATCTTCATAACAAGCTCTTGTTTATCAAAAATAATTTCCCTTTTATATCTTATTGCGTTATTGATCTTGGAGGTTTTCCAGATTCTCACCAAGTGAGATATCTCACATTATAATACTTGATACATTCTTACTTGGTGATATCCAATATTTCCAACAAAATTGGTTTCGGGTCAATCGGAGTTACCAAACTAAAGTTATTGCGATTTGAATATTTGCCTCTTTGTTTGATTTTAAAAGAAAAAGAAAAAGAAAAAGAGAAAGTTTCTGGGTCGGCCGGTAGTACCGCTGCCGCTACTTGCCGCCTTGCGCGCATCCTCCACCTTCTGGCCCATCCGATAGTTCGGGCCAGTGGTACCGGCCCATCGCGGTAGTACCGCCCGGCCGGGCCAATACTACCGGGCTGGCCCAGCGTCGCCCAGTTGTTTCCTAGCTCGTTGCCCTAATGCTTCGCTCGTGGGCCGAGCTTGCTCGCCTGGCTCCCGCAACGTGCCCCTGATTCTCTGCGTGCAGCCGCCGCTCGCTTGCCTCTCACTCAGGCATCGCTCCCCTGATCCCCTTCCTGCATGGCTCGCTTGCTCGCGTTGACTCGCCGCTCCCAGATCGCCAGGCTGCTTCGCTGCTGGCTCGCATCGCCAGGTCAGGCGGTAGTACCCGCCCACCAGGCGTTACTACCATCCCAGGCCGAGGCAAATGACCCCAACGGGCTCATCCGGCTTCCCCCTTTAAATAGCCTCTTTCTCTCTCCTTTTTCATTGCTTCTTCCTCTATTTTTTCTCTAGCTCTTGCCTTATTGTTCTAATTCTCTTGAGCTTGATTTCTTTCTCCCTCTCCAATGTTTCTTGTATATATTTGAGGGGCAGATAGAGGAGATCTAGATCTATATTTTGACCAAACCAAAGCACCTCTTTCTGAGTGAATCTTTGGGATCTAGATCTTGGGGAGATTTTTATGTTCTCCTTGTGTTGTTCCTCTCTTGTTCCCTCATTTGCTTTAGTAGCTTTGTTGGAACTTGAGAGTGAATGATTAGGGCTTCTTTGTTGTGTTCTTGCCATTTGCATTCGGTGCATGGGTTTATATTCTCTCCAGAGGATTTGGTTGGTGAAACCAAGAAGTTTGTCCCTCTTGGGTTCTTGAAACCCTAGACGGTTGTGTGGCCTTTGTGGCGTGTTCTTGTTGCCTTCAATTAAGTTGTGAAGCTCTCCCCAAGATTGAGGCCTTGGTGGCGATTATTGGGAGCCTCTGATTAAGTTGTGGAGATAGCCCCAATCTTGTACGGGTTTGGTGACAGCCCTCAAGTGTACCATAGTGGAACGGGTGCTTGCCGCATGGTTGGAGCTCGGGAGAATAGGGTGATGCCTCTTATGGTGTTGGTGGTCTTAGTACCGCTCATCCCTCCAACGAGACGTACTCCCTTGTTGGGAGGAACTCGGTAAAATATCGTCGTCCCCGCGTGCGTCGGTTATCTCTATATCCGAGCTCTTTACTTATGCACTTTATATTGTGATAGCCTTCGTGGTTGATGTAACCTATTTTGCTATCACATTGTTGCTTGTCTTGCGTAGCATAAGTTGTTGGTGCACATAGATGAACCTTAGTATATCTAGGCTTTGTGCTTGACAAAAGAAAACACTAGTTTTATTTCGCCATTGTTAAGCCCATCTCGTAAAAGTTTTAAACCACCTATTCACCCTCCTCTCTAGGCGACATCCGTGATCTTTCAGCGTCATCGTCGTCTTCGGCGGCGACCTCGCGCTCGTCCAGCTCGGCGTTGCTCCAGTCGTTGAAGCGGGAGCCGGAGTCGCCGCGCACACGCTTGCGGCCATGTCATCAACAAGTGTCGTGTTGCGTCGCCGCCGAGCGGCCACCTTCGCCTCGTGAGGCCGAAGGAGCCCGGGAGTCGGCGGAGTGGGCCTTGCCAGCTGCCAAGGAGGACTTCCTCCTCAAGATGGCAATGGAAGCGTCGCTCAACAATGTCCCGCCGATGACGGACCCTGCCATGTGCGCCTGTTCCAGGCTGCACTGGGAACGGGAGCAGGCTGAGCGCGCCCGTCACCTGCAGCTGCAGGCCGCACGCGCCACTCGCCGACAACACGCCTATCAGGGTGCGCCGCTCGTCGTCCATGGCGACGGTGGCCAGGGAAGCTCTCAGCCGCCGAGCAACGAGTGCGGCAAAGACGTCGATTACACGGTGTTCTACCGCCGCCTCGGTATGTGAACGGCCGCCACCTCGGCATCTACTCAAGTTTTTTATCTTTTTTCACCTAGTGTAGGACGAATTCGAGCATATATCCAAATTCAACATAATATGCACAAACTCATCTATAATTTAAATGCAATCCCCTGAATTAGTACCAAATTTGAGTTTTGTCGAATTTGGATGAATTTTTAAAATTTTGTGAACGAAACTTAGAAACACGAGTGGGAAGATAGTTGTTCACAGGCCGAAAGTTTCATCCATCCGGCGAAAATTAGCTCCGGATTTCGGTCTAGGAACGCCCAACTAGTAGAGTTGCTTTTAACACCGGCAGCGGCTGCTGTAGTGTACGCCCCCTCGCTACCAATTGGCTAGTACCGCAAAGAAGCAAACAGGATTACTTCTATGTGCGTTTATTTTCGATAATGAATACTCTCTTTTGTCAAGTTCGTATCAGAATTTTGAACAGTCCTATCAATTTATGATCATACGCAGCACATCGCAGAGTTAACTCAGACGATGATGAAAATCAAACTAGATTAAATAAAGACAAAATCAAACACTAACAAACGAGAGAAGATACCGTATGCTATCCATTTTTTTGCTGAATTTCCTATGTATTTACCAATCCCCTGTTTCACACATGTGATGCATTCCTACATTGTGCATGCTTTTATAAAGATTTATGTAGTATGTTTTTTTAAACAAGTCACAAAGAGAGATTTTACCCTTTTTCAGATTCATCTGACAACTCTGGCCTTTGAAGTACACTGCAAAGAATCTTCCATATGAGTACGGAACTTTTCTCTTGCCAGTCGCCTGCCACTGTATTCTCACTGTATCCAAGTTAGCGAAAAAGGTACTCCTGTTCTTTCCCAAGCCAGGTGCCACAAATAGATTGCACGGAAGATTCTTGGCCGTCAGTCAAATCAAGGTAAAGTAGAATCCTAAAACGAGCGTATCCTGTCAGAAATACATCAGCGGTTCAGCTAAAAAGCCTGCACCAAACCACCTGAAGAGAAAAAGCCTGCGCCAACAAGGGCGCTAGGGGTTTTTCCTGCACCAATTCTTGCCGTTTCAAGGACCAGCCACATCCGGTCCAAGTCAATGCTTCAGCATACGATGTCCTGTTTTACCATTTCTGGGGCTAGTCGGCACAGGAAGAATTTATCCAACAACTACAAGTTGATGTTTATTTTCCAATTGGAGATCCATACAGAGCTCATGCATACCTCAATGCCCCAAGCAGGATATTGGCATGACCAATTCTGGAGTAGAACCTACACAAGTAGTAGCAAATTATGATACCCAAAAGGGAACAGTTGCATCCAGCTTACATATCCACATGAAGCTAGGACTCCTCAAGTTCACTTCAACATCTTGCTTTGAAGACTACAAATCACAATAGGCAAGTGAAGCAAAGCATGAGAAGAAGGAGTACTGTATTTGCAGATAATGGCAGTCAAGCACAAGGATGAGCACACACGTCTGTGACTCTTCAGAATGTGACATGTAAAACCACATGGACTACAAGTCTGCACTAGACAAACATGCCTACATTCCCATCCCAATTATTCAACAGAACTTGCTTCAAGCCAACAACATATGATCCGGTGAAGCAATGGCTCCTACTCGAATGCTTAGAAGAAACAACACATGACCTGATAACATTAGTAGCCTGAAAGAAGAGACATCGCAAAGTAATTCAGCATTTCAGTTAGAAGTGTCAGACAATAGCCTTGATCAAACTTGTTGTTGCAGGGCATACATACCGTTGATAATTTTGGGCACTTATGACCATGCTTGCCGCTCGGCTAGCACATATTCCTGAAAACTTTGATAGGAAAGCAGTAGCAACTGCATCATGTATACAAGTGATCTGAAAAAACACATATGCTTCCTAAAACTGTAAGATAATGTTGTTCATCAATACTACTTGTCAACACTCGCATTGCATACAACTCAGTTACTAGTACAGATTTGAGATGATGCAGCGGTTGCAACCAGCAGCTGCTCATGTGTATAAATATTTCCTCTTGATTTCATCGATTGCCTTTCCCAATTAATGAAACAACAACAACAATAGCAAGAGCACAGACTGAGAAGAAAATACCACAGAGAAAGATAAGGAAAAGCTCAGATTTCCTTGCTCGCAGCAGCTTACATGACTGAATTATTCACATATCGAATCAAAGTGGTAAGAAAAAGAAGAAGAAACAAAAAAGAGAGGCAAGAATTATCCATTTCTAGCGCGAGAAGACCACCAGCAGATCATCGGAAGAAGGACCAGAGCAGAGCGGAGCGGAGCGGGGGGCAGCGCTTCTTATCTCGACCTTTTTTCTAGTTCCCCCCTCCTCACAATCCTTGCTATTCTCGTGAAGAGCAGCTAGAGGCGGAGCAGCGTGTCGTAGCGGCAGCTCATCTGATCGGCCTCGGCGGCCCCGTCCTGCGGGGGCGGCATGTTCAGATCGAAGGGCAGTGGGGAGCGCGAGGCCGCGCCGTCGTCCCCGCCGTCCTCGCCGCAGAGGACGGAGGACGAGGAGCCGCAGTAGCTGCGGCAGTCCTCCTCGCCGGTGGTGGTCTCCGTGGTCGGGGCGGCGCTGCGCGCCACGGCGGGCTCGCGCGGGGCGCCGCCGCTCCAGGACTCGACGGTGCTGCTGTGGCTGGAGGTGGCGGCCGTGGCGGCGGCCGCCGCGGCGACTGCGGCGGCCGGGGGGCGAGGATGCTGCTGCTGCGGCGGCGGAGGGGCCGCGGCGGCGGCGGAAGGGAAGTTGGTGCGGGCGGTGGGCCCGCGAAGGGATCGGGCGGCGGCGTCGTAGGCGCGGGCGGCGTCCTCGGCGGAGTCGAAGGTGCCGAGCCAGATCGGCGTCTTCTTGGCCGGGTCCCGGATCTCGGCGGCGTAGCGGCCCGATGGGCGCTTCCGCACGCCGCGGTACCGGATCTCCGGCGACGGCGACGGCTGCGGCTGGGGCTGGGGCGGCCTGGCCTTGCGCATCGCGGCCGGCGCGGCGCGGGACCTCCTCCTCCTCGTCCTCCCCTGGTCTGGGCTGGCTTAGGGTTTGGTCAGTGGCGTGTTTTCCTCCCCCTGTGGTTTTTTGTTTTCCCCCTGGGCTGGCCTGGCCCCTTGCCTGGGTGGGAGAGAGAGAGAGAGAGGGGTTGCTTTGGTTTCTCCTCCCCCCCTTCCCCTACCCGCCGCGTTGCGCTCGCTCGGTGGTGGTGGTGGTCCGCCCTGCTCCACCACAATTTCTCTCCTTTTGATCTGGGTCGCGTGGCTTTTTCCCAATTAAAATCTCCGCTTGCCGTGGAATTTGGGTCGGCAGCCCTGCCTGCTCCTGTTTCTTCCCTTTGGGCGCGTCGCATCCCGTTTCGGTTCTCGGCTGCACACGCAGGCGGGCGGATGGCTGGATACGACCCAACCGGGCATATTCGGGTGATTGTGATGGTAATCTGGGGTGGCACGATAAGACGGCCATATTGTAGCATTCACCTAGCTATACTAGTAGCGTGACTCAAATGTTGGTGTAGCTTCAGAGATTAGTCTGTATTTTATTAAACCATTGCTTGCATAAACGATTGACATGCTTATGCATTTAATTGTACAAGTTCATGTAACATGATATTTATCGTGTGACGGCGAGGAATTTCGTTTCAAGTCAGGACTTGCTCGTAGCCAGCACCACAACATGTGGTGTCGTCGTCGTGGTTCCACATGCGGTGTCACGATAACCTGGACGATGATAATGATGATGATGTGTCGAACACGGTGTAGCGCAACCTGATAATATAGCATGTTAGTACTGTCACGGCAAAGTTTGTATTTTGCGGAAAAAACATTTAGTACTAGTAATATTGTTTCTTTTTATACACTCAATTGATTTTTAGAAAAAGGACTCATTGATTATACTCCCTCCGTTTAGAAATATAAGATGTTTTAGGTTAGTGAAGCTAATGCATCTAGACATCTTTTAGTACGTAGATTTATTTGAACCTGCACACTAAAAGATGTCTAGATACATTTACTTCACAAACCTAAAACATCTTATATTTTTAAAAAGGGGGAGTACATAAGAACATGTCCATCCTAAGCTTGATCTAAAAACATAACCACCTTAGAGCATCTACAACGGACGACCCAGTCAGCCACCAAACGGCCTTTAGGGTGCTGGCCAAAAAGGTCCATACCAGCATCATCCAACAGCTGTTAGCGCCTCGCGCGACCTAGTTCTTTGTCTGACACTTCCGTGTCGGCACCTACCCACAAGGAGCGAAGCGGGGGCACCGACAACTGCCATCACGTTGGACTTGGCGCACGGGGCCTCCTCGACAGCGACCTGGCCATTCCCCTTCTCTTATCTCCCTTGCTACCCGTGCTCCTACCCACCCCACCGAATCGCCATCGACGCCCCGTCCAAACGCCCCTCTCCAAGATTCTAGCAACCACACCTCTTGTCATTGCTTTTCCCTCGTTTCATCTCCACAACACTAGCGGAGACAACCTCGATGTCACCGCGCAAAGTAGCTGTTCATGCATTTGCAAAGGTGAGCTTTTATTTTTTCAACTACTCCTGTGAATCAACGAGTGTTCAGCCCTTTGACTACATTGTTTTCTGATGTGTACAAGATGGACAACGACGACGATCTGATGATGGAGCAATTGGAACTCGATGAAGTCGTTCGCAGGCGAATGACGAAGAGCGCGTGATGATCATCAGTTGCGTCCTTTGTCTATGGGGGAAACTTAAGGCTCCTCGCCATGGAGGTTCAAGACCTAGGAATAAGGCAAACAATGACCAGCAGCAGATGGCCAACGTTTTGATGCTTGAGGCTGACTACTTCATCCATGATCCAACATATCTATCGCACATCTTCGGTCATCCCTTTAGGATGAGCAAAAAATTGTTCAAGAAGATTGTGCATGTGTGAGAGAGTTTGATCTGTACTTCATCCGAAAGAAAGATTGTGTCGTCTTGGTAGATTTTTGTCTACTCGGAAAATGCATGACTGCATTGATGCGTCTTGCATATGGCGCTCCTCCAGACACACAAGATGACTATCTGTGCATTGATGAGTCCATGGTCTTTGAGTGTGTGTACATGTTTTGTCGAGCCATTGTTGGAGTGTTCGGACCAACCTACCGGAGAGCACCAAATGAAGAAGACTGATACGTCCATTTTGCATCACTATTATATATCATAATTTACTGTTATTCATTGATATATTTCATACTAAGAGATGATATTTATGTTATTTCATCTGTTTTTGCATAGTTGATGACTTTTGGAGCATGGACCGCTGCAGTCAGGATTCTGATGAAAAAGGTGCTGTTTCGAGGCGAAATTCGCGAAGATCAGAAAATCCGAGAAAATACATGGAAAATTCTAATTTTCCAGAAGACGAAGATTGCAAGAAGGGGGTGGAGATGGGCCACAGGAGGCCCACACCACCCCTGGCACGGGCCACCCTAGGTCGCGCCACCAGGTGGTGTGGCTGAAGGGAATATGCCCGAGAGGCAATAATAAAGTGGTTATTATCTTATTCCATGTTTATGATAAATGTTTATTTTGCATGCTATAATTGTATTAATTGGAAACATTAATACATGTGTGTTTAATAAACAAAATACAAAGTTCCTAGTAATGCCTCTCATATAAACTAGCTCGTTGATTAACAAGATGATCAAGGTTTCCTGATCATGGACATTAGATGTTAATAACGAGGTCACAACATTAGTTGAATGATGTGATGAACATTCATCCGAAGTATAGCATTATGATCAGAGTTATTATGTTTATATTGCTATAACATCATACGAAGTAATCTTAGTCCTTAGACCATGAGATCATGTTAATTGCTAACACCGGAAGAGTATCTTGATAACATCAAACTTCACACCATAACAGGGTGACTATAAAGGTGGGTTCAGTGCTACGAAGGTGTTATGTTGAGGCTCATGGATCAAGAGTGGGATTTGTCCATCCCGATGACGGATAGATATATACTCTGGGCCCTCTCGGTGATATCACATTGAAATAGCTTGCAAGCAAGTGATGTGATCACTAGAATGTTATATCACGGGAACGAGAAAAGAGTGCATGTCGGTAACGAGATCAAACTAGGTATGGAGATACCGATGATTGAATCTCGGACATGTAATATATCACGAGACAAAGAGATTTAGTTACTAGCGTTAAAGGTTCTCACGATCACAGAAGTCATCGTTGAATGTGTAGGAGTCAGTATGGATCTCCAGGTCCCGCTTCTGATTATTGATTTGAGAGGGGTCTTGATCATATCTACATTATTCACGAACCATAGGGTGACACACTTAAGGGATACCGACACCATTTGGAGCAAATATGTTTCAGATAAAGATTTAAGAAAGCGCTGGAATTATTTGAATAGACACCGAAACTGTTTGGGGGTGAAATTGCTGAAGTTGGTTCTGCATGTAATATTAAAATGTTGTAGGGGGTTTTATGTGAATGTTTGTTAATTAAAGTAAATAACAAAATTCTGAATAAAATTAATAAAAGAGTTTTATTAAATGAGAGAGCATTAAATTTGAAGAAATTTAATGCATTTAAAGTGGAGACTTTAAAAGAGAATGTGAAGGGGCAAATTTATGTGGAGGGAGTTACCACCACATGAATGAGGAGGTGAGGGGTCACCCCTTGGGCGCCGGCCATGGGGAGGGGCACCCCCCTCCTCCTATAAAATGCCCCCCTCTCACACCTTCACACTCACACCTCCTCGTGAAGGATCTCTATCCCCCTCTAGTAATATTCCCCCATGGTCTCGGATTATCGAGATACATGTTCCCGGTGGCTTTATCTAGAAAGGAGTTGTTGCTTCTGCTGCTTTGCTAGAATGAGGGACGGAGGTTGTCGGGGTACCGGACGTGTGTGCGATCACGGATGCACCGCTGCTTTGCGGTGCTGGACTTGCTGGAGCTGGATCTGATGGACGTGCTAGAGCCGGACCTGCTGGACTTCATCACGATCTTGAGATCGGCAAGTGTACGACTATATCATCCACGAGTTCCATCTTGTTAACAAAGCTTTGTTGTCTTCGAGGGTAAGTTCTCTATGGATGTATATCCACCCGTTGCTCTGTATCTAGTAGATAGATCTTGGCGTATAGTTCTCATCGTAGGAATTTTTTTGTTTTCTATGCTACGAACCCAACTGTGGTATCAGAGCATGATCTATGCGTAGATGCTTTGCACGGCTAGTACACATATGTTTATATGTGGGCGATGATAATCATGTTATTGCTTCTTTCATGTATTTTGGATATTGGTGGCATAGTGGGATGAAGCGGCCCGGACCAACCTTACATGTCATCGTACATGAGACCGGTTCCACGACTGACATGCAACTAGTTTTGCATAAGTGGCTAGCGGGTGTCTGTTGTTGGGTTCGTAGCATGGAAAACAAAAAATTTCTACCGCAAGAACGAACAAAACCCAGATCTAATCTAGATAAAAGCCAAGATCTAATCTATTAGACATGAGCAACGAGATAGATCGGTACTAACCCTCGTAGAACCGAAAGCGTTACGAGATTAGATCTCGTGGATGATGTAGTCGATCACTTACCGATCTCAAGATTGTGTGGACGATCCTTCCGGCGCCGCGTTCGGCAGCGCTTCCGCAGACGGTCACACGTGCGGAGTCGAAGCAGACCTTCCTCTCCCCGTTCCAGCAAGCAGCGGAGGTAGTAGATCTTCTCCACGGAATCCCAGCAGCACGACGGCGTGGTGGTGGTGGTGGAGATGAGAATTCTGCAGGGCTTCGCCTATGCATGTGCAGAAGAAAGGTGGAGGAGAGAGGCGGCAGAGATTGGTTGTTGTGATAGGGAGAGGCAAGAGGGGGCGCCCCCTCCCTTCTATTTAAAGGAGGGAGGCGCGCCTGGGGAGGGGGAGTCCTAGTAGGACTCCCCTCCTCCTTGGGCCGGCGGGTTGGGAAGGGGGAGGAGTCCTCCTCCCCCACGAAACCGTGTCTCGCCCCACAAGGTTTCCTTTGACCCTTTCTTGGTTTTCAAGCAAACACCAAGAAATCCTCTAGAACCTTCCAGAACATTCTGAAACCTTCTAGAATCTCCATACAAACACTCTGGAACATTTCCCAACTTAGAAAATGATCCCCAATATATAAATCTTATTCTTCGGACCATTCCGGGTCTCCTCGTGATGTCCCGGATCCATTCCGAGACTCCGAACAACATTCGGTCTCCAATGCAAATTCCATATCTACTTAAAACAACTTCGAACCTTAAGTGTGTCACCCTATGGTTCGTGAATATGCAGACATGATGAAGACACCTCTCCGATCAATAACCATCAGCGGGATCTGGAGATCCATAACGGCTCCCACATACTCAACGATTTCTTCGTGATCGATTGAACCATTTAACATACGAAACCAATTCCCTTTGTCTCGTGATATTCTACTTATCCGAGGTTTGATCGTCGGTATCTCTATACCTAGTTCTACCTCGTTACTGATAAGTACTCTTTACTCGTTCCATGTTATGTCATCCCTTGTGACCTAGTCACATGCTTGCAAGCTATCTAGATGACATTCCACCGAGAGGGCCCAGAGTATATCTATCCGTCATATGGATGGACAAATCCCAATCTTGGTCTATGCGCTTCAACACATACTTTCAGAATACCCAATGACACCTTTATAACCGCCCAATTACGAAGCGGCGTTTGATGTCATCAAAGTACCCATCTGGTGATGGTGATTAACATAACCTCATGGTCGAAGGATTAGGTTACTATGTATTTGAAAGCTTATAGCAATACGAACTTATTGACTTGATCTTATGCTACGCTTACTATGGGTGTGTGTCCATCACATCATTCTCCTAATGATATGATCTTGTTATTAACAACATCCAATGTCCATGATCAGGAAACCATGATCATCCATTAATCAACAAGCTAGTTTAACAAGAGGCTTACTAGGGACTCTTTTATGTTTACAAAACACACAAGTATTAATGTTTCCGGTTAATACAATTATAGCATGGGATGTAAACATTTATCATAAACATAAAGATATAATAATAACTACTTTATTATTGCCTCTTGGGAATATCTCCAACAGTCTCCCACTTGCACTAGAGTCAATAATCTAGTTAAAAAACTTGTGCATTCAACACCTATGGCTTTCTGGTGTTGTATAGACACTATAGCTAGTGGTAAACATAATCTTCGGATCTGACACTTACATGTCCGTGTGTATTTGCATGTCCTTGCGTCTCTACGCATTACTCATTCTCCAATGAGATGGCATTGTATAAATTTGGTCCTTTGGTGAGACCTTTAGTTCCTTGGGATTAAATCATGTTGATACAATTGTGATACAATGTATCTTCATTGTATTATCTCGCTATGAACCACACCTAGTTTGATAACAAACTACTTGACGCAAATGCCCTCATTTGTTACTACAATAGTAGTCACATACTTAGCCTTTTGTTGTAGTATCTGTCACAATGTTTTAACTTTGGTACTCAACCAAATCCGTTATGGAACTTCCTTTCTATTACATTGTGCCACCCATAGTTTAAATTGAGATAAACTTAATTTGTGACAAACTAGTATCAATGTAGCAATTTACAATGAACTATTTGTCACCACTATATAAGTAATATATTCTTAGTTCTTCCAAAGATCATAGGAATATCCCTACTATTGTCCAATGATCATCTTATGAGTTATTCTGGTATATTCTCACAACATTTAGAGCATAGGACATATCTGGATGTGTACATCTCAAAGAATGATTGATCAAAATATTCTTGTGATTTCACCAAGTGTCAAAACACTTGAATCTAGTGTCAACACATTTGAATCTTGATTCAGTCCTTTCCGTGAGTCAAGAACCTTTCTTGTTGTTTCCATATTGAACTCATTCAACATCTTATCTATGTACATTTGGCAAAACCATATTAGCGCCTCAATCTATCCATATAGACATTGATGCCTAATTCTTGGGTTATGCCTAAGTTTTTCATCGAAATGAAATTCTTAACCTGTGTCAATAAAAGATACATTATTTCTAATCAACGATATGTCTTTCACATAATGTATTAGAAATATGTCTTAGCGCTCCCACTTAATTTCTTGCAAAATGCAAGCATCTTCATCGTCTCTGATGAAATTAAACCTTTTAACAGTTTCATCACGGTGAAGATTCCAACTCCGTGATGCTTACTTCAACCATTGAAGTTTTGCATACTCTTTTAGCATCCTTTGAATTAACAAAACCCTTTGGATTGTGTCATGGACACATCCTAGGTAACCATTCTATTAGAAGCACTTGTTTTGTTTGTTCAACTACCATATACCAAAATATATGTAGTGGTTGCTACATTAATCCGTCCAGACTAAATATCGCTATGAAAGATCAAATCTTATCATAGTCAATTCCTTGAACATTGTCGTAAACTCTTTCCGACATGTCGACTATTTCATAGATGTGAAACATCCATGTCTATTTCTTTATAGATCCATATACGACTGTAAGGTCTTGCACCTTTCCAGAGGGTCTTTCAAATTCAAAGCTTGATTTCTCGTGTATGGAATTATCACGGATTTTATGGCTTCAAGCCACTTAACAAAGTCAGGGCCCATCATTGCTTCTTTGCATGTAGTCGGTTCATCATTGTCAAACAACAATGATTTAACTCTCAAATCTTAGCATTTGATTACTTACCCGACCTACTTGGTTCAATAGGAACTTAGATCTCCGTGACCACAACCTTTGAGGCACGTGAGCCATGAGCATTGTTGCTGCCTCCGGGACACTTACCGACGCTGCACAACTCAGCACATATTAGCCAAGGTTCAACAACCTTGTCAAAGTTCTATTGTCCTCCCACTTAAATTTTCACCAAAATTCCTTCTCAAGAAACTCGACATTCTAAGCGACAAACACTTTTGTCTTCGGTGTTATGGAGGAATACCCAATGGTTATTCGAAATAACCTACAAAGACATGCTCATCCGACTTTGGTTGTAAACATTTTACTTATGCCTAGCATACCAAAAAATTTAAGAAAGGACAACTTGGGTTTTATCCCAAACCATGACTTATATGGTGTCATTTCAACGGATCACGATGGAGCTCTTTTCAGTGTAAAAGTAGTAGTCACTAAAGCTTTAATCTTTAAAATATAATGGCAGTTTTATAAATGACACCTTTGATCTTACCATGTCAAACAAGGTTTCATTACATATCTCGAACACTCCATACTCCTATGGTGTTTTGGGAAATGCAAATCCATGGAACGATTCCTCAAATCTTAGGTGTTTTGCTAAACTTGTAACTCAAACATCTTTCTTTATGATCCAATCATAAACTTTTATTTTCTTGTTACAATGATTTTCCACTTCATCTTGAAAGTCTTTGAACATTTTCAAATGTTTCATACTTCTTCCTTATTGAGTAAGTATATACATATACTCACTCAAATCTTCGGAGAAAGCATATGAAGTTGAAATCCATCGCCCACGACTACACATAATGGACTATATACATCAATATGTACAAATTCCAATCAGTTAGTCGTCCGTTCCTCTTTTGGCCTACGAACGGAGTTTTAATTATCTCCAGGAAAGTATCACAAGCGTCATTTGATCAAAATCAAAGACTCCAATAATCCATCAACATGGAGTTTCTTCATGTATCCCTTTCAATATAATTTAAATGGCGATGTCACTTCGCAAGTGATCTTTCAATCATTTGTCTTTCGACATTTTAGCATTAGTTTTATGGATGTGATTTCTCCAACGAGATTTGTAAATCATCCATCTATTATGGAATACGGTAATTATTTGAACAACCTTTTGTCGTCATAATACCTGATCAAAATAACAATTATTGAGACAAATCTTGAAGGCAAGCTTTGATGTTAACGAGAAACACAACAACCCTTTGTTTGTTTTCGATGAACATCATCACATATTCTCTTGCTAGTTACTTAGGCCATTGCAGTTCATGAATTGTGTTGTCCTGTATGACACTTCATACCAACCAATTCGGTATCCAATACCGCAGAACCACATTGTTTAACAACCAAGGAATACAGCCATAACATGTATCTTCTATATACCTAAGTTGGACATCTCCAATCTTTTCTTTTCTGCCAAATATTTTATAGATTCTCTTTCAACAATTCCTTTTCTTTTAAAAGAATCTATCAACATCAATAGTGGTGTCATTCACATGACACATAGTACAAAGTGTATATAGTCAAATACTAATACCTTTGGACTTGCACTTTGAAGTGGATCACCTTCATCAAATGTTTGGCATTCTTTCAAAATTCCATTCTTTAGTAATCTTTTAGTGTAGTAAACATTTTACTTACATCTTCTATTCATCCTTATCATGACAACTTTCATGATCAAGCTGCTTTAGCTTATAAAGGTGAATTGCGAGTATAATGTTTCTTTTCCAAAACCTTTTTGGAGGTTTAGGACGACTGACGTCTCCAATCTTCACAAATTCTCATCAAATATGAGGACATATACTCTATCATGTTGTAACCAACACATTGTTTTAGATATCGCAATACCTTTCACATATGATGGTTTCTGAAACATTGCTTTCAGATCTTAGATAAACTTGATATTAAAAACAATCTTTTGAGTATCAAGAATCATGGAGGCAAACATGATACATTAGATACTAACACTGGAATTGTTACTCTTGATTTAATATTGTTTATTAAAATTCACAGAGTAAACGAAGTTTGTTGAAAGTTTGCAATATGACTTTTAAACTTTAGATTGACACTCAAAACAATACGATACCAGTTCGTAAAGCAAATATCCAGAATTTCTATAGTTTTACTATCTCAACTATAACTAAGCGTAAGGTGGTAAACGGATGCCAATGACTACAACAAACTATGCAAATTCACTTTGATTGTGTTTATGATAATTTGAGTTTGACTAATCCAAATTACAAAAGAACTCCCACTCAAAACAACATCCCTCGAGTTGTTTTAGTGATTACACGAACCAAATCCACTACACCAAGTCCGATCATCACGTGAGATGATGTAGCTTCATCAGCGAACAATCTTCATGTTCATCATATCAATCATATGACTCATGCTCTACCTTTCGGTATTCCGTGTTCCGAGACCATGTCTGTACATGCTAGGCTCGTCAAGATTAACCTTAGTTTCTGCATGTGCAAATCTGGCTAGCACCCGTTGTATGCACACGTAGAGTCTATCACACCTGATCATCACGAGATGCTTCGAAACGACGAGTCTTAGCAACGGTGCCAACTAAGGACGAACACTTTATTACTTGATATTTAGTGAGAGGGATCATCTTATAATGCTACCATCGCGATCTAAGCAATACAAGATGCATAAAGGATTAACATCATAGGCAATTCATAATATGTGATATGATATGGCCTTTCTTCTTGTGCCTTTGATCTCCATCTCCAAAGCACGGACATGATCTCCATCATCACCAGCATTGCGTCAAGGTCCGTGGCGCCGCTTCATGGTTGTCCATCATCACTAGCAACTATTACAACTACTTGGAATAAAGCTATTACAAGATGAATAGACACGCATGTCTTAACAGAATTAAAGACAACCATTAGGCTCCTGCCGGTTGCCATATTACAACAAGGATCATTGCATACATCAAATACAATCACAATCACATGATGGCCATATCACATCACAAAACCCCTGCAAAAACAAGTTAGACGCCTCTAATTTTCTTTGCAAGTTTTACGTGGTTTGGGGCTTTCGACTAAGAACGCATCTTACCTACGAAACTAAACCACAACGTTGATACAAGTGCTATCAAGTGCAAAGTGTAGATTTGATCTATACTACGATGGGAGAGACAGACACCCGCAAAGCCACTTGTGCAAAGCAAGTTGCACGTCAAGCGTGGAGCAAGTCTCATGTACGATGACATGTAATGTTAGCCCGAGCCGCTTCATCCCACCATACCGCAAGATGCAAAGTACACACATAGCAAAAGACGGCACGAGCACCAACACCCACAACATCATTGTGTTCTACTCGTGCAACAGATCTACGCATAGACAAGGCTCTGATACCACTGTTGGGTTCGTAGCATGGAAAACAAAAAATTTCTACCGCAAGAACGAACAAAACCCAGATCTAATCTAGATAAAAGCCAAGATCTAATCTATTAGACATGAGCAACGAGATAGATCGGTACTAACCCTCGTAGAACCGAAAGCGTTACGAGATTAGATCTCGTGGATGATGTAGTCGATCACTTGCCGATCTCAAGATCGTGTGGACGATCCTTCCGGCGCCATGTTCCGGCAGCACTTCCGCAGACGGTCACACGTGCGGAGTCGAAGCAGACCTTCCTCTCCCTGTTCCAGCGAGCAACGGAGGTAGTAGATCTTCTCCACGGAATCCCAGCAGCACGACAGCATGGTGGTGGTGGTGGTGGAGATGAGAATTCTGCAGGGCTTCGCCTATGCATGTGCAGAAGAAAGGTGGAGGAGAGAGGCGTCAGAGATTGGTTGTTGTGATAGGGAGAGGCAAGAGGGGGCGCCCCCTCCCTTCTATTTAAAGGAGGGAGGCGCGCCTGGGGAGGGGGAGTCCTAGTAGGACTCCCCTCCTTGGGCCGGTGGTGGGAAGGGGGAAGGAATCCTCCTTCCCCACGAATCTGTGTCTTGCCCCACTTGGTCTCCTTGATCCCTTTCTTGGTTTTCAAGTAAACCCCAAGAAATCCTCTAGAACCTTCCAGAACATTCCGAAACCTTCTAGAATCTCCATACAAACACTCTGGAACATTTCCCAACTTAGAAAATGATCCCCAATATATGAATCTTATTCTTCGGACCATTCCGGATCTCCTCGTGATGTCCCGGATCCATTCCGAGACTCCGAACAACATTCGGTCTCCAACGCAAATTCCATATCTACTTAAAACAACTTCGAACCTTAAGTGTGTCACCCTACGGTTCGTGAATATGCAGACATGATGAAGACACCTCTCCGATCAATAACCATCAGCGGGATCTAGAGATCCATAACGGCTCCCACATACTCAACGATTTCTTCGTGATCGATTGAACCATTTAACATACGAAACCAATTCCCTTTGTCTCGCGATATTCTACTTATCCGAGGTTTGATCGTCGGTATCTCTATACCTAGTTCTACCTCGTTACTAATAAGTACTCTTTACTCGTTCCATGTTATGTCATCCCTTGTGACCTAGTCACATGCTTGCAAGCTATCTAGATGACATTCCACCGAGAGGGCCCAGAGTATATCTATCCGTCATATGGATGGACAAATCCCAATCTTGGTCTATGCACTTCAACACATACTTTCAGAATACCCAATGACACCTTTATAACCGCCCAGTTACGAAGCGGCGTTTGATGTCATCAAAGTACCCATCTAGTGATGGTGATTAACATAACCTCATGGTCGAAGGATTAGGTTACTATGTATTTGAAAGCTTATAGCAATACAAACTTAATGACTTGATCTTATGCTACGCTTACTATGGGTGTGTGTCCATCACATCATTCTCCTAATGATATGATCTTGTTATTAACGACATCCAATGTCCATGATCAGGAAACCATGATCATCCATTAATCAACAAGCTAGTTTAACAAGAGGCTTACTAGGGACTCTTTTATGTTTACAAAACACACAAGTATTAATGTTTCCGGTTAATACAATTATAGCATGGGATGTAAACATTTATCATAAACATAAAGATATACTAATAACTACTTTATTATTGCCTCTTGGGCATATCTCCAACATCTGTCTCTCCTACTATAGTCAATATATGATTTATAACGAGTTGCTAATAACTTGGTTATCCTCGTTATGGTTCCATGTTCGTAGGTAAGACCGATTCTATCTTCGAAAGCCCTAAGCCACGTAAAACTTGCAATGGATAAATTAGAGGCGTCTAGTTTAGATTGTTGCTGGGCTAGTGTCATGATATGGTAATGTTGTAAGTTGATGTATAGTTGATACTCTTACAACACACCTAACGTGTAAGTTACATAGACCTTGGCCTTACACACAAAGGAATGATAGAGATCATACCACGATGCATATGATGGTGATCAAATGCATGGACCATATCATTCCACTTTACACATATGATGTTTACATCTTATATTGCTAATTTGGTGTTTTAGTAGCATTTTAAGATGATACCTCATTTAGATATCAAGATAAAAATGTGTTCTTCCTTAAGTATGCATTGTTCTATGGATCGTGTTTCAAGACATCACGTGATGATCGGGTGTACTCAACTCTACGCTTTCATACAATGGGTGTAAGACAGTTTTACACACGCGAGTACTAAGGTTCTTACTTGGCGATCCTAGCATGTACAGACATGGCCTCGGAACACGGACCAAAAGGTTAAATATGAGTCATATAGTTGATATGATGCCCATATTGATGCTCGCCTTTGAAGCTACACCGACTCACGTGATGATCGGACTTGGTGTAGTGGATTTGGTTCATGTAATCACCAAAAAGGCACGAGGGGTGTCGTTTTTGAGTGGGAGTTCATTTTTAATTTGGATTAGTCGAACTCAATTTGTCATAAACTAAATCAAAGTGAATTTGCATAATTTGTTGTAGTCATTGGCGTCTGTTCACTACCTTATGCTTAGTTTTAATTGGGATAATAGAACTGTAGAATTCTGGATATTTACTTTACAAACTGGTATCGTATTGTTTTGAATGTCAATTTAAAGTTTATAAGTCCTATTGCAAACTTTCAGCAAACTCTATTTACTCCATGAAGTTTAATAAGTAGTATTAAATCAAGAGTAAGGATTCCAATGTTAGTATCTAAAGTATCATGTTTGCCTCCATGATTATTGATCAAAAGTTGTTTTAATATCAAGATTATATAGGAGCTGAAAATTGTTTCAAAAACCATCATGTGTGAAAGATATTGTGATATCTGAAACAATGTTTTTGGTTGCATTATGATAGAGTATAATTTAGCAAAATACATGTTCTCATATTGTATGAGAATTTGTGAAGGATGGAGATGCTAAGCATCCGGATCTCCCAAAAAGGTTTTGGGAACTAACATTATACTCGCGATTCTTCCTTATAGGCTATAGTAGCTTGATCATGAAAGTTATCATGATAAGGATGAATAGAAGATGTAAGTAAAATGTTTACTACACTAATAGATTACTAAAGAATGGATTTTTGAAAGAACACCAAACATTTGATGATGGTGATCCACTTCAAAGTGCAAGTTCAAAGGTATTAGTATTTGACTATATACACTTTGTACTATGTGTCATGTGAATAACACCACTATTGATGTTAATAGATTCTTTTAAAAGAAAAGGAATTGTTGAAAGAGAATCTATAAAATATTTGGCAGAAAAGAAAAGGTTGGAGATGTCCAACTTACGTATATAGAAGATATACATGTTATGGCTGTATTCCCTGCTTGTTAAACAATATGGTTCTGAGGTATTGGATACCGGTATTGGATACCGAATTGGTTGGTATGAAGTGTCATACAGGACAACGCAATTCATGAACTGCAATGGCCTAAGTAACTAGCAAGAGAATAAGTGATGATGTTCATCGAAAACAAATAAAGTGTTATTGTGTTTTTCGTTGTCATCAAACCTAGCCTTCAAGATTTGTTATAATAATTGTTATTTTTGTTCCGGTATTATGAGAACAATGGTTGTTCAAATAATTACTGTATTCCATAAAGGATGGATGAACTTTTACAAGTCTAGTGGGAGAAATCACATCCATAAACACTATTGCTAAAATGCCGCAAGACAAATGATTGAAAGATCACTTATGAAGTGACATCGCTGTTTAAATTATATTGGAAAGAAAACATGAAGAAAATCCATGTTGATGGATTTTTGGAGTCTTTGATTTTAATCAATTGATGCTTGTGAGACTTTCCTCGAGATAATTGAAACTTCGTTCATAGGCCAAAGAGAAACGGATGACTAGCTTATTGGAAATTGTACATGCTGATGTGCATAGTCCATTATGTGTAGCCATATGCGATGGATCTTTTTGCTTCATATGCTTTCTCCAAAAATTTGAGTGAATATATTTATATATTTACTTAATAAGGAAGAAGTATGAAACATTTGAAAATTGTTCAAAGACTTTCAAGATGAAGTGGAAAATCATTGTAACAAGAAAATAAAGAGTTTATGATTCGATCATAAAGGAAAATATTTGAGTTACATGTTTAGCAAAACACCTAAGATTTGCGGAATTGTTCCATGATTTGTGTTTCCCGATAAACCATAGGAGTATGGCATATTTGAGAGATGAAATCGAACCATGTTTGACGTGGTAAGATCAAAGGTGTCATTTATAAAACTGCCATTATGTTTTAAGGATTAAAGCTTTAGAGACTACCGCTTTTACACTAAAAGAGCACCATCGTGATCCGTTGAAATGACACCATATGAGTTATGGTTTGGGATAAACCCCGAATTGTCTTTTCTTAAATTTTGGTATGCTATGCATAAGTAAAATGTTTACAACCAAAGTCGGATAAGCACGTCTTTGTAGGTTATCCCAAAGAATTTGTTGGGAATTTCTCCATAACACCGAGGACAAAAGAGTTTGTTACTTGGAACGTCAAGTTTCTTGAGAAGGAATTTTTCGCGAAAAGTTAAGTGGGAGGACAATAGAACTTTGATAAGGTTGTTGAACCTTAGCTATATGTGCTAAGTACCACAACGCCGGAAAGTGTCCCGGTGGCGGCCACAATGCTCATGGCTCCTGTGATTACAAAGGTTGTGATCTCAGAGATTAGAGTTCCTATTGAACCGTGTGGGTCGGTAAGAATCAAATAGTGTGATTTGATAAGCAAGTCGATATTGTTTTGACAATGATGAACCGATTGCATGCAAAGAAGCGATGATGGGCCCTTACTCCATAAAATGACTAGAATTCATAGAATCCGTGATAGTATCCATACACGAGAAATCAAGTTTCTGAATTTGGAAGACCCTCTGAAAAGGCGTAAAGCCTATCGGTCGTGTTTGGATCTATAAAGAAATATACATGGATGTTTAACATCTATGAAATAGTCGACATGTCGGAAATAAGTTTACGGCAATGTTCAAGGAGTTGACTATGATAAGATTTGATCTTTCGTAGCGATATTTAGTCTTGACGGATTAATGTAGCAACCACTACATATAATTTGGTATATGGTAGTTGAATAAACAAAGCAAGGTTCTTCTAATAGAACGGTTACCTAGGACGTGTACATGACATGGTCCGAAGGGTTTTGTTAATTCAAAGGGTGCTAAAAGGGCATGCAAACTTCAATAGTTGAAGTGAGCATAGCGGAGCTGGAATCTTCACCATGATGAAACTGTTAAAAGAGTTTAAATTCATCGGAGATGATGAATATGCTTGCATTTACAAGAAATTAAGTGGGAGCGCTGAAACATATTTCTAATACATTATGTAGAGAATATATTGTTGATTGGAAATGATGTATCTTGTTTTGACACAAGTTAAGAATTTCATTAAAATAAGATTTCGATGAAAGACTTGGGCAAAACCGGAATATTTGGCATCAATATCTATATGGATAGATTGAGGCGCTAATATTGATGGGTTCGTAGCGAGGAAAACAAAAAATTTCTACCGCAAGAACGAACAAAACCTAGATCTAATCTAGATAAAAGCCAAGATCTAATCTATTAGACATGAGCAACGAGATGGATCTGTACTAACCCTCATAGAACCGAAAGCGTTACGAGATTAGATCTTGGGGTTGATGTATTCGATCACTTGCCGATCTCAAGATCGTGTGGACGATCCTTTCGGCGCCGCGTTCCGGCAGGGCTTCCGCAGTCGGTCACACGTGCGGAGTCGAAGCAGACCTTCCTCTCCCCGTTCCAGCGAGCAGCGGAGGTAGTAGATCTTCTCCACGGAATCCCAGCAGCACGACGGTGTGGTGGTGGTGGTGGAGGAGAGAATTCTGCAGGGCTTCGCCTAAGCCGGAGCAGAGCGAAGGAAGAGGAGAGAGGCGGCGACTAGGGATTGTTATGAGAGAGGGCTAGGAGGGGGCGCCCCACCCTTCTATTAAAGGAGGGAGGCGCGCCTGGGGAGGGGGAGTCCTAGTAGGACTCCCCTCCTCCTTGGGCCGGCGGGTTGGGAAGGGGGGAGGAGTCCTCCTCCCCCACGAATCCGTGTCTCGCCCCACAAGGTTTCCTTTGACCCTTTCTTGGTTTTCAAGCAAACACCAAGAACTCTTCTAGAACCTTCCAGAACATTCCGAAACCTTCTAGAATCTCCATGCAAACACTCCAGAACATTTCCTAACTTAGAAAATGATCCCCAATATATGAATCTTATTCTCCGGACAATTCCGGATCTCCTCGTGATGTCCCGGATCCAATCCGAGACTCCGAACAACATTCGGTCTCCAACGCATAATCCATATCTACTTAAAACAACTTCGAACCTTAAGTGTGTCACCCTACGGTTCGTGAATATGCAGACATGATGAAGACACCTCTCCGATCAATAACCATCAGCGGGATCTAGAGATCCATAACGGCTCCCACATACTCAACGATGACTTTGTGATCGATAGAACCATTAACATACGAAACCAATTCCCTTTGTCACACGATATTCTACTTATCTGAGGTTTGATCGTCGGTATCTCCATACGTAGTTCTACCTCGTTACTGATAAGTACTCTTTACTCGTTCCATGTTATGTCATCCCTTGTGACCTAGTCACATGCTTGCAAGCTAACTAGATGACATTCCACCGAGAGGGCCCAGAGTATATCTATCCGTCATATGGATGGACAAATCCCAATCTTGGTCCATGCGCTTCAACACATACTTTCAGAATACCCAATGACACCTTTATAACCACCCAGTTACGAAGCGGTGTTTGATGTCATCAAAGTACCCATCCGGTGATGGTGATTAACATAACCTCATGGTCGAAGGATTAGGTTACTATGCATTTGAAAGCTTACAGCAATACGAACTTAATGACTTGATCTTATGCTACGCTTACTATGGGTGTGTGTCCATCACATCATTCTCCTAATGATATAACCTTGTTATTAATGACATCCAATGTCCATGATCAGGAAACCATGATCATCATTTAATCAACAAGCTAATTCCACAAGAGGCTTACTAGGGACTCTTTTATGTTTACAAAACACACAGGTATTAGTGTTTCCTTATAATACAATTATAGCATGGGATGTAAACATTCATCATAAACACAAAGATATAATAATAACCACTTTTATTATTGCCTCTTGGGCATATCTCCAACAGTCTCCCACTTGCACTAGAGTCAATAATCTAGATTACATGGTAATATACCTAACACCCATGGCGTTCTGGTGTTGGTCATGCTTTGCTCTAGGGAGAGGTTTAGTCAACGGATCTGCCACATTCAGATCAGTGTGTACTTTGCAAATCTTTATGTCACCATCTCGGACATACTCGCGAATAGCATGGAAACGTAGCTTGATGTGCTTCAGCTTGCTATGTGACCTTGGCTCCTGTGCATTAGCTATGGCACCTGTGTTGTCACAGTAGATGGCCATCGGGTCCAACGCACTGGGAACCACGCCAAGTTCAGTAATGAACTCCTTCATCCATATGGCTTCTTGTGCAGCCTCCGAAGCAGCTATGTATTCCGATTCAGTTGAAGATTTCGCCACAACGCTTTGCTTGGCACTCCTCCAGCTCACTGCAGCACCATTCAAAATAAATACGTATCCAGACTGTGACTTCGAGTCATCTGGATCGGTGTTCCAACTAGCATGAGTGTAACCATTTACAACAAGCTGTTCATCACCTCCATAATAAAGAACCATATCCTTAGTCCTATTCAGGTACTTTAGGATATTCTTGACCGCTGTCCAGTGTTCCATTCCAGGATCACTTTGATATCTGCTAGTCAAACTAACAGCATGTGCTATATCTGGTCTTGTACACAGCATGGCATACATGATAGAACCTATGGCCGAGGCATAGGGAATATTATTCATCTTTTCTCTATCTTCTGCCATAGCCGAACTTTGAGTCTTACTCAAGGTCTTACCTGACAATATGGGCACGGACCCTTTCTTGCTCTCTTCCATTCTAAACTTCTTTAGAACTTTGTCTAAGTATGTACTTTGTGAAAGCGCTATTAGGCGTCTTGATCTATCTCTATAAATCTTGATGCCTAGAATATATGCCGCTTTGCCAAGATCCTTCATTGAAAAACTATTATTCAAATAGGTTTTGACGCTATTAAGAAGTTCTATATCATTCCCAATCAACAATATGTCATCTACATATAGTACTAGGAATGCTACAGAGCTCCCACTCACTTTCTTGTAAATACAAGCTTCTCCATAAGTTTCTATAAATCCAAAGTTTTTGATTACTTTATCAAAACGTTGATTCCAACTCCGGGATGCTTGCTTCAGTCCATAAATGGAGCGCTGAAGTTTGCATACCTTTTTAGCATCACTAGGATCGACAAAACCCTTGGGTTGTACCATATACAACTCTTCCTCAATGTCACCATTAAGGAACGCCGTTTTGACATCCATCTGCCAAATTTCATAATCGAAATATGCAGCGATTGCTAACAAAATCCTCAGACTTTAGCTTTGATACTGGTGAGAAAGTCTCATCCTAGTCAACTCCTTGAATTTGTCGGAACCCTCTCGCGACAAGTCGAGCTTTATAGACAGTAACATTACCATCAGCATCTGTTTTTTTTTTAAAATCCATTTGTTCTCGACAGCCTTACGGCCATCCGGTAAGTCCACCAAAGTCCATACTTGGTTTTCGTACATGGATCCCATTTCGGATTTCATGGCTTCTAGCCATTTGTCGGAATCTGGGCTCACCATAGCTTCTTCATACATCGCAGGGTCATCAGTGTTGTCCACCAACATGACGTTCAACGCAGAGTCATACCACTCAGGAGTGGTACGAACCCTCGTTGACCTGCGAGGTTCAGCAGTAACTTCGTTCGAAGTTTCATGATCACCATCATTAGCTTCCTCTCCAGTTGGTGCAGGTGGCACAAAAATATCTTCCGGTGCTGCGCTACTCTCAACTCCGAGAGAAGGTTCAATAACCTTGTCGGGTTCTACTTTCCTTCCAGTCACTTCTTTCGAGAGAAACTCCTTCTCAAGAAAGGATCCATTCTTGGCAACGAAAACTTTGCCTTCGGATCTATGATAGAAGGTGTACCCAATTGTTTCTTTCGGGTATCCTATGAAGACGCATTTCTCTGCTTTGGGTTCAAGCTTATCGGGTTGTAACTTCTTTACATACGCCTCGCAACCCCAAATTTTAAGGAACGACAACTTAGGTTTCTTACCAAACCACAATTCGTACGGTGTTGTTTCAACGGATTAGATGGTGCCCTATTTAAAGTGAATGCGGCTGTCTCTAATGCATAGCCCCAAAATGATAGCGGTAAATCTGTAAGAGACATCATAGACCGAACCATATCTAAGAGAGTTCGATTACGACGTTTGGACACACCATTACGCTGTGGTGTTCCCAGCGGTGTCAACTGCGAAAGTATTCCACATTTTTTTAAATGCATGCCAAACTCATAACGCAGATATTCACCTCCGCGGTCAGAACGCAGAAACTTAATCTTCTAGTTATGATGATTTTCCACTTCACTTTGAAATTCCTTAAACTTCTCGAAAGTTTCGGACTTATGTTTCATAAAGTAGACATACCCATATCTACTTAAGTCATCCGTGAAAGTGAGAACATAACGATATCCACCGCGCGATGCTACACTCATTGGACCGCACACATCGGTATGTATTATTTCCAATAAGTTCGTAGCTCACTCCATTATTCCAGAGAATGGAGTCTTAGTCATTTTTCCCATTAGGCATGCTTCGCATCTTTCAAGTGATTCAAAATCAACTGATTCAAGAAGTCCATCAGAATGGAGTTTCTTCACACGCTTCACTCCAATGTGACCAAGACGACAGTGCCACATGTATGTAGAATTATCATTCAATTTTATTCGTTTAGCATCTATGTTGTGAACATGTGTATCACTACTATCGAGATTCAATAAGAATAAACCATTTATCTTAGGTGCATTACCATAAAAGATATTACTCATATAAATCGAACAACCTTTATTCTCAGACTTAAAAGAGTAACCGTCTCGCAATAAACAAGATCCAGATATAATGTTCATGCTTAACGCAGGCACCAAATAACAATTATTTAAATTTAAAACTAATCCTGAAGGTAGATGTAGAGGGAGCGTGCCGACGGCGATCACATCAACCTTGGAGCCATTTCCAACGCGCATCGTCACCTCGTCTCTTGCCAGTCTTCGTTTATTCCGTAGCTCCTGTTTCGAGTTACAAATATGAGCAACTGAACCAGTATCAAATACCCAGGCACTACTATGACTACTAGTAAGATACACATCAATAACATGTATATCGAATATACCTTTCTTCTTGATGTTGCCGTTCTTCAGATCTGCCAGGTACTTGGGGCAGTTACGCTTCCAGTGACCAGCACCCTTGCAGTAGAAGCACTCAGTTTCAGGCTTAGGACCAGCCTTGGGCTTCTTAGCAGGTGTGGCAGCTTTCTTGCCGTCCTTCTTGAAGTTGCCCTTTTTCTTAGGCTTGCCCTGTTTCTTGAAATTGGTGGTCTTATTGACCATCAACACTTGGTGCTCCTTCTTGATCTCCACTTCAGCAGTTTTCAGCATGGACGATAGTTCAGGCAACGTCTTGTTCATGCAGTGCATATTGTAGTTCATCACAAAGTTCTTATAACTCGGTGGCAGTGATTGGAGGACACGGTGAATCCCTAACTCATTAGGAATCATTATCCCCAACTCTTGGTGTTTGTTTGCGTGCCCAGACATGGTGAGCACGTGCTCGCTAACGGAGCTTCCCTCTTCCATCTTGCAGGTAAAGAACTTCTCGGAGGCCTCATAGCTCTCCACGGCCGCGTGAGTCTCAAAAATGAGCTTGAGATCCTTAATGATCTCGAACGGGTCGTGGTGCTCAAAACGCTTCTGGAGCTCCGTTTCTAAACCGTACAGGATGGCACACTGAACTGTGGAGTAATGATTTTTCCGAGTGGCGTAAACATTCTTTACGTCATCGGTGGCATCATCTGCAGGTGGGTCACCTAGCGGTGCTTCGAGCACATAGGTCATCTGACCAGCCCTAAGGACAATCTTCAGACCACGGAGCCAGTCCGTGAAGTTGCTTCCATTGTTCTTAAGCTTTTCTTTCTCTAGGAACGCATTGAAATTGATGGAGAGATTCGCCATAATCTACAACAAATTTGCAAGTAGTTTAGACTAAGTTTATGATAAATTGAGTTCTACTTTAATTCTTAAATTAACTAGGTGAACTCCCACTCAAAACAACATCCCTCACATTGTCTTAGTGATTACACGAACCAAGTCCACTACACCAAGTCCGATCTTCACGAGAGAAGATGTAGTTTCATCGGCGAACAATCTTCATGTTCATCATATCACTTATATGATTCATGCTCTACCTTTCGGTATTCCGTGTTCCGAGACCATGTCTCTACATGCTAGGCTCGTCAAGATTAATCTTATTTTCTGCATGTGCAAATCTGGCTTGCACCCGTTGTATGCACACGTAGAATCTATCACATCCGATTATCACGAGATGCTTCGAGACGACGAGTCTTAGCAACGGTGCCAACTAAGGACGAACACTTTATTACTTGAAATTTAGTGAGAGGGATCATCTTATAATGCTACCGTCGCGATCTAAGCAATACAAAATGCATAAAGGATTAACATCATAGGCAATTCATAATTAGTGTGATATGATATGGCCCTTTGTTCTTATGCCTTTGATCTCCATCTCCAAAGCACGGACATGATCTCCATCATCACCAGCATTGCGTCAAGGTCAGTGGCGCCGCTTCATGGTTGTCCATCATCACCAGCAACTATTACAACTACTTGGAATAAAGCTATTACAAGATGAATAGACACGCAGGTCTTAACAGAATTAAAGACAACCATTAGGCTCCTGCCGGTTGCCATATTACAACAAGGATCATTGCATACATCAAATATAATCACAATCACATGATGGCCATATCACATCACAAAACCCCTGCAAAAACAAGTTAGACGCCTCTAATTTTCTTTGCAAGTTTTACGTGGTTTGGGGCTTTCGAATAAGAACGGATCTTACCTACGAAACTGAACCACAACATTGATACAAGTGCTATCAAGTGCAAAGTGTAGATTGGATCTATACTATGATGGGAGAGACAGACACCCGCAAAGCCACTTGTGCAAGGTAAGTTACACGTCAAGCGTGGAGCAAGTCTCATGTGCGATGACATGTAAGGTTAGCCCGAGCCGCTTCATCCCACCATACCGCAAGATGCAAAGTACACAAAGCAAAAGACGGCACGAGCACCAACGCCCACAACATCATTGTGTTCTACTCGTGCAACAGATCCTACGCATAGACAAGGCTCTGATACCACTGATGGGTTCATAGCGAGGAAAACAAAAAATTTCTACCGCAAGAACGAATAAAACCCAGATCTAATCTAGATAAAAGCCAAGATCTAATCTATTAGACATGAGCAACGAGATAGATCTGTACTAACCCTCGTAGAACCGAAAGCGTTACGACATTAGATCTTGGGGTTGATGTAGTCGATCACTTGCTGATCTCAAGATCGTGTGGACGATCCTTCCGGCGCCGCGTTCCGGCAGCGCTTCCGCAGTCGGTCACACGTGCGGAGTTGAAGCAGACCTTCCTCTCCACGTTCCAGCGAGCAGCAGAGGTAGTAGATCTTCTCCACGGAATCCCAGAAGCACGACGGTGTGGTGGTGGTGGTGGAGGAGGGAATTCTGCAGGGCTTCGCCTAAGCCGGAGCAGAGCGAAGGAAGAGGTGAGAGGCGACGGATAGGGATTGTTATGAGAGAGGGCTAGGAGGGGCGCCCCTCCCTTCTATTTAAAGGAGGGAGGCGCGCCTAGGGAGGGGGAGTCCTAGTAGGACTCCCCTCCTCCTTGGGCCGGCAGGTTGGGAAGGGGGAGGAGTCCTCCTCCCCCACGAATCCGTGTCTCGCCCCACAAGGTTTCCTTTGACCCTTTATTGGTTTTCAAGCAAACACCAAGAACTCTTCTAGAACCTTCCAGAACATTCCGAAACCTTCTAGAATCTCCATACAAACACTCCGGAACATTTCCTAACTTAGAAAATGATCCCCAATATATGAATCTTATTCTCCAGACAATTCCGGATCTCCTCGTGATGTCCCGGATCCAATCCGAGACTCCGAACAACATTCGGTCTCCAACGCATAATACATATCTACTTAAAACAACTTCGAACCTTAAGTGTGTCACCCTACGGTTCGTGAATATGCAGACATGATGAAGACACCTCTCCGATCAATAACCATCAGCGGGATCTGGAGATCCATAACGGCTCCCACATACTCAACGATGACTTCGTGATCGATAGAACCATTAACATACGAAACCAATTCCCTTTGTCACACGATATTCTAATTATCCGAGGTTTGATCGTCGGTATCTCCATACCTAGTTCTACCTCGTTACTGATAAGTACTCTTTACTCGTTCCATGTTATGTCATCCCTTGTGACCTAGTCACATGCTTGCAAGCTAACTAGATGACATTCCACCGAGAGGGCCCAGAGCATATCTATCCGTTATATGGATGGACAAATCCCAATCTTGGTCCATGCGCTTCAACACATACTTTCAGAATACCCAATGACACCTTTATAACCACCCAGTTATGAAGCGGTGTTTGATGTCATCAAAGTACCCATCCGGTGATGGTGATTAACATAACCTCATGGTCGAAGGATTAGGTTACTATGCATTTGAAAGCTTACAGCAATACGAACTTAATGACTTGATCTTATGCTACGCTTACTATGGGTGTGTGTCCATCACATCATTCTCCTAATGATATAACCTTGTTATTAATGACATCCAATGTCCATGATCAGGAAACCATGATCATCATTTAATCAACAAGCTAGTTCCACAAGAGGCTTATTAGGGACTCTTTTTTGTTTACAAAACACACACGTATTAGTGTTTCCTTATAATACAATTATAGCATGGGATGTAAACATTCATCATAAACACAAAGATATAATAATAACCACTTTTATTATTGCCTCTTGGGCATATCTCCAACAAATATGGTTATGCCAGACATACATATATGAGATATTGAAAGGGTTCAATATGGAAACAACAAGAAAGGTTCTTGCTACATGGAAAGGATTGTATCAAGATTCAAGTGTTTCAACACTTGGTGAGTAAAATCACATGAAAATTTTGATCGATTATACTGTGATATGTATATATCCAGAATGTCCTATGCTCTAAATGTTATGAGCACATACCCGAATGATTCATAAGATGATCATTGGACAATAGTAAAGATATTCTTATGAGCTTTGGAAGAACTAAGAATATATCATGTATAAGTGACAAATAGTTAAAGGTAGTTCATTGTAAAGTGTTACATTGATACTAGTTTTGTCACAAGATACAAATTAAATTTATCTCAATTTAGACTATGGGTGGCACAATGTAATGGAAAGGATGTTCCATGATGGATTTGGATGAGTTCCAAAGTTGAGACATTGTGACGAATACTACAATGAAAGGCTAAGTATATGACTGCTATAGTAGCAGCAAATGAGGGCATTTGTGTTAAGTAGTTTGTTATCAAACTAGGTGTGGTTCAAAGTGAGCTAATACTATGAAGATATATTGTATGACAATAATATCAAAATATTTTAACTCGAACGAACTAAAGGTCTCACCAAAGGACCAAATTTATACAATGCCATCTCATTTGAGAATGAGTGATGCGTAGAGACGCAAAGACATGCAAATACACACGGACCTGAAACTATCAGATCCGGAGATTATGTTAACCACTAGCAATCGCGTATATGAAACACCAGAAAGCCATAAGTGTTCAATACGCAAAGTTTTTCAAACTACATTATTGACTCTAGTGCAAGTGGGAGACTGAAGGGAATATGCCCGAGAGGCAATAATAAAGTGGTTATTATCTTATTCCATGTTTATGATAAATGTTTATTTTGCATGTTATAATTGTATTAATTAGAAACGTTAATACATGTGTGTTTAATAAACAAAATACAAAGTTCCTAGTAATGCCTCTCATATAAACTAGCTCGTTGATTAACAAGATGATCAAGGTTTCCTGATCATGGACATTGGATGTTGTTAATAACGAGGTCACAACATTAGTTGAATGATGTGATGAACATTCATCCGAAGTATAGCATTACAATTAGAGTCATTATGTTTATATTGCTATAACATCATACGAAGTAATCTTAGTCCTTAGACCATGAGATCATGTTAATTGCTAACACCGGAAGAGTATCTTGATAACATCAAACGTCACACCGTAACAGGGTGACTATAAAGGTGGGTTCAGTGCTACGAAGGTGTTATGTTGAGGCTCATGGATCAAGAGTGGGATTTGTCCATCCCGATGACGGATATATATATACTCTGGGCCCTCTCGGTGATATCACATTGAAATAGCTTGCAAGCAAGTGATGTGATCACTAGAATGTTAGATCACGGGAATGAGAAAAGAGTACATGTCGGTAACGAGATCAAACTAGGTATGGAGATACTGATGATCGAATCTCGGACATGTAATATATCACGAGACAAAGGGATTTAGTTACTAGCGTTAAAGGTTCTCACGATCACAGAAGTCATCGTTGAATATGTAGGAGTCAGTATGGATCTCCAGGTCACGCTTCTGATTATTGATTTGAGAGGGGTCTCGATCATGTCTGAATTATTCGCGAACCGTAGGGTGACACACTTAAGGGATACCGACACCATTTGGAGCAAATATGTTTCAGATAAAGATTTAAGAAAGCGCTGGAATTATTTCAATAGACACCAAAACTGTTTGGGGTGAAATTGCTGAAATTGGTTCTGCATGTAATATTGAAATGTTGCAGGGGGTTTTATGTGAATGTTTGTTAATTAAAGTAATTAACAAAATTCTGAATAAAATTAATAAAAGAGTTTTATTAAATGAGTGAGCATTAAATTTGAAGAAATTTAATGCATTTAAAGTGGAGACTTTAAAAGAGAATGTGAAGGGGTAAATTTATGTGGAGGGAGTTACCACCACATGAATGAGGAGGTGAGGGGTCACCCCTTGGGCGCCGGCCATGGGGAGGGGCACCCCCTCCTCCTATAAAAGGCCCCCCTCTCACACCTTCACACTCACACCTCCTCATGAAGGATCTCTCTCCCCCTCTAGTAATATTCCCCCATGGTCTCGGATTAGCGAGATACATGTCCCCGATGGCTTTATCTGGAAAGGAGTTGCTGCTTCCGCTACTTTGCTGGAGCGAGGGATGGAGGTTGTCGGGGTACCGGATGTGTGTGCGATCACGGATGCACCGCTGCTTTGCGGTGCTGGACTTGGTGGTGCTGGACTTGCTAGAGCTGGATCTGATGGACGTGCTGGAGCCGGACCTGCTGGACTTCATCACGATCTTGAGATCGGCAAGTGTACGACTACATCATCCACGAGTTCCATCTCGTTAACAAAGCTTTGTTGTCTTCGAGGGTAAGTTCTCTATGGATGTATATCCACCCGTTGCTCTGTATCTAGTGGATAGATCTTGGCGTATAGTTCTCATCGTAGGAAATTTTTTGTTTTCTATGCTGCAACCCCAATAGTGGCCGCCCTGGCCCACTGCTGGCTCTTCCCTTTGGCGTATATTATCCTCACGAAACTCTAAGCCTCAGGGAGCGATGACAGAAAGATTCCGCCACCTCTGCGGGGTGGAAAACATCGAGAGAGAAAGATCTCTCCGGCAGACAGAATTCTGCCGGGGGAATTCCTTCCCAGAGAGGGGAGATCATCGCCATCAACACTGCCATCAAGCTGAACTTCATCAGGATCATCATCATCATCATCTACATCATCATTATCACCAGCACCATCATCACCACTTCATACCGCTGTAACAATTGGGTTGAATCTTGCATAGTTCTTAGGGGAAACTTTCCCGGTGTTGATTACTCCTTGTAGTTGATGCTATTGAGTGAACCATTGAATTATTGTCTATGTTCAGATTGTTACATATCATTATATCACCTCTGATCTTGATCCATATGATGTCTTGTGAGTAGTTAGTTTAGTTCTTGAGGACATGGGAGAAGTCATGTTGTTCGTAGTGGAATTGTGTTGAGAAAGATTCAGTGGTTTGATATTTAAGTTGTGGTGTACTTCTTCTAGTGGTGTCATGTGAACATCGACTACATGAAACTTCACCTATATGGGCCTAGGGGAATGTATTGTGTATTTGGCTACTAATCGTAGGGGTTGCCGGAGTGACAGAAACCTGAACCCCCGTTAGGAAACCTTTGCACAAGGGATGTCAGGGTCTTAGAGTTTAAAGTTGTGGTTAGGTTTCTACCTTAATTACTTTCTTGTACTTGCGGATGCTTTCAAGGGGTATAATCACAAGTATGTATTAGTCCTAGGAAGGTCGATACATTAGCACAGGTTCACCCACACAACACTTAGCAAACTAAAGAAGATTAATCAACTATATGAAGCGAAAGCACTTGGCGATATTCCCGTGTGTCCTCGAGAATGTTTGGTTATCTTAAGTAACACAACCGGCTTGTCCTTTGCTGAATAAAGGATTGGGCCACTTGCCCCATTTTTCTTATTGTCTTTTATTTACTCGCACTTTATTTACCTGCATTATCAAACCCCCTAAAAATCGGTTTGCTAAGTATTTACAGAGAATTCCTGCTCCAAACCATTCGCCAACACCTTCTGCTCCTCGTTGGGTTAGACACTCTTACTTATCGAAAATACTACGATACACCCCCTATACTTGTGGGTTCATCAAAGAAACAACACAGATTCTAGCAGAAAATATAGCGAGGGGATTTCCTAGGATGCCTGGTAGAATTGACTGTGGGCATGTGCTGACTCGTGTAATAACGAGCTCATTGGGGAACCCCAAGAGGAAGGTATGATGAGCACAACAGTAAGTTTTCCTCAGTTATGAAACCAAGGTTATCGAACCCGTAGGAGCAAGGAAACACCTCCAAGGTGTTCTTGCCAACTTGGAATCCTGCATAACACAACCACATAACTTTTCCTCCAACTTACAGTCAGGTTGTCAATCTCATCGGTTTTGCTGAAAACAAAGGATTAAACGTATTGGGTGGAGGCAAGTAAAAGCTTGCAGAAAGTAAACAGAAAACAGTATTGTAGATTGATTGAAAAAGAAAGGACCGGGGTCCATAGTTCACTAGTGGTGGCTCTCCTTAAGATAGATAACATGTTGGGTGAACAAATTACAGCGAGGCAATTGATAAACATCGAGAAAGCATACATGCATATACTAATCATCTTAACTCCTTTGAGATTCGATTGGGCATTACAACATTATACATAGACTGTAATCCAACTGCATCTATGACTAATAATCCACCTTCAGGTTATCATCCGAACCCCCTCCAGTATTAAGTTGCAAGCAACAGATAATTGCATTACCCATTGCGTGTAAAGTAAACAATATGATTGTTCTATGAACAAAGGATTGTTGTTTTCTCCCTAGTAGCAACAACACATCTAGTACTTTAGAGATTTCTGTCACTTCCCCATATTACTAGAGGCATGAACCCACTATCGAGCATAAATACTAACTCTTGGAGTTGCTAGCATCTACTTGGCCAAGATAGCTACTAACAACGGAAAGCATGCAAGATCACAAATAACAAAGACATGATAGAATCAATCTGAAATAACATCTCAATATCCATCGAATCCCCGCAAACACAACATGTAAGATTACAAATAGATGATCTTGATCATGCACGGAGCTCACAACATCTAAACATGATAGCACAAAGGAGAAGAACCAACCATCTAGCTAGTACATGGACCCATAGTCCAAGGATGAACTACTCACGCATCACACCGGAGGCTTGCATGGTGATGAAGAAGGCCTCCAGGGTTAATTCTCCCCTCTGGCAGGGTGCCAGGAAGAGCTTCAGATCCCTCCCGATCTATGGAGATGACGGTGGCTACAGACTCTTTTGTGGAATTTTGATCGGGTACTTAGGGTTTCTGTATCGAAGGCATCTTATAGTCGGAAGGGGAGGCCGAGGGGGTGCCCTAGGAGGCCACACCACCCCCTAGCACGGCCAGGCCTGGCCCGCGCGGCCAGGTGGTGTGGCGGCCCTCTGGCCCCTCTCCGTCTCGTATTTCGGCTCTGTGTCCCCCTCAGTGAAAAACTGACTTTGGCTTTTGTCCCGTCCAATTCCGAGAATATTCATTTTCTAACTTTCCTGGAACCAAAAACAGTAGAAAACAGGCAGCTGGCACTATGGCATCTTGTTAATAGGTTAGTCCAAGAAAGTGTATATAAATACTCCAAAGTTGGAACAAAACATAATAAAGTATATAAAAACCAAGCATGTAACATCAAAAATTATGGATACGTTAGCAACATATCAACATCCCCAAGCTTAACTCCTGCTCGTCCTCGAATAGGTAAGTGATAAAAAGAAAGAATAATTTTTGAGGTGACATGCACCATCATAAACTTGATCAAAGTATTTGTAAAACATTGATAGCTAGGATCATAGTATTTCAACATAGCATGAAAGATAAAGTTCTAGCAGTAAAACATAGCAACTATGTTGCAACATGAAAAGGCACAAACAAAAGATTCATGCATAACAATGCTTTGCAAGATGTTTGTTTGTTTCACATAAAGAAAACATAGCATAGTGGCATTCAGCTTGTCCCTCATAGAGTAGCAAATATAAATGCATAGGACACCTTCAAAGTTTATAAGGGTGACTAGATACAAATAGTTTAAGAACAAGCAATATCAAAGTTATGCATCAATCAACAAGTCTTGGGACAATGCACATAGAACTAAGAATGGCTACTATGCTCTCAAAGTAGGTGCATAAAGGTAGAAGGTGGAGAATTGACATAAAAGTAAAAGAAAGGCCTTCATAGAAGGAAGCAGGGATTCAAGTCTCATAAAGAGCTTCCAAAAATTATGGTACTTATTAGCTTTCAGCTCTCATTGCCCCTATCATAAGCATCTTGAAGTGATTAAGGTTAAAGTGAACAAACTATGGAGTATATGCTTGACAAAGTATAAGTTGGAAATCACATGTCTCTTGAATACGAGGGCCGCTCCTCATGCTACTCAAGTTTAGTCACCGGTAAGTTCTTGTCATCGTAAGTACATGTGTATCATAGAGAACCGCCAATGGGGTACCCCATGCCCGATGATACGGAAGAATCCCCATATCAAAATGACAAGGCAAGCAGACAACGAGTATCTCAACAATCTTCTTATTTACCATGGGAAAATGATGCTTTTTTCTCTCTTTCCTCTTTTCTCATATCTCTTTTTTTTCTTTTTCTCTGACTCTTTTTTTATAAGAAGAATTCTTCATAGATAGCTCATTATGGTTACGCTGCAGGTTTCCACCATGACAGTATGGATTAGACCGGCGGCCCAGGCGTTTCTCTAACACACATACATAACTCCATGGACTTACAAGCTCCCCTTTCATTTCACACCGACGACATCCATAGATAAAAGAGCATGATATCAACTAGGTACAAAGTACAAGTGCAATGTTGAAAGCGTCCCCCATGATAGCATGGTACTGCTAATCCCCAACATATAAGTGCAAGCATATACAACATAGATGACACAATGGTTTAAGTTTATTAAGGGCGAGAAAAGTAAAGTGTGCCATCAAGTTCGTGAGAGCTTTAATCACTAATTTTCACATAACAAATTTAATTCGGAAGGTAGATAAAAACATGAATATACTTGGAATAGCAAATGCTAATAGGTAGGTATGGTGGACTCTTTGTAATAACTTGGTTTTAGGAGTTGGATGCACGAGTGGAACTCATACTTGATTACGGAGGCTAGCAAAAGGCTGGGAGCGACCAACTAAGAGAGCAATAATGGCCTTAATCATGCATAGCGACAAAACATCATTGATTAAAGCATAAAGTGATATTATAAGTCGAAAACTAAAGGATCATAAAGGCTATGGTGACTTTGGATAGTCATAACATGGTGTGAGCATGCGCCAATCCAACCCAAATAAAGCATCAAAGGAGAATACCATAATACTAGGCTTTAATATGCTAAAACAACGCATGATCCTTCCAAGGCACATTAAGCAATCTCAATTGTTTATAACAATTTATGCTACAGCAATAATCACTAAGCATAAAGCCAAAATAATACCAAGTATGACATGACAAAGCATAGGCCACAGTCAAAAACAAGCTCCTTTTACCTCTTAAGCATGAACTTTTCCTACTCTTTTCTAATCCAAACCAAACTAATGTATGAAAGAGGGGGTCCAACCAATTTATTCAAGCAAACTAAGAAAACCAAGCAAACGAAAAACCAAAATGAAAAACAAAAAAGAAGACGCTCCAAGAACAACACAACTGTGCATGAAACAATAAAAATGAAGTGTTTGGGAGAAACCTGGGATTTTTATTGATGAAGAAGGGGATGCCTTGGGCATCCCCAACTTTGACGCTTGTACTTCTTGTATATTTCTTGGGGTGACATGGGTGGCATCCCCAAGCCTGAGCTTTAGTCCATTCTTCATCTCATTACATCATTCTCTCCATACACCTAAATTTTTCCTTCATACAAAACTTCACACAATCTTTATTAGCAACATTAGTGCACTCAAGATAATAAGTCTTTGGGTTTAGTTTCAACACCAATAAAACTTCTATTAAAACACAAGATACTGTAGCACTTCCCTCAGAAAGCTCAATTCCCCAAAATAACTAAAAAAGAAACCAACAAGAAGCAAATGCAAATAATGGCAGAAATCTATCAAAACAGACCAGCAGGTAAAGACGATTTTTTTCGAAAACCTTCTGTTGCTCAAATCAAAAAGTGTTGATCTAACTAAAGTTAGATAACAACCTAGGGCAGAAGCACAAAAATTCACGCCTCAAAACGACGTACAGAGATTTTACACGAATGTTTACGGTGAAGAACAAAAATCTGTTTCGAGACAACAACTTTCCCAAGCATTACTTCTCTCTCATTAGAGGTTACTCTTGGCACAAAAAGCAAATAAAAAGGATAAGGAGCATTTATTACTGATGTAATAATTTCCAAGACTCATCTAAAACTTTTGGGTTATCTCCCAATAAGTACTTTTCTTTAATGCCTTTAAGTTAGGCATAAGAAGCAAGAAAGGAATCAAGTGTTCTCAAATGAAGAAGCATTAAAAGTGATACCAGAAATATCTTCAACAAGTCAAGGTATCTCATCCAAATAAGTTCTATAGGATCCTCTATCAATGCTCTTGGGTTCACTATTTTCATTAAACGGGTTTTCAGGAACAATCCAATCAAGATTCTTTTCTATGTCTTCATGCATTGCTGCAAGTTTAAAAGGTATTGGTATCTTAGTTTCCTCCCCATTAGGTTTGGTTTTTTTCCATCTTTTCTCGTGTACCAATAACATCTACACATGAGCCTAGCATATTAAAACATTCAAAGACTTTTCTAGCTTCCTTAGCAACATCATAGAATTCCTTAAGCAAAGTTTCCAGAATAAAATCTCTCTTTTTAGGGTCCTCAATTTCTTTAAGTTTAAGAAACATTACTTGCATTAAGGGGTTAAGGTTAACAAACCTAGCTTCCAACATGTGAACTAAAGAACCTGCAACAATTTCATATTTGGAGCAAGTTCTGTAAGGGATCTATCCTCAATATCCTCATGCTTACTAACATGATTAAAGAATTCTTCAATATTATCTTTTCCAATTATAGAGCCACTACCTATTGAAAGGTCTTTCAGGGAGAACTTAGGGATCAACATGGTGAGCTAAGAAATAGGTAACAACTATAGAAAGACTTAATTTTTTTTGTATTTTTAGAATAAAGAAGCAAACTAGTAAAACTATTTTTTTGTGTTTTCGATAAAGAAACAAGCAAACAAAGCAAGGAAATAAACTAAGCAAAACAAAAACAACAAAGTAAAGAGATTGGTTATGAGGGACTCTCCTTGTGAAGATGTCCTTGACTCCCCGGCAACGGTGCCAGAAAAATACTTGCTGACTCATGTAATAACGAGCTCGTTAGGGAACCCCAAGAGGAAGGTATGATGAGCATGCTTAGCCCAAAATATATCAAGCCCGTTGGGGAACCCCAAGAGGAAGGTATGATGAGCACAGCAACAAGTTTTCCCTCAGTTATGAAACCAAGGTTATCAATCCAGTAGGAGCAAGGAAACACCTCAAAGGTGTTGCTAGCTGGACTTTGGCAGGGCACACTACCGGCGTCAACAGCAACGTGGAGACATGCACAACACAACCATAAAACTTTGCCTCCAACTTGCGATGAGGTTGTCAATCTCACCGGTTTTGCTAAGAACAAAGGATTAAACGTATCAAGTGGAAGGAAGTAATAGTTTGCAGAAAGTAAACACAAAGCAGTAAACAGTTGATTGTAGATTGATGGTAAAAGAAAGGACTAGGGTCCATAGTTCACTCGTGGTGGCTCTCCTTAAGATAGATGACATGTTGGGTGAACAAATTACAGCGGGGAAATTGACAAACATCGAGAAAGCAATATGCATATACTACTCATCTTGACTCCTTTGAGATTGATTGGGCATTACAACATTATACATAGACCATAATCCAACTGCATCTACGACTAATAATCCACCTTCAGGTTATCATCCGAACCCCCACCAGTATTAAGTTGCAAGCAACGGATAATTACATTACGCATTCGTGTCAAGTAAACAATATGATTGTTCTATGAACAAAGGATTTTTGTTTTCTCCCTAGTAGCAACAACACATCTAGTACCTTAGAGAATACGAGACGGAGAAGGGCTGGGGGCCGGCCAGGCCTGGCCCGCGCCAGGGGGTGGTCTGGCCGACCCTAGCACCCCCTCCGCCTCTCCTTCCGCCTATATATTGCCCTCGGGACGAAAACCCTAAGTACCCGATCAAAATTCCACGAAAGAGTATGTAGCCGCCGTCATATCCATCCCTAGATCGGGAGGGATCTGAAGCTCTTCCCGGCACCCTACCGGAGAGGGGAATTCACCCTGGAGTCCTTCTTCATCACCATGCAAGCCTCCGGTGTGATGCGTGAGTAGTTCATCCTTGGACTACGGGTCCATGTAGTAGCTAGATGGTTGGTTATTCTCCTTTGTGCTACCATGTTTAGATCTTGTGAGCCCCGTTCATGATCAAGATCATCTATTTGTAATCCTACATGTTGTGTTTGCGGGGATCCGTTGGATATTGAGATGCTATTTCAGATTGATTATTGATTCTGTCATGCCTTTGTTATTTGTGATCTTGCATGCTTTCCGTTATTAGTAGCTATCTTGGCCAAGTAGATGCTAGCAACTCCAAGAGTTAGTATTTATGCTTGATAGTGGGTTCATGACTCTAGTAATCTGGGGAAGTGACAGAAATCTCTAAGGTACTAGATGTGCTATTGCTACTAGGGAGAAAACAAAAATCCTTTGTTCATAGAACAATCGTATTGTTTACTTGACACGCAATGCGTAATGTAATTATCCATTGCTTGCAACTTAATACTGGAGTGGGTTCGGATGATAACCTGAAGGTGGATTATTAGTCATAGATGCAGTTGGATGGCGGTCTATGTATAATGTTGTAATGCCCAATCAGGTTCCAAATGAGTCAAGATGATTAGTATATGCATGTATTGCTTTCTCGATGTTTGTCAATTGCCCCGCTGTAATTTGTTCACCCATCATGTTATCTATCTTAAGGAGAGCCACCTCTAGTGAACTATGGACCCTGGTCCTTTTC
This sequence comes from Avena sativa, assembly GCA_916181665.1. Lineage (NCBI taxonomy): Eukaryota > Viridiplantae > Streptophyta > Magnoliopsida > Poales > Poaceae > Avena > Avena sativa. The sequence continues at coordinate 33,904,527 of OV702291.1, forward strand.
TTTTACATACAATCTACAAACTGTTTACTGCTTTGTGTTTACTTTCTGCAAACTATTACTTCCTTCCATTTGATACGTTTAATCCTTTGTTTTCAGCAAAACCGGTGAGATTGACAACCTCATCGCAAGTTGGGGACAGAGTTCTGTGGTTGTGTTGTGCAGGTCTCCACGTTACTGCTGGCACTGGTAGTGCGCCCTGCCAACGTTCAGCTAGCTACACCTTTAGGGTGTTTCCTTTATCCTACTGGATTGATAACCTTGGTTTCATACTGAGGGAAAACTTGCTGTTGTGCTCATCATACCTTCCTCTTGGGGTTCCCCAACGAGCTCGATATAATTTGGGCCATCAAGCATATTTTCTGGTGTTGTTGCCAGGGAGTCAAGGACATCTTCACAAGGGGAGTCCCTCATAACCAATCTCTTTACTTTGTTATTTTTGTTTTGCTTAGTTTCTTTTTTGCTTTGTTTGCTTGTTTCTTTATCAAAAACACCAAAAAATTAGTTTTACAAGTTTGCTTTCTTTTTCAAAAACACAAAAAATGACTACTCTGGAAGACACTAAGTAGTGTGACTTCACTAGCACCAACAACAATGATTTTATGAGCACACTTATTGCTCCACCTGTGCCTGAAGATACTTTCTTTGAGATAAAACCTGCTTTACTCAATCTTGTTATGAGAGAACAATTTTCTGGTATTGGTAATGAAGATTTTGCTACCCATCTAAATAACTTTGTTGAACTTTGTGAGATGCAAAAGCATAGGGATGTAGATGGTGATATTATTAAGCTGAAATTGTTTCCTTTCTCTTTGAGAGGAAAAGTTAAAGAATGGTTGAATTCCTTAACCAGGAATAGTATTGATTCTTGGACTAAATGCAAAGATGCTTTTATTGGAAAATACTATCCTCCTGCTAAGATTATATCTATGAGAAGTGAAATAATGAAGTTTAAACAATCTGATAATGAGCATGTTGCTCAAGCTTGGGAAAGAATGAAATCTTTGGTTAAGAATTGTCCCACTCATGGACTGACTACTTGGATGATCATCCAAACTTTTTATGCAGGATTGAACTATTCTTCAAGGAACCTATTGGATTCTGCTGCTAGAGGTACCTTTATGACCATCACTTTGGGTGCCGCAACAAAGCTTCTAGATAATATGATGGTTAACTATTCTGAATGGCATACTGAGAGAGCTCCACAAGGTAAGAAGGTAAATTCTGTTGAGGAAACCTCCTCCTTGAGTGATAAAATTGATATTATTATGTCTATGCTTGTTAATGGGAAAGCCCACATTGATCCAAATAATGTCCCTTTAGCTTCTTTGGTTGCTCAAGAAGAGCAAGTTGATGTGAACTTCATAAGAAATAATAATTTTGGCAACAATGCTTATGGTACTAACAATTATAGGCCCTACCCTCCTAATAATACTTATGGTTATAGTGGTAAACCTAGAATACCTAGTGAAGGAAGAATTTTAGAAGTTGAAAGAGCCACTAAAAACTTCATGCAAATGCAATATGAGCAAAATAAACTATTTACTAAAACTATGGAGGAACAATCTACCATCTTGAAGAACATTAGCCATCAACTTGAGAGTCTAAATAGGGAAATTCCTAGTTTACAATTGAAACTCTCTAATGCTGAAAGGAATATATCATATCTATCTGAAGCTCAATCTTCATTGATTAATAAAATGGCTGGTAAACCTGAAACTAATGAGAATCCCTTCGCAGCTACTAATGCTATACAAGCAAGAATTGATGAAAATGTTAGACTATTAGCTGAATTACATGCTAAGTGGGAAAGAGAAGATGAAATTGCTAGAAACATTAGTGTTTCTACTATCACCACCACTAGTGTTGAGGCTAGTAGTAGTTCTACTACTTTAGATGATAAATTTGATTTTGATCTTGATGGTTGCAATATCTCTGAAGTTATTAAGTTCCTACAAAAGCTTGCTAAAATTCCTAATGCTAGTGCTATGAACATGGCCTTTACAAAACACATTACTGATGCTCTCATAAAAATTAAAGAAGAAAAGATGAAACATAAAGCTTTTATTCCTATAAAAGAAGAAGATGGTTGGGAACCCATCATTAATATGGAAGTGAATGATTTTGATTTCAAATCTTTATGTGATCTTGATAGTAGTGTTTCTATTATGCCTAGAAGGATTTATGATATGCTTGATTTGCCTCCACTTGAAGATTGTTATTTCAATGTCCCACTTGATGATAATGCCAAAAAGAAACTCATGGGGAGTATTAATGATGTTCTTATTATGGTTAAGAATGCCAATGTCCCTGTTGATTTCTATGTTTTGGATGTTGAATACAATGCTTCTTGTCCTATTACTTTGGGAAGACCTTTTCTTAGAACTGTTGGTGCCATTATTGATATGAAAGAAGGCACCATTAAATATCAACTCCCACTCAAGAAAGGTATCGAACACTTCCCTAAGAAGAGAGAGAAGATTTCTTTTGCCTCTCCTTTGAAAACAAAATTTGGTCTTAATGCTTCTTCATTTGAGAACACTTGATTCTTTCTTGCTTCTTATGCCTAACTTAAAGACGTTAAAAAAAGTACTTATTGGGAGATAACCCAAAAGTTTTAGATGAGTCTTGGAAGTTATTACCTCTGTAATAACCACTCCTTATCCTTTTTATTTGATTTTTGTGCCAAGAGTAACCTCTAATGAGAGAGAAGTAATGATTGGGAAAGTTGCTATCCCAAAACAGATTTCTATGCTTCACCGTAAAAATTCGTGTAAAATCTCTGAACGTCTTTTTGAGGCGTGAATTTTTGTGCTTCTGCCCTAGGTTGTTATCTAACTTTAGTTAGTTCAACACTTTTTGATTTGAGCAACAGAAGGTCCTCGAAAAAAATTCGTCTTTACCTGCTGGTCTGTTTTATCAGATTTCTGCCATTTTCTGCATTTGCTTCTTGTTGGTTCCTTTTTGAGTTCCTTTTTGCAGAACCATGCTGTCATGGGGAACGCTTTCAACATTGCACTTGGTACTTGTACCTAGTTGATATCATGCTCTTTTGTATATGGATGTCGTCGGTGTGAAATGAAAGGGGAGCTTGTATGTCCATGGAGTTATGTATATGTGTTAGAAAAACGCCTGGGCCGCTGGTCTAATCCATGCTGACATGGTGGAAACCGGCAGCGTAACCATAATGAGATGTCTATGAAGCATTCTACTTATAAAAAAGAGTCATATACTGAGAAAAAAGAGAAAAAAAGGAGATTATGAAAAGAGGAAAGAGAGAAAAAAGCACCATATTCCCATGGTAAATAAGAATATTGATGAGATGCTCGTTGTCTGCTTGCCTTGTCATTTTGATATGGGGATTCTTCCGTATCATCAGGCAAGGGGTACCCTGTTGGCGGTTCTCTATGATACACATGTACTTACGATGACAAGAACTTACCGGTGACTAAACTTGAGTAGCATGAGGAGCAGCCCTCGTATACAAGGGACATGAGATTCCTAACTTATACTTCATCAAGCATGTACACCATAGTTTGTTTACTTTAACCTTAATCACTTCAAGATGCTTATGATAGGGGCAATGAGAGATGAAAGCTATTAAGTACCATAATTTTTGGAAGCTCTTTATGAGACTTGAATCCCTACTTCCTTCTATTAAGGCCTTTCTTCCACCATTATATTGAGTCTCCACCTTCTACCTTTATGCACCTACTTTGAGAGCATAGTGGTCATTCTTAGTTCTATGTACATTGTCCCAAGACTAGTTGATTGATGCATAACTTGATATTGCTTGTTTTAAACTATTTGTATCTAGTCACTCTTATGAACTTTGAAGGTGTCCTATGCATTTATATTTGCTACTCTATGAGGGACAAGCTGAATACTATTATGCTATGTTTTCTTTATGTGAAACAAACAAACGTCTTGCAAAGCATTGTTATTCATGAATCTTTTTTTGTGCCTTTTCATGTTGCATCATAGTTTCTTTGTCTTATTGCTAGAACTTTGTCTTTCATGTTATGATTGAAGTACTATGATCCCAGCTTTGAATGTCTTACAAATACTTTGATCAAGTCTTTGATGGTGCATGTGAAGGAAATATGCCCTGAGAGGCAATAATAAAGTTGTTATTATATATTCCTTATACACGATAGATGTTTATTTTACATGCTATAAATGTATTGATTCGGAAACATCAATACATGTGTGTTTAATAAACAAAAAGGGTTCCTAGTCATGCGTCTCTTATAGACTAGCTTGTTGATTAACAGGATGATCAAGGTTTCCTGATCATGGACATTGGATGTTGTTAATAACAAGGGCACACCATTGGTGGAATGATGTGATCAACATTCATCCGAAGTATAGCATTAAGATCAAGTCATTATGTTTATATTGCTATAACATCATACGAAGTAATCTTTATCCTTAGACCATGAGATCATGTTAATTTCTAACACCGAAAGAGTATCTTGATAACATCAAACGTCACACCGTAACAGGGTGACTATAAAGATGGGTTCAGTACCACAAAGGTGTTATGTTGAGGCTCATGGATCAAGAGTGGAATTTGTCAATCCAGATGACAGATAGATATACTCTGGGCCCTCTCGGTGATATCACATTAGGATAGCTTGCAAGCAAGTGATGTGATCACTAGAATGTTATATCACGGGAACGAGAAAAGAGTGCATGTCGGTAACGAGATCAAACTAGGTATGGAGATACCGATGATCGAATCTCGGACATGTAATATATCGAGAGACAAAGGGATTTAGTTACAAGCGTTAAAGGTTCTCACGATCACAGGAGTCATCGTTGAATGTGTAGGAGTCAGTACGGATCTCCAGGTCCCGCTGCTGATTATTGATCGGAGAAGGGTCTCGATCATGTCTGCATTATTCGCGAACCGTAGGGTGGCACACTTAAGAGTTACCGGACAGCATTTTGGAGCACATATGTTTCAGACGAAAGAATTGCAAAGCGCAGGAATTGTTTCAATAGAAACCGGAAATTGTTTTGGGTGAAATTGCAGAAGGTGGTTCTGCATGTGATATTGAAATATTGCAAGGGGCTATATGTGAATGTTTGTTAATTAAAGTAATTAACAAAATTCTGAATAAATTTAATAAAAAGAGTTTTATTAAATGAGAGAGCATTAAATTTGGAGAAATTTAATGCATTTAAGGTGGAGACTTTAAAAGGGAATGTGAAGAGGCATTTTAGTGTGGAGGGGTTACCACCACATGAATGGGGGAGGTGAGGGGTCACCCCACCATGCGCTGGCCATGGAGAGAGGGGGCACCCCCCTCCTCCTATAGAAGGCCACCCATTCCCTCCTTCATCCTCACACCTCCTTGTGAAGGATCTCTCTCCCCCTCTAGAATTATTCCCCCATGGTCTCAGATTAGCGAGATACATGTTCACGATGGCATTTTGTCTGGAAGGAGTTGCTGCTTCTGCTGGATCGCTGGAGCGAGGAGGTGGAGGTTGTCCGGTGGCTTGAACGTGTGTGCGAGTGCGGATGCGCTGTTGAGTTGCGGCGCTCGGACTTCATCACGATCTTGAGATCGGCAAGTGTATGACTACATCATCCACGAGTTCCATCTCGTTAACAAAGCTTTGTTGTCTTCGAGGGTAAGTTCTCGTTGGATGTATATCCACCCGTTGCTCTGTATCTAGTAGATAGATCTTGGCGTATAGTTCTCATCGTAGGAAATTTTTTGTTTTCTATGTTGCGAACCCAACTGTGGTATCAGAGCATGATCTATGCATAGGTGCTTTGCATGGCTAGTACACATATGTTTATATGTGGGCGATGATGATCATGTTATTGCTTCTTTCATGTATTTTAGATATTGGTGGCATAGTGGGATGAAGCGGCCCGGACCAACCTTACATGTCATCGTACATGAGACCGGTTCCACGACTGACTTGCAACTAGTTTTGCATAAGTGGCTAGCGGGTGTCTGTCTCTCCTACTATAGTCAATATATGATTTATAACGAGTTGCTAATAACTTGGTTATCCTCGTTGTGGTTCCATGTTTGTAGGTAAGACCGGTTCTATCTTCGAAAGCCCTAAGCCACATAAAACTTGCAATGGATAAATTAGAGGCGTCTAGTTTAGATTGTTGCTGGGCTAGTGTCATGATATGGTAATGTTGTAAGTTGATGTATAGTTGATACTCTTACAACACACCTAACGTGTAAGTTCCATAGACCTTGGCCTTACACACAAAGGAATGATAGAGATCATACCACGATGCAAGTGATAGAGATCAAATGCATGGACCATATCATCTCACTTTACACATTAGATGTTAGCATCTTATACTGCTAGTTTGGCGCGTTTGATAGCATTATAAGATGATCCCTCTTTTAGATATCAAGATAAAAATGTGTTCTTCCTTGAGTATGCACCGTTCTATGGATCGTGTTTCGAGATATCACGTGATGATCAGGTGTACTCGAATCTGCGCTTTCATAGGAACGGGTGTAAGACAGTTTTACACACGCGAATACTAAGGTTCTTACTTGGCGAGCCTAGCATGTACAGACATGGCCTCGAAACACGGACCAAAAGGTTAAGAATGAGTCATATGGTTGATATGATGCCCATATAGATGCTCACCTTTGAAGCTATATCAACTCACGTGATGATTGGACTTGGTATAGTGGATTTGGTTCATGTAATCACCAAAAGGACACGAGGGATGTCGTTTTTGAGTGGGAGTTCATTAGTAATTTGGATTAGTTGAACTCAATCTATCATAAACTTAGTCTAAATAAACTTTACAAATTCTGTTGTAGATGGCACCGCCTGCTTTTAATTTCAATGTGTTCATGGAGAAAGAGAAACTTGCTGCGAATGGTAGCAACTTCACCAACTGAGCTATGAATTTGAGGATTATCCTCACTGCTGCACAAAAGCAATATGTGCTAGATGCGCCGCTAGGCCCCCCACCAGCTTCTGATGCCCCTGGTGAGGAAAAGAATTTCTATGTGACTCGTCAAGAGGACCACAACTTAGTTCATTGCGGCATACTGTATGGGCTAGAGCCAGAACTTCGAAAGCGTTTCGAAAATGGCAATGCCTTTGATACCATGGGAGAATTGAAAATGATTTTCGATACCCATGCTGCCATAGAGAGTTATAATGCTACAGAAAAGTTCTTTAGCTGCATGATGGAGGAAAACAGCTCCGTTAGTGAGAACGTACTCAAAGTGTCTGGGTACGCCGATAAGCTTGTGTCCTTGGGAATAACGATTCCCATTGACTTAGGCATACATCGTGTTCTCCAATATCTGCCACCTAGCTACAAGAGCTTCGTGATGAACTATAATATGCAGGGCATGAAGAAGACTCTTCCCGAGCTTCTGTCAATGCTTAAGACTGCAGAAGTGGAGATTAGGAAAGAACATCAAGTGTTGATGATCAATAGGACCACCGGTTTCAAGAAAGACAAGAAAGGCAAGCACAAGGGAAAGAAGGGTGGCAAGTCTGTTGCCACGCCTGAAAAGGAACCCCGGGCTGGCCCTAAGTCTGACATCGAGTGCTACTATTGCAAGGGGACTGGCCATTGGAAGCGCAACTGCCCCAAGTATTTGGCGGACAAGAAGTCCAGCAAGGCAAACAAAGGTATATGTGATATACATGTTATTGATGTGTACTTGACTAGTACTCATAGTAGCACCTGGGTATTTGATACCGGATCAGTTGCTAATATATGTAACTCGGGGGCTACGGAACAAGCGACAACTAGCAAGGGATGAGGTCAGGATGCGGGTCGGCAATGGATCAAGAGTTGATGTGATCGCCGTCGGGACGCTACCTCTCCATTTGCCATCGGGATTAGTTATAAACCTAAATAAATGTTATTTGGTGCCTGCACTGAGCATGAACATTGTATCTGGATCGTGTTTGATGCAAAGTGGTCATTCCTTTAAATCTGAGAACAATGGTTGTTCGATTTATAAGAATGATATCTTTTATGGTCATGCACCTATGTTGAATGGTTTATTTCTATTGGATCTCGATAGTAATATTACGCACATTCATAATGTTAATGCTAAAAAGATTAAACTTGATGACGATATGTCTACATATATGTGGCACTGCCGTCTAGGTCATATTGGCGTTAAACGCATGAAGAAACTCCATTCTGATGGACTTTTGGAATCACTTGATTTTGAATCATTTGATACATGTGAGCCATGCCTTATGGGCAAGATGACTAGAACGCCGTTTTCCGGTTCAATGGAACGGGCGACAAATCTGTTGGAGATCATACATACTGATGTGTGTGGACCAATGAGTGTGTCGGCGCGAGGTGGATATCGTTATTTTGTTACTTTCATGGATGATTTGAGTAGATATGGGTATATCTATTTGATGAAACACAAGTCTGAAACTTTTGAAAAGTTCAAGGAATTTCGGAATGAAGTGGAAAATCATCGTAATAGAAAGATCAAGTTTCTACGGTCTAACCATGGAGGAGAGTATCTAAGTTACGAGTTTAGCATACACATGAAAGAGTGTGGAATAGTTTCACAACTCACGCCTACTGGAACACCACAACGTAATGGTGTGTCGAAACGTCGTAATCGTACCTTATTGGATATGGTTCGATCTATGATGTCTCTGACTGACTTACCTCTGTCATTTTGGGGTTATGCACTGGAAACATTTGCATTCACTTTAAATCGGGCACCATCTAAATCCGTTGAAACGACACCGTATGAATTATGGTTTGGAAACAAACCTAAGCTGTCATTTCTTAAGGTTTGGGGATGCGATGTTTATGTGAAGAAACTTCAACCGAATAAACTCGAACCCAAAGCGGAAAAATGCGTCTTCATAGGATACCCTAAGGAAACAATTGGGTATACCTTCTATCACAGATCTGAGGGCAAGGTTTTTGTTGCCAAGAATGGATCCTTTCTTGAGAAGGAGTTTCTCGCGAAAGGTGTGAGTAGTCGGAAGGTAGAACTCGAAGAGGTTATTGAACCTTCTCTTCATGGAATGGCGAGTGGCACAGCACCGGAAGTTGTTTCAGAGTTGACTTCACCTGACGAAGAGAGAGCTAATGATAATGATCATGAAACTCTGAAAGAGGACACTACCGAACCTCGCAGGTCAAGCAGGACACATGTAGCTCCTGAACTGTATGGCAATCCTGTTGTGAATTTCATGGTTGATGAAATGGATGACCCTGCGACATATGAAGAAGCGATGATGAGCCCGGATTCCAACAAATGGCTAGAAGCCATGAAATCCGAGATGGAATCCATGTACGAGAACCAAGTTTGGAACTTGGTGGACTTACCTCACGACCGAAAGGCCGTTGAGAATAAATGGATTTTCAAAAGGAAAACTGATGATGATGGTAATGTGACCATCTATAAGGCTCGACTTGTCGCAAAGGGGTTTCAAAAAATTCAAGGAGTTGACTACGATGAGACATTCTCTCTCGTAGCGATGCTTAAATCGGTTAGGATTATGTTAGCAATTGTTGCATATTTCGATTATGAAATATGGCAGATGGATGTCAAAACCGCGTTCCTCAATGGTAAGATTGAAGAAGAGTTGTATATGAACAACCTAAGGGTTTTGTCGATCCTAAGGATGCTAATAAGATGTGCAAACTTCAGCGATCCATCTATGGACTGAAGCAAGCATCACGAAGTTGGAATCTCCGCTTTGATGAGGTGATCAAAGAGTTTGGATTTGTCCAAACTTATGGAGAGGCTTGTATTTACAAGAAAGTGAGTGGGAGCAATGTAGCATTTCTGATATTATATGTGGATGACATATTATTGATTGGAAATGATATAGATCTTTTAAATAGTGTTAAAAGTTATCTAAACAGCAAATTTTCGATGAAAGACCTTGGTGAAGCGTCATATATATTAGGCATTAAAATCTATAGAGATAGATCAAGGCGCCTAATTGGGCTATCATAGAGTACATACCTTGATAAGATATTAAATAAGTTTAATATGGACGAAAGTAAGAAGGGGTTCTTACCTATGTTGCAAGGCAAGACATTGAGTAAGACTCAAAGTCCGGCTACGGCGGAAGAAAGAGAGATGATGGATAAGATCCCCTATGCCTCGGCCATAGGCTCTATTATGTATGCCATGCTATGTACAAGACCGGATGTGGCACATGCTATTAGTTTGACTAGTAGGTACCAATATGATCCAGGTTCAGAACACTAGATAGCGGTAAAGAACATCCTCAAGTACTTGAGAAGAACTAAGGATATGTTTCTCATATACGGAGGTGAAGAAGAGCTAGTCGCTAAGTGTTATGTCGATGCTAGCTTTGACACCGATCCGGATGACTCTAAGTCTCAATCCGGATACGTATTTCTCTTGAACGGAGCAGCAGTTAGTTGGAGGAGTTCCAAACAACCTGTGGTGGCTGGATTAATAACGGAGGCGGAATATGTTGTTGCTTCAGAAGCGGCGCAGGAGGCAGTTTGGATGAAAGATTCATTACGGAACTGGGTGTGGTTCCCAGTGCGTTGGACCCGATGGTGATCTATTGTGACAACAATGGAGCCATAGCCAATGCAAAGGAACCAAGGTCTCACAAGAATTCCAAACATATTAAGCGCCAGTTTCACTCCATCCGCGAGCATGTCAAGGATGGAGATATAAAGATTTGTAAAGTACACACGGACCTAAATGTAGCAGATCCATTGACTAAAGTTCTCCCTAGGGCAAAACATGATCAACACTAGAACTCCACGTGTGTTAGATTTATCACTATGTGAACTAGATTATTGTCTCTAGTGCAAGTGGGAGACTGAAGGAAATATGCCCTGAGAGGCAATAATAAAGTTGTTATTATATATTCCTTATACATGATAGATGTTTATTTTACATGCTAGAAATGTATTGATTCGGAAACATTAATACATGTGTGTTTAATAAACAAAAAGGGTTCCTAGTCATGCCTCTCTTATAGACTAGCTTGTTGATTAACAGGATGATCAAGGTTTCCTGATCATGGACATTGGATGTTGTTAATAACAAGGTCACACCATTGGTGGAATGATGTGATGAACATTCTTCCGAAGTATAGCATTAGGATCAAGTCATTATGTTTATATTGCTATAACATCATACGAAGTAATCTTTATCCTTAGACCATGAGATCATGTTAATTGCTAACACCGGAAGAGTATCTTGATAACATCAAACGTCACACCGTAACAGGGTGACTATAAAGATGGGTTCAGTACTACAAAGGTGTTATGTTGAGGCTCATGGATCAAGAGTGGAATTTGTCAATCCAGATGACAGATAGATATACTCTGGGCCCTCTCGGTGATATCACATTAGGATAGCTTGCAAGCAAGTGATGTGATCACTAGAATGTTATATCACGGGAACGAGAAAATAGTGCATGTCGGTAACGAGATCAAACTAGGTATGGAGATACCGATGATCGAATCTCGGACATGTAATATATCGAGAGACAAAGGGATTTAGTTACAAGCGTTAAAGGTTCTCACGATCACAGGAGTCATCGTTGAATGTGTAGGAGTCAGTACGGATCTCCAGGTCCCGCTGCTGATTATTGATTGGAGAAGGGTCTCGATCATGTCTGCATTATTCGCGAACCGTAGGGTGGCACACTTAAGAGTTACCGGACACCATTTTGGAGCACATATGTTTCATACGAAAGAATTGCAAAGCGCAGGAATTGTTTCAATAGAAACCGAAAATTGTTTCGGGTGAAATTGCAGAAGGTGGTTCTGCATGTGATATTGAAATATTGCAAGGGGCTATATGTGAATGTTTGTTAATTAAAGTAGTTAACAAAATTCTGAATAAATTTAATAAAAAGAGTTTTATTAAATGAGAGAGCATTAAATTTGGAGAAATTTAATGCATTTAAAGTGGAGACTTTAAAAGGGAATGTGAAGAGGCATTTTAATGTGGAGGGGTTACCACCACATGAATGGGGGAGGTGAGGGGTCACCCCCATGCGCCGGCCATGGAGAGAGGGGGCACCCCCCCCTCCTCCTATAAAAGGCCACCCATTCCCTCCTTCATCCTCACACCTCCTTGTGAAGGATCTCTCTCCCCCTCTAGAATTATTCCCCCATGGTCTCGGATTAGCGAGATACATGTTCCCGGTGGCATTTCGTTTGGAAGGACTTGTTGCTTCCACTGGATCGCTGGAGCGAGGAGGTGGAGGTTGTCCGGTGGCTTGAACGTGTGTGCGAGTGCGGATGCGCTGCTGAGTTGCGGCGCTCGAACTTCCTCACGATCTTGAGATCGACAAGTGTACGACTACATCAACCACGAGTTCCTACTCGTTAACAAAGCTCGTTGTCTACGGGGGTAAGTTCTCGTTGGATGTATGTCCACCCGTTGCTTTGTACCTAGTAGATAGATCTTGGCGTGTAGTTCACACCGTAGGAAATTTTTTGTTTTCTATGCTGCGGACCCAACAGCATGTCACCTCAAAAATTATTCTTTCTTTTTTATCACTTACCTACTCGAGGACGAGCAGGAGTTAAGCTTGGGGATGTTGATACATTGCAAATGTATCTATAATTTTTTATGTTCCATGCTTGGTTTTATCTACTTTCTTGTGTTTTGTCCACACTTTGGAGTACTTTTCATATGATTTCTTGAACTAACCTATTAACAAGAGCCATAGTGCCAGCTGCCTATTTTCTGCTGATTTTGGTTCCATAAAAGTCAGAAAATGAATATTCTCGGAATTGGACGAGACAAAAGCCAAAGTGCCTATTTTTCTAGAAGTTATCAGATGCTAGAATACGAGACGGAGAAGGTCTAGGGGCCGGCCACACCACCTGGCCGCGCGGCCAGGCCTAGCCCGTGCCAGGGGGTGGTCTGGGCGACCCCAGCACCCCCTCGGCCTCTCCTTCCGCCTATATAGTGCCCTCGAGACAAAAACCCTAAGTACCCGATCAAAATTCCATGAAAGAGTCTGTAGCCGCCATCATCTCCATCCCTAGATCGGGAGGGATCTGAAGCTCTTCCCGGCACCCTGCTGGAGAGGGGAATTCACCCTGGAGGCCTTCTTCATCATCATGCAAGCCTCCGGTGTGATGCTTGAGTAGTTCATCTCTGGACTACGGGTCCATGTAGTAGCTAGATGGCTAGTTCTCCTCCTTTGTGGTTTCATGTCTAGATCTTGTGAGCTCCGTTCATGATCAAGATCATCTATTTGTAATTCTGCATGTTGTGTTTGCGGGATCCGATGGATATTGAGATGCTATTTTAGATTGATTATTGATTCTATCATGTCTTTGTTATTTGTGATCTTGCATGCTTTCCGTTGTTAGTAGCTATCTTGGCCAAGTAGATGCTAGCAACTCCAAGAGTTAGTATTTATGCTCGATAGTGGGTTCATGCCTCTGGTAATCTGGGGAAGTGATAGAAATCTCTAAGGTACTAAATGTGTTGTTGCTACTAGGGAGAAAACAACAATCCTTTGTTCATAGAACAATCGTATTGTTTACATTACACGCAATTCATAAAGCAATAATCTGTTGCTTGCAACTTAATACTGGAGGGGGTTCGGATGATAACCTGAAGGTGGATTATGAGTCATAGATGCAGTTGGATGGCGGTCTATGTATAATGTTTTAATGCCCAATCAAGTTTCAAAGGAGTCAAGATGATTAGTATATGCTTGTATGCTTTCTCGATGTTTGTCAATTGCCCCGCTGTAATTTGTTCCCACCCAGCATGTTATCTATCTTAAGGAGAGCCACCTTTGGTGAACTATGGACCCGGTCCTTTTCTTTTACATACAATCTACAAACTGTTTACTGCTTTGTGTTTACTTTCTGGAAACTATTACTTCCTTCCATTCGATATGTTTAATCCTTTGTTTTCAGCAAAACTAGTGAGATTCACAACCTCATCGCAAGTTGGGGACAGAGTTCTGTGGTTGTGTTGTGCAGGTCTCCATGTTGTTGCTGGCACCGGTAGTGCGCCCTGCCAACGTTCAGCTAGCTACACCTTTGGGGTGTTTCCTTGCTCCTACTGGATTGATAACCTTGGTTTCATACTGAGGGAAAACTTGCTGCTATGCTCATCATACCTTCCTCTTGGGGTTCCCCAATGAGCTCGATATAATTTGGGCCATCAGGGAGCCAAAGAATATTTATAAGCCTTAACAACTGAGTTGTCAATTCAGCTGCACCTGGAAACAATCTTGCTCACAGCAGTTTATCAGTAGCAACAGTTTTGTAGTAGGAGTAGTAAAGTAACAATAGTAGTAAAGTAAAGACAGTAGTAACAATTGCAGTAAACATTAGGATTCGAGTGCGGTAGGCATAGGGATGGATGGACGGGCATTGCATGGACAAGACAATTCACATGGCAATCAGAACATAGGGCAATTGCAGATAAATAAGATAAAGCATCCAAGTACTAAAGAATCCTAGGCATGTGTCCCAAATATAGTCATACGTGCTCGCAACGAGAACTTGCACAACATCTTTTGTCCTGCCAGCCCGTTTAAAGCGGGGCCTCAAGGGAAGTATTGGCAATTAAGGTGCTCCTTTTAATAGAGCACCGAAGCAAAGCATTAACACTCCGTGAACACATGTAATCCTCACATCAAAGCCATTCCCTCCGGTTATCCCAATTTCTGTCACTTCGGGGCCATTGGTTCCGGACAACAACGTGTGTATACAACTTTCAAGTAAGACCAAAAACATTACTATCATAATGAATCAATAACATGTTCAGATCTGAAATCATGGCACTCGGGCCCTAGTGACAAGCATTAAGCATAACAAGTTGCAACAAAGTCAAAAAGCACTAATAGAAGATACTAGGCACCATGCCCTAACAATCTGATGCCATTACATGAACGATCTCATCCAATCCCTACCATCCCCATAGCCTACACCAGGGGATTACTCACTCATAGATGGGGGGAACATGGATGGTCGATGGAGAAGCGATGGTGATGATGATGGCGATGATCTTCTCCAATTCTCCGTCCCGACAGGGTGCCAGAACGGAGTTTCTAGTTCCGAATCACGAAATCTAGTGGTGGCGGCAGAGCGGAACTCTTTTTGGAAAAACGTCAAACCCTCCTGACTTTTTAGGTCAGAAGGCAACTTATAGGTGAAGAGGGAGACCAAGGGGGTGTCTGGGGCGGCCAGACCACCCCCTGGCACGGCCAGGTGGTGTGGCCTGGGCCTAGCCCCCCCCCCCCCCCCGTCTCGTATTCTGGCTCCGGGAGTCTTCTGGTGAAATAGGATTTTTGGCATATTTTCCGGGATTTTTCCCGATAGTTGATTTTCTGCACAAAAACTAGACACCAAGGCAATTCTGCTGAAAACAGCGTCAGTCCGTGTTAGTTGCATCCAAATCACACAAGTTTAGAGGAGAAACAATAGGAAAAGTGTTCGGGAAAGTAGATATGTTTTGGACGTATCAACTCCCCCAAGCTTAGCTTATTGCTTGTCCTCAAGCAATTCAATTGAAAACTGAGTGCGATAAAAGAAACTTTCACGAACACATTTGCTTCATATGATGTATATATTCTCAGCATGTGATCAACTACTTAGACAATTCATAATAAGGAGTATGCAACTAAGTTTACTTAATAGGCATTGCAAGCTATGAATAGATTCCAATTCAAAAATGATAAGTAGCATGAAGCATAAACATAAGCAACATTACAATGCTCATAACAAGGTATGATAGAGTGGTATCTCGCTTGCCTTTTTATTGTGAATGTCAAGGCACCTCTGAAGTTCAGGTGAAGACTAGAAGTAAATATATCAAAGATACAAGCATTAAAGTCATAACACAAATAATCAAGTTTTGAGACAAGCACATTGCACTAAGAATGACAACTATGCTCTCAAGAAGGTGCTCATAGAATAAGTGGAGACTCAACAAAGAAATGAAAAAGGTTTTGAAAAGTTCGAAACGCTTCCAAATGCTGAAAGTATGGTACTCGTTAGCTTTGAGCTCTCATTGCCCCTATCATAAGCATCTTTAAATGGTTAAGGTTAAAGTGACACAACTAAGAGGATATGCTTCACAAGTTATAAGCTAAAGTTTCATGCCCCTTACTTACGAGTACCGGACCTCATCCTACTCAACTTCAGTCACAAGTAAGCTCTTGTCATTGTAAGTACATATGTATCATAGAGAACCGCCAACGGGGTACCCCTTGCACATGATATAGGAGCTATCCCATAATCAAAATGACAAGGCAAGCAGACAATGTGCATCTCAGCGATCTTTTTATTTACTATGTGCATAGATTTTTTATTGAGGATGCTTCATAGAATGCTCATTATGGTTATGCTGAAAGTTTCCACCATGATTAGGCATGGCTTAGGCTAGTGGCCCAAGCGTTTCTCTAACACACCTACAAACTCCATGATCTTACAAGTTCCACTTTTATTTCACACCGCCGGGATCCATAGGCAAAAGAACATGATATCAACGAGGTACTAAGTACCTGCGCAATGTTGAAAGCGTTCCCCATGATACATGGTTCTGCTAACTTCAACTTATAAAGCGCAAGCATATACGCAACAAAGAAGGACGCAATGGTTCAGGTTTATTAAGTGCAAGAAAATAAAGTGTGCCATCAAGTTCATGAGAGCTTTACTAACTAACTTTCTCATAACAAGCAAACATTTAATTCGGAAGAAAACAAGGCATATTGAATATGCACAGAACAACAAATAATGCTAATAGGTAGGTATGGTGGACACTTTTGGCAATATTTGGTTTTAGGGAGTTGGAACCACGAGTAAAACATACTCGGCACAAGTGAAGGCTAGCAATAGAAAGGGAGCAACAAATGAGAGAGCAATAACTGTCATAATCATGCTTGCAACAAAACAGGATTAAACATGGCATGAAAGTGATTCAAGACCCTTGAGGAAAAATAATTCATCGAGGCTTAACTGATTGTTTCAGTCATATACATGCGTGAGCATGTGCCAAGTCAATTCAAGTGAAACATTCGGAGGAGGATACCACAGTGGCATACCAAGTTATGAATAGAGTAATGCAAGCAAACATTCATAGCATGCTACAAATTATTAGCAAGCTGGAACTAATCATATGAAAGCAAGAACTACTAAGCATCCATGAATAACATACACCCTACACGAACAGGCTAAGCATGCCCACAATGATGAGTATATGTACAAAAATGAAAACAAATAGAGTTTGTTACCAGCCTCTTACCACACCTCAAGTTGGCATTAATCCTCATTATCGCCCTTCACTTGTGTGGCTTGAATAATAACATGAAACCAAATCCCACTGAGAACTCATGAACCCTGCAACAAACTCACAAAACTAAAGAAGAAGAACAAATATTTTTGGTGTTTTCGATTTTTTAGAACAAGAACAAAAAAGGAAGAACAAGCTAAGCAAAACCTTTTTGGGTTTTTCAAATAGTTCAAGCAAAGCAAAAAAAAAGCAAACCAAGGCCAAAAGAAGAAGCAAACAAAAGAGAAACAACAGAAATATTTTTGGTCTTTTTGTGTTTTAGAAAGCAAAAACAAAGAAAGAACAAAAATTAAAAAGAGAACGAAACATGAATATACAAAGTACTGATGCAAAATGATATGAAGATGAGTGCGATGTCCGCGTACCTCCCCCCAAGCTTAGGCTTTTGGCCTAAGTGGGTATCAATCCAGATATGAGTAAGGGTTCCAAGCAGGCGGGTCATTGTAAGCATGATCGTAGTTGGGCCCTTGGGAAGAAGAAGAAGCTCCCCAATCATAGGTAGGCTGTTGATATGAAGACTCCCCCTCATTCGAGGGCTGGACCGAATCATCTGTGACCTTCCTTCTAGTATGCTGCTCCTGTTGAGAGAGCTCTCCCAAGTACGTATCAAACTCCTCCTCCGTGAGGGACCATCCTACCCTGTTATCAAGGTTAAACAAAACAGGTACAGGCAAAAGAACAACACGCTCGGACTTGCTCCTTCTCCAACCAGCTTTGAGAAAGGTTATTTCATAAGAAAACTCACTCAAACTATCCCACGAAGAAACAAATTTATGCTGTATCATGGAATTAAGATCAAGCCTTTCTATGGGAAACTGTAGGTCTAGATGATGAGGCACTAAACCATGCAATGCTAGTAAACAAGAAGCAATGAGGCCCCCACAAATTCCACCTTTCTCGCGGTTAGCAGCAAGACAGAAAGCTATCAAAGCACACAAGTTGTAAGACCTATCTCATTTAAGAGCAGCAGAGATGAATGCTAGATCATATGAAGATAACTTATTGGCATTTTTCCTAGCAAGAACACACTTGGCAATAAAGTAGGCAAAGTAGCGAATGGAGGGGAGATGAATGTTACGGATTTTCCCACTCTCCTTCGAGAAGCTGCTCCCTTGGAAAATTTCTGCGTAAATCCATGAGTGGTGCAGGTCGCTCTTTAATCCTTCCACATGATCCCCACTGAGGTACCTTAATAGCTGCACACAAGTCATCGAGAGAAAGGTCGACAACAATATTGTAAATTTTGTAGTGAACCATGGGGTTAGGCAAAGAGTAACTAAATTGAAAGTCCTGCACTACAGACATGGTTAGCTTCACAAATTGACACGGTTCATCTTCCAAAAAGTGCTCCAATCCTGCATTAGCAACCAAAGTATGGAAATCCTGGAAAATTCCCGCAGCTCTCATGAATTCGGAGCATGGATAAATGGAAGGAAAAACTTCCTCCTCTCGGTGAACCTTCATAACCTTAGGCACCCATAGTTCATGTTGGTTTAGTTGATGCTCATTCATCTTCTATTCTGAAATTTAAACATCTATTAAACAAGTGATTGCAAAGTGAATATATAATGAAGGGAACTACTCATAGGGACTTGTACGAGGCCTAAACATGCATCAAAACTATATCTCTAAGCATCAAACAAGCTTACAAGCTCTCATAACCTGTCACCTACAGCAGCAAAATACTCAAGATATAAACCACTAAACACAAATCTACTTGGACAAGCGGAGGAGTCACATACCGGAGAACAAATGCTCCAAATTTCAGCAGCAAAGATGGGCTGAGCAAGGAGATCGAAAAATCGAGGGCAAGCACAGCAAGAACGTGATTTTGAGCAATGAACTGGTGTCTACTCGGGAGAGATAATAAAGTGGCAAGTGAGAGAGTGAGTGGAGGGCCAGGGGTGGCCCACACCATAGGTAGGCGTGCCCCAGGGCTGGCCACGCCACTAGGTGGTGTGCCTGCCTAGTGGGCCCCCCTGGTACCTTCCAGGCACTCCTCTGCCCATTTTTCACGTAAAAATTTAATATGAATTTTCTGGAATTTTTCGAGGCACTTTATTTTTGAGCAATTTTCAGGTATAGATGAATGATTTTCTGACAGACAGAGATGTTTTTGAAATGATGCAATGACAAGACAAGGCTAGAACTACAGAAGTTCTAAGACACTCTAACATGCAAGCAACTAACAACGAAAAAGAAAACTAAGCGAAAGCAAAAACTAAAATGGATAGAATAGAAGTAAGCGGAGATAATCACGGTGAAAGCATTATTTTCTTCAATGAAATCCTTTTGTTAACAAGGTTGATCAGGTCTTGTTACCAAAACAATTTCATATGAGACAAAACTTTGTATTCCACTAATGATTATGTTACCTTAACTTTGATACCAATGGTCCCAATCATAATAGTTTCAAATTTTTCTCTTGGTATGGGACAATATATTTCTCCAACTTGAATGCCCTCAACATGTTCAATTGAATTCAAACCATATGTTCTATCAATCTTCTTGGGGAAATAGACAGTATGCTCCTTGTCATTAACATTGAAAGTCACCTTTCCTTGATTACAATTAATAACAGCTCCTGCAGTATTAAGAAAAGGTCTCCCAAGAATAATAGACATATTATCATCTTTAGGCATTTCAAGAACAACAAAATCAGTTAATATCAAGCAATTATGAGCCACTTGAACATGTACATCCTCACATATACCAACAGGAATAGTGGTAGATTTATCAGCCATTTGCAAAGATATATCGGTTGGTATTAATTTTTATAGTTGAAGTCTCTTATAGAGAGATAAAGGCATAACACTAACTCCAACTCCCAAATCACACAAAGCAGTTCTAACATAACTATTCTTAATAGAGCAAGGGATAGTTGGAATCCCTAGGTCTCCAAGTTTCTCTGGAACCTTACCATTAAAGGAATAATTAGCAAGCAAAGTAGAGATTTCTTCATTAGGGATCTTCCTTTTATTCGAGACAATATCCTTCATATACTTTGAGTAAGGAGGCAATTTAATAGCATCAGTCAAAGGAATTTGCAAGAATAAAGGTTTCATCCACTCACAAAACTTATTATAGTGTTCATCTTCCTTTGACTTGTGTTTCTTATCAGGCAAAGGCATAGGTTTTTGGACCCAAGGCTCTCTTTCACTACCATGTTTCTTAGCAATAAAATCTTCTTTAGTGTATTTAATATTCTTAGTGTGGTTTTCAGGTTCTTCTTCAACTTTTTCTTTATCAGGAACATCATTTTCTTCATTACCACTTTCAGTTTCAGCATCAGAGATAGATATACTATTAGGATCTTTAGCAGATTCAGAGGGTTCTACAATAGTTTTATGTTTCTTTTTTCTTTTCTTACGAGTAGAACCACTATTTTCACCTTGTTGAGAATCCTTCTCAATTATTTTGGGATGCCCCTTAGGATATAGAGGATTGATGGCTCAGTGTTGATGTAGAGCTTGTTGGGAACCCTAAGAGGAAGGTATGATGAGCACAGCAGCAAGTTTCCCTCAGTTATGAAACCAAGGTTTAATCGAACCAGTAGGAGCAAGGAAACACCCCAAAGGTGTTGCTAGCTGAGCCTTGGCAGGGCACACTACTGGTGCGAGTAGCAACGTGGAGACCTGCACAACACAACCACAGAACTCTGTCCCTAACTTGCGATGAGATTGTCAATCTCACCGTGTTCTGCTGAAAACAAAGGATTGAACGTATCGAATGGAAGGAAGTAATAGTTTGCAGAAAGTAAACACAAAGTAGTAAACAGTTTATAGATTGTATGTAAAGAAAGGACCGGGATCCATAGTTCACTAGAGGTGACTCTCCTTAAGATAGATAACATGCTGGGTGAACAAATTACAGCGGAGCAATTGACAAACATCGAGAAAGCATACAAGCATATACTAATCATCTTGACTCCTTTGAAACTTGATTGGGCATTACAACATTATACGTAGACCGCCATCCAACTGCATCTATGACTAATAATCCACCTTTAGGTTATCATCCGAACCCCCTCCAGTATTAAGTTGCAAGCAACAGATTATTGCTTTATGAATTGCGTGTAATGTAAACAATATGATTGTTCTATGAACAAAGGATTGTTGTTTTCTCCCTAGTAGCAATAGCACATCTAGTACCTTAGAGATTTCTGTCACTTCCCTAGATTACTAGAGGCATGAACCCACTATCGAGCATAAATACTAACTCTTGGAGTTGCTAGCATCTACTTGGCCAAGATAGCTACTAACAACGGAAAGCATGCAAGATCACAAATAACAAAGACATGATAGAATCAATCATCAATCTGAAATAGCATCTCAATATCCATCAGATCCCCGCAAACACAACATGCAGGATTACAAATAGATGATCTTGATCATGAACGGAGCTCACAAGATCTAAACATGGTAGCACAAAGGATAAGAACCAGCCATCTAGCTACTACATGGACCCGTATTCCAAGGATGAACTACTCACGCATCACACCGGAGGCTTGCATGGTGATGAAGAAGACCTCCAGGGTGAATTCCCCTCTCCGGCAGGGTGCCAGGAGGAGCTTCAGATCCCTCCTGATTTAGGGATGGAGATGACGGCGGCTACAGACTCTTTCGTGGATTTTTGATCGGGTACTTAGTGTTTTCGTCCCGAGGGAATCTTATAGGCGGAAGGAGAGGCCGAGGGGGTGCTGGGGTCGGCCAGACCACCCCCTGGCACGGGCCAGGCCTGGCCGCGCGGCCAGGTGGTGTGGCCAGCCCCCAGCCTTTCTCCGTCTCGTATTCTGGTATCTGATGACTTCCAGAAAAATAGGCACTTTGGCTTTTGTCCCGTCCAATTCCGAGAATATTCATTTTCTGACTTTCCTGGAACCAAAAAACAGCAGAAAACAGGCAGCTGGCACTGTGGCTCTTGTTAATAGGTTAGTCCAAGAAATCGTATGAACAGTACTCCAAAGTGTGGACAAAACACAAGAAAGTGGATAAAACCAAGCATGGAACATCAAAAAATATAGATACATTTGAAATGTATCAAGGATCCTGGGTAGCAGCACCACTTCTAGTTCTAATTTCATAAGCATGTTTTTCTTTGGCAGCGTTAACTATCAAGTCTTTTTGCACTTTAATAAGTTGATCTATTTGAGTTTGAACCATTTGAAAATGTTTAACAATCATTTTAACATCATTAGAGGTTCTTTCCACAATATCTTTTAACTCAACAATAGCTCTAGTGTTTTCCATCAGATGATTTTGCACCCTTTTATTAAAATTATCTTGCTTAGCAATGAAAATATCAAATTCTTCTAAGCATTGATCAGGAGGTTTAGAGTAAGGGATATCACCTTCATCAAAGTGTTGGAGAGAGTGTACCTCAATAGTGGATGAATGGGGGATTGGCTTACATAATTCTTCTATAGGAGGTAAATTCTTGACATCTGCAGCTTTAATTCCCTTCTCCTTAAGACATTTCTTAGCTTCCTTCATCACTTCATCACTCAATTCAATAACTCCCCTCTTCTTAGATAATGGTGTAGGCGCCGGTATAGCTGGTTCAGGAGGAGTCCAATCTTCATAATTCTTGCTTGTTTTAGCCATTAATTCCTCAGCTTCTTTGGGAGTCCTATTCCTGAAAACACAATCAACACAACTATCTAGGTATGTCCTAGATTCTTCAGTTAGTCCATTATAAAATATATCAAGAAGCTCATTCTTAGGTAATGGACTTCCAGCCTGTGCATGAATCAAAGCACAAAACTTTGCTCATGATTCAGGCAATATCTCTTTTTCTCCCTGTTTAAAATCAAAAAGTTCCCGTAAAATAGCATGTCTAGCATTTGGAGGAAAATATTTCTGCAGGAAGGTACTAATCAAGCAATCAGGGTTATCAATAGATCCAGGAGGTAAATTACTAAACCAAGTTTTAGCTTCCCCTTTTAGTGAAAAAGGGAAAATCTTAGCAACAAAGTAAGTACGCATCTTAATATCATCAGAAAATAAGCTACTCATGGTAGAAAGCTCAGTCATATGTGCTACCACGCTTTCATTCTTAGTCCCACAAAAAGGTTCTTTCTCAACAATAGCTATGTAAGATAGATCAAGAGAGAAATCATAATCTTTATCTTTAATGTTTATGGGAGAAGCAGCAAACTTAGCAATAGGAGACAATATGGGTCTAATAGTACGCCTCTCAAGGAGATTCTTAGCAGCGCTCCTATCATGGGTGTTTTTACATTCTTTAATAAATTCGTCGGTCATCTCAACATAAACATCTTCAATATCATAACTCTCACTAGACTCAGGTGAACTAACAGGTGTAGTAGTGTCTTCATTAGGAGTTTCAGTATTTCCAGCTATAGTTCTAGCAACCGTAGCATATAGGAAAGGACCTAATGAACCACTCTTATCAAGCACAGTAGAAGCAGCAGCATAAGTATCAGAAGTTTCAGATTCAGCAGTAGTAGCAGTGTGTGTAGCATGCGTATGTGGTGGTGTAACAAGCTTACTCATAACAGATGGTGAATCAAGAGCAACAGAGGTGTTCAGAACCGTACCTCTTCTTGTAGTGGATGGTAAAATAGGAACCTTGCCATCACGAGACTTACCCATGATGGATGGATGGCAGCGAACAATAATGAATCCAAGTGAACTTGATAAATAAATCTATGCTCCCCGGCAACGGCGCCAGAAAATAGTCTTGATGACCCACAAGTATAGGGGGTGTATTGCAGTATTTTCGAGGGAAGTAAAACCCAATTTATTGATTCGACACAAGGGGAGCCAAAGAATATTTATAAGCCTTAACAACTGAGTTGTCAATTCAGCTGCACCTAGAAACAATCTTGCTCACAACAGTTTATCAGTAGCAACAGTTTTGTAGTAGGAGTAGTAAAGTAACAGCAGTAGTAAAGTAAAGACAGTAGTAACAATTGTAGTAAATAGTAGGATTCGAGTGCGGTAGGCATAGGGAAGGATGGACGGGCGTTGCATGGACAAGACAATTCACATGGCAATCAGAACATAGGGCAATTGCAGATAAATAAGATAAAGCATCTAAGTACTAAAGAATCCTAGGCATGTGTCCCAAATATAGTCATACATGCTCGCAATGAGAACTTGCACAACATCTTTTGTCCTGCCAGCCCGTTTGCAGCGGGGCCTCAAGGGAACTACTGGCAATTAAGGTGCTCCTTTTAATAGAGCACCGGAGGAAAGCATTAACACTCCGTGAACACATGTAATCCTCACATCAAAGCCATTCCCTCCGGTTATCCCGATTTCTGTCACTTCGGGGCCATTGGTTCCGGACAACAACGTGTGTATACAATTTGCAGGTAAGACCAAAAACAATACTATCATAATGAATCAATAACATGTTCAGATCTGAAATCATGGCACTCGAGCCCTAGTGACAAGCATTAAGCATAACAAGTTGCAACAAAATAAAAAAGCACTAATAATAGATACTAGGCACCAT
Source organism: Avena sativa (assembly GCA_916181665.1). NCBI lineage: Eukaryota > Viridiplantae > Streptophyta > Magnoliopsida > Poales > Poaceae > Avena > Avena sativa. The sequence goes on from OV702291.1 coordinate 33,929,288, forward strand.
GCCCTAACAATCCGATGCCATTACATGAACAGTCTCATTCAATCCCTACCATCCCCATAGCCTACAGCGGGGGATTACTCACTCATAGATGGGGGAAACATGGATGGTCGATGGAGAAGCGATGGTGATGATGATGGCGATGATCTCCTCCAATTCCCTGTCCCGGCAGGGTGCCAGAATGGAGTTTCTGGTGCTGTTTCGTGGAATCTGGTGGTGGCGGCGGAGCGGATCTCCTTCTAGAAAAACATCGACCCCCCCCTGAGTTTTTAGGTCAGAAGGCATCTTATAGGCAAAGAGGGAGACCGAGGGGGTGTCTGGGGCGGCCAGACCACCCCCTGGCATGGCCAGGCCTAGCCCGCGTGGCCAGGTGGTGTGGCCTAGGCCCAGCCCCCCTCCGTCTCGTATTCTGGCACCGAAAGTCTTCTGGTGAAATAGGATTTTTGGCATATTTTCTGGGATTTTTCCTGATAGTTAATTTTCTGCACAAAAACTAGACACCAAGGCAATTCTGCTGAAAACAGCGTTAGTCCGTGTTAGTTGCATCCAAGTCACACAAGTTTAGAGGAGAAACAATAGCAAAAGTGTTCAAGAAAGTAGATACGTTTTGGACGTATCAGTAGCCGTCTCATCACCGTCTAGCATAAGTACGTCTCCACATAGTCTTGTTGATCTTTGTGGCTCTGGCGCATTTACTAGCTTAGGCACAATGTCTCACACAACCTCCAAGGTTGCCAATTTGTCTTGAGTCGATGAATCCCGAATTTCTTCGAGGTGCACCCTATTCCCATAATCTTTCTGTCTTAGAATCTCTTTCTCTAGAACGACCCCGTTTTGAGGGACAAACACTTTGCCCTCTTCTCGGTTGTAGAAATAGTAACCCAAAGTTTGTTTGGGGTAGCCTACGAAAACTACCTTATATGACTTGGGGCTGAGCTTGTCGGATTGTAATCTCTTGACAAAAGCTTCACATCCCAAAATCTTAAGAAAAGCTAAGGTCAGCTTCTTGCTCATCCACATCTCATGTGGTGTCTTTTCTACTGATTCAGATGGTACTTTGTTTAGTGTTATCATTGATGTATCTACACAAAAAACCCAGAATGATAACGATAGATCCGTCTTACTCATCATCGATCTCACCATGTCTAACAAGGTTCGCTTCCGCTTTTCCGACACACCATTCCTCTAAGGTGTTCACAGCAGGGTGAGCTATGGAACTATTCCACAACTCTTGAGATGGTCATCAAACTCATGGCTCATATACTTAGCTCGCTGATAACCCACAAGTATAGGGGATCGCGTGTAGCCTTTTCGATAAGTAAGAGTGTCGAACCCAACAGGAGATAAAGGTAGGATAAATATTCTCTCAAGTTCTATCAACCACTGATACAACTCTACGCATACTAAACGTTTGCATTATCTAGGAAATAAAACTAGGGCAACAATACGGATAATAGAGATAACTTTGCATGATAATAAATAACAAGGAAGTAAAGCTAGTTGCTGCAGCAATAAAATACACTAAACTAAAAGAACCATGAGTGTGGAATAGTGGTGGTAATTGTGGTGGCTTTGTCCAAGTTTAAATAGCGAATAGATCAGGTTCATTGTCTTCGATGCAGTTTTCTATGTGGGAGAGGCTAAATATACATACGCTTCACTACTTGGAATTATATGTACTATATGATTGGATTGTTAGCAAACATCCGTAAGTACTAATCAATGCATTAAGGTTTCTCCAACCATAGCCTTAAGTTTAATGGTCCTCTTACTCCCATACGTGCAACGTTCCAGTTCGCGTTCTCAGGTTTCTGTCACTCCGGCAGAACTCCCCCTTCCTTTTACACATACTACAAACCCTATGATGTTTAATCCATACGCGCACAAATATAATGGACACCAAAGGACTATACCATATCAACATACAACTCTAATGAACCAAAGACATTCAACCATTCAATCTGAGAACAAAGAAACTACACAAACATGACATAGATCATAGGATTATAACTTATAGCATTAAACACCATGTTTACATAGGACGGTACAGAGGTGTGTGGAAGGATGAACCACTGCATACTAGGAGGATTAGGTGATGGAGATGGCGGTGAAGATGGTGAAGAGGGCGGCGGCGATGCCGGCGGGGGCGTGGGGGACTCCTTCCCTGCCGCCGGTATCATGGGGGAGCACCACCCCTTAGCCCCCTTCCTTCATGGCTTCTTGGGAGCCATCCCCCATGGAGATGGGATCCATGGGGGAGGCAAAAATGTGGCTTTGGTGGCTGAAAATTCATGGGTGGAGATGCCCTGGGCGAATTAGGTTTCCTCCCTTTATATAGCTTCTCGGATTCCCGTCACCCCATTTGGGCTGCAGTAAATCGGGTCTAGAAGGCCCGTCCGGACTCGGAATCAGCTAAATTTTATGTCCAGAATATTTGTCGCGAAATTTTCAACAACTTTGTAGTTGAAGAGTTTTCCGTTTGACGCCGTATTCGAACCGAAACCTGACCATATTCAAAATGAGTTTTGAGACAGATTTCTGAAAAAATTTCAATTTGACTCCAACAAGGTTTCCACTTGTATTCTTGGTAATTCCTACACATCAAAGTGTAAAACAAGAACATTGTTCACTTTTGCAACTATTAGTAGGTTAGTCCAAATAAATCATAAAACTTTATACAAAAAGGAGTGTCAAAAGCATATTATTAGCATAAAACCATAAAAATTATAGATACGTTATGGACGTATCACTCGCCTCCATGATTTGACTGCAGAAACTTAATATTCTTACCGAGTTGGTTTTACTCTTCACTCTGAAACTCCTTGAACTTTTCAAACGTCTCCGACTTGGATTTTATCAGGTAGACATAGCCATATCTACTGAGATCATCCGTGAACGTGACAAAATACTCATAACCACCTCTGGCTGTCGTGCTCGTTGGACCACATACATCACTATATATCAGTTCTAGCAAGTCGGACGCCCACTCACAACTCTTTACGAAAGGTGTCTTGGTCATCTTACCCAGCAAACATGATTTACATGTTTCGAACGGCTCCAAGCCGGACGAATCCAGGAGTCCATCACTATGGAACTTCTACATGCGTTTCCAGATGATATGACCAAGGCGACAATGCCATAGATAAGTAGAACTAAGATCATTTGGCTTCAACCTTTTAGCATTCAGGTTATAGACTGATTTACATTCAAGATCAAGCACAAAAAGTCCAAATTGGACAGATGCATAGCCATGAAACACATTATTCAAATAAAAGGAACAACCATTGTTCTTAATACTTGATTCATAACCCTGCTCCGTAAAAATGAGGCAGAAATTATGTTTTGGCTTAGTACAGGAACATAATAACACTTATTTAGTTCTACAAATCCTGAAGGTAACTGGAGTTGCATCGTCCCTATGGCTAATGCAGCAACTCTTGTCTTCTTTCCGACTCTGATGTCAATCTCCCCTCTCGCAACACTCATATGCCTTACCAGGCCCTACATCAAGTTGCACACATGAACAACCGATCCGGTATCATATACCCATGTACTTCTAGAAGTGTCAGCAAGATAAATGTATATAACATTCACAACAAGTGTACCTGAGTTGGAAGTCATACTTCCACTCCTAGCTTTATCCGCCTTGTACTTGTCGCAGTTCCTCTTTGAGTGACCCTCCGCCTTACAGTAAAAGCATACTATAACCGGTCGTTTTGTCGGCTTGCCAGTCACTGAGCCAGAGTTGGGACTTGGATCCAGCGTGCCGTCTAACTTTGGCTTGGCTTTCTTAGACCAAGATTTCTTCTTCATCTTGGAAGCATTCTACACCATCAACACTTGATTGGTGCCGCCTCTCTTGATGTCGGCCTCTGCTGTCTTGAGCATCCCTTGAAGTTCTGCCAGTTTCTTATCCATACCATGCATATGGTAGTTCGAAATGAAGGAACCATAAGCACTAGAAAGAGAATTTAGGAGAATGTTGGTAGCAAACTTTTTGCTGAAGGAAAAACCCAGACGATCCAAGGACTACACATATCCGACCATCTTGATCATATGCGGTCCCAGTGGATCTCCATCTTTCAGCTTGCACCCAAGCAAGGCTCTGGAGACATTGTACCTCTCTATCCTAGCATGCGTCTCAAACATGATCTTGAGGGAAAAGATCATATTGTATGCCTCAACATTCTCGAACTTATGGTGTAGTTCTGGCTCCATGTGAGCGAGCATTAGGCAGCTGAATTTCCTCGACTCATCCTGATCCCGACGAAAGGCGGTTCTTACAACATTAGGCTCACTAGTGCCCAGCTCGTCTGGAATCGGATTGTCCAGGACATGTTCCTTCTTTTTTGCTTGAGAATGATTCTCAAGTTATGATACCAGTTGGTATAGTTTGTTCCATTCAGCTTGTCCTTCTCAAGGATCGTACGCAACGCAAAACTAGAAATCTGAACGATGCTACTTGGCGCCATCTACAAACAAAATATGCAAACACTTAAGACAATGTATCAGTAATAGGAGAAGGTGGATTAAACTCGTTAAACATGCACACTCCCACTGAGACTAATATCCCTCCGACAATCGATAGTAATTCATGATCCTGGTCAAATATCCAACTAGTGAGCCAATGCGTCACTACTAGTCAGAGAACCTTCCGAGTAGGCAACACCTTGCCAATCAGATCTCTAGTTGATTCCTATTGGATTGTCCGACAACCATCCTTACCCAGAAGCCCGCAACTATTGCGATAGCTCCGTCTAGCTACCAAGTGCCCTGCTTGAGAGAGTCCGAATCTCTCACACTTTAAGAGAATTAGCAGTGCCCCAACAATATGAGCCCACTAACCAAACATGTCCGACTTGTATCGTTTCAGTAAATGGCGAAGTAATCCGACTAGACCTTCTTTGAGGGAAATGAAAACTACAAGTTGGAACCTTTCCGTCTCGCACTAGCTAATCTTTAGCTATAACTTTTGATAGGGTACAACTATCCTATTCTTGTCCAACAAGAAAAGCAACTTTAGTGGTTGGTCGTGGACGTCAGCCACGTGACCTCCTGCTCAGATCTAGACCAGTTTTGACCAACTTATTGGCCAGGACAAACCATATCTGGCCACTTCCCTAGATCAAAACATATCAAAAAGGCAAAACGAAAACAGCGAGAAAGATCCAATCTTTCTTACTAGCGCATCTCATGCGCAAGAACTAGGCCAAAAACCTAGAGCCGATACTCTAATACCACTGTTGGGCAACGCGCAGAGCGAGGCCGAAAACAAAAACTTTTCTGCTCCGGCTAGGTCTCCGGTGAGCCACCCCAAGATCCGGCTAAGGCCAAAGGCAATAGCTTGTACCTCTCGCCGCATAGGTGCGGAAGATGAGGAAGCGTGTCGTAGTGGCGCCGTACGTTCCCCTCGTCTCGTCCGGCTCTGACAAACTTCTCAATCCTAGGACCACCTCGTTGTCAGCTCCGTGCTCCTCCTCACCTCCAACTTCACCGCCGCCCAACATCGCTGACGAGCACCGCGGGTGTGGTGCCTCTGCTGTCACACACACGTACAAGGTGGAACAACAGCAAGAGAGATCCTAGTCTTCGTCTTGCCATCACGAGACACGAAGGTAGTTGCCAAGTCTAGAGAAACCTTATGAAGCAACACTATATCCAAAACCATGTCTTGTCCACTGCCACCCACCTTCCTTTATATAGGCGAGTAGGTGAGGGCACACAACACTTGTGTCCCTGATCCTAAACCCTAACCCTAGTCAAAGTTGGTCCAACCCATTGACACGTGTCCCTGTCCAAACAAGTCGAACTTGTCGACTTGTGATAGTTGGATGATGATCCGCCTAGTTTCACTATCTTAAGCGTGCAATCCCATAGGCTTACGGTAAGCTAGACACAACTCAGTAATCATTCAGTCAGAGCAGTGGCTCATTGACTTTCTGACTAGAGCTGATAATCGGTAACAGCCTCTAGCAAGACTTGTTGACTCCCGGTTTACGCAAGTGCCCTCAATGTGATGATTTTTCTGAGTCCCTTTGCCTCACGATATTAGTGATAAACCGAAGGGGAGATTTCGTCATCCCGGTGCTGGTTTACTCTCTTCTCGTTGTAGTGATAACTGATTCCCTCCAGCTTTACTAAGTCAGACTACCTCGATCAACACTTGATCGAGCAGCGCATGTCCATGCTTCTGAATCATATCACACGAGAGGGCCCAGAGAATATCTCTCTGAGATGGAGGGGCAAATTCCATCTTGGCTGACCCACGTCACGTAGCTTGCTTCGAAGTTGTCGCAAGACCGCCCTTATGACTCCTAGTTACGGTGAACGTTGTATGGAGTCAAAGTCGGCTTTTCCACAACTCAGATCGAGCGATCCCCTCAGGTCTAAGGATTCTATTGTATTAGTCAGAGTGTATGACAGTGTGCTCACGTCCTACTAACCGTTGGATCGGTCCGACTATCATACCTCTTCTGACTAGCCAATGCAAGGTGGATAACATCTCCATGCCCATGACACATGAAACATTGTCATCTTCCGACTTACAAATTAGTCTCGGCAGTGGGTTTTCCTCCTAACCTCATACGACTAAGGACAAACGGACTAGAGCTAGATACAAGTATGTGGTTTCACATCTTCAACGATTACAGTGACACATACAGCTAGCTCTAAGCCAGATACTGGGTTACAAATACAAGGTTGAATGTGAGCCTCTAGGGCATCATTTCTAACAGTATCCCACTTGCACTAGAGTCGAACACTCATGCATCTCCAGGTCTTAGGCATCTTATGCCCATCTCTCTTACATGCGCCTCAAACTTAGGTTGTGGAAGCGTCTTGGTCAACGGGTTTGCAACATTGCATCCGTGTGTACCTTGCATAGCTTAATTTCTCTGCGATCGACGAACTGTCGGATCAGGTGAAATTTCCCGAGTATGTGCTTATTCTTTTGGTGTGCCCGTGGCTCCTTAGCTTGTGCAATAGCACCAGTATTGATATAGTACACGTCTAATGGACTGGACAAGACCGGAACAACCTCGAGTTTGATCAAAAAAATTCTGATCCAAACCCCTTCTCTTGCCGCCTCTGAGGCAGCAACATACTTAGCTTCCGTCGTAGAATCGTCCACCAATTCTCGCTTGGAACTCTCCAGATCACTGCACCTCCATTCACTATGAACACATAGCCGGATTATGAGCGCGAGTCATCCAGGTCGGTCTGAAAGCTAGCATCCGTGTAACCCTTTAAATGTAGCACTTCCTCACCACCATAGACTAGGAACTCATCTTGAGTATGTCTCAAGTACATAAAGATATTCTTTACTATTGTCAAGTGGCCTTCGCCAGGATCCGACGGATATCTGCTCGTTACACTTAGAGTATAAGAAATATTCGGCCTAGTACATATCATTGCATACATGATGGATCCTACTACTGAAGCATAAGATATTCTCTCCACCTGACTTCGCTCATCGGTCGATGCTGGGCATTGAGTCTTACTAAGTCGGATTCCATGCGCCATTGGCAAGAAACCCTTCTTAGCCGAATCTATATTAAACTTGTTCAATATCTTATCCAGATATGTACTATGACTCAAATGTATTAGTCTCTGGGATCTATCTCTATAGATCTTAATTCCTAGTATAAATACCGCCCCACCCAAGTACTTCATTTGGAAACACCTTTCCAAAGAATCCTTGGTTTCTTCCAACATTGGAAAGTTGTTTCCGACTATCAATATGTCATCTACGTACAGTAGCAAAAAAGTAACTGAGATTTCACTAAACTTCATGTATACATAAAAATCTTGTTCGCTTTTGATAAAGCCAAACGATTTAACCACTTCATCAAAACGAATGTTTCAACTCCGACTTGCTTGCTTCAATGCATAGATGGATTTCTGAACCTTGTAAACTTTATTAGGACTAGCCGGATCGACAAAACCCTCGGTCTGTTCCATATACACGTCCTCGGTTAAATTTCCGTTAAGGAAAGCCGTTTTGACATCCATCTGCCATATCTCCCAATCAAAATATGCAGCTAGTGTTAACATGATCCTCACCGACTTAAGCATCGCTACTGACGAGAAATTTTCGTCATAGTCAACTCCTTAAACTTGTCGGAACCCTTTCGCGACAAGCCATGCTTTATAGACAGAAATATTTTCGTCTTGGTCTGTTTTCCTCTTAAAGACCCTTTTTCTCTTGATAGATCTTGCACCATCTGGTAGATCAACCAAATTCCAAACTTGATTGTCATCCATGGACTTTAACTCGTACCTCATGGCTCCAAGCCATGACTCAGAATCAGTACTTCCCATCGCATCCTGATAGGTAGTCGGCTCATCACCGTCTAGCATAAATACGTCTCCACATAGTCTTGCTGATCTTCGTGGCTCTGGCGCATTTACCGGCTTAGGCACAACGTCCGGCACAACCTCCAAGGTTGCCGACTTGTCTTGAGTCGGTGAATCCTGAATTTCTTCGAGGTGCACCCTATTCCTAAAATCTTTCTGTCCTAGAAACTCTTTCTCCAAAACGACCCCGTTTCGAGGGACAAACAATTTGCCCTCTTCTCGGTTGTAGAAATAGTAACCCAAAGTTTTCTTATAGTATAACATTTCCGGTATGTATTGTAATGTGATGAGCTTATCTTATAATTTGCTATAAAAACTTTCTTTGTAAAAAAATGATATGAAAAGTAGCCATGAAAGCAACAAAACGTAGATTAGACAGGTGATAGGTTGGAAAAGCTACATTCTCACAATTCATCGCAGTGCGAATTGCAGCCTTGTGGTTGTATGTTAGCTTTTTACAGTCGTCTTGTGCTATAGTAGTATTTCCATGTCCCCATTTGAAATTCTTTCAACTTGAATTTTAACTTGATATAGCTCAAGTTTCTGAACTTTTATCTCAAACTCTAACTAGAAAGATCTGTCCTGTACATTTCCAAGCGGAGGTTCTAAATCTCAAACTAAAATTCAAAATTTTCCATGTTAACTGTATCAAATAGTATTCAAAGTTTTCCAACCCTAAACTACGAACTTTAAGTCAAAGTTTTGCGCTAGGAGCTCAATCTTCATCGCTCTTTATGATTTCGGCTCCTCGTCATCCAGCAACCAGCTGTCCCGATGAGGCGCAACGTCCCCATTCGTTGACATATTTACGCTGCAGGCTGAAGCAGTGCACGAGGAGTCCCTCCTCGGTTCATGTGGCGAAATTAATACAGTAAATGAAAACTTGTTCACGTATTCACGCATATGTGCACTTCAGTCTTCAGTTATATATACGCTAGCTAGTTCAGTCCATGACCAACACACGAACGCAACCACCCCTGTGAGGTGTCGAGTGAAGCTAGCTCTACTCAGAAACCTTTCTTCTCTCCAATGGCGAAACCAGAAAATGCCAGCCGCATGAGCCTCACCGTCGCTGCGAGCAGAGTGTTCGACTTCAAGATCAAAGCCTACTCCTTGGCTAGAAGGATGGCCGGATCTGGGGAGTCCTTCCAGTCTGACACCTTCAGCGTCGGCGGCTACGACTGGGCCGTGCGCTCCTCCCCCTTTCTGGGCATATCGCTGCACCTCGTGCTCTTGAGCAAACCAACAGCCAGCGAGAGCGTCGGTGTGAAATTTGCAGTCACGATGCTCGACAAGTCCGGCAAGGCGTCGGGGGAAGAGCGAATTGAGTCTTCTGAATTCTCCTATAAGGGGCAAAAGGCGGGCTTTGCCTATTTCATGAGCGAGAGAGATCTCGCGAAGTTCATCCAAGGAGATTGCTTGGTTGTGCGTTGCACCGTTTCCGTTCTCAGGCGACCAAGGAGTCACTAGGTCGATTATTCTCCCAAGGGATTCGGACCGAGATTTAGTTTCCTTTTGGGGTGATGTATGAGTGCGTGCTGGATGTATCAGAAGACGTATTATTTATCGCTAGGGTTTAATTCTCCTTCGTGCTGGGATGATGTGTGCGTGTATGCAATGCAGTATCAGAAAACATCTTCAGCTCTTACCTTTTCTATTGTTGGGATGGCGTATCTCTGGTGTTACAAATGGCAACGCGCATTAATCCACGAAAGCAAAATTTAGTTTAAACTAAACTAATTTTGCTGAAAAAAATAGAAACTAGACTAAACAATTTTGCTACGAAGCGGGGCGGGTCGCTTTGCAGCCCTATGTATGTTGTATGTATGTACTAGCTATACCGCAAATAAGTGTACTTCTAGTTTGTTGCTTTGAGTCCAAAAAATTAAAATTTGACAGATTTTGTAGACAAATGTAGCAACATATATACAAACAAATTGGTATATAATGAATCTACATTTTAAAAGGTATAATGAAACTAACTAAGTGTTGCCATATTTTTCTACAAAGTTAGTCAAATTTTATTAAATTTGACTTAGCACAAAAGCTAGAAGTACATTTATTTATGGACAATGGAGTATGGCCTTACCGGTTTACGGCTCAAACTAAACGGTAACCAAACATACACATCAAAATAGCACTCCGTGTCGTACCACTTTCGGTACAGATTTAGGCTCTACTAGCCCAGAGCCCGTGCGTTGCTACGGCATCACGATTAAACCGAATGAATAATAGTTTAGCATGTTTAAACCCGTATAAAATCTAAATTATAGGGAGTTTTTTACTAAATTTCTTTCTTACCGTCCAATAGTGAAAGTCAATAACTGAATTTACAACCCGACAAGGTGTACCAAGTTTAGCGAGGGACTACAAAATAGTAATGCCAATAAAAAACAATGAAACAGAAGATATAAATATATTTTTTTGGAAAGGAGCATATATTAATATTATAAGATACCAATTACATCCAACCTCTGTAATAATGTATTGCCCTAGCGGCCTTCCACATGCACACAGTCAAAAAAAAGAAATAAGAATTACAAAAAAAAGTCCCGCAACGGTGATCCAATCGTTGAAACATCAGTGCTACCACCACCAAGACAACATCAAAAGTCCAGCTTCTCTATTAAAAGCAATGCCTCCAAGAAGGGAACAATGCACAAACAACATCATTGCCCGATCATAGATCTTAGGTTTTCACACTGAAGAAAGTCCACATTCTCAAAACAATACCTTCAATAAGGCCATTGTCAGGCACAACCAATTAAAACCAGACCTTGGGTTTTCACCATGAAAGGTAGGACTATGAACCTCTTATGTGCAGTCGCCCCCAGTTGCATGCCACTGCTTCAAGTCCCGAGTCACCAAGCCAATTCCTCATCACCACCCAGACTCGAACCACCATTGTCAGTCCTCAGATCTCTGTATCCATGACATTCTCCATCAGCACCATGGAACGAGAACATGCCCCATGATATTAACAGCCAACTGAGCTTCGAAGCGCTCCCTCTGAACCCAAACGGTCAGAGTAAAACATGGATGCGCACAACCAAATCTCACCTGATCCAGCAATCTCTTGGCATGAACGCACTATGGAAATCGTCGGCGGAGCCTTCCGGAACATGACATAGAAAACAAATCAAGTGACACAAACATCAAGCGGAACTTCGTGTTGGCGTTAGAAGAATCCTAGGACCACCTCCTTTATTCAATCCGAGCCAGCAGCCCTCGCGCCACCAGCCGAAGGTAGAGTAGAAGATGGCCCACCCTGTCACTGAAGCAACCGCTAGAACCCAACACGTAGTTGCCTTCGCAGCCATAGGCTCTCTGATCGGATCCGGGCTAGACCCGATACAACCGCCACCCGCCATGGCGGCCGCATGTCAGCATCGCCGAGGAGGTCCTTATCGAATCATCCATTGTAGCCACCACAACATATCCTCCTCCATCAACCCTTGATCCGCGCCGCCGAGAAGATGACGGGCCTAGGAGGGTCCCCTAGGCCCACGGCATGGCGTCGCTGCCCGCAAACAGCAGAAGAGGAAGCAAACCGCCGCCTCTCTGAGATTGCCACCCCGACCACTGTCATCGACCCGCTCCCATGGCGCCGCCCCAGTCGCCCCTTCAAAGGGATCGATGTATCCTTCCACCCCAGTACCTTAGGCACCAAGGGCCACCACCACCGCGACAAACACCGGCGGCAACGGTGGAGACAAGGGCCGCACAAGGAGGTTTAGAGGCGGCGGCATGAGATCGCCCTGGTGTCGCCCTGGGGGACGACACGGGAGACACTCATAAGATATAAACATGGCAGATATTTTCTCTACTTGAGGAGACAAAAAGAAATTCATGGAAGCAAGGAGGAATTTAGGACCTTTGTATACTGCCCTTCGACAGTATTTATTTACTTCAATCCTCTTCAGTATATTCCAATTTTCTCATCAAATAACATTTTAACTCACTCAAAGAACACCATAGAGTACAAAGATGATGAAAGGGCAACATTCTTGGTAGCTTTTTTGGAGAACAATCAACTTTGTATCAGGACGAAACTAAACAATTGACGGGGGGTTAAATAAGTACAATGGTTAAAAGGACAAACCAACAACCTAGGACAACTATTTCTCCATTTTAGGTTGAGTGGATGATCAAAGCCCAAAGATGTTTATGTTTATGGTTGAATGGCTGATCAAAACCGTCGAACATCCCCGCGGGGGCGAGGGAGTTATTATTTATTTGTATGTTGATGACATACTGATTTTTGGAACCAACCTTAATGTGATTAAGGTGGTCAAGGATTTCTTATCTCATTTGTTTGAGATGAAGGATCTAGGAGTAGCTGATGTTATCCTGAACATCAAGCTGTTGAGAGATTATGATGATGGGATAACACTCCTTCAATCTCACTATGTCGAAAAGATCTTGAGTAGTTTTGGGTATGGCGACTGCAAGTCTTCTACATCATCGTATGATCCAAGTGTGTTGTTTCAAAAGAATAAAGAAACTGTTAGGAGATCAACTGAGATACTCTCAAATTATTGGTTCCTTATGTATTTAGCTAGCGCTATGAGGCTTGACATTATTTTTGCCTTAAGGAAATTCAGTCGATTTGTTTCAAATCCCGGAGAAGATCATTGGCATGCTTTTAAAAGGGTTATGCGCTATCTAATAGGTATTGCAAGTTATGGCATTCACTATACTAGGTATCGAAGGATACTGGAAAGTTATAGTGATTCAAACTGGGTTTCTGATGTTGATGAGATAAAATAGCACAAGTAGATATGTATTTACCCTTACTGGTGGTATGTTTATTGGAAGCTTTGCAAGCAGACCACCTTAACAAGGTCAACTATGGAAGTAGAACTCACTGTTTTAGACACAACCACTGTTGAAGCAGAGTGGATTCGTGAACTCTTGATGAACTTACTTGTGATTGAATAAACAATAACCGAAATTCTTATGAACTATGATAATCAAATTGTGATTATAAAAATGAATAGTTCTAAGGATAATATGAAGTCATCAAGGCATGTAAAGAGAAGAATGATTTTTTTCAAAAAAATGAGAAACTTCAGAGTTATGCGTTGCATTATATCCAAACATCTTAAAACCTGGTAGGTTCCTTTACAATAGGTATATCATGTAATGTGATAGATAGTGCATCAAAAGAGATAGTATATGACCCATAGTATGAGTAGTCCACAGTGGTAAACCACTCTTTGTGATCGGATATCCCGTGAATTAGAATTGGAACAAACTGTTGGTCAATTGAGAGGAGAATAACCTTAAATTTAACAAAACCACTCCATGAAGATGCAATATTCTCTCATCCTGCATGGCAGATTGATCTTTATCTTAATAAGTTCTAAGTGGCTTATTTTAAGTAGAGATGTCGTCCTGCAGAACATTTTTCGAAGAACACACCCATATGAATTTGACTGTTAAACATCGCAGTCTATGAGACTTGGGTGCTCTCTAATAAACTTATGAAAGGAACAAAGTATGACGCATAAGTAAATTTGCAGGGAAGTCGCATGGCTACCTAGTATCGATCAAGATTTTATGTGAAACTGGATTTACAGCAAACTTGCAGTTCAAGGCATAGTCCACTGTACAAGTTGTGAACTAGTGTAGCATAGAGTCCAGGTGGAAATTTAACTTAACAGTCTCCGCTATAATACCGGTATATAAAACGATGCTTTGAAATCATAGCCAAACTTTGTGTGCCTCTGGAATCTGGTGGGGGATTATTAAAAATTTGCCTAGTATGGCTCAACCCATTTAGTATATCTCAATAATTCATGAAATTTCAGAGACCCATTTGGCCCTTTCATGCATGGCAAGAGGTGGGACAAATATTTAGTCCTATATTTGTATTTTTTTAAGGTCCCCATATTGCTAGTTGAGTTGGAGTTTGACCGACCCACCACTCGCAGTGCCAACCTTGTGGTTGTAGGCAGCTTTACAGACGTCATGTGTTGTGCTTCCATGTCCCCGTTTGAAATTCTTTCAACATGAATTCAAAATTCTCCATGCTATAAAAAATTCAAAGTTTTCCAAGCCGGAACACCGAACTTTTTTTAGATAATAGGCATCCACGACCCGGCTTTAAATTAATAAAATCATCAAAGTCACACACATGAATCCACGACATACAAATTGCTGAGGCCTACAGCTTAGCCGAATAAACGAAAAACACAAGGAAACCAGGCACCACACGGTCATCCCACCTAGAAGACCGGAACGACGACCCTCGGAAGTTAAGCTTCATTGCTTCCTGGCGCCAGCTTGAGATAGAGAAGCCTTAGTTCGTTCGCCATCCAGGTGAGCCCCTCCTTGTCCTTCGCTTTGGCGGATACCTTCCACAGCTGTAAGAAAAATACCATTTTATAAAGTAAGTCCGCTGGATGGCGAGGCACCACAGATTCAATTGGCAGCTTATTGCGTGTTAGCCAAAGCGCCCAAGCTAGTGCCATAAAGAAGATCCAAAGTAAGCGGCGCGGCTGGCCAGAGAAGCCCGAGAGGATGGAATAGAAGTGCGCAAAGTTAGAGGGCTGCCAGTTACACCCAAGTATCTGGCAAAGTGCTCTCTAGGCGAATTTCGCCATAGAGCATAGGAAGAAGATGTGGGTAGCGTCTTCCCCAACCCCAGAGAGCGCACAAGCACCGTTGGAAGGCCCTTGTCGTGACGCAAGCAGAAGGTTCGAGGGCAAGCGGTCAAGAGCAAGCTGCCAGGAGAAGATCTTGATTTTGAGGGGAAGTTTTGCAACCCAGATGTCGCTAAAATGAGCCACCGACACTCCTTGATACAAGATAGAGTACATTGATTTCACCGAGTATTCCTCGGACGGTTCAGGGTGCCAGCGAATCCTATCCTGCCCGGGGGAGAGGGTAATCGCCTCGAGTTCCTCAACCAACTCAAGCCAGGCTACGACATTCCCTTAGTCGAGGGCTCGACGGAAGCGAAGATTGATTTCCGTGGGCAAGCAAACTTCAGCCACCAAAACTGAAGGGTTGTCGCATATAGCAAACAACCCAGGGAAGCTCTCGCAGATGGGTCCTCCCCCGACCCACCAGTCAAGCCAGAACAACGTGCGGGCTCTATCAACCACCTGGTGCTTGGCCCCTGCCTTAAAGTGGTGTTTGACCTTGTGGAGGCACTTCCAAAACTGCGAGCCGCCCCGCCCGGAACCCGCAAAGATGTCACCGGCGTCGCCATATTTGGCCCTGATAATAGAGGCCCAGATTGATTCATCTCCTTGGTAGAGCTTCCAGATCCACTTCAAAAGGAGAGCCACATTCATTTTCTTGGTACTGATCAGTCCTAGGCCTCCCTGTTCCTTGGGACGGCAAACAGCTGGCCAGTTGACCAAGTGGTACTTACGTTTGGGGCCTGCCCCCTCCCAAAAGAATCTAGATCTGATCGAGTCAAAATTTTCATGGATGCCATCCTGAAGGAGGAACAAGCCCATCGCAAACATGGGTAGACTATCCAGGCAGGAGTTGGTGAGAATGAGCCTCCCCCCGGACGAGAGGAACCGGCTAAGCCAGAGTTCGATTCTGGCCCCTAGTTTCCTCACTAGGAACATCCATTGCTCCACCGTCAGCTTTCGATCAGAGATAGGCAAACCAAGGTATGTGAAGGGGAAAGCCCCCATCTTGCAGTTAAGGCAGTTTGCAATGCGCAGTTGCTCGTCGATAGGTTGTCCCATAACCACGACCTCACTCTTGTGGTAATTGATTTTTAGGCCCGACATGTCTTCCAAGCACATAAGCAGAAACTTGAGGTTGGCGATTTCCCTATCGCCCAGTTGGATCATGATGAGAGTATCGTCTGCATATTGCAGGTGGGTGATTCCCCCTGGAATCAGGTGAGGCACCATGCCTCGGATGTGGCCTGCGCGGTTAGCCGCAGCGAGGATGGCCGAGAGAGCCTCGCCGATGAAGTTGAAGAGAAGGGGCGAGAGGGGGTCCCCTTGACGCACCCCTCGCTTATTACGGAAGGAGGGACCCACCTCGCCATTGATGGAGATAGCCGTCTGTCCTCCCGAGACGAGCTGAGAGATCCTGTGAATGTAGCCGGCGTCAAAACCCTTGCGCCGCAGGACCTCAAGGTGAAAGTCCCAATTTACCCTGTCATATGCCTTTTCGAAGTCCAGTTTCAGCAGGACCCCACCCAACTTCTTTTTCTTAAGCTCATGGATGATTTCCATCAAGGCAAGCGACCCATCGAGGATGAAACGCCCTTTGATGAAGGTTGTCTGGTTCGGGCTAATGATTCTATTGGCCACAGGGTCAAGCCTGCAAAAGCCTTGGAAATGGTTTTAAAGATTACATTGGTCAAAGCTATCGGACGGTATTGAGATATCGCCTCAGCCCCTGAAACCTTAGGGATGAGAGATAGGATGTCAGAGTTTAGCCTGGAGATGTCTATTAGGCCGAGGACAAACTCGTTTAAGATACATAAGACCCCTTGTCTAAGACATGGCCAGAAAGCCTTGAAGAAAGGCACCGGGAACCCGTCCGGACCAAGGGCCGTGTCGGATTTCATGTCCAGGAGGATCAGGTCAAGCTCTTGCGCAGTGAAAGTGAGAGAAAGAGCCTGGTTTTCAGCGTTCGAAACCTTCCCGTCAACACCCCACGTGTTAGGAGAAAGGCCACAGAATCTGGAAGATGTTGACCCAAGGAGTTCGTGGTAAAAACTATAGATGTGAGCTTGAATAGCTTCCTTGGCCGAGATGACCCCGTCATCCGTCGTCAGAGAGGAGATGTGGCACTTTCGGCGTCTCCCATTAGCCACGGCATGAAAGTACCCCGTGTTGGCATCGCCCTGAAGCGCCCAGCGGACCCGACCACGCTGTCGCCAGTATTCCTCCTCTTGGCGGTAAAGTTGTACCAGCTGCTCCTCCAGGTGGTACCTCATGGCCTAGCCGTCCTCATCCAGACCCGTTGAGTCAGCCTGCACGTCAAGCTGGGTGATCTGACTCAACAGCGCGCCCTTGCAGGTTTGAGCAGCTTTCCCCTGGTTTCGGCTCCAGCCCCTTAAGAATTGCCGTAAACCAGCGGAGAAGGCCTGCCACCAATCCACCGCATCACGGTGCCTCGCAGAGACCCCGAACGAATCCCACTTTGTAAGCACAAGTTCTTTGAAACCATGGACTTCGAACCACACACCGAACTTTAAGTCAAAGTTTTGGGCTTGGAGCCCAAACTTTATGATTTCGGCACCTCGTCATCTAGCAACCAGCTGTCCCGATGAGGCGCAACGTCCCCATTCGCTGACATATTTACGCTGCAGGCTGAAGCAGTATACGAGGAGTCCCTTCTCGGTTCATGTGGCAAAATTGATTATTCACCTATAAATACACTACTACTAGTAGGTCACTAGCGTTGTAGCGCAGTCGATGAAACACAACCATTGCTGTGGAGATCGAGTTGGCTAGCTCTGTAGCTTTCCTGCTCTCCAATGGCGAAGCCAGAAAACGCCAATGATATGAGCCTCACCGTCGCCGCGAGAAGAGTTTTTGACTTCAAGGTCGAAGACTACTCCTTCGCCAGCCAGATGGCCGGATCGGGGTCCTTCCAGTCCGACACCTTCAGCGTCGGCGGCTACGACTGGGCCGTGCGCTTCTCCCCGGCGCTGGGCGTATCGCTCAAGCTCGTGCTTCTGAGCAAGCTAGAAGCCAGGGAGCGCGTCGGCGCGAAGTTTTCAGTCACGCTGCTCGACAAGTCCGGCGGGGCGTCGGCGGCGACATCGGAGAATAAGTGTTCAAATTTCTTCTTCGAGGGCCAGGAGGAGGGCTTCAACGAGTTCATGAGCAAGAAGGATCTGGGGCAGCACATTCATGGAGATTGCTTCGTTGTGCGCTGCACAGTTTCTGTTCTTAGACGACCAAATATGCGCTAAAAAACCTGTCGTGCACTTCTTTCCTGCTGTGTTGGGATGTGTATGTATTGATCAGTGCATCAGAAAACGTCTTCATCTCTAGAAGTTGATGTTAGCTATTCCGTTTCGAAGATGTTTGGTTTAGTGCTAATTTTATCCCGGAAAAAGTTACCGTTATTGTGATGAATATTGGAACCCAGTCGTTTGGTCGCGTGAAAGAAATGTTTAGTTCATCTTGCTTTGTTGGGCTTTTGTTCCTAAAAATAGCATCAGACACTTTTTTCTGACGAGGGACATTTTATTACTTAAAAAACTAGCATGGTGGCCCTCGCAATTGCGAGGGCATCGTTGTATTGTGTTGAAAGTGTTTCTGGAATAGTTTGCAAGTTTATCGTTATTCCAATTTTTGTGTGGAGAAATTAGACGTTGTATTGTCACCATGAACATAAAGCTAAATATACTATTTGTTCTGCTGAAAATATATTTAATCGTCTTTAAATTGGTAGTGAATCACGATTTTGTCATTCCCAAAATACCATATCATAGTTATTTTGATTGCAATGGTGTTGTTTAAGTACCGAGTCTTGAGTTTCAGGATGAAAACCCTAGTTCCGACATTCGATGTTGTTCTAGGGAATGCTTTATTCAATATCTTTAACATCTAATGAGGCAATAAAATAAACAATGTACATTTTGTTAAAATGTGGTATTCATTACATATAAATCGTTGTATCCACTTAATAGTTCTTTTTAACCTTTCACAAAGAGTTTTTTAAACACCTCAGGTGATTAACAAATATTTGCTAGTGTTATTTGTTAAAGGGGTGCACCAAGGGAGGATCCTACGATGCTTTATTATAGAGAATTAGAAATCAAATAGCATCTGTTAAATTAAGTGAACTTGGCTTACTTCTTTGCTATTGCTAAATTCATCACATGAAAGTTTAGATATTATCTCTGTATCCTGAATCCTATAGAAATGCAAAATGATCGGAGTTAACCTCTGCACTTAACCCAACCAATTGATTTTTTGTAGTTGCTAGGTGATAACTTGCTCTATATGTACATAAAAAATTAGATCTATATAAACTACGTACAAATGTTTTTTTCTCATCCTTGTGGCCTTTCCATCCTTATTGGACTTCAAATTGGATTCTAAAGAAATTGCATGGATGCAGCTTCCATGTGTTAGCAGTCGTTCAAGAGTGTATATCCCTCCATAAAAATATAGGTGTTATGGCATGACATGAATCTTCAAGAAAATCAAAAGATATCTTTCCATGTGAATATCCATTGTTTTTCCTTCATCCATTACTGAAATCTCATCCATTATTTTTTTACCTATATATAAATCTCAACCATTTCTTGTGCATTCTTAAAATCATTATTTGTCAATATCAAGCCACATGTTAGACATATTATATTCGATAGTGAAATATTTTTGAAAACACATTATATAAAAGCTTTCAAAATGATTAGACAATACTTTATTACATATTTTTTGATTTATATCTCAACATCATGTTTGGCTACATTTTTGTTTTACAGAAAAAATCATATGGTAATTTTAAGATGAACATGTCCCACTTCTAGAGCCTAAAATCATGTCATAGACTTGTACTATTTGTGCTGCCACCTCATAAGTATACATGTTACTACAATATTAAACATGCACTTAATTGCAATAGGTCCTAGTAGAGTTTTATTAAAGGGACACGGAGATGTAGGATCCTACTGTTAATATTTTGTTTTTAGAGATAACTAGAAATCAAATCGCATCTGAGAGGACTTGAACCAGGTTGGTACATTCACATTCTTAATCAAGTGAACTTGGCTTAATTTTTTGCTAGTGATAATAATTAACCTTTAAACTTAACCTGGCTAATTGTTTTTTATAATTGCGAGATGAAAAATTAATTTATTTGTACATAAAACTTAGATCTCTATAAACTACTTAAAAGTGTTTTCCTTTTCATTTCTTATCGTCATGGCTATTCTATCCTTCTAATTGGAATTCAAATTGAATTTAAAAGAATTTGCATGGTTGCAGCTTCCATGTGTTACGTCTTATAAAAAAGTTACGGTACGACATGAACATTTTAAAAAAAAAATCATGAGCTATCTTTCAATGCGATTATCCATATTTTATTCATTCATCCATGACTAAAATCTTAGTCATTATTTTTTATCTCTAGATCTCAACCATTTCTTTTGGGTGGTCTCTAAATCATCATTTGTCAACGATCAAATCCCATGTTAGACATATTATATTTGGTAGATTGTAATTTTACGAAGAAACACGTTAGCAAAAGGCTCTTAAAATGATTAGAGGTTCATAGAAGAATCCTTTATATACACGTTTTTTTTTGGAATACAAGAATAATTTTAGAAGTCAACGATAGGAAACAAATTTTTTTTAGATTGCCGATAGGAAACAATTTAACTGAGTACCATTGCATTAATCTGCTGATGTCGTTGATGATGTCAGCACGTGCATGCCAACCCACCCGTTTAATGTTGCACCTGGTCTTCTAGGAAAGGCTGCAACACGTTGCTGTCATCTCCAATCTCTTCTCACACGTATATTTTTTCTGTTAATATTAAATCTGGGCAAGTTACATTCGATAATACGTGATGTGGTCGGGTGTAAGACGTAGGGCATGAACCGGTATATATTTGCATATATGGGCCTAATTAAAAAAACATTTGTCCCATAATATCTCCTCTCTAAGAATTGTATGCATTTAATTAGGAGTAGTAATACCCTCTCTAATTACTCTCTACCTTTCTTTTTTTTAAGCCAATCGAAAACAACCTTGTGCATGCGAAAAATCAAAGCAACCTATACATGCGCAGCTGATTGGAAGTTCGGTAGAGATTTTATAGCCCAATAGAAGGTTACCTTGGTCATGATGCAAAATAAATTAGGTCGTGCAAACCGGGACAGCGGGAGTAGAACTTTTAATCTCATTCACTAATTGTAGATCAAACTAATCTATTCGGTAATACGTGATGTGGTTGGGTGTAGGGTGCGTGACATGAATCGGACTATATATTTGTATGTACTAACTTTTAGATCTTTTAATCTCATCCATTAATTACAAATCCAACAGTCTAAATAATTTAGATGGTGTTGATCAACCTAGTGCCTCGAAAAACATCCTTATATTGCTTTTAGTTTATAATAGATAGATTTAAGTATTATACATGTTCTCTGCATAACTAGGATGTACACACCGAAGATCCAAAACAAGATTAATAAAAAAGACGAATTACATATAATGTTGTTTTTTGACTCACATTGCTCGGCTTATTAGACGAAAACCGGGCGAAAACCTGAACAACGGCAAGCCACACCTAAGCACCTAAGTACCTAAGCCCACTGACGCACACCCTCGCAAACCACACGTCCCTCTGATCGAAGACCGCCTCCAAAACGATGCTCCCAAAAGGGAATGCGATGCCGAATAGCGTAACCACCGCCCGATCTAGAAAACCAAATCTCGGGTTTTCCGTGGAGCAAGTCAAGAGAGGCAAGTGATAAATGCTACATCGATGCCTTCAACAAGGAAGCGACATCCGTAGACGCCACTGTCGACCGATAACATCTGGAGTACGGCTTTCACCGGCAAAACTCACCCGCACAAGCTTAACATGGAAATAGTCAGCCACCAAGCCATCCTCACTGCCCTTGCCTCCACGACTAACCTCACCTCTCGGCGAGCCCGACGTGCTGCCAACCCTCATTCCTCTTCCCCGCGCTCGATGGAAGGATGCAACAACCGCAACGACGCCATTCCTCTCCCTCTGTGAGGATGCAACACCCGCAAAGAGTCATTCGTCTCCCCCAAATGCAACACCCCCACCGTGCCATTCGTCTCTCAAAAGAAGGATGCAACATCCGCATCGGCGCCATTCATCTCCCTCCAGCCACCACCACCTCGCCCCTCCACGCTCTACAACAACGCCAGACAACGAGCCACCATCCTCTCCTACACAGCCCGGTGCCATTCATCTCTCGCAGTGGACGAGAGGGTGCAACACCGAAGCCATTTGTCTCACCCCACCTCCTCGGGTACCACTTGCAACACCTCTGGACAACCTCCACCTGCAGCACACAGACGTGGTTGTCCGCGGCGGCCAACCGGCACAACCGCGCATAGCCCAAGCAGCAGCAAAACTCCCGTCTTGCACCTTCTGAACGGCCAAGACCCGCCGCGAGCAGCCCTCGATGCGGCCCATAAGGCCCGGATCGGGACTGGGGCAGGCCCTGGAGCCCGTTCCGCCGCCGCAAGTCCTAGCCCTCGCCGCATCGGGTGACACTTTGTCGTCGCACGCCGTACACCAGGTCATGCCTCCTCCTTCCCGATGCGTCAACCCGCCGGACTCCGATCCCCATCACGGCGACCCTCCTCCTAGACACATCGCCGAGAGACGAGAGGCATCAACCCTCGCCTCCCCCTTCACTGGTGCCGCCTAGCTTTGTCCGGCGATGCCTCGGGAGGCGACAAGGGGAGGGTAGGGAGGG
The DNA here is from genome assembly GCA_916181665.1 of Avena sativa. Taxonomy (NCBI): domain Eukaryota; kingdom Viridiplantae; phylum Streptophyta; class Magnoliopsida; order Poales; family Poaceae; genus Avena; species Avena sativa. Next base: position 33,952,054 of record OV702291.1, read on the forward strand.
GTTGGTGGCGGCGGGGTTTAGGGTGAGGGCTCCCCAGTCGCCTGGAGGAGGCGACGCGAGGAGCTCCTGTCGGGAGAAAAACAAAAAGATTACCGAACAAAAATATTATACATCATACTGAGAAATTGTAATAACGCCTAAGATGCTGAAGGAGGTTCAATCCAAAGATTATGCGGTCATCCATGGTGGATAAATAAATTCCGCGTTGTGTCCTCCAGCCGCGTACACACATCCATAAAAATGTCGTGAAACTCCGCACGATATAGGTCCGACCAAGAACGTAGGGTACTGATACACCGGTAGATAATCTGCAAAAGAGAACAATTTATATCATTATTTTTTTTTATCATTTCTACATAGTTATAGCGACCATATAATGGCAATCGCTCCAACCCTAACTAGTAACTTGTACTTGTGATCAATACCGTGTAAATAATTCCCAAATATGTTGGTAATACTACGTGGTGAATACAAGCCTGAAACTGCTTGAGTAACTGACCATATAGCTCTTGCGAGATTGCATTGGAAAAACAAGTGTTTGATTGTCTCATTATAATGAAAAACACACAAGCAGGGTTCCCATGCCAATTCTCCCTTAAGATTATCTTTAGTAAGGATAACCCCTCCACGAAGATACCAAACAAAAACTTTGTTTTTCAGAGGTATCTTCATCTTCCAGATCATCCTATTATCTAAAACGAGCATGACTAACTGGACTAGTGCATTGTAAAGGGAACTAACAGAGAATGAACCATTCTCAGTTAAGTTCCATGACTTCCATCGAAATTCATCAGTCCCAGGCGACAGTTGGATATCTGCTAATCGATGCAGCAGTGCGATCCAAGAGTCAAGTCTATTTCCAATCAAATCTCTCCTGAAAGTCATGTTTAGAGGGAACGATTCCAACATAGTGGCAATCGTTATAACGGACAATGGAATACATCACGGATATTTTTCGCGGAGTGTAGCAGTACTCAACCACCTATCCTCCCAAAACTGTATCTGAGACCCGTTCTTAATAGAAAATGTCCCAAAGCGGAAGAATTTTTTATTCGTTGCCACCAAACCAGTCCAAAAGTGAGAGTCACTAGGTTTCCAAACCACCTGGGACAATGCTTTTGAACTAATATATTTTCTTTTGAGAAGAGTTCGGCAGACCCCATCTTCAGTTAATAACTTGAAGAGCCATTTACCTAGTAGAGTTGTATTCTTAACCTGAAGATCATAAATTCCTAGCCCACCTTGTTCTTTGGGTCGACAAAGCAAAATTCATTTAGCCAGCCGATATTTCTTTTTCTCAGTGTCTTCCTGTCAAAATAATCTTGATCGGACATAATCCAACCTTTGCAAGACTCCTTTTAAAAGTTGGAAGAATGAAATCATATACAATACCATATTACTTAGTACAGAATTAATGAGAACCAATCTCCCTATGGAGAGCAGTTTACCTCTCCAGCTACTCAATCTCAAGTGCAGTCTTTCCTCGATGATCTTCCATTCAGCATTTGTAAGCCTGCAATAGTGAATCGGAATATCCAAATACTGAATCGGAAATACACCATGACTGCAACCAAAGAGCTCAGCGTATAAACCAACCTCACTTCGAGCCTCACCAAAGTAGCACAATTTACTTTTATGAAAGTTATTTTTTAATCTGAAAGTCGCTCAAAAGCTAGAAGTATCAGTTTCATATTTTTTGCCTTTTCAAGATCATGTTCCATAAACAGAATTGTATCGTAGGTATATTGGAGGATAGATAAGTCACCATCCACTATATGGGGAATCACACCTTCAATTTAGCCATCAGATTTTGCTCGCTCAATCATGACAACTAACATATCAATCACTATATTAAAAAGCATTGGAGATAAAGGATCTCCCCGTCTTAGCCCTTTTTTTTGGTTTGGAAGTATTTGTCAACAACATCATTGACTTTGATGGTCACGCTACCTCCCGACAAAAAAAAATTGATTAGAGCATGCCACACGGTTGAAAAACCTTTCATTCTAAGAGTTTGCTGCAGGAAAGACCATTTGATTTTATCATAGGCTTTTTCAAAATCAATTTTAAGAATGACCCTATTCAACTTCTTCCTATGTAGTTTGTGTATTGTTTCATGCAAGGTAACCACACCATCAAGTATGTTGCTACCTTGCATAAACACAGTTTGAGATGGACGAACTACACGATCAACCACTGAATTTAGTATGATCGTAGCGACTTTGGTGAAAATCTTAAAAATAATATTAACAAGACAAATCGGTATATATTGCTGGATCCGTTCTACTTCATCAACCTTAGGTAATAAAATAATCTTACCAAAATTCAGCCGGACAGATCTAGTTATCCAGCATGAAAGCACTAAACATCTCAAGAAAATCTGCTTTAGTAGCATCTCAACTGAGAGTATCTCAGTTGATCTCTGGTCGAGATTGCAAACCTCTTTGACTCCTTTGCCACACACGGTGTAGCACGACACAAGCTTGCGCTCCTCATACTCGGTTACTCCCCAATGTTAAAGCTCCACTCACGATAACGACCTAGCGCTTAGGCCCTAGAGGATACCATACATCTAATACCACTTGTTTCCGTCATCGGCCGACATCCTGCTTCTCAATTGTTCGCAGGAAGAGGACACAAAATCAACTAGAGGAAACCGAGGTGGGGTTCATGAATTGGAGACTGGGAAATTGATTGTTGCGAAAATGGGTAACTACTTCCTATCAACGATGTGACTTTATCACGTCCCTACGAATCATGACGTTTCGTCTTGAAGTGTGCCGCATCCACTCGGCTGTAACGCGAATCCGCCGAGGGACAAAAATGGCACATTTTAGTGTGGCTTTGACAAAATGCTGCAACTTTATGCAATTTGGTCACTTACATTCGTGGTCTGAACCCATATGTTAATGACTTGAATGTCAAAGTGCAAACATCAAACAAAAAATAGAAGCGTGGCATTTTTATCGAAATTTCCGTCTATCTCCCGGGGCATAGTGAACTTTTGATATCACACCTGCTGGAGCAAAGCACGCGTAGTGGAAATGTGGAATGCACGAAGCGAGCCGACGAGCCCAACGCAACACCCGTTCCACCTCCACCGCCTCGCTTTCGACCGCGCCGCTATTGGACTCGCGCGCTCCCCAAATTCCCCGCCTCAGTCACCCCCTCCCTCCCGCCATGAGCTCCTCCTCCGGCCGCCGCTCCTCGCCGCCGGCACAGCCGGCGGCCTCTTCGTCGGGCCAGAAGCGGGCGAGGGGAGACGACGACCCCGGCACGTCGCTTTCCAACCCCGACTCCGCCGCCGCCGCCGCCGCCCAAAACCCTCGCCGCGCCTTCTCCTCCTCCCCGTTCGCCGACTTCGGGAGCTACATGTCCGCGAAGAACAGCAAGCTCGCCGCGCAGTTCAACGCCGACGCGTCCACCTCCGCCGCGGCCCCCGGGGCCCTCTTCGCGGGCGTCTCCATCTTCGTCGACGGCTTCACCGTCCCCTCTAGCCAGGTGCCCGCCGCCGGCTCATACTGTACTCGCGTGATTTGATCGCATTTTGTTGTAGCTATACCAGGGGAGGTCATGCCAATTTATTCCAGTCTTACTGTTTTGGGGATTTTCCAGGAGCTGAAGGAGATTATGCTGAACAACGGCGGCCGTTTCGTCAACTACTTCTCGAGGCACACGGTGACGCACATCATCTGCACCCACCTTCCGGAGAGCAAAATGCGGAATATGAGGTATAGAAGTGGGGAGAGGAAACGAGGTTCACTCTATGTGCTGGTGTAAATGTGTAACCGTTTTGTGTTTGTGTGTCCTTGCTGCTTAATCCAGAGCATTCAGTAAGGGACTTCCTGTCGTGAAGCCAGCGTGGGTGGTGGATTCCCTTGCAGAGAACCGGCTCCTCAACTGTATTTTCTTCTCTCCTTCTCTTTATTATCCAGTATGGTAGTGCTGAATGATACACACCACTCTTGCAGCTTTAGCTTGAGTGATTCGATGGACCATGTCGCTAGCAATAATGTTTTGTGATAGGTTTCATTGAGTTGTATATGCTCCTTGAGGGTATGATGCAATTAACCAAGGCCCCTTCTTCAAAATTTAAATTTATGGACATGTAGCCATATTCACCAATAAATACTAAAAAAGCAGGTGCTAGATCAATTAGTGAAATTATTTAACCGAGTGCAATGTTAATAATTATGTAAAAGAGTCACTTCTTTCCTTATTCCCCCTAGAACAGTTTCATCTTTCTATTCTCATAGCAGGTGCTCATATGATTCTGTACTAGACATGTATAGCCTTTGCTGATTTCTTATAACACCCGTAGTTTGTAACCACTTATATTAGTTTATTTGTTCTTATGATGGAATTATTTTCTTTTTTCTTATTTTCACTCAGGCATTCCATATCAAATAAGTCAGCATAGTTCTTCAAGCCGAAAGCAGATGAAGCTTTCTGCTTTCTTTTCTGAGAAACAAAATGGAATACATAATCAGGGTGCTCGGAGTGGTGAAAGCAAAGACCTTGGGTTCCAAACTTCTTCTGCTCAGGGGGGATCACAAGACCAAAATAAATCTCATGAAAAAGAAGAAGGTGAAAGCAAAGACCTTGGGTTCCAAACTTCTTCTGCTCAGGAGGGATCACAAGACCAAAATGAATCTCAGGAAAAAGAAGGATCATTAATGAGTGTTGAGGTAGCAGAGGACTCTTTATCCCCGGATGAACATGAGGTTTCAACATTCGAAGGACGGGATGGTGAAGATTTTGCGATAAAGGAGGATGATAATGATTCTGAAACAGCATTTTCAGAAAGTGTGGACAATGACATGGATGCTAAACTTTATGTGCCTGACTCCCCTGATGCTACATCAGATGTGTGCGGTACAAACTCTGTGGCCAGCCATTTGTCATTGGGTTCATTGGAGAAAGATACAGCTAAATCTTCTAGCCGTTCACATTCAACCCTAACAGATCCAAACTTTGTAGAAAATTATTTCAAGGCATGTTCCTCAATCTATTTAGCATCATTTGGTGTTCCGTTTTTATTTTTGCCACACAATTGTTGGCATGCTTTGGCTCCATATTAGAACACTATTATTGAAATCTCGAATTTACTATTTTGTAAGGAAGATGTCCAACTCTTGTTCTGGAGTTGTTAAGGATTAAACATAATGGAATCTTGTGTGCAGTAAGTGTACTGGACGGGAGTTTTTAGGATAATTTATACTTTTTGAAGTTTCTCTTACTGACACACATTTTGCTTCTATTTCATTATAATATCATATATTCTTTCATAGATGTTAATACTGTAGTTTTTGTCAGAATGACTAATTTTACCATGAACCTATGTGGTATTCTAGCATTCTCGATTGCATTTCATTGGGACCTGGAGAAATCGCTACCGCAAGCGCTTCTCAAATTCACTTGGAGCTAAAAGCAGTAAGGGCAAAGATCATTCAGGGAAGAAGAAAACAATAATTCATATTGATATGGTAATCTTGTCATCTTTCCATCCTTTTGTTAGCTATACATATAAATTGCATTTTTTGAAAATTATGATGCTTTGAAATAATCTTCCAAACATTAATATGCTTTGTGGCCAGCGGTAATAAAGCTTCTGTTATCTCATTTTTTAATACGCTTTGTATATTTAGCTATACAGCTTGTCATATTAACTAATAGAATCTGGTTTAGTTGCAAAGATAAAAAGTATGCCATTCTTTGGAAGCCCTGACCAGTTCAAAGTTTTGCAAGTTGATTTTTAAATCCAAAAGGCATGGTAAATTTTTATCTACTTGTAAAGGACACTTCATCTTTTGAGAGGAATGTGCTAAAACGAGCTAAATACATCAGAGTCGGCAATGCATTGGTTATTGCTATCAATATAGTTATATAACCATGAACTAGTTCTCCATATCACTGGATGGTATGGAGAAAAAAATCATCCGCATAAACTAGCAGGAAAGTAGCAAATCAGACCTTTTAAACTTACGGTCCGAGCTACAATTTTCAATCAATGGTTGAATTAATGCTCACAGAAGACAGAAGGTCAATATTTGCTTAGTTGCTTATCTTGAACCTTGGAATAATCCTTCTGCAATTCGAGTACTGTATTTTATTATCTGCTGTCATCAGACATAAAGCAGAGCTATTTGTGTTATACTTGTTACCTTGATCTTTGACATAATCTTTCTACAATTCCAGGACTGCTTTTTTGTATCCGTTGTCATCAGAAATAGGCCAGAGCTGCACGATAAGCCGGTAGCAGTTTGTCATTCTGACAATCCTAAAGGAACCGCAGAAATATCATCTGCAAACTATCCTGCACGAAACTATGGTATTTTATTTTACTGGAAATTACAATTGGAGCTTAAAATCTTGTGGTGGACATACATGAATATATTTTATGTCCTCCGTATGGATTCTAGGGATAAAGGCTGGCATGTTTGTTAGAGACGCCAAAGCTCGGTGCCCTCACCTAACAGTAGTTCCTTATAACTTTGATGCATACGGGGAGGTATTCTTCTAGCTTACCACGATTGCCTGTCCGTCTCAAGCTGTGGTCTGAACACTGCTTTTGTTCAAATTAATATTCTTGGTATGGAACTATATTGTAGGTTGCTGACCAATTCTATGGTATTTTGCATAAATATTGCAGTAAGGTTCAGGTCTGTACTGTATTATCCCATGCTTTCTCGGCATATATTTATTAATACAATCCCCACTCGATGATTGCCACATATACATCCATAAGTCTAACTGAGTTATTTAGGCTTTGAGCTGTGATGAAGCTTTTCTGGATATGACTGAATGCTTAGACGATAACGTGGAAGAAGTTACACAGAGAATGAGAAATGAGATATTTGGTACAACTAAGTGCACTGCTAGTGCAGGCATTGCTGAGAACAGGCTCCTAGCCCGTTTAGCCACCAGATCTGCAAAGCCAAATGGACAGTTATTTATTTCATCCGAGAAGGTATGTGTGCATGTTAACTGTCCCATCCTTAGGTTTGCACATTATCTTCATGTACCAGGTGGGTTTGAAATGGCTGTTCAGCTGGGAGTATGAGATAAATGAAAAAACCCTTTGGTGTGTGTGTGTGTGTCATGTAAAAGACCTTTAGTTTCTATTTGGTTCACAATTTCAGATTACTGATTTTGCTTTAGTCTTTGCACACAGTTAAACATGATTGAAGGCAGATTATTAGTCCAATGATTTGCTTTCTTATTCAGGGCACTGTTTTGTTTGTGTTGCTCAATCGACTATTGTTTTGTCTAAAATCAACTTTATTACAGGCTGATGATTATTTGAATACCCTCCCTATCAAAGCACTTCCAGGCATTGGTTTTACTGTTTCTGATAAACTGAAAAGCAATGAAGTTGAATACTGTGGTCAGCTTCGCAACATATCAAAGGTTTGCCAACGTCTCACTTGTGTAGTTTAACATGTAGTCACCCCTTCTCTTAAAGTAAGTTGGGAAGGTGCTGTCAAATGGTTCCTTATTTTACAAGTTTGATGTCATGCACGTCTAATTTGTGCTAACATGGAATGGAATGAATACCAGTTCATCTTCTGCAATTTTAATGAGCAATAATTTATCACTCTATCTCAGGCATCTGCTTGTAATGGTCATACCATGCATCACCAGTCTCTGATCTGTAGATTTGTGCATAGTGTTTTTTACTGAATTCTGGCAAATACTTTATGTAGGATGCTCTCCATAAGGACTTTGGAAAAAAGATTAGTAATATGTTATGGAACTATTGCAGAGGAATCGACCATTCAGTTGTTGAAGATGTTCAGGTAGAAGCATCCTAGTTATTTTTTGTTGTGAGAACCCATAACTCTATTATCAAGGTCATAACCTTCTTGCGTGGGAACATGTGAATGCCCAGTGTTGTGTTAAGGTTGCTAGCTAAGCCTGGTCTCTTGTTGCAAACACCTTGAACTAATCACATTCTTGTTATTCCTTTCTCCCGATTTGAATTTGTAACAGATTTCGTATTGACAGGTAGTATGCATTGTGAACACAAGGGAACAACAGTCCCCCCAAATGTCTAAGAACTGTTCTTTTTCGAACAACTGTGACATGAAGGATGTAGGCCTTTTATGGAAATCAGATAAATACTGCTAATGTTGTGCACATTTTTCACTTAAATGACAAAATAATATTTCTTGAAGACATAGAAAATCTGTTACTGTTCCTGCGGTACAATTTCCTACTCTTATAGGTTGTTGTTGCACACAAAAACAATAGAGCAAAATGAAATAATATGTTAATATTAATTATTATTTTAACAGCATTGCGTCCATCCTGCAAATATGGATTGCACCTGTTTGCTTGATTTTGAAATATGGTGCTTTTCCCCTAGCTTTTGCATAGCATGGATTATTTGCTAAAATGCAACTGTGTGATATGGCATGCATTAAGGGTAGCTCAAGACAGCGGACAGCCGGACACAACCATAAATGCTAGGGCTAAAATGATCTCCTGAATATAATGCATATGCTTTCTTTTGAACTGTGTTAGCTACTTAGCTGTTGACATGGACGCATATTTGCTTCTTACAGGGATCAAATGGCTTTGATTTTATTCATCAATGGTGCTTAGCAGGCACCATGTTCATTTTGGTCATCCTTCCATTTGGAATGGAATAACCTGATATATTTGATTTTTTTGCTACACATATATTACAGGAAACAAAATCTGTGGGTGCTGAAGTCAATTGGGGAGTCAGATTTAATGAGAACAAAGATGTGTGCCTTTTTTATCCACTCTTCTATTATATATCATTTTAGTGCTGTGCCTTTTCGGGTTTGATATTATTACGTTTATCTTTGCAGGCTGATCATTTTCTTGTCAACCTAAGCAAGGAGGTTTCTTTACGCTTACAAGGATGTGGACTACAGGGTCGTACAATTACCCTTAAGGTTGTTTCTGTTGACTGTACGCACTTCTTAATCCATTTCTGTGGCAGTTGGTTATAGTTTCATAACCGATATGTTCTGCTTTGAAGGTCAAAACAAGAAGGAAAGGTGCTGGAGAGCCAATAAAGTTTATGGGATGTGGTGACTGTGAAACCATGAGTCGTTCTACCACGGTAAGGGTTAAATGATGCATTTGAAATTTTCAATAGACGAGTCATGTCATTTTGTCGTGATCTTAGTTTATTTTTGTCTTTCTGTATCAACTTGCATTCCATCTCATTGTGTTCTAGTGTTGACCATTTGCAGAATGGGTCAGGCAAACGTTTTATCATGTGAAACATGTTCTCAGTTCTTAGTTTCACATTCTTAATACAAAATTTCCTTTCTGTTATCACTATTTTTTTACCTTTCTTTTCCTTCGCTATTTCAAAGATCACAGGTGCAACTGACAATTTAGTTACCCTTCAGAGAATCGCAAGACAATTGTTTGCAGCTTTTCATGTTGGTAAGTTGGATATATTCTCTCTCATATCTTATATATACCGCCTCCAACCCAAATGTCTCTTTAAAATATTATTTTGTAGGGGTTACTTCGTTGAAGTCTAATTTCTGTAATGCCATATTTTAGATGTGAAGGAAGTTCGGGGAGTTGGACTAAAAATGTCGAAGCTTGAGCATGCAGATTTAGCTCGAGGAGGTATCTTCTAACTATTTGATTTCTCATCTATGCGTTCTTCTCTTTATTGTTCAACACTCTTTTGGGCACTGTATAAATACGTCTTGCTATTTGTATCGAGATAACTAAAAACGCTGTCAAGAGTTGGGTCTGAAATCATCAGATTACTAAGGTTTATCAAGTTACCAATTTGAAAGTTGGAATGGTAATTGGCGCTTAACAAGTTTCTTTAACTTCTGACATTTAAGAGTACGGCTGAAGATAATGTGTTTTCTTATTTGTTGGAATATACAGTAGAGAGCGTCGTTTTGGAGGATGAGCTCCAGCGAGAACTTTTTTTTCGAAAAATTTAAATTTAAAGATTCAAAAAAAATCGAAAAAAATACTGGGATGTAGGTAATGATTTATAATACATGCGCGCAAAGAATAATTCGAAAATAATTTGTATTCTGGCCACAGCAAAAAAGAGAAAATTTCAGATCTGAATGTGAACAGTGCAAATTTGAATGAGCCTCCGTTTTACCAGAATTTGTCATATTTGTATTTTTTGCTATGCCCAAAATACAAAATATTTTTGATTGCAAATTTGCATACATGTATTTCTTGTTGTTTTCTACACGTAGGTATTTTTTTCAAAAATATTTGAAGATTTTTGAAAAATTCAAAAAGGGGCATAAACCAAGGAGGTTCTAGCGGTGACTATAGAGCGAATACCACACTTAGTTTGCATTCAAATATGAAATACACTCTATACTTCTGACCAAGAAATAAGCCTTGTATTTTCGAACAGAGGGAGTAGTTAAATATATCACTGTTGCACTGAAATTGTGGAATATTGGCATAATTGGGCTAATGAATAGGCCAAACCCACTGTAATATTCCTGCACATGTTGCTGTAGTGTTTATGTAACATTATTTTTATAAGCTACTGTCTTGTAAAATAGGCTTTATGTCTAGTGATATCAGAAGATGTCTTTCCAGAGATTAATGCAATAAGTCAACAACTTTTACTTCCTCCACACCACCCATATGAGTTATGACAGCTTGACTTCTCAAATGTTCCGTACTCAAATACTCCCTCCGTTTCAAAATATAAGATGTTTTAGCTTTGTGAAAGGAGTGTATCTAGACCCTTTTAGTGTCTACGTTCACTCCAAATCTAAATGAACCTAGACACTAAAAGAGGTCTAGATCCACTTCATTCACAAAGCTAAAACGTCTTATATTTTGAAACGGAGGGAGTAACATTGAAAAAACAGTTCAAATGTAATCTCCAGATTGCAATGTTAATAATTGTCTGCCCAAATCTTCTTAAGTCTACCACACTTCTTCCTTAGCTAGTGGTTACCTGATTTTATGGATACTTATCTTTCAATGGTTGTTATTTTTAAACGAAGCACCACAAGGGAATATGCTTAAATCATGGCTTGGTTCATCAGCTGAGAAGCTCAAGAAACAGGGCAGTGAGAAAGCCCGCTTGCGTGGAAACAGTGATGATGCAGGTATAGGGCATTTTATCATACTAAGGTGTTGTTTCCACATTTTAGTATTGTTTTGCATAGTTTTTACTTCATAGTGTTGAATTTACGAATTTTCCATTCCTTATAGATTTTTTTAGAAGTCTTTGACTTGTCAGATATTATGTAGGAACCAGTGAGCTGCGAAACATGGGAAGATCCAGGCCATCATTTACACGTATGGCATCCCATTCATCGAAGGTGAACCTCACAATTGATAGGTCTGCCAGAGTTGATGCCGTTGAGCTGCCACCATTATCTGAACTTGATCTGGAGGTCCTCAAGAACCTTCCTCCCGAGATAATATCTGAAATGAATGTCATGTACAAGGGAGAATTGCGAGGATTTCTGGACATGATAAGCAGAGATGAAGGCAAGGAAAGCAATTCAAAATCTCCTGTTTTACCTGCCATTAATCAGAACTCTTTGCCTGCTTGTGATGCAAAGTTGCATGGATATGGAGAGCACAGAGACTCCATGCATTTGGGAAAGCAGGACGATATTAAGGTGAGCTGATCAGTAAACTTAAAACTGGAAACGTAGTGGAATCACAGTTCAAAGCTGCCACTGTCATGTTCATGTTTTGAACCATTCCTTGAGTATTCTAAGTGTTGGTATTACTGCCATAGGGGACAACATACCAGGAGGTTCAAGCTGCCAATGCTTCGTGCTCAAGAGCCGGTGAAATGGTTGATACGAACAGTGTCACACGGCTTGATTTCATGCCTAATTCTCTAAGCCAGGCAGACTTCACGGTTCTGCAGGAATTACCTGAGGATGTCAAGGCTGATTTGTTTAATGTGCTTCCATTACATAGGTCAAGAGATCCTACATGCAGCACTTCCAATGTTACTGAAAGTAAATCTCCGAATGATGGAGGAACTGATGCCCCAATTTGTCAGCTCCCAGAAAGTTCTAAAAAATGGGCCGAGCAGTTGAAAGTTAGCAGTTCTCTAATATTGAATGCTATCGCAGAGCAACACACAGATTCTGTCTCCAATAAACCTTTATCTTCCATATTAGAGCCTATCGCTTCCCTCCTCCATCTTTGTCCTAACTCAGGTAGCGAAGAATGGAACGACACACTCTCCTGCCTCTTTGGGCTTCTTACAGAGTATATACACCTGAAAGTTGATTCTGATATCGAAGAGCTGCACAAATGTTTCCTTCTTTTGAAAAGGTAAAGCATATAACCACTCAACCATTAATACATATGAACATAAAATGTTATGGGCAATCTCTTTGAAGAAGGTAGTTCATGAAACCATGTTACTGGTAATTACTGAACTTTCTCACTGTAGGTTCTCGTCAGCATCTGAGCTTTTTCTGGAATTACACAACAGCATTCTTCCTTTGCTACAGGTAAAATTTACATGCTCAGTCAGTATCTGTATTTCTTGAAGACATCATTGTAAGATTTACCTCTGTATTTGTTATGGCTGTTTGTCCCTTTCCTTTATCACCTTTTTTTTCTTTCATATACTTCATGTTTGAAGTACCTTATTAGTTTTTAGATGGAGCCTATCAACTGTCTGGTTTTCATTTTTTTTGTTCCGATTATAAAATTCATAGTTGCTCCAGTTTAAAGTTTGAAGGTTTTAAGGAAATTGCACATGTGCATAAATTTGCAAGGTGGATTATAGACATGAACTCAGTAATTCAGAAACTGGACATTTATGTCTGCAAACTCGTAAAACCGATCGAGTGAAGCCCAAACCTCTAATTGTTTGGTTGTTTGGTCATTTTGTAGGATTCCATCAGTCAGCACTATGGTGGGGTATTGCGTCTCTAGTTCAAAATTCAGCTACGATGAGCCATGTAGCTATATGAAGGATGGAAATGGGCGCCGGGGTATCAGTAGTGAATCAAACACCATCATGCTGTTTAACAATGGAGTGTAATTGACTCTTCTGGTCTGTGGATGTGAACTGCATCAGCGTCTTGAACTCCAGTGTTGTTGGTTAGTCATGTACGGAAGGGAAATCTTGTATGGCTGTAAATAATTTTTTTTCCGAGAATGTACGCCTGTAAATATTACTTCTACATGAATGAGGCCATGAGCTCGTATTTTGTTCTTGGTAACATAGCTTCTTTAAAATAGCCCGCTGTTAGGAAAAGAAGGCAGAAGTTGAAAAGGGCAGTTCAATTTTTTTTGGGATGCTGCTTGTATGCAATCTATGTTGCCTACATTCCGAGATGCAGACCTTATTCGAAAGACTTCTGATGTTTTGGTGGATGTATACCATTATATGTAAATTTAGTTTAAGTTCGTTTATGTCAAGAATAGCAAAAGGGAGTCTTACAAACAAGAAAATTAGAACCAAATCGTGAGTTTGAAACTTGGAATAGCGGACAGAAGAAATCAAAATGCAAAATGAGCTTTGTTGATGACTTCAGTTACCAATCCCCAGCTACAAATTGCTCGACACAACAACTGTGTTACAATTTGATTACAGTACTGTATAACAATTGCAGTATTGGATTACATGTTTGGGATCAATAGTTCAATACACACGAGGTGAACAAGCCACGAGTTTTAGATCAAACGTCCTACTAGAACTAGAAGGCTATGCAGCCAGCCTCGTGACGGAGAAGCTTTTCTTGACCATGGAGCTGGCGCACGGCGCTCGGCTCCTCTCCCTCGGGATGGGGTTCATCTTCTGCCGCTGCTTCAGCATCTCCGGCGACTCCACCACTTTTTGTACCCGACGATGTCGCTTCGCGTCCTCTGCTTCTCTGTAGGCATTCTGGAACTTGCGCTTTGCGGCCTCCATCTTCTCCTCGGAGCAGAGCTCGGCACGGTGGTCGCTGCGGACAACGCCGACCTTGGGATCAGACGCCTTCTTCGTGATTTCCATCGTCTTCTTGTGCAGCGGCGGCTGTGCTGCGATCTTCGCCGTCTTGACACGTTCGAGGATCTTGGAAGTCTGCTTGGTCTTCGCGTCAGGATCTGCCGCGATCTCCTTGGTCGGCGGCTGCTGGTCGACGATCTCCTCCTTGTGCTCCAGCACCTTGTCCAGCTTGTGCATCTCCTCTCTGACCTTGGCGAGGTCGTCCTGCATCGACGCCTTCCACCCGCTCACGATGCCGCTGGCGAGGACGCGGACGCGCTCCGACTCGTGCCTCCGCAGCGCGCGCAGCGACTTGGCGAGGTCGGTGGTGGCGAGCACCGTGGGCATCGCCGGGATCAGCCTGAGCGTCTCCAGTGACTCCGCCATCGTGTCGTCGAGCAGGAGGCAGAGCCGCTCCGCCTCCGCCTCCGCGTGGTCGTCGTCGTCGGCGTCGCAGAGCATTTCGAAGATGTCGCCCCTGGCGCGCCGGAGCTCGCCGCAGGAGAGGACGGGGTCGTAGGTCTCGATGGCGGCGTCCACGGAGTCGAAGGCGCCGAAGAAGCGCTTCCACCGGCGGAGCGGGCTCTGCGCGGGCGCGGCCATGGCGGCGAAGGGCGAGCTTGCAGATCTAGGGCTCTCAAGCAAAGCCGGTGGATGTATGCAGCAGAAGAGGGAGGCGGGCGATCGAGAAAGCGTGGCATTCCCCCGGATTATATCGATCGATTTAGCTCGGAGTAGCGGGAATCAGGATCGAAGTCCGTCTGTCGGTGTGATTACGGAAGCGCGTCCTCGCTCCCGTCCGAGTCCGACTTCATCAGTGTCACCGTTGCGCGCGCGCCACGAAAACTCCCGACCGCAGGTGCCGCCTCTTGCACATACATACATAGTCGCGGCCACCTCTCCTCGCTCCCAACAACATCCCATGGCCGCCCTCCAAGCTGCCGTTGCTGAAGACGCCATTCACGCCATGATACAGGACCATGCCTCCGGCTCCTGCAAGAGACGGCGCGTCGGGAGCACCGACGACTACGAGCTGACGCGCGTGCTCGGGAAGGGCGGCTTCGGCGTCGTCTTCAAGGCGCGCCACCGCGCCACGGGCATGGACGTCGCGCTCAAGTCCCTCCTCCCCCGCTCGCCGGCGCGCGCGGGCGGCAACAAGAGGAGCCGCCACTCCCACGTCGTGCTCCATCCCGGCCTGCTGCGGGAGGCGTGCTACCTGGCCGCGTGCCGCGGCAACCCCTCCGTCGTGGGCCTCCACGGCATCGCGCGGGACCCGCGCACGGGCGAGTGCAGCCTCGTCCTGGAGCATGTCGGCCCGAGCCTCGCCCACGTCCTGCGCCGACGCGGGAAACCGTTCACGGAGGAGGAGACGCGCCGCGTGATGCGGCAGCTGCTGGGCGGCGCCGCGAGGATGCACGAGCGCCGCATCGTCCACCGGGACATCAAGCCCGGGAACATTCTTCTCGGCCTCGGCCAGGGCCGCGGCGACGTGGTGGTGAAGATATGCGACCTCGGGCTGGCCGTGTCCATGAACGAGACGCCGTCGCGCCGCCAGGCCGGCACGCTCTGGTACATGGCTCCGGAGGTGCTCCTGGGCAAGCCGGACTACGACGAGGTCGTGGACGCCTGGTCCCTCGGCTGCGTCATGGCGGGGCTGATCGCCGGCGAGCCGCTGTTCAGGGGCCAGAACGCGACCGACCAACTCCTCGGGATCTTCCAGGTGCTCGGCGGCGCCCACGGCAACCCGCGGCTGCGCGAGCTGTTCCCAGAGGAGCGCCTGTCGCGGGACGGTTTCGAGGTTTTGGACGGGCTCCTCACATGCGACCCCGGCAAGCGTTTGCCGGCGGCCGTGGCTCTCCAGTGCCCGTGGTTCGCTGGCACCAGCGAAGCCCCTACCTCTGCTGTTGCCGTGGCCGGCAAGCCGGCGTCGCCCAAGCAGGAGGAGGATACCTGCGCTACCATCATTTCGGGTGCTGATTGCCGCGTTGCCGGCTAGTGAAATTGTTTCATCATTTCGGGTGCTGATTGTCCTCGAGGTCATGCGATGATTTGTTTTGTATTCAGTGTTCCTTGGTGTCTGTTAGATTGAAATTTTCTGTACATTTCGGTCCCCAGTTCCAGCTTGTAAATTGTATCGCTACAGTAATATACTACCGTGATGAATTACTGACAGAGAACTGGAAAGTGTTAGTATGCCAAAAGGGATGTAGAATTTTCTGGGAAATTAAGCACTATGTTCTCTTTGTGACAGTGAGCACTTCAGTTGTTCTGCCTAGAACATGTAACTGTATATCAATACCGAGGTACCACAATCTCAGAGTAGCAAAATATTACACGAATGGCTATTAGAACATTACAATTCAGCATTGCTGCATAGTTACACACAATAACATGTACATTATTTGTCTATAACACCAAGAGAAAAGAGGAGGAACTAAGCTCACCTGAGAGAACCTTGCTACAGCCTGTTACATGTCTTACAAAAAAGAGGATTGATCAAAGATCACCCATACATCCCATTACTATCACAGAATACAAGAGAAGGTTCATCTGTACAGCGTAGTCCTTTGTTTTCCCTAACATAATGGATGTCAGAATTGTCCGAGAATACATAAAACCGATACTCATCCCATATAAGTAGCTTATGAATTTTACTTATCTTGTAAAAGACCAATTAAACAACAAGAGAAAAACATATAACTCTAATCAGCTACATAAAGCACACAACCCCAATTATCTCTTCCAAGCAGATACAAGCAGCTTTGTGCCAAAAGATTCAGTATAACAGTGTGCTCATTCAGTGCTCCGGTCCTGGCGGTTGGCGTCATTTGTTTCCTCTGGACCTCAAACCGAGTTACTGGCCAGAGAGAGCTCATGTACTTCAGTGAGCATCCACTCTTCTCCAGTTTGTCCTCCAAGCACTATTGCTTTTGTTCCTCCGACAACACAGGTGCTGTGGCCCCAGGCGAACCGTGGAGGTCGCCCAGGAACATTGAGTATCCTCCAGGTAGGTTTTTCTTCGGTCGGATCCAAGAGATAGAGCTGCGATGCCGAGTGGAGGCCTGCCACTGATCCACCAAATATCAACACTCTTCCCCCTGGCAAGCTCACAGCAACATGATCAAGACGAGGAGGTGGACCAGCTCCAGCTGGATTTCCTGCCCCAGGCATTCCGCTCCCAGTGAGGCACCGCCAGCAGGGCTCTTCTTCACTTAAGTCCATTGTGAAGACATCACTAGATCGCAGTCGAAGAGGACCACTCTTAGCAAGACCACCGAACATCAGAATTTTCCTACCATCATAGACAGACATCGAGTGGCCTAATCTAGAAGGTGGTGTCCAAGATGCAGGTACTTCCCTCCACACAGGTCTGTCCATGCTTACATCAAGAAGATATGTATCACTGAGTAGCACACCCGAGTCGGCACAGCCGCCAGAAACCACCAACTTGGTCCCATCCAAAGTGCAGGAGCTGTGCCATGAACGTGGTACCGGTGGTGCAACACCAGGAACCTCAGTCCAAGTTGGGTGCTTTGCATCCAAATCCAATATGAATACGTCATTTAGCAGGCCCTGCCTTCCACATCCACCAAAGACAACTAACCAAGATCCATTTAGGCAGGACAATGTATGGCCCCAGCGACCTGGAGGAGCTGAACTTACATTGATATGTCTCCACTCCGGATTGCTGGCATTCAAATCCAACACAAAAGTATCATTCATTGGTTGCATGTTAACACCTTCGCCACCAAAAAGAACGACACGATTCCCTACAGCACAAGCACTGAAGTTGCACCGAGATGGCTCCACTGCACCTCCAACTGTCAATTTCCTCCAGGCAACAGATTCCAGGGTGGTAAGTTCTCTTGCCAGCCGACCCCAGCCCAATCTTCTTGCGGCAGGCACTGTCTCAATAGCTCGAGTAGTCTCACTACCCCATGCATTACGGCAAACCATTTTCCAAAGATCTTCATTCTTTGTCAAGTCATACAACCGTCTACACACAGAGCTCACGGATGCTATATCTCTTGGTGACAACCTTGACAGGATACTCTGGCAAAGTACTTCATCAGTCAACTGGAAGAGACTGGAAAACTCCCGGCAGAAGTTGCTTTCCCCTGGTCCCGAGGATATGGGTCGGAAAGAGTTATCTGGAGCAAACCGTGTGGATCGCACAGGTTCCCTTGTAAATGAGCCAGGTAATGGTCCTAAATCAACATTGGCATTGGTGAAGAACTGAATGCCCATATAGTGAGTTATGATATCATCATCACCATATATAGGGGTCAGATGCAACCTATTCATCAACGGAAAGCCATCTTTTCTGAAATTTAACAGATCACCACGGAACTGGGTACCATTGTCAATGCATAATCGAATACCAGAAACTACAGCAGCGTCAACTAAGGGGTGCCTTCTTTGAGCGAATGGGCCTCTACATTGCAGGAACCGGCTGAAACAGGGGGAGAAACAGCAGTGTATAAGAACATCAAGTGCAGTAAGTTCAACAACAAACAACCTTACACAAATGTGTCAAGAAAAAGAATCACACTTGCAAACATACTATTTTCAGTTGCCACAAAATTTGGTAAACGCTACTCTCAATTCATTTAGCACACAAGTATATTAATCTCCCAGGAAATTCATAGTATCATACAAATCCCCATGGAAGTAACGGTCTTGTTAGCTCAGAATTTTTTGTCAACAACCCCTTAATTGTCATGTGTGTTTCGAGCTGAGTAATGACGCAAAATATGAACCAGAAATACTTGCCACACTTTGCCAAGCCAAAGTTTGACAGTTTGGCAAGTGTTTGGTTTTTGCCACACTTTAAAGTTGCCACACTTTATTATTCCTATGGTCCACGTGTCATGGAGTAAACTTTTTGCCAATTCTTGCCACACTTTGTGGCTTCCAAATTCTAAGCCACACTTTTGTGGCTACCACACTTGCCAATCTTAGGCTTGGCAAAATGTGGCCGGCAACCAAACAGCCCCCAAATGACTGTTCCAGGTCTACTTACTAATGCATCTAGATTCCAGAATCTGAACCTCATTATTCGAACATGTGAGACAACTTGATTACCATCACACTGTAACAATATCTTAGATGAGTTTCTAAATTCATACGAGACAGCAAGCGGCTGCATGGAAGAATATCTTAAAGCCTGTTTTCACAAATTAGTTTCACCATTGCAAGTGATATCTTCATATTTATGTTGAACAAATCATATCTTAGCAAATCATCTGTAAATAAAGAGTCCTAGGCAAAGTTCTTCAGGTTCAGGTAAATTTTGATAGTAATAATAGTAAGTGCTAGATCTAATATAAAATACGAGAACCGAGTAAAGTGCACCATAGGTCCACAAACTTGCACGGGTTATCACATAGCCTTTGATTAGTAATTGCACACATTTAGGAACCTAAGTTTGTATACAGAAAATAAGCAAATTCTCTGATTACGAGATAATAGGTATATGAACATTACTCTTCAAAAAGAGGGAGGGGGGATTTTTACACAAGCAGGCTGGTTGAGTGCACAATATTGCCATGTGGCCAGCAAGGTACACGTAGCAAATTATTTAGATTACATGGACGGAAATGCAAGATTAACAGAGCAGATGTTTCCTCCTGCCCCCTTTGTATCAAAAATTTAAACACAGAAGGTCTATGCACATTTGCACACTTCAAAATAACATTTTAGAAACTTCAACCAACAATTTTTTTCATTATTTGTTCCATTAGATAAGACCACTACAACTAAGATTATTCTTCAGAAGTACTTTCACTGTCTTAAACTCATCATAATATACCCGTCACCTAGATATCCATGGGCTCATCCCTCTTTTGTGTTTCTCTATCATAAGGCTCAACAGTAATATAAGAGCAGGCAGCAATTCAGAGTTAAGAGAACTTACAGATCTGACCATCTGAAATGTCAACAAAAACACACATCTTCTACACGGTCAGAACTCATCACAGTTTATTACATTGCAATCTCAACGTGTACCCTAAGATTTTGAGCTACAATAATCATTTCCATATGTACTTTTTCTGTTCTATCTTTTGTGTTACATGGCCATCTTTCATTTAAT
The DNA here is from genome assembly GCA_916181665.1 of Avena sativa. NCBI lineage: Eukaryota > Viridiplantae > Streptophyta > Magnoliopsida > Poales > Poaceae > Avena > Avena sativa. The sequence goes on from OV702291.1 coordinate 33,972,096, forward strand.
CTAACTACCTTGAAATTTGACAACAATTTGATCATCAGAAACTCAGGGTTCCGGTAGACTGGACATGACACGACAGATTTGATTGAGGAAATGACCCAACTTTCTTTGCTAGAGTCGATTACAACAGACAATTTGTTGGTTTCCATGTGAAGGTGCTAAGTAGCTAAGGTCCAACCATGAACAACTCAAACACCGTGCCTCAAAACTAGCATGGCAGGAGATTATGCATACACGGCATCTGTTAACAGGATGCAAACAATACTACTAAACAAAGCAGCTCTCACAGTCACAGGCAAATAACCACAAACAATCACCACATATGTTAACCATAACAAACACATGTCACTGCTTGCCATTTCGCCCAAAGCATGCGTCCCCTGAAAGCTACCCCGGACAATTTCTAATAAAGACACACTTCTCTTGCTGAACATCACCACTACTGAAGCTCATGAGGTAGCAAACCGAACACAAAAGTTAAGTTTCGGTCGATTCTAGGTGGCACCAGTTCTAATAATACGGGAACTAAAACAATACTACAGAGGCAGCTCTCACAGTCATAGGGCAAATAACCACAAGGAACTTTAAGCATAGCAAACTGACACCACTAGTCACTACTTGCCATTTCTCCCAAAGCATGCGCCCTCCAACAGCTCACCCAAAATTAACCGAGTGAAGTCATACTTGCAGGGTAGCATTAAACGAAATTAGGCAACCATGAACAACTCAAACACCGTGGTCTCAAAACTAGGATGGCAGGAGATTATGCATACGCATCATGTGTTAACAGGACGCAATCAACACTACTACTAGAGATGCCAGCTCTCACAGTCACAGGCAAATAACACCAAACAATCACAAGGAGTCTTAACAAACGCACATCACTGCTTGCCATTTCGCCCAAAGCATGCGTCCTCTAACAGCTAACCCAACCAATTCCCCAGTATAGACACACTTCTATTGCTGAAAAACACCGAAACAAAAAGGCCATGACGTTGCAAACCAAAGAAGAAATTAAGTTTTCGTCTATCCTAAATAGTCTTTAAGCATATCAAATGCACTGACTTGCCATTTCGTCCAAAGCAAAGGATGCGCCCTCTAACAGCTAACCCAACAAAACTCCCCAATATAGACACACTTTCGTTGCTGAAAATCACAGCTAAAGAAGCTCATGACGTAGCAAGACAAACTAGCAAATTAAGTTTTCATCGATTTTATTACTTCTAAATGGCATCAATCCTAATAATACAGGAATCGAAAGAACTGGATGAGAGCATATGGTGATCGATGGGGACGAACCAATTTCTGCCGAGCACCTCCTCGGCGCGGTACCCCGTGGCCTCCTCGAAGCCGCGGTTGACATAGATGATGGGGCCGTCAGGCTCGAGCGCGTCGGTGACGACTAGCCCGTACGGCCCTGACCCACGAAGCATCCCTTCAATCGCGAAGGTGAACATCCCGCCGACCCCGTCTCCTCCACCTCCACCACCGCCCTCGCTCCCGTCAGCTCCCCCGACCACCAGCTCCCCTCCCCCCTCCTGCTCCTCCATCTCGTCTCCGCTTCCTGCGCTGCCGGCGCCGTCGGACTCGCTGTCCCACTCCATGGCGCGCGGGTCGGCAGCCGAAAACCCTAGGTCCGGATCCGGGCTCCCCCGCCGCAGATGCTCAGCCCATGGCGACGCGCGCGCGTGCGGATTGGGGCTCGGTGTGGGTTGGGGTTGGATGTGAGGTTTCGGGGGCGGGGGAAGTGGGTGAAATGGGAGGAGGTGGTGGGCTGGGGCTGGCTCGCTTGGGTTGCTGCCTCGCTGTCGGGGGAGGACGAGGGAAGACGAACGAGTGGACGGGGAAAGGGCGGCACAGTGGCCTCGTCGACGTCGTCGCCCACTGGAGCCGTCCAGCCCGATGGATCTAAGCCGTTGGATCGGATCTACGAGCACGCGGGCAGCTCCGATCGGCGGTTCTAGAGATCACCAGGCGTGCAACGCGCGAAGAAGCACGGGACGGGACACGGGACCAGGCAACCAGCTGCGCGCCCCGGGAGTTCCAGAACGTGTTTTGCTTGCCCACGGGTTCGCCGGAAGAGATAAGTGTGTTTGCCAGCCTAAATTTTGGTAGCTGGAAACGTCGAAATCAGATATTTTTGCAAGAATAAGTCCTAGCAAGAAATCAGATATTTTTGCAAGAATAAGTCCTAGCAAGTCAAGGACCGCCACGCGGATGCACGCATAGAGAAGAGCAGGAGACGCGTGACCCATCGAGAACTTGCGCCATAAATTCCCCACCGCTCACTCACTACTCTCACTCTCCTCGTTAACAATTGCACCTTCTTCTCTCTCCTCTCACTCTCGGCAGTTCGTCTACAGCTGACAGATCGAAGAGCATCGCAAGGGCCGGAGACGGTGGTAGATCGACAACGGTCGCTTCACTTTCTTCTGTCGCCAGGGCATCCTCATCTCTGATGCCTTTTTTCTCGACACATTCAGTGTTCTCGAGCTCCATCAATGGTGATAAGTCATCAAGTCTCTCTCTCTTTTTTCTACCACCGTAGATCTGTAATTTAGAGCGTAGCTCTGTATGTATCATTGACATGCATGCTAGATTTACATCGATTTGGTTTAGTTTTAGGTCGATTTGATAGATTTTCGTTATTGCTGGTCTTGCCATATATTTGGTGCCTCGGTAATTATAAGATCTAAAGTTGCATTGCTTCGATCAATGGTTTGAAGTCGCTCGATTTAGGCAGATTCTTGGTTTGGGGTTTCTGGTTCAAAAAATTAGGGATTTTTTCACTATTCATGTTATGTTTCGAGGCCGATAATTACTTCGCATTCTGTGTCCAAGTTTAGGTTGCACGAAAGCATGCCTATTATGATTCAACTTGGACATACAATGTCTAATATGAGGCACAATTTGTGTTTCCTGCTTAATTCTAGCCGATGATTGAATCTGTACCACCATGTGACCAGCGGATGAATATGTACAACCTTAAATCGTTCATAACAAACATTGGTTTGCACTGTTTTTTGGTTGTACATAGTCATCCCCCGGTCTCCGGGTGGACAGCAAATATGAGGCTCCAAAATCTTGTTACCCAGCAAATGATGAAATACACTACATGCTCATTGCAGAACTAATACGATTGGAACACAATGGTATGTATAATAAAATTTGTTGTGCATATCCTCTAGATTCCAATCGCACCAGCTATGTGAATTGTGTGCTATTTATTATGAAGCTCTCAATAGGTGATATTGTTGTGTGTGTACTGAGCTAAATTTTGTGTCTTGGATAGTTAGCACATTGTGTCTTGTGCATCGGTCGATGATTAAAATATGGCACGATGTAATTCTTAGAGATTTTCTCCATGATCAATCTTATGTGCAAACATATTTGTTTGTTCGTATGTCTTGGTCCTGGGAGAATCCCTATTGTGTCGTCATATATGAGGCCATATCTGATCAACATAATTTATGTGCTCAAATTTGTTTTTTTGTCAGTGCTCCAAGCTTATGATGGGCGGTGCTCTCCTCAACCTTGGCAAAGGATGCTCGAGGGATGCTGGCGAAGGTAGCGCTACCAAGAGGCCGAGGGGTAAGACTATCAAGATTAGACACTTCCATGACCAAGTAGGTCCAACCCATTTTGCCAAGGTGGTCATGTCACCTAGGTTGGACTTGTTCCTAGTTTGAGATGGCTTCATATACTTCATTGGCACTGTGCCGAGGACGACCGCTTTGAAGACCAACACCGAATGTAGCTAGATGGAGATCCGGTGGCGCTTTTGTAGTCTGTATATATTAGATCTAAACTAAGGTAGAACTCAGATAACACTCCGGCGTCATAGTAGAAGAAGAATCTACGGCACGTCTGTCCTAGGGTTTGAGTCCACGCCATGGAAGAGGTAGGACGAGATGGAGGTGGCCACGACGGCACACGAGGTGTCGTCGCGGCGCAGGGAGGCAACATGTGCGCGAGCGGCGTGTGGTGTGTGGCGGCTAGGGTTTCGGGCGGCAGCGGTGCAACAGCTTGGGGAGATTCTTGGTAGCCAATGTATCACCATAGATTCTTGGTACCCAATATATGACCTGGTTACTAGGTGTCTCAAGCTATCAACATAGATTTTTGGTACCCAATACACAGTTCAGCCTAAGTCATTCACACAAAATTCATTTTTCATGAAAACTTAATTGTGTCAAGAAAAGATACATTATTTCAAATCAACCATATGTCACCCACATAAAGTATTAAAAATATGTCTTAGCACTCTCACATACTTTCTTGTAAACATAGAAGCATCTTCACCATTTATGATGAAACTAAACTCTTTAACTATTTCATCAAAGTGAAGATTACAACACCGTGATGCTAACTCCAACCAATGAAGTTTGCACACATTTTTAGAATCCTTTGAACTAACAAAAACCCTTGAGTCGTGACATGTGCACATCCTTGTTCACACTCCTTGAAAAGGAACATTGCATTGTTAATTCAACTACTATATCTTGTGAATATGTAGTCATTGCTAAAATAATCCATACAAACTTAAGCATCGATATAGAACATCCGATCTTGTTGTATTCAACTCCTTAAACTTTGTCATAAACTCTTTTTCAACAAATTGAGCCTTTTATGGATGTAAACATCCACGTCTATGTGTAGATCCATTTACATTCGATTGACTTCATGCCTTCTCGAGGGTCTATCAAGCTCCAAACAAGATTTTCATATATGGATACTATCCTAGATTTTATGGCATCTAGCCATTTAACGGAATCATGGACCATAATTGCTTCTTTATATATAGTCGGTTCATTTTGTCCAACGATAATTTTTTTCGACCTACGTGATTCAATAGTAGCTTCGATTTTCAGGACTACAACTTGAAGGAAATAGGCCCTGAGAGGCAATAATAAAGTTGTTATTATGTATTCCTTGTATATGATAGATGTTTATTTTGCATGCTATAATTGTATTGATAGGAAATGTCAATACATGTGTGTTTAATAAACAAAAAGGGTTCCTAGTTATGCCTCTCTTATAGACTAGCTTGTTGATTAACAAGATGATTAAGGTTTCCTGATCATGGACATTGGATGTTGTTAATAACAAGGTCACGGCATTTGTGAAATGATATGATGAACATTCATCCGAAGTATAGCATTACGATCAAGTCATTATGTTTATATTGCTATAACATCATACGAAGTAATCTTTATCCTTAGACCATGAGATCATGTTAATTTGCTAACACCGGAAGAGTATCTTGATAACATCAAACGTCACACCGTAACAGGGTGATTATAAAGGTGGGTTCAGTGCTACGAAGGTGTTATGTTGAGGCTCATGGATCAAGAATGGAATTTGTCAATCCCGATGACGGATAGATATACTCTGGGCCCTCTCAGTGATATCACATTAAGATAGCTTGCAAGCAAGTGATGTGATCACTAGAATGTTATATCACGGGAACGAGAAAAGAGTGCATGTCAGTAATGAGATCAAACTAGGTATTTGGATACCGATGATCGAATCTCGGACATGTATTATATCATGAGACAAAGGGATTAAATTACTAACGTTAAAGGTTCTCACGATCACAGAAGTCATCGTTGAATGTGCAGGAGTCAGTATGGATCTCCAGGTCCCGCTTCTAATTATTGATCTGAGAGGAGTCTCAATCATGTCTGCATTATTCGCGAACCGTAGGGTGACACACTTAAGGATTGCCGGACACCATTTAGGAGCACATATGTTTTAGACAAAAGGTTTGCAAAGCGTAGGAAATGTTTCGATAGAAACCGGAATTGTTTCGGGTGAAATTGCAGAAAGTGGTTCTGCATGTGATATTGAAATGTTGCAAGGGGTTTTATGTGAATGTTTGTTAATTAAAGTAATTAACAAAATTCTGGATAAAATAAATAAAATAGTTTTATTAATTGAGAGTTGCATTAAATTTGGTGGAAATTTAATGCATGTGAGTGGAACTTTGGGTGGAGCTTGAATTGATGTGAGTGGAGCTTCCACCACATGAATGAGGAAGAGGAGGGGGCTCCCTCCTTGGCCGCCGGCCATGGTAGGGGAGGAGTCCCCCCTCTCCTATAAAAGGCCCCGCTCTCCTCCCTCACAAAGTACACCTCCTCGTGAAGGATCTCTCTCCCTCTCTAGATATTCCCCCATGGTCTCGGATTAGCGAGATACATGTTCCCGGTGGCCTTGCGTCTGGAAGGAGTTGTTGCTTTCGTTGATTCGCTGAAGCGAGGAGGTGGAGGTTGTCCGGTGGCTTGAATGTGTGTGCGAGGACGGATGCGCTGCTGATTTGCGGCGCTCGGACTTCCACACGATCTTGAGATCGGCAAGTGTACGACTACATCAACCACGAGTTCCTACTCGTTAACAAAACTCGTTGTCTTCGAGGGTAAGTTATCCATGGATGTATGTCCACTCATTGTTCTGTATCTAGTAGATAGATCTTGGTGTATAGTTCTCATCGTAGGAAATTTTTTGTTTTCTATGTTGCAGACCCAACAGTGGTATCAGAGCCTGATCTATGCGTAGGTGCTTTGCACGGGTAGTACACATATGTTTATATGTGGGAGATGATGATCATGTTATTGCATCTTCTATGTATTTTGGATATTGGTGGCATAGTGGGATGAAGCGGCCCGTACCAACCTTACATGTCATCGTACATGAGACCGGTTCCACGACCGACATGCAACTAGTTTTGCATAAGTGGCTAGCGGGTGTCTGTCTCTCCTACTATAGTCAATATCTAATTTACAACGAGTTGCTAATAACTTGGTTATCCTCGTTGTGGTTCATGTTCATAGGTAAGACCGGTTCTATCTCCGAAAGCCCTAAGCCACGTAAAACTAGCAATTGATAAATTAGAGGTGTCTAGTTTAGATCGTTGCTGGGCTAGTGTCTTGATATGGTATTGTTGTAAGTAGATGTATGATAGATACTCTTACAACACACTTAACGTGTAAGTTCCATAGACCTTGGCCTTACACACAAAGGAATGATAGAGATCATACCACGATGCAAATGATAGAGATCAAATGCATGGACCATATCATCTTGATACATTTCAAATGTATCTATAATTTTTGATGTTCCATGCTTGGTTTTATCCACTTTCTTGTGTTTTGTTCCAACTTTGGAGTACTTTTCATATGATTTCTTGGACTAACCTATTAACAAGAGCCATAGTGCCAGCTGCCTGTTTTCTACTGTTTTTGGTTCCAGGAAAGTCAGAAAATGAATATTCTCGGAATTGGACGGGACAAAAGCCAAAGTGCCTATTTTTCTCGAAGTCATCAAGTGCCAGAATACGAGATGGAGAGGGGCCAGAGGGCGGCCACACCACCTGGCCGTGCGGCCAGGCCTGGCCCGCGCCAGGGGGTGGTGTGGCCAACCCAGGCACCCCCTCGGCCTATCCTTCCGCCTATATATTGCCCTTGGGACGAAAACCCTAAGTGCCCGATCAAAAATCCACGAAAGAGTCTATAGCCGCCGTCATCTCCATCCCTAGATCGGGAGGGATCTGAAGCTCTTCCCGGCACCCTGCCGGAGAGGGGAATTCACCCTGGAGGCCTTCTTCCTCACCATGCAAGCCTTCGGTGTGATGCGTGAGTAGTTCATCCTTGGACTACAGATCCATGTAGTAGCTAGATGGCTGGTTCTCCTCCTTTGTGCTTTCATGTCTAGAACTTATGAGCTCCGTTCATGATCAAGATCATCTATTTGTAATTCTGCATGTTGTGTTTGCGGGGATCCGATGGATATTGAGATGTTATTTCAGATTGATTATTGATTCTATCATGTCTTTGTTATTTGTGATCTTGCATGCTTTCCGTTGTTAGTAGCTATCTTGGCCAAGTAGATGCTAGCAACTCCAAGAGTTAGTATTTATGCTCGATAGTGGGTTCATGCCTCTGGTAATCTAGGGAAGTGACAGAAATCTCTAAGGTACTAGATGTGTTGTTGATACTAGGGAGAAAACAACAATCCTTTGTTCATAGAACAATCGTATTGTTTACTTTACATGCAGTTTGTAAAGCAATAATCTGTTGCTTGCAACTTAATACTAGAGGGGGTTCGGATGATAACCTGAAGGTGGATTATTAGTCATAGATGCAGTTGGATGGCGGTCTATGTATAATGTTGTAATGCCCAATCAAGTCTCAAAGGAGTCAAGATGATTAGTATATGCATGTATTGCTTTCTCGGTGTTTGTCAATTGCCCCGCTGTAATTTGTTCACCCAGCATGTTATCTATCTTAAGGAGAGCCACCTCTAGTGAACTATGGATCCCGGTCCTCTTTCTTTACATACAATCTACAACTGTTTACTTCTTTGTGTTTACTTTCTGCAAACTGTTACTTCTTTCCATTTGATACGTTTAATCCTTTGTTTTCTGCAAAACACGGTGAGATTGACAACCTCATCGCAAGTTGGGGACAAAGTTTGGTGGTTGTGTTGTGCAGGTCTCCACGTTGCTACTAGCACCGGTAGTGCGCCCTGCCAAGGCTCAGCTAGTAACACCTTCGGGGTGTTTCCTTGCTCCTACTGGTTCGATTAAACCTTGGTTTCATAACTGAGGGAAACTTGCTGATGTGCTCATCATACCTTCCTCTTGGGGTTCCCAACGAGCTCTACACCAACACCGCCATCAAGCATTTTTCTGGGCGCCGTGCATTGAGCCATCAAGCGATTTTCTGGCGCCGTTGCCGGGGAGTCAAGGACATCTTCACAAGGGGAGTCCCTCATAGCCAATCTCTTTACTTTGTTGTTTTTGTTTTGCTTAGTTTCTTTTTGCTTTGTTTGCTTGTTTTGTTATTCAAAAACTCAAAAAAAAAATAGTTTTACTAAGTTGCTTTCTTTTCAAAAACACAAAAAAAAAATAGTTTTACTAGTTTGCTTTCTTATTTGAAAACCCAAAAAAAGACTACCCTTGAAAACACTAAGTTGTGTGACTTCACTAGCACCAACAACAATGATTTTATGAGCACACCTATTGCTCCACATGTGGCTGAAAATACTTTCTTTGAGATAAAACCTGCTTTGCTCAATCTTGTTATGAGAGAACAATTCTCTGGTATTGGTAATGAAGATGCTGCTTCCCATCTAAATAACTTTGTTGAACTTTGTGAGATGCAAAAGCATAGGGATATAGATGGTGATATTATTAAGCTGAAATTGTTTCCTTTCTCTTTGAGAGGAAAAGCTAAAGAGTGGTTGATTCCTTAACTAGGAATAGAATTGATTCTTGGACTAAGTGCAAAGATGCTTTTATTGGAAAATACTATCCTCCTGCTAAGATTATATCTATGAGAAGTGAAATAATGAAGTTTAAACAACTTGATAATGAGCATGTTGCTCAAGCTTGGGAAAGAATGAAATCTTTGGTAAAGAATTGTCCCACTCATGGACTGACTGCTTGGATGATCATCCAAACTTTTTATGCAGGATTGAACTATTCTTCAAGGAACCTGTTGGACTTTGCTGCTGGAGGTACCTTTATGACCATCACTTTGGGTGCTGCAACAAAACTTTTGGACAATATGATGGTTAATTATTCTGAATGACATGCTGAGAGAGCTCCACAAGGTAAGAAGGTAAATTCTGTTGAGGAAACCTCCTCCTTGAGTGATAAAATTGATATTATTATGTCTATGTTTATTAATGGGAAAGCCCATATTGATCCAAATAATGTTCCTTTAGCCTCTTTGGTTGCTCAAGAAGAGCAAGTTGATATGAACTTCATAAAAAATAACAATTTTGGCAACAATGCTTATGGTAATAATGCTTATAGGAACAATTTTGGTAACAACAATTATAAGCCATATCCTCCCAACAATGGTAATGCTTATGGAAATTCTTACAACAATAATAAGAGTGCTCCCTCTGAACTTGAAGTTATGCTTAAAGAGTTTATTAGTAAACAAACTGCTTTCAATAAAACTATTGAGGAAAAACTCTCTAATGCTGAAAGAAATATAGCATCTTTAGCTGAAGCTCAATCTACTTTGAATAAAATGGCTGCTAAACCTGAATCTAATGATAATCCCTTTGCAGCTACCAATGCTATACAAGTAAGAATTGATGAAAATGTTAGACTACTAGCTGAATTACATGCTAAGTGGGAAAGAGAATATGAAATTGCTAGAAACATTAGTGTTTCTACTATTACCACCACTAGTGTTAAGGCTAGTAATAGTTCTACTACTTTAGATGATAAATTTGATTTTGATCTTTATGGTTGTAATATCTCTAAAGTTATTAAGTTCCTACAAAAGCTTGCTAAAAGTCCTAATGCTAGTGCTATGAACATGGCTTTTACAAAACACATTACTGATGCTCTCATAAAGATTAAAGAAGAAAAGATGAAACATAAAGCTTCTATTCCTATTAAACAATAAGATGGTTGGGAACCCATCATTAATATGAAAGTGAATGACTTTGATTTCAAAGCTTTGTGTGATCTTGATAGTAGTGTTTCTATTATGCCTAGAAGGATTTATGATATGCTTGATTTGCCTCCTCTTGAAGATTGCTATTTGAATGTCCCACTTGATGATAATGTTAAAAAGAAACTCATGGGGAGTCTTAATGATGTTCTTATTATGGTTAACAATTCCTATGTCCCCGTTGATTTCTATGTTTTGGATGTTGAATACAATGCTTCTTGTCCTATTACTTTGGGAAGACCTTTTCTTAGAACTGTTGGTGCCATCATTGATATGAAAGAAGGCACCATTAAATATCAACTCCCACTCAATAAAGGTATAGAACACTTCCCTAAAAAGAGAGAAAAGATTTCTTTTGCTTCTCCTATGAAAACAAAATTTGGTCTTAATGCTTCTTCATTTGAGAACACTTGATTCTTTCTTTACTTCTTATGCCTAACTTAAAGGCGTTAAAGAAAAGTACTTATTGGGAGATAACCCAAAAGTTTTAGATGAGTATTGAAAGTTATTACTTCAGTAATAACCTCTCCTTATCCTTTTTATTTGCTTTTTGTGCCAAGATTAACCGCTAATGAGAGAGAAGTAATGATTGGGAAAGTTGCTGTCCCGAAACAGATTTTTGTGCTTCAACGTAAAAATTCGTGAAAGAGCTCTGTATGTCGGATTGATCTGTAATTTTTTGTGCTTCTGCCCCAGGTTGTTATCTAACTTTCGTTAGTTCAACACTTTTTGATTTGAGCAACAGAAGGTCTTCGAAAAAATTCGTCTTTACCTGCTGGTCTGTTTTGACAGATTTCTGCCATTTTCTGCATTTGATTCTTGTTGGTTCCTTTTTGAGTTCTTTTGGGGAATTGAGCTTTTTGAGGGAAGTGCTACAGTAGCTAGTGTTCTAATGAAAGTTTATTCGGTGTTAGAACTGAACCTTGAGACTTATTTATCTTGAGTGCACTAATGTTCCTAATGAGATTGTGTGAAGTTTTGTATGAAGAAAAATTTCAGGTGTATGGAAGGAATGAGTAATGAGATAAAGAATGGACTAAAGCTCAAGCTTGGGGATGCCACGCGTGTCACCCCAAGAAATATCCAAGAAGTACAAGCGTCAAATCTTGGGGATGCCCAAGGCATTCCCCTTCTTCATCAATAAAAATTTCAGGTTTCTTCCAAACGCTTCATTTTTATTGTTTCATGCACAGTTGTGTTGTTCTTGGAGCGTCTTCTTTTTCGTTTTTGTTTTGGTTTTTTGTTTGCTTAGTTTTCTACATAAATTGGTTGGACCCCCTCTTTCATACATTGGTTTGCAAATAGTTTGGTTTGGTTTGGAAAAGAGTAGGAAAGTTCATGCTTATGTGGTAAAAAGAGCTTGTTTTTGACTGTGGCCTATGCTTTGTCATGCCATGCTTGGTATTGTTTTGGCCTTATGCTTAGTATTCTTTGATGTAGCATGACTTGTTATAAACAATTGAGATTGCTTAATGTGCATTGGATGATTCATGCATTGTTTTAGCATATTAAAGCATAGTATAGTGGTATTCTCCTTTGATGCTTTATTTGGGTTGACTTGGCACATGCTCACACCATGTTATGACTATCCAAAGTCACCATAGCCTTTATGATCCTTTAGTTTTCAACTTGTAGTATCACTTTATGCTTTGATCAATGATGTTTTGTTGCTCTGCATGATTATGGCCATTATTGCTCTCTTAGTTTGTCGCTCCCAGTCTTTTGCTAGCCTCCACAACCAAGTATGAGTTCCACTCATGCATCCAACTCCCTAAACCAAGTTATTCCAAAGAGTCCACCATACCTACCTACTAGCTTATTCTATTCCAAGTATATTCATGCTTTTGTTTACCTTCCAAATTAAACTTGTTATGGGAAAACTAGTGATTAAAGCTCTCACGAACTTGATGGCACACTTTACTTTATTGCCTCTAATAAACTTGAACCATTGGGTCCTTCTTTTTTGCGTATATGCTTGCGCTTTATAAGTTGAAATTAGCAGAACCATGTACCATGGGGAACGCTTTCAACATTGCACTTGTACTTTGTACCCCATTGATATCATGTTCTTTTGCTTACGGATCCCGGCGGTGTGAAATAAAAGTGGAACTTGTAAGATCATGGAGTTTGTATGTGTGTTAGAGAAACGCCTGGGCCGCTAGCCTAAGCCATGCCTAATCATGGTGGAAACTTGCAGCATCACCATAATGAGCATTCTATGAAGCATCCTCAATAAAAACCTATGCAAATAGATAATAAAAAGATCGCTGAGATGCTCATTGTCTGCTTGCCTTGTCATTTTGATTATGGGAAAGCTCCCGTATCATGTGCAAGGGGTACCCCATTGGCGGTTCTTAATGATACACATATACTTACAATGACAAGAGCTTGCTCGTGACTGAAGTTGAGTAGCATGAGGATCGGTCTTCGTAAGTAAGGGGCATGAGATTTCGGTTTATAACTTGTCAAGCATATCCTCTTAGTTGTGTCACTTTAACCTTAATCACCTTCAAGATGCTTATGATAGGGGCAATGAGAGCTGAAAGCTATAAGTACCATAATTTTTGGAAGCTCTTTATGAGACTTGAATCCCTACTTCCTTTTTACAAAGGCCTTTCTTCCACCATTATATTGAGTCTCCACCTTCTATCTTTATGCACCTACTTTGAGAGCATAGTGGCCATTCTTAGTTCTATGTGCATTGTCCCAAGACTAGTTGATTGATGCATAACTTGATATTGCTTGTTTTAAACTATTGTATCTAGTCACTCTTATGAACTTTGAAGGTGTCCTATGCATTTATATTTGCTACTCTATTGAGGGACAAGCTGAATACTATTATGTTATGTTTTCTTTATGTGAAACAAACAAACGTCTTGCAAAGCATGTTATTCATGAATCTTTTGTTTGTGCCTTTTCATGTTGCATCATAGTTTCTTTGCTTATTGCTAGAACTTTGTCTTTCATGTTATGATTGAAGGACTATGATCCCAGCTTTAAATGTTTTGCAAATACCTTGATCAAGTCTTTGATGGTGCATGTCACCTCAAAAATTATTCTTTCTTTTTATCACTTACCTACTCGAGGACGAGCAGGAGTTAAGCTTGGGGATGTTGATACATTGCAAATGTATCTATAATTTTTGATGTTCCATGCTTGGTTTTATCCACTTTCTTGTGTTTTGTTCCAAATTTGGAGTACTTTTCATATGATTTCTTGGACTAACCTATTAACAAGAGCCACAGTGCCAGCTGCCTGTTTTCTGCTATTTTTGGTTCCAGGAAAGTCAAAAAATGAATATTCTCGAAATTGGACGGGACAAAAGCCAAAGTGCCTATTTTTCCGGAAGTCATTAAGTGCTAGAATATGAGACGAAGAGGGGCCAGAGGGCGGCCACACCACCTGGCCGCACAGCTAGGCCTGGCCCGCGCCAGGGGGTGGTGTGGCTAGCCCAGGCACCCCCTCGGCCTCTCCTTCCGCCTATATATTGCCCTCGGGACGAAAACCCTAAGTGCCTGATCAAAAATCCACGAAAGAGTCCATAGCCGCCGTCATCTCCATCCCTAGATCGGGAGGGATCTGAAGCTCTTCCCGGCACCCTGCCGGAGAGGGGAATTCACCCTGGAGGCCTTCTTCATCTCCATGCAAGCCTCCGGTGTGATGCGTGAGTAGTTCATCCTTGGACTACGGATCCATGTAGTAGCTAGATGGCTGGTTCTCCTCCTTTGTGCTTTCATGTCTAAAACTTGTGATCTCCGTTCATGATCAAGATCATCTATTTGTAATTCTGCATGTTGTGTTTGCGGGATCCGATGGATATTGAGATGCTATTTCAGATTGATTATTGATTCTATCATGTCTTTGTTATTTGTGATCTTGCACGCTTTCCGTTGTTAGTAGCTATCTTGGCCAAGTAGATGCTAGCAACTCCAAGAGTTAGTATTTATGCTCGATAGTGGGTTCATGCCTCTGGTAATCTAGGGAAGTGACAGAAATATCTAAGGTACTAGACGTGTTGTTGCTACTAGGGAGAAAACAACAATCCTTTGTTCATAGAACAATCGTATTGTTTACTTTACACGCAGTTCGTAAAGCAATAATTTGTTGCTTGCAACTTAATACTGGAGGGGGTTCGGATGATAACCTGAAGGTGGATTATTAGTCATAGATGCAGTTGGATGGCGGTCTATGTATAATGTTGTAATGCCCAATCAAGTCTCAAAGGAGTCAAGATGATTATTATATGCATGTATTGCTTTCTCGGTGTTTGTCAATTGCCCCGCTGTAATTTGTTCACCCAGCATGTTATCTATCTTAAGGAGAGCCACCTCTAGTGAACTATGGATCCCAGTCCTCTTTCTTTACATACAATCTACAACTGTTTACTTCTTTGTGTTTACTTTCTGCAAACTTTTACTTCTTTCCAATTGATACGTTTAATCCTTTGTTTTCTGCAAAACACGGTGAGATTGACAACCTCATCGCAAGTTGGGGACAAAGTTTGGTGGTTGTGTTGTGCAGGTCTCCACGTTGCTACTAGCACCGGTAGTGCGCCCTGCCAAGGCTCAGCTAGTAACACCTTTGGGGTGTTTCCTTGCTCCTACTGGTTCGATTAAACCTTGGTTTCATAACTGAGGGAAACTTGCTGCTGTGCTCCCAACGAGCTCTACATCAACACCGCCATCAAGCATTTTTCTGGGCGCCGTGCATTGAGCCATCACATCTCACTTTACACATTAGATGTTAGCATCTTATACTGCTAGTTTAGCGCTTTTGGTAGCATTGTAAGATGATCCCTCATTTAGATATCAATATAAAATGTGTTCTTCCTTCAGTATGCACCGTTCTATGGATCGTGTTTCGAGACATCACGTGATGATCGGGTGTACTCGACTCCGCGCTTTCATACAACGGGTGTAAGACAGTTTTACAGACGCGGAATACTAAGGTTCTTACTTGACGAGCCTAACATGTACAGACATGGCCTCGGAACACGGACCGAAAGGTTAAGCATGAGTCATATAGTTGATATGATGCCCATATTGATGCTCGCCTTTGAAGCTACACCGACTCACGTGATGATCGGACTTGGTGTAGTGGATTTGGTTCATGTAATCACCAAAAGGGACACGAGGGATGTCGTTTTTGAGTGGGAGTTCATTAGTAATTTGGATTAGTTGAACTCAATCTATCATAAACTTAGTCTAAATAAACTTTACAAATTCCGTTGTAGATGGCACCACCTGCTTTTAATTTCAATGTGTTCATGGAGAAAGAGGAGCTTGCTGCGAATGATAGCAACTTCACCAACTGGGCTATGAATTTGAGGATTCTCCTCACTGCTACACAAAAGCAATATGTGCTAGAGGCGCCGCTAGGCCCCCCACCAGCTCTTGATGCCCCTGACGAGGAAAAGAATGTCTATATAACTCGTCAGGAGGACCACAACTTAGTTCATTGCGGCATACTGTATGGGCTAGAGCCAGAACTTCGAAAGCGTTTCGAAAATGGCAATGCCTTTGATACCATGGGAGAATTGAAAATGATTTTCGATACCCATGCTGCCGTAGAGAGTTATAGTGCTTATGAAAAGTTCTTTAGCTGCATGATGGAAGAGAACAGCTCCGTTAGTGAGCACGTACTCAAAATGTCTGGGTACGCCGATAAGCTTGTGTCCTTGGGAATAACGATTCCCATTGACTTAGGCATACATCATGTTCTCCAATCTCTGCCACCTAGCTACAAGAGCTTCGTGATGAACTATAATATGCAGGGCATGAAGAAGTCTCTTCCCGAGCTTCTGTCAATGCTTAAGACTGCAGAAGTGGAGATTAGGAAAGAACATCAAGTGTTGATGATCAATAAGACCACCGGTTTCAAGAAGGACAAGAAAGGCAAGCAGAAGGGAAAGAAGGGCGACAAATATGTTGCCGCACCTGAAAAGAAACCACGAGCTGGCCCTAAGTCTGATACCGAGTGCTACTATTGCAAGGGGACTGGCCATTGGAAGCGCAACTACGCCAAGTATTTGGCGGGCAAAAAGGCCGGCAAGGCAAACAAAGGTATATGTGATATACATGTTATTGATGTGTACTTGACTAGTACTCGCAGTAGCACCTGGGTATTTGATACGAGATCGGTTGCTGATATATGTAACTCGATTCAAGGGCTGCGGAACAAGCGACAACTAGCAAGGGATGAGGTCACGATGCGGGTTGGCAATGGATCAAGAGTTGATGTGATCGCCGTCGGAACGCTACCTCTCCATATGCCGTCAGGATTAGTGATAAATCTAAATAATTGTTATTTTGTGCCTGCACTGAGCATGAACATTGTATCCGGATCGTGTTTGATGCGAAGTGGTTATTCCTTTAAATCTAAAAACAATGGTTGTTCGATTTATATGGATAATATCTTTTATGGTCATGCACCTGTGTTGAATGGTTTATTTCTATTGCATCTCGATAGTAGTATTATGCATATTCATTGTGTTAATGCTAAAAGGGTTAAACTTGATGATGATATATCTACATATATGTGGCACTACCGTCTAGGTCATATTGGCGTTAAACGCATGAAGAAACTCCATTCTGATGGACTTTTGGAATCACTTGATTTTGAATCATTTGATACATGTGAGCCATGCCTTATGGGCAAGATGACTAGAACGCCGTTTTCTGGTTCAATGGAACGGGCGACAGATTTATTGGAAATCATACATACTGATGTGTGTGGACCAATGAGTGTGTCGGCGCGAGGTGGATATCGTTATTTTGTTACTTTCACAGATGATTTGAGTAGATATGGGTATATCTATTTGATGAAACATAAGTCTGAAACTTTTGAAAAGTTCAAGGAATTTCAGAATGAAGTGGAAAATCATCGTAATAGAAAGATCAAATTTCTACGGTCCGACCGTGGAGGAGAGTATCTTAGTTACAAGTTTAGCACACATATGAAAAATTGTGGAATAGTTTCACAACTCACGCCTGCCGGAACACCACAACGTAATGGTGTGTCGGAACGTCGTAATCGTACTTTATTAGATATGGTTCGATCTATGATGTCTCTGACTGATTTGCCACTATCATTTTGGGGTTATGCACTGGAAACCGCTGCATTCACTTTAAATCGGGCACCATCTAAATCCGTTGAAACGACACCATATGAATTATGGTTTGGAGACAAACCTAAGCTGTCATTTCTTAAAGTTTGGGAATGCGATGTTTATGTGAAGAAACTTCAGCCAGATAAACTCGAACCCAAAGCGAAAAAATGCGTCTTCATAGGATACCCTAAGGAAACGATTGGGTATACCTTCTATCATAGATCCGAGGGCAAGGTTTTTGTTGCCAAGAATGGATCCTTTCTTGAGAAGGAGTTTCTCGCGAAAGGTGTGAGTAGTCGAAAGGTAGAACTCGAAGAGGTTATTGAACCTTCTCTTCATGAAATGGCCAGTAGCGCAGCATCGAAAGTTGTTTCGGAGTTGAGTTCACCTAATGAAGAGAGAGCTAATGATATTTATCATGAAACTCCGAAAGAGGACACTACCGAACCTCGCAGGTCAAGCAGGACACGTGCAGCTCATGAACTGTACGGCAATCCTGTTATGAATTTCATGATTGATGAAATAGATGACCCTGCGACGTATGAAGAAGTGATGATGAGCCCTGATTCCAACAAATGGCTAGAAGCCATGAAATCCGACATGGAATCCATGTACGAAAACCAGGTTTGGACCTTGGTGGACTTACCTCACGATCGAAAGGCCGTTGAGAATAAATGGATTTTCAAAAGAAAAACTGATGCTGATGGTAATGTGACCATCTATAAGGCTCGACTTGTTTTAAAGGGGTTTCGACAAATTCAAGGAGTTGACTACAATGAGACATTCTCTCCCGTAGTGATGCTAAAGTCGGTTAGGATTATGTTAGCAATTGTTGCATATTTCGATTATGAAATATGGCAGATGGATGTCAAAACTGCGTTCCTCAATGGTAATATTGAAGAAGAGTTGTATATGATACAACCTAAGGGTTTTATCAATTCTAAGGATAATGATAAGGTATGCAAACTTCAGCGATCCATCTATGGACTGAAGCAAGCATCCCGGAGTTGGAATCTCCGCTTTGATGAGGTGATCAAAGAGTTTGGATTTGTCCAACTTATGGAGAGGCTTGTATTTACAAGAAAGTGAGTGGGAGCAATGTGGCATTTCTGATATTATATGTGGATGACATATTATTGATTGGAAATGATATAGTTCTTTTAAACAGTGTTAAAAGTTATCTAAACAGCAAATTTTCGATGAAAGACCTTGGTGAAGCTTCATATATATTAGGCATTAAAATCTATAGAGATAGATCAAGACGCCTAATTGGGCTATCGCAGAGTACATACCTTGATAAGATATTAAAAAAGTTTAATATGGACGGAAGTAAGAAGGGGTTCTTACCTATGTTGCAAGGCAAGACATTGAATAAGACTCAAAGTCCGGCTACGGCGGAAGAAAGAGAGATAATGGATAAGATCCCCTATGCCTCAGCCATAGGCTCTATAATGTACGCCATGCTATGTACAAGACCGAATGTGGCACATGCTATTAGTTTGACTAGTAGGTACCAATCTGATCCAGGTTCGGAACACTGGATAGCGGTCAATAATATCCTTAAGTACTTGAGAAGAATTAAGGATATGTTTCTTGTATACGGAGGTGAAGAAGAGCTAGTCGCTAAATGTTATGTCGATGCTAGCTTTGACACCGATCCGGATGACTCTAAGTCTCAATCCGGATGCGTATTTCTCTTGAACGGAGCAGCAGTTAGTTGGAGGAGTTCCAAACAACCTGTGGTGGCTGGATCAACGATGGAGGCGGAATATGTTGCTGCTTCAGAAGCGGCGCATGAAGCGGTTTGGATGAAGGAGTTCATAACGGAACTAGGTGTGGTTCCTAGTGCATTGGACCCAATGGTGATCTATTGTGACAACAATGGAGCCATAGCCAACGCCAAGGAACCAAGGTCTCACAAGAATTCCAAGCATATTAAGCGCCGGTTTCACTCCATCCGCGAGCATGTCAAGGATGGAGATATAAAGATTTGTAAAGTGCACACAGCCTGAATGTAGCAGATCCGTTGACTGAAGTTCTCCCTAGGGCAAAACATGATCAACACCAAAACTCCATGGGTGTTAGATTTATCACTATGTAAACTAGATTATTGTCTCTAGTGCAAGTGGGAGACTGAAGGAAATATGCCCTGAGAGGCAATAATAAAGTTGTTATTATGTATTCCTTGTATATGATAGATGTTTATTTTGCATGCTATAATTGTATTGATAGGAAACATCAATACATGTGTGTTTAATAAACAAAAAGGGTTCCTAGTTATGCCTCTATGATAGACTAGCTTGTTGATTAACAAGATGATCAAGGTTTCCTGATCATGGACATTGGATGTTGTTAATAACAAGGTCACGGCATTTGTGAAATGATGTGATGAACATTCATCCGAAGTATAGCATTACGATCAAGTCATTATGTTTATATTGCTATAACATCATACGAAGTAATCTTTATCCTTAGAACATGAGATCATGTTAATTGCTAACACCGGAAGAGTATCTTGATAACATCAAACGTCACACCGTAACAGGGTGATTATAAAGGTGGGTTCAGTGCTACGAAGGTCTTATGTTGAGGCTCATGGATCAAGAGTGGAATTTGTCAATCCCGATGACGGATAGATATACTCTGGGCCCTCTCGGTGATATCACATTAAGATAGCTTGCAAGCAAGTGATGTGATCACTAGAATGTTATATCACGGGAACGAGAAAAGAGTGCATGTCGGTAACGAGATCAAACTAGGTATTTGGATACCGATGATAGAATCTCGGACATGTATTATATCATGAGACAAAGGGATTAAATTACTAACGTTAAAGGTTCTCACGATCACAGAAGTCATCGTTGAATGTGCAGGAGTCAGTATGGATCTCCAGGTCCCGCTTCTGATTATTGATCTGAGAGGAGTCTCAATCATGTCTGCATTATTCGTGAACCGTAGGGTGACACACTTAAGGGTTGTCGGACACCATTTAGGAGCACATATGTTTCAGACAAAAGGTTTGCAAAGTGCAGGAAATGTTTCGATAGAAACCGGAATTGTTTCGGGTGAAATTGCAGAAAGTGGTTATGCATGTGATATTGAAATGTTGCAAGGGGTTTTATGTGAATGTTTGTTAATTAAAGTAATTAACAAAATTCTGGATAAAATAAATAAAAGAGTTTTATTAATTGAGAGTTGCATTAAATTTGGTGGAAATTTAATGCATG
Organism: Avena sativa; assembly: GCA_916181665.1. Taxonomy (NCBI): domain Eukaryota; kingdom Viridiplantae; phylum Streptophyta; class Magnoliopsida; order Poales; family Poaceae; genus Avena; species Avena sativa. Next base: position 33,992,900 of record OV702291.1, read on the forward strand.
TGAGTGGAACTTTGGGTGGAGCTTGAATTGATGTGAGTGGAGCTTCCACCACATGAATGAGGAAGAGGAGGGGGCTCCCTCCTTGGCCGCCGGCCATGGTAGGGGAGGAGTCCCCCCTCTCCTATAAAAGGCCCCCCTCTCCTCCCTCACAAAGTACACCTCCTTGTGAAGGATCTCTCTCCCCCTCTAGATATTCCCCCATGGTCTCGGATTAGCGAGATACATGTTCCCGGTGGCCTTGCGTCTGGAAGGAGTTGCTGCTTCCGCTGATTCGCTGGAGCGAGGAGGTGGATGTTGTCCGGTGGCTTGAACGTGTGTGAGGACGGATGCGCTGCTGATTTGCGGCGCTCGGACTTCCACACAATCTTGAGATCGGCAAGCGTACGACTACATCAACCACGAGTTCCTACTCGTTAACAAAACTCGTTGTCTTTGAGGGTAAGTTCTCCATGGATGTATGTCCACCCGTTGCTCTGTATCTAGTAGATAGATCTTGGCGTATAGTTCTCATCGTAGGAATTTTTTTGTTTTCTATGCTGTAGACCCAACACAACTCTTGTAGGCACAAAAGCCTCAAGCGCCATAGTCATCTCTAGAACTATTTCTGGTGTTGCACTAGTTTTCTCATCTTGCTCAGATTCAAAACCTCATCAAGTGCTACTGTCCTCCCAATTAAACCTTTCGCGAAAAATTCCTTCTCGAGAAATACACCGTACTTGGTGATAAACACTTTTGCCTTTGGTTTTAAAGTAAAAGGAATACCTAGATGTTACTCTGGTATAACCTACAAAGACACACTCATTCGATTTTGGTTTGTAAACAATTTGCATATGTCTTGCATACCAAATTGTAAGAAAAGACAACTTGGGTTTCCCCATTCCATAACTCATATGGTGTCGTTTCAGCGGATTATGATGGTGTTATATTAGGTGTAAAAGCAGTAGTCGCTAAAGCATAATCCATACAAATATAATGGCAATTTTATTTATTCCATTAGTGATCTAACCATGTCCAACAAGGTTGGATTACGTCTTTTCTACACTCCGTCATACTATGGTGTTCCGGGATGCATAAGTTGTGAACACTTCCACAACACTTCAGATGTTTGCCAAACTCGTAACTCAAATATTCTCCTTTATGATACAATCATAAACACTTGTTTTTTCTTGTTATCATGGTTTTCTACTTTATACTGAAATTTGTTGAACTCTTTCACATACTTATTTCTCATCAAATAGATACACACATATATATCCACTAAAATCATTGATCAAAGTATATGAAGTAGAAGAATCCACCACACGTGGTGATGGCTCAAAATATGTCGAGCTCGTTGGGAACCCCAAGAGGAAGGTATGATGAGCACAACAACAAGTTTTCCCTCAGTTATTAAACCAAGGTTATCAAATCAGTAGGAGTAAGGAAACAACTCCAAGGTGTTGCTAGCAACTTGGAATCCTGCACAACACAACCACAGAACTTTGGCCCAACTTACAGTGAGGTTGTCAATCTCACTAGTTTTGCTAAAAACAAAGGATTAAACGTATAGTGTAGAAGATAGTAATTGCTTACAGAAAGTAAACAGTAGATGGTATATCAATGGTAAAGGAATGGACTGGGATCCATAGTTCACTAGAGGTGTTTCTCCTTAAGATAGATAGCATGTTGGGTGAACAAATTACAGTGGGGCAATTGACAGATTGAGAAAGCATAACAAGCATATACTAGACATCTTGATTTCTATGAGATTTTATTGGGCATTACAATATTATACATAGACCGTAATCCAACTGCATCTATGACTAATAATCCACTTTCAGGTTATCATCCAAACCCCTTCCAGTATTAAGTTGCAAGCAACAGATAATTGCATTAAGCAAAGTGTGTAAAGTAGACAATACAATCGCCCCATGGACAAAGGATTGTTGTTTTCTCCCTAGTAGCAATAGCACATCTACAACCTTAGAGATTCCTGTCACTTCCCCAGATTACTAGAGGCATGAACCCACTATCGAGCATAAATACTCCCTCTTAGAGTTGCAAGCATCTACTTGGCCAAGATAGCTACTAACAACGGAGAGCATGCAAGATCACAAATAACATAGACATGATAGAATCAATAATCAATCTGAAATAGTATCTCAATATCCATTGGATCCCTGCAAACACAACATGTGAGATTACAAATAGATGATCTTGATCATGAACGGAACTCACAAGATCTAAACATGATAGCACAAAGGAGGAGAACCAACCATCTAGCTACTACATGGACCCATAGTCCAAGGGTGAACTACTCACGCATCACTCCGAAGGCTTGCATGGTGATGAAGAAGGCCTCCAGGGTGATCTTTCCCCTTCAGCAGGGTGCCGGGAAGAGCTTAGGATCCCTCCTCGATCTTGGGATGGAGATGGCGGCGGCTACAGACTCTTTCATGGATTTCTGATCGGGTACTTAGGGTTTTCATCCCGGGAGGCTTTTATAGGCGAAGGGGCAAGGTAGGTGGAGCACCAGGGGGCCCACACCCCTGGTGGCGCCCCCCTGGCCACGCGGCCACCAGGTGTGGCCGCCCTGGTGCGCCACTTCGTCTCCCCTTCGGTCTCTGTATTGCTTCGGATAAAATATTTACTTTGGCTTTTGTCCCGTCCAATTTCGAGAATATTTCTTTACTAGCTTTTCTGAAACCAAAAACAGCAGAAAACATGCAACTGGCACTGCGCCATCTTGTTAATAGGTTAGTGCCGGAAAATGTATAAAAATACCTCAAAGTGTAAACAAAACATAAGAAAGTAGATATAAAACAAGTATGGAACATCAAAAATTATAGATACGTTTACAACGTATCATTTACTTATCAAGGAAACATTGTTATGAGTCGGGGATGAGAAACTTAGATTAAGTGGGTCCAAAGGCAAGTATACATGTATAGTCCTGAATGAGCGAATATACGAAGAGGCCCTTATACAATGATAAAATACAAAGAGGATGTACACACTCTAACAAACATTAGAACATGTATACATTCGTTCTAATGCTTACGAAGACACCGATGCTACCTAATCCTACTACATTTGCCTATGACATGCTCGCTCTCCTGGTTGCCATGCCCACAAACATAGTTGTCGTGGTTGAGATGCCTTAGCATGGCCACCGACACGATCTACACCTAGCGTGGATGGGAGAACTCCTGTAGTGAACCGATGGCAAAAGAAGATGAGGCCATGAAGGATCTACAAAGCATTAGATGCAATAAATATCATACAAAGAAGCTGCAAACTGATAAATACAAAGAAGAGTACCTCAGATTTCATTGGTACCTCGATGATGGTCATTGCTGCGCCTGAGGAGATCTGCATAGGAGTGTTTCATGTTGGTCGTCACTACACCCAATATTCGAAGGACGTCACCTCAACACTTCTAGCAACTCCTGGTCAGTTGTGTACATGAGCGCCACATGTCCCGTGTGCTGATACCTCACGAACCCTTACCTCTATGTGTCCACGCACGACAGGACGATCTAAAGACATAGAGATAACAATAGAAAACATATGAAGGAGCTCACGCTCGACATCAATGTAAAACGGATGAAGGAGCTCACGCTCCAAACGCAGATAAATAAAATAAGAAAAAGACTTAGACATGCAGACTCACTTGCACTCCATCGTAGTAGTCGGTGATCGCTGCCATCGTCTATCGATAAAGGACGACCGTACGTGTGGATCATCGCCTTTGTAGTTCCATGCTCGCAGTCTATGCTACTCGTGCTTCTATGATCCCCGCCATGTTTGCTCATCGTTATTGTCGTCTATGGTTCCCATCGTCTGAGACGAAGTTGACCGCAGCGTGACTAAAGTTTCCACCGCCAGAAAGTTAGAAAGGATGGAATACACGTGAGAGCACAACCAAAGCTACAACCACACCGAAGTGCGGGATCCTAGGCGCTCACTATGTGGCCTACCATTTAATAGTTTGTCCGCCTCCTTTCAGATCATGCTCGTAACCATTCGCGTCGCCGAAACCGGGTGTGTTCACTGGATCATCGCACGCAAATGGCGAAGGGAGCAATCTAAGAGGAGACGGAGGTGGAAAAAGAGATAACCTATCTAGCGGATTGCATGGAGATAAAAATGCGAGAGGATTCTTATGCATAGCCGAGCTTACCATGAAGTTGTACGATCTTGCCACGAGAACTCGCGGATGTCTACGGTCTAAGCCGCCAACTGGACTCTATGCATGTGAGAAGACGCGTCCTCTACATTCTACTCTAAAAACATGCATGGGTTTACGTCACCATGTCGGCCTTTTGTGGGCTCTACGTACGAGAGAAACCACAACCAGCATGGGCTCATGGCGCCACATCGGCTCTATGCGGGCCCGTGACCACGAGAGTATGCATCCGGTATGGGCTCAAGCTGTCGCGTCGGCTCTCTATGGGCCCCACGACCGCGAGTCTGCAGCCGGTATGGTATGACGATGCCACGCTGGCTCTTGGTGGGCCCCACCAACTAGCGGGTGCGGAGGCGTGTCGTGCCGGGAACACCTCTCATAGAGCGCGGTTCTGCCCGTGTACGCTGACAGCGGGCCCATAGCGCGCACACGGTCCACCGTCCTGCGACATGGCGTACAACACCGCCGGTACACCCATACGTGGTAGGGAATATTTCGCTTTGGACCACCGTGGGTCCCGCCTCACGGGATACCAGGGCTCTATTGCGACATTGCCGCATGTATTTTTCGGCCTCCATCCCATGGCCAAAAAGAATTAGGACGACATGGATAATAGTTTGAGCTGGAACAATCTAGTGCTATTGTTTACTCATGATATTATGACAATGATTATGTCCCATGCCACTCATGCCCAATGAGATTACAACATAACACATCTCATATATCACATTATAAACTTTAGCTATACCACATCAGTTTCCTACAAAAATAAGTTAGATGCTTCTAACACGCTTTGCTAGATTACGGGGTTCTATAGTTGCGAAGGGAATCATTTCTTAACTTACTAAGAACTGAAAGGTTCGCAACATAGAAAACAAAAAAATTACGCTATGAACATCTAATTACGCCAAGATCTAATTTGCTAGATGCTAGTAATGAGTAAGGGGTTATTCAGAAAACTCACCCTCAAAGACTGAAAGTTTTTTACGAAATCTGATTTTGTTGTTGATGTAGTCGATCACTTGCCGATGTGAAGATTGAGTAGATGTGCGCTGTAATCTGGAAGTGCCTCTATGCTCAGTCACACGTACATCTCTAGGACGACTCATGTACCCTCAGTCCAACAGGGTAGTGGAAGCAGAAGATCCGCCAAAGAAAACTACTTTATCTTTGCTCTCGCTAATCCAAAATCCAATGGGAGGGGAAGAGAGTTTGTACTAGAGTGTGAGTATGAGAGGAGCACCACACCTACTTTTATAGGGGAGGGGTATTCCACCATGGGGTTCCCCCACCTCTCCCCTATTAAGTGGGTGGGAACTCCACTCGCTCCACTCACTTCCCCATAAATGCTGGTGGACATTCCACTCACAAAAATGAATTTAATTACTAAAAACATTTTTTATTTCAGAATTTTAATATTTTTTAATTATTTTAATAAACAAATATTAACAATGACCCCCTTGTCCTTTTTCTATGTCCCGAAACAACTCCGACTTTTCTCGAAAATAGCCCTCGAAATGATTCCGATGATTGCTAAACTTTTCTCCAGCATACTTTATCTTCTCAAATGCGTCAACGAGTCTTAAGTGTGTCACCCTATGATTCGTGATTAATGTAGAAATGATCAAGACTCATCTATGATCAATAGTCAACAGTGGGACCTGGAGACCCGTAATGACTCCCACATATTCAACGTGAATCTTGTGATCATGTGAACCATTAACATCGTATCCAATTCCTTTTGTTTCGCGGTATTTTACTTGTCTGATATCCGATCATTGGTATCAATCATACCTTAGTTCGATCTTGTTACCGACAAGTACTCTTTACTCGTTTGTGGTATAACATCCTTGTAATCTGGTCACATGCTTGCAAGCGGTGTTGTTGTGATATCATTGAGAGGGCCTAGAGTATATCTCTCGGTCATATGGATGGACAAATCCCATTCTTGATTCATGAGCCTCAACTAATACCTTTAGAGTACCCAATGACAGCTTTATAATCACCCTTTTATGATGTGACATTTGATGCCATCTAAGTACTCATCCGGACTTAGTGATTGGCATAATCTCATGGTCTCAAGATTAGGGTTACTTTGTATGTGTTTGATATAGCAATGTAAAGTTAATGAATAGATTTTATTGCTATACCTACTTTAGGTGTATGTTCATCATATCATTCTTCTAATAATATTATCCCGTTATTAACAACATCCAATGTTCATGTCTTGATCATCGGTTAGTCAACGAGCTAGGTAAATGAGAGGCATTACTAGGAACTCTTTGTTTGTTTATTAAACACACATGAATTAATGTTTCTGATTAATACAATTCTAGCATGAGAAATACACATCAATCATAAACCTGGAATAAGATAATAACCATTTTATTATTGCCTCTCGGGCATATTCTCTTCAGTCTTCCACTTGCACTAGAGTCAATAAACTAGATTACATTGTGATGAATCTAACACTCATTGAGTTCTGGTGTGATCATGTTTTGATCTTGGGAGAGTTCTAGTCATTTGGATCTGCCACATTCAGATTCGTGTGTACTTTATAAATCTTCATATCACCATCCTTAACATGCTCACGGATGGAGTGAAATCGACACATGATATGCTTGGAATTCTTGTGAGACCTTGACTCCTTGGCATTGGCTATGGCACCATTGTTGTCACAATAGATAACCATTGAGTCCCACACACTAGGAACCACACCTAGTTCAGATATCAACTCCTTCATCCAAACCTCTTCATGTGTCGCTTCTGAAGCAGCAACATATTCCGCCTATGTTGATGATCCTGCCACCACGGGTTGCTTGGAAGTCCAAACAAACCGCTGCTCCATTCATGGGAAATACGTACCCAGATTATGACTTAGAGTCACTTGGACCGGTTTCGAAGCTAGCATCAATGTAACAGTTTGTGATGAGCTCTTCTTCACCACCATAAAGATAAACATTTCTTTAGTCCTGATTAAGTACTTAAAGATATTCTTGGTACCTGGATTGGATTGGTACATGATAGTCAAACTAACATCATGTTCCACATCTGATCTTGTTCACAATGTGGCATACATGATAGAACCAATGGCTGAGGCATAGGGAATCTTATTCATCATCTCTCTATCTTTTGTCATAGCTGGAAGATGTTTGCAAGTGCACATATCGATTGTAGCTAGTTTCTAAATAGGAGTATTGAACCCATAGAGAGCTATTTGGTTAAGGTCTTTATGCCCCTTATCACTATCTATCAAAGGATACTTGTAAGCTTCCTTTGATCTCAAGTAAAAGGTCTTTGAAAGGTTTTTGTGTTTGGATGCAATAAAGTAGTAAAAGCAAATACAAGTAAACAAGTAACAAAGCGTTGGAAAAAGGGTATTGGAACTTGATACGTCCATTTTGCATCACTATTTTATATCATAATTTACTGTTATTCATTGATATATTTCATATTAAGAGATGATGCTTATGTTATTTCATCTATTTTTGCATGATTGATGATTTTCGGAGGATGAACCACCGGAGTCAGGATTCTGATGGAAAAAGCACCGTCCATATGCAAAATTCGCGAAGATCATAAAATCCCAGAAAATATATGGAAATTCTTATTTTTCTAGAAGACGAAGGAGGCCAGAAGGAGGAGTGGAGATGGGCCACAGGGGGCCCACACCCCTGGTGGCGCGGGTCCCCCTGGCCGCACCACCAGGTAGTGTGGCCACCCTGGCCCACTTCTAGCATCGCCCTTTGGCATATATAAACCCCTCGAAACGCTAAGACTAGAGGGGCGACCATAGAAAGATTCTGCCACCTCTACGGAGCGAAAAACTGCAGAGAGAGAAAGAGCTCTCCGGTAGGCAGAAATCTGCTGGGGAAATTCCTTCCCGGAGAGGGGAGATCGTCGCCATCAACACCATCATCAAGCTAGACTTCATCGGGATCATCATCATCATCATCTCCACCATCATATCCATCAGCACCATCACCATCACTTCGTACCGCTGTAACAATTGGGTTGAATCTTGCATAGTTCTTAGGGGAAACTTTCCCGGTGTTGATTACTTGTTGTAGTTGATGCTATTGAGTGGAACCATTGAATTATTGTTCATGTTCAGATTGTTACTTATCATTATTTCATCTATGATCTTGATCCATATGATGTCTCGTGAGTAGTTCGTTTAGTTCTTGAGGACATGTGAGAAGTCATGTTGTTAGTAGTGGAATTGTGTCGAGAAAGATTCAATGGTTTGATATTTAAGTTGTGGTGTTCTTCTTCTAGTGGTGTCATGTGAATGTCGACTACATGATACTTCACCTTTATGGGCCTAGGGGAATGCATTGTGTATTTGGATACTAATCACGGGGTTGCCGGAGTGACAGAAACCTCAACCCCCGTTAGGAAACCTTTGCATAAGGGAGTGTAGGATCTCAAAGTTTAAGGCTATAGTAAGGTTTTTATCTTAATTACTTTCTTGTAGTTGCGGATGCTTATAAGGGGTATAATCACAAGTATGTATTAGTCCTAGGAAGGTCAGTACATTAGCACAGGTTCGCCCACACAACACTTATCCAACCAAAGAAGATTAATCAACTATATGAAGCGAAAGCACTTGACAATATTCCCATGTGTCCTCGAGAACGTTTGGTTATCTTAAGTAATACAACCGGCTTGTCCTTTGCTAAAGAAAGGATTGGGCCACTAGCTGCAATTATTATTATTGTCTTTTATTTACTCACACTTTATTTATCTGCATTATCAGAAACCCCTAAAAATCTGTTTGCTAAGTATTTATAGAGAATTCCTGATCCAAGCCACTCGTCAACACCTTCTGCTTGTCGTTGGGTTCGACACTCTTACTTATCGAAAATACTACGATACACCCCCTATACTTGTGGGTCATCAAGACTATTTTCTGGCGCCATTGCCGGGGAGTGAAGCGCTATTGAAGAGCGGAACTGGTAAAGGAAACTTATACTGTGAGTATTTTTTTATTTCTGTTTGTTACTTTATTCTCAATATTTATAATTCACTTAGTTTCTTGTTTCGGAATGCTACTACCACTGCTAAGGTAGTAGATGGACCACCACTTGCTAAAATTGATCCTTTTAAAATACCTACAAAATTTGTTGATCGTGTTATGGATAACTACTATTTTGGAGATGGAACTGTCCATCTTGGTGATCATTTGCTTTTTATACACGAACTATGCGGATTGTTCGAGTGTGCAGGTATTACCATAGATCAAGTTAAGAAGAAGTTATTCTCTGTATCATTGAAAGGCAGAGCTGAGGAATGGTATAAGTTGCTAAAGAATGGCCAATATCTTGAATGGGAGGAAATTGTACCTCTCTTTTATTCCAAATTTTATCCTCTTAGTGAGATTCATAAAGATCAGAATCAAATCTATAACTTTTGGCATCGTGATGGAGAGAGTACCGCCCAAGCTTGGGGGAGATTGAAGTCACTAATGCTCAAATGTCCTACTCATGAGCTCCCTAATAATATTATTATCAAGAACTTTTATGTAAGGTTTTCTCTTCATGATAAGGATCTATTGGATGCTTCTTGTGTTGGATCATTTACACGTATGGAAGAAGAAGCTAAATGGGATCTTCTAGACTGTATTCAAGACAATTTCGAAGCATAGGAGAATGATAAAGGAAGAAAGTCAGGTATAAATTATGATTATGAATGCATTAAATCTTTTATGGGAACCGATGACTTTCATAATATTAGTAATGCTTATGGTCTTGATTCTCAAAGTATTGAAAATTGTTTTAAGGCTTTTGCCTCTTATATTGAAATTCCTAAAAAAAATGGAACAAGTATCATGATCCATATAAAGATATTGTTAATTGTGTTCCTGCTAGAAATACTGAGGTTTATACTGTTGATCATATTTTACCCAAACCTTACATTGAGAAAATACCTTTCCCTGTTAAGGTAAAGGAGCATTCTATGATAACTAGTATGGCTAACGAGAGTACAAAGAAAGCTGTAGAACCTGATGAACAAATAGATGTTGGACCTGTAGTAGCAATTGAGAAAGACTTTGTCTCTAAAAATGTAAAAGATGGGCACATTATCCTTTGTAAGGATACTTCTAATATTGTTACACATCCTAGTGGACCTAGGAAAGCTAGTGTCCCTGTGTTTTCTATCAGAATAAGTGATCATTGTTACAATGGTTCATGTGATAGTTATATCGTTAAATTTATGCATGATACTGAAAGTTATTATGAGAGAGGGGGAAATGTTTCTATGCATCTCAATAATATTAATTTTCCTCGATTTATGCTGAACGTCTTTATATTGCACTTGTTTTGCCTTCCTAAGCTACTAGCCTCTGGTTTCAATAATTTATTTTCTTACAAAATTCCCTTGCATAGGAAGTGGGTTAGACTTAAATATGTGTATATTTGCTTCTTGATGCTCTCTTTTACTTCAATTCATATCCTTATGTGAGCATCTTTGAAATTTATCATGCCTATCTTAATGGCTATAAAGAAAGAGCTTTATGGGAGACAACCCAATATATTTTTGCTTACAGTTTATTTTTGTTTATTTGAGTCCTGGAAGTTATTGCTTCTGTAATAACCTCTCCTTATCCTTTTTTTGGTTTTTTGTGTCAAGATCAGCCTCTAATGAGAGAAAACTAATATTTGGGGAAGTTGCTGTCCTGAAACAGATTTTTGTGCTTCACCGTAAAAATCGCAAAAAATCCCAGAACGCCGTACTGATCTGTATTTTTTTGTGTGCATGACCCATGTTATTATTTAACTTTCGTTAGTTTTGCACTTTTTGATTTGAGCAACAGAAGATTTTTGAAAAAAATAATCTTTACCTGCTGGTCTGTTTTGACAAATTTCTACCATTTTTGCATTTGCCTCTTAAATTGATTTCCTTTTTGAATTCTTTTTGGGCTTTCGAAAGGAGTTGTTTCAGTAGCTTATGTTTTGATGGATTTCAGTTGAAATTGAACCTAAAGGTTTATTATCTTGCATGCACTAAGTTGCTAATGAAGATTGTGTGAAGTTTTGTATGAAAGAAATTTTCAAGTGGTAGGAGAAAATGATGTAATGAGATGAAGAATGGTCAAAAGACTCAAGCACTATATTTTTGAAGATTCTTACAATGAAGATATTGATGTTATTCAAGTGGTAACTCCGGAAGAATTTATTAAAGACCAAATTCAGAAACCTGTAGAGTCTGTTTTCGAATAGGTAACAATTATAGTAAGAAAAGGTGCACGAAAAACTTTTCAATTTATATTTTTGCAGTTTTTATCGAACATGGAAAATAATGAGTCGAAAAAGGGACGGAAACGGAGCCCGGGTGGCTCACACCACCCCGTGGCATGGGCCCACCTGGCCGCACCACCAGGGGGTGTGGCCACCCTGGAGCCCGTCTCCAACCCGTTTTCTCCCAGTACCTTCCTTTTGTTGTTAAACTTTGTAATTTATAATCCCTTGAATCCCCCGAGGTCCATATATCGTGTTCTCATTGTGTTTTCGTTTCGATCTATTTCTGTTAGGAACTACTCAAGTTTAGAAGCACAATGGTCTCCACCAACGATAAGGGCAAGGAGCCTGTGGAAGATGATCTCCAAGACCCCAAGCAGGAGGAGGAGATCGAGGGTGAAGTTGAAGAGGAAGCAAAGGAAGACCAGCATCCGCTCACCAGCACCACCATTGCAAGCATTGGAGTGGTGGCAAATCCTGCCAAGTTCAAAAGGACTGCACGGATGTCCACTGGAGGGATGGTTCTGCGCCTTTGCCTGGTTTCACGGTCACCTCCTCCACACACCAAGAATCTATTCCATACCCTTATTCATGAGCAACAATTCCCAAAGATGCCTAAGGAAAAATTACCCTCCAATTGGGACATGCCACATTCTAACCATGCAGGAAAAGAACACTTTAAGGAGGAAGACTTGGGAAACAATCACAAGGGCTAGGATTCACAGTCCGACATGATCATGAACCGCATTGAGCACAATTCAGAGCTGATTCGTACTCTCACCTTCGATATTGAGGATTTGAAGAAATTGATTGAAAAGCTTATCGAGACGACACCACCACCACCGAAGGAGTAATTCGTCATCAGGTTTTGGCATCCCCTTGGTTTGTTCCAAGCTTGGGGGAGTGTCGCGGTATCACATCATTATCTTTCATCTTTTTACCTTTTTAGTAGAGTCATATCATGAATAGAGAAGTTATCATATAGGATGGTTTGCATTATGGAAGTATCTCCCCTCTAGTTAGTTATCTATGTATCCCTTGGTGTGAGTTGCCATTATGGAATATTAATGAGAAGTTCTATCATTTACTTTTTGCACATCTTATTTTAGTTTGCAATTTCTATTATATGATTGATCTTGTTGTTCGTATTGGTATCACTTTGGGATCATTAAGTAAATTTAATTGGTTTTGGCAAATTTAGCTTTGGTCAATAGAAATATTATTTGAGGATTGAATGGAAAAGAGAAAAGTAGTTTTAGAAATATAATTTCATCATCTTTCTTTCTTGTTTGGCTCATAAGCTTACTATTCTCTAGTTAAGATCTTTTGTGTTTCCAAGGAAGATTGCATGATTCTTTATACCACTTGTATGTTTGTTTGTTTCCTTCAACTCTTATGCTTGCTAGCCAAAAACCTATACTGAGAGGGAATGCCTCTCGTGCATCCAAATCCTTGAACCAAAACCTATGCCATTTGTGTCCACCATATCTACCTATTAGCTTTATTGCTATTTCAAGTAAATTCTCGAGTTTTATCTATCTTCCAAATTAAACTTGTTATGTGAAAACTAGTGATTAAAGCTCTCACAAACTTGATGGCACACTTTATTTTTCTTGCACTTAATAAACTTGAACCATTGTGTCCATCTATGTTGCTTATATGCTTGCACTTTATAAGTTGTGAATTAGTAGAACCATGCTATCATGGGGAACGCTTTCAACATTGCACTTATTATTCAGTTGATATCACGTTCTTTTGCTTATGGATTCTGGCGGTGTGAAATAAATGGGGAGCTTGTAAGCTCATGGAGTTTGTATATGTGTTAGAGAAACGCCTGGGCGGCTAGCCTAATCCATGCCTAATCATGGTGGAAACTTGCAGCATAACCATAGTGGCATTCTATGAAGCATCTTCAATAAAAACCTATGAAAATAGCAAATAAAAATATCACTGAGATGCTCACTGTTTGTTGCCTTGTCATTTTGATATGGGATAGCTCCTGTGTCATGGGGCAAGGGGTACCCCGTTGGCGGTTCTCTATGATACACATACACTTACAATGACAAGAACTTACCGGAAACCAAAGTTGAGTAGCATGAGGTCTGGTACTCGTAAGCAAGGGGCATGAGATTTTCAACTTATAACTTGTCAAGCATATCCTCATATTTGTGTCACTTTAACCTTAATCACTTCAAGATGCTTATGATAGGGGCAATGAGAGCTGAAAGCTAGTAAGTACCATAATTTTTGGAAGCTCTTTATAAAACTTGAAAATCCCTGCTTCCCTCTGCGAAGGGCCTATCTTTTACTTTTTAGTTGAGTCAGTAAATCTATTCCTTTCTATCTCAAGCAAGCATTTGAGTTGTTGTGATTCAGTCATCCACATGATTATTTATTCAATCATGTTTCTTATGTTCCTTGTTTTGCACACCGCTCTTATATTAGTGAATATTACTTTGAAAGCTATCATTGAAAAACCCATAATGTTTGACTCCTGCAATTTGTTAACCGTTCTCTGACCAAGAACAAGGTTTGCCATTACCAATTATGATTTACTTTGTGTATCTTTATTGTGTTTCCCTTACTCATTGCAAGTTAAGTTATATAATAGTAAGTTGTTTTCTATTATGATTTGTGTATTGATGAATGTGATGCTTCTTGTCTGTATTCTCTTTATCGACACTTCAATCCATAAACCTGTGGTCATGTTTATTGAGCTCAGTTTTCGCTTGGGGACAAGCAAGGTCTAAGCTTGGGAGGGGGGGAGTTGATACGTCCATTTTGCATCACTATTTTATATCATAATTTACTCTTATTCATTGATATATTTCATATTAAGAGATGATGCTTATGTTATTTCATGTATTTTTGCATGATTGATGATTTTTGGAGGATGAACCACCAGAGTCAGGATTCTGATGGAAAAATCACTGTCCAGATGCAAAATTCGTGAAGATCAGAAAATCCTAGAAAATATATGGAAATTGTTATTTTTCTAGAAGATGAAGGAGGCCATAAGGACGAGTGGAGATGGGCCACAGGGGGCCCACACCCCCTGGTGGCGCGGGTCCCCCTGTCCATGCCACCAGGTGGTGTGGCCACCCTGGCCCACTTCCAGCATCACCCTTTGGCGTATATAATCCCCTCAAAACCCTAAGACTAGAGGGGCGACCACAGAAAGATTCTGCCGCCTCTGCGGGGCGGAAAACTGCAGAGAGAGAAAGAGATCTCCGGCAGGCAGAAATCTGTCGAGGAAATTCCTTCCTGAAGAGGGGAGATCATCGCCATCAACACCATCATCAAGCTAGACTTCATCGGGATCATCATCATCATCTCCACCATCATCTCCATCAGCACCATCACCATCACTCCGTACCGCTTTAACAATTGGGTTGAATCTTGCATAGTTCTTAGGGGAAACTTTCCCAGTGTTGATTACTTGTTGTAGTTGATGCTATTGAGTGGAACCATTGAATTATTGTTCATGTTCAGATTGTTACTTATCATTATTTCATCTCTGATCTTGATCCATATGATGTCTCATGAGTAGTTTGTTTAGTTCTTGAGGACATGGGAGAAGTCATGTTGTTAGTAGTGGAATTGTGTTGAGAAAGATTCAATGGTTTGATATTTAAGTTGTGGTGTTATTCTTCTAGTGGTGTCATGTGAATGTAGACTACATGATACTTCACCTTTATGGGCCTAGGGGAATGCATTCTGTATTTGGCTACTAATCGTGGGGTTGCCGGAGTGACAGAAACCTGAACCCCCATTAGGAAACCTTTGCATAAGGGAGTGTAGGATCTCAAAGTTTAAGGTCGTGGTTAGGTTTTTATCTTAATTACTTTCTTGTAGTTGCGGATGCTTGCAAGGGGTATAATCATAAGTCTGTATTAGTCCTAGGAAGGTCAGTACATTAGCACAGGTTCACCCACACAACACTTATCCAACCAAAGAAGACTAATCAACTATATGAAGCGAAAGCACTTGACAGTATTCCCATGTGTCCTCGAGAACGTTTGGTTATGTTAAGTAATACAACCAGATTATCCTTTGCTAAAGAAAGGATTGCGCCAGTTGCTACAATTATTATTATTGTCTTTTATTTACTCGCACTTTATTTATCTGCATTATCAAAAAACCCTAAAAATCTGTTTGCTAAGTATTTATAGAGAATTGCCGATCCAAGCCACTTGTCAACACCTTCTGCTCCTCGTTGGGTTCGACACTCTTACTTATCGGAAATACTGCGATACACCCCTTATATTTGTGGGTCATCAGAACTCAATAAGACTAAAGTGTTCTCAGAGATGTGGGATACACCACTAGCATATGAGAATTATTCATGATTAGGATAATCTATGTCTTTCGTCATGATATGTGTGGAGGGATCTCTATAATAAGATGTTCACCACAAGTCTCACGAGCATCCACTTCTATGAGTAAAGTTTTGAGGTCATCTCTAAATAACCACTTTGATGTCTGCGAGAAAATCACTTCTATAGACCACCACAATTAAGGGTTTCACCATGGATATCGTATGAGCTCAGTGAATCTCCTGTAATTCCACCTTTAACCGTGTAAGTTATAATCCAATGCTCGCAGTCACAAAGTAGCACCGGACATACTCCCATACATGTCCAAAGGATATTTCTCTCTCCCTAGTCCTGAAGGCAAATGCTATGTGTTCGAAGTCACATACCATCTAGAGAGAGAGACTAACACAATATCATAAACTAATAGATCAAATACCAAAGTTATAGATCATCTTTATTTCATTTCATAATAATGCCAGGTTTTCGCCATCTTCTCAAGAACAAAATAAACTACTCACACATGGAAGCAATCAACAACACCATCATATTCATATGGGTGGATCAAAAGTACGAAGGTAAATCAAGTGCAAACCACAATTGTATTGGAATTACAACAAGATCTAATGAATGAGAGTTGAGGTAAATGGTGTTGATGGAGCTACAATGGTTGATGATGAAGAGGATGATGCATTGTCCTCCAATGATCCGGAAGCAGCAAGGATTTTCTCTTCTCCAAGTTCCTCCTTCAGATCCCTCTCTAGCGTGGTGTTTCGAGGCTGGAAGTTTCTGTGAATGTCACATCTCAGATCCACCTTCGTGTGGTGAGAGTATTTGACGAGGCGGGCGTCCTGACAGGTGGTACGGGCAGGCAGTATAGGCTATCCTCGCCTGTATCGCAGGTCGGTAAACCCTCTGTTGCTTCCTCTTGCACCCTCTATTCTCCCAGGTGCGTGAAAAATCATTTAAATGGCTTTTATTACTTAGAAATATCATATTATTGCATAACATGACAGTCCCAATTGATATACTCATAAAAGACTTAATAATTCGGGATGCTGTTGAAACAAGGACAAAAGGTGCGCGCAAACGCCGTGACATACAAAAAATCCTCAATCTACTTTTGCAAAAGCACAAGGTAAATATGGTTAAAAATGGACTCATCAACTTCCCCAAGCTAGACTTTTGCTCGTCTTCGAGCAAGATGGTGGCTTATGGACAAGGTCATCATGTTCATGAGGCACGAGTCATTACAATAAATGAGCCAATTGAAGCATAATTAAAATATTAGATATAGAACTACATCGTGAGTTATATCACACTCTCAAACAACTCATGACTTAGAGGCTTCCACACCTTTTTGTAACAATAACTTATATGAAGTTCAAAGACTAAGCATATTATACAATCATCAAGTTCATATAAATGATCACTTGATTGAGTAAGAAGTATGATCATTGCTTGAGTATCTTTTGTCAACTTGCACCTTTCTCTTTCTCTCTTTTTTTCTCTTTTTTCTTTTTATAGAACAACTTTTTCTTTTCTTTTTGATCCACCAACAAAATTATATCATGTTAATACTCTTTATGGATCTTGTTGGTTTAAACCAATATAACATGCTATCAAAATTTTCTTCTCATATTTTATCAATACTTTGTTGGTGTGGAAGATCCTAAAATCATAATAGTGGTACAAGTATCATACCACTCATACTAATTCATACATATAATACAATAATCATAAATCAAATTCACTTCACATATCATAAAGTCTCAAAACTCATCGGATATAAATCTTTTCTTAGACCATGGAAGCTGATAATGCAACTAATGCAAACTTTGGAATTGAAAACCTATCATGCATGTAGAAAGATAAATACGCTAAAACTGGAAGATATATTACAAGGTTCTAATAGATCTCCAAGCTTGGAATCAAGCCAGGAGAGATCACATAACTCCTTGTGATTACCTATTGCTTCTTTGGGGTGAAGAAGTTATCATCCTCTTCATTTTCCTCCTTTTTGAGACTGTAGGCATGAGAAATACACGCAAATCGAGTGGAAAGTTTGGTGAGGCTAGCATGTTGTTCTTTTACTATTTTGTAGAGTAGTCTCATGTGATCAGCCATCTCAACAAGAATATTATTCAAGAGTTGCAATCTACCATCAATGTCATCGACCTTTTTCTCAAGGTCTTTTACCATCATCCAGTAGGAGTCCAACCCCTCACCAATGGTTTCAACACAAGCTTTGGAGACTTTTTCTAGACTTGTGATCTTCTCCCCAATCTCATTTTGCTTCCCCTTGATTGGAGATAGGGAAGCATGAGAAGATTTGAGAGATGATCCACGAAGGTTATACCTGTAATGATTTGATGGATATTCCTATTTGTTCCAACGTTGTTCCATCCGCCTCATCATCTCTAGCTTGCATGGGAACATGCCCTCCCAATTGGGAAGTGTCACTACTTGAGACAGTTCTTGAGTTATCGAGGAAGAAGAGCCTTCTTTAGACTCCCTTTTAGATCTTGCCACGGGGGCTTCCTCCTTCTTTGTCTAGATCTGCTTGATATGAAAAGGCTGCATAGCTCTCAGATTATCAGGTGAGATATAATGCATGAAGATAACGGAAAGAGAAAAAAGGGCAAGATTTAGGATAAAAACCCTAAATCTCAGAGGCAAAAAGTAAAGAGGAAGGAAGAAGAAAGGAATAAAATAAAATTCTCTTCAAAAGGCAGCTATCGTCAGTCCCGAGCGTTGGTACGGGTTGGATCCGCTCGTACTATGCGCCCGTACCGACGGTTACCGAACTTTTTA
The DNA here is from genome assembly GCA_916181665.1 of Avena sativa. Lineage (NCBI taxonomy): Eukaryota > Viridiplantae > Streptophyta > Magnoliopsida > Poales > Poaceae > Avena > Avena sativa. Next base: position 34,011,436 of record OV702291.1, read on the forward strand.
GAGGTGCTAAAGTTTTTTTATAGATCAAATTGAAAGAGAAACAAAATGAAAACTCACACAAGGTTTAACAACCTACCGTACGGGGAGACCCACTGTACGGTCTGGTTGTACCATTCCACACGAAATTGATCAAAATTTAGACGCAAAGTACTATGCACTTAAAGACCTAGTGTACGGGTGGAGCTGCCCGTATGGTTTGGTCGTATCGATCGTGAAGGGTTCACATCATAGAAAACAAATAATTTCCTACGATGGAAACTATTATACGCCAAGATCTATCTATTAGATACAAGCAACGGGTGGATATACATCCATAGAGAACATACCCTCGAAGACAATAAAGCTTTGTTAACAAGATGGAACTCGTGGATGATGTAGTCGTACACTTGATGATCTCAAGATCGTGATGAAGTCCAGCAGGTCCAGCTCCAGCATGTCCATCAGATCCAGCTCCAGCAAGTCTAGAACCACCAACCACAAAGCAGCGGTGCATCCGTGATCGCACACACGTCCGGTACCCCGACAACCTCCGTCCCTCGCTCCAACAAAGCAGCGGAAGCAACGACTCCTTTCCAGATAAAGCCACCAGGAACATGTATCTCGCTAATACGAGACCATGGGGGGAAAATACTAGAGGGGGAGAGAGATCCTTCACGAGGAGGTGTGTGGAAGAAGGGGTGTGAGGGGGGCCTTTTATAGGAGGAGGGGGGTTCCCCTCCCCATGGCCGGCGCCTCATAGAGGTGACCCTCACCTCCCCCATTCATGTGGGGGTAACCCCCTCCACATAAATTTGCCCCTTAACATTCCCTTTTAAAGTCTCCACTTTAAATGCATTAAGTTTCTCCAAATTTCATGCTCTCTCATTTAATAAAACTCTTTTATTAATTTTATTCAGAATTTTGTTAATTACTCTAATTAACAAACATTCACATAAAACCCCATGCAACATTTCAATATTACATGTAGAACCAATTTCAGCAATTTCACTCGAAACAGTTTTGGTGTATACTAAAATAATTCCAGCGCTTTCTTAAATATTTATCTAAAACATGTTTGCTCCCAATGGTGTCAGTATCACTTAAGTGTGTCACCCTACGGTTCGTGAATAATGGAGACATGATCGAGACCCCTCTCAGATAATCAGAAGCGGAACCTAGAGATCCATACCGAGTCCTACACATTCAACGATGACTTCTGTGATTGTGAGAACCTTTAACGCTAGTAACTAAATCCCTTTATCTCGCGATATATTACATGTCCGAGATTCGATCATCGGTATCTCCATACCTAGTTTGATCTCTTTATCGACATGTACTCTTTTCTTGTTCTCGTGATATAACATTCTAGTGATCTCATCACTTGCTTGCAAGCTAACCAATGTGATATCAATGAGAGGACCCAGAGTATATCTATCCGTCATCGGGATGGACAAATCCCACTCTTGATCCATGAGCCTCTACATAACACTTTCGTAGCACTGAACCCACCTTTATAATCACCCTTTCACGGTGTGACGTTTGATGTTATCAAGATACTCTTCCAGTGTTAGTGATTGACATGATCTCATGGTCTAAGGACTAGAATTACTTCGTTAGATGTTATAGCAATATAAACACAATGACTTTGATCGTAAATCAATACTTCGGATGAATGTTCATCACATAATTCCACTAATGTTGTGACCTCGTTATTAACAACATCCAATGTCCATGATCAGGAAATCTTGATCATCTTGTTAATCAACGAGCTAATTTATAAGAGAGGCATAACTAGGAACTTTCCTTTTGTTTATGAAGCACACATGTATTAACGTTTCCAAATTAATAAAATTATAGCATGCAAAATAAACATTTATCATAAACAAGGAATAAGATAATAACCACTTTATTATTGCCTCTCGGGCATATTCCCTTCAGTCTCCCACCTGCACTAGAGTCAATAATCTAGTTTGAAAAACTTTTGCGTATTTAACACCTATGGCTTTCTGGTGTTGCATATACGCGATTGCTAGTGGTTAACATAATCTCCGAATCTGACAGTTTCAGGTCCATGTGTATTTGCATGTCTTTGCGTCTCTACGCATCACTCATTCTCAAATGAGATGGCATTGTATAAATTTGGTCCTTTGGTGAGACCTTTAGTTCGTTCGGGTTAAAATATGTTGATATTATTGTCATATAATATATCTTGATAGTATTTGCCCACTTTGAACCACACCTAGTTTGATAACAAACTACTTAACACAAATGCCCTCCTTTGCTGCTACTATAGCAATCATATACTTAGCCTTTTGTTGTAGTATCCGTCACAATTTCTCAACTTTAGAACTCATCCAAATCCATCATGGAACATCCTTTACATTACATTGTGCCACCCATAGTCTAAATTGAGATAAATTTTAATTTGTATCTTGTGACAAAACTAGTATCAATGTAACACTTTACAATGAACTACCTTTAATTATTCATGTGATTTCACTCATCAAGTGTCAAAACACTTGAATTTTGATTCAACCCCTTCCATGCAGCAAGAACCTTTCTTGTCGTTTCCATATTGAACTCATTCAATATCTCATATATGTATGTTTGGCATAACCATATTAGTGCCTCAATCTATCCATATAGACATTGATGCCAAATATTCTGGTTTTGCCCATGTCTTTCATCGAAATCCCATTTTAATGAAATTCTTAACTTGTGTCAATAAAATATACATCATTTCCAATCAACATCATGTCCTCTACATAATGTATTAGAAATATGTCTCAGCGCTCCCACTTAATTTCTTGCAAATGCAAGCATCTTCATCATCTCCGATGAATTTAAACTCTTTTAACAGTTTCATCCTGGTGAAGATTCCAACTCCGCTATGCTTACTTCAACCATTGAAGTTTGCATGCCCTTTTAGCATCCTTTCATTTAACAAAACCCTTTGTACCATGTCATGTACACGTCCTAACCGTTCTATTAGAAGAACCTTGTTTTGTTTATTCAACTACCATATACCAAATTATATGTAGTGGTTGCTACATTAATTCGTCAAGACTAAATATCGCTATGAAAGATCAAATCTTGTCATAGTCAAATCCTTGAACATTGTCGTAAACTTCTTTCCGACATGTTGACTATTTCATAGATGTCAAACATCCATGTCTATTTATAGATAAAAATATGACCGATAGGCTTCATGCCTTTCCGGAGGGTCTTTCAAGTTCAAAACTTGATTTCTCGTGTATGGAAACTATCACGGATTTTATGACTTCTAGTCATTTTAGGGAGTCAGGGCCCATCATTGCTTCTTTGCATGTAGTCGGTTCATCATTGTCAAAACAATAACGACTTCTGTTTCAAATCTTACTATTTGATTCTTACCGACCCACACGGTTCAATAGGAACTCTAATCTCTGAGATCACAACCTTTGTAATCACGGGAGCCATGAGCATTCTGGTTGCCACCAGGACACTTTCCGGTGCTGCGCTACTTAGCACATATATCTAAGGTTCAACAACCTTATCAAAGTTCTATTGTCCTTCCACTTAACTTTTCGCAAAAAATTCCTTCTCAAGAAACTTGACGTTCCAAGCGACAAACTCTTTTGTCCTCGGTGTTATGGAGGAATTCCCAACAAATTCTTTGGGATAACCTACAAAGACGTGCTTATCTGACTTTGTTTGTAAACATTTTACTTATGCATAGCATACCAAAATTTAAGAATGACAATTCGGGTTTTATCCCAAACCATAACTCATATGGTGTCATTTCAACGGATCGCGATGGTGCTCTTTTTTGTGTAAAAGTGGTAGTATCTAAAGCTTTAATCCTTAAAACATAATGGCAGTTTTATAAATGACACCTTTGATCTTACCATGTCAAACACGGTTTGATTTGATCTCTCGAACATACCATACTCCTGTGGTTTATCGAGAAATGCAAATTCATGGAACAATTCCTGAAATCTTAGGTTTTTAGCTAAACATGTAACTCAAATATCTTCCTTTATGACCGAATCATAAATTCTTTATTTTCTTGTTACAATGATTTTCCACTTCATCTTGAAAGTCTTTGAACAATTTTCAAATGTTTCATACTTCTTCCTTATTAACTAAATATATAGATATATTCACTCAAATTTCTGGAGAAAGCATATGAAGCAAAAAGATCCATCGCATATGGCTACACATAATGGACTATGCACATCTGCATGCACAATTTCCAATAAGCTAGTCATCTGTTCCACTTTGGCCTATGAACGGAGTTTCAATTATCTCGAGGAAAGTTTCACAAGCGTCAATTGATCAAAATCAAAAGACTCCAAAAATCCATCAACATGGAGTTTCTTCATGTTTACTTTCAAATATAATTCAAATAGCGATGTCACTTCATAAGTGATCTTCCAATCATTTGTCTTACGACATTTTAGCAATAATGTTTATGGATGTGATTTCTCCAACTAGACTTGTAAAAATTCATCCATCCTTTATGGAATACGGTAATTATTTGAACAACCATTGTTCTCGTAATACCGGAACAAAATAACAATTATTAAAACAAATCTTGAAGGCTAGGTTTGACAACAACTAAAAACACAATAACACTTTATTTGTTTTCGATGAACATCATCACTTATTCTCTTTCTAGTTACTTAGGCCATTGCAGTTCATGAATTGTGTTGTCCTGTATGATACTTCATACCAACCAATTCGGTATCCAATACCTAAGAACCACATTGTTTAACAAGCAAAGAATACAGCCATAACATGTATATCTTCTATATACCTAAGTTGGAGATCTCCAACCTTTTCTTTTCTGCCAAATATTTTATAGATTCTCTTTCAGTAATTCCTTTTCATTTAAAAGAATCTATCAACATCAATAGTGGTGTCATTCACATGACACATAGTACAAAGTGTATATAGTCAAATACTAATACCTTTGGACTTGCACTTTGAAGTGGATCACCATCATCAAATGTTTGGCATTCTTTCAAAAGTACATTCTTTAGTAATCTATTAGTGTAGTAAACATTTTACTTACATCTTCTATTCATCCTTATCATGAAAACTTTCATGATCAAGCTACTGTTGGGTTCGCAGCATAGAAAACAAAAAAATTCCTACGATGGGAACTATCGCCAAGATCTATCTATTAGATACAAGCAACGGGTGGATATACATCCACAGAGAACTTACCCTCGAAGACAACAAAGCTTTGTTAACGAGATGGAACTCGTGGATGATGTAGTCGTACACTTGCCGATCTCAAGATCGTGATGAAGTCTAGAAGGTCCGGCTCCAGCACGTCCATCAGATCCAGCTCTAGCAAGTCCAGCACCGCAAAGTAGCGGTGCATCCGTGATTGCACACATGTCCGGTACCCCGACAACCTCCGTCCCTCTCTCCAGCAAAGCAGCAGAAGTAGCAACTCCTTTCCAGATAAAGCCACCGGAAACATGTATCTCGCTAATCCGAGACCATGGGGAATAACTAGAGGGGGAGAGAGATCCTTCACGAGGAGGTGTGTGTTGTGAGGAGGAGAGGGGGCCTTTTGTAGGGAAGAGGGGAGGCACCCAAGGGCCATGGCATGGCATCCATGGTGGTGCCCCCACCTCTTCCACATTCATGTGGGTGGAGCTCCCACTCCCATAAAAAGCCTCCACTCAAAATTCCACTCACACATGCATTAAATTTTCACCAAATTTAATGCAAGCTCTCATTAAATAACAAACATTCACATAAGACCCCCTGCAACATTTCAATATCACATGTAGAACCAATTTCAGCAATTTCACCCGAAACAGTTTTGGTGTCTATTGAAATAATTCCGACGCTTTCTTAAATCTTTATCTGAAACATATTTGCTCCAAATGGTGTCGGTATCCCTTAAGTGTGTCACCCTATGGTTCGTGAATAATGCAGACATGATCGAGACCCCTCTCTGATCAATAATCAGCAGCGGGACCTAGAGATCCGTACTGACTCCCACATATTCAACGATGACTCTTGTGATCGTGTGAACCTTTAACGTCGTAACTAAATCCCTTTGTCTCACTATATATTACATGTCCGAGATTCGATCATCGGCATCCAAATACCTAGTTTGATCTCGTTACCGACATGCACTCTTTTCTTGTTCCCGTGATATAACATTCTAGTGATCACATCACTTGCTTGCAAGCTATTTCAATGTGATATCACCGAGAGGGCCCAGAGTATATCTATCCGTCATCGGGATGGACAAATCCCACTCTTGATCTATGAGCCTCAACATAACACCTTCGTAGCACTGAACCCACCTTTAGAGTCACCCTGTTACGGTGTGACGTTTGATGTTATCAAGATACTCTTCCGGTGTTAGCAATTAACATGATCTCATGGTCTAAGGACTAAGATTACTTCGTATGATGTTATAGCAATATAAACATAATGACTTTGATCGTAATGTTATACTTCGGATGAATGTTCATCACATCATTCCACCAATGTTGTGACCTTGTTATTAACAACATCCAATGTCCATGATCAGGAAACCTTGATCATCTTGTTAATCAACGAGCTAGTTTATATGAGAGGCATTACTAGGAACTTTGTATTTTGTTTATTAAACACATGTATTAATGTTTCCAATTAATACAATTATAGCATGCAAAATAAACATTTATCATAAACATAGAATAAGATAATAACCACTTTATTATTGCCTCTCGGGCATATTCCCTTCAATCTCCCACTTGCACTAGAGTCAATAATCTAGTTTGAAAAACTTTGCGTATTGAACACCTATGGCTTTCTGGTGTTGCATATACGCGATTGCTAGTGGTTAACATAATCTCCGGATCTGACAGTTTCAGGTCCATGTGTATTTGCATGTCTTTGCGTCTCTACGCATCACTCATTCTCAAATGAGATGTCATTGTATAAATTTGGTCCTTTGGTGAGACCTTTAGTTCGTTCGGGTTAAAATATGTTGATATTATTGTCATATAATATATCTTCATAGTATTAGCCCACTTTGAACCACACCTAGTTTGATAACAAACTACTTAACACAAATGCCCTCCTTCACTGCTACTATAGCAGTCATATACTTAGCCTTTTGTTGTAGTATCCGTCACAATGTCTCAACTTAAGAACTCATCCAAATCCATCATGGAACATCCTTTACATTACATTGTGCCACCCGTAGTCTAAATTGAGATAAATTTAATTTGTCTCTTGTGACAAAACTAGTATCAATGTAACACTTTACAATGAACTACCTTTAATTATTTGTCACTTATACATGATATATTCTTAGTTCTTCCAAAGCTCATAAGAATATCTTTACTACCGTCCAATGATCATCTTATGAATCATTCTGGTATGTGCTCATAACATTTAGAGCATAGGACATATCTGGATATATACATATCACGGTATAATCAATCAAAATATTCATGTGATTTTACTCACCAAGTGTTGAAACACTTGAATCTTGATACAATCCTTTCCATGCAACAAGAACCTTTCTTGTTGTTTCCATATTGAACCCTTTTCAATATCTCATATATGTACGTCTGCACAACCATATTAGCGCCTCAATCTATCCATATAGACATTGATGCCGAATATTCCGGTTTTTCCCAAGACTTTCATCGAAATCCTATTTTAATGAAATTCTTAACTTGTGTCAATACAAGATACGTCATTTCCAATCAACACCATGTCCTATACATAATGTATTAGAAATATGTCTTAGTGCTCCCACTTAATTTCTTGCAAATGCAAGCATCTTCATCATCTCTGATGAATTTAAACTCCTTTAACATTTTCATCATGGTGAAGATTCCAACTCCGCTATGCTCACTTCAACTATTGAAGTTTGCATGCCCTGTTAGCACCCTTTGAATTAACAAAACCCTTCGGACTGTGTCATGTACACGTCCTAGGTAACCATTCTATTAGAAGAACCTTGTTTTGTTTATTCAACTACCATATACCAAATTATATGTAGTGGTTGCTACATTAATCCGTCAAGACTAAATATCGCTATGAAAGATCAAATCTTGTCATAGTCAACTCCTTGAACATTGATGTAAACTTCTTTCCGACATGTCGACTATTTCATAGATGTTAAACATCCATGTCTATTTCTTTATAGATCCAAACACGACCGATAGGCTTCACGCCTTTCCGGAGGGTCTTCCAAGTTCAGAAACTTGATTTCTCGTGTATGGATACTATCACGGATTCTATGACTTCTAGTCATTTTATGCAGTCAGGGCCCATCATCGCTTCTTTCATGCAGTCGGTTCATCATTATAAAAACAATAATGACTTCTGTTTCAAATCTTACTATTTGATTCTTACCAACCCACATGGTTCAATAGGAACTCTAATCTCCAAGATCACACCCTTTGTAATCACGGGAGCCATGAGCATTGTGGCCACCACCGGGACACTTTTCGGCGCTGCGCTACTTAGCACATATAGCTAAGGTTCAACAACCTTATCAAAGTTCTATTGTCCTCCCACTTAACTTTTCACGAAAAATTCCTTCTCAAGAAACTTGACGTTCCAAGCGACAAACTCTTTTTCCTCGGTGTTATGGAGGAATTCCCAACAAAATCTTTGGGATAACCTACAAAGACGTGCTTATCTGACTTCAGTTGTAATCATTTTACTTATGCATAGCATACCAAAATTTAAGAAAAGACAATTCGGGTTTTATCCCAAACCATAACTCATATGGTGTCATTTCAACGGATCATGATGGTGCTCTTTTCAGTGTAAAAGTGGTAGTCTCTAAAGCTTTAATCCTTAAAACATAATGGCAGTTTTATAAATGACACCTTTGATCTTTCCATGTCAAACAAGGTTTGATTTGATCTCTCGAACATACCATACTCCTGTGGTTTATCGGGAAATGCAAATTCATGGAACAATTCCTGAAATCTTAGGTGTTTTGCTAAACCTGTAACTCAAATATCTTCCTTTATGATCATATCATAAACTCTTTTATTTTCTTGTTACAATGATTTTTCACTTCATCTTGAAAGTCTTTAAACAATTTTCAAATGCTTCATACTTCTTCCTTATTAAGTAAATATATAGATATATTCACTCAAATTTCTGGAGAAAGCATATGAAGCAAAAAGATCCATTGCATATGGCTACGCATAATGGACTATATACATCAACATGCATAATATCCAATAAGTTAGTCATCCATTCCTCTTTGGCCTATGGACGGAGTTTCAATTATCTCGAGGAGAGTTTCACAAGCATCAATTGATCAAAATCAAAAGACTCCAAAAATCCATAAACATGGAGTTTCTTCATGTTTACTTTCCAATATAATTCAACAGTGATGTCACTTTGTAAGTGATCTTCCAATCATTTGTCTTACGACATTTTAGCAATAATGTTTATGGATGTGATTTCTCCAACTAGACTTGTAAAAGTTCATCCATCCATTATGGAATACGGCAATTATTTGAACAACCATTGTTCTCGTAATACCGGAACAAAATAACAATTATTAAAACAAATCTTGAAGGCTAGGTTTGACGACAACGAAAACACAATAACACTTTATTTGTTTTCGATGAACACCATCACTTATTCTCTTGCTAGTTACTTAGGCCGTTGTAGTTCATGATTGTGTTGTTCTGAATGACACTTCACACCAACCAATTCGGTATCCAATACCTTAGAACCACATTGTTTAACAAGCAAGGAATACAGCCATAACATGTATATCTTCTATATACCTAAGCTGGACATCTCCAACCTTTTCTTTTCTACCAAATATTTTATAGATTCTCTTTCAACAATTCCTTTTCTTTTAAAAGAATCTATCAACATCAATAGTGGTGTCATTCACATGACACATAGTACAAAGTATATATAGTCAAATACTTAATACCTTTGGACTTGCACTTTGAATTGGATCACCATCATCAAATGTTTTGTGTTCTTTCAAAAATCCATTCTTTAGTAATCTATTAGTGTAGTAAACATTTTACTTACATCTTCTATTCATCCTTATCTTTAAAACTTTCATGATCAAGCTACTATAGCCTATAAGGAAGAATCGTGAGTATAATGTTAGTTCCCAAAACCTTTTTGGGAGATCCGGATGCCTAGCATCTCCATCCTTCAAAAATTCTCATACAATATGAGAACATGTATTTTGCTAAATTATACTCTATCATAATGCAACCAAAAACATTGTTTCAGATACCATAATATCTTTCACACATGATGGTTTCTGAAACGATTTTCAGCTCCTAGATAATCTTGATATTAAAACAACTTTTGAATATCAATATGTTGGGTCCGCAGCATAGAAAACAAAAATTTCCTACAGTGTGAACTACACGCCAAGATCTATCTACTAGGTACAAAGCAACGGGTGGACATACATCCAACGAAAACTTACCCTCATAGACAACAAGCTTTGTTAACGAGTAGGAACTCGTGGTTGATGTAGTCGTACACTTGCCGATCTCAAGATCGTGAGGAAGTCCAGCAAGTCCGGCTCCAGCACGTCCATCAGATCCAGCTCCAGCAGCACCAAGTCCAGCACCGCAAAGCAGCGGTTCATCCGTGATCGCACACACGTACGGTACCCCGACAACCTCCGTCCCTCGCTCCAGCAAAGCAGCGGAAGCAGCAACTCCTTTCCAGATAAAGCCACCGGGAACATGTATCTCGCTAATCCGAGACCATGGGGGAATAATACTAGAGGGGGAGAGAGATCCTTCACAAGGAGGTGTGTGTGAGAAGTGAGGAGAGGGTGGCCTTTTATAGGAGGAGGGGGGTGCCCCTCCTTCATGGCCGGCGCATGGAGGAGGTGACCCTTCACCTCCTCCATTCATGTGGTGGTAACTCCCTCCACATAAATTTGCCCCTTCACATTCTCTTTTAAAGTCTCCACTTTAAATGCATTAAATTTCTCCAAATTTAATGCTCTCTCATTTAATAAAACTCTTTTATTAATTTTATTCAGAATTTTGTTAATTACTTTAATTAACAAACATTCACATAAAACCCCCTGCAACATTTCAATATTACATGCAAAACCAATTTCAGCAATTTCACCCGAAACAGTTTCGGTGTCTATTGAAATAATTCCAGCGCTTTCTTAAATCTTTATCTGAAACATATTTGCTCCAAATGGTGTCGGTATCCCTTAAGTGGTCACCCTATGGTTCGCGAATAATGCAGACATGATCGAGACCCCTCTCCGATCAATAATCAGCAGCGGGACCTAGAGATCCATACTGACTCCTACACATTCAACGATGACTTCTGTGATCGTGAGAACCTTTAACGCTAGTAACTAAATCCCTTTGTCCTGCGATATATTACATGTCCGAGATTCGATCATCGGTATCTCCATACCTAGTTTGATCTCGTTACCGACATGTACTCTTGTCTCGTTCCCGTGATATAACATTCTAGTGATCACATCACTTGCTTGCAAGCTATTTCAATGTGATATCACCGAGAGGGCCCAGAGAATATCTATCCGTCATCTGGATTGATAAATTCCACTCTTGATCCATGAGCCTCAACATAACACCTTCGTAGTACTAAACCCATATTTATAGTCACCCTGTTACGGTGTGAGGTTTGATGTTATCAAGATACTCTTCCGGTGTTAGCAATTAACATGATCTCATGGTCTAAGGATAAAGATTACTTCGTATGATGTTATAGCAATATAAACATAATGACTTTGATCGTAATGCTATACTTCGGATGAATGTTCATCACATCATTCCACCAATGGTGTGACCTTGTTATTAACAACATCCAATGTCCATGATCAGGAAACCTTGATCATCTTGTTAATCAACAAGCTAGTCTATAAGAGAGGCATGACTAGGAACCCTTTTTGTTTATTAAACACACATGTATTGATGTTTTCGAATCTATACAATTCTAGCATGTAAAATAAACATTTATCATAAACATGGAATAAGATAATAACCACTTTATTATTGCCTCTCGGGCATATTCCCTTCACAATAATCATGGAGGCAAACATGATACTTTAGATACTAACATTGGAATTCTTAATCTTAATTTAATACTACTTATTAAACTTCATGGAGTAAATAGAGATTGTTGAAAGTTTGCAATAGGACTTATAAACTTTAAATTGACATTCAAAACAATACGATACCAGTTCGTAAAGTAAATATCCAGAATTCTATAGTTCTATTATCTTAATTCAAACTAAGCATAAGGTAGTGAACAGATGCCAATGACTACAACAAATTATGCAAATTCACTTCGATTTAGTTTATGACAAATTGAGTTCGACTAATGCAAATTAGAAATGAACTCCCACTCAAAAATGACATCCCTCGTGCCTTTTTGGTGATTACATGAACCAAATCCACTACACCAAGTCTGATCATCATGTGAGTCAGTGTAGCTTCAAAGGCGAGCATCAATATGGGCATCACATTAACTATATGACTCATGCTTAACCTTTCGGTCCGTGTTCCGAGGCCATGTCTGTACATGCTAGGCTCGCCAAGTAAGAACCTTAGTACCCGCGTGTGTAAAACTGTCTTACACCCGTTGTATGAAAGCGCGGAGTTGAGTACACCCGATCATCACATGATGTCTCGAAACACGATCCATAGAACGGTGCATACTCAAGGAAGAACACATTTTATCTTGATATCTAAATGAGGGATCATCTTACAATGCTACTAAAAGCGCCAAACTAGCAGTATAAGATGTAAACATCTAATGTGTAAAGTGACATGATATGGTCCATGCATTTGATCTCTATCATTTGCATCGTGGTATGATCTCTATCATTCTTTTGTGTGTAAGGCCACGTTAAGTGTGTTGTAAGAGTATCTACCATACATCTACTTACAACATTACCATATCAATACACTAGCCCAGCAACAATCTAAACTAGACGCCTCTAATTTATCCATTGCAAGTTTTACGTTGGTTAGGGCTTTCGGAGATAGAACCGGTCTTACCTACGAACATGGAACCACAACGAGGATAACCAAGTTATTAGCAACTCGTAGTAAATCAGATATTGACTATAGTAGGAGAGACAGACACTCGCTAACCACTTATGCAAAACTAGTTGCATGTCAGTCGTGGAACCGGTCTCATGTACGATGACATGTAAGGTTGGTCCGGGCCGCTTCATCCCACTATGCCACCAATATCCAAAATACATGAAAGAAGCAATAACATGATCATCATCGCCCACATATAAATATATGTGTACTACCCGTGCAAAGCACCTACGCATAGATCAGGCTCTGATACCACAGTTGGGTTTGCAGCATAGAAAACGAAAAAATTCCTACGATGGGAACTATCGCCAAGATCTGTCTCTTAGATACAAGCAACGGGTGGATATACATCCATAGAGAACTTACCCTCGAAGACAACAAAGCTTTGTTAACGAGATGGAACTCGTGGATGATGTAGTCGTACACTTGCCGATCTCAAGATCGTGATGAAGTCCAGCAGGTCCGGCTCCAGCACGTCCATCAGATCCAGCTCCAGCAAGTCCAGCACCGCAAAGCAGCGGTGCATCCGTGATCGCACACATGTCCGATACCCCGACAACCTCCATCCCTCGCTCCAGCAAAGCAGCGGAAGCAGCAACTCCTTTCCAGATAAAGCCACCGGGAACATGTATCTCGCTAATCCGAGACCATGGGGAATAACTAGAGGGGGGAGAGATCCTTCACGAGGAGGTGTGTGTTGTGAGGAGGAGAGGGGGGACTTTTATTGGGAAGAGGAGAGGCACCCAAGGGCCATGGCATGGCAGCCATGGTGGTGCCCCCACCTCTTCCACATTCATGTGGGTGGAGCTCCCACTCCCATAAAAAGCCTCCACTCAAAATTCCACTCACACATGCATTAAATTTCCACCAAATTTAATGCAAGATCTCATTAAATAACACCATTTTATTTATTTTATTCAGAATTTTGTTAATTACATTAATTAACAAACATTCACATAAAACCCCCTGCAACATTTCAATATCACATGCAGAACCAATTTCAGCAATTTCACCCGAAACAGTTTTGGTGTCTATTGAAATAATTCCAGCGCTTTCTTAAATCTTTATCTGAAACATATTTGCTCCAAATGGTGTCGGTATCCCTTAAGTTTGTCACCCTACGGTTCGTGAATAATGCAGACATGATCGAGACCCCTCTCTGATCAATAATCAGAAGCGGGACCTTGAGATCCGTACAGACTCCCACATATTCAACAATGACTCTTGTGATCGTGTGAACCTTTAACGTCGTAACTAAATCCCTTTGTCTCGCGATATATTACATGTCCGAGATTCTATCATCGGCATCCAAATACCTAGTTTGATCTCGTTACCGACATGCACTCTTTTCTTGTTCCCGTGATATAACATTCTAGTGATCACAACACTTGCTTGCAAGCTATTTCAATGTGATATCACCGAGAGGGCCTAGAGTATATCTATCCGTCATCGGGATGGACAAATCCCAATCTTGATCCATGAGCCTCAACATAACACCTTCGTAGCACTGAACCCACCTTTATAATCACCCTGTTACGGTATGACGTTTGATGTTATCAAGATACTCTTCCGGTGTTAGCAGTTAACATGATCTCCTGGTCTAAGGACTAAGATTAATTCGTATGATGTTATAGCAATATAAACATAATGATTTTGATTGTAATGATATACTTCGGATGAATGTTCATCACATCATTCCACCAATGTTGTGACCTTGTTATTAACAACATCCAATGTCCATGATCAGGAAACCTTGATCATCTTGTTAATCAACGAGTGTAACACCCTCAAATCGGCCCTATGCAAGATTTAGCCCTTTCTACCAAACCCGCATAGAAACGATTCGACGCACACCAGGCACTTTCGTGCGGGTGGAAAATGAAGTAATACCATTACACAACAGTCCTCGATGGGACCCACAGAACAGATATATATACAACAGCGACTCAATGAGTCAAGAATACAGATATACAATACAAAGATCCAAATCACCTTGAAAACGTTATAGCGTCCGAGTACGGACAAGATGCAAATGGGGCTAAGAGCCCTGAAGAATAACCAATGGCGTCCATAACCCTGCCCAGGCCAAGCCGGAAGGGTAACCCTGCTAACGACGTCGGACTTAAACCTGCTAAAACAAAAGGGGTGCCGACAAAGGGCAAAGGAAAAATAGGAGCGTCAATACTGAGGCCAGTACACGGCTAGGCTAGAATTCAGCGGCTCTCGCCTACATAGGTATGGTGGGCTGAAGCGGCAGCGCAGCGGCACTAAACAACCTATAGAGACTCGATACAACTGACTGTTATCAGAGAGGGATAAGAAAGACCTGTTCGGATCCAACCTGAAGCTAACACCAAACAAACCCATCCTGGTATTTCCCCCTCGAGACCAAACGAGGAAGTCGGACCAAGGAACTCACACAGTTGGCAATTTTACTCATTCCGTTATAGTTGTAGCAATTACTAATCAGATATAGATAGCATGAGTCATCCTGAAGCATAAGTAGTGGGCAGTTTTAATTACCATTCTGTGGTCGTTGGAACCTTTACTAGTCAGATATAATTGTCCTGAGGAATCCCAAAACCCAGCAGTTGTTGGCACTTTTATCACATTCCATTGGAGTTGCAATACTTACTAGGCATATATAACAAACAACCCAGATCCACCAGTTGTTGGCATTTTTAATATCCATCCCGTTATAGTTGAACTTGATTACTAGTCATATATTAAGTCAAGTTTATAGCACTACTTTAGTTATGCTTGTCTATGATCGAGATACTGTGCTCCAAGTTGTCCATCACCGCGGACACGGCTTTCAGAAAGTTTTACCCTGCAGGGGTGCACAAATAGCAACACACACTCGATCAACCTCGGAAAAACCAACTCAAAACCCAACAAGGCATTCAGGACAAAGCGATCACAGGATTCAGAAATATTTCAGGGGGCCACCCCACTAAGCTACCCGCAACGAAGTTGGCCGGCTCCGGAACAGACCCAGGGTTTGCGTCAATGGCTGTAAACGACTGGGAACCCGAAAGTGTGACTAGGCTTGTCGATACCGCGAAAACACTCCGCGATCCTAAACAGTACAGGTGCTCCACGCACAATCTTAAATAAAGCAGTAAAGCATGGCATAAGTACAGGATAGTAATAAAGCCCCAAACTACTTTGTGGCCCCAAGAAATAGAAATGAATCAAGCTCTGACTCAGGGGGGTCCATAAGGCCTCCCGGATGTGGATAGTGCGAAAAATCAAGGAACAGGTATCAAGTACTCGGGGTCCTACGGGACACAAGTGAGCGTGGAAGAACCAAATAACATCTATTGCCCACCGATGCCTCTGCATTAGTTATATCTAGCATTTTAATAGTTGTATTTAAAGTCATGATCATCTCCACTAATAAGCATCTCCACCAATAAACATCTGCCAGCATTTCAACAACTGTGGTACTCGACAACACAAGATCGCACCTGAGTAAGCAACTACGACTCGCAAGGCCAGATATCTACCAAACACAGGTAATAGGAGGTGTCCAAGGCAATATAGAGGCTGCACGGGATATAACTAGGGTACGGAAACTAAAGCATCGCAACACGGATAGCAATAGATCAACAGGAGGAAGTAAAGACTATAAATGCAAAATAGGTAGAAGGGGGAAAGATGCTCGCCTGGAAAACACTGCTGACGGATCATAGCCGGAGAACTTGTCGGTACTCGCATCCACTCATCGGCCTAATCCGCGAAGAAGCAAACACTAGAAGAAACACCAGATGCAATATTTAATACCACGGCAGAAGATTCGGCATGATCATGATATGATGCATATGCGGTGCAATTAGGTAATATTAAGCGGAACCGGGGTCCCGACAATGAATTAATAGGTTCGAGTTATTTATCTACCCCGCAAATTAAATGTTGACTTAACAAGGCGAAACAGGACATCGGTTCGCTACACCAATTTAAATGGAGTCCGGAATAAGACGAAGATATCCCGTAGATGGACTCCATATTTAATTTAGGTGAACCGGCATAATACCCCCAAACCACATGATGCGATGCGGTATGGATAATTTAATATGCAACAAGTATGTATTTCATTTATAAAAATAGGGCTCAGAAAGGGGTCACACATGTTAGGGGTCGAAGGTCTTGGGGTGCCATGGTCCGGGGTTCGACAGGGTCGGCGGGATCGGTCTTCAGACAGACGAGAGGTAGATCTTGTCGCATCCGCGGTCTTTGGGTCCATGTCGACGGTCTTGTCGTACCGGGGGTTCAATGTTCGGATCCGTGTAGAAGGTCTTGGAGTTTGGCGTCGGTCTTGTCGACGGTCGATCTTGACTTGCCGCTGGAGGTCGTGGCAGCTCTTGGTGTCGGCGGGATCGGTCTTCGGGTACCGTGAAGGGGGACTTGGCGTTCCAAGGAGATCTCCGGGTCCTTGTCGTCGAGCTAAGGGTTCTGGTTTTCAGTGGCGATGACGGTCTTGAATTAACACGGTGGTTCTCGAAGTCGATGTCAATTCTCTGGATGTGTCGAAGATCTTGATGTGGGTGGCACTAACTACATCT
Organism: Avena sativa; assembly: GCA_916181665.1. Classification (NCBI taxonomy): domain Eukaryota; kingdom Viridiplantae; phylum Streptophyta; class Magnoliopsida; order Poales; family Poaceae; genus Avena; species Avena sativa. The sequence goes on from OV702291.1 coordinate 34,029,044, forward strand.
CACTGGCTTGGTTAAAGAGCAGCAACACTATGTCAACGTCAAACTACAGAAGGCATCGAATGAAGGGAGAAAACACTATTAGCTTGAGCTCCTACAAGCACACATGGGTACCAGTAGCTAGTAGGTAGGCGTCCGGGGCTGTACCTGCAGCACACACACGAAAAGACCAACACCCAAAGGCTCGACAGAGGACGTCCAGGTGGACTTGGAACGATGCCATGTGGGGCAGAGGGCCATGGCGTCTACGTCGGGGTAGCCTGGCGCAAAAGCTTGAGCGGGAGAGGCGCGGGTCGCGTCGGCGGCGAGTTCTCTCGGTGCTGGGGCAGGGCTCCACCGAGAGGTGCACGAGGCCCAGGCTGGTGGCGGGCGCCTAGGAGGACGCAACCTGCGTGGCGGCGTCGCGCACAGGTGGAGGACGAGCGGGCGGCCTAGGGCAGAGAGGTGAAGCGCTAGCACGCCCGGGGGCCCGCGCGGGTCGATGGCGGCCGGAGAGGTGGCGGCGCCGATGGTGGGTCTGTGGGGAGCAGGCGGAGGTGGAGCTCGGCCCGGGCGAGGAGGTGTCGTCGGGGACGGCCGCTGGTGGCGGTGCGCAGAGAGGGTCGAGGAAGAGGTGGGCTCGACCACGGCGCCGGTTGGTGGTGAAGAGGGCCGAGAAGGCGACGAGGCGGAGAGGCGTGGCCGGGCTTGAGGAGATGGAGGGGTCGGCCGGCGGGGTCGCTGCGAGCGCGGGGCTCGGCGAGGCGCAGGGAGAGCCAGAGAGGAACGCGGCCGGAGCGGCGGAGGAGCAGGGGCGAGGACGGGCACGGCGCGTCCAGGAGGAGGTCGGCGGCTCGGGAGAGGTGGTGCAGGGGCCCGCGGCGGCCGGAGTGTGGGAGAGGGACGGTGGCGATGAGGGTGGAGCGGGGCGGACGGGCGACGGCCGGCAAGGGAACGACCGCGCGGCGGCGGTTGCCGATGGGGAGGAGGCGAGTGATGCGGAGAGTGAGGGGGAAGGAAGGGACCGTGGGGTGGAAGGTGGCGTGCGGGACGTGTCCACCGGGTGGGCCAGGGCGAAAACGACAAGGGGGTAGCGGGGGTCGCGCGGACCGCGTGCGGCGGTTGGGCGGGTGATGGAACCGAAGGAGGCAGGTGGGCCAGGGCGCGGGAGTGCGTGTCCAGGTGAGGAGAGAGAGGCGGGAGTGGCGCGCAGGGCTGGCGGGGTTGACCGTGAGGGCGGTTTCCGTGTGCAGGCGACGTGGGGCACGCGAGGTGGGGCCAGGGGTGAGGTGGCTGGTGGGGAGGCGTGCAGGTGGCGTGTGGGGATTGGGCCAGGGGTGTGGGTTGGTGAGGTGGCGAGACGGGGTTGGCCGGGGTGAGGTGGAGGGGTCTAGGTAGGATAGGGATGGGTAGAAAAGGGTTTGGGTAGTCCTGGTTTTGTACTGGAGGTGGCCGACTGGGTCGGATCGGCCCGGTACGGCTGCCCCCTAAAAATAAAATAAATATTTTATTATTTAAAACGGGGATTTTGCAAACCGTATTTAGACAAACCAAAATATTTCGGAGACCCGGGTTTTGATTTGAATAAAGACGGGAATATTTGGAAAACAAAAACAGGCTTTTCGAAAATAGTTTTTAAAACAAACCATGCAAGATGATGACGATGCTCAAATGCAATGTGGCATGATGACATGAGCATGCGGTCATGATGATGCAATGCACAAAAACAACGCGATTTTCTAGTAGTGGTTTTAGCGGGGCGCCACAACGAGCTAGGTTATATGAGAGGCATTACTAGGAACTTTGTATTTTGTTTATTAAACACACGTGTATTGATGTTTCCAATTAATACAATTACAGCATGCAAAATAAACATTTATCATAAACATGGAATAAGATAATAACCACTTTATTATTGCCTCTCGGGCATATTCCCTTCAGCTACTATAACCTATAAGGATAAACCGTGAGTATAATATCAGTTCCCCAAACCCTTTTGGTAGATTAGGACGCCTAGCATCTCCAACCTTCACAAATTCTCATACAATATGAGAACGTGTATTTTGTTAAATTATACTCTATCATATTGCAACCATAAAAATTGTTTCAGATATTATAATATCTTTCACACATGATGGTTTCTGAAACAATTATTAAGAATCATGGAGGCAAAACAACTTTTGAATATCAAGAATCATGCTGGCAAAACATGATACTTTAGATACTAACATTGGAATTCTTACTCTTGATTTAATACTACTTATTAAACTTCATGGAGTAAATAGAGTTTGCTAAAAGTTTGCAATAGGACTTCTAAACTTTGAATTGACATTCAAAACAATATGATACCCGTTCGTAAAGTAAATATCCAGAATTCTATAGTTCTATTATCTCAACTAAAACTAAGCATAAGGTAGTAAACAGATGCCAATGACTATAACAAATTACGCAAATTCACTTTGATTTAGTTTATGACAAATTTGGTTCGACTAATCCAAATTAGAAATGAACTCCCACTCAAAAACGACATCCCTCGTGCCTTTTTGGTGATTACATGAACCAAATCCACTACACCAAGTCCGATCATCATGTGAGTTGGTATAGCTTCAAAGGCGAGCATCTATATGGGCATCATATCAACTATATGACTCATGCTTAACCTTTCGGTCCGTGTTCCGAGGCCATGTCTATACATGCTAGGCTCGCCAAGTAAGAACGTTAGTACTCGCGTGTGTAAAACTGTCTTACACCCGAAATATGATCGTGGATTCAAGTATACCCGATCATCACGTGATGTCTTGAAGCGGCAAAACATAAACGGTGCATACTTAAGGAAGAACACATTTTTATCTTGATATCTAAATGAGGGATCATCTTATAATGCTACTAAAAGTGCCAAACTAACAATATAACATGCGAACATCATATGTGTAAAGTGAAATGATATGGTTCTTGCATTTGATCACTATCATATGCATCGTGGTATGATCTCTATCATTCCTTTGTGTGTAAGGCCAAGGTCTATGGAACTTACACGTTAGGTGTACCATATCATGATACAAACCCAGCAACGATCCAAACTAGATGCCTCTAATTTATCAATTGCAAGTTTTATGTGGCTTTAGGGCTTTCGAAGATAGAACCGTTCTTACCTACAAACATGGAACCACAACGATGATAACCAAATTATTAGAAACTCGTTGTAAATCAGATATTGACAATAGTAGGAGAGACAGACACCCGCCAGCCACTTATGCAAAACTAGTTGCATGTCAGTCGTGGAACCGGTCTCATGTGCGATGACATGTAAGGTTGGTCCGGGCCGCTTCATCCCACTATGCCACCAATATCCAAAGTACATATAAGAAGCAATAACATGATCATCACCGCCCACATACTCTTATGTGTTCTACCCGTGCAAAGCACCTACGCATAGATCAGGCTCTGATACCACTGAAGGGTTGGCAGCATATAAAACAAAAAATTTCCTGCGATGGGAACTATTATACGCCAAGATCTATCTATTAGATACAAGAAACGGGTGGATATACATCCATAGAGAACATACCCTCGAAGACAACAAAGCTTTGTTAGCGAGATGGAACTCGTGGATGATGTAGTCATACACTTGCCGATCTCAAGATCGTGATGAAGTCCAGCAGGTCCAGCTCCAGCACGTCCATCAGATCAAGCTCCAGCAAGTCCAGCACCACAAAGCAGCGGTGCATCCGTGATCGTACACACATCCGGTACCCTGACAACCTCCGTACCTCGGTCCAGCAAAGCAGCGGAAGCAACAACTCTTTTCCAGATAAAGCCACCGGGAACATGTATCTCGCTAATCCGAGACCATGGGGGAAAATTACTAGAGGGGGAGAGAGAGATCCTTCACGAGGAGGTGTGTGGAAGAAGGGGTGTGATGGGGGCCTTTTATAGGAGGAGGGGGTGCCCCTCCCCATGGCTGGCGCCTCATGGAGGTGACCCCTCACCTCCCCCATTCATGTGGTGGTAACCCCCTCCACATAAATTTGCCCCTTAACATTCCCTTTTAAAGTCTCCACTTTAAATGCATTAAATTTCTCCAAATTTAATGCTCTCTTATTTAATAAAAATATTTTATTAATTTTATTTAGAATTTTTTAATTACTTTAATTAACAAACATTCACATAAAACCCCCTGCAACATTTCAATATTACATGCAGAACCAATTTCAACAATTTCACCCGAAACAGTTTTGGTGTATATTGAAATAATTCCAGCGCTTTCTTAAATCTTTATCTGAAACACGTTTGCTCCAAATGGTGTCGGTATCCCTTAAGTGTGTCACCCTACGATTCGCGCATAATGCAGACATGATTGAGACCCCTCTCAGATCAATAATCAGAAGCGAGACCTGGAGATCCATACCGACTCCTACACATTCAACGATGACTTCTGTGATCGTGAGAACCTTTAACGCTAGTTACTAAATCCCTTTGTCTCGTGATATATTACATGTCCGAGATTCAATCATCGGTATCTCCATACCTAGTTTGATCTCGTTACCGACATGTCTATTTTCTCGTTCCCGTGATATAACATTCTAGTGATCTCATCACTTGCTTGCAAGCTAACCAATGTGATATCACCGAGAGGGCCTAGAGTATATCTATCCGACATCGTGATGGACAAATCCCACTCTTGATCCATGAGACTCTACATAACACTTTCGTAGCACTGAACCCACCTTTATAATCACCCTTTCATGGTGAGACGTTTGATGTTATCAAGATACTCTTCCAGTGTTAGTGATTGACATGATCTCATGGTCTAAGGACTATAATTACTTTGTTAGATGTTATAGAATTATAAACACAATGACTTTGATCGTAAATCTATACTTCAGATGAATGTTCATCACATTATTCCACTAATGTTGTGACCTCGTTATTAACAACATCCAATGTCCATGATCAGGAAATCTTGATCATCTTGTTAATCAATGAGCTAGTTTATAAGAGAGGCATAACTAGGAACTTTCCTTTTGTTTATTAAACACACATGTATTAACATTTCCAAATTAATACAATTATAGCATGCAAAATAAACATTTATCATAAACAAGGAATAAGATAATAACCACTTTATTATTGCCTCTCGGGCATATTCCCTTCAGATCAGTGAAAAGAAACACGAAGAACATCGCAAGGTACTGGGAGCTTAACGACATGTGGTACGGGTGCATCAGACCGTACGGTCTGCTCGTATCGAGTCGAAAAACTGTCCAGCTTGACCAAAAACGAGAGGGAGAAGCGGAAAATATCCACAAAAAGAGAAAATGTCTCAAAAAGGAAAAAATGAGATAAAAGGATCATCAAATGCCTTATTCACCATACATTTGCTTGATGAGCTCCTCAGCTATTATTAAAGGGATTGGTTCCATTGTGTTTACCTCTCCAACTCTGTAGTGCTTCAGACGCTTCCCGTTAACAACCCAAGACAAAGAAGGGGTATTGCCTTTCAATTTCACCGCTCCCGAGGGGTATGCATCGTCCACTTCATATGGAAATTCCCACTTGGATCTCAACTTTTCTACAAAGATGTTTAGCCGAGAGTTGTAGAGCAAAAATCTATCTCTAGATTTAAATTCCTTATTCTCTATCTTTCTATCATGTCATCTTTTCACTTTTTCTTTAAATATTTTAGCATTTTCATAAGCCTCATTTCTAAGTTCATCTAGGGCATGAATGTCTAAAAGGTGTTTCTCTCCTATATAGTCTTAAAATCATAGTTTAGATTTTTAGTAGACCAATAGGCTTTATGTTCTAATTCTAAAGGAATATGACAAGCTTTACCATACTCCATCTTATATGGCGTCTTCCCATAGGATTTTTGTATGCAGTGCAATACACCCAGAAAGTATCATTCAACTTCATAGCCAAATCCTTTCTTGACTTTCAAACTATCTTCTGAAGTATGACTTTAATCTCCCGGTTCGAAAGCTCAACTTTCCCACTAGTTTGCGGGTGATAGGGTGAAGCTACGTGATGCTTGACCCCATACTTATTAAGGATTTTCCTGAAAGTACCTTTCATAAAATGAGTTCCACTGTTACTAATTAGAAATCTAGAAACTCCAAACCTAGGAAAACATATATCTTTAATCATCTTGATGGACATGGATGCATCGGCATGAGAAGTGGGGATAACTTCAACCCATTAGTAACATAATCAACAACAAGGATATAAGTGTAACCATTAGAGGATGGAAATTACCCCATCGAATCCATCCCCCAAACATTAAATAGTTCTATTATAAGGTTATAATTCATGGACATTTCTTGTCTTTTCCCTATGTTACTCATACGTTGATAGGCATCGCAATTCTTGACATGATTATGAGCATATTTAAATAAAGTAGGCAAATAGAATCCGGATTGTAATACTTTAGCAGCCATACGGTCCCCAACATGATGCCCTCCATAAGGATTGTCATGGCAAGCTTTTAAAATAGCATTCATCTCGTAATTGGGTACACATTTCCTAATCATGCCATCAAGTCCATACCTATAGTTGTCCCAAAAGTAATATTTCAAATCATTAAAGAATTTCTTCCATTGATTATAGATCATTCCCTTTGGTAGAAACTTACCCACCAGAAAATTAGCATAATCTGCAAACTAGGGGTCATGCGATTCTACTGTGGCACGGTATTCCCCATGCATAGATTCATTAATAGGAGTGGGATCTTCAATTATACCTTACATACGTGATAGGTGATCAACAACTGGATTATCTTTACCTCTTCTATCAACTATTTGTAGGTCATACTCTTGTAGTAATAGAACCCGCTTGATCAAACGAGGCTTTGCATCTTCTTTGCAAAGAGATGTCTTAAAGCTTGGTGATCGGTATGAACTATTACTTTGGAGTTTATAGTATAATTTCTAAATTTATCACAAGCAAAATCAATAGCTATAAATTCCTTCTCAATTGTTGCATAATTCTTTTGATCTTCATTAAAAACACGACTAGCGTATTGAATAACATTTAAGTTTATGCCTTGTCTTTGTCCAAGAATAGCCCCAATCGCATAGTCACTAGCGTCGCACATAATTTCAAATGGTTCATCCCATCTTGGTGGTTGAATAATAGGTGCAAAGACTTTTATCAAAAGCAAAAGGAATGTCCTTATTCAGTACGTAAGTCAAGGGTGTAGCTAGTTTATCAAAATCTTTAATGAAATGTTGATTAAACCCTACATGCCCAAGAAAACTTCTTACTCCTTTTATGTCTTGTGGTACCGGTAATCTTTATAAGGCAACAATGCTAGAATCATTAACCTTAATACCTTTTTCAGAAACTTTGTGTGCGAAAACTATACCTTCTCTTACCATGAACCAACAACACTCCCAATTGAGAACCAATTTAACTTGCCTACAACGCTGCAACACTCTATTAAGGTTATAGAGACATTGTTCGAAAGCATTTCCATAAACAACAAAGTCGTCCATAAGAACCTCCATAGAATTTTCAACAAAATTGTCAAATATTTTTAAGACACGTTCTTACACAAACCAAAAGGCATCAATATATGAGCAAAAGTCCCATATGGGCAAGTAAAGGTTATCTTCTCTTGGTCTTTAGGTTTAATAGTGATGGTTCTGAAATATAGTCATCTACGTCCATATTTAAACTGGATATTATTCATATTTTTGATGAAATATCTCTCTAAACCCTGCCACTAATGAATAATAATCAAAGGGGTATGTAATCCTTCCCTTTTATTTTTCCTACGCAGATAATGACGTTTAATGATGGGAATCACTATATTAAAGTCAAAGATACGAGATTTCCAACAACTAGAAGAAACTAGGAGTCATGGGTCAGAGGCAGACGCTTTAACGACCAACTATACGATCAGAATAAAATTCCGACCATATAGTTCCGGCCGTATAGTTTCCAACGACACCGCTAGGTCAAACATAACAACTTTCATGAAGGGACCCCTATATAAAGAAGCCTCGGGCGATAAGAAAAGATCCTCGAGAGTCCCTACCCCAGATCATCAGCCGCCTCTAGATCTCCATCCAACACACTGAAGAGCCACCAGAAGAATAGACTTAGATCTAATCTCCAAAGCCCTTTTCCACCACCATAGTCTTACTCCACCACTTGTAATAGTAGATCTCATCTTTGATTGGCGACATTGTAAGACTATTTGCTATCAATCTTATGATTTCCATTACAATGTTTGTGATTGTTGATCTCATCTCTGTGTGTGAGTAATTATCCTTGGGCTAAGGGCTTCGGCCTAGCCATGTAGCTTTTGTGCATGTCATTTATCATAGATGGGATGATGTATTAGTTTGTATGACATGATGATTATTGTATCCTCTCTTGCCTCAATCTAAGGACTTGTTAGGTACCCAAGACCCTAAGGATTGAGCCAGGTATAGGGAGTATGAGTAATGACTAATCTGCAGGTTGGGAACTCCATTGATAGAAGGGGTAGTACAGCTGTATGTGAGGGATTTACTTGGGACTAACAGTGATGTCACTATGCATATCATTAGTTATCTTTCTTCTATGGATGAGACTAGTAGGTTATTGCTATAAGAAGTTGCGGAGGCAATAGCAATTATGGATGCAATACCCACATATAATTTATCTTGCTCTAACAATTACATGCACACTTTATCTCTATCTTTTATTCCCATCAGATGTTTTGTACAGCTATAGGTGAAACCGAACGCCCTAGGCCCTCTCTCTCCATCATCGACAACAACAAAAAGACGCAAACTCTTGGTCCAATAAAAACACAAAAGGAATTCTAAAACTCCCGAAAGTCCATTAAAGTAACTTCACTACGCATCTGCTTCCCGGGGATTCGATAAACCAGGTCTACTAGGTAAAAAGAAGCTATACTACATCCGTAATCCGGATCGAAGGTATAAACCCTTTTTCTGGCGCCATTGCCGGGGAAGCAATAGCTACCCTAGTGAGGTTAGTAGGAACCTTGCTAGTTTTAATTCTTGTTTTTAATTTTGTTAGTTTGCTTTCAGTCTTTATTTGAAAAACCAAAAATAGTTAGTCTTTAAATTCTTGCTTTTACTATTATAAGTCTCTGTTTAAGAAAACCCAAAAACATAGGAAATATGGCTGAAAAGAAGCTTGGGGAGTTTGCTACTCCCAACAATGATTATTTGCGTACTCCTATTACTCAGCCAGCAATTGCTGCCGATGACTATGAAATTAAGCCCCATTATTTAAGTTTGGTTCAACATAATCAATTTGGAGGCTCTGCTGTTGAAGACGCATGTATGCACCTGAATACTTTCACTGAAATATGTGATATGATGCGCATAAAATACGTTGACCCCGATGCGGCCAAATTGCATTTATTTCCTTTCTCTCTTAGAGGAAGAGCAAAAGAATGGTTGATATCTTTGCCTAGAAATACTATTACATCATGGGTGGAATGCACTTCTTTATTTATGACTAAATTTTTTCCACCTACAAAGACTATGCAACTTAGATCTAATATTACTAGTTTTATATAGGAAGCGCATGAGCCACTACTGCTTGCATAGGAGAGGATGAAAGAATGCATGAGAAACTGTCCTAGTCAAGGGATGGAAGACTGGTTGATTCTCCATCTATTTTATAATGCTCTTAACCCTGTGTCTAAGTCTATACTTGATACTGCCGCTGGAGGAACATTTATGGTAAACATATTACCGAAGCAAAGCAGCTGCTAGACAATATGCAAGACAACCATGCCCAATGGTATGTAGATCGATCAAACACGAAGAAGGTGAACTCTGTCTCACCACAAGAAAATGAAGGACTCAATGCTAAGTTGGATGAGCTCATACTAGCCATAAAAGGTAAGGAAACCCAGGTAAGAGCTATCCCTGAAACAAATATTGAAGAAATAGACTTCATAGCTCATAATGATTATAACCCTTCTTGGAAGAAGAATTATAATCCTAATTTTCAGAAACATTATTCTAGTCCTACAGGTAACTCTAATAATAATATGGGAACTAGTAATGGTAGTCTCCAAGAAACACTTAAGTATTTTATAGACTCACAAAATGAACAAAACAATATTATTGTTAAAATAACGGAGAACCATGATGCTATGCTTGGTAAATTATCTAACCAAGCTATAAGTTTGAGAAATGATTTGCAGTCCCTCCAAGAAAAAACGAGGATCGTTGAGGCACAACTAGGTAAGATATCTCTCATTGTAGCTAAATTTGCAGGTAAAGATGAGCCCAATCCTGTTGAAGACCTCAAGATGATGAGAATCCAAAGGGAGGAGCCTGAAGAACTTGATTATAGTAATGCTCCTTCACCAAGCTACACCGTTGAAGATCTCGTAAAAAGGATAAACGTTAAGGTTCCGGTAAGTGAAGGAAATGAGGAAGCTATGTACCAACACTTCATTAATCGGGTAGCAATAAAGGTACGAGAGCTTGAGGAAGAATATATTTGAGCCTAGTATTAAGATTAAAATTGGGACCAATGAGATAGCTGCACTTTGTGATCTAGGTGCAAGCGTTTCAACAATTCCAAAGAGTCTTTTTAACAAGTGAAATCTTGGCTCTTTTGAGATCACCGAGTTAAAATTGCATCTAGCAGATTCTACCTACAAACAAGCCGTAGGAATTAAGGAGAATAATTTAGTATACATTAAAGGCTGTCCTGCTCTTATTGACTTTGTTATTGTTGACATGCTTGAAGATGCTACTGCTCCTATTATATTAGGCCGTCCTTTCTTAAGAACTATTAAGGCTTTGATTAATCTACATGAAGGGAATGTGAAGCTTCAATTGCCTTCACGGGATCCTTTTGTTATTCATTTCCCTAGGAAGAAGAAAGCCAAGCATGATGAAAAGGAGGCCATCACTTTGAAGACCAACTATTTTGGAGTGGGTGTTCCACTCATCTAGCCTAAGTGAGCAACCTTGAGGTCAAGCTATTGACCATAAAAGAGCGCTTCATGGGAGGCAACCCATGTGAAATACAGGTTTGAGTAAAAGTTTTCCAGATTTAGTTTAAGTTTATGTTTAATAAAGAGTGCCAGAAAACTCCAATTGAGGAGAAGAAGTTCGGTACTACTAAAAATCCTGCTCTATTCATGTTGTTGTTGGTCGACAATATTTACTGTCAATTTTCTGTCAAAAACAAGGTATTTCACTAAGTTACAGGATAACAAATAATTTTCGAAGAAACATATTTTTTTGATGCATACAGAAGGTTTAACGACCAACTATACGGCGGGAATAAAAATTCTGGCCATATAGTTCTGGTCATATAGATATTTTTGCCATCGATAATTTTTCTTTCATATGTACTGACGGTTTAACGACCAACTATATGGCGGGAATAAAAATTCTGGCCGTATAGCTCTGGTCGTATAGATATCGGTGCATTCGTACAAATTCTTTTCCATGTACTGACAGTTTAACGACCAACTATATGGCAGAAATAAAAATTCTGGACATATAGTTCTGGTCGTATAGATGTCGATGCCTTTGTACAATTTCTTTTCCCAGGTACATACGGTTTGACGACCAACTATACGGAGGGAACATATTGTTCTGGCCATATAGTTCCTGTAGCATCCCCTGCCTTTAATAAGGTAGGGTCCCCTGTGTTTACAATGCTAGTCCCTGGATCAATAGCTAGCATCCACAGTTTAGATGTAATATCAAGAGACAAAGGTCATAATACAACTTTATAACCAGGAATAACATAATTTTTATTACATCAAACATAGCTCATTGGCTATTACATTACATTGCAGCGGAATAACTATAGTCAAGGGTCCTTCATCTTCAAAGTGCCACAGGCAGATGTTGGTTGTAGACTTTGTAATCCTAATCAATCAATCTTCACTAAAACAATCAAACCTGCAACATTACAAGTTACAGCCACAAGGGTCAATACATTTGAATTGTATTGGCAAGTGATACTTTGGTAGTATAGTGGAATCTATCATCTATATGCATTTTGGCTAGGTGGAGTTGAGGCTTGCATTGCTCAAAATAGATTTTTCCTATCATTTTGAAAATACTAAGTTTTGTTTGGCAAAAACTTTCCAAGACATCTACCAATCAAGACTGAAGATCCACTCAGGGCATCTACCAATCAAAGACTGAAGATTTACTTGGCAAAACATTTTTCTCAACCAATGATTGAAGATCCTCTCAAGGCATCTACCAATCAAAGATTTAAGATTTCACACAACCCTTGTTCACCCACAAATTTTAATTTAGAAATTGGAGTGATGAGATTCTTGATTGCTTCCATGTCTTGATGCTCAAATTGTCCTTTACCAGGGACATGGCTAAGTACTTAGATTTTACACTCTGCAGAGGTGGTGCACTTTCCCCACAAGACTTGGTTTCCCAAGACAAGATCTTTCAGAAGCTTTCCCTTAGACCATCATGGACGCGTTCCAACCTATCAAACACTACCACCCACTGTCCATATGGCTAAGTTCTTGCAACCTATGATCATGGCAGAGCCCATATTGCCAAGTGGTTGCACTTGAAGCTTCTCAACATTTGACATCTCAAATCTCTTTGTTTCCTGGGTGGCCATCCACAAGTGAGATACACAAGCCAAGACCATGGCCTTGTGAACCACTCAACACAAACCATTCCTTCCATTCCACCCAGGTGATTCATTCACTTAGTTGTTTTAATAAACAAAACATAAGTCCACAGACTTAGTAATTTTTCATAGCATGAACATAATATCCACCCCTTGTTTTCTATTAGCTAGGCTAAGCATGATAGTAATAGGATTCTTACTTAGGAATATCCTACTAGGAATTCATCTACAAAGTTTCCTATAGCAAAGTCTATACTTAGCAAAATGAAAACCATGCAAGTTTTTCTTAGCAAAACACTAATGCATAGTGGAAAATAATGGGACAAAAGATATGAAGCATCACTTGCCTTTTTGGTAGAGGATATAGGTTCTCTCCTTGTCCTTGCAACAATCACACTCTTCAAGTCACTACAATCAATCAAGCAAGGCACAAACTCAATTTACCAATCAAGCAAAACAACACACACAAAATAATGGAATCTAAGTCATGCATAAGCATGCAAAGGTTGGCTCTATTGTAAGGATGGTCTCCACTAGGCTTCTAAACTTTGTAAGTTCCAAATTGGTCATTTACCAAAATGGCAAAGTCAAGTAATGCATGCAAGCATGCCAAGCTTTGTTTTGTTTGAAAAAGTGGTTCCTAATGGGTCATAGACATTTGGGTACACCTAATGGTCATTTTGCAAAGTGGCAAGGCCATTTGCAAAAGGTTTCACTTCAAAACCATTTTCAAACAAGGCACCTATTTGGTCATTTTATGTGGTGAAGAAATATTTTTCCTAAGGCCTTAACCTATAGGGTTCACCAAATGAGTTGCTATTGCAAAACTTGGTGTTTGGGTCAGTAGGTTTGGTCTAAAGCATTTTCTCAAAGTTTTCTTTACAAAAACATTTTCATAAACAAAACTATAGTTTTTAGTTAGCTAGAAATGGACTAAACCAAGTAATCCATTCTAAACTTTTCCAAAATCATTTTCCAAAACATAGGTTGGTTCCTAGGGTCAGTAAGGTCACAACAAACCAATTTGCAAAGGTTTTAACCTTAAAAACATTTTCAAGCAATTTTTCTAGTCTTAGCAAGCACACAAAAGAATCTGCAAAATCAAACAAGCTAACAGATACTATTTGCTAAACTAAGGGCAGGGTTGGCTAGGGCTTGTCTTGCTGATTCCAACAACATCAAATTTGTAAAATTTGGACGTGTGGATCCAAAGATACAAGGGTTTGAAGTTTGCAAATAAATCTGTTTTCAAATTTCTTTTAAACAGATCTAGTGCCACGCGTCGTGTTCTTATTCGCCCGTACCGGTTCGGCCGGATCGGCAACGTGGAACGTTAGATCTAAAGTGGATCATGCGGCACAGGTTCATCCTTACCCCTTTGGTTAGTCATTCTATCCAAGCCGGTGGATCTGCATCCTACGGTTCCTATCGCTTGGCCAAAAAGCAGCGGCGCTGGCGGCGGCGTCTGGTGGCGGAGCGGTCGGTCGATGGCGGTGCCGACGATGCAGGAAGTGGGAGAGGAAAAGGGGATGCTCACCGAGTTCGCAGACGCTCGGGGAAGCTCAACGTGCTGATGGGGAGGCAGGGGGCGCACGGACGGGTTGGCAATCTCTCGCCGGAGTTGCTCTCTGGCACGGGTACGCACGGTCGTGGTCGAAGGAGAGCGTCTGTGTCGCATTTGATCAAGTAAACTTGTCAGGAGGGTGTGCAAGGTTGCCTAGGTTGTGAAAGATCTTACCAGAAGGAAAGGGGCGCGCTGGTTTGTCGGCTACTGCTCGCCGGAGTTGAAGCAGACTGTGGTGGCGCTCGGTCGAGGTGGTTGTCGATGCTCTGGGTCGCTCGGGGGCAAGCTGGCACTACGAGGATGATCGCCAGGAGGTGGGGATCACGAGAGCATGGTCGAGGAGGCAAGGGGCGGCGAGGGGCTGCCGGAATCGTGGAGGGAGTTCGTCGGAGACAGAGCGGCTCAGGGAGAAATTGGGGGCGGTCTAAGGCGTGCCAGCGCGGGGTGTCAGAGGGGAATTATAGAGGAGACACAGGCGTTTCAATCTGCGTGATCAAGGCGAGGTAAAGGCTCGGCGTTATGACGAATTAAGCCGGAGAAATCAAAGCCTGCAACGACAGCGAAGTCTGGGGGAGACAGGGTCGCGCGGGGAAGAAGAAGGAGGTGGCGGTGGGGTCCTCTGGTCAGTGGGAAAGGGGAAGGGAACGGGGTCTACGGGTCAGCCTCTGCGTGGGTAGGTTTCTGAGTGAGGAAAACGGTTCGGGAAGGAGAATAAGAGGAGGTGGGGTCTGTTGTCAGCGGGAGGGTGAGAGGAGGAGTGGGTCCTGGTTGTCATTGACTCAGCGGGTATGTTAATTGGTGTCAATCGTTTTTCCTTCGGGGAGAAAACTGGGCTGGACTGGGCCTTAGTGGGCTGGGTCTGCCTTTTCCTATATTTTTTTTTCTGTCTGCTTTATTTTCCTTTTCTATTTCTATTTCTGTTTTGAAATTTCAAACAATTATTCAAACAATCAAACAAGGTTCAAATCAATTCAACAAACAATCAACTTTTCATTTGAATTTGGTTCTGTTTGACAACATAGTCCAAATCTCAAAATGAAATAATATTTCTATTTAGTTTAGGATCCATTTAATAATTAAATAAAATGGATCTTTAGTTTAATAAAATAGGGTTTTGATTTATTTAATAAAATTTCCATTTGAAATCCAATTATTTTCAAAACCAAACCAGATGGTTTTATTTGAAAAATAAAAGAATACTTGGAAACTTATTTAAATAAATAAATAAGTTTTGGTGTTTAATTAAAATGGGAAAGCCTTTACTTAAATAAAATTGGATATTTAAATCCTTATTATTTTATTTAAATAAACCTTTACTCATTTTAATCAAAGCAAAACCTTTTTATAAAAGATTTCAAGGTAGTAATAAAATACTTGGTGTTCATTTAAAATGGGAAAAGCCTTTACTTAAATAAAATTGGATACTTAAATCCTTTATTTTACTTAAATAAACCTTTACTCATTTTATCAAAACAAAATATTTTATTACAAAAGCTTGGCCAAAATTAATTTGGCTCACTTTTTCATTTGAAAACAAAGTCTTTTATTAAAAGATCTAAATTAGTGTTTCCAAAACAATTTATTTTCCTTTGATAATTGTTTAACTTTATAAATCCCTTTAGGATTAATTGCTCACCAATTGGTATGGGTTTTTGGAAAGGGCTTTATTAGCTTTGGAAATTCAATTTCCTTATCTCATTATACTCCTAAGATTTTGTTTATGGTTCCAATTTGAGTGAAACCAACTTCTATGGTCTTTCTTGATCCTTTGTGAAAGTTTGTTGATCAAACTTTTGTATGGATCACATCCATAGATTTGGAGATAACTTGGAAATGGTTTTTATTCCATTAGGGCTTAGGGTTTTGGATTTATTTTCCAAGTGTTCAAATTTCCAGATACATTCATTGAGGAATGCATTTCACTTGATTTGGATTTTGTTGAATTCAAACTTTAGCCAAAGTTTGTTCAGGATGGGATTTTAAGTTTCCTTTTAGAAACAAAACTTTCTTTTCACCCTGATTTTCAACAAAGATTTATTTTGTTTATTTATTTTTCACATTACAAGATTTGGAAAATCTTGGGATGTGACAGTTCCGGCCATATAGTTGCGCCGCCGGGTGGAAACCCTAAAATTTTGACAGCAGGCCAACTATACGGCGGGAACACATGTTCCGGCCGTATAGTTCCGCCCGTATAGTTGCGTCCGACTACAAAAACACCACGGGAGGTACCTCCAACCCCAAAACTTCAATCGTTTTTCTCTCTTCTACCTCCAAACCTTCTCAAAACCTCAAGAGATCTTCATCTCTACTCAATTTCGTTCGATTTCTTCACACACAAGTGATCTACGGTATGTTTCTCCTCCCATCCTCCAATTACTTTTTGTAAATTAATCTTCGATCTATTGCCATTATCAATCTAGGGTGAGACCTACTATGAACTAATTGCCATGATTCTCTTGCCTAGATTATTATTTTGAGGAGATTCTTTAGTGTGCTATGTGAGGAATATGTCATACTTACTGTGGATCAAAAGGTTTTATTTTTGTCTTTCTTCATTGTTTTAGATGATGAACATACGGAGCCAAACTCGTGCTCGTGCTGCCGCTAGCGCTTCTCGGGCTGTCACTCAAGAACGCATGGGGATACAGTTCAGGAATGAGCTCCAACGTGATCGCTTCAACAAGATCAAGAACCGCGAAGTGAAGGCCACCAAGTGGGCTTGCCCCATTATATTGAACCAACTCGGTATTTCTGATGACTTCAATTTACTTTGCAATAGAGCTGGCCTGC
Source organism: Avena sativa (assembly GCA_916181665.1). Classification (NCBI taxonomy): domain Eukaryota; kingdom Viridiplantae; phylum Streptophyta; class Magnoliopsida; order Poales; family Poaceae; genus Avena; species Avena sativa. The sequence continues at coordinate 34,045,986 of OV702291.1, forward strand.
AAAACTTTGTGTACAATTATGTGCCCACTTATCGCCGCTTAACTATTGAATTCCTAAGTTCGTTGCAAAGCACCGTTAAACTATGGCAAGGAGAGGACACGATTTCTTTCCGACGTATGAACAACAACTACACTTTAACACTAGATGAATGGTGAACATGTTTTAATTTGCCAAACAATGATGTTAATGCCTTACCTGCATCCTTTACTGGCTTAGACCCTTTCCGTACACAATATTATAATGGAATAAGTTTTACTACTAGAGTAAGAAAGGGGAAGAATATTCAACATCCTGCAATTCGCTATTTGTTCTATGTTATTGCTAACACCTTGAAGGCAAGAAATGAGTTCACAAGACTCAATGAGGAGGACATCCTAGTCCTCGCAAAAGCTGCTTACACCAACTGAGACTTGTCACTCAACTTGGGCGCAATCCTTGTGTGCTACCTAGAGCATCAATATTCCCAAAGCCAAAGGACCAATCACATGTGGAGGCGTCATCACCATGCTTTCCACTGCCCTATGCATCAACCTAGGTGAGTTGCAACCTGTGCTAGGTGAGCGACGTGTTGGTTTCTCTACTTTAAAGGCTTTTAGAATGCTCACTAGGAGAGGTGGTGTTTATTACCTGCATATTGCTGGAGTTGGGCGTCTCTACCCCACTCCTATGCCTAACGGTCTTTTCTCTATTGAGGAAGGACATTTGCTATATAACTTGGAGTTTGAGAAACACCAACCCGAGGAAGAGATTCTAGAGGAGGTTGAGGACCAAGAGGAGGAGAAAGAAGTTCCTTATCAAGAGGAGCAGTCACAAACCCGGTTCGCCACATACCAAGACTTCCAAGGACTTGGAGGGACTGTGGAGAGGATGCATAGCCTCTCTTTGAACCTCCGAGGAACAACTAGTAATTTATAAACTCAATTTGCAAACTGGAGTAACGAATTTTTCCTGCCACCGCAATGATTTGAAGGGCTTGCAAAAGCCCAAGCTTGGGGAACTTTCCTCATGTATCTTTATTTGGCATTTATTTGCTTTTATTTAGTTCGAGGCTGTGTTTTTAATTCGAGTTTATAAGCATTCGTGTTGGTTTCCCCAACACTTTATTTTTTTAGTTCTTTCTATTTGCTTTTAAGATTTTCTAGCCGAGCTTTGCTGCCAATTTTCTATTCTTTAAATTCCCTCTCTTAAAAACAACAAAACGATTTCTCCATTTTTCTTTGTTTCCCTCTTTCTTTTATTTCCACCTCGAGGTTCTCATGTATTTGCAGGAGAGCAATCAACTTCGAGTTTCCAAGAAGCAAATAAAAAGGAAGAGAGAAGTGGAACCAAACATGAGAGGTATGCCTTATGACTCCCCACTTTTGAAGTTCGAGAAACCCATGATAGTTAGTAGTAAATGTTGAGATGTTATATTGGTGGAGTGAGTCTTTGTATTGTAGTAAGATTTTTGTTCACATGGGTATTTAGTTGGGTACGTTTTGTTCCAGCTCTTGTAGTTAACCAAGTCTTGCCTAAAAATTTGCTAAACAACTATAATAAGAAAAAGTCTCACAATTGAAGGCTTGGGTGTTGTAGTGTTTTGTCTTGAAGGCTTATTTCTAGAGACACTCAACACCACTAAAAATGTTGATTGACCTGATAGCTCTCTTTAAAAGGATTTGTTCGATTGAATTAATGTTTAGCGGTTTTTGTGAGCATGCCAAAGTTTAACTTGTTAATCATAAGAATGATATAGCTTTATGCGTGCCAAACTTCATGGGATGCCAACAACTCCACTGGCCTACGAACGATCTTCTTGGAGGAAACTCCTAGATTTCGGCTATGAGTTGAGTAAACACATGTAGCAGCAATGCTATAGTGGGTAAGATTCTTGGCACTCTCGGGTAGCTGTGTTCATGATGGAATCACTCCTCTGGCTGTTATGAGTAATAATTATGCAAAAGGAACAAAAACCTTAGTGATGCCACGAGTGTCCATCACAGCCTGATAAACTAATTTTTTTTGGCATTCTCTCAATTACTCAAGAACTAAAATTCTTGGAGGACAATGAATAGAAAAGTAGTGCTTGAAAAGTCTTGATTTATTGATGTGGGAGAATTGAGATACTCTAGTGTATATGCTTTTCATGACAACTCTCACACTCTCAATTTACATGATTATACTTTATTTGTTCAAAGGCAAGCCTATGAGTTGATTACATGACATGGAATAAAGTTTACTCATCTGAATCATCCATGTTAACAATAATTTTGCTGCGCTATAAGGATGCATAAAACCCATATAATATGCTGGCCATTACTCTATCTATGCTGAAGTTTTTTAGATTTATGAAGTGGAGGAAACATGAGACTACCAATCATGAGTAAGATCATCATCTTGTTATTTCAATTTAAATGTTGAGTTCCTTTATGATTTTGGTTTTCTTGCTCGAGGACGATCAAGTTTAAGCTTGGGGAGGTTGATGGCTCTAAAATATAGCCATCGACGTCCACATTTAAAATGGATATTATTCATATTTTTTATGAAATATCTCTCTAAACCCTGCCACTAATGCCTAATAATCAAAGGGGTATGCAATCCTTCCCTTTTATTTTTTTCCTGCACAGATAATGATGTTTGATGATGGGAATCACTACATTAAAGTCAAATATACGAGATTTCCAACAACCAGAAGAAACCAGGAGTCGTGGGTCGGAGGCAGACACTTTAACGACCAACTATACGACCGGAATAAAATTTCGGTCGTCAACAGCACCGCTAAGTTAAACAGAATAACTTTCATGAAGGGACCCCTATATAAAGAAGCCTCGGGCAACGAGAAAAGAGCCTCGAGAGTCCCTGCCCTAGATCATCAGCCGCCTCCAGATCTCCATCCAACACACCGAAGAGCCGCCGGAAGAATAGACTTACATCGAATCTCCAAAGCCCTTTTCCACCACCATAGCCATATTCCATCACTTGTAATAGTAGATATCATCTTTAATTGGCGATATTGTAAGACTATTTGCTATCAATCTTATGATTTCCATTATAATGTTTGTGATTGTTGATCTCATCTCTATGTGTGAGTAATTCTCCTTGGGCTAAGGGCTTCGGCCTAGCCATGTAGCTTTTGTGCATGTTATTTATCATAGATGGGATCATGTATTAGTTTGTATGACATGATGATTATTGTATCCTCTCTTGCCTCAATCTAAGGACTTGTCAGGTACCTAAGACCCCGAGGATTGAGCTAGGTATAGGGAGTATGAGTAATGACTAATCTGCAGGTTGGGAAGCCCAGTGACAGAAGGGGTAGTACGACTGTATGTGAGGGATTTACTTGGGATTAACGGTGACACTATGCATATCATTAGTTCTCTTTCTTCTATGGATGAAACTAGTAGGTTATTGCTATAAGCGGTTGCGGAGGCAATAGAAATTATGGATGCACTGCCCACATATAATTTATCTTGCTCTAACAATTACATGCACACTTTATCTCTATCTTTTATTACCATAAGATGTTTTGCACAGCTACAGGTGAAATCGAACACCCTAGGCCCTCTCTCTCCATCATCGACAACAACAAAAATACACAAACTCTTGGTCCGGTAAAAACACAAAAGGAATTCTAAAACTCCCGAAGGTCCGTTAAAGTAACTTCACTACGCATCTGCTTCCCGAGGATTCGATAACCTAGGTCTACTAGGGAAAAAGAAGCTATACTACATACATAATCCAGATCGAGGGTATCAAATAGCAATTTGGGAATACCCTGAATAACCATCTAGAAAACAAAAATAAGAGTTGCTAGTTATTAATTCTTTCTAAAATATGTTCCATGAAAGGTTAGATTTATGATTTTGTTTAACTTCCTAAAGTCTATACACATCTTATACCCTTATATTGTTCTTGTGGGAATTGGCTCATCCTCATTATTTTTAATTATGATTATTCATCCTTCCCTAGGTATGCAATGAGTTGGACTAACCCACTTCTGTCAGAAATTGGGTAGATAATACCAGAGTCTATGATACATATAGCTTATTTTCTCACTACCTCCTTCATTCTAGGATTTAGTCTCTTTTGAGTATCAACAAAAGGTTTGGCATTAGAAATCATAGGTATCTTATGAGTAACTATGGAAGGATCTAACCCTTTTATATCACTAAGAGTGTATCCAAAAGCTTCATGCCGATCAACAAGTACTTCTAATAATTTCCCATTTTCCTCAAGAGAAAGTTAATCATTAATGATTATAGGACACTTACCTTCTTTGTCTATAAATTCATACCTGACCCTCGGTGGGAGGGGTTTTAGTAACAATAGAGGTGGATCCTCATCTCCCTTCCTTTCCAATTCTTCAAATTCATCTTTAAGAAGATTTTCCATGCGTAGTATCAGGGATATTATTGATATCTTCTTTTTCTTTATCATTTGGGATGGAGTCGTTATTGGTTAGGATTCTTTCCAATTCAGTTTGCAGAGTACCAAAGTAAATTGCCGCTTCTTCAATATTACTTTCTTATTTTATCTCAGTTTTCTTTTCATACGACAACTTCTTGAATTGCTTGCAATTAACCTTTAGATCTTCTTCTCCAAACTATAAGGACATAGTCTCTTTATTGTCATTAATATCAATGTTTGTAGAATTGTAAAATGCACTACCCAAAATAATAGGACAAAAGAAGTCTAATTGCATATCAATAATGTGAAAATGAATGGGGTAGACAAAAGTTCCTAGAGAGATGCAAGCATTGTGAATGATTCTGTGGGATTACTGCAAGGTTCTATCTAAGAGAATTATGGTTACATCAGTAGGTTCAAGCTCTGGTTCATCAAGATAATATCATAATCCCTCATAGATAGAATAAGGCATAATGTTTATGGAAAGAACTCAAGTCACAAAGTCCTACATAAGTAGATTTACCTAACAAGAAAGGAATTTTCTGTTTATCTTTATACTTACCGTTAGGATTACCTTCAATTATATCAAAGGATTCCCAACTTACCATTATTACTTTCTTTTCAATGACTTTGGGGTCTAGAATTTCTTTCACTATACAGATATTTGTCTTGATGGTCCCCAGATCTGTGGTTAACTTCCCAATCCTCCTTTTGCCTTCATTTTCATGTTTTCTCTTTTTGTTAAGATAGCTTCATCTTTAGCAAATAGCATCTTCTCTACTCGTGTAAACTCATTCTCTAGGATAGTCTTCAGGAGATTTTCATCGCAGAGTTGCTTGTAGAGTTCCCATTCATTCGAAATTTGTAAATGCTTGACATAGGTTTTAACAATCTGAACAATCATACGAGGGCCAAGTTTAAAGTTTCCAAGTAGTTTCTCTACTTTACCAGATGTTAGAAATTTCCTTAAACAATCATATTCTATAGGATTTTTTTCTTCATTTAGTTCAATTCCACAATGGGCTTCTTCCATCCTACAAACTGTATCTAGCAAATTCCAAGCTCTTTCAACACTAAATTTAGTAAAGGATCCATTAGTAAGAGAATCTAAAGCATTTCTACTATCTGTGCTTAGCCCTGCATAAAAAGTGTGTACTACCAACCAGGACAGGAAATCGTGGTGAGGGCAATGATCAAGTAATCACTTAAACCTGAGTATCCTTCGTAAAGGCTTTCCTTGGGGCCACCTTTGAAATTTGTGATCGTACGTCTAGCTCCAAGGGTCTTCGTCCTTGGGAAGAAATCAATTAAGAATGAAGAGGATAGCCTCTCCCAGGAGTTAGTAATCTTTGTAGGACATTCAATGTAACAACAACGAGCTTCATCAATAAGAGTTTGACAAAAGAGAGTTGATTTAACCTCATCCTTGGTAAAGATATTAAGGCGAAAAGTCCCACAAGTCTCTTCAAAGAACCCAACATGCTCATATGGATCAACCGTACTGTCCCCTAAAAAAAATTTAGCATGCAAAAGATCCAGCAGCATGTGGTTAATGTCATACCCATTAGGGTTGTTGGATTTTAAATAAGCATCCATGGGTGGACCATAATTCTTTATAGCTTAAAGCTGAATAATATTTTGGTACTTGCCCATGGTGTTTACCTGAAACTAGTGAACAACTTTAGTAAAACAATTAATAGAATAGCGACTTAGAACAAAAACCAGAAGCTCTTAGCTCTTTGGCAACGGTGCTAGAAAATAGCTTGATGTCTATAGGTGCACAGATCGATTATAGCTAGTTTTGAAATAAGAGTATCGAACCCACAAAGAGCTACTTGGTTAAGGTCTTTATGCCCCTTGTCACTATCTATCAAATGATACTCGTAAGCTTCCTTTGATCTCAAATAAAGGGTGTTTGAAAGGTTTTTGTGTTTGGATGCAAGAAAGTAATAAATTAAAATAAAAGTAAACAAGTAATAATGTGTTGGAAAAAGGGTATTGGAACTCAATAAGGCTAAAGTGTTCTCGGGGATGTAGGATACACCACTAGCATATGAGAATTTTTCATGATTAGGATAATCTATACTTTTCGTCATGATAGGTGTGGAGGGAGCTCCATAATAAGATGTTCATCACAAGTATCACGAGCATACGCTTCTATGCGTCAAGTTTTGAGTCCATGTCTAAATAACCACTGCAATTCCTGTGAGCAAACCACTTCTACATAACACCACAATTAAGGGTTTCCCCATGGATATCGTATGAGCTTAGTGAATCTCCCTTAATTACCCCTCTAACCATGTAAGTTATAAGACGATGCTTGCAGTCACAAAGTAGCACCAGACATACTCCCATACACGTCCAAAGGATATTTCCCTCTCCCTAGTCTTAGGCAAATGCTATGTGGTCAACTTCGCATACCATCTAGAGAGATCTAACACAATATCATAAATCAATAGATCAAATACCAAAGTTATAGATCATCTTTATTTCATTTCATAATAATGCTAGGGTTTCTCCATCTCCCCAAGAACAAAATAAACTACTCACACATGGAAGAAATCAACAACATCATCATATTCATATGGATGGATTGAAAGTATGAAGGTAAATCAAGTGCAAACCACAATTGTATTGGAATTACAACAAGATCTAATGAATGTGAGTTGAGGTAAATGGTGTTGATGGAGATGCAGCGGTTGATGATAAATGGGATGATGTGTTGTCCTCCAATGATCTGTGAAGAAACAAGGATTTGCCTTTCTCCAAGTTCCTCCTCCATATCCCTCTCTGGTGTGGTGTTTCGAGGCTGGAAATTTTATGAATGTCGGATCTCAAATCCGTCTTCGCATGGTGAGAGTATTTGACGAGGCGGACGTCCTGACAGGTGGTATGGGTAGACGGTACGGGCGGGCCTCACATGCACCACAGGTCATTAAACCCTTTGTTGCTTCCTCTCGCATCCTCTCTTCTCCCAAGTTCGTGGAAATCATTTAAATGACTTTTATCACTTAGAAATATCATATTATTGCATAACATGACAATCCCAATTGATATATTCACAAAAGACTTAATAATTTAGAATCCTGTTGAAACAAGGACAAAAGGTTCACGCAAACACTGTGAAATACAAAAATCCTAACTCTACTTATGCAAAAACACAAGGTAAATATGCTTCAAAAATGGACTCATCATTGGACTTTGATTCTTACTCAATATCTTGCCTTGCAACATAGGTAAGAACCCTTTCTTACCCTATCCATTCGAAACTTCTTCAGAATCTTGCCAAGGTATGTACTTTGTGATAGCCTAATTAAGCATCTCGATCTATCTCTATAGATTTTGATGCCTAATATATACGCTACTTCACCAAGGTCCTTCATTGAAAAACTATAGTTTAAATAATCTTTTATACTCTTTAAAAGTTCTATATCATTTCCAATCAACAATATGTCATCCACATATAATATTAGAAATGATATAGAGCTCCCAATCACTTTGTTGTAAATACAAGCTTCTCCATAAGTTTGGACAAATCCAAACCCTTTGATCACCTCATCAAAGCGGACATTCCAAGTTAGGATTGCTTGCTTAAGCCCATAAATGGATCGCTGAAGTTTGCATACCTTGTTAGAATCCTTAGGGTCTACAAAACCCTTAGGTTGTACCATGTACAACTCTTTCTCAATATTTTCATTAAGGAACATGGATTTCACATCCATCTGCTAGATTTCATAGTCGATAAATGCAGCAATTGCTAACATAATCCTAAATGACTTTAGCATCACTACGGGTGAGAAAGTCTCATCGTAGTCAACTCCTTGAATTTGTCAAAACCCATTTGTGACAAGTTGAGCTTTATATACGGTCACATTACCGTCAGCATCAATTTTCTTCTTAAATATCCATTTATTCTCAACAGCCTTACGGTCATGAGGTAGGTCCATCAAAGTACATACCTGGCTTTCGTACATGGATCCCATTTTAGATTGCACGGCTTCTAGCCATTTGTTGGAATCCGGGATCACCATCGGTTCTTCATATATCGCAGGGTCATCATTTCCATCTACCATGAAATTCATGTCAGAATCACCATACAGTTCAGGAGGTGCACATATCCTTATTGACCTGCGAGGTTTAGTAGTTTTTTCTTTCGAATTTTCATGATCATTATCATTAGTTCCCTCTTCATTCGGTGAAGTCAACACCGGAAATTTTTTCGATGTTGCGCCACTCGTCAATTCCGATGGTGTGCCACTTGCCATTTCCAACGGTGCTCCACTTTCCATTCCATGGATATAAGGTTCAATAACCTCATCGAGTTCTACCTTCCTACTAATCACACCTTTCGATAGAAACTCCTTCTCTAGAAAGAATCCATTCTTGTCAACGAAAACCTTGCCTTCAGATCTATGATAGAAGGTATACCCAATTGTTTCCTTAGGGTATCCTATGAAGACACATTTTTCTGCTTCGGGTTTGAGTTTTTCAGGTTGAAGTTTCTTCACATAAACATCACATCCCAAAACTTTTAGAAACGATAGCTTAGTTTTGTTGCCAAAACATAATTCATACAGTGTCATTTGAACGGATTTAGATGAAGACCTATTTAAAGTGAATGCGACTATTTCTAGTGCATGTCATCAAAATGATAGTGTCAAGCCCGTAAGAGACATCATAGATCGAACTATATCCAATAATGTATGGTTACAACGCTCACATACACCATTTCGTTGTGGTGTACCGGTAGGTGTGAGTTGTGTCGACATTGCTTCATGTGTGTGCCAAACTCGTAACTTAGATATTCACCTCCATGATTGGATCACAGAAATTTAATCTTTCTATTACGATGGTTTTCCACTTCACTCTAAAATTCTTTGAACTTTTCAAATGTTTCAGACTTGTGTTTCATTAAGTAAATATACCCATATCTACTTAACTCATTCGTGAAAGTAACAAAATAACGATAACCACCATGCGCCGACACACTCATTGGTCCAAACACATCTGTATGTATTATTTCCAGTAAGTCTATCGCCCGTTCCATTGTACCGAAAAAGGGGGTCCTAGTCAGCTTGCCCATAAGGCATGGTTCACATGTCTCAAATGATTCATAATCAAGTGATTCCAAGAGTCCATCAGAATAGAGCTTCTTCATGCGCTTAACACCAATATGACCTAGGCGGCAATGCCACATATATGCAACATTATCATCATTCAACTTGATTCTTTTGGCATGTACATTATGAATATGAGTACTACTATCAAGATTCAAAATAAATAAACCATTCTTCACAGGTGCATGACCATAAAAGATATTATTCATATAAGTGAAACAACCATTGTTCTCAGATTTGAATGAATATTAGTCTTGCATTAAACATGACCAGGATATGATGTTCATGCTCAACACAGGCACCAGATAACAATTATTTAGGTTCATAACTAAACCTGATGGTAAATGAAGTGTCAGTGTTCCAATGGCGATCACTTCAACCTTTGATCCATTGTCAACACACATCGTCACTTCATCCTTAGCTAGTTGACGCTTTGTTCTGCAACCCCTATTTCGAGTTACATATATTAGCAATTGAACAAGTATCAAATACCCAGGTGCTACTATGAGTACTAGTAAGTACACATCAATAACATGTATATCGTATATACCTTTGTTCACCTTGCCGGCTTTCTTGTCAGCCAAATACTTGGGGCGGTTGCACTTCTAGTGCCATGTGTTCTTGCAATAAAAGCACCTAGTATTAGGCTTAGGGCCAACCTTGGTCTTCTTCTCAAGCGCGAAAACAACTTTGCTGCCCTTCTTCAAGTACCCTTTGACTTTCCTTTCTTGAAACTAGTGGTCTTATTAACCAGAACACTTGATGCTCCTTTCTAATCTCCACTTCAGCATTTTTAAGCATAGAAATAAGCTTAGGTTGCAACTTATTCATTCTTTGAATATTATAATTCATCACGAAGTTCTTGTAACTTGGTGGGAGTGATTGGAGAACCCGATGAATTCCTATCTCATTGGGGATTAGTATTCACAGAGCTACGAGTTTCTTGGCATACCTAGACATTTTGAGTACGTGCTCGCTAACGGAGCTATTCTTTTTCATCATGCAGTTAAAGAACTTTTTGGAACCTTCAAAACTCTCTACGACAATATGGTTATAAAAAATTATTATCAATTAACCCATTGTATCATAGGAGTTGTCGTGCTCGAAATGTTTTTGCAGCTCTGGCTCTAATCCATACAATATGCCGCAATGAACTAAGTTGTGGTCCTCACTTCGAGTCAGAAAAACATTTTTCTCTTCATCGGGAGCATCATCAGCAGGAGGGGGTTCTAGAGGCACATCTAGAACATAACTCCTTTGAGCAGCAGAGAGGAGAATCCTCAGATTAAGGGCCCAGTCTGTAAAGTTTCTACCATTACTTGCTAGTTTCTCCTTCTCCATGAATACATTGAAATTGAAAGAATATGGTGTCATGATCTACAATATATTTGCAAAGACTATTTAAACTAAGTTTATGAAAGATTAAGTTCAAATTAATTCAAAATTACTACTAGAACTCCCACTCAAAAACAACATTCCTCCAGTTGTTTTGGTGATTACATGAACCAAATTCACTACACCAAAATCGATCATTGCGTGAGATGGTGTAGCTTCAAAGGCGAAATATCGAGATGTTCATCACATCATCCATATGACTCATGCTTTATCTTTCGGTTCGTTGCCTCCATCATCGACCTCATCAACATTGTATCCTCCATATGGGTAAACCTGACAATCTAATCAGTAGAGTGTGAGACCCAAGGGGCACACTCAGCAAGTACTTATGCAACTAAAGGGATAACCTTGGGTGACACAATTGCACCAAAAGATAAAATATATAATAGTTCTATAGAGACATGCTACAACATCCACCTAACCAAATATAAACGGATGCACGTTATTTAGAAACCAACAGTGATATATACAACATAAAGTAAACATAACTCATCCTTCTTGCTTACAAACTATAAGACGGAAGAATATTCCATCCGTACACAATTTTATTACCATTCCATGAGTATTGCACTAATTACTAGTCATGTTTAGTCAAATTAAACATGGTACTTTAATTAGAGTTGTTTATGATCAAGAAATTATGCTCCAAGTCATCCATAACCGCGAACACGGCTTTTCAAAAATATTTACCTTGAAGGGAAGCACAAATAGCAACACACGCACGATCAACCTCGGGAAAATCAAATGAAAGCAAATAGGTATCATGACAAAGCATTTGCAAGATTTAAAAAATGATTTCAGGGGACCATCCCACTAAGCTACCCGCAACAAAGTCGGCCGGGCTCCGAGACAGACCCAGAGGTTCGCGATAATGGCTGTAAACGACTAGGGACCGTGACTGGGACATCGCAAATAGCAACACACGCACGATCAACCTCGGGAAAAACCAAATGAAAGAAAAGAGGCATCACGGCAAAGCATATGCAAGATTTAAAAATGATTTTAGGGGGCCATCACACTAAGCTACCCGCAAAGAAGTCAGCCGGGCTCCGAGACGGACCCAGAGTTTCACGACAATGGATGTAAATGACTAGGAATCCGAAAGTGTGACTAGGCTCGTCGATACCATGAAAACATTTCACAGTTTTTCCAAAATAGTACGAGGAAACGCTCCTCGAGCAACAGTAGTAAATAAAGCAGTAAAGCATGGCATAAGTGCAGGATAGTAGTAAAGCCCTAAACTATTTATGGCCCTAATAAATAAGATGTGAATCAAGCGCATTCCAAGAGGTTCCATGGGCCCACGTGTGGATAGTGTGATAGTCAAGGAAAATGCATCAAGTAGTCGGGTCCTACAGAACACAAGTGAGCGGATAAAAGCCAAATCTCAGATATTACCCATTGGTGCCTCTTTCTTTAGTTATCCCGTTACTGCACAATTTAGTTGTTTAGGTACCCCATTATCCATATCAGACTCGCACAAACCCTACACATGCAGTTCTAGGACTCACATGGGTCAAAAAAATCATGTAGTAATGTCCGGTAGGACGGAGGGTACTAGCTTCATTGGGGCTTAAAATTAAAGGTTATGCAGTACTTTGGATTGCAATTTAATTCGAAAAGTGATTCATGACACAAGAATAAAGGTAGAGACATAAGTGCTATATGTAAATTTCAGTATGGGGAATTGCTTACCTGGAAGCTCAAAAGTGGGATAACCGGGTTTTGGGTAATACCCTGGTGTCTCTTGATAACCTCCTTGCTCAGCATCTATCCGGAATAAAAGCCAAACAAACAACAACCATAATAAATAAAGTGCGCAAACATAAGAAGCATATGCAACAATCAAAACATGGCATGCCATGATGAAATGATGCACAATTGCACGGTATAACATAGCTTGGCATGGTTGAGGCATTATATACAAGAATAAAGCATTTGGCAATTTTATTTATCATGTTTTACTTGCATAAACAGTTCTAGTTTAATAGTTTTTATATGATGCATTCTTCAATTGATATCATGGAATGCATAGTTGGAAAGAGATCGTCGTGTTGATCGATTTAGACATATTATTTGTTGAATGCGATTTAAAGAATTAAAGATATGCATTTATTAAGAAAAAATCATTTAATAGCATTAAAACAATTTCGAAAACCCTACTAAATTCCTACCTCCCAATAATTGAGGATGCACGCCTTGTTTAACCACCACCGCCACTAGCCTCATCTGAACCCAGTGTCGTCGCTGTCAAGTTTCAGAAAAACTGCGAAAGAGGTCGATGATGGAGGCAACGACTCCCTTGAGTAGAGATTTTAGGGATGAAGATCTCTGAGATCTGTGGACGGGAATGTGCTTTGTTTATGGCATCTTATGGTGATTTGACTCTTAATCCGTACTCGGATCTATGCTTTCTATTTCCGCCTAATGTTTTGATGAGTGATGTATGAGGATGTAATCCTAAAATATTACTACTATCTATCTATATATTTGGTTCTTGCTGTAATGACGTGGCAATATATTTCTATTTCTTTATAGATGGAATTGCTCTGATGTACTGTTGTATGTCGTTGGCATACATACTCATTTGTGTATGTTAGACACGCAGACCAGCCGGTCACGTTTCTTGCACTTGAAGATGTAACCTGAAAGTGGGTGTGATGGTTGGCTGGTACCGTGCCCTACTCAGCTTTGGCGGGCCTGCTGTGGGTGGCCTAACGACCTCCATGGTAGTACGTACTTTATCCACTTTTGGGTTATATCGGCTTGTGATTTAATGTCTAGGGGATTACTCATCGTACCACTGCATCAAGTTCACCATCACATCAGAGGTTAGTATATACCACATCATCAAAATATACAGGCCATCAGAAGTTTTAAAGCCTTTGCAACCACCATCATCATCTCATCACCCCAAGGAACCATGACACTAGTAGTAGTGTTGAGCCACAGGACCATGTGCGCCTCGGCCATGCCAACAAAGTTGGTACCCTAGGCCTTCTGGTCAATGAGGTGGCTGAGAGATGCCATGAGAGCCTCCCAGGATAAATCAACAACACCCATGACAACCTCGTAGAGGCCAGCGTGCATGTTAGTAGGATTGTTGTCCTTGATGGCACGTGCGACATCCCTGACAATGTCAGTGATGTTGCTAAAGGCTCGAAGCTCATCATTTTCCAGGGCGCCCATCTTCCTCTTACCTGCAGCAGCTGCATGGACATGGGCATGCTTGTCAGTGCTATCGATGATGAAAGTATCAGATTCTTGGTTATCATCTGCTCTCTTTGGTGAAGGTGTAGGTGTATTGAGGGCTCATTTGAGCCCATGACAAACTTGCCGCTGGCGATACCGAATGAGAAGATGGTCTGCATCTCATTGTAGTTGGCGATGGGCATGTTGAGGATCTCGATGTATTTCAGGTGATCCTAAGGAAAACAGATAGTGAGTTAGTTGTGCAAGGTAGTGATGGATGATCAATTGACACAAGTGCAAGAGAGTGTGCTAAACTAGAAAGAGGTGAGATTACTTACATTCATCGTTGGAGGTGGAGCGTGAAGTGGAGAGGTAGAAGAAGAGGACGTAGTTGCCTTGCCGCCCTTGCTGTTGCCACTGACCGTAGGGGACTGCGCCGTCGACACCGCCTTAGCTACTCACCAACTAGAGAAGAGAGCTCGATGGAGGAAATGCTTATTTGAAATTTGGAGGTGAGGGTAGACGGTAGAAACAAGGGAAGGATTTCCACGGAAGGTGACCAAAATATTTCTGCCTCCTTTTCCACTACAATGTGCGAGCTCGCGTCATCTCCGTGGTTGCAACGACTCGTGCATGAAGCGCTGCCTTTTGGCTCTAGGGAGGCTACCACGGCCCACGAGGGTGGCCTTGGGGAACGACCAATTCAGTTTGTTCCTGGTGGCCTAGCCCCGGACTAGTTTGACGCTCGCTAACCACAATGTGAATGGAGTCGAGTCGACCAATTGCCGTATTTTTGCCTCCCGAGGGCCTGATTGAACTACATAGGGACAACCAATCACATCCCAGATACCCAAAATCCATTCCAGCAACCAATCGCACACTTAGAGCATCTCTAGTGGAGCCCTTAGACGTCTAGCTTGTAAATCGCGAGTACATAGCTGATGTACTCACGATTTCCAGGTTCTAATTAATCCGCATAGATCAGAGCCCGTGAATTCAACCCGCAAATTCGAAATTTAACAACTCCGGCGACAAATTTTACGCGCGAACGTACTAGTTCATCGGCAGATCAACCAGTTCATACAATACACACCAAAATCCTAAAAACAAACTTAATTAGGCGGAGAGCTCGCTAGGGACACCGGCGCGTCCACGTGAGGCCAAAATCAAGCTCTCCGTGCTCTCCGTGAAGAACGGAGATCCGCGGCAGCCGGCTAGTCATCGAGGACGACGACGTCCACCTCCATATCGTCGAGGACGCCGACCTCCACCTCCTCGTCAGCGCCGCCTCCGGAGCCGGCCGCGACGGCCTTGGCCTCCACCTCCTCGTCAGCGCCGCCTCCGGAGCCGTCCGCGACCGCCTCGGCCTCCACCTCCTCGACGCGTTGGGCCAAGGTCACCGCTACGATGGCCGCCTCCACCTCCTCCCGCTCTCCGCGGTCCCGTTCCTCTACCTCCGCCTTGGATACCACGAGCGCGCGCAACAGCTCCTCCATCTCCTCCTCGTCATCGCGGCGCATCCACTTCGGGCGCGATGAGGCGGACGAGGACGACTCCTCACGGGAAAGGAGAGTGCTCAGCCTCCGCTTCGGGCAGGCCGGTGACATAGGGCGCCAGCGAGGGGGCGGCCTTAGACCCCTATTGGTCTAGCGACGCGCTGCCCGACGCTTAGCCCCGATGGACCGCACTAGCTTCGCGGCCGCCTCGTCGAAGCAGGGATGCAGGGACAACCATAGGAGCGGCCGCCAGCCACCACCTCCTCCTCCGCCGCTACGGCCTCCTCCCTTCCTACATCCACCCAGCAGCATTGACATGGCGATGGCGTCGTCGTCGATCCGCAACCGCCTTGGCCTGAATCGCTCGCCGGAGGAGCTTTGTTGTGCGGCGGCGGCGAGGGTATAGGGTTTCTAGTGCGGCGGTGTGGCATCCCGCTAAAACCACTACTAGAAAAGTGTTGTGTTTTTGTGCATTGCATCATCATGACCGCATGCTCATGTCATCATGCCACATTGCATTTGAGCATCGTCATCATCATGCATGGTTTTATCTAAAACTATTTTCTAAAAGCCTACTTTGATTTCTAAATATTCCCCCGTCTTTATTTCAAATCAAGACCCCTGTCTCTCGCCCGGGTCTTTTATTTTCCTAAAAATTATTTGCAAAAGTATTTTTTTAAATTAAAGTTAAATAAAAATATTTTTAGGGGAGGCCGCCACCGGCCAGGCCCAAAGGCCCCGCTGGCAGCAGCCTACTACCCCAGATAAAAGGCTAACACTAATCCTAGTCAGCTAACAAGCCTAAACCCTAACCAAACACCCCTCACTCTCCCTTCCACCCCAGCCGCCACCATCCTCTCACCGCATCACCCCACCCACTCAGCCGACCCGCCCACCAACCTCCTCCTCCCTGCCACTTTTTTTCCATCTAGCCCCACCACTCAGCCCCAGGCCGCCACCTGCCTCCACCCTCCACCTCACTCCCTCCACTCACCGCCTGCCACCTCACCCGCGTGGGCCCCACCTCTCCCGGTGGACAGCCACCCCGCGTGCCAACCACCACTCCATCTCCCGCCAACCACCGACAGCCTCCCCACCTGGGCGCGCAGCCCTAGGCCCCCCACCTCCCACCCGGCCACGTCGCCCCACCCACTTCCCACCGACAGCCACACCTGGCCTCGATCCCCTCCCCCTCTCTCTCTTCCCCTGGACCCACCACCTCCCCCGTCCCCAGGCTCCTCTCTCCCCGCGCCTCCCCTCCTCTGCCTCCGCGCGCCTGTCGCCGCCATCCCCGCCTCGATCCCCGTCCCTCTGCTTCCCTCCTTCTACCGCCGCACTCGGCCAGCAGCGCCGCCGCCAGACACCCTTAACCTCCGTCGCACGCGTCCCGTGCCCCACCGCGTTCTCCCTCCTCTTCGCCCCGCGCCTCCTCCCTGGCCAGCTCCGGCTCCTCCTGCTGGCCCTCGTCCTTGTTGCGCGTGCTCGCCGCCGCCGCCGCGCATCCCCGGCCGCCGCGCGGTTGTGCCCTCTCTGGGTCGTCCCCGACGCCGCCGGGCCCTTCTCTGTCGCCTGCAGAACGCGAGCCGCGCGGCCGCGCTACCTCCACCCCGCCGCCGTCCTGGCTCGGTCTCCGGCCGTGCCCTCGCCTCGTCCCTCCGGCCGCCTGCGCCCCCTCAGCGAGTCGCCTCCGGTCTTCCTCGCCTCCGACGCCCTCTGGTCGCGCGCGCTTGCAGGACCTTGCCACCGTCATGCCCTGCTCCATCCCGCTGTTGACCCCGTGGCCCCACGGGTGCTCTGAGGACTAGGAACCAGCCCAGCATACCCATGTTCTTCAAGTTCAACATCGGACAAGGCCTTCTTGGTGAGGAATTCGTGCAAACCAGTAGTCCATGTTAACATGATGTGTGGTGTTGATGTATGGTTTTGAAAGATTGGGTGGTGGTGTGCTACTGATGGGAAGATGACGGTGTGGTAATGCCCGTGTTGGGAGCACCGCGACCTCAACTACATCCTCCCGACATACAACGATGGGGCATCGCTGTCGCCGACAAGATCTCCCGAGGACCGCCATTACCGGAACCGAGTACACCTTTGATATTTGAAGCCGGAGCATCAAGACCTTCTTCATGGAATGCCAAGCCCCACGGATCCGACGCCTCGGAGCTGGACCCGAAGATCGAACCCCGAAGATTCCCGAAGCCCATGGAACGACATAATCTTCTTCACGAGACTTTGAGTTCGCCGTCACGGACGACAAGGCCGTCGACCTGGAACCTGGAATCGTCAAGTTCTTCTTCCCGAACACGATGACCGAGACCCCGGATGACGAGCTCTACATGTATCCGAAGACCGCACCTGAAGACCACGGATGCGACAAGATCTACTTCCCGTTGTCCGAAGAACGATCCCCTGAGACCGAACCCCGAACCCCCGGCACCCAAGACCTTTAACCCCGATGTGTGAACCCTTTCCCGAGCCCCTATTTTTATAAATGCTATATATATAAAACTGTCGCATATTAATTTGTTCATGCATGCATATCTGTCTGTGGTTTGGGGGCATTATGCTGATTCACCGCATAATTAAATATGGAGTCTATATGCAGGCTATTCTAGTCTTATTCCGGACTCCATTTAAATTGGTGTAGCGTACCGATGCCATGCTTTTCCTTGTTAGTACAACATTTAAATTGCGGGGGTTCTAAATAACTTGAACCATCTAATTAATTGTCGGGACCCCGGTTCCGCTTAATATTGCCTAATTGCACCGCATCTGCATCATATCATAAGCATGCCGGATCTTCTGCCGTAGTATTAAATATTGCATCCGTTGTTTCTTCTAGTGTTTGCTTCTTTGCGGATTAGGCCGATGAGTTGATGCGAGTATCGACAAGTTCTCTGGATATGAACCTTCGGCAGTGTTTCCCAGGTGAGAATCTCTCCCCCTTCTACCTATTTTGCATTTATAGTCTTTATTTCCTCCTGTTGATCTATTGCTATCCGTGTCGCGATGCTTTAGTTTCCGTGCACCAGTTATACCCCGTGCAACCTTTATATTGCCATGGACACCTCCCAATACCTGTTGTTTGGTAGATAGCTGGCCTTGCGAGTCGTAGTTGCTTGCTCAGGTGCGATCTCGTGTTGTCGAGTACCACAGTTGTTGGAATGCTGACAGATGTTTATGGTGGAGATGCTTAGTGGTGGAGAGGATCATGACTTTAAGTACAACTATTAAAATGCTAGATATAACTAATGCAGAGGCATCGGTGGGCAATAGATGTTATTTGGTTCTTCCATGCTCACTTGTGTCCCATAGGACCCGAGTACTTGATACCTGTTCCTTGATTTTTTGCACTATCCACATCCGGGAGGCCTTATGGACCCCTCCTGAGCTAGAGCTTGATTCATTTCTATTTCTTAGGGCCACACGTAGTTTGGGGCTTTATTATTATCCTGTACTTATGCCATGCTTTACCGCTTTATTTAAGATTGTGCGTGGAGCACCTGTACTATTTTGGATCGCGGCATGATTTCGCGGTATCGACAAGCCCAGTCACACTTTTGGGTTCCCAGTCATTTATAGCTGTTCTCGCAAACCCTGGGTCCGTTCCGGAGCCGGCCAACTTCGTTGCGGGTAGCTTAGTAGGGTGGCCCCCTGAAATATTTCTGAATCCTGTGATCGCTTTGTCGTAAATGCCTCCTTGGGTTTTGAGTTGGTTTTTCCGAGGTTGATCGAGTGTGTGTTGCTATTTGTGCACCCCTGCAGGGTAAAACTTTCTGAAAGCCGTGTCCGCGGTTATGGACGACTTGGAGCACAGTATCTCGATCATAGACAAGCATAACTAAAGTAGTCCTATAAATTTGACTTAATCTATCTGACTAGTAACCAGCTTCACTATAACGGAATGGACATTAAAAATGCCAACCACTGCTGGATCTGGGATGTTTGTTATATCTGCCTAGTAAGTATTGCAACTCCAAAGGAAGGTGATAAAAGTGCCAACAACTGCTGGGTTTTGGGATTCCTCAGGACAATTATATCTGAGTAGTAAATGTTCCAACTACCACAGAATGGTTAATTAAACTGCCCACTACTTATGCTTCAGGATGACTCATGCTAGCTATATCTGATTAGTAATTGCTGCAACTATAACGGAATGAGTAAAATTGTCAACTGTGTGAGTTCCTTGGTCTGACTTCCTCGTTTGGTCTCGAGGGGGAAATACCAGGATGGGTTTGTTTGGTGTTAGTATCAGGTTGGATCCAAATAGGTCTTTCTTATCTCTCTCTAATAGCCGACAGTTGTACCGAGTCTCTATAGGTTGTTTAGTGCATGCTGCGCTGCCGCTTCAGTCCACCATAGCTATGTAGGCGAGAGCCGCCGAATTCTAGCCTCGCCATGTACTGGCCTCAGTACTGACGCTCCTCTTTTTCCTTTGCCCTTTGTCGGCACCCCTTTTGTTTTAGCAGGTTTGAGATCGACATCGTTAGCAGGGTTACCCTTCCAGCTTGGCCTAGGCAGGGTTATGGACGCCATTGGTTATTCTTTAGGGCTTTTAGCCCCATTTGCATCTTGTCTATAGTCGGACGCTCTATCGTTTCGAGGTGATTTGGATCTTTGTATATTATATCTGTATTCTTGACTCATGGAGTCGCTGTTGTATATATATCTGTTCTGTGGGTCCCATCAAGGACTGTTGTATAATGGTATTACTTCGTTTTCCACCCGCACGAAAGTGCCTGGTGGGCGTCCTTGAATCGTTTCTGTGCGGGTTTGGCAGAAAGGGCTAAAACTTGCATAGGGCCGATTTGAGGGTGTTACAGAGTGGTCAGAGCTCAGCAGTTGCGATACCCCACAAGTCCAGCCTGTAGGATAACCTAGCTAACAACCGAAATAGAGTGTCAAAACTATTTTCGAAAAATCGGTTGGTTAGATCTGATTAGGTCTGATTTTACTCCTTACCCCTCTGCTGTTCTCCTCTTACCTCTGCGTGTTTTGAATCTTCTCTCTTTTTTTTCTTCAAGTCTAGGAATTCTCGTGGTTGGGTTTCCATCGTACCTTTAGGGTTTCGCTTCCTCCTTTGGTAACGGTGCTTCTACATCCGGTCTTCATGCTATCTGAGGAATCCTTCATCTGTTGGACTTCTCTCTGTTCCTTCTTGTGCCTTCCGGAGTTTTCCGACGCGACGACATCAGCTACGCTAGATCCGATGCAGAGTCTGCATCACTCTTTTGTTCCCGAACCTCGCTTGTCGAGATCTTCGTTCTGATTCCGAGAGTTGGTTTCATAATTCTCCTATTCATGTACAAAGTAATGCTCTGGGTGCGCGATGGACTGATCACCATCCGACTACTCTTATCATTCGCTCGTGTACATCGAATTGGTGGATCAAGCAATTTTACTCCGTCCCCGGAAGTTAGAGGTGGCTTTATCTTCTAATGCCTCTACCTTCGCCCTTTGTTCCCGGAGTGTTCTCTCGACGATCACGGACAACGACCTCTTGTTAGTGGTGTCGCGAGGATCTACATGAAGCGAGAAGATTCTGATCGTCGGCCTTCTTCCTAGTACTATGAGGCGGATCTCGAGGGCGAGATCCCTTGTTAGTGGTGTCGAATTGTGGCATCCCGCTAAAACCACTACTAGAAAAGCGCTGTGTTTTTGTGCATTGCATCATCATGACCGCATGCTCATGTCATCATGCCACATTGCATTTGAGCATCGTCACCATCATGCATGGTTTTATCTAAAACTATTTTCTAAAAGCCTACTTTGATTTCTAAATATTCCCCCGTCTTTATTTCAAATCAAGACCCCTGTCTCTCGCCCGGGTCTTTTATTTTCCTAAAAATTATTTGCAAAAGTATTTTTTTTAAAATAAAAGTAAAATAAAAATATTTTTAGGGGAGGCCGCCACCGGCCAGGCCCAAAGGCCCAGCTGGCAGTAGCCTACTACCCCAGATAAAAGGCTAACACTAATCCTAGTCAGCTAACAAGCCTAAACCCTAACCAAACACCCCTCACTCTCTCTTCCACCCTAGCCGCCACCATCCTCTCACCGCATCACCCCACCCACTCAGCCGACCTGGCCACCAACCTCCTCCTCCCTGCCACTTTTTTCCCATCCGGCCCCACCACTCAGCCCCAGGCCGCCACCTGCCTCCACCCTCCACCTCACTCCCTCCACTCACCGCCTGCCACCTTACCCGCGTGGGCCCCACCTCTCCCGGTGGACAGCCACCCCGCGTGCCAACCACCACTCCATCTCCCGCCCACCACCGACAGCCTCCCCATCTGGGCACACAGCCCCAGGCCCCCCACCTCCCACCCGGCCACGTCGCCCCACCCACTCCCCACCGACAGCCACACCTGGCCTCGATCCCCTCTCCCTCTCTCTCTTCCCCTGGACCCACCACCTCCCCCGTCCCCAGGCACCTCTCTCCCCGCGCCTCCCCTCCTCTGCCTCCGTGCGCCTGCCGCCGCCATCCCCGCCTCGATCCCCGCCCCTCTGCTTCCCTCCTTCTGCCGCCGCCCTCAGCCAGCAGCGCCGCCGCCAGGCGCCCTCAACCTTCGCCGCGCGTGTCCCGTGCCCCACCGTGTTATCCCTCCTCTTCGCCCCACGCCTCCTCTCCGGCCAGCTCCGGCTCCTCCTGCTGGCCCTCGTCCTCGTTGCGCGTGCTCGCCACTGCCGTCGCGCATCCCCGGCCGCCGCGCGGTTGTGCCCTCTCCGGGTCGTCCCCGACGCTGCCGGGCCCTTCTCCGTCGCCTACAGAACGCGAGCCGCGTGGCCGCGCTACCTCCACCCCGCCGCCGTCCTGGCTCGGTCTCCGGCCGTGCCCTCGCCTCGTCCCTCCGGTCGCCTGCGCCCCCTCAGCGAGCCGCCTCCGGTCTTCCTTGCCTCCGACACCCTCTAGTCGCGCGCGCTTGCAGGGCCTCGCCACCATAATGCCCTGCTCCATCCCGCCGTTGACCCCGTGGCCCCACGGGTGCTCTGAGGACTAGGAACCAGCCCAGCGTACCCATGTTCTTCAAGTTCAACATCGGACAAGGCCTTCTTGGTGAGGAATTCGTGCAAACCAGCAGTCCATGTTAACATGATGTGTGGTGTTGATGTATGGTTTTAAAAGATTGGGCGGTGGTGTGCTACTGATGGGAAGATGACGGTGTGGTAATGCCCGTGTTGGGAGCACCGCGACCTCAACTACATCCTCCCGACATACAACGATGGGGCATCGCTGTCGCCGACAAGATCTCCCGATGACCGCCATTACCGGAACCGAGTACACCTTCGATATTTGAAGCCGGAGCATCAAGACCTTCTTCATGGAATGCCAAGCCCCACGGATCCGACGCCTCGGAGCCGGACCCGAAGATCGAACCCCGAAGATTCCCGAAGCCCATGGAACGACATGATCTTCTTCATGAGACTTTGAGTTCGCCGTCATGGACGACAAGGCCGTCGACCTAGAACCCGGAATCGACAAGTTCTTCCTCCCGAACACGATGACCGAGACCCCGGACGACGAGCTCTTCTACATGTATCCGAAGACCGCACCTGAAGACCACGGATGCGACAAGATCTACTTCCCATTGTCCGAAGAACGATCCCCTGAGACCGAACACCGAACCCCGAACCCCCGGCACCCAAGACCTTCAACCCTGATGTGTGAACCCTTTCCCGAGCCCCTATTTTTATAAATGCTATATATATAAAACTGTCGCATATTAATTTGTTCATGCATGCATATTTGTCTGTGGTTTGGGGGCATTATGCCGATTCACCGCATAATTAAATATGGAGTCTATATGCAGGCTATTCTAGTCTTATTCCGGACTCCATTTAAATTGGTGTAGCGAACCGATGCCATGCTTTGCCTTGTTAGTACAACATTTAAATTGCGGGGGTTCTAAATAACTTGAACCATCTAATTAATTGTCGGGACCCCGGTTCCGCTTAATATTGCCTAATTGCACCGCATCTGCATCATATCATAAGCATGCCGGATCTTCTGCCGTAGTATTAAATATTGCATCTGTTGTTTCTTCTAGTGTTTGCTTCTTTGCGGATTAGGTCGATGAGTTGATGCGAGTATCGACAAGTTCTCTGGATATGAACCTTCGGCAGTGTTTCCCAGGTGAGAATCTCTCCCCCTTCTACCTATTTTGCATTTATAGTCTTTATTTCCTCCTGTTGATCTATTGCTATCCGTGTCGCGATGCTTTAGTTTCCGTGCACCAGTTATACCCCGTGCAGCCTTTATATTGCCATGGACACCTCCCAATACCTGTTGTTTGGTAGATAGCTGGCCTTGCGAGTCATAGTTGCTTGCTCAGGTGCGATCTCGTGTTGTCGAGTACCATAGTTGTTGGAATGCTGACAGATGTTTATGGTGGAGATGCTTAGTGGTGGAGAGGATCATGACTTTAAGTACAACTATTAAAATGCTAGATATAACTAATGCAGAGGCATCGGTGGGCAATAGATGTTATTTGGTTCTTCCATGCTCACTTGTGTCCCGTAGGACTCCGAGTACTTGATACCTGTTCCTTGATTTTTTGCACTATCCACATCCGGGAGGCCTTATGGACCCCCCTGAGCCAGAGCTTGATTCATTTCTATTTCTTGGGGCCACACGTAGTTTGGGGCTTTATTATTATCCTGTACTTATGCCATGCTTTACCGCTTTATTTAAGATTGTGCGTGGAGCACCTGTACTGTTTTGGATCGCGGCACGATTTCGCGGTATCGACAAGCCCAGTCACACTTTCGGGTTCCCAGTCGTTTACAGCCGTTCTCGCAAACCCTGGGTCCGTTCCGGAGCCGGCCAACTTCGTTGCGGGTAGCTTAGTGGGGTGGCCCCCTGAAATATTTCTGAATCCTGTGATCGCTTTGTCGTGAATGCCTCGTTGGGTTTTGAGTTGGTTTTTCCGAGGTTGATCGAGTGTGTGTTGCTATTTGTGCACCCCTGCGGGGTAAAACTTTATGAAAGCCGTGTCCACGGTTCTGGACGACTTGGAGCATAGTATCTCGATCATAGACAAGCATAACTAAAGTAGTGCTATAAATTTGACTTAATCTATCTGACTAGTAACCAGCTTCACTATAACGGGATGGATATTAAAAATGCCAACCACTGCTGGATCTGGGATGTTTGTTATATCTGCCTAGTAAGTATTGCAACTCCAAAGGAAGGTGATAAAAGTGCCAACAACTGCTGGGTTTTGGGATTCCTCAGGACAATTATATCTGAGTAGTAAATGTTCCAACTACCACAGAATGGTTAATTAAACTGCCCACTACTTATGCTTCAGGATGACTCATGCTAGCTATATCTGATTAGTAATTGCTGCAACTATAACGGAATGAGTAAAATTGTCAACTGTGTGAGTTCCTTGGTCTGACTTCCTCGTTTGGTCTCGAGGGGGAAATACCAGGATGGGTTTGTTTGGTGTTAGTATCAGGTTGGATCCAAATAGGTCTTTCTTATCTCTCTCTAATAGCCGACAGTTGTACCGAGTCTCTATAGGTTGTTTAGTGCATGCTGCGCTGCCGCTTCAGTCCACCATACCTATGTAGGCGAGAGCCGCCGAATTCTAGCCTCGCCATGTACTGGCCTCAGTACTGACGCTCCACTTTTTCCTTTGCCCTTTGTCGGCACCCCTTTTGTTTTAACAGGTTTGAGATCGACGTCGTTAGCAGGGTTACCCTTCCGGCTTGGCCTGGGCAGGGTTATGGACGCCATTGGTTATTCTTCAGGGCTCTTAGCCCCATTTGCATCTTGTCCGTAGTCGGACGCTCTATCGTTTCGAGGTGATTTGGATCTTTGTATATTATATCTGTATTCTTGACTCATGGAGTCGCTGTTGTATATATATCTGTTCTGTGGGTCCCAACGAGGACTGTTGTGTAATGGTATTACTTCGTTTTCCACCCGCATGAAAGTGCCTGGTGGGCGTCCTTGAATCGTTTCTATGCAGGTTTGGCGGAAAGGGCTAAAACTTGCATAGGGCCGATTTGAGGGTGTTACAGGCGGCGTTGGGCGGGTTGGAACCCGTATCCGCCCGCACACACGTTATTTGTAGGGGTTGTGGAGTGGTGTTCGTGGGGGCCCGGGAAAAACGAATACGGGTTGGGGTCTTTACGGGCTAGGTTAGCTCGGCATCACAGCCCACGGTCTGTATTCTCGCCGGAATTTCACGGGTTTGGCCCTTTTAAGGGCTCCATTAGAGATGCTCTTAGGCCCTTGGTACTTCGGTTTTCGCTTCCCCCTCTTACAAATGACGAGTTGAACCTTTTTTCGCGAAAACGCATAAGCTTTGTGTTTCGATTCATTGATAGGTAAAAGAGAGTTTTGTACAAAGATATATACAAGCTCCGCAGAGCTAACACCCATACAACTCGACCCACTAGGACTATGGCCGCAGGATCAAGGCCCTAAGGCCGGTCGCACCGGCAGCAGCCCAAGAACGAGCCTCCGATCGAATTGTGCCGAGAAGACTACCAAGGTTGGGTGACGTATTATCGAAAATGACCGCGTTATGTTGCTTCCAGATCCACCACGCCGTCAACATGATTAGCGAGGATGTCCCTTTGCGCGTGGCCCGAGGGGTAGAGCGCGAAGCCTGCAACCACCAGTCCATGAAGTCGTCTTCTCCATCCGGTGGTGTGGCCTTGGATCGAATCTAGGACAGCACCTCGTGCCAGATCGCCTTGGAGAAAGGACAATCTATCAAGAGATGGGTCATGATCTCATCCGTCTGGTCACACGGGGGGCAGCACGGAGGGTAAGCCAGCCCCCGTCGTGCCAGCCGCTCAGCCGTCCAACAAAGGTCTTGACCAGCAATCCAAATGAAAAACTTGACACGTGGCAGGCCCAAACTTTCTAGAGACAACACGAGTTGAACCTGAGCTCAACTTTTAGCAGACAAGAGTCTCGGTACAGAAAGGTCAAAGCTACCAACTTGCCAAGTTGTCTCATGTCGGTTGCGAGTTGCGACGATTCCAAGCGACTTTCGAGCAGATAAATAGTCGAGAAATTCACATGATCCACATCACATGTTCCGAGATAACTATGTAGTCTCATTCTATTATCTCCTATCTAGAATATACGTCTTGTTGAATTCAAACCAAACATTTCTACCTTTGACCATCTATACACAAAAGATTACGGCATCCTAGACGTCCTGCCGGAATTAACTGACTCACATTTGTCTTACTGCACATATATATACGAATCTAGACAAATGTAAGTCAGTTAATTCTCAGACAGAGCAAATATTAGATTTATTATGAATATTTTTTTTATAAATATAATCGGTTTTATGTGAGATGACATGTTTGCACAAAATTGGCAGCAAAAGCACAATCTTAAGGACTATGTCTTGTGTCAAGTGAGTTTGCGACGAGAGTTGGTAATTCGAGGTATCTTAAAAGTCAAAATCTGCCTTAGCTTAAACATGGCGCATTTTTCAACCAAGCTAGAAAAGACGCTCATACGTTGCTTATTGCTTTCAAGTCCATCCAGAGTCGAGCTAAAATATGAGTCAAGAAAATGCATAGTTAAATATAACTCACGAATGAATTCAACAAGATTATTTGTTATAGCTAAATTAACAAAAATATGTCGTGGCTGTTTGCCCTCTTTTAATATGTCAAAAACATACTGACAGCGACAGAGGTGATAAATAGAACACTTCACAGCAGTGCAGTGCTAAAGACAACATAACACGATCTGTATCAACTGACATCTGTTTACACCCATATGAAGTCTATCTCATAGCAGCAATTTGTTACCTTACAGAAGAGGAAGTCGTGAAAATTTGAGGAATAAAATGAACCTCTAGAAACAAAGCTAAAAACATGACAACTTATGATCAAGACAGCATAACCTGCGAAGTTCTGACGGCAAATACCTTGATGTGGATCGGTAACCAAATGTCAGGATCTCATGCCCACACATTCTTCTTCATTCACTCCTCTCCTCCACACCACACAAAAGTCCAGAACAAGACCAGGTTACAAGGTTGCCCTTCGGTGCTTCCGTGGATGCAAATGCAGTTGATCATATAACCACTAGAAGATATGTCAATTCAACTAGTTTTTGCTGTTTTCATTGACTGTTGACTCCGATGTGCTTACAATCACTGCTATGACCAGACTTCGGAGCCCTCGCCATATATTTGCAGCCTCTGCATCCGCAAGCTCGCCTCCTCTTCAGTTCATCATGCCTCTCCTCCTCATTGTTTTCACCTTGCTCCTATACCTACGCATCCCAGGAAGTTCTGCCACAACGGACACCATCTTGGCAGGCCAAGCACTTGGCGTCACCGACAAGCTCATCTCCAAAAATGGCAGGTATGCTCTTGGCTTCTTCGAAACAAGTAGCAAATCCTCTGGAAACACCAACAACTGGTACCTCGGAATATGGTTCAATACAGTCCCCAAAATTACTTATGCATGGTTTGCAAATAGAGACAAGCCAATCAAGAACACCACCTCATTGGAGCTCACAATATCCCAAGATGGCAACCTAGTCATCTTAAACCGGTCCACCAAGTCCATAATCTGGACTACACAAGCAAACATCAAAAGAAATAGTACCACTGTTGTATTGTCGAGTGATGGAAATCTCATCCTGAGAAGTTCTTCAAACTCATCAGAAGTTTTGTGGCAGAGCTTTGATCACCCCACAGATACATTTTTTCCTGGGGCGAAGCTTGGATCGGACAAGGTCACCGGCCTGAACCGCCGTCTGGTTTCTTGGAAGAACTTGGTCGACCCAGCTATCGGTGTGTATCGCTATGAGTTAGACCCTAGTGGTGTTGACCAGTTAGTGCTTGCACGACAGGACAGCTCTGTACCATATTGGTACAGTGGCGCATGGAATGGCAAATACTTTGCCTTGGTTCAAGAGATGGCACAAGATGTTAAATGGATTTCAAACTTTATCAAAACTGACCATGAGAAGTACTACACATATAGCTTACTACACGAAAAGGCGGTCACTCGTCATGTAATTGATGTCTCCGGTCGAGTAAAGGTGTTTGTTTGGTTCGAGGGCTCAAAGGATTGGCAAATGGTCTTCGCCCAACCAAGAACTCCATGTGACGTCTATGCGGTTTGTGGACCTTTCACAGTTTGCAGTGATAGTGAACTTCTAGATTGCAATTGTATGAAGGGCTTCACCATCACATCCCCTAAGGATTGGGAAGTAGAAGATCGAACTGATGGGTGCTCGAGAAATACTCCATTAGACTGCATTAGCAACAAAAGCACAACACACACCACAGACAAATTCTACCCTGTATCATGCGTTAGGTTGCCCCAGAATGCCACAAAAGTAGAAGCTGCTAAAGGCGGGAGTGAGTGCATACAATTTTGCCTGAATAATTGCTCCTGCACCGCGTATTCCTTCAGCAACAATGGATGTTCTATCTGGAATAATGAATTGCTCAACATAAAACAGGTACAGTGTGGTGTCAGTACCAATGCAAATGGAGAAACTCTTTACCTTCGTCTGTCTGCTAAAGATATACAAAGTTCGAAAAACAAGAGAAAAGGGAGTTTTATTGGAGTTGCAGTTGGTACAGGTGTTTCTGCTCTTGGCTTATCCACACTCATCCTCCTACTAAGGTTTTGGAGCAACAGACAGAAAAGGTCTGTCCGCAAAGTGCATGGTACTCAAGGTTGTAATGGAATCATTGTATTTAGATACACCGATTTACACCGTGCCACGAAAAATTTCACAGATAAGTTGGGGAGCGGCAGTTTTGGTTCTGTATTCAAGGGATTCATAAATGATTCAGTTTGCATAGCAGTGAAGACGCTTGATCGTGCTTATCAAGGAGAGAAGCAATTCAGAGCTGAAGTGACTTCGATTGGAGCAGTTCAGCACATCAATTTAGTTAAGCTTGTTGGTTTCTGCTGTGAAGGTTCTAGGAGGTTACTTGTTTATGAACACATGTCAAACCGCTCTCTTGATATTCATCTATTTCGAACCAATCCTACAATGTTGAATTGGACTGCTCGTTATAAGATAGCCCTGGGAGTTGCCAGAGGGTTAGCCTACTTGCATGAGAGCTGTCGAGACTGCATCATACACTGTGATATTAAGCCAGAAAACATACTTCTTGATGCTTCATTCTTTCCGAAAATTGCAGACTTTGGGATGGCAAAGATTTTAGGAAGGGATTACAGCCGAGTCTTGACTACAATTAGAGGAACTGCAGGGTACCTTGCACCTGAATGGATTACTGGCGTTCCTATTACACCAAAAGTTGATGTTTATAGCTATGGGATGGTGTTGCTGGAAATAATATCTGGAAGGAGGAACTCATGTGCACCATCTTCTAGTGGTGGCAACCTTGGTGTTTATTTCCCTGTGCATGCCACACATAAGCTTCTTGAAGGAGATGTCGAGAGTTTGCTAGATCACAAATTACATGGTGGTGTCAATCTGGATGAGGCTGAACTGGTTTGCAAGGTTGCATGTTGGTGCATCCAAGATAAGGAGTTTGACCGACCAACAATGGGAGAGGTGGTTCAGATTCTTGAGGGTCTAGTTGATATCAGAATGCCCCCGATACCAAGACGACTTCAAGCTATTGGTGGAAGCTAGCATTCGACATGCTCATAACCTTCTTTTTACAAGGGAAAATAGTTCAATTGAATGCCTAGATGTTACGATTGAATACTATACTTATGTTTATATTTATATTTGAAGTGAGAGTTGTATTTACTATACAAATTTGATGCTTGTGACCAGAAATATAGTTGTGTTACTTACAACGTTGTAACTCTTTTGATGTACTCTTGAAAAATGTGCAGTATAATGTTAGCCATGAAAAATCCAGTATATAATTATTGACTTTGCTATGCTCTGTATATGCTTTAGAAATATTGTTTGACTCAAGGTGATGTATCTTTTGATAAGATTCAGACGGTTCCCACGACAACATAGATCGGTGTAAACATGACTTTGACAGTACAACACCATGGCGGTTTGGGGATGTACCAAATGGAACCATGGTGCATGTGCAAAGATGTGGGTCTGAGAGCAGGAACAGCCACCAGGGTTCAACAAGGAGAACAGGAAGTCAACTCACAGGATATTGGAGCGAAGAGGTTGCACAGCAACTCACCAGAGCACGCGAGACGCGGGCGCGGCAGTTTTTGCCGAAGGTGGCGAAGACGGCGACAGTTCGATCTCCGACGCAAATTGAAGTGGACGGGGCTCACCGGCCAGGGAGATCGGCGATGTGTGACACGGCGGCGTGCCCCGGCGCACTCGATCCCGACCTCGGCTAGGGAGCTCCTGAGAGTGAATTGGGAATGTGGTACTGGGGAGAGAGGCAAAATTATTGGGGCGGGGGGCACGGCCTGTGATTTTGTGGAGGGATGCGGTCATGGCGAGTCGCCAGGTGCTTTACTGCGGGAGCACGCAAACGGTCAGCCTCCCCTGCACAGGCAGAGGAAGACTGGTATGCTCGGCTGGCGCAGGTAGGTCGAGCAGAAGGCTGGAGCGCGGGGGGAGACGACGGGACGAGGCGGGGGCGGAGGCACGGAGGCACTGGAGCGCGTCGGAAGCTAGGTCGATGCGACGCGAGCAGAGTAGGCCTTCTGCAGACCTGCGCAACAGGAGGCGGAGGAAGGCGCGGGCTCTCACCGCACCGCCCGGTGATGCCGGCGATGGCGGCGCTGCTTCGCCGGCGCGGCAGGGGCAAAAGAAGAGGCGGAGGCGAGGGTTAGGGAAAGGTGTGACAAGTGGGACCTGTTAGTTCTGAACCTGAAAACACGCTCTGAAGATTTGTGCCGTGTAAACCTTAGAGCAAGCATAGAGACTCTAAATTTTGGTGCTGTATAGACGCTTTGCAGCGCGCTCTATCCTTTTTTAGCGCACGCGACAGGCAACGGCTTCACCGGATATACGCTAAAATTCAGCTCGCGTCCGAAAACAGTTTACCGGAACCACAGCCATGTTTTTTCAACACAGGCGCAACAAACAGGTCCCTTGTTTTTTTTAAAAGACCCTACCCAGATACTAGAAAAAGCAATCGGGTCCTCTCCCTCCTAGTCTCCTTCACGCGACGGAGCTCCTGGGCACAGGGGCCAGCGGCCGCCTCCAGCAGAACCGCCACGGGAGGCCGTGGCTGGCAGTGAGGTGGGCGGCGAAGGTCTACGCTGGCACGGAGGTTCACACGGGCGGAGGGTCAGACATGATTCTGGCAGACGTCTAGGCCGGCGGCTAGGGTCGCAATTCCGGCGGCTCCGAGCCGAGGACCATCGCTTGAGACGCCAACCGCGCGGCCGCGGCCACGGCGGCCTCGCCATCGCTCACGCTCACAGCGGCGAGCTCCGCGTCCTCGACGGTGCTGCCAAGGACGACACGCCCCCAGCTCTGGTCATCCAACACCACCACGCGGGTGGAGGGCCAGACGTGATTCTGGCAGAGGTCCAGGCCAGCGGCGGTGGTCGCAATTCCGGCAGACGGCCCAATTCAGGGTGGCTCCGTGCAGCCGCGGAAACTTTGGTCTCGCGCGCGTCCTCCAGAATTTCCAGCGCACGCTGGCTGGAGCGGCACATATGCAGCACAAGATACCGCATTTTAGCGCATGCGCTAAATTTTATTGTGCATGCTCTATTTTTGGACGTCCGTTGGAGCACCGATTTTTGCCTCTTGCGCGCTAAAAATCGGCAATTTTTCCAATGCGGGCTCGTCTGTTGGAGTTGTTCTTACCCCTTTTCTCTCGTTCTTCTCCTTTTATTTTTTAACGGAAAGGAAACATGACCTGGTAGATCGCCTTCCCTACGCCATGATCTGAGAATCTTGTGCCATCCCACGAGTCTAGACATGATCAATCACGATGCTACAGAAACGGAAACAAACTACCGAGTCCTGATGCAACAGGCTCGTTGCACGACACGCGCAAGTCGCGGTTTGTTCCTATTTACTGAAACTTAAACAGCTAGCTAACCTGAACTATGTGATAGACAAGATTAGACTAACAGGACGCGGTGGCAGCGCTGCGGACATTTTTTTTTCTTGCCGGCTCGTTCGGCACCGACGCGGTAACGTCTGCGGGTGTCACTGTCCTTTCTGAAGAGCGTCGAGGAAATCC
Organism: Avena sativa; assembly: GCA_916181665.1. Classification (NCBI taxonomy): domain Eukaryota; kingdom Viridiplantae; phylum Streptophyta; class Magnoliopsida; order Poales; family Poaceae; genus Avena; species Avena sativa. The sequence continues at coordinate 34,078,690 of OV702291.1, forward strand.
TAGGCCTTGTCTAGACAGCAGCGTCATCTTCGCGGTCCTTCTTGAAAGTGTTGCTTGTTACGCGACACTTTGGAGTGCTAGGTTCATGGAGGAACTTCTTCGGAGGACGCAACGGTTACGGATCATTTTAGCTTTCATCAATCTGCCAGTGTTGACATTTGTTTCTCTTTCGTTTTTCTTTTTTAGGTTTGGTTGCGATGTTTGCCCTAGTTTTGTACTCGCATGTATCGGTTGGTTGGAGTATATTAATATAGCGGGACGAAAGCCTAATTCGAAAGTTACACCGATTTACAACTTGCCACAAATAAATTCAGAGATAAGTTGGGGAAGGTGGGTTTGGTTCTGTATTCAAAGGGCTTATAGATGGCTCAGTTGCAGTTGCTGTGAAGAGGCTTGACGTTGCTTATCAAGGAGAGAAGCAATTCAGAGCGGAATGTAAGCTCTATTGGAGCTATCCAGCACATTAATCTAGTTAAGCTTGTTGGCTTCTGTTGTGAGGGTTCTAAGAGGTTGCTTGCTTATGAGCACATGCCAAATGTCTCTCTTGATGTCCATCTATGTCGGACAAATAGTATGGTGTTGAATTGAACTGCTAGGTACTCTCTGTTTTAAAATATAAAATATTTTAGCTCTGTGAAAATAGTGTACGCAGATGTCTTTTAATGTGTAGGTTCGAAGAGGTTCACTCCGAATCTATACACTAAAAAGTGTCTAGATACATTATCTTCACAAACGTAAAACATCTTATATTATAAAACTGAGGGAGTACTTAGATAGTCCTGAGAGTTGCCAGAGGGTTAGCTTATTTGCATGAGAGCTGCCGAGACTGCATCTTACACTGTGATATTAAGCCAGAAAAACATACTGCTTGATGCTTCATTCGTTGCGAAAGTATCAGACTTTGGGATGGCAAAATTTCTAGGAAGAGATTTGTTAGAGTATAGGTATACCACAGTTTTGTATTATAGTAGATTAAAGATTATTATATTTGATAGTTTAGTATTCTATCTCTACTAGGCTTCTTAGTTCTCAAGTCTTCTAGTACTGTATAAACAACCAAAGGGATCTCTCAATATAATCACCTTTTTGCAATATCAATACAATCAATATTTTGCAATCTATCATGGTATCATAGCCTTTCGTTTCTCGACCTAGGGTTTAGCCCACCGCTTCCGCCGCACCACCCCCCAGGGAGATCGATCTCGTCGGGGGCTCTGCAACTTGTAGATTAGATCCAATAGATTTCGTCAAAATTTTCTCGCCAATATTTTGACCGGCGCTTCTTCTTATTTTGCCGATCAAAGATCGGACTGCGTCGCCCGCCGACCGTCGCCGCATGTCGTCATCACGCGCCTCTACTCCAACCTCAGCATCGACTCATCTCCGGCAAATCATCGTCAATGAATGTGCCAAGGAGGTTCCGCGCGACGCCCTAAGGGACGCCTTCACGCGCTGTCGTCGGCTTCTCCGTCCATACGTCGCCTCCACGCTGGGTCGTCTTTGTTAACATCAACCAGGACACACATCCCCGAGTACGCGTCTCGCCATCAACAAGGGCATGTAATCACCTCTTGCAATATCAATACAATCAATATTCCAGAATCTATCAGGAATTTAGCCGAGTACTAACTACAATGAGAGGAACGGTAGGGTACCTTGCACCCGAATGGTTTTCTACCCGAATGGATTTCTAGCGTTGCTGTTACACCTAAAGTTGATGTTTTTAGCTACGGGATGATGTTACTGGAAATTATTTATGGAAGGAGGAACTCAGGCACAACATGTTGTAGTTGTGGCAGCCTTGATGTTTATTGGGATCCCTGTGCATGCTGCGTATAAGCTTCTTGAAGGAAACATTAGTTGTTTATTAGATCAAATGCTAAATGGTGATGATCGAGGCTATAATATCACTTTCTTTTTACCACAAAAAAAAAATCTGGACGAGGATGAACTAGCTTGCAAGGTTGCATGCTGGTGCATCCAAGATGTTGAGTTTGATCGACCAGCAATGGGAGAGGTGGTTCAGATCCTTGAAGGGCTAGTTGAGATCAGGATGCCCCCGATACCAAGAATGCTTGAAGCTATGGCCGGGAGCACACACATTCAGAAGTCTATATGACAATTGCAGTGCCTAGTCTATATGGCAACTGAAGCTATGATTGGAGATGCAGTTGTATATTTTCATATAAAGTTGTAATGCCCTTAATGTATTTTAGTGTTACCGTACTTTTGTTATACCTATCCATATTGAAATAGGTGCCGTAGTAGAGATGTCTCCTTTTCTCTGCTTAGCATGAAAAGGGACCTCTGCTTCCATGATATGCCTGCAAATTGCATACATTTCAGACCCGAGTCTATCCTCGTTCACAGTATCCGACTCATTCTCTTGGTCGGCGCTGCGACAGGTGACCCACGAGGCCGTGACCAATTCCCTTCCCGAGTTTCCATCCGTATATCTACTCTTGCGCCGTGCAAGAGCAGCTTGATGTAAAACTTCCCTTGTTACACTTTGAGACAAAATCGTTCATCCTGCCTAGGCCAGCTTCTCTGGTTATCACCATTATGTGGACGATCTGGTCGACAAGAAACAAATGGGTGCACGAGTCTGATGCGTATAACCCGGGAGCTCGCTGTATTGGACCGGAGAGTCGCCTATCATGCTTGAACTTCCAAGGCTACCTGAACCAAAGCCAGTGAAAGCTGAGCTGAGGTAGAAGGCATCGTCCGGTTGGGTTAAGATCACCGCTGACCAGACAACTGACGAAGCAAATAGACATGCAGGTATCTGACAGAGTAGTAAGGTCAGATGACCATGCTGAATTGCTGATCACTATATGGTCATAGAAGCGCTTTACTAGCCTGTGGCCTGCCTCAAAGGCATTTCTGGTGCTCCTCTTCAAGGATGGTCGCATTTTTTCTCGTGGTTGACTGCAAGTAGCCTGTTACAGAGTGGAAGCATAAAGAGGTGACAAATAGATTTATTTAGAGCGATGTCATGCAAAAGGAAACTTAGCGTTACCTGTATCTAGGATCAACTGAAGTTTCCTACTCATCTGAGCTTATCTTGTAGCAATAATTTAGCGCCTTCCAACGGAGAAAGCAGTGATAATTTGATGTGATATCATGAACTGTAGAAGGCAGCTGAGAAAATTTCAACTTAACATCAAGCTAGCCCCATAGGTGCTTACGTACTTGTGAAAAGAAATACTGTACCATTGATGTGAGCCGATACAAGTGTCAGGATCTCATAAGAAAAACCCTACTTTCTTCTTCGTTCACTTCAGTCTTCAGCTTATACCAAGTAAACCCTGTCCACAACATGGATGAAAAAAGAAGTTAAGGAGAATAAGTCCAGAACAAGACCAGACTACATGGCTGCCCTTCCGTGGACGCTCGGCAGTTGCTCATCACCAATGAATAAAAGTCAAGTCGATTAGTTTAGAGGTTATATTTGACTACTGACTCCACCGTGACACCCTGCCTATGTACTATTATGACCAGACGATAAGCACTCATCCTATATTTTTAGCCTCTGCGTCTGCAAGCCCGCCCTCCATCTCAGTTCATCATGCGTCTCCTGATAGGTTTCATCCTGCTCTTCTTCCTAGGAATCCTAGCAGGTTGTGCCGCGACAGACACCATCTTCCCTGGCCAAGCACTTGCCGTCAACAACAAGCTCATCTCCAAGAATGGCAGGTATGCACTTGGCTTCTTCAAAACAAGCAGCAAATCCTCGGATTGGTACCTTGGCATATGGTTCAATACAGTCCCCCAATTTACTTCAGCATGGGTTGCAAATAGGGATAAGCCAATCAAAAACACCACCTCGTTGAAGCTTAAAATTTCCCAGGATGGAAACCTTGTCATCTTGAACCAGTCCACCAAATCCATAATCTGGTCGACACAAGCAAACATCACACGAAATAACACCGTTGCTGTGTTGTTGAGTAGTGGTAATCTCATCCTGGCAAACTCTTCAAACTCATCAGAGGTTATGTGGCAGAGCTTTGATCACCCCACTGGTACACTTTTCCCTGGGGCGAAGCTTGGATGGAACAAGCTCACCGGCCTGCACCGCCGTATTGTTTCGTGGAAAAACTTAATAGACCCAGCTACCGGTGTCTACTGTCAAAGCTTAGACCCCAGTGGTGTCAACCAGTTCTTGCTTACACCATTAAACTCCTCAATACCATACTGGTCGACTGGTGTATGGAACGGCAGATATTTTGCCTCAATTCCAGAGATGTCAGCCAACAACCCTCTTTTCACCGCAACATTTGTTGACAATGACCAAGAGAAGTACATGACAACAAATGTAGTCGATGAAAATATGGTTACTCGTCATGTTCTTGACGTCTCAGGTCAATCAAAAATGTTCATTTGGTTGGACGGGGCACAAGATTGGACAATGATCTATGCCCAACCCAAAGCTCAATGTGATGTCTATGCAATGTGTGGACCTTTCACAATTTGCACTGATAATGTGATTCCACATTGCACTTGCATGGACGGCTTCACCATAACATCCATTGAGGACTGGGAGGTAGAAGATCGAACCGGTGGGTGCTCCAGAAATACTCCGTTAGACTGCATCAACAACAAAAGCACAACACATACCACAGACAAGTTCAACTCCGTGCCATGTGTTAAGTTTCCCCAGAATGCCCCAAAGATAGAAGCTGTTGCAAGCTCGAACGCGTGTGCACAAGTTTGCCTGAATAATTGCTCTTGCACTGCGTACTCCTTTGGCGACAATGTATGTTCTGTGTGGAATAATGAATTGCTCAACATAAGACGACTACAATGCAGTGACACTACCAATTCAAATGGAGAAACTCTTTACCTTCGGATTTCTACTAAAGATTACCAAAGTTTGAAAAACAACGGAAGAAAGATTGTCATTGGAGTTGCCACCGGTTTAGGCATTCCTGCTCTAGGCTTATTTATACTTATCCTTCTACTAATGATTTGGAGAAACCAAAAGAAGAGCTTTGGCCGAATATTGAATCGTGCTGAAGGTGGTAATGGAATCATTGCATTTAGATACAGTGATTTAAAGCATGCAACAAATAAATTCAAAGATACGTTGGGGGAGGCAGCTTTGGTTCTGTATTCAAGGGGTTTATACATGACACAATTGTTGTAGCAGTGAAGAGGCTTGACGGTGCTTATCAAGGAGAGAAGCAATTCAGAGCAGAAGTGAGCTCGATTGGGGCTATCCAGCACATCAATTTAGTTAAGCTCATTGGTTTCTGTTGCGAGGGTTCTAAGAGGTTGCTTGTTTACGAATATATGCCAAATCACTCTCTTGACGTCCATGTATTTGGAAGCAATTCTACGATGTTGAATTGGACTGCTAGGTATCAGATAGCCCTGGGAGTTGCCAGAGGGCTGGCCTACTTGCATGAGAGCTGTAGAGATTACATCATACACTGTGATATTAAACCAAAAAACATACTCCTTGATACTTCATTTAATCCAAAAATTGCAGACTTCGGAATGGCAAAGCTTTTGGGAAGGGACTTTAGCCGAGTACTAACTACAATGAGAGGAGCTGCAGGGTACATTGCACCTGAATGGATTACTGGCATTGCCGTTACACCAAAAGTTGATGTTTTAGTTACGGGATGGTGTTGCTGGAAATGATATCTGGAAAGAGGAACTCATGCACATCATGTTCAAGTGTTGGAAATCTTGATGTTTATTTCCCTGTGCATGCCGCACATAAGCTTCTTGAAGGAGACGTCGGGAGTTTGGTAGATCATATGCTAGATGGTAATGTTAATCTGGATGAGGCTGAACTGGCTTGCAAGGTTGCAAGTTGGTGCATCCAAGATGATGAGCTTGATCGACCAACAATGGTACAAGTAGTTCAGATTCTAGAAGGGCTAGTAGAGATCAGGATGCCCCCTATACCGAGACTGCTCGAAGCTATGGCTAGAAGCACACATTCAACATGCTCCTAATCCATTCGTTTCATCACAACTAGCTGGATTGTGCTTGTCAAGACCCGAACCCGGTAAGATGCAGATCCCTGTGTTTATAGTGCTAGTTCCTGGATCGAATAGCTAGCACCCACAGTTTAAGATGTAATATCAAGAAACAAAGGTCATATTACATAGCATATCCAGGAATAAAATAGTTCATTAACTTACATAGCTCATATGGCTATCTTATTACAAGGCAGCAGATATAACTATATAGCATGGAGTCCTTCATCTTCATGTGCCACAGGCAAACATGTTGGGTGCAGACTCGTAATCCCTTACTCATCAAACTTCACTATCATCAAATAATCCTGCAACATGATAAGTTACAACCACAAGGGTCAATATATTTTGAATTGTATTGGCAAGTGTCACTAGTATGTGGATATAAAGTGAAACCTATTACTACATGCATATCTGGCCAGGTAGAGCTTTGGCTAGTTTGTAGCAAGAAAGTTTTTCCCTATCCTTTTATAAATAGTTTGCAACACTTATTATCAACTAAGTTACACTGGATACCCTCCAGGTAATATTTCCAATCACAACATAGTGGTACCAATGATAGAAATCAGTGAACCTAGGTTCCATTGATAGAAATCAATGAACCAACAACCCTTGTTCACCCATCAAGTTTTAACTTAGAGAAATTAGAATGATGAGATTCTTGATTCTGCTTCATTGTCTTGATGCTCAGAAATTGTCCATAACCGGAGACACGGCTAAGTACTTAGTTTTACCCTCTCAAGCGGTGGTGCACTTTCCCCACAAGACTCGACATGCATCGAGACGAGACTTTTCAGAAGCAATCCCTCAGACCACCACGGACGCGTTCCATCCTATCATCACTACCACCCTCTGTCCGTCTGGCTGAGTTCTCGCAACTTACTTAGTCAAGGCAGAGCCCATATGCCATATGGCTGCACTGGAAGCTTCGCGACAAGAACATCTCCAATCTCTTTGTTCCTGGGTGGCCGTCCACAAGTGCGATACACCAGCCGACCATAGATATGGCCCCTGAGTAACCACTCAACATAATCCAAGCAAGTCCCATTTCCACCCAGGTGTTTCATTAAGTACTTGTTTTGTTATAGAAAACATATATTTTCCAATACTTCATATAATCATAATATGATATTCCACCCCGAAAACTATAGCAAGGCTAAGCATTTCTAATCTTAGGATGTTTCACCTACCAAGTAGAAACTAACATTCCCTATTCTACATAGGAGATATAGCATAGCATAATAATATAGTCTATCATGCATATACTACAAAAATCCACTAAGTATAATGAAAACAGTAGGACTTGATGATAGTGCCACTTGCCTTGATAGTGGAATATTTAGGTACTCTCCTTGATCTTGCAAAGATTACACTTCTCAAAGTCTACAACAATACAATCAAGCAAAAAGCACTCTCAAAACTAGCATCACAAAACAACACATGAGTACATTGAAATGCATGCAAGCATGCAACAAGATCACTTTATTCAACAAGTTGTTAGAATAAAGTTCTGAACATTACACACACCTACTGGTATTTTATATAAGTGGAATTCCAATTGGAACCATTTTAGTGCAATTTGGTTATTTAAAGTAATTTTCTTTTACTAGAATAAGGCATATTTATTGTGGTATTTGCTACTGCCATCAAATTATAAGTTTAATTTTTGGTGTTGATGTTTCTGGTCACATGGTTCAATATACAAGGATTCACTCAAAAATAATTTACACAACAAGTTTTATACTCAAATTACTCCACAAATGGTTCTGTAAAAAGTGATTTTAACCGTAAAAAAAGTACCAAATTATTGCTCCACTGTGTTCTACTCATTTTTCGGAATCCATAGACACCAAGTTTGTATTTTTCTGATTTGTGGATCAAAAGTTATTGAATTTCTAAGTTTAATCACTAAATTCCATTTAAATCTTTTAAATCCAACCGAGGGAGACACGTGGCCTAATTCTACTGGCCGGTACCGCTTCGGTCAGATCGACGACATGGGCCGTTAGATTTAAGTGACAACGAGTGGGCCAGATCGATCGATACCGCTTCGGTAAGTGGTCTAATCTTGGCCCTAGGATCTAGATCCAACGGATCTCAGCGCTTGGCCACGAACTGGCGGCGCTGACGACTGCGCGCGGCGGCGGCGCGTCGGGAGGGTGGTGCTCTGGCGGTTCTAGAGGGGTAGGGAGACCGTGGACTATTACCGGAGGTTGCGGCGGTCGAGATGGTCTCGGTGGTGGTCGCGGTTGGGGGAGGGGCGCTCGGCTTCGTCCTGGATTCCTCGTCGGAGTTCTTGCCGAAGTCGGAGCTCGCGTCTCGAGACGGTGGCGTCGTCCTAGGGCTCGAGCAGACAAAGAAAAGGGTCAGTGAGGTGCGCCAGGTCTTGTACAAGACAACGATGGCTAAAAGAGGGCGGCGGAAACTCAAGTCTCACCGTAATTCGTCGGTGAACGGCGGCGGCAGAGGGAAACTCCGGTGGTGACCGTGGCAATGACCTGGGGCATGATAAATCGAACGAAGGGGTTAACAGATGCTCCTGAAGATGGCGAAGCTAATAGGACAAAGAGGAGGGCGCGGAACGGTCGGTTCTCGCCGGAATCGTCGCCGGAGTCGTCGGTGGCCGCGGCGATCCGAGCTCACAATTGGAGATCCTGGGGCTCTCTGGGGGTGGTGTCTGTGAGGAAAACGAAGAGGAGGGAGAGGGGGTTAAGAAGGAGGGGTCGTAGTGGAGATTAATTCGCGCAAACGCTCGAATTTGATCCGATTAGAAACGGCAGAGGAGGGGGAACGGTCTGTTCGTCGTTTGGTTGAAGACGGTGAGGTGGAGGTGACGTGGAAGGGGGCCAGGGCGTCAGTGAGAGGGGTTCTGAAGGGAGACGGTGAGAAAAGAAACAGAGGGGGAGAGGGTTAGCCGGGTGGGCTTAGTGGGCTGGGTGTTGGGCCGAGCAGGCTGTTGCTGCTGTGTTGTTTCTTTTTCTTCCTTTAGTTTTTTTCTCTTTTTTGCTTTTCTTTTACCAAGTTTTGAATTAGCAAATTAGCTCCAAATAGTTTGAAACCAATTCTTGTGGCTTTATAATTTTGTTTACAAATATAGAACACTTAAGTATGCTTATGCCCAAATTCTATATGGAACATAGCCATAGAATTGAATTGAACTTGATGTGGTGATTTTCTTATTAGGGTTTAGGCTTTTGGTTTATTCTTTTTCCAAAGGTTTAAAATGTAAGTATTCAAGATCAAGATACATTTGATGCATGAATGCATTTGATTTGTTTGTCACTTCCTTATTTTAAAATTCATTTTGTTTAAATAAGGTTTTGGTATTTCCATTTAGAAACAAAAAGTTTCTTTTTTCCCTAAATTTCATCCTTTATTTCTTTTGTTTGTTTGATTTTTCACATTTCAAAATTTGGAAAATTTTGGAATGTGACAGTGCTTCGAGATGTTATGATACATATGTTTACACTTAAGACTACAATTGTATTACTAACATATAAATGTACTCCCTCCGTTCAGAAATATAAGACGTTTTAGCTTTGTGAATCGAATGTATCTATACGTCTTTTAGTGTATACGTTCGTAGAGGTTCGGAGTGAACCTATACACTAAAAGACGTATAGGTACATTCATTTCACAAAGTTAAAATGTCTTATATTTTTAAACGGAGGGAGTAAAGCTTATGATTGAAGAAATAGTTGTAATTTGCATAAATTTGTATAGCAGTCTTAACGTACACTCACTGCAGCATTATAATCTGGTACCATACCAAATAGACGCCACAGATGTTTCTCTTCTTAACATGGAATTTTGTACTCCCTCCAATCCATAATAAAAAGTTTGCTAAATCAGCGACACTTATTATGGATCGAAGGGAGTAACTTTTTAGATAAAAAATGGATGGTCATTTCAACCTTGTTTAAGTAACCTGAGGATTTCATCTTTATAGTAATACTGAAATGCCCAGCGTAAGGGTAGCCATATATCGCTATTATCCCTCTACGCTCCACAATAGTACTATTCATCTGTAGATGATGTGAGAGTTGTCACGCCGGCGCAGTCCTGAATGCTAAGCCATACTAGCGATGCTACTGCCAAAATAATTTGTACAGACAGTTCTAGTCTACAGGTTCCATAACCTCACCAGCATAGGCAGGGGGCTGAGAGATGGTTGAGGCTCAATCCTAAGGCGGTGTCCATCTTTGTTCAGTTGGTGCCAGCAACCTAGAGAGTACGAAAGACAACAGGGTCAACAGGGAGTACTGACTTGAGCTTGCGAGACGTGGCAGCACCAGGCTCCTGCCGGAGATGGGAACCGGGGAAGACAGTGACGATCCGATTTCAGTCCCAGAAACCTGCACAATCAAACGAAACAAATGGCGCATTAAACTTGACGCGAATGGAATTAGACGAGGCACACCACTCAGTGAGATCGGCGAAGTGCGACAGGGAGTCACGGCGCGCGATCGATTCCGACCTTGCCTCCGGGGCGGTATCAGAGAGTGAAAATGTGGGTCGGGAAAGTGGTAGAGGGGAGGCACCGAGGCAAACTCATTGGGGTTGCTTGATTAGAGGAAGGTTCGCCGGGTCAGCTAGCGCGGCGCGGCGGCGGGCGGCCACGGGGCGAGGGGGCGAGGCACTCGAGCGCGCGGGAATCTAGGTCGAGGCGACGGGAGGAGGGTGCGGACTCGCATAGCACCGCACGCCGACGCTGGCGCGGCGGTGCTGCAGGAGAGGCGGAGTCGGAGGTGAGGGAAAGGTCGAAAGAAGTGCAGATAACCCCTACAACAGATTTCGGCCGGTAAACCCCCTATAACTTTTAAACAGCCTACATGACCCCCTCAATTCAAGTATGACAACTAACCCCCTAAGGTCTTGTTTTTCTCCGTATTTTTATCCACTAGAGTTTTAGGATATACATGGATTTAGTGTTCATCCAATACTTTCTAATCCCCGTAAATACTCTTCTACCATGTAGGAGAGTTTTCAATCTAGACAAAAATCAGAAGGATTTGCAGGGATATACCGGGATTATTCCGATCAAACCCGGAGCAGTAAACGGACTATGAAAATTTTGCGGGAATTGAAATAATTCTCTCTATTTTCCGCAAATACACTAGTGAATACGAGAGAAGTAAAAGACCTAAGAGTGTTGAGAGCGGTTTTGGACCCTGGTTGGGTGACGTGGACAGTGGATTAGTCGTGTGGAATTGGATTGCCAATGGAATCCCGCGAGAGAAGCACAGGACTGGCGAGCGCGTACGGAACTGATGTACACACAGCACATGCCTGAAGAAGTAGCCGGAGACGTCCTCCTCGCAGAACGTGCTGTCGGCCGGGAAGGTGAGGTAAATCTGGCGCGATCCAGTTTCATCATTCTGGCGAATCGGCACAGTCTAGGCGTGGCCGGCTCATGAACTTGTTCGTCTCGTCACCGCTGCCTAGCATCAGAACGGCTGCAGCCCTGCGCACACACGAGCGGGAAAAAAGTTGAAATGTTGGCGCATGCTAATGTACGTGAAGGCTGAAGCTTGTTGGAGTTGGACGAGGCAATACCTATGGATGTCGTTGTGCTGTTGCTGCAACAAGAAGCTGAGGCACATGCTAATGCTAGCAGCGGAAGGCGATCCAGAGAGGGAGACTATGGTGTAGTAGGGGAAGGCGGCGTGGCCGAGCCGTTGGCTCTTCGAGCGGAGCACTAATTCCTTCCTGGCACATCTGCTACTCGACGACCGCGGCGTCCATCTTGGCAGCGGCGAGCGCGGCGTCGTCGGGGAGGCCACCGGCATGGATAAACATATACAGGTCTTGTCGTCCTTGGAGAACCCACGCGCCTAGTACAGGCGCAGCTTCCAGCCGAAGTTGTCGCCGCCGCGGAAGACCTCGTTCGCCGACGCGCTCCAGCTGTACCCGTGGACGCTGCTGTTGGGCCAGCCGGGGCCGTACGAGAACATGTCGCCTGGACCGGGGCTCCGTCACTCTCCACCGTCGGAGGTCTGGAACGCGTTCTCATCTTGCAGCTGGAAGTCATCCATGAGGACGTTCCCGGCACAAGGAAAGAACGGCGCCGCGCTATCTCCACCATTCACCGGGCTCGTCATCGCCTCGCCCGCCCACACCATGCCGTCCGCGGAGCCATTGCTCCTCGAGAATACCGGCGCCTAGGTCCACGACGACGGCGAGGACATCGAGAGAGGGGACAGTGCGCCGTCGCGACCAGAGTTTTGCCGCAAGAACGATGACTCGACCCCGGGGTTGATTTGGTCCGAGTCCGAGCCATCAAACGTTGCCCGGCGTACGTACTCTGCCCCAACCGCTTACCTCCACGTCAGCAAAACCAGGGTTAAAACCGCTCTCAGTGTCTTTGGGGTTAGTTGTCCGGTTTTTGATACTTGAGGGGGTTAAGTATGCCATTTTAAACTTGAGGGGGCTTGCCGGCCGAAATCTGATAGTTGTGGGGTTATTTAGACTTCTTCCGGGAAAGGTCTGACGAGCGGGACCTGATGGAGAGTGGCAGCCGGTGTCATTTTCAATTACTATTATTTTACCATTTCTCCTTTTCCCTGCGTGGCATTTTACATGTCTCCCAACACTCCCTGAAAAAACAAAATACTACATGTCTCCCAACACCTTCCCTACACAAATCTGTCGTGTTCTCTCGATTATGGACCGAAAACATTTTCCAATCAGATGGTACCGACAACAATAATAAAATGCCTCCCATAATCCATCAAGTGACAATATCAACCTTAGCAGAATTCTCAAGAGAGACAGATGGAGTAACATATTTGTCGTAACATCACACACACACACACTAAAATATGAGACTAAGGATCCAACTCAGTAAACTTGCTTATGTGACAATGAATTAGAGAAATGGAGTATGAGACTAGTCATAGTGCGACTAGTCATAGTGCTGCTATGACTAGTCTCATATCTCCAAGCATGCACAGAATTGCATCACAAGCACATTGCCTCTTTGGTGCTAGTTTGACCGATTTTGGAGAGATTTCTTTGTCTTCTGGTTGCACAGGTTCTAGCACCTTCACCGGTGGCATGATCTTTTTAGTATATGGTACAAATTATATTCCAGTTTTACAGTACTTTGTTCTTGTAAATAGTTGTTTTTACATTAGCCTGTAAACACTTGTGCCATCCTACTACACATCAAGTTTTGCATGTACCACAAGATAAACATCAAACATGTCATCCACTAAGTAATTTCTAAAGATGTTTCATTCATCCGTCATGTGAACAATTCTAATGTAACCAACATCATCTACGGTCTCAGTGGGTTGAGCTGCTAGTTCATTATGCACTTCTTGAAGCAACAAGTCACCCATCATGTGTTGCCTACCACATGCAAAGTTGTGAAACACACAACCAACATTAATAATTTAAATATGTAACAGTATTCAGCACTATATGGACATATCTTACCTTGTCCTTTATGTCAAAGAAGCTAGAAGAATGTAGAATAACCCACCTTTTCTTCCATGACCGAAAAGTATTGTAGCACAATTTCTAGCACGAGAGTGATGCAACTTATACAACTCTTTATTTTAGGGCTGATGTTGACTAGTTGCTTGTTAGGGATATACTTTTCAGATATACCCACAGGTACTCACTGACCAGGGTGGCCCACCAAGGGTTAGAGCTTTGCTTCACGGGCGGCCTAGTCAGGAAAAGAAGATAGAGTCACTTCCGGCTACGCGAAGGCCTAGAAGACTTACTGACTTAGGCCTATAGTTTACTTATAGTCCAAAATGTACTTTGTACCGACTATGTATCATAGCCAGATAGGTCTCTCCTGTAAACCATAAGCCAGATGACAATATAAGCCATCCTAGGGGCAAGACTTTAGGGCACAACCATAACCTACTTGCACAGGAGAACCTCTCATGTAATCCGCTGTAACATCCGGCTCTGCGGATATATTACTAGGTTGCTAGCAGGAGTAGGATCCGACCACCGTTGTTGGATCTGAACCTAGGTAAAGCTTGTGTGTTCACCCTTCCCGGAACACCGTACGTCTCACACCCCACCTTTCTCAACACCTCTAGGACCCCCTATGGCGTAATTGTCATCAATCCAACGACAGTTGGCACCCGCCGTGGGGCAAGTGACCTTTGGATCTTCATTCCAGGCAAAAACTGCGCGTGCAGGAATTGGCGAAACCATCACTATCAGTCGCGTCCTCTACACCAGCTACGTCCCTCTCGTTCTTCTCGATGAGACTTGGATTCTGGCAAAAGAGCCCGTGACGACCTACACCATTCTGCCAATCGGCGAGATTGACATCAACCTCGGTTGCATTGAACCTGCCCAACCCACCCCAGCGGTGATGATATCGGCGGAAGAACAATCAGGATCTACTTTGTCCATAGAGGAGGAAGAGTTCAAGATCCCAGAAAGCCCTAATCCCACCTAACCCACTCCTGTAGCGGAGATCATGGTGGATGAAAAGTCCGAGTCTGATCTCCCCGATGAGATCGGATCTACGGGCGAAGAAGATTACAACAACTCTGGATCCGGCTTAGCTGATGTTGAAGCAAGAAAATCACTACTGAGGCATAAGCTGAACCAGATGATGGGTCGCCCACACATCAACTTCTGAGAAATCTTTGAGATGATCTAGAATTACGAGGAGGCTGATGCTGAGAGTCGTGCCTATTTCAGATCTCTCAATAAGAATAAATAGTGCTTTGTTGGTTACGTTGGTTTTGGATCCGGCTCTGCCGATGCTGGAGCCGAAAACGACTCAGTCCTTGATGACATCGGAACAGATGCCGACTTATCCGCTTACCCTCGAGAATCGATGATGTCAGAAGAGCTCCGAGAATTCAATAAGGAGATGGACGCATATGGTGAAGAGTACATCTCTAAAGCCACGCAATGTGGAGAATATGCACCTCCAAGTCTGTATGATGGTAGGGATGAGGATTTCAGCAAAGACGACTTCACTACACGCGATGACATGGAAACCGGAGATCCATCCGAAGTTCAAGCGTCTAAACCCGAAAGCCTATCTCTAGGCAATGGACCCAAAGCCATATTTTCCACTGGTACGCAAGTAAAGGCCACCGGGTAGGCGAAGAAGAAGTAGAACAAGAAAACTCCGACACCGGTTAAACTGGTAGAGGAAGAGGTTGACAAAGATATTGACATGGAGAGCCCGGATGGTAACCCGGTCAATCCCACGTCGAACGATCCTCCGGTTGATGGTCACGTGGTTACCCAAAGTGCCCGTGAAATCTACGGAGAGGCATTAACAACACCAATCCCAACTGCTTCGGGTCTTACGCCGGAGGAGCTAGAGAAAAGGGTTGAGGACCTGGAGAAGTAATGCTTGCTCTTGCTAGAAGAAGCTGCCCATTCGTTGAAGTCAAGTAGCGCATCGACAACGATCCTTCCCAGTACAAGTCAGATTTCAAGCGACTACACCATGAAAAAACTAGAGGTGGCATGGTTCTGGCTAACAGGAACTCGGATGTCCACAAGACTCTCTTTGAGAGAAAAGTTGTGGGACAATCTCGGCTTGATAGTAGGAGAAACTGGGTCTACAACACACCGGTGGAAAACATTGCCGCTGCTCGATCTATCCTCACCAATAATCCATCTCCAGAACAGGTCCAACAGTCTGTCGCATTGCTTGACAAAGGATTGGAGCAACCGAAAATTGTCGTACCTTTTAGCAGAAAACTAGCGTCAAAATCTGAACAGTGTCGCACTGATGCGGATAGAAATGTTGACTCAACACCCCGCAGGGAACCAGAGCAGCGTCATCGCCCCGACCCTAGGGATGATAATCAATCAAGAACCGGATCTTCAGGCCATCATCATAGGCCCGCGCGAAGCTGGGCAGAAGTTCTTCCGGCTGCATCACGCTATGCTATGAAGGAACTGTCCCCTCATGAACCCCATCATTGGCAATCTAATGGTCATAGGTACGAAGAAGAAGTGTGGCACCGGTAGGAGAAGGACTGGAAGAGGATGCCGCCTCCCAGGCACAAGAGCTGTCCGGTTGGTCCCCGTCATGATGACGATAATGCTGGACAAAGAAACGACGAAGACCGTGCCGGATCAAGCCGGCACGGTTTCTGTCATCATGAAGACCCACCTCGGAGCCAACATAATGACACTCCATAAGGAAGTCAACACTTAGCCAGAAATAACCCACCAGAACCGCCATCCCCACCTGGCAGTGATAACAATGGCTCCCATCATGCTAGGTAGCCCTCAGGGCGCATGAGGTGATGGTAGGAGAAGAAGCAGAGGTCTGCCTCCATCGCCCCGTAGGCATAGCAAGCATCTGAGGCGAAGATCACTCTCGCCAAATGATTCTCGGTATCGCATCAGATCGAACATCGAAGCGCGACGCTACAAGGAAGATGATGTATACATGGGACCAAAATGTTTCGGTCCACGAGTTTGTAGAACGAAGTTTCTAGTTAACTTCAAAATCACGAAGCACATTCAACCCTACGACGATGCAGCTCGGCCAGATACTTGGTTTCAGGATTTCTTCCAGTCTTGTTGCATCGCTAAAGGAGGAAACGGCTTGGTCCCAGTCCGATATCTCCCACTTATGCTGTGGAAGACGGCTCGATCATGGCTCAATGAGCAACCAGACAATTCTGTCAACAACTGGTATGATATGCAAAGTACATTCTTTCAGAATTTTGAGGGGACTTACAAGAGGCCCTGCACTGTCGAGACTTGCAGCATTACGTCTAGCAACCCGGTGAAACTTTCTGAGATTATCTTGGACGATGGATTGACACGAAAGACTCCTATGAAGGAGTCAATGATCAAACTGCAATTGAAGCTTTCATTGTAGGATTACCATTCGGATTACTGCATCACCAGTTCAAGCGCGACAAAGTTACTGACTTTGGTGAAATGATAGAGACGACCATGAAATATGTTGATGCCGATGACGACTCACAAGGTCAGCTGAACGGCTTGGCTGTGCTGAATCAGGCAGCCAAAATAGCAGCAGACCTAGAAGCGCAAGAACATCTCTAAGGACAAACCCAAACCGGAAGCCGCTACTGTTAATGCAACATTCGGATCTTGAGGCCGAGGAGGGAACGAAGGTGACTGGGGATGTAACACCCTCGAATCGGCCCTATGCAAGTTTTAGCCCTTTCCACCAAACCCGCATAGAACGATTCAAGGACGCCCACCAGGCACTTTCGTGCGGGTGGAAAACGAAGTAATACCATTACACAACAGTCCTTGATGAGACCCACAGAACAAATATATATATAGCACGACTCCAAGAGTCAAGAATACAGATATACACTACAAAGATCCAAATCACCTTGAAAACGATACAACATCCGAGTATGGATAAGATGCAAATGGGGCTAAGAGCCCTGAAGAATAACCAATGGCGTCCATAACCCTGCCCAGGCCAAGCGGGTGCCGACAAAGGGCGAAGGGAAAAAGAGGAGCGTCAGTACTGAGGCCAGTACACGGCGAGGCTAGAATTCGGCGGCTCTCGCCTACATAGGTATGGTGGACTAAAGCGGCAGCGAAGCATGCACTTTACAACCTATAGAGACTCGATATAACTGTCGGCTATTAGAGAGGGGTAAGAAAGACCTATTCGGGACCAACCTGATACTAACACCAAACATACCCATCCTGGTATTTCCCCCTCGAGACCAAACGAGGAAGTCAAACCGAGGAACTCACACAGTTGGCAATTTTATTCATTCCATTATAGTTGAAGCACTTACTAGTCAGATATAGATAGCATGAGTCATTCTGAAGCATAAGTAGTGGGCCGTTTTAATTAATCATTCAGTTGTGGTTGCAGTACTTACTAGTTAGATACAATTAGCATGTGACATCCCAAACCCAGTAGTTGTTGGCACTTTTATTTCATTCCATTGGAGTTGCGATACTTACTAGGCAGGTATAGCATGACACGATACATCCCAGTTCCACCAGTTGTTGGCACTTTTATTATCCATTCCATTGTAGTGAAGCTGATTACTAGTCACATATTAAGTCAAATTTATAGCACTACTTTAGTTATTCTTGTCTATGATCGAGATATTGTGCTCCAAGTCATCCATAACCGCGGACACGGCTTTCAGAAAGATTTACCCTGCAGGGGTGCACAAATAGCAACACACACACGATCAACCTCGGAAAAACCAAATCAAAACCCAACGAGGCTTTCACGACAAAGCAATCACGGGATTCATAAATCATTTCAGGGGGACACCCCACTAAGCTACCCGCAACGAAGTTGGCCGGCTTCGAGACGGACCCAGGGTTTGTGACAATGGTTGTAAACGACTGGGAACCCGAAAGTGTGACTGGGCTTGTCGATACCGCGAAAACATTCCATGTTCCAAAACAGTACAGGTGCTCCACGCACAATCGTAAATAAAGCAGTAAAGCATGGCATAAGTATAGGATAGTAATAAAGCCCCAAACTAGTTTGTGGCCCCAAGAAATAAGAAATGAATCAAGCTCTGGCTAAGGGGGATTCATAGACTCTCCCGGATGTGGATAGTGCGAATAGTCAAGGAACAGGTATCAAGTACTCGGGGTCCTACGGGACACAAGTGGACATGAAAAACCAAATAGCATATATTGCCCACCGGTGCCTCTTTCATTAGTTATCCCAGCAATTTAATAGTTGTATTTAAAGTCATGATCCTCTCCTCCGTAAACATCTGCCAGCATTCCAACAACTGTGGTACTCGACAACACGAGATCGCACCTGAGCAAGAAACTACGACTCGCAAGGCCAGCTATCTACCAAACAACAGGTATTAGGAGGTGTCCATGGCAATATAGAGGCTGCACAGGATATAACTGGTGCACGGAAACTAAAGCATCGCGACACGGATAGCAATAGATCAACAGGAGGAAATAAAGACTATAAATGCAAAATAGGTAGAAGGGGGAGAGATGCTTGCCTAGGAAACACTGCCGAAGGTTCATATCCGGAGAACTTGTCGATACTCGCATCAACTCATCGGCCTAATCCGTGAAGAAGCAAACACTAGAAGAAACACCGGATGCAATATTTTATACTACGGCAGAAGATCCGACATGCTTATGATATGATGCATGGCATGGCACAGATGCGGTGCAATTAAGCAATATTAAGCGGAACTGGGGCCCCGACGATTAATTAAACGGTTCAAGTTATTTAGAAACCCCGCAAATTAAATGTTGTATTAACAAGAGAAAACATGGCATCGGTTCGCTACACCAATTTAAATGGAGTTCGGAATAAGACAAAGATATCCCGCATAAACACTCCATATTTAATTATGAGGTGAATCGGCATAATGCCCCCAACCCACATGATATGCAAGTATGAACAATTTAATATGCGACAGTTGATAATGTCATATTATAAAAATAGGGGCTTAGGGTCACACATCTGGGTTTGGAAGATCTTGGGTTCCGGGGGGCTCGGGGTCCGGACTCAGGGTTCGACGGGATCGGTCTTCAGAGGTCGTCGCAGATCTTGGTTTGGCGTCGGCGGCTCATCGGACTCGCCCTGGTTGGTGTCGATCTTGTCATCACGAAGATCTTGTCGGTTCCTCGTATCGGGCCGGTCTTGGCGTTCGGGATGAAGAACTTGGCGTTCCGTGTCGGCGATCGTGACGGTCATCGGAAGAACTCGGCGATGTCTCCACTTTGCAGTCTTGACTTCGGCTCGAGGCTTCGAGGAGACGATCTTGTCATACCGGCGTCAATGCTTCCGGGAAGGATAACTTTGCGCTATCGAATCCGTGAGGAGGTACTTGGCGGTGACGCTTCGAGCACCTCCGGGTCGGTACGGCCTTGCCAAAATGGTCGATCTTGTCTGCCGAGGTGGTTCGAAGACCCGGGATCGAGGCTGATCTTGGATTGGACACGGATTATCTTGTCGGGAAGAACTCGTGTAGCACTTGTGGCAGTGCATCCAGCCCTTGAACAATGCTGTGACGAGCACATAGCTCGTTCCGTGCCAGGATAGAAGCGGCCCCAGGGAGGCGTGCAGCGGGACTCGAGGTAGAACAACCTGCACGACAGGGACGAGAAGGGGCGCATCTGCATGACGGTCTTGGCGGCGGGGCATGTAGACGAGGCAAGCGACCTCCTAGCGGTAGCACAGAACGGGACAGGAGCGCAGCAGCCTCGACACGGTCGGCGATGTCCTGGTCAACGAAGACTAGGGAGGAGGGGGAGGTCGACGAGCGGCACGTGCGGCGGAGCTTGGGCGTTGCAGTCGCGCGGTGGGCGGGCGAGACGAGCAGGAGGGATGCGGGGAGAAGAAGGTGGCGAGCGGCGGCGAGGCACAATGGCAGAGGCGCCAGGTCGATGGGGGCCTGCCGCGAGGAAGGCTGGTGGCGGGGTGGTGGCAAGGTTGTCATCGACGGGAGGCTGCGCTACGGCATCCGGGGAAGTTGGTTCCAACACGGAGGCGGCGCCAGACGCGGGCGACGGGGATGAAGCTGTAGCTAGGAGGCGACGCGGAGGTGACGGACGCGCCGGCGGCGCCGGGTCCGGGCCAAGCAAGGAGAGGGCGGCCGCGAGCGGGGAGGAGGCAGCGGCCGAGGCGACAGTGACCCTGGCAGCGGATCCACATCGAACAACGGTGGTGGCGGCCTCACGGGAAATCGAGGGAGGCGGTCTTGTGCGGAAGGAGGCTGGCGGCGGATGGTGGGCCACACGGGGGGGGGGGGGGGTCGCGAGGCCAGGGGCGACCAGGAGCCGGGGTGTGCATGGGATCGGTGTGGGCGACAGGAGACGTGCCGGGTGGGTCCGGGCATGCGAAACGAGAGGGAGGTTTGTCTGGGAATTTGTGTGTGACGCGGGCAGAGCTGTTGGTGGACGTGGTGTGTTGTGGGCGTGTGGGGAGGAGGTGGGGTGGAGCCAGGGAGGTGAGGTGGCGGGCTGGGAGTGGACGGGGTGAGGTGGCGATGGGGTTGGAGTTGGCTACAAGGAAGGGTGGGTGGCGGCGGATGGTTAGGGTTAGGGTAGGGGCGGTTTAGATAGGGTTTGGGGGTGGCCGGCCGGGCTTTCGGGC
The DNA here is from genome assembly GCA_916181665.1 of Avena sativa. Classification (NCBI taxonomy): domain Eukaryota; kingdom Viridiplantae; phylum Streptophyta; class Magnoliopsida; order Poales; family Poaceae; genus Avena; species Avena sativa. The sequence continues at coordinate 34,099,732 of OV702291.1, forward strand.
CTAGCGGGCTGCCCCCTAAAATAATACGAATATTTTATTTGTTTAAAACGGGGCGTTTGAAATCTGTTTGTAGACGAAATAAAATATTCCGGACAAGCCCGGGGTTTTGTATTTGAATAAAGACGGGGCTTATTTAGATAACTAAATAGGTTTTCGAAAATAGTTTTGTACAAACACATGCATAATGATGACGATGCTCAAATGCAATGTGGCATGATGACATGAGCATGCGGTCATGATGATGTAATGCACAAAAACACAGCGATTTTCTAGTAGTGGTTTTAGCGGGATGCCACAATTCGACACCACTAACAAGGGATCTCGCCCTCGAGATCCGCCTCATGGTACCGGGAAGAAGGTCGGCGATCCGAATCTTCTCGCTTCATGTAGATCCTCGCGACACCACTAACAAGAGGTCGTTGTCCAAGATCGTCGAGAGAACACTCCGGGAACAAAGGCGAAGGTAAAGGTATCAACAAATAAAGCCACCTCTAGCTTCCGTGGACGGAGTAAAATTGCTGGATCCTCCGATTCAATATACAAAAGCGAATGATAAGAGTAGTCGGATGGTGATCAGTCCATCGCGCACTCAAACCATTACTCTGCACACAAATCGGAGAATTATGCAACCAACTCTCAGAATTAGACTAAAGATCTCGACAATCGAGGTTCGGAAACAGAAGAGTGATGCAGACTCTACATCGGATCTGGCGTAGAGGATGTCGTCGCATCGGAAAACACTGGAAGGCACAAACAAGGAACAAAGAATGGTACCACAGATAAAGGATTACTCAGATAGCATGAAGACCGGATGTAGCAACACCATTACCAAAGGAGGAAGCAAAACCCTGAAGGTACGACGGAACCCAACCACGAGAATTCCTGGACTCGAAGAAAGGGAAGAGAGCAGATTCAAACACACAGAGGTAAGAGGAGAACAACAGAGGGGTAAGGAGTAAAATTAGACCTAATCAGATCTATCTAACCGATTTTGCAAAAATAGTTTTGACACTCTACATCGGCCGTTAGCTAGGTTATCCTACAGGCTGGACCAGTGGGGTATCGCAAATGCTGAGCTCTGATACCACTCTGTAACACCCTCGAATCGGCGCTATGCAAGTTTTAGCCCTTTCCCCCAAACCAGCATAGAACGATTCAAGGACGCCCACCAGGCACTTTTGTGCGGGTGGAAAACGAAGTAATACCATTACACAACAGTCCTTGATGGGACCCACAGAACAGATATATATACAACACGACTCCAAGGGTCAAGAATACAGATATACACTACAAAGATCCAAATCACCTTGAAAACGATACAACATACGAGTAGGGATAAGATGCAAATGGGGCTAAGAGCCCTGAAGAATAACCAATGGCGTCCATAACCCTGCCCAGGCCAAGCCGGAAGGGTAACCCTGCTAACAACGTCGAACTCGTACCTGCTAAACAAAAGGGGTGCTGACAAAGGGAGAAGGGAAAAAGAGGAGCGTCAGTACTAAGGCCAGTACACGGCGTGGCTAGAATTCGGCGTCTCTCGCCTACATAGGTATGCTGGACTGAAGCTTCAGCGAAGCATGCACTATACAACCTATAGAGACTCGATATAACTGTCGGCTATTAGAGAGGGGTAAGAAAGACCTATTCGGGACCAACGTGATACTAACACCAAACATACCCATCCTGGTATTTCCCCCTCGAGACCAAACGAGGAAGTCAAACCGAGGAACTCACACAGTTGGCAGTTTTATTCATTCCATTATAGTTGAAGCACTTACTAGTCAGATATAGATAACATGAGTCATTCTGAAGCATAAGTAGTGGGCCGTTTTAATTAACCATTCAGTTGTGGTTGCAGTACTTACTAGTCAGATACAATTAGCATGTGACATCCCAAACAGTAGTTGTTGGCACTTTTATTTCATTCCATTGGAGTTGCGATACCTACTAGGTAGGTATAGCATGACACGATACATCCCAGTTCCACAAGTCATGATCCTCTCCTCCGTAAACATCTGCCAGCATTCCAACAACTGTGGTACTCGACAACATGAGACCGCACCTGAGCAAACAACTACGACTCGCAAGGCCAGCTATCTACCAAACAACAGGTATTAGGAGGTGTCCATGGCAATATAGAGGCTGCACGGGATATAACTGGTGCGCGGAAACTAAAGCATCGCGACACGGATAGCAATAGATCAACAGGAGGAAATAAAGACTATAAATGCAAAATAGGTAGAAGGGGGAGAGATGCTTGCCTAGGAAACACTGCCGAAGGTTCATATCCGGAGAACTTGTCGATACTCGCATCAACTCATCGACCTAATCCGCGAAGAAGCAAACACTAGAAGAAACACCGGATGCAATATTTTATACTACGGCAGAAGATCCGACATGCTTATGATATGATGCATGGCATGGCACAGATGCGGTGCAATTAGGCAATATTAAGCGGAACTGGGGCCCCGACGATTAATTAAACGGTTCAAGTTATTTAGAAACCCCGCAAATTAAATGTTGTATTAACAAGAGAAAACATGGCATCGGTTCGCTACACCAATTTAAATGGGGTCCGGACTCAGGGTTCGACGAGATCGGTCTTCAGAGGTCGTCGCAGATCTTGGTTTGACGTCGGCGGCTCATCGGACTCGCCCTGGTCGGTGTCGATCTTGTCATCACGAAGATCTTGTCGGTTCCTCGTATCAGGCCGGTCTTGGCATTCGGGATTAAGAACTTGGTGTTCCGTGTCGGCGATCGTGATGGTCATCGGAAGAACTCGGCGATGTCTCCACTTTGCAGTCTTGACTTCGGCTCGAGGCTTCGGGGAGACGATCTTGTCGCACCGGCGTCAATGCTTCCGGGAAGGAGAACTTTACGCTATCGAATCCGTGAGGAGGTACTTGGCGGTGACGCTTCGAGCACCTCCGGGTCGGTATGGCCTTGCCAAAATGGTCGATCTTGTCTGCCGAGGTGGTTCGAAGACCCGGGATCGAGGCTGATCTTGGATTGGACGTGGATTATCTTGTCAGGAAGAACTCGTGTAGCACTTGTGGCAGTGCATCTAGCCCCTGAACAAGGCTGTGACGAGCACATAACTCGTTCCATGCCAGGATAGAAGCGGCCCCAGGGAGGCGTGCAGCGGGACACGAGGTAGAACGGCCTGCACGATAGGGCCAAGAAGGGGCGCATCTGCATGACGGTCTTGGCGGCGGGGCACGTAGACGAGGCAAGCGACCTCCTAGCGGTAGCACAGAATGGGACAGGGGCGCAGCAGCCTCGACACGGGAGGCGATGTCCCGATCAACAAAGACTAGGGAGGAGGGGGAGGTCAACGAGCGGCACGTGCGGCGGAGCTTGGGCGTTGCGGTCGCGCGGTGGGCGGGCAAGACGAGAAGGAGGGATGCGGGGAGATGAAGGTGGCGAGCGGCGGCGAGGCACAGCGGCAGAGGCACCAGGTCGATGGGGGCCTGCCGCGAGGAAGGCTGGTGGCGGGGTGGAGGCGAGGTTATCGTTGACGGGAGGCTGTGCTGCCGCGGCCGGGGAAGTTGGTTCCAGCACGGAGGCGGCGCCAGACGCGGGCGGCAGCGACGAAGTTGCAGCTAGGAGGCGACGCGGAGGTGACGGACACGCCGGCGGCGCCGGGTCCGGGCCAAGCAAGGAGAGGGCGGCCGCGAGCGGGAAGGAGGCGGCGGCCGAGGCGACGGCGACCCTGGCAGTGGATCCACATCGATCGACGGTGGCGGCGGCCTCGCGGGAGATCGAGGGAGGCGGTCTTGTGCGGAAGGAGGCTGGCGGCGGATGGTGGGCCACGCTGGGGGATCGCGAGGCCAGGGGCGACCAGGAGCCGGGATGTGCACGGGATTGGTGTGGGCGACAGGAGACATGCCGGGTGGGGCCAGGCACGCGGAACGAGAGGGAGGTTTGTCAGGGAAGTTTGTGTGCGACGCGAGCAGAGCTGTTGGTGGACGTGGTGTGTTGTGGGCGTGTGGGGAGGAGGTGGGGTGGAGCCAGGGAGGTGAGGTGGCGGGCTGGGAGTGGACAGGGTGAGGTGGCAATGGGGTTGGAGTTGGCTGCAAGGAAGGGTGGGTGGCGGCGGATGGTTAGGGTTAGGGTAGGGGCGGTTTAGATAGGGTTTGGGGGTGGCCGGCCAGGCTTTCGGGCCTAGCGGGCTGCCCCCTAAAATAATACAAATATTTTATTTGTTTAAAACGGGGCGTTTGAAATCTGTTTGTAGACGAAACAAAATATTCCGGACAAGCCCGGGGTTTTGTATTTGAATAAAGATGGGGCTTATTTAGAAAACAAAATAGGTTTTCAAAAATAGTTTTGTACAAACACATGCATAATGATGACGATGCTCAAATGCAATGTGGCATGATGACATGAGCATGCGGTCATGATGATGCAATGCACAAAAACACAGTGATTTTCTAGTAGTGGTTTTAGCGGGATGCCACAGGGGACGAGGCCGCGGAACTTCCCGAGTCTAGGGTAGAGTCAATCAGCAACCAGGAAAGACTTATTCCTGGGCTGACATTGCCAACAATCCTTGCGTTCATCACCCAGACGGGAATGAGGGTTCTTCCCACACCAATGTTGTGTGTTGTTTCAATGATGACATCAAGAAAGACGAACCCGCTAGATACAGGGCCAAGCGACAAAAAGGAAAGAAAAAATCCGAGAAAGGCAAGGATCCCAAGGAAGATTATGACATGGAAGAGGTAGAAGCCGTCAATCCCAAGTCGGATGGAAAGAAGGATTGTCCTACCAAAAAAGGCACTTATGTCTGCTTCCTCGGAACTCAGCCAGCTAAGGTCAAAAAGGCGGTGCTCCATGAGCTCAATGCCATGGTTCCGGCTGTCCCCCAGTTTCTAGATTGGTCGGAAGTTACCATCACCTTTGACCGAAGTGATCACCCGCAAAAGACTCATCAATGGGGAAAGTACCCTCTAGTAGTTAATCCTCTTACGTCTATGAGTTCTCCAAGACTCTCATGGATGGTGGGATCAACATCAATATTCTCTACATCGAGACACTACACCGCATGAGGATATCAGAGAGCCAGTTAAATCACAGCAATGTGGTTTTTCATGACATCATACCTGGGAGATAGGAAAATTCTCTGGATGAGATCACTCTTGACGTAACTTTTGGTACTCCAAGGAACTACCAGGTCGAGCCACTATCTTTCGAGGTGGTACCGTTTTAGAGCACATACCACGCCATCTTCAGGCGTCTAGCTTACTAGGCGTTCATGGACCATCCCTGCTACATCTACAATATGATGAAACTTCCGGGTCCAAAGGGCGTCATCACAATCCAGGGTAACCCGAAGAAAGCACGATACTGCGAGGAGGGAGCTTCCACCTTTGCTGAGCTGCATGCCCAGGAGTACCAGGAGACCAAGAGAAACACCAACCCACCCGAGATGCCAACTACAAAGAGCGAGGTGCTGAAGCCGAATTTGCAGTTCAAGGCACCAGAAGAGATGAATACAATGCCGCTCAAGGAAGATGATCCCTCCAAGGTGACCAATGTAGGCATATGCTTAGGTCTCGCATAGGAATGCACGCTCGTCGAGTTCCTCAAAGCTAATAAAGATATATTCGCATGGCAACCTTCTGATATGATCGGAGTACCTAGGGAACTTGCCAAGCAATCTCTTAATGTGTATCTTGACGCTAGACCCGTCAAACGGTCCTTACAATGTTTCAGTGATGAAAAGCGTAAAGCTATAGCCAAAGAATTAGCCCGACTAGATTTAGCCGGATTTATCACAGAGGTCATCCATACTGATTGGGTGGCAAACCCTATAATGGTCCCTAAAAAGGACACTACTAATTTAAGGATGTGTGTTGATTATACCGCCTTAGACAAGGCTTGTCCCAAAGATCTCTTCCATTTTCCCAGAATCGATCAAGTTATTGATTCCACGATAGGGTCAGAGCTTCTCTATTTCCTGACGCATATTCCGGATATCACCAAATTCCGATGAAAAATCGGATCAAATCAAGATGTCTTTCTTCACTCCATTTCGAACTTTCTGCTACACAACTATGTAGTTTGGCTTAAAGAATGCAGGAGCTACATATCAGCACACGATGCAACATTACCTCAACAATCAAATCGGATGCAACGTACATGTATACATGGATGACATAGCGGTAATGTCCAAAAAAATGAAACATTGATTTCTGACTTTGAGGAAACGTTCACTAACCTTCAAAAATACAACATGATACTTAACCCGAAGAATTGCTTCTTTGAAATCCTAGCCATAAAGTTGTTAGGTTTTATCGTGTCTCAAAGAGGCATCAAGGTGAACCGGGACAAAATATAGGCTATACTCAACATAACCAGGACAACTTGCCTAAAGGATGTGCAACATCTCACTGGCTGTGTTGTAGCAGTGAGTTGGTTCGTCAGCCGGCTCGAAGGAAGAGCCGCACCTTTATACAAGCTCTTGAAGAAAACCGACAAATTTGTTTGGACTGATGAAGTTGAAGGTGCCCTCCAAAGCCTGAAGGATTTACTCTCATCTGCTCCTATTCTTGCTATACCAGAGCATCAAGAACCTACGTTGCTTTACATCGCTACGACAAATAGAGTCTTTAGCATCATCACATTGCTAGAGCACAAATAGGAACAATTGGTGCAGTGACCGACTTATTATCCCAGGGAGGTCCTGACATAATCAAAATAGCGGTACCCACATTACCATAAGCTAGCCTATGGCGTATTCTTTGCCGCTAGAAAGCTAAGACATTATTTTCAAGAGCACAAGATCACAGTGGTGAGTACAACTCCCCTGGGAGGTATAATCAACAATCACAATGCCACATGATGTGTCGCAAAGTGGGGGATTGAACTAGTAGCTTTTGACATTGAGTACAAGCCATGAACAGCTATAAGTCCTAGATTCTGGCCAACTTTATCGTTGATTGGGCAGAAATGGTAGAAAATACAAGTCCTCCAGATTCAGAATTTTGATGGGTCAAAAGCACGAGGAGGCTCGGGGGCTGGCGTGGTACTCAAATCACCCCAAGGAGACAAGATGTTCTATGTGTTACAGATTCACTTCACGGCAACCAATAATATGCTGAATACAAAGCGTTGTTACATGGAATGCGCATTGCCAAAGACATTGGCGTTAGCCGACTCATGTGTTATGGAGATTTGGATTTAGTTGCACACAAGTATCCGATCATTGTAATGCAAACAAGCACATGGCAGCATATAGAGCTGTTGTGGAAGAGCTATCTAAATCATTCGAAGGGTTTGAGGTTCAACACATCCCTAGAGAAAAAAAATGAGGAAGTAGATGCTCTATCAAGGATAGTCTCTGTGCGGAAACAAGTTCCGGATGGTGCTTTCCTAGAGTACCTAAAAGTATCTTCTATCACAGGAGTTGATGAGGACTATCCAATGAAATCCGTGTCACCTTTAGTAGAAGTTCTGGATGTAATTCTGATGGCTCAATGCACGGCGCCCAGAAAATTGCTTGTTGGCGGTGTTGATCTAGAGCTCGTTGGGAACCCCAAGAGGAAGGTATGATGAGCACAACAGCAAGTTTCCCTCAGTTATGAAACCAAGGTTTAATCGAACCAATAGGAGCAAGGAAACACCCCAAAGGTGTTACTAGCTGAGCTTTGGCAGGGCGCACTACCGGTGCTAGTAACAACGTGGAGACCTGCACAACACAACCACAGAACTTTGTCCCCAACTTGCGATGAGGTTGTCAATCTCACCGTGTTTTGTGGAAAACAAAGGATTAAACGTATCGAATGGAAAGAAGTAAAAGTTTGCAGAAAGTAAACACAAATAAGTAAATAGTTGTAGATTGTATGTAAAGAAAAGGACCGAGATCCATAGTTCACTAGAGGTGGCTCTCCTTAGATAGATAACATGCTGGGTGAACAAATTACAGCGGGGCAATTGACAAACACCGAGAAAGCAATACATGCATATACTAATCATCTTGACTCCTTTGAGATTCGATTGGGCATTACAACATTATACATAGACCGCCATCCAAATGCATCTATGACTAATAATCCACCTTCAGGTTATCATCTGAACCCCCTCTAGTATTAAGTTGCAAGCAACAGATTATTGATTTACGAACTGCGTGTAAAGTAAACAATACGATTGTTCTATGAACAAAGGATTGTTGTTTTCTCCCTAGTAGCAACAGCACATCTAGTACCTTAGAGATTTTTGTCACTTCCCCAGATTACCAGAGGCATGAACCCACTATCGAGCATAAATACTAACTCTTGGAGTTGCTAGCATCTACTTGGCCAAGATAGCTACTAACAACGGAAAGCATGCAAGATCACAAATAACAAAGACATGATAGAATCAATAATCAATCTGAAATAGCATCTCAATATCCATCGGATCCCCGCAAACACAACATGCAGAATTACAAATAGACGATCTTGATCATGAACGGAGCTCACAAGATCTAAACACGAAAGCACAAAGGAGGAGAACTAGCCATCTAGCTACTACATGGATCCGTAGTCCAAGGATGAACTACTCATGCATCACACCGGAGGCTTGCATGGTGATGAAGAAGGCCTCCAGGGTGAATTCCCCTCTCCGGCAGGGTGCCGGGAAGAGCTTCAGATCTCTCCCGATCTAGGGATGGAGATGACGGCGGCTACAGACTCTTTCGTGGATTTTTTGATCGGGCCCTTAGGGTTTTCGTCCCGAGGGTAATATATAGGAGGAAGGAGAGGCCAAGGGGGTGCCGGGAGCAGCCACACCACCCCCTGGCGTGGGTCAGGCCTGGCCGCGCGGCCAGGTGGTGTGGTGGCTCCCTGGCCCTTCTCTGTCTCGTATTCTGGCACTTGATCACTTCCGAAAAAATAGGCACTTTGGCTTTTGTCCCGTCCAATTCCAAGAATATTCATTTTCTGACTTTCCTGGAACCAAAAACAGCAGAAAAAAGGCAGCTGGCACTGTGGCTCTAGTTAATAGGTTAGTCCAAGAAATCATATGAAAAGTACTCCAAAGTTGGAACAAAACACAAGAAAGTGGATAAAACCAAGCATGGAACATCAAAAATTATAGATACATTTGCAATGTATCAACATCCCCAAGCTTAACTCCTGCTCGTCCTCGAGTAGGTTAGTGATAAAAAGAAAGAATAATTTTTGAGGTGACATGCACCATCAAAGACTTGATCAAAGTATTTGCAAAACATTCAAAGCTGGGATCATAGTACTTCAATCATAACATGAAAGACAAAGTTCTAGAAATAAGAAAAGAAACTACGATGCAACATGAAAAGGCACAAACAAAAGATTCATGAATAACATTGCTTTGCAAGACGTTTGTTTGTTTCACATAAAGAAAACATAGCATACTAGTATTCAGCTTGTCCCTCAATAGAGTAGCAAATATAAATGCATAGGACACCTTCAAAGTTCATAAGAGTGACTAGATATAATAGTTTAAAAGAAGCAATATCAAAGTATGCATCAATCAACTAGTCTTGGGACAATGCACATAGAACTAAGAATGGCCACTATGCTCTCAAATTAGGTGCATAAAGATAGAAGATGGAGACTCAATATAATGGTGGAAGAAAGGCCTTTTATAAAAGGAAGTAGGGATTCAAGTCTCATAAAGAGCATCCAAAAATTATGGTACTTATAGCTTTCAGCTCTCATTGCCCCTGTCATAAGCATCTTGAAGTGATTAAGGTTAAAGTGAACAAACTATGGTGTACATGCTTGACAAAGTATAAGTCAGAAATCTCATGTCCCTTGTATGCGAGGGCCGCTCCTCATGCTACTCAAGTTTAGTCACCGGTAAGTTCTTGTCATCATAAGTATATGTGTATCATAGAGAACTGCCAACGGGGTACCCCTTGCCCGATGATACGGAAGAATCCCCATATCAAAATGACAAGGCAAGCAGACAACGAGCATCTCAGCATTCTTCTTATTTACCATGAGAATATGGTGCTTTTTCTCTCTTTCCTCTTTTCATAGTATCTCTCTTTTTTTTTCTTTTTTTTCTCAATATAGGACTCTTTTTTTATAAGAAGAATGCTTCATAGACAGCTCATTATGGTTACGCTGCAGGTTTCCACCATGTCAGCATGGATTAGAGCAGCGGCCTAGGCGTTTCTCTAACACATATACATAACTCCATGGACTTACAAGCTCCCCTTTCATTTCACACCGACGACATCCATATACAAAAGAGCATGATATCAACTATGTACAAGTACCAAGTGCAATGTTGAAAGCATTCCCCATGAAAGCATGGTTATGCGAATTCCCAACAAATAAGTGCAAGCATATACAACATAGAAGACACAATGGTTAAAGTTTATTAAGGGCAAGAAAAGTAAAGTGTGCCATCAAGTTCGTGAGAGCTTTAATCACTAGTTTTCTCATAACAAGTTTAATTTGGAAGGTAAACAAAAGCATGGATATACTTGGAATAGCATAAGCTAGTAGGTAGGTATGATGGACTCTTTGGAATAACTTGGTTTAGGGAGTTGGAAGCATGAGTGGAACTCATACTTGGTTGTGGAGGCTAGCAAAAGACTGGGAGCGACAAACTAAGAGAGCAATAATGGCCATAATCATGCAGAGCGACAAAACATCATTGATCAAAGCATAAAGTGATACTACAAGTTGAAAAATAAAGGATAATAAAGGCTATGGTGACTTTTTATAGTCATAACATGGTGTGAGCATGTGCCAAGTCAACCCAAATAAAGCATCAAAGGAGAATACCACTATACTATGCTTTAATATGCTAAAACAACGCATGATTCATCCAAGGCACATTAAGCAATCTCAATTGTTTATAACAAGTCATGCTACAGCAAAGAATACTAAGCATAAATCCAAAACAATATCAAGCATGGCATGACAAAGCATAGGCCACAGTCAAAAACAAGCTCTTTTTACCACATAAGTATGAACTTTCCTACTCTTTTCCAAACCAAACCAAACTATTTGCAAACCAATGTATGAAAGAGGGGGTCCAACCAATTTATTCATAAAACTAAGCAATCTAAGCAAACGAAAAACCAAAACAAAAACGAAAAAGAAGACGCTCCAAGAACAACACAACTGTGCATGAAACAATAAAAATGAAGCGTTTGGAAGAAACCTGGAATTTTTATTGATGAAAAAGGGGATGCCTTGGGCATCCCCAAGCTTTGATGCTTGTACTTCTTGGATATTTCTTGGGGTGACACGCGTGGCATCCCCAATATTGAGCTTTAGTCCATCCTTCATCTCATTACTCATTCCTTCCATACACCTGAAATTTTTCCTTCATACAAAACTTCACACAATCTTTATTAGCAACATTAGTGCACTCAAGATAAAAGGTCTTAAGGTTCAGTTCTAACACCAAATTAACTTCAATTAGAACACTATCTACTGTAGCACTTCCCTCAAAAAGCTCATTTCCCCAAAAGAACTCAAGAAGGAACCAACAAGAAGCAAATGCATAAAATGGCAGAAATCTGTCAAAACAGGCTAGCAGGTAAAGACGAATTTTTTCGAAGACCTTCTGTTGCTCAAATCAACAAGTGTTGAACTAACGAAAGTTAGATAACAACCTGGGGCAGAAGCACAAGAAAATAAAGCTCAATCCTACATACAGAGCTCTCTCACGAATTTTTACGGTGAAGCACAAAAATCTGTTTCGGGATAGCAACTTTCTCAATCATTACTTCTCTCTCATTAGAGGTTACTCTTGGCAAAAAAAGCAAATAAGAAGGATAAGTAGAGGTTATTATAGAGGTAATAACTTCCAAGACTCATCTAAAACTTTTGGGTTATCTCCCAATAAGTACTTTTCTTTAACGCCTTTAAGTTAGGCATAAGAAGCAAGAAAGAATCAAGTGTTCTCAAATGAAGAAGCATTAAGATCAATACCAGAAATATTTTCAACAAGGCAAGGTATATCACCCAAATAAGTTCTAGAGGATCCTCTCTCAATGCTCTTGGGTTCACTATTCTCATCAAAATGGTTTGCAGGAACAGTCCAATCAAGATTCTTTTCTATGGCATCATGTATTGCTACTAGTTTAAAGGGTATTAGTATCTTAGGTTCCTCCCCATTAGGTTCGGTTTTGTTCATCTTTTCTCGTGTACCAACAACATCTACACATGAAACTAGCATATTGAAATGTTCAAAAACTTTTCTAGCTTCCTTGGCAACATCATAGAACTCCTTAAACAAAGTTTCTAGTATAAAATCCCTCTTTTCAGGATCTTCAATTTCCTTAAGCTTAAGAAACATCACTTGCATTAAGGGGTTGAGATTAATAAACCTAGCTTCTAACATGTGAATTAAAGAAGCTGCTGCAATCTCATAGTTTGGAGCAAGTTCTGCAAAGGATCTATCCTCAGTATCTTCATGCTTACTAACATGATTAAAGAATTCTTCAATATTGTCTTTCCCAATTATAGAACCACTACCAATTGAAAGGTCTTTCAAGGTGAATTTAGGGATCAACATGGTGAGCTAAGGGAGAGGTGACTACTAAAGGAGACTTAATTTTTTTGTGTGTTTGAATAAGAAAGCAAACTAGTAAAACTATTTTTTTTTGTGTTTTTGAAGAAAAAAACAAGCAAACAAAGCAAAAAGAAACTAAGCAAAACAAAAACAACAAAGTAAAGAGATTGGTTATGAGGGACTCTCCTTGTGAAGATGTCCTTGACTCCCCGGCAACGGCGCCATAAAATCGCTTGATGTCTCAATGCACGGCGCCCAGAAAATTGCTTGTTGGCGATGTTGATGTAGAGCTCATTGGGAACCCCAAGAGGAAGGTATGATGAGCACAACAACAAGTTTCCCTCAGTTATGAAACCAAGGTTTAATCGAACCAGTAGGAGCAAGGAAACAACCCAAAGGTGTTACTAGCTGAGCTTTGGCAGGGCGCACTACCGGTGCTAGTAGCAACGTGGAGACCTGCACAACACAACCACAGAACTTTGTCCCCAACTTGTGATGAGGTTGTCAATCTCACCGGGTTTTGCGGAAAACAAAGGATTAAACGTATCGAATGGAAAGAAGTAAAAGTTTGCAGAAAGTAAACACAAAGAAGTAAATAGTTGTAGATTGTATGTAAAGAAAAGGACCGGGATCCATAGTTCACTAGAGGTGGCTCTCCTTAGATAGATAACATGCTAGGTGAACAAATTACAGCGGAGCAATTGTCAAACACCGAGAAAGCAATACATGCATATACTAATCATCTTGACTCCTTTGAGATTCGATTGGGCATTACAACATTATACATAGACCGCCATCCAACTGCATCTATGACTAATAATCCACCTTCAGGTTATCATCCCAACCCTCTCCAGTATGAAGTTGCAAGCAACAGATTATTGCTTTACGAACTGCGTGTAAAGTAAACAATACGATTGTTCTATGAACAAAGGATTGTTGTTTTCTCCCTAGTAGCAACAGCACATCTAGTACCTTAGAGATTTCTGTCACTTCCCCAGATTACCAGAGGCATGAACCCACTATCGAGCATAAATACTAACTCTTGGAGTTGCTAGCATCTACTTGGCCAAGATAGCTACTAACAACAGAAAGCATGCAAGATCACAAATAACAAAGACATGATAGAATCAATAATCAATCTGAAATAGCATCTCAATATCCATCGGATCCCCGCAAACACAACATGCAGAATTACAAATAGATGATCTTGATCATGAATGGAGCTCACAAGATCTAAACATGAAACCACAAAGGAGGAGAACCAGCCATCTAGCTACTAGATGGATCCGTAGTCCAAGGATGAACTACTCATGCATCACACCAGAGGCTTGCATGGTGATGAATAAGGCCTCCAGGGTGAATTCCCCTCTCCGGCAGGGTGCCGGGAAGAGCTTCAGATCCCTCCCAATCTAGGGATGGAGATGACGGCGGCTATAGACTCTTTCGTGGATTTTTTGATCGGGCCCTTAGGGTTTTCGTCTCGAGGGTAATATATAGGCGGAAGGAGAGGCCGAGGGGGTGCCGGGAGCGGCCACACCACCCCCTAGCGCGGGCCAGGCCTGGCCGCACGGGCCAGGTGGTGTGGTGGCTCCCTGGCCCTTCTCCGTCTCGTATTCTAGCACTTGATCACTTCCGGAAAAATAGGCACTTTGGCTTTTGTCCCGTCCAATTCCGAGAATATTCATTTTCTGACTTTCCTGGAACCAAAAACAGCAGAAAACAGGCAGCTGGAACTGTGGCTCTTGTTAATAGGTTAGTCCAAGAAATCATATGAAAAATACTCCAAAGTTGGAACAAAACACAAGAAAGTGGATAAAACCAAGCATGGAACATCAAAAATTATAGATACATTTGCAATGTATCAAATTCCTAGCTGGACAAAACCCTACCTAGATTTCTTGGTAGATGTTAAATTACTCGAAGACGAGGTTGTGAGCCAACAGATCTTCCGACGAGCAAAATCCTACACAATTATTCATGGTGAGCTCTATAAGCGCAGTGTTTCTGGGGTTTTTCAGTGCTGTGTTTCTCCGGAAGAAGGAGTGGAATCTTACGAGTCCACGAAGGCGAATGCAGTCACCACGCCACAGCCAGATCCTTAGTGGCAAAAGCTTTTCGACACGGATTCTTTTAGCTAACAACTAAGGCAGATGTTGATAAACTGGTCAAAACATGCAAAGGCTGCCAAAAGTATGCCCATCAAGCCCATGTTCCAGTTGATCAGCTGTGAACAATTCCTATTACATGGCCTTTTGTGGTTTGGAGGCTCGATATGGTAGGGCCGTTCAAAACGACAAAATGTGGGTTTACCCATCTCTTGGTGATGGTAGATAAATTCACAAATTGGATTGAGGCCAAACCTGTAACTAGTTGCGATGTGGCCACAACCAGAAAATTCGTCGAGGATGTAATCATCCAATTGGGTTATCCGCATAGTATTATTATGAACAACAGGAGTAAATTTTCTATGGGATAACTTGCCAAATTCTGCGAAGATCAACAAATTCGACTTGACATTGCATCAGTTGCACATCCACAGGCCAACAGACAAGTTGAAAGGGAAAACGGTCTCATTTTACAAGGCCCCCGACCTCGTCTTGAAGCACCACTTCATCTTGCTGTGGGGGCTTGGGTGAAAGAATTACTGTCTGATATTTGGAGCATGCGAACTACTCCTAACATGTCAACTCGGATATACCCATTTCTTCCTAGTCTATGGCATAGAGCCAATACTTCCGAGTGATTTAATCCATCAATCTCCCCGGGTCGTTGCATACATCGAGGAGGATGCCGAAGTTTCTCGACAAGATGATCTCGATATACTTGAGGAAGTGCGCGTCGTTTTTGAGCAGAGATCTACAACCTATCAGCAGAAGTTACACAAGTATCATAATCTAAGACTCAAAATTAGTTCTTTTAGGAAAGGGGATTTAGTTCTTCGGCTTGTGCAAAAAATAAAGCACAAACTTTCCCCGATTTGGAAATGACCTTTTATGATTAGTAGAGTACTGCATAATGGTTGTATTATTTAACTGATATGAGACTAGTCAAGGAAATACCTGACACTTGGAAGATAAAGAGAGATTGTGGTAGTACAGATCTGGATGAGTTAGATCGTCCATGAAACATTGCACATCTATGTCCCTTCTATTCTTAAGTTCTTTTCCTTGTAATCATATATGAACATGTTCAAAGTGAAATAAAGTATTGGTTACCTCAATGTTTTTTCTAAGAAGTTTTTTGTACCATCTTATTTCTTAATGATCATGGCAAATTCAAAAAATCCAGAATGCTTGAAAGTACTTTATGCTCATGTTCCTTCTGATTAGATTTTTGACCCTATAAAAATGTTACCTTCGGGTGTAAATCTTATTTTATGTTTGAACTTTAGTTTTTATCTGACTGCTTAGACACATGCATTTTCTGAATAGTGACTTGTTGGTACTGGATGTCAGCTCTGTTTTCGGTTTTAAACTGGTTTAGCAATTGAGCTCCGTTTCTCGGCAGTGTTTTCGTGTTGAAAGTTTGACGGCTCACGAAAGGGACAAAGTGAAAGAGTCGGGTAAATGATAAGGATAAACACAAAGTGCTTAATAAATTTTCAAGCACAGCAAAATGTACTAAGCGCTAGAGTAAAGCACAAGATTTTACAATACAACTTGGAACTGGAGGCATCTAAAAGATTGAGGGGATCTATGAAAGAGCAAAGTCAAAAATCTGACAAATAGTCGGAAAATATGAAAAGGAAAAGGTCAAGGCCTTAGAATTACCGAGAATGGAATTACTCCATTGAGTGCGTTCGTCCCTCAAGTTGTTCAGCTCCTCTCGGCTGGCCTCGGCCAAATCCTTCTGCCTGTCAAGTTCCGCCTTTAAATCAGGAATTTCTTTATCCCAGAGGGCCAGTTGTTTCTCAAGCTTCTCGGTTGCATGGTTGTTCGACTCCAGGAGGTTGCTCATTTCTCATTGCTTTTCGTGATCACTTCTAAGCTTGATCAGCTCCTTGCGAATATCAGTATTTTCCATTTCCAAAACCTTGGAATTCTTGGCCTCCTTCGCCATGTTGCACGATTGCTTCAGTACATCATCAAAAGGACAAACAAATATCAGCCAAAAGAACTTTTGACTAAGAACAAAAGAAAATAGGTTTGAGTGTCAGAAATGCTTACTTTCTGCCTCATCCTTCTCAATTTTCAACTTAGAATTTTCAAGACGCAAGGCTTTGATTTCTTTGCGCTTGTTGCAGATATCCTTTAACAATTCCTGGTTGTAAGATACAACTTTCTGTAAGTCAAGATAATGCCAGAGTCAGCCATCTACTGAGACTTGAGATGCAATTTACACTAAGTTAAATTTCAGCACGAGCCTCGGGGGCTATCACATCATTCTTTTGCATCCTATAAGCATTAATTCGGATTTTATGTTTTGATCTCTATCCAACTTCATGCTTGGAGACTAGAGGATAAGATATAAATAATGCAAACGGGAGTCGGAAAACTTACAATATGCTCCAAATGCAGCTTTTCAAGTCCGGCTTTTGTGTTGCAAAAAACCTTCTCAGCAAGGGAGATTGGAGCTACTTCCTTCCCTGGAATTTCTCTGGCATGGATCTTTTGATCCCTGACTCAGATCTACTCTAGGAGACCTTCCAACTTGACATCTTCATTTTCCTGGCTCACTTCTTTTGGGGTTAATATTTGCTTCTCAAGGCAGGTTTGGGCCAACTTGAGAATCTCTTCTTCTTTATTCCTTGATAACCCGGAAGCGGTGGAGCCAGAGAACTTCACCATTTACCTAAAGGACTATCCATGGGATCATTTCCCATTTGGGGTTTACCCTTATCAATTTCCGAACCCCTAGTGGTGGCATCAGGCTGTGAGTTCTTTGGTTCTTTAGGGGAAACTTCAATATTTCTAGCGCGCGTAGAAGGAATATCCTCTGGCACTGAAGATGAAGTGATGGTTGGAGTTGGTGGTGGCACTGCTAGTGATAGCACAATCTTCTGCTGACGCAGTTGCTTGGCTAGCTTGCCTTCTGGCTTCTGCTTCCCCTTCAAAACTGATTTAGCTCTCAGTCACAAAAACAAAGAAGTTAGATTAGAATCGGAAAGTATATAAGCAAAGTACAACATTCGAGATAAGTACTAACTTCTCAACCATTGGCAGCACTTGTGCGCCAGCGGTAACAACTGCAGCCTTGCTTTCTTTGAAGCCAAGGTTTGAACCTCTTCCGCCTCATCATCCTCCGTAGCTTCCGAGTCATCAATAGGATAACCCTCTAGCAGGGCTAACTCCGACTCGGGGAGATGGTCAAGATGAGAGTCGAAAACAATAGTTTCAGCAAAATATATTCAGATGACGAAGTGATGAACACATAAACTAGAGTCAAAAGACTTACCGGATTCATGGGATTTTCTACTGTAAACATCAACATGGAGACCTCTGGAACTTTCTTGTTCACTCGCTCCTTGATCAAAAACTGCATCCGGGTCTTGTAGTCCTTCGCGGGAATCCGCAGAGGACTAACCCTCATGTTGTCCTTCTTATCTGCGGCAACCACGTGAATTAGCCGGTCGCCGTGATGCTGAAGTGGCTGGATCCCATGATCCAACCAGCAATGAATCAAGTCAGAGCCTCGGATGCCCCTATTATTCATTAGGAACTCGATCCTGTAGGGGTTCCGTGCATGAAAACAATAAATTTTACTCTACGCCCCTGAACCCCTGAAGCTGCCAGGACCTATCTATTAGTAATACAGTAACGGGAGAGGCTTTTCGCGAACTTACCCTCGAAGACCAAAAAGCATTGTCAACGCTCAGGAGAGCATGGTTGATGTAGACGAGCCGAAGCCGACCTCAAGGTCATGATGAAGTCCTTGTGCTCCTTCTGGCTCCAACGACTTGAGTGCCTCAAGTGTGACACCTCGTGGGAGTTACACACGTCCGGTGCCTGATGATGACTCCCGCTTCCCCAATCCAGCAGCAGTTGCGGAAGTAGAGCTCCCGGATCCGAATCCCGCAGCGCGATGGCGCTCCGCGGTGAAGATGTCTCTCGCTCGCGCAGTCCAGACTTGGGACCACGGTCACGAGAGAGAGAGAGGGGAAGAGAGAAAATATCAATTAGACGTCCTCCCAAAAGTGGGGACACCTTTATTGATTATTGGGTGTATTTTCTAGGCTAATATACCCCACTTTATATAGGGGGGGGAGGTACTACCTCCCCTCAAGTCCCGGGGTGGGACTAAAGGAGAGGAGGGGGAGGAGAGGCTGCCGGCCAGCCCTAGTGGGCCCCGGGGGGGCAAGGCCCAGCCGGCCACCCCCTTTGGTCCTTCTCCCTCTCTCCTTTCCCTCATGGGCCTTCTCCCTCCGGAAATTGGCCCATTAAGACTTTTGACCTTTTAATTTATTTTCTCTTTATTAAATAATTATGAATAAATGATTAAATCAATATTTAACATTCATTCACATATTATCTAATCTCCGTGGCCATGGAACACCTTCCACCTCCACTCCGGACATCCTCCCGATTTACCGAAACCATTCCGGTTTTCTCCCTTCTTTTCTTCGATGATTCTACCGATCCTATAAACACTCTCTAAGCATCATCAAGCCCTTAAGCGTGATACCCTACGGTTCGGGAACACTCCAGATGGTCGGGACACTCCCGCACCAATGATCAATAGAGGCACCTGGATGGCCATGTGACCCCTATGCGTTCCACGAAGATCTTTCGTTGTTTGAACCGGGACAGTCGTGTCTTATTCCCATTGTCATTCGATACTTGCATTGCCCGAGATTCGATCAATGACATCACCATGTCGTGTTCAATCTCGTTACTGAACAATGCTACTTAACTCGTCCCGACAAGCGATATCCCCGTGGTCACACGCTGCGCAGCTATTGGATATAACTTCTCCGAGTGGGCCCTTGAGTATCTTCCCGTCACATGGACGGACAAATCCCGCTCTTGACATATATTGCCTCTACGGTTTCCTCCGAATACCTGAACACACCTTTATAACCGCCGTTTTACCAGATGGCGTTTGATGATATCTAAGCACCCTCGGGAGACAGTGATTGATATAGCCTCACGGTCTAAGGAATAGTCTACGAGGATCCATTTCTAATCATCGTAACTTTGAACTTCGTGACATGATCGGGTCACGATGTTTAGGTTGGGATTGGTTCATCATCTCATTCTCTGAATGAGATGACCTCATTTCCAACTGGCATAAATGCCACATGATCAGGAAACATGATCATTTGTTGACCAATGAACCAGTGACTAGAGTTTCACTGGGAACCCCTGGTTGTTTGTATATCACACGTGTATTGATGTTTCCACTCAATACAGTTATAGCATGATATAAAACTTAATCATAAACTATATGAAATATGATAATAGTCCTTACTACTATTTGTCTCTATGAAACGTAATATGAACTCTTGGAAATCCAATGTTTCCATATCACCACTCATGATGCTACTCTGGACATGTCCTTCATAGCTAGGAGGCAACGATCGAAGCAGCACGCCGATCACGAATGAATCATTCATCCAGTAATCCATGAAGTGAACCAGTATCATGTGTGCATCAAGCATGCACTCCAAGTGACCCTTCAGATATGTATGCTCCTCCATCTGTATGGAAAGGAACTCTCCAAGCAGCTCGTGCTTCCACATGCGCACATGTCCTATGAACTCTGCTCTCAACTAATCCACCATCGAATATGGATCAAGATCACCCATGAGCGGATGTAGTTCATCCACCATCCCGTAACGCATTATAATCTCTTGACGATAGTAACGGTCTACCAGCTCTTGTGGGGTCTCATAGTGGTCTGGCTCAGTCAAATCCATCGTGTGGCGTATGTAGTCTACCACATGATTCCTAGTAAGGAGATCATTCAGGCGCACAAGCCAACTAGGAAAGTTGGATCCATCAAGACTAAGTTTCTCACTCTTTACCCATTCCTCAATGACAAAGTAAGCTTCACGGCGAGCCATCTACATTTATAATTGCAAAAGGAATTTAGACTAAGTTTATAATTAAATGAGTTAATAATAACTCCATCAGAAACACCTATCCCCAAAGGGTTCCTAGTGATAACACGACCCCTATCAGCCACATCTCCCCCGATCGTCACGGCCATCAATGTGGGTTCAAGGGTGGACGCTAAACATCGGTCACATCATTTATGCGACTCATGCTCGATCTTTCGACCATCCGTGTTCCGAGGCCATGTCTACACATGCTAGGCTCGCCAACTCAACCTTAGTGTATTTGCTGTGCAACATGGATTACACCCACTGTATGTGAACGTAGATATGTCTGACACCTAGGCCTATAACCCTGGATCGCCTCATACCGAAGAACTTTCTTGGTGGTGCACACTAAGGGGGAACACAATCGTTGGTAATTTTAACAGGGATCATCTTATTAGGCTACCGTCGAGTACCTAATACTAGCACACAATAAGATATACAAACAATAGTATTGAATGTAAATGCGATGTGATATGGTCCTTTACGTCGTGATCTCCATCCGTCGTCACCGGGTTCCAGCGCCAGGGTTCCGGCGCCGTAGACACCAGGGTACCGGTGACTTTCCGGCGTGGTAGTTCATCACCTCCGTGACTATCTACTACTATGCAACAAAAGGTAATTACTTTACCTTTGCCACAACCATATCACAAAGCAACGCCCCCCTTCAAAACAAAGTTAGACGCCTCTACTTTATCTTTGCATGTTTTACGTGGCTGAATGGGCTTTCGCACAAGAACCGTTCTTACCTACGAACTTTCAGCACAACGATGATCAAGTAGTTGTCTCTACTACACCCCTTTCGGGGCCCTCCGTTGTAAATGGCATGCCAACTAATGCGAATGAGATAGACACCCCCTGATCCACTTTATACGGTACAAGCCGTATGTCAAGCGTGGACCAGTCTTGCGAATGAACTCGTAAAGTCGGTTGGGGGCCGCTTCATCAAGCATTACTGCGGTATACACAAGTACACGTGGGAGGGTAACAACTAAAAGATCAATGCCCACACGCTACATCTCGTGTGTTCTACCCATACTAGCATTACTACGCATAGATCTAGCTCTAATACCACTGTAGGGGTTCCGCGTATGAAAACAATAAAATTTTACCCTACGCCCATGAACCCCTGAAGCTGCTAGGACCTATATATTAGTAATACAGTAATGGGAGAGGCTTTTTGCGAACTTACCCTCGAAGACCGAAAAGCATTGTCAACGCTCAAGAGACCGTGGTTGATGTAGACGAGCGAAGCCGACCTCAAGGTCGTGATGAAGTCCTTGCGCTCCTTGGCTCCAACGACTTGAGTGCCTCAAGTGCGACACCTCGCGGGGAGTTACACACGTCCGGTGCCTGACGATGACTCCTGCTTCCCTGGTCAAAGCAGCAGTTGTGGAAGTATAGCTCCCAGATCCGAATCCCGCAGCGCGATGGCGCTCCGCGGTGAAGATGTCACTCGCTAGCGCAGTCCAGACTTGGGACCACGGTCACGAGAGAGAGAGAGGGGAGATAGAAAATATCAATCAGAGGTCCTCCCAAAAGTGGGGAGACCTTTATTGATTATTGGTGTATTTATCTTGGCCAAATACCCCACTATATATAGGGGAGGAGGGGGTACACCCTCCCTCAAAGTCCCGGGTTGGGACTAAAGGAGAGGAGGGGGGAGGGGAGGCCGCTGTGTTGGGTCCGTAGCATAGAAAACAAAAAATTTCCTACGGTGTGAACTACACGCCAAGATCTATCTACTAGGTACAAAGCAACGGGTGGATATACATCCCACGAGAACTTACCCTCGAAGACAACAAGTTTTGTTAACGAGTAGGAACTCGTGGTTGATGTAGTCGTACACTTGCCGATCTCAAGATCGTGAGGAAGTCCGAGCGCCGCAACTCAGCAGCGCATTCGTACTCGCACACACGTTCAAGCCACCGGACAACCTCCACCTCCTTGCTCCAGCGATCCAGCGGAAGCACCAACTCCTTCCAGACGAAATGCCACCGGGAACATGTATCTCGCTAATCCGAGACCATGGGGGAATAATTCTAGAGGGGGAGAGAGATTCTTCACAAGGAGGTGTGAGGAAGAGGGTGGCCTTTTATAGGAGGAGGGGGGTGCCCCTCCTTCATGGCCGACGCATGGAGGAGGTGAACTTTCACCTCCTCCATTCATGTGGTGGTAACCCCTCCACATTAAAATGCCTCTTCACATTCCCTTTTAAAGTCCCCACTTTAAATGCATTAAAATTCTCCAAGTTTAATGCTCTCTCATTTAATAAAACTCTTTTATTAAATTTATTCAGAATTTTGTTAATTACTTTAATTAACAAACATTCACATATAACCCCTTGCAATATTTCAACATCACATGCAGAACCACTTTCTGCAATTTCACCCGAAACAATTTCCGGTTTCTATTGAAACAATTCCTACGCTTTGCAATTCTTTCGTCTGAAACATATGTGCTCCAAAATGGTGTCCGGTAACTCTTAAGTGTGTCACCCTACGGTTCGCGAATAATGCAGACATGATTGAGACTCCTCTCAGATCAATAATCAGAAGCGGGACCTGGAGATCCATACTGATTCCTACACATTCAATGATGACTTCTGTGATCGTGAGAACCTTTAGCGCTAGTAACTAAATTCCTTTGTCTCGCGATATATTACATGTCCGAGATTCGATCATCGGTATCTCCATACCTAGTTTGATCTCGTTGCCGACATGCACTCTTTTCTCGTTCCCGTGATATAACATTCTAGTGATCACATCACTTGCTTGCAAGCTACCTTAATGTGATATCACTGAGAGGGCCCAGAGTATATCTATCCGTCATCGGGATTGACAAATTCCACTCTTGATCCATGAGCCTCAACATAACACCTTCGTAGCACTGAACCCATCTTTATAGTCAGCCTGTTACGGTGTGACGTTTGATGTTATCAAGATACTCTTCCGGTGTTAGCAATTAACATGATCTCATGGTCTAAGGATAAAGATTACTTCGTATGATGTTATAGCAATATAAACATAATGACTTGATCGTAATGCTATACTTCGGATGAGTGTTCATCACATCATTCAACTAATGTTGTGACCTTGTTATTAACAACATCCAATGTCCATGATCATGAAACCTTGATCATCTTGTTAATCAACAAGCTAGTCTATAAGAGAGGCATAACTAGGAACCATTTTTGTTTATGAAACACACATGTATTGACATTTCTGATCAATAAAATTATAGCATGCAAAATAAACATTTATCATAAACATGGAATAAGATAATAACCACTTTATTATTGCCTATCGGGCATATTCCCTTCAGTCTCCCACTTGCACTAGAGTCAATAATCTAGCTTGAAAAACTTTGCGTATTGAACACCTATGGCTTTCTGGTGTTGCATATACGTGATTGCTAGTGGTTAACATAATCTTCGGATCTGACAGTTTCAGGTCCGTGTGTATTTGCATGTCTTTGCGTCTCTACGCATCACTCATTCTCAAATGAGATGGCATTGTATAAATTTGGTCCTTTGGTCGGACCTTTAGTTCGTTCGGGTTAAAATATGTTGATATTATTGTCACACAATATATCTTCATAGTATTAGCCCGCTTTGAACCACACCTAGTTTGATAACAAACTACTTAACACAAATGCCCTCCTTTGCTACTACTATAGCAGTTATATACTTAGCCTTTTGTTGTAGTATCCGTCACAATTTCTCAACTTTGGAACTCATCCAAATCCATCATGGAACATCCTTTCCATTACATTGTGCCACCCATAGTCTAAATTGAGATAAATTTAATATGTATCTTGTGACAAAACTAGTATCAATGTAACACTTTACAATGAACTACCTTTAACTATTTGTCACTTACACATGATATATTCTTAGTTCTTCCAAAGCTCATAAGAATATCTTTACTATTGTCCAATGGTCATATTATGAATCATTCTGGTATGTGCTCATAACATTTAGAGCATAGGACATATCTGGATATATACATATCACGGTATAATCGATCAAAATCTTCATGTGATTTTACTCACCAAGTGTTGAAACACTTTAATCTTGATATAATCCTTTCCATGCAGCAAGAACCTTTCTTGTTGTTTCCATATTGAACCCTTTCAATATCTCATATATGTATGTCTGGCACAACCATATTAGCGCCTCAATCTATCCATATAGATATTGATGCCAAATATTCCGGTTTTGCCCAAGTCTTTCATTGAAATCTTATTTTAATGAAATTCTTAACTTGTGTCAATACAAGATACATCATTTCCAATCAACAATATGTCCTCTACATAATGTATTAGAAATATGTCTCAGCGCTCCCACTTAATTTCTTACAAATGCAAGCATCTTCATCATCTCCGATGAATTTAAACTCTTTTAACAGTTTCATCATGGTGAAGATTCCAACTCCACTATGCTTACTTTAACTATTGAAGTTTGCATGCCCTTTTAGCACCCTTTGAATTAACAAAACCCTTTGGACCATGTCATGTACACGTCCTAGGTAACCGTTCTATTAGAAGAACCTTGTTTTGTTTATTCAACTACCATATATCAAATTATATGTAGTGGTTTCTACATTAATCCGTCAAGACTAAATATCGCTATGAAAGATCAAATCTTGTCATAGTCAACTCCTTGAACATTGTCGTAAACTTCTTTCTGACATGTTGACTATTTCATAGATGTTAAACATACATGTCTTATTTCTTTATAGATCCAAACACAACCGATAGGCTTCATGCCTTTCCGGAGGGTCTTCCAAGTTCAGAAACTTGATTTCTCGTGTATGGATACTATCACGAATTCTATGACTTCTAGTCATTTTATGGAGTCAGGGCTCATCATCGCTTCTTTGCATGTAGTCGGTTCATCGTTGTCAAAACAATAACGACTTGCTTATCAAATCACACTATTTGATTCTTACCGACCCACACGGTTCAATAGGAACTCTAATCTCCGAGATCACAACCTTTGTAATCACGGGAGCCATGAGCATTGTGCCCTCCACCGGGACACTTTCCGGCGCTACGCTAGTTAGCACATATAGCTAAGGTTCAACAACCTTATCAAAGTTCTATTGTCCTCCCACTTAACTTTTCACGAAGAGTTCCTTCTCAAGAAACTTGACGTTCCAAGCAACAAACTCTTTTGTCCTCGGTGTTATGGAGAAATTCCCAAAAAAAAATTTGGGATAACCTACAAAGACGTGCTTATCCGACTTTGGTTGTAAACATGTTACTTATGCATAGCATACCAAAATTTAAGAAACGACAATTCGGGTTTTATCCCAAACCATAACTTATATGGTGTCATTTCAATGGATCACGATGGTGCTCTTTTCAGTGTAAAAGCGGTAGTCTCTAAAGCTTTAATCCTTAAAACATAATGGCAGTTTTATAAATGACACCTTTGATCTTACCATGTCAAACATGGTTTGATTTCATCTCTCGAATATGCCATACTCCTATGGTTTATCAAGAAACACAAATCATGGAACAATTCCTCAAATCTTAAGTGTTTTGCTAAACATGTAACTCAAATATCTTCCTTTATGATCGAATCATAAACTCTTTATTTTCTTGTTACAATGATTTTCCACTTCATCTTGAAAGCCTTTGAACAATTTTCAAATGTTTCATACTTCTTCCTTATTAAGTAAATATATAGATATATTCACTTAAATTTCTGGAGAAAGCATATGAAGAAAAAAGATCCATCGCATATGGCTACACATAATGGACTATGCACATCAGCATGCACAATTTCCAATAAGCTAGTCATCCATTCCTCTCTGGCCTATGAACGGAGTTTCAATTATCTCGAGGAAAGTCTCACATGCGTCAATTGATCAAAATCAAAGACTCCAAAAATCCATCAACATGGAGTTTCTTCATGTTTTCTTTCCAATATAATATAAAACAGCGATGTCACTTCATAAGTGATCTTTCAATCATTTGTCTTGCGACATTTTAGCAATAGTGTTTATGGATGTGATTTCTCCCACTAGACTTGTAAAAGTTCATCCATCCTTTATGGAATACGGTAATTATTTGAACAACCACTGTTCTCGTAATACCGGAACAAAATAACAATTATTAAAACAAATCTTGAAGGCTAGGTTTGACGACAACGAAAAAACACAATAACACTTTATTTGTTTTCGATGAACATCATCACTTATTCTCTTGCTAGTTACTTAGGCCATTGCAGTTCATGAATTGCGTTGTCCTGTATGACACTTCATACCAACCAATTCAGTATCCACCGGTATCCAATACCTCAGAACCACATTGTTCAACAAGCAAGGAATACAGCCATAACATGTATATCTTCTATATACCTATTGGACATCTCCAACCTTTTCTTTTCTGCCAAATATTTTATAGATTCTCTTTCAATAATTCCTTTTCTTTTAAAAGAATCTATCAACATCAATAGTGGTGTCATTCACATGACACACAGTACAAAGTGTATATAGTCAAATACTAATACCTTTGCGCTTGCACTTTGAAGTGGATCACCATCATCAAATGTTTGGTATTCTTTCAAAAATCCATTCTTTAGTAATCTATTAATGTGGTAAACATTTTACTTACATCTTCTATTCATCCTTATCATGAAAACTTTCATGATCAAGCTACTATAGCCTATAAGGAAGAATGACGAGTATAATTTTAGTTCCCGAAACCTTTTGGGAGATTCGGATGCCTAGCATCTCCATCCTTCACAAATTCTCATACAATATGAGAACATGTATTTTGCTAAATTACACTCTATCATAATGCAACCAAAAACTTTGTTTCAGATATCACAATATCTTTCACACATGATGGTTTTTGAAACAATTCTTTCAGCTCCTAGATAACCTCGATATTAAAACAACTTTTCAATATCAAGAATCATGGAGGCAAACATGATACTTTAGATACTAACATTGGAATTCTTACTCTTGATTTAATACTACTTATTAAACTTCAAGGAGTAAATAGAGTTTGCTGAAAGTTTGCAATAGGATTTCTAAACTTTAAATTGACATTCAAAACAATACGATACCAGTTTGTAAAGTAAATATCCAGAATTCTATAGTTCTATTATCTCAATTAAAACTAAGCATAAGGTAGTGAACAGACGCCAATGACTACAACAAATTATGCAAATTCACTTCGATTTAGTTTATGACAAATTGAGTTCGACTAATTCAAATTACTAATGAACTCCCACTCAAAAACGACATCCCTCGTGTCTTTTTGGTGATTACATGAACCAAATCCACTACACCAAGTCCGATCATCACGTGAGTCGGTGTAGCTTCAAAGGCGAGCATCAATCTGGGCATCATATCAACTATATGACTCATGCTTAACCTTTCGGTCCGTGTTCCGAGGCCATGTCTGTACATGCTAGGCTCACCAAGTAAGAACCTTAGTACTCCCGTGTGTAAAACTGTCTTACACCCGTTGTATGAAAGCGTAGAGTCGAGTACACCCGATCATCACGTGATGTCTCGAAACATGATCCATAGAACAGTGCATACACAAGGAAGAACACATTTTATCTTGATATCTAAATGAGGGATCATCTTACAATGCTACCAAAAGCGCCAAACTAGTAGTATAAGATGCTAACATCTAATGTGTAAAGTGAGATGATATGGTCCATGCATTTGATCTCTATCATTTGCATCGTGGTATGATCTCTATCATTCCTTTGTGTGTAAGGCCAAGGTCTATGGAACTTACACGTGAATGTGTTGTAAGAGTATATATCATACATCTACTTACAACAATACCATATCAATACACTAGCCCAGCAACGATCTAAACTAGACGCCTCTAATTTATCAATTGCAAGTTTTACGTGGCTTAGGACTTTCGGAGATAGAACCGTTCTCACCTACGAACATGAACCACAACAAGGATAACTAAGTTATTAGCAACTCGTTGTAAATCATATATTGACTATAGTAGGAGAGACGGACACCCGCCATCCACTTATGCAAAACAAGTTGCATGTTAGTCGTGGAACCGGTCTCATGTACGATGACATGTAAGGTTGGTCCGGGCCGCTTCATCCCACTATGCCACCAATATCCAAAATACATAGAAGATGCAATAACATGATCATCATCGCCCACATATAAACATATGTGTACTACCCGTGCAAAGCACCTACGCATAGATCAGGCTCTGATACCACTGTTGGGTCCGCAGCATAGAAAACAAAAAATTTCCTACAGTGTGAACTACACGCCAAGATCTATCTACTAGGTACAAAGCAACGGGTGGATATACATCCCACGAGAACTTACCCTCGAAGACAACGAGTTTTGTTAACGAGTAGGAACTCTTGGTTGATGTAGTCGTACACTTGCCGATCTCAAGATCGTGAGGAAGTCTGAGCGCCGCGACTCAGCAGCGCATCCGTACTCGCACACACGTTCAAGCCACCGGACAACCTCCACCTCCTCGCTCCAGCAATCCAGCGGAAGCAGCAACTCCTTCCAGATGAAATGCCACCGGGAACATGTATCTCGCTAATCCGAGACCATGGGGGAATAATTCTAGAGGGGGAGAGAGATCCTTCACAAGGAGGTGTGAGGAAGAAGGAGGAAGATGGTGGCCTTTTATAGGAGTAGGGGGTGCCCCTCCTTCATGGCCGGCGCATGGAGGAGGTGCCCTTTCACATCCTCCATTCATGTGGTGGTAACCCCTCCACATTAAAATGCCTCTTCACATTCCCTTTTAAAGTCCCCACTTTAAATGCATTAAAATTCTCCAAGTTTAACGCTCTCTCATTTAACAAAACTCTTTTATTAAATTTATTCAGAATTTTGTTAATTACTTTAATTAACAAACATTCACATATAACCCCTTGCAATATTTCAATATCACATGCAGAACCACTTTCTACAATTTCACCCGAAACAGTTTCCGGTTTCTATTGAAATAATTCCTGCGCTTTGCAATTCTTTCGTCTGAAACATATGTGCTCCAAAATGGTGTCCGGTAACTCTTAAGTGTGTCACCCTACTGTTCGCGAATAATGCAGACATGATTGAGACTCCTCTCAGATCAATAATCAGAAGCGGGACCTGGAGATCCATACTGATTCCTACACATTCAATGATGACTTCTGTGATCGTGAGAACCTTTAGCGCTAGTAACTAAATTCCTTTGTCTCGCGATATATTACATGTCCGAGATTCGATCATCGGTATCTCCATACCTAGTTTGATCTCGTTGCCGACATGCACTCTTTTCTCGTTCCCGTGATATAACATTCTAGTGATCACATCACTTGCTTGCAAGCTACCTTAATGTGATATCACTGAGAGGGCCCAGAGTATATCTATCCGTCATCGGGATTGACAAATTCCACTCTTGATCCATGAGCCTCAACATAACACCTTCATAGCACTGAACCCATCTTTATAGTCAGCCTGTTACGGTGTGACGTTTGATGTTATCAAGATACTCTTTCGGTGTTAGCAATTAACATGATCTCATGGTCTAAGGATAAAGATTACTTCATATGATGTTATAGCAATATAAACATAATGACTTGATCGTAATGCTATACTTCGGGTGAATGTTCATCACATCATTCAACTAATGTTCTGACCTTGTTATTAACAACATCCAATGTCCATGATCAGGAAACCTTGATCATCTTGTTAATCAACAAGCTAGTCTATAAGAGAGGCATAACTAGGAACCCTTTTTGTTTATTAAACACACATGTATTAACGTTTCCGATCAATACAATTATAGCATGCAAAATAAACATTTATCATAAACATGGAATAAGATAATAACCACTTTATTATTGCCTCTCGGGCATATTCCCTTCACGCCGGCCCCTAGTGGGCCTCGCGCGGGGGGGGGGGGGGGGGGCAAGGCCCAGCTGGCCACCCCCTTGGCCCCTTCTCCCTCTCTCCTTTCCCTAATGGGCCCTCTCCCTCCGGAAATTGGCCCGTCAAGCCTTTTTGACCTTTAATTGATTTTCTCTTTATTAAATAATTATGAATAAATGATTAAATCAATATTTAACATTCATTCACATATTATTCAACCTCTGTGGCTATGGAACACCTTCTACCTCCACTCCGGACAACCTCCGGACTTATCGAAACCCTTCCGGTTTTCTCCCTACTCTTCTTCGGTGATTCTACCGATCCTATAAACACTCTTTAAGCATCATCAAGCCCTTAAGCATGATACCCCACGGTTCGGGAACACTCCAGACATGGTTGGGACACTCCCGCACCAATGATCGACAGAGGGACATGGATGGCCATGTGACCCCTGTGTGTTCCATGAACATCTTTCGTCGTTTGAACCGGGAGATTCGTGTCTTATTCCCTTTGTCACTCGATACTTGCGTTGCCCGAGATCTGATCAATGACATCACCATGTCGTGTTCAATCTCGTTACTGAACAATGCTACTTGACTCGTTCCGACAAGTGATATCCTTGTGATCAAATCACACGCTGCACAGCTATTGGATATAACTTCTCTGAGTGGGCCCTTGAGTATCTTCCCGTCACATGGACGGACAAATCCCGCTCTTGACATATATTGCCTCTACGGTTTCCTCCGAGTACCTGAACACACCCTTATAACCACCGTTTTACCAGATGGCGTTTGATGCTATCTAAGCACCATCGGGAGACAGTGATTGATATAGCCTCACGTTCTACGGAATAGTCTACGAGGATCCATTTCTAATCATCGTAACTTGAACTTCGTGACATGATTGGGTCACGATGTTTAGCTTGGGTACTGGTTCATCATCTCATTCTCTGAATGAGATGACCTCATTTCCAACTGGCATAAATGCCACATGATCAGGAAACATGATCATATGTTGATCAATGAACCAGTGAGTAGAGTTTCACTGGGAACCCCTGGTTGTTTGTATATCACACTTGTATTGATGTTTCCACTCAATACAGTTATAGCATGATATAAAACTTAATCATAAACTATATGAAATATGATAATAGTCCTTACTACTATTTGTCTCTAGGGCATATTTCAAACAAATATATCACTTCCGCGATGAGATTTGCGCTAACCACGCTAGATTAACGCCATGCGTCGTGGAATGATAGTGGCTACTTCCTCATGAAGTCTCCGCCCCTCGATCTTCATGCACGAATTGAAACGGTTGCCTTCGTTCCTCACGGAGCGGACCCACCAACGGTCGACCTAGCAGGATATCTGTTGCTGACGTGACAATACCTGTAAAGCTGTCAAAGACGTCACTCACTTAATTTTCGGCTCAGTTTTTGAAATGAGCATGGAGATAGCAATTACAAATCAATATATCTGACTCAGCGATTACTCGGAATCCTACACTTTGTTTCAAGTTTTTGGGAACCCTTCAAGATTCTGCAAGCCGAAGAACTATCAAGCTAGACGATGAATCCGATTTTGAATCTTGGAGACTTATGGGAGCTACTGTTGGGGATATACTTTTCAGATATACGCACGGGTACTCACTGAACAGGGTGGCCCACCAAGGGTTAGAGCTTTGCTTCACGGACGGTCCAGTCAAGGAAAAAAGATGGAGTCACTTTCGGCTACGCGAAGGCCCAGAAGACTTACCGACTTAGGCTTGTAGTATTACTTGTAGTCCAAGATGTACTCCGTACCGACTCTATATCATAGTCGGATAGATCTCTCCTGTCCTAGGTCGGATGACTATATAAGCCGTCCTAGGGGCAAGCCTTTAGGGCACAACCATAACCTACTCGCACAGGCGAACCTCTCTTGTAATCCAATGTAACATCCGGCTCTACCGATATATTACTAGGTTGCTAGCACGAGTAGGATCTGACCACCGTTGTTGGATCTGAACCTAGATAAAGCTTGTACGCTCACCGTCCCCGGAACACCGTACGTCTCACATCCCACCTTTCTCAACGCCTCTAGGACCCCCTATGGCGTACTTGTCATCAATCCGTCGACATTGCTCACTCTTTCAAATGATAACGAGTGGATCTAAATGAAGTGATAAATCTAGCTAAGTAATATTTTCCTATGTTGAAGCAAGTGAGTTAGCTAACCATCAAATTAAAGTGAGACGAGGTGGCTGGAATGGTCAGGGGGAATGTAGGGCAAGGTGGAGGGGAACGACGCTAGTGGACGCTGGATGATCAATAGGGAGGCCACCGGATTTACCTGGGGTGTCGCTTGATTTGCATGGGGTGGCCTCCCACTAGATCTAGTCTCGGGTGGCTGGTCTGGCTCGACACCAAGCAATGTCGAGACCAAGGGATAGACTTTTAGGAGGGGTCTCACAACACATGAACCATGCCAGCTGAATATTCAGCTCAAATGCCTAGCCCGAATGTCAAGGACATCCAAGCACCTCAATTTTTTTTTGCGGAAAAAGATTCAGATCTATTTCATGAGTTCATAAGAAGTACTGACATGGGTACACCCTACAGGTACTCGAACTTGGTATATACGGCCCAAATACGTACAGGCCCACGGTGTCGCCAAGGCCCGGATGGAGGGACTCGAGTAACCTATGGACTCTCAATTGCTTGAAGGACAAGAAGAAGCTAAAGATAGAAAGTTTGAAGGGGAAAACCCTAACTTGTAACCGACTCGACCTGCTACCCGAGACCTAGCCTATCTATATAAAGGCTAGGAGGGGGCGGCGAGGAGGACACACGCAACCCTAGTTTTCGCAACCCTCGCAAGATTTCATCTGCGCATCATTGTAACTTTCGACTCCCTCGATAATTCCACGAGCAGACAAGCAGGAGTAGGGACCTCTACTAGGCCTGAACCTGGGTAAATCCTTTGTCCCCTGTGTGCTTGTTTTCTAGCCGATAGATGTCTCCAGCGCTCCCTCCTTCTCCAAAACCCAAGTCCATAACAATGGGCATTGACGAGTTAAACCCTCGTCAATTGGCGCCGTCTGTGGGAACTGGGAGTGCTGATGTTGCGGCTTCTTCGGCCCCATCAAACGCGATCTACAACTCTGCAACAGCGGAGATTCGCCAGCTCTTCGGCGCCTTCGACTTCACCGTCCACACGCCGGCTACTCGCCCGGCCTTCGAGTCCGTGGGCGATGGAATCAGCCTGGCGATTGGGAGTTTCCGCTTCCAAGTTGGTCAGATGGGCACGCTTCGCATGCCTGATCAGCCAACAACACTGGCGATTGCCCTGGCCTCATGGTTCCCTCCATCGATCGGTACCCTCAGCGAGCTCAATGCTCCAGCGGCGATCGGGAACATGGTAAGCGACAGCAGTCGTGACTCCAATCTAAGCGATCTGGCCACTGAAGAGGGAACCTACGGTTCCGGATCTGAAAGTTGTGGAAGCAACAGCTTCCCAAATCACTTCATGTGCACCGTCATCAACGCGGGCGACACCTCCGCCAACCGCGGCAACGGCACCAACCCTCCTAACGCCGCCAACGGCGGCAACGGTGGCAATGGAGGAGCAGTCGAACCCCCTACCATAATCAATGAGCAAACCGGCGAACGCGTCATGATCAGGCTCAACGAGCAAGAGTGGGAACGCTGCCGCGAAGCCCTACGAGGTACACCTCTACCCTCCGGGTCCCCGCAAGAACTACTGATGGGCTACCACTGGCTCCTAAAGGAGGAATTCAAGTGCTCGAAACAAGCAATCGCGGAACTTGAGGCGCGTAAAAAGGCGGCAGACGAGTCAATCCTTCGTCGTGCTGGGCTCTCTTCCTACGGAGGATCCTCCTCAAGAGGCAACGAACACCTCGCCAAGAAGAGGCAATCGTGGATGGCTCACCTCACCGAGCAAGAACGCATAGACGCCGCGAAAATCCTCGACTTCGGCTCCATGACAGTCGACACGAGAGGCAACGTGGTTCCCAGGACGCCGCAGGCCGCGGTGACAGCGGCCACCATGTACCTTCTCAATAACCAGCCACCAGCTGGAGATCCCCGGACGGCCATGCACCGATCTACGATCGTGGGCCTTGGACTAATCGAGGCCGCCCTCGACAAAGAACCAGTACCCGACCCAAAAAAGGGCAAGGCGTTAGCAAAACGCTATTCCTCGTCCTCGTCAAGCGACGATAGTCACGACCTGTCTCAACGCCTCCGTTCGCGACGACACGATCGTGACTACGATACACGTGAACTGCTCACGCAGCGCAAGATCGACAAGTCAAGGGCACGACATGCTCGGTCGACTAATTCGGAAAAAGAAGATGGAGAGCTCTGCGGTGCCATATGCTTCAGCAGATCCATCAGGCAGAAGCGAATGCCTAAAGGGTTCAAACTCCCATCAGAGAACCCAAAATTTGACGGTCTACAGGACCCCAAGATCTGGCTGGAAGATCACACCTCCTCAGTCAGGCTGCACGGGGGCAGTCGGAGTACCGCCATGCAATGCTTGCAGCTACAGCTGCAAGGCGCCGCCCGGGCATGGCTCAATAACCTCCCGCGCGGATCCATTCATAGTTGGGATGAGCTGGTCTACAGCTTCGTGCGCAATTTCAAGGGCACATACAAATGTCCCGCTTCAATCGAAGTACTGAGATGCTGCCAGCAAAAATCTGGCGAATCGCTGCGCTCTTACATCCAAAGGTGGTCCATCATCAAGAACTCTGCGGAGAACATCTCGGAAGACCGTGCGATTGATGCATTCAATGACGGTGTCCACCGCATAGAACTCACGGAGGAGCTAGGACGCTCAAAGCCCAAGACCATCGACCACCTGATGGAGATCGCGAACCGGTGGGCTGATGGAGAAGATTCGCTGAAGAACCGTGCTCACTCTGACGAGGAAGCAGAACTCAGACGCGACCGCCGGGGCAAACGTCGTATGCGCGTCTACGACGATCGCGATGACGTCAACATGGTCGCCGCCAGTTACGCCGATAGACACGACGACAACCGCAAGAGCGGATACCGTAGCGGCGGATATCGCGACTCCGGGAAAACCACGCAAGTATGGCAACGCCGCACCCGCGATGAAGCACCCGCGACCACCATCGAAGATAAACTGTCCGGACCATGCACGGTACACTTCTACATCGACAAGCATGACGACAAGAGAAAGTCCAGTCACCTTCTCAAGGACTGCCGCGAGTTCCTCAAGCTACATGAGGGGTTGGTGCGGATGAACCGCAACACGGTCGAAAGAGGCTACGGAACCGCTCCAGGCGCAGTGGCACATGGCGCACCACCACCACCTGGGCCACCCCCGAACGGAGCTGCACCGGACTAGCATCATGGAGGCGAACCATACCCACGGGCCATGGGTACCATGATGATCCAAAAGGGACGCCCCTCGAACAGGGTGTAGAAGGCCATCACTCGCCAAGTCAATTTGGCCACGCACTCGGCACCATCCACCACTGAGTACCTCAGTGGCAGTGAGTCGTGCATTACCTTCGACAAACACGATCACCCGCCTCAAGTACCTCGCCCAGGTCATTTCCCCCTCGTACTCGAGGCGCAAATTGGAGGCTTCGACATGAGTCGCGTCTTCATGGACGGCGGAAGCGGTATCAACCTCATATTCGTGAGTACCTTGCGAGCAATGAGGATCCCTCTAACCTGCTTGGAGGCACAATGTTCCATGGCATCGTCCCAGGAAAAGGCGTATACCCCCTGAGCAAAATCAACCTCGACATCATATTCGGCACGCCGAAGAACTTTCGGCGTGAGCTCATCGACTTTGAAGTTGTCGACTGGCCCTCACAATACCACTGCATCCTCGGGCGCATCGCGTTCGCTAGGTTCATGGCAGTACCTCACTACGCCTATCTACAGATGAAAATGCCAGGTCCCAACGGCGTCATCACGATCAACGGGAGTTTCGAGCGATCTGACAGTTGCGACAGGGAATTCAACAGAATCTCCCAGTCCTTCGGCATGCAGGAGGAACTCGCGCGATTGAAGAAAACGACAGACAACAGTCTGCCCCCTCTGAGCAGGTCAAGCTCACCTGATCTCTCCTTCGACTCATCTGTGCACACAAAGAAGGTGCAGGTCCATCCATCGGATCCCGCTAAAACGGCCCTCATCGCCAACAACTTGAGTCCCGCATAGGAACTCGCGCTCGTCGAATTCCTCCGTGAGCACTGGGAAATTTTCGCCTGGTGTCCTGCGGACATGCCAGGAGTTCCCAGGGAATTCGCCGAGCACGCACTCAACGTCAACCCCGACGCAAGGCCAGTCAAGCAAACAATCAGGCGACTGTCTGAGCCACGGGCACAGGCAGTCGGAATGGAGATCAACAGACTCCTCGAAGCCAAATTCATACGCGAGATCAAAGAAAGCACTTGGCTCGCCAATACAGTACTGGTGCCAAAAAAGGACACGGATATCCTGCGGATGTGCGTCGACTTCACTTCTCTTAACAAGCACTTCCCAAAAGATCACTTCCCGCTACCACGGATCGATCAAATCATCGACTCCACTGCTGGATGCGAGCGCCTCTGCTTCCTCGACGCCTACTCAGGCTATAACCAAATTCGAATGAAGGAGGAAGACTAGGAGAAGACCGCGTTTACAACGCCCTTCGGCGTGTTCTGCTACAACACAATGCCCTTCGGGCTAAAAAACGCAGGAGCCACGTACCAGCGGTGCATGCAGGCCTGCCTCAAGGAGCAACTTGGTCGCAACATCCAAGTCTATGTCGACGACATAGTAATGAAAACCAAGGAAGAAGCCTCTCTAATCGACGACTTGCACGAAACCTTCGCCAATCTCGAACGCTACCGGATAAAGCTCAATCCGGACAAATGCGCCTTCGGCGTACCCTCCGGACAACTGCTCGGGTATCTCATCTCCGCGAGAGGGATTGAGGCAAATCCGAAAAAGATAAAAGCCATACTGGCCATGGAGAAGCCAAAGAACATAAGAGGCGTTCAGCAACTAGCTGGGCGAATCGCGGCCCTCAGTCGATTTATCAGTCGAATGGGAGAAAAGGCGATGCCCTTCTATCAGCTCCTCCGCAAAACCGACAAATTCGAGTGGACCAATGACGCGCAAGAAGCATTCGAAGACCTCAAGCGCCTGCTATCCACCTCGCCAGTATTGGTAACTCCACGAGAAAGGGAACCACTGCTGCTGTACATCTCCGCCACCAACCAAGTGGTTAGCACAGTGCTTGTCGTCGAACGGGCCGAGGAAAACAAGGTCCACGGTGTACAACGCCCCGTATACTACCTCAGCGAGGTCCTCACGCCAACAAAACAGCGGTACCCGCACTATCAGAAGCTGGCGTACGGCGTCTTTATGACCGCCCGGCGACTGCGCCACTACTTCCAGGAACACCCAATCGTGGTAGTCAACGACGCCCCATTGGGACATATCCTCAATAACCCTGACGCCCCAGGGCGAGTCGCGCTTTGGGGAATCGAACTGTCTCCACGAGACATCACATACGAAAAGCGCGACGCAATTAAGTCGCAAGTTCTCCCGGACTTCCTCGTACACTGGATGGAAAACCAACTCCTGGACAAGCCAGACATGTCCTACCTCTGGACAATGCACTTCGATGGGTCCAAGAGAAAAGATGGAGCAGGAGCAGGTGTCATACTGACATCGCCTCAAGGGGACAAGATGAAGTACGTCCTGCGAATGCAGTTCATAGCCTCAAACAACGAGGCTGAACACGAGGCCCTGTTACACGGGATGAGGATGGCAAAAGCATGCGGCGCAAAGAGGCTAATCATATATGGCGACTCCAAGCTGGTCGTAAACCAAACAATGCACGAGTGCGACGCACTAAATGACAACATGATCGCATACCGCGACCTCTACGACACACTTGAAGGAGACTTCGACGGCTGCGAGTTGCGACACATAGGTCGCGAAAGCAATGAGGAGGCGGACGCACTCGCCAACATAGGTTCCACCTGCACACCCATACCACCTGGGGTTTTTCTCGAGCGCATATGCGAACGCTCCATCAAGTCAAAGGCCGCAGAGAAGAAAACAAGCGCAACAACGGACTCGGGGGCTACGCCACCCAATGAGCCAACGACAATCGATGACTTGGAGCTCGAAACAGGACTCGAGGGACCAATGAGCGTCATGATGATCGAACAATCCTGGACGCAGCCATACATTACGTACCTCCTCAGCAAGTGCCTACCGGACGACCCGACAGATGCACGACACATCGCGCGATGCTCCAAGGCATTCGCCGTTATCAATGACGAACTGTATAAACGCAGCATCACAGGCGTGTTACAGCGATGCGTCTCCCTAGCCGATGGAAGAGCAGTCCTCCTCGACATCCATGAAGGGACCTGCGGGCACCACGCCGACAACCGTGCCCTCGTCGCCAAAGCTCTACGAGCTGGATTTTACTGGCCCACGGCCATGCGCGACGCCAAGGATATAGTCCAAAAGTGCAACGCCTGTCAGCAATTCGCGGACAAGCCACACGCACCAGGCGCAGAGCTACGGCCTATTCCATTGGCCGGGCCCTTCGCCCAGTGGGGACTCGACATGGTCGGCAAACTTCCAAGGTCCTCGCAAGGAGGCTACGTCTACCTCTTGGTCGCAGTCGACAAGTTCACCAAGTGGATCGAGGCCATGCCAGTGACCAAGCAATCAGGGCACAGCGTAGTCAAATTCTTCGAGTCTATCGTCTACTGCTTTGGCGTGCCACACAGCATCATCACCGACAATGGAACGAACTTTACATCCAAGGAGTTCCAAGATTTCTGCGAGAACCTGGGGATCAACATCAGCTATGCCTCAGTCGCACACCCGCAGACCAACGGTCAAATGGAAAAGGCAAACGGGCTCGTCTGCAGCGGCATCAAGAAGCGACTCCTCCGGCCACTCGAACAAGCCGCGGGCTGCTGGCCAAACGAACTGCAATCCGTACTCTGGAGCCTGCGTACAACTCCAAACAGCGCCACCGGCTACACACCATTCTTTATGGTACATGGAGCAGAGGCAGTATTACCCGCCGAGGTACGGTACAGAGCGCCACGCGTAGTCGCCTACAGCGAGAAGGAGTCATCCCTCGCACTCGAAGACTCCGTCGACCTCCTTGACGAAGCAAGAGAAATCGCCGCAGAAAGATCTACGATCTACCAGCAGAACCTGCGCAACTACCATAGCAGAAGGCTTCGCCCAAGATCCTTCGTCGAAGGTGACCTGGTCCTGCGACTGAAGTAGCAGGGGCATCTCAAGCTCGAGTCCCCCTGGGAAGGACTGTACATGATTACATAAGTAATCCCAGGTGGCGCCTATCGCCTTCAAGATTTAGAGACAGGAGTCGCATACTCCAACCCTTGGAACGTCGCACAACTGCGACGCTTCTACCCTTAGTCGTTTCTTCTTTACTTTTACATCGCAAATAAGGCTATTCAGCCAAGGCTACTTAGCCGCACATTGTACTACGTACTGTTCTCTGAATAAATGAAAGCTAAGTGTCCCAAAACTCCGTGCTCTCTTTTCTTTTGTCAACTTTCATACTCGGGGGCTGCGCCACCCTATATACATATGTTCTTCGAACAATAACGCGACATCCTGAGTAGCTGGCACATCAATCGAACCCCTAAACATAAATACAACCCAGCTGCCACGCAGCTGACAGGTTGACAGGGGAAAGATACAAAGATGGCCAGGCTAACAAAAAGGACTCGCACAAGTGCAACGCACCCCATGCTTATAAAGCTATTTGTAAATTATCTACAAAACTATATATGAGCTTTACAACACCAGTACACTTGTATGCAAGATACATATTTGTCTACCCTTGCAACAGAAGAACATCAGTCTGTTCCTCGAAGAAGTCGACGATTTCCTCAGCTGGACGATCCACCGCTTGATAGTGCGGCACCATGTTCCAGGAAGATCATGCTGGTGGCGCCGATGGCCCAGATGCAATGGCGGCGACATCCACGTCAGGCATGTGCAAACGCACCATGGAGAGCGCAGCCTTGGCACCAGCCACCAGCTGCTGCCTCACGCACTCGCGAACCGCGGACATATCTTGAAATTTCGTCAGAAGGGCCAGTAGGCTTGACGGAGTATCATCCAGCGGGAACATCGCCCGGTAGATGTTCTTCAAGCACGACTACGACTTCTTCAGAAAAAGCAGCACTCGCGAGGCGTGATCCTGCAGGGTCGCTAACGCAGTCGCACGATCATGATCTACCTAGAAGTATCCACTCTCCTGAAGCTGCTCTTGGGTGAGATCATGAAGGCGGATGGCAATCCTATCCCTCTCGTCCTGCGGACGGTGCACGCTAACAACTACACGAAGCAGCATCAACAGCATGAGTACAACGTACCATTGCGATCATCTACAAAGGAAAAGACGAGGATGAGCAAACTAACACTTAAACTGGTCGCCTAGCTGCGTCACCTCGCCAAGCAGATATTGCTCACGGGCGGCGGCTTTTTCAGCCTTCGACTTCCACACGTCCGCGCTACCACGGATCACAGGCAACTCACGCTCCAGCTGCTTAACGCGATCATGAAGAGCGAGGTGGTGCCATTATATCCTCAAGAGATGGCGAGACCGGGGTTCCCCCCACAGGGCGACTTGACGTACCCTATCAAAAAATCAAGTCAGAAGCAAAATAAGGCGACCAAATCAAAAGTCAAAAGTAAACAGGTGCATTCAGGATCAATAAAAAGTATGTACAAACACATTCGCCAACAGGCATGATCTCCAATCAAAAGAGCGAGTTTGTCAGCTATTACAAGAAACTAACTACGGAGCAGTTGGCTTCTTCGACTTCGAGGACCTTGGGGGCTTCATCAAGTCCGTGGCAGTATCAGATGCCACTGACTTTCCACCGGCCCCTGAGGCCTAAGTTTTCGCCGCCTTCTTTGCGCGATTCAGATCCTCTGAATACTTGGCAACGGTGTTTATCAAGGAATGGCCATATTTGGCACAAGCAGTCGCAAAAGGAGCGAACACTACCTGCTGACCATCCGCGCCAACAGGCATTGTCTTCGACACCGCAGAGGGATCCACTTCGACTCCGTAGGCTTGCACCATGGCAAGCGACATGGTCGCACCAGCTGCGCGGAGGGAGTTCTTGTACGTGGCAGGTACACCCCCAGCGAGTGACTCTACCAGCTCCTCCACATTGTCTATCAGCTCCGCCTTCGGCATCAGCTCCTCCCGGAGGCGACTCAGGGTGGCCTTGGCTTTGGACAACGTGTTTTGGACAACAGCGCTACGGTCTTCGACTGCAGATACCGCGCCCGCCAAAATGTCATCGCGACCAAGGGCTTGCGGATCAAAGCTCAAGCCACCAGCATCTACAACAAAATACGTACACGGATCAAACTCCTAAGGCCACCGGCACTACAGAGGAAAACAAGAACATCGATAAATATCTACCAAGTAGAGGTACCTGAGAGGGCCTTGGCGACTGAAAAAAGTTGCTCTTCAAACAACTTCTCCCTAGCCGCAAAGGAGGCACGCAGATCCTCTTCGCGCTTCTGGGCCTCATCACGAGCCGCGAGTGCCTCGTCACGCCCCTTCACTGCTGCGGCCAGCGTCTTCTCCAACGTGACGACATCACGCAGTAAAGCATTATGCTCAGCTACATGACAGTCAAAAATC
Source organism: Avena sativa (assembly GCA_916181665.1). Taxonomy (NCBI): domain Eukaryota; kingdom Viridiplantae; phylum Streptophyta; class Magnoliopsida; order Poales; family Poaceae; genus Avena; species Avena sativa. Next base: position 34,141,863 of record OV702291.1, read on the forward strand.
TGGCTGTCAGTCGATAATGCCAAAATACAAGAAAACGAAAAGAACAGGTATAGAATACTCACTCTCAACCACGCGGTGGCGCTTCTCCAGCATCGCATGTTGGTGACCTATCGCCATCACTTGCTCCGCTACCTGCACGGCTTCCTTTACAAGGATCTGTCGGCACAAAGCAAGGAATCAGCAGAGGGCAACAAACGGTGTTTGACTGCCAACTTATAAAAAAAAGGGGGGGAGATATACTGACATGGTCCTCCAGCGACTCCGAAGAAGATTGCTGAACCATCATCCGAGCTACTACTCGATGCTCTCCTACTTGAGGAGAGCTCGAAGAATTGTGCCCGAAGTGGGCCGCCGCCGGAGGAGAAGGAGCACGCTCGACCTCTATCTTGGCCTTTGAGGTCGCGACTCCTGATTCCTTCAAAAATTCGACGTCGCCAAACGATGACGACGCCTCTTGGCTGCAAGATAAAACACACACTCAGAAAAGGGCAAAGTCAACAAGAAGAAAACAAGCAAAGAACGAATGCACTAGCAAAACTTACCAGTCAAATCTATCAAGATCAAATGTGGCCTCCGTCGATTCCGACGAAGACTCCTTGGGCATCTTCTTGGGAGAAGACTGTGCCACAGCCCTCACTGGAACGGCAGGATTTGGCGACTCCGCGCCAACAGCTGCACCTCCTAGATTGGAAGGAGTCGACGCGTCGGAATCCTTACTGCGCGAACGCTTGCGAGTATCCGGACTCTCGGACTTGGGGGCTTCCTCTTCAACATCGGAAGGGACAGTTAACTCAGACTGGTCCTCTTCCACAGCCTCACGAGGAATAATCCCCTCAGGGAGGGGAGGCATGCAAGGCGATACCGCCCACTTCTGCATACAAAAAATAAAACAGATAAGTACCAGAAGACGCAATCGAAAAAAAATACGCTACTACGTGGCACAACCATACCTCAGGAGGAGGATTCGAAGCATCGAAAGGAGGAACAACTGGCTCGTTCGGAAGCACATCCTTGAGGGTATACTTCGTGACCAGTCGCACCCTCTTATCTACCTCACTCGCGGACATGCCATCGGCAGACATGCGAGTGGGATCATCAGAGCCACCCCATTGGAACATGGGATGGACCCTGGCCTGGAGAGGCTGGACGCGACGATGCAACCAGGTCCTGACAAGGGCGCATCCTCCCTCTTCTGCGCCTATGCGACTCTCGAGGTCACAGACGCGCTGATATAGCACGTCTATCTCCGCGAGTTCGGAAGGCATGATCACGTTCTTCCAAGAACGCATCTTCTTGCAGGGAGTCGCGGGATCGAAGGGAGCAAGTCCAAAGTGCTCGTCATTGGCCTTCTGATCGTGCACATAGAACCATCTGTCCCTCCATCCCTGGACGGACTTGGCGAGCTTGATATCAAAGTAGGTGGCGAATGGATCAACATGGATTCCGCAACCACCTATATCATAAACTAAAGAGCCAGATGCGGACTGACGCTTCAATTTAAAAATGCGTTTGAAAAGACCAAAGTGCAGCTCGATTACGAGCCAGCACTCGCAGAGAGTGATGAAACAGGTGATGTGGAGGAGAGAATTTGGGGACAGCTGGTGGAGCTGGAGCCCATAGAAACACAAAAGACCCCGAAGAAAGGGGTGAAGAGGCAAGGAAAGACCGCGAATGATGAATGCAAGAAACATCACTCGATAACCAGCGGGAGGCACAGGAACGGTCTCACCGCTGGGGACGCGCGAATCAGCGACTGATGCAGAAATCACTCCGTCTTGGCAAAGAAGACGGAGATCCGACGCCTTGATGATGGAGGGGCGCCACACGCCATTAGTCACGCGGGTGCCCACGACCTTCTTCTTCCCGGCGGCGGCGGCGCTGGTGGCCGCAGCAGCAGAGCCACCTTTCTTCTTCACTGCAGCGAGGGTGGCCGCGGAATCGGCGGCAGCGCCTCCCTTCTTCTTCCCCATTGCGCGGCGGCGATGAGAGCGAAGAAAATAGCTGGGGAACGAACGGAGCTGGTCCAGCGTCGTGGAGAAGATGGACGCAGAGAAAAGCAGGAAAGCAAAGGGCAATGGTGATGGCAGCAAGGAAGAAAGAACACAGATGGGAAAATTACCGCCGCGGCATCGCTACTTAACCCCTGGAAGATGCAATCCAACGGCTGACAAAAACCCTATTGGACGCGTGGCATGCATCGCGTAGGACAAGTGGAGAAGAGGAAGCGCGAACCGTCCCCCACTTCTACCATTACGCGCGGAAATCGAGGAGGCACAGTTAAAAATAAGATTACGCACGCCCCAGTCAAATCAAAGGCAGAAAGTGGGACCCACAACTCGTCACGTCCCGTCAAAACCGCTCACACGGGCAACTAAGGTCATACAAGCGTTAGCACTGACGTCACCAAAGGCTATGCAATGGAGAACTTCGACTATTTTTAGTCCTTGCTGGAGCCTTCGACTCCACCAAGCACTCGAGGCTACTCCCATAGGGAGCGCTGGTCGCGCCCCCTACGATTTTTCTTTTCTTGTTGCAGGAACATGGACAATCACAAAAAGCAAACCCAACCACTCGAAACACAGTTCGATTACGAACATGGGTTACTCCCATAGGGAGCGCCGGAAACAAGCAGGCAAAAGACGACAGCAGTCGCGAAAATATTTTAGCTGCCTGAGTTATCGACTGAAACAAGTAAGGAAAAGACGACAGCAGTTGCAAAAGTGTTTTAGTACCTGCCTGGGTCATCAACTGAACAAGCAAGCAAAAGATGACAACAGTCGCAAAAGTTTTTAGTCCCTGCCTGAGTCTTCGATTCAACCAGGCACTCGGGGGCTACTCCCATAGGGAGCGCTGGTCGCGCACCCTATGATTATTTGAACAAAAAACTATGTGTTGATGACATCCACACTCGAAATTCATGGCGACACCGCCTAATAATTTTCCCCTTACAAAGAGACTGCGTCTCCTGGGTTACCCGAATCGTCTCCGCGATGATAAAATTCGGATGCCGCGCCTACGGCGTGAAGGTAAGACCTGCATAAGGCCTGACAACGCATTTAACTGCGCACTACTAGAAACATATCCGTGCCCACAGGCACGATGAACATGCCTTGACGGACGCGTCAAGTGCTCACACCCATATAACTGGAATTCGACTCCTGTAAGTCCTCCACGGCCTGAGTCGAATTACACCAGCACTTTTCCGGATTCGAGTCCGGGGACTCGAATTCGAGTAGATTGCGTTGTTTCACCCTAAGGTGGTTAACTGATACCGATACTTCGGTCATATCAGGCACGTATATCAACAATCCCTATGACACAAATAAAAGCAATCGAAATATACTCATTCAGGCACTCGAAGGCTTTAAAAGTCCCCAGTCGAATCTGCGATTCCACTGGACACTCGGGGGCTACTGACATGGGTATACCCTACAGGTACTCGAACTTGGTATATACGGCCCAAATACATACAGGCCCACGGTGTCGCCAAGGCCCGGATGGAGGGACTCGAGTAACCTATGGACTCTCAATTGCTTGAAGGACAAGAAGAAGTTAAAGATAGAAAGTTTGAAGGGGAAAACCCTAACTTGTAACCGACTCGACCTGCTACCCGAGACCTAGCCTATCTATATAAAGGCTAGGAGGGGGCGGCGAGAAGGACACACGCAACCCTAGTTTTCGCAACCCTCGCCAGATTTCATCTGCGCATCATTGTAACTTTCGACTCCCTCGATAATTCCACGAGCAGACAAGCAGGAGTAGGGACCTCTACGAGGCCTGAACCTGGGTAAATCCTTTGTCCCATGTGTGCTTGTTTGCTAGCCGATAGATGTCTCCAGCGCTCCCTCCTTCTCCAAAACCCAAGTCCATAACAATGTGCATTGACGAGTTAAATCCTCGTCAAGTACAAAGTATCCTAAACATAATAAAAATTACATCGAGGTCTTTGGACCACCTAACGAATACTATTGCCGCCAGAGCGAGCCGCTGACGCGCCGCTCCATTACCGGAGCCGGCATGCCATTGTTGATGACAGTCGGGAAGTCTTCGTGCACGTGCCCCTAAGGACCAGCGCCCCAGAGATGAAGTTGTCGCCATTGAACCCTTGAATTGATCCGAAACTTGTAGCACCAAACCTAAAACACACGTAGACTGGACGAGATCCAGAACACACGTAGACTGGACGAGATCCACCACTGCATGGAAGCGGCGATCAGACGAATCCCCACCCTCCTCAACGCCAGCAGCAGGATCGTCGCCGACGAGGTGGAAGAGGAGGCGGGTATACCTTATTCTTGTCCCGCACAACGCCGCCATAGCCACCATAACGACGATACCGGATGACCAAACTCTAACTTTAAGGACCCTTCTACACCGCCGAGCGCAGGTCCGGGGTCCCCACCTCCTCCCGCCGCTGGAACGGCAAGCAGAGGAGGCGGGGACCCGTCGATGCTCGGTCGCAGACGGCGAGGACGAAGTAGATCGTGGCGGCTGCTAGGGTTTTTACCCTAGCCGCCGCCTCTTTTTCTCACCCAAGCACCTCAATTTGAGGTATTCGGGATGCGAATGTCCGAACATCCAATACCAAGCATCAATACAAACATCCAAACGTTACCTAAGAGTTTTTGGCATCCGAACACAATCCAATACGAGTCTGTGTCTGCTTGATAGGAAATGATCTTGCTCGCATATAACGTTATAGATAAAAAAACTCTACCCGGATGATCCGACCTTTTGAATATAGTTATTCGGTTCACTGTTAAAAATTTAAGTATTAACTAAAAATATGTGGATGCCATATTTTCTATGAGATAGGGGAAAATACTTGATGGTGTTATATTTTGATACTTTAATCCCTTCTAATGTTTCATGTGTGCAAAATAATAATAGCTCACTCAGTATGCATAAGTTTATTTTAGAGCATCTTAATTTATCGGTTAATACATTGTATAGCCACATTTTCTTTGTACAAATGTGTCTTATAAGATGTAGTTGTACACATAGGTAGTAGTGCCATGCCTTGCCTATTTGGGCCTTTAAATCAGTATTTGCTGATAATGTATTCCTCGTATAGGCGTGTGGTTTATGCATGTTTCTGTTCTGAGTCCATTCAGTTGCCATACCATGTATGAATCTGCTATAAATATGACATAATCTAGTACTCGAATCCAGATATGAATCTGATATAAATATGACATAATCTGATATAAATATGACAATGTTGCATAATATATAGAGACATAAAATATGTGAACCTGAATTCAGATGGATTCATTTGAGTTATGTACCAATTCAGTTGGAATTAGGTTACAACTCTAGTTTTAAATTAGAATGCAACAAAACATCAGGTTTTCGCTAAGCATAGTTCGGTATTATGTGCCCAATTGTGCGATTCCAATCAGGTCGAGGATGGAGTTGAGGAGGTGAGAGGATGTATTTTGTACGAAACGAATATATGGGTGGCCAAAAGGTGACAGGGAGTGAGATCCAAACGCGCGACCACACAAAAGTTGAACGATGCCTGCTGAACCGAAAGTTGAAAAAGAATAAGACAATTTTGAACAAACAGGCGCTATATAACCAGAATTACAGTGTGGCTCCCGGGTGCTACATACCCCCATAGTTGAAAAAATTAAAATATAATTTAAGAAAAGTTAAAAAAAATTTAAACTTTTTGGAAATCAAAGATGACTAGGTATGCTACTTGTATAAAAATATTTTTCTAGGAAATTATTTTCATTGTATCTGGGCAAAAAAACAAATTCAAAACGCTACATGACCAGGTACTATTCACTTTTGATTCGTCATTTTTTTTTGCTCAGGATACAATGAAAATAATTTTCTAGGAAAATATTTTTATACAAGTAGCATACCTGGTCATCTTTGATTTCTAAAAAAATTTAAATTTTTTAACCTTTTTTTAATTATTTCTTAATTTTTCCAAGTATGGGGCACCTGAGAGCCAAAAGTCCACGTTAGCTATATAACAGTCTAATTTCCCAGTTTGTCTCTTCGTATTTCCTTGTGTGCCTGTGCTTGTGCCTGGCCGTATACCGGTTCTTTCATACACCTACATCATTGCTCTAGTCAAAATATGGGGGGAAAACTTTTGATGTCCTGCCATACTAAATCCCACGGTATGAAAATATATAAAATTACCCAAATAAAAGATATACTAGTATATTTCAAAGAGGTTGCGGTCGGTGCAAAAAAAAGTAAAATGTGGGATTCACATGAAAAATAATCTAGAGACTGCCATCTTACAAATAAAAAAAATGTTTATGTAGGTATAAATAACTAAGGATTACAGTATTCCACAATCATTTAAGATTCCTTTAGACGAAAAGAACCTACCAATATAAGTATACACGATTATTTGTTATAGCTAAACCAAAATATGCCATGGGGGTTGTCCTCTTAAATACATGAAAGAATACCAACAGCTGTGATCAATACAACATTTTACAGCAAAGCGTAATGCTACAAAACCCTAACTTGATGTGTATCAACTGACGTTTTTTGTTGAAAAATGTGGCAAATACATTGCCAGCCTGTTTACATATTTGTCAAACATGGCAACATCAGATCAAGCCAGCGCCTCAAGTGTTTGCAAACTTGTCAAGCTGTGATGGCTAATACATTGATATATACCGGTAACGAAATGAATGATTTCATGCCTACAAGTATTTTCTTCGTTCAGCCCTTTTCGCTCCAGCCTCCGCCACACAGACCCAGTCCAGAAGAAGTTTCCACCGCTGTCAAAGGAAAAAACAGCAGTCCAGAACAAGACTGGACTACATTGTTGTCCTGCACTCCTGCACTCCAGCCCATCATCCAATCTAAACCATCAAGCTAACACCGCATGGTCTGAAAACACAAAGAAAAATTTATGTAAATAAATAGACACCTTCTCTCCATTTCTGCCACACAAACCAGATCTGGTAGGCTCAAACAGAAACAAACATAATCCGACGCAACGGCGAGCATCCAAAAATTATAAGGCATGGAGACAAAGAGAACACATAAAACATAATTGTCTTAGGCTCTTCCCTTGAGGAGAATAGTGCCAGTATGGTTCACGGCTGGCCTAATCAGGACCAAGCGACAACATAGACGCAAAGAAAAAAATAGGAAGTAAAACCACAGTACGAACATCAGTTTCATATCGTAACCCAGTGATGCATTCCATATAACAAATACACACCCACCATCCACACAAAGTAAAATAAGGTAAATAATAATATGGGAGACCAAACATAAAAAAGAATGACGTTTGCTCCAAGCTGAATTGTTTCAGAGTTGACCTCTTTTTCCTCGGACAAAGCTAGTCCCTAGATAATTCCATTGAACAACCTCAACTGAGAAAACTATTGGTATGATAAAATTACGGTCTTGTTAAGTGCTATAATATATTTATCACTTATTTTTAGATATCCCTCAGGAAGCTAATAATAAAAAACTGCAATACAAAGAAGAAAAGCACCAAGTAGGCATGCCCAAACTACGGTCGTTGCTGGAGACAGGTACGCAACAAACTAAATTTGAACTGGCAATGTGTTCTCGTGAAAGCATACCGGTTGTGTTACCTTTACCATTGATTTTTCAGGGTTAAAAACTTGAAATATTGGAAATAGTATTCATGTATGCACAAACCAAGACCATACATCACGTGAGGCAAGAGTGGAGGAAAAATACAAAATAAGATATGCAGCTACGATTTCTCCATCGGAAGTCTATATCCTCATTCACTCAATAATTATTATTCCTACAAGACATGCTCAAGACCATTGAAAATGATGGGAAAATGGATAGTGACAATTGTGCATCAATTTACATGTATTGGGCTACTGGATCTACCTTTGTTGAGACGATGGACTCTGAAACGTGTGGCAGCCAACCATGAAGTTTTCACCGGCCGCCAGGTGCTCGCCGCTGACACAGCCCCTCCATGCCGCCTCCCTGCGCCCTTCGCCGCGAGCTCCCAAAGGTGACCTCCGCCGCCAGACGAGCCATGACCTCCTCCAGGTACCCTGTGCCGCCGGCCGGGCCGCGCGCTCTCCCAAGTCCCCTTCACCGCCGGCTGGGACATGGCCTCCCCCCGGTCCCCTCCGCCGCTGGTTGGGCCGCAACCTCCCGCAGGTCCCCTGCTCCCCACAACCGTGTGTGGAGCCTCTGTGCACGGGAGGAGGAGTGCAGAGCCGTTGACGAGGACGAGCGGGGAGCCAGGGGACGACAAGGATCGCGAGCGCAGAAGGAGGCGAGGAGGCGGTGGGAACACGAGGGGCGCATGGGCGGACGAAGGCGGGCCGGTGGCCATGGGAGAGAGGAGCAGGACAAGCGGGATGGGGTGGGGGAGTGACGGGAGGGATGGGGGTGGCCAGCGGCCACGAGAGAGAGGAGGAGGATGAGCGGGATGAGATGGGGGCGCGATGAGTCTGGATGCCGGATAGAGCAGTGGCTAGGGTTTGGGTTGTCGTTTTATACCGCTGTTACAAGGCTTCCTCTAGCAACCAACGGCTCATATGCCCTATATGCTCATCCGACGGTCGAGAGGCGTAATCGCTGTGAGGTGCCTTATGAGGGGCATCAATTATACCTTTAGACTAGATTTAGGGGTGCGCCTTGGCGCACGACCCCGTGACTCTCACATGAGATTTTCTTTCATGGGATTCTCTTTTGTACTCCCTCCATTCTAAAATACCTTTCGTCTTCTACTGTAGTGAAATCATTAGAAGTTACATATTTTGTACTCCCTACGTTCTAAATTGTAATTTCCAGAAGTACTTAAATATATTACATATAGGTCTCTAGTTCAAGCAGAGATGTTCCATTAATTATATATAGTCTAAAACAAAACATCAAACAAAAGTGACACAGTTATTAGATCAACTGCTGAGAGGAGCAAATCAGTCAAAACGTGATCCAATGGTCTAAATACGCCTTGGCATACCATCCCGGTATAATCATACTCAGATGCGCGAAAAAGATAAGTAACACAATAGTCTTTTTTATAGGTGTATTTTATACTAAGGTTGCCAAATGAAATGTTCAGATTTGAAATGCTACAATCGTCCAATCAGCAATATAAACTATCTTTAACAATCATGTTGAGATTGCTTATGATGGTAGTAGATACTATGATAAACCCTAATTTTCACTGCACATTGGTGTAAAATGTTATGTTTAGATCAACGTTTTTGATGATCCAAAGAAATTCAGAACGAGTTGCTTGAATGTCTGTTTTCTATGGCAGTACATTGTCACGGTTCATAGGTGCAAAAGAGCTGGAGTAGCACTAATCAGAACATCGCCAGAAAAGGAAATACAGAGTACGATACTTAGGAATAACCAGGCCTGAAAGAACAATACAGGAAGTTCTAGAGACTATGTTTTTATACTGTAGCATAGTTGCTTGTATTTATTACACACGAGTTAAGTCAAAGAACAGAGAACCAGTTAGCTCTGTTAGCTGCGTGTAGGGGTATGGAGAGGATCTTGCTGTAGATGTTGATGACGAACACGCTGGAGGGGGATGGAGCCTTCCAGAGGCGATTCCGGCAGCGGTTCCCCCTTCGATCTCCGCCAGCGACGGCCTGCAGACTCTCTGTTTTGGTGTTTTTGATCTCCGTCTCCGTGTGTTCTAAGATCGCATCGGGGGACCTTTATATAGTTTTTAGGTCAAAACACGTCCGTGGGCGAAAGATTGAGGTGAATCGGACGGCCGAGGAGGAAAAGACCCCAGATGGCGCGTCCAAGGTGGGAGCATATCCACTGTATTCCCATTCTTCTATTCCCATGCTTCTACTACTAGCTAATTTGCTGAAGACTTCCATGTATGCAAACTTTATGTACGAGACAGAAATGTGATTTGCTCTAACTTAGACCACAACGAGGTTATAATACAATTCCCTGTGTTCTCTACAGCTGCCATGTTTGCTGATTGCATATGATCAATTTGTATTGGATACCATGACATGTCAGGTTAAAGGTGTTTAAAAGGAAGTTTTACAATGCGAAAAAACGGGGTCTCGACCAGTAACTAGATGACTGATCTCATGCACACACATTTTCTTCGTTCAGCCCTTTCCTACCTGATCTCTAGAACAAGTTTTCCGCCGCTGTCAAAGCAAAATAAATAAATAATCCAGATAGTCTTCCACTGGAGTAAGACCGTTGATGCTACGCAGTTGAACATCACTACTGGAACAATTATTTGTCCAGTAGTTCGTCTGTTTCTTCTACTTTGTGTGAACACTGGTTTGGCTATCGTGTACTTATCATTGACTTTGACGCAAAAATATCATTGGATCACCATGTAAAATATACATACTCAGAATAAAAGAATTATACTCACTCTGTCCCTGACGTTTGTTTGCTGCGGTCAATACAAACAAAACCTAACATGATCTGTATCACCTGACGTTTGTTTTCCGAAAAATATGGTAACTTAAAGACCAGACTAGAGCCTGAAGTGTTTCCATACTTGTCAGAGTTGTGATGGGAAATACATTGATATGGACCAGTAAACATTTTTCTTCGTTCAACCCTTTCCAATAATTAGGCTGGTGTGCACTTGTGTTGACTTTTCACTCCACCGTGACTTTAGCTGCTATAAACAGATCACTCAGCACACATCTTATATCTACAGTCTCTGCATTTGCAAGTCCACCATCCCCTTTAGTTCATCATGCATCTCCTCATAGATTTCACATTGCTCCTCTTGCTAGGCACCCTAGCAAGTTCTGCTTCAACGGACACCATCTTAGCCGGCCAAGCACTTGGTGTCAATGACAAGCTTGTCTCCAAGAATGGCAGGTACGCGCTTGGCTTCTTCGAAACAAACAGCAGAAAATCATCCCAGGACACTACCAACTGGTACCTTGGCATATGGTTCAATACAGTTCCCAAATTTACTTCTGCATGGGTCGCAAATAGGGATAAGCCAATTAAGAACACCACCTCACTGGAGCTCACAATCTCCCAGGATGGCAACCTTGTCATCTTAAACCGGTCCACCAAGTCCATAATCTGGACTACACAAGCAAACATCACAAGAAATAGCACCACTGCTATGCTCTTGAGTAGTGGTAATTTCATCCTAGCAAACTCTTCAAACTCATCAGAAGTTCTATGGCAGAGCTTTGATCACCCCGCAGATACATTTTTCCCTGGGGCGAAGCTTGGATTGGACAAGGTTACCGGCCTGAACCGTCGTATTGTTTCTTGGAAGAACTTGATCGACCCAGCAACCGGTGTGTACTGTGAGAAGTTAGACCCCACTGGTGTTGACCAGTTCTTGTTTACACCATTGAACTCCTCCATACCATATTGGTCCACTGGTGTATGGAATGGCAAATACTTTCCCTCAATTCCAGAGATGACAGGCAGCCACCGAATTTTCACTTCAACATTTGTAGACAATGACCAAGGGAGGTACTTCACATTTAACTTAGTCGACGAAACTATGGTTACTCGTAATGTGATTGATGTCTCAGGTCAAACAAAACAGTTCATTTGGTCGGAGGGTTCACAGGATTGGACAATGATCTATGCCCAACCGAAAGCTCCATGTGATGTCTATGCAATCTGTGGACCTTTCACAATTTGCAATGATAATATGTTTCCACATTGCACTTGCATGGAGGGCTTCATCATAGCATCCCCTGAGGATTGGGAGTTAGAAGATCGAACCTCTGGTTGCTCAAGAAATACTCCGTTGGACTGCATTAGCAACAAAAGCACAGCACACACCACAGACAAGTTCTACTCTGTGCCATGTGTTAAGTTGCCCCAGAAGCCCCCAGAAGTAGAAGCTGCTGCAAGCGCGAGTGAGTGTGCACAAGCTTGCCTGAGTAATTGCTCCTGCACAGCATATTCCTTCAACGACGACAGGTGTTGTACCTGGCATGATGAACTGCTCAACATAAGAGCACTACAGTGTAGTGGCCCCAACAATTCAACTGGAGAAACTCTTTACCTTCGCGTTTCTGCTAAAGATTTCAACAGATTGAAAAACAACAGAAAGAGTATTGTTATTGGAGTTGCAATTGGTGCAGGCTTATCTGCACTCATTCTCCTAATAATGATTTTGAGAAATAAAAGGAAGAGATCGGGACATATACCGGATGGTGTTCAAGGTTGTAATGGAATTATTGCATTTGGATTTAGTGATTTACAGTGTGCAACAAATAAATTCACAAACAAGTTGGGGGCAGGCAGTTTTGGTTCTGTATTCAAAGGGTTTATAGATGACTCGATTGCCGTAGCAGTGAAGAGGCTTGACGGTGCTTATCAAGGAGAGAAGCAATTCAGAGCAGAAGTGAGCTCGGTGGGAGCTATCCAGCACATCAATTTAGTTAAGCTTGTTGGTTTCTGTTGTGAGGGTTCTAAGAGGTTGCTTGTCTATGAATACATGTCAAATAGCTCTCTTGATGCCCATCTATTTCGAGTCAATTCTACGACGTTGAATTGGACTGCTAGGTATCAGATAGCCCTAGGAGTTGCCAGAGGGCTAGCCTACTTGCATGAGAGCTGCAGAGACTGTATCATACACTGTGATATTAAGCCAGAAAACATACTTCTTGATGGTTCATTTATTCCAAAAATTGCAGACTTCGGCATGGCAAAACTTTTGGGAAGAGGGTTTAGTCGAGTACTAACTACAATGAGAGGAACTGTAGGGTACCTTGCACCTGAATGGATTGCTGGTGTCTCAATTACACCAAAAGTGGATGTTTATAGCTATGGGATGGTGTTGTTGGAAATTATATCTGGAAGGAGGAATTCATGCGCACCATGTTCTAGCGGTGGCAACCTTGATGTTTATTTCCCTGTACATGCTGCAGATAAGCTTCTTGAGGGAGAGGTTGGGAGTTTGGTAGATCAAATGTTGCATGCTGATGTCAATCTAGATGAGGCTGAACTGGCTTGCAAGGTGGCATGTTGGTGTATCCAAGATGAGGAGTTTCACCGACCAACAATGGGAGAGGTAGTTCAGATTCTCGAAGGGCGAGTCAAGATCGGGATGCCCCCAGTACCAAGATTGCTTCAAGCTATGGCCGGGAGCTCGCATTCACCATGATCCCAATCCTTTTGTTTGAGGGAATCTAGCTGGCCAGGCTGCCGAAAGGATACACGGTTGTATTTGAAATAAAGTTGTAATTGTTTGAACGTACTCAGCACGGCCGTGGTTTTGTTGTCTAGATCCATATCGAAATGGTTGCCATGATATTTCCCAAATTCTTTCTTGGCTTAACATGAAAACTTCTACAGTACCTTTTAAGACCAAATGTTGAAGCTTACTTTAACCTTTTTTAATAACTACTAGCACGGTGATATGCGGACATCATCTTTTTAAGATATTGAAAAATGTCTAGCATACTGGTGACCATGACGTGATCACGGATGTTAAGCCACACCAACATGCTACTACCAAAATAATGTGTGCAATTGAACGATCATACAGCTACAGATTCCCATTAAACTCACTCCCATAGGCAGCAGGCTCTGGTGATGCATCTCTATAAGATAGTGAAAAGCACGCAGCACAATGGATGATGCCATCATGAAAGCCAAGCCATAGTGCCATAATGGATGGTCATACGGCCTACGATTCCCATAAGACTCACTGGCATAGGCAGCAGCGGGCTCCAGTTGTGCGCCTGCAGTATCTTTATATGATACTGCACAGCATAATTACTGCCAAAATAACGTGCACAGCACATGGCTCAGGATTCAGGTGGTTATTCGACAGGCAGAGGCGATCCTTGTCCAGCCTAATAAACTATCGGTGAAAAACTGGAAACCGGATCAACAGGGATAACAAGCAACTGATAACAAGAGCTCTATTTGATACTACTATGGGAGAGCTAAGAGGTTACTCAATAACTCACCACAGCACGCGACAGGAGCAGTTTTTGCCGGAGGCGGGAAGAGATCCGATGGCGAAATGTGAATCCTACGAGGCTCACCGTTCAGGGAGAACAGCCAAGTGCGACACGGCGGCGCGACGGAGGCTCAAATCCGACCTCGCCTCCGGGGATCCAGAGAGTGAATGGGAGTTGGCAAAGTGTTATACGGAAGCGACGCGAGGCTTGCGCCAGACAGCCTCTGCTGTTGTAAAAAAAGAGGAGGGGGGGGGGGGGGGGGGGGGGGGGGGGGGGGTGGCGGCTCACAGGCAAGGCGAATCTCCATTGCGGGAGATGGATCGCGAGGGGGAGCCAAGCTAGAGGGGTCGAGAGCGGGGCATGCGTGGCGCGTGTAGATCTAGCTAGAGGGGTCGAGAGCGGGGGAGGGAATGTGACGAGGCGGCCGGGGTGGAGGCGCGCTGGAAGCTTGCTAGGTCGAGAGCGGTGATGCTGGCGAGTGGCGAGAGCGGCACTGGTTCGATGGCGCCGGCGCCGGCGCGGTAAACAGAAGCGGCGAAACCGGAGGTTGGGGATAGATCTGACAAGCGGGCCCTGGTGGCAGTGGAAGCGGTGTGGACTCGGGCGGCCAGATCAAACTAAACCGTTCTCGTTTTGCAGCACGGTGAAGCAGTACAGTGTAGTGTGAAGCATCTCCAGCAGAGCCCGTAAACATACCAAAATCAAAAAATAACCGTAATTTTAAGGGTTCGGTTTATAAATCGGCGCAGATCAGATACCGTATAGTAGACGAAACTGAAAAAAAAAATCGGGCCGAGACCGAAACCCCTACTTGGCCTGTATTTGTAGGGGCCGAAGGAGCGAACCGAACGCAGCCCGAACATAATCCCTAGTTTGCGCGCGAGGGAAGTTTCACCTCCTCCCAATTGCCGCCGCCGTCGCCGATCTATGCGCCCTCACCGTCCTCTGTGCCGCTGTCCTTCGATCTCGCCACCATGAGACTCGAATCGACCCAGCCGGTCGTCGTTGATAGTGCGCAGGCCCCACCACCCTCTATGCGGTCGCCGGAGCTTCCGCCGCTACACCAACCACCCCGGCGACCCCCGCCGACGTCGCTACCATGGTCCTATCGACGAGCGTGGTCAAGCGGCGGTGTGCAGGGAACACATGTGGTCCCGCAAGCCGGTGCCGCGGCGGCCAGTGTTGATGTCCCGGCGGTCTCATCTAAGCCGAAGACATCCATCGCCAGACCGAAGAATTCGGCGCCGAAGAGGACGAAATTGAAGGCGATGATGAGCCGTGGCACCCCGCCTCCGTTCCTATCCCCGCCAACGTCGCCGCCGCCACCGGAAGCCACCGTGAACGTCTCCCAGGACATGCTCGACGACGGGTCAACAAGGTACAAATTAGAACTCTTCCTCGCTTTCCATTGCGAGTAGATATTGAGGCCGCGTACTGTTAAGAACGACAACACCTCGTACATGGAGATGTTGGACGAGGTAAACATTACCCCACTCACTCTGTTCGACGCTGGGATGGGCAGAGATGAGGACGACGCGGATGAAGGGGAAGAAGGGGAAGAATATGAAGGGGACGAGGGTGTGGTCGAGGTCGAGGCCGATGGACATGATCAACCTGGCATGCAGCCGGTGGGCGGCAACAATGGATCAAGTGGTGTCGAATCCTCCTAGCGACGCAACTGTGGACGAATATGTGAGTGAATTTGCTCGCATCTTATGTTTGTACAATTTTAGTTTCATTTGGTGACCACATATTGACGATTTGTGTTTGGTTTTCCAAATATAGGACCGCATTGCCGATGCGAGGTACAGAGACATGGCCGGCAGCAAGGGCAAGAGCTTCACCATTCGTCATTGCTTTGATGTGCTTCAACACCTCCCTAAGTGGCAATTGAGGGACGAAGAAGTAGCACCCAAGAAAGCTGCAATGGTTGCGCTCGACGATACCGAGGACGAGAAAGAGGGCCGGAACAATGACAAGCTGGAGGGAAACAAGAAGGCCAAAGAGAGACTCAAGCTCGAGGGGGAGGCAGCATTGTTGAGGGACAAGTTTGATCAAATGATGAGGTCCAAGGAGGTGATAGCGGCCAAGACTTTGGAGACCAAGCTTGTCATCATCGAGAAGAAGAAAGAGGTGAGTCTTGCCAAGGTTGAAGCCAGCCGAGAGGAAGCAAGGAACAAGGGCAAGTTGGAGGAGATGAGGATCAACGTGAAGAAAGGCCAAAGCAATGAAGCAACTATTGACCGAAGAGAGGGAGATCATGATAAAGACAACAAAGGACATGAATGAGCAACAAATGGAGTGGTGGAAGGAGGCCTCGGCGGAGAACA
Source organism: Avena sativa (assembly GCA_916181665.1). Classification (NCBI taxonomy): domain Eukaryota; kingdom Viridiplantae; phylum Streptophyta; class Magnoliopsida; order Poales; family Poaceae; genus Avena; species Avena sativa. The sequence goes on from OV702291.1 coordinate 34,158,079, forward strand.
TGGAGAGACGAAGACTAGCTCGTGAAGAGGCAAGTGGTGGTGGTTCGGTGACTCATGGAGGTGGTGGCAATGATGGTCACGGCGGTCCAACCTCGGTTTGATGCCGGCGGTGAGAGGAGATGGTGAACTATAAACTATGAGCTCTGTTCTGCGCCAACGATTTTCCAACCCGTAAACACGAGTTCGGTGAACTGAATTTCAGGTTTTCAGTACGCGTTTATACGGGCTCTGTTAGAGATGCTCTGAGTGTAGTAAAGAGGAAGATCAACTATAGCTTGCTTGCAATCTCATTCGGCCGTACACGCCTTTTTATTTTGCACAAGCTATAATTTCATTGCTACTGCTACTAGGAAAATGATCTTATGTCACTTTCAGTTACTTCAATTATTTTTCTGAATCTTTCCGTTGTAAAATGTAAGATGTTGTAGCCATTTTCTGAAACGCACGTATATAAACTTTAGTACTCATTTTACTCTGAACCTACCAGCTAAAAGTCATCTAGATACATGTGTTTGGGAAAAAGTATAAAACATCTTATAATTTAAAACGGTGAGAGTAGTATGGTGGCCCTCTCATTTGCAATGGCATGATCTTTAAAGTATTTACTTTTTTTTTTGCGATTGAAATTTATAGTTTACATTATGCATTCTGAATTGATACTAAAACTATCACGGGTGATGTGCTAATAAATATCTAATGTGAGTTGAACGTTTTGACTCGCATATGATTCTTCTTTCAAATATATTTTTTAAAACAACATTTATGCTTGTTCACACGTCATACATTTCTTCTTCTCATTAGTTCATCCATTATATTGTTGAAGAATGCGTTATGCAAAACAAAAAAAATAGCGTATAACCAGGATCATATGAAGGAAGGGGAGACAACGGATCATACCGTCAAACATCGATTTAGCGGAAGTTTGTCGATGACGAGGTTAATGAAAACGTGTGTCGATCCCCGTAACAATACTTGTCAAGTTGCGAGGATATGTTTATCCCATAGATGGATCCACGATTGTCGATTCCCGCAACTAATCGATTAGCCGCGAGAAGATTCTCCTTTCCGATCCTCACTATCAAGTGCTCCAAGTGTAGCACCTCCACCGGCATCCATGCATACGAGATCAGCAGCACTGCGTCAAGGTGTGATTAAGCACACGATCTAAGCGGGAACGTGTTGATGAAGATCAGGCAGCGCTTTGGCAGTCCGACTAGATTAGATTTAGACAAAGGTAGAAATCAGGCAACGCTCCGGTGTCATAGTAGAAGAGAGAACCTAGGACACACCGGCCCTAGGGTTTAGATCACCATCATGGAGGAGATGGAGAGGGGAGAGAGGCAACAGCGGCGCAGCGAGGTGCGCGGGGCAGTGGCGGCTAGGGTTTTGGCGGCAATGGGTGCAGTTGCTTGGGAAGGCTAAGGCCATGGTTTGTGTGCCTATTGAGGTGTCCTTGGGTCTCCTTTTATAGGTCTCCAATCCTCTTGGGCCGTCCAAGACCCAGCCCCCAAGTTTGGACGAGTTCCAGTAGGTTTAGATCAATCGAAACCTACTAGAAAACAACATCCTTTGTCCAATTCAAATTGGAGTAGGGAAACTTTTATTGCCCCTTGGGGAAACGTGGTTGCACCTATTATGGAACCTTCCGGTCATCCTAAGATGGCCTGGTTCACCACCGGTACCTTTCGAAACCTTCCATAACCTTCCGGACATTTCGATCCTTCCAAAACCTTCCATATATGTGTGGAACCATTCCAGACACTCCCGAGACCATTCAGGACACTTTCAGGATCATCTGGGGCCACTTGGAACCATTCCGAGATCATCCAAGATACTCTCGGAACCCTTATCTCATTTTATAAATGCTCTTTCGAACACTCTCAGCAATATTCTAGACACCTCTGGTATACTCTAAGACCTTCCGAACATGTTCGGAAGAAATTCTCTACTATATCTTCATTTGCACTAACATTCTAAATGTTGCTAAACTCTTAAGTATGTGACCCTATGAGTTCGGATACGTGTGGACATGTCCAGAGCACTTGCCGCAACAATGATCAACATAGGTATCTTGATCTATACATATTGACCCCCACACATAACATGCAGATCTTTATAGTGTGAACCTTTAGTATTAATCATCGATACATTTTGTGTGTGGAAATGAGCATATATTAATATCACACGGATACCAATTGCACCCAGCCTCTTCAACAACGCATACCCTAATGGCAATAAGGATACACATAGCCGAAAAAAAGAAGAAGAATTACAAAAAAGAAAAGTCCTGCTGCAGGAATCTGATCCTTAGCAGCAGCGACACTACCACCACCAAAACAACACCAAAAGTCCAACCCCTACAAAAGCGATGCCTCCAAGAAGGAAACAGAGCACAAGCGTTGTTATCGCTCGATCAAAGATCTTATGTTTTCACCCTAGAGAAAGTCCTCGCTCGCAAAGCAATGCCTTCTGGAAGGCCATTGCCAGACACAACCAATGAAGGCCAGACCTTGGGTTTTCACCCTGCAAGGTAAGACTGTGAACTCCTCCTGTGATGTCGTCTCCTCTAACAGACGCTGCTGCGAGTCACACAGATATCCAAGCCAGATCCTCATCGCCATAAAGACTCAATCCACCATAGCTCGCCCACATGTCTCTGCCTTCATGACGTTCTCTGCATCTGACTTCACCATGTGTATCATCAAAGACATGTCGCATGATGGTAACAGGTAGCAGAGCTTCACCGTGCTCCCACTGAAACCAAACGGCCAGCAAAAACACAGGTGCGCATGACCGAATTCCTTCAGATCCAGCAAGCTTCAGGCATATGCGCCCATGGGAGTTCGCCGGCGGAGCCTTCCGAAACCAGACACTCCAGCCAGATCAATGGAGACACGCATCAAGTAGATCTTCATCTTGGTGCGAGAGAGATCTGAGGACCACCCCCTTTATTCAAACCAAGCCGACAGCCCCCTCGCCACCCGCCAGCAACTTGCAAGATCCGCCGCACCAAACCCTACCAGCAGCCTTGCGGCTAGGCTAGTAACAAGAGAGATTATAGTAGAGCAGGGTCGATCCCCACCGGATCCGGCCCTACCAACAGTGGGGAGGTCCGGGAAGGCAACATCAGAGCCCCAGATCTCAAGATCTCGGGTTTCCAACACCAGCTGGCCTGGCCTAGGACCTCCACCGCCGGTCATGGCGCCACCGGGAGAGACCTCCGCCTCCATCCCAACCAGGGTCGCCGCCCTGGTCGCTAGTTGTCATCAAACCAGGCCATCTTTGCCCTAGCATCCATGGCGGCCAACTCCGGCTTCCACCGACCCCGGACCACCATTCGGCGGCTGGGCCTGCCGCCACCGCGGTGAGACCGGCGGCATCGGTAGCGTGAGGAGCAGCAGCGAAGGGGGGCTTTGGTGGCGGGAGGCGGTGCCCCCGGTGTCGCCCTAGGGTGCGACACGCGGGGGTGTCAGATTTCTTCTCAATACTTGACATAACACGAGGTGAAACACTAGGTTACCTAGTTACCCGGCATGTATCTTTTACTCATTCTGTACTATCGATGTTTCCGTGATCAACACTTTTATCACGTGTACGACCAGACGATGATGAACATCATAATACATGAGTGGTCTCAGAGTGTATCTCTCCATTGTCAGGAGTAGAAATTCGAATAACAATATCATATAAAACATTGGCATACCATCTGATAAGAACGAAGACCAACATTATGATTACCCTGTCACGAAGTAACGTTTGAAGGCCTAGTCACATCCTTATTGTATCCAAGTCTATATGTGTCTTATGGTTCAACGATCTTTTAGTAATGATAATACTTGTTATGAGAAACTATTGATACAATATTGACAGTGCGTTTCATGGTATATCATATTGGATCTATCCGTCATCGTTGTTTTTTCCACAACTACGATACAATATATCATCGACAAATCTACAAGACTTCGTATTTTCCCATAGTGAGGAAACCGAGACTAAGGTGAATTCCTTCCATCACTTGTGCTCCCTTGGTCCTCACTTGAATGAGTTACTACTTGAACCAAACGTCCATATTATGACTATGTCCATAACCATGATCATGATGCCAAGAGGAGATGCAAAGGATGTTCAAAAGGAGCCAAGACACCCAAGCAAGAAGCACGAAAGAGAAGACAGAAGAAGCTATGAGCAAACTTGCGTTAGAACTGGCCTCTCAGATTCACCAGCGGATAGACCGGCTCAGACCTCGACCCACTGGTCCAGCCGCCGAACCATCTACTGAAATGACCGGCGTCTGCCGAACACCTATATTGAAGTGAAAATCGGCGCTAGAACTGGCACACCGACTCTACTGCCGAACTGTCCGGCGTACTAGCCGGCGTCGCCTAACTTACCGCCGGATTCACCAGTCTGCGCACAGATTCGGGTTTGATGTCCTGAAATATTCGCTCCACCTATCACTTGGTACCTAGTACTATAAATAGCCCTTGTGGCTCAGATCTGATACCTAAAGATGATGATGAATTAGAGAGAGCTATGCTTCTTTTCCCCTTGTGTGGGAACTCCTATGGAGATGATTCAAGATCTTCGCATAACTACTTTTTCTCCATGTGAGTTCTAGTATGCATGTGCCAATCTTCACTATCAAGGTTCTATTAGTGCCAATATTTTTAGTGCTCTATTGGTTGCTATTTTTTCTTGCTAGGATTCTATTGGATCGATGGACCGGCCGATAAGAAAGAATCAGTTTCAGTTAGAGTGGGTGTTGGATTTTCTTTCGAGTTCCGGAGGTTGCTCCATTGGGGTTGACGAGATCGCTTTTACGGGTTTGCGTCGCTATTTATCTTCACGTGTGCGTGTGTTTTTCGCCGTATTCTTTATGTTTTCGGCCTTTCCCCTCGAATCTCACGAATCCATGAGCATCGGGTCACTCGGTGAGCGCAACAAGACTCATCAGGAAGCTTGACGGGCATGCATAGCTGCCGGGGGTGAATAGCCTCGCGCTGCTCCACACACACCAGCGTTCACAACGCATTGGCGTGCAGTCGAACATAGAATGACAAAGTGGACCAAGAATAAGGACAAGAAGTGGGAAGCGAAGGAGAGGGGGTTGGTCCCTCTTGCCGAAACAACGATTAGACGACGAACGATACTCATATTTAAGTTTAAATTTAGTTAAGGTTCACTCTAGTTTGTAAAATATCTTCTAAAATAAAATTTAGCGTTTTTTAATTAAATCTCGTCGAATCAAAACCTATCGAGGACATGCTAGGAGCAGGCGTCCCCCAATTGACAGACCATGCACCTCACGTCCACTCCCTCCCCCGTACGGCACTCTGGACATGCTATCCGACGCCACTCTGAAGTGCATTATCTACTGTTTAGTTACAATTTCCGGACACTGCCGACACTGCTGCTTGGACGTGTTCCATGGAACAAGATTTCAGCATGCACGCGCGCGTTGTCACAGTTTTCGGCACAGGGATACCAAATTATCTTTTCATAACATCAACAGACATGTTAGAGTCGTTCGCGTAACTGTTTTCGATCCTCATTAAAAAACCATAAACTTACATTCATCTCGATCTCGCAGTACAAATAGTTAACTTGCTTCGACGCATGTTACAAACTACTGTACTATATGATCTCCTGCGTGACCGCGTCACTGATGTGAACTTGAAATTCTGCATGTCGTCAAGTTGTGAGTCCTATCGCTCCTGAATTGCATGGAGATGGAGCCGATCTGGAGAGTGATCCATGGAACAAAATTTTCAGCACGCAGATACATGTAAATCACAGTTTTCGGCGTCACCAAAAACGTTTCATAACATCAACGATTCTTCGAGTTGATCGTTCCCATTAAAACAACCATGACAAGAATATCACATATATTCGTCTTACATACAGCTTACATGTAATTAACTATATTTGACACAAAGATCTTCCGATCACATGTTTGCAACTAGAGTACTGTCCTACTCCTACACTATACTTCTACATGCCGTCGTCGTGTTCTGAGATGGAGCGGGTATCTGGCTCGTCGTCTCTCTGCTGTGTATCGCCTCGTCGTGTCGCGGCCGCCCTGATCGTTGCCGCCGCATCGAAGCTTGTGCAGTCTTGGTCTTGGATCGCCTCGTCGTCGTGATCGTTGCCGCCGCATCGAAGGGACTCGTCTGCAGTCTTGGATCTTGGTCGGAGCATGTTCTTGCCCTGATCCATTTCAGGAACACGTACGTACTCGTGCGTGGACGATGCCAGGACGAAATTCTCGATGTGGCCGTCCAGATCCAAGGCTTGATCTGCATGGAGATGTTCTTGCTAGTTGCTTTTGTCGATTCCCTTGCCGTGTCTGCATCGTCTCCTGAAATCGCCGAGCCGCGCTGATCAGTTCTTGGGCCACGGCCACCGTATCATAGTTTGTTGCCACTTCGATCACCAAAGTGAAAGACTGCAAGTTCACGTACCTTAATTTTGATCTTGATCAGTTCTTGTGCAGTCTTGGTCTCTTGGATCGCCTCGTCGTGTCGCGGCTGCCCTGATCGTTGCCGATCGCTGATCCATTTGAGCACGCCGCGACGAGATTCTTGATAAGCCTTGAATCTTGATCCCAGCACGAATTCTTGATATCGTCGCCGAGTTCCTAGGCTTGATCAGTCTTGATCTGGATGGAGCTGCTCTTGCTAGTTGGTGTTGTCGATTCCCTTGCCGTGTCTCCTGAAATCGCCGAGTCGTGCTGATCAGTTCTTGGGCCATCGGTTCATAGTTAGTTGACTTCGATCACCAACTTGAAAGACTGCAAGTTCACGTAGCACGTACCTTCTTGGATCTTGATCAGTAGTTGTTGCATGCGCTGATCCCCCTTTTCACGGACGAACGCGCTCGTGGATGACGCCGCGGCGATCGTCCTCAACCTTCTGCCACACCGCGAAGGGCAGCACCCTGTCGATCCAAAGCTTGCGGTCCGCCGTCTTGTAGGCTTCCTTGCAGAGCGTGTCCGCCACGAAGTTCCCCTCACGGTAGGTGTGCTGGACCTCGCACACCTCGAAGCAGTCCAGCAGCCCGATGATGTCATCCTCCATCTCGCGCGGGATGCGCGTCTGCCGCGACTCGCAGCGTAGCAGCCGCACCAGCGTCAGGTCGTCGCCCTCCACCAGCAGCCGGCGGCATCCGAAGTCCAGCGCCAGCTGCAGCCCTCGCGTCAGCGCCCGAGCCTCCACGATGCCGATGGGCGCGTGCGGCGTCCGCTCGGCGAAGGCGAGGAGGACGCGCCCGTGCACGTCGCGGATGGCGCCGCCAATGCTCGCGCGCCCGCTGCCGTCGTTGTAGACGGACCCGTCGAAGTTGAGCTTGGTCCACCCGAAACGCGGCGGCGTCCACTGCACCAGCGTGACGCGCGAGGGAGAACGAGGCTGAGGCTGGGCATGGGCGCTTCGAGGTCGGCACAGCGAAGCGGAGGCCGGGAAGGTAGAGCTCGGCTGGTGGAAGAAGGACGTCGCCATGGTTGGGAATTCGGGATTGGAAAGATCGCAGGAGGGAGGAAGAGAAAGAAAGTTAGGGCTCGACCCATTAGCGTTGTGCATGCGCACTATATTCACCTTGGGACGAATTTGAATCCGTGACGGGCTCGCTTTTCCTCCAACAACGCGCGCTTATTCTCTCCCAAAATGCTAGACTTACGCATGAGTTACAGAAAACTTACGCGCTGACAAGGACTAAATCTGACGTGGAGGCTAGACTAAAAAAAGGAAATTACGTGCCGCTAATTTTGCAACCAAAAGCTCAAACCGCCCGTACGTTTTGCCTCTCCGTTAAAATCAAGCACATCGATCTGCCTCCATCGCGCTTGGCGTGCAGCAGGTCGACGCGGCCGCCTGCGGCCAACACCTAGCCGTTCCGTCACCTGCCACAACCAACTAGCCACGCCGCCGCCGCCTACGACCAACATCTTGTTCAAACTGCCCCGTACGTTTTGCCTCTCTGTTGATACGAGCACACCGAGCTGCCTCCATTGTGCCGTCGCGATCGGGACTCGTGTACCTAGCTCACCATCTTCCTCAGCCCGCAGGTAGACCTCTCCGTTGAGCCGCCGGCCGAGCTGCTCGCCGGATGCCCGGACGTGCCGCAAATTATGCCAAAAACTGCACGGTAAGTTCTGCTATTGTTCAGATCAAGGAAGACCACTTTGTCTCCATGGCGTCGTGAACGCCGGGTCACATTAGCTCACCGTTTTCCTTAAACTGCAGCTAGACTTTGCCGTCCTGTCGCCGGTTAAACCGCTCGTCGTTCAGACTCATAGACTGCCGAACTGCTCTAGTTCAAGCAGGTTTTTGTCGTCCAATTTCCACCTAAATTGAAAGTCAGAACAAGTGATATAAATGTAAATAGTTTCATTGCTTATTCTTATATCTAGCATACCCCACACAGGTTAGTTTAAATATTACAACGATTCATGTAAAATCTTTTATATTATCATGTTTTTATGTGATGTGATTAAATAAAAATAGAGAAAATACATGATCAATATATACTTTATGATTTGTAGGAATGGATGATCAAACTCATAGTGTTCGGTCGAGTGACATGTCTATATCAAGCGATGACGATGGCATTGAGCCACAAAAGAATATCAATGTGGAACTTGAAGAGGACCTTGGTGAAGCACAAGCAGATGCAATAGAAGATCCTGAAATTGGGATGACCTTTGATACTGAGGATGATGTACGAGAGTACTATAAAAATTACGCTAAGGCAAAAGGGTTTGGTGTGACGAGAAGAAGTTCAAACAGATCTGATAATGGGGAATTGAGGTATCTCACACTTTGTTGTTCTCGTCATGGTAAGACCGAGTCCAACTCAAAAAATATGTTGAAGCCAAAACCAACTGCTGGGTTAGGATGCAAAGCTAAAGTTAATGTCGTTTGTGGTCAGGAAGGAAAGTTTCATATTTCTACGGTTATTTTGGATCATAATCATGCATTAAGTCCACATAAATCTCGGTTATTTAGATGTAACAAAAGGTTGGACTTCCATGTTAAGCGAAGGCTTGAGTTGAATGACCGGGCTGGAATACGAGTAAACAAGAATTTTAATTCTTTCGTTGTGGCAGCAGATGGTCATGAAAAACTGACATTTGGTGAGAAAGAATGTCGCAATTATCTAGAGAAAACAAGAAGATTAAAACTTGGAAGTGGTGATGCTGAGGCTGTTCGTGAGTATTTTATGAAAATGCAATCTGACAATCCGAATTTTTTTAGTGTCATGGATGTTGATGATGAATCCCGACTTATGAATGTCTTTTGGGCTGATGCAAGAAGCAGAGCAGTGTATAACTCCTTTGATGATGTCATCACTTTTGACACCACATACTTGGTGAACAAATATGATATGCCTTTTGCTTCTTTTGTTGGAGTGAATCATCATGGACAATCTATGTTGCTAGGATGTGCTTTATTGTCAAATGAAGATACTGAAACATTTGTCTGGTTATTTAAAGCATGGCTGAAGTGTATGTCAAATCGTCAACCAAAAGCAATTGTGACCGATTAAGCAAAAGCAATTCAGAATGCTGTTGACATAGTTTTTCCAAATGCTCGATATAGGTGGTGCTTGTGGTATATAATGAAGAAGCTACCTGAGAAGTTGGGTGGATATGAGGAATATGAGTACATCAAGACTGCAATTAGCAAAGCCGTATATGATTCACTAACAATTACTGATTTTGAAGGTTCTTGGATGCGTATGCTTGAGAGGTATGATATTACTGATAATGAATGGCTTAAAGGGCTCTATGACAATCGGCATCGCCGGGTTCCAGCATTTGTGAAAGATGCTTTTTGGGCTGGCATGTCAACTACACAATGTAGTGAGAGTATGCATGCCTTCTTTGATGGGTATGTTCATGCCAAGACAACATTGAAGCATTTTGTTAGCCAATATGAGAATGCTCTACGTGATAAAGTTGAGAAGGAGATACTTGCTGATTTTAATTCTTTCCATTCAACTATACCTTGCATCACTCATTTTGACATTGAGAAGCAGTTTCAATTACTATATACAAATTCTAAGTTCAAAGAGTTCCAAGAGGAGCTAACACACATGTTATATTGTGACCGGAGCTTCATAAAAAAAGAAGGGGCAATAGAGACGTTTAAACTAACCGAGGATGTGCTAATTGACAAAGATGAAGGATGGAGAAAAGATTATGTATACCATGTATATTTCAATGTGGAAGAGTTTGCAGTTAAGTGTTCATGTCGCCATTTTGAGTTCAGGGGTATTATCTGTAGGCATGTATTATGTGTGCTTACTCATAAGAAAATCAAGCAGGTTTCTTCACAGTACATCCTTGATCGGTGGAGAAAAAATGTAAAAAGAAAACATAACTTTATCCGGTGCAGATATGGTGGCATGGAAGACACTCCTGTTGCAAAACGTTTCGATAAGTTGTGCAATATTTTCTTCCCACTTGCAGAGGTAGCTGCCATGTCAGAGGAGTCATGCAATGATTTGATTGAACAGCTTCATAATCTGAAAATCCAACCATCTAGTAACTCAAGTTGTGGTACACAAGAAGCTTGTGCACCATCTAATGAGGAGACAACAAATAAAACTATACTAAGTCCAATAGCTGTTAGATGTGCTGGACGTCCTCCTTCGTTGAGAAAAGAATCTAAGGTTGATAAGATTATTCGTGAAGCAAGAGAAAAGAAGAAAAAAGCCGAACAAAGGGAAAAGAAGAAAGCTGCACAAAAGGAGAAGAAAAAATCCGAACAAGAGGTATTTCTAACAACATTTTGTTTCCTTGAAAATCTCTACATTTTTTAAGTTCACTAATGTAGTATTTATTTCAGGCTCTCTCCATGAGATTGAAAAATAAAAGATCCAATGCAAAAAGGAAATCATCTGAGAATGACATCATACAACAAGAGGAGATGGGACATGAGGTAGATATTTTTTGTTTTGTAGCTATTCAACAATCTTCGATGTGTAGCATGTTTATTTATAAGTTATCTTTTATGTCCTCTAAAACCGATTCACCAAAGTGCTTTTTTGCATTGACGTGCTTGTAGTAGCACAATTCAATTATATTTGTTTCTCATATCTCTATTTCAATAAATACTTCTGAAACAGATTCAACGAACAATTTATTTGGATGGACAAGCTTCTAATTTACATGAATTTTTTGTCACAGGGAGCATTTAACTTGGGCACTAGTAGTGGCGGCATTAATCCAACAACGACAGCTTCAGTACCATATGGAGCATTTCAGGTATCATTGTTTTCATCTCTGTATATTTGTAAGTAATTCAACATTCAATTCACCTTATGAATTTTTTGGTGCAGGAATCATTTTCCTATGGTGTTAGCAACATAAATCCTACCATGACATCGACATTACCCTCTGGAGGTTCATCGACTCTTGTTATGCCTCCAATTTTGGGAGAATATACAAGCATGCTGTTTCAAGTTCAACAGAGTTCTGCTACTCTATCTAGATCTTCACAGTTACATTTTGATGGAACTAGAGGGATGAACGATACGATGGATCACCGTGAGACATGAGTTGTGTAATTCAAGATTTTGGATGTAGTCCTTTTTGTGGCACCTGGCAACTGTAATTTTAGGAGACCATCCATCTATTTGTTTTCATTTTCTCTCTATCCACATCTGGAGTTGCATCATTTATATACTACTGGGAGTTGAACAGTGTAATGAATGTTATTTTCAGTGCTGTTGTGTTAATAAATCACATATTTTGCCTCTCTTCATGACACTCAGTTTCACTAATCAGTGTTGTCCTTCACAGATTTTGTTGGCAACTCTGTTATTTTTCTTTATTTTTCCCTGTTTTATTTTGTGAGAACTGTTGTAGTATTTGACTGGGAGTATAGGTGATCTTCCATGAAACTTTCAGTGACTTCAAAATATACTAGTCTTTAGTGCATCATTTGCTTCACCTACAAAACAGCATGTGTCACCTCCCACTGTGTCACCTCCTCTGGCTCCGCGTCGTCGTCGTGGCCTAGAAAATATTCGTTCTCTGTCGACTACTGGTCGTTTAGCTGTTGTTCGTGGAGGGCAGGACATGTCTACATGTCGTGCTCGCGGCAGCCGGCGTGGCCACTCCGATCGGTTTGTGGCCTCTAAACTTTTCATCTCCTATGGGTGTATTTCTTGGTGCGCCAGGTCAGTCTGTGGCCTCTAAATTTTTATCTTCGCGCGGTGTGGTTGCACCTGCATCTGCCGATACTTCGTCGGGTAATTCTTTGGCTGCCCGTCTATCTTCACCTGTTGTTGGTTCTGTTCCTGTTTGTTTTGTTTCCTCAAGTGGTATCATCTAGCTGCTGGAGGGTGGCATTCTCCCACAGCCACTGAACTTTTTGTTGTGCTGGACTTCTGCGTGTCGGACAAACATGTAAGATGATCAGTTTGATGATGCATATACTTGGCCAAACGATTAATCACCTGGAAATATAGGTGATAATTATTAACCTGGACGTTAGTTCTCTATCTTTTGTGTCCGTGCTGCAGAGGAAAAAATCTGTAAAAGGAGGAATGATATGCTTTTGCTGTTTGGAGTTGATAATTGAGAAATTAGTAGTTAATTAAACTAATAAGCATGGAACTGCCCTCTGTTTAGAATGCTCAGATAAATCACCATTTATAATGGTGAAGATCTACTTCAAATGTGCGCTCTCCTGGAGCAAGGTAAGTGTGCTGGATGGTTCACCTTTGTCTGATAGAGATACATAAAGTAGTTTTAGCTTCGTGAATTGCAATTAGATGTTCATCGTACATATTCTTGTGGAGTTTTGCTGCAACTATATTCTCAGATTTTACCTATTTATTGCTGGGCCTCAGATTTTACCTATTTATTGCTGGGCATGGAGGCTTTTCTCCTGGATTGCAATTGAATTGGCCGTGTTTTGTACAGAAACCGTGTCAGCATCCAATATAAATATTATTTTCAGCGATGGATGCTGGTGACTATTCTTAAAAACGATTTGATTCCCATTGAGTAGTCAAAATCTTCTCTCTTTATTTTGTCAGAGGAAGCTGGATAGGACTGCGTGGTATACCTTACACACCACATGTTGTCTGATTCGTCTTGGCAAGCACCCAGTTGGAACTGATGATGAGGATGGTATGTCTCTGTCTTTTCTCTTTTGCTCTATCGTTATGTTTTTATTCCTCTTAGTTAAGCTCCACTTGATTCCTTTTGCTCTTTTCTGGCGGTAATTCTACTAGATCATCTTCGGTTGTGCTAGCCGGCTCTGCTTATTATACTTTTCCAGATTCTTCTTCTTTAGGTCAAGGTGCAATAGAAAGTAGTTTGTATATGTGCTTTCTTTTCAACTTTTAGTAGCTTCTTACTACATCTGTTTCATAATGTACAATGTTTTGGCAAACTAAATTAGTTTGCTAAGATGGGCTAGATTATGGAACATATTTAGTATTTATGTTCCTCACATATGAGCTTCTTTGTTGCAGGTCTGTACATTTGGCCTACGCTTGATATCAATTCTTCAACAAAGCTTACATGGATGGTGCCTCCTGTTCATCGCAGACATGACAGGCCTCCGGGTGCTGTGCCTGGAAGACATAGTAGGTCTGGTTCATGGCCGATGAAGTCGCATAGGTCTGTTTGAGGTGCTGTTTCTCTCTGTTGTCGACATGCAGTACCGCTTCACGTCCGCGCACTTGTGCGATGAGTTCTGCGGTTGCGCTTGTGCCTGATCATTGTTTGGTGCCGGCTGTTGGTTATGTTGTCGGTTTCTGATTCTGATTCTGCTTTGTCTCATGCGGATACTCCGAAGTGAGATATTTGTACATACGGAACTAATAAAATTGTGTATGATTTGCCCTGGTTACTGTAGAAACGGGCATCTGCAGTAACTGCCTATCTACAGTGTGTTACGAGAAACAAATTACTAGCGATCGCTCAGGGAAGTCCAACCAGCCGTGCCACTGTTCACCGCCCGCTTCTATAGTACCGTACACATCCGTGATTGTTGGTTCCGGGATTTCCGGTAGCCGGGTTCCTTGCGCCCCCTTCATAGCGCATTCTGGGCAGAAATATCTCCAGCCAGACCCACCTCCACTATTTCCCTCTCGGTACTTCTCCTTCCTTCTCTCGCCGCCCACGGCCTCCCGTCCCAAATCCCGGACGCCTCTTCCTCCATGTGGCCCTGGAGGTAAATCACTACGGGAATAACTAAATAGGCCGACGGCCTTTTTATACGCCGACGGCAAAATGTCGGGGCCGTCGGCGTAGATTGACGGGCCGTCGGCCCAGTTTTGCCGTCGGCGTAGAATAAATAGGCCGACGGCCACCGTCGGCGTAAACATGACTGTCGGCGTAGCCCATTAGGCTAACGGCAGAGCAACGACGTCAAGTCTACGCCGACGGCAAAGGTTTTAGACCTATGCCGACGGCTTTGCCGTCGGTGTAGCTATTTTTCTTTTTTTGCCATATTAATAGAAAAATCATAACTAAATCATTTAAATTCAGAAAAATACATATAATATATCAAAATTTGCAGAAAAATAAGATATATCTATATAAACTCAAATATTATATATTTTTATTCAAAAAAATACATAAAAAATACAAATACTTTCGTATAACATATTTTTTATTTTTCAAGTGCAAAATACGGGGTGTTTTGTGAAGCAACCACCAAAAGAAAGTTTCAAAATGATAATACCACATTTTTCAAAAATACTAGACCATATTGAATGGACAATTTCCCAACCTAGGAATCTCAAACCTTTCCGTTCACCTCTCGTAAAAAAGACAAATTCCTGCTGAACCGGTAGGAAATGAGTTAGATTTGAACTACAGGTACATGATATATTGCTCATGATTTTTTGTAAAAATCATTTTTAGATTCAAAATATGCCATTTCATCAGAGATCTAATGCAAGTTTAGTGAGACTCGTCCCCGAGCTAAGAATCATCATGCCCCTCGATTTAGGAAGTTTAATGATAGTTTGAAATGTGCATAAAAAATTAAAAAACGATCGAAACAATGCAAAACCTTCGCGTGGTGTCATATTATATGACATAGTTGCATGGAAAAATACCAGACTTGGTATATTCATTGAGTCTTAAAAAAACCTTCACAAAATGGCCTATCGCAATCGAGGTTTTCTGGATTTCAGGTGAAATGACCAATGTTATTGCTATAATCGTGGTATAGTTTGAGATAATGTGTCCATATTGTGCACACATGTGTATCATGGGATGGTGAACAATGTTGCAGGAGGAAGTTTTCATTTTCGTCGCACCGAAAAGCCATTTTTCATTTTCCGAGTGCAAAAAACGGGGTGTTTTTGTAAAGCAACCACCAAATGAAAGTTTCAAAATGATAATACCACATTTTTCAAAAATACTAGACCATATTGAATGGACAATTTCCCAACCTAGGAATCTCAAACCTTTCCGTTCACCTCTCGTGAAAAAGACAAATTCCTATTGAACCGGCAGGAAATGAGTTAGATTTGAACTACAGGTACATGATATATTGCTCATGATTTTTTGTAAAAATCATTTTTAGGTTCACAATATGCTATTTCATCAGAGATCTAATGCAAGTTTAGTGAGACTCGTCCCCGAGCTAAGAATCATCATGCCCCTCGATTTAGGAAGTTTAATGATAGTTTGAAATGTGCATAAAAAATTAAAAAACGATCAAAACAATGCAAAACCTTCGCGTGGTATCATATTATATGACATAGTTCCATGGAAAAATACTAGACTTGGTATATTCATTGAGTCTTAAAAAAACCTTCACAAAATGGCCTATCTCAATCGAGGTTTTCTGGATTTCAGGTCAAATGACCAAAGTTATTGCTATAATCGTGGTATAGTTTGAGATAATGTGTCCATATTGTGCACACATGTGTATCATGGGATGGTGAACAATGTTGCAGGAGGAAGTTTTCCTTTTCGTCGCACCGAAAAGCCATTTTTCATTTTCCGAGTGCAAAAAACGGGGTGTTTTTGTGAAGCAACCACCAAATAAAAGTTTCAAAATGATAATACCACATTTTTCAAAAATACTAGACCATATTGAATGGACAATTTCCCAACCTAGAAATCTCAAACCTTTTCGTTCACCTCTCGTGAAAAAGACAAATTCCTGCTGAACCGGTAGGAAATGAGTTAGATTTGAACTACAGGTACATGATATATTGCTCATGATTTTTTGTAAAAATCATTTTTAGGTTCACAATATGCCATTTCATCAGAGATCTAATGCAAGTTTAGTGAGACTCGTCCCCGAGCTAAGAATCATCATGCCCCTCGATTTAGGAAGTTTAATGATAGTTTGAAATGTGCATAAAAAATTAAAAAACGATCGAAACAATGCAAAACCTTCGCGTGGTGTCATATTATATGACATAGTTCCATGGAAAAATACCAGACTTGGTATATTCATTGAGTCTTAAAAAACCCTTCACAAAATGGCCTATCTGAATCGAGGTTTTCTGGATTTCAGGTCAAATGACCAATGTTATTGCTATAATCGTGGTATAGTTTGAGATAATGTGTCCATATTGTGCACACATGTGCATCATGGGATGGTGAACAATGTTGCAGGAGGAAGTTTTCCTTTTCGTCGCACCGAAAAGCCATTTTTCATTTTCCGAGTGCAAAAAACGGGGTGTTTTTGTGAAGCAACCACCAAATGAAAGTTTCAAAATGGTAATACCACATTTTTCAAAAATACTAGACCATATTGAATGGACAATTTCCCAACCTAGGAATCTCAAACCTTTCCGTTCACCTCTCGTGAAAAAGACAAATTCCTGCTGAACCGGTAGGAAATGAGTTAGATTTGAACTACAGGTACATGATATATTGCTCATGATTTTTTGTAAAAATCATTTTTAGATTCAAAATATGCCATTTCATCAGAGATCTAATGCAAGTTTAGTGAGACTCGTCCCCGAGCTAAGAATCATCATGCCCCTCGATTTAGGAAGTTTAATGATAGTTTGAAATGTGCATAAAAAATTAAAAAACGATCGAAACAATGCAAAACCTTCGCGTGGTGTCATATTATATGACATAGTTGCATGGAAAAATACCAGACTTGGTATATTCATTGAGTCTTAAAAAAACCTTCACAAAATGGCCTATCTCAATCGAGGTTTTCTGGATTTCAGGTCAAATGACCAATGTTATTGCTATAATCGTGGTATAGTTTGAGATAATGTGTCCATATTGTGCACTCGTGTATATCATGGGATGGAGAACAATGTTGCAGGAGAAAGTTTTCCTTTTCGTCGCACCAAAAAGCCATTTTTTATTTTTCGAGTGCTAAAAGCGGGGTGTTTCATGAATCTTGACATAGTTTCAGTTGGTCTAATATTTAAAATTTATGATATATAATTAAATAGATGATAGGGATGTCATATTTGGATTCCTCTCATTTTTCTGATCGATTTGGATATATTATTTGTCGAATTGTGATTTACAGATTTGTAGATATGAATTATTCAAATTTAAATAAAAAAGCAAAATAAATAAAATTTATTTTATTTTTATTTGAATTCAAGATTATTATTACTTATTTATTGTTGTTTACTCAAAAAATTGTATGAAATGTAAAAAAACAAATATGTCTAACATTATAGTGTAATGGTTAATAGGTTTGATATGATAATATTCACAACAAGTTCTAGTTTGTTTGTCGGAAGCTCATGTGGAAGGAACGAAGAAGTTAAGCGTGCTGGGGCTGGAGTAGTATTAGGATGGGTGACCGGTTGGAAAGTTTGACTAATTGTACAATTTGACTTGAGACTAAGTATACTTAGAATTAAAAATGTCCATATGAGATTAACAAGTTAAACAATACAAAAATGTTAAAAAAAGTTGAAAAAAAAATTGGAAAAAAAAATTTTGAAAAAAAAAAATTGGAAAAAAAATTCAAAAAAATCTAGGCCGACGGTAAAGCCGTCGGCGTAGCCAAACGGCCATTAGTCATCTAGGTGTGCCTCATATGGTCTACGCCGACGGCTTTGCCGTCAGCGTAGCTATATACGCCGACGGCTTTTCTACGCCGACGGGAGAAGAGGCTACGCCTACGGAGCAGTACGCCGATGGCCATACGCCGACGGCAGCCGTCGGGCCAGCCTACGCCGACGGCATTTAGGGCCTACGCCAACGGGACCCGGCCGTCGGCGTATTAAGCTTCTCCCGTAGTGAATGGGGGAGATCCTGCCTCCACCGCTTTCCATTTATTCTCCTCCTTCTTCTTCGCCTACCGTCAACTCTCCTGTGCCTCTACCCATCCTCTCGGCAGCAGGTGGTGCCGGTCAACCAGTCCATCGAGGCTGTCAAGAAGGGTTTTGGACGTGCGCTGGTCCGCTGCTCCCAAGCCGGCCGCCGCGCCACCGACGGGGAGGAGGTCCTCCTGCAGCCCGCCGCCTGCAACGGCATCCTCAATCTCTAGCTCTCGCCGGTTCTCCTCCTCCTTAGTCTGCAGCCCCGCCGGACATGATGTCCGTCCGGCTGCCACAGGCTGTTCGGTCCTACTCGCCTTGGAGATGGAGAATGTCGTGGTTGCGCTCCATGATGGCACCGGCGACCACACGCTGTTCGATGGCGTGCCCCAGGTGTTCCGCCGTCGCTAGGAGGAGCCCGTGGAGCGCCACCGACGACACCATCTTATGCGGCCATGTCGCAGGACCTCCTCCCCTACCCCTCTTCATTGCACGCACGCACGGCGGCTCGCCCTTCCCTATTTCCCGTTGCTCGCATTGATGCGGTTGTTGCTGCAGTCACCTTTCCTTCAATCTTCCCCGACGCGAGTTTCACTATCCGCATGGCGCGACGACCCGGTTTGGGGGGCCGGGGAAGACGTCTAGCAGGTAACAGCCCGTCGGCTGGCTACCCTGGCCTCCTCATCCTATTCTCCCTCCGCCGAGAAGGATGGCTCCTAGCGGCGTCAAACGTACAGCAGCGCAGGTGAGCTTTCTTTCTATTTCTTCTCTTTTCCCCTTTAGTTCTTTTTTCTCCTCTCTTTCTACTTCTTATTTCCCGTCATTGCTTTGCATATGGGGTCAGTTGTATTTGGTGTACTTGAAATTAACAGTCTGGCTTTGGGCTACATTTTATGATTATTTCAAACTTTTGCACTCAGCATTTCTTGCGGAGTTGTTGACGAGGATCTAGGAGAATCCTAAGCCATATGGCGAAGTGTGGCGGTTGGAGAGTATTTTCGATGTGGCCACAGAGCTGACCGTCGCTAACATGGTGACAAATAGTGTGCCGGGAAGAGGAGAACAAGGCAGCCACGAGTCATGTCTGTTTTGTATCTTCACCCTCAGGTCATTGGTCATCTCCCTTCTTATCTCCACCAAAATTCAACATTTATGCGGGTGGATGGAATCTATTTTTTTTTCTATGCGGTTTATATTTGAGGATCCCAGAAATATGTTAGTGTTCTTTGGAGCATATATTTTCTTTCAGTATTCCGGTTGATGATATTTACCAAATGATTTTTTTTGTAGGTCTTGTGATTGAAAAGTGTACTGGCTTAGGCAGGACGGGTTCGGTTACTGGTGCCTTCTTTCTTTTTTGAAGGTGATGTTTACTAGCCTTTAAAGGGTGCCTTGTGGAAATTGTTAATTACTCTGTATATTTTAGTTCAAACTATATCAAAGGAATTTTCAGTTTGTGCAATACCCCTGTGATACATCTGTTTGTGCTTATATCATCACTCACGTCTTAATCTTTCGGGCTAATTTTCCCATGCTAAAGGAAGAGAGACTTGGCCTTCATGTTTGCAGCTAACTTTCCTGGTTATTTGAAGCGACGAATACATCATCACTCCGTAGATCCAGTGTTTAACTATTTGCAATTTATGTCATGTTTACTAATTTAAAAGTAAGTTAGTTTGATGATAGATCATGTGATTTCCGCTGCAAGTGTATACACCTGGCTTATTAATTGCGTGTGTTTTGAATGGTGTATAAGCTCTTGGATCTAATCAGACTACTTCAGAACTAGATGCCTATGTATTTCCACACTAGCAGTACACAATGCATTTCTTTTACATTCGTTGGCCATGCCACACTTTATCTATATCAAAAAAGACTTTTGTTCTTCACCCCATGATCAGCTCACGGGAGTGGCATGACGCCACGGCAACTTTCCTATATGTTCTTTACCTCTTGAATCAGCTTAATTTTCTAATAGATAGATTCGGAACCGTATGGCAGGGCTTGATTTATTGGATCAATCTATGCCCCTACTAACAAGTTCAACAAAGGAAAAAGCTCAAAAGGACCAATGAGAAGCATGAGGAATTCTGGTTACTCCTAGCTGCGCCCTGAATGCACATACAACGTTCCGAACGCCAAGATCAAGGTCCTGCTTTGCTTCTCATCATGTACACAAGTTAGGACTGCCTCCAGTTTTTTTCTAATGTCCATCTTCAATGAACTTTGGACTACCTGTGTAGTTAGGTGATTTTCGTAGCCTTAAGAGGGTATTGTGGACTGTGGTACATCTGATGGATGTGCCTTAAAGCTTTGCTTTTTTTCCATCTATAGCTATGATGCAATAGCAAAATTAATATTTATTATGAGAATTGTTTATCAGACACAACCGGTATAAGAAAGCCAGCTGTGTTTGTAGAAGGATAATATGTTCCTCCACTCCACAATGTTCTGTCCACAAATTCTATTGTGGCAAAAAAAACTCACAGTATTTTGCTAACTGGCTTTAGGCCTGCACTCCCCTTAAAAGCACCACTGTTTTTTTCTATTCCAAACAAATATGTATGTGTTGCTGTTGATTTAGGAGCTTGAAATCCAAGTCTTCTCTGCTTTATTTACATCTATGTCTTTCTGTATAATCCATGTGCAATTCCATGTGAATATATCTACTAATTCTCTTATATTGTGCGTGTTGGCTAATATCCAACCACTACTCAAATTTATGTCAGCGCTGAATCTGCCCGTTTACGAATGAGTTACCACCACGGGCGCGACGAACGCCGCGCCAATTTTCCTAGTCCTTGTATCTCTTACAGGGAGGCCACTTTTGACTGCCCAGAGGCTCACGATAGGTCGTCACAGCATCTGATATGTTTCGTGATGCTCTTGCGCGCGCATCTGGTTTAGTATATGTAATTTTTTAAACAAGAGAAAAGATCTACAATTTTCCATCAACGGGAATTATGACGCGGGCACGTTTGACCGCAAAGGTGCTCGCATTTTCTACTGCTCATCTACATTTCGAAGGGTGATGATCCATGCATGTGTTTTATAGGGTAGGGTTGCAACTAAATATACTTCAAAACTCGTATCGACCAGGACATTTAAAGGTGTTTTTTCATACAATTTGCAACCATTTTCATCACCGGTTTCATATGGACGAGGGCTTCAAAACTCGGCCTATGTTTCAAAAAACTTATTTCCAGGCTTTTTCTTATGAGGACGACAACACGTAAGTTGTCAGTTTATTTTGTAACAAGGTACTATGTAGAAGTTTTAATACTAATACATGCCAACTTTATAAATCTATAGGTGGTAACTTTGAAGAAGAACAAAAAGTTACCAAAACATAGCAACAAGGGTCTCGTTTCGAATATCTTGTCAACACCAAGCCGGCAAGGAAGACATCGTAGATTGGATTCATGGTTTGAAAGTTAAATTGTTTTGAAAGGTTTGAATTTTCAAATAGAATCGATGGGGTACCAATCTGGTTCACCTTGAAATTGGTGTATTCTTGCATTGATGTTGTGAGGATGATGATGTCATTGATCATTGTTATGTTAGTGAGGCTCGCCTTCATTGTTGATGTTGTTGGGAGATTGAACGTGGATATTTTCTTGAACTGGATGTGGTTCGTGCTCTAGACAGGGTTGGTGATAATTATGAGCTTCTTGTTGCGGGTTGTCATGTTGACCATGGCGCCGAGGATGTCTTGCTTGTTCAGATTGGTGAACGTGAGGATCAACCGCATCTTCATATTGGTGATGAGCTTGCATTGCCCCATTATGATGGTGAGGTCTCCATGTCGCGAGTTTGAGCTCGAAGACTCGCCATCACGACTTGACGCGTGAGTATGGGACGAGCTTGAAGAGTTTGAGTGATGTCCACACTGGTTGGTAAGATTGGTGATGGCATCTTGTATGCCTGTCATTTGGTGTCGCAACAAGGTGAAGTCATTATGGACGTCATTAAATTACTGTTCAATCTTCTTTTTATCCGTTCAAATCTTTGGCGGGTTCCTTCGTGCAATATGCATGTCGTGAGGTGTATTGATCTTCACCATCAAAGTGTGGGTCGTCCTCCATGCTTGCATTGCTTGACTTGTGCATTTTCTCACAAGAGCAAGAGTATTATGGTGGCAAAGGAAAAGTGAAGTGTATTCCAACAAGAAATTAGTGATTTAGCCGAGGTCAACCAAAAATGCCAAACATAAAATACACACAGAAAAGGTTTATGATGGATGGGTTAGAAAAATGGAAAGCATATGAAAAGACCAAAAAAGGCTATGTCAAATGTGGGTAAAATCCAACAAAAAACCAATGTCGGAGGAAAAGATAAAAAAAGGGGACGATAACCTATGACTAATACACACGTGGAGATTAATAGGTTAACACGACTATATAAATGAGCTATAAACAAGGAAAAACTAATGAAGACTAGAGCTCGGTGGTGTGCCAACACAAGGAGAGACTGTATCTAGTTTGCCAAAAAGTAGAGAAGCAATGGATTTGTGGAGTTGCCTTGTTCTTACTACTCTTGTGCTTACAAGCTTTCAGACTCTACGGGATGTTGGGAGAGATTCTTTTTCTTTCTATATTTTTCTTTTTCTCCTTTTTATTACTTTCCTCCCTTGTTGTGGTAATCGAGCTGAATTATGATTTTTCTTAATACACTCTCATTATCAAGAACAAGCACAGAATGCTTCAGCAAACTTAAGCAAGCTACTCTCGGTAGGATAGTTAACACACAAAGGAAGAAAGAGGTTAGCAAGATGGCGCAAGTTATAGATTTGGTACGTTTTGTTGATGAACTTGCGATCGGTGGTGCAAGGAGTGCTTGGGTTCCGTGTTGTCGATGTCGAACGTGGATGATGGTGCGGAAGCTTTTATTAGATAAAATACACACACGCGAAACACAAATGTCAAAGGATGTTAGCCAAAACGGAAAATTGGAAACACTTGAGGGAAGGCCGGATTCTTTGTCGTTTAGGCCGAAGACTCTGGTGCAGTCCAGGCGGAGATTCTGGTGGTAACAGGCTGGAGACTCGGGCTTGGGATTCCTGCGACCAGCTCTTGTTCTTGACAGAAAACTTGGCCTTCAAACCTCAAGTTTGTGGGGTAATTGGCCAAATTGGGCTATGGGAATGCAATTAACAAGATAAGTTGTCTATGAATCAAAACAACGGACTACGCGCCGAATCATGAGATCGATCCAAAAGCAGTTTTGGGCAATATTTTTGGTATTTTCGAATTTATAGTGAAAATCAATGGACGAAGTCAAATCCGTGGCAACTCAAGGCTACAGATACCATTATAATGAGGACCAACCTCGGGGGTGGCCCGATGTTTATGGATTTGTAGGGGAAATGAGGGGGGGTGATGAACATGAAGAACTCGATAAACACAATGAATGAAAAGTAAGATACAAACTCACGCACACAGACACGGCGTGTTTGGTTGCGCGGGCCTCTTTTTCCCTTTTTCACTATTGGCCCGCTGGATACTGGCATGGGCATAGATTTGACTTGGGCCAACTTTGGACTCTTGATTGGTAGCCCATATTCTCGTTTCTCTCCAAAAGTCCCTATTGTTTGGTTCCTCTATGTACACACAGTAGGAAATAGGTGTTATGCCTTTAACTAAAATACTTGATCTTAATCCCCTCTAATCTACCTGACTATACCACCATTCGAGATAATGTCTAGATGCAAAAAATGCTCCTCGATGTTATGAATCCATTTCCGCAGGTTTGAAACTCTATGTCATATTCCTTTTTAGAGCTTTTTTGAACGCAGACAGTTGATCATTTAAAATTTCCTTTCAGGGGAAGTTTCAGTTCATCATTCCACACGACTTTCATGTTGTAAGTTTTTTGGTTTTACATTTCTATAC
Organism: Avena sativa; assembly: GCA_916181665.1. Lineage (NCBI taxonomy): Eukaryota > Viridiplantae > Streptophyta > Magnoliopsida > Poales > Poaceae > Avena > Avena sativa. Next base: position 34,182,201 of record OV702291.1, read on the forward strand.
GAGTAGATCTACATATATGCAGGACAATTTAGATCTAGTCGTGTGAAACGGTGAGGCGAAGCTACACCTCAAAGGAAATTTTAAACGGTCTACCGTATACGATGAATTTGGCAAAATTTATTTATAAAACGTATAAATATGAACACGAAATAGACCCCTAAAAGGTCAACGAAACTAGGAACTGATGTTGAAATGGAATCGCAATGTCGATTAGCATATTTTTCATGTACAACTTATTTTAAATCGGAGCATGGTTCGGTAGATCAGAGGAGATTAAGTTAACCATATTTAGGGTGCCTAGATTGTATCCAGCTAGAAGATTTTGCACCAAGCAGCGCTATTCCTATGGAAACATCCAAAATTGGTGTTTCTAGTGGGCCAACTTTTGGTCTTCTTTAAATCTCGTGTGGTGCAGAAACTTTATGTGACCCGGGAACCCAAACAGGCTTATTTCGTCCACTGCACCAGCGTGACGCGCGCGGGAGAACGAGGCTGCGGCTGGGCATGGGCGCTTCGAGGTCGGCACAGCGAAGCCGAGGCCGGGAAGACAGAGCTCGGCTGGTGGAAGAACGACGTCGCCATGGGAATTCGAGATTGGAGGAAAAGAAAGATTGCAGGAGGGAGGAAGAGAATCTAGCTAGGGCTGGAATCATTAGCGGTGTGTTTGTGCATGCATTATATTCACCGGCCGAATCAGACTTCGTGTCGGTCTCACCTTTCACATGCATCAGACCGGTCTGTTTTCCTCTCCCAGAACGCGGCGCCCATTCCCATTATCCTGCCGAGGCGCGCACTGTGTTCCATCGGTACATTCAAAAGGCTGTTGCTCGTGTTCAAGGAGGCCGGCCACGCCCAGGTTCTCAACTGGTTCTACCATGACGCTATTATGTAAACCAAGTAACGATGACACGACTAGACGATGATGTAAACCAAGTAATCTCATGGCAACCTCGTAATATAGCGAGGTTACTATTTTATTCTTGCAAATATTAATGTTGAAGGAACAGAATACTGAACGAGTATAACTTCGTTATTTTCACAGGAGACGTCGTCAGTGTAAATCACTACAGGAAATGAGTGTAGGGCCGACGGCCAGCTCCCGTTGGCGTAGCCCAGGATTGCCGTCGGCGTTTACGGTTTGGTCGTCGGCGTAAGAAAAACCGTCGGCGTAGCGCCTGCGGGCCCACATCCGTGGTTGAAGGCCGTTTGGTCTGGCGGTTTACGCTGACGGCATTGTCATTAGCCTAGTTTTTTAATTTTTTTACTTGACAATCTCATGATCATTTTTTTTGAATTGTTTGACTTGTTAATCTCACAAGCGCCTTTTTTAACTCTAAGTATGAATAATCTCCGGTCAAATTATACTCATGGTCAAACTTCCCAATCGACCACCCATCTTCACACTACTCCAGTCCCAGCACGCTTAACTTCTCTATTCCGCATTCACTTCCGATAAGAAAATTAGACCTTATTGATAATACTACCATCTTAATCCTATTAACCCTTGGACCATGGTGTCACACGCTCTTTACTTTTTAAATTTGAAACAATTATTTAAGTAACAAAAATAAATAAAATAATAATCTTAAATTCAAATAACAATAAAATGATTTGTTTTACCTTTTTCTATTTAATATGGAATAATTCATATCTTTAAATCCGTAAATCGGAATTCGATAAATAATATGTCTCAATCGATCAGAAAAATGAGAAGAATCCAAATATAAGATCCCTATCATATTTTTAATCATGAATCATGTCTTTTTAAATAAAATTCATTTAATAGTGTTCAAATCTTCTAAAAACCATACGAAAAACACTAGTAGAAAATATGCCTTTTGTTTGGAGCTGTCAGGGGCTCTAGTCGCGGTATGGTATGAAAACCGGACTAGTGTACGCACTGGTCCCGGTTCATCCCGGTCTCAATGGCTAGGAGGACTCACGTGACTAGTCCCGGATCATTTGGGACCTCTAGTCCCGATTGGTATTACCAACCGCGACTAAAGATCTGGACCCCAACGGCTAGGAGCTAGGTGACCATTAGTCCCGGTTTGTATTAAAAACCGGGATTAATTTTTTTCTATATATACCCTTGCTTCATTCTGTCCGAGCCCATGGACATTTTGCACCAAGCTAGCTCAAGTTCATCCCCATTTCTTGTCCAAGATTTGGTGACACCCTTCAATTCAAGGTTCTAAAAGGTTAGCAACTTTATTCTTTCATCTATCATGGTTATTTTGCTCAATGCTCTAGAAGTAGAGAGGGATTTCATGCTTTAGAAGTAGAGAGTTAGAGGGAATTTTAGATGTGTAATTTCAGACATATTTTGATTATGTAAAAAGTTACTAAAAGTTGAGATGTGTAATTTTAGAGTTTCGGAGCTCAGAATTGAATGAGGTTTTCACTTCTAGATCAATAATTAAAAACTCAACATTTTTATGTTAATAGTTTTGTCCAATTCAAAAAATGGTGCATGTAAAATTTTATATATAGGTTGTTAGTACACACTAACTTTTTGGATTTCAACAAGTAAATGAAGTGAAAATGATCAAAGCTTTTTATATAGTGTAGATGAGCCTGTCATGGATGTATGACGGTTCCCGAATGTGTGACGCGTTCATTAAAGGCGTGCATTCTTTTCTCGATGTGGCCGAGGCAAACAAGCAAAATGGTTTTATGTGTTGTCCATGTCGTCTCTGTCAGAATGAGAAGGATTACTCTTCCTCAAAAACCATTCTTGTCCACCTGATTCAATACGGTTTCATGTCCGACTATAATTGTTAGACAAAGCAGGGAGAAATAGGGGTTATGATGGAAGAGAACGAAGAAGAAGAGAACGATGACAACTATCCAATGTTCTCTACAATGGGAGATAGCGAACAAGAAGAAGGGAAGAACGGGCAGCAGATGAGACCGCTGATGATCTTCGTCGGGCCATTTTTGATGCACAGAGATAATGTGAAAATGAAAACGAGAAGAAGAAGTTGGAGCGCATGTTAGAGGATCACAAAAAATTGTTGTATCCAAATTGCGAAGATGGCAACACAAAACTCGGTACCACACTGGAATTGCTGCAATGGAAGGCAGAAAATGGTTTGTCTGACAAGGGATTTGAGAAGCTACTGAAAATAATGAAAAAGAAGCTGCCAAAGGATAACGAATTGCCTGCCAGTACATACGAGACAAAGAAGGTTGTCTGCCCTCTACGATTAGAGGTGCAGAAGGTACATGCATGCATGAATGACTGCATCCTCTACTGCAGTGAGGAGTACGAGAATTTGGATGCATGCCCGTTATGGGTGCATTGCGGTATAAGATCCGTCGAGATGACCTTGGTGATCTTGAGGATGAGGAGCGTCCTAGGAAGAGGGTTCCTGGAAAGGTGATGTGGTATGCTCCTATAATACCACAATTGAAAGGTTTGTTCAGAAACAAAGAGTATGCCAAGTTATTGCGATGGCATGAAGAAGACCTTAAGAAAGACAAATTGTCCAGACACCCCGTGGATGGGAAGAAATGGATAAAAATCGATAGAGAGTACCCGGACTTTGTAGATGATGCAAGAAACTTAAGGTTTGGTCTAAGTACAGATGGCATGAATTCTTTTGGGGAGCAGAACAACAGTCATAACACCTGGCCTATGACTCTATGTATCTATAACCTTCCTCATTGGTTGTGCATGAAGCGGAAGTTTATTATGATGCCAGTGCTTATCCAAGGCATTGTTGTTCGTAAGCATCAATGATTTTCCTGCTCTTAGTAACCTTTTAGGACAGTCAAACAAGGGATACAATGCATGCACGTATTGTTTAGATGATACTGAAAGTATATATTTGGATAAATGTAGGAAGAATCTGTACCCGGGGCATCGTCGATTTCTTCCGCCTAGTCATCGCGCAAGAAAGAAAGGCAAGCATTTCAAAGGTGAGGTACATTACCGAAAGAAGCCTATATGTCGTACTGGTGATGATGTATTAGGTATGGTCAAGGATTTAGAAGTAATCTTTGAAAAGGATCCTGGCAGTCAATCTGTTTCGAATAATGCTACCGTACATGTGACCATGTGGAACAAGAAATCTATATTTTGGAAGCTACCCCTTTGGAAAGTTCTATTGGTCCGCTCTGCAATTAACGTGATGCACGTGACGAAGAATCTTTGGGTTAACCTTCTAGGCTTCATGGGCGTGTATGGGAAGACAAAAGATACGCCCAATGAAAGACCGAGACGACATGCATCCAATGAATACGGATAAAGGATGTCTAATTCCTGCCAGCTACGCCCTTACGAAAGAAGAGAAGGAAATTTTTTTGAAGTCCTGAGTGGTATGAAGGTCCTGTCTAGCTTCTCGTCGAATATAAAGGAAATAATAAATATGGCAGAGAAAAAAATTCCAGAACCTAAAGTCTCATGATTGCCACGTCCTTATGACGCAATTGCTTCCGGTTGCATTGAGGTGGCTTCTACCAGAAAATGTCCGACTACCCATTGTGAAGCTATGTGCATTCCTCAATGCTATTTCTCAAAATGTAATCGATCCAGAAATTCTACCAAGGTTACAAAATGATGTGGTCCAATGTCTCGTTAGTTTTGAGTTGGTATTCCCACCATCCTTCTTCAATATTATGAAGCATCTCCTAAGGTACACCTAGTCGACGAGATTAGCATTCGGGGTCCTATATTTCTACACAATATGGTCCCCTTTGAGAGGTTGATGGGAGTCTTGAATAAATATGTTCATAACTGTGCGCGGCCAGAAGGAAGCATCTCCAAGGGCTATGGAACACATGAGGTCATTGAGTTTTGTGTTGACTTTATTCCTGACATTAAGTCGATTGGTGTTCCTGAATCGTTGTATGAGGGGAGACTAAGTGGAAAAGGAACGCTAGGAAGGAAATCAAAAATATATAGGGATGTGCATTCTTTCACTCAAGCACACTACATAGTTCTATAGAATTCCATCTTGGCAGCTCCGTATATCAACAAACACAAGAATATTGTATGCTCCAACAACCCCAGGAAGCCTGACTCTTGGATTATAGATGAGCACATGAGAAGTTTCGGCGATTGGTTGCAAACACATCTCATGAATAACAACACTTTTTGTGATCAGCTGTACTTGTTGGCCAGCTCACCATCTTCGACTATATGGACTTTCCAAGGGTACGAGATAAATAGGAATATCTTTTACACGATCGCCCAAGATAAAAAGAGCACCAACCAAAACAGTGGTGTCCGCTTTGATGCAACAGATGACAATGGGTCAAAGGACATATATTATGGTTACATAGAGGAGATATGGGGACTGTTGGGTCCGCAGCATAGAAAACAAAAAATTTCCTACGGTGTGAACTACACGCCAAGATCTATCTACTAGGTATAAAGCAAACGGGTGGACATACATCCATGGAGAACTTACCCTCGAAGACAACGAGTTTTGTTAACGAGTAGGAACTCGTGGTTGATGTAGTCATACACTTGCTGATCTCAAGATCGTGAGGAAGTCCGAGCGCCGCAACTCAGCAGCGCATCCGCGCTCGCACACACGTTCAAGCCACCGGACAACCTCCACCTCCTCGCTCTAGCGATCCAGCGGAAGCAGCAACTCCTTCCAGACGAAATGCCACCGGGAACATGTATCTCGCTAATCCGAGACCATGGGGGAATAATTCTAGAGGGGGAGAGAGATCCTTCACAAGGAGGTGTGAGGATGAAGGAGGGAATGGGTGGCCTTTTATAGGAGGAGGAGGGGGTGCCCCCTCTCTCCATGGCCGGCGCATGGGGGGTGACCCCTCACCTCCCCCATTCATGTGGTGGTAACTCCTCCACATTAAAATGCCTCTTCACATTCCCTTTTAAAGTCTCCACTTTAAATGCATTAAATTTCTCCAAATTTAATGCTCTCTCATTTAATAAAACTCTTTATATTAAATTTATTCAGAATTTTGTTAATTACTTTAATTAACAAACATTCACATATAGCCCCTTGCAATATTTCAATATCACATGCAGAAACACCTTCTGCAATTTCACCCGAAACAATTTCCGGTTTCTATTGAAACAATTCCCGCGCTTTGCAATTCTTTCGTCTAAAACATATGTGCTCCAAAATGGTGTCCGGTAACTCTTAAGTGTGCCACCCTACGGTTCGCGAATAATGCAGACATGATCGAGACCCTTCTCCGGTCAATAATCAGCAGCGGGACCTAGAGATCCGTACTGACTCCTACACATTCAACGATGACTCCTGTGATCGTGAGAACCTTTAACGCTTGTAACTAAATCCCTTTGTCTCTCGATATATTACATGTCCGAGATTCGACCATCGGTATCTCCATACCTAGTTTGATCTCGTTACCGATATGCACTCTTTTCTTGTTCCCGTGATATAACATTCTAGTGATCACATCACTTGCTTGCAAGCTATCCTAATGTGATATCACCGAGAGGGCCCAGAGTATATCTATCCGCCATCTGGATTGAAAAATTCCACTCTTGATCCATGAGCCTCAACATAACACCTTCGTAGCACTGAACTCATCTTTATAGTCACCCTGTTACGGTGTGACGTTTGATGTTATCAAGATACTCTTCCGGTGTTAGCAATTAACATGATCTCATGGTCTAAGGATAAAGATTACTTCGTATGATGTTATAGCAATATAAACATAATGACTTGATCGCAATGCTATACTTTGGATGAATGTTCATCACATCATTCCACCAATGGTGTGACCTTGTTATTAACAACATCCAATGTCCATGATCAGGAAACCTTGATCATCCTGTTAATCAACAAGCTAGTCTATAAGAGAGGCATGACTAGGAACCCTTTTTGTTTATTAAACACACATGTATTGATGTTTCCTATCAATACAATTATAGCATGCAAAATAAACATCTATCATATATAAGGAATACATAATAACAACTTTATTATTGCCTCTCAGGGCATATTTCCTTCAGGAACTTGACTATGGACCTACTTTGTCCCTTTGTTTCGGTGCAAATGGGTCAAACTGACAGGAGGTGGGGTTCAGGTAGACAAGAAGTACGGAATGACAATAGTGGATCTCAATAATATTGCGTACTTAAAAGAATCATTTGTCCTAGCCAATGACGTGGCTCAGGTTTTCTATGTGAAGGACATGTCTACCAAACCGAGAAAAAGAAAAGATAAGCAAACGAATACATCATACGATGAGCCAAAGTGCCACATAGTTCTTTCAGGGAAAAGAAACATCGTGGGAGTGGAGGACAAGACAGACATATCAGAAGATTATGATAAGTTTCATGGAATTCCTCCCTTCACGGTGAAGGATTACCCAAGCATCCTGTTAATTGATGAAGATGCTCCATGGTTATGGCCACGCAGTCATAAGCAAGGCAAATTAGGAACCAAGTGACTATATTTATTCTGAATTTTGCCTTTGCTGGTTTTGACATGCAATCAATATACCAAGTTTAAACTTGTATTTGATCTCTGAAGAAACATCATATTGTGAGTCTAAAAATGATTTAGTCCTGGATGGTGTCTCCAACCGGGACTAAAGACGAACTCATTTAGTCCCGGATGGTGTCTCTAGCCGGGACTAAAGATGAACCCATTTAGTCCCGGATGGTGTCTTCAACCGGGACTAAAGATGAACTTGTAGTCCAGGTTGGAGACACCATCCGGGACTAAACGTGGGTGGCGACACTATGCCAGTGAGTGTCGATACTATTTCATGAGTGGTGGCACTATGCCAGTGAGTGATGGCCCTAATTCGGTGGGTGGCGGCACTATGAAAGGGGTGAGTGTCGATATTATGTCATGAGTGTCGATACTATGTTGTGCTACTTAATCTATAAATAGGCATCCTTGTGAACTTATCAACTGCAAACAAGATGGTGTACGAGAGCAGGGACAACACTACGGCCAGCTTGAGGGAGATGCCACCGGAGCCCAGTCCTCCGACATCTCCAACAAGATGGCCATAGAGGCACTCCCTAATATGTGAAATTAGTTAGCTCCCGGCGTATTGATCTAGCTAGAGAGGTTATGAACTGCAAGATGGTGTGCAAGAGTAGGGAAAACTCTACGGCCACCTTGAGGGAGATGCCGCCAGAGCCCAGTCCTCTGGCATCTCCAACAAGTTGGCCATAGATGCACTCTGTAATATGTGAAATCAGTTAGCTCCCCAACACAAGAATAGAACAACATCTTCATAGTTCGAGAAAGTTGTAGAGAGACCAACACCAGTAGGAAACGATACATTAGTCTTGGTTTCCTAACTGGGACTACGGAAATCAAAACTAAAGCCCCCCTTTAGTCCCGGTCCAGCCACAAACCGGGACTAACACTCAAGACATTATTAATACTAAAAAACAGGACTGCGAAATCGAGATTAAAGGCCCCCAAATATTAGTCATACTTATGTCTAGCCCTATAGTACACAGCTTCCGGGTTGTCTTCGTCATCGTCATCATCGCTAGGCGCACATGGCTGGATCCTTATCCCAGCCATAGCATATTCTTGGGGTACCTGCCACTCCGGCCTCGGATTCACGATGCGTGGGGGAGGGGGCTCTCAGAGGACGACGCTGCTATGCCTGCGAACTTCACCACTGCCACCCTTCTTATGGCTCTGCGGTGGGTGCGGACACCGCAGGTGAGGATGATCTCCCTGTGTGATGTAGCGCATCACGCTGACGATAGTCCGGTTCACCCACCATAGGTGGCTGCCGACTTCATTGTGGTTCACCGGGGAGGGTCGCCACCCTCGTACCTGGTGAGCTCCCTTTCCTGCCGGTTAGTGGAGAAGGCATTCTAGGTGTTGTAGTTGTCGGGATCTCAATGGGGATCCATCCATTGCTACCCCGTGAACTCGAGGTAGAAGTGGTTTGTGATGGCCACCCGACATGCGAAATCTTGAGGCACAGGAACCCCTCCAGTGCTCAACATCCAGTCAGCGGGAAGCCGGTAGCCCGGCGGGCATGGGTAGGTGGAGCCGGACAACACCTCAGTCTCCTCGAGGGTCAGAATGGGCCAGTATGCGGTTTCCATTGTTGTGAGAGAGGAATGTATGGATGTGTGGATGTCCATGGCGGTCGACCTAGATATAGAGGGAAAGGGCGGAAAAACATGGCGGGAAGAGTAGGGAAATAGCGGGAAAGCATGGAGCGTGGCTCGATAGCCCTCAGAATGACATGAAATATCTTTAATCCTGGTTAGTGGCTCCAACCGGGACTAAAGGCTCCAAAAATATCTTTAGTCCAGTTAGTGGCTCCAACTGGCACTAAAGTCCCTAAAAATATCTTTAGTCTCAGCTACTAGTTTTAATAGTTAGACAAACTATTTTACAAAATAGAAAAAGGTTTTGGATTAGTCAATCAAATTTAAACACTTGTTATGTTGAAAGTTTTATAAAATTTGAAAGTATGCAAAAGATATGATTTAATGCATTTCTAATTTAAAATATGCAAACAAATTAGTTGTATAACAGAGTATGATAATAGATTTAAATTATAGGTGTTGTTTTCTAATTTTTTTGATATATAATACATAATTTTCTTGATTACAGGATGATATTAAATTTCTGCATTTAAAACAATTACAAATACCTCTAGTCCCGGCTCGAGGCTCCAACCGAAACTACAGGTCTGTGGCGCGTGTGCGAAACTGCACAGCCGAAAACACCTCTAGTCCCGGTTGGATCCTCTAGCCGGGACTAGAGGATGGCCTCTAGTCCGGTTGGTGCCTCCAGCCGAGAATAGAGCTCCGTGCTATAAATAGCCGTCTCTTCTCCCGGTTCGAGCCATTAACCGGGAGAGCGCCATTTCCCCTTTCTTCTCCGACGACGCCGCCGCTTGCCCGGAGTGCCGCCAGGAGGAGTGCCGCCGCCCATCTAGACGCAGGGAGGAGCCCTGCACCGCGTAGAGGAGCCGTCGTCGCTCGTCTCCGCGTAGAGGAGCCACCGCTGTCCATCTCTGCGTAGAGGAGCCGCCGCCCGTACGTGTCTCTGTCGAGACGTTCGTCCACGTGCCGTCGTCCATCCCTGCCGTCGTCCACGCGCCGCCGTCCGTCCCCGTCCGTAGGTGAGTCTCGCCGGATTTACTAGTGCTTAGCGATTTTGGCCATATTTACTAGTATTATTTAGCTAGTATTTAGGCATTTTAGTAATATTATTTACTAGTATTAAGCTAGTATTTAGGCATTTTTACTAGTATTATTTAGCTAGTATTTAGGCATTTTAGTAGTATTATTTACTAGTATTTAGGTAGTATTTAGTAGTATTATTTACTAGTATTTAGTTAGTATTTAGGCATTTCTACTAGTATTATTTAGCTAGTATTTAGGCATTTTTAGTAGTATTATTTACTAGTATTTAGTAGTATTATTTTCTAGTATTTAGGCTTTTTACTAGTATTATTTAGCTAGTATTTAGGCATTTTTAGTAGTATTATTTACTAGTATTTAGCTAGTATTTAGTAGTTTTATTTACTAGTATTTAGCTAGTATTTAGGCATTTCTACTGGTATTATTTAGCTAGTATTTATGCATTTTTAGTAGTATTATTTACTAGTATTTAGCTAGTATTTAGTAGTATTATTTACTAGTATTTAGGCATTTTTACTAGTATTATTTAGCTAGTATTTAGGCATTTTTAGTATTATTATTTAGCTAGTATTTATAAATTTTTAGTAGTATTATTTACTAGTATTTAACTAGTATTTAGGCATTTCTACTAGTAATATTCAGCTAGTATTTAGGCATTTTTAGTAGTATTATTTACTGGTATTTAGCTAGTATTTAGTAGTAGTATTTATTAGTATTTAGCTAGTATTTAGGTATTTTACTAGTAATTTATGTATATTTACTAGTATTATTTAGGGATTTAGTAGTATTTAGGGATATTTGTTAGTATTTAGGGATATGTTTTAGTATTATTTAGGCATTTACTAGTATTAAGGGATATTTACTAGTATTATTTAGGGATTACTAGTATTTAGGGATATTTGCTAGAATTATCTAGGGATTACTAGTACTTAGGGATATTTATTAGTATTATTTAGGTATTTAGGGATATTTCCTAGTATTTATGGATTTAGGGATATTGCTAGTATTATTCCTAGTATTATTGCTTAGAATTATATTGAGAAAATACCTACTTTAGGATATGCCTATCCCGCATCCTCGAAGTCAACTCGGCAACAACTACGGAGGACTGGGCTCCGCCGGACATGTCCGAGACTGAGCTCCGCCGGGCTCCGCACTGGGAGGTGCTACCTTCCGGGATGCGTAGCTTGGTGAGGAATCACCATTGACCCGGAGCTTCTTTGGTGGCGGTCACGTGGTCAAGGGTCGGTGCAGAGGGAGCCGACCCCCGAAGAGGTGGTACGACGTCGTGCCACGGAGGAGGACGATCACATCCGTCATTATATGTATATGTTGGACGCCAGTTCCTCCAATTATTAGCAGTTTATTCCGGGACCTCACCCGAGCTATGCTCGTGTGATGGTTCCTTCCCTTTGGATGTTCACTGCCCGCGGCTCAGGGCCCGGGAATCGACGCCCAGTTTAACTGAGCGAGGTGTTATTCGAGATGTATTAGTTATATTATATGATATTATTGTTGAATTAGATGGATTATTCAAGATGTATTAGTGATATTATATGATATTATTGTTGTATTAACTGGATTATTCAAGATGTATTAGTTATATTATAGTACATTGTTAATTTTGTTACACATATTCACATTATTTCATAGCATTTATTCGATGGACTTCAACGGAAGAGAAGGTGAAGAGCATTTGTTCAACATGATAAATGGTGGAGCGCTAACCAATCCTAGTATAGCGCTCTTTGATCAGGGTAGAGCAGTAGACTGTGAAGCAGAAGATGGCTCACAGTTTCTAAATGAGTCCGGTGAGGGAATGGAGTTGGACCCACCAATAGAAAAAGCGCAAACGAGTGTTGATTGCGACGACAGCTTGCGAAATGATGGACTGGCCGTAACAAAGTCTAGCGAGGTATATTAAGCCTCTTGTGATCACTTGATAGATGCATTAATTGCTTTGTGTATATATGTATTAACAAATGTTTCTTATTTTAGACCTCTAATAAAAGTAGTAAACGACACCCGACCAAAGGGATGGCCGCCGATGCGCATATCACAATTTATGTCGTCGATTTAGAAGGCAAACCGTTGCTCCCAAAAGTAACGCAAATACATTTGTGCATCAATGCGGATTTATTGTTAGGGACAACGTCCCGATCAGCATTCCCTATTGAAATAAGCCAGCAACGGGAGATGAAGATCATAATAGTTTTGTCTAGGATAGATACAAAGACATACTATAGGAGAAGCTCATTTCACATTTCACTCTACCGGTCTTGGAGTCTTATGAGGACACGAAGGCTATGAAGTCCAAAGTAAAGCATTCCACACTTAAGAAGATGGCCGAACAGTTCAATAACTACAAGAAAATATTATACACTGAATATCTCGAGGAAAAAAGTTCCAGAATTCACTGGCACACTAGAGAAGCAGCGGCATCACTAGGACAACTTTCTGGAGTACAAGGAATCAGAGCCAGCTAAAAAAAGGTCGAAAAAGAATAAGGAAAATGCTGCGAAAAAGAAATATCATCATAGGATGGGGACAGGTGGCTACAGGACTTCCATGCCTAAGTGGGAGGAAGTTGAGGCCTCCTTGCATGAACAAGTGATCACTCCAGCTACACTTGACTGGCCCATCAGGGTGAGAAATTGGTTACTCGCGCATGGAGCGAAGTATGACATGAAAACAAGGGAGTTAATAATGGATGAAAATAAGAAAATTGCTACACCCCGTGAAACAATTGTTCGAACAATCAAGGAGGTTCAAGAGGGGAAGTTCAAACCCGACAGGGAGAACGACGAGCTGACAAAGGCCCTCGGGAATCCTGAAAAACCAGGACGAACACGAGGCTTTGGACCTTCCGTGCCGTGGAAGATTGGGTTTCCCGAGGACACTGAATCTTATAGAAGCCGAGAGAGAGCAAAGAAGTGGAAGGAGCAAGAGGAGGCAGACCGGTGGAGTGGCATAGAAAGAACGACATGCAAACTATATGCCATGCTAAAGGAGCAATAGAATCAACTAGACGAAATGCGCCAGCAAGGGCCAACTCATCAGCTGCAGCAAGAAAGTGACGGTAGCCCATCTCAGCGGAGAAGCAGCGTGGCTTCCACGGTGACCGATCCGATGGATTGCTACCCTGTGGATACTATCACTGAGAAGACAAGTTGTGTGCTACATGTGGGAGTGCTCAACTTATCCTTCAAGGCGGCTGTCGACTTTTCTTTATCATGTGTACCTGGAGCAACCTGACATGGCAAAGAGATTCCAGATGGCTTTGCTCGTGTTGGGGTGGATGAAGTGCTATAGCAATATGAATCACTGGATCTTGAAATCCCTGGAGCTGAAGAGGAGAGAACACTAGGATAAGTCGGTGGTGGTATCATTCTATCGCACAAGAAATACATCATGTTTCCAGGCTCGGCGCCTAGGCCACCACTCTCTCCTCCGAGTCACAGCTCACCATCTCCAAGTCCACATGACGAGGAGAGGGACGACCACCACCATAGCGTGAGTTCGCCGCCGCGTCAGCTGACTCTGTCGCCGCATGAGCCAACTAAGTCACCACGTCAGGAGACTCGGAAGGTCCCCGCTCGGTTAGCTGGTGCTACTACTAACAAATAGGGTAAAAGGGCGAAGAAAACCCCGCCACCTCGTGAAAAGTTACCGTATGAGATGACTGATGAGGAAACCAAAGAGATCAATGACGCAACAGTGAAAGCCTTTTTTGCACCAAAAGTGCCAGAGCCAAAGCAGATATTTGATGAGAAATTCAAAAAGTGGGCTAAGAGTTTCCTTGAGCAACCATCGCAGTTTGAGATAAATAAGCTAGATGACTACACACGCTGTCTGATGTGCATTGTTTGTACTAGGAAGAAGAAGACAAGTAGTAGTGCAAGCGGGAAAAGAGACGTTTCCCAACTCAGTGAATAGGCAAACCAATTGATCCCCCACTCAAGGTGTTATCCAGTGTTGATCAGCAAGCAGAGGACTTTGCTAGAAGTGATGGTATTACTATTGATCAACTGCGTGGTGGAGAGGTCGACTCACAAACGCAAAATTGCATGGAATATGAATACGGGAAATCTTTGGTCAGACGTGAAGCGATCTAGTATCTACCAACACAAATGTGAAGACTGCATGATTGGTACCTAGGTGTCACAGAGAAACCAGGGCAAATGCTGCTTGAGGCGAAAGTTCCAAAATAGAATTTCATTGGTGTAGACGAGATCACAATCTATCTTGAGTAACTCTATATGTTATTCCAACAAGACGCCCTCAACTTGAGTCTCGTCAGTTCCTATTTTCTATAAGTGATTCATTTATTTCTATGATAAAGTCTCTAACACTGCTTGTTCATTGCCTGTAATTATCCTCACTATGCTATTATGCAGAATGAAGAGCGGAGAATGTGACCGAAGGGGATTTTTTGACATTGGGTTCGTCGACCCACGCCGAGTTAATGTACGATTGCTAAAGGAATTCCCCCACAAAACGGAGCAAAACTTACTAAGGTACCTAAAGAGGCAACATTACAAAAAGAGAATAATGTTTTCTTACAACTTCAGGAAAGATTGTTATACAGTCTTGAACACATTCACTTTTGCTTATTCGATGTTAACTGCAAATGATGAGTTACTGACGTATATAAACGTGCGCAGCTTTCATTACATTCTGCTAATAATTGAAGTTGAAGCTGGAAGAGTTAAAATCAAGGACCCACTAAATAAAGAAATATCGGAGTACAAAATGATTATAGATGTGCTCCAGAGGTAACTTCAGTCATTATCGCACTATATCGGTCTCTTTCGTTCATTTTTTGAGATATCAAGTAACTAATAACTCATTTATTCATTTTTTTACCGGGAAGGGTTTGGAAAGAATTCACCCACAAGACAATTGGTGCTTTTAAGGATGAGCTTAGTTTTCATCCGGTCAAAGTAAGTAGTACGAGCTAGTTCCATGCATCTCTTTGATTCTAGTTTCAATACCATTGTATCATTCTTGCTTATTATTTGATTGAATTCTATTCTCGTAAAGTGTGAGAGGCAGCCACGAGGGACTCATTTGTGTGGATACTTCGTCTGCGAGTACATTCGCTCGGAGGTCAGCAAGCGGAACCCCGCGACATTTATAGAAGTACGTGAACAATATATTCACAATTTGAGTTTATTACCGTCAATTGTGTTAAGTGTCATTCATAATATTTGTTATGGCGATTGATATTCATATTGATCTGATTTTTTTATATATAGTTGGAAAGAATGCGAGAGCGACTCCAACCCAGGGAGCGCCTCGCTATTTATATCCATGTGTGTGTGTGCGCGCGCGCGTGTGTATTTTCGCCGTGTTCTTCGTGTTTTCCGCCTTTTTCCTCGAATCCCCGTCGAATCTCACGAATCCATGAGCATCGGGTCACTCAGTGAGCGCATCAAGGCTCATGAGGAAGCTTGACGGGCACGCGTAGCTGCAAGGGGTGAATGACCTCGCGCTGCTCCTCACACAGCAGCGTTGAGAGCACATTGGCGGGCAGTTAAAGATAGAATGACAGAGTAGGCCAAGAATAAGGACGAGTGGGAAGTGAAGGAAAGGGGGTTGGTCCCTCTTGCCGAAACAATGATTAGACGACGACGACACTCATATTTAAGTTTAAATTTAGTTAAGACTCACTCCAGTTTATAAAATATCTTCCAAATAAAATTTAGCCTTTTTAATTAAATCTCGTCAAATCAAAATGATCTCTTTGTAGTGCTGTTGACTATTATTAATAGATCGGTGGAATTCGAAAAAAAAAACCTATCTGGGACATGCTAGGAGCAGGCGTCCCCCCAATTGACAGACCATGCACCCCACGCCCACCGCCTCCCCCGTACAGCCTATCCGACACCACTCTCGATGCCCTACGGAGAGATGGCCGAAGATGCTCTTAGCTTAGAAGTGCATTATCTGCTCCATCCATTTTAAAATATAAGATATTTTACCTTTGTGAGAAGAGTGTATCTAGACCATTTTTACTGTGTAGGTTCACTCCAATTTCACATGAACCTACGCACTAAAAGGAGTCTAGATACATTTTTTTTATAGAGCTAAAATATATATTTTGAAATGGATGCCCCCAAGGAACTGCCGACACTGCTGCTTGAACGTGATCCATGGAACAAGATTTAGCATGCACGCGTTGTCACGGTTTTCGGCACAGGGATACCAAATCACAGTACTCCAGTGCATTTCGCCGTCTGATATATGAGCCACAAATAGTTAACTTGCTTCGACGCATGTTACAAACTACTGTACTATATGATCTCCTGCGTGACTGCGTCACTGATGTGAACTTGAAATTCTGCATGTCGTCAAGTTGTGAGTCCTATCACTCCTGAATTGCGTGGAGATAGAGCCGATCTGGAGAGTGATCCATGGAACAAAATTTTCAGCACGCACATACGGAGTACATGTAAATCACAGTTTTCGGCGTCACCAAAAACGTTTCATAACATCAACGATTCTCTTCGAGTTGATCGTTCGCGTAAATATTTTCGATCCCCATTAAAACAACCATGACAAGAATATCATCACATATATTCGTCTCTTACATATAGAGTACATGTAATTAACTATCTTTGACACAAAGATCTTCCGATCACATGTTTGCATCTAGAGTACTCCTACACTATATTACATGATGGACGCGCGCTACTCTTCTCCTGCTGCCTGCGTTCCTCGCCGTCGTCGAGTTCTGAGATGGAGCGGGTATCTGGCTCGTCGTCTCTCTGCTGTGTATCGACGCCTCGTCGTGTCGCGGCCGCCCTGATCGTTGCCGCCGCATCGAAGCTTGTGCAGTCTTGGTCCCTTGAATCGCCTCGTTGTCGTGTCGCGGCCACCCTGATCGTTGCCGCCGCATCAAAGCTCGTCTGCAGTCTTGGAGCTTGATCCCAGCATGTTCTTGCGCTGATCCATTTCAGGGACGTACTCGTGCGTGGACGATGCCAGGACGAAATTCTCGATGTGGCCGTCCAGATCCAAGGCTTGATCTGCATGGAGATGTTCTTGCTAGTTGCTTTTGTCTGCATCGTCTCCTGAAATCGCCGAGCCGCGCTGATCAGTTCTTGGGCCACGGCCACCGGTTCATAGTTTGTTGCCACTTCGATCACCAAAGTGAAAGACTGCAAGTTCACGTACCTTAATTTGGATCTTGATCAGTTCTTGTGCAGTCTTGGTCTCTTGGATCGCCTCGTCGTGTCGCGGCTGCCCTGATCGTTGCCGGCCGCTGCGCTGATCCATTTCAGCACGATCTTGATAAGCCTTGAATCTTGATCCCAGCACGATCCATTTCAGGGACGGACTCGTACGCGGACGACGCTGCGACGAAATTCTTGATATCGTCGCCGAGTTCCTAGGCTTGCTCAGTCTTGATCTGGATGGAGCTGCTCTTGCTAGTTGGTGTTGTCGATTCCCCGAAATCGCCGAGTCTCCTGAAATCGCCGAGTCGCCCTGATCAGTTCTTGGGCAGCCGCCATCGCCTCATCATAGTTGCGAAAGACTGGAAGTTCACGTAGTACGTACCTCCTTGGATCTTGATCTCAGTTCTTGCATGCGCTGATCCCCCTTCACGTAGCACGTACCTTCTTGGATCTTGTTCAGTAGTTCTTGCATGCGCTGATCCCCTTTCACGGACGAACGCGCTCGTGGATGACGCCGCGGCGATCGTCCTCGACCTTCTGCCACACCGCGAAGGGCAGCACCCTGTCGATCCAAAGCTTGCGCTCCGCCGTCTTGTAGGCCTCCTTGCAGAGCGTGTCCGCCACGAAGTTCCCCTCGCGGTAGGTGTGCTGGACCTCTCACACCTCGAAGCAGTCCAGCAGCCCGATAATGTCATCCTCCATCTCGCGCGGGATGCGCGTCAGCCGCGACTCGCAGCGCAGCAGCCGCACCAGCGTCAGGTCGTCGCCCTCCACCACCAGTCGGTGGCATCCGAAGTCCAGCGCCAGCTGCAGCCCTCGCATCAGCGCCCGAGCCTCCACGATGCCGATGGGCGCGTGCGGCGTCCGCTCGGCGAAGGCGAGGAGGACGCGCCCGTGCACGTCGCGGATGGCGCCGCCGATGCTCGCGCGCCCGCTGCCGTCGTTGTAGACGGACCCGTCGAAGTTTAGCTTGGTCCAGCCGAAGCGCGGTGGCGTCCACTGCACCAGCGTGACGCGCGCGGGAGACCGAGGCTGAGGCTGGGAATGGGCGCCTCGAGGTCGGCACGGCGAAGCGGAGGCCGGGAAGGCAGAGCTCGGCTGGTGGAAGAAGGACGTCGCCATGGTTGGGAATTCAGGATTGGGTGGAAAGAAAGATTGCAGGAGGGGGGAAGAGAAAGGAAGAGAATCTAGGGCTCGAATCATTAGCGCTGTGCTTGTGCATGCATATATTCACCTGGCCGAATCAGACTTCGTGTCGGTCTCACCTTTCACATGCATCAGACCGGTCTGTTTTCCTCCCAGGACGCGCCGCCCATTCCACCGGTACATTCAACAGGCTGATTAGGAAGCCGGGGCCACGCCCAGGTTCTCAACTGGTTCTACCATGACGCTATTATGTAAACCAAGTAACGATGACACGACGACTAGACGATGATGTAAACCAAGTAATCTCATAGCAACCTCGTAATATATATAGCGAGGTTACTATTTTGTTCTTGCCAATATTAATGTTGAAGGAACAGAATACTGAACGAGTATAACTTCGTTATTTTCATAGGAGACGTCGTCAGTGTAAATCACTACAGGAAATGAGTGTAGGGCCGACGGCCAGCTCCCGTCGGCGTAGCCCGTGATTGCTGTCGGCGTTTGCCCCGTAGGCGTAGACGGTTTTGTCGTCGGTGTAAGAAAAACCGTCGGCGTAGCGCCTGCGGGCCCACATTGGTGGCTGACGGCCGTTTGGTCTGGCGGTATACACCGACGGCATTGCCATTAGCCTAGTTTTTTTTTTATTTTTTTTACTAGATAATCTCACAATCATCTTTTTTTGAATTGTTTGACGCGTTAATCTCACAAGGTCCTTTTTAAACTCTAAGTATGAATAATCTCCAGTCAAATTATACTCATGGTCAAACTTACCGATCGGCCATCCATCTTCACACTACTCCAACCCCAGCAGGCTTAACTTCTCTGTTTTTTCCGCATTCGCTTCCGATAAGGAAATTAGACCTTATTGATAATACTACTATCTCAGTCCTATTAACCCTTGGACCATGGTGTCACATGTCTTTATTTTTTTAATTTGAAACAATTATTTAAGTAAACAAAAATAAATAAGTAATAATAATCTTGAATTCAAATAACAATAAAATGATTTGTTTTACCTTTTTCTATTTAATATGGAATAATTCATATCTTTAAATCCGTAAATCGGAATTCGATAAATAATATGTCTCAATCGATGAGAAAAATGAGAAGAATCCAAATATGACATCCCTATCATATTTTTAATTATGAATCATGTCTTTTTAAATAAAATTCATTTAATAATGTTCAAATCTTCAAAAAATCATATCAAAACACTAGTAGGAAACATGCCTTTTGTTTGGAGCTGATAGGGGCTCTAGTCCCAGTATGGTCTGGAACCCGGACTAGTGTAGTCCCGGCTAAAGATCTGGACCCCAACGGCTAGGAGCTGGGTGACCATTAGTCCCAGTTCTTGATCTCTAGTCCCAGTTTGAATTACAAACCAGGATTAATTGTTTTTCTATATATACCCTTGCTTCATCCTGCCCGAGAACATGGACATTTTGCACCAAGCTATCTCAAGTTCATCCCTATTTTTTGTCCAAGATTTGGCGGAACCCTTCAATTCAAGGTTTTAAAAGGTTAGCAACTTCATTCTTTCATCTATCATTGTTATTTTGCTCAATTCTCTAGAAGTAGAGAAGGATTTCATGCTTTAGAAGTAGAGAGTTAGAGGGAATTTTAGATGTGTAATTTTAGACATATTTTGATTATGCAAAGGTTACTGAAAGTTGAGATGTGTAATTTTAGAGTTTTGGAGCTCAGAATTGAATGAGGTTTTCACTGCTAGATCAATAATTAAAAACTTAACATTTTTATGTTAATAGTTTTATCCCATTCAAAAATTGGTGCATTTAAAATTTTGTATATAGGTTGTTAGTACACACTAAATTTTTAGATTTCAACAAGTAAATGAAGTGAAAATGATCCAAGATTTTTATATAATGCAGATGAGCCGGTCATGGATGTACGACGGTTCCCGAATGTGTGACGCGTTCATTAAAGGCATGCATTCTTTTCTCGATATGGCTGAGGCAAATAGGCATAATGGTTTTATGTGTTATCCGTGTCGTGTCTGTCAGAATGAGAAGGATTACTCTTCCTCAAAAACCATTCATGTGTTGGGGTTCCGCGTATGAAAACAATAAATTTCATCCTACGCCCTAAACCCCTGAAGCTGTCAGGACCTATCTATTAGTAATATAGTAACGGGAGGGGATTTTCGCGAACTTAACCTTGAAGACCGAAAAGCATTGTCAACGCTTAGGAGAGCGTGGTTGATGTAGACGAGTCGAAGCCGACCTCAAGGTTGTGATGAAGTCCTTGCGCTCCTTGGCTCCAACGACTTGAGTGCCTCAAGTGCGACACCTCGCGGGGAGTTACACACATCTGGTGCCTGACGATGACTCCCGCTTCCCTGATCCAGCAACAGTTGTGGAAGAAGAGCTCCCGGATCCGAACCCCGCATCACGACGGCGCTCCGCGGTGAAGATGTCTCTCGCTCGCGCAGTCCAGACTTGGGACCACAGTCACGAGAGAGAGAGGGGAGAGAGAAAATATCAATTAGAGGTCCTCCCAAAAGTGGGGAGACCTTTATTGATTATTGGTGTATTTAATTTGTCCAAATACCCCCACTATATATAGGGGGAGGGGAGGTACTACCTCCCTCAAAGTCCCGGGGTGGGACTAAAGGAGAGGAGGGGGGAGGGGTGGCCGCCGGCCACCCTAGTGGGCCCCGCTCAGGGGGGGGGGCTAGGCCTAGCCGGCCTCCCCCTTGCCCCTTCTCCCTCTCTCCTTTCCCCTAATGGGCCCTCTCCCTCCGGAATTGGCCCATTAAGCCTTTGACCATTAAAATTGATTTTCTCTTTATTAAATAATTATGAATAAATGATTAAATCAACATTTCACATTCATTCACACATTATTCAATCTCCGTGGCTATGGAACACCTTCCACCTCCACTCCGGACATCCTCCGGACATACCGAAACCCTTCCGGTTTTCTCCCTATAACTCTTCGGCGATTCTACCGATCCTATAAACACTCTCTAAGCATCATCAAGCCCTTAAGCGTGATATCCCACGGTTCGGGAACACTCCAGACATGGTCGGGACACTCCCGCACCAATGATCGACAGAGGGACCTGGATGGCCATGTGACCCCTGTGCGTTCCACGAAGATCTTTCGTCGTTTGAACCGGGACAGTCATGTATTATTCCCTTTGTCACTCGATACTTGCATTGCCTGAGATCTGATCAATGACATCACCATGTCGTGTTCAATCTTGTTACTGAATAATTCTACTTGACTCGTTCCGACAAGTGATATCCCTGTGATCAAATCACACGTTGCGCAGCTATTGGATATAACTTCTCCGAGTGGGCCCTTGAGTATCTTCTCGTCACATGGACGGACAAATCCCGCTCTTGACATATATTGCCTCAACGGTTTCCTCCGAGTACCTGAACACACCTTTATAACCACTGTATTACCAAGTAGCGCTTGATGTTATCAAAGCACTCTCGGGGGACAGTGATTGATATAGCCTCACGGTCTAAGGAATAGTCTATGAGGATCCACTTCTAATCATCGTAACTTGAACTTCGTGACATGATCGGGTCACGATGTTTAGGTTGGGTATTAGTTCATCATCTCATTCTCAGAATGAGATGACCTCATTTCCAACTGGCATAAATGCCACATGATCAGGAAACTTGATCATCTGTTGACCAATGAACCAGTGACTAGAGTTTCACTGGGAACCCCTGGTTGTTTGTATATCACACGTGTATTGATGTTTCCACTCAATACAGTTATAGCATGATATAAAACTTAATCATAAACTATATGAAATATGATAATAGTCCTTACTACTATTTGTCTCTAGGGCATATTTCCAATAGTCTCCCACTTGCACTAGAGTACAAATACACTAGCTGCATTTGTTCTCAATCATTGGCACCATATATCCGGTACCCTGAACATGCTTGCTCATGGAAGAGGTTGAGTCTTGGGTCTATACTCTATAGTCCCAAATCCTTTGCAACTTACTAATGTCACCTTGATTGACATTAATACGTTATCATCTTATGATAGCATCCGTGTGTATGTATCGTTGCTATGGCAGCAGAACGAGGCCTGATTCCAGGAGCCTACAATGACGTTAGATCAACCTCGAGGGCTTTCTCATGGGCACTGTGCCCTGGGACACATCATTCTACGTTAAAAGCGAACTAGCCCCGCCATAACATTATACAACACTTTAGATGGTACCCTTATCTATTATTATAAATGTATTCATCGAAACATTAGTGCACTCTGTGCAACTTTCGATGTTTTTGTTCACCTCGCTTCCTACTTGACTTTAATCGGTATTTACAGGAGTTTCCAACATATTCCCTTATAACATAACCCTTTATGTTTTAAGATATGTCATCCTTTATGGATTTGGAAAACATGTCTACAGTTCTCTATTAGACACTGCGGAAAAAACTTAGCTCAACGTTCTGTGATTCAAACTAATCACTTTCAAACGTTCCTTATTTGGATCACATAGTATGCTAAGTTATCATCATGGTTTACTAAGATAGAACCTATGTCTCAACATAGTGGATGGCGATCATCCTTTTCTTTATTTTAACAATTGGTGTTAAACTTAATGTTATTCCTAATTTGAGTTATTAAGGACCAGTTCCTTAATTGACTTTTATTCTGAAACCCTATTTTTCAGAATCCCTTAAGGAATACTACATAATATCTTAATACACTTATTATCAACTTCTACATCTTATAAATCATTATTTATAAGTATTTGCGCTTTCATTCTTAACATACTTAAGAATTACTCCTATTAGCTCCCACTCAAAATATGTTCCTACATATTTGAATTTGAGACTTATATTGCTCCTACTTAAAAATATGTTAATCACATATTGTTTCATGGAAGACTTTCATAGCTCCCACTCAATTTTATGAAAATTGCATATCCACTCACTATTTTGAATAACTTCAAAATCCTTTGATCAAATATCAAACTTGGAGATTTTACTATGAGATACTAGTATTTTACTAGTTTTAAATCCACTAGACATTTAGCACATTTGAATCAAATTCATTTGAATTTGTCCAATACCTGACAAATTGTAATTTTGTCATTTACCCCCTTTTTCCTATATGGCTTTGCAGTCATTTGGGAAAATTCCAAGTAACCCCTTTTACTTGTGAGATTTAGCAACGGATTGCTTTCTAATCTCAAGTGAATTTTGTTTCTAGGATTTCTCATAATTTTGGTTTACCATTATTTCCTTCGTAGTTCGTAGGTATGTCACATTCCACGAATCATGACAATTGATTCACAAGTGTCTCCATACTATATATGGATTTACATTTTGAATCCTACTTTATGTAGTGAAAACACTAGTGGAGAAAACACAATGATCAATATCATTACTTCTTTTCTTCTGTGCAGAGAATCGTTCAGGAACTTTGTCCGTTGCGCTTCTCAACACTCTGATGCAGGTTTTTGAATCCTCATCATGTTTTCACCATATTCCATTTGCTCCATAATTGAGAAACATCACTAAAAGTGAGCTTTCTCAAGAATGTACCAAAATCCAAGCAATACAAGTTTTGCTTCTCTTTTGGTTTAGCTATGGATTTTTGTATTCAAAGTTTTCCAATGAATACTCTACAAGGACTTATTCGCTATTGTTTTGGTTAAATCAAATAACCCCCAAAACTTTCACGAATTCAAATGGTTCACTACCTTCTAATTGACTGCTAATTATTTCTAAGCTAATGGTCTCTACATCTACACTACAACGATTTATTTGGTGCCTTCTATTCAACCCCTTTGATATCTAATATCACATTGTGATGCTTCACATTTTGACGTTTCAAAACGCTTTGCATTCCATAATTTCTTTTATGCCATTCTTATAAATTTGAACTTCATTACTATTGATCAAATCATAGTAATTGGATTCTCTTTTATATTCATACCCATTGTCGATGAAACACTTTGATCAAATCAAATAGTTTCATATTCATGTTTCCTTTGGTAAACTTCTTTACACATTTAAACAATCATATAATGATAATTACCATTTTTGTTAAAACACAATACATCGAATATGTATTTACTTTTAACATTTCATTAAACACTTTGTATTCAAGTAATACATGGTGTTCAAGTTATTTTGCCGAACATAGGCATGATTTATATGTGATAAGAAATCGAATAACTTTCACATATTATCACATAACTTTGAATTTAAACAATGGTTTTCATTCCGTAATGAAATATCATTTAAGTCGAGTATTTTAAGGCATTTTAATATTTTACAAATGTTCATGCATTATCAATTAGTTTCAAACAACATGGATAATTCACACATAATCAAACAAGATATGAACAAGAATAGAAATCATTCATAAAAGTGGAACAATTATTTGTTACAAACTTATATGAATAACCGTCTCACGAAGTGTGAGACACACTAAAGAAGTTCACAATCTCTTGATTACAAAAAATCATCCTAAAACATAAACTAAGTGATAAATGTCGAGGGAGAGTGTCGTCGGCCATCATCATCATGCTCGCCATCAACACGCAACGTCACCTGCTTTCCAGCAAGCACCTCTCATGCAGAAGGACATATTTTCAGCAAAACAAAACAAGTATCAGATATACTTAATTCAGCAAATGTGTTTGCAAGATTATAACATTTATAAAACTGTATATGAAATATATACCTTTGTCATCGATGACCTCTCCGGTGATTGGTTCAACCTTTATGTTCCTGAAACATAATATGAACTCATGGAAATCCAATGCTTCCGTATCACCACTCATGATGCTACTCTGGACATGTCCTTTGTAGCTAGGAGGTAACGACCGAAGCAATACGTCTATCGCAAATGGATCAGCCATCCAATAATCCACGAAGTGAACCAGTCTTGTGTGTGCATCAAGCATGCGCTCCAAATACCCTTCAGACATGTATGCTCCTCCATCTGTATGGAAAGGAACTCTCCAAGCAGCTCGTGCTTCCACATGCGCACATGGCCTATGAACTCTGCTCTCAGCTAATCCACCATCGAATATGGATCAAGATCACCCATGAGCGGATGTAGTTCATCCACCATCCCGTAACACATTATTATCTGAATGTAGGTGGACATCTCTTGACGATAGTAGCAGTCTGACAGCTCTTGTGGGGTCTCATAGTAGTCTGGCTCAGTCAAATCCATCGTGCGGCGTATGTAGTCTACCACATGATTCCTAGTAAGGAGATCATTTAGGCGCACAAGCCAACTAGGGAAGTTGGATCCATCAAGTCTAAGTTTCTCACCCTTTACCCAATCCTCAATGACAAAGTAAGCTTCACGGTGAGCCATCTACATTTATAATTGCCAAAAGGAATTTAGACTAAGTTTATAATTAAATGAGTTAATAATAACTCCACTCAGAAACACCTATCCCCAAAAGGGTTCCTAGTGATAACACGACCCCTATCAGCCACATCTCCTCCGATTGAACACGACCATCAATGTGGGTTCAAAGGTGGACGCTAAACATCGGTCACATCATTCATGCGACTCGTGCTCGATCTTTCGACCATCCATGTTTCGAGGCCACGCTTCTGTGGCATGCTAGGCTCGCCAACTCAACCTTAGTGTATTCGCTGTGCAACATGGCTTACACCCACTGTATGCGAACGTAGATATGTCTGACACCCAGGCCTGTAACCCTGGATCGCCTCATACCGAAGAACTTTCTTGGTGGTGCACACTAAGGGGGAACACAATCGTTGGTAATTTTAACAGGGATCATATTATTAGGCTACCGTCGAGTATATAATACTAGCACACAATAAGACATACAAACAATAACATTGAATGTAAATGCTATGTGATATGGTCCTTCATGTCGTGATCTCTATCCGCCGTCACCGGGTTCCGGCGCCGTAGACACCAGGATACCGGTGTCTTTCCGGCGTGGTAGTTCGTCACCTCCGTGACTATCTACTACTACGTAACAAAAGGTAATCACTTTACCTTTGACACAACCATATCACAAAGCAACGCCCCCTGCAAAACAAAGTTAGACGCCTCTACTTTATCTTTGCATGTTTTACGTGGCTGAATGGGCTTTGGCACAAGAACCGTTCTTACCTACGAACTTTCATCACAATGTTGATCAAGTAGTTGTCTCTACTACACCCCTTTCGGGGCCCTCCGTTGTAAATGGCATACCAACTAATGCGAGAGAGACAGACACCCCCCTAAGGGGAATATCATTTTGCGGCCCGAAAGTTGGGGTGTCCAGGCAACGCGGTACCCGAGTTCCCTGATATCATCCGCGATGACTATAGTTGGTGTGCCAAATACTCAGAGGGTCTTTTCGGCACGAATTCAACTTTATGTTTCAATACAAAAAATCAGGCTAACGGCCGTCAAGTTGGCCCCCCTGTCAGTTCTCGCCATTATGTCGCTCCCGTCGCTTAGGTGTCAATTAAGCTTGCAGCGTTGGCGCCTGCATCCATTACGCGTCTTATTCTTCCCCGGAGCGGCAATCTGTGGGGCGTCGCAGCCATGGCGGCGGAGCTGGGACGTGGATGAACCTGCTCGACCTAGCTCTCCTCCCTGTTGGCTTGCAGCGTTGGCGCCTCCATTACTCGTCTTCTTCCCTGAAGCGGCAATCTGTGGTTGCAGCCATGGCGCAGAGCTGGGAAGTGACGAAGCTGCTCGGCCCCGCTCTCCTCCCCATCCCGAGTCGGAGCTCACCCTCACCATGGACGCACCCATGGCACAGTCGGGGAAGAGAATTGGTTCCCAGTGAGATCTATCACCTTGTCGACCATGCTCGGTTCTGTTTTCCTCCTCTAGAATCCGAGCTCGCCGTCGCCGTGGTTGCACCCGCACCAATTCTGCCACCTCTACTGAGGTCTCTGTGGTAGATCAAGTTCTGGGGCTCTCCAAGTTCTGCCATGTTGGGCCTGTAAGTGTTGTTGTATGTTAAACTAGCAAATCTTGTTTGTTCAAATCTCTTGGGCTGTACCAACTTCATTGTGTTTAATTATGAAAGACAAAATATAAATGACTTCTCTCAATCTCTAGCATAGAAAAATGCACAGCTAATTTCATATTCTCGTAGGAACTGGCCCCACTTGTTGAACTGGCGGCACTGCCACGATCTCCACGTAACCACGGTGAGTTCTCGAACCGAAAGTTGCAGTTACCACATTTCTTCTGCAGTCATTCCTCTTCCTCAGTCATTCCTCTGCAGTTTTTCCTGGGTGCTTCTTCTTCCTCTGTTCTGGAACCGTCGGTTCATCTTCTTCTTCCTCTCGAAGGCAGTTCCTTGCAGGCAGTTCCTTTCACCCATTTCCTTGCAGGCATGGACGATGGGAAACGCAGAACAGAGACCCACTTGGTCCCTGCCCATGGAACCACGACTTTGACAGTGGTGTACACAAATGATGAAGCGACCGTGGAGACAACTCTCGCCAGGTTTGAGAAATTGCTTGAGAAAGAGAAGCACAAGTTTGTGGGGCTAGACTTGGAGTACACCCGTGCAAATAAGCGAAAAAAATCCTCCACAAGAGATCGCTGTCGTGCAAATCGCCATACATGAGGAGGTCCTCGTTTACCACTTCTATAGGTATGTGAAATTTAAATTTGAGATTACCACTTCTGCATCCCTTGTTCCCTTACATCCCTAGAACCATCTAAGTGCAGGAGTAAACCAACTGAGATGCGTTGTCCGGCTCTGGTCGAGTTCTTGTGTAGGAAAGAAATAACTTTCACTAGCGTGGATATCACAAATGACACAATTATGCTTTCTCGTGCATTGATAAAAATCCCAGAGGGGAACCACATTGACATCCAAAATCTGTACAAGATCAAATCATACCCAGCGAAGGATGGCATGGGTGATCTGGCAGCGGAAATCATCGATAAATCGTATGAAAAACTGAAGAAATTGAAGCGACTCGATCACAACTACTGGGAGTGGAAGCCGATGAGCCAGGTGCGCCTCGAGTATGCAGCCAGAGATGCCTACATGGCGTACGAGTTGTACAGTAAGCTCATTACCATGAAAGATGGGATGGTTAAGGCGGGGTTTTTCGCGAGAGAGCTATGCCCTGGTTGCAAGCTAGCCCTAGAGAAGAAGCGCGAGGAGGACAGAAAGCGGTTTCAGGACGAGCAGGGATGTTGGGACGGTGGCGACATCAAGCGGCTGAAGGGGAAGCAAGTCAAGGACGACAACAAGTGGTGGTGATACATTATGTGTTTGAACTAGATTTTAGTTTCTAGTTTATTATGTGTGTGATACATTTAGTTACTTCAATACAAAATTTGAACCAATTTAACTTGTTAATGTATTTCTTGACAATTATAATATAATCGAGCACTAGAAATATTTTGTAGTGTGCATGAGCATGATCAGTAAATATAATTTAACACTAGAAACTTTAAGGCACTCCATATAAAGGAGTAGATTAATATATATGGTTCACTAGAGACACCACGAATATATTGTCTTACATGCCACACACATGTAATAATTAACTAGAACAAAATAAAAGCAGGGGCTACAACAGGAGGCCGGGACACGGAGACGCCTAGCAGGGCAGGGGTTTATCCGCAAGAGGCAGCGACAGCCTAGTCGATGGGATACAGGCCAGTCCTGACATACTTCCGGAGGAATTTGCCATAGGCTGCGTGCCGCGCCAAGGTAATCGGCCTATGGCTTCTACCTCTGCCTCTGCCAACGCCCTCCGCGTGCTGGATCATGCTGTTGAGGTCCACGTTGATTGCTCTGCCACAGAATGGGCAAAACAGTCTCCCCCTACAGTGGAAACGGATTAGCCCACACCGTAACCGTCTCAGCACGTAGCGGCTCTTGTTGTCCCTGGATTCCTTGCTATCGTCCACTTCATCATCATCCTCCTGTTGATTTTTAAGAACATAACTTAGAACTCGTACATATGATTGAATTGTATTACAACTCAAGAATTGACAACATGTATATGTAAGACAATATATCCGTGGATATCAAAGATAAAGCATCTCAACAATAGTTTGATCGGTTTATATATCATTTCATCTCAACACAATGACAAATAATTGCATTAGATTGCGGCCTCATAAGTTTATTCAGGGACGGTGTGAGTGAACCAAGTAACAATTGCACAGCCTGTATTGTTGTTGTACATCGCCCCAGGTTCACTAACTCGTCCCTGAAAAAAATCTGACACTAATGTGTCTGCCTCTCTTTTGGGACAAATTTGAATCATTGGCCACAATAAGAAATTGAAATGTAATCGTACAAAACATTATTCAGGGATATACATAGTCAGGTACAAAAACAAGCCTAAATATTGTAATTATAAATAAAAAACCAAACAATTAATCTTCAGGTGCATGTTAAAAATACTTATGATCAAAACCATTCATATACATATGCATCATACCAATCATTAAAAGATCAGAAACAATTCAAGGATCATATATGTAGTTCCATATGAGAATAAATCTAGGGCCTCAAAATTTGTTTCATAGATGGAGTTGGGGAACCAAAGTACCAACAACACAACCTATATTGTTTGTGTGCATTGCTACCTTAGGTTCACCAACCCATCCCTAAAACACGACATCATCATACGTGTCTCCACTTGAACTCTTTTGGGGCAAATTTCAATCATCGGCCTCGGTGACAAACTAAAATGTAATTCTTACACTATGAATGCATGGAATAGATAATTTGAATATCATAGTTCTATGAATGTAGAATAAAGATTACAGCCTCATAAGTTTATTCAGGGACGGCGTGAGTGAACCAAGTAACAATTGCACAACCTATATTGTTGTTGTACATTGCCCTAGGTTCACTAACTCGTCTCTGAAAAAATCTGACACCAATGTGTCTGCCTCTCTTTTGGGGCAAATTTGAATCATTGGCCACAATAAGAAATTGAAATGTAATCGTACAAAACATTATTTAGGGATATACATAGTCAGGTACAAAAACAAGCCTAAATATTGTAATTATAAATAAAAAACCAAACAATTAATCTTCATGTGCATGTTAAAAATACTTATGATCAAAACCATTCATATACATATGCATCATACCAATCATTAAAAGATCAGAAACAATTCAAGGATCATATATGTAGTTCCACATGAGAATAAATCTAGGGCCTCATAATTTGTTTTAGAGATGGAGTAGGCGAACCAAAGTACCAACATCACAACCTATATTGTTTGTGTGCATTGATGCCTCAGGTTCACCAACCCATCCCTAAAACATGACACCATCATACGTGTCTCCCCTTGAACTCTTTTGGGGCAAATTTCAATCATCGGCCTCGGTGACAAACTAAAATGTAATTCTTATACACTATGAATGCATGGAATAGAGAATTTGAATATCATAGTTCTATGAATGTAGAATAAAGATTGCGGCCTCATAAGTTTATTCAGGGATGGCGTGAGTGAACCAAGTAACAATTGCACAGCCTATATTGCTGTTGTACATTGCCCCAGGTTCACTAACTCGTCCCTGAAAAAATCTGACACCAATGTGTCTGCCTCTCTTTTGGGGCAAATTTGAATCATTGGCAAAAATAAGAAATTGAAATGTAATCGTACAAAACATTATTCAGGGATATACATAGTCAGGTACAAAAACAAGCCTAAATACTGTAATTATAAATAAAAAACCAAACAATTAATCTTTAGGTGCATGTTAAAAATACTTATGATCAAAACCATTCATATACATATGCATCATACCAATCATTAAAAGATCAGAAACAATTCAAGGATCATATATGTAGTTCCATATGAGAATAAATCTAGGGCCTCAAAATTTGTTTCAGAGATGAAGTTGGGGAACCAAAGTACCAACAACACAACCTATATTGTTTGTGTTTATTGCTGCCTTAGGTTCACCAACCCATCCCTAAAAAACGACATCATCATACGTGTCTCCACTTGAACTCTTTTGGGGCAAATTTCAATCATCGGCCTCGGTGACAAACTAAAATGTAATTCTTATACACTATGAATGCATGGAATAGATAATTCAAATATCATAGTTCTATGAATGTAGAATAAAGATTGCAGCCTCATAAGTTTCTACAGAGATGGCGTAAGCGAACCAAGTAACAATTGCACAACTTATATTGATCTTGTACATGGCCCTAGGTTCACTCACTCATCCCTGTAAAAATTTGACACCAATGTGTCTGCCTCTCTTTGGGGCAAATTTGAATCATTGGCCACAATAAGAAATTGAAATGTAATCGTACCAAACAATATTCAAGGATATACAAATGCATCATACAACACATTCATAGAACAGAAACAATACAAATACTATATATTTAGGTTCCATATGAGAGAAAAAATTAGGGCCTCACTTTTTTCAGCGATGGAGTCGGAGAACCAAAATACCAACAACACAACCTATATTGTTTATGTGCATTGCTGCCTCAGGGCCACTAACCATCCCTAAGAAAATGAGACCATCAGATGCCCTTGCACTATTTTGGGGAAAAATTGAATCATTGGGCTCAGTAAGGAATAGAAATGTAATGTTATAGGCCTACTATGTATCGAAATCAACACTCAACTAGCAAACTCAACTAGATGGCAGATGAGCAGATTGGGTTTTGTGACTAGACGGATTAGGGTTTTGTGACTAGATAGCAGATGCATCAATCAACCGATCGAATCATATATATATATACTACCCTACTTCAAGAGCAAAAGAATATGTACACGATTGAGCAAATCCTATGTATGAACAGTAAAAACTGCAGCTGCGACTAGAGGAGCTAGCAATGTAGTACCTTGGACTCCTCATCAGGGACCTCCTCCTTGAACTCATCATTCTCCGCGATTGCGTCGAAGATTTCTTGAACGGCGATGGGGTCGTCGTTGTAGATCACCGGATTGCCTCCGCCTGCCGCCTGCCCCCCATCCAGATTTGCCGCTGGCACCACGACATTGTCGGCCACCTGCTGCTCGGCGGCGATGGCTACCACCTACTGCTCGACAGCGACGGCTACCAACTGCTGCTCGGCGGTGACGGCTACCACCTGCTGCTCGGCAGCGACGGCTACTGGCTGGACGGATGAGTTCGCACCCTCGACTGTGCGGCGACGAGCGGCGTTCGTGCCCGGAGAAGACGCCTCCATCTGCTTGGCGACGACCGAGCCATCTGTTGCTTCGCCTTCAACTGGCTTCACCTCCAGATCTTCTCCACGTGTACGCTTCATGGCGCACCAAGGGAAGGAGGTAGTGCAAACGAGGGAGATTCGGCGCGCGCGGCAGGTGTAGATTGGGGTCTTGGGACTAGACAGACTAGGGGGAAATGACACGAGCTCATGGAAGAAGAAGGTCGAGGGGGGTTATAAACACCGGACCGCTCGTAGTACTCGAGTGGATACATGTGGTGGGCGTGTGGGGGGGGCTACCATGATCTCCACCCTTTTTTTTGGTTCCCTTTTTTTGAAACAGCCACGATCTCCACTTTAGAGCTGCATTGAAAACACGCTCATGGCAGACCTCGATTCCACTGCATGCAAGTGGCGCGGAACTAATTTCTAGCAACGTTAGATCTACTCGAGGAGGGCCCTTGACTCATGGAATTTACTAGCAGTAGGGCCCAGTTGGAAGTGAGATTGAGAGCGCTGCGTATAAATGGGATATGTCTGATTAAAATCAAGTGGCAATAAATTGCAGCGTCCCGTCGACAACCGTGCACTCGATGACCCCGTTGCCCTATGCATGAGTTGTAGTAGCAGTAGTAGGCTTTTCAGACTTGATAAAACTTGACATGACCGCTCGACGACTTTTTCGATGGACGGCATCGTGTTCCTTCCTATAGAAGTCTCGCGGAGGGAGACATCCGTGCTGTCTCACGCTGTACTGTGAAGGGCACGAGGTGTGCAACGATCATCGTTGGATCACATAGAATCAACGGTTGGTGCGCACGATACGCGTGACAACTGTGACAACCAATCAGGGAGTAACAGACAGGGTGAGCACAATTTTGGGCTTCTATGAAAGATAGAGAGGGGGGTGGGCAAAACTAAGTAGTACCACATAAAACCAAGGGCAAAACTGAGTAGTATAAAAATGGAAAGTGTCTTGTACAATGAAATATATCATGGAATACATCAAATTATGCCAAGATAGATCCACTAGAGTTTATTGGATGCGTGTTCTTCTCATACACCACACATGGATCCACCAGTGGCATTGCATGTCCGTTCCTCTAAACAAACCACATAAGGATCCACCAGTGTCATTACATGTCTGTTCTTTTCATGAACCACATAAGGATCTACCAGTGTCATTGCATGTATGTTCTTTTCATGAACCACACCTAGTGTCATTGCATGTGTGTTACTTCCATAAACCACATATGGATCCACCTAGTGTGATTGCATGTTTGTTCCTTCCATAAACCACATAAGGATCCACCAGTGTCGTTGCCTGTATGTTCTTTTCATGAAGCACTCCTAGTGTCAGTGCATGTCTGTTCTTTTCATGAACCACACCTAGTGTCACTGCATGTCAGTTATTTTCATGAACCACATAAGGATCCACCGGTGTCATTGGATGTGTGTTCTTCTCATGAACCTTCTTCTTCCATGAGCTCGTGTCATTTCCCCCACCTAGAGTCATTGGATGTGTGTTCTTCTCATGAACCACACGTGGATCCACCGGTGTCATTGCATGTCTGTTCCTCTAAACAAACCACATATGGATCCACCAGTGTCATTGTGTGTGTTCTTCTCATGAACCACACCCAGTGTCATTGCATGTGTGTTCTTCTAAACAAACCACATAAGGATCCACCAGTGTCATTGCCTGTCTGTTCTTTTCATGAACCACATAAGGATCCACCAGTGTCATTGCATGTCTGTTCTTTTCTTGAATCAAGTCATTGCATGTCTTTTACTTACATAAACCACATATGGATCCACCTAGTGTGATTGCATGTCTGTTCCTCTAAACAAACCACATAAGGATCCACCAGTGTCATTGCGTGTCTGTTCTTTTCATGAACCACACCCAGTATCATTGCATGCGTGTTCTTCTAAACAAACCACATAAGGATCCACCAGTGTCATTGCCTATATGTTCTTTTCATGAACCACACCCAGTGTCATTGCATGCGTGTTATTCTAAACAAACCACATAAGTCATTGCATGTCTGTTCTTTTCATGAACCACACCCGGTGTCATTGCATGTCTGTTCTTTTCATGAACCACGGCTAGAGTCATTGCATGTCTGTTCCTCTAAACAAACCACATAAGGATCCACCAGTGTCATTGCATGTCTGTTCTTTTCATGAACCACATAAGGATCTACCAGTGTCATTGCATGTCTGTTCTTTTCATGAACCACACCCAGTGTCATTGCATGTGTGTTACTTCCATAAACCACATGTGGATCCACCGGTGTCATTGCATGTCTATTCCTCTAAACAAACCACATAAGGATCCACCAGTGTCATTGCCTGTCTGTTCTTCTCATGAACCACATAAGGATGGGCCCACCAGTGTCATTGCATGTCTGTTCTTTTCATGAACCACACCCAGTGTTAGTGCATGTCTGTTCTATTCATGAACCACACCCAGTTTCACTGCATGTCTGTTCTTTTCATGAACCACATAAGGATCTACCAGTGTTATTGCATGTCTTTTACTTCCATAAACCACATGTGGATCCACCGGTGTCATTGCATGTCTGTTCTTTTCATGAACCATGGCTAGAGTCATTGCATGTTTGTTCCTCTAAACAAACTACATAAGGATCCACCGGTGTCATTGCATGTATGTTCTTTTCATGAACCACATAAGGATCCACCAGTGTCATTGGATGTATGTTCTTTTCATGAACCACACCCAGTGTCATTGCATGCGTGTTCTTTTCATTAACCATATCTAGAGTCATTGCATGTCTGTTACTTCCATAAACCACGCATGGATCCACCGATGTCATTGCATGTTTGTTCTTTTCATGAACCACACCCAGTGTCATTGCATGGATAGCCGTTAGACCGAGTCTTCTAGAAGGCACGCCCTAACACGGTTGTTCTGCTTGACGATTGTTACATACCGTTCGATTGGGGCGCTTGGACAATTGGGATGGTCTTCGTGAGAGCGATCCGCGAGTAGGCTTTTCTGCGGCATGATTGGCCACGCTTGCTTTGGACAAACTGGCAACACCGGGCGCTCCCCTGTTTCGAGTGTCACGTCTCATGAGTTCAGTGGGCCACATCCCAGTGTCACGTCCCCATTACTTCTCTTCCTCCCCGTATTTCTCTTCCTTACCCTCGAAGCCACTTTCCCCACTTCACTCCCATCCTGCCGTAGCCGCTAGCCGACGGCGCCTCCATCCCAATCCCCTCTCCGGCAGCCACCCCCACCCCTCTCGCCATGGGTTCAAGGGGAGACGGCGAGGAAACGCGTCGTGACGACAAGGACGGTGATTTCGATGTGAGTCGTCTCATCTCTATTTCTATTATCTGTGGCCAGTTATCTATTTTTTGAGCTAGATCTAATCTGTTTACTCATGCGCGTATGATGTGTTAGGCCAACCAGACGATGTATGACTCCGACTATCACGGTTTAGAGGATGAAGACAGTCCTCTGGTATGTAAACATGGATATGTGGCCGCTAAATTTGTAGCCTTCGAAGGACGAAACGCAAGCAAGAGGTTTCTACGGTGTCAAGGACATCGTGCAATGATGCAAGGCGGAAGTTGCGGTGTTGTCAAATGGGTAGATCTAGAGTGGCCCAAATCGATGCAGAAAATGCTGTACAAACTATGGGAAATGACTGCCGAGTTGACAGAATCCGTATTCAGCTCACTTCTTGACAGTGTTGAGATGAAGCTATGGGAACCAGTTGACACGACCAAGCATAAGCGAGATCTCAGGTGGGTGCAAGACAAGGTTATCAAAGTCGAGAAGGAGAGGGACACGACGTTGGCCCTGAAGGCTAAAGTAGAGCAAGAACTGACTCAAACAAGGAACGATCTCCACCAGGCCAAAGTCCTGCAGTACACAACTACGAGTATTGACAAGTGCATGAGGAAAAATGCAGAGAAACAATTGAAGCTGTGCAAGGAAGATGCTAAAAGGAAGGAGCAGACAATTCGATCCTTGCTCTCGCAGAAAGATGCGCATCGGGCCAAGATTAGGAAGATCAAGGAGATGTGTGATAACTAGTTTTATTTAGCTTAAGATCCGTGCCTTTTTAAGTTGTAATATTTGTACTTGTTCACTTAGCGGTCTGAACTATTGGTCCTGGATTCCAGGGAGGAAAAAAATTGCTCTGACCCCGCATTAATTTGTGGAAGAATTTGTGATTTAGATCAATTTCTGCCTCGATTTAGATCTCTGTCCCGGATTGGGAACGTAACCGTGGACCAAAGACACCTTTTCTACTAGTGTATTCTGACACTGGTGGTTTTTTTAAACGTAATCTACGTGGATTGTGCCACATGCAAATGGCACAACCACAATTTATAAAGTGAAAGCACGTACACCCGGTTACTGGAGATCCGGGAGTTTCGCCAGATGCAGGGGATGCAGGAGCAGAGAGGCGGTGAGATAGACGGGCTCAAGATTAGGCCAGAAAGTGGTACCCATTTCCTCCTCATCTGGGCATTACCGGTGAGAACATTGTTGTTTATGTTGCCACGTCGTTGTGCAGCATCTAAAATAAGTTGCTGCTTCGTGGAGTGTGGCAGCTTAAATAATTTATTTATGTGCCACTTACATTCCGTTGTATTTGGAGACCTCCTGCCCCTCAGCAATCGTGGAACCGGTGGATCATTGTTTTCAGATAGCGGTGGCACAATCACAATTTCGGATTCAACTACTGACTCGGGCGTTTCCAAACCCTAAGTCACGGTATATTTTACTCAGAGAACGTGGGTAGATTGTTTCGCCTAGCAACATGCCACACACAGAGCGATCAGAATTTAAAAAAATTACACATATAGGTTCAAGTTCAACACATTACTATGCATCTTCATTGCCAGCAGCCTTCTTCCGCAGCCTAGGTTCCAAGCCTTCACGTCCAATGGCTTCTTCATTTCCTGCCTTCTTCCTCTTCCTCGGTGCCAATTTTCTTAACTTCATGTACTCTGCATCACCGGGACAATGGGCACCAGAATCGTGTCCAGCATCATCTTTCCACTCGTTTTTAATTTCTTTGGGCAGCAAAATGACTGACCCGGCAGTCATGTTTATAACCTTGCGGCGCTTCCTATCAAAGAAACAAGACTGTTGCATAACTGCCCAATATCTAGAGAGTAAATAAAACAAAAATTACAATTCAGCACAAACATGCGAACCCCAAGAGACTTTTGCTTACCAGGAGCTAATTGGGTTCGAGCAACCACCCTGTCCAAGAATAGAAGGGCGACTCCCAGTTGCAGCAGCTTCCACATCCAGTACATCACATTTCAGCTCAAACATGGCAGCCGAAGCATACCTTTTCATCAACCCAATTAGCTGACTGTCACACGTTATAGGAACCATGATGCCACGTTCATCCATAAAGCTGAACTTTGTAGTCTGCTTCGGCCATAATTCAACATGATTACGCAGAGCAGCAACCATACCAGATATAGTGCAGATCTGTGCAGGCGCTTCTTCCATCGTGAAATAATGGTGTCCATACCTGTTGCCCTTAGAGTCGTACCTATTAAGGACTACAGTAACCAGGTAAGGGGGGTCCGCGCAGATCCCACTTGACAGAAAACTGTGGAAAAAATATGTTTGTCAGCGATGGGCTAACAAACAATTTGAGGTTCAGTAGCCAGCTAGCAGTTGTAACTAGTGCGAATAGCAAAGAGAAGGGTAGATCACCCGCTTGTAGACAAAACTTCTTCTTTCTTGATAGTAGGATCTTCCATCCTCCAAGCTGCTCGGCTCATCGGCGGCGGAGGCGGGCTAGAGCCTCGCAACGGTGTCTACAACATGTGCCATTGGAGCTCGGTATCAGCGACTGGGCGCAGCAACTTGGCCCCAGAAGTCAAATGTCCGAAGGGATCATCCTGCCTGGAGTGTGGATTCCGACGCTGCCGGTGCTAGGGGAAAGCTGGGAATGGATTTGTGAAATTGGTCAACACATCCAATCCACTTAGATGCTCGATTTGCCTAAGAGATTGCCGCCTTGGCGCCCGCGTCACGGACAGATAACCGACATGTGGGTCCCGACCGTCTACTTCATGGGGCGGTTTAACGGAATGTTTGTATTTGGCAGGGGTGAGATGAGTTTGCCTCGAAATGGCCCCTCTCAGTAGTTGGCGGCCCAACTTTTCGAAACACGGTAATTTCAGGCAACTTAGGTACCGCCATGCGCTGGCCTGCCAACTTTGGTACCGCAGACAAACAATCCCCCCTAAGCCACTTTATACGGTACAAGCCGTATGTCAAGCATGGACCAGTCTCGCGAATGAATGCGTAAAGTTGGTTGGGGGTCGCTTCATCAAGCATTACTGCGGTATACACAAGTACACGTGGGAGGGTAACAACTAAAAGATCAACGCCCACACGCTACAGCTCGTGTGTTCTACCCGTACTAGCATTACTACGCATAGATCTAGCTCTGATACCACTGTTGGGGTTCCGCGTATGAAAACAATAAATTTTATCCTACGCCCCTGAACCCCTGAAGCTGCCAGGACCTATCTATTAGTAATACAGTAACATGAGGGGCTTTTCGTGAACTTACCCTTGAAGACCGAAAAGCATTGTCAACACTCAGGAGAGCGTGGTTGATGTAGACGAGCCGAAGCCGACCTCAAGGTCGTGATGAAGTCCTTGCGCTCCTTGGCTCCAACGACTTGAGTGCCTCAAGTGCGACACCTCAAGGGGAGTTACACACGTCCGGTGCCTGACGATGACTCCCGCTTCCCCGATCCAGCAGCAGTTGCAGAAGTAGAG
The DNA here is from genome assembly GCA_916181665.1 of Avena sativa. Taxonomy (NCBI): domain Eukaryota; kingdom Viridiplantae; phylum Streptophyta; class Magnoliopsida; order Poales; family Poaceae; genus Avena; species Avena sativa. The sequence goes on from OV702291.1 coordinate 34,221,558, forward strand.
CTACCAGATCCGAATCCTGCAGCGCGATGGTGCTCCGCGGTGAAGATGTCTCTCGCTCGTGAAGTCCAGACTTAGGACCATGGTCACGAGAGAGAGAGGGGGAGAGAGAAAATATCAATTAGAGGTTCTCCCAAAAGTGGGGAGACCTTTATTGATTATTGGTGTATTTAATTTGGCCAAATACCCCCACTATATATAGGGGGAGGGGAGGTACTACCTCCCTCAAAGTCCCGGGGTGGGACTAAAGGAGAAGAGGGGGGAGGGGTGGCCGCCGGCCACCCTAGTGGGCCCCACGCGGGGGGTGGGGGCTAGGCCTAGCCGGCCTCCCCCTTGCCCTTCTCCCTCTCTCCTTTCCCCTAATGGGCCCTCTCCCTCCGGAATTGGCCCATTAAGCCTTTGACCATTAAAATTGATTTTCTCTTTATTAAATAATTATGAATAAATGATTAAATCAACATTTCACATTCATTCACACATTATTCAATCTCTGTGGCTATGGAACACCTTCCACCTCCACTCCGGACATCCTCCGGACTTACCGAAACCCTTCTGGTTTTCTCCCTATAACTCTTTGGCGATTCTACCGATCCTATAAACACTCTCTAAGCATCATCAAGCCCTTAAGCGTGATACCCCATGGTCCGGGAACACTCCAGACATGGTCGGGACACTCCCGCACCAATGATCGATAGAGGGACCTGGATGGCCATGTGACCCCTGTGTGTTCCACGAAGATCTTTCGTCGTTTGAACCGGGACAGTCGTGTCTTATTCCCTTTGTCACTCGATACTTGAATTGCCCGAGATCTGATCAATGACATCACCATGTCGTGTTCAATCTCGTTACTAAACAATGCTACCTGACTCATTCCGACAAGTGATATCCCTGTGATCAAATCACACGCTGTGCAGCTATTGGATATAACTTCTCCGAGTGGGCCCTTGAATATCTTCCTGTCACATGGACGGACAAATCCCGCTATTGACATATATTGCCTCAATGGTTTCCTCGGAGTACCTGAACACACCTTTATCACCACTGTATTACCAAGTGGCGCTTGATGCTATCAAAGCACTCTCGGGGGACAGTGATTGATATAGCCTCACGGTCTAAGGAATAGTCTATGAGGATCCATTTCTAATCATCGTAACTTGAACTTCGTGACATGATCGGGTCACGATGTTTAGGTTGGGTATTAGTTCATCATCTCATTCACAAAATGAGATGACCTCATTTCCAACTGGCATAAATGCCACATGATCAGGAAACTTGATCATCTGTTGACCAATGAACCAGTGACTAGAGTTTCACTGGGAACCCCTGGTTGTTTGTATATCACACGTGTATTGATGTTTCCACTCAATACAGTTATAGCATGATATTAAACTTAACCATAAACTATATTAAATATGATAATAGTCCTTACTACTATTTGTCTCTAGGGCATATTTCCAACATCATGTCCACTTGATTCAATACGGTTTCATGTCCGACTATAATTGTTAGATAAAATAGGGAGAAAGAGGGTTATGATGGAAGAGAATAAAGAAGAGGAGAATGATGACAACTATCCAATGTTCTCTACATTGGAAGATAGTGAACAAGAAGACAGGAAGAACAGGCATCAGATGAGACCGCTGATGATCTTTGTCAGGCCATTCTTGATGCACAGAGAGAATGTGAAAATGAAAACGAGAAGAAGAAGTTGGAGAGCATGTTAGAGGATCAAAAAAAATTGTTGTATCCAAATTGCGAAGATGGCAACACAAAACTCGGTACCACACTGGAATTGCTGCAATGGAAGGCAGAGAATGGTTTATCTGACAAGGGATTTGAGAAGCTACTGAAAATAATGAAAAAGAAGCTGCCAAAGGATAACGAATTGCCTGCCAGTACATACGAGACAAAGAAGGTTGTCTGCCCTCTAGGATTAGAGGTGCAGAAGATACACACATGCATTAATGACTGCATCCTCTACCGTGGTGAGGAGTACAAGAATTTGGATGCATGTTTGTTATGCGATGCATTGCGGTATAAGATCAGTCGAGATGACCCTGGTGATGTTGAGGGCGAGGAGCGCCCCAGGAAGAGGGTTCCTACAAAGGTGATGTGGTATGCTCCTATAATACCACAATTGAAACGTTTGTTCAGAAACAAAGAGCATGCCAAGTTATTGCGATGGCACGAAGAAGACCACAAGAAATACAAATTGTCCAGACACCCCATGGATGGGAAGCAATGGAGAAAAATCGATAGAGAGTACCCGGACTTTGCAGATGATGCAAGGAACTTAAGGTTTGGTCTAAGTATAGATTGCATGAATCCTTTTGGGGAGCAGAGCAGCAGTCATAGCACCTGGCCTATGACTCTATGTATCTATAACCTTCCTCTTTGATTATGCATGAAGCGGAAGTTCCTTATGATGCCAGTGCTTATCCAAGGCCCGAAGCAACCCGACAACAACATTGATGTGTACCTAAGTCCATTGGTTGAAGAACTTCTAGTTATGGTGTGGCGAAGATGTACGTATGTGGGATGGGCCTGCTCTTAACCATCAATGACTGGCCTGCTCTTATTAACCTTTCAGGACAGTCATTTGACCTACGAGCGTTGTTGCTCGTAACCATCAATGATTGGCCTGCTCTTATTAACCTTTCAGTACAGTCAAACACGGGATAGAATGCATGAACGTATTGTTTAGATGATACTGAAAGTATATATTTGGATAAATGTAGGAAGAATCTGTACCCGGGGCATCATCGATTTCTTCCGCCTAGTCATCGCGCAAGAAAGAAAGGCAAGAATTTCAAAGGTGAGGTAGATTACCAGAAGAAGCCTTCTATCGTACTAGTGATGATGTATTAGGTATGTTCAAGGATTTAGAAGTAATCTTTGGAAAGGGTCCTAGCGGTCAATCTTTTTTGAATAACACTACCGTACACGTGCCCATGTGGAAGAAGAAATCTATATTTTGGGAGCTATCCTATTGGAAAGTTCTATTGGTCCGCTCTGGAATTGATGTGATGCACGTGCCGAAGAATATTTGCGTGAACCTGCTAGGCTTCATGAGCGTGTATGGGAAGACAAAAGATACGCCTGAAGCACGGTAGGACCAACAAGGTATGAAAGATCGAGACGACCTGAATCCAATGAAGACGGATAAAGGATGTCTAATTCCTGCCAGCTACGCTCTTACCAAAGAAGAGAAGGAATTTTTTTTGAAGTCCTGAGCAGTATGAAGGTCATGTCTGGCTTCTCGTCGAATATAAAAGGAATAATAAATATGGCAGAGAAAAAATTCAAGAACCTAAAGTCTCATGATTGCCACGTGCTTATGACGCAATTGCTTTCGGTTGCATTGGGGGGCTTCTACCGGAAAATGTTCGACTACCCATTATGAATCTATGTGCATTCCTCAATGCTATTTGTCAAAAGGTAATCGATCCAGAAATTCTACCAAGGTTACAGAATGATGTGGTCCAATGTCTCGTTAGTTTTGAGTTGGTATTCCCACCATCCTTCTTCAATATTATGACGCATCTCCTAAGGTACACCTAGTCGGCGAGATTAGCATTCGGGGTCCTGTATTTCTACACAATATGGTCCCCTTTGAGAGGTTGATGGGAGTCTTGAATAAATATGTACATAACCATGCCCGGCTAGAAGGAAGCATCTCCAAGGGCTATGGAACACAGGAGGTCATTGAGTTTTGTGTTGACTTTATTCCTGACATTAAGTTAATTAGTGTTCCTGAATCATTGTATGAGGGGAGACTGAGTGGAAAAGGAATGCTAGGAAGGAAATCAACAATATCTAGGGAAGGGCGTTCTTTCACTCAAGCACACTACATAGTTCTATAGAATTCCACCTTAGCAGCTCTGTATATCAACGAACACAAGAATATTGTACGCTCCAACAACTCGAGGAAGCCTGACTCCTGGATTATAGATGAACACATGAGAAGTTTTGGCGGTTGGTTACAAACACATCTCATGAATAACAACACTATTTGTGATTAGCTGTACTTGTTGGCCAGCTCACCATCTTCGACTATATGGACTTTCCAAGGGTATGAGATAAATGGGAATATCTTTTAAACGATCGCCCAAGATAAAAAGAGCACTAACCAAAACAGTGGTGCCCGCTTTGATGCAACAGATGACAATGGGTCAAAGGACACATATTATGGTTACTAGAGGAGATATGGGAACTTGACTATGGACCTACTTTGTCCCTTTGTTTTGGTGCAAATGGGTCAAACTGACAGTAGGTGGGGTTCAGGTAGACAAGAAGTACAGAATGACAACAGTGGATCTCAACAATATTGTGTACTTAAAAGAACCATTCGTCCTAGACAATGACATGGCTCAGGTTTTCTATGTGAAGGACATGTCTACCAAACCGAGAAAAAGAAAAGATAAGCAAACGAATACATCATACGATGAGACAAAGTGCCACATAGTTCTTTCAGGGAAAAGAAACATCATGGGAGTGGAGGACAAGACAAACATGTCAGAATATTATGATAAGTTTCATGAAATTCCTCCCTTCATGGTTAAGGATGACCCAAGCATCCTGTTAATTGATGAAGATGCTCCATGGTTATGGCCACGCGGTCATAAGCAAGGCAATTTAGGAACCAGGTGACTATATGTATTCTGAATTTTACCTTTGCTGGTTTTGAGATGCAATCAATATACCAAGTTTAAACTTGCATTTGATCTTTGAAGAAACATCTTATTGTGAGTCTAAAAATGATTTAGTCCCGGATGGTGTCTCCAACCGGGACTAAAGACGAACTCATTTAGTCCCGGATGGTGTCTCTAGCCGGGACTAAAGATGAACCCATTTAGTCCTGGATGGTGTCTTCAACTAGGACTAAAGATGAACCTGTAGTCTAGGTTGGAGACACCATCCAGGACTAAACTTGGGTGGCGACACTATGCCAGTGGGTGTCGATACTATTTCGTGAGTGGCGGCACTATGCCAGTGAGTGACGACACTATTTCGGTGGGTGGCGGCACTATGAAAGGGGTGAGTGTCGACATTATGTCGTGAGTGTCGATACTATGTTGTGCTACTTAATCTATAAATAGGCATCCTTGTGAAATTATCAACTGCAAACAAGATGGTGTACGAGAGCAGGGACAACACTACGGCCAGCTTGAGGGAGATGCCGTTGGAGCCTAGTCCTCCGACATCTCCAACAAGCTGGCCATAGAGGCACTCCCTAATATGTCAAATTAGTTAGCTCCCTGGTGTATTGATCTAGCTAGAGAGGTTATGAACTTGAAGATGGTGTGCAAGAGTAGGGACAACTCTACGGCCAGCTTGAGGGAGATGCTGCCGGAGCCCAGTCCTCTAGCATCTCCAACAAGCTGCCATAGATGCACTCCGTAATATGTGAAATCAGTTAGCTCCCCAACACAAGAATAGAAAAACATCTTCATAGTTCGGGAAAGTTGTAGAGAGACCAACACTAGTAGGAAACGATACATTAGTCCCAGTTTCCTAACTGGGACTACGGAAATCAAAACTAAAGGCCCCCTTTAGTCCTGGTCCAGCCACAAACCGGGACTAACACTCAAGACATTTATTAATATTAAAAAACCAGGACTACGGAATCGGGATTAAAGGCCCCCAAATATTAGTCATACTTATGTCTAGCCCTATAGTACACACCTTCCAGGTCATCTTTGTCATCGTCATCATCATCGTCGTCGTCGCTAGGCGCACATGGCTGGATCCTTAGCCCAGCCATAGCATATTCCGGGGGCACCTGCCAATCCGGCCTCGGATTCACGATGCGTGGAGGAGGGGGCTCTCGGATGATGACGTTGCTATGCCCACATCCTTCACCACTGCCACCCTTCTTATGGCTCTGCAGCGGGTGTAGACACCGCAGGCGAGGATGATCTCCCTGTGCAATGTAGCGCATCACGCCGACGATAGTCTGGTTCGCTCCCCATAGGCGGCGACCAGCTTCGTTGTGGTTCACCGGGGGAGGGCCGTCACCCTCGTACCTGGTGAGCTCCCTTTCCTGCTGGTTAGCAAAGAAGGCATTCCAAGTGTCGTATTTGTCAGGATCCCAATGGGGATCCATCCGTTGCTCTGCCGTGAGCTCGAGGTAGAAGTGGTTCATGATGGCCGCCTGACATGTGAAATCTTGAGGCATAGGAGGGACAGGAACCCCTCCAGTGCTCAGCATCCAGTTGGCGGGAAGCCGGTAGCCCGGCGGGTATGGGTAGCTGGAGGCGCACAACGCCTTAGTCTCCTCGAGGGTCAGAATGGCCCAGTATGCGGTGTCCATTGTTGTGAGAGGGGAAGGTGTGGATGTGTGGATGGTCATGGCGGTCGGCCTACATATAGAGGGAAAGGGCGGGAAAACATGGCGGGAAGCGTAGGGAAATGGCAGGAAAGCATGGTGCATGGCTCGATAACCCTTAGAATGACAGGAAATATCTTTAATCCTGGTTAGTGGCTCCAACCGGGACTAAAGGCTCCAGAAATATCTTTAGTCCAGTTAGTGGCTCCAATCGGTACTAAAGTCCCCAAAAATATCTTTAGTCCCAGTTACTAGTTTTAATAGTTAGACAAACTATTTTACAAAATAGAAAAAGGTTTTGGATTAGTCAATCAAATTTAAATACTTTTTATGTTGAAAGTTTTATAAAATTCGAAAGTATGCAAAAGATATGATTCAATGCATTTCTAATTTAAAATATGCAAACAAATTAGTTATATAACAGAGTATGATAATAGATTTAAATTGTAGATCTTGTTTTTTGAAAATTTTGATATGTAATAGATAATTTTCTTGATTACAGAATGATAAATATTGATTTTACAATATTTATTAAATTTCTGTATTTAAAACAATTCAAAATACCTGTAGTCCTGGCTCGAGGCTCCAACTGGGACTACAGGTCTGTGGCGCGTGTGCGAAACGGTGTGGCCAGAAACACCTCTAGTCTCGGTTGGAGCCTCCAGCTGGGACTAGATGATGGCCTCCAGTCCGGTTGGTGGCTCCAGCCGAGACTTGAGCTCCGTACTATAATTAGCCGTCTCTTCTCCCGGTTCGAGCCATGAACCGGGAGAGCGCCTCTTCCCCTTTCTTCTCCGACGACACCTCCGCCTGCCTGGAGTGCCGCCAGGAGGAGTGCCGCCGCCCGTCTAGACGCAGGGAGGAGCTCCGCACCCCGCAGAGGAGCCGTCGTCACCCGTCTCCGCGCAGAGGATCCACCATCGTCCATCTCTGTGTAGAGGAGCCGTCGCCCGTATGTGTCTATGTCGAGACGTTCGTCCACGCGCCGTCGTCCATGCGCCGCCGTCCGTCCCCGCCCGTAGGTGAGTCTTGCCGGATTTACTAGTGCTTACGATTTAGGCATTATTTACTAGTATTATTTAGCTAGTATTTAGGCATTTTTAGTAGTATTATTTACTAGTATTTAGCTAGTATTTAGTAGTATTTAGGCATTTTTACTAGTATTATTTAGCTAGTATTTAGGCATTTTAGTAGTATTATTTACTAGTATTTATCTAGTATTTAGTAGTATTATTTACTAGTATTTAGCTAGTATTTAGGCATTTCTACTAGTATTATTTAGAGTATTAAGGCATTTTTAGTAGTATTATTTACTAGTATTTAGTAGTAGTATTTACTAGTATTCAGGCTTTTTTACTAGTATTATTGAGCTAGTATTTTGGCATTTTTAGTAGTATTATTTACTACTATTTAGTATTATTATTTACTAGTATTTAGGCATTTCTACTAGTATTATTTAGCTAGTATTTAGGCATTTTTAGTAGTATTATTTACTAGTATTTAGGCATTTTTACTAGTATTATTTAGCTAGTATTTAGGAATTTTTAGTAGTATTATTTAGCTAGTATTTAGGCATTTTTAGTAGTATTATTTACTAGTATTTAGGCATTTCTACTAGTATTATTTAGCTAGTATTTAGGCATTTTTAGTAGTATTATTTACTAGTATTTAGTAGTAGTATTTAGCTAGTATTTAGGTATTTTTACTAGTAATTTATGTATATTTACTAGTATTATTTAGGGATTTAGTAGTATTTAGGATATTTGTTAGTATTTAGGGATATTTGTTAGTATTTAGGGATATGTTTTAGTATTATTTAGGCATTTACTAGTATTTAGGGATATTTACTAGTATTATTTAGGGATTTACTAGTATTTAGGGATATTTGCTAGTATTATCTAGGGATTACTAGTACTTAGGGATATTTATTAGTATTATTTAGGTATTTACTTTAGGTATTTAGGGATATTTCCTAGTATTTATGGATTTAGGGATATTGCTAGTATTATTCCAAGTATTATTGCTTAGAATTATATCGATCAAATACCTACTTTAGGATATTCCCATCCCGCATCCTCGAAGTTGACAACTACGGAGGACTGGGCTCCGTCCGACATGTTCGATACTGGGCTCCACCACGCTCCACACTAGGAGGTGCTACCTTCCGGGACGCGTAGCTTGGTGAGGAATCGTTGTTGACCCAGAGATTCTTTGGTGGCGGTTGCGCGGTCAAGGGTCGGTGCAGAGGGAGCCAGCCCCCGAGGAGGTGGTATGACGTCATGTCAGGGAGGAGGACAAGCACGTCCTTCATTATATGTATATGTTGGACGCCAGTTCCTCCAATTATTAGCAGTTTATTCCAGGACCTCACCCGATCTATGCTCGTGTGATGGTTCCTTCCCTTTGGATGTTCACAGCCCGCGGCTCAGGACCCGGGAATCGACACCCAATTTGACTAAGCGAGGTGTTATTCGAGATGTATTAGTTATATTATATGATATTATTGTTCAATTATATGGATTATTCGAGATGTATTAGTGACATTATATGATATTATTGTTGTATTAGCTAGATTATTCGAGATGTATTAGTTAAATTATAGTACATTGTTAATTTTGTTACTCATATTCACATTATTTCATGGCATTTATTCAATGGACTTCAACGGAAGAGAATGTGGAGAGCATCTGTTCAACATGATAAATGGTGGAGCACTAACCAATCCTAGTATAGCGCTCTTTGATCAGGGTAGAGTAGAAGACTATGAAGAAGAAGATGGCTCACAGTTTTTAAATGAGTCCGGTGAGGGAATGGAGTTGGACCCACCAATAGACAAAGCGCAAACGAGTGTTGATTGCGACGACAGCTTGAAAAATGATGGACTCGCTATAACAAAGTCTAGCGAGGTATATTAAGCCTCTTGTGATCACTAGATAGATGCATTAATTGCTTTGTGTATATATGTATTAATGAATGTTTCTTATTTTAGACCTCTGATAAAAGTAATAAACGAGGCCCAACCAAAGGGATGGCCGCCGATGTGCATCTCACAATTGATATCGTCGATTCAGAAGGCAAACCGTTGCTTCCCAAAAGTAACGCAACTATATTTGTGCATCAATGCGGATTTATTCTTAGGGACAACTTCTCGATCAGCATTCCCTATTGGAATAAGCCAGCAACAGGAGATGAAGATCATAATAGTTTTGTCCAAGATAGATACAAAGACATACTATGGGAGAAGCTCATTTCACATTTCACTCTACCGGTCTTGGAGTCTGATGAGGACACAAAGGCTATGAGGTCCAAAGGAAAGCATTTCACACTTAAGAAGATGGTCGAATAGTTCAATAACTACAAGAAAAGATTATACACTGAATATCTCGAGGAAAAAAGTTCCAGAATTCACTGGCACACTAGAGAAGCAGCGGCATCACTGGGACAGCTTTCTGGAGTACAAGGAATCAGAGCCAGCTAAAAAAGGTCTAAAAATAATAAGGAAAATGCTGCGAAAAAGAAATATTGTCATAGGATGGGGACGGATGGTTACAGGACTTCCGTGCCTAAGTGGGAGGAAGCTGATGCCGCCTTGCGTGAACAAGTGATCACTCTAACTACACATGACTAGCCCATCAGGGTAAGAAATTGGTTACTCGCGCATGGGGCGAAGTATGACATGAAAACAGGGGAGTTAATAATGGATGAAAAGAAGAAAATTGCTACACCCCATGAAACAATTGTTCGAACAATCAAGGAGATTCGAGAGGGGAAGTTCAAACCTAACAAGGAGAACGACGAGCTGACAAAGGCCCTCGGGAATCCTAAAAAACCAGGACGAACAAACGAGGCTTTAGACCTTCCATGCCATGGAAGATTGGATTTCCCGAGGACACTGAATCTTATAGAAGCCGAGAGAGAGCAAAGAAGTGGAAGGAGCAAGAGGAGGCAGACCGGTGGAGTGGCATAGAAAGAACGACATGCAAACTATATGCCATGCTAAAGGAGCAATAGAATCAACTAGACGAAATGCGCCAGCAAGGGCCAACTCATCAGCTGCAAGAAAGTGACGGTGTCCCATCTCAGCGGAGAAGCATCGTGGCTTCCACGACGGCTGATCCGATGGATCGCTACCCCGTGGATAATATCACTAAGAAGACAAGTTGTGAGCTACAAGTGGGAGTGCTCAACTTATCCTTCAAGGCGGCTGTCGGCTTTGCTTTATCCTGTGCACCTGGAGCAACCTGGCATGGCAAAGAGATTCCAGATGGCTTTGCTCGTGTCGGGGTGTATGAAGTGTTATAGCAATATGAATCACTGGATCTTGAAATCCCTAGAGCCGAAGAGGAGAGAACACTAGGAGAAGTCGGTGGTGGTATCATTCTATGGCACAAGAAATACATCGTGTTTGCAGGCTCGACGGCCAGGCCACCACCGTCTCCTCCGAGTCGCAACTCACCACCTCAGAGTCTACATGCCGAGGAGAGGGATGACCACCACCATACCGCGAGTTCGCCGCCGTGTCAGCTGACTCCGCTGCCGCATGAGACGACTAAGCCACCGCGTTAGGAAACTCGGAAGGTCCCCGCTCGGTTAGCTGGTGCTACTACTAAGAAACGGGGTAGAAGGGCGAAGAAAATCCCTCCACCTCCTGAAAAGTTACTGTACGAGATGAGTGATGAGGAAACCAAAGCGATCAATGACGTAACCGTGAAAGCCTTTTTTGCACCAAAAGTGCCCGAGCCAAAGAAGATATTTGATGAGAAATCCAAAAAATGGGCTAAGAGTTTCCTTGAGCAACCATCACAGTTTGAGATAAATAAGCCAGATGACTACACACGCTGTCTGATGTGCATTGTACGTACTAGGAAGAAGAAGACAAGTAGTAGTGCAAGCGGGAAAAGAGACGTTGCCCAACTAAGTGAACAGGCAAACCAATCGATCCCCCACTCAAGGTGTTATCCAGTGTTGATCAGCAAGCAGAGGACTTTGCTAGAAGTGATGGTATTACTGTTGATCAACTGCGTGATGGAGAGGTCGCCTCACAAACACAAACTTGCATGGAATATGAATACGGGAAGTATTTGGTCAGACCTGAAGTGATCCAGTATCTACCAACAAAAATGGGAAGACCACATGATTGGTACCTAGGTGTCACAGAGAAACTAGGGCAAATACTGCTTGAGGCGAAAGTTCCAAAACATCATTTCATTGGTGTAGACGAGATCACAATCTATCATGAGTAACTCTATATGTTATTCCAACAAGACGCACTCGACTTGAGTCTCGTCGGTTCCTATTTTCTGTAAGTGATTCATTTATTTCTATGATAAAGTCTCTAACACTGCTTGTTCATTGCCTGTAATTATCCTCACTATGCTATTATGCAGAATGAAGAGCGAGGAATGTGACCAAAGGGGAGTCTTTGACCTTGGGTTCGTCGACCCACGCCGAGTTAATGAACGATTGCTAAAGAAATTCCCCCACAAAACGGAGCAGAACTTACTAAGGTGCCTAAAGAGGCAACGTTACAAAAAGAGAATAATGTTTCCTTACAACTTCAGGTAAGATTGTTATACAGTCTTGAACACATTCACTTTTGCTTACTCGATGTTAACTGCAAATGATGAGTTACTGACGTATATAAACGTGTGCAGCTTTCATTACATTCTGCTAATGATTGAAGTTGAAGCTGGAAGAGTTGAAATCAAGGACCCACTAAATAAAGAAATATCGGAGTACAAAATGATTATAGATGTGCTCCATAGGTAACTTCAGTCATTATCGCACTATAACGGTCTCTTTCGTTCATTTTTTGAGATATCAAGTAACTAATAACTCATTCATTCATTTTTTTACCGGGAAGGGTTTGGAAAGAATTCACCCACAGGACAGTTGGTGCTTTTAAGGATGAGCTTTGTTTTCATCGGGTCGGTGTAAGTAGTACGAGCTAGTTCCATGCATCTCTTTGATTCTAGTTTAAATACCATTATATCATTCTTGCCTATTATTTGGTTGAATTCTATTCTCGTAAAGTGTGAGAGACAGCCACGAAGGACTCATTTGTGTGGGTACTTAGTTAACGAGTACATTCGCTCGGAGGTCAGTGAGCGGAACCCCCACGACATTTATCGAAGTACACAATTCTCTGCCCCGGCGGGAAAGCTTTAATCCCGGGTCGTGTTACGACCCAATACTAGAGGTCCTCCCCGCCCCTCTCGTTGCCGCTGCCCTGTGAGTGGACTCTAGTCCCGGTTCATAACAGAACCGGGACTAGAGATATGGACCTCTAGTCCGATTCCACAGTCCCGGTTGCAGAACCGGGACTAGAGACCCTCTGGAACAGGGACTAGAGGCTCGTTCCCACTAGTGAAATTTCTCTTTTAAATTTGAGGATTCTAAAAAATTCTTAGCTCAGGGCTGAGTCTCGCTAAACTTGTAATGGATATCTGATGAAATAGCATATTTTGAACCTAAAATTGATTTTTCCAAAAAATCATGAGCATCAGATAATGTACCTGTAGTTCAAATCTGACCTACTTCCTACCGATTCGGCAAGAATTTGTCTTTTTCACGGGGGGTGGACGAAAATATTTAAGATAACCCGGTTGGCACATTGTCCATGCAAGGTGGACTAGTATTTTTGAAAAATAGGGTGGTACCATTTTGAAACTTTTATTTGATGGTTGCTTTACAAAACACCCTGTTTTTTACACTCGGAAAATGGAAAGGGGCTTTTTGGTGTGACGAAAAGGAAACCTTCCTCCTACAACATTGTTCTCCATCCCATGATGCACATGTGTGCATATTATCACAAATTATGCCTCGATTATCGCTGTAACATTGGCCTTTTGGCCTGAAAGCCTTAAAACCTCAAACATGATAGCTCATTTCTAAGAAGTTTTTTTAAGATATAATCAATATACCAACTTTGATATTTTTACTTGCAACTATGTCACATAATATGACACCATGCGAAGGTTTAATTGCTTATGCCTGTTTCAAACTTTGGTCAAAACGGCGGGCATGAAGATTCTTAGCTCGCGGCTGAGTCTCGCTAAATTTGCAGTGGATCTCTGATGAAATAGCATATTTTGAACCTAAAAATGATTTTTCCAAAAAATCATGAGCATCAGATCATGTACCTATAGTTCAAATCTGACCCACTTCCTATCGATTCAGCAGGAATTTGTGCTTTTGACGAGGGGTGGAAGGAAAGATTTAAGATACCCGGTTGGGACATTGTACATGCAAGGTGGACTAGTATTTTTTAGAAATAGGGCGGTACCATTTCATAACTTTCATTTGGTGGTTGCTTCACAAAACACCCCTTTTTGACACTTGAAAAATAGAAAATGGCTTTTTGGTGCGACAAAAAGGAAAACTTCCTCCTGCAACATTGTTCTCCATCCCATGATGTACATCTGTGCATAATATGAGCACATTATCACAAACTATACCACGATTCTAGCCATAACATTAGTCGTTTTGCTTGAAAGCCATGAAACCTCGAACATGATAGCTCATTTCTGAGAAGGTTTTTTTAGATGCAACCAATATACCAAGTTTGATATTTTTCCTTGCAACTATGTCACATAATATGACACCATACGAAGGTTTTACATTGTTTGGATCATTTTTAAATTTCTTATGCCTGTCTCAAACTTTGGTCAAAACGGAGGGTATGAAGATTCTTAGCTCAGGGCTAAACCTCACTAAACTTGTAGTAGATCTCTGATAAAATAGCATATTGTGAACCTAAAAATGGTTTTTTCAAAAAATCATGAGCATCAGATCATGCACATGTAGTTCAAATCTAACCCACTTCCTACCGATTCGATAGGAATTTGTCTTTTTCAAGAGGGGTGGACGGAAAGGTTTACAATACCTAGTTGAGACATTGTCCATGCAAGGTGGCCTATTATTTTTTAAAAATGCGGTGGTACCATTTTGAAACTTTCATTTGATGGTTGCTTCACAAAACACCCCGTTTTTTACACTTGGAAAATGGAAAATGTGTTATACGAAATTATATGAAATGTTTTTATATTTTATTCAACAAAAATATGTAATATTTGAGTTTAAATATATAGATCTTATTTTCTGCAAATTTGGATATATTATATGTATTTTTCTGAATTAAAATGATTTAGTTAGGGTTTTTCTAGTATTAATATGGCAAAAAAGAAAAATAGCTACCCGATGACTTTTGCCGTCGGCGTAGACTTGATGTCGTCGCATCGCCATCATGTCCAATCCCTACGCCGACAACCCGGTCTATGTCAACGGAAAACCTAGCTTGACAGCATGTTTTCTCGGTTGCCCGCCTCGAGGCCTACGCCAACGACCCCAACAAATAGCCGTCGGTGTAGCCTTTGGCCATCGGCGCCTGCCTCTTCTCCCAGAGTGAATTGTATTTACTTAGCCTCTTCGATCTCTGCAGCAGTCATATAGTGCACTCATATGTTTCTCTTATATTACACTATTACATGGCATCCGTTCTACTTAAAAATTAACATACAGTTCTTGATGCCGTGCGCCATCTCAATAACCGCCGCATCTGGTTTTGTATATGTAATTTTTGAAACAATAGAAAAGATATATTGTTTTCCATCAAGGAGAATTATGACGCGGGCATGTTTGACCGCAAGGGTGCTCGCCTTTTCTGCTGCCCATCTACATTTGGAAGGGTGATGATCCATGCATGTGCCTTATAGAGTGGAGTTGCAACTAAAATCAGGGTGAAGTTCTTCATCTGGCTCGCATACCAGGACAGATGTTGGCTGGGTGAGAGGCTGGAGCGTCGGCGGCTTCCCCACCAACCGCTTTGTGCGCTATGCGACTAGTCTGCGAAGACCATGTCTCACCTCCTCACGGGATGCCCATTCTCACGGACTATCTGGCATGAGGTCCTATCATGGATCCGATCTACTCCTGGACCTCCGGTTGTTGAAGGCCCCTTCGCGGAGTGGTGGGAGCTGGTGGTACGCTCCAGCCCATGTTAGATGCGCAAAGAAACATCGTTCATGATCATTCTTACGGTGTAGTGGATTTGGAACCATAGGAACGCGATCGTCTTCAACAACGAGTCCCCCTTGGTGGCTCTGCTGGCTCGTGGTTGATATCGAGCTCGTTGGGGAATCCCAAGAGGAAAGTATGATGAGCATAGTAGTAAGTTTCCCTCAGTTATGAAACCAAGGTTATCGAACCAGTAGGAGCAAGGAAACACCTCCAAGGTATTGTTTCCAACTTGGAATCCTACACAACATAACCATAGAATTTTGCTCGCAACTTACAGTGAGGTTGTCAATCTCACCAGTTTTGCTGAAAACAAAGGATTAAACGTATTGTGTGGAAGAAAGTAAAATCTTGCAGAAAGTAAAGAGAAAGTAGTAAACAGTTGTAGATTGATGGTAAAAGAAAGGACCGGGGTCCATAGTTCACTAGTGGTGATTCTCCTTAAGATAGATGACATGTTGGGTGAACAAATTATAGCGAGGCAATTGACAAACATCGAGAAAGAAAACATGCATATACTAATCATCTTGACTCCTATGAGATTTGATTGGGCATTACAACATTATACATAGACCGTAATCCAACTTCATCTATGACTAATAATCCACCTTCAGGTTATCAATCCGAATCCCCTCCAGTATTAAGTTGCAAGCAACAGATAATTGCATTATGCATTGCGTGTAAAGTAAACAATACGATTGTTCTATGAAGAAAGGATTGTTGTTTTCTCCCTGGTAGCAACAACACATCTAGTACCTTAGAGATTTCGGTCACTTCCCCAGATTACTAGAGGCATGAACCCACTATCGAGCATAAATACTCCCTCTTTGAGTTGCTAGCATCTACTCGGCCAAGATATATACTAACAACGGAGAGCATGCAAGATCACAAATAATAAAGACATGATAGAATCAATAATCAATCTGAAATAGCATCTCAATATCCATCGGATCCCCGCAAACACATGTATGATTACAAATAGATGATCTTGATCATGAATGGAGCTCACAAGATCTAGACATGATAGCACAAAGGAGAAGAACCAACCATCTAGCTACTACATGGACCCGTAGTCCAAGAATGAACTACTCACGCATCATACCGAAGGCTTGCATGGTGATGAAGAAGGCCTCTAGGGTGAATTCTCCCCTCCGGCAGGGTGCCGGGAAGAGCTTCAGATCCCACCCGATCTAGGGATGGAGATGACGGTGGCTATAGACTCTTTCGTGGAATTTTGATCGGGTACTCAGGGTTTCTATATCAGAGGCATCTTATAGGCGAAAGGGGAGGCCGAGGGGGTGCCCTAGGCGGCCACACCACCCCCTCGCACGGGCCAGTCCTGGCCATGCAGCCAGGGTGTGTGGGCGGCCCCTGGCCCCTCTCCGTCTCGTATTCTGGCTCCGTGTCCCCCTCGATGAAATATTGACTTTGGCTTTTGTCTCGTCCAATTCCGAGAATATTCATTTTCTGACTTTCCTGGAACCAAAAACAACAGAAAACAGGCAGCTGGCACTGTGACATCTTGTTAATAGGTTAGTCCAAGAAAGTGTATAGAAATACTCCAAAGTGTGAACAAAACATAAGAAAGTAGATATAAACCAAGCATGGAACATCAAAAATTATAGATACGTTAGCAACGTATCAACATCCCCAAGCTTACTCCTGCTCGTCCTCAAGTAGGTAAGTGATAAAAAGAAAGAATAATTTTTGAGGTGACATGCACCATCATAAACTTGATCAAAGTATTTGTAAAACATGGATAGCTGGGATCATTGTACTTCAACATAGCATGAAAGATAAAGTTCTAACAATAAGACATAGCAACTATGTTGTAACATGAAAAGGCACAAACAAAAGATTCATGAATAATAATGCTTTGCAAGATGTTTGTTTGTTTCACATAAAGAAAACATAACATAGTGGCATTCAGATTGTCCCTCATAGAGTAGCAAATCATAATTGCATAGGACACCTTCAAAGTTCATAAAAGTGACTAGATACAAATAGTTTAAGAACAAGCAATATCAAAGTTATTCATCAATCAAAAAGTCTTGGGACAATGCACATTAAACTAAGAATGGCCACTATGCTCTCTCAATAGGTGCATAAAGATAGAAGGTGGAGACTCAACATAAAAGTAAAAGAAAGGCCTTCATAGAAGGAAGCAGGGATTCAAGTTTCATAAAGAGCTTCCAAAAATTATGGTACTTATTAGCTTTCAGCTCTAATTGCCCCTATCATAAGCATCTTTAGGTGATTAAGGTTAAAGTGACACAACTAAGAGGATATGCTTGACAAGTTATACGTTGAAATCTCATGCCCCTTACTTACGAGTACCGAACCTCATGCTGCTCAACTTCAGTCACAAGTAAGCTCTTGTCATTGTAAGTACATATGTAGTATAGAGAACCGCCAACGGGGTACCCCGTGCACATGATACAGGAGCTATCCCATAATCAAAATGACAAGTGATACGTCCATTTTGCATCACTATTCTATGTCTTAATTCACTATTATTCATTGATATATTTTGTATTGAGAGGTGATACTTATGTTATTTCATCTATTTTTTTGCATGGTTGATGACTTTTGGAGCATGGACCGCTACAGTCAGGATTCTGATGGAAAAGGTGCTGTTTGGAGGCAAAATTCGCGAAGATCAGAAAATTCGGGAAAATACATGGAAAATCCTATTTTTCCAGAAGACTAAGGATGCCAGAAGATGGAGTGGAGGTGGGCCACAGGGGGCCCACACCACCCCATGGCGCGGGCATGCCTAGGCCGGGCCTGGAGGTGGTGTGGCCGCCCTGGCCCACTCCAGCCTCTCCCCTCTGGCGTATAGCATCCCCACGAAACCCTAAGACTCGGGGAGCGACCATAGAAAGATTCCGCCGCCTCTGT
This sequence comes from Avena sativa, assembly GCA_916181665.1. NCBI lineage: Eukaryota > Viridiplantae > Streptophyta > Magnoliopsida > Poales > Poaceae > Avena > Avena sativa. The sequence continues at coordinate 34,239,799 of OV702291.1, forward strand.
GGGGCGGAAAACACCAAGAGAGAAAGATCTCTCCAACAGACAGATTTCTGCCGAGGGAATTCCTTCCCGGAGAGGGGAGATCGTCGCCATCAACACCACCATCAAGCTGGACTTCATCGGGATCATCATCATCATCACCACCATCATCACCATCAGCACCCTCATCACCATCTCCATATTGCTGTAACAATTGTGTTGAATCTTGCATAGTTCCTAGGGGAAACTTTCCCGGTGTTGATTACTCTTTGTAGTTGATACTATTGAGTGAACCATTGAATTATTGTTTATGTTCAGATTGTTATACATCATTTTTTCATCTCTGATCATGATCCATATGATGGCTTATGAGTAGTTCGTTTTGTTCTTGAGGACATGGGAGAAGTCTTGTTGTTAGTAGTGGAGTTGTGTTGAGAAAGATTCAATAGTTTGATATTTAAGTTGTGGTGTACTTCTTCTAGTGGTGTCATGTGAACGTCGACTACATGACACTTCACCTATATGGGCCTAGGGGAATGCATTGTGTATTTGGCTACTAATCGTAGGGGTTGCCGGAGTGACAGAAACCTGAACCCCCGTTAGGAAACCATTGCACAAGGGACGTAAGGGTCTCAGAGTTTAAAGCTGTGGTTAGGTTTCTACCTTAATTACTTTCTTATACTTACGGATATTTGCAAGAGGTTTAATCACAAGTATGTATTAGTCTTGGATGGGGCGGTACATTAGCACAGGTTCACCCACACAACACTTAGCAAGCTAGAGAAGATTAATCAACTATATGAAGCGAAAGCACTTGGCAGTCTTCCCATGTGTCCTCGAGAACGTTTGGTCATCTATAGAAATACAACCGGCTTGTCCTTTGCTGCATAAAGGATTGGGCCACTTGCTGCATTTATTCCTACTGTCTTTTATTTACTCGTACTTTGTTTACTTGCTTTATCGAAAACCCCTAAAATCCGTTTGCTAAGTATTTGCAGAGAATTCCTGATCCATACCACTAGCCAGCACCTTCTGCACCTCGTTGGGTTCGACACTCTTACTTATCGAAAATACTGCGATACACACCCTATACTTGTGGGTCATCAAGACTATTTTCTGGCACCGTTGTCGGGGAGTGAAGCGCTATTGGAAAGTGGAACTGGTAAAGGAAACTTCTACTGTGAGTATTGTTTACTTCTGTTAGTTGCTTTATTTTCGTTATGGATAATTCACTGAGTTTCTTAATTGGTAATGCTACTACCACTGCTAAGGTAGTAGATAAGCCACCACCAGCTGAGAATGATGTTTTCATAATACCTACAAGAATTATTGATCCTGTTATGGATAACTACTATGTTGGGGATGGAACTGTCCATCCCGGTGATCATTTACTCTTTATACACGAATTATGCGGGTTGTTCAAGTGTGCAGGTATTACTATAGATCAAGTTAAGAAGTTATTCTCATTATCACTGAAAGGAAGAGCCGAGGAATGGTATAAGCTACTGAAGAATGGTCAAGCTCTAGAATGGGAGGAAATAGTGCCTCTCTTTTATTCAAAGTTTTATCCTCCTAGTGAGATTCATAAAGATCGGAATCAAATATACAACTTTTGGCCTCTTAATGGAGAGAGTATAGCTCAAGCTTGGGGGAGATTGAAGTTACTAATGCTCAAATGTCCCATTCATGAGCTCCCCAACAATATTATTATCAATAACTTTTATGCAAGGCTCCCTCTACATGACAAAGATTTATTGGATGCTTCTTGTGCTGGATCATTCACTCGTATGGAAGAAGAAGCTAAGTGGGACCTTCTAGACCGTATTCAAGACAATGCTGAAGCTTGGGAGAATGACAAAGGTAGAAAGTCAGGTATAAATTATGATTATGAATGCATTGAATCTTTTATGGGAACTAATGACTTTCAAAATATTAAAAATGCTTATGGTCTAGACTCTCAAGCTATTGCTTCTTATTTTAAGGCTTTTGCTTCTTATATTGAAGTGCCTAAAAATAAGTGGAATAAGTATCATGAACCTTATAAAGATATTGCTAAGAGTGTTCCTGCAAGAAGTACTGAAGTTTATACTGCTAATCATGTTCTACCTGAACCTTATATTGAGAAAATGCCTTTCCCAGTTAAGGTAAAGGAACATTCTATGATAGCTAGTATGGTTAATGAAAGTATGAATAAAGATGTTGAACCTGATAAACAAATGGTTGATGAACCTATAATAGCAAATGTGAAGGACTTTGTCACCAAGTATGAAAAAGAGGGACACCCTATCCTTTGTAAGGATACCTCTAATATTGTTTCATAAAATAGAGTTATGAGAGCTAGTATTCCTGTGTTTTCTGTTAGAATAAGTGATCATTGCTATGATGGTCCTTGTGATAGTTATATTGTTAAGTTTATGCATGATACTGAAAGCTACTATGAGAGAGGGAAAAGTGTTCTTATGCATCTCAATAATATCAAGTTTCCTCGTTTTATGCTGAAAGTTTTTATGTTGCACTTCTTTTGCCTTCTTATGCAAGTTGCCTTTGGTTTCAATAACTTGTTTATTTACAAAATCCCCTTGCATAGGAAGTGGGTTAGACTTAAATGTGTGTGTGTTTTTGCTTCTTAATGCTCTCTTTCACTTCAATTCATATCCCTATGAGAGCTTCTTCAAAATTATCATGCCCATCTTAATGGCTATAAAGAAAGAGCTTTATGGGAGACAACCCAATTTGTTTTTGCTTTTAGTTTGTTTTTGTTTCTTTGAATCTTGGAAGTTATTACTTCGGTAATAACCGCTCCTTATCCGTTTTGTTTGTTTTTTGTGTCAAGATCAACCTCTAATGAGAGAGAAGTAATATTTGGGGAAGTTGCTGTCCCGAAACAGATTTTTGTGCTTCACCGTAAAAATTCGTGAGAGACCTCTGTCTGTCGGATTGAGCTGTAATTTTTTGTGCTTCTATCCCAGGTTGTTATATAACTTTAGTTAGTTTTGCACTTTTTGATTTGAGAAACAGAAGATTTTAGAAAAAATTATCTTTACCTGCTGGTCTGTTTTGACAGATTTTGCCAATCTTGCATTTGCTTCTTTATTCGATTTCCTTTTTGAATTCTTTTTGGGTGTTCGATAGGAGTTGCTACAGTAGCTTATGTTTTGATGGTTTTCAGTTGAAGTTGGACTCAAAAGGTTTTATCACTTCACTTATACTAATGTTGCTAATGAGAATTGCGTGAAGTTTTATGTGAAAGAAATTTCCAGGAAGTGGAGATAATGGTGTAATAAGGAAGAGAAGGGTTTTATGACTCAAGTAATAAGGGTACGAAGATGAAGATATTGATGTTATTCAAGTGATGACTCCGGAAGGATCCACTAAATACCAAATTCAGAGACCTACAGAGTCCGTTTCCAACTAGGTAACAGTTCTGGTAAGAAAAGTTCCGCGAAAATACAATCCAACTATATTTTTGTAGTTTTCAGTCAATAAGGAAAGCTACGAAGCAAAAATGGGACGGAAACGGAGCCAGGGTGGCTCACACCACCTTGTGGCGCGGGCCCACCCCTGGCCGCGCCACCAGGTGGTGAGTCCACCCCGGACTCCGCCTCCGACTCGTTTTCTCCCAGTACCTTCCTTTTGATGTGAAACTTCGTAATATATAATCCCCCAGACCCCCCGATGTCCGTATATCGTGTTTTCGTCGTGTTTTTGTTTTGATCTGTTTCTGTCAGGACATACTCTCGGAAAGCTTAGAAGCACAATGGTGTCCGCCAAGGATAAAGAGAAGGAGCCCATGGAGGAAGATCTCCAAGACCCCAAGCAGGGGCTGGTACCTTTAGTCTCTTGCCCTGCATCAACGGAAGCCCTACGAGTCACTAAAGAGTTCTGTGATAAGTACCAAGACTTGAGGAGGAAGGTGGTCATGCTTTAATGGTAGAATAATAGGCTTCGCAAGATGCTGGAAGATTTCCTCACGTCAACTAAGAAAATATTACCACCACCACCGAACTCGTCATCAGGTTTGGCATCCCCTTGGTTTGTTCCAAGCTTGGGGGAGTGTCGCGGTATCATATCACTATCTTCTATCTTTTTACATTATTAGTAGAGTCATATCATGAATAGAGGAGTTATTATGTAGTATGGTTTGCATTATGGAAGTGTCCCCTCTCTCGTTAGATATGTATCCCTTGGTGTGAGTTGCCATTATGGAATATTAATGAGAAGTTCTATAATTCACTCTTTTGCATAGCTTATATTAGTTTTCAATTCGTGGTTATATGATTGATCTTGTTGTTAGTATTGGTTTCACTTTGGGATCATTGAGTTAATTTAGTTGGTTTTGGCAAACCTGGCTCAGTCAGTAGCAACACCTTTTTGAGAGTTGAAAAGAAAAGATAGAAGTACTCTAGAAGAAAAATAATTTCATCATCTTTCTTTCTTGATTTGCTCATAAGTTTAATATTCTCTAGTTAAGATCTTTTGTGCTTCCAAGGAAGATTGCATGTTTGTCTTTATCATTTGTATGTTTGGTTGTTTCCTTCAACTCTTGTACTTGCTACCCAGCCTTGCTAGCCAAAAACCTGTCCTAAGAGGGAATTCTTCTCGTGCATCCACTCCTTTAAAACCAAAACCTCTGCCATTTGTGTCGACCATACCTACCTAGTAGCATTATTGCTATTCCAAGTAAATTCTTGTTTTGTCTACCTCCCAAATTAAACTTGTTATGTGAAAATTAGTGATTAAAGCTCTCACGAACTTGATGGCACACTTTACTTTCTTGCATTTAATAAACTTGAACCATTGTGCTCACCTATGTTGTGTATATGCTTGCGCTTTGTAAGTTGTGAATTAGCAGAACCATGTTGTCATGGGGAACACTTTCAACCTTGCACTGGTACTTTGTACCAAGTTGATATCATGTTCTTTTGTCTATGGATGTTGTCGGTGTGAAATGAAAGGGGAGATTGTAAGTCCATGGAGTTATGCATGTGTGTTAGAGAAACGCCTGGGCTGCTGGTCTAATCCATGCTGACATGGTGGAAACCTGCAGCGTAACCATAACGAGTATCTATGAAGCATTCTTCTTATAAAAAAAGAGATAGAGATTGAGAAAAAAGAGAAAAGAAAAAAAGAGATATTATGAAAAGAGGAAACAGAGAAAAAAGCACCATATTCCCATGGTAAATAAGAAGAGTTCTGAGATACTTGTTGTCTGCTTGCCTTGTCATTTTGATATGGGGATTCTTCCGTATCATCGGGCAAGGGGTACCCCATTGGCGGTTCTCAATGATACACATATGCTTACGATGACAAGAACTTACCTGTGACTAAACTTGAGTAGCATGAGGAGAGGCCCTCGTATTCAAGGGACATGAGATTCTCGACTTACAACTTATCAATGCATATCCTCATTTTTGATCACTTTAACCTTAATCACCTAAAGATGCCTATGATAGGGGCAATGAGAGCTGAAAGCTAGTAAGTATCATAATTTTTGGGAGCTCTTTATGAGACTTGCAATCCCTGCTTCCCTCTGCGAAGGGCCTTTCTTTTACTTAGTAGTTGAGTCAGTAAACCTATTCCCTTCTATCTCAGCAAGTATTTTGAGTTGATGTGTTTCATTCATTCATATGATGATTTATGCAATCATGTCTTATGTTCCTTGTTTTGCACATTGCTCTTATCTTGATGTTTACTACTTTGAAAGCTATCATTGAAAAACCAGCTATTTGTGAACTCTAGCAAATTATCAGCTATTCTTCGACCAAGAGTTAAGTTTGCCATTACCAATTATGATTCACTTTATGTATCTTTATTGTGTTTCCTTTACTCATTGCAAGTTGAGTTGTATAATAGTGAGTTGTCTTCTATTATGATCTATGTATTTGATGAATGTGATGCTTTTGTCCATATTCTTTTATCGACTCTTCACTCCATAAACCTGAGGCCATGTTTATTCAGCTCAGTTTCGCTTGGGGACAAGCAAAGTCTAAGCTTGGGGGGAGTTGATACGTCCATTTTGCATCACTATTCTATGTCTTAATTCACTATTATTCATTGATATTTTTTGTATTGAGAGGTGATACTTATGTTATTTCATCTATTTTTTTGCATGGTTGATGACTTTTGGAGCATGGACCGCTGCAGTCAGGATTCTGATGGAAAAGGTGCTATTTGGAGGCAAAATTCGCGAAGATCAGAAAATCCAAGAAAATACACGGAAAATCCTATTTTTCCAGAAGACTAAGGATGCCAGAAGATGGAGTGGAGGTGGGCCACAGGGGGCCCACACCACCCCATGGCGCGGGCAGGCCTAGGCCGCGCCTGGAGGTGGTGTGGCCGCCCTGGCCTACTCCAGCCTCTCCCCTATGGCGTATATCATCCCCACGAAACCCTAAGACTCGGGGAGCGACCACAGAAAGATTCCGCCGCCTCTGTGGGGCGGAAAACACCGAGAGAGAAAGATCTCTCCGGCAGACAGATTTCTACCGGGGGAATCCCTTCCCGGTGAGGGGAGATCATCGCCATCAACACCACCATCAAGCTGGACTTCATCGGGATCATCATCATCATCACCACCATCATCACCATCAGCACCCTCATCACCATCTCCATATTGCTGTAACAATTGCGTTGAATCTTGCGTAGTTCATGGGGGAAACTTTCTCGGTGTTGATTACTCTTTGTAGTTGATGCTATTGAGTGAACCATTGAATTATTGTTTATGTTCAGATTGTTATACATCATTATTCCATCTCTGATCATGATCCATATGATTTCTTGTGAGTAGTTTGTTTTGTTCTTGAGGACATGGGAGAAGTCTTGTTGTTAGTAGTGGAGTTGTGTTGAGAAAGATTCAATAGTTTGATATTTAAGTTGTGGTGTACTTCTTCTAGTGGTGTCATGTGAACGTCGACTACATGACACTTCACCTATATGGGCCTAGGGGAATGCATTGTGTATTTGGCTACTAATCGTAGGGGTTGCCGGAGTGACAGAAACCTGAACCCCCGTTAGGAAACCATTGCACAAGGGACGTAAGGGTCTTAGAGTTTAAAGCTGTGGTTAGGTTTCTACCTTAATTACTTTCTTGTACTTACGGATGTTTGCAAGGGGTTTAATCACAAGTATGTATTAGTCTTGGATGGGGCGGTACATTAGCACAGGTTCACCCACACAACACTTAGCAAGGTAGAGAAGATTAATCAACTATATGAAGTGAAAGCACTTGACAGTCTTCCCATGTGTCCTCGAGAACGTTTGGTCATCTATAGAAATACAACCGGCTTGTCCTTTGCTGCATAAAGGATTGGGCCACTTGCTGCATTTATTCCTACTGTCTTTTATTTACTCGTACTTTGTTTACTTGCTTTATCGAAAACCCCTAAAAATCCGTTTGCTAAGTATTTGCAGAGAATTCCTGAACCATACCACTAGCCAGCACCTTCCGCTCCTCATTGGGTTCGACACTCTTACTTATCGAAAATACTGCGATACACCCCCTATACTTGTGGGTCATCAACAAGGCAAGCAGACAATGAGCATCTCAGCGATCTTTTTATTTGCTATTTGCATAGGTTTTTATTGAGGATGCTTCATAGAGTGCTCATTATGGTTGTGCTGCAAGTTTCCACCATGATTAGGCATGTCTTAGGCTAGCGGCCTAGGTGTTTCTCTAACACACATACAAACTCCATGATCTTACAAGTTCCACATTTATTTCACACCGCCTAAATCCATAAGCAAAAGAATCATGATATCAACGGAATAACAAGTGCAATGTTGAAAGTGTTCCCCATGATACATGGTTCTGCTAACTTGAACTTATAAAGCGCAAGCATATACGCAACAAATATGGACGCAATGGTTCAAGATTATTAAGTGCAAGAAAGTAAAGTGTGCCATCAAGTTCGTGAGAGCTTTAATCACTAGTTTTCACATAACAAGTTTAATTCGGAAGGTAGATAAAACATGAATATACTTGGAATAGCATATGCTAATAGGTAGGTATGGTGGACTCTTTGGAACAACTTGGTTTTATTTGGAGCTGGATGCATGAGTGGAACTCATACTTGGTTATGGGAGCGACAACTAAGAGAGCAATAATGGCCATAATCATGCAAAGCGACAAAACATCATTAATTAAAGCATAAAGTGATATTACAAGTCGAAAACTAAAGGATCATAAAGGCTATGGTGACTTGGTATAGTCATAACATGGTGTGATCATGCGCCAAGTCAACCCAAATAAAGCATCAAAGGAGAATACCATAATACTATGCTTTAATATGCTAAAACAACGCATGATTCTTTCAAGGCACATAAAGTAATCTCAATTGTTTATAACAATTCATGCTACAACAAAAATCACTAAGCATAAAGCCAAAACAATATCAAGCATGAAATGACAAAGCATAGGCCACAATCAAAAACAAGCTCCTTTTACCACTTAAGCATGAACTTTTCCTACTATTTTCCAAACCAAACCAAACTATTTGAAAACTAATGTATTAAAGAGGGGGTCCAACCAATTTATTCAAGCAAATGAAAAACGAAGACGCTCCAAGAACAACACAACTGTGCATGAAACAATAAAAATGAAGTATTTGGAAGAACCTAAGAATTTTATTGATGAAGAAGGGGATGCCTTGGGCATCCCCAAGCTTTGACACTTGTAATTCTTGGATATTTCTTAGGGTGACACAGGTGGCATCCCCAAGCTTGAGCTTTAGTACATTATTTATCTCATTACATCATTCTCTTCATACACCTGAAATTTTTCCTTCATACAAAATTTCACACAATCTTTATTAGCAACATTAGTGTACTCAAGATAATAAGTCTTTGGGTTCAGTTCCAACACCAATAAAACTCCCATTAAAACACAAGCTACTGTAGAACTTCCCTTGAAAAGCTCAATTCCCCAAAGAGAACCCAAAAAGGAATCAACAAGAGGCAAATGCAAATAATGGCAGAAATCTGTCAAAACAGACCAGCAAGTAAAAAACTAATTTTTTCGAAGACCTTCTTTTGCTCAAATCGAAAAGTGCTGAACTAACAAAAGTTAGATAATAACCTGGGGCAGAAGAACAAAAATTCACGACTCAAAACGATGTACGGAGATTTTACACGAATTTTTATGGTGAAGCACAAAAATCTGTTGCGGGACAACAACTTTCCCAAGCATTACTTCTCTCTCATTAGAGGTTACTCTTGGCACAAAAAGCAAATAAAAAGGATAAGGAGCGGTTATTACAGAGGTAATAACTTCCAAGACTCATCTAAAACTTTTGAGTTATCTCTCAATAGGTACTTTTCATTAACGCCTTTAAGTTAGGCATAAGAAGCAAGAAAAGAATCAAGTGTTCTCAAATGAAGCAGCATTAAGAGCAAATTTTGTTTTCATAGTTGAGGCAAAAGGGATCTACTCTCTATTATTAGGGAAGTGTTCTATACCTTTCTTGAGTGGGAGTTTATATTTAATGGTGCCTTCTTTCATATTAATAATGGCACCAACATTTCTAAGAAAATGTCTTCCCAAAGTAATAGGACAAGAAGCATTGCATTCAACATCCAAAACATAGAAATCAATGGGGACATAGGCATTGTTAACCATAATAAGAACATCATTAATACTCCCCATGAGTTTCTTTTTAGCATTATCATCAAGTGGGACATTTAAATAGCAATCTTCTAATGGTGGCAAATCAAGCATTTCATAAATCTTTCTAGGCATAATAGAAACACTACTATCAAGATCACATAAAGCTTTAAGATCAAAATCATTCACTTTCATATTAATGAGGGGTTCCCAACGATCTTCTAGTTTCATCGGAATAGAAGCTTTATATTTCATCTTTTCTTCTTTAATTTTTATGAGAGCATCAGTAATGTGTTTTGTAAAGGCCATATTCATAGCACTAGCATTAGGACTTTTAGCAAGCTTTTGTAGGAACTTAATTACTTCAGAGATATTGCAACCATCAAGATCAAAATCATAATTATCATCTAAAGTAGTAGAGCTATCACTAGCTTCAACACTAGTGGTAGTGATAGTAGAAACACTAATATTTCTAGCAATTTCATCTTCTCATTTCCACTTAGCATGCAATTCAGCTAATAGTCTAACATTCTCATCAATTCTAACTTGTATGGCATTAGTATCACCAAAGGGATTTTCAATAGTTTCAGGTTTAGCAGCCATTTTATTAATCAAAGAGGATTGTGCTTCAGACAAAGATGATATATTTCTTTCAGCATTAGAAAGTTTCAATTGCAAACTAGGAATTTCCCTATTTAAACTCTCAAGTTGATGACTAATATTTTTCAAAATAGTAGATTGTTCCTCCATGGTTTTAGTAAATAACTTATTTTGCTCATATTGCATTTGCATGAAGTTTTTAGTGGCTCTTTCAACTTCTAAAATTCTTCATTCACTAGGTATTCCAGGTTTTCCATGATAACCATAAGTATTATTAGGAGGGTAAGGCCTATAATTGTTATTACCATAAGCATTGTTACCAAAATGATTATTTCTTATAAATTTCACATCAACTTGCTCTTCTTGAGCAACCAAAGAGGCTAAGGGAACATGATTTGGATCAATATGAGCTTTCCCATTAACAAGCATAGACATAATAACATCAATTTTATCACTCAAGGAAGAGGTCTCTTCAACAGAATTTACCTTCTTACCTTATGGAGCTCTCTCAGTGTGCCATTCAGAATAGTTAACCATCATATTATCTAGAAGCTTTGTTGCAGCACCCAAAGTAATGGTCATAAAGGTACCTCCAGTAGCAGAATCTAGTAGATGTCTTGAAGAATAGTTCAATCCTGCATAAAAGGTTTGGATAATCATCCAAGCAGTCAATCCATGAGTGGGACCCAATTCTTTACCAAAGATTTCATTCTTTCCCAAGCTTGAGCAACATGTTCATTATCAGATTGTTTAAACTTCATTATTTCACTTATCATAGATATAATCTTAACAGGAGGATAGTATTTTCATTTGAAAGCATCTTTGCATTTAGTCCAAGAATCAATACTATTCCTAGTTAGGGATTGCAACCATTCTTTAGCTTTTCCTCTCACAGAGAAAGGAAACAATTTAAGCTTAATAATATCCCCATCTATATCCCTATGCTTTTGCATCTCACAATGTTCAACAAAGTTATTAAGATGAGCAGCAACATCTTCAGTACCAATTCCAGAAAATTGTTCTCTCATAACAAGATTGAGTAAAGCAGGTTTAATTTCAAAGAAAGTAGCTTCAGGAATAGGTGTGCACATGAAATCATTGTTGTTGGTGCTAGTGAAGTCACACAACTTAGTGTTTTCAAGAGTAGTTATTTTTTGTGTTTTTAATAAATAGAGCAAACTAGTAAAACTATTTTTTTTGTGTTTTGATAAAGAAACAAGCAAAAAAGCAAAAATAAACTAAGCAAAACAAAAATAACAAAGTAAAGAGATTGGTTATGAGGGACTCCCCTTGTGAAGATGTCCTTGACTCCCCGGCAATGGCGCCCGAAAAATACTTGCTGGCTCATGGTTGATATCGAGCTCGTTGGGGAACCCCAAGAGGAAGGTATGATGAGCATAGTAGTAAGTTTCCCTCAGTTATGAAACCAAGGTTATCGAACCAGTAGGAGCAAGGAAACACCTCCAAGGTGTTGTTTCCAACTTGGAATCCTGCACAACATAACCACATAACTTTGCCCCAACTTACAGTGAGGTTGTCAATCTCACCGGTTTTGCTGAAAACAAAGGATTAAACACATTCTGTGGAAGAAAGTAAAAGCTTGCAGAAAGTAAACAGAAAGCAGTAAACAGTTGTAGATTGATGGTAAAAGAAAGGACCGAGGTCCATAGTTCACTAGTGGTGATTCTCCTTAAGATAGATGATATGTTGGGTGAACAAATTACAATGGGTCAATTGACAAAGATCAAGAAAGCATAAATGCATATACTAATCAACTTGACTCATATGAGATTTGATTGGGCATTACAACATTATACATAGACCGTAATCCAACTGCATCTATGACTAATAATCCACCTTCAGGTTATCAATCCGAACCCCCTCTAGTATTAAGTTGCAAGAAACAGATAATTGCATTACGCATTGCGTGTAAAGTAAACAATATGATTGTTCTATGAACAAAGGATAGATGTTTTCTCCCTAGTAGCAACAGCACATCTAGTACCTTAGAGATTTCTATCACTTCCCCAGATTATTAGAGGCATGAACCCACTATCGAGCATAAATACTCCCTCTTGGAGTTGCTAGCATCTACTCGGCCAAGATATCTACTAACAACAGAGAGCATGCAAGATCACAAATAACAAATACATGATAGAATCGATAATCAATCTAAAATAGCATCTCAATATCCATCGGATCCCCACAAACACAACATGTATGATTACAAATAGATGATCTTGATCATGAATGGAGCTCACAAGATCTAGACATGATAGCACAAAGGAGAAGAACCAACCATCTAGCTACTACATGGACCCGTAGTACAAGGATGAACTACTCACGCATCACACCGGAGGCTTGGATGGTGATGAAGAAGGCCTCCAGGGTGAATTCTCCCCTCCGGCAGGGTGCCGGGAAGAGGTTCAGATCCCTCCTGATCTAGGTATGGAGATGATAGCAGCTACAGACGCTTTCGTGGAATTTTGATTGGGTACTCAGGGTTTCTATATTGGAGGCATCTTATAGGCGAAAGGGGAGGCCGAGGGGGTTCCCTAGGCGGCCACACCACCCCCTGGCGCGGGCCAGGGCAGGCCGTGCGGCCAGGTGGTGTGGACGGACCCTGGACCCTCTCCGTCTCGTATTCTGGCTCCGTATCCCCCTCGGTGAAATATTGACTTTGGGTTTTGTCCCGTCCAATTCCGAGAATATTCATTTTCTGACTTTCCTGGAACCAAAAATAGCAAAAAACAGGCAGCTGGCACTGTGGCATCTTGTTAATAGGTTAGTCCAAGAAAGTGTATAAAAATACTCCAAAGTGTGAACAAAACATAAGAAAGTAGATATAAACCAAGCATGGAACATCAAAAATTATAGATACGTTAGCAACGTATCAGGCTCTCCTGGTTGACATGATCAAAACCGAGGCTAAGTCGTGGGCCAAGGCTAGGACGCGAGGGTTGCGCCAGATACTCCCTTAGACTAGCTTTGGCTTAGCTTTTCTTTTCTTCCTTGGGTCGATTTGTATGGCGCATGTGTTGGTCCTCTCTGGACTTGTAAAATGACTCTTTCTTGATCTATCAATGCATCAAAACACAAAGCTTTTGCGTTTTCATGAAAAAAATCTACTTCAAAACTCGTATCGAAGAGGGCATTTAAAGGTGTTTTTTCACACAATTTGCAATCATTTTCATCATTGGTTTCATATGGACGAGGGCTTCAAAACTCGGCCTATGTTTCAAAAAACTTATTATTGGGCTTTTTCTTGTGAGGGCGACAACACATAAGTTTTCAGTTTCTTTTGTAACAGATTACTATCTATAATTTCTAATACGAATACGTGGCAACTTTGTAAATCTATAGGTGGTAACTTTGAAGAACAAAAGGTTGTCAAAACAACTCATAGGGATATGACAACATAGGCAGACTCGGGCTGATCACATAGGCAACACTTGCCATTCGTAGGGACGTGATTATCCTAGATCAACAGGTAGGCGCCCTCTGGCCATCTAGCAAGTGCATATCTTAATTTTGAGGGGTAGGGTCGATTTCCAAATGATTTTATCCTTGGGTGAGTTAGTCCCTTGAATCTGATTTTATAAATTGATGAAACTATGAAACAACCTAATGGTTCCAACACCCAAGAAATGGAATCCCTATCTTCTGAGAGTTGGCAACCCATAAGCTCCTGGATCAGCAGGTGCCATAAGGCAAGTTCTCCCCCCCCCCCCCCCCCCCAAAATTTCTTCTCAAGCCTAAGATCCCTCCATCAGGGTTTAAGGCTTGGTCAACCTTAATTAGGGGGTTGGAGCATATATCAAAAAGACTAGGGTATCTCTCCCTGAGAGGCGCCTTCCCAATCCACCAGTAAGTCCATAAGCAAATTCGAGAATCTTCCCCCAACTTGAATTTCACCCCCACCTTGAACAAGTGTTTAATTATGTTGAGACTTCTCCAAAATTGCGAGCCACCCTGGCTTTGCAGATTAAGGATGTTGGAGGCATTGTTATACTTGGTCAGGAGCAGACGATGCCATAGGTTGCGCTCTTCTAAGGGGTGCAACAGACGCTAGATCTACTTTAGTATAAGAGAAACATTAAAAATTCTCGAATTTAGAACCCCCATACCATCTAGGTATTTCGGTTCACAAATGTCTGGCCAGCATATCTAGTGGTATTTCCTTTTGTCACCAACCCCCTCCCAAAAAAATCTAGCCATATGTTTGTCAAGACCTTCATGGGTCCCTTCTGCAAGAAGGAATAGGCCCATAGAGAAAATGGGAAGGCTGGAGAGGAAAGAATTAATCCAGGTTAGTCCGGCAGCGGATGACATAAATCTGCCTTGCCAAGGTTCAACCCTTTTCCCTCAAGTGCTGATGAGGTCCTCCTAGTTAGCCATTATAAGATTTATGTCTGCCATTGGGAAACCTCAGTAGGTGAAGGGGGGCTTCCTACTTTGTAGTTCAAGAGCCTAGCAATCTTGTTTTGTTTAGCATGGTCAATCCCTAACATAGAAACCTCACTCTTGAGGAAGTTAATCTTTAAAACTGAGATGATTTCGAAGCAAATAAGAAGGAATTTCAGGTTGCTAAGAAACACCTCATTAAGTTCCACAAAAAGAATTGTGTCATCCACGTATTGCAGGTGGGACATTTCCCCTACAATTAGGTGAGACACCAATCCTTTAATGTGGCCAGCCGAAACAGCAAAATCTAGGATTGTAGCAAGCTCATCCACCATGAAGTCAAACAGGAGAAGGGACATGGAGTCACCCTGACTCACTCCACTCCTATTTCTAAAATAAGGCCGACAATCCCATTGATATTAATCGTAGTTTGTCCCCCAGTGACTATCTGCATTAACTTATGTACTAATCTAGAGTCAAAGCCTTTACGAATAAGCACCTCTTTGAAAAAAGGCCAACTCACTCTATCGTAATCCTTTTCGAAGTCCAATTTAAGGATCACCACTTTCTCGTTCCTAAATTTAAGCCCGTGGATGATTCGGTGGAGCACCAACGCGCCATATTGAATGACTCGACCCCTGATGAAAGCGGTTTGAGATAGAGAGGTTGTCTTGTGTGTTACTGGAGACAGTCTAGAAGCTAAGGCTTTAGAAATCAACTTAAATAAAACATTAATCAGGGCAATAGGGAGAAATAGTTTAATGTCATCAACCCCGGGCCCCTTAGGAATCAAAGATAGAATACCAAAATTCAAACGCGAGATATCAACTCTCCCAAGCATAAAGTCGTTAAGCAACTTAAAAAACCAAAGGTTTAAGGAGATGCGAGAAGGACTTGAAGAATGCCACTAGGAAGCTGTCTGGCCTAGGGGCAGTGTCGGTTTTCGTCTCCTTAAGCACATAGTCTAGCTCTTCGGGCAGGAAAGAAAGGGCTACTGCCTCATTTTGTCCCCTTGAAATGGTCTGGTCCTCTGGCCAAAGATCCAGACAGAGGGAAAACAGATGAGATTCCTCTGACCCCATCAGTTCCCTATACAAATCATAGATCTGAGATTTGACTGCTTAGAAGTTGGAGATCAGACACTCATTGGTGGATAAAACTTTAATCAAACACTTCCGTCTACGCCCATTGGCAATAGCATGAAAGAACTTGGTGTTGGAGTGGCCCTTAAGTATCCAATTCATCCTTTCATGTTGGCTCAAGTGATCTTCTTCCCTCTGAAAGATCATTGTCATGCGCTCCTCCAGAAGGTATCTATGGGAACAACCCTCTTCATCCAAACCTGCCCCATCCGCAAACTGATCCAACTCTTGGATTTCTCAGAGAATGTCATTCTTTTCGGCATATGCCATCACTTGGCAGTTAGCAGCCCAACCTTTTAGAAATCAGCGAAGGCCATCAACTTGGGAGTCCTATACATCTATAATATCTCTTCTCCTAGCAGGTCTAAGAAGAAGGGCAAGCCATTTGTTCTCCACAATGAGCGAGAAATTGGGCATGGAAAGCCACCCATTTTCAAAGAAAAAAATGATATGGCTTTGTGATCTTCCGGATCACTAGTGTCTAGGATGAGAGGAGTATGGTTAGAAC
This sequence comes from Avena sativa, assembly GCA_916181665.1. Lineage (NCBI taxonomy): Eukaryota > Viridiplantae > Streptophyta > Magnoliopsida > Poales > Poaceae > Avena > Avena sativa. The sequence goes on from OV702291.1 coordinate 34,256,027, forward strand.
CAATGCTTGGCTCAGCCACTAGAGAGGCAAGGGGGAATTTATAGTCCCATTTCGGAGAGACCAGAACCCTATCCAGAACACTCCTAATAGGGTTGCGTTTGTGGTTGGACCAAGTAAATCTCGTCCTAGATATCGCAATTTCTCTAAGCTACAGCCTAGCAATGAAGTCATTGAACAGGTACACTCTGCCCCAATCAATGTTATTATTATTTTTGTCCATCGCTCCCCAGATCAGATTAAAATCTCCAAAGATCACCACTGGATATCTGGAGGACGCAATCAGCACCTCCAACTCCTCTAAGAATCGTGGAGAGTTACCATGGTCTGTCGAGACATAGACCCCCACGAACGTAAAAATAAAGTTTGTCTCTATGTGAAGCACGGAAGCACTAAGAAAGAAACCCCCTTAGTTAGTCTCCCCCACTTAGAACACAGAGTCTCTTATACCTAAGAGCAAACCCCCAGAATGTTCGTACGCTGGCAGTCAAGACCAAAAAAACTTATCTCCCAACTCCAGGCTCTCGAGATCATGTAGACGGAAATCTTGACATATTGTTTCTTGAATAAAAATAATGTCAGTTTTGATTTTAAGGAGGTACTACCTTAACTGGTTTCATCGACCTCTATGACAAAAACAAAGAATATTCCAACCTAAGGCCTTCATTTATTAAATCCAGAGCAAGCCCGTGCTTGTCGTGCTGGGGTCTTCCAAAGGTTCAGCCTTGGGCTAAGGTTAGAAGGTTTATGATCCTGTCTCCCTTTGTTTAGAACTTTTTGGGTAGGAGGGATGGGCCGCACTGGCACCTCCTCACTAGGGATCTGAGCGGCCTCCTGTCCTGCCACACTGGCTGGCTCAGGATCTTGCTCCTGCTGAACTTCTGCGGCCACTCTGGCCGCTTCCTGGGATACTTTCGCGACGGCCTCCGCTAGGACCACTTGGGCAGATTCTTTCGCCCGAACCAAAGATAAAATCGACGAGGCAGGACAGGAAGGAGTAAGGGAAAAACAAGAATCATAAGGAACTGTGAGCAAATGCGCATTTGAAACATCCGAGAGGGTCACAAAATCAGAATAAACCGAAGGGGCCGGGAGAGTCTTACCAGGAAGGTCCTTTTGTGCCGCTACCTGGACAACTTTGTCCATCATATATTCCGCATCGTTGTTCTTGTTTCTAAGGCTCCGCCTAGTCAAGGAAGAGGGAGTAGCAAGCACGCCTAGAGCATCCGAGGTGCTAGCCTTGGATTTCCTTGTGGAGGTTGATGGGGCCACAATTGGCGTAGATTTATCCTCCACTAGAACCGAGTGCCTGCCCTTGGCGATGTGCAGGGACACTGAGGCCTCCTTGGACAGGTCTAGCAAAGCAAGGGAGTAGGAGCGTGTGGCCTACAACTTCTTGGAGCGACCGGTAAGCATCTCGTTCTTGAATTCCCATTCATCAGGGGATTCCGAACCAGTCTCCACTCTGTCAGCATTAGACATCCTCATCATCTTACCAGGGGTGAAAGAAGGGGTGTTCACTCTCTCTCCCTCCTCTTAGGTATCCTCGAGAGAAGCAATAGGTATTGGAGAGACCAGGGCATTCTTGGAGTTGGGGATCGAGGCCGGTAGGGCTGGCAAGATCGCTTCTGCCAGCTTGTCTCCAAAGGATCGGGACGCCAGGTGTGACCCGTACTGGTTGAAATGCTCACACTGAAGCTGGCCTAGGTCAGAGGAGGGGGGAGCTGCATCCTTACCACTCTGCAGGGAAATTGACACACTTTCAATCATTTTTCCCTTGGATGGCTTGACTTCCGCATGCTTATAGGTCCTGGTCACCCCCGGCGCCGAAGATGCTTTCTTAGAAGTTCTGGAGGTGGCCCCTTGGCCTTTCCCTTTAGAAAGCGCTGAGGCGGAAGATTGGCCTGTTGACTTTCCTTTCTTATGCTTCTAATGGGCATCAGAGGAATTGTGACCCTTCGTGTCCGCATCATCCTCTTTGTGGGATTGAGATTGTCTGGATTTGGTGGTGTCGGAGGAGCCTCATTAGCCCCTTTGCCTTTCTTATCTCGTATAATCTCCAACTTGTAACTCTCACCTTTGACAAAGATCAAAAAAGAAGATGCCAGTTTCTCTGGCCTTTGGTTCTTTGAAGAGAGACAACGCGTCCAAGAATTGGCTTGCTCGCCAGAACCAATGCTACCATCAGCCGGTCCTCTTAAAGAAGCTCCTTTGGCACCCCGTGAATCCTCACCCATGACTCTAACAGTGAACCTCGCTCTCCAGGAGGAGGGCCAATTTCATTGAGCACAATCACCCTTAGTTTTCTCCCCGGAAGAGAGAGATCTACCAGTGTTGCGACAGCGCTGCAGGCTGTCAGAGTTCGGGAAGATAATAGAAAAATAGGTATTGCTTAGCCTTGCTATCCGCCAGTCCCAATCTTCACAAACAAGCTTCTTGAGTCCATCCTCGATCACTGCTTCAGAAGCCCTGGAATCTCTAGCCACCACATAGGCCATGTTCTCCTTTCTGGCATTTGGTAAGGGTGCCAAGTTTCACATCACAAAGAAACCAGCACCATCTACCGCCACCTCGTAATGCAAAAGCACTGGTGGCTTGCTTGCCGCCGGGCACATCCCGATCGTGTGACCATCCACGTCACAAAGCACATAGTTAGGGAGAAGGGTGCAACCAGATTGGAAATGGATTGGGCGTGAACAGTTGAAGCAGGTGATCTGGGGCTCGGATCTCACTTGATCCGCTTCCACCACCTCGGCATGTGTCTATGATGACCCCTTGTTGAAGGGATCGTGACAGAGGAGGCCGACACTAGAGGAGGTTGGTTCTTGAATTTCTTCACACCCATACTCTTGCGGGGAGGGCGAGATCCACCTTCTTCTCCCCCGCGATGGGTAGAGGGACCGTATGGGTAGCGCCCTGCTTCCCCATCCCGCCGTGGAGCCTCGATTTTTCTTATTGGCGACCGGTCACGCTAATGGCTGCGGCGCTATTCCAGCAGATGGCGAAGCTCAAACTCGGTGCGCTCATCCACCATGTGATTGTCGCTCTGACCCATCTCATCGTACTAGCGTTTCTTTGATCCCCAACCCACACGGTGGCCGCGTTCCATCGAACAGACCGAGTAGCATTGGGAGCAAAAAATAGACCACGACGGCAGAGATCTCGAAGGGGGACAAGGAAGAGGCGAAGAGGCAAAGAGGACTTAGGGTTTCCACCGGTCTCTAGCACCACTTAAATAGTGGGGGAGAGCCAGCTCTAGTGGCCGCTGTGGTGGATTGGGCGGCGCCAATACCGCTTCGCTCTGGGCCTTGTGGTTCATCCGTGCGTGAGTCCGCGCTGGGCCCAGCCGGGCCGGGTTGCACCAGCCGGGCTTGGTTCAACACCAGTCCAACTGGCCCAACCCTAGCCTCATGCAACTTTCTCCCACCCGACGAACAATCCTTCTCCGCACCCAGAAGCTCCACCAGCGCCGTCGGCGGCGCCACCGTCTCCCCGGCCGGCAGCGACAGCTCGAAAGAGAGGGAACTAAAGGTAACCTCGTTTGTCCGCTCCCGGACCACATCGGAGCTACGACACGACACCAGCAGAGGCGGGAAATCCTCAAACCACGGAGCTCCCACACAAGTTGCCCGTGCCGCTAGGGACTAGGGTTTCTCCCCTGGCACCGAAGAGCAGGCCCCAAACCTCGAGCCCCTCCCACCGGGCGCAAAGGCCTCACGTCACTGTCGCGCCCTGCGGCCGAACGTCTCCACCAAGGTCCACGCTGGATCTAGCAGATCGGCCAAAGTGACATGTGTCAACCGGCAGCTCGGGGTCACACTGCCCATCTGGCACTGCTCCAAGCTCGCCTCGGAGCTCCTCATCCTCCGAATGAGAGCTCGCCAGCGCCCAAAACTGTGATCTCAGGCCTCCGCCACCAAGCTCAAGGGGGAGGACGGCGAGCCGGGTCGCAGTGGACCTCGCTGGCCGGCGGATGGAGCGGAAAAGCCGCGTTCACCCTGACGGTCGCCCAGGTCACCAGGGCAAGATAGAGCCACCCCCAATCCAATCAGCCCGCTAAACTGAATCAATCCGCTGAGTCCTACTCACTCCTGAATTGCATCGAGATGGAGCCGGTCTGGCTAGTCTCGCCTCGTCTTGTTGTCGTGCTTGATTGTTGCCGGCACAGCCCCTCCGAAGTTTGTCGTGCTGTGATCCATGGAACAAAATTTTCAGTACGCACTTGTGGATAACAGTTTTCAGCGTCACAAAAGTTTCATAACATCAACGATTCTTCGTGTAACTATTTTCGATCCCCATTATTAAAACAACTATGACAAGAATATCACATATATTTGTATCTTACATACAGAGTACATATAATGAACTGTCTTTGACACAAAGATCTTCCGATCACATGTTCGGGAAGATAACAGAAAAATATGTATTGCTTAGCCTTGCTAAATGCCAGTCCCAATCTTTGCAAACAAGCTTCTTGAGTCCATCCTCGGTCGCTGCTTCAGAAGCCCTGGAATCCTCAACCACCACATATTCCATGTTCTCCTTTCTGGCATTTGGTAAGGGTGCCAAGTTTTCCATCATGAAGAAACTAGCACCATCTACCACCGCCCCGTAATGCACAAGCACTGGTGGCTTGCTCGCCGCCGGGCACATCCCAGTCATGTGACCATCCACGTCACAAAGCACACAGTGAGGGGGGGGGGGGGGGGGGGGGGGTGCGTGCAACAAGATTGGAAATGGCCCAGGCACGAACAGTTGAAGTAGATGATCCGCGGCTTGGATCTCATAGGATCCGCTTCCACCACCTCGGCATGTGTCTGCGACGAGCCCCCTGTTGAAGGGATCGGGGCAGAGGAGGCCGGCACCGGAGGAGGTTGCTTCTTGAATTTCTTCATCGCCATCCTCTTGCGGGGAGGGCGAGATCCACCTTCTCCTCCCCGGCGCTAGGTAGAGGGACCGGATGGGTAGCGCCCTGCTTTCCCATCCCACTGTGGAGCCTCGATTTGCCTTCTCGGCGACCTGTCACACTAACGGCTGCGGCGCTATTCCTATACATGGACGTACATCCCGAGTTTCTAGGCTCGCCCCGAGCTATCTGAGCTCGCGCCGAGTTGGGCTCGGCCCGCTAGGGACTCCGGACTAAGCCGAGCTAGAGTTACTAGACCTCGGCAACCTCAGGCCGAGCCTGGATCGGCCTGGTCCAGCTCATTAGACCGTGATTTTTTTTTCAATTAACAAAGAGACGAGTGGGAGAGGAGATGGGCTAGAATCTCACGGCCGTTAGGAATCAATACGTAGCAAGGGGACAGGTCGTGCGCTAGGGTTCTTCTTCTAGTACGTGGCTGAATAGACAACACGCACGAATAGGTCGTGTGCCGCCGTTGGACGTCGCCGCCACCAGCGCGCAGGATGCCGCCACCATGCTAGCTGCACCGCCCCGCCGTGTCGCTGCCTGGACGCCGCCGCTGCCTCCTCCATTCCATGCTAGCCGCACCACCCAGCCACGCTCGCGGCGCCGCGCACTGTCGCTGCTGTCTGTGACGCCGCCGTGCAGGACACACCCACCCGGCAGTGACCCACCACTTCCTGGCTCGCGAGCCGTACCGAGCCAGACCGAGTTGGAGGGAAGCTTGGGCCGAGCTCTGTTTCATGGCTCGTTGGCGACGTCGAGCTGGCTCGGGTTCGCCAGAAAAAGCTCGAGCTTTTTGTGGCTCGCCGGCGAGCTGGCTCGATTCGGCTTGTGTCCAGGTATAGTTGTTCCAGCTGATGGCATCGCTCAAACTCGGTAAGCTCATCCACCATACGGTTGACCCATCTCATCATACTGGCGTTTGTTCGAGCCCCAACCCCCACGGTGGCCACGGTCCATTGAACGGCGCGAGTGAGCACTGTGAGCAGAAAACAAACCACGTCGGCGGAGATCTCAGAGGGGGATAGGGAAGCGGAGAAGAGGATTTAGGGTTCCCACCGGTCTCGAGCACCACTTAAATAGTGGGGGAGAGCCAGCTCTAGTGGTGCAGTGGTGGATTAGGCTGCGCCAGTACCGCTTCGCTCTAGGCCTTGTGGTTCATCAGTGCGTGAGTCCATGCTGGGCCCAGCCGGGCTGGGATACACCAGCCAGGCTTGGTTCGACACCAGCCCAACCGGCCCGACACTAGCCTCACACAACCCTGTCCCACCCAACGAACCATCCTTCTCCGCACCTGGAAGCTCCACCATCGCCGCCCGCGGTGCCACCGTCTCCCTGGCCGGCCGCAATAGCTCGAAAGAGAGGGAACTAAAGGTAACCTCGTTTGCCTGCTCCCGAACCAGATCGGAGCTGCGACACGACACCAACACAGGCGGGAAATCCTCAACCCGCGGAGCTCCCCCACAAGTTGCCTATGCCGCCGGGGACTAGGGTTTCTCCCCGCCGGCACCGAAGAGCGGGCCCGAAACCTCGAGCCCCTCCCACCAGGCGCAAAGGCCTCATGTCGCCGTCGCCCCCCCCCCCCCCCCCCCCCCCCCCCCCCCCCCCCCGCGGCCGAACTTCTCCACCAAGGTCCACACTGGATCTAGGAGATCGGCCAAAGTGACTTGCGTCAGCGGGCAAATCGGGGTCACACTGACCATCTCGCACTGCGCCAAGCTCCCCTTGGGAGCTCCTCATCCCCCGAATCAGAGCTCGCCAGCGCCCAAAACATCGATCTCATGCCTCCGCCACCAAGCTCAATGGGGGAGGACGGCGAGCCGGGTCGCAGTGGCCCTCGTTGGCCGGCGGACGGAGCAGAAAAGCCGCGTTCACCCTGACGGTCGCCCAGGTTGCCAGCGCAAGACGGAGTCATCTCGAATCCAATCGGCTCGCTAAACTGGATCAATCCTCCGAGTCCTACTCACTTCTGAATTGCATGGAGATGGAGCCAGTCTGGATTGTTGTGGAGATGGAGCCGGTCTCTGTTAAAACAACTATGACAAGAATATCACATATATTCATATCTTACATACACAAAGATCGTTCGATCACATGTTTGCAACTAGACTACTGTCCTACACTACTACATGATCGACGCGCGCTACTCTTCTCCTGCTGCCTGCGTTCCTCGCCGTCGTCGAGTTCTGAGATGGAGCAGATCACGCTAGTCATCGCTGCTGTGTATTGCCTCGATCGTCATGTCGCAGCCGCCCAGATCGTTGCCGCCGCATCGTCGAAGCTTGTGGAGTCTTGGTCTCTTGGATCTCGCCTCATCGTGTCTCTGCCGTGGATCACCTTGTCGTCTCGCGGCCGCGCCCTGGTCGTTGCCGCAGCATCGAAGCTTGGCTGCAGTCTTGGAGCTTTGATCCCAACATGTTCTTGCGCTGATCCATTCCAGGGACGTACGCACGCCGCGAGACGAGATTCTTGGAGTGGTTGTCGTATTCCAAGCCTTGATCAGCCTTGAATCTTGATCCCAGCACGATCCAGCATTTCGGGGACCGAATTCTTGATCATAGTCTTGATCAGCATGCATGGAGGTGCTATTGCTAGTTGCTGTTGTCGGTTCCCCTCCCCTCTTGCCGTGTCTGCTTGTCTCCTGAAATCGCTCATCAGTTCTTGGGCCATCGATTCGTAGTTCGTTGCCACACTTCGATCGCCAACTTGAAAGACTGCAAGTCCACGCACTTACCTTCATGTATCTTGTATCTTGATCACTAGGTTGAAAGACTGCAAGTTCACGAAATTCTCCGAATATGCCTCTCCCAAAATAGCAAAGCGGTGCTCCTCTTTTCTTTGTATAAGCTAATCCGGACTCAGGGTGTAAACCTCTCTGAGCCCCTTTGCGGCACGGCGTCAGCCGACATAGCCAACATCACCTGTGTCGGCCCGTACTCGCTGGTCCATCCCTTTGTCCGCTGCGCTCATGCTATAGTGGAGAGAGAAAACCTTTGACCATGAAGATTCCTTCCTTCCCTTATAAGCCAAGTGGTAACCCGGCTTAGGCCTAGTTAACTCTGCCATGTGGGTACCTGTAAATAAGTTACAAAATCCTAGCCAACATATGTCTTATGTCGTCCGGAATAACGTTAGACGAACATCCTTCAGGTCGGGTCTTAGCGTAAGTCGGACTGCCTTGAGGTGACTCGGCCAGCTTACGCTTTGACCTTGCCGTACCTCAGCTAACATGGCCTTTATACCCTGTTGTGACCCTACCCGGGGTTATCCCCCCAACATCCAGCGCCCAGGAAATGGAATCCCTATATTTTGAGAGTTGGTAACCCATAAGCTCCTGGGTCAGCAGGTTCCATAAGGCAAGTTCTCCCTCCCCCCAAAGTTCTTTTGAAGCCTAAGATCCCCCTAGGGTTTAAGGCTTGGGAAACCTTAATTAGGGGGTCGGAGCAAATACCAAAAATTCTAGGGTATCTCTCCACGAGAGGCGCCTCCCCAATCCACCGGTTAGTCCAGAAGCAGATCTATTAACCTTCCCCCAACTTGAATTTCACCCCCACCTTGAACAAGTGTTTAATTATGTTGATACTTCTCCAAAATTGCAAGCCACCCTGGCTTTTCACATTAAGGATGTTGGAGGCATTGTTATATTTGGCCGAGAGAAAGAGGTCCCATAGGTTGTGCTCTTCTAAGGGGTTCAGCAGACGCCATATCCACTTTAGTATAAGAGAAACATTGAGAATTCTCGAATTTAGAACCGCCAGACCACCTAGGTCTTTTGGTTTACAAATGTCTGGACAGCATACTGCTGACTCGTGTATTATCGAACTCATTGGGGAACCCCAAGAGGAAGGTATGATGAGCACAGCAGTAAGTTTTCCTCAGTTATGAAACCAAGGTTATCAATCCAGTAGGAGCAAGGAAACACCCCAAAGGTGTAGCTAGCTGAACGTTGGCAGGGCGCACTACCAGTGCCAGCAGCAACATGGAGACCTGCACAACACAACCACAGAACTCTGTCCCCAACTTGCGATGAGGTTGTCAATCTCACCGATTTTGCTGAAAACAAAGGATTAAACGTATCGAATGGAAGGAAGTAATAGTTTGCAGAAAGTAAACACAAAACAGTAAACAGTTTGTAGATTGTATGTAAAAGAAAGGACCCTGGTGCATAGTTCACTAGAGGTGGCTCTCCTTAAGATAGATAACATGTTGAGTGAACAAATTACAACGGGGCAATTGACAAACATCGAGAAAGCATACAAGCATATACTAATCATCTTGACTCCTTTGAGACTTGATTGGGCATTACAACATTATACATATACCGTCATCCAACTACATCTATGACTAATAATCTACCTTCAGGTTATCATCTGAACCCCCTCCAGTATTAAGTTGCAAGCAACAGATTATTGCTTTACGAATTGCGTGTAAAGTAAACAATACGATTGTTTTATGAACAAAGGATTGTTGTTTTCTCCCTAGTAGCAACAACACATCTAGTACCTTAGAGATTTCTGTCACTTCCCCAGATTACCAGAGGCATGAACCCACTATCGAGCATAAATACTAACTCTTGAAGTTGCTAGCATCTACTTGGCCAAGATAGCTACTAACAACGGAAAGCATGCAAGATCACAAATAACAAAGACATGATAGAATCAATAATCAATCTGAAATAGCATCTCAATATCCATCGGATCCCCAAAAACACAACATGTATGGATTACAAATAGATGATCTTGATCATGAACGGAGCTCACAAGGTCTAAACATGAAAGCACAAAGGAGGAGAACCAGCCATCTAGCTACTACATGGACCCGTAGTCCAGAGATAAACTACTCACGCATCACACCGGAGGCTTGCATGATGATGAAGAAGGCCTCCAAGGTGAATTCCCCTCTCTGGCAGGGTGCTGGGAAGAGCTTCAGATCCCTCCCGATCTAGGGATGGAGATGACGGCGGCTGCAGACTCTTTCGTGGATTTTTTGATCGGGTACTCAGGGTTTCCGTATCATAGGCAATATATAGGCGGAAGGAGAGGCCGAGGGGGTGCTGGGGTCGGCCAGACCACCCCCTGGCACGGGCCAGGCCTGGCCGTGTGGCCAGGTGGTGTGGCCAGGCCCCAGCCCTTCTCCGTCTCATATTCTGGCTCCAGATGTCTTCCGGTAAAATGTCAACTTTGGCTTTTGTCCCGTCCAATTCCGAGAATATTCATTTTCTGACTTCCTAGAACCAAAAACAGCAGAAAACAGGCAGCTGGCACTGTGGCTCTTATTAATAGGTTAGTCCAAGAAATCATATGAAAAGTACTCCAAAGTGTGGACAAAACACAAGAAAGTAGATCAAACCAAGCATGGAACATCAAAAATTATAGATACATTTGCAATGTATCAACATCCCCAATCTTAACTCCTGCTCGTCCTCGAGTAGGTAAGTGATAAAAAGAAAGAATAATTTTTAAGGTGACATGCACCATCATAAACTTGATCAAAGTATTTGTAAAATATTCAAAGCTGGGATCATAGTACTTCAATCATAACATGAAAGACAAAGTTCTAGCAATAAGACAAAGAAACTATGTTGCAACATGAAAAGGCATAAACAAAAGATTCATGAATAACAATGCTTTGCAAGACGTTTGTTTGTTTCACATAAAGAAAACATAGGATAGTAGTATTCAGCTTGTCCCTCATAGAGTAGCAAATATAAATGCATAGGACACCTTTAAAGTTCAAAAGAGTGACTAGATACAAATAGTTTAAAACAAGCAATATCAAGATATGCATCAATCAACTAGTCTTGGGACAAAGCACATAGAACTAAGAATGGCCACTATGCTCTCAAAGTAGGTGCATAAAGGTAGAAGGTAGAGACTCAATATAATGGTGGAAGAAAGGCCTTCATAGAAGGAAGCAGAGATTGTTTCAGAGGTGTGTTAAGTCGGTCAGATTCTCTGTGAAATTAAATGGGGGAGTCTCAGATAATTTCAGACCACAGAGGGGTTTACGACAGGGTGACCCTTTATCCCCTTATCTTTTTCTATTTTGTGTTGAAGGTTTTTCCTCTCTCCTGCGATAAGCTCAGGTTGACAATCAGATCAGAGGTGTCCGTTTTGGAGGTGCTAGACCACACATCACACACCTTTTATTCGCTGATGACAGCATTGTGTTCCTTGAAGCCTCCCTAGAAAGTATGGCAACCCTCAAGACTGTTCTGCAGTGATACGAGGCCAGCTCAGGACAAAAAGTCAATCTACAAAAATCGTCAATTTACTTTGGCCGGGGATGTCAGGAGGAGCGCAAGGTGCAGCTGAAACAGATTTTGGGAGCTGATCAAGAAGCTTTGTCTAAACGCTATCTCGGATTACCTACGGTGGTAGGCAGATCAAAGGATAATTGTTTTCAAACATTTAAGAGAAAGAGCGTGGGGTAAAGTTGGTGGATGGAAGGGCCAAGGTCTCTCGAAGGCGGCATGGGAAGTTCTAATTAAATCAGTTTTGCAAGCGGTACCTGCACATTCTATGACATGTTTCCAATTGTCAAAAAAGATGTGTGGGCAACTAGGCTCTATTGCGTCGCGTTTCTTTTGGGGAGAGGCAAATGGAAAAAAAGAAAGGTTCATTGGATTGGCTGGGACAAGATGTGTGTGAGCAAAAAGGAGGGAGGAATGGGCTTTCGAGACTATGAAGTTTTTAATCAAGCTAATCTTGCGAACAAGGATGGAGATTACTGATTTATCCAAACTCCCTGTGTGCTAGAGTTCTGAAGGCCAGGTACTTCAAGAATTCTGACTTTCTCCAAGCTTCATGTCCTAGCCGGGCGTCGGCCACTTGGCGGGTTATTCTTCATGGGAGAGAATTGCTGCGCGAGGGGCTAATATGGAGAATAGGTGATGGGTCTAAAGTTCCAGTTATGAAAGATAAGTGGATTCCAAGGTCAGGAGCACAACAGCCACTAGGCCAGAAGGTTGAGGGCAAGGCGGTGGTGGTGGCTGATCTCCTGCGAAACAATGGTAAGGAATGGAATGACATAAAACAAGTGCCCTTAGGCGGAGCCGGAACTGAGGACTATCTTGCTTGGAACTACACAAAAAAGGGACAGTTTTCTGTTAGATCAGCTTACCATCTGAAGATTGGCCTGAAGAAAATAGCTACGGGTAGAGCGGAGACCTCCAATTCTTGTCTAGCTCACAAGGCGTGGCTGAATGTTTGGGACACTGACGTACCAAACAAGGTGAGAATTCACTTTTGGAGACTTGCTAAAAACGGCCTTGCTGTTGGAGATGAGCTACAACGACGAAATATAAAAACAGGGGTGATTTGTTGTGCCTGTGGTCGATTGGAGACGGTGCTGCATCGTTTCTGGAAATGTCCACACTCTGTTTTTTCTTGGGAGAAGATGATGGAGATAACGGGTGCTTCCTTTGCACTTCCACCTGATGAGTTCATCAACCACCGTGACTTTCAGGGGTGGCTGATGGACTGGTTCAGCAACTTGAAGACAGACGAACGGGCACTGGCCTGTACGCTCCTGTATCAACTGTGGCTTGCGTGAAATGATTCGAGGGATGGTAGGATCATCGAGGACCCTCAGTCTATTGCCCGACATGCAGTTGCACTGGTTGAGGAATGGATGGAGGTTCATTCCAAACCAGCCCCGATGAAACCCCAACTGAAGGAGCAGTGGTCTCCCCCTGCAAATACGTGGCTCAAGTTCAACACGGATGGAGCTTTCCTGGAGTCAGAGGGCTGTGGCGGTGGTGGGGTCATCGTGCGCGACCATACTGGACGCTTCCTAGCTGGAGCATGCCACTTTTTCCCTGCTGCTATTGACCCGGAAGGTGCTGAAGCTCTGGCGTGCAAACGAGCGCTGCAACTAGCAAAGGAGATGGGCTGCGACAAGTTTATCCTGGAGACAGACAGTACAAACATTGCAGCTAAGCTAAAGGAAGAGGCAAAGGACCTCTCAACTGTGGAGCTGATCATTGAAGAAGTGAAGAGAATGATGCGGGATTTCCTGTTCTGCGAAGTGATTGCTATGCGTCGCACATGCAATTTTGCAGCTCATAAGCTAGCTAGGGAAGGTTGTAAGAATAAAATTTGTAAAACTTGGTTCACTGAGGCGCCGGACTGCATTCAGTCGGCGTTGTCTGCTGACTTGGGGATTGAATAAATGAAACAACCTTTACCGCTCAAAAAAAAGGAAGCAGAGATTCAAGTTTCATAAAGAGCTTCCAAAAATTATGGTACTTATAGCTTTCAGCTCTCATTGCCCCTATCATAAGCATCTTGAAGTGATTAAGGTTAAAGTGAACAAACTATGGTGTATATGCTTGACGAAGTATAAGTTAGGAATCTCATGTCCCTTGAATACGAGGGCCGCTCCTCATGCTACTCAAGTTTAGTCACCGGTAAGTTCTTGTTATTGTAAGTACATGTGTATCATATAGAACCACCAACGGGGTACCCCTTGTCCGATGATACGGAAGAATCCCCATATCAAAATGACAAGGCAAGCAGACAACGAGCATCTCAGCAATCTTCTTATTTACCATGGGAATATGGTGCTTTTTTCTCTCTTTCCTCTTTTCATAATATTTTTTTTCTTTTTCTCTTTTTTCTCAATATAGGACTCTTTTTTTATAAGAAGAATGCTTCATAGACAGCTCATTATGGTTACGCTGCAGGTTTCCACCATGTCAGCATGGATTAGACCAATGGCCCAGGCGTTTCTCTAACACATATACATAAATCCATGGACTTACAAGCTCCCCTTTCATTTCACACCGACGACATCCATAGACAAAAGAGCATGATATCAACTAGGTACAAAATACCCGTGCAATGTTGAAAGCGTTCCCCATGACATCATGGTTATGCTAATCCCAAACAAATAAGTGCAAGCATATACAACATAGACGACACAATGGTTCAAGTTTATTAAAGGCAAGAAAAGTAAAGTGTGTCATCAAGTTCGTGAGAGCTTTAATCACTAGTTTTCTCATAACAAGTTTAATTTGGAAGGTAAACAAACACGTGAATATACTTGGAATAGCATATGCTAATAGGTAGGTATGATGGACTCTTTGGAATAACTTGGTTTAGGGAGTTGGATGCATGAGTGGAACTCATACTTGGTTGCGGAGGCTAGCAAAAGACTGGGAGCGACAAACTAAGAGAGCAATAATGGCCATAATCATGCAGAGCAACAAAATATCAATGATCAAAGCATAAAGTGATACTACAAGTTGAAAACTAACAGATCATAAAGGCTATGGTGACTTTGGATAGTCATAACATGGTGTGAGCATGTGCCAAGTCAACCCAAATAAAGCATCAAAGGAGAATACCACAATACTATGCTTTAATATGCTAAAACAACGCATGATTCATCCAAGGCACATTAAGCAATCTCAATTGTTTATAACAAGTCATGCTACAGCAAATAATACTAAGAATAAATCCAAAACAATATCAAGCATGGCATGACAAAGCATAGGCCACAGTCAAAAACAAGCTCTCTTTACCACTTAAGCATGAACTTTTCCTACTCTTTTCCAATCCAAACCAAACTATTTGAAAACCAATGTATGAAAGAGGGGGTCCAATCAATTTATTCAGCAAACTAAGCAAACCAAGCAAACGAAAAAAAACGAAAACGAAAAAGAAGACACTCCAAGAACAACACAACTGTGCACGAAACAATAAAAATGAAGCGTTTGGAAGAAACCTAGGATTTTTATTGATGAAGAAGGGGATGCCTTGGGCATCCCCAAGCTTTGACGCTTGTACTTCTTGGATATTTCTTGGGGTGACACGCGTGGCATCCCCAATCTTGAGCTTTAGTCCATCCTTCATCTCATTACTCGTTCCTTCCATACACCTGGAATTTTTTCTTCATACAAAACTTCACACAATCTTTATTAGCAACATTAGTGCACTCAAGATAATAAGTCTTTAGATTCAGTTCTAATACCAATAAAACTTCCACTAAAACAATAGATACTTTAGCACTTCCCTCAAAAAGCCTAATTCCCCAAAAGAACTCAAAAAGGAACCAACAAGAAGCAAAGGCAGAAAATGGCAGAAATCTGTCAAAACAGACCAGCAGGTAAACACGAATTTGTTCGAAGACCTTCTGTTGCTCAAATCAAAAAGTTTTGAACTAACGAAAGTTAGATAACAACCTGGGGCAGAATCACAAAAATTCACGCCTCAAATGGACGTACAGAGATTTTACACGAATTTTTACGGTGAAGCACAGAAATCTGTTTTAGGACAGCAACTTTCTCAATCATTACTTCTCTCTCATTAGAGGTTACTCTTGGCACAAAAAGCAAATAAAAAGGATAAGGAGCGGTTATTACTGAAGTAATAACTTCCAAGACTTATCTAAAACTTTTGGGTTATCTCTCAATAAGTACTTTTCTTTAACGCCTTTAAGTTAGGCAAGATAGTTTGAGAAGATGCTCACATAAGAAATATGAATTGAACTAAAAGAGAGCATCGAGAAGCAAATTCAAAACACATTTAATTCTAACCCACTTCCTATGCATAGGAATGTTGTATGCAAATAAATTCACAAAGAACAAAGTGACATGCATAGGAAGATAAAACGAGAATAACTTCAAAACTTTCAGCACATAGAGAGGTGTTTCAATACCATGAAAACTTCTACAACCATATTTTCCTCTCTCATAATAATTTTCAGTAGCCTCATGAATAAACTCAACAATAGAACTATCACATAAAGCATGCTTTTCATGATCTACAAACACTAGAGCTTTGTTATAAATATTTTCAAAAGAGTCCTCAGGAACATGACATTCGTCCTCCTTTGGTAAGCATGGGGGACAATCAAATAATGTAAGGGGTAAAGAGTTACTCTCATTAGAAGGTAGGGATGGGTAGATCCATTCCTCCTCCTCTTGATCATCACTCTCCTCCTCTTTTTCATCCAATGAGCTTCCAGTTTCGGCAATTTCTTCTTTCATAGGCTCCTGCAAGGCATTAGTCTCTCCCATTGGTGGAGAGCATCTATTAAGATATTCAAGAATATAGCCATTTTCTACCTTGTAACTGTCAAAGCAAAATTTAAGTATATCATAAACCTCATATTTATAAGGTGAATCATCAGTATTTTCAAGCAAACTAGCAAGTTCAAATGCACCCTTCCAAGCAACAAATTCTTCAATTTTTCCCACATCATAAAAGTCATAATTCCCTTTAACGTAAGAAGATATGGTAACATTATCATTATACTCACATTGAAAAGGGAGGTGTTTATACCTCCTACAGCAACAAGATTTATCAAAGCAATAAGTAACATTATAAGTAGAGCACACATTTATAGCAATGGTATACAATTTATCAATTTGTTCCCATAAGTGTTTCCCTTTTTGTGACAAGCGGTGTTCCTTATAATAATATTTTTGTTCTTCCATGGACCCACCTTGCCAATAAGATTCAGTTTCAAATAAACCAACCATTGATAGAAAGCATGATAAAGCAAGACAATAACAGACCAATGAAAATAGCAACTATAGTAGGAACTAATTTTTTGTGTGTTTTTTATAACAAAATAAGCAAACAAAGCAAAAAGAAACTAAGCAAACAAAAATAACAAAGTAAAGAGATTGGTTATGAGGGACTCCCCTTGTGAAGATATCCTTGACTCCCCGGCAACGGTGCCAGAAAAATACTTCCTGACTCGTGTATTAACGAGCTCATTGGGGAACCCCAAGAGGAAGGTATGATGAGCACAACAGTAAGTTTTCCTCAGTTATGAAACCAAGGTTATCAATCTAGTAGGAGCAAGGAAACACCCCAAAGGTATAGCTAGCTGAATGTTGGCAGGGCGCACTACCGGTGCCAGCAACAACGTGGAGACCTGCACAACACAACCACATAACTCTGTCCTCAACTTGCGATGAGGTTGTCAATCTCACCGGTTTTGCTGAAAACAAAGGATTAAACGCATCGAATGGAAGGAAGTAATAGTTTATAGAAAGTAAACACAAAACAGTAAACAGTTTATAGATTGTATGTAAAAGAAAGGACCGGGGTCCATAGTTCACTAGAGGTGGCTCTCCTTAAGATAGATAACGTGCTGGGTGAACAAATTAGAGCGGGGCAATTGACAAACATCGAGAAACCATATAAGCATATACTAATCATCTTGACTCCTTTGAGACTTGATTGGGCATTAGAACATTATACATCGACCGCCATCCAACTACATCTATGACTAATAATCCACCTTCAGGTTATCATCCGACCCTCTTCCAGTATTAAGTTGCAAGCAACAAATTATTGCTTTACGAATTGCGTGTAAAGTAAACAATACAATTGTTCATTGTTGTTTTCTCCCTAGTAGCAACAGCACATCTAGTACCTTAGAGATTTCTGTCACTTCCCCAGATTACCAGAGGCATGAACCCACTATCGAGCATAAATACTAACTCTTGGAGTTGCTAGCATCTACTTGGCCAAGATAGCTACTAACAACGGAAAGCATGCAAGATCACAAATAACAAAGACATGATAGAATCAATAATCAATCTGAAATAGCATCTCAATATCCATCGGATCCCCGCAAACACAACATGTATGGATTACAAATAGATGATCTTGATCATGAACGGAGCTCACAAGATCTAAACATGAAAGCATAAAGGAGGAGAACCAGCCATATAGCTACTACATGGACCCGTAGTCCAGAGATGAACTACTCACGCATCACACCGGAGGCTTGCATGATGATGAAGAAGGCCTCCAGGGTGAATTCCCCTCTCCGGCAGGGTGCCGGGAAGAGCTTCAGATCCCTCCCGATTTAGGGATGGAGATGACGGCGGCTACAGAATCTTTCGTGGATTTTTTGATCGGGTACTTAGGGTTTACGTATCAGAGGCAATATATAGGCGGAAGGAGAGGCCGAGGGGGTGCTAGGGTCGGCCAGACCACCCCCTGGCGCGGGCCAGGTGGTGTGGCCAGGCCCTAGCCCTTCTCCGTCTCGTATTCTGGCTCCAGATGTCTTCCGGTAAAATAGCAACTTTGGCTTTTGTCCCGTCCAATTCTGAGAATATTCATTTTCTGACTTCCTAGAACCAAAAACAGCAGAAAACAGACAGCTGGCATTGTGGCTTTTGTTAATAGGTTAGTCCAAGAAATCATATGAAAAGTACTCCAAAGTGTGGACAAAACACAAGAAAGTAGATAAAACCAAGCATGGAACATCAAAAATTATAGATACATTTGCAATGTATCACATACCCAGTGGTATTTACTTTTTCCACCAACCTCTTCCCAAAAAATACTAGCCATATGTTTGTCAAAACCTACATGAGTCCCTTCTGCAAGCAGGAACAGGCCCATCGAGAAAATGGGAAGGCTGGAGAGGAAAGAATTAATCCAGGTTAGTCTGTCAACGAATGACATAAATCTGCCTTGTCAAGGTTCAACCATTTTCCCTCAAGTGCTGATAAGTCCCTCCCAGTCTGCCATTGTAAGATTTATGTCTGCCATTGGGAAACCTAAGTAGGTGAAGGGGAAGCTTCCTACTTTGCAGTTCAAGAGCCTAGCAATCCTGTTTTGTTTAGCATGGTCAACCCCTAACACAGAAACCTCACCCTTGAGGAAGTTAATCTTTAAACCTGAGATGATTTCGAAGCAAATGAGAAGGAATTTCAGGTTGCTAAGAAACACCCCATTAAGTTCCACAAAAAGGATTGTGTCATCCGCGTATTGTAGGTGGGACACTCCCCTTGGAATTAGGGGAGACACCACTCCTTTAATGGGCTAGCCGAAACAGCAGAATCTAGGATTGTAGCAAGCGCATCCGCCATGAAGTCAAATAGGAGAGGGGAGATGGGGTCACCCTGACGCACTCCACTCTTATTTATGAAATAAGGACCGACGATCCCATTAATATTAATCACAGTTTGGCCCCCAGTGACTAGCTGCATTAACTTATGTACTAATACAGAGTCAAAGCCTTTATGAATAAGCACCTATTTTAGAAAATACCAACTCCTAGAAGGCCTAAGAAGAATGTCAAGCCATTTGTTCTGCACAATGAGTGAGAAATTGGGCGTGGAAAGACACCCATTTTCGAAGAAAAACGATACGGTTTGTGATCTTCCAGATCACCAATGTCTAGGATGAGAGGAGTATGGTTAGAACCAATGCTTGGCTCAGACCCTAGAGAGGCAAGGGGAAATTTACAGTCCCATTCCGGAGAGACCAGAACCCTATCCAGAACACTCCTAATAGGATTGCGTTGGTGGTTGGACCAAGTAAATCTCGCCCTAGATCTCGCAATTTCTCTTAGCTGCAGCCTAGCAATGAAGTCATTGAACATGTACCCTCTTCCCTAGTCAATGTTATTATTAGTTTTGTCCATCGCTCCCTGAATCAGATTAAAATCTCCAGAGATCTCCACTGGATATATAGAGTTCGTAATCAACACCTCCAACTCCTCTAAGAACCGTCGAGAGTTATCATGGTCTATCGGGCCATAGACCCCCACGTACGTAAAAATAAAGTGTGTCTCTATGTGAAGCAGAGAAGCACTGAGAAAGAAATCCCCTTGGTTAGTCTCCCCACTTCAAACACAGAGTCTCTTATACCTAAGAGCAAACCCCTAGAATGTCCGGACGCTGGCAGTCACGACCAAAAAAAGTTATCTCCCAACTCCAGGCTCTCGAGCTCACGCGGACGAAAATCTTGACATATTGTTTCTTGAAGAAAAATAATGTTAATTTTGATTTTACAAAGGTACTACCTTAATTTATTTCATCGTCCTCTACTACGAAAACAATGAATGTTCCAACCCAAGGCCCTCATTGATTAAACCCAAAGCAAGCACGTGCTTGTCATGCTGGGGTTTTCCTAACGTTCAGCCTTGGGCCAAGGTTAGAAGGTTTACGAGCCTGTCTCCCTTTGGTTAGAACTTTTTGGGTAGGAGGGATAGGCCATGCTGGCACCTCCTCACTAGGGATCTGAGTGGCCTCCTGACCCGCCACCCTGGCCAGCTCAGGAGCTTGCTCCTGCTGAACTTCTGTGGCCACTCTTGCCACTTCCTGGGCTGCTTTCGCGGCGGCCTTCGCTAGGGCCGCTTGGGCAGATTCTTTCGCCCGAACCAAATATGACAGTGACGAGGCAGGACAGGAAGGAGTAAGGGAAAAAACAGAATTAGAAGAAACTGCGAGCAAATGCGCACCTGAAACATCCGAGAGGATCACAAAATCATAAGAAACCGAAGGGGGCGGGAGAGGCTTACCAGGAAGGTCCTTTTGCGCTGCTACTCGGACATCTTTGTCCATAATAGATTCCACATCCTTGTTCTTGTTTCTCAGGATCCGCCTGGTCGAGGAAGAGGGAGTAGAAAGCACGCCTAGAGCACCCGAGGCGCTGGCCTTGGATTTCCTTGTGGAGGTTGATAGGGTCACAGTTGGCATAGATTTATCCTCTACTAGAACCGAGTGCCTGCCCTTGGAGATGCGTAGAGACTCTAAGGACTCCTTGGACAGGTCTAGCGAAGCAAGGGAGTAGGAGCGCGGGGCCTGAAGCTTCTTGGAGCAATCGGCAAGCGTCTCGTTCTCGAATTCCCATTCATCGGGGGATTCCTGGCCAATCTCCACAATGTCAGCATTAGACATCCTCACCATCTTACTAGGGGTGAAAGAAGGGATGTTCACCCTCTCTCCCTCCTCCGAGGTATCCTCCAGAGAAGCGGTAGATATTGGAGAGACCGAGGCATTCTTGGAATTGGGGATCGAGGCTGGCGGGGCTGGCGAGATCGCTTCTGTCAGCTTGTCTCCAAAGGATCGGGACGCCCGGTGTGACCTGTACTGGTCAAAATTCTCACACTGAAGATTCCCTAGGTCAGAGGAGGGGGAGATGCATCCTTACCACTCTGCAGGGAAATTTACACACTGTCAATCATTTTTCCCTTGGATGGTATTGAACACCGCACGCTTATAGGTCCTGGTCACCCCCGGTGCCTAAGATGCTTTCTAAGAAGTTCCAGAGGTGCCCCCTTGGCCTTTCCCTTTAGAAGGCGCTGGGGCAGAAGATTGGCCCGTTGACTTTCCTTTCTTATGCTTCCAATGGGCATCAGAGGCATTGTGGTCCTCCGTGTCCGCATCATCCTCTTTTCAGGAATTGAGATCGTCTGGATTTGGTGGTGGCGGAGGAGCTTCATTAGCCCCTTTGCCTTTCTTATCTAGTACAAACTCTATCTTGTAACTCTCACCATTGAAAAAGATCGAAAAAGAACATGCCAGTTTCTCTGGCACAGGTGACAGGAGCTTCATCAAGACGGCCTTTGGTTCTTCGAAGAGAGACAGCGCGTCCACATGAATCGGCTTTCCCGCCGAAACCAATGCTGCCATCAGCCGGTCCTCTTAAAGAAGCTCGTTTGGCACCCCGTGAATCCTCACCCACGACTCTGACAGCGAACCTCACTCTCCAGGAGGAGGGACAATTACATTGAGCACAATCACCCTTATTTTGCTCCTCCTAAGAGAGAGATCTACCGTGTTGCGATAGAGCCGCATGCTATCAAAGTTCGGGAAGATAACATAAAAATATGTATTGCTTAGCCTTGCTACCTGCCAGTCCCAATCTTCGCAAACAAGCTTCTTGAGTCCATCCTCGATCGCTACTTCAGAAGCCCTAGAATCCTCAGCCACCACATAGGCCATGTTCTCCTTTCTGGTATTTGGTAAGGGTGCCAAGTTTTCCATCATGAAGAAACTAGCACCATCTACCGCCAACCCGTAATTCACAAGCACTGGAGGCTTGCTCACCGCCGGGCACATCCCGGTCATGTGACCATCCACGTCACAAAGCACACAGTGAGGGGGATGCGTGCAACCAGATTGGAAATGGCCCGGGCACGAACAGTTGAAGAAGATGATCTGTGGCTTGGATCTCACAGGACCCGCTTCCACCTCCTCAGCATGTGTCTGCGACGAGCCCCCTGTTGAAGGGATCGCGGTAGAGGAGGCCGGCACCGGAGGAGGTTGCTTCTTGTATTTCTTCACCGCCATCCTCTTGCGGGGAGGGCGAGATCCACCTCCTCTCCGACGCTGGGTAGAGGTACCGGATGGGTAGCACCCTGCTTCCTCGTCCCGCCGTGGTGCCTCGATTTTCCTTATAGGCAACCGGTCACGCTAACGGCCGCGGCGCTGTTCCCATACGTGGACGTACATCCCGAGTTTCTGGGCTCTCCCCGAGCTACCTAAGCTCGCGCCGAGTTGGGCTTGGCCCGCTAGGGACTCCGGACCAAGCCGAGCTATAGTTACTGGACCGCGGCAACCTCGGGCCGAGCCCGGATCGGCTCGGTCGAGCTAGTTGGACCGCGAATGTTTTTTCAATTAACAAAGAGATGAGTGTGAGAGGAGATGGGCTAGAATCTCACGGCCCATTCGGAATCAATACGTAGTGAGGGGACAGGTCGTGCGCTAGGGTTCTTCCTATACGTGGCTGAACAGACAGCATGCATGAACAGGTCGTGCGCCGCCGCTAGACGTCGCTGCCACCAGCGCGCAGGATGTCGCCGCCATGCTAGCTGCACCGCCCCGCCGTGCCGCTGCCTGGACGCCGCTGCTGCCTCCTCCACTCCATGCTAGCCGCACCGCCCCACCGCGCCGCTGCCTCCGCCATGCTCGCGCCGCCGCGCACTGCTGCTGCTGTCTGTGACGCCGCCGTGGAAGACGGACCCACCCGGCAGTGACCCACCACTTCCTGGCTCGCGAGCCGCACCGAGCCAGACCGAGTTGGAGGGAAGCTCGGGCCGAGTTCCGTTTCATGGCTCGTTGGCGACATCGAGCTGGCTCGGGCTCGCCGGAAAAATCTCGAGCTTTTTGCGCCTCGCGCTGGCTCGGTTTGGCTCGTGTCTAGGTATAGTTGTTCCAGTTGATGGCAGAGCTCAAACTCGGTAAGCTCATCCACCATGCGGTTGTTGCTCTAACCCATCTCATCGTACTGGCGCTTGTTCGAGCCCCAACCCTCACGGTGGCTGCGGTCCATTGAACGGCGCGAGTGAGCACCGGGAGCAGAAAACAAACTACGTCGGCAGAGATCTCGGAGGGGGACAGGGAAGAGGAGAAGAGGATTTAGGGTTCCCACCGGTCTCGAGCACCACTTATAAAGTGGGGGAGAGCCAGCTCTAGTGGCGCAGTGGTGGATTAGGCTGCGCCAGTACCGCTTCGCTCTAGGCCTTGTGGTTCATCAGTGCGTGAGTCCACGCTAGGCCCAGCCGGGCTGGGCTACACCAGCCAGGCTTGGTTCGACACCAGTCCAACCGGCCCAACACTAGCCTCACACAACCCTGTCCTACCCGACGAACCATCCTTCTCCGCACCTGGAAGCTCCACCAGCGCCGCCGGCGGTGCCACCGGTCTGGCTAGTGTCTGTTGTGGATCGCCTCGTCTCGTTGTCAAGCTTGATTGTTGCGGATTACAGTTTTCAGCGTTTTACCAAAACGTTTCGTAACATCAATGATTCTTCGTGTAACTATTCTCGATCCCCGTTAAAACAACCATGACAAGAATATCACATATATTCATATCTTACATATATATACAGAGTACATATAATGAACTATCTTTGACACAAAGATCTTCCGATCACATGTTTGCAACTAGAGTACTGTCCTACACTACTACATGATCGACGCGCGCTACTCTTCTCCTGCTGCCTGTGTTCCTCGCCGTCGTCGAGTTCTGAGATGGAGCAGATCACGCTAGTCATCGCTGCTGTGTATTGCCTCGATCGTCGTGTCGCAGCCGCCCTGATCGTTGCCGCCGCATCGTCGAAGCTTGTGCAGTCTTGGTCTCTTGGATCTCGCCTCGTCGATCGTGTCGCTGCCGTGGATCACCTTGTCGTCTCGCGGCCGCGCCCTGGTAGTTGCCGCCGCATCGAAGCTTGGCTGCAGTCTTGGAGCTTTGATCCCAGCATGTCCTTGCGCTGATCCGTTCCAGGGACGTACGCACGCCGCGAGACGAGATTCTTGGAGTGGTTGTCGTATTCCAAGCCTTGATCAGCCTTGAATCTTGATCCCAGCACGATCCAGCATTTCGGAGACCGAATTCTTGATCATAGTCTTGATCAGCATGCATGGAGGTGCTATTGCTAGTTGCTATTGTCGATTCCCCTCCCCTCTTGCCGTGTCTGCTTGTCTCCTGAAATCGCTCATCAGTTCTTGGGCCATCGATTCGTAGTTCATTGCCACACTTCGATCCCCAACTTGAAAGACTGCAAGTTCACGCACTTACCTTCTTGTATCTTGTATCTTGATCGCCAGGTTGAAAGACTGCAAGTTCACGAAATTCTTGATATGGTCGCCAAGTTCCTAGGCTTGATCTTGATCTGGATGGAGGTGCTATTGCAAGTTGGTGTCGATTCCGTTGCCGTGTTTCCTGAAATCGCCTAGTCGCGCTGTGATCAGTTCTTGGCCCAAGACATCGCTTCATAGTAGTTCGTTGCACTTCGATCGCCAACGTGAAAGACTTGAAATTCACGTACCTTGGTTCTAGGATCTTGATCAGTAGCTGCATGCGCTGATCCCTTTCACGGACGATCGCCTCGTCGTGTCGCAGCCGCTGCGCTGATCCATTTCAGCACGCCGCGACGAGATTCTTGATAAGCCTTGAATCTTGATGCCAGCATCATCCATTTCAGGGACGGACTCGTACGTGGTCGCGGAGTTCCTAGGCTTGATCAGTCTTGATCTGGATGGAGCTGCTCTTGCTAGTTGGTGTTGTCGATTCCCTTGCCGTGTCTCCTGAAATCGCCGAGTCATGTTAATCAGTTCATGGGCCGCGGCCATGGCTTCATGAAAGACTGGAGAGTTCTTGGGCAGCCGCCGTCGCCTCATCATAGTTGCGAAAGACAGGAAGTTCACGTAGTACTTACCTTCTTGGATCTCGATCAGTAGTTGTTGCATGCGCTGATCCCCTTCACGGACGAACGCGCTCGTGGATGACGCCGCAGCGATCGTCTTCAACCTTCTGCCACACAGCGAAGGGCAGCCCCCTTTCGATCCAAAGCTTGCGCTCCGCCGTCCTGTAGGCTTCCTTGCAGAGCGTGTCCGCCACAAAGTTCCCCTCGCGGTAGGTGTGCTGGACCTCGCACACCTCGAAGGAGTCCAGAAGCCCGATGATCTCGTCCTCCATCTCGCGCGGGATGCGCGTCAGCCGGGACTCGCAGCGCAGCAGCCGCACCAGCGTCAGGTCGTCGCCCTCCACCAGCAGCCGGCGGCATCCGAAGTCCAGCGCCAGCTGCAGCCCACGTGCAAGAGCCCGGGCCTCGACGATGCCGATGGGCGCGTGCGGCGTCCGCTCGGCGAAGGCGAGGAGGACGCGCCCGTGCACGTCGCGGATGGCGCCGCCGATGCTCGCGCGCCCGCTGCCGTCGTTGTAGACGGACCCGTCGAAGTTTAGCTTGGTCCAGCCGAAGCGCGGTGGCGTCCACTGCACCAGCGTGACGCGCGCGGGAGACCGAGGCTGAGGCTGGGCATGGGTGCCTCGAGGTCGGCACGGCGAAGCGGAGGCCGGGAAGGCAGAGCTCGGCTGGTGGAAGAAGGACGTCGCCATGGTTGGAAATTCGAGATTGGGTGGAAAGAAAGATTGCAGGAGGGAGGAAGAGAAAGGAATCAAGGCTAGGGCTCGATCGAACGAACCATTAGCGTTGTGCATGCGCAATATATTTACCTTGGGACGAATTAGAATTCGTGACGGTCTCACTTTTGCTCCCAGAACGCGGACTCGCCCCAGGTGCCCATGCCCAATGTCCTGCCGCCGCGCGGCGCTCCCACGGCTCCTTGCTCCGACCGGCCCGCACCTCACCCTCCTCCTCCTCACGCACGCGGACGGTCCCGCCGCTCCTCACCGCCATACTGCCCGCCTCGCCCTCTATCCTCACGCCGCTCCTTTCCCGCCTCCTACTTGTAAGTTTTAAACCTGCTACTGTCGCTCTGCTCTGTTTCAGTCTTCAGTTAGGAATAAAAGGTACAGTTGTGTGTTAGCTGACAGAATTAGCACGACACACTGTGCTCACGTCGTGGTCATTTACTAGTTCCAGTTATTTCCTTTGTATCGAATCGGTCGTCACGAGATGCCACAAACATGAGTGCTCCTGCGCTTTTCATCTTTTTTTTGGCACGCTTTCCAAAACAGCCTGACGGCTGAGATTAAAGGTGCTAATCACATCTGGTTTGGGTTTGGATCATGCGGGTTGAGATCTGATGTCAGTTCCTTTAATCTCAGCCGTCAGGATGCTTTGAAAAGCGTGCTAAAAAACAGACGAAAAGCACAGGAGCACTCCACCACAAACATTGTGGATCGTGGCGGCTCTGTAGGCCAACCTGTCGTCACAAACATTGTGGATAAATAGAGGGAAACAACAAAGACGTGCAAATTCGCCGTGTCCCTGGTGTTCGCGTGTGTTTCCAGTTCCTCCTCTACTGTTCTGTGTTGCTACTGATTGCTGCAGATTACGGCTGTAGCTGTCAGCTATCGGAGCCGCCAGGTTCTGTGATCCATGAGGTGCAGCAGTGGAGGTGATTGGTGATGGGAGATCAAACCCCGTTAAAGGATGGCGGCGGCAGCGGCGAAAAGTACACGCTGCCTGGCAGGAGGCCGGGTGCTGACGCCGGCGCTAGCGAAGGCGCCGTAGTGGTCCATGTGTCGTGGAGGGGGATGAACGTCCCTGTCCAGTGCCCGATGCTGATGGAGACGAATTATAGTCTCTGGGCTCTCAAGATGAAGATCATCATGTGGCCCCTCAGGGTGTGGTCTGCTGCCGTCGGCGACGGCGACTATGATGAGGCGAAGGACAAAGGGGCATTCGGTGCGCTCTCACGGTCAGTGCCAGACTCGGTGATGAAGGAAATTGCTGAGTACAAGACCGCCCGCAGGCACGTCGGAGAAGACCGCGTCAAGAAGACGTGCGTGAAGCAGCTCAAATGGCAGCTCGACAAGATGGAGATGAACGACGGATAGATCATCACGGTGTTTGTGTCCGCGTCCCAGGCCTTTCTCCACACACTCGAGTTGTGTTTAGGCATTCATGCGCATATAGCCCAACTACAAGTGGAAAGCCCACTTCATCCCAAAAGCCCGGACTGAAAGGAGGAGAGGAACTCTCCCTTATAAGCTGGTTGTAGCCCTCTCCCGCTAGCGAGGTGGGACTAAAGTTTGCTGGCAACGCTTGGTATCTAACACCCCATCCTCCTAGGAAGCCCTTCCAGGGGGTGCTGGCTCTCATACCAATTGTCAGCGTCCCAGACCTTGCTCCACATACTCGTGTTGCATTTAGCCGTTTATGCGCATACAGCCTAACTACAAGTGGAAAGAACGCTCAATCCCAAAAGTCCGGACTGAAAGGAGGAGAGGAACACTTTCTTATAAGCTGGTTGTAGGCCCCTCCCGCTAGCGAGGTGGGACTAAAGGTTGCTGGCAACACTTGATACCTAACAGTTTGCACAGAGGCTCACCACGCTCGTGGGTGAAATTCGGTCACTCGGACAGACCGGCTCGGATTAGTCCGTGATCGAGCATCTGTTCGGCGCAGTCCCCAGATCGGTTCGCCGAGATCATCAACATGATAAAACATTGGGGTGACTTGATGACAATGTCCGTTTCCGAGGTTGTTGAGCGGCTGGCCTCATTCGAGGAGAGCCGGCGAAGAAGGCGACGCGGCGGTGGCGACAAGGACGAGCAGCTGATGCTCATCACCCGAGCGTTGGGGTCTCTAATGAAGGGCAAGAAATTCGGTGAGGGGTCAGGTGGATCCAGCTCCGACAGTCAAAAAAGCCCAGCGGTGAACGTGGCCAGAGCAGCGGTGGTGGCAAGAAGAATGAACGGGTAAAAGAAAAGAAGCACCGCAAGTTCGATATCTCAAAAGTAAAATGTTATAATTGTGATGATTTTTGTCACTTCCAGTCGTATTTCCTGGAGCCAAAGAGAGAAAGAGCAAATCTTATTAAGAAACAGACCGATGATGATCCATCATGCTCATGGTCGAAGCGTGTGAGGTGGTGCACACTATAGAAATTGCAACAGACAAAGTGATGCTTCATTAAGAGCAGGTGGTTCCCAAGCTCACCGACGAGGCAAAAAAGTCTTGGTACATCGATACTGGTACCATGAACCATATGACATGCTGCATTGACAAGTTTGCAGACACCAGTGTGAAAAGCAATTTCGAGTTTGGATATGTCTCAGTGGTGCAGATCCATGGCCGAGGTCCAGTTCTCTTTCTTGCACATTCTGGTGAGCAGAGTACTTACTGAGGTGTCTTAGGGCACCCACAATGTGTAGCTAAAACTGGTTCCATATTGGATATTTGGCTTTTGGAACTAGTTCTCTACATTGTGGGGCTAGTTCCAAAACCACAAAAACTGGAAACCGGAGCATGTTCCTGCTCCGATGCCAAATCTCACTCCCTCAATAGAATAATATATTTCTTTCAACTGCCAACAACTACAGCTTTCAATTTCCAACCGTTGACACATTCTAGATTTCTCTTCTGAATGCTTCCGATCCCACTATTCTGCTAAATTGATTGCCTTTATCTTATTTTCTGCTTTCTTCTTAATAGATTTGTACCGTATCAGTTTGTTAGTCCTGACATGTAACATGGATTAGATGAGTAAATTGGAGAATCAGATAATCTTCAACAAAATAATATGCAATTGATACACGAAAAACACAAGAGCCATGTATTCATCTCTCACAAAATTCATGTATGGCTTGCTAGCTACGGGAATAGATTAGCACCTGGAACTGGACATGCAGTAGCATGAGCAGCTTCGCTGCAGGTGAGGCCGGCCGCCTCCAGATGCATGGCGAGTGCCTGGGACGCGTCTCCATGCCAGCGTATGGCTGAGCGCGGTCAACAGCAGCTCGGCCGTCTAGCCGCTCGCGTCGCTCACCGCTGGAGTAGTCAACTCGTTGCGCGGCTGCTCGTCTCGCTTGGCCCGCCTTCTGCCGTAGAGCCGCCGCTCCATCCGCCCGCCGCCGTACAGCGGCCGCTCGAGTTGCCCATCACCGCTACTAGGTCACTCCTTGCTAGATCTGAGAACGGGAAAGAGAGGGGAAAAGTAGAACAAGATCAATGGAGGGGAAGTGCACGGAGAATGGGGAATTTCCCACAGCGGTGAACTCGCGCGAAGAAGGAGGGGTGGGAGAGAATTTCCGTGTTGTTTTATTCGGTGTTGGGACCCACAATACTATTTAGCGATAGCAACGTTGCTGGGCTGTTGCCAAATTCTACTCCGTTGCCAAAACTCTCGTTGTGTCAGATTTAGCGATATACACGTTGGGGCTGCCCTTACATTCCCAGACTTAAGAGCGACATAATTAGTTTGGGACAGCTGGATGAGGGAGGGTGCAAGTATACAGTCGATGATGGCCTGATGGCTGATGGTCGTGTGTGATTCTGATGGAAGAATTTTGTTCACCGTCAAAAGGGCCAAAAAAATAGTACTCCCTCCTTTTTAAAATATAAGATGTTTTATCTTTATTAAAAGAGTGTATCTAGATCCCTTTTAGTACGTAGGTTCACTCCAAACCTAGATAAACCTACACACTAAAAGAAGTCTAGATACACTCAATTCACAAAGCTAAAACATCTTATATTTTAAAACGGAGGAAGTATATGCTAATTTCGAACACACTACACCCAAGTGTATGTTGGATTGTTGCCAAGAACAGGTGAGGAACAGTGGCTTTGGCATGCACGATACAGGCACCTCGGCTTCCATGCTCTCAGAGCATTGGCGCGAAATGCCATGATCCAAGACTCCAAGGACTACCAATGATTCAGCAAGTTGAGAGAATATGTGACTGTTGCCTCATAAGCAAGCAGCGGCGTAAGCCATTCCTAGCTGAGGCAAATTTTAGAGCCGTGGAGCCACTGCAACTTTTTATGGTGATCTATGTGGACCCATCTTGCCTGCTACGTTTGTAGGATAGAAGTACTTCTTGTTGCTGGTTGGTGACCACACATGGTACATGTGGTCACGGCTGATCAAGAGTAAAGATGAATAACTAGAAGGAATAAAGAAAATTTAGTCCTCCATTGAAGTGGAACCGAGCCTAAAAGTCAAGTCTTTAAGGACAAATCGAGGAGGCAAGTTCAAACCAAAGAAGTTTTTTGAATTCTGTGAAAATCTTGGATTGAAACACTACCTGATAGCACCTTATTCCCCGTAGCAGAACGGTGTGGTTGAGAGCAGAAACCAAACTGTCGTGGAAATGGCTAAGTGTCTGATGAAGAGAAAGGGAAGGGCATGAGTATTTTGAAGGGAAGATGTAGCTACAACCGTGTATCTTCTAAACCGCGCACCGATAAAAAAAGTCCAAGATTTTACTATCTAAGAACTTTTGGTTGCATTGTTTAGGTTAAGAAAGTGGGTGGTTGTTAGTGATGGGTGTATTTAGGCATGTACTTTACATATGACATATGAGAATGTATTTTTAGGGTTACCAGAATAGTTCAGGATTTTTTGGTATTGTACCAGGGATACTAGAAGGTTCTAGAGGACACCATACAATGTGGTCTGCCTATCCCGAACATCCCACAAGGGCCCAAGGGTTACATAGATCCACATGGGCTAGCACACCAGCCTACCCAAGGCTCATGCGCATGGGGCTAAGGCATAAGGCAAAATCTCATAAAAATGGGGATCAACTTGGTGAGGAAGTATCCACTTTTTTTGGCCAACCCTAGTGCTTGGAGGGGGCCAAGGCAGCCCCCATGCCTATATAATAGGGAGGGGAGGGCTAGGGCGCAGCATATCATACCCTTGCTGGCCGCCGCCTCCCTCTCTCCTATATACTTCTCATCCACATCGTACTAGCTTGTTGAAGCCCTCTAGAAAAACCACCATACTTTCGCCATCACGCCGTCGTGCTGCTGGGATCAATCTCATCCACCAATCTCATCCACCTCTGCCCTCACTTTCTACATCAACAAGGTGGAGACGAACTCGAGCCGCATGTGTGCGCAAATCGGAGGTGCCACTAGTGCGGTGCTACATCGGATTGATCTGACGAAAAGTACGACTACATCATCCCACGATCTCTCGACCGTTAACACACATGTTCTACAAAGATACGTAGATCTAATCTATCTCATTACTTGCATCTCCTAGATTAGATCTGGATCTTGTTCGCTCTTTCGTATGGAATTTTTGTTTTCTATGCTACGAATCCCGTCACCTCCAATAGCACGCGTCCGTTCCCACAGGCCACTAGGATGATGTCCTGGACTAGACCGAGCGGAATCCAACCACGCCAAGCTCTAGTGTTTGCACCCTCGAATTCACCTCGACGCAGAGAATATCAGCGACCTCTTCTTCTTGGACTATGGAGACCACTGGAGCACCCTCGGTATGTGGACTAGACCTCGACGTCGCAAGACCTCATTGCCGTCGATAGTACAGTAACCCTCGTCATGAACCGCGTCCTCGTCTCGATTCCTCATGTTGTCTTTGACATGTTCGGTCGCTCCCTACTGGAAGATGCAACCACCGATGACCTTCGGTACCAACAAGCTGGCGCTTAACATGCACCTGCTCAAGAGAGACGAGGAAGAGAGAGGGGCTGAAACCGGCTAGGTTACAAATGTGGTACTGTCAATGGGGACCACATACTTAATTTAGTTTTGAAATTATAAACTAATGGATTTATGTTGAGCATAAACAACTTTCAGTTGAGGGGTATTTTGCAAAAATTAAAGCGCGGCTAGAGACCCGTCACTCATTGTCATATTGTTCAGAAACATCTAGTGGAGTTTCAGTGCGTTGCTGTGCAGGCCAGTCCTATGGTTTCTTCTCGTAATGAGACATGCCGATGGTCCAAACCAGGCAACAATCAGGTCGAGATCAATTTCGATGCAGCCTTTCTCGATTCCCAGACTTTCGGTTAATGCCCTGAAATTATGGATTCCCAGACATGTCTGGCCCTTTTAGTGGACGTCCGCCTGCATCCCTACCTGAAATCCAGCAGCTACGATCTTTCCGAGCTGGGCATCCTACTTCGGAAAATCAGAAGCGTATGCATCAGTTCTTTTGAATCCTTTGAATTTAGTTTTTGTCCAAGAACCTGTAATAAAATTGCACGTGAGCTTGCGCAATACGGCCTGTGGGCCGACACTGAGTGCGATGGTTGGGCGGATGTACTTTTAAAATATAAGATGTTTTAGCTTTGTGAAAAGAGTAGATCTATTTTAATGTCTAGATTCATTTCAAACCTAGATGAACCTAGACACTAAAAGAGAACTAGGTATACTTTATTCACAAAGCTAAAACATTTTATATTTTTAGTCGCTACCGAGATCGCTGTGCACTCTGGTTAAGGTTCCCCGTTACCAGTAAAAAAAATCAATTACAGTGTTGTACTCCCTCTGACCAAAAATATTGTGAATCAAATGTATCTATACGTCTTCTAGTGTATAGGTTCATAGAGATTTTGAGTGAACCTATACACTAAAAAGATATACATGCATTCACTTCACAAAGCTAAAACATATTATATTTTTGAATAGAGGGAGTACATTAAAAAAGCATTACAGTGTCGTATCGTGACCGTGACAGCAGATGAGCCTAGAAAAATGTATTTTATGACCGTGAATAGTTCCTCCCATTCATATTAGTTGACTCAAATTTTACACTCGGATGTATCTAGACATGTTTTAGTACCAGATACATTAAATTTAGATAAATTCAAGTCAACTAATATGGATCGGAGGGATCGATGGAGTAAATACGAACGAATACTATTGATGGGTTTAAACTCAAAAAGATAGAGATTAAAAGTAAAAGTGCGAAGCCCACCGGTCTGCGCTGTGTTCACCTCCAGCACGCGGAGCGCGGCTTGCGCCGATGCCAATCCTCCTGCCGCCGCCGCCGCGCGCCGCCCCACGGCTCATCGCTCCGACCATCCCGCACCTCGCCCGCCTCCTCCTCACGCACGCGCCAGCGGTCCCGACGCTCCTCTCCACCATCCTGCCCGCCTCGCCGTCCCTCCTCACGCCGCTCCTCTCCCACCTCTTGCTTTCCCACTCCCCGCCGCTCCCGGCGCTCTCCCTCTTCCGCCGCTTGCTCGCGCTCCCCCATTTCCCAGTCCCGGAGAGCTCCCTCCCGGTCCTCCTCCGCCTCCTCGCACGCTCCCGCCGCCACGCGCCCCTCTCCTTCAAGTTGCTCGAGTCGCTCCCGTCCACCCACCCCCACCTCCTCTCCGTGCCCGCCCTCTCCGTCCTTCTCTCCACCGCGCTCTGCGCCTCCGCTCCCGGCGCTTCCTTCTCCGCCGCCGTCACCTGCTTCGAGTCCGCCGCCACCGTCTGGGCGCGCGCGGGGCGCTCGTTCGGCGCCGCCGAGCTGAACGCGCTGCTCCGGGTCTTCTGCGCCCGCGGCCGCGTCGCCGAGGCGCGCGCGCTGTTCCACCGGTACTGCGATGCTTACCCGCCCGACACCCGCACATTCAACACGCTGCTGCTCGGGTTCAAGGAGGCCGGCCACGCCCAGGCGCTCGACCTTTTCTACCATGATGCCGTGCTGCGCGGCTTCGTCCCGGATGCCGTGTCCTACTGCGTGAGGATGGACGCCTGCTGCAAGAAAGGCAGGTTTTTGGACGCCCTCGAGCTGCTCGACGAAATGCGCAACAAGGATAACTGCAAACCGACGCTGCAGGTTTACACCACGCTGATATATGGAGCTGGGATTGCGAGGGACGCAGGCCGTGCACGCCTCTTGTTTGATGAAATGGAGCATAGCGGAGTGAAGCCAGACCGTGGAGCTCACAATGCACTCATGGGGGCCTATGTGAGGGCAAAGGATTTGCAGTCCGGGATGGCACTGATGGGCGAGATGGAGAAGAAGGGGATTGGTCTAGATGATGTTACCTATAACACAATGCTGTGTGGGTTTCGTAGGGTGGGTGACTTGGAGGGGATCTGGAAGATATATAGCAAGATGATCAACTCAGGGTTCATGCCAAGGACCAGGACGACAATGTTGCTCATGAAGGTCTTCTGCGAGAATGGGCGACCGGATCTTGGACTGGGGCTGTGGGATTATCTGATCGGAAAAGGATGTGTACCTCATCGGCATGCATTGGATGTTCTGGTTACTGGTTTATGCTGCAGAGATGTGGTTGGTGAAGCATATAGGTGCTTTCGGGAGATGGTCAAGATGGGAATGGCACCTACGGAGCGTGCATTTAGGGTTCTGGAAGGGTTTTTAAAGAAGAAGCGAGAGTTTGTGAAGATTGAGGAGATTAGGCAAATGATGAAGGCAACCCAATTGGAGGAACATCAAACTGAAGAAGAGGAAGAAGCTGCGTGAATCTATCAACCCTCTTTTGAATCCTTTTGAAAGGAAACATATTATTTCCTGGACCGTGTAAAATTTCCAAACCAGCATGGTTTAACAAGGTCTCGGTACTTGCTACCCTGTGATGTCGAGGTTGAATTGTTGGTTCTTGCAATGACCAAACTCACTTTGACTGAGACAAACAGAGTATAAAGAGATAGTACCAAGCTGCCAATTTGAGGGAAAGATATGTAGATTAGAGAATCCTTGAGATGTTAATGAGTTCGAGAGACAGAGAATGTTTGTCGAGCCAGGTTCCACTAAAGTAACTGAATTTTCTAGTTCTGCAGGAAGTTCTTGCTTAGCCTTTACCAAGGGAGTGCACTGGAAGTCTGAAATTGATACAACATATTGATAAGATTAGCTATGATTTACTCATTGTCATAACATTGGTTCTGTTGAATTACATCATTCAGACTTAACAGCGTCATGAGATTTCTCTCCTAGCCACAGAATTCTTGTACATAACTGTATTAGTCTGACCAGTATTTCAGTGCAGTGATTCAGAACTGAAAAACTAAAAGTTAACAACATGGTAAAGTAATCACAAAGCTGAATTTTTGTCTTCCCTTTATTGATGTACAACTGAATTGATGTTTCTACTCTGTCAACTGAACAGCCAGGATCGATGGTATTTTTTCTCTCAGTTTTTGTGTCACAGCTACTCGTACTGTCATAACACCTGCTGCAGGTCCACTGATTTGAATCTTGACGACGAAACCGTTGATCTCAACAAGCTCTAGGCTTCCACCTCCGGTGCCAGAAAGGTATGGCCTGATCTCATCTAGCAGCTACAACATCAAACGAATTTCAGGATTAAATAGTTCGATCATACAAAAGCTGCATTTTTTATCGTAGTGTCTGAACTGTAATAGAAATTTGCAGCCTCGGGAAATTGACAAGTATCATGCACAACGAACACTGATCGGTATAAGCGAGCACATGAGAGGAGGGTATCTGGCTGACCTTCTCGACGTTTTCGGCATTGAGCTCAAGCCCGGTCTCAGTGTCGTGGATCTGCTCGACCTCGAGGATCTCGGGGATCTTGTCCCGGAGGCGTGTCTCGATGCCCATCTTGAGCGTCATGGTGGAGCTGGGGCAGGAGCCGCAGGCGCCCTGGAGCATGAGCACGACGACGAGGCCGTCGATCTCGTGCAGGGCCACGTTGCCGCCGTCGGCCATCAGGCTCGGCCGCACCTCGTCCAGCACCCTCTCCACGTTCTCCTCCGTGAGGGGAAGCACCCGCACCGCCCACCCTTCAGGTATCATCAGCAACATGGTCTCAATCCTACAATTCTGCCAAGTAGTGCCACTATACTTGTCTAGCATGGCGTAGCTGTATTTACTTTTCCTTTGTGCACGCACCTGCTCTCCTGGCGCGGCGGTTTTCTGTGTGCAGCGACGTGTGGCTGAAGCTGAGGCGGCCATGGATAAGGGAGCTCGAAGAATTCTGTGCAGAAGTAGGATCGGTTAGTGCCAAGGAGAATGGTTGGAAAGGAAGCGGCTGGGGTGAGTGGAATTACCTTGCCGAGAGCTGCCGCGAGGGGGGCGTTGGCGCCGGCTGCTGCCGCGGTGACTTGCCGGAGATTGGGCGAGTAGAGCCTCATCTGAACCCAGATTTTTTACTAGCTCGTGGCTAGGCAAACTAGACGAGGGGTGTGCGTTGGTGTCGTCGTGGATGTCCAGCCAGCGGCAGGCTCACCCGTTCGTGATTCTTTCGTTTCCTGGATGTGGTTCACCGTTCACCAACGTGAAGGTTTGTTGGGCCTAATGTGATCCATCTCCAGGCCCATAATCAAATTGAAAAGCCTATTGGAATGAGGTGAGTAGAGTCTGCTGCTAAAGAAATGGTGAGTAGAATCTGAAAAACAAATCCCCTAAATTAGGGTGACGTGCATTAGTGCATAGATCCAAAGCCGACATCCTGCAAGGTAAAGGGGAACGAACTGTTTCGCGTCTTCCTCGTCTTGCAGGCGGTGCCCAACTCCCTCCCAATCTCCCTTGGCCAGTGTGTTGGCCCCCTCTCACTCTGCTTGTCGCTCTGGCAACAAGAGGGATGGGTGGGGGAGGGGGACCTCGTTTTTCGGTTTTGGCCTAGTAGTTAGGGTTACATTTTTTTTTTTTGCTTCGGTGTGCCATTGGGGTGGTGGGACCGGCGCACTCAACTCTATTCCCACATTAGCAGCGATGCCTCCAAGTTGATGGCAACTTATGCTTGTCAGTCCTTTATATTGGCAGCTTGATCTTCTCGCCGTTCTTTAGATTTGGTGAGATAAGTTTCTCGGTGTGGCGTTCGTCGGTATCCACAGCGTCGTTGGGAGGTGGGTCAAGGTGGTTGCTTTGGAGCGAGGATGTTTGTCCCGAGGTGGTGGATCTATCTTTACTCCCCGACATTGTTGATGGGGGTGCGGTAGATCTGGGTTCAAGGCAACATGGTTACGTCCCCCCGTTCGACGTGCCACAACGACATGCGCCTCGGTGAATGCAGCGGGCCTATTTATCGACTGACAGAGCCTCGTTGCTAATGGTGCTTCTCTGAATCTAGCAATTGGTGCTTCTTTGGATCTGGAAAATGTGAAGGCTCGGCGTCTCTCGCAGAGTGCGTCTAGACGACGTTGGACTTTGGTGGCGGCCATTGGCTTCGACGAGCCTAGAAAACCCTAGGTGTTGTTCTGTATTTTCAATCCTCTAAGGTTCTATTTGCAAAGTTTTCAGGACAACCGTTTTCTCCTTGTCTGCCTTTTAGTTTCCATGTTTGTTTATCCACATGACATAACAAAAGTTGATTTTTTATTAATGAAATACTACCTCTGTTCTGTTCTACAATATAAGCCTTTTTAGCAAGCTAAAACAGCTTTCTAAAAAGGCTTATATTATGAAACGGAGGTAGTACATGGTTGCTCTCTCAAAAACAAAATGACATCTTGTGGAAAATCCAGTTCTTTCTCTGCGTGCTACGTGCGCCTAAGTGCAGAAATCGTACACAGCAGGTCATGGATACACAATTACACATCGTTAATGGAAGTCAGTCCATCTCAAACTCGGCCAAATCATTGTTGCCCACACCCTTTTTGAATAGCAAAAGGTTCTGCATCCATTCTTCAACAGAGTAAAGGCATCACCCACCGAGGGTTCCATAGGCCGGTAGTACGCATGACGACGCTCACAGTTTAGTTCAGATGCCCGTAACCACCCCGACACTTTCACTTCTTCAAACCACTTTACGATCCACTCGAACAGATCTAGGGAAAAACTAGGCCGGGAAAGGTCCAAAGTAGTACTCGCCCATCGCGTGGCGAGAAGGCACCAATAATCTACACGCCCAGATCCTCCTCCGAGCGCATCCGAGGACGAAAGCTGTGCGCATGCCAACAACTGGACGGTGTGGTCCATGTGATCCAGCCAGTTTGATGTTGTTTGTGCTGGCCACCACCAGGCGCGCACGTATATATACTCCCTCCGTTTCAAAATATAAGATGTTTTAGCTTTATGAAAAAAGTGTATCTAGACGTCTAAAAAAAGACTAGATACACTTCATTCACAAAGCTAAAACATCTTATATTTTAAAACTCATTAAGAGATTGCCTGGGCCAAGACAGCGAGGAAAAAGGATCCCGCGGCAGGTAGCCTATCGGGCGGGGGCCCTTGGATGGACGCTGAGTGCGACAGTCGCTTTGCATTATTTCCACGCTGCTGCTGCTCCTTATTTAGGATCCTCTCTACTGCTTCATTCTCCAGAGTTGATGCTGCTTGTCTGGTTAGGGAGTGCGACAAGAGCCAGAAGATTGTTCTCGGAGTTATCCAGAGTTGATGCTGCTTGTCTGACTTTGAGTGGTACGTGGATGGCCATAAGTGCCATGACGTTGCAAAGTTCCTTTCCATATTAGATATTTGCTTGTCTGCGTTCAGAGTTTTTTTTTTTGGTTGTCTGAGATAACGGGCCCTTAGCATATGGTATGTAGCAGAATTGAACAAATCATCAATTTATGCTGCTTGACAGAAAAGTCTGTTAGATTCTCATCACATCATAGACGACTCATGGTGCAGTAGAATGTCAGATGCTAAATTCATGTGTACGTTATCGCTCGGCGTATAATTCAATGCCTAACCCCAAGACAGGGCTCATCAATGAAAACAAACTGATAGACACGGGATAGAGTCAAAACTATAATCATGCTGCTATATATCCAAGTGCAAATCCTTTTCAGGAACAGTGACTATCTGATATTCAGAATCCCTTCTTTTGCGGAGAAGGAAACATTCGAGAGGAAAAAATGCAGGTTGCAGATAGGGTGGCTAGAAAGTAACATGGCCCCGGCATTAAATCTTAGTTATTGGCATAGGATTCTCGGAAAGCCGAGTGATGGGCAGCACAATCTTATCCTACGTTGTACTGCACTACTGTCCTATGTATGTTGCCATATCTTCTGAAAAAAATAAACAGATTAAGCCGTTCACAAAAAATCTTATAGCTAGCCGTCCATATGGTGAGGCTTAAATCAAGGCACACAGGGACTGAGAAAAGTCAAACTATATGGAATCTGGACTCCAAAATCAAATCCAGAACTGATCATTGAACAGCCTAGCTAGTGTTAAGTCAACCCAAATGTAATTAGATCAACCAGGGAGGTTAGTTTAGTACCTTGTCGGTGCGCTTAAGGGATTAACAAAGGCTTAGTTTGAGATATGGACGTCCTAGAATCTTGGGCAGGCAGGGACGGAACATGCTGATGCAGCAGTACAGCAAGTCAGCAACAACCCTGTCCAGGTTAAAAAAGAATAAGTAACGCGAAGTAAGGAAGGGGTTTGCAACTCACATGGAAGCTCGAACGGCAGTTTACTTTTCCGAGGCTGAGGCCAGATCCCAGGGCTGGGACTGTGACGACTGCCAAGGACAGCCTAGGATAACTCATTGCCGTGGGCCCACGGTATCTGCAGATCTCTACTACAAACTGCAAACATGTGAAGATATGTCTGGCCTTGCTTATCTATATCAGAGGGGGGTGGGGTGGGGTGGGGTTGGGTGGGGGGCTGCAGAGTTCAAATCCTTGATATCCTTAGTCCCGGCAAGACCTGCGTGAAATATCTGCTCCACATGCTTATAGGTTGGCCCTGTTGTTTCATTAAACCAGCGAGATTTGGCTTTCCCATTGGTTGCTGCACTTCCCTGATCCTTCCTTGAGCCTGTTAAACAAACACTTGTGCCTCCTGCCAACGATCTCAAATCCTCAACTTTTGCCTTGTTGCTGCCCTTGCATCCTGCTTAGCCATCACACACAGCCTGTCAACCTTTGCATTACTAACCTCTCCTTTTGGTTGGCTTGGCTGCTATTGTTCTTCCTACAAAAGGATGCAGTTCGCTCCATGAGCATGAGAGAGAGCCTTCCTGCTACATCCAGACTCCCAAGACCATCTTCCCGAGAATTCTCCACCAGGTCAGGCGCTATCCACTGCTCTGAAATGAGTAATGGGTGCTGAGGAGAGATACAGGCAAGCTGCGTCCCGCTCAGTGCCCTTGCTGGTATATGGAGATTCCCAGTGTTCATGAGCAATAACCAGAGGAGAGTGAAGATGCGAGATAAGCAGCAGCTGCTGCAGCATGAGACGCCGATTTTCAGGTGGGTGAATCTTCATGTGAATTGCTGCTCTGTGTTTGATTCTCGCGATCCTCTATTGCCCCAGTATCCAGCATCAGTCGCTTCCCCTCTTACTCCGCAGCCAGGGATATGATAATTACCATGCAAGTAGTAGAATCAAGTTTTAATTCAGTTCAAATTTCATGCGATAATTAACTCACCATGCAGACAGTATGGGTGATGGGCCTGACCTTTCGCTCTGATTGTTTCAGGAATGGAAACTGATTTATTTGGTACTAGTAGAATCCTCTTTGCCTTGTTGGAGAAAGAAGGCATAACCATCATTAGAGAGCTAGAAAGTGAAGGTTCCGTTCAGAAGCTAGCTAAAATATTGCTGAAAGCTAGTGGGCGAAAGCTTTTGAACAACATCTTGGTAGATCCAATGGACAAGTATTCCAAACACGATATCAAGGAATCACTTCGGAAAACAATCATGGAACATGATGAGGTCTTCAGACAGCAGGTAACAAGAAGTAACTTTGCAGATCATAGTTTATCTCGAAAGCACCAGATTTACAACATATCTGTATAGCATTATAAAAATCGGGAAATATGACAGTAAGGAAATCAAAGTTCAAACACCAGATTAAATCTTGATACTCTTGAATTTGAAAGATGTGCTTGCAGTCATTAATGAGAATATTAATAGGTGTGTTCCAGCTTTACGATATAATGCACTGCATAGTACTGTTAATCTGCATGGACATTAGACATTCATCTAAGAAGTTGCCGAGCAATTTTTACGCTGCTCTGTGATTGTCTCGTCATTCTGCAACTCATAATTTTACATTCATGTTCTCTTGCATCAGGTGCATGAACTGCATCGGCTATATAGTGTACAGAGATCACTAATGGCTGAATTAGGTGGTCAGAAGCACAGTTTGCAATCAACAACAGAAGAAACTCGAGAAATGGTGCAGGGCCACAGGCCAAACCTGAAGAGTAGTCCATGTACGTCAGAGACCAGCCAATCTGCTCATCTTGCTAGTGCACAATACTCTGCTCCTAGACAAGTACCAGAACATTTGTTTCTTCAAGAATGCAAGCCCGTGTCATGCCTAAACCTCTTCAATGAAGAAACCTCAAGAAACCAAGAAGGAAGACCAGAAAGCAGTAAATCAGTTGAAGGTGAAAGTTGGAGTGTTTCTATGGAAAGCGATCTCGACCTCAAGCTAACCATTGCCCCCAGTTCACATGCAACCAAAGCACCGCACTGGCTCTTCTCAGATAGCAGGGAAAAAAACCCTTCTGGTCAGCATCGATGACAACTGGCATCTTAGATCGGTCATACATGGAACAAGAAGCAAAGGGATCGACACCTAGGAAGCCGGAGTATCCTAACAATGGACCACAACACTTCCAAGCAATCTCACAAGAAATCGTATCTCCCTGACATGCTGCCCTGAAATTTTGATCCAAATTATGACCCGGTGACAAGTAATCTGTATGCAAAAGTATAGAGCTTCTCAGGTTGTCAAGCACAAAGAACTTGCCAGGAGCACATCAACGTGGTGTGAAGATGGCAAGACATTGGCAGCAATTCAATTCTTATTTTTTCCTTCCACTATAATTCAGACTGAAAGAGACAAGAACAAGTAGGAAATGACCTGACTTCCATCCTCCTGCAATACTTGTATTCATCAATGGCCTGAAAGGAGTTTTGGCTAACCTAACATTGGCAGTGCTTCCTTATTTGCATTCTTGTTTATCTGCATCATCCATGTAAGTTCAAGTACAAAAATTCAGAATGATGTGGGACCTTTTGCAATCAAACACCCAAGTTCCCATTCTGCGATATTATTTGTGTTTCTACTTTCACCAGAATCCACCACATGAGCATTCTCCATCTCTGAAATGATGGAATCTCATATTGTCCCTGACTATAATCTCAACATGCTCAACTCTTGAGACGAGTCGCATAAACAAATGACAGTCCTCACAGATCCTTAGATTTTTCACTATTCGAATTGTGCATCTAGATCCAAGAGTCAGCAATCCAAACAACAAAGCAAGTTTCTCACTGTGACCCATTAACAGCTTTTCTTTCTCTCCGTCACTCACATCATAAACAATAGAACTCAGGATTGGCAAATAACCAGCATGCTTCAATTTCTCCACTAGCTCCAGTAATGCCTTCTTTATTTCATTGGTCCTTGGATGAGAGTTGTCACCAGCAAAGAATTGATGTACCAGACCATCTCTGCCTTCGAACCAGCTCACAGCAGGATCCTTTTTCAGCCTCCGGCTTCTCATTAGTTTCCGAACCTTTGAGACTTCATCCCACTTTCCTGCCGATGCAAGTGTATTCGATAACAGCACGTAGTTACCT
The DNA here is from genome assembly GCA_916181665.1 of Avena sativa. Taxonomy (NCBI): domain Eukaryota; kingdom Viridiplantae; phylum Streptophyta; class Magnoliopsida; order Poales; family Poaceae; genus Avena; species Avena sativa. The sequence continues at coordinate 34,298,283 of OV702291.1, forward strand.
ATACCCTCTGGCTCAAGCTTAAAAAGATGTTCAGCTGCAACCTTGGCAACTTCGGTATTCCCATGGATCCGACAAGCCCCAAGCAGTGCTCCCCACACACCACCGTGAGGCTCCACGGACATTGACCTCACAAGATCAAAAGCTTCATCCACCAACCCAGCCCGACCAAGCAAATCGACCATACAAGTATAGTGATCTGGAGATGGCAATATCCCATATTTGTCCTTCATCTGTGCAAAGTAGAAGCGCCCATCTCTAACCATCCCTGCATGGCTGCAAGCTGTCAATAACCCTATAAAGGTCACATGGTTTGGCACCACATCAGCCCTCCTAACCATGTCCTTGAACAAAGCAATTGCCTCTGTAGCCCTCCCATGAGCTGCTAGACCAACAATCATTGAGCTATATGTGTACACATTCTTGTCCTGCATCCCATCAAAAACATTGCGTGCTTCATCGATAAGTCCGCACTTGGCAAACATATCCACCAACCCCGACCCGACAACCACATTGCTCCCGAAACCATTCCTCTCTGCAATCTCCTGAACCCAAGCAGCACGCCTCACCGCACCAAGCTGAGCACAAGCTGAGATTGCACCCGTCAACGAGACCTCATCAATGCCCAAGCCGAGTGCGGCCATCCGTTCAAACACTTCCAACGCCTTCATGGGCATGGAATTTTGAGCATACCCAGTCACCATTGCTGTCCATGCCACCATGTCCTTCACAGGACATTGCGCAAACACCTCCTCTGCAGAACCCATGTTCCCGCTTCTGGAATACGCCACCACAATACTTGTCCAGGAAATGACATCCTTCACCACCATTTCGTCAAACACCTTCCGCGCAGCACTTACATCACCACAGGCGACATAAGCGCCGATCAGCGAGTTCTCAACAAACCGGTGCTTGTCAAACCCGCCAAAGAGGATCGAGACCGCGTGGGCGGCCTCGGCAGCAGGGAGGGAGCGGGCTGCCGCGGCGGACTTAGCGAGCGGGGAGAAGGCGAACGGGAGGAAGGGGAGCTCGCCGCGGGCGCTGCCGAGGAGGCGGGAGAAGAGGCGGAAGGGGCTTAGCGGTGGCTGCGTGAGCAGCGCGAAGCGGAGGAGCGCGGCGGCGAGGAAGGGGTCCGGAGGAGAGTGCTCCGAGAAAACGGAGAGCGCGTAGGGGAGCGGTGCGTGCGGGGGCGGGAGGGAGGTGAGGCGGCGGATGAGGCGGGAGAGGAGGTAGGGGAGGGAGAAGGCCTGGAGCGGCAGGCGGATGAGGAGCGCGTGGAGGCTGCGAAGGTGCCGGAAGGACGGGGAAGAGTCGACGGCCCCGAGGAGGAGCGAGGCGAGCGCCGGGGGCGGGAGGAGGGGCAGCGGCAGCGTGCTGGACAGTGGCGGCCGCGGGGCGTGGAGGAGCGGTGCAGGTGAGGGACGCGGCCGGACGAGGTGCACCATGCCGGCATGGCCGTGTGGCACGGCGGTGATGCGAGCGGTGTTCTAGGACGGCCACCGGGTGGAGCTGCGGCCTTGGGGCGAGCCGCGGTGGACGGTGGTTACTGGTTAGTTCAGAAAACGGGCGCCGGCGCGGCGGCGCGAGGTAAAAACTATTGAAACGCCTGGGCAGCGCTGTAGCTTTTGCCGGAGTGGCAACGGAAATGGGCTACGAGGGCCCTGTCACTTTCTCTGTGTATGGGCTGATCACGTACGAATTGGACTAGCTTGCTTGGGTCCCTGGGCACCTTTTTTTAAAAGTTTCGAGCCCTATCCAATGGTTTTCCTCTACTTCATTCGATCTAAATTAAATGTCTCGGATTTATTTATATTCGGATTTATCTAGCATGAAAACATGTCTAAATACATTTAAATTTAGACAAATTTAAAAATATTAATTTGGATCGTTGAGGACATTAATTTAGATCGAAGGAAGTACTTATGTTCTGGTATTTAGAAAAACCTGTAACAAACCCGTCTAGGGTTCTTTTCCTCCGCCGGCGACGCCACCGGTCCGTCCCGGCTCTAGCGGCCTTAGGGCTTTGGAGACGTGGCGGACCACGGCCTCTCGCCGGCGGGAGGTTTCACTATTTTCAATGTCTTCTTCAGGATGTTGAGGCGGCGGCTACGTCCTGAGGTCAGAATAAGATCCTTCCCGCCCTATCCTCGTTCTGGTGATGCGTCTAGCATCAGCAGAGGGCGTGTGGAGTCATGTGTCCGACAGGTTCCTTGGGATCCGGTCGTTTTTCGTATGTGTGTTTTGAGGTCAGTCTCTTCCGATCTACGTTGTTCATCTTCGGCGATGGTTGCTGCTCTGGTGCGCTAGTCCTTTAGGATCTTAGCACGACGACTTCCCGTCCGTCTACTACAACAAGCTCTACTACGACAAGCTTTGCCCGGCTCCAGTGATGGAGGGGTGAGGACGGCGACGCGCCTTCGGCTCGTTCCAGTGTTTGTAGTCGTCGCTAGGTGGTCCAATAATCTATTTGTAATTTTTATTACTTTTAGGACACTTTGTACTACTATTGATGATTATTAATAGATCGGTGAAATTTCGCAAAAAAAAAGGTGAATAGGTGGGGGAGCAGGGAAGGGGAGGGTGGGTAAGGAGCAATTCCCCCTTAAAAAGGACGAGGGAACAATTTTGACAACCATCCAATCAAGCATCAAAATACTTACTATCTGACTAGAAAGTTGGTAAGAGTCGATTTTGCTACACTACTCCTCGTTCCTCCTCAAGGAAAATATTCTCATCCTAAAAAACGTGTATGGTTCAAGATAGAAATCACGCTTCACAACTCACTACACCCACATTACATTCATGTTTCTCAAGACACTCTTTGCTTAAGAAAAACAAGAATACTCCTCTTTCCTCTTCGAGGAGAATAGTATTATTCTTCCTAAACGTATATTGTGAAGTCTAAGATATAAATTGCATGTGCTCTAACGCTTCCACCACTACCATCCACATTTGTCATTTCCCTGGTATTGGATAAAATGTCCTTCGCGGGGTCATCCTTCGCAAGTTCGCATGCCACATGCCTTCCCTTTAGTCACATTTTTTGCCACACTACTCCTTTGCAAACACTATCTATGCCTCTCCTCCTACCACACTTTTTTAGAAAGGACCATCTCTATGGTCTCTTACTTTTCAAAAGGTTCATCTAGGCCAACAAAGATTGTGTAGACGATTCCCTAAAAAAAAATTGTGCAGACGATATCTTATATTGCTCCAATGCAGACAACATGGCAGTCTAGAACCTGAGTCACACCGCTGTGTGCGAGGAAGTCTTGCCTCGTGTGGCGTCTGGCGAGATGCCAATCTTCTTCCTCCTAATCCCTCTCCACATCTGATTCCCCATCTAGATCTGTTCCTTCTCCATCAAATCCCTTCAACAACAATCAAAATCCTCAAAAGCTTATCTCCGGAAAGATTAGTATCAGGAAGGTAAGTCTATTACGCAACCTTTAGAAGCTCTGCCACTTTTCCTCTTCGGCGACAAGCTCGCTTCGCCATTGCCGGATCTCCGCTCTCCACTTTGTTCACAAGTCCTCCTCTCACAGTCTTCCATCTCTCCAGGAGCTTTTTATTCTCTGTTTTTTCCTCCCTTCTCAAGCCACTCCTAGATCCAGTTCACCACTTCATCCCAAGCCCTTCATCCCCGGACCCCAACCCAATATTTTCTGTTTCAGTTAAAACCGTCTCTTCAGCTAGACGGGAAGAAGAAATAGAGGGGCAGGCGCAGTTAGTGAGCTATTCACGGATCTCCCCAACGTCCAACCCAATCTGCCATCAGGTGACAACACGATCTTCTCTCGAGTAATAATGGTGACAGCACCTAAGGCGCTATGAAACTCATCGGTTGGAACTGTCAAGGGGCCAGCAAGGACCTTGACAACTCCAATAAAATGGAATTTCTTGCCAGGCTAATGAACTCCACAGGTGCGCAGGTAACTTTCCTTTCAGAGACCAGATCTTCTAGGTATAATTCTTCCCATCTTAATTCCCGTTTTAATACCGCTGGTAGCTTTGTTGTCCCGTCTACTAGTCTCTCCGGTGGTCTATGGGTGCTTTGGTCCGACGAAGTCCGTGTCTCCATCAACTTCTCCAATCAATACTTGATATTAGCAGTAGTTGGACATATACATACTAATGTGGATTTTGCGTTGGCTTGTGTGTATGGGGACCCCCATCATCGCCACACGAGGATGATCTGGGAGCAAATCTCCACATTCGTGAATGATAACCTTGGGAAGCCTTTGGTTTGTTTAGGTGATATGAATGAGCTAATGAGTGAAGCAGACACTACTTCGATTAATGTAAATAAGAACCGCATACGTGCTTTTAATTCCTATGTTAAGCATTGCGGTCTCTTTGATCTAGGATACAGTGGGCCGGCTTATACTTGGTCAAACAAGCGTTTCTCTTCTAATCTTATTTGTGAAAGACTAGATCGTGGTCTTGCAAATGCTGAGTGGTGTGGTCTGTTTCCCAACACTAATGTTTTTAATTTGCCTCTCATTATTGGTGATCATGCTCCTATTTTGGTTTCCACTGAATCTCAATTCCGTAGGCCCAAACTTCACTTCAAGTTTGAAAATTGGTGGACCTTTGAGGATGATTTTGAAGGCATTGCAAAGCATTCTTGGACCTCTTCTATTAATAAGCCCTTCCATGCTAGAACCACTAACCTTGCAGGAGCCTTAAAGAGTTGGTGTAAAAAGAAGAAACCCATACAGCAACAACTAAATACAATTCAAGAACAGATCAACGCCATACAGGTCAAGCCAATACATGATCAAGACCATTCAATGGAAGCCAAACTTATCGAACAATATGAAGAAACCATGACAAAATTAACGGAATACTATAGGCAACGGGCAAAGAAGCATTGGGCTACTCAAGGTGATAGAAATACTTCCTACTTTCATAATGCTGTCCTTAAGCGAAGACGACGCAATCGAATAGTCTCTATTGCAGATGTTAATGGTAATTATCTTCATGATCCCAATGACATCGCAGCAGAATTTGTTAGCTATTTCAAAAATATATTCTGCTCGAATCGCTCTAACATTAGCAAGCCATTGCCAAGCACAACCTTTCCTCGTGAATCACAGGATTTCACAAATTCGATTCCAAGCAGGAGATTTGGGAGACACTCAAATCTATACCTAATAATAAAGGACAGATTGTTTCTCCCGGTCCAACACTTTTATAGACTGTTTTGCCCTCCTACTGGACCACATAATAGGCACCATGCCACCCCACCTCATCTCACGTGATCGATCGATAGAAACAGGCCAGAAAGTTCGGCCTTCAGGTAGCCAGAATAGCGAGTCAAGTTCGGCCTTCACGTAGCTAGAATAGCGAGTCAAGTTCGGCCTTCAGGTACATCTTGGCCCAGCACGTCATGGCCATGGTGGTGGTTCTTAAGCCCAAATCGATTTTTGGGTGTAAATCCCGATAGATGGACAGCGTCCGTGTCTAACAGATATACTGGCTTTTAGTCCCACATTGAAAAATGAGTAAGAAATCTATCATCTTAAATAGAATCTTTCTTTCACATTACCAGCAAGTTGCATGGGGGCGCAGCGCACATATGATCAAAGAAAATAAGGATTAGATGGACCCGTACCAATCTCACGAGGCTGCGGGGTTGGTGAGCAACAAAAAGAACAAAAAGATCGATCCCCCATGCCCAGCAGCCTGAACAGCTTGATCGGACGGGGGTATCTTGTGGGATTGGCCTAGAGCAGCTGGGCGATGGAGTGGGCCGCTCAAGTGTGGGTATCTTGTGGGATTGGCCTGGAGCAGCTGGCGATGGCGTGGGCCGCTCAAGTGTGGATCTTGCATGGTCGTAGCAGGAAACATGGCGTCGAGATGAGAGAGAGCAAGAGGGATAGAGAGAAAGATAATGGGGATCTGAACTTTCCAAGCGCATGGTCGTGCTGAACCTCGGGGTCGTGCTACTAGAGTTTAGCGCCTACTGTGCAACGCTTGTGCTGAACCTTCCTCTGAAATCTCTCACGGGAGGCTAGAGTTTAGCGCCTACTGGTGGTGCGACGATGCAAGCTCTAGGCGAATCCCAGCGTAAGCGAGTTCCTTCCCTTTGCTAATATCCACGAGTGATTCCCTGCCTCACGCTATGGCAAAATCTGTTCCAAGCAGGTTTGTGGTTCTCGCATGCAAGCGATGGTGGTTAGAGTGAATTAATTTTACCTTTTTCTCTGTGGTTCTCGCATATCAGCAATTGGTAGCTAGCTTGGCAATGGATTCACTGTTGGAGTATCTAAATTGGGAGTGATTGGGTTCACGGTCGTTGCTTCTACTGAATCTGGGTGAGCCTATTTCTGAACTTCTACAAAAACTACTACTCCTTGAGACCGGGTAAAAGTGACTTGGATTTGTCTAGATTCACATGTATCTAGACGTGTTTTAGTGTACATACAAATCTAGACCAATCCAAGTCAACAGAGTGGGTATATAGTTATAGTTCTGATCTAACAATGGTAGAAGGCCAGCGACAATGACGAGATCATCTTTCACAGGCGGTCGATTTTGTCTAAGTCAATGTTGATGGGAGGTGGTGATGCCAATGACGATATGTACAAACTGGATGAGATCAACGCGAAAGTCATGTTGTAGAGGGAGCTCCAAGATAATAAAAAAAGAACATTCCCTTCTACAAATTCAATAAAGAACATCAAGGGGAACTAAGTGGTAATCAACACTAGATAGATGAGTTCTTTCAAAACCATGTATGTACCCCGGTATCTCTATGAGGCCGGGTACATTCACTTAAGAACATCAAAGGAAACTAATTGGTAATCAACACCGGATAGAAGGGTTCCTTCAAGACCATGTATGTACCCCAATATCTCTATGAGGCCGGGTACATGGCGATGGAAACAAGATAGTATGATCTTGATGTGGGAAGATAACAACCAAAGAACCGTCATTCTTCACGGTACCATGGGAAGTCGAAGTCGGGCTCTGGTGTTACGAAACCGATTCTTTGCTTTTATTTCCGTAGCAACGCACGGACATTTGTGCTAGTCTATGAAAAAGAATGCATCGCCTGGACCAGATGGCTTCAATGTAGCTTTCTACTTGGCGGCGTGGATTTGGATAGGTGATGATGTCACTGCTTTGATCAACGATTTCTACCTCACAGGTATACTTCCTGCCCATCTCAATGATACTCACATTGCACTCATCCCAAAGAAAATGGCCTGCCATTTACCTTCTGATTACCGACCAATTAGCTTGTGCAATGTGATTTACAAAATTATTGCAAAATCTCTTGCAAATCGTTTAAAAGGACACTTGCCTGACTATGTACATCCCTCACAGTAAGGTTTCATCGAAGGTAGGCGCATTTCAAATAACATCATCGTTGCTCAAGAAATCGCGCATTCTTTCTCTCTGTCTTCTTGGGATAGCCAAGATTTCATGATCAAAATAGATTTGGCAAAAGCTTTTGATAGGTTAGAGTGACACTTCATCGCCTCGGCTTTACAACGTAAAGATCTACATGGTCATTTCATCAATCTTATATATGCTTGCATCTCCTCACCAAACTTTTCCGCAATAATAAATGGTCAATCCTTTGCTCACTTTAAAAGTAGTCGAGGTATTCGACAAGGGTGTCCCTTGTCACCTTTGCTTTTTGTTCTTGCAGTGAATGAACTATCGCTAGCTCTTCAAGATGCACTGCAAGCCAACCACCTATCTGGTATCTCTCTTGGACCGCAATGCCCTCATATCCACTCTTTAATGTTTGCCGATGATTTGCTGGTGTGTGGCAAAACTAATATGCAGGAGGCATCTACTATCTCCAATATTTTACGAGAATTTTGTGAACATTCGAGGCAGGTCCCCAACTGGAACAAATCTGCCATTTTATTTAGTAAAAATGTGACTTTCCAGGTCAAACAAGATATCAAACAAATTTTCCAGGTACCGGATTTGAATGCCAACACCATCCATCTTGGTCATCCACTAATCTTGCCTGCGAAGGACAGGTCTGCAGCCTATAACTTTGTTTACGATAAATTTAAATCTAAACTTTCAGCTTATAAGGCAAACAGGCTCTCACATGCTGCAAGGCTCACCCTCATTAAATTTGTTTTTGCCTCCATACCTGTTTATTACATGTCTAATATTCTTTTCTCCAAGAAGTTCATTGCAAAACTCACAGCGATTATTAGAAACTTCTGGTGGACAGGTGTAAAAGATGAGCCTACTACTAAAAGCTTATGTCTCAGGGCATGGGCTGACATTTGCACTGAAAAGAAAATTGGTGGCTTAGGTATCAGGAACTTGCAGGCAATCAACCAGGGGCTCATTCTATCTGCAACATGGAGGTTGGCAAAGGAACCACATAGCCAGATTGCATCGATCCTCAAGGCAAAATATCACCACGACACGTCCATCTGGAGAGCAAAATCAAACAAGCCAAAATCAGCATTTTGGGCTGCAATTCTCAAGGTAAAACCCCTCCTAATTTCAGCCTCTGCCTATCAGATTGTGGATGGTAATATTTCTGTTTGGAGTTCTCCTTGGTTTTCGAGATGGGAAGAAATTTATGATCACCTAACTATCCATGATAATTCCTTTACCTATCCTGCTACAGTTAAAGATCTTTGGTTACCTCATCAAAAGGCTTGGAATGTTGATCTTATTAACTCTTTGTTCACTCCTGAGATAGCAAATGATATTCTTCGGACTCCTATAGTTAATACTGCTGGGCAAGATACTTTGATTTGGAAACTGGCACCTGCAGGCATATTCTCTTCCAAAAGTGCGTATAAGCATTGCTTCAACAACCTCGATCTACCAGCAAGACAAAGACCAAAAATTGTTCATCCACAAACTATTGCTCTTCTAAACCAGGTATGGCAGGATAAACACATGACGCCACGTGTACAGACATTTGCTTGGAGGCTTCTTAGGAAGGCACTTCCTACGGGTAAGAGAGCATGTAAGTTCTCTAAACACATACATGAAAACTGCTCTAGGTGTGACATCACAGAAGATGAAATGCACATGCTTTTCCTTTGCCCTTTCTCTAAAGCTGCTTGGTTCTGTTCACCGTGGTTTATTAAAACTGAGATTCTTTCTGCCACAAATCATACTATTTCTGGCATGATCCAAGCATTGCTTAACTCCGGTCATCCGCAGATTAATCTTTCTAGTTTATATACTTTCCTGCGGTGTCTTTGGAAATCTCGAAACGATGCTCGCTTTGCTAGGAAATATTGCAGGCCATCTCAGGTGTATGCGGCATCAAACGCAATCATTCAAGGAACCAAATTAGAAGGTTCAGCCCCTGATGAAGATCATGATGCGACTGGCTTACAGGACCATCAATTGCTTCCGGCGATACAACATCCAGACTCATTCGGAGGAAACACAATCTTCTGTGACGCGGCATGGGAAATACAACCAAGCAACACTACTAAAGAGGCAGGACTTGGAGTCTACATCCAAGTTCAAAAAAATCAGCACTTCCAGCAACTTCACATCTCGGCAATGTCCCCTCCGGCTTCTTCTCCTCTTTAGGCCGAGACTTTTAGTCTGATGCTCGCAACCAGACTAGCGGAGAACCTCAACATACAGAATCCACACTTCCTCACAGATTGCTCAGTGCTAGCTACGGCTGCAAAAATGACGAACATCTTCTCTGCTCCAGGTCACTGGGACAACAGGCCACTGCTAGCTCAGATACAAAGCAGTCCTTCTTTCCAGCAAAACAACATTTCTCACATTAACAGGGGAAACAACGTCAAGGCTCATCATCTTGCAAGGCTAGCTTCAAAATTGCATAATAGACCTGTAATGTATCGTTGCTTATGTTCAAATGCAGGAATTTGTCCAATTAGGGAGACTCTATCTGTAACTAGTGTGTTGCCTTTCACGCTTCTCTCTGTAAAATGCTCCTAAATGAATAAATCCTTATGTTCAAAAAAAAAAAATCAGACAACATAACATTATTTATGTGGCTCACACTATGTCGAGGACACACCTCCTGGACTAGGGCAAGGCATCGTTTCGACATTCCCTGTGTTCCATCCTGATGGAGTCATTTTTTCCATCAAACACCTGATAACAGGGCCAGGTTCCACTATCAGTGATAATAGAACAGAACAAGAAAAGGAGTTTGGAAATTAAAAGCTATATTATCCAAGAACTCTCTCGCGATGCACGCAGCTAGTGTCATCCTGAGGACAAAAGAACATGGAATGGAGCATAGCAGTATCAGCATAACTAGGGGGTAGCAGGCTCCACAACCCCCTCAACGCAGAGCGAAAGATCTAACAAGGTCGCCTGTTTTCTTCTTTTTTTCCTTTTTACTAGAAAGGCCATTTTTCTTCATCTTTCTTCTTCTCTTGCTTTAACATAGTCCATTCACACTTGGGATCTAGTAGGCAGCCCCAGCAATGGAACATCTGAATTGTTATTTCCAACAGCATCCTCCAAGGCATTTCTTTGCAAAGTGTTAGTGCCACTGCACAACAATTCTTGCTCATCAGCATCATGGAGTTTTGTCCAGTATTTAATGAACAAGCATATAGGATTAGATCAATAGGGGAGTTAATTAGTTGAGCAGTGTTACGGTGGTTGGCAAGTACTTCCCAGTACTACCGTTAGGAATTATTTCAGCCGTTGATCTCACACAATTAATTATCAATTCATAATTTACATAACCAGGGTTATTATCGTAACTTGCACCCCACACGACATGTCCGGTCGAGAGCACGATCCAGTCACGCAGGATGAAGCGCTCGCGCCGAAGTAGGGGCCTCGGCGAGCGCATGATGAAGCGCTCGCTCCGCAGTAGGGGCCTCGCCGGTGCTCGCCGAGGATTGGCCTCGCCGCTACTTTTTGGGGAGTGAGTAGAAGATCATTTGTTCCCTAAGCCTCAATCATCCGCCGCCGCCTCTGCCCCCTGCTGCACCTTCGCCCGCCTCCTCCATTTGACTTGCTGCCGACGCCTCCTCCTTCGGGCGAGAGGCCGATCTGCCGGTTCCAGGTGAGCAAGTCGACCTTGCCAGAGTTCTGGTCTGTGATTCGAGCAGTATTGGCTTATTTCCTGATCTAGACCTGTCCCCCACTAATAAGTGAACGCGATAGGATATTAGCTGAACAGGAGCAAGCAATGTACAAATTGGTCAGCATATTCGTGTTTTCTTATTTTGTATCATGATTTGTCAAGTTCGAATGCCTAGGGATCTCTGGGTGCAGAGTACTCTCTCTATCTTTCTTGGGTTATGAGAGAATTTTTGCAGCCGATGTGTTTCAGTTTAGCTGAAATCAGTGAATGTTGAACAAGATGTGCAGTTTGAATCCCCTTGTTGCACACCTTGCACACGAACCAGTTCGTGCTCATCAGCGTAAGGGCGATACTTGGTAAATTATTAATGGGCATAATCTCAAAGCTGGAATTATTGGACGATACTTTGATAGTTTTTATTTGAGGTTATTTAGTGTATGCAACAAAGGATCTAAAGATTTCTAGGTTTCACATAGTACCCGGCAAAATAATATTCTACTCCCTCCGATCCATATTACTTGTCGCTGAAATGGATGTATCTAGACATGTTTTAATACTAGATACATCTATTTTAGCGACAAGTATTATGGATCGGAGGGAGTATTAAACATGCTTTCTTTGGCTGGTGATGATACCTCACGGTTAACATCAGCTTTTTATGTGTGTGTGATTTGCAGCACCATGGACGTGCAGACGGACATCAGAAACATTTTGGCCAAGCTGCGGTTTTTGAAGGAATTGAAGAAGAATATTTACAAGAAGGTTCGTGCTTTTTTTGACAAGGACTCCTTCCCTCTTACCAGCAACGATCTAATTGAGAAGGCATTATTCTGTGACATCTTCTGAAGATTGAGGTTTAGTGGTTTGTGTAAAGGTTTCAGGACATTAGTAAATTTGTCTATGGCAAACCGAACAACAAGTACTTGAATATAATGGTTGAGTATGGAAATTTATCTTCATTGCTTCTAGTATTCCCGTGGAAGAATTATTTTATGAATTATTTCTCATGATTTCGTAATGAACACTGAAGAACCATCATATGTGCTTTGCTAAAAACAGGTTGTTGGGGATTACGGCGTCATATGTTTGGAAGACGTCGTGCACAAGATCTCAACTACCGAGCTGCACTTCAGGGAAACACCGAGCTTCCTCATGCCCTTCAAGCTCAACTGCCCAGCGAGGAGGCTGCAGATGAAGAAGAAGCACTTCAAGGCTGGTGGCAACACAAGCAACCGTGGGGATAAGATCAACAACTAATCTAGAAGTTGAACTGAGGCAGTCTCCACTTGTAGTCCGCAAACACGTGATGGATCTGTTACCTTATCTGTTTGTAATATCATAGCTGAATGTACCATTGTTTATGAAACCATGCACCAGAGTTTGTGATCATATCATGAAATAGCAGAAACTGGTCTCACTCGTGGTTGTTCATGTGTGCAACCCGAGCTTCATGATCATCTGTAGCGCTTTACTGAATCTAGCCGCTTACGATGTTTACTTGCACTGACATACAGGCTTCAGTGCTTGAGATGTGAAATTTTATGATGTTGTAACAAAAATTATTTCATTTGGGTCTCTTGGTTGTTCCCTACTGTGTTTCTTGTGCCAGTTTTGAGAACGCTAATTGTTTCCCTACTGCATCATTATATCATACTCCCTCTGTCCAGAAAATGATGTCGAAGATTTGTCGATATGCCTGTATCTGGACGCGGTTTAGTGTATATATACATGCAAATTTGATAGACTTCGGCATACTTTTCCGGGGCAGAGGGAGTAATACATTGTGGCAAGTATATTGTAATCAGCAAACGTTCGATTGCTGTCGGCGACCGGGCAACCGACGAGAAACCGCAGTGCTAGTTAATTTTCTACTCGGCCCAGCTACTGCCTGGTTGCTTGGCATCTTCGTCGCCTTACCCCTTCCCAAACGAGCTTCCATAATCTAGCTTGCAGTTATATCAATATCAGCATGGTACGAGCCTGTGAACTACTTCAGTTATCGAAGAACCAACATCAAAACCCGCAAGAAAATCTTCCAACTTTCACAGAAGGAAACTTGTCAGACAATCTACAGAAACAGCAAAATAAGAACTGCTACACAAACTAAAGGATCAGACTCATGGCACAAATATAGTTGCAATTTTCAGTTAATCAGGTCTCTTGCTCACAAAACAAGCAGAGAAGCAAACCCTGCTAACTGCTTTCCACTGATTATCATTATCACTAGATAAAAAGGCCCGTTTACATCACCCAAAATCCGTATGGGAAACTATAGATATAGCTACTCGTCTTCTACAAGTGACCCTGAAGCACCACACGCTCAGCTTCAGTAGACGCGATCGGCCGGATGCCGGGGAAGATGGTGACGAAGGCGAGTGGCTCAGGCTAGGAGGACCGATCGATCGAGGCGGTGCGGATGCGCCGACTTGCCGGTCTCGGGGACGACAGTGGCGACTGCGATGGACCGCGGCGGCGATGGATTTAGGGCGTCGGTGTCGGTGCCGGGAGAGAACGACGCCATATGGAACCGACAGAGGAGAGAACGAGATAGGTGGGGTGATTCCACTTAAAAAGACCTATGTACCCTTTTATTAAGTAAAATAAATCAGTACTTTTCAATACTTCCCAGTACTTTCTGTCTACTACTATCTAGTACTTCCTATTTTTCCACCGTAGGATCGACTTGGTTGGACGGTTCCTAATTTTGCCAATCATCGTAAAACTTCCTATATAAGCTCGATTCCTCATCTTCCAAATGGACCAATATATAGAGGCCAAGGTTGTGATTTGAATATTTCTACTATTGGCAAGGTAATTTGGAATCTACTAGAAATATTGGGAAAAGGAACCATGTCGGGTGTCAGCACCTACAGTCCTTGGAACCACTCTCCAACATATTTTGTAGCAGAACAGGTGAAAAAATGATGTATAGCAATTGAGTTGTGCAAATTGAGCCACATCCAAATCTTGATAGAGTCTTGTTGGTTTGGCTTTGTGGGAATGCTTCTTTTGCACCATTTAACAACATCATGTGCACCCACATGTTTGTTAAACGTTCACTTACCTCATAAAACTCTAGGAGATAGCCAGAAATGCTCAAGCCTTGAAGGATGACTTGCAATTGCAAGTTGCATCCGTTGCAATAAGAGGTCCAATCGTGGGGGTGAGTAGTTAGGAAGGATTGCTAGTGGTTGAGTGGGAAACAAGTATGAAGGGAGGAAATAAGCTTTATTATATTAGGATCATCTTCTATGATGAATTCCTACTAGGAAATGGGTTAGAAGTACTAATGGAGATTACGCTATATACATTGTATTACGCGGAAGACAGAAGTATTTTCCTAGGACAAAAGAGGTGGCAGATGGTGGAATTTGTGTCAAAAAATAAAAAATACAACAAAATTAAATTGTTGTCGGCGAATTATGGAAAAGATAGTTACCATGTGAAAATTACAACAGAAGAAGTGATAAGAAAATACTGCCAAAAAATATGAAAGGAACCAAAAATACTGCTTAAGGAATACAGTTAGAGAATTATTCACCTTCAAGAAGTTAATCTTCGGGTAACTACAGGCTTGAAATTATGGTCAGAAATTTGTCTTAGAAAGTTAACTCGTAGATGCAGGCTAACTACTGTCGAAAAATGGAGGCAGAAAAGGTGCGTCAAAAAGTTACTGTCGAGTAGTTGAAAATGAGCTAAATAAATTATGGCCGGAAAGGTGCGTCGAAGAATTATCAAACGATAACGGTCACCAGAAAGTTACGGCCGGGAAGTTCTGTCGGAACTACCATTGGTAATTATGACGGGGAAGGCACATCAAAAAAATACCAATGAAAAGTGTAAATAGAGAAATATTAAAGAAAACTGTAAGCATGCATGTCAACCAATGATTAGACAAAAATTGAAGTATATAGTGTGTGTATATATATTGTTTAGCACTACCAATTTATCCCAATTCCACATAGCCAGTATTAGAAGTTTACCCCAAATGCTGTAGAGAGCGAACTTCATCCCTATAGCCCTACAGGGACAAATCCCTCCGTCTAGAGATAAGTGACTTAATTTTTTTAGATTCGCATGTATTTATATAGTAAAATTTGTCTAGATACATATGAATATAGGCAATTCGAAGTCACTTATTTTTGAACGGATGGAGTATTATACTTCTAGTCATCCATGTGATATAGTCGAAGTTATGGTTCCTGCTAAGTGCTAACCTATGTCCGCTAATTTTAGTTGACCCGCTCTACCTTTGGGAGCCTGTTTGTTTTACAAACCACCTTCATGTGTTATGGGATAGCTGTAGTGGTGGATGTAGGACTAAATTAGAGGGGGTACCAAGTTTAGTATTAGTAGCTTAAATATTATGTGTAAGTATTTTTAACACATATAATAGACATAAAATTGCACAAATCTCTACAAGTGAAAAGAATCTACATTTTAGGGGGTGCCATAGGTGCCATCTGTATAAGTATTTTTAGCACATATAATAGACATAAAATTGGACTAATCTCTACAAGTGAAAACAATCTGCATTCTATAAAAATTGTTTCATAAACCTTAGAAATTTCTTCAAAAGATTTCTTTGCACTCTAGTTTGGAGATTATTTTTATCTACTTCAACCTCTTTGTACAATTCATTTGGTTTTCATGTGCAATCAAACAGTACCTGATCCAAAATACTATTAGAAATAATTGGGCTATTGGGGGGCCCGGATTAATCCTCCAAGAATTCTTGTTATGCATATCACCACGATCCCATGACCAGTCTGTCGTGGCACATAACCGACAAGTACCAAACTAAACATCCAATACTTGAGCGGATACAAGTCATACCTAAATTGCCATTATGGCTACATCGATCATCATCAGCGGAACTTCAGTTCAGCGTCGAGCCTGAGCCATACCTTAACCTACATGCAGGTGACTGGGAGAACGTCATAGCTCGCATAGTCGTCAACGTCACCTTCTTCTTCACCGTACTTCTCGAATCTAACCAAGTTAATAGTCAGGTACAATGCCAGTGAGTACTTTAAATGTACTCGCAAACCACCTTAAGAAAACAATAATAATAATAGGATATGTTGTGGTAGTAGGAGAGCTCCATGAAAGGTTCTTTTCTCAAATAGTTTTCTCTGTTAGATATAGCCTCTCTATATCTTTGTTAAAAACTTTTGTAAAACAAAGCTTTGGAAAACATTACGATTGGGTCACCCTTAGATATAGCCTCTCTATATCTTCACTCACTGATCTTTCCATCTTCCATGATCCTTCGAGATCATCTCACTTCCTCTATGGTCACCTCAGACCACCATTTCTAGAAAACCCTTTCTCTTCCGAAATCCTTTTTAGAAATCAAAACCAACACCGCTCTACAACAATCTTCCCAACCGTCCATGACCATGGACACGACTATTCGAATAGATTTACACTCTGCAGAGGTTGTACACTTTATCCACACCATTCGGGTACCCTGCCCTGATCCCTCATGGATTGTGGGTCAAGTAACCCATCAAGACTCTCCAGATGCCACCCTAGCATAGGCCCTACCCAATGAGTTGTTACCCTCAACACTGGGACGTTGGGTACCAACAGACCAACTGGAGCGCATTCCGACTCCTCGAGAGTGGGCACTTTCAATGAGAGGCTCATAGTATCATCCGGGGCTCCTGGAGACGGTTCGTACCTCCCTTAGGTCATTCCCACAACGGAATTAACACTAAGGGTAAGCCCTGCAATCAAGATATGTGATCCCTTATAAGTAGTTGCGGGGCATCCCATACTAGAGTAGACAAACTTCAACTCCAGCCCTGTGCCATTTCAGGGTAATGTGATTGCATGGGTTAATTATTCTAGCAAACTGCAAAGAACCGGGTGCGTTTTCATAAACATTTTCCTCCTCTTTCCTTCAGCATCTTTTGTAAAACAAACCTTTTTCTTTACTCAAGCTTCTCTTGGCAATACCAATCCTCGCCAAGGTTTTACCATAAAACCTTTTGTAAACTTTTCCAGGGTCTTCTCAACCTATAATTTTGCTTTGGCTAAAGCGGGGTCTCCAAGGGGTATGGTGTTGTACACCACTTACAAAACTAGGGGCAAGTAGGTGTCATCAAAGTGGTTATACTTAGCATTATAATTGTGTAATGGTTTGGAGGGGCCAAGCCACTACCAGATACAGATAATTTTGCTTTGGCTAAAGCGGGGTCTCCAAGGGGTATGGTGTTGTACACCACTTACAAAACTAGGGGCAAGTAGGTGTCATCAAAGTGGTTATACTTAGCATTACAATTGTGTAATGGTTTGGAGGGGCCAAGCCACTACCAGATATAGATAGGCATATAGTAAAACAATGCAATTTGCATAAACTAGTAGATAAAACATGCATAGATAAAATAGTAGGACAAAGCTTATGAGCAAGTAGGTGGCTTACCAGTGACCAGCAATATGGCAATATGTCCCTAGGCTTCTTCTTAGAAAACCATAATAGCCAATATCTTCTTCTGGACCTCGATACCATCGCAACTATTGTCGTCACGGATCACACATGCAAAGCAAACCGATGTCACAATCAACACAAGGCATACAAGCATCAATCCCAAACAGCACATACAATACAATAGTCACCACTATTCAGTAGGTATTGACATTTATAGTTAAAAACAATTGGAAGTATTTTAATTGCCTTTGTGAATTTCTTTTAGGGCTTTATTGCCACATACCACTTAATGAAGGGGTTTTGAACTAAGGCTTGGGTCTGTATGACATCAATGTACAAAAATGATATCAACATATAGGTATTGAAATAACAAGGCCACCAAAAGTGGTTTCGCTATTTTTTTCACTTTCATTGATTAGATATGGATTTTCTAATGAAATAAACCCTAGTTTTAGGGGATAAATCACCGGAAACAATATTTAGCTCAAATAAATTTTTCCTCAGAGGTTTTGGTATATTTTAGAGTTTATGATTTTTGAGAGTTGGATTCACTCCAAAATAATTACCAGAATGCCCTTGGGAAAATCCCAAAGTCACTTCTGCAAGCAATTTGTCTTTTTAACCAGATTAATTCTATATGCTATTTTGATATTAATCCAAGGACACAAGGTAGGTCTTTGAAATACCTTTCTGTAGAAATTGGATTCATCAATTTTGGAGTTGTAAATCTACATATGTGATTTATTGGGTGAAACAAGCATCTTTGAAATGTTTAAATCATTAAAATTTAACAGAGGCTCTAAAATTCTTGGTCTGCTAGTACCTTAAAGATATAGTAGTACTTGTTCACTGTGAGCTGGAATCAACTCAAAATATGGTACTAGTTAACCTAGAGAAATTTCTAAAATTAGAAAGATCTGGACTTTGTTATTTGTACTAGTCTAGAATTAAGGCTCCCATAGACATGGGACCATGGCCATAGGGTAGTTACTTCAAATACTTTCCAGAGGAAGTTGGGTTCACCCCATTTGGATCTAGGAAACTCATTGGTAGAATTCTAGATTGCAAATAGACATTAGTTGGTAGATTTACTATCAGAAAATAAGAGAAATTATTTTGGGCTTGGGGTCTGCTCTGTAGGTTAGGGAAAACCCTAGAGAACATACCGAAATTTGGATTTGGCTAGGATTAAGTACTTTCCATGTTCATATTCATTTAAACCAAATTAAAACAAATAGATATGGAATTTATAAAAAGAGAAAGGGAGTGAGGGGCAGCCGGACTGGATCTACTTGGCTTTTGGCCGCACTGGACATGCCGGCCTAGCAAACCGCAGAGGTGCACTTAGAGGGTTTGAAACCGCGAGCGAGGGGTCCGCTCGTCAACCGCACACCACCACAGTATCCGGTGATTTGCACCATTCAATCAAAAGAAGATCGACGACGCATGGCCATCGTCCCCGCTAAAACAAGCGCCGCCAGCGGAAACCCTAGCTTCATCGGGGAAGGCATGGGGCAGCTTACCTGAGGCTCGCAGGCGTCTCAGGATAGTAGCAGGGTATGCAGAGCACGATGATGACCTCAGGGATGGGCGTTTTTGCCGGATTTGGTGCAGGTAAGGGGGTTTCGAGCGTCCCACAGGCAGAGCTCACCTAGGTGCTCGCCAGGGCATGACTGGGAGCTTGCATGTCGTTGCGATGACGTCCGATTGAGTCAGGTAGGTGGAAGAGGTCTCAAGATGGCCCCGGCGAGGCTGCAGAGGCTCGTATAGGTCGAGCTCGTTGAGGCAGCTCACCTCGGACATGCGCTGATGGAGGTGGCTCTAGTGTCCCTGTAGAAAGGGGAAGACATATGAAGGTATATCAGCTGGAGGGGAGTAGAACTAAGAGAAGCAAGGGATCTGGGGATGTCGAGGTCGACCATATACTCGCGTGCAAGTTGGGAACCGAGAGGGTTTCTCCTCCTCCTCCCGAGCAGCAAAGCGTGAGAGAGCTCTCGGGGTTTTGGGGTAAGGAAGAGGGAGGGGAGTGGTGTAGAATGGTATGGTAGAGAGGGGAGGCACTAGCCTCTGACCCTATTAACTAAGGGGACGTGGTCCATGGTGCACCAAGCCCATCTATGGCTAGGATTTGGTCCATGGCCAACCATTGGGCAGGAGGGGCGATGGAATGGGTCACGCTGGTGTGCTATGGTCGTGCAGAGGGCGTAGAGGGATAGTGGTGCTACTGTAAGACAATAAAAAGGGGAGGAAGTGGCCTAGCCTTTGTCTCCTCCATAGCCAAGCATAAGAGACAAAAGGGGAAGAGCTAAAGTGTTATGGCTATAGTAGACTTCGACTAGAGAGGGGTGTGGTTGTTGTGGAGGAGTGCTTGATAAGTTTTTATGAGGGTTTGATGAGGTTTAGCTCAAGGTTTTGATTAATTTCAATTCTTGGCTATTTTTCTTAGCATGAAAAACTTCTTGGTTTTTGATCTTGGCAAGATGGGGAAGTGATGTTGGTAGATAGATATGGTGAATGCAAACCTCCAGGATTTATTTGGGATTTTTCAGAGGTGTTTAGCCTCCATTTATTTCCTAGTTTTCAAAAAATGTTGAAGTGGTTTAAAAGAATTCATTTGAGAATTTGGTTTCATAGAAGGTTTTTGGTGTGAGATGGTCCCAAATACCATTTCAAACTTTGGAGAATTTTCCCACGAATTATTGAAGAAGGAAACTATTTAAAACATTTATTTTTTCATTTCTGCCATTTAAAGAAGTATGCAAACATAAATGATAAAACTCTTCAAAAATATTTATTTTTGAAGTGGGAAGACAGGAAAAAATAAGTAGTCCTCAAATGTTCCTAAATTTGGAAAAGTGCTTTGGAGAAAAACACACTTTTTTATAGAAGGAGTTTTCAGGATTTTGTAAAAGGGAAAAATTAAATAGTTTTGGGCCAAAATAATTACGTAAAACATTTGATAAATTTTTATCTCCAAGGTGGATGATGTCCACATAGTGTATATACCATTTGCAACCTTGGGTTTTGAAAAACAAACTTCATTTTTGAAGAAAATAGGAATTGAGGATCTTGGGCATTAATATTTTTATACCATCAAAACCTTGTTGGATTAAGGAGCTCAGAGCTCCCCTTGGGTCATGGGATAGATGGATAGGTATACTAAGTGATGTAGATCACCATGGTACATAAGGTTGGGTGATACCTTCGATCCGGATTCACGGATGTAGTATAATAGCTTTTTCCCTAGAAGACCTAGGTTTAATCGAACCTTGGAAAACACTGCTAAAAGATAATAAGAAAGGACACGTCTACAAGACTTTGTTTGTTTGTTTTACCTTAGTTGACAGGACCAATATAGTTTACTTTATAATGGGGTTGAATCACTGGATGGAGATAGGCCAGGGTTGAAGATCCACCTACAGTTGCACATCAAAGGGGATGAAAGATAATAATAAGCATAGTCATGTATAATGTTTGTATTGAGATAATCTTTTGTGGGCAACACATCCTAATATTCTAGAGCCCCCGTGATGTAGTGGGCATAGCAATAGAATTTTAATCCAATCGAGAACACACCAAAGCCACGGGTTGCAAACGATTATTAAGTGTAAACACAGATTAAAGCTTTAAGTGGTGATGTTGTTGTTGATCCCGAATGGGGCGCTAAGCGAAGACCGTACTTCCCTTTCTGTCATTAAGTTTCCTGTGAGATCGTCGCTAGCCAAGTATCTCACCTCAAGCCTTTATCAATCTATGGGATCTTGGGTACATATGTCCACAGATCGAGGCGAGAGACGAAGAAAGAAAAGATACAAATCACGAATCCAAACAAAATACAATTCTGCCATGATCTAGATGCACATAATTGCTGTGAGGTTTCTCTCCAACCCGTAGTCCGTGAGGACTACTCACTCATAACAAATAGATCGGAGAAAGAAAACATCATAAAAATACTTAGATTGAAATTAAATATTCTTACAATGGTCGACAAATCACAAGTAGATCTATAAGTACAAAGCAATGGATGAACAATGGTGTGGAAGTGATGGACAATGGATGAACTATGGATGAACAATTGTGTGGATCTCCTTTGGGAGTGTTGTGACGCTATTTAAGAATGACGGCTCTCTGACCGGCGGTTGGAGCCTCAAAATATATAGGCGTCTTCATAAAAGTTGTAGAGTTTGACGAGACGAAGTCATCGCCATCTGGTACGGGCGGGCGGTACAGGCGGACCACACCCATACCAGTGGTCGTTAAGCGTTCTAACGCCCTGGTTGGCTTCTCCAATTACTTGGCCGTGTGTACTTCCTCAAAATCCTTCATTATGACTCCTTATTTTGCCTTAAAAGCAGTGATTTCTTGTACAACATAAATCAAAGAAGGGATTTGCATATCTTTGCAATTATTAGTCATTAGTGACAAGGTTGAGAGTTTATTTGGAAATTGCTTGACCAAAAACAACGTTTAAACATAGTGGAAGATGGAAAAAAATCAGAGCCATCATTGAGGTTGATCGTGGTTGAGATTTCCTAGGATTGATGCCAAAGTTGGCTAAAAATAAGGGTGTCAAAGAAGATTATTATTTAGCCTAAAAACCATGTGAGTTTTAGAAGCACAAGGCTCCAATTGAAAGAAGTGAAGTATGGATGGATAGAGCTTTATGGGTAGGACACAATCATGCTAGGAGTTGGTCAAAATAAGATGGCGGGAAGATGTGAGCTTCTGCCAAAACAGGCATGTTGGTAAGATTTGCAGAAAGGCTTATTTTCTCGCCAGCAAAACCATCAGGAACAAGTGGTGCAAAGGATGATATAGCCAAGGGAAAGAGTGGGCCTTGGAAGTCTTTAATATGTTTTAGAAGATGGTTCAAGTGCATTTCCAAAAATTCACAAGGTTTGGGAAAGGGGGATACTCAAAGATGTGATGTTGATAACAATTCCAGACTTGGTCATTTTTGGCAGATTTGGGTTTTTTGACTAGGATACAAGAGGGGATGGTTTTGAGAGGATGCAAGGTTCCAAATTCATCATCAAGTGGATGAGGTTGGAGTGTAGATTGATTATAATGAATCTATGCTTAGGGTTGGTCTTCATTGAGTTGGAAATTAGTAGAAGGGATTAACTCTAATTGATCTGCTTAAGATGTTATATGGTCACCTAGTGACCAGAGATCAGATGAAGCTTGGGTAACTTGGTTGAGTTTTGTGTTTCTTAAATTGGTTGTTTATAGAGGATGAGATCCTAGAGTACCTCGTATTACTTCCTAGGAAAACAAGTCAAACAGCAGATCAAGGCAATTCATCTTACCAACAAATCAAACTACTACTAGGGTTACCATCAAGCCTAGCTTGAGGTAAGTGTGGGTATTTTGAAAAGGTTTGAGTTTTTAATAAGGAAAGGTCCTTGGTATTTCTACCAAGAATATAATTCAAAGATTTTACAAAAGGTTTTGGAAAAACCTAGAGGTAAGAGTAATTGGAAGTTCTGCCTTGAAAACATAAGGAGATTGTATCATATAGATCTCCATAATTTTGTTAATAGAAGCTAGAAAAATAATTGTTGTTGTAAGGGCATCTTGGCTCAGCTTTTGAAATGCCAGAACATTTGAGAATATGCAAAATAATCTAAGACAGTTTAGTTAAGTAGCTTTTGTAAGCTTAGGGGAAGTAGAGGAGTATATCATCTACTACACATATAGATGCATAAACACAAACAAACAATCAAGTAAATATTGCATCCCTAAGCAAGAAAAAGTTTTTGTTCCCCCTGATTTTTGCATTCTGGAGAACTAATCAGAGTTACTGAAAGTGGGGTGTTACAGGGCTAAATAATTTTGGCCCATGCAGATTTCAGATTTTCCCTAAATCTCAACCCATATGTGTGGAAGTCATATGTGATTTGAACCAAGTTGGTGGCCGTTAACATCTGAGCGCGGCAAGACGAGTGAGAGCTAAAGTTTAGTCCCTCACTCTTTCAGCCAAGACGAACGCAAAGGCTAAATGCAAAGGTCCAAAGTCTCTCCCTCTCCATCCCTTTATTCCATACATTTGGCTAGATCTGTTCCTCATCTGCAATTTTGTTTCGAGATGCAACACATGTCAATTTGTTTCTCGAGATGCATTTGACTATTTTTGTTAACATGAATTTTCAATACATTTAGATGTATTCCATGTTGATAATTATTTCTACCGTTAATCGTGTTAACTAGATAAAAAACGATCTGTAATATATGTTTCAACTAGCTCTGGCGATAGAGTTGTCCCTAGATTAGTTCATGATTATTAGTATTAATCAAAGGGTGTACGTTTGTTGCCGACAACGTCCTGACGAGCAATAGTATCTAAAGAAAGTACACCTATTGTCGACAACATCCTAATGAGCTACAGTAGTTGAAGAAAGTAGTGCACATCTATATCTAAAACTGAAGTACATTAACAAAAAAATTGCTACTAGACCCATTTGCTACACCTTTTCCTCACTATTTTGCATACCATATGCTACACCTTTTTCTCTGAACTGATTAAATGGACAAAATTTTCTATAAGATTGATGTCTGCAAGTGCACAGATCGTTTGTAGCTTGTTTCGAAGTATAGATATCGATTCCACGGGGAGCCCAAAGGTAAGTGTTTATGGGTGAAGTCTCTGTCACACTCAAAGTTATCACAGGTCTTCGAGTGAATTTACTGCAAGTGTGAAATAAGAATGAGATTTAGATTAAACTAGATGTATTTAAATAAAACTAAAATGTAAACTTCAGAAATAAAAAGCATAAAAGTAAAGAATGATTCAGTTGTTTGTTGTAATCTGCAGATGACAGAAAAGGCATGGGGATATATAGTTCATGGTGATAGTGACTGTGCCAGGTGGACGAGTGATAAATGTAACAATTGTAATCTTATAAGTATGTGTGTAGGCGAGCAACCCATAATTAGCTAGAACTCCTTTTGGTAGATTTCATCCCAACTTCAATATTCCTACTAGCCTCTTACCAAAACCACGGTCAGACACTAGACGATTAAGACCCTTCAGGTTGCTTAGCAATTAAGCTCCTTGGATCGGACCAATGCAATAAACACAGTGGTTCCTATTTATCCTCAAGTCTACTAGTTTCCCATTGATATCCTTGTGTCACTCGAGGGTCACCGGTCTGCTAGCGAACAAGATCCTATCTATATATAACAAATCATCATATTATCTGGGCCCTTAATTGGACAACAAGCATTAGGCATCCCACAGATAGTCAAGCACAAATAATATAGTAATTAAAATTAATCACAGACTAATGGAAAATATATGGAGGCACATCACATCTCACCAATCCCTTACATCTCCCACGCCCAAGGAACTTACTCAAACATGAGAGAAGAAAGCATCATCAATACAATCAAGTAAAGGGAGTTCTTCTCGATATTACCGTGGAGATCCACAATAAGAATGGAAAAGTAATCCAACACAATTCAAGATAGGAAGAAACAATCTCAAACCCTAATCTTGCAAGGTGAAGATCTGTCTCTCCCTCAAGTACAAGTAATGGCTATGGGGGTGTGATGGCTAGGAGGTTGAAGATCGTGGAGCGAGATGAAGAACGTCTTCTCCTTCTTCTCCGGATCTCTTCTTTCTCCCTTCTGGATGGTATGGCGACTGCTGTGTTATGATTTCGCCTCTGGCCTCTTCACGGAAGTTGTCCTTTTTGACAAGACGGAGGCGGTGGAAGCTATACAGCGGGAACTATATGGCCCGAAAAATGTTCCCGCTGTATAGTTGCTTGTTAAAGCCTCTGTGTGCTTCCCTCAATTGCTTCCAAAGAGAGACTTGCTTGTTTTCGCCTGAATATTGTGTTTCTCTTGTTAAAACCTTCTGTTGGCGTTCAGAACATGAAACACACATTAAAAACCAAGTTTTCTTTGCTACCGAAGTATTAGCGTTAGGTAAAGCTAGAAAACGATAAAATCCGGGAGAAAACCATCAATAAAAACCATCAAAGTTGTGTCGAATCTCATAGCTATCAACTTTCCCAAGCTTTGATGTTGCTCGCCCTCAAGTGACAAGGAAATAAGGAAGAATAGCGGAGATTCGAGACTGAAAATAAAAGAACTTGTAGGCTTGAATTGGTGTCAAATTCTTTTCTTCACAGTTCCTGCAATCTTAAACATGATCATACAAGTATTCACAAGATTGCACTGAGTCCACTTCCTAACCACGTATATCTTGCTAGCAAATAAATCATATGCCCGAGGAAGTGTCAAAAGTTTAGCTAGGAAGGTGAGACAAATTATTTCGGTGTCTCTCTTTGTTGAGAGATGATTTTTTTTCTTTTGTTTCTTTAATCAATTAAGAGTACTCAAGTTGGCACCAAAACATTCAATTTAAGAACAACTCATCTACTCCCATGTTAAACTTTCAAAACTCTCAAAGCACCTTTTTCCTTTTCTTGCCTTTCAAAAACTCAGCTCTTTCATAGAGAAATCATGCCACTATTTTTAACGTGTTAATTGGGACTGTGTTATGCACTCGTGACCATGCCAATAAATAATTGGTGAACAATAGTGGGTTAGAGGAGTACTACAACTTCACTTGGAACGTGAAACCACGAGGGGACTAAAATTTTACCTATCATAGCATTGCTGCTACGGATGTTTACATAACTCAATAGCCGAAATCAAGTGGTTTCCCACATTTAGATTGTTCGTTGGCCAGCGGAGTTAATAGTTCCCCATGGAGCACGATAGTGTTGTAATGACACGCGTAAGCAGTGGTATAATCTCTACTACTTCGAAGCATCCATTTTATCAAACAATTTCATTCAAGGGTACTATCGAGTCTATTATATTAAGCTCAAATGGGATAGAGTAGTTCTAAAATCAAATCCTTTGGGCTAAACATGGACTCAAGTCATCTTTTAGATGCTTTTTCTTGTTGTAAAAATGTAGGAAGTATTTTTAACCAAGTTCATTGCTCATTGTTTCAAAGCTAAAAAGGAGACACTAGCAAAGGAATATAATTTATAGGATAGCAAGCTAAGTGGGGAATGACTCCAGTGCAAGCGAGTAAATAATTGTAGGGTCAATTCAAGGTTGCAGAAAAGGTGATGAAAGTAATGTGATAACTCCTCTTGCTTGCTTCGTTCTTGTACTCGAGTCGAACCCCCTCTATATTTCTCTATTGCCAAGTCACCTGAAATTGAGCAATCTCCGAGAGAAACATAGAAACGAATTTGCAATAAAGGTTACAACTATTTTTTTTGTATTTTTGGTTTAGGAATACAAACTAAAAGTAAACATGCAATTTTGAAGAAGTAAAATAAGTCAAAAGAAGAAAATAAAAATATGAATGCAAGGTTTGGAGGTTTTCAAACCTCCCCCAAGCTTAGGCTGTTGCCAGGCTCAGTTGTTGCCGTCATTCGGCGGTTGGTGCGGATACTGCTGGTAGTAGTTGGGGAAGTTGGTCATGAAGTGACTGAAGTTTTGAGTTAAGGCACTCACATCTTCATTCACTCCTTGTAGAGTGTGGTCAATCTCCCCAACGTGTTGGTTGAGCTGCTGGAATTCTTGGTAGGGGACGTAGTTGTACCCCTGCTGCGGCTGATTGGGCCATGGATCCCAGGCTCCCCCTTGTTGCTGCTGCTGTCCCTCCCAAGCAAGGTTGTATCCCTGCTCATCCTCATGCTCCTTCTCATCCTCATCCTGCTACTCTCCTTCTTCATCTTCCTCTTGATTAGGCTGGAGTTCAGCCATGATCTCCATCACTTGGTCCTTGGTGAGGATCCAAGTATCCTTCTCCATAATCGAGCAGACTAGGGGACAGGGCAACGGAACCTGCTCACCCTGTGCATCACCAAGATAACTAAACTGATATGCTCGAAGCCTCCGGTTAGCTTGGTAAACACCAAGGAAGCCACAAGCAGTCAAATACTTGACGTCCATAAGTTTGGAGCCGTCAACAGTTTGCATAATAGGTAATGTAATATTTAATGCATGGACAAGGTGGGTTACCAATCCACCAATGAAAATATCACCTTTCGTCTTGTTGCTTTGGTGACGAAAGTGCTGGATGAGTAGAGCTGCAGGATTGGGGCTTTGCGGTGCATCGGGGAAGAGAGCTTTGGTGATCATTGCCATGTCCGCATTGGCCATGAAACCGGTATCTCCTCTTCCCAGCAGTGTGTTAGCGAGGAACAAAGCGTAGTAGCAAATTGTTGGGTTCTGAATGGTGGACACCTTCTTCTGGTAGAATTTGGTGCCACCATTAACAGAAATAACCTCCCAAGTTTCTCCACTTGTGACGTTATAGAGGTTAGTAATAATTGACTCCCCAACATGAGGGAAGCTGAAAGCATCACAAAATTGTTCAAAAGTTATTTCATAAGGCTGCCGGTTCATGGTGAAGCTTACCATGCATGCATTTCCTTTCTCCCTGTGGTCGTCGTAGAAGGAGGCAATGAACTCATAGGGTAAGCTCGGCGTAGGCTTCGTGGCTTGCGTAGCCGAGTACTGTTAGCCTGGCCTTGTTACACATGAGGTCAAAGTCGCCTTCAACCCCGCCGCGGTGAGAAAGCTATGGTCGGCCCAACGTGTGGGCAACACCCTCCTTAATGAAACTATGGCCAACTTGGGGTTGAGATCAATCCTTTGCCCTGAGCTCTCGCCATGTTGGCGCTTGCTCTTGCGAAAAATATTACCGATTTTGTTCATCTTGATCCACTGAAAAATTTCATCATAAAACCTTATGCATATAGTTTCTACATGATATACGAACGATTCTACGTGAAAAAATTTAATCCTAACGTGATAAATTAAGAGGAAAATCAAAATAAGCTTGAGTTCATCCACTAGATCAATGTGAGAGCTTCAACCATGGAAATCTAAAAATAAAGCATGGATAGGGAAAGAAACATACCGATCTGTTGATTCCCCCACTCAAACAAACAAAATCAGCGAAGAATCAAGAGTTCTAGGTGGGTTTTGAGAGGTTTGGAGAGAGTATATGAGAGAAATGATGAGGAAAGAGAAGAAACCTAGCCGCCCTATCCTGATTATGTGGTCACGCCGAACTATACAGCCGGCACTATACATGCGGGATATGTTGTTCCGTCCATATAGTTGTGGTGGTGCCGCTAACTAGGGTTTCTTTATGCACAATGCAGCTATACAGACGCAACTATACAGCCAGATCATAATGATCCCGCCATATAGTTGATTGTCAAACCGTCTG
The DNA here is from genome assembly GCA_916181665.1 of Avena sativa. NCBI lineage: Eukaryota > Viridiplantae > Streptophyta > Magnoliopsida > Poales > Poaceae > Avena > Avena sativa. The sequence goes on from OV702291.1 coordinate 34,326,969, forward strand.
TATCCTCGAGATAAATTCTCTAAAACATGCATCGATGTCTATACGACCGGAACTATACGGCTAGAAATTTTATTCCTGCCGTATAGTTGGTTGTTAAACCATCAGTACTTTCGAGAAGAAATTGTACGAAGGCATCGATATCTATACGACCGGAACTATACGGCCAGAATTTTTATTCCCGCCATATAGTTGGTCGTTAAACCATCAGTACTTTCGAGAAGAAATTGTACGGAGGCATCGATATCTATACAACCAGAATTATATGGTCGGAATTTTTATTCCCGCTGTATAGTTGGTCGTCAAATTCTCTGTGCCCACACAAGAAAATTATTGATGGCAAAGATATCTATACGGCCAAACTATACGGCCGGAATTTTTATTCCCTCCGTATAGTTGGTCATTAAACCATCAGTACTCATCAAAAAAATTCTATTTCTTCAAGAATACCTTCTTATCCTAAAACTTAGCGAAACACCTTGTTTTCGATAGAAAAATGATAGTTGAAATTATCGACCAAAAACAACATGTATAAAGAAGAATTTCTAGATCTACCTATCTTCTTCTCCTTAACTAGAGGTTCACTATTTGATCTTGACTAAAATGATTAAGCTAGTTTGTGTAGATAAAACATAAACTTTTATTTTTATACTTATTCTACACTTGTTTAATCGATATTTCTACTACTTTTTGATAGCTGCATCTTCACGGGCGCGCTTCCGCAAAAATGTCTGTGAAAAATTTGTAGGAACGCGATGAACACTATATTCTATAGTTTATTTTATTAATGTGATGGGTTGACCCCCATTAAGCATTTTACTAAGGATGATTGAATAACTCAACCCCTTTTATGTTCTCAAATTCTTACCTTGGGCTGCCCCTTGTCAAAGGCACTTACCACATAAACCTACTTTGTCGGTGGAATATATCTTTCTCCTACTTCTAGCTTCTTTGGAAAATACGGGATGATTTCACCATCATAAACATTGAAGATTATTTTTCCTTCAGCACAATCAACTGATGCTCCTGTAGTACTAAGGAAAGGTCTTCCAAGTATTATAGATAATTTTTCATCCTCTGGCATTTTAAGAATAATAAAACTAGTGGGAATAACTTGCTCATCTATTCTAAGTAGAACATCCTCAATCATATCAATGGGTTGTTTAGCGGATTTGTCAGCCATCTATAAAGTGATAGTAGTAGGGGAATACTCCCTTAGTCCTAACCTTTTATAGAGGGAATATGGCATCACACTAACTCCTACACCTAAATCACACAAGGCATTGTGAATATCAGTTTTGCCAATTGAGCATGAAATAGTTGGTATTCCGGGATCTCCCGATTTAGATAATAGCTTCCCATTAGCAGGATAACTAGTCACCATGGCAATGGTTTCAGTTATTTCTTTTTTTCTACTAAGAATATCACGGAGGAATTTAGAATAGGTGGGAACTTTTATTGCATCTGCAAATAGAATTTCTATACAAAGATCACCAAGTGCTTTTCTGAAAGAATCATAGATTACCTGGTCCGGTGTTTTCTTTTTTCGATCTGGATAAGGAAGCTTTTGCTCACCTTTCTTATTTTCGTCTTTTACCTTTTGTGGGGGATCAGGCTCTTTTGTTACTTTCTTTTGTTATTGCTTGTCGCTTTTCTTCTTCTGTACTACAACAACTTCATCTTTATTGCTTGTCTCTTTTTCTTCTCTTGGATCAACCATTTCTGCATCAGAGTCATAACGGTCATCCTATACATCATTTTGGTCCTCTTTGGTTTGAACTTGTGTTTCTTGAGCGGTTTCATCTTGAGGATCCACCAGTGTATCATCTTCTTGGCTTGCTTTGAGCAGTGCTTTTTCTTTTCGCTCTTTCTCAGCTTCATATTTGGGTGGTCCTAATGGTCCTGTAACAACTGCACCTCTTCTTGTAGCAACATTAGTAGAAACAGGAATATCTATATCATCTCAAAGAAAAATTTGATAACCAGATGCTATTTGTTTGCACCGAGTTTCAATCATACTAAGATACTTGTGAAATAATTTTATTTCTTGGCCAATCTCATCATAATTTTTCGTGAGTTCTGCCAAGATCTTCTTATGTTTTTGAAAATGTTTATGTAGGATATTGTGAGATTTTGCTTGTCGATGCTTTAATTCTTGAAAAACTTTTCTAGTCTCATCTTCTTCAGTAAAAACTTGTAACACGTCTACTTTGTTTTCCTTAACAAGTTCAGAAGCTATACCTTTTTTCTTTCATGGTTTTGCGTACTTCAGGCATAAGGTCAGGATTTATACGAAGCATCCATTTTTCTATCTTAGTGTCGAAATCAGGATTGTATAAAGAATCATTCTTAGCCCTAGTAGACATCAATTCCAAACATGCTTTAACAGTTAAAGTATTTATCGATCCTCCTGCTGATAAATCAAGCAACTCTCTGCTTTGAGTATTAAGACCGTGGTAAAATAAATGGCAAATAGTTGATTCAAAATAGCCATGATTAGGAACTTTATTGATCATTCCAAAGAATCTATCCCAGGCTTCTGGGTAGTTTTCTCCCACGTTCTGACTAAAATTGCCTATATTCTTTCTTAGTTCAGTTACCTTTTCGAAAGGATTAAACCTGTTTATGAATTTAACAATGCAGTTTTCCCAACATTTAATGTAATGGGGAGGGAGAGAATATAACCAGTCAAGAGCTTTACCTTTGAGAGACCAACGGAATAATTTTAGACGAGAGAAATCTCTTGGAAAACCTTTTGGTCCAAGTGATGTTATCACATTATCAAGCTCTCTAAGATGTCTTCCTGGGTCTTCATCTTCCCTTCCACTGAAAGCTTTTTCCTACAAAATTTTAATAATTCCACCATCAAATTGATATTCTCTAACTCCAGGATTAGGGAATTCTATTGGTTGTTTAAGAAATTTAGAACTTGGAGAATTGTATTCTCTAAGAGTTTTCTCAGGTTTCTTGGGAGTTGTCCTGTAAATAGACATGATTTCCATAATATCACTCAGGTTTTCAACTTCAACTTTATTTGATCTTAAACATTTTCAATAATTTCCTCGCGCCTCTAAGCTGGCACGCGCTCAATATAATCTGGTAAATAGGTCCTACTAGAGCGTGTAGACCCTTTGTCCCCTAGGGAGAACATTTTGTAGTAGTAACACCTGAAATGTCAAGAGACAAACACTTAGTTCTTAGCTCCCCAGCAACAGCGCCAGAAAATAGCTTGATGTTTGCAAGTGCACATATCGTTTGTAGCTAGTTTCAAAGAACAAATATCGATCCCACATGGATCCCAAAGGTAAGTGTTTATGGGTGAAGTCTCTATCACACTCAAAGTTGTCACAGGTCTTCGAGTGAATTGACTGCAAGTGTGAAATAAGAATGAGATTTGGATTAAACTAGATGTATTTAAATAAAACTAAAATATAAACTTTAGAAATAAAAGGCATAAAATTAAAAAAGATTTGGTTGTTTGTTGTTTTTTACAGATGACGGAAAAGGCGCGGGGAGATACAGTTCATGGTGATAGTGACTGTGTAGGTGGACGAGTGATAAATGTAACAATTGTAATCTTATAAGTATGTGTGTAGGCGAGTAACCCATAATTAGCCAAAACTCCTCTTGGTAGATTTCATCTCAACTTCAATAATCTTACTAGCCTGTTACCAAAACCATGGTCAGACACTAGATGATTAAGACCCTTCAGGTTGCTTAGCAATTAAGCTCCTTGGATCATACCAATGCAATAAACACAGTGGTTCCTCGTTATCCTCGAGTCTACTAGTTTTCCATTGTTATCCCCATGTCACTCGAGGGTCACCGGTCTGCTAGCGAACAAGATCCTATCTATGTAGAACAAAGCATCATGTTGTTTGGGCCCTTAATTGGACAACAAGCATTACACATCCCATAGATAGTCAAGCACACATAATATAGTAACTAAAATTAATCATAGACTAATGGAAAATATATGGAGGCACATCACATCTCACCAACCCCTTACATCTCCCACGCCCAAGGAACTTACTCACACATGAGATAAGAAAGCATCATTAATACAATTAAGTAAAGGGAGTTCTTCTCGATATTGTCGTGGAGATCTATAATAAGAATGGAGAAGTAATCCAACACAATTCAAGATAGGAAGAAACAATGTCAAACCCTAATCTTGCATGGTGAAGATCTCACTCTCCGTCAAGTACAAGTAATGGCTATGGGGGTGTGATGGCTAGGAGGTCGAAGATTGTGGAGCGAGATGAAGAACGTCTTCTCCTTCTTCTCAGGATCTCTTATTTCTCCCTTCTGGATGGTATGGCAGCTGCTGTGTTATGATTTCGCCTTTGGCCTCTTCACGGAAGTTGTCCCTTTTGACAAGACGGAGGTGGCGGCAGCTATACGACCGAAAAAATGTTCCCGCCGTATAGTTGCTCGTTAAAGCCTCTGTGTGCTTACCTCGATTGCTTCCAAAGATAGACTTGCTTGTTTTCGCATGAATATTGTGTTTCTCTTGTTAAAACCTTATGTTGACGTTCAAAACCGTAAAAACACATTAAAAACCAAGTTTTCTTTGCTACCGAAGTATTAGCGTTAGGTAAAGCTAGAAAATGATAAAATCCGGGAGAAAACCATCAATAAAAACCATCAAAAATATGTCGAATCTCATAGCTATCAAAGATCAAACTAAATTTGTTCTACTGAAGAACTGTCGGATAGTTTTCAGTATTAATATTCTCACTTGTCTTCATTACCTGAATTTCACAGTCTCAAAAGCCCTTCACCCAACTATTTATTTTTGTTTATTGATACATTGCAAATGTATCTATAATTTTTGATGTTCCATGCTTGGTTTTATCCACTTTCTTGTGTTTTGTCCACACTTTGGAGTACTTTTCATATGATTTCTTGGACTAACCTGTTAACAAGAGCCACAGTGCCAGCTGCCTGTTTTCTGCTGTTTTTGGTTCCAGGAAAGTCAGAAAATGAATATTCTCAGAATTGGACGAGACAAAAGCCAAAGTGCCTATTTTTCCAGAAGACTCACGGAGCCAGAATACGAGACAGAGGAGGGCCAGGGGCTGGCCACACCCTCCCAGGCGCGGGCTAGGCCTGGCCACGCCAGGGCATGGTGTGGGCCCCCAGGCATCCCCTCGGTCTCCCTCTTCGCCTATAAGAAGCCTTCTGACCTAAAAACTCCGGGGGGGTTCGACGTTTTTCAGAAGGAGTTCCGCTCCGCCGCCACCACTAGATTCCACGAAACAGCACCAGAAACTCCGTTCTGGCACCCTGCCGGGACGGGGAATTGGAGGAGATCATCACCATCTCTTCTCCATCAACTATCCATGTTTCCCCATCTATGAGTGAGTAATCCCCTGCTGTAGGCTATGGGGATGGTAGGGATTGGATGAGATCGCTCATGTAATGGCATCGGATTGTTAGGGCATGGTGCCTAGTATCTTTTATTAGTGCTTTATGACTTTGTTGCGACTTCTTGTGCTTAATACTTGTCACTAGGGCCCGAGTGCCATGATTTCAGATCTGAACATGTTATTGATTCATTATGATAGTATTTTTTATGGTCTTATCTGCAAGTTGTTTACACACATTGTTGTCCGGAACCAATGGCCCCGAAGTGACAGAAATCGGGATAACCGGAGGGAATGGCTTTGATGTGAGGATCACATGTGTTCACAGAGTGTTAATGCTTTGCTCCGGTGCTCTATTAAAAGGAGTACCTTAATTGCCAGTAGTTCCCTTGAGGCTCCGCTGCAAACGGGCGGGCAGGACAAAAGATGTTGTGCAAGTTCTCATTGCGAGCATGTATGACTATATATGGAACACATGCCTAGGATTATCTAGTACTTGGATGCTTTATCTTATTTATCTGCAATTGCCCTCTGTTTTGATTGCTATGTGAATTGTCATGTCCATGCAACGCCCGTCCATCCATCCCTATGCCTACCGCACTCGAATCCCACTGTTTACTGCTATTGTTACTGATGTCTTTACTTTACTACTGCTGTTACTTTACTATTCCTACTACAAAACTGTTGCTACTGATAAACTGCTATGAGCAAGATTGTTTCTAGGTGCAGCTGAATTGACAACTCAGTTGTTAAGGCTTATAAATATTCTTTGGCTCCCCTTGTGTCGAATCAATAAATTGGGTTTTACTTCCCACGATAATACTGCGATACACCCCCTATACTTGTGGGTCATCAAGATTATTTTCTGGCGCCGTTGACGGGGAGCATAGCTTTATTTATCAAGTCCACTTGGAATCACTATTGTTCAAGCTAAGTTTATTTTTTCCTTGTTTGCTTGTTTCTTTATCAAAAATACAAAAAAAGTAGTTCCTACTCTAGTTGTTATTTTCATTGGTCTGTTATTGTCTTGCTTTATCATGCTTGTTGTCAATGGTTGGTTTCTTTGAAACTGAATCTTATTGGCAAGGTGGGTTCACGGAAGATCAAAAATATTATTATAATGAACACCGCTTGTCACAAAAAGGGAAACACTTATGGGAACAAATTGATAAATTGTATACCATTGCTAGAAACATGTGCTCTACTTATATGCAGAAAGAGGTATAAACACCTCCCTTTTCAATGTGAGTATAATGATAATGATACCATATCTTCTTATGCTAAAGGAATTTATGACTTTTATGATGCGGAACAAATTGAAGAATTTATTGATTGGAAGGGTGCTTTTGAACTTGCTAGTTTGCTTGAAAATATTGATGATTCACCTTACAAATATGAGGTTTATGGTATACTTAAATTTTGCTTTGATAATTACAAGGATGAAAATGGCTATATTCTTGAATATTTTAATAGATGCTTTCCACAAATGGAAGAGACTAATGCCTTGCAGGATCCTATGGAAGAAGAAATTGATGAACCTGAAATCTCATTAGATGAAAAAGAGGAGGAGAGTGATGAACAAAAGGAGGAAGAATGGATTAGCTACCCATGCCTACCTTCTAATGAGAGTAACTCTTTATCCCTTATATTATTTGATTGTCCTCCATGCTTACTAAAGGAGGATGAATGTTATGTTCCTGAGGATTCTTTTCAAAATGTTTATAATAAAGCTCTAGTGCTTGTAGATCATGAAAAGCATGCTTTATGTGATAGTTATATTGTTGAGTTTATTCATGAGGCTACTGAAAATTATTATGAGAGAGGAAAATATGTTTGTAGAAGTTTTCATGGTATTGAAACACCTCTCTATGTGCTGAAAGTTTTGAAGTTACTCTTGTTTTATCTTCCTATGCCTATCACTTTGTTCTTTGTGAATTTATTTGCATACACGATTCCTATGCATAGGAAGTGGGTTAGACTTAAATGTGTTTTGAATTTGCTTCTTGATGCTCTCTTTTTAATCCAACTCTTATTTCTTATGTGAGCATCCTCTCAAACTTTCATGCTCGAAGATGATAATATATCTATTATTCTTGAGAGACCTTTTCTTCAATACTGCAGGAGCTGCTATTAATTGTAATCAAGGGAAGGTGACCTTCAATGTTAATGACAAGGAACATACTATCCATTTCCCCAAAAAGATTGATAGGACTTATGGTTTTGAATTCAATTGAACATGTTGAGGGTATTCAAGTTGGAGAAATATATTGTCCCATACCAAGAGAAAAATTTGAAACTATTATGATTGGGACCATTGCTATCAAGGTTGAGGTAACATAATCATTAGTGGAATACAAAGTTTTGTCTCATATGAAATTGTTTTGGTAACAAGACCTGATCAACCTTGTTAACAAAAGGATTTCATTGAACAAAACAATGTTTTTACCATGATTATCTCCGCTTACTTCTATTCTATCCATTTTTGTTTTTCCTTATGCCTAACTTAAAGACGTTAAAGAAAAGTACTTATTGGGAGATAACCCAAAAGTTTTAGATGAGTCTTGGAAGTTATTACTTCAGTAATAATCTCTCCTTATCCTTTTTATTTTGCTTATTGTGCCAAGAGTAACCTCTAATGAGAGAGAAGTAATGATTGGGAAAGTTGCTGTCCCGAAATAGATTTCTGTGCTTCACCATAAATATCCGTGTAAAATATCTGTACGTCCTTTTGAGGCGTTAATTTTTATGCTTCTGCCCCAGGTTGTTATCTAACTTTTGTTAGTTCAACACTTTTTGATTTGAGCCACAGAACGTCTTCGAAAAAATTCGTCTTTACCTGCTGGTCTGTTTTGACAGATTTCTGCCATTTTCTGCATTTGCTTCTTGTTGGTTCCTTTTTGAGTTCTTTTGGGGAATTGAGCTTTTTGAGAGAAGTGCCACAGTAGCTAGTGTTTTAATGGAAGTTTATTTGGTGTCAGAACTGAACCTTAAGACTTATTTATCTTGAGTGCACTAATGTTGCTAATAAAGATTGTGTGAAGTTTTGTATGAAGGAAAAATTTCAGGTATATGGAAGGAATGAGTAATGAGATGAAGGATGGACTAAAGCTCAAGCTTGGGGATGCCACGCGTGTCACCCCAAGAAATATCCAAGAAGTACAAGCGTCAAAGCTTGGGGATGCCCAAAGCATCCCCTTCTTCATCAATAAAAATCCCAGGTTTCTTCCAAACGCTTCATTTTTATTGTTTCATGCACAATTGTGTTGTTCTTGGAGGGTCTTCTTTTTCATTTTTGTTTTGGTTTTTTGTTTGCTTAGTTTGCTGAATAAATTGGTTGGACCTCCTATTTCATACATTGGTTTTCAAATAGTTTGGTTTGGTTTGGAAAAGAGTAGGAAAGTTCATGCTTATGTGGTAAAAAGAGCTTGTTTTTGACTGTGGCCTATGCTTTGTCAAGCCATGCTCGATATTGTTTTGGATTTATGCTTAGTATTCTTTGCGGTAGCATGACTTGTTATAAACAATTGAGATTGCTTAATGTGCCTTGGATGAATCATGTGTTGTTTTAGCAAATTAAAGCATAGTATAGTGGTATTCTCCTTTGATAATTTATTTGGGTTGACTTGGCGCATGCTCACACCATGTTATGGCTATCTCAAGTCACTATAGCCTTTATGATCCTTTAGTTTTAAACTTGTAGTATCACTTTATGCTTTGATCAATGATGTTTTGTCGCTCTGCATGATTATGGCCATTGTTGCTCTCTTAGTTTGTCGCTCCCAGTCTTTTGCTAGCCTCCACAACGAAGTATGAGTTCTACTCATGCATCCAACTCTCTAAACCAAGTCATTCCAAAGAGTCCACCATACCTACCTACTAGCTTATGCTATTCCAAGTATATTCATGCTTTTGTTTACCTTCCAAATTAAACTTGTTATGAGAAAACTAGTGATTAAAGCTCTCACGAACTTGATGGCACACTTTACTTTTCTTGCCCTTAATAAACTGCATGGAGTTATGTATATGTGTTAGAGAAACGCCTGGGCCGCTGGTCTAATCCATGCTGACATGGTGGAAACCTACAGCTTAACCATAATGAGCTGTCTATGAAGCATTCTTCTTATAAAAAAAGAGTCCTATATTGAAAAAAAAGAGAAAAAGAAAAAAGAGATTATGAAAAGAGGAAAGAGAGAAAAAAGCACCATATTCCCATGGTAAATAAGAAGATTGCTGAGGTGCTTGTTGTCTGCTTGTCTTGTCATTTTGATATGGGGATTCTTCCGTATCATCGGGCAAGGGGTACCCCGTTGGCGGTTCTCTATGATACACATGTACTTACGATGACAAGAACTTACCGGTGACTAAACTTGAGTAGCATGAGGAGCGGCCCTCGTATACAAGGGACATGAGATTTCTAACTTATACTTTGTCAAGCATGTACACCATAGTTTGTTCACTTTAACCTTAATCACTTCAAGATGCTTATGATAGGGGCAATGAGAGCTGAAAGCTATAAGTACCATAATTTTTGGAAGCTCTTTATGAGACTTTAATCCCTACTTCCTTCTATGAAGGCCTTTCTTCCACCATTACATTGAGTCTCCACCTTCTACCTTTATGCACCTACTTTGAGAGCATAGTGGCCATTCTTAGTTCTATGTGCATTGTCCCAAGACTAGTTGATTGATGCATAACTTGATATTGCTTGTTTTAAACTATTTGTATCTAGTCACTCTTATGAACTTTGAAGGTGTCCTATGCATTTATATTTGCTACTCTATGAGGGACAAGCTGAATGCCATTATGCTATGTTTTCTTTATGTGAAACAAACAAACGTCTTGCAAAGCATTGTTACTCGTGAACCTTTTGTTTGTGCCTTTTCATGTTGCATCATAGTTTCTTTGTCTTATTGCTAGAATTTTGTCTTTCATGTTATGATTGAAGTACTATGATCCCAGCTTTGAATGTTTACAAATACTTTGGTCAAGGCTTTGATGGTGCATGTCACCTCAAAAATTATTCTTTCTTTTTATCACTTACCTACTCGAGGACGAGCAGGAGTTAAGCTTGGGGATGTTGATACATTGCAAATGTATCTATAATTTTTGATGTTCCATGCTTGGTTTTATCCACTTTCTTGTGTTTTGTCCACACTTTGGAGTACTTTTCATATGATTTCTTGGATTAACCTATTAACAAGAGCCACAGTGCCAGCTGCTTGTTTTCTGCTGTTTTTGGTTCCAGGAAAGTCGGAAAATGAATATTCTCAGAATTGGACGGGATAAAGCCAAAGTGCCTATTTTCCAGAAGACTCACGGAGCCAAAATATGAGACGGAGGAGGGCCAGGGGCTGGCCACACCCCTCCAGGCGCGGGCTGGGCATGGCCGCGCCAGGGCATGGTGTGGGCCCCCCAGGCACCCCCTCGGTCTCCCTCTTTGCCTATAAGAAGCCTTCTGACCTAAAAACTCCGGGGGGTTCGACATTTTTCCAGAAGGAGTTCCGCTCCGCCGCCACCACCAGATTCCATGAAACAACACCAGAAACTCCATTCTGGCACCCTGCCGGGACGGGAAATTGGAGGAGATCATCGCCATCATCATCACTATCGCTTCTCCATCGACCATCCATGTTTCCCCCATCTATGAGTGAGTAATCCCCCACTTTAGGCTATGAGGATGGTAGGGATTGGATGAGATCGTTCATGTAATGGAATCGGATTGTTAGGGCATGGTGTCTGCTGGCTCGTGGTTGATGTAGAGCTTCTTGGGAACCCCAAGAGGAAGGTATGATGAGCACAGCAGCAAGTTTTCCCTCAATTATGAGACCAAGGTTTAATCGAACCAGTAGGAGCAAGGAAACACCCCAAAGGTGTTACTAGCTGAGCTTTGGCAGGGCGCACTACCGGTGCTAGTAGCAACGTGGAGACCTGCATAACACAACCACAGAACTTTGTCCCCAACTTGCGATAAGGTTGTCAATCTCACCGTGTTTTGCGGAAAACAAAGGATTAAACGTATCGAATGGAAAGAAGTAAAAGTTTGCAGAAAGTAAACACAAAGCAGTAAAAGATTGTAGATTATATGTAAAGTAAAGGACCGGGATCCATAGTTCACTAGAGGTGGCTCTCCTTAGATAGATAACATGATGGGTGAACAAATTACAGCGGGGCAATTGACAAACACCGAGAAAGCAATACATGCATATACTAATCATCTTGACTCCTCTGATACTTGATTGGGCATTACAACATAATACATAGACCGCCATCCAACTGCATCTATGACTAATGATCCACCTTCAGGTTATCATCCGAACCCTCTCCAGTATTAAGTTGCAATCAACAGATTTTTGCTTTATGAACTGCGTGTAAAGTAAACAATACAATTGTTCTATGAACAAAGGATCGTTGTTTTCTCCCTAGTAGAAACAACACATCTAGTACCTTAGAGATTTCTGTCACTTCCCCAGATTACCAGAGGCATGAACCCACTATCGAGCATAAATACTAACTCTTGGAGTTGCTAGCATCTACTTGGCCAAGATAGCTACTAACAACGGAAAGCATGCAAGATCTCAAATAACAAAGACATGATAGAATCAATAATCAATCTGAAATAGCATCTCAATATCCATAGGATCCCCGCAAACACAACATGTATGGATTACGAATAGATGATCTTGATCATGAACGGAGCTCACAAGATCTAAACATCAAAGCACAAAGGAGGAGAAACCAGCCATCTAGCTACTACATGGATCCGTAGTCCAAGGATGAACTACTCACGCATCACACCGGAGGCTTGCATGGTGATGAAGAAGGTCTCCAGGGTGAATTCCCCTCTCCGGCAGGGTGCTGGGAAGAGCTTCAGATCCCTCCCGATCTAGGGATGGAGATGATGGCGGCTACAGACTCTTTCGTGGATTTTTTATCGGGCACTTAGGGTTTTCGTCCCGAGGGCAATATATAGGCGGAAGGAGAGGCCGAGGGGGTGCCGGGAGCCACCACACCACCCCCTGGCGCGGGCCAGGCCTGGTCGCGCGGCTAGGTGGTGTGGCCGGCCCCTGGCCCCTCTCTGTCTCGTATTCTGGCACTTGATCCCTTCCGGAAAAATAGGCACTTTGGCTTTTGTCCCGTATAAGTCAGAAATCTCATGTCCCTTGTATACGAGGGCCGCTCCTCATGCTACTCAAGTTTAGTCACCGGTAAGTTCTTGTCATTGTAAGTACATGTGTATCATTGAGAACCGCCAACGGGGTACCCCTTGCCCGATGATACGGAAGAATCCCCATATCAAAATGACAAGGCAAGCAGACAATGAGCATCTCAGCATTCTTCTTATTTACCATGGGAATATGGTGCTTTTTTCTCTCTTTCCTCTTTTCATAGTATCTTTTTTTTCTTTTTCTCTTTTTTCTCAATATAGGACTCTTTTTTTTATAAGAGGAATGCTTCATAGACAGCTCATTATGGTTACGCTGCAGGTTTCCACCATGTCAGCATGGATTAGACCAGCAGCCCAGGCGTTTCTCTAACACATATACATAACTCCATGGACTTACAAGCTCCCCTTTCATTTCACACCGACGACATCCATATACAAAAGAGCATGATATCAACTAGGTACAAGTACCAAGTGCAATGATGAAAGCGTTCCCCATGAAAGCATGGTTCTGCTAATTCCCAACAAATAAGTGCAAGCATATACAACATAGAAGACACAATGGTTCAAGTTTATTAAGGGCAAGTAAAGTAAAGTGTGCCATCAAGTTCGTGAGAGCTTTAATCACTAGTTTTCTCATAACAAGAGGAAGGTAAACAAAAGCATGAATATACTTGGAATAGCATAAGCTAGTAGGTAGGTATGGTGGACTCTTTGGAATAACTTGGTTTAGGGAGTTGGATGCATGAGTGGAACTCATACTTGGTTGTGGAGGCTAGCAAAAGACTGGGAGCGACAAACTAGGAGAGAAATAATGGCCATAATCATGCAGCGCGACAAAACATCATTGAACAAAGCATAAAGTGATACTACAAGTTGGAAACTAAAGCATCATAAAGGCTATGGTGACTTGATATAGTCATAACATGGTGTGAGCATGTGCCAAGTCAACCCAAATAAAGAATCAAAGGAGAATACCACTATACTATGCTTTAATATGCTAAAACAACGCATGATTCATCCAAGGCACATTAAGCAATCTCAATTGTTTATAACAAGTCATGCTACAACAAAGAATACTAAGCATAAAGCCAAAACAATATCAAGCATGGCATGACAAAGCATAGCCACAGTCCAAAACGAGCTCTTTTTACCACATAAGCATGAACTTTCCTACTCTTTTCCAAACCAAACCAAACTATTCGCAAACCAAAGTGTGAAAGAGGGGGTCCAACCAATTTATTCAGAAAACTAATCAAACCAAAGAAAACTAAAAACCAAAACAAAAATGAAAAATAAGACGCTCCAAGAAAAACACAACTGTGTATGAAACAATAAAAATGAAGCGTTTGGAAGAAACCTGGGATTTTTATTGATGAAGAAGGGGAATGCCTTGGGCATCCCCAAGCTTTGACGCTTGTAATTCTTGGATATTTCTTGGGGTGACACACGTGGCATCCCCAAGCTTGAGCTTTAGTCCAGCCTTCATCTCATTACTCATTCCTTCCATACACCTGAAATTTTTCCTTCATACAAAACTTCACACAATCTCATTAGCATCATTAGTGCACTTAAGATAAATAAGTCTCAAGGTTCAGCTCTAACACCAAATAAACTTCCATTAGAACACTAGCTACTGTATCACTTCCCTCAAAAATCTCAATTTCCCAAAAGAACTCAAGAAGGAACCAACAAGAAGCAAATGCGGAAAATGGTAGAAATCTATCAAAACAGACTAGCAGGTAAAGACGAATTTTTTCGAAGACCTTCTGTTGCTCAAATAAAAAAGTGTTGAACTAACGAAAGTTAGATAACAACCTGGGGCAGAAGCACAAACACTTACAGCTCAATCCGACGTACAGAGCTCTCTCAAGAATTTTTACGGTGAAGCACAGAAATCTGTTTCGGGACAGCAACTTTCCCAATCACCACTTCACTCTCATTAGAGGTTACTCTTGGCACAAAAAGCAAATAAAAAGTATAAGGAGAGGTTATTATAGAGGTAATAACTTCCAAGACTCATCTAAAACTCTTGGGTTATCTCCCAACAAGTACTTTTCTTTAACGCCTTTAAGTTAGGCATAAGAAGCAAAGAAAGAATCAAGTGTTCTCAAATGAAGAAGCATTAAAACCAAATTTTGTTTTCATAGGAGAAGCAAAATAAATCTTTTCTCTCTTTTTAGGGAAGTGTTCTATACCTTTCTTGAGTGGGAGTTGATATTTAATGGTGCCTTCTTTCATATCAATGATGGCACCAACAGTTCTAAGAAAAGGTCTTCCCAAAGTAATAGGACAAGAAGCATTGTATTCAACATCCAAAACATACAAATAAACGGGGACATAGGAATCATTAACCATAATAAGAACATCATTAAGACTCCCCATGAGTTTCTTTTTAGCATTAGCATCACGTGGGACATTCAAATAGCAATCTTCAAGAGGAGGCAAATCAAGCATATCATAAATCCTTCTAGGCATAATAGAAACACTACTATCAAGATCACACAAAGCTTTGAAATCAAAGTCATTCACTTTCATATTAATGATGGGTTCCCAACCATCTCCTTGCTTTATAGGAATAGAAGCTTTATGTTTCATCTTTTCTTCTTTAATCTTTATGAGAGCATCAGTAATGTGTTTTGTAAAAGCCATGTTCATAGCACTAGCATTAGGACTTTTAGCAAGCTTTTGTAGGAACTTAATAACTTCAGAGATGTTGCAACCATCAAGATCAAAATCAACTTTATCATCTAAAGTAGTAGAACTATTACTAGCCTCAACACTAGTGGTGGTGATAGTAGAAACACTAATGTTTCTAGCAATTTCATCTTCTCTTTCCCACTTAGCATGTAATTCAGCTAATAGTCTAACATTTTCATAAATTCTTACTTGTATGGCATTAGTAGCTGCAAAGGGATTGTCATTAGTTTCAGGTTTAGCAGCCATTTTATTAATCAATGAAGATTGAGCTTCAGATAGAGAAGATATATTCCTTTCAGCATTAGAGAGTTTCAATTGTAAACTAGGAATTTCCCTATTTAGACTCTCAAGTTGATGGCTAATGTTCTTCAAAATGATAGATTGTTCCTCCATAGTTTTAGTAAATAGATTATTTTGCTCGTATTGCATTTGCATGCAGTTTTTAGTGGCTCTTTCAACTTCTAAGATTCTTCCTTCACTAGGTAATTCAGATTTACCATTGTTGGAAGGATATGGCTTATAATTGTTGTTACCAAAATTGTTCCTATAAGCATTATTACCATAAGCATTGTTGCCAAAATTATTATTTCTTATGAAGTTCACATCAACTTGCTCTTCTTGAGCAACCAAAGAGGCTAAAGGAACATTATTTGGATCAATATGGGCTTTCCCATTAACAAGCATGGACATAATAATATCAACCTTATCACTCAAGGAGGAGGTTTCTTCAACAGAATTTACCTTCTTACCTTGTGGAGCTCCCTCAGTATGCCATTCAGAATAATTAACCATCATATTGTCGAAAAGTTTTGTTGCAGCACCCAAAGTGATGGTCATAAAGGTACCTCCAGCAGCTAAATCCAATAGGTTCCTTGAAGAATAGTTCAATCCTGCATAAAAAGTTTGGATGATCATCCAAGCAGTCAGTCAATGAGTGGGATAATTCTTAACCAACGTTTTCATTCTTTCCCAAGCTTGAGCAATATGCTCATTATCAAGTTGTTTAAACTTCATTATTTCACTTCTCATGGATATAATCTTAGCAGGAGGATAGTATTTTCCAATAAAATCATCTTTGCACTTAGTCCAAGAATCAATATTATTCCTAGTTAAGGAATTCAACCATTCTTTAGCTTTTCCTCTCAAAGAGAAAGGAAACAATTTCAGCTTAATAATACCACCATCTATATCCCTATGCTTTTGCATCTCACAAAGTTCAACAAAGTTATTTAGATGGGAAGCAGCATCTTCATTACCAATGCCAGAAAATTGTTCTCTCATAACAAGATTGAGCAAAGCAGGTTTTATCTCAAAGAAAGTATTTTCATCCACAGGTGGAGCAATAGGTGTGCTCATAAAATCATTGTTGTTGGTTCTAGTGAAGTCACACAACTTAGAGTTCTCAAGAGTAGTCATTTTTTTGGGTTTTCAAATAAGAAAGCAAACTAGTAAAACTATTTTTTTTTGTGTTTTTTGAAGAACAAAACAAGCAAACAAAGCAAAAAAGAAACTAAGCAAAACAAAAACAACAAAGTAAAGAGATTGGTTATGAGGGACTCCCCTTGTGAAGATGTCCTTGACTCCCCGGCAACGGCGCCAGAAAAATCTTTGCTGGCTCGTGGTTGATGTAGAGCTCGTTGGGAACCCCAAGAGGAAGGTATGATGAGCACAGTAGCAAGTTTTCCCTCAGTTATGAGACCAAGGTTTAATCGAACCAGTAGGAGCAAGGAAACACCCCAAAGGTGTTACTAGCTGAGCTTTGGCAGGGCGCACTACCGGTGCTAGTAGCAACGTGGAGACCTGCACAACACAACCACAGAACTTTGTCCCCAACTTACGATGAGGTTGTCAATCTCACCGTGCTTTGCAGAAAACAAAGGATTAAACGTATTGAATGGAAAGAAGTAAAAGTTTGCAGAAAATAAACACAAAGCAGTAAAAGATTGTAGATTGTATGTAAAGTAAAGGACCGGGATCCATAGTTCACTAGAGGTGGCTCTCCTTAGATAGATAACATGATGGGTGAACAAATTACAGCGGGGCAATTGACAAACACCGAGAAAGCAATACATGCATATACTAATCATCCTGACTCCTCTGAGACTTGATTGGGCATTACAACATAATACATAGACCGCCATCCAACTGCATCTATGACTAATAATCCACCTTTAGGTTATCATCCGAACCCCCTCCAGTATTAAGTTGCAATCAACAGATTATTGCTTTACGAACTGCGTGTAAAGTAAACAATACAATTGTTCTATGAACAAAGGATCATTGTTTTCTCCCTAGTAGAAACAACACATCTAGTACCTTAGAGATTTCTGTCACTTCCCCAGATTACCAGAGGCATGAACCCACTATCGAGCATAAATACTAACTCTTGGATTTGCTAGCATCTACTTGGCCAAGATAGCTACTAACAACGGAAAGCATGCAAGATCTCAAATAACAAAGACATGATAGAATCAATAATCAATCTGAAATAGCATCTCAATATCCATTGGATCCCCGCAAACACAACATGTATGGATTACAAATAGATGATCTTGATCATGAACGGAGCTCACAAGATCTAAACATGAAAGCACAAAGGAGAAGAAACCAGCCATCTAGCTACTACATGGATCCGTAGTCCAAGGATGAACTACTCACGCATCACACCGGAGGCTTGCATGGTGATGAAGAAGGTCTCCAGGGTGAATTCCCCTCTCCGGCAGGGTGCCGGGAAGAGCTTCAGATCCCTGCCGGTCTAGGGATGGAGATGACAGCGGCTACAGACTCTTTCGTGGATTTTTGATCGGGCACTTAGGGTTTTCGTCCCGAGGGAAATATATAGGCAGAAGGAGAGGCCGAGCGGGTGCCGGGAGCCACCACACCACCCCCTGGCACGGGCCAGGCCTGGCCGCGCGGCCAGGTGGTGTGGCTGGCCCCTGGCCCCTCTTCGTCTCGTATTCTGGCACTTGATCCCTTCCGGAAAAATAGGCACTTTGGCTTTTGTCCCATCCAATTCCGAGAATATTCATTTTCTGACTTTCCTGGAACCAAAAACAGCAGAAAACAGGCAGCTGGAACTGTGGCTCTTGTTAATAGCTTAGTCCAAGAAATCATATGAAAAGTACTCCAAAGTTGGAACAAAACACAACAAAGTGGATAAAACCAAGCATGGAACATCAAAAATTATAGATACATTTGCAATGTATCAGTGCCTAGTATATTTTATTAGTGCTTTATGACTTTGTTGCGACTTGTTGTGCTTAATGCTTGTCACTAGGGCCCGAGTGCCATGATTTCAGATCTGAACATGTTATTGATTCATTATGATAGTATTGTTTATGGTCTTAACTGCAAGTTGTTTACACACATTGTTGTCCGGAACCAATGGCCCCGAAGTGACAGAAATCAGGATAACCGGAGGGAATGGCTTTGATGTGAGGATCACATGTGTTCACGGAGTGTTAATGCTTTGCTCCGGTGCTCTATTAAAAGGAGCACCTTAATTGCCAGTAGTTCCCTTGAGGCCCCGCTGCAAACGGGCTGGCAGGACAAAAGATGTTGTGCAAGTTCTCATTGCGAGCACGTATGACTATATATGGAACACATGCCTAGGATTGTCTAGTACTTGGATGCTTTATCTTATTTATCTGCAATTGCTCTATGTTCTGATTGCTATGTGAATTGTCTTGTCCATGCAACGCCCGTCCATCCATCCCTATGCCTACTGCACTTGAATCCCACTGTTTACTGCTATTGTTACTTCTGTCTTTACTTTACTACTGCTGTTACTTTACTATTCCTACTACAAAACTGTTGCTACTGATAAACTGCTATGAGCAAGATTGTTTCCAGGTGCAGCTGAATTGACAACTCAGTTTTTAAGGCTTATAAATATTCGTTGTTCCCCTTGTGTCGAATCAATAAATTGGGTTTCATTTCCCTCGAAAATACTGCGATACACCCCCTATACTTGTGGGTCATCATTTATGTATTTATTTTAGCTACAGTTTCTACTAAAGAGAAAATACCAAATCAATATGAAGATTTGAGGAAGAAAACACTGGAAGAAAATGTTGTTAAGATGTATGAAGCATTCAAGATGAAGGCTGTTGAAACTGGAAAGCCAATTGAAGATTTCATGTCCATAGCTCGTTCTTCTGTCTTTGGTTCTAAACCACCACCATCAATGACAATACAAGAAGAGAAACAATTGCAACATAGCAACATTAACGACAACCCTAACTACGTACCTGATGCAGCAGAGGATTCCACTTCTGATGATGAACACGAGCACAATCTTGAAGACTCTCCATCTAAGGTCATATAATCTCATATACTTGAATTGTTCACTATTGTGCATGCTTTTTCTGCTAACCATGTAACACACTTATGTCATGCAGTTAGTTGATGTTTATACACAGCCACCACAACAAAAGCGTTCCAAGACACTTGTACTTTCTGCACCAACTGTATCAACTAGATCAAGAGCTATTGAAGATACTACAAATGACAAATCTAGTCAAGGAAAAGGAAGTAACACACAAGAAGAAACACCACCACCAAGGAATCTTACTTCTATAAATAGCAACTCACATGATGGAAATGCAATTGTTACCTCTGAACAGCGAGGTATGAACATCATTTGGTTGCATTATGATCCGCCTCCTAACTTATCAATATTTATATGTAACCTATACTTGTTTCTGTGCGTAGTTTCAAATGAAATTGCAAACTCTAGCGAACCAAAGAACAAGCGAGGTAGACACATAAATACTATGGGCCATGCACTATGATACATTGCAAACGTATCCATAATTTTTGATGTTCCATGCTTGGTTTTATCTACTTTCTTGTGTTTTGTCCACACCTTGGAGTAATTTTCATATGATTTCTTGGACTAACCTATTAACAAGAGCCACAGTGCCAGCTGCATGTTTTCTGCTGTTTTTGTTTCCAGGAAAGTCAGAAAATGAATATTCTCGGAATTGGATGGGACAAAAGCCAAAGTCGGTATTTCACTGAGGGACACCTAGAGCTAGAATACGATACGGAGAGGGGTTGGGGCCCGGCCACACCACCTGGTCGCACGGCCAGGCCTGGCCCGCGCCAGGGGGTGGTCTGGCCGCCCTAGGCACCCCCTCGACCTCTCCTTCCGCCTATATATTGCCTCTGATACAGAAACCCTAAGTACCTGATCAAAATTCCACGAAAGAGTCTGTAGCCGCCGTCATCTCCATCCCTAGATCGGGAGGGATCTGAAGCTCTTCTCGGCACCCTGCCAGAGAGGGGAATTCACCCTGGAGGCCTTCTTCATCACCATGCAAGCCTCTAGTGTGATGCGTGAGTAGTTCATCTCTGGACTACGGGTCCATGTAGTAGCTAGATGGCTGGTTCTCCTCCTTTGTGCTATCATGTTTAGATCTTGTGAGCTCCGTTCATGATCAAGATCATCTATTTGTAATTCTACATGTTGTGTTTGCGGGGATCCGATGGATATTGAGATGCTATTTCAGATTGATTATTGATTTTATCATGTCTTTGTCATTTGTGATCTTGCATGCTTTCCGTTGTTAGTAGCTATCTTGGCCAAGTAGATGCTAGCAACTCCAAGAGTTAGTATTTATGCTCGATAGTGGGTTCATGCCTCTGGTAATCTGGGGAAGTGACAGAAATCTCTAAGGTACTCCTTTGTTCATAGAACAATCGTATTTTTTACTTTACACGCAATTCGTAATGCAATTATCCGTTCCCTGCAACTTAATACTGGAGGGGGTTCGGATGATAACCTGAAGGTGGATTATTAGTCATGGATGCAGTTGGATGGCGGTCTATGTATAATGTTGTAATGCCCAATCGAATCTCAAAGGAGTCAAGAAGATTAGTATATGCTTGTATGCTTTCTCTATGTTTGTCAATTGCCCCGCTGTAATTTGTTCACCCAGCATGTTATCTATCTTAAGGAGAGCCACCTCTAGTGAACTATGGATCTCGGTCCTTTCTTTTACTATCAATCTACAATCAATTGTTTATTTCT
The DNA here is from genome assembly GCA_916181665.1 of Avena sativa. Taxonomy (NCBI): domain Eukaryota; kingdom Viridiplantae; phylum Streptophyta; class Magnoliopsida; order Poales; family Poaceae; genus Avena; species Avena sativa. Next base: position 34,348,231 of record OV702291.1, read on the forward strand.
TTGTGTTTATTTTCTGCAAACTATTACTTTCTTCCACTCGATACGTTTAATCCTTTGTTTTCAGCAAAACCGGTGAGATTGACAACCTCATCGCAAGTTGGGGACAGAGTTCTGTGGTTGTGTTGTGCAGGTCTCCACGTTGCTACTAGCACCGGTAGTGCGCCCTGCCAAAGTTCAGCTAGCAACACCTTTGGGGTGTTTCCTTGCTCCTACTGGTTCGATTAAACCTTGATTTTATACTGAGGGAAAACTTGCTGCTGTGCTCAGCATACCTTCCTCTTGGGGTTCCCCAACGAGCTCGATATATTTTGGACTATCACACTACATGTTTATTCAAGAAGAAATGGAGGAAAAAGGATGCCCATTGTGTTCAATGAGGGCGCCAGGACCCAAAGATCCAGTCCAGGCAGCAAAACTAGCTTCAGAGTTTGGTATTCACGTCCGCGGCAATATACCCCTAGAAACACACTAGAAACAGTACTATGACAAAGATAAAGGAATGAAAAATGTTATTCCTGATGCTCTTAAATCTGTTGTGGTGAGTATGCACAAATCTTCATGATCGCAATGCAATTGCGGTTTTTGTTTACCATGCTCATATTAATCTTGGATTTTATTTTATGCAGTGAAAATTTTAAATGGACAAAAATTCTCCTTTTGCCAAAGATGTTTGCACCGATATCATACATAATGGTATTCGCCAGCAACACTACAGACTTAAAAGGCCTTACTAGCCTACAATTTAGAAACAAAAACTTACAACACAGCAAGCATATCTGCTAAAGCCAGACACCGCACAAGATAAGAGTTGGGAATCCCTTGTCAATACATGGTTCGACGAGCACTACCAGGCACATGATTCATATTTCTATCAACTTTATCTTGTACATTCAGTAAATACGTACTAACAACTACAAAACTGATGTACCTATACACATGAAAATTGCAAGATTAATATAAAAAACCAAGAAGGTGTGAAGTAAAACCATACGACTAGCTTAGAAGCTATGTTGCACACTATGAGTATGTTGTAAGTATTTAAACTACCCATATGCATAGTATATCTTCTATTAATATAGCATGTACACTTGTTATGATACATCTTATGTAACTCCTGCAGAAAGCTAAGTAGGACTGCGAGGAAATAGGTCCCATTGAATTTTACAAATCAACCCACACTAACAAGGACGGTTTGATGTCTGCTAAATCAGAATCTTCTTATGTGAGATAATTTATGCTTGTGGTGACTTCGGAAATTTAATTTCATTATTCTAACCATTGACATACATGAATTCATATTGCAACTTCAGATGGCGTTGAGAAGGATGGGACCACACCCAAGAGATCATACTCACAAAACTGATCTGCAGATTGTTCAAGAAGTTTTTCATGAACAGAGCTCATCTAGTACATTCCTCTCAAGCATTAGTGTCTCAACAAGCTCAATAAAATCAAGCAATTCTTCTGCATGCACGCGAGAGTTAGAAGATACACTTGCAAAAGAGAAACAACAATCTGTGGAAGCAAGAGAAAGGTATCAACAGGAGTTGGAGGAAAGGATGCTAGCCCAGAACAAAAATACGAGGCATTGAGAATCAAGCAGGAACAAGAACTTGCAACTATCAAGAAGGACTAGGAGGAGAAGACTTTAGCATATGAGAAGATGCACCAAGAAATGGATACCATCATTGGTTTCATCTTAAGGAACTAGAGCAAAGGACCAAATGCACCCCAATCCTGATGGTGTCAGGATCTGTTTCATACACTTTTAGTTCTATCTTACATTTATCTCTGTCAGACTTGGAAAGTCCGTGTGCTACTGAATGTTGTAATATTATTTGGCTTCATTTTCAAATACTTTAAATTATATTTGTTTTCATATTTCATTAATTCCTGAAAATTTTTATTATTTATTTACATTCCTGTAATTTTCCTTCCGTGGCGGAATTTTCGACGCCATCACCAGCTTCTGGTCCCACATTCCAGCACCATGTGGGCCCCACATGTGCATGGACCCACCTTAAAGAATCCACGTCATCACTATTGGACCCACCTGGCAGCACATCAACACGGTTTTGACCCACCTGTTAGAAACCACATCATCAATGCTAGACCCACCTGTTAGAAACCATGTCATCAATGTTGGACCCACCTGTTAGAACCCACGTCAGCACAGATGGACCCACATGACATAATCCACGTCCACAATGCTGGACCCATCTAACAGCATCCACATCAACACGGATGGACCTACCTAGCAGCAATCACGTCATCATGTTTGGACACACATTTGACCGGTCCTAGTCGCAGACTGTGACAGAATATTGTATATTCAGTGACTAAAATTCTCATCATTGATAATGAATGACGATGACAGATTTAGGACCCGTCAACGATAACCCATCCGACAATGACAAAAGTTTTGAAATCCGTGGTCACGAGTTTGATGATGATGGAGCTTCCATGACAAACGTCGTGACAACCATTTTTTGTCATGAGGGTATTTTCGGTGATAGATTTAGATTATACATGACAAAAGGATTTTTTCACCAGAAATCAACTTTTTTGTAGTGATCCTTGTAGCACAACGGCGTGCCACAGTGGTGTTATCCTTGCGTGTACAGTCCTTCTATGGGATTGTGCCACCGCAAAGGCAACGAGAAAGATAGAGGGGAGAGTTCTCTAAGGAAATTGTCTTGGAGAAATATCTCAACTGTTGTTTTAATTCCCACCCATGGGCACCTCTTTATATAGGTGGAGGGGTGCACCTTTACCAAAGGCTATCCCATGTGGGAGTAAATAAAGTACAAAGGAAAAGGAGGAGGGGCTGGCCAGCTAGGCTAGATGAGCAACCGGGTGGGCCACCCATGGCCAGCCTAGCAGCAAGTGGCGACAGCGACCCGCAACAGCAGCAACAGCCCACAAAGTCGGTCGGGTGGGCCGGCCACCCGCGCACGCGGCGCGTGGCCCAGCAACAGCGACAAGGTGAGGCGGTGGGGAGGTTGTGGCCGGGTGGGCCGCACACCTGCTTCTCCACGCGCGCCCCCTACCCTAGTTGGGCCGGGAGTCCATGGCCTGCTAGCGGCCACCGACTATCTGCCACCCCGCGCGATGCCTACCCCTGCCTGCTCACACGCGTGGGCCAGCTTAGGCCCAGCAGTGGCTTGTGCTGCCTTTTCAGGCAGCTTTCTCCTAGGCCGATTCCCTCCGGGGTTTTGACCCTGTGGAGAAACTTTCCCTATAAATATTAATTTAAATATTTATTTAATATATATTAATTCATAATTAATATATAACAAATGTATATTATAAATTTCCATTTATCCAAAAAACATTTTGGTCTTTTTCCTTTTTTTCCTCTGAACATCTTCGGATTCTCCTTGGAACGATTCCAGTTTCTCTCTCTTTCGTGATTCCATCTTATAGGAAGATCTCTATGCGTCATAGTGCCCTTAAGTGTGTTACACTATGGTTTGGGAATGTCATAGACATGATCGAGACAATCTCCGATCAATGATCAATAGTGGGACCGGGATGCCCATAATGACCCCCATGCATTCCACGAAACACCCTTTGTGTCGAACCATAAACGATGAATCCAATTCTCTTTGTTACTTCGATACTAGACTTGTTGAAGATCTGATCATCAGTATGATGATACCTTGTTCAATCTTGTTTCCAACAAGTACTGTTTTACTCGTTCATGTGAAATTTGATCCCCATGACATAGTCATATGCTACGTAGTCTATGGATGTAATTCACCGAGCGGGCCCAGTGTATCTTCCTGTCACACATAAGAACAAATCCCGATCTTGATACATTAGCCTCAACATGCCCCTCTAGAATACCCAACGTACATCTTTATAGTCACCCAGTTACGGTCATGATGGTTGATGCAATCAAAGCAACCTTGGGTGATAGTGATTAATATAATCTTACAGTCTAAGGATTAGGACACTCTGTTTCTGACAATTGCAACTCTAAACTATGTGACATGATCATGCTGCAATAATCATTATTGGGTAATGTCCATCATATCATCTTTAGATGGGTATGACTTCATTGTCAATTTGCATAGAAGCGTCATGATCAGGAAACCTTGATCATCAGTTTCCCAATGAACTAATTGAATAGAGGCTACTAGGGAACTTTGGTTTGTTTATATACCACACATGTATTAATGTTTCCGCTTGATACAATTATAGCATGATATAAAACTATTATGAACTAATGAGATATTATTTGCTTCTAGGGCATACCTCCTTCACTTGGGGTTGTTTGGCAAAGGTCAACATACTAATTCTCAAGAAACGCAAACTTGGACCTAGGATAGTGGATTGTATATTTCTAGGATATGCTTCGTGGAGTGTAGGCTATAGATTTTTAGTGGTTAAATCTGAGATACCTGATATGCATGTTGATACTATAATGAAATATTGTGATGCAACATTTTTTGAGAATATGTTTCCTATGAAAGATATGCATAGCACTACTAGAATTTCTTCTGAAATACTTACTAAATCTAGTGCATTTATTGAGAATTTTTAACAACCACATGAGCAAGTCCTTGAGAAGGATGACGATGAACCGCCCACGAGGAGTAAGAGACAAAGGATTGCAAAAAAATTGTTAATGAGTTCATCGTGTACCTTGTGGATAATACTCCCGGATCCACTATTGAGGCATATGCATCTCCTTATACAGATGATTGGAAAGAAGTTGTCCAAAATGAGATGGACTCGATTGTTTAATGGAACTTGAGAATTATTAGAACGACCCTATGGTTGTAAACCTGTGGGCTATAAGTGGGTGTTCAAGAAGAAGCTAAGGCCTCATGGTACTATTGAGAAGTACAAGGCATGGCTTGTAGCAAAGGGCTACACCCAGAAAGAAGGCGAAGATTACTTTGACACCTATTCACCTGTTGCTAGACTGACCACCATTCGAGTACCCCTTTCCTAGATGCCTCTTATGGTCTTCTCGTTCATCAAATGGACATGAAGACAACTTTCCTTAATGGAGAGTTGGAAGAGGAAATCTATCAGCCGGATGGGTTTGTGGTAAAGGGTGAAGAGACAAAGGTGTGCAAGTTGTTAAAATCTTTATATGGCCTAAGACAAGCACCTAAGCAATGGCATGAGAAGTTTGACAAAACTCTTATTTCTGTTGACTTTGTCATTAATGAGGCTGATATGTGTGTTTACTATGGCCATGGTGGGGTTAATAGTGTTATATTATGTTTGTATGTGGATGACATTCTAATCTTTGGTACAAACATGAAAGTGATAAAGGAATTCAAGTATTTCCTGTCAAAGAGTTTTGATATTGAAGATCTAGGAGAGGCTGATGTGATTCTGAACACCAAGCTTATTAAGAACGAGAATGAGATCACCTTAACTCAATCTTGTTATGTTGAGAAGGTCTTGAGCCGATTTGGCTTTACCGATAGCAAGACTTCTCCAACACCTTATGATCCCAGTTTGACATTGCGAAAGAATAAGAAGGAACCAACATATCAATTGAAATATTCATAGATTGTTGGTTCTATCATGTACTTAGCGAGCGCTACCAGGCCCGATATCTCTTTTGATGTGAGCAAGTTGAGTAGGTTCATGTCTAACCCGGGTATTGATAATTGGCATGCACTTGAAAGGGTCATGCACTATCTATGTGGTACAATGAGCTATGAGATTCATTATTCAGGGCACCGTGCCGTGCTTGAAGGATATAGTGGTTTGAATTGGATATCTGATGTTGATGAACACTATGCCACAAGCTGGAATGTGTTTACCCTTGGAGGTGGCGCAGTGTCATGGAGGTCAAGTAGACAGACCATATTGACGAGGTCAACCATGGAAGCATAACTTACTACTTTAGACACAACCACTATTGAATCATAATAGCTGCATGCGCTCTTGATGGACTTGCCTGTGGTTCAAAAACATGTGCCGTCAATCCTTTTGAATTGTGACAACCAAACTGTTATTTTCAAAGTGAACAATTCTAAAGATAACACGAGGTCATCAAGACACGTAAAGTTACGTTTGAAATATGTTAGGAAATTGAGAAACTCTGGAGTAATAACTGTTACGTATATTCAAACAGGCAAAAACCTAGCAGATGCCTTTACAAAGGGACTATCACGAAATGTGATAGGAAGTGCATCGAGAGAGATGGGGTTGAGACCCATGGATGTCACACCATAGTGGTAATCCAACCTATGTGATCAGAGATCCCGTAAATTAGGATCTGAGAAGAACAAGCTAGTGGTTTGACTGAGGAGAGTATTTTCTAACCCTCTCTATATGAAGATGCATAACTCTCATAATCTATAAGGCAGGTTGGCGACATGCCTTAATGTGTTTCTGTTGGCTATAACTAGCAAATATGCTATCCTACATGGCATTCTTGAAAGAACACACCTATATGAGCTCGACTGTAAATGTCGCAGTCTATGAGATTTGGAGGATATCTAGTAAACTCGTGAAGAGATCAGGAAATATTACGCATATGCTCCAACCTGCATGGTAGGCTACTGGCAACCAGATGCTAGTTATGATTTTGAGTGAAACCTATTGGCCCCAAACTTGCAATTCAAGTTTCGTCCATTATTCAATTTGTTGATAGATGTAGCTCAAGATTCTAGGCAGAATTTCAACTTAACAGTCTCTGCTGAAACACTGGTATATAAACAAGTAGCGGGGGTTCGCAAATCTTCATATGGGCATTTGAGATCTAGTGGGGGATTGTTAGGAATAATTGGGCTAAATACTTTTGGCCCATGCAGATTTCAGATTTTTCCTAAATCTCAAAGCCCATATGTGTGAAAGCCTATATGTGATTTGGTCCAAATTGGTCGCAGTTCACATGTGAGTGTGGCAAGAGGAGTGGGAGGTAAAGTTTAGTCTCACATAAAAAGTTGGAGGAGAGTTACATCATCTTATAAGGTGGAGTGTCTCACCACTTTATAAGTGAGTGAAAACAGAAGTGATACATGCGCGCTCCTACTCTGAGGATGTCGCTCGCCCGCCCGCCTCGAGCCGAGCTTATATTTTTGCTGCTCGGGAAAATTGGTGTGGTTTTGACAGATGTGTTAACAGTTAGTCGGTTCGGGTCGCTCTTGGATCGTGGGATTTGAACTCGTGCATGACGTGGACTGCTGTAGGCGTCTGTATGGCTTCCACCACACAAAACACCGAAACCAATCTAAGGTTCTGCCAGCATCTTTGCTTGCACTGCCACCGGAACCACTCGCCTTTGTAATCCTGTACGGGAGAGGGCGAATAAGGTTTTTGGAAGTGCTCCGCGCGACTACTCAAGTTCGTCATCATGGCGCGTATTTCTAGGCGATCTCCTAGTCCACGGGCGACTTGTTTTCAACATCGTTTCCTTCAAGAAGTTGCCACTGCAACCTCTGCACCAATGGCGACTTCATCGGCAACCAATAAGTACGTATACCATGATCCGAACTGTTGCCAAACTATAGATTGCTATTGCGTATGCAATGCTCTACTGTTCTTGTTGATTAATGTTGGAATTTGATGAGTTTTGGGCTGTTAGCCCATTAGACAAATTCCGAAATTCTCTTTGGCCCATTTGTGCATGGCAGCATATGGCTATGCTAGTGGTGTTAAAGTTTAGTCCCACATTGCTAGTTGAGTGAGAGTTACACCTCCTTATATACTAGGCTCTTCCACCACTCACTAAGGTGTGAGAAGAAGAGCAGCTCCCGCGCACTCCTCCTCCGACGCCGCCCGCCTCGCCTCGTCACGCCACGCCTCGTCATGACGTGCGCGCACCGTGGGTTGCGGGAATCTCGCCGAGCCGAGCTTTATTTTTGCTAGTTGGGAAAATTAATCATAGATTAATTATGAGTCATTAATAGACGCGTTAATTAGCCAGCCATTTACAGTCTTTACGGGACGTGAGTTCTTACTGACTGACGTGGGCTGAGTCCCACGATTTCCCTGACCTACTCTATATAAGCATCTACGCTAAACCTAATCGGCACCGCTTACCACACGCGTCTCCTTCCATTCTATTGCGTTGCCGCCTTCCCCTTTCCCATCCCGCCTTGCGGCGTGCACCGCAGATCAGGACAGTAGGCCTCCGAAACCCCTCCTTCTTATGAACCTGTATGGGTGAGGGGCGATCAGGTTTTTGGGGAGCGCTTCCGCGCGACTACTGACGCCATCACGGATGACTCCTTCCCCGACGAGCACTTCTTCCCGGACATCGGCAGCCTCTACATCGACAACATGGCTGACGGCGCTAAGGAGATGAACATCAACCGCTTACGATGCTATGGCGACTCCGACCTAGTCGCCGGCCAGGTCGCCGGGACATGCGACGCCGTCTCTCCAACAATGATCGTGTACCGCCAAGCGGTAGACCAGCTGGGAGGACACTTTGACGGCTATTCCGTCGAGTGGATCAACAGACGCAAGAACGAGGAGGCAGACATCCTTTCCTGCATCGGATCTGCCCGACAAGCGCCACCAGCAGGCGTCTTCCTCGACATCATCCACAAACCTTCGGTCAGCCCACCAAAGGAGATCGACGTCGGGATACCACTGCAACCAGAGCTGGCCCTAGTCGCCATGGTTGTGGAGCCTAGCGACTGGACGGCACCATATGTCGCCTTCCTCGAGCACAAGATCCTACCAAGCAACGAGACGGAGGCGCGGATGATCGTGCGCCACTGCAAATCCTTCGTCATCATCAACGGCGAGCTCCACAGACGTAGCGTGACTGGCGTGTTCCAGCGCTGCATACAGCCAGAAGAAGGCCGCAAGATCCTCTAGGACATTCACGCCGGCGACTGCGGCCATCACGCCGGCACCAAGTCATTGGTCACCAAGGCCATGCGGCACGGTTTCTACTGGCTCACCGCACATGCCGATGCCACCAACATCGTCCAGCGATGCGTCGGATGCCAGAAGTACGCCCACCAGACGCACCTCCCTGGTTCGGCACTCAAGACCATCCCCATCACATGGCCATTCGCCGTATGGGGCATGGACATGGTAGGCCCGTTCAAGAAGGCCCCATCTGGCTTCACCCATCTCCTGGTCGTGGTCGACAAGTTCACCAAATGGGTCGAGGCCAAGCCGATCAAAAAGTGCGACGGCAAGACGGCCACCAAGTTCTTACGCGAGCTCATCTACCGATACAGCTACCCGCACAGCATCATAACGAACAACGCACCAATTTCGCCAAGAGGGCCATGGTGGAATTCTGTGAAGAACATGGCATACGACTCGACCTCGCTTCAGTCGCCCACCTAGAGTCGAACGGCCAAGCAGAACGCGCCAACCAGAGCGTCCTCCATGGGCTCAAGACGCGACTCCAGGTTCCCCTCGAGCGCACCCCAGGATGCTGGGTTGACGAGCTCCCCTCCGTAATATGGGGGATCCGCACGTCCGTCAATCGTTCCACCGGGTTCCTACCCTTCTTCATGGTGTATGGCGCCGAGGCCGTAATGCCAACTGACCTGGAGCACGATTCACCTCGAGTCATCGATTACGTCGAGGCGACCAACGAGGTCGCCCACCAAGACAGCGTTAACCAACTCGACGAGGCACGCGACCTGGCCCGCTCCCGCACCACCATCTACCAGCAAGGACTCCGCCGCTACCACAGCCGCCGAGTCCGGACACGCACATTCCAGGAGGGCGACCTGGTCCTCCGACTGGCCCAGGACAAGAAGGGCATGCACAAACTCTCCCCCATGGGAGGGACCATTCGCCATAGGGTGAGTCCTCGGCAACGACGCCTACTACCTCATCGACATACGGGGTGACGGCCAGCTCGAGGTCGGAAGGCCATGGAATGTAAACCTTCTCCGAAAGTTCTATACATAGAACTCAAACTTGTACCCAGATGATATATAATGAAATTCATTCGGATCACACAAATTGTGTCTACTCGCCATATTCTTGTGCCACTCACACTCGTACAAATTAGCAATACGCTACCTACAAAAGTCAACCCTTGGTCGAGCGACCGGCACGGCTAAGTAGTGTGGCCTAAGGGCACCAAAAATATTCGGGCCCTAGGACGTCCACGAATACGCCAATCCAGAGCCACCATCGGAGTCGCCTAGCTCGACTGGCCCACCGGGCCAAACGACCAGTATACGCTCCTCACAGCGACCTGTTCTTCCCATCCTCGCGCAAAGCGACTCGAACGGTTAAGTACCACGCACGGGGACTCCGCAAGAATGGAATCCTCACGTGGCTCAAGAACACACCAAGTAAAAGAGCTGCCTTGGACTCGCCCAGCGACTGGCTTTCTGAGCCAGGGGAAGAGACGCGTTACAAACAACACATTAAAACAACCTACAAAAGGAACGCGCCCACTACGGTTGAGCACCACGCTCGGGGACTCGCCTACAAAATAACCCCACTCGCGCTCGGGGACTCGCCCCCTCAGAAGACGCAAGTGACAAAACAGTGCACAACCAAAAGAAAACACATAAGTATACAATCGAGTTATACCCCATTAAAGGGCGAACGTGCTCGGGGACTCGCTCAAACAAAAATAAACACACCACACAATTATGGTCGCAATACGAGTCGATTGACTCTCCTTTACTCAAAACATTGGTCACATTACAACAGTCGCCACTTGGCATATATTACAAAATGCCCAACTACACTGTCTATTCCATAGGTCCTGACGAAGAAGCACCACCACCCCCTTAACACGAACAAAAGGCTTCCACGGGTTCGTCGGGTAGGTCGTCAGTGACTTCGACAACACCGACCGGAAGGGCTGCTCCAACTTCATGTCGTGATGCTCCGGCTCGGGGTCACCAGGCGCCAACACTGTCTCCTGGTACGGCAGAAGATCCCCCATCGCCAACACCCGATCGGCAAAAGGGGCAGCCTTTCCAGTCATCTTCAGCACCTCTGACATCTCCACCGTGCCGGTCGCCGATGGGTAGCCACTAGTGACGTCGTCAAGGTTGAAATCGCCGGGGAAGTGGGCGAGACCTAGGCTCAATGGCGTGGTGGCCCCGCGCCTGAATGCCGAGCATGCCATCCACTCCACGATGACAGGCGCCTCCTCCAGATAGCGCCACACTTCCATAAGCCCCCCCAGGAATAACCTCGGTGGGGGACATGCCTTGAACAACCGCTTGGACACATAACGCCGAAGCCGTGGCCGCGTTCACCACGGCAGTCACACACTACCAAGCATTGAAGGTCTGAACCACCGGGTCACTTTGCCCTATCACAGCTGCAAAATCAGACGTCAGTGAAACTATGGACTTCCCCAATCAGGGATTCGCCAAATGAGTCAACCAAAGACGAAAACTCACCGAGGAGCTTGCGGCAATTCTCCGTGACATGCTTCTTCAAGGCAGCATGATCATTCTGCAGCCCCATGATGATCGAGTCTGTGGCCTTGCGTTCCTCCTCAGCCGCAGCAACAGCAGCTTTAGCTTGGTCCTCAGATGAAATTGAGGCCGCTCTCGCCTCCTCCAAGTCACGGATCAGCGAAGCAATTTTCTCATTCGCCACGTCCATCTCGGCGACTGGAACATACCCTTCACGGGCCTTAGAAATTGCATCAGGAAGGCCATCTAAAAAGGAAAGAGGCAAATCATCAACGCGCCACACACCAACAGTTCACAGCTTAAAGAGAAAAAAATGAAAAGACGCAAATACTTACCAACAGTCTCCTGGAGTCGCCGGTTGGCCTCTTGCGCTATGCGCAGATCCCGCTCCAAATGCTCCTTGGCTGCCTGTCGATCGGTCGACTCCCTCTGCAAACCCTGCAAAAACAACAAAGTTCAGTACTTACAAAGAACAATATCAAGTTCCTAGCCACTGAAATTCAGCGACTAGGAACTCGAGGACTGGAGAGTAGAAGCAACTCAGTGCCTAGCCGCTAAAATTCAGCAGCTAGACACTCGGGGACTGGACGTACCTGAATGGCGGCGCCAAGCATTTTGTGAAGCTCGCCGGCGTCAGTCGACGGGACCGTGAAGGAGGTGCGCCCATGACGAGATCCAATGTCTCCATCGACGACCTTCGGGCTCTGCGGAGACTGGTTGTCCGCCACACCTAGGAACCCCCTCGCTATGAAGCGAGGGAACGTCGCCGACGCTCTAGCCAAGGCACTGGTCACCGAAGCCGGCGCTCTCGTCGCAGGGGTGACCGCGACTGGCTCCGACCGTGCAGCCACCACCTCTTCGACGACTGCAGCGGGGTCGCTCCCCTTGGCGCTAGCCGTCTCAACGGAATCATCGGCACCGCCTTTTTGCCTCTTCGCGCCCTCCATGGTCGCTGCGTCGTCAGCAGACTTCCTCTTCTTGGGGAGGTCATCTTCTCCTGTGGTGGTGGTCGGCGGAATCTTTGCCACCAAAGGGCAGCCGATCTTTTTGACTCCAGACCTATCAAAATCAGCACAACGACGACACAAAAACAGAACACAACTTGGAATGGAAAATTCAAGGCTTACTTGGCGACTGGGAGAACGCACAGCTCGGTGCTGATGTGGGCGGGCTTATCCAATTCTGGACCCAGCTTGCATGTGAGCCCCCTCTCAAAGACGTCTGAAGCCCACGACACAGCGGGCTTCCTCGATGATGAAGCCGCGGTCGCCGGAATTTCTGGCTCCGAAGACACGGCCGCTCTCGACGGCTGCGGCGACTTCGACGCCGCTGCCTCAACCGCCTCCTGGCTTGGAACCCTCGAAACCGTTGGTGCAATCACTGCCAGGGGAACCTCTACCGCCGCCTCGGTGTCCTCGCCCTGCAACCCCTTCATCGGAATCGCATCCTCTGGGGCCTTGTGCGAAATTTTGGGAGTGTCTTCATCGTCAGAGTCATCATCTGACTCGAACACCACTGCCGACTTGGATGGTGACGTTGGCTTCTTCGCTGGCGACTTAGGTTTGTGCGCGGGATTCGACGGCATAGCCGTGCGTCGGGATGTGTGCTCCTGCGCGATCTTGTCGCCTCCTTCGTGTTCATCGAGGTTGTGGCTCGCCTCAAACTCGCGTTGTTTCTGCATGCGAGTCTTACGAGCCGTAGGCGCTGGGGGAGGAACCTCCTCCTCCTCCTCATCACTTTCGGAGGAGTCTCCTTCGGAGGCCTCTTCAAGTTCCCGGGGAACCTCTTCGTCGAGCGGAGGGAGCCAGCCTTCCAACACCTGGAACAGCTGAGAACAACAACGAGTGAATACCAAATGATGCGACTGCAAATTACATTGCGAGAATGGCGACCGGAGAGAAAACTTACCGTGGGGGCTTCATTCTTCACGGGAATATGCGGGGCGAGCCCGACCGATACGGTGGTGAACTCCGTGTCAGTAATCTTCTTCAGGGCGGCCTTGTAGTCTTCGGTCTCCCGCGACTCCTTGCTGGTTTGGGAGGGGTCGTGCTTCCCGCTATACTCGTACATCCAATGCGTTCGAGCTGCCAGCGGAACCAGACGCCGCCCGAGCCAGCAGTTGTAAAGGTTGATCGAAATTAACCCCTGGTCCTTCAACCTCTGGATCTGGTCCATCATCTCCGCGATGGCCATCTTCTAGTCTTCGGGGAGCTTCTTCGGTGCCAGCCGGCGAGGCTCGTTTCTTTCGGCGACGAATTCGGGAAGTGCCACCTCGCCGGAGGGAGTGGATTCCTTCACATAGAACCAGCTCTTCTTCCACTCGCTGGCGGCTTTCTTCGGCAGAAGGAGCTTGATGAAGTTGGCCTTGGGTTTCAATTGGAACGTGACGCTGTCGGCCGCCAGCATCAACCCGCTGGACACCTCGCGCCCGATGCGGTCGTGGAAGAGCTCTAGCCACAGCGGAAAATACGGCCTGCAGCCGAGGTAGCATTCGCAGAAGGCGACGAAGATCGCCAGCTGCTCGATGCTGTGCGAGCCAAGATCTGACTGCTTGATAATACGCGCAGAAGCGTCGGAAGAAGAGCGAGGTGGGAAACCCCAAACCTCTCTCTAGATGGCTGGGGAAACAAATGAATTCGCCAGCTCGCGGTTTCGGCTTGGTCTCGGAGGGAGGGGCACCCGCCAGTTCCCCTTGCGGAGGACTCCGGGGTCCTCGAAGGACTTGAGCTGGGCCGTGGTGCACTTGGATTTTCCCCATGAGCCTTTGGGAGGCGCCATCAGGAAGGATGTGGAGTCGCTCGGTGCGGAAGGATCGAATCGAAGAAAGGCAGAAAGAATGAATGTGGGAGAATGAAGAATGCAGGGAAGGATCTGTAGAGCTGATTCGCCACTCCCCTTATAAAGGAACGCTACCCGCCAAATTCGGAGTAGCCGTTACCTGCGGTAATTACGCCGAAGTTACCGTTGGAATATCCAACGGATAGTTTGACTAGATTGACGGTCCAACTCCTCCATTCCACTCGCTACCCGCTAGTCCTCTCCACTCGCCGAAGCAGCGACTTGGCAGTAGTGACATTCGCCGGAGCTACGAATGGAAGCCTGGGAAAAATTTCCTCGGTTTTAGTGGAGTCCATCGCCAACTCGACTGGGCGTCCAAATTGGGCTCGCCTACTTCGACCGCCAAAAGGACACCTGCGCCTGAATCAACAATGGCCTCGGGGACTACTGATGGGGATATGTCGAAGGGGGTAATGCCCGGCAGGACGTTCCAATTGGGCCGAAGGGTCTGCGAGTGGGCCTGAAGGACGACGACTGGAATGCAACATAGGAGAGGGCCTAGCGACTGGAGACTGAAGGCCTAGAAGCGTACTTGAAGCCTAGTCGGATTAGGTCAAAAGCCTCTGAATCCATATCTTGTTCGGTGGTAAACTGTAAACCCTAGCGAGGTGCCTCATATATAAACCTCCCTAGGGTACCTTGAGGACTTACGTTCCATCATACACCCCTCAAGCGACTCGCTGCTTAGACGCCGAGCTCGCCACCCCTGTAACTCGCTCTCCATTAATCCAATCTAGCAGGAGTAGGTCTTTACCCTCCGGGGGGGGCGAACCTGGGTAAACCATGTGCATCCGTCCCCATCTCGCACCGCAGATGGCCGCCAGCTCTTCCTCATGTTACAATCAATCACTGCCAGTAGCAGCGACTGCCGTGGCCATTTCCAGGACAGTTGCTGCTGCTACCGCCGCTGCTGCTGCTGCCGCCGCTATACCGTATGTGATTTCAATCCATCTCTTTCAGATTATGCTAGAGTGTCTAGTTCTAGCGCTTGGTAGAGATGTAATAGGTTTGTCTTGTTTAGATGTAATTTGTTCATCTACTCTGTTAGTTTGCATAATCTATTTAATTGCTATATGTATGATCATGCTTTGTCGATTATTTATTCGGATTAAATTATATAGATTATTGCTTATGTTTTTAACAATTAATACATCTAGTATGTTAAAGTTTCATGTGTTTATAACAGTTGTTGTCCTATTCTATAATCTGGAATTGATTATGTAAATTATGCCTAATAATCCAATAAATCTCGTAGTTTTCTAATTCTATGGGAATCAAGTGGACATGTCACTCCAATCGTGTGATTTTCTTATTCCTAGGTTATGAGAATCCTATGAATGAAATGAGCGCTGAGCTTCGTGAGCCTGTCGGCTGGGAGATTATTTATGCTCGTGTAATATTTGGTTTGCCGCCCTGACAATGAGACATCTCTCCCTATCTCAAACGAAAATAGATTGAACAAGATCAATTTCGACTTGAATAGCCGAAAGGCAGCAAAGAGCCGAATCGACGATCGTTGTTCACGGCGATTGTGGCCGAAATGGTGTTGGCGGTCGATGAAACAACCGACATGGACGAGAAAATCATCTGATGAGACAGAGATCGAGACGAACCAGCATTCTTTCTTCTACTCCTAGTGTCTTTTTCCTCAAATAAGAAATCGTAAGGATCAATCTTGAACCATCTATGCCGTGGAGTACGTACTCCACGAATCACAAATAAGTAGCGTACGTGGCAAGATGGTACATGCGATATACGGGACCAAAAGCTTGATTCCAAGGCTCGGTGATACGCGAACATGGACGTGCATGTCGCTCACCGGGCGTCTCTTCTCCGAGCATCCCGCTCCGATCCGTTTTCCCTTCGATCGTGCCCTCTCGCTCTCGGCCTCTCCGAAACCTCGAGCACCCTCCGGCCAGAACCTTGTCACCCCCTGCACCAGTGCGCGCTGCACGTACGTACTGTACACAGGAGCTCCACACACTCGAGGCCTTCCGACGATCACACGATCTACCTTTACAATGGTGATCGTGAGCCAGGGCCGCCACGTACGCACCGGCAATTATTCGCCGACCACGCCATGCCTTGCCGGCCAAGCGTCGTGGGTGCCGAGATTCGATCCGCCCCTGCCCCTCAGTCCAATCGTTGCAACCTTTCGTCCGCACGAACGCAGAGGGGCGGCGAGCAGATCTATCGTCATCCACCGCCATATATCGGCCTAAAGTCGAGCAGAAAAGTTGCACTCCGATATGCTCCACTTAGCTGCTGGATCGGGCGCGCGCGCGTGCGTGCGTATCCCGGTTTTGTAGTAGCGGTGTAATAATGCTCGATCCTTGTATGTACCACATCAGCGGTGCACTATACTGTCCAGTACAGTGCTACTAGCTGGATGGTCCGATCCATTCAGGTTCAGAGTGAGAGACGAGTCACGTCAGTTCAGTTATGGCCATACATAAAAGAACAGTAAAACCCAACCCATTCGGTGCTTCTGGCAATCTAGCACTATACGGTGTTCGGTTTCATGTACCTGGTCCAGTGAAAACTATAAGGGCGCGTTTGGTAGCCTGCATACCCTCCGGGCATGCCCTGGGAGAGGTGAAACTGGGCTGTTTGGTTACTTGCATGAGGCGTTGGCCAGCGCGAACCATAAGGCAGCTCGGGGACAGGCTCAACTGCTACGCTCGAATCGGCCGTTTCCAGCGACCACCCTCGCCGTGCGCCCGGCGGATGCAAAAGCGGCGGTCCCCTGCACGAGCTCGGCCAACGATGGCGCAACCGGGAGATTACCGCTGGCCTGGAAAAGGGGCGGGATCCTTTCCCTCACCTACCGCTGAGACACCCTACCCGCTCACCATCAAAACCAGATCCACCTTTTCCCCCATATCCTTCCCCCGGTCAAATCCGGCCACCGACGGTGACATCGACGATGCCCCCGACAAGACAAAACAAGTAGGGCGGCCGCCATGCCGAGCTGGAATGACGGCGACAGCTCCTGCCAATCGTATCTAGGGGTAAGTCCACTTTCCCCCAATTCTTTCATAGGGTTAGGGTTCGGTAGTGAGTTAGGAATCCTCGATTTACAATCAGATGAACTCGATTTGGTGTGCTAGGACATCACAGACATGGACTATGCTCCTGACTCCTATGAAGATCCCAGCTTCTACGGCATAGCGAAAGATTGTCCCGAGGTCTACCGCATCCACAAACTTGAGCCTGTGAAGCGTGTTGCATTTGAAGGAACCAACACAGGTCACAGATTCTACCTCTGCCAAGTTCAGAATGTAAGTGCTTAGCTCCTTGTATCTCCATTCACTTGTCTGGCAAGTGGTAGGTCTGTGCCAACGAATTTCTGACCCGCAGGAGGTCGAAAACTGTGGGTTTGTGGCTTGGGTAGACAATGAATGGCCAAATGCTACGAAGAACGCAATTGCGAAGCTATGGGGGATATATGATGATACAAGCAATGCAAAAATCGACGAGAAGGTTGAAAATGCGAAGCTGGTGAAGCAACTGTCTGATGAGAAAAACAAGCTTGACAAAAAGTACTCATGTTTGCTAGTTGATGTGAAAAAATTCATTGAAGAAACAGAGAAGAATGCGTTAGAAGAGAACTTGTCTAGGATGAATGACAACAATGAGAGATCTGAGGAGATGAATTCCGAGCAGACTGAAGCGTTGAGGAATGAGTTTGAGATGCTGAAGACCGTACAGAAATCCCAGAAGCAGAGGAAATGGGATAAGGACCGGAAGATCTTTAAGGAGGAAAAGAAGAAACTGAAGTATGCTCTCTATAAATTGTTCAAAGCCAATGACGCTAACAAGGATAAGCTAAAGAAGATCAAAAAAATCTGTGATGGTTGACTCTTTTGTTGCACCTTGTTATACTGCCAACGGTGAACTGGTGGTGGTGGTAGAATGACACCCACTTTTGATGTGGTGGTAGGTTAACACAATGGTGGTATGCTAAACTGATCCCCTTTTGGCAACAATCATTCTTGTTAACACTAATTTGTACTTGTGTTGTTTCTGCTAAGGGTGTTCATTTGTTCATGGTCAATTGTGATTTTCCTTTGCTTGTGTTGTTCATGGTTGTGGTGTTCATGTTCTGTGTTGTTCATGCTGCTTGTGGGGATCATGCTTGCAGGGATCATGCTTTGTGGAGATCATGGTTGTGCGGATCATGGTTGTGCGGATCATGCTTGTGGGGATCATACTTGCGATTCTGTTGTTCCGGCGTGTGAGAATCATGCTTTGTGATTCCAGATTGTGTGTTCTTTTCTCATGTATATGGTCTTCCTCTCCATCCGGTTATGATAACCTTGCCATATGGAAGTGCAAGGTGGCCACAACCAGTATTGTATGTGAACCAACCAAGGCGAAAATGCATGACATGGGCAAAAAACGTAAGGTGCAGACAACCAAACAACATGGTCCTAGTTGCCCAACCGGTACACCAAATTTGATGCAGGCTACCAAACAACTTGCACAATGTGCTTTTGGGTTGTATGAGTGTGGCACCGCTGACCGTGGACATGCCCCCAGTGAGCTCCAAAATGGATGCAGGTTAACAAACACCTCCCAAACAACTACTCTATCCGTTGTTATATTCACATAAGTATTTGTAAACTAAAACACGTCTAGATAAATGCGAATTTAGACAAAACCAAGTCATTTTGGATGGAAGGATACTAGCATGGTCCGGGCATGTACACCACAA
The DNA here is from genome assembly GCA_916181665.1 of Avena sativa. Classification (NCBI taxonomy): domain Eukaryota; kingdom Viridiplantae; phylum Streptophyta; class Magnoliopsida; order Poales; family Poaceae; genus Avena; species Avena sativa. The sequence continues at coordinate 34,367,131 of OV702291.1, forward strand.
AATGCATGGTTGATATGGTTTCTCCTTTCGGAAGGAGAAACGTACGTATGTGGCGAGCAATTGGCAGGATGTACTTCCTGAGCGCTGAGTGTTCTTTTTTCCTGTGGTCAAGATGACTCGAGTCAAAAAGAGAGAATCCCACTATCTCGGACCGGATCTGATCATACGAGCCATCATTTTCGCCAGCAAAAGTGTCGCCAGAAACAAAATTGCAGTGTTAGAAAATGAAAATCCACAGAAAAAAATGGTTTTCCCACAGTACAGACGCGCGCATGCAACCGACCGCGACCGTCCCGGCGACGAAAACCACCACTCTGCCTATCCACCACGCTTTCCTCTAGAACACCCCGTGCCGGTGGAGGCCTCGTCGCGCGCACGCCCAGCATCCGTGTATAAAAAGGGCCGTGGCGAGCAAAGAACTCCTCATTCGCTCGCTCTACATCCTCGTGTCCTTTCCGAGTCATTTACTAGCGTTTCTGCATGGCTTCCTCCACAGCTTTCTCCCTCCTTGTCGTTGCTGCTGCTTTGTTACTGTACTGCTGCAGTTGCTGTCACGGGCAAGGTGACGCCGCCGGCAATGGCGGCGCGGTGACCGCGATCTACAGCCTGGGCGACTCCATCACGGACACGGGGAACCTGATCAAGGAGGCGCCGCCCGGCGCGTTCGAGACCATCAAGCACCTCCCCTACGGCGTCACCCTCGGCTACCCCACCGGCCGATGCTCCGACGGCCTCCTCATGATCGACTTCCTCGGTACCTACTTACCTACAGTCACAACGTTTCTCAACTGAGCCAGCTCTTACTCTGAACTTTGATGCTTGGCACAATGTTGCAATGACGAGATTGAGCAGAAGCAAGCGTATATATTGAGTGTTTCGATTTCTGTAAATGCAGCTCAGGACATGGGACTCCCGTTCCTGAACCCCTACCTGGCCAAGAACCGGAGCTTCGACCACGGGGTGAACTTCGCCGTCGCCGGAGCAACCGCCATGGACCCCGCCGACCAGTTCAACGGCAACTCCTCCTCCTTGCCTTTCACCTTCAACTCACTCAAGCTGCAGCTCCGGTGGTTCAAGGACTTCATGAAGTCCAGCTTCGGCACCGATCAACGCAAATCCATGAACCACCTCCTATCACTTTCTACCCTGTATCAGTGCACACTCTGTTTTTTCTAAGAGTTCAGGTGAAAAAATTGTGTGGTGCAGAGATACGCAAAAGGCTCCAATCTTCTCTGGTCTTGGTCGGGGAGATCGGGGGAAACGACTACAACTTCGCGTTCTTCGGCAACAGGTCTATGAAAGAGGTGGACAAACTCGTCCCGGGTGTCATCAACACCATCATCGACGCCACCAAGGTACTGTACCATCAAGCGTATATATATCTTCTTACACGTACAGTTAACAGATTAAACATGGTGATAATCCTGTCGAGTTGACTCTATCACGCACAGGAAGTGCTTGACATGGGCGCCAGCAGGGTCATCGTCCCGGGAAACTTCCCCATCGGCTGCATCCCGGGCTACCTGACTTCAATGGCGTCGCCGGACCCGTCCGCCTACGACTCCATGGGCTGCCTCAAGGAGCTCAACCTCTTCGCCGCCAAGCACAACTCCAAGCTCCAGCAAGCCATCGCCAGTCTCCGGGCGTCCTACCCCGACGCCTCCATCGCCTACGCCGACTACTTCAACTCCTTCTTCAGCCTCCTCAAAGGCGCCTCGGAGCTCGGTTTCGACGCGGATAGCACCCACAAGGCATGCTGTGGTGCAGGTGGCAAGTACAACTACGACGAGAGGAAGATGTGCGGTGCGGAGGGGTCGACGGCGTGCGCAGACCCATCAGCGTACGTGAGCTGGGATGGCATACACATGACACAGGCGGCGTACAAGGCCATGTCCAGGCTCATCTACCATGGGAGGTATCTGCAGCCGCAGATACTGAATTTCACACAGGGGAATGGGCAGACATGATAAAGCTGTCTCACGCTCCAGAACCCTTTTGCTGCGACGTTTTGAGCCTTCAATGGGTTCTTCAATCTACATAGTATCAGATTCTCTCAGTTGTAGTAATATGTCTATGCTACAATGATATACTCTGCATAATGTATCCGGATGAAAATAGCTACTATGAAAGAAATATTGCAGTTTTAGATCATGGGAATCTGACCGATGATAAATCATACTATGGCAAAAAAGAAAAGAAAAATTGATACATGTTGATTTGGTGCCCCAGCCAAAGCCCGGTACACCATTACAAACTTACATCTCTCCTAAAAAGGAAGTTACAGAAACTACAAGACAAGAGTGGATTGCGCTTGATACGTTGCCTCCGTTCAATGTATCTATCCAGAGCTACATCTCTCCTAAAAAGGAAGGAAAAAATGCGAGCACATACGTGCATCCAAATTCAAGCACTAACATCTAAGATGTAACAGCCCTAATTTGATAAAAGTTACAACTATTTACATCTATCAGACAAACTCAAAAAGTTCTTTCAAACAGGACAGCAGTAATGCTAAATCCGGATCAGCTTCATGCTTCTTCCAAGCTTCCTCAAACAGCTGTCCCTTGCATCTGCATGAGTACATCTTACTATGAGAAAGACTGAAGGAGAGATCTCCGAGGAAGAGAAAGGATGAAACACCGGAGTAAGTGCATAAAATGTCAAGTCAGGAGTTTGGGCGGATGGGCAATTTGATTTTAGACATGATATGTTTGAAAGTTGCACCCATGCTTCCTAGAGTTGTCCCTGGCAAGTGGTAATCCATAAATTTCTAAGGGACATGAACCATACACCTTAATAAAACTACAGAAAGTCACGCCCTAATCCCAGTGGCAGATACCAATCGAGGTAAGCAGTTGCCCTGTACAGAAACTCTCTTGGTTCGTGCGAGAACACTAAAGAGAAAAAAATGTCATCATCACCCTAGAAACACAATATAAGGTTAAGATGAAATAATTTTACCCCTGCAGAAGGTTCTTTTCCAACTAGTCTTGTCGAATTGGATAAATTATTGTTAACTTTAAGCTAACTAACTGAGATGAAATGATACAAGCTTATCTCTAATACTAATTCCAAAAATCAACAAGTAAACTAGAGTGAAGAATTAAATATCTAATAGAATGACAGCCATCAGGATGGAACATAAGGAGTCATGCCGAACCAATGTACTGTTCTGATTTCTAAACCTAATTAACTCTGATAGACCGAGTCGAACTGCCATTTAATAGAAATATGATGCAAATAGTAAAATCAGAGTGAACGATAAGCTTACTTCTGGAGTAGCACAAGTATTCCTACTATGTGATTTCTCATGATCTCACGGCTCTTTCGTGTGGCAGATTCTTTATATAAAAGAACAAGTTCATCCACCAGCCTAAATACAAATAAAATGAGTTGGAAATTTCCATATTCAGCAGGCAGAGAAAATGGAAGAGAATTACAAGAAGTATCACAATTCCTAATACCTTGAAAAATAGGGTGACTGTCTGATCCAAGTGAGCTTAACAACTGCATGAATTCGCTCTAAAACCTGTAAATGATACATGGTTAAAACATCAAAGTATCATAGCATGGTCCTACCTATTAATACATATACTCCCTCCGACCCATATTAGTTGATTTGGATTTCTCTAGATTCGAATGTATGTGGCACTAAAACATGTCTAGATACATCCGAATCTAGACAAACTCAAATGAACTAATATGGGTCGGAGGGAGTACAACATTTTCCTATATTCACAAGGCTACAAAATTATGCCCTGTAAATACTGTGAACATAACTTGTAAGACTATCTGACAGTAACAGAAAGCCAGAAGTCCAAGTTGAAGATGTATCATGGCCCTGTCTATTAATGCACAATAAATATATTGTCCATAGTCTGGACAATTTGCTTACCAGAAGAACTGTTCTATCATCATCAGCATGCATCCATTGGAAAAAGAGAGAGAAAAGGAGACGAAAATGTGCCAATAGGAAGAGTCCCATAGCATAAAAAACTGGCCCGATAAGGGTAAGCCATGCAATACGACGATCTTTGTTTAGTGGTTGCCGTTCCAGGTGGCCCAACATCTCAGCAAGCATTCTACTGTACCTGGAACCATCGTAAAACTGAAGTTCAAGGAAAAGAAACAAGTATTTTGTGAATGTTTATGCTAGAACCGATCCAGAATGATGATAGTGTACGTATAAAAACTCATACTAGCATGCAAACATCTACAGTAGATAGTTCTGTAACTAAAAGTGGCTGTTTCCTAGGATTGCATTTTCCAAGCATTGGCTACATCATTAACCTCAGATTCGCCAATAATAAACTGTACATCAATGTAAGTAAAGCAGATTCCAGATAAGTTGCTTTCCCAAACAGTGACTAACAAAAAGAGAAGATGACATCTCACTTAAAGGCAGTTTCTCAGTTTTAAACGATTTCATTTGTAAATGTGAATTTCCGGAGCCATTAAGGAAGCAGCAGGGCCTCCTTGCATTTACTCAACAAAGGTAAATGCTCCTTCCAAAATCATGCGCTTAGCTTGCCTTTTGGTGCAAAAGGAAAAGGCTATACCCAGTTTTATTGGCAGATGAGTAATATGTTTATATCATAATTATGTTATACATTTGCATATACCCTTAATCTAATAACTGAGATTTGTTTATATCATAATTATCATAAAGGCTCCAAGAAGGATAAGGTTTGTTTGGTCTGAGATTATAGAGATTGAAAGATTAGACATGATCCCTACTGAGATTAAAGGGGACACAATTTACAAGTAGGAACAGAGTGTGTACCAAGGGCTGCGCGGGTTACTTGTTTGGGTGCAAGTCAGCAGCAGCACCGATACCTCAACAATGCGGTACCATAACTCATCGTCTGCAGGAATGTTATGGCAGCACGCATCAAGTATTGCATCTTCATACATGCTTAACTCTGTTACTTTCACATTCTTTGCTATGTGCACGAAGCTAACCATTCCCTGTTCCTGTTAATCATATGGAACAATCTCACTCAAAATGCCCACTAACATCTAATGATCTAACAGCAAAGTAGGCTAAATTGTGTGTGCTGAATACCGTTAAGATAGAGATGGCGTGATATACAGCATGCACTAACTTTATCCTCAACAGAGAAACCAAAAAGGACCTCATCATACCTTAACATCTGGTGACCAATGATCCAATGCAGTCAAAGCACAAGGAATGACTAACCAACAAAGATCCCCAAGCTTCGGATAATTAACCTGAAAATGTCAAAGAAAGTAACCGAAGTAAAGAATCTATAATACCATATCTCAAAACTTCACTGAATAATGCTGCTGGTGCTGCCACAAGTTTTTGTTGCAACACATTTTCTGGTCCCCGGAGTAATTTGAGCATTTGTATTCAATCAGGTGTCAAGTTTTTCTGAATAAACTACTTGTCTAGGTCACTAGAATTCATCGATTGCAAAGAGAAAGATGCTTATGTAACCATGATACAGGGCACAAACCTGAGATAGCAGCCACCGGAACTGGTGCGCGGCGACGAAGGCATGCTCCTTGGGCGGCTTGTCGACGCAAATCATGTCATCCTCAGCGTCCACATCCGTATCCTTCAGCACGGCCTTCAGTGGCGGCACCGCCTCCGGCATCATCGCCAGCAACATCTCACCGGCATCGCCCCACCCGCCAGCCGCCGCCATCTCCTCCATGGCTCCAGCCGCGGCCTTCGAGAGCCCCTCCGGGACCCAGTGCAGTGCGGGGGCCTCCGCCGAGGCCGCACGGGCGGCGGCGCAGAAGAGGAGGAGGTCCACGGCCTCCTTGCCGGCCCCGTCCGTGGAGGGTTGTTGGGAGGGGGATGGGAGGAGGGAGGCGAGGAAGGATTTGACGGAGGTGGAGGAGCCCTCAGGGGGCGCGTAGGGCGCTGCGGCGAGCGAGGAGCGGAGCGGGGAGGCTATGCGGAGGAGGTCCTCGCGGCGAAGAGCCGCCGAGGCGGCGGCGTTTGACGGCGGTGGCATGGCGGCCTGGACTACTCTACTCTACTGTGCCGCAAAACGCTCTGGACCCGGTCGGTTCCGGTTCGAGAACTGAGTCGAAGGAGTCAACTCAACCATAACCTGGCCCGAGGAGACGTCGCTGCCGCCGGGTCCCGCTCGTCAGACCCATCCCCAACCTCCAGCCTCTGCGTCTCTCCTCTAGCCCTGCCGCGGTAGCGAAGCAGCGCTGCTCTCGCCACCACCACCGCGGGCGATGCGAGCCTACGTCCTCCCCTGCCACGTCGCGCGGATCTGCAGACACCCACTCGCGTCGCATCGACCTAGCTGAGCCTGCACGCGCGCTCGTGTGCCATCCCGCCCCTCCCCGTGCTCGAGCCCTCAAGCGAGGCCGTGGCTGCTTCGCTTTACAAAATCAGAGGCTGAGCACATCACATCTATGACATTGGTTTGCTTCCGCCCTACCACTTTCCCTTTACAAAATCAGAGGCTGAGCACTCTCTGAAGCCAGGAGGCGAGCTTGGAACCGAGTCCCCCGCTGCGCCGCCGTCGCCGATTGCCCGGGCCGGTGAGCCTCGTCCGATTCCAATCTCGTCGCAGTGCGCCATTGGTTGGACTCTATCTGATCTTTCCCTCACTTAATTTCCAGCTTCCTTCACCGGATCTTGAGACCGTCATCGTCTCAGACTTCACTGAATAATGCTGCTCCCAGCTTGTTATCACTGAGCAAGGATCGCCACCAACGTCGATTCACTGCTGCCTGCTCAATTATCAGAGCTCGCTTGCTATGCAGGTGAGTTTATGGGAACCCCGTAGCCATTAGGCGAAGCCGCGAATGCAACACACATTGTTCTGTTAGTACTATTGCAGCTACGGCATATAGCCGTCGTGACCAGACCATGCCGCCATGGCTATCATTTTGGGCACCACCATCTTAGTTGAAGCAGAGCTAAAATAAGCTTCCTAGTTCGACCTTAGAAGCTACAATTTCCATGTTAAGTAGAGAAAAGTGAAATATCTATGGTGCCTGTTTTCAATGTACCTCTAGATTATAATGATGCAGTGAGGGTCAATTGAGACCGTTACAAATTTATTGCTTTATACAAAATACAACTATTTCTTCAATCATAAGCACTACATTTGTAGTACGAATACAAATAATCTCAAGTATACACATACATAATATAACATGTAGTCACCCAACCAGCTAGTTTCCCCTGAAACAAAAACATTAGGAGAACGTTGAATACGAGCTTCCAAACATAGCTTGAAGCAGTCTTGGTACTGGGGCCATCCTGATCTCAACTACCCCTTCAAGAATCTGAACTACCTCTGCCATTGTTGGTCGATCAAACTCATCATCTTGGATGCACCAACATGCAACCTTGCAAGCTAGTTCAGCCTCATCCAGATTGACATCATCATGTAACATGTGATCTACCAAACTCCCGACGTCTCCTTCAAGAAGCTTATGTGCAGCATGCACAGGGAAATAAACATCAATGTTGCCATTGCTAGAAAATCGTGCGGATGTGTTCCTCCTTCCAGATATTATTTCCAGCAGCACCATCCCATAGCTATAAACATCAACTTTTGGTGTAATGGCAACACCAGTAAGCCATTCAGGTGCAAGGTACCCTACAGTCCCTCTCATTGTTGTCAATACTCGGCTAAAATCCCTTCCTAAAAGCTTTGCCATCCCAAAGTCTGCAATTTTTGGAAGGAATGAAGCATCAAGAAGTATGTTTTCTGGCTTGATATCACAGTGTATGATGTTGTCTCGACAGCTGTCATGCAAGTAGGCCAACCCTCTGGCAACTCCCAGGGCTATCTGATACCTAGCAGCCCAATTTAACACTGTAGAATTGCTTCGAAATAGATGGACATCAAGAGAGTGATTTGACATGTATTCATAAACAAGCAGCCTCTTAGCATCCTCACAACAGAAACCAACAAGCTTAACTAAATTGATGTGCTGGACAGCTCCAATTGAGCTCACTTCAGCTCTGAATTGCTTCTCTCCTTGATAAGCACCATCAAGCCTCTTAACTGCTATGGCATTTGACTCATTTATAAACCCCTTGAATACAGAACCAAAACTACCTGCCCCCAACTTATGTGTGAATTTTTTTGTTGCATGTTGTAGATCATTGTATCTAAATGCAATGATTCCATTACAACCTGCGGAACCATTCAGTATGCGACCAGAGCTATTCTTTTTGTTTGTCCAAATCATTAGTAAGAGTATGAGTGCAAATAAGCCTAGAGCACAAATGCATGTACCAGTTACAACTCCAATATCAATCCCTCTTCTGTTATATTTCAAACTTTGAACATCTTTAGCAGAAAGACGAAGGCAAAGAGTTTCTCCATTTGAATTGGTTGTGTCACTGCAGTCTAGTTGTCTTATGTTGAGCAATTCGTTATGCCACACAGAACATCCACTGTTGCCAAAGGAGTATGCAGTGCAAGAGCAATTATTCAGGCATATTTGTGTGCACTCGCTCGAGCTTCTAGTAGGTTCAATTTTTTGGGCATCCTGGGGCAACCTAACACATGGCTCACAGTAGAATAAGTCTGTGGTATGCGTTGTGCTTATGTTCCTAATGCAGTCTAGCTGAGTATTTCTCGAGCACCCATCCGCTCGATCTTCTAGCTCCCAGTTCTTGGGGGATGTTATGGTGAAGCCTTCCATACAAATGCAATGTGGAAAATCGTTATCGGTGCAAATTGTGAAAGGTCCACACACTGCATAGACATCACATTGAGCTTTTGGTTGGGCATTCATCAGTACCCAGTCCTGTGAGCCCTTCACCCAAGTGAATGTCTTTATTTGACCTGAGACGCCAATCATGTGACGAGTAAGCATATTTGGATCCATATATTCATCTAGTAAATTGTATGTGAAGTACTTCTCTTGGTCATTGTCAACAAACTTTGTACTAATAGCGTGGCGGCCTGTCATCTCTGGAATCGGGGTAAAGTATTTTCCGTTCCATACACCGCTAGACCAATATGGCGTGGATGAGTTCAATGCCACAAGCAATAACTGGTTGACACCAGTACCAGGGTCTAACTCATAGCGGTACCCACCAGCAGCTGGGTCGATCGAGTTTTTCCAAGAAACAAAACGGCGATTCAGGCCGGTGACCTTGTCCCATCCCAGCTTCTCCCCGGGAAAAAATGTATCCGTGGGGTGATCAAAGCTCTGCCACAGCACCTCTGATGAGTTTGAAGAGTTTGTGAGGATAAGATTTCCACTACTCAACAACACAGCGGTGGTGCTATTTGTTGTGATGTTTTCTTGTGTAGACCAGATTATGGACTTGGTGGAGCGGTTTTGGATGACAAGGTTGCCATCTTGGGAGAATGTGAGCTCTAGTGAGTTTGTGTTATTGACTGGCTTATCCCTATTTGCAACCCATGCTGAAGTAAATTTGGGGACCGTATTGAACCATATGCCTAGGTACCAGGTGGTAGTGCGTCCATAGGATTTGCTGCTGTTTGTTCCGAAGAAGCCGAGTGCGTACCTGCCATTCTTGGAGACGAGCTTGTCGTTGACGGCAAGTGTTTCGCCAGCCAAGATGGTGTCCGTCGCGGCAGAACTTGCTAGGATGTGTATGTACATGAGCAAGGTGAAAACAATGTGGTGGAGATGCATGGTGAGCTGAAGGTGGTGAGGGCGTCCGGAAACTTGTGCGGAGGCTGCAAACTTAGGCTGGGAACCCAGTGCGTGGTAATGGGGATATATAATTAACCAAACTAGTGAGAGTCAAAAGTTAGTCCTGTGGTGCTGATCAAATTCATCAACACCCATAGAATGCGCGGCAGGCAAGGAATGTTTTGTGTAGTTTTTTTTCTGGACTGGATTGCTGGTCGAAATCTCGTCGCTCTCCTTCAATTAACCCAGCGGACCAGCCAGAAATGGTGACCTGAATATAACCTACGGATGTGTATATGATTTAGTGATGAAAGTGATGCTCTTTTATTTGTTGAAAGTGGTCTTTCCTTACGTGTCTAGGTGAGGTGACCGGCGGGCGTGTTGTGATGCCAGTGTGTGTGTGTCTACTTGTATTGCGAAAATTCGAGTTTAGCGAATTTGACAAGAGAGAATGTCGTGGTATGAAAAATATTGCACAATTTGAGTTCCTTAAAATTGTGAGTTTTCCAGTTGGTCATAGAATAGAAGGATTTTGTACTCCCTCAGTCCTGAAAAGGATATCGCAAAATTGTCTAAATTTGGATGTACCCATATACTAAAGTGTCGAGATACATTCAAATTTACATATATCTCCGACATCCTTTTTAGGATCGGGGCAGTACTTCTTTTTAGATATTTGGACTTGCCAGATCATGACTATTTTGATTCCAGGAAACGCTCTACTCAGGCCCAAATAAAGGCATTTGTCACCAAAACATGTAATTATTGGAGCGCTGGCTTGATCGATCTTAAGCTGCGATGGCTCAACAGGTTTAGCATCTGTCTGTTCCAGTTCTTAAGTCCGGAATGTAGTGGCGACACGTTTGGATTTATTCATCACGTTTTTTTCCTAAGAATGCAAAAGACTCGCGTCTCGATATATTGAAAGAAAGAAAGAAGTTTTTAGGTTACAACATGCGTACAATAAACAGGAAACAAGTCAGTGCACATCCCAGTCAAGCACAACGCGAAGAGCAGTAGCACCATCTCTAGCCCATTGATGTGCTTTGATCAGCGCCATCAACCTGGACAAGCTGGGTTGCGCATTCACTCATTGCGGTGCTTCCGAATCATCCAAGATGTCAGCAACACCGAGCGCCCCCTGCTCTACTGCTCGGTGCTGGAAAACACGTTGGATCCGGCCGTGTCGCCTGCTACAGCAACCTGGCTCGACCCCTAGCGACTCCTCCCCCTCCATGTGTTAACGTTGCCGTGAGGCCGTGGGAGCCTTCCTTTACAAAAATCAGAGGTTGAGCACATCAGTGACCTTGATTTGCTTTCGCCACCAACATCGATTCACCACTGCATATCAGAGCATGCTTCCAATGCAGATGAATTCATGGGAACCCCATAGCCCATAGGCGAAGGCACACACATTGGTGGTACGGTATAGCTGTGGCGATGCACCATAGCGCCATGGCTGCCATTTAGTCACCACCGTCCTAGTTGTTGAACCAAGATTAAAAATAAGCTTCAAGTTGGATTTTAAAAGGTAAAACTTCCATGTTAAGTAGAGAAAAAGAAATATATATGGTGCCTGTTTTCAATATGGCTTCAGATTCTTTTATCTAAAGAAAATATGGCTCCAGATTACAATGATGCAGTGACAGGTACATAAAGATGGTTACAAATTTGTAGAAAGTATAACTATTTCTTCAATCATAAGCGATTACATTTGTATAATAATACAACTATAGTATTTAGGTATAGGCACATATAATAGAACATGTAGACGTCCAACCAGCTAGTTTCCCGTGAAACAAAAACAGTAGGATGACGTTGAGTGCGAGCTTCCAGCCATTGCTTGGAGCAGTCTTGGTATGGGAGGCATCCTGATCTCAACTACCCCTTCCAGAATCTGAACCACCTCTCCCATTGTTGGTCGATCAAGCTCATCATCTTGGATGCACCAACATGCAACCTTGCAGGCCAGTTCAGCCTCATCAAGATTGACATTACCACGTAGCCTGCGATCTACTAAGCCCGTGACGTCTTCTTCAATAACTTTATGTGCTGCATGCACAGGGAAATAAACATCGAAGTTACCATCACCAGAACATGGTGCAGATGAGTTCCTCTTTCCAGATATTATTTCCGGCAACACCATTCCGTAACTATAAACATCGACTTTTGGTGTAATAGCGACCCCTGTAATCCATTCAGGAGCAAGGTACCCTGCAGTTCCTCTCATTGTAGTCAGTACTAGGCTAAAATCCCTTCCTAAAAGCTTTGCCATTCCAAAGTCTGCAACTTTTGGAAGGAATGAAGCATCAAGAAGTATGTTTTCTGGCTTAATATCGCAGTGTATGATGCAGTCTCGGCAGCTCTCATGCAAGTAGGCTAACCCTCTGGCAACTCCCAAGGCTATCTGGTATCTTACAGTCCAATTCAGTATTGGGGAATTGTTTCGCAATAGATGGATATCAAGAGAGCGATTTGACATGTGTTCATAAACAAGCAGCCTCCTAGAACCCTCACAACAGAAACCAACGAGCTTAACTAAATTGATGTGTTGGACTGCTCCAATCGAACCCACTTCAGCTCTGAATTGCTTCTCTCCTTGGTAAGCACCATCAAGCCTCTTCACTGCTATGGCAACTTTGTCATTTATAAAACCCTTGAATACAGAACCAAAACCGCCTTCCCCCAACTTATCTGTGAACTTCTTGGTTGCATGATGCAGATCAATGTATCTAAATGCAATGATTCCGATACAATGTTCAAGGCCATTTGGTATGCGACCGGAGCACTTCCTTTTGTTTCTCCAATTCATGAATAGCACGATGAGTGCACATAAGCCTAGAGAAGAAACGCCTGCACCAGTTGCAACTCCAATAAGAATACCTTTTCGATTGTTTTTCAAACTTTGGAAATCTTTAGAAGAAAGGCGAACGTAAAATGTTTCTCCAATTGAATCGGTAGTGCCACTACATGGTAGTTGTCTTATGTTGAGCAGTTCATTATGCCAGATAGAACATCCCCTGTCGCCGAAGGAATATGCAGTGCAAGAACAATTATTAAGGCAAACTTGTGTGCACGCACTCGCGCTTGTAGCTCCTTCTACTTTGGGGGCATTCTGCATCAACTTAACACATCGCACAGAGTAAAACCTGTCTGTGGTAAGTGTTGTGCTTTTGTTGCTAATGCAGTCTATCGGGGTATTTCTTGAGCACCCACTAGTTCGATCTTCTAGTTCCTAGTCCTCAGGTGATGTTACGGTGAAGCCCTCCATGCAATTGCAATACTGAAGTGTGTTATCACGGCAAATTGTGAAAGGTCCACAAACTGCATGGACATCACATTGATCTTTCGGTTGGGCGTAAATCATTACCCAATCCTGTGAGCCAGTTAACCAAATGAACAACTTTGATCTTCCTGAGACATCTTGTACTTGGCGGGTTACCATATCTTCATCTTGCAAGTTATATGTGTAATACTTCTCTTGGTCATTGCTGACAAATGTCGAAGTGAAAATATAACCGGCTTGCATCTCTGGAATTGAGGCAAAGTATTTGCCGTTCCATACACCACTGGACCAATATGGTACTGAAGAGTTCAATGACAAAAGCAAGAACTGGTTAACACCGCTGGGATCTAACTCGGTTGGGTACCTGCCACTAGCCAGGTTGTTCAAGTTTTTTGAAGAAACAATACGGCGATTCAAGCCGGTAATCTTGTCCAATCCAAGTTTTGCCCCGGGGAAAAATGTATCCGTGGGGTGATCGAAGCTCTGCCACAAAACCTCTGATGAGTTTGAAGGGTCTGTTAGGATGAAATTTCCACTGCTCAACAACATTGCAGTGGTGCTATTTCTTGTTATTTTTGCTTGTGTAGACCAGATTATGGATCTGGTGGGTGAGTTTTGGATGACAAGGTTGCCATCATGGGAGATTATGAGCTCTAGTGAGGTGTTGGTCTTGATCGGTTTATCCCTATTTGCGACCCATGCAGGAGTAAATTTGGGCACTGTGTTGAACCATATGCCGAGGTACCAGTTGGTAGTGCCCTAGGATGATTTGATGCCTCTTGTTTCGAAGAAGCCGAGCGCGTACCTGCCATTCTTGGAGACGAGCTTGTTGTTGACGGCAAGTGCTTGGCCGGCCAAGATGGTGTCCGTCGTCGCGGCAGAACATGCTGGGATGCGTAGGAAGAGGAGCAGGGTGAAAGCTATGAGGAGAGGCATGGTGAATTGTAGGTGAGGGCGTGCAGAAACCCGGCCAATGTAGAATGGGAGGTCGGGGTCTTGGAGATAAATAAGCTTGGTGGAGTGAAGCACAACAACGAAGCTGCTAGAGTAAAGATTTGTGCCAGTGGAGATAATCAACTTCATCTTGCATTGCATGCACGTCAGGGATGGCTTTGCGTGGTGGAAAGGAAAGGAAATGGTGGAGGAAGAAGGACGCGTATGTGGGAAGTGCGCGCCAGGCATTTGGTTACCACCAGTCGAAATCTCGACCGGCCAAAAAATATCGTTGGACTTACCTAGCCAGTTTAAATATAACAGCAGAGTGACCCGCGCATTGCTGAGCTAGACTTTGTACACATTTTTTACATATCATTTTGTATCTTCGTAATTCCTTGATATATAATTTAGCACTATTTTTTCGAGACTACGCCAAAAGCGCACCATGTTTTTATAGAAGAAAGCAATGTAAGTTACAAGAAACCACTATCTTTGCGAACAAAGATCTGGCTACACACCATGACACTAACACCTTAACCTACTATCTCACTCTCATCCTTTGGATATGCCATCGGCTTATGCACCAATTGTCAAAAGAGTCTCGTGGTGCCAATTAGATGAGAAGAGTTAAATTTGATAATGTGTTCAGTCCTTCCCGGCGACAAGGACCACCTTTTCTTTGCGATATTTTGGGCTTCCTCTATCCATACATCATTTAGAAGGGTTTACCTCCAAATCTTAGAAGGATAAAATTACCAGGAAGCTTGGGTTCCAGAAGTTGAAAAAATATTGCCATGGCCAGCCGTAGAGAGTTGGTCCACACCATTCTCACTACGCAAGCCATCTACCATATCACCTCTTTTATCTTGCTAAGCAGTTCCTCTAAAAGATTAAAAGTCTTCTTCGTGCTTATTTGTATGCCAGATGCGGCAAGGTTACCCATGGAAAATGCAAGGTGAATCGGGAGAAGGTTTGTCGGCCAACAAAGCTTAGAGGGCTTGGAATCTTGAATATGACAAATTTGCAACATATCTTAGGCTACGGTGGCTATGGTTTGAATGGACGGAAGAAACAAAGGCTTGGATCGGACATGGGAACCCATACAACAAACATGATCGAGAGATTTTTGCAACGATTACAATGTTGGTGACGGAGAAAAAGCAAACTTTTGGTCTCCTCCTTGGCTTGACGGTTGTAGACCTAAGGACATTGCACCAAAAAAATTGGAGGCTCTCCAGAACAACTTGTCGTTAGCAATATTGACCTGAGGCAAGGTTTTGAAGTGGATCATACCCAACAATTTGTCGTGCTTTTGGGCGATGGTGGCCAATATTGAGCTATTTATTGGAGCCAAATATATTATAACTTGAAAATTCATCAATGATGGGCCATACTCCGCCTTCTTGGCCTACAAAATGCAATCCGAAGGCATCATTCAAACCAACTTAGAAGACGTGGTTTGGAAGATTTGGGCTCCTCTTAAATGCAAATTCTTTGTATGGTTAGTCTTTAAAATAGAATTTGAACTGAGAACCAGTTGGCTCGAAGAGGGTGACCAAATTGTGGCAATTGCCTTTTATGCATCCAAGTACAAGAGTCGGCATCTCACCTTATTTTCAAATGCCACTTCACCACTTGAATTATGAATGCCATCCTCCCTTGGTTTGGAAGGCAAGAAATGAAGATAGTGTCAAAGCTTGGTGGATGAAGATGGCTTCGGGTCAAGAAAACATTAGGAAGGCCATGGCTTCCATATTTATGCTCGTATCTTGGGAAGTTTTGGAAGGAAAGAAATACCCGCGTTTTCTGAAACTGTGTGTCAATGGTGCCAATAATAATCCAAAAATCAAAGGTGAAGCTAGACTTTGGAGCTTAGCCAGGGCTAAATTTGTTTGTAACATTATTCCGAAAGAGTAGGCTCTTGTCATAGACTTCGTTCTATGCGTTTCTAAGAAACCTCTATAATTTATTCTTATTTATTAGAAATGAAAAATCTTCCGTCCTGCTTAAAAAGACATAATAAAACACTTAATTTGGAACGGAGTACATTTTACTTGTTGAAAAATAAATCTGTGCTTACCATCAAATGCCATTCCATGGAGAGGCCAGCCGAGAGACCAACCGGTATGTGACCTGAGCCTCGAGAGAGGTGGCTAGAGGCGCTGACAAAACTCATCTAGGGTTCTGTCCCCTCGTGTCTTCTCCGTCTCTAGCGGCCTTAGGGTCGTGGAGGTGTGGCCACGGCCCATTGCCGGTGGGAGGTTTTTGTTCTTTTTTTAGACTATTTTTATGTCTTCTTCAAGATAGTGAGGGGGTGGCTCTATCCTGAAGTCAGAATAAGGTGCTCCCCGTCCTATCCTCGCTCCGGTGGTGCGTCTAGCGTCGGCGGAGGGCGCATGGAGTCATGTGTCCGGCGGATCTCGTGGGATCCGGTCGTTTTTTGTGTTCCTCGATGTGGTTTCGGGTCAGTCTCTTCCGATCAACGATTGTCATCATTGGCGACGGGTGCAACTCTAGTGCATTGGTCCTTTATGATCTTAGTACGATGATTTTCCATCTGTCTACTATAACAAGCTCTATTACGATAAGCTTTGTCCAGTTTCCGTGATGGAGGGGGGAGGACGACGGCGCGCCTTCGGCTCATGGTAGTGTCTGTAGTTGACGCTAGGTGGTTCAAGAATATAATTGTAATTTTTATTACTCCTTGTGATGTTATCAATAAATCGGCGGAATTTTCGCAAAAAAAAACCATTCCATGCTTGATTTTTCGTTGTAATGCTCCATCGTGCTTAAAACGGACTTTACTACCCGGCAATTGGTATTCAAATGGCAAATCCCGGCGGGCAAATTAGACTGATTTGCATGCATGCAAATAAAACCAAAACCACTGATGTCAGCGGCATTTAACGCAAATATTCAAAAATTTAAACTGTTTTATATTTTAAATTATTTATCCGATTAATGATTCGTTTTTACTATTAGGATAGCCGCGACGAGATGTTCAAAACTAGATTCTATATCGATATGTTTTGCGAATTTTTTTTGGACCAAAAGGTTATCCATGTGTACTATATAAGTAATCTAAATTGTACTATGTAAGTTACCACCAGTTAACACATAAGTTATCCACCCCACGGATAGGTTATGTGTTTGAGTTTTTGTATGTGCTTGAAAAACACAAATATGAACTTCTTCGATTTGGGATCTTCTTTCGCTGCTGAGTCGACATAATAAATGAGTCTTATACCCTACCTAATCACCATCATAAGTCGTAGTAAACAAAGGTAACACGCAACAAGTAGTCTAGCGGCTCGGCTTTATCTTTCGAGCCGCTAACACATCGACATCGACGAAATCTCGGTTTCCTAACACCCAGGCTACCGCGTGTTAATTAAACTAGTTTATGGCTCACATTTAATTAACTAAACTAAAATACACGAAGCAACCGATATTTTATGAGGTAAAACAAAAATAAAAGTTGCTCACGTGAGAAATGCGACTCCGTCCAACCATTTATATGGTGGGGAATTTATATGTATCAAGATAGATAACTTAAGGAAAATTTTGCTACATGACACCATTATTTTCTAACGTTTGCTAAAATACACGGTATAATTATGTCTTTGCTAGGTACCATTACAATTTTGTGGCACAGTTGCTAGAACATACCGCACGGCTAAAAAAAAGACAAGTTTGGCACATTTTCTTTAAACCCGGCCATAACATGGTCACCCGAGCAAAAGTGTTTCCATTTTTGGCCACGAGTTGCGTTCTAGCAAATGTGCCACAAAATTATAATGTTATCTAGCAAAAACATAATCGTACAGTGTGTTTCAGCAAATGACAGAAAATAACAGTGTTCTATAGCAAAAATTTTCCTTAACTTAACTATTATGACATGGATAAATCACGTATTAAGGGTGGATAACATGATTTTGTTTGCCTCATAAGTTACCCACCCGTAATACGAGAGTTATCCAGGCTTCACTATGTAAGTTACCCACCAAATAACATAAAAGTTATCCACCACTATAAAAATTACCCACATATAGAATATAAGGATTATTCTAGCGGCTCAGTTTTGTCGCTCGTCGCCACTCTCACGATGTACGTGCGACTCAACTTCGAAAGGCTATCGCGTCAAACGACAAGCATAATTTTTGTAAGAAATTAAATATAAGCCGCTTTTACATACGATATAATAAATAGGGTCTTATGTCCTATCACCCACCACCCTAAGTCGTAGTGAACAAATGTAACGCGCAATCACTAATCTAGCGACTCGGCTTTATCGTCCGTCATTGCTACCGTGGCGTACGGCTGCTGGGGTCTCAAAGGGTGTTAGGGTACCGAGTCTTCATCGCTCGTCTATGCTAACAGCCTCAGTACCCTAAGAGCAACTTCAACATCCGCGCTAAAATCCGGCGCTATAAAATTACTATGCAGCTCGCTGTAGTATCCCCCAAAAACCACTACTAGAAAATCGCGGTGTTTTTGTGCATTGCATCATCATGGCCGCATGCTCATGTCATCATGCACCTTGCATTTGAGCATCGTCATGTTATCTTGCATTTGTTTGCATAAAACTATTTTCGAAAAGTCTAGTTTTGGTTTCTAAATATCTCCTGTCTTTATTCAAATCAAAACTCTGGTCTTTTCCGGGTCTTTCATTTGTCTAAAAACTATTTACAAAAGTTTATTTTAAATTAAAATAAAAGTTTACATTATTTTTGGGAGGCAGCCAACTAGGCCCAAAAGCCTAGTCGGCCACCTCCAAACCCAGACCCAACCCAGCTTACACCTAACCTAGTCCACCTACTCCCTCTCACCCTACCACCCCGCCAGCCACCCCCTCAGCCGCCGCCACTCTCTCTCTCTCTCTCTGTCTGTCTCTCTCTCTCTCTCTTCCACCCACCTGGCCCGCCACCTGGCACACCTCCACCTCACTCCACCCAATCTTTGCCCGCCACCTCATCCCACCTGCCACCGACCGGCCGCCCCCTGCACGCTTCCCCGCACCACGCTGCACGCACGCGCGGACACGCTTCCGCTCGCCCTGCCCAAATCCCGCCACCTACCGCCTACTCCATCGCTCCCGGCCCCACCAACCAGCGCCCAACCACGGACCCCGCCCCACGTCCCCACGCTCCCCAACCCCACCTTCCTCGTCCCCCGCCCTCCTCACGTCTCGTTTCACCTGCCGCATGCCGCTCTCCTCTGCTCTCCTCGCGCGCCACCGCCCGCACGGCCGCCGGCTCCTCTGCGACCCCCTCCTGCCGCGCCGCCGCCAAGGTCGCGCCTCGCTCCTCTCTGCCCGAGGCGCGCGTCACCGTCATCGGCTTCGCCACTGTCTCCCCTGCAGCGAGCCCTGCCGCCAACGGGCCCTCTCCTCGCCGGTGCGCCTCGCCTCCCCAAGCTCTACCTCGACCCGGTCTCTTCGCGCCGTCGCCGTCACCAGCGAGCCCCGTCCTCGCCCTCGGCCCCAACCTCTCGCCACCAACCGCCGCCACCGTTCGTGCGAGGCCGCACGTCCTCCTCGCCGTGGCCCCTGCTCCACGTGCCGGCACCTCGACCGCATCTCCATCGAGCGCCTCACCGACCTTCCGTTCATCCCCCCTCTACCCCGACCCCGTCGCCGCTCAAGCGTCGTCACCTACCGCGTGCCCGAGGACGACCTCCCCGACCCACATCACCACCAGCCGCAGCCGCCGCAGTCGATTCTGCCCCGGGCCTGCTTCCCGGAGCCCCTGGCCCCATCTTGCCCCTGCGACGTGGTGCCCCATGCCTCCCTGCTGTCAAAGTTCTCGAAGCCCTCACGTTGAGCTTCCCTGGTGGATGTGTTATTTGATCGGGTATCAGCGAGATGTGGTGGATGTGTTAAATTGAGGATGCAGCTTCATGACCGACCAGTGCGGTGAGTTGTGATGGAGGTGTTGTTTTGGTTTGTATGCGGCAGAGCCCACGAGGAGTAGTCGAGGAGGGATGAGGTCACAACAAGGTTCAATACAAGCTCGACACCATTTGGGAAAAATCTAGTGAACCACCGACGACCCGACCCAAGACCCGAAGACCGAACCCCGGCGCGTCAAGATCTTCTCGGCCCCAAAGACCGAACCCCGTGGAGCGACATGATCTTCTTCTTGGACACCGAGACCCCGACCGGAAGATACCCGAAACACCAAGATCTGCTTCCGAACGCTTTGACCGAGGCCGAAACCAAGATCTCCACGGTTGCGACCAGACCTCCTTCCCGGATGCGATGCCGAGAACCCGGACGCCAAGGTCGCCGACACAGAACGCCAAGTTCTTCATCCCGGACGCCATGACCGTCTACACGGACCCGAAAACCACCGGTACCCGATCCATTCAAGTTCGCCATCGATGACAAGATCGACCGCTTGTAACCCAAGATCTCCGTCACGTCACGACAAGTTCTCCATCGTGTATCCGAACCTCGCCGTTCCGTCGAACCCTGAGACCCGACCCCGAACCCCTGGAACCCAAGATCTTCCGAACCCAGATGTGTGCCCCTAAGCCCCTATTTTTATAATATGACATTACCATCTGTCGCATATTAAATTGTTCATGCATGCATACTTGTCTGTGGTTTGGGGGCATTATGCCGATTCACCTCATAATTAAATATGGAGTCGATATGCGGGATACTTTTGTCTTATTCCGGACTCCATTTAAATGGGTGTAGTGAACCGATGCCATGTTTTGCCTTGTTAATACAACATTTAAATTGCGGGGTTTCTAAATAACTTGAACCGTTTAATTAATTGTCGGGATCCCGGTTCCGCTTAATACTGCCTAATTGCACCGCATCTGTGCCATGCCGTGCATCATATCATAAGCATGCTGGATCTTCTGCCGTAGTATTAAATATTGCATCCGGTGTTTCTTCTAGTGTTTGCTTCTTCGCGGATTAGGCCGATGAGATGTGGTGAGATTCGACAAGTTCTCCGGATATGAACCTTCGGCAGTGTTTCCTAGGCGAGCATCTCTCCCCCTTCTACCTATTTTGCATTTATAGTCTTTATTTCCTCCTGTTGATCTATTGCTATCCGTGTCGCGATGCTTTAGTTTCCGTGCACCAGTTATATCCCGTGTAGCCTCTATATTGCCATGGACACCTCCTAATACATGTTGTTTGGTAGGTAGCTGGCCTTGCGAGTCGTAGTTGCTTGCTTAGGTGCGGTCTCGTGTTGTCGAGTACCACAGTTGTTGGAATGCTGGCACATGTTTATGGTGGAGATGATCATGACTTTAAATACAACTATTAAAATGCTAGATATAACCAATGCAGAGGCATCGGTGGGCAATAGATGTTATTTGGTTCTTCCACGCTCACTTGTGTCCCGTAGGACCCCGAGTACTTGATACCTGTTCCTTGATTTTTCGCACTATCCACATCCGGGAGGCCTTATGGACCCCCCCTGAGCTAGAGCTTGATTCATTTATATTTCTTGGGGCCACAAGTAGTTTGGGGCTTTATTACTATTCTGTACTTATGCCATGTTTTACTGCTTTATTTAAGATTGTGCGTGGAGCACATGTATTGTTTTGGCACGTGGAATGTTTTCGCGGTATCGACAAGCCCAGTCACACTTTCGAGTTCCAGTCGTTTACAGCCATTGTCACAAACCCTGGGTCCGTTCCGGAGCCAGCCAACTTTGTTGCGGGTAGCTTAGTAGGGTGGCCCCCTAAAATATTTTATGAATCCTGTGATTGCTTTGTCGTGAAAGCCTTGTTGGGTTTTGAGTTGGTTTTTCCGAGGTTGATCGTGTGTGTGTTGCTATTTGTGCACCCCTGCAGGGTAAAACTTTTCGAAAGCCGTGTCCACGGTTATGAACGACTTGGAGCACAGTATCTCGATCATAGACAAGCATAACTAAAGTAGTGCTATAAATTTGACTTAATATATCTGACTAGTAATCAGCTTCACTATAATGGAATGGATATTAAAAATGCCAACCACTACTGGATCTGGGATGTCTGTTATATCTTCCTAGTAAGTATTGCAACTCCAATGGAATGTGATAAAAGTGCCAACAAATGCTAGGTTTTGGGACTCCTCAGGACAATTATATCTGACTAGTAAATGTTCCAACTACAACGGAATGGTAATCAAAATTGTCCACTACTTATGCTTCAGGATGACTCATGCTATCTATATCTGATTAGTAAGAGCTTCAACTATAATGGAATGAATAAAACTGCCAACTGTGTGAGTTCCTCGGTTTGACTTCCTCGTTTGGTCTCGAGGGGGAATACCAGGATGTGTATGATTGGTGTTAGTATCAGGATGGATCTGGATAGGTCTTTCTTACCCCTCTCTAATAGCCTCCAGTGATACCGAGTCTCTATAGGTTGTTTAGTGCCGCTGCGCTGCCGCTTCATCCCACTATACCTATGTAGGCGAGAGCCGCCGAATTCTAGCCTCGTCGTGTACTAGCCTCAGTACTGACGCTCCTCTTTTTCCTTTGCCCTTTGTCGGCACCCCTTTTTGTTTTAGCAGGTTTGAGATCGACGTCGTTAGCAGGGTTACCCTTTCGGCTTGGCCTGGGCAGGGTTATGGACGCCATTGGTTATTCTTCAGGGCTCTTAGCCCCATTTGCATCTTATCCGTACTCGGATGCTGTAGCGTTTTCAAGGTGATTTGGATCTTCATATTTGTATATCTGAATTCTTGACTCTTGGAGTCGTGTTGTATATACATTTGTTCTGTGGGTCCCATCGAGGACTGTTGTGTAATGGTATTACTTCGTTTTCCACCCGCACGAAAGTGCCTGGTGGGCGTCCTTGAATCGTTCTATGCGGGTTTGGCGGAAAGGGCTAAAACTTGCATAGGGCCGATTTGAGGGTGTTACAGAGTGGTATCAGAGCCCAGCAGTTGCGATACCCCACAAGTCCAGCCTGTAGGATAACTTAGCTAACGGCCGAAGTAGAGTGTCAAAACTATTTTGGAAAATCGGTTGGATAGATCTGATTAGGTATGTTTTACTTCTTACCCCTCTGCTGTTCTCCTCTTACCTCCACTTGTTTTGATTCTACTCTCTTATCTTTTCTTCGAGTCCAGGAATTCTCGTGGTTGGGTTTCCGTCGTACCTTCAGGGTTTCGCTTCCTCCTTTGGTAACGGTGTTGCTACTTTCGGTCTTCGTGCTATCTGAGGAATCCTTCATCTGTTGGACTTCTCTCTGCTCCTCGTTTGTGCCTTCCGGTGTTTCCGACGCGACGACATCCTCTACGCCAGATCCGATGCAGAGTCTGCATTCCTCCTTTGTTTCCGAACCTTGCTTGTCGAGATCTTCAGTCTGATTCCGAGAATGGATGCGTGCTTTTCTACTGATTATGTAGAGTAATAGTTTGGGTGCGTGATGGATTGGCCCCCATGCCGACTACTCACTCTATGTGCTCGTGTACATTGAAGTGGATGAGAATGCATCGGTTCTCTCTATCTATCAAAGTTAGAGGTGGCTTTATTTGTGGATACCTTTACCTTCGTCCTTTGTTTCCCGGAGTGTTCTCTCGACGATCATGGACTACGACCTCTTGTTAGTGGTGTCGTGAGGATCTACACGAAGCGAGGAGATCCGATCGTCGGCCTTCTCCCCGGTACCATGAGGCGGATCTCGAGGGCGAGATCCATTGTTAGTGGTGTCGAATTGTGGCATCCCGCAAAAACCACTACTAGAAAATCGCGGTTGTGCATTGCATCATCATGACCGCATGCTCATGTCATCATGCCACCTTGCATTTGAGCATCGTCATGTCATCTTGCATTTGTTTGCATAAAACTATTTTCAAAAAGTCTAGTTTTGGTTTTCTAAATATCCCCTGTCTTTATTCAAATCAAAACTCTGGTCTTTTCCGGGTCAAAACTATTTACAAAAGTCTATTTTAAATTAAAATAAAAGTTTACATTATTTTTGGGAGGCAGCCAACTAGGCCCAAAAGCCTAGTCGGCCACCTCCAAACCCAGACCAACCCAGCTTACACCTAACCTAGTCCACCTACTCCCTCTCACCCTACCACCCCGCCAGCCACCCCCTCAGCCGCCGCCACTCTCTCTCTATCTCTCTCTCTCTCTCTTCCACCCACCTGGCCCGCCACCTGGCACACCTCCACCTCACTCCACCCAATCTTTGCCCGCCATCTCATCCCACCTGCCATCGACCGGCCACCCCCTGCACGCTTCCCCGCACCATGCTGCACGCACGCGCGGACACGCTCCCGCTCGCCCTGCCCAAATCCCGCCACCACACGCCACCTACCGCCTACTCCATCGCTCCCGGCCCCACCAACCAGCGCCCAACCGTGGACCCCGCCCCACGTCCCCACGCTCCCCAACCCCACCTTCCTCGTCCCCCGCCCTCCTCACGTCTCGTTTCCCCTGCCGCGCGCCGCTCTCCTCTGCTCTCCTCGCGCGCCGCCGCCCGCACGGCCGCCGGCTCCTCTGCGACCCCCTCCTGCCGCGCCGCCGACCCGGTCTCTTCGCACCGTCGCTGTCACCAGTGAGCCCCGTCCTCGCCCTCGGCCCCAACCTCTCGCCACCAACCGCCGCCACCGTTCATGCGAGGCCGCGCGTCCTCATCGCCGTGGCCCCTGCTCCACGCGCCAGCACCTCGACCGCATCTCCGTCGAGCGCCTCGCCGACCTTCCGTTCATCCCCCCTCTACCCCGACCCCGTCGCCGCTCAAGCGTCGTCACCTACCGCGTGCCCGAGGACGACCTCCCCGACCCACATCACCACGAGCCGCAGCCGCCGCGGTCAATTCTGCCCTGGGCCTGCTTCCCGGAGCCCCTGGCCCCATCTTGCCCCTGCGACGTGGTGCCCCATGCCTCCCTGCTGTCAAAGTTCTCGAAGCCCTCACGTTGAGCTTCCCTGGTGGATGTGTTATTTGATCGGGTATCAGCGAGATGTGGTGGATGTGTTAAATTGAGGATGCAGCTTCGTGACCGACCAGTGCGGTGAGTTGTGATGGAGGTGTTGTTTTGGTTTGTATGCGGCAGAGCCCACGAGGAGTAGCCGAGGAGGGATGAGGTCACAGCAAGGTCCAATACAAGCTCGACACCGTTTGGGAAGAACCTAGTGAACCACCGACGACCCGTCCCAAGACCCGAAGACCGAACCCCGGCGCGCCAAGATCTTCTCGGCCCCAAAGACCGAACCCCGTGGAGCGACATGATCTTCTTCTTGGACACCGAGACCCCGACCGGAAGATACCCGAAACACCAAGATATGCTTCTGAACGCTTTGATCGAGGCCGGAACCAAGATCTCCACGGTTGCGACAAGACCTCCTTCCCGGATGCGATTCCGAGAACCCGGATGCCAAGGTCGCTGACACGAAACGCCAAGTTCTTCATCCCGGACGCCATGACCGTCTACACGGACCCGAAGACCACCGGTACCCGATCCATTCAAGTTCGCCATCGACGACAAGATCGACCGCTTGTAACCCAAGATCTCCGTCACGTCATGACAAGTTCTCCATCGTGTATCCGAACCTCGCCGTTCCGTCGAACCCTGAGACCTGACCCTGAACCCCTAGAACCCAAGATCTTCCGAACCCAGATGTGTGCCCCTAAACCCCTATTTTTATAATATGACATTACCATCTATCGCATATTAAATTGTTCATGCATGCATACTTTTCTGTGGTTTGGGGGCATTATGCCGATTCACCTCATAATTAAATATGGAGTCGATATGCAGGATACTTTTGTCTTATTCTGGACTCCATTTAAATGGGTGTAGCGAACCGATGCCATGTTTCGCCCTGTTAATACAACATTTAAATTGCGGGTTTCTAAATAACTTGAACCGTTTAATTAATTGTCGGGACCCCGGTTTCGCTTAATACAGCCTAATTGCACCGCATCTGTGCCATGCCGTGCATCATATCATAAGCATGCCGGATCTTCTGCCGTAGTATTAAATATTGCATCCGGTGTTTCTTCTAGTGTTTGCTTCTTCGCGGATTAGGCCGATGAGATGTGGTGAGATTCGACAAGTTCTCCGGATATGAACCTTCGGCAGTGTTTCCTAGGCGAGCATCTCTCCCCCTTCTACCTATTTTGCATTTATATGATGGGTTCGTAGCATGGAAAACAAAAAAATTCTACTGCAAGAACGAACAAAACCCAGATCTAATCTAGATAAAAGCCAAGATCTAATCTATTAGACATGAGCAACGAGATAGATCTGTACTAACCCTCGTAGAACCGAAAGCGTTACGAGATTAGATCTCGGGGTTGATGTAGTCGATCACTTGTCAATCTCCAGATCGTGTGGACGATCCTTCCGGTGCCGTGTTCCGGCAGCGCTTCCACAGTCGGTCACACGTGCGGAGTCGAAGTAGACCTTCTTCTCCCCGTTCCAGCGAGCAGCGGAGGTAGTAGATCTTCTCCACGGAATCCCAGCAGCACGACGGTGTGGTGGTGGTGGTGGAGGAGAGAATTCTGCAGGGCTTCGCCTAAGCCGGAGTAGAGCGAAGGAAGAGGAGAGAGGCGGCGGCTAGAGCTTGTTATGTGAGAGGTCTAGGAGGGGGCGCCCCTCTTTATTTAAAGGAGGGAGGCGCGCCATGGGAGGGGGAGTCCTAGTAGGACTCCCCTCCTTGGCCGGCGGGTTGGGAAGGGGGGAGGAGTCCTCCTCCCCCACGAATCTGTGTCTAGCCCCCACAAGGTTTCCTTGACCCTTTCTTGGTTTTCAAGCAAACTCCAAGAACTCTTCTAGAACCTTCCAGAACATTCCGAAACCTTCTAGAATCTCCATACAAACACTCTGGAACATTTCCTAACTTTAGAAAATGATCCCCAATATATGAATCTTATTCTCCGGACCATTCCAGATCTCCTCGTGATGTCCCGGATCCAATCTGAGACTCCGAACAACATTCGGTCTCCAACGCATATTCCATATCTACTTAAAACAACTTCGAACCTTAAGTGTGTCACCCTATGGTTCGTGAATATGCAGACATGATGGAGACACCTCTCCGATCAATAACCATCAGCGGGATCTGGAGATCCATAACGGCTCCCACATACTCAACGATGACTTCGTGATCGATAGAACCATTAACATATGAAACCAATTTCCTTTGTCACACGATATTCTACTTATCCGAGGTTTGATCGTCGGTATCTCCATACCTAGTTCTACCTCGTTACTGATAAGTACTCTTTACTCGTTCCATGTTATGTCATCCCTTGTGACCTAGTCACATGCTTGCAAGCTAACTAGATGACATTCCACCGAGAGGGCCCAGAGCATATCTATCCGTCATATGGATGGACAAATCCAAATCTTGGTCCATGCGCTTCAACACATACTTTCAGAATACCCAATGACACCTTTATAACCACCCAGTTATGAAGCGGTGTTTGATGTCATCAAAGTACCCATTCGGTGATGGTGATTAACATAACCTCATGGTCGAAGGATTAGGTTACTATGCATTTGAAAGCTTACAGCAATACGAACTTAATGACTTGATCTTATGCTACGCTTACTATGGATGTGTGTCCATCACATCATTCTCCTAATGATATAACCTTGTTATTAATGACATCCAATGTCCATGATCAGGAAACCATGATCATCATTTAATCAACAAGCTAGTTCCACAAGAGGCTTACTAGGGACTCTTTTATGTTTACAAAACACACATGTATCAGTGTTTCCTTATAATACAATTATAGCATTGGATGTAAACATTCATCATAAACACAAAGATATAATAATAACCACTTTTATTATTGCCTCTTGGGCATATCTCCAACAGTCTCCCACTTGCACTAGAGTCAATAATCTAGATTACATGGTAATATACCTAACACCCATGGCGTTCTGGTGTTGGTCATACTTTGCTCTAGGGAGAGGTTTAGTCAACGGATCTACCACATTCAGATTAGTGTGTACTTTGCAAATCTTTATGTCACCATCTCGGACATACTCGCAAATAGCATGGAAACGTAGCTTGATGTGCTTCAGCTTGCTATGTGACCTTGGCTCCTGTGCATTAGCTATGGCACCTGTGTTGTCACAGTAGATGGCCATCGGGTCCAACGCACTGGGAACCACGCCAAGTTCAGTAATGAACTCCTTCATCCATATGGCTTCTTGTGCATCCTCCGAAGCAGCTATGTATTCCGATTCAGTTGAAGATTTCGCCACAACGCTTTGCTTGGCACTCCTCCAGCTCACTGCAGCACCATTCAAAATAAATACATATCCAGACTGTGACTTCAAGTCATCTGGATCGGTGTTCCAACTAGCATCAGTGTAACCGTTTACAACAAGCTGTTCATCACCTCCATAAGAAAGAACCATATCCTTAGTCCTATTCAGGTACTTTAGGATATTTTTTACCGTTGTCCAGTGTTCCATTCCAGGATCACTTTGATATCTGCTAGTCAAACGAACAGCATGTGCTATATCCGGTCTTGTACACAGCATGGCATACATGATATAACCTATGGCCGAGGCATAGGGAATATTATTCATCTTTTCTCTATCTTCTGCCGTAGCCAGACTTTGAGTCTTACTCAAGGTCTTACTTGACAACATGGGCACGAACCCTTTATTGCTCTCTTCCATTCTAAACTTCTTTAGAACTTTGTCTAAGTATGTACTTTGTGAAAGCGCTATTAGGCATCTTGATCTATCTCTATAAATCTTGATGCCTAGAATATATGTCGCTTCGCCAAGATCCTTCATTGAAAAACTATTATTCAAATAGGTTTTGACACTATTAAGAAGTTCTATATCATTCCCAATCAGCAATATGTCATCTACATATAGTACTAGGAATGCTACAGAGCTCCTACTCACTTTCTTGTAAATACAAGCTTCTCCATAAGTTTGTATAAATCCAAAGTTTTTGATTACTTTATCAAAACGTTGATTCCAACTCCGGGATGCTTGCTTCAGTCCATAAATGGAGCGCTGAAGTTTGCATACCTTGTCAGCATCACTAGGATCGACAAAACCCTTGGGTTGTACCATATACAACTCTTCCTCAATGTCACCATTAAGGAACGCCGTTTTGACATCCATCTGCCAAATTTCATAATCGAAATATGCAGCGATTGCTAACAAAATCCTCACAGACTTTAGCTTCGCTACTGGTGAGAAAGTCTCATCATAGTCAACTCCTTGAATTTGTCGGAACCCTTTCGCGACAAGTCGAGCTTTATAGACGGTAACATTACCATCAGCATCTGTTTTTCTTTTGAAAATCCATTTGTTCTCGACAGCCTTACGGCCATGCGGTAAGTCCATCAAAGTCCATACTTGGTTTTCGTACATGGATCCCATTTCGGATTTCATGGCTTCTAGCCATTTGTCGGAATCTGGGCTCACCATAACTTCTTCATACGTCGCAGGGTCATCAGTGTTGTCCACCAACATGACGTTCAAGGCAGAGTCATACCACTCAGGAGTGGTACGAACCCTCGTTGACCTGCGAGGTTCAGCAGTAACTCCGTTCGAAGTTTCATGATCAACATCATTAGCTTCCTCTCCAGTTGGTGTAGGCGGCACAAAAACATGTTCCGGTGATGTGCTACTCTCAACTCCGAGAGAAGGTTCAATAACCTCGTCGAGTTCTACTTTCCTTCCAGTCACTTCTTTCGAGAGAAATTCCTTCTCAAGAAAGGATCCATTCTTGGCAACGAAAACTTTGCCTTCGGATCTATGATAGAAGGTATACCCAATTGTTTCTTTCGGGTATCCTATGAAGACGCATTTCTCCGCTTTGGGTTCAAGCTTATCAGGTTGTAACTTCTTTACGTACGCTTCGCAACCCCAAACTTTAAGGAACGACAACTTAGGTTTCTTACCAAACCACAATTCGTACGGTGTCGTTTCAACGGATTTAGATGGTGCCCTATTTAAAGTGAATGGGACTGTCTCTAATGCATAGCCCCAAAACTATAGCGGTAAATCTGTAAGAGACATCATAGACCGAAAAATATCTAAGAGAGTTCGATTACGACGTTCGGACACACCATTACGCTATGGTGTTCCCGGCGGTGTCAACTGCGAAAGTATTCCACATTTCTTTAAATGCATGCCAAACTCATAACTCAGATATTCACCTCCGCGGTTAGAACGCAGAAACTTAATCTTCTTGTTACGATGATTTTCCACTTTACTTTGAAATTCCTTAAACTTCTCGAAAGTTTCGGACTTATGTTTCATAAAGTAGATATACTCATATCTACTTAAGTCATCCGTGAAAGTGAGAACATAACGATATCCACCACGCGACGCTACACTCATTGGACTGCACACATCGGTATGTATTATTTCCAATAGGTCTGTAGCTCTCTCCATTATTCCAGAGAATGGAGTCTTAGTCATTTTTCCCATTAGACATGCTTCGCATCTTTCAAGTGATTCAAAATCAAGTGATTCAAGAAGCCCATCAGAATGGGGTTTCTTCATACGCTTCACTCCAATGTGACCAAGACGACAGTGCCACATGTATGTAGAATTATCATTCAATTTTATTCGTTTAGCATCTATGTTATGAACATGTGTATCACTACTATCGAGATTCAATAAGAATAAACCATTCATCTCAGGTGCATTACCATAAAAGATATTACTCATGTAAATCGAACAACCTTTATTCTCAGACTTAAAAGAGTAACCGTCTCGCAATAAACAAGATCCAGATATAATGTTCATGCTTAACACAGGCACCAAATAACAATTATTTAAATTTAAAACTAATCCCGAAGGTAGATGTAGAGGGAGCGTGCCGACGGTGATCACATCAACCTTGGAGCCATTTCCAACGCGCATCATCACCTCGTCTCTTGCCAGTCTTCGTTTATTCCGCAGCTCCTGTTTCGAGTTACATATATGAGCAACCGAACCAGTATCAAATACCCAGGCACTACTACGACTACTAGTAAGATACACATCAATAACATGTATATCGAATATACCTTTCTTCTTGATGTTGTCGTTCTTCAGATCTTCCAAGTACTTGGGGCAGTTACGCTTCCAGTGACCAGCACCCTTGCAGTAGAAGCACTCAGTTTCAGGCTCAGGACCAGCCTTGGGCTTCTTAGCAGGTGCGGCAGCTTTCTTGCCGTCCTTCTTGAAGTTTCCCTTTTTCTTAGGCTTGCCCTGTTTCTTGAAATTGGTGGTCTTATTGACCATCAACACTTGGTGCTCCTTCTTGATCTCCACTTCAGCAGTTTTCAGCATGGACGATAGTTCAGGCAACGTCTTGTTCATGCAGTGCATATTGTAGTTCATCACAAAGTTCTTATAACTCGGTGGCAGTAATTGGAGGACACGGTGAATCCCTAACTCATTAGGAATCGTTATCCCCAACTCTTGGAGCTTGTTTGCGTGCCCAGACATGGTGAGCACGTGCTCGCTAACGGAGCTTCCCTCTTCCATCTTGCAGGTAAAGAACTTCTCGGAGGCCTCATAGCTCTCCATGGCCGCGTGAGTCTCAAAAATGAGCTTGAGCTCCTTAATGATCTCGAACGGGTCGTGGTGCTCAAAACGCTTCTAGAGCTCTGTTTCTAAACCGTACAGGATGGCACACTGAACTCTGGAGTAATGATTTTTCCGAATGGCGTAAACATTCTTTACGTCATCAGTGGCATCATCTGCAGGTGGGTCACCTAGCGGTGCTTCGAGCACATAGGTCATCTGACCAGCCCTGAGGACAATCTTCAGACCACGGAGCCAGTCCGTGAAGTTGCTTCCATTGTTCTTAAGTTTTTCTTTCTCTAGGAACACATTGAAATTGATGGAGAGATTCGCCATAATCTACAACAAATTTGCAAGTAGTTTAGACTAAGTTTATGATAAATTGAGTTCTACTTTAATTCTTAAATTAACTAGGTGAACTCCCACTCAAAACAACATCCCTCACATTGTCTTAGTGATTACACGAACCAAGTCCACTACACCAAGTCCGATCTTCACGAGAGAAGATGTAGTTTCATTGGCAAACAATCTTCATGTTCATCATATCACTTATATGATTCATGCTCTACCTTTCGGTATTCCGTGTGCCGAGACCATGTCTATACATGCTAGGCTCGTCAAGATTAACCTTAGTTTCCGCATGTGCAAATCTGGCTTGCACCCGTTGTATGCACACGTAGAATCTATCACATCCGATCATCACGAGATGCTTCGAGACGACGAGTCTTAGCAATGGTGCCAACTAAGGACAAACACTTTATTACTTGAAATTTAGTGAGAGGGATCATCTTATAATGCTACCGTCGCGATCTAAGCAATACAAGATGCATAAAGGATTAACATCACAGGCAATTCATAATTAGTGTGATATGATATGGCCCTTTCTTCTTATGCCTTTGATCTCCATCTCCAAAGCACGGACATGATCTCCATCATCACCAGCATTGCGTCAAGGTCAGTGGCGCCGCTTCATGGTTATCCATCATCACCAGCAACTATTACAACTACTTGGAATAAAGCTATTACAAGATGAACAGACACGCAGGTCTTAACAGAATTAAAGACAACCATTAGGCTCCTGCCGGTTGCCATATTACAACAAGGATCATTGCATACATCAAATATAATCACAATCACGTGATGGCCATATCACATCACAAAAACCCTGCAAAAACAAGTTAGACGCCTCTAATTTTCTTTGCAAGTTTTACGTGGTTTGGGGCTTTCGAATAAGAACGGATCTTACCTACGAAACTGAACCACAACGTTGATACAAGTGCTATCAAGTGCAAAGTGTAGATTTGATCTATACTATGATGGGAGAGACAGACACCCGCAAAGCCACTTGTGCAAAGCAAGTTACACGTCAAGCGTGGAGCAAGTCTCATGTGCGATGACATGTAAGGTTATCCCGAGCCGCTTCATCCCACCATACCGCAAGATGCAAAGTACACAAAGCAAAAGACGACACGAGCACCAACGCCCACAACATCATTGTGTTCTACTCGTGCAACAGATCTACGCATAGACAAGGCTCTGATACCACTAATGGGTTCGTAGCATGGAAAACAAAAAATTTCTACCGCAAGAACGAACAAAACCTAGATCTAATCTAGATAAAAGCCAAGATCTAATCTATTAGACATGAGCAACGAGATAGATCTGTAGTAACCCTCGTAGAACCGAAAGCGTTACGAGATTAGATCTCGGGGTTGATGTAGTCGATCACTTGCCGATCTCAAGATCGTGTGGACGATCCTTCCGGCGCCGCGTTCCGGCAGCGCTTCCGCAGTCGGTCACACGTGCGGAGTCGAAGCAGACCTTCCTCTCCCTGTTCTAGCGAGCAACGGAGGTAGTAGATCTTCTCCATGGAATCCCAGCAGCACGACGGTGTGGTGGTGGTGGAGGAGGAGAGAATTCTACAGGGCTTCGCCTAAGCCGGAGCAGAGCAAAGGAAGAGGAGAGAGGCGGCGGCTAGAGCTTGTTATGGGAGAAGTCTAGGAGGGGGTGCCCCCTCCCCTCTATTTAAAGGAGGGAGGCGCGCCATGGGAGGGGGAGTCCTAGTAGGACTCCCCTCCTTGGCCGGCGGGTTGGGAAGGGGGGGAGGAGTCCTCCTCCCCCACGAATCCGTGTCTAGCCCCCACAAGGTTTCCTTGACCCTTTCTTGGTTTTCAAGCAAACTCCAAGAACTCTTCTAGAACCTTCCAGAACATTCCGAAACCTTCTAGAATCTCCATACAAACACTCCGGAACATTTCCTAACTTTAGAAAATGATCCCCAATATATGAATCTTATTCTCCGGACCATTCCGGATCTCCTCGTGATGTCCCGGATCCAATCCGAGACTCCGAACGACATTCGGTCTCCAACGCATATTCCATATCTACTTAAAACAACTTCGAACCTTAAGTGTGTCACCATACGGTTCGTGAATATGCAGACATGATGGAGACACCTCTCCGATCAATAACCATCAGCGGGATCTAGAGATCCATAACGGCTCCCACATACTCAACGATGACTTCGTGATCGATAGAACCATTAACATATGAAACCAATTCCCTTTGTCACACGATATTCTACTTATCCAAGGTTTGATCATCGGTATCTCCATACCTAGTTCTACCTCGTTACTGATAAGTACTCTCTACTCGTTCCATGTTATGTCATCCCTTGTGACCTAGTCACATGCTTGCAAGCTAACTAGATGACATTCCACCGAGAGGGCCTAGAGCATATCTATCCGTCATATGGATGGACAAATCCCAATCGTGGTCCATGCGCTTCAACACATACTTTCAGAATACCCAATGACACCTTTATAACCACCCAGTTACGAAGCGGTGTTTGATGTCATCAAAGTACCCATCCGGTGATGCTGATTAACATAACCTCATGGTCGAAGGATTAGGTTACTATGCATTTGAAAGCTTACAGCAATACGAACTGAATGACTTGATCTTATGCTACGCTTACTATGGGTGTGTGTCCATCACATCATTCTCCTAATGATATAACCTTGTTATTAATGACATCCAATGTCCATGATCAGGAAACCATGATCATCATTTAATCAACAAGCTAGTTCCACAAGAGGCTTACTAGGGACTCTTTTATGTTTACAAAACACACATGTATCAGTGTTTCCTTATAATACAATTATAGCATTGGATGTAAACATTCATCATAAACACAAAGATATAATAATAACCACTTTTATTATTGCCTCTTGGGCATATCTCCAACATTATAGTCTTTATTTCCTCCTGTTGATCTATTGCTATCCGTGTCGCGATGCTTTAGTTTCCGTGCACCAGTTATATCCCGTGCAGCCTCTATATTGCCATGGACACCTCCTAATACATGTTGTTTGGTAGATAGCTGGCCTTGCGAGTCGTAGTTGCTTGCTCAGGTGCGGTCTCATGTTGTCGAGTAACACAGTTGTTGTTATGCTGGCAGATGTTTATGGTGGAGATGATCATGACTTTAAATACAACTATTAAAATGCTAGATATAACTAATGCAGAGGCATCGGTGGGCAATAGATGTTATTTGGTTCTTCCACGCTCACTTGTGTCCCGTAGGACCCCGAGTACTTGATACATGTTCCTTGATTTTTCGCACTATCCACGTCCGGGAGGCCTTATGGACCCCCCTGAGCTAGAGCTTGATTCATTTCTATTTCTTGGGGCCACAAGTAGTTTGGGGCTTTATTACTATTCTGTACTTATGCCATGTTTTACTGCTTTATTTAAGATTGTGCGTGGAGCACATGTATTGTTTTGGAACATGGAATGTTTTCACGGTATCGACAAGCCTAGTCACACTTTCGGGTTCCCAGTCGTTTACAGCCATTGTCACAAACCCTGGGTCCATTCCGGAGCCGGCCAACTTCATTGCAGGTAGCTTAGTGGGGTGCCCCCCTGAAATATTTTATGAATCCTGTGATTGCTTTGTCGTGAAAGCCTCGTTGGGTTTTGAGTTGGTTTTTCCGAGGTTGATCGTGTGTGTGTTGCTATTTGTGCACCCCTGCAGGGTAAAACTTTCTGAAAGCCGTGTCCGCGGTTATGGACGACTTGGAGCACAGTATCTCGATCATAGACAAACATAACTAAAGTAGTGCTATAAATTTGACTTAATATATCTGACTAGTAATCAGCTTCACTATAACAGAATGGATATTAAAAATGCCAACCACTGTTGGATCTGGGATGTTTGTTATATCTGCCTAGTAAGTATTGCAACTCCAATGGAATGTGATAAAAGTGCCAACAAATGCTGAATTTTGGGATTCCTCAGGACAATTATATCTGACTAGTAAATGTTCCAACTACAACGGAATGGTAATCAAAACTGTCCACTACTTATGTTTCAGGATGACTCATGCTATCTATATCTGATTAGTAAGAGCTTCAACTATAATGGAATGAATAAAACTGCCAACTGTGTGAGTTCTCGGTTTGACTTCCTCGTTTGGTCTCGAGGGGGAATACCAGGATGTGTATGATTGGTGTTAGTATCAAGATGGATCCGGATAGGTCTTTCTTACCCCTCTCTAATAGCCGCCAGTGATACCGAGTCTCTATAGGTTGTTTAGTGCCGCTGCGCTGCCGCTTCAGCCCACCATACCTATGTAGGCGAGAGCCGATGAATTCTAGCCTCGCCGTGTACTGGCCTCAGTACTGACGCTCCTCTTTTTCCTTTGCCCTTTGTCGGCACCCCTTTTTGTTTTAGCAGGTTTGAGATCGACGTCGTTAGCAGGGTTACCCTTCCGGCTTGGCCTGGGCAGGGTTATGGACGTCATTGGTTATTCTTCAGGGCTCTTAGCCCCATTTGCATCTTGTCCGTACTCGGACGCTGTAGCGTTTTCAAGGTGATTTGGATCTTCGTATTTGTATATCTGAATTCTTGACTCTTGGAGTCGTGTTGTATATACATCTGTTCTGTGGGTCCCATCAAGGACTATTGTGTAATGGTATTACTTTGTTTTCCACCCGCATGGAAGTGCCTGGTGGGTGTCCTTGAATCGGTCTATGCGGGTTTGGCGGAAAGGGCTAAAACTTGCATAGGGCCGATTTGAGGGTGTTACACTCGCGCTGTCTAGTTTTAGCACGCGCGCTGCATTTCTTCTCTGGCGGACGCGCTAAATTCGGCGCACGAAAATAGAGCACAAAAAGGACCCCATCAGATGCACGAAAATAAAGCGTGCGGGCGCCGACGCAAACAGGTTTCACAATAAACTATATGATCAAGAAGATCAAACAAACCCAAATAAATTCAACAAAAAATTGTCTAATTATTATTACAACAACCAAATGGTACATGAATAATACAACAAATACAACAAGTTTTTTCATCAACAAATGCAACAAGTTTTTTATCAACACTACAACAAATTGTTTTTCAACAATACAACAAACAACAAATAAAAGGAGGGCTCAATGTTGTGCTCCAAACCATTTCTACCACTCCTCGATGAAATCTTTTTGAAGATTATCATGGATCTCGTTGTCGCGAATGGCATGATATGAGGCAATAAAACGCGTCATCCTATGCTCTCTCCTATGCACTTGCACATGAATCCCCATCAAGTCATAGTGGTGGCTGCGATCTATATCTTTGCCACGATCATTCTCTATGATCATGTTATGCAGGATCACAAAAGCGTCATGATGTACCAAAAACATTATTGATCCCAAAATTTAGCCAGTCCTTGCACAATAGCAAATTGGGCTTGCAAAATCCCAAAGGTTGTCTCCACATCTTTCCTAGCCGGTGCTTGTGCAGCGTGGAAACCCTTTTATTTCTTACCTTTGGGTTTGTGAACCGGCTTCACAAAAGTTTGCCACCTTGGGTAGATGCCATCTGCAAGATAATAGCCATAGTTGTATATGCGGCCATTTGCTTCAAACTCCACTTGTAGACCTTCACGCAATGCAATCCTTGACATAAGAGGAGACCGTTGATCAACATTGATGTCATTGCAGGACCCGGACATTCTAAAAAGCATGCCAAATCCAAGTCTCATAATCTGCCACAACTTTAAGGATGATAGTGCAATCCTTCTTGTGATATTTGAATTGTCCATGCTATAACGCAGGACAATTCTTCCAACTCCAATGCATACAGTCAATAGAGACAAACGTTTCAGAAAACCCCCGAGCCTTGTTCTGTTCCAAAAGCCTAGCCATGTCTTCGGCATTGGGAGCTCTTAAGTAGACGGTGCCAAACACTCGCACAATTGCGACGACAAACTGCTTGAGGCTTGACTCTGACGCATTGCCAAATGGTCGTCAACAAGGTCCGCCGGAATACCGTATGCCATCATACGTAAGGCGGCGGTCACCTTCTGGTAGGTGCTATGTCCAAGTTCTCCGGTAGCGTTCCTTCTTCACTCGAAGAACCGATCAAACTTGGTCACCTCTTCGCAAATACGCTTGAACAAACCGGTGCTCATCATAAAACGCCGACAAAAAAACTCCTTCGGAAAGGTGGCATTGTCGTTGAAATACATCATCATCAACCTCTCGTGCTCTTCAATTGTTTTCATCCACAACTTGCGCCTACCAAAAACCGAGCCACCGCGCTTCGGTTCTTTTGTCTCGCGCCAAGATAATAGCATCGATATATTCTCATTTCCTCGAGCTCTAGTTCCACGTCGGATGAATCATACGAGATCCTCTACAAGCACGAATATACGCTCACTTCGTATATCGAAAGTAAAATAAAATTTGGAGGCGCGACGGTGGCAAAACGTACCTTCGGCGCCGAAAAAGCGTGCGCCAAGTAGCTTCCCGGCTTGAGGAGAACATGGCCGCCGAGGACAGCGCGGCGCCGCAGCGGCGGCGGTCGCTTGGCGGCGCGAGAGGACGCGTGGCGCCAGCCACTCGAGTCGATTCCCGCCGCGGTGAGCTCCAAGGAGGTGCGGGGAGGCGCGGCGGCGGCGGATCTGCAGCTTCTGTGCACGGGCGAGCGGCGGCGCTGGCGGAATCGCGGAAGGGGAATGGAGGCAGTGAACGCGCGGGAGGAGTTTCAGTGGCAGTTGGCATTCGCGCGAGAGAGAGTGACAGCGCGCGCTGGTGGTCGGGCACCAAATTTGATGCGTGCGCGTGGGTAATTTGACGCGCGCCGAATTTTTTCTAGAGCGCGCCGAATTTTTTCTAGAGCGCGCCGGATTATTGTGCTGCTTTTGGAGGGAAGAAAATCGCCGCGCACGCGTTATATCGACGGTTATTTTTACAACGTCGGGTTTTAGCGCGGCTATTGGAGTTGCTCTAACACCTAGGCTACCGCGCTCCAATTAAACTTGATCAGCACGTTTGCGAGAAAGTCTTTACCCAACACGTTTATATGATGAATAACTTATGTGTTACAGTGTGGATAACTTACATACTATGATATGGATAACTCACGTGTTAGAGGTGGGTAACTGATTAATCCAAAAAACTTAATCAAAATATATGAACATGAGATCTAGTTTTAAAAATCTCGTCGCGACTAGTCCAACCATAAAAACGGATTTTGAATCGGACATCTATAAGATATTTTAAATTTTCGGTTTCATCTGGTTCACACCTCTTGCTAGGTTTGACCAACCAAGAAGGGTGTGAGAACTGAGAATAGATTTCCCCTAAAAACGACTAATGACGGTTTAATTCAATAACCTGGACCAGAGTCCACACCGCTGCCATCTGGGCCCGCTTGGCAGATCTATCCCCAACCTCCGGCTTTGCCTCTTCTGTTGGCCGCGCCGGCACCTACAGCAGGCGACCTACTCCAGGTCGGGTCGCATCGACCTATAGCTAGCTTCCATCGCGCCTCCCATCGTCTTGCAATCCCTCGCGATCCACCCGTCTGCTGGGCTTCCTCTCAGTCGGTTGGCCGCCTGCAAATCCATCTTCTGCAATGGTGACTCGCCTTGCCCGTGACCGCCTCCATTTACAAAGCATAGACTGCCTGGGCAAGCCTCGCATCGCTTCCGTGATATACCACTTTGCCAGCTCCCATTCACTCCCTGGAGCCCCGGAGGCGAGGTTGGAATTGAGGCCGCGTCGAGCCGCCGTGTCGCACTTAGCCGATCTCCCCAAACGGTGAGCCTCGTCCAATTCCACTCGCGTCACAGTGCTTAATCGGACTCTTATCTAATTTCCCCCTCATTTGATTTTGCAGGTCCCCTCACCGGTGATCGGGATCGTCGCCATTTTTTCTGCCTCTGGCAAAAACTGCTGCTGCCGCTGGCGCATGTTCTGATGAGTTTTTTGAGTAATTAATCTCCTAAGTTCCATAATATTCTGGAGTATCAAATAGACCTCTTGTACTCCATGTTGATCCGGTTGCGTTTTTGTGCACCAGTTGCTTGTTAGCACCAAACAAAGATCGCCGATGCCGTCGGATTCACTGCCTGCATACCTTGGGCCATCTCATATAACCTACTGCCCATCCAAGTGAGTTTTATGGGAATCCCTTAGCCCTATGACCTTTTAACTGCGCACGTTATCCTGGCATTACCATGCGGGTATGAGCTTTGGTCATCGTTCATGGTCAACAGTATGCCTGTATGGCTTAGCTTTCATGATCGTGTCATGGTCACCCTTATGCCGGGTGTGTTTCACTATCTTATAAAGATGCACCACCAGCGTCTGCTGCCTATGAGAGTGAGTTATGGAATCTGTAGACTTGTCACCGTTTGATTGTGCACGTTATATTGGCAGTAGCATGTCGGCATGCCTTAGATTTCGTGATCACATCATGCTCACCAATACGCCACACATTTTTCAATATCTTATAAAGATAATGACCGTGCACCACCATGCCAGTTATCAAAACAAGGTTGAAAAATGCTTCCATGTTTCATCTTAAAAGCTAGTACTAGATGTTTTCATGGTAACTTGGTAAGTGGAGCGAAAAGAGAAAAAAATATCATGGTGCTTATATTTATATAGATCCAGAAAAAGAAACTGCGACAGTTCTGAGTACGTTCAAACCAGTACAACTTCATGTAAATACAAGCATGTCTCCAGCCATAGGCTCTACAATTGTATAGTCAATATATCTATAGTTTTTAATATTGCCATATGTATCATACCATCTCGATGAGCAGCCCAACTAGTTTCCCTCAAACAAGAGGATTAGGATTGGTTGGAATGTGCCCCGGCCATAGCTTCTAGCATTCTTGGTATTGGGGGCATCCCAATCTTGATTTGCCCTTCAAGAATCTGAACAACCTCACCCATTGTTGGTCGATCAAACTCATCCCCTTGGATACACCAACATGCAACCTTGCAAGCCAGTTCAGCTTCCACCAGATTGACATCACCATGTAACATCTGGTCTACCAAACTCCCAACTTCTCCTTCAAGAAGCTTATGTGCAGCATGCACAGGGAAATACATACCAAGGTTGCCACCGCTAGAACATGGTGCACACGAGTTCCTTCTTCCAGATATAATTTCCAACAACACCATCCCATAGCTATAAACGTCGACTTTTGGTGTAATAGCAACACCATCAATCCATTCAGGTGCAAGGTACCCTGCAGTTCCTCTCATTGTTGTCAAGACTCGGCTATAATCCCTTCCGAAAAGCTTTGCCAGCCCAAAGTCTGCAATTTTTGGAAGGAATGAAGCATCAAGAAGTATATTCTCTGGCTTGATATCACAGTGTATGATGCAGTCTCGACAGCTGTCATGCAAGTAGGATAACCCTCTTGCTACCCCCAGGGCTATCTGATACCTAGCAGCCCAATTTAAAACTGTAGAATTGCTTCGAAATAGATGGACATCAAGAGAACAGTTTGACATGTATTCATAAACAAGCAACTTCTTGGAATCCTCACAACAGAAACCAACAAGCTTAACTAAATTGATGTGCTGGATAGCTCCAATTGAGCTGACTTCTGCTCTGAATTGCTTCTCTCCTTGATAAGCACCGTCAAGCCTCTTCACTGCTATGGCAATCGAGCCATCTATAAGCCCCTTAAACACAGAGCCAAAACTGCCACCCCCCAGTTTATGTTTGAATTTATTTGTTGCACGCTGCAAGTCAGTATATCTAAATGCAATAATTCCATTACAACCTTGAACACGATCCAGTATACATGCCGAGCTCTTCTTTTTGTTTCTCCAAATGATTACTAGGAGAATGAGTGCAAATAAGCCTAGAACAGAAATGC
Organism: Avena sativa; assembly: GCA_916181665.1. Taxonomy (NCBI): domain Eukaryota; kingdom Viridiplantae; phylum Streptophyta; class Magnoliopsida; order Poales; family Poaceae; genus Avena; species Avena sativa. The sequence goes on from OV702291.1 coordinate 34,408,619, forward strand.
CTGCACCAGTTGCAACTCCAATAACAATCTTCTTTCTATTGTTTCTCAATTTGTTGAACTCTTTTGCTGAAAGACGCAGGTAAATAGTTCCTTCAGTTGAATTGGTACCACTACTGCACGTTAGTTGTCTTATATTGAGCAATTCATTATGCAGGATAGAACATCCGCCATCGCTGAAGGAATAAGCGGTGCAAGAGCAACTATTCAGGCAAACTTGTGCGCACTCACTCGAGCTTGCAGCAGCTACAACTTTTGGGACATTCTGGGGCAACTCAACACATGGCACAGGATAGAACTTGTCTGTGGTATGCGTTATGCTTTTGTTGCTAACACAGTCTAAAGGAGTATTTCTCGAACACCCACCGGTTCGATCTTCTAGCTCCCAATCCTCAGGGGCTGTTATGGTGAAGCCCTCCATGCACTTGCAATGCGGAACCATATTATCAGTGCAAATTGTGAAAGGTCCACATACTGCATAAACATCACACTGAGATTTTGGTTGGGCATACACCATTGTCCAATCCAGCGACCCCTCTGACCAAACGAATGTTTTTGATTGACCTGAGACGTCCAATACATGATGAGTAATCATATTGTTATCGGTTATGTTTGATATCATGTACCTCTCTTGATCATTGTCGACAAATATTGTAATGTTGCTGGCCATGTTGCTGGATGCCATTTCTGGAATTGAGGGAAAGAATTTGCCATTCCATACACCGGTCGACCAGTATGACGTGGAGGAGTTCAATGGTTTAAGTAAAAACTGGTTAAGACCACTCGGGTCTAACTCATCACAATATGCACCGGTAGCTGGGTCAGTCAAGCTTTTCCAAGCAACAAGACGGCGGTTCAGGCCGGTGACTTTGTCCCATCCAAGTTTCGCCCCGGGGAAAAGTGTGTCTGTGGGGTGGTCAAAGCTCTGCCACAAAACTTCGGATGAGTTGGAAGAGTTTGTAGTAAGCATGAGATTTCCACTATCCAACAACACCGCAGAGGTGCTATTTCTTGTGGTGTTTGCTTGTGTAGACCAGACTATGGACTTGGTGTACTGGTTTAAGATGACAAGGTTGCCATCCTGGGAGATTGTGAGCTTCAGCGAGGTGGTGTTCTTGATTGGCTTATCCCTATTTGCAACCCATGCAGAAGTAAATTTTGGAACTGTATTGAACCATATGCCAAGGTACCAGTTTGTAGTGTCTTGGGGGGATTTGTTGCGGCTTGTTTCGAAGAAGCCAAGCGCGTACCTGCCGTTCTGGGAGATGAGCTTGTCATTGACGGCAAGTGCTTCGCCAGGCAAGATGGTGTCCGTCACGGCAGAGCTTGCTGGGATGTGCAGGAAGAAGAGCAAGGTGAGTACAGCGAGGAGGAGAGGCATGATGAACTAAAGAGGCAGTTGCTGAGACGGTTTCTCAGTAGTGACAGGAGTAAATAAATAAGCACGGTGGATCCTTAACAGTCGAGCAAAATAACCGAACTGGTCGGGCGAAGACTTGCTCCAGTGGCGAGGCTGAACTGCAGAGCATCCACGGTAGGGCAGCGATGTAACCTGGTCTTGTTTTGGACTGGGTTTGCGTGGTGCAGAGGAGAGGAGTGAACGAGAAAGAATCATGGTGGCACCAAGTCCAGACATTTGGCTACCGGCTCACATCATGGTTGTTGTTATCACAATCCGAGAGGTAAGCTTGGTCTAAAGTTCAGGTCATATTGTCGTTTCTTTCTCTTTCGATAGCAACAAATTGTTGCTACTAGATAGGCTCAAACAAGCATCAGCTGATAATTTATACAGATTGTGTCAGGTTTTCTTGGGCAGAATACCAACAGCCCCGTTACTTATTACTCCCTCCGTTTCAGAATATAAGATGCTTTACCTTTGTGAAAGAGTGTATCTAGACCCATTTTAGTGTCTAGGTTCACTTCAAACCTAGATGAACCTGAACACTAAAAGAGATCTAGATACACTTCATTCACAAAGCTAAAACATCTTATATTTTAAAACGGAGGGAGTATATTTTAACTTCAGTTGCCTGAAGTATAATGGAACTTCAGTCTATTTTCTGCCATAGTCTTCGTCTTCTTTCTGCACTTGCGCACGTCAGTCACCACTCACCACCCGAGTATACAACCGTTCCTGTCTCTCTCCCGGGTGATCTGGTCGCCTGTTCGTGCGCAAGGGGTCGCCTCTGGCCCAGCTCCAGCCATATGCCGCGCGCTATGAGGAAGGGTGGACGATTCACCGCTGCCCCTGACCATACAAGAGCCAGCTTCCTCTTGCTGGTGAGCTTATGGGATCTCAAAAGCTAGAATTTCATGTTAAGTGAAGAAAAAAGAGAAATATCTATGACGCCTATTTCAATATGACTCCAAATTATAATGCTGCAGTGATGGTACTTTTTTTTTGAGGCCTCTACAAATTTATTTCAAGTATGACTATATTTTTCAATCATATAAGAATTACATTTGTACTGTAAATAAAATGGTAGTGGAACGTTGGAGTGCTCTGATGGGAATGATGTGGTGCGACTCGACGAGTTACGACGAGTTAGACGGAAGCCATGAGGAGTTCGAAAAACCATTCTATGTTGTTTGAACATGAAGATTTTTCATGTCAAAAAAAAAACATGAAGATTTGACGGCTCAGTTGATTTCACCGGCACAAGTTTGATGCAATTGATATTTATCCGGCTAACTTTAATTCGGATAAATGTTTTGGTTTGTTATTTTGATTTCGGAACCCTTTGAGATTCTTCGATCAAACCCACAATCACCAAAGACGGATTCTGCCTTAGGCTCAACGATGATTCGAGCGAAGATCTTGGAGTGTTCCGATGGATACTATTGGGGATTTGCCAAATATGTACTACCTACGACATGGACTTATTCTAGAAGTCAGGGTGGCCCACTCGTGGTACTGTCGGTTGGCATACCGAGCAACCTGGAGGCCCATCCGACTATGGAAGGCCCAAGGAGTTATCGCCTCAAGCCAGATGGCTAGAAGCCTTGGTGTACAAGACATGGCATACTTGCCGCCTTAGTGTAGGAGTTTGTAATGTAGTCGGATAGAATTTCTCTGTAAACCCTAGGTCCCGGCGAGTATATATTTGGCTTCAATAAGAATAAAGACTCAGGATCACAAAGGAAGATAACAAGGAAACTTACGAACTAATGTCCTGGGTCATACGGAGTCCCACTCTTGGAGGTGCAGTGGATATTGGTTGAACAAATTTCGGCTTTGAACCCATCGAATCGTCAGAGTCCTCGACTGGTAGCCTCGGACGGCTTTCGCTTTCCAGCTGCGGATACCACCTTAAAATCCCTAGAGCCAGATGAAGGAATTAAATTGGTGTCCTGGGAAGATTCCGTAGTGGAGCCATCTCCTTCTTCGGTAGCAACTCCCGTTTTGGTAAATTCTTCAGAGGCTACGACAATGTCCGGTAGGTTGCCACTTTCAGGCATTGGAGGGAGAATGTAGAGATGATCATGACCCTGTACCACAATATAAAAAGTCAGGTGGTGAAGTTCATATTACAGCAAAAATGAATAGAAGTTGTGAAATAGCCAAGAGGAAGCCATCAAACTTACATCAGGCACAAGATTCTTTTTGCCAAAGGGCTCTACCCGACATTCTGACGGGACTGGTTTTTCTTCGTCAGAGTGGTGAAGGATCGCACCCTTTTCCCGAGAAGCTCAAGGGGAAGATTTTTTGGCGAGATCCTCATCCGGTCCCTTTGCTAGTGTAAGCCCACATACCGGCTAACCTAGCCTGGAGAGGTTGGATGCGCACCTGAAGAAAATAAGCCATGATTTGCAAATCTGATAGTTCACGTCCAGCCTTGGTGCGCAACTTCTCAATCCGGTCCAGCAGCGGTTGAACCTCCTTCGTATCCTCAGCACTTGGGCGCTGATCCCATGAATTAAGCCTCCGGCAAGTTTTCTTCGGCTCAAAGGGTGCTAACCCGTAGTTTTGGCCCTCGACCTGCCGGTCCTTGATGTAAAACCACTTCGTCTTCCAACCTTGGATAGAGTCCACGATTTTGAAGTCAAAGTACTCAACCTCCGGGCGAACAGAAATTATTGCCCCTCCCACGTCACGAACGACGGTGTCGGTGGCGTTTCGGCAAACTTAGAAAAAGTATTTCCATAGGCCCTAATGGGGATGGATTCCGAGGAAACACTCACAGAGAGTGCTGAAACAAGCAATGTGGAGGATTGAGTTTGACGTGAGCTGGTAGAGCTGCATGCCGTATATAAAGAGGAGGTCGTGGAGAAATTCGTGAGTCGAAAGAGAGGACACGATAGATAAAGGAGAGAAACATTACCCGCCATCCATCTTCGGGTCGGAATAGCCTCATCTCTAGGAAGCTTGCAGGAGCCCTCCTCCACGAGACAAGCCTCGCGCGCCTCGCACAGCTCCCGCGCAGTGCACTTGGTAGGAGCCTATCTGATGGCCCTCTTCTTTGTCGTCGTGACATTAGCGGTGAAGGAAACACAAACGCCCTTGTTCTTGCCCATGGTGTCTCTGAGCGGAAAACAGTGGTGTGACCTTATTCTTGCCCTTTTAGCTTGGATGGGGAGAGAACTCACTTAGGCAATAGATTGGCCTCTGGACTCCATGGATTTTTCCTTCTTATGGTCATTCAACGACCAGAACTGTGCTTACCACTAGATTAGTAGATGCGATGTAGAGTAGTAGTGGTTCTTTTTGTCTTGGCGACACGATGACAAGGGATATCGAGAGTGTTTTCTTGAGGCTTTCGAAAGCTGACTGAGCTTTGTCCGTCCACTTGAATTTCTCTGATTTTTTCATGAGTGCGTAGAATGGTAGCGCTTTCTCGCCCAAGCGGGCGATAAATCGACTGAGCGCGGTGACTTGTCCAGCTAATTGTTGTACGTCACGAAGATTTGATGGCCTCTTCATCATAAGGATTGCCTGTATTTTTCGTGGATTTGCTTCTATTCCCTTTGCTGATACAAGATAACCGAGGAGTTGCCCCGCAGGGACTCCAAAGGAGCATTTTGTTGGGTTTAGTTTAATGCAATATTTGTCAAGGTTATCGAATGCTTTGCGAAGATCATCGATAAGGGTCGATCCTTGCTTTGCCGTGACGATGACATCATCGATATATACATGTACATTTGTTCCAATTTGACTTCCAAGGCAACTCTGCATTATTCGTTATTACGTGGCACCCGCGTTTTTGAGTCCGAAGGGCATTATGGTGTAGCATAATACGCCATAAGGCGTTATAAATGTTGTCTTGTCCTGATCTTCCTCCATCTGAATTTGGTGATACCATGAGTATGTGTCTAAAAAGGAAAGACGTTCGCACCCCGTGGTTGCATCGACTATTTGATCGATTCGTGGTAATGGAAAGTGATCCTTTATACAATGTTTGTTCAGTGCGGTGAAGTTAATGCACATGCGTAATTCTTTTGTGTTTTTTTGGGATGCATACTGGATTTGCGAACCACTTTGCTTTCTTGATTTCCTTGATGAATTTAGCATCCATTAGGCGATGAAGTTCTTTTTCAATGGCCTTGTGTTTGGGCTTTGGAAAACGGCGGAGTGACTATTTTACCGGCTTGGCCTTGGGGTTTAAGTTAAGTGCATGCTCAGCGAGTTCCTTGGGGATTCCTGGCATGTCAGCTGGTAACCATGCAGAAATCTCCCAACACTTACAGAGGAACTCGATGAGCGCGCTTTTTTATGTGGGACCAAGATTGGAAGTCACAAAGGTCATCTTCTTCAGATCCATTGGGTGGACTTGGACTTCTTTTGTGTCTTTTGCGGTGTTGAAAGCTTGATCGGGGTTGGCCCGTGCTGTTGTCAGAGGCTCTGTGTCCGTTGAGATTTTTAATTGCTCGAACTCTGCTTCCATCCTGATAGATTCGAGGATTTTGTTGAATTCCTTATCACAATTGTCGGATCGGGTGAAGCTACCTCTTATGATTATGATTATTTTTGTTACTGGCATTTTCATTACTAGAAATGCATAGTGCGATACTGCCATGAACCGTGCGAAGACTGGACGCCCCAGGATCGCGTGGTATTGTGATGGCCAGTCCATGACTTCAAACTCGATCTTCTCACGCCTGAAATTTTCTCTTGATCCGAAGACATCGTCAAGATAAATTTTGCCTAAAGGAATTTCGGCTTTACCTGGGACTATGTCGTGGAAGGTTGTGTCCGTTGAGGCCAAATTTGTCAGAGAGTAGTTCATTGCTCGCAGGGTTTTGGCGTAGATTAAGTTGATACTGCTTTTAGCATCCATGAAGACCATGCTCATATGAAATGGATCGTATGGGCACCTAGAGGGGGGGGTGAATAGGTGCTACACCAATTTTTAATTCTTTTTCAAGTTTAGGCTTAGCACAAAGGTAAATTCTATAGATAAACTAATGTGTGGAAATTCCCTATATGCAAACCTATCTACTAGCGAGTAAGGAGCGAGTGGAAGAGGAACGAGTGAACCAAAGTAAAGCACGTAGAGACACATGATTTGTTTGACCGCAGTTCTTTCCTTGTTAAGGGAAGTACGTCTGTGTTGGGGGGTGGGCGGTACTAAGACCACCACGCCACAAAAGGTCTCACCCTGTTCTCCGATGGATCTCGCCACAACAGGCCTGATCCACCTTCCACTATAGGTACCCTTCGAGGCGGGCACCGGCGCCTTTACACAACTAGCGGGGCAACAACTCCACAACAACTTGGAGGCTCCCGAAATGACAACAAGCTGCCACAAGAACAAAGTTGTCAAATACAATAACACGATCTAGGTATTAACGAGAATACTAGATCAGGGATTTCTCCAAGTGAATGGAGAGGAGTTGAAGTGCTTGATTCTTGATGTTGATGATGAACTTCTCCTCCTTCAATTCCACCAAAGATCAAGACCTTAGGGTGGTTGAAGTGGGAGATCGAGATTTTGAGCTCTTGCACTAGGTCTGGTCGAATTCAAAATGAATCAAGAGTGCTGGACGATGGGGAAGAAGGGGTACTTATACCCCCTTCCAAAAACCAGCCGTTGCACACTTTGGGGGCCGGATTATCCGGCTCAAGTGAGGGCCAGATTATCCGGTCTAGGGAAACTCCGCCCCAGACTCGGAATATCCGGCAGAAAAACCGCCCCCTCTCTGAGCGTCGCGCCGAGCTTGCCCTTGATCAACTTCTAGGGGCCGGATTATCCAGCCTGGGGAGAAAAACCGCCCCAGTTCAGATTTTCCGGTAGAAAATCCGACCGGATACTGAGCGACGTGCCTTGGCTCCTTTTGCTCGAAAACTGGGGGCCGGATTATCCGGCCCTTGCAAAACCCGGATTATCCGGCCTGGGGAGGAAAAACCGCCCCAGTTCGGATTTTTCGGGAGAAAATCCGTCTGGACACTGAGCGACGCGCCTTGGCTTCCTTGAGAGATGAGGTAGGCCGGATTATCCGGCCCTTGGAGGGGCGGATTATCCGGCCCCCCTCAAAACTTCCTGCACACTTAGCACACATGAAAAGTCTCCATAGTATTGTTATCTAACACGCAAAACATAGGAAAACATGAAATGTTCTTTCAATCTCCCCCTTTTTGGTGTTAGATGACAATACCAGGATTTGCAGGAGAAAGACACAAGACAAACAGAGATAACTATGGAAGGGACTCCCCCTCAATGTGTGCATAATAGAGTTTTGCATTGGAATACAAATGCACACAAATAGTTGAATCTATTCCATAGACAAAAGGGCAAAAACACATACCACCGAAGTAGAGAATAGGCATCCTTGACATAAATCACAATTATTATTGGATAACCATTATGAGCGCGCGCCTTCTGTGATAAACTACCAGCAGTAGGATATGAATAGATATAACCATGAGCATAATCCATGATATGAAGTCCATAGGTATCATCCAGACAACCACATAAAGTCTCAACCAAACCACAAATATAAAAGTTCAACGCTAAATGGGCATAAGCAAGAAATAACGAATAAAAAGTGCAAGTGCTTATGCCCGACCCATGCAAATCCACGGACAACCTAATAGAACTACTTCTCCCCCTTTGGCATCGAGACACCAAAAAGGGAGAAGAGCGATGCTAGCGCCCCATGGGATCACTCATCATAGTCCTTGTCCTCGTCCTCGTCCTCATGCTCTTCCTCATCCTCATCTTCAAGATCCTCAGTGTCACCTTCCTCATCATCAGCATCAGCAGCAGGCGCAGAGGGGAACAAGTGACGCTCCAGCTCACCATAGATCAGCCCGGAGGAAGAGTTCCACCGAGCATATGGAGTGGGAGGTGTAGGAGCCGGAGGAGCACCCAAAGCACCAGACACGTGGTGGAGAATGAGCTGCTGGGAGTGAGCCAACTCATGGAGCTGCCTGTAGGCCTCATACTGACCCTTGCGCGTGTCCACGCCCATGCAGAGGATGTGACGCTGGAACCAGTTCAGCTGCTTGATCTCACGGGCCACGGGAGGCACTAGGGGCCGACGAGCATCCCTCATTAGGCCTTCAGGAGCAGAGGAGGGGTGAGCAGTCTTCCGAACCTTGTTGTAAATCTTCTTGGCCTTGTGCACCGAGTCAATGTGGAACTCCTCGGCAGGAAGCAGGTGGCGGATGAGCAACATAATGTAGGGCGCATAGGGAATGGACAGATGGTTGAACATAGCATCACACAACTCATGGTAAATGAAGTCCATGACATCCAGCCTGTACTGCACTGGCTCGTCCTCGCAGGAGGCAACCTCATGAGAAAATTGAAGTAGCTGAACAAGGTGACCACAGATGCTGTCATTGTTGCCCCCACTCGGTGTAATAGAGTCACGGAAGAGACCCACCAATGCAGCATAGATGGGAGCAAGACCAGCCACAGTACCGACAATTCCATTGTCCACAGTGCACAGAGAGAGAGCAGCATCCTTGTTGGGCTTCAACTGAGTGATGATGCGGTGGCCACTGGCTCTATCCCTGCTACGGAAGGAGTACCCCAAAACCTCAGCAAACACGTGAAAATCAGCAGTCATGGGCCTGTCATGAGTCATCCACTTCATAGTGCGACGCTCATCACCACAAATCACCAGAGTGGAGAAGAATTGCTTCACCACCTCAGAGTTAAAGGAGCACTGGAGGGACATGAGATGGTGCATCCCCATCCTCTCAGCCACATACATCGCATCCACAAGATGCGCCTTCTCCAAAGCATCAGCAAGTACCAGAGGGTGCATAGGCCTAATGTTCAGCCTGGCATAGATGTCTTCATAAATCCCTTTCTGTTCGGCACACCAAAACCGGGTATCCCCCAGCTCAGCATCATGAGGCAGCTCAGCAAACCATCGGGTCCAACGCACTGGGAACCACACCCAGTTCCGTTATGAACTCCTTCATCCAAACCGCTTCCTGCGCTGCTTCTGAAGCAGCAACATATTCCGCCTCCGTTGTTGATCCAGCCACCACAGGTTGTTTGGAGCTCCTCCAACTAATTGCTGCTCCGTTCAAGAGAAATACGTATCCGGATTGAGACTTAGAGTCATCCGGATCAGTGTCAAAGCTAGCATCGACATAACACTTAGCGACTAGCTCTTCTTCACCTCCGTATATAAGAAACATATCATTAGTTCTTCTCAAGTACTTAAGGATATTCTTGACCGTTATCCAGTGTTCCAAACCTGGATCAGATTGGTACCTACTAGTCAAACTAATAGCATGTGCCACATCCGGTCTTGTACATAACATGGCATACATTATAGAGCCTATGGCTGAGGCATAGGGGATCCTATCCATTATCTCTCTTTCTTCCGCCGTAGCCGGACTTTGAATCTTACTCAATGTCTTGCCTTGCAACATAGGTAAGAACCCCTTCTTACTTCCGTCCATATTAAACTTCTTTAATATCTTATCAAGGTATGTACTCTGCGATAACCCAATTAGGCGTCTTGATCTATCTCTATAGATTTTAATGCCTAATATATATGAAGCTTCACCAAGGTCCTTCATCGAAAATTTGCTGTTTAGATAACTTTTAACACTGTTTAAAAGACCTAAATCATTTCCAATCAATAATATGTCATCCACATATAATATCAGAAATGCCACATTGCTCCCACTCACTTTCTTGTAAATACAAGCCTCTCCATAAGTTTGGACAAATCCAAACTCTTTGATCACCTCATCAAATCGGAGATTCCAACTTCGTGATGCTTGCTTCAGTCCATAGATGGATCGCTGAAGTTTGCACACCTTATTAGCATCCTTAGGATCGACAAAACCCTTAGGTTGTATCATATACAACTCTTCTTCAATCTTACCATTGAGGAATGCAGTTTTGACATCCATCTGCCATATTTCATAATCGAAATATGTAGCAATTGCTAACATAATCCTAACCGACTTAAGCATCGCTACGGGAGAGAATGTCTCATCGTAGTCAACTCCTTGAATTTGTCGAAACCCCTTTGCGACAAGTCGAGCCTTATAGATGGTTACATTACCATCAGCATTAGTTTTTCTTTTGAAAATCCATTTATTCTCAACGGCCTTTCGGTCGTGAGGTAAGTCCACCAAGTTCCAAACTTGGTTCTCGTACATGGATTCCATCTCAGATTTCATGGCTTCTAGCCATTTATTAGAATCCGGGCTCATCATCGCTTCTTCATATGTCGCATGGTCATCCATTTCATTAATCATGAAATTCATAACAGGATTGCCGTACAGTTCAGGAGCTGCACGTGTCCTGCTTGACCTGCGAGGTTCGGTAGTGTCCTCTTTCGGAGTTTCATGATCAATATCACTAGCTCTCTCTTCATTAGGTGAAGTCAACTCCGAAACAACTTCCGGTGCTGCGCTACTCGCCATTTCATGAAGAGAAGGTTCAATAACCTCTTCGAGTTCTACCTTCCGACTACTCACACCTTTCACAAGAAACTCCTTCTCAAGAAAGGATCCATTCTTGGCAACAAAGACCTTGCCTTCGGATCTGTGATAGAAGGTATACCCAATCGTTTCCTTAGGGTATCCTATGAAGACGCATTTTTCCGCTTTGGGTTCGAGTTTATCCGGTTGAAGTTTCTTCACATAAACATCGCATCCCCAAACTTTAAGAAATGACATCTTAGGTTTGTTTCCAAACCATAATTCATACGGTGTCTTTTCAACGGATTTAGATGGTGCCCTATTTAAAGTGAATGTAGCGGTTTCCAGTGCATAACCCCAAAATGACAGTGGCAAGTCAGTCAGAGACATCATAGATCAAACCATATCCAATAAAGTACGATTACGACGTTCTGACACACCATTACGTTGTGGTGTTTCGGCAGGCATGAGTTGTGAAACTATTCCACAGTCTTTCATATGTGTGCTAAACTCGTAACTAAGATACTCTCCTCCACAGTCGGACCGCAGAAATTTGATCTTTCTGTTACGATGATTTCCACTTCATTCTGAAATTCTTTGAACTTTTCAAAAGTTTCAGACTTGTGTTTCATCAAATAGATATACCCATATCTACTCAAATCATCCGTGAAAGTAACAAAATAACGATATCCACCTCGCGTCGACATACTCATTGGTCCACACACATCATTATGTATGATTTCCAATAGATCTGTCGCCCGTTCCATTGAACCGGAAAACGGCGTTCTAGTCATCTTGCCCATAAGGCATGGCTCACATGTATCAAAAGATTCAAAATCAAGTGATTCCAAAAGTCCATCAGAATGGAGTTTCTTCATGCGTTTAACGCCAATATGACCTAGACGACAGTGCCACATATATGTAGATATATCATTATACAGTTTAATCCTTTTAGCTTCAACATTATGAATATGTGTAATACTGTTATCGAGATCTAACAGAAATAAACCATTCAACATAGGTGCATGACCATAAAAGATATTATTCATATAAATCGAACAACCATTGTTTTCAGACTTAAATGAATAACCACTTTGCATCAAACACGATCTGAATACAATGTTCATGCTCAGTGCAGGCACCAAATAACAATTATTTAGGTTTATAACTAATCCCGATGGCATATGGAGAGGCAGCGTTCCGACGGCGATCACATCAACTCTTGGTCCATTGCCGACCTGCATCGAGACCTCATCCCTTGCTAGTTGTCACTTGTTCCGCAACCCCTGAACTGAGTTACATATATTAATAACCGATCCCGTATCAAATACCCAGGTGTTACTGCGAGTACTAGTCAAGTACACATCAATAACATGTATATCACATATACATTTGTTTGCCTTGCCGGACTTCTTGTCCGCCAAATACTTGGGGCAGTTGCGCTTCCAATGGCCAGTCCCCTTGCAATAGTAGCACTCGGTGTCAGACTTAGGGCCAGCTCGGGGTTTCTTTTTAGGCGTGGCAACAGACTTGCCACCCTTCTTTCCCTTGTGCTTGCCTTTCTTGTCCTTCTTGAAACCGGTGGTCCTATTGATCATCAACACTTGATGTTCTTTCCTAATCTCCACTTCTGCAGTCTTAAGCATTGACAGAAGCTCGGGAAGAGACTTCTTCATGCCCTGCATATTATAGTTCATCACGAAGCTCTTGTAGCTAGGTGACAGAGATTGGAGAACACGATGTATGCCTAAGCCAATGGGAATCATTATTCCCAAGGACACAAGCTTATCGGCGTACCCAGACATTTTGAGTACGTGCTCACTAACGGAGCTGTTTTCCTCCATCATGCAGCTAAAGAACTTTTCTGTAGCATTATAACTCTCTACGGCAGCATGGGTATCGAAAATCATTTTCAATTCTCCCATGGTATCAAAGGCATTGCCATTTTCGAAACGTTTTCGAAGTTCTGGCTCTAGCCCATACAGTATGCCGCAATGAACTAAGTTGTGGTCCTCCTGACGAGTTATATAGACGTTCTTTTCCTCGTCAGGGGCATCAAGAGCTGGTGGGGGGCCTAGCGGCGCATCTAGCACATATTGCTTTTGTGCAGCAGTGAGGAGAATCCTCAAATTCATAGCCTAGTTGGTGAAGTTGCTACCATTCGCAGCAAGTATCTCTTTCTCCATGAACACATTGAAATTAAAAGCAGGTGGTGCCATCTACAACAGAATTTGTAAAGTATATTTAGACTAAGTTTATGATAGATTGAGTTCGACTAATCCAAATTACTAATGAACTCCCACTCAAAAACGACATCCCTCGTGTCCTTTTGGTGATTACATGAACCAAATCCACTACACCAAGTCCGATCATCACGTGAGTCGGTGTAGCTTCAAAGGCGAGCATCTATATGGGCATCATATCAACTATATGACTCATGCTTAACCTTTCGGTCCGTGTTCCGAGGCCATGTCTGTACATGCTAGGCTCGTCAAGTAAGAACCTTAGTATTTGCGTGTGTAAAATTGTCTTACACCTGTTGTATGAAAGCGTAGAGTTGAAAACACCCGATCATCACGTGATGCCTCAAAACACGATCCACAAAACGGTGCATACTTAAGGAAGAACACATTTTATCTTGGTATCTAAATGAGGGATCATCTTATAATGCTACCAAACGCGCCAAACTAGCAATATAAGATACTAACATCTAATGTGTGAAGTGAGGTGATATGGTCCATGCATTTGATCTCTATCATTTGCATCGTGGTATGATCTCTATCATTCCTTTGTGTGTAAGGCCAAGGTCTATGGAACTTACACGTTAAGTGAGTTGTAAGAGTATCTATTATACATCTACTTACAACAATACCATATCAAAACACTAGCCCAGCAACGATCTAAACTAGATGCCTCTAATTTATCAATTGCAAGTTTTACGTGGCTTAGGGCTTTCGAAGATAGAACCTGTCTAACCTACGAACATGAACCACAACGAGGATAACCAAATTATTAGCAACTCGTTGTAAATCAGATATTGACTATAGTAGCAGAGATAGACACCCGCCAGCCACTTATGCAAAACAAGTTGCATGTCAGTCGTGGAACCGGTCTCATGTACGATGACATGTAAGGTTGGTCCGGGCCGCTTCATCCCACTATGCCACCAATATCCAAAGTACATAGAAGATGCAATAACATGATCATCATCGCCCACATATAAACATATGTGTACTACCCGTGCAAAGCACCTACGCATAGATCAGGCTCTGATACCACTGTTGGGTCCGCAGCATAGAAAACAAAAAATTTCCTACGGTGTGAACTACACGCCAAGATCTATCTACTAGGTACAAAGCAAACGGGTGGACATACATCCATAGAGAACTTACCCTCGAAGACAACGAGCTTTGTTAACGAGTAGGAACTCGTGGTTGATGTAGTCATACACTTGCCGATCTCAAGATCATGAGGAAGTCCGAGCGCCGCAACTCAGCAGCGCATCCGCACTCGCACACACGTTCAAGCCACCGGACAACCTCCACCTCCTCGCTCCAGCGATCCAGCGGAAGCAGCAACTCCTTCCAGACGAAATGCCACCGGGAACATGTATCTCGCTAATCCGAGACCATGGGGGAATAATTCTAGAGGGGGAGAGAGATCCTTCACAAGGAGGTGTGAGGATGAAGGAGGGAATGGGTGGACTTTTATAGGAGGAGGGGGGTGCCCCCTCTCTCCATGGCCGGCGCATGGGGGGGGTGACCCCTCACCTCCCCCATTCATGTGGTGGTAACTCCTCCACATTAAAATGCCTCTTCACATTCCCTTTTAAAGTCTCCACTTTAAATGCATTAAGTTTCTCCAAATTTAATGCTCTCTCATTTAATAAAACTCTTTTATTAAATTTATTCAGAATTTTGTTAATTACTTTAATTAACAAACATTCACATATAGCCCCTTGCAATATTTCAATATCACATGCAGAATCACCTTCTACAATTTCACCCGAAACAATTTCCGGTTTCTATTGAAACAATTCCTGCGCTTTGCAATTCTTTCGTCTGAAACATATGTGCTACAAAATGGTGTCCGGTAACTCTTAAGTGTGCCACCCTACGGTTCGCGAATAATGCAGACATGATCGAGACCCTTCTCCAATCAATAATCAGCAGCGGGACCTGGAGATCCGTACTGACTCCTACACATTCAACGATGACTCCTGTGATCGTGAGAACCTTTAACGCTTCTAACTAAATCCCTTTGTCTCTCGATATATTACATGTCCGAGATTCGATCATCGGTATCTCCATACCTAGTTTGATCTCGTTACCGACATGCACTCTTTTCTCATTCCCGTGATATAACATTCTAGTGATCACATCACTTGGTTGCAAGCTATCCTAATGTGATATCACCGAGAGGGCCCAGAGTATATCTATCCGTCATCTGGATTGACAAATTCCACTCTTGATCCATGAGCCTCAACATAACACCTTCGTAGTACTGAACCCATCTTTATAGTCACCCTGTTACGGTGTGACGTTTGATGTTATCAAGATACTCTTCCGGTGTTAGCAATTAACATGATCTCATGGTCTAACGATAAAGATTACTCTGTATGATGTTATAGCAATATAAACATAATAACTTGATCGTAATGCTATACATCGGATGAATGTTCATCACATCATTCCACCAATGGTGTGACCTTGTTATTAACAACATCCAATGTCCATGATCAGGAAACCTTGATCATCTTGTTAATCAACAAGCTAGTCTATAAGAGAGGCATGACTAGGAACCCTTTTGTTTATTAAACACACATGTATTGATGTTTCCTATCAATACAATTATAGCATGTAAAATAAACATCTATCATATACAAGGAATACATAATAACAACTTTATTATTGCCTCTCAGGGCATATTTCCTTCAGCGGCAACAGATTTGCCGCCCTTCTTTCCCTTCTGCTTGCCTTTCTTGTCCTTCTTGAAACCGGTGGTCTTATTGATCATCGATACTTGATGTTCTTTCCTAATCTCCACTTCTGCAGTCTTAGGCATTGACAGAAGCTCGGGAAGAGACTTCTTCATGCCCTGCATATTATAGTTCATCATGAAGCTCTTGTAGCTAGGTGGCAGAGATTGGAGAACACGATGTATGACTAAGTCAATGGGAATCGTTATTCCCAAGGACACAAGCTTATCGGTGTACCCAGACATTTTGAGTACGTGCTCACTAACGGAGCTGTTTTCCTCCATCATGCAGCTAAAGAACTTTTCTATAGCATTATAACTCTCTACGGCAGCATGGGTATCGAAAATCATTTTCAATTCTCCCATGGTATCAAAGGCATTGCCCTTTTTGAAACGCTTTCGAAGTTCTGGCTCTAGCCCATACAGTATGCCGCAATGAACTAAGTTGTGGTCCTCCTGACGAGTCACATAGACATTCTTTTCTTCGTCAGGGGCATCAGGAGCTGGTGGGGGGCCTAGCGGCGCATCTAGCACATATTGCTTTTGTGTAGCAGTGAGGAGAATCCTCAAATTCATAGCCCAATTGGTGAAGTTGCTACCATTCGCAGCAAGTTTCTCTTTCTCCATGAACACATTGAAATTAAAAGCAGGTGGTGCCATCTACAACAGAATTTGTAAAGTATATTTAGACTAAGTTTATGATAGATTGAGTTCAACTAATCGAAATTACTAATGAACTCCCACTCAAAAACGACATCCCTCGTGTCCTTTTGGTGATTACATGAACCAAATCCACTACGCCAAGTCCGATCATCATGTGAGTCAGTGTAGCTTCAAAGGCGAGCACCAATATGGGCATCATATCAACTATATGACTCATGCTTAACCTTTCGGTCCGTGTTCCGAGGGCATGTCTGTACATGCTAGGCTCGTCAAGTAAGAACCTTAGTATTTGCGTGTGTAAAACTGTCTTGCACCTGTTGTATGAAAGCGTAGAGTCGAGAACACCCGATCATCACGTGATGCCTCAAAACACGATCCACAAAACGGTGCATACTTAAGGAAGAACACATTTTATCTTGATATCTAAATGAGGGATCATCTTATAATGCTACCAAAAGCGCCAAACTAGCAATATAAGATGGTAATGTGTGAAGTGAGGTGATATGGTCCATGCATTTGATCTCTATCATTTGCATCGTGGTATGATCTCTATCATTCCTTTGTGTGTAAGGCCAAGGTCTATGGAACTTACACGTTAAGTGAGTTGTAAGAGTATCTATCATACATCTACTTACAACAATACCATATCAAAACACTAGCCCAACAACGATCTAAACTAGACGCCTCTAATTTATCAATTGCAAGTTTTACGTGGCTTAGGGCTTTCGGAGATAGAACCTGTCTAACCTACGAACATGAACCACAACGAGGATAACCAAGTTATAATCAACTCGTTGTAAATCATATATTGACTATAGTAGGAGAGACAGACACCCGCCAGCCACTTATGCAAAACAAGTTGCATGTCAGTCGTGCAACCGGTCTCATGTACGATGACATGTAAGGTTGGTCCGGGCCGCTTCATCCCACTATGCCACCAATATCCAAAGTACATAGAAGATGCAATAACATGATCATCATCGCCCACATATAAACATATGTGTACTACCCGTGCAAAGGACCTACGCATAGATTAGGCTCTGATACCACTGTTGGGTCCGCAGCATAGAAAACAAAAAAATTCCTATGATGAGAACAATACGCCAAGATCTATCTACTAGATACAGAGCAACGGGTGGACATACATCCATGGAGAACTTACCCTCGAAGACAACGAGCTTTGTTAACAAGTAGGAACTCGTGGTTGATGTAGTCGTACACTTGCCGATCTCAAGATCGTGAGGAAGTCCGAGCGCCGCAACTCAGCAGCGCATCCACACTCGCACACACGTTCAAGCCACCGGACAACCTCCACCTCCTCGCTCCAGTGATCCAGCGGAAGCAGCAACTCCTTCCAGACGAAATGCCACCGGGAACATGTATCTCGCTAATCCGAGACCATGGGGGAATAATTCTAGAGGGGGAGAGAGATCCTTCACAAGGAGGTGTGTGGTTGAAGGAGGGAATGGGTGGCCTTTTATAGGAGGAGGGGGGTGCCCCCTCTCTCCATGGCCGGCGCATGGGGGGTGACCCCTCACCTCCCCCATTCATGTGGTGGTAACCCCTCCACATTAAAATGCCTCTTCACATTCCCTTTTAAAGTCTCCACTTTAAATGCATTAAATTTCTCCAAATTTAATGCTCTCTCATTTAATAAAACTCTTTATATTAAATTTATTCGGAATTTTGTTAATTACTTTAATTAACAAACATTCACATATAGCCCCTTGCAATATTTCAATATCACATGCAGAATCACCTTCTACAATTTCACCCGAAACAATTTCCGGTTTCTATTGAAACAATTCCTGCGCTTTGCAATTCTTTCGTCTGAAACATATGTGCTACAAAATGGTGTCCGGTAACTCTTAAGTGTGCCACCCTACGGTTCGCGAATAATGCAGACATGATCGAGACCCTTCTCCAATCAATAATCAGCAGCGGGACCTGGAGATCCGTACTGACTCCTACACATTCAACGATGACTCCTGTGATCGTGAGAACCTTTAACGCTTCTAACTAAATCCCTTTGTCTCTCGATATATTACATGTCCGAGATTCGATCATCGGTATCTCCATACCTAGTTTGATCTCGTTACCGACATGCACTCTTTTCTCATTCCCGTGATATAACATTCTAGTGATCACATCACTTGGTTGCAAGCTATCCTAATGTGATATCACCGAGAGGGCCCAGAGTATATCTATCCGTCATCTGGATTGACAAATTCCACTCTTGATCCATGAGCCTCAACATAACACCTTCGTAGTACTGAACCCATCTTTATAGTCACCCTGTTACGGTGTGACGTTTGATGTTATCAAGATACTCTTCCGGTGTTAGCAATTAACATGATCTCATGGTCTAACGATAAAGATTACTCTGTATGATGTTATAGCAATATAAACATAATAACTTGATCGTAATGCTATACATCGGATGGATGTTCATCACATCATTTCACAAATGTTGTGACCTTGTTATTAACAACATCCAATGTCCATGATGAGGAAACCTTGATCATCTTGTTAATCAACAAGCTAATCTATAAGAGAGGCATAACTAGGAACCCTTTTTTTGTTTATTAAACACACATGTATTGATGTTTCCTATCAATACAATTATAGCATGCAAAATAAACATCTATCATATACAAAGAATACATAATAAAAACTTTATTATTGCCTCTCAGGGCATATTTCCTTCAATACTCTGGGCCCTCTCGGTGATATCACATTAAGATAGCTTGCAAGCAAGTGATGTGATCACTAGAATGTTATATCACGGGAACGAGAAAATAGTGAATGTCGGTAACGAGATCAAACTAGGTATTTGGATACCGATGATTGAATATCGGACATGTATTATATCAAGAGACAAAGGGATTAAATTACTAGCGTTAAAGGTTCTCACGATCATAGAAGTCATCGTTGAATGTGCAGGAGTCAGTATGGATCTCTAGGTCCCACTTCTAATTATTGATCTAAGAGGAGTCTCAATCATGTCTGCATTATTCGCGAACCGTAGGGTGACACACTTAAGAGTTACCGGACACCATTTTGGAGCACATATGTTTCAGACGAAAGAATTGCAAAGCGCTGGAATTATTTTGATGGAAACCAAAATTGTTTCGGGTGAAATTGCAGAAACTGGTTCTGCATATAACATTGAAATGTTACAAGGGGTTTTATGTGAATGTTTATTAATTTAAGTAATTAACAAAATTCTGAATAAAATAAATAAAAGAGTTTTATTAAATGAGAGTTGCATTAAATTTGGTGGAAATTTAATGCATGTGAGTGGAACTTTGGGTGGAGGCTAAATTGATGTGAGTGGATCTTCCACCACATGAATGAGGAAGAGGTGGGGGCACCCCCCCATGGGCATCGAACATGGGAGGGGAGGAGCCCCCCTCCCCTATAAAAGGCCCCCCTCTCCTCCCTCACAAAGTACACCTCCTCGTGAAGGATCTCTCTCCCCCTCTAGATATATTCCCCCATGGTCTCGGATTAGCGAGATATATGTTCCCGGTGGCATTGCGTCTGGAAGGAGTTGCCGCTTTCGTTGATTCGCTGGAGCGAGGAGGTGGAGGTTGTTCGGTGGCCTGAACGTGTGTGCGAGGACGGATGCGCTGCTGATTTGCGGCGCTAGGACTTCCACACGATCTTGAGATCGGCAAGCGTACGACTACATCATCCACGAGTTCTAACTCGTTAACAAAGCCTTGTTGTCTTCGAGTGTAAGTTCTCTATGGATGTATATCCACACGTTGCTTGTATCTAGTAGATAGATCTTGTCGTGTAGTTCCCATCGTAGGAATTTTTTTGTTTTCTATGCTGCGAACCCAACAAAATGCCGACGGCAAGCCAGGAAACCCTACCGGGATTGGACCGAATCCCGGCGAGAACGGCATGTCCCAGCTCGGCGGCACAGCCCTGAAGGCGGACGGCCCGGCCATGTCACCGCTGCACCTCGGCGCCCCCGTCGTCATGGTCGCCTCCCTCAATACGCTGACGGAGGGGTTGGTGCTGAAGCGGGTCGGGATGGGGAAAAACCCCGATGCAATCCCCATGGATCGCATCAGCCCGACCGCTGCAGCCCTAATTGGCGCCTTGCGCGATGCCCTCGAAATCGGCGATGGCCGCCATAGAGAGGGGACAACAATGGGGTCGGCTGGCGCCGCCGCACTCCTAAATCCTCCTCCTCGTACTCGGTGATGATGCGCTGGACGGCGTGCTGGACGGGGCGCCCCACCTCCTTGCAGGGTGTGTGCTTGACGCGGGGCACGACCTTGCCAGCGGGAAGGTTGGTCGTCGGAGGCGGCGGAGAAGGAGAGGAGGAGGCCATCAGTCTCTCCGATGGGACGGGACGAGAGTGCTTTGAGTAGCAGATTGGGACGGTGACAGGAAGCGAGACAGAGTGCGGAGGGAGTTATTCGTGTCTTCCGCGCTTCCCCAGGCATGCAACCGTTGGGCGGCGGCGGACCATTTTGCGTCCAACCGAGGCTGGCTCCACGGAAACGGCCGATTCGGCCATTGTCCCTGGCCTGGCTCTGGGATTCTTGGAGACATGTGTTGGACACAATGTGGGATAGTTCAGGTAACCAAACATGTCTTTTTTTGCGCCTGCGGGTCTGTCTGCACCAGATGCAGGCTACCAAATGTGTCCCAAAGGCCTAGCACATGCGTGGACTGCTGGGGTTAACTCAGATGTCGCCTAAACTCAGAAGACTGGCCTACTATGGATTGAAACGGGTCCGTGGAGCTGGATCAAATGTTGTTTCTGCTATTGCCTTGAACCATGGCCTTGTAGAGATACGACAAGGATTCAATTAATACTCCTTCCGGCCTAAATTAGTTGACTTAGATTTATCTAGATTCAAATGTATCTAGACTTATTTCAGTACTAGATACATCCGAATCTAGACAAAACTAAATCAACTAATTTGGATCGGAGGGAGTAGATAAACTGAGGCGTCATTTTTTTTCTTTTGAACAAGCAGAGGCAACTCAAGACACACTCCCCTCGAACGTAAAGTTTGATGCACAATATTTATTCGAATTTTACCAACGGACGCACTCACAAGACACATATACAAAAAAATGTGATTGCACGGACACTTATGCTTCAGTACACCCCCTAAACACATCAAGGGTCAAGATTACTCTATACCCCTTCGAGTAATTAAGGGTATGATGGTCATTAGTTAATTTGTGTTAGGCACTGGAATCCGTAGAGCCCGAATCTGTAGTTCTATACACATACTAGATCATGACGGCGCGCGTTGCCGCACCCATCTATTTTGACAATAAAATAGTAGGAATTTGCATTAATATGTAGTCACAAAACATGAAAGTTAAAATTGCATAAGCTGACATATGACATATATATAAATTACCAGTGAACAAAGAGTACAGTTTAAATCTTAAGCACATATCACCCCACAAAAAAAACTCTTAAGCACATACCTGTAATTATCAGAAAGTGGTGTACATGGTGATCTTAGAAAATACAAGGAAGCTACAGATTACAATCTATGGTCCTTGCTTCAGTGTTGCTCTCTTCATCCAGCAAGAGATTTGCCAGAAAAATATAGACCAGAAAAGGGAAGAAATTGGTTCTAGTAGCCATAAAACCATCAAAATCTGTAAAACCTCTAAATGATATTTTCATATCATTGGCAGCCTCAAATTATCCTTCTATACAACGAGTTGGTACCTTTCTCTGTAGCAACGTTCGGTAGCACCGGCTGTAATTAATATAAGGAAATCCAGGAAGAAATGAGGTTCATCTGAAAAAGAAAATCATACTATCTAGAATATGGTATCCCTGGGTATCAAGTTATCAACCAAACGACGGTATAATACTAATTTGAACAAAACAATGAACATGACATGATGTCTTTGCTGGATGGTCAATGAACCCATCAACTACAGTGGCATAGAAGTTCGAATAGTAAAGTGAAAATTAAGACAAGCCCAACAACACCTTTAAATATGCCTACAAGTAGTGAGGTAAATAAGAAATTAGCAATTGCACAAAACAAGCTACTATATCCAAAATAAATGCATAGCACCCTCGCTGAACAACAATAAGCACAAAACAAGATAGTAACTACACGAGATAGAGAAAAACATGACCATAAGTTTGATAATGATATCACCGAAACATGGGATAGTGATTTCTTACAAAACTTATAGATGGTCTTACGAAACTTATAGATGGGAGGAATTAGATGGCGCATGCTTCACATCAGTGAAAGAAGAGTGTCACCCCACTGCACCACCAAGTATCGAAGCATGCCAATGCCACAATATGAGAGATCCTGATAACCATGGAGTTGGGAAAAAGTTTGAACCACTAAGCACCATCGAACAACTGAGAAATTGGAGTTGGGAAAAAGTTCGAACCACTAAGCACCATCGAACAACTGAGAAATTGATTGAACGAACTGAAGTTATAATTAATGATGCCTTACCATATGATATATTTAAAATTTTGGTTTGAACAACCTTGTAAGGACTGCAAATCTTGTTCACTTAAGGAAAATGGAAGCAAACGACACATTATTGGTTGACCCTAAATAAGCAAAATAACATACTACTTGGATCACTCATTCTCCTAGGAATAAATAAATAAATGAGCACATACCTATAGACCAGACAGATCGTGGAGTGTATCCATTTTCTCCGGGATGCAAGAAATAACAATATCAATAAATTGTGGCTATCTCCCATGTGTATTTGCAATATCAGGTTGAGAACCTAACTGAACATAGTCATCTAGTTTCATGAAAAAGATTTTAGAAAAGTAATACCATTTGCTCTTTTCAATTTCAACACAATCAATGTACAAGAACTTGATGACACCATATCTGAGGCACTAACACCTATAACTAATGTCACGATACTATATTATACCGGTAATAGAAAATTAGCAATCAATCTCACCAAGGATTTAAGAGAGTTCAGATAGCAAGTAAACCTAATTCACTACTACTTAAATAGCAGTATAGCACATCTTGCAATATTGTAAAGAGCGGGTATTTAGCACTACTGTAGGTGGGGAAGGATTAGAACACTGAAAATATAACTCAATTTCTGATCTATTGGTTTAGGCGTTGGTGGTAGAGTAAAATTAGGTATGCATCACTCGGAAGCAAACCGTTGTTCACTACAAGACAACCGTGTAATCCACAAGAAACGTCTAGATTAGTTGCTACTTTAATGGGACAAGCAGAAAAATATGCTCATCCAATCGTATACTCTATTTGATCTACCGAAAAAATATTTCATGGTCTCTTAGTGACCCTGAATGGTTCGCTCGAACAATGTACAAATAATAGGAAAAACACAGGTCCATAATTAACATGACTAAATAGTGTTATCAGTCTGACAGACCAACTTCGTGCTCGACCAGCAACTCCGTTCAATCTACCGACATAAACATGTGCGTGTTTAGTGTCCATGAACAGCGAAACAAAAGCGGACATACAGAGCCCAACTGCAAAACCTGAAAAATAAAATACAAAACGTAGCAGAGGTCGGTGATCGATCTACATTAATGTCTTCCCTGATGTGAATTGGATTGACCTGTACTCATCCACCCCTCGCCAACTTGGTTATGCCTAGCTTGCTAAATCAGACATCACCACAATGATTCACTTTCGAGCACTAAGATACACAGTGAGCAGAATGCAAATTTTAGAGATCTAGGAATACAGATTAGAGATCACAAGACACGGGATGACACGGAATATGCGTTCGTGATCCAGCCGGTGAGGCAGGCGGATGAGGATGATAAGGACACATACCTTCCAAACTTTGCCGTAATCGCTCTCCTCGAAATCTCATACGGCCTCTTTGTACGTTACGGCTGCCGGCGGATGTGGGGTCGTCGGCCTGTCCGGCGTCAGATCAAGGGAGCTCCTAGGACGACGGCGACCGGGGCTGGCTGAACCAAACGCCATGGCTGTTGTCACCCTCTCTGTTTCCCTACTCTATCTCTCTCTACCGCGCACGCGTTCCGCGGCGAGGACGGCAGCAGCAGCGGCGCATCTAGGTTTCGGGTAGACGGGTAGTGAGCGAGGACCGGTTCTACCACGGTTCTGTAACAAATTAATGGGATGAGGAGAACAACAACGATCTCAAGCACTCGGAGTTCCATTGGGATTTTGGGCTTCGTACCTGAAGTAGAGCCCAGTCAACCTGAGGCCTCTGATTTGACGTCGACAGTAGCTGCCCTCGGGATGTTTGGCAAGTTGCGGGGCTCACATGATGTATTAGACGGCTGAAACTGCTCGTGGAATGTCATCGGATGGTCCAAAACAGCAGTTTGTGTCAGCGCTCCCTTTGTGCCGATTATAATATCCCTAATGTGCGCACGCTGGGATTTTATCTGTAGGTCGTCCTTGTTAGCCACCGCTACGCGTGCCAATGGCGAGCAGGTCAGCTAGCGACGTGAAGTCTGGGTAGGCGTGCATGTGGCCATCAGCGGAGACATCTCAGCCGGCAATGTGAACTGATGAGCACGGGTGTGGGTGCCAGACAGCTTGGTTGGTGACGTCAGGTCAAGATATAAGAGCATCTCCACTCGTGGACCTCAAAGGCACTCCAAAGGCCTTTGAGGCCGCCGGCGCCAATTTTCAGCTCTAGCTGCAGCCTTTAATTTGGTTTTGGCACCGGCGTGTACGCTCGATTTACCCGGCGCGTCCGGTCGAAACCCAATTCCAAGAGAGGCTAGCAGGGGCACCGGAGGGCGGGGAAAAGTTTGACGGGCTTGCCTTGTCGGCGATCTAGTCGAAATTATTTCCTTTTCCCACCAAGATTAGCGTCGGTTCCCTCCAAAATTAGCCCCTATCTCCCCCTCCCCTCCCGCCTAGCCTCCCACTCCCAGCATTTCCTAGCAAAGACCAGATCGCACCACCATGCCGCCGAAGAAGTACGCCGCTCCTCGCATGACGGCAGCAGCGCCACCGGCGAAGAAGAGGGGCAAGCCGGAGAAGGAGCGGCCAGAGAGGATGACGAACGCGGAGTGGGCGTTCGACCTGCAGCGTCGGCAGGTCGAGAACGCCAGTCGCCGGCAGAGAGAGCTCAGGGCGAGGAAGAAGCGGGTCTCGGAGGATCTGGCTGCGGAGGCACTCATGGTGCAGAGAGCCGCCCACATGGCGGGCATGCCGAGCTTCCTCCCGCACGCGTGGGGAGCCAAGGGAGTGTCTCGTTACCATCGCCATCTTTGGCAACAACCCAGGCTGGGCCGATGTCCCAGGACAGCCAAGGTACGCCCAAGCTATCTCGCTTCTCGTCGTGCGGGCCACTCAACGCGGGTGGCAGCTTCAACCCCAATGCCTTCAGCGCCGTCAACCTCAACGCCTGGTTCAACCTAGCTGCCTCTCCTGCTCTCCGCCGCCCCCTCTTCCAGGACGGTATGCCCATCACCGCTGTTAGCAGCGGCGGCAGCCATGGGGTGCTCGACGGAACGACGTTGGGCACCAACGCCATCATGACTGACATAATCAACGGTGGGGGTTACTACCGTTCTACACGCAGGAGGAGGCGGAGGCCTACTACGGCTGCGACGACAGCCAAGAACCTTGGAAGAACGAGGCCTACGCGTTCGCCGAGGACGACGACGAGGAGGTGCAGGCGCCTGCGCCGGTGCCCGAGGAGGTGCCCGTGGTCAAGAAGAAGAAGAACGGCGGCCGCGACCCGAAGTGGAGCTCACGAGAGGACGAGTGCCTAGCCGAGGCTTGGAAGTCGGTCAGCATCGACCCCTTCACTGGCGCGAACCAGAGCTCCGAGGCCTACTGGCTGCGCGTCAAGGCGGCGTACGACGAGCAGCGGCTCTTGGACCCCTACTTCAAGGACTTGTACCACGACCACAACGACTCCGGCATGTCGCACCGCTGGCACATGATCCAGTATGCTTGCAACAAGTGGCATGGCGTCGTGGAGGAGGTGCGCCGTGTCCATGTCAGCGGCACCAACTTCGAGGACCAAGTAAGTGAACTCACCGTGTCCACTGTCCATCGTAGCCTAGTGTTGGGTCGCCGGCCATTAATCACGGATGTTTGTTCGCTGCATTGCATTGCTTTCGTAGATGCACGCCATGATCACGGCCTACCACGAGGACAATGACAACGTCGAGTTCAAGTTCATCCATGTGTTCGCTAGGATCGAGATGTGCGACAAGTGGACCAAGATGCACACGACCCTCGCCAAGGGCAAGTACAACCCCGACGCGCCGCCAGCTCTCTCCTCGGGAGGCCGTCCGATCGGGCAGAAGAAGGCCAAGGCGGCGAGGGATGCCGCGCCGGCCATCGAGAAACTGCACAGCTCGATCATGGCCTGCATGGAGGATGCTGCCTCGCACGCTGCCGAGAGGGCGGAGCAGGCCGCCAAGATGGAGCAGGTTGCCGCGGTCAGGTGGGGCGTCATTCATCGAGAGGCAGGACGCTAAGCTCGAGCTGATCAGGGCCAATGTGGCCACGAAGAAGAGGAGGGAGGACCTGTCGATCCTCATGGTCGACCCCAGGGACATGGACGCTGACGTGCGGGCGTGGTGGGAGGCCCAGCGCATCGTGATCCTGTACGAGGTCCGAGGTCCACCGGCATCCACTACCCAGCACATGCGGCATCCACCACCCTAGCACCTGCGGCATCCACTACCCCAACACCTGCGAGCGCACCGGTGACAGGCACTCCCCCGCCGGTCGTCGATGTCGCCGCCGCCGTCTGATGCGTCGCTATGCTTTGTGATGCCGGCGCGGCTTCTTTTGATCGCTTGACTATGATGATTTGTAGCGATTTGCGACTTTGTTTTGTAACCGTTAAGCGCCCAGACTATTTATGTTCGGCTATGCGATCGGCGATCGGTGATCGGCCGTTCTACCCGCCATATTTTATTTCTTGTTCGAATTTCTAGTTTAGGGGGCGATTTGGGGGTTATGGCTGGAGACCGGCCCTCCTATAGCCGGTTCTTGCGCCGGCGCCCCCCATATGGTCTTACGTCGGGTTAAATTGGGGGCTGCGAGTGGAGATGCTCTAAGTATCATCGGCGAGAAGCTAGATCGGCGACATGTACACGTGTGTGCGAGCGACTGTCGATAGCAAGTAGCTCGGCCGACGGCAAGAGGGGGGCGCAGGTCAAAGGAGAAGTTAAGGTTTGCGACCGGACCATTCAAGGTGTGGAGCAGCTTGGCTGGAGGCATCCAGCTATAGCCTGCTTGAAGGAACAAGTAGAGGTACGTGGCGGTTGAGGCAAGTGGGCATCTTAGTCGATCTGAATGGGGTGCAGCTGTGCAGACGCGATTTCAGTTTTTCCCTCGCGTAATTAGCGATACATGAGGGATGGATTCTGGGATTTGACCTGAATACCGTAGAGATCGAACAAGATAAGTACCATAGACTAAAATGCCCTTACGAAGTTTCAAGAGGGGGGAGCACCCAAGCATGATTCTTTCATGGAAAGCGCAAGAAATCCCCCCCCCACCCCCCCCACCCCCCCCCCCCCCCCCCCCCCACCCCCCCGCGCCGCGCGTCATCTCCTCCACAAGATGACACATGCGGTGCTGAATGCCCTCGCCACAACCACCGCATAGTCCCCACCTTTTCCTCTCACCGTCTGCGGTGCTGAATGCAAAGCCATGTGGAGTCGGCGGGCGGCAGGGCTAGGTTTCTTCTCTACTGCAGCGGAGGTTATGGTTATGCTCAGGCTGGGTAACTCGCGGTAGGCTTCGGTCGGTTCGTGCAAATCATAATAATTGTGGTACTGTCATTTTGACATCAAATTGAGCAGAGTACAAATGGTAATTGTCTAATCTATGTGTATTATTATTGTTGGCAATGAAATCATTATATAAATGGTTTTGGTTATCAAATTATTTATTACTATGCGCAAAATCATGTTTTCATGTGCCGACCTACAATGTGCCACAACGCCCACCCGTAACTGCTATGCTCGAACAAGCTCGGTGGATGACCATGCGCTACGCGAAAAAAGTGTAATGCATGCACTATACTTGACGCAGTTATCCCTGACGGATTTTATTTGCTGCCATAGCGTGAGCTCGATGGCTATATGTGTGTCTCGGTGTTTAAAAATGTCAACACCCACTTACACTATTGATATGGCTCTCAGTGGAGCGTAGATATTCAACCGGAGTATTTAGGACCACTCGCGTCGGTCTAGGTCGATGAACTCCACAAGGATGCATGCCAATAAGAAGGATAACAACACCCGAAGGCGCCAGAGTGTTTAGGACCACTCACGTCGGTCTAGGTCGATGAAATCCACAAGGATGCATGACAATAAGAAGGATAACAACGCCCAAAGCTACCATATTTATTCTTTTCTAGATGTTAGTCTTGTTCATGGTGTAGATGTTGTAAGAGATCTTTTGCTTTTATCTTTTGATTATCCTCCTCAAATTGCTCCTTCTTGATCTAATTATCCTAACACCTTTGCCGAATCTATAACAAAGTATGTACTTGTCTATGGGTCGTACTTGTCTACATATCGGGCAGACATACATACATACATGTTATTAAAGCTCTGATCAAGCCTCATCAGTTTACCTCGCATGGTGAGGGAACAATTAGATGAGAACTAGGTACCTTGTCAGGGTTGTTCTTCATGTTGTCCATAGCTAGTTTAATGACCTTTTAGGATTAGAAAATAACATTGTAATTGGCAAAATGAAGTAACATAGTGTACCAGATATAGTCTAGCTAGACATTTTCACAATAAAAATTACTAACGAAGCGCAAAGAAGTACAAAGTTTTCTTGTACTGTAACAATAGAAATTCTAACACACGGGTTCCAAAAGGTATAAAGTTTGCTTATGGTCAACAGAAAATTTGTATCGTACATATATATCATTAAGATCAAGGGTGTTTAATCATGAACCAACATAAATAAAACTACGTTTTTTGACAAATGACCAAGGAATGACATTTTAGCTATTGGGGTCATACGAGTACAACATGTAGTATGCTCGTGGGAGGACCGTGCAGTTCGGCGGTTGA
The DNA here is from genome assembly GCA_916181665.1 of Avena sativa. Taxonomy (NCBI): domain Eukaryota; kingdom Viridiplantae; phylum Streptophyta; class Magnoliopsida; order Poales; family Poaceae; genus Avena; species Avena sativa. The sequence goes on from OV702291.1 coordinate 34,438,120, forward strand.
GACTGTTGGAGAGGTGCGCGCCGCCACGTTGGTGGTTATTGGAGAGATACCCGCAGCCGCGGTCGAAGCCATCGGAGAGGTGCGTGCAGCCGTGGAGAGGTTGAGGTGTAAGTGAGATATAGATACGAGAGATTTCTTTCGGATAAGACTGAGATCTAAAAGTGGTTGGGCTTGGTGGCTCTGGGCTTTTAAACAACTAGCAAATTGTCCGTGTGGTGCTACGGAAATAAAGAATCACCGTCATATATATACTGTCTGACTTTGAGTTATAGATGATCCAATAAGGTTTTGGTATTGACAATTTTCATGTTTGATATAGTGAATTTAATGGATATCCATATAGTGTCATTACCAAAGACCGGCACACATGTTTCAAACATGGCCGACTAATACAAAAATACGATGTACTTAAATTCTAGATTAAACAAAATAATTCTCTACAGTGTTATTAGAACTCTAGAAAATAAATATAAGACGTCATTTCACCACAAAAGGCCCACAAATGGTTAGCCTGCAAAGTTATTTGCCCAAAGACAGACTAACAACTTGTCTGCTCAAAGGGCACCTTGTGAATAAAAGGTAATTTCTCAGCGCATTTTTCTTAATAGTTTCACTGATTTGAGGCGACACAAATATTCCTTGATGTGTACTGCATTGAGTAATGGTTGTGGATTTGAAACATGTAGCGCAATTCAGCGAGATCTCGCAACCAAATGAAGAGTAAATATATTTGCTAAATCCTGACCAGCATTAGTCAATTAAATTTAATAAAATACCCCTTGAAGATACATTGTAATGAGAAGAGTTACATATAGATTTGAAGCACAGCACAGTTCTGCTGCTCGATCTTAAGATAATCTACACCATTTGTTGAGCTTGGAGAAGACATACCAGCCAGAGCTAATCGCTGCTATACTTTGTTGATAATCACCTCAGTCCTCAGACACCAAAGATGGACATTCAGATCTCTGTCAGAATAAGCCTAGTGAGAAACTATAGAATTGTGCTGGCCAATAATGATTGATGAAGATTCCGCAATACTAAGTACAGTACAACCAAATTGATAATTAATAGTATCAACGAAAATATATATTCGAAAGCTTCAGAGTCTGTAATCAAAATATCAATGTATAGATCAGAAATATAAATGTTGCTATATAGCAGTTCATTGTTATTCAATCAAGCATTTAGGGACGCATTTGGGCCAGAAAAGTGTTAATTTAAAGTCTGCCACATACATTTCCTATATGATTTGAGCATTCAAAATTACAAGTAAAAGGATTAGGAGTTCTTCTTCAATTTAGAACACCACTCACCTCCTTGTCGGCCACTTATCTTCCCGTAAATGGTGCAGTAATAAGGGTCGTATGGTTAGAACAAAGGCACGAAATGCTCGGCAAAGGAGAATAAAGTCACATAAGAAACAGACTCCGGGCACGGAATGCTCGGTAAAGCAGAATAAAATTGAACAGCGTAATCATACATAAGCATATACTGGATTAAGTTGTGTTAGGACTTGAGAGAGCTGACAGAAGAAGCTAAGTAAAACTCGACTTAGATTGAGCCGATTCAATCAATTTAACCAGGAAGAAAGCGGGAGAGAAGAGGCCGTGGAATTTATCTAGTGTACACTTACGGTGGCAATTTGTGTAATATATCATAACTAAGCCAAGCGATGCTAGGGTAAAAACAGAAATAAAAAAATGATTGTAAATATATATACAGAAAAAAAAGAGCTTTGGTGCTAATGTCTAGCACATGTTTTGTTGTACATTTTTTATATACAGCTAATATACACTATGGTACATGTACAATTCTTCTGTACATTTATGTACACTACATACAACTTTTTTTTTTTGCTCATGCCTTCATCCCGAAGGCGAAGCTGTACTCCGTACCCGGGTATTTAAATAGGTGACAAAGTCAAACAGAGAACGACGCGATGCTCCCGCCGTTCTGCACCCGGTCGCCCCGCATCCGGCCGCTTCGCGACACGCCTGCACGCCGTGCTCTCGCCGACCGGTGCTGCTACCATCACCGAATTTCTCAGAGTCACCGCCGACCTGACGCAGTTTTGGCGATTCCGTGATCGCGGGAAGGGGAGAAGGAAACCTGAGCCCGCCGCGTTAGCTCGAGCCTGAACTTGGACGGCAACCGGCGAACGGCGTCGCCAACTCCATAGTGTGTCGCTCTTCGTCTTCCATGCGCCAATCGCTCGGACATGAAATCTTCGTCGTCTTCGGAGCCGGAGATGTAAGCCGCCTAATTGTTGCTGCTAATCTTGGCGATCCAATTTTCCCGAGGTTTGTTTCTGGCCATGGAATTTTCTGTGGGATGTGGAAGGAAAAGGATAGCAGATTGCTGGATAAGGCTGGAAGAATTGCACAGAGCGAGGGAGAGAGGTGGTCTCTAATTGCATAGTATGGAATCTGTGGATACGATCCACGATCAGCGGATTTTGTGTCAATGGCTAGCGCGGCTAGCGCGGGGCTGAGCAGATCTATTTTCGCAGTATAACTGATTTATTAGAGCTAACATACGCCGTAAATTTTGGGATTTTGTTGAAGTCGACAGGTACGCATGCATGCCCACGTCTTTTGTAACGAGTTTTCCCCCCATAGGATGCCGCCTGTGATGTGCCCCATGATTTGTGAAAGTTAGCCCATGGATTTTTAAATACATTTAAATCGGTGCATTGCCATGAGATATATTATTTATTCTTTACAACCCTGTAAGAAATACATAAATCAAGGATACAAAAATAAAAATACGACGACGAACAAAATGAGAGCGAAGAAGAGGAACTTGGTTGATACATACATGTTATAATACATTACATAAATAACAAGCGAATGCATAGCTGAAATTAACAATTCTCGTTCTATGAGCACAAATCACAAACAATATCTTGTTAGGCTCATGATCTGCAAGTTACACATTTAAGAGGATATACTTGGTTACCAAATGAATTTAAAACTCCAAACAATATCTATGCGCAACTAATATTGCAACTGTAACCATGCTTTGAGATACTCCATGTTGTAGCATCCAAGATAGATTAGCATCAGAATGCACTTGTTATTCAATTAGAAAAAAAGGAATAATACAACAACCAGTATTATGTTCCTTATCATGTTTGTCATCTTCCAACTCTCTACCCTCTCGTCGTGATCTATGCCACCCTTACTCCAACATTTGCATCCTCGACTAACACCAAGAACTCAAAGAGTCAAAGGTGCGCAATCTCCCAAAATGACCTGAGCACCACTCAACATCCACCAATATTGTAGGGGTTCGCGCCTGAAAAATAATAATGTTTTCCTACGTCAAGAACCCTAATGTTAGGATCTATCTAGTAGTAATGCAATAACGGGGGAGGGGGGTTTCGAAACTTACCCTTGAAGACCGAAAATCATTGTCAATGTTCAGAAGAACGTGGTTGATGTAGTCATACCGACGCCGACCTTAGGGTCATGCTGAAGTCCAACAGGTCCTGCGGCTCCAACAACTCCTAGTGCCACAAGTGCAACACCTCGCGAGGAGTTACACACATCCTATGCCTGACGATGACTCTCCTCTGATCTAGCAGCAGTTGCGGAAGTAGACCTTCTAGATACGAATCTCGCAGCGCGACGGCGCTCCGCGGTGAAGAAGTCTCTTGTTCGCGCAGTCTAGACTTGGGACCGCGGTCATGGGAGAGAGAGAGAGAGAGGATCAACTGCAGGTCTCCCCAAAAGAGATAAAACTTTTTATTAATTATTGGTGTATTTATTTTCTCAAAATACCTCTCAATATATAGGGGAAAAGGGACCTCATAGCTTATTAGCTAAGCCATGTGGGACTAAACAAGGGAGAGGGGAGATGGGGGTTGGCCGCCGCCGGCCATGGCCCTAGTGGGCCCCACGCGAGGTCCTTAGGCCCAACCTACCACCTCCCCTCCTTCCTCCCTTTGGTCTTTCCCTCATGGGCCTTTTCTCCTAGGGATTTTGGCCCAACAGTGAATTTGACAAATTTTAATTCCTTTTCTTTTATTAAATAAATATAAATAAATGATTAAATCAATATTTAACATTTACTTACATATTATTCAATCTCCATGGGTATGGAACTCCTTCCATCCCACTCCGGACATCCTCCAGACTTTTTCGAACCCTTCCGGTTTTCTCTCTTTCTATTCTTTGGTGATTCCGACAATACCAAAATGATCTCCAAGCGTCATCAAGCCCTTAAGCATGATACACCACGGTTCAGAAACACTCCAGATATGGTCGAGATCCCTCTCATACCAATGATCATCGGCGGGACCTGGATGCCCATGATGACCCATGTGCATTCCACAAAATATTTGTCATTGAACCATGAACGTGGTATGCTGTTACTTTTGTCTCTTCGATACTTGCATTGTCCGAGATCTGATCAATGACATCACCATGTCAAGTTCAATATCGTTACCAACGAATGCTACTTAACTCGTTTCGACAAGTGATATCCCCATGACCTAGTCACATGTTGCGCAGTTGTTGGATATAACTTCTCTAAGTGGGCCCTTGAGCATCTTTTCGTCACGCGGATGGAAAAATCCCTCTCTTGACACATAGGCCTCTACATGCCCCTTTGAATACCTGAACACACCTTTATGATCATTGTTTCACCAAGTGACGTTTGATGCTATCAAGGCAATCTCAGGTGACAGTGATTAATATGGTCTGACGGTATGAGGAACAAGAGACTATGTTTCCTAATCATCGCAACTTGAACTTTGTGACATGATCGTGTCATGATGTTTAGATTGGGTATGTTCATAATCTCATTCTCTCAATGAGGTGACTCCATTGTCAACTGGCATAAATGCCACATGATCAGGAAACCTTGATCATCTGTTGACCAATGAACCAGTGACTAGAGATTCACCGAGAACTCCTGGTTGTTTACATATCGCACATGTATTGGCGTTTCCTTTCAATACATTTATAGCATGATATAAAACCTAATTATAAACTTTATGAAATATGATATAATCTATATTATTATTTGTCACTAGGGCATATTGAAGGAGATATGCCCTAGAGGCAAATAATAAATAGGATTTATTATCATATCTCAATTAGATCATAATAGTTTTATATTGTGCTATAATTGTATCAAGTAGAAACATTGGTACATGTGTGGTATGAAACAAACCAAGTCCCTAGTAGCCTCTATTCATACTAGTTCATTGGTCAAACAATGATCAAGGTTTCCTGATCATGGGGCATTTATGCCAATTGACAACGAGGTCATATCATTGGTGAATGATGTGATGGACATTCCTCAAAGATTGTGACATGATCAAGTCATAGAGTTCATTGTTGCAATGGCTAGAAACACAGTCTCATTCTCCTTAGACCGTGAGATCATATTACTCACTGTTTCCCGAGACTGCTTTGACTACATCAAACGTCACTTGGTAACACGGTGATCATAAAGGTGTACGTCGGGTATTACAAAGGAACAATAGATGACATGTGACTCAAGAGCGGGATTTTGTTCACCCACGTGACGGGTAAGATACATAAACCCAAGCTTGGTGAGATTACATCCATAAATGTTGCAACATGTGACTAGGTCACAGGGATGTAATATCACGGTAACAAGTGAAACAGAACTTGTCGGTAACGAGATTGAACAAAGTATGTGATACCAATGATCGAATCTCGGATAAGTCGTATCAGAGAAACAAAGGGAATTGGACTCGACGTTTTACGGTTCATACGACATCGTCATCGTGGAATGTACATGGGTCATCATGGGCATCCCGGTCCCACTATTGATCATTGATAGAGATCATGTATGTGCCATTCCCGAGCCGTGAGGGGATACACTTAAGGGTATGATGAGAGAGAGCATCTGTAAGTTGGAATAACAGTATGGAAAGAGAAAGCTGGAATTGTTCCGTAGAGATATCCGAAGCTGTTTGGAGAAAAAGGGACCGAAAGGTGTTTTGGGTGAATATGCATTTATTATATATTAATTATAAATTAATATATATTAAATAAATATTTAAATTAAAATTTATAGGGCAACTTCCTCATTAGGCCAAAACCCCGGAGGGAAATGGTCCAAGAGGAAGTCACCCTGAATAAGGTAAAAGGAAACAGTAGCTCTAGCAGGTTGGGCCGGATTTGACCGGCCCATGCGAGACAGAGGGCGCGTGGGTGCTACATGCCGCGCAGGCGGCAACCAAACCACCACCACGCGCGGGCCACAGCAAAGGGGAGCCCACCCGGGCCTCTCCCACCGCCCCGCCTACTGGGCCGCTCGAGGAGCACCGGCCCACCCCGGGCGCCAGCTGCTGCCAGCCGCGCTGGGCCACAAGCACGTGGGAGCCAGCCCGCCCGAGGCCCGCTCGACCAATGTTGCTTGTCGCCAGCACAACTGTTGCACTGGGCCGTGGTAGGGGCAGCACCGGCCCATTCGGTTGTTGCCCATGCTGACTCTGTTAAGGTTGTTTGCTGGGCCGGTTTGACCAGGCCCATCCGGCCAGCCCCTTAAATCCTGAGTTTCTCTTTATTAATTAGTCCCACACGGGGCACCTAAAGGGGAGGACACACCCCCTCCGTCTATATAAAGGGGTGCCCATGGGTGGACAATTTGAGAAGTCTTTTGGTTGACTTTATCTCCTCTCTCTCTACCTTGTGTGACCATGGCCCCATGTACGGGTTGTGCGAACAAGGCTTCACTGCGGCGCACCGTTGTGCTACGGAGATTCCTATCCGGAGATCTACTTCCGCACTCCCGGTGGATCAGGGAGACGGAGGTCTCATCGTACACCGGAGTGTATTAAGCCACGAGGTGCAACACTTGGGACACTTTGGATGTCGTGAGTCGGAGTTGCTACACGATGGAGATGGAGTAAGAGGTGACCTGCGAGGAGCTTCGCGACCTTGAGGTCGGCTACGCGTTCGACTACTTCGACCATGTTCCCCTCGGAACATTAACCGCGAACGATCTACAAGGGTATATATTCTATACGCTCTAGTTGTTACTGCATTACTACATAGATAGATCTTGGGCGTTAGGGAGTTCTATCATAGAATTTTTTTGTTTTCTGCTACGGAACCCTTTAGTAGTATCAGAGCCAAGTTATGCGTAGGAGTGTTGTATGGCCAGTACGCACAAGTAGTGTGCGGGCATTGATCCCTTAGTTGTTACCCTCTGACGTGTACTTGTTTATATCATAGTATTGTTTGATGAAGCGGCTAGGACCGATTTTACACGTATTCATACGCGAGACTGGTTCCACGCTCGACATACGGCTTGTTCTGTATAAGTGGCTAGCTGATGTTTGTCTCTCATTTAATAGTTGATATAGCATTTACAACGGAAGGCCCCGAAAGGGGTGTAGTAGAGACAACTTTTGGATCTATGTTGTGGTTGGAAAGTCTATAGATTATAAACAGTTCTATTACGAAAGCCCTAGCAACCACGTAAAACTTGCAATAGATAAAGTAGAGGCGTATAACTTTATTTTGCAGGAGGGGCATATGATTTAATATGGTCTTGGTCGTTATAAAGGTAAAGTAGTTTATTTTTATGTTACTAAGTAGTATAGTAATAGTCGTCGTTCTGATGGACGACCTGCTGGTGGTGTCATGGACTTGGCGTCAAACCAGGGGAGAGATGGAGATCATGCCGGAGCACTCGATGGAGATCAATGTGCAAGAACAAGGACCATATCATATCACAATATACATGTGATGTTGATACTTGTTCTACATATTATTATGTGCTACTATTAGATACTCAATGGTAGCAAATAAGATAATCCCTATATAATTCCAATGATAGTGTTCCCCTTATATGTGCACCACCAAGAAAGTTCGTCGTTATGAAGCCGGCCGTGACGACCGGGGGCTAGACATATCTATGATCGCATACAGTGAGTGTAAGCCATGTTGCACTGTGGATACACACAAGTTAGATTTGGCAAGCCTAGCATATGTAGATACGGCCTTGGAACACAAGAGATCGAAAGATCGAGAATGAGTCACATGGATGATGTGATTGATATTAGGGAATGTCTACCTTTGAAACTGCGTTGCCGACCATGACGATCGGGGGTGGTGTAGCGGATTGGGATCGTGTGATCGCTAAAACCATCCAGGGGATGACTTTTTAGTAGGAGATAAATTATAAATTGAACTCATATTATGAACTTAGTCTAGATGTATGTTTGCAAATATCTTTGTAGATCATGGCTTATCCCATTGAGGTCCTTTGATACGTCGTAAACGTATCTATAATTTTTGATGCTACATGCTTGTTTTGTTTCAAATTTCTTATGTTTTGTTCACACTTTGAGATATTTTTATACATTTTCTGGAACTAACCTATTAACAAGCTGCCACAGTGCTAGTTGCCTGTTTTCTGCTGTTTTTGGTTTCAGAAAAGCTAGAAAAGACATATTCTCGGAATTGAACGAAACAAAGCCTAAAGTTCCTATTTTTCCCGACACGACACGGAGTCCAAAAGGGAGACGAAGGGGAGCCAGGAGGCAGGCACACCCTAGGGTGGCACGGGTCACCCCTGGTCGCGCCACCAGGTGGTGTGGCCACCCTGGCCCACCTATGGCATCACCTCTTCGCCTATATATTCCCCCCGGGACAAAAACCCTAAGTACCAGATCATAATTCCATGAAAAGTTCCGCAACACCGCCGCCACCGAAGAGGAGATTCGGGAGATAGAAGTCTCTGTTTTGACACCCAGCCAGGACGGGGAAGTGCCCCTAGATCCATCTCTATCGACTCCACCACCATCTCCATCGATGTTGCTGACTCCCATGATGAGGAGGGAGTAGTTCTCTCTCGACGCTAAGGGCTCTACAAGTAGCTATGTGTTCATCTCTCTCTATGCATGATCTTATTGAGATCATGAGCTTTGTAATCTAGATCTTCTGTTACTCAAGTGCTTTAATTAATCTCTGCTTATCTCCACGTGTGTGAAGTTGACAGTGTGCACACCGTGTGGCACTTAGGCTAAGGTTATAGAAATACTTATCATGAGTATAATTTGAGTTAGATGTCTCTATGAGATTGTGGTGTTTGTTAGAACCATCTAGCGCTCAAGGTGATAGTGAGGGGTTATCTAGATGGAGAATGCGAACTTTAAGGTGTGTTGTTATAGTCCTACATCGTCCAACCGGAGAGTAGTTCAGGGTAGCATAATAAAGAGAAGATATTTTTATGAGAGTGTCCACTAGTGAAAATATGATCCCTAAGCCTTGTTTCTAAGCATTGAAACACCATTTACAATCAGTCTTGTTACATGTTTGCTTGTGATACATTGCAAATGTATATATAATTTTTGATGTTCCATGCTTGGTTTTATCTACTTTCTTGTGTTTTGTCCACACTTTGGAGTACTTTTCATATGATTTCTTGGACTAACCTATTAACAAGAGCCACAGTGCCAGCTGCCTATTTTCTGCTGTTTTTGGTTCCAGGAAGTCAGAAAATGAATATTCTCGGAATTGGACGGGACAAAAGCCAAAGTCACTATTTTACCGGGGGACATCTGGAGCTAGAATACGAGACGGAGAGGGGCTGGGGCCTGGCCACACCACCTGGCCACGCGGCCAGGCCTGACCCGCGCCAGGGGGTGGTCTGGCCTCCCCAGGCACCCCCTCGGCCTCTCCTTCCGCCTATAAATTGCCTCTGATACAGAAACCTAAGGACCCGATCAAAAATCCACAAAAGAGTCTGTAGACGCCGTCATCTCCATACCTAGATTAGGAGGGATCTGAAGCTCTTCCCGGCACCCTGCCGAAGAGGGGAATTCACCCTGGAGGCCTTCTTCATCATCATGCAAACCTCCGGTGTGATGCGTGAGTAGTTCATCTCTGGACTACGGGTCCATGTAGTAGCTAGATGGCTAGTTCTCCTCCTTTGTGCTTTCCTGTCTAGATCTTGTGAGCTCCGTTCATGATCAAGATCATCTATTTGTAATTCTGCATGTTGTGTTTGCGGGGATCCGATGGATATTGCGATGCTATTTCAGATTGATTATTGATTCTATCATGTCTTTGTTATTTGTAATCTTGCATGCTTTCCGTTGTTAGTAGCTATCTTGGCCAAGTAGATGCTAGCAACTCCAAGAGTTAGTATTTATGCTCGATAGTGGGTTCATGCCTCTGGTAATCTGGGGAAGTGACAGAAATCTCTAAGGTACTAGATGTGCTATTGCTACTAGGGAGAAAACAACAATCCTTTATTCATAGAACAATCGTATTGTTTACTTTACATGCAATTCGTAAAGCAATAATCTGTTGCTTGTAACTTAATACTGGAGGAGGTTCGGATGATAACCTAAAGGTGGATTATTAGGCATAGATGCAGTTGGATGGCGGTCTATGTATAATGTTGTAATGCCCAATCGAATCTCAAAGGAGTAAAGATGATTAGTATATGCTTGTATGCTTTCTCGATGTTTGTCAATTGCCCCGCTGTAATTTGTTCACCCAACATGTTATCTATCTTAAGGAGAGCCACCTCTAGTGAACTATGGACCCCAGTCCTTTCTTTTACATACAATCTACAAACTGTTTACTGCTTTGTATTTACTTTCTACAAACTATTACTTCCTTCCATTCGATATGTTTAATCCTTTGTTTTCAGTAAAACCGGTGAGATTGACAACCTCATCGCAAGTTGGGGACAGAGTTATGTGGTTGTGTTGTGCAGGTCTCCACGTTGCTGCTGGCACCAATAGTGCGCCCTGCCAACGTTCAGCTAGCTACACCTTTGGGGTGTTTCCTTGCTCCTACTGGATTGATAACCTTGGTTTCGTACTGAGGGAAAACTTACTGTTGTACTCATCATACCTTCCTCTTGGGGTTCCCGAACGAGCTCGTTAATACACGAGTCAGCAAGTATATTTTCTGGCGCCGTTGCCGGGGAGTCAAGGACATCTTCACAAGGGGAGTCCCTCATAACCAATCTCTTTACTTTGTTATTTTTGTTTTGCTTAGTTTACTTTTGTTTTGTTTGCTTGTTTCTTTATCAAAAACATAAATTTTTTATTAATTTTACTAGTTTGCTTTCTTTATTGAAAACACAAAAAAATTAGTTCCTATCTTAAGTTTTCATTATGTCTAGCCTTGCCCCAATCACTATGTCACCTGAGGAAATGATTTTCACATTTAAACAAGGAATTGAAGAGAGTTTCAAAGAAGCTTGGTCTAGAATCTCTGATCTACATGACTAAACTGAGCCTAAAATGACTCAAAGCTTGTTCCTTAGCAGTTTTTACCTTGGAATTGCTCTTTGCTATAGGTATGCTTTAGATGCTATTGTGGGAGGAGATTTCATCCAATGCAATGAGGATGATGTTGTTAATGGTATAAAGAAATTGGTCTTTACTTACAACTTGCCTAGCAAAACTGATATTTCTTTCACAAACATATTTGCTAGATTGAACACTCTTGAGACCCGCACTACTAGTTTAAAGGATTGTTATAACACGCTTAGAGAGCATCATAATTATGTCCCATTAAATTCTGAACAATCAAAGTGGCTCCCCACAGTAAATATTGATATAAATAATGAAACTTTTCAAGCTCGCTGTGATATCATGTCTGAATTTTGTCTTATGCCCAAAGATATTTATGAATCTTTGAATCTTTGGGGGATTACTGAAGGAGGAAAAGAAATATCTCTTGCTAATAATGCTACAATATTACCTATTGGAATAGCTGAAGGAGTGTTTACAAAGATCCTTGGGAAAATGATTTTTACTGATTATCTTGTTATTGAATGTGCAGGAAAAGGACAAATTACGCTTGGAAGGTCCCTATTAGAACTCCTTGGAGCAATAATAGATGTGGGAAAGGAGACCATGCACCTTGTTTCTCCACCAAACAATCATATTTTCCCCAAGGTTAAGAATAAAAGTAAGAGAGGTAAGGGCAAGAAATTTGGTTTTAATGCTTCTGAGAACACTTGATCCTTTTTCTTGCTTCTTTTGCCTAACTTAAAGGCGTTAAAGAAAAATACTTATTGGGAGATAACTCAAAAGTTCTAGATGAGTCTTGGAAGTTATTACCTCAATAATAACCACTCCTTATCCTTTTTATCTGCTTTTTGTGCCAAGAGTAACCTCTAATGAGAGAGAAGTAATGATTGGAAAACTTGCTGTCCCGAAACAGATTTATGTGCTTCACCGTAAAAATTCATGTAAAATCTCTGTATGTCCTTTTGAGGCGTGAATTTTTGTGATTCTGATCCAGGTTGTTTTCTAACTTTTGTTAGTTCAATACTTTTTCGTTTGAGCAACAGAAGGTCTTCGAAATAATTCGTATTTACCTGCTAGTCTGTTTTGACAGATTTCTGCCATTTTTTGCATTTGCTTCTTATTGGTTCCTTTTTGAGTTCTTTTAGGGAATTGAGATTTTTGAGGGAAGTGCTACAGTAGCTAGTGTTTTAATGGAAGTTTTATTGGTGTTAGAACTGAACCTAAAGACTTATTATCTTGAGTGCACTAATGTTGCTAATAAAGATTGTGTGAAGTTTTGTATGAAGGAAAAAATTCAAGTGTATGGAAGGAATGAGTAATGAGATGAAGGATGGACTAAAGCTCAAGCTTGGGGATGCCACGCATGTCACCCCAAGAAATATCCAAGAAGTACAAGCGTCAAAGCTTGGGGATGCCCAAGGCATCCCCTTCTTCATCAATAAAAATCCCAGGTTTCTTCCAAATGCTTCATTTTTATTGTTTCATGCACAGTTGTGTTGTTCTTGGAGCGTCTTCTTTTTCGTTTTGGTTTTGGTTTTTCGTTTGCTTTGTTTGCTTAGTTTGCTGAATAAATTGTTTGTACCCCCTCTTTCATACATTGGTTTTTAAATAGTTTGGTTTGGATTGGAAAAAAGTAGGAAAGTTCGTGCTTAAGTGGTAAAGAGAGCTTGTTTTTGACTGTGGCTACGCTTTGTCATGCCATGCTTGATATTGTTTTGGATTTATGCTTAGTATTCTTTGTTGTAGCATGACTTATTATAAACAATTGAGATTGCTTAATGTGCCTTGGATGAATCATGCGTTGTTTTAGCATATTAAAGCATAATATAGTGGTATTCTCCTTTGATGCTTTATTTGGGTTGACTTGGCGCATGCTCACACCATGTTATGACTATCTCAAGTCACCATAGCCTTTATGATCCTTTAGTTTTCAACTTGTAGTATCACTTTATGCTTTGATCAATGATGTTTTGTCGCTCTGCATGATTATGGCCATTATTGCTCTCTTAGTTTGTCGCTCCCAGTCTTTTGCTAGCCTCCACAACTTAGTATGAGTTCCACTCATGCATCCAACTCCCTAAACCAAGTTATTCCAAAGAGTCCACCATACCTACCTACTAGCATATGCTATTCCAAGTATATTCATGTTTTTGTTTACCTTCCAAATTAAACTTGTTATGAGAAAACTAGTGATTAAAGCTCTCACGAACTTGATGACACACTTTACTTTTCTCGCCCTTAATAAACTTGAACCATTGTGTCTTCTATGTTGTATATGCTTACACTTATTTGTTGGGAATTAGCAGAACCATGTTGTCATGGGGAACGCTTTCAACATTGCACCGGTACTTTGTACCTAGTTGATATCATGCTCTTTTGTCTATGGATGTCGTCGGTGTGAAATGAAAGGGGAGCTTGTAAGTCCATGGAGTTATGTATATGTGTTAGAGAAACGTCTGGGCCGCTGGTCTAATCCATGCTGACATGGTGGAAACCTGCAGCGTAACCATAATGAGCTGTATATGAAGCATTCTTCTTATAAAAAAAGCGTCCTATTGAGAAAAAAGAGAAAAGAAAAAAAAGATTATGAAAAGAGGAAAGAGAGAAAAAAGCACCATATTCCCATGGTAAATAAGAAGATTGCTGAGATGCTCGTTGTCTGCCTGCCTTGTCATTTTGATATGGGGATTCGTCTGTATCATCGGGCAAGGGGTACCCCGTTGGCGGTTCTCTATGATACACATGTACTTATGATGACAAGAACTTACCGGTGACTAAACTTGAGTAGCATGAGGAGCGGCCCTCGTATTCAAGGGACATGAGATTTCTAACTTATACTTCGTCAAGCATGTACACCATAGTTTGTTCACTTTAACCTTAATCACTTCAAGATGCTTATGATAGGGGCAATGAGAGCTAAAAGATATAAGTATCATAATTTTTGGAAGCTCTTTATGAAACTTGATTCTCTGCTTCCTTCTATGAAGGCCTTTCTTCCACCATTATATTGAGTCTCCACCTTCTATCTTTATGCACCTACTTTGAGAGCATAGTGGCCATTATTAGTTCTATGTGCATTGTCCCAAGACTGGTTGATTGATGCATAACTTGATATTGCTTGTTTTAAACTATTTGTATCTAGTCACTCTTATGAACTTTGAAGGTGACCTATGCATTTATATTTGCTACTCTATGAGGGACAAGCTGAATACTATTATGCTTTGTTTTCTTTATGTGAAACAAACAAACGTCTTGCAAAGCATTGTTATTCATGAATCTTTTGTTTATGCCTTTTCATGTTGTAACATAGTTTCTTTGTCTTATTGCTAGAACTTTGTCTTCCATGTTATTATTGAAGTACTATGATCCCAGCTTTGAATGTTTTACAAATACTTTGATCAAGTTTATGATGGTGCATGTCACCTCAATTTTTTTTCTTTTTATCACTTACCTACTCGAGGACGAGCAGGAGTTAAGCTTGGGGATGTTGATACATTGCAAATGTATCTATAATTTTTGATGTTCCATGCTTGGTTTTATCTACTTTCTTGTGTTTTATCCACACTTTGGAGTACTTTTCATATGATTTCTTGGACTAACCTATTAACAAGAGCCATAGTGCCAGCTGCTTGTTTTCTACTATTTTTGGTTCCAGGAAGTCAGAAAATGAATATTCTCGGAATTGGATGGGACAAAATCCAAAGTCACTATTTTACCGAGGGACATCTGGAGCCAGAATACGAGACAGAGAGGGGCTGGGGCCTGGCCGCGCGGCCAGGCCTGGCCCATGCCAGGGGGTGGTCTGGCCGCCCCAGGCACCCCCTCGGCCTCTCCTTCCGCCTATATATTGCCTCTAATACAGAAACCCTACGGACCTGATCAAAAATCCACGAAAGAGTCTGTAGCCACCGTCATCTCCATCCCTAGATCGGGAGGGATTTGAAGCTCTTCCCGGCACCCTGCCGGAGAGGGGAATTCACCCTGGAGGCCTTCTTCATCATCATGCAAACCTCCGGTGTGATGCGTGAGTAGTTCATCTCTGGACTATGGGTCCATGTAGTAGCTAGATGGCTGGTTCTCCTCCTTTGTGATTTCATGTCTAGATCTTGTGAGCTCCGTTCATGATCAAGATCATCTATTTGTAATTATGCATGTTGTGTTTGCGGGGATCCGATGGATATTGAGATGCTATTTCAGATTGATTATTGATTCTATCATGTCTTTGTTATTTGTGATCTTGCATCCTTTCCGTTGTTAGTAGTTATCTTGGCCAAGTAGATGCTAGAAACTCCAAGAGTTAGTATTTATGCTCGATAGTGGGTTCATGCCTCTGGTAATCTAGGGAAGTGACAGAAATCTCTAAGGTACTAGATGTGTTGTTGCTACTAGGGAGAAAATAACAATCATTTGTTCATAGATCAATCATATTGTTTACTTTACACGCAATTCGTAAAGCAATAATCTATTGCTTGCAACTTAATACTGGAGGGGGTTCAGATGATAACCTGAAGGTGGATTATTAGTCATAGATGTAGTTGGATGGCAGTCTATGTATAATGTTGTAATGCCCAATCGAATCTCAAAGGAGTCAAGATGATTTGTATATGCTTGTATGCTTTCTCGATGTTTGTCAATTGCCCCGCTGTAATTTGTTCACCCAGCATGTTATCTATCTTAAGGAGAGCCACCTCTAGTGAACTATGGACCCTGGTCCTTTCTTTTACATACAATCTACAAACTGTTTACTGCTTTGTGTTTACTTTCTACAAACTATTACTTCCTTCCATTCGATACGTTTAATCCTTTGTTTTCAGCAAAACCGGTGAGATTGACAACCTCATCGCAAGTTGGGGACAGAGTTCTGTGGTTGTATTGTGCAGGTCTCCATGTTGCTGCTGGCACCGATAGTGTGCCCTGCCAACGTTTAGCTAGCTACACCTTTGGGGTGTTTCCTTGCTCCTACTGGATTGATAACCTTGGTTTCGTACTGAGGGAAAACTTACTGCTATACTCATCATACCTTCCTCTTGGGGTTCCCCAATGAGCTCGTTAATACACGAGTCTGCAGCTTGCTGCCACTCTTATTGTAGATTATAATTACCACTTATAATCATCCATATGCTTGTATTTCACTATCTCTTCACCGAACTAGTGCACCTATACACCTGACAAGTGTATCGGGTGTGTTGGGGACACAAGAGACTTCTTGTATCTTGATTGCAGGGTTGCTTGAGAGGGATACCTTTGACCACTTCCTCCCTGAGTTCGATAAACCTTGGGTGATCCACTTAAGGGAAACTTGCTGCTGTTCTAGAAACCTCTGCACTTGGAGGCCCAACACTGTCTACAAGAATAGAAGCGTGCGTAGACATCATCCTTTGCGACCATGGGAAATCTCTTGCTTGATTTGGAACTTAGCAAAAGGGTCCAACTTCATAGATTAATACCCACACCTGAGAGATATGCTCGTAATTAGATGATCTTCTCTTCTTGATACAGTAACCATTACGAGATAGTCCGATGACTCCGTAGAAATTTTAATGGAGGTCATGGATGAAAAGGGTATATGTTAGATATACAAAGTTATAAATGTACTTCTTGCAAAAACTCGTCGCAGTTTACAAAGTATTGGATATTTGTCCCGTTTTGTGAAAACATGATGGTTTGCTTGAGAATTGCTGGAATTGAGGCAATGTGGCTTGATGACGGCGAGCAAAATAGTTGATGGCCGACATCACCCCCTTTCCTCAAGGTTTATCATTTGGATTAGTGGACTTGAATATAATTTTATAATCCTTGTTTGTGTGTCTTTCTTTTGGCGAGACAATTGTTCATATGAATAAGTTACAAGACAGTTGTACTTTTCTTATGAATAATACCTTTATGGTCACAATACGATTATAAATGAGTTATTATCATCACTATATTAATGATAATAGTTTAAACATTTATAAAATATTAGAATGCTAAAATATATCCAAAGTCTAATAATGACATGACACTATTGATTAAGTCATGGTGGTTATTGCATGTTCTTTATTCTAAATGAAGATTGGGGTCTTAGATGTTTAATCTAGAGACTTTGCAAAACCATGCCTCGTTGGGAAAAATGATTAAAATTCCGCATTCTAGTAAAACAGTGATATGCGAAGAAATGTTGAATTTTATACATAGTGATGTATCGTATTTTCAACAAATAGTGGAAATCATTATTTCATACTTCATTGTAGATTTAAGTGAACATGAGTATTTACTTAATGAAACATAAGTTTGAAACAGTTTTGAATTGTTCAAATGAGTTCACAACAAAGTGGGATATTGAATTAATAGAAATACAAAGTCTCTTCGATTTGATTGACATGACTAAAGTATTCAAGTTAAGTTTAGCATAAAAGAACATGTGAAAGAGGTTTCACAAATTATGATAATAGGGAAAATTCAAAGTGTATTAAAATGTCTAAATATCATAATAATTTTGTATTAGATACATATGGTCTAATATTATCTCTTGCCGGGGTTATAGTTATCGTTTAGAGTTAGAGATCAAAATGAGCAAACACTCGTTTGAAATACAAAGGAACATCTAAAGATTCGTGGAAACAACACCATAAGAGTTATGGCATGTTCGAGTTTCTGTAGATTTCGATAAGTCGAAATCATGGCGAATAAACAAGTCTTTGTAGAGCATTCTTAGGAAACTATGAATGCATCTTCCATAAGGGGAAAACTTGATGTTGTCCTAAGTTTATGTGTCTTAATGAAGGTACAGCTGGAAGAAAGTAAAATATCAAAATAAGGTATTTGACCTTACCTCCTGATTGTTGAGTGGTGTAGCGGAATATGTTCCGTGAAACCGAACTCTGCAAATAGAGGATAAACTATTGATAATGATCATAAAGTTTCAGCGAATACTTTTACTAAAGAAAGTAGGATTCGACTATATATATTCTGCAAGTTTGCGGAATTATATCATTGATTCACTTGTCATGTTTTGAAGAAGACATACCTACGAACTATAAAGAAGCATGATGGACCTAAGTGTGAGAAATGACTAGGAGTCATAAAATCCTATATTAAGTTACATTTAACATTGCAAAGTAATATGTTACTTGATCTTATTAAGTAAATAAGTTTGCTTGATGTTTCTGAATGACTGCAAAGTCATAAGAAGGAAATGAAACTTAATGAAGACATAAATCTTGATTTGTCACAAAGTATAGACAAATTCAAGGAGTTGGCTACAAACTAGCGATGTTTGAGTCTATTGGATTTACACTAGCAATATATGGATATTGAAGTTTCGTAACTGGAATTCTTGATTTGATGGTGATCAAAGAATTTTGGAATGTCCAAGATTATCGAGAAGACCTGCATTTGAGTGGGAGCCAAGTAGCTTGGCTAAATCATAATATGTAGTAGACATATTTTGAGTGGGAGATAAGTAAAATCCCTGCATCTCATATATGGATGCCATATTTGAGTGGGAGCGTGAAATCATTTGGAGATATGTGGACAACATATATGAATGATGTGATTGGTATTGATAACATTTAAGTTAGTAAATAAGGATGAAGTTGAACAAGTTATTAAACAATGAGATCTATCGAGATAGATAGGTAAGTTTAATAAACAGCATAGTTGAATGCTTCTTGGACTTGATTCTAAAAATGTTCAGAATGTCCTAGACAAGATTCTAAAGTAGTTCAGAATATAATGAGGTAAGAAAGAGGTTCTTACTTCTATGAAGCATTGAGTTAGTATTACAACCATGGTTAAAAGAAAGAAAGAGATGACTTTCATCTCCTATGCCCCAGCCATACGTTCTTCCATACAACCATATTGTATACTCGGCGTGATGTGACCCAAGGTTCTGGTTGGAAGGACAAGCTCTTATCTGTAAGAACATGTGTTGAAGTGATTCCCAAGTTAATCACTGAACCAGAATTAAGTTTGTCCTTAAATGGCAAGAAGCAAAGTAAGGCACATACTTGCATTTCATGCACTAGGATCTACATAGATAAATAAGTATAAGGGCACCATCTAATGTGTTGTATATTGTTGTGGTGGGACTAGTTCGTCTTTACGCAGAGGGTGTGTCCTAGGGCACAGTGCACATAAGAAAGCTCGTTGTGGCTGATCTAACGTCACTGCTGGATCCTGGATACGACCTCACTCTGTTGCCATAACTACTATATATACACACAAAGGAGTGCGAAGTGTATTTCAAAGTTTATGTGACAATAGTGAAAGTGACCGTCATCATGAACACTAGAAACAAAGTCTCACTTTGTTGCTAAATGAATACTTCAACCCATTATACGATAATGGTATGAATGTCAAAATTACGAAGACATTAACGATTTGCAAAAGACATAATGATCTGGTAAAACAAAACATGGACATGACATTTCCCATAAACATATGTGATATATGATTAGTAAAATACAAGCTAGATTATTTGTACTCTATTGCAAGTGGGAGACTAAAGGAGATATGCCCTAGAGGCAAATAATAAATATGTTTTTATTGTCATATCTCAATTAGATCATAATAGTTTCATATTGTGCTATAACTGTATCAAGTGGAAACAATGGTACATGTGTGGTATGAAACAAACCAAGTCCCTAGTAGCCTCTATTCATACTAGTTCATTGGTCAAGCGATGATCAAGGTTTTCTGATCATGGGGCATTTATGCCAATTGACAACGAGGTCATATAATTGGCGAATGATGTGATGGACATTCCTCAAAGATTGCGACACGATCAAGTCACAGAGTTCATTGTTGCAATATCTAGAAACACAATCGCCTTCTCCTTAGACCGTGAGATCATATTATGCAATGTTTCTCGAGGCTGCTTTGACTGCATCAAAAGTCACCTGGTAACGCGGTGATCATAAAGGTGTATGTTGGGTATTGATGGCTCAAAATATATTCGAGCTCGTTGGGAACCCCAAGAGGAAGGTATGATGAGCACAGCAGCAAGTTTTCCCTCAGTTATGAAACCAAGGTTATCGAACCAATAGGAGCAAGGAAACACCTCCAAGGTGTTGTTTCCAACTTGGAATCCTGCACAACACAACCATGGAACTTTGCCCCAACTTATAGTGAGGTTGTCAATCTCACCGGTTTGCTGAAAACAAAGGATTAAACATATTGTGTGGAAGATAGTAATTGCTTGCAGAAAGTAAATAGTAATAGTAAATAGATGGTAAAAGAATGGACCGGGGTCCATAGTTCACTAGAGGTGATTCTCCTTAAGATATATGACATGTTGGGTGAACAAATTACAGCGGGGCAATTGACAAACACCGAGAAAGCATACAAGCATATACTAATCATCTTGACTCCTACGAGATTTGATTGGGCATTACAACATTATACATAGACCGTAACCCAACTGCATTTGTGACTAATAATCCACATTCAGGTTATCATCTGAACCCCCTCCAGTATTAAGTTGCAACCAACAGATAATTGCATTAAGCAAAGTGTGTAAAGTAAACAATATGATTGTCCCATGGACAAAGGATTGTTGTTTTCTCCCTAGTAGCAAGAACACATCTAGTACCTTAGAGATTCCTGTCACTTCCCCAGATTACTAGAGGCATTAACCCACCATCGAGCATAAATACTCCCTCTTGGAGTTGCTAGCATCTACTTGGCCAAGATAGCTACTAACAACGGAAAGCATGCAAGATCACAAATAACATAGACATGATAGAATCAATAATCACTCTCAAATAGCATCTCAATATCCATCGGATCCCTGCAAACACAACATATAGGATTACAAATAGATGATCTTGATCATGAACGGATATCATAAGATCTAAACATGGTAGCACAAAGGAGGAGAACCAACCATCTAGCTACTACATGGACCCGTAGTCCAGGGATGAACTACTCACGCATCACACCGGAGGCAGTCATGGTGATGAAGAAGGCCTCCAGGGTGATCTCTCCCCTCCGACAGGGTGCCGGGAAGAGCTTCAGATCCCTCCCGATCTAGGGATGGAGATGGCAGCGGCTACAAACTCTTTCGTGGAATTTTTTTCGGGTACTTAGGGTTTTCGTCTCGGGAGGCTTTTATAGGCGAAAGGGCAAGGTCGGTGGAGCACCAGAGGGCCCACACCCCCTAGTGGCGTGCCCCCAGGCCGCGTCGCCACCAGGTGTGGCCCCCCTGGTGCGCCACTTTGTCTCCCCTCCAGACTCTGTGTTGCTTCGGGTAAAATATTGACTTTGGCTTTTGTCCGGTCCAATTCCGAGAATATTTCCTTACTAGATTTTTTGAAACCAAAAACAGCAGAAAATAGGCAACTGGCACTATAGCATCTTGTTAATAGGTTAGTTCCAGAAAATGTGTAAAAATACTCCAAAGTGTGGAAAAAACATAAGAAAGTAGATATAAAACAGGCATGGAACATCAAAAATTATAGATACGTTTACAACGTATCAACATCCTCAAGCTTAACTCATGCTCGTCCTCGAGTAGGTAAGTGATAAAAAAGAATAATTTTTTAGGTGACATGCACCATCATAATCTTCAACAAAATATTCATGAATAACAATGCTTTGAAAGATGTTTGTTTGTTTGTCATATAGAAAACATAATGAGAATGGTATTCAGCTTGTCCCTCATGGTGTAGCAAAACATAAATGCATAGGACACCTTCAAAGTTCATAAGGGTGACTAGATACAAATAATTTAAGAACAAGCAATATCAAAGTTATGAATTAATAAATAAGTTTTGGGACAATGCACATTAAACTAAGAATGACCACTATGCTCTCTCAATGGGTGCATAAAGATAGAAGATGGAGACTCAATCATAAAAGTAAAAGAAAGGCCCTTCATAGAAGGAAGTAAGGATTCAAGTCTCATAAAGAGCTTCCAAAAATTATGGTACTTATTAGCTTTTAGCTCTCATTGCCCCTATCATAAGCATCTTTAGGTGATTAATGTTAAAGTGAAGAAACATGAGGATATGCTTGACAAGTTATAAGCTGAAAATCTCATGCCCCTTACTTACGAGTACCGTTCCTCATGCTACTCAACTTTAGTCACATGTAAGTTCTTGTCATTGTAAGTACATGTGTATCATAGACAACCGCCAATGGGGTATCCCTTGCCCGATGATACAGAAGATTCTCCATATCAAAATGACAAGGCAAGCAGACAATGAGCATCTCAGCGATCCTTTTATTTCCTATTTGCATAGGCCTTTTTTCTCTTTTTTTCTTTCCTATTTGCATAGTTTTTTTACAAAGGATGCTTCATAGATTTCTCACTATGGTTATGTTGCAGGTTTCCACCATGATTAGGCATGACTTAGACCAGCCGCCCAGGCGTTTCTCTAACACATATACGAACTACATGGGCCTTACAAGATCCCCTTTCATTTCACACTGCCGGGATCCATAAGCAAAAGAACATGATATCAACTAAATAAAGTGCAATGTTGAAAGCGTTCCCCATGGTAACATGGTTCTGCTAATTCACAACTTACAAAACGCAAGCATATACGCAACATATATGGGCACAATGGTTCAAGTTTATTAAGTGCAAGAAAAGTAAAGTGTGTCATTAAGTTCATGAGAGCTTTAATCACTAATTTTCACATAACAAGTTTAATTCGGAAGGTAGATAAAAACATGAATATACTTGGAATAGCAATAATTCTAATAGGTAGGTATGGTGGACTCTTTGGAATAACTTGGTTTTATTTGGAGCTGGATGCATGAATGGAACTCGTACTTGGTGTGGAGGTTAGCAAAAGACTAGGAGCGACCAACTAAGAGAGCAATAATGGCCATAATCATGCAAAGCAACAAAACATTATTAATTAAAGCATAAAGTGATATTACAAGTCGAAAACTAAATGATCATAGAGGCTATGGTGACTTGGTATAGTCTTAACATGGTGTGAGCATGCGCCAAGTCAACCCAAATAAAGCATCAAAGGAGAATACCACAATATTATGCTTTTATATGCTAAAACAATGCATGATTCTTTGAAGGCACATTAAGCAATCTCAATCCCGGTGATCATTTACTCTTTATACACGAATTATGCGGGTTGTTCAAGTGTGCAGGTATTACTACAGATCAAGTTAAGAAGAAGTTATTCTCATTATCACTAAAAGGAAGAGCTAAGGAATGGTATAAGCTGCTGAAGAATGGTCAAGCTCTGGAATGGGAGGAAATAGTGCCTCTCTTTTATTCAAAGTTTTATCCTCCTAGTGAGATTCATAAAGATCAGAATCAAATCTACAACTTTTGGCCTATTGATGGAGAGAGTACAGCTCAAGCTTGGGGGAGATTGAAGTTACTAATGCTCAAATGTCCCATTCATGAGCTCCCCAACAATATTATTATCAATAACTTTTATACAAGGCTCCCTCTACATGATAAAGATTTATTGGATGCTTCTTGTGCTGGATCATTCACTCATATGGAAGAAGAAGCTAAATGGGACCTCCTGGATCGTATTCAAGACAATGCTAAAGCTTGGGAGAATGACAAAGGTAGAAAGTCTGGTATAAATTATGATTATGAATGCATTGAATCTTTTATGGAAACTGATGACTTTCAAAATATTAAAAATGCTTATGGTCTAGACTCTCAAGCTATTGCTTCTTATTTTAAGGCTTTTGCTTCCTATATTGAAGTGCCTAAAAATAAGTGGAATAAGTATCATGAACCTTATAAAGATGTTGCTAAGAGTGTTCCTTCAAGAAATACTGAAGTTTATACTGCTAATCATGTTTTACCTGAACCTTATATTGAGAAAATGCCTTTTCCAGTTAAGGTAAAGGAACATTCTATGATGGCTAGTATGGTTAATGAAAGTATGAATAAAGCTGTTGAACCTGATAAACAAATGGTTGATGAACCTATAGTAGCAAATTTGAAAGACTTTGTTGCTAAATATGAGGAAGAGGGACACACTATCCTTTGTAAGGATACCTCTAATATTGTTTCACATAGTAGTGTTATGAGAGCTAGTATCCCCGTGTTTTCTGTTAGAATAAGCGATCATTGATATGATGGTCCTTGTGATAGATATATTGTTAAGCTTATGCATGATACTGAAAGTTATTATGAGAGAGGTAAAAGTGTTCTTATACATCTCAATAATATCAAGTTTCCTCGTTTTATGATGAAAGTTTTTATGTTGCACTTCTTTTGCCTTCTTATGCAAGTTGCCTCAGGTTTCAATAACTTGTTTGTTTACAAAATCCCCTTGCATAGGAAGTGGGTTAGACTTAAATGTGTGTGTTTTTGCTTCTTAATGCTCTCTTTCACTTCAATTCATATCCCTATGAGATCTTCTTCAAAATTATCATGCCCATCTTAATGGCTATAAAGAAAGAGCTTTATGGGAGACAACCCAATTTGTTTTTGCTTTCAGTTTATTTTTGTTTCTTTGAGTTTTGGAAGTTATTACTTCGGTAATAACCGCTCCTTATCCATTTTGTTTGGTTTTTGTGTCAAGATCAACCTCTAATGAGAGAGAAGTAAGATTTGGGGAAGTTGCTGTCCCGAAACAGATTTTTGTGCTTCACCGTAAAAATTCGTGAGAGACCTCTGTCTGTCGGATTGAGCTGTAATTTTTTGTGCTTCTGCCCCAAGTTGTTATTTAACTTTCGTTAGCTTTGCACTTTTTGATTTGAGCAACAGAAGAGTTTCAAAAAAATGATCTTTACCTGCTGGTCTGTTTTGACAGATTTAGCCACTCTCGCATTTGCTTCTTTATTCGATTTACTTTTTGAATTCTTTTTGGGTTTTTGGAAGGAGTTGCTACAGTAGCATATGTTTTGATGGTTTTCAGTTGAAGTTGGACTCAAAAGGTTTTATCACTTCACTTATACTAATGTTGTTAATGAGAACTGTGTGAAGTTTTGTGTGAAAGAAATTTCCAGGAAGTGGAGACAATGGTGTAATAAGGAAGAGAAAGGTTTTATGACTCAAGTAATAAGTATATGAAGATGAACATATTGATGTTATTCAAGTGGTGACTCTGAAAGAATCTACTAGATACCAAATTCAGAGACCTGCAGAGTCTGTTTTCAAATAGGTAATAGTTCTGGTAAGAAAAGTTCCGCGAAAATACAATCCAACTATATTTTTGCAGTTTTCAGTCAATAAGGAAAGCTACGAAGCGAAAAAGGGACGGAAACAGAGCCAGGGTGGCCCACACCACCCCATGGCGCGGGCCCACCCCAGGCCCCACCACCAGGTGGTGAGTCCACCCAGGACTCCACCTCCGACTCGTTTTATCCCAGTACCTTCCCTTTGATATGAAACTTCGTAATATATAACCCCCCGAATCCCCCGAGGTTCGTATATCGTGTTTTTGTAGTATTTTTATTTCGATCTGTTTCTGCCAGGACACACTCTTTGAAGGTTTAGAAGCACAATGGTGTCTTCCAAGGACAAAGGGAAGGAGCCCATGGAGGAAGACCTCCAAGACCCCGGGAAGGAGAAGGAGATCAAGAGTGAAGGTGAAGAGGAGCAAGGCCAATGTCCGCACACCAGCACTACCGTTGCAAGCAGTGGAGTGGTGGCGAACCCTGCCAGGATTAGAAGGACGGCACGGATGTCAACTGGAGGGAAGCCTCCGCGTCACTGTTTGGCACCAAGGACACCCTCTCCAAACACCAAGAGTACCTTCCATACCTTTACCCATAACCATGCAGGAAAAGAAGACTCCAAGTGGGAAGAATGGAAGAAGAATCACAAGAGCTGGGATCCACAAACTGAAATGATTATGAACCGCATTGAGCACAACTCACAGCTGATTCGTAATCTCACCTTCGAGATTGAGGACTTTGGGAAACTGATCAAGGATCTCATCAAGAGGATACCACCACCACCAAAGGAGTAATTCGTCATCAGGTTTGGCATCCCCTTGGTTTGTTCCAAGCTTCGGGGAGTGTCGCGGTATCATATCACTATCTTCTATCTTTTTACCTTATTAGTAGAGTCATATCATGAATAGAGGAGTTATTATGTAGTATGGTTTGCATTATGGAAGTGTCCCCTCTCTCGTTAGATATGTATCCCTTGGTGTGAGTTGCCGTTATGGAATATTAATGAGAAGTTCTATCATTCACTCTTTTGCATAGCTTATATTAGTTTTCAATTCATGGTTATATGATTGATCTTGTTGTTAGTATTGGTAGCACTTTGGGATCATTGAGTTAATTTAGTTGGTTTTGGCAAACCTGGCTCGGTCAGTAGCAACACTATTTTTGAGAGTTGAATGAAAAAGATAGAAGTACTCTAAAGAAATATATCATCGTCTTTCTTTCTTGATTTGCTCATAAGTCTAGTATTCTCTAGTTAAGATCTTTTGTACTTCCAAGGAATATTGCATGTTTGTCTTTATCACTTGTATGTTTGTTTGTTTCCTTCAACTCTTGTACTTGCTACCCAACCTTGCTAGCCAAAAACTGTACTGAGAGGGAATTCTTCTCGTGCATCCACTCCTTAAAACCAAAACCTTTGCCATTTGTGTCCACTATACCTACCTAGTAGCATTAT
The DNA here is from genome assembly GCA_916181665.1 of Avena sativa. NCBI lineage: Eukaryota > Viridiplantae > Streptophyta > Magnoliopsida > Poales > Poaceae > Avena > Avena sativa. Next base: position 34,464,939 of record OV702291.1, read on the forward strand.
TGCTATTCCAAGTAAATCCTTGTTTTATCTACTTCCTAAATTAAACTTGTTATGTGAAAATTAGTGATTAAATCTCTCACGAACTTGATGGCACACTTTACTTTCTTGCATTTAATAAACTTGAACCATTGGGTCCTTCTTTGTTGCGTATATGCTTGCGCTTTATGAGTTGAAGTTAGCAGAACCATGTATCATGGGGACCGCTTTCAGCACTTCATTGGTACTTGTACCTAGTTGATATCATGTTCTTTTGCTTATGGATCCCGGCGGTGTGAAATAAAAGTGGAACTTGTAAGATCATGGAGTTTATATGTGTGTTAGAGAAACGCCTGGGCCGCTAGCCTAAGCCATGCCTAATCATGGTGGAAACTTGCAGCATAACTATAGTGAGCATTCTATGAAGCATCCTCAATAAAAACCTATGCAAATAGAAAATAAAAAGATCGCTGAGATGCTCATTGTCTGCTTGCCTTGTCATTTTCATTATGGGATAGCTCCTGTGTCATGTGCAAGGGGTACCCCGTTGGCGGTTCTCAATGATACGCATATATTTACAATGACAAGAGCTTGCTCGTGACTGAAGTTGAGTAGCATGAGGATCGGTACTCATAAGTAAGGGGCATGAGATTTCAACTTATAACTTGTCAAGCATATCCTCTTAGTTGTGTCACTTTAACCTTAACCACCTAAAGATGCCTATGATAGGGGCAATGAGAGTTGAAAGCTAGTAGGTATCATAATTTTTGGGAGCTCTTTATGAGACTTGCAATCCCTGCTTCCCTCTTTGAAGGGCCTTTCTTTTACTTTGTAGTTGAGTCAGTAAACCTACTCCCCTCTATCCCAGCAAGTATTTTGAGTTGTTGTGTTTCATTCATTCATATGGTGATTTATTCATTCATGTTTCTTTTGTTCCTTGCTTTGCACATTGCTCTTATCTTGAAGTTTACTACTTTGAAAGCTTTCTTTGAAAACCAACTATTTGTGAACTCAGCAAATTATTAACTATTCTTCAACCAAGAGCTAAGTTTGCCATTACCAATTATGATTTACTTTATGTATCTTTATTGTGTTTCCTTTACCTATTGCAAGTTGAGTTATATAATAGTGAGTTGTCTTCTATTATGATCTATGCTTTTGATGAATGTGATGCTTCTTGTCCGTATTCTTTTATCGACTCTTCACTCCATAAACTTGAGGTCATGTTTATTGAGCTCAGTTTCGCTTGGGGACAAGCGAAGTCTAAGCTTGGGGGGAGTTGATACGTCCATTTTGCATCACTATTCTATGTCTTAATTCACTATTATTCATTGATATATTTCGTATTGGGAGGTGATACTTATGTTATTTCATCTATTTTTACATGGTTGATGACTTTTGAAGCATGGACCGATGCAGTCAGGATTCTGATGGAAAAGGTGCTGTTTGAAGGCAAAATTCGTGAAGATCAGAAAATCCGGGAAAATATACAGAAAATCCTATTTTTCTAGAAGACTAAGGATGCCAGAAGATGAAGTGGAGGTGGGCCACAGGGGGCCCACACCACCCCATGGCGCGGGCAGGCCTAGGCCGCGCCAGGGAGTGGTGTGGCTGCCCTGGCCCACTCCAGCCTCTCCCCTCTGGCGTATATCAACCTCCCGAAACCCTAAGACTGAGGGAGCGACCATAGAAAGATTCCGCCGCCTCCGCGGGGCAGAAAACACCGAGAGAGAAAGATCTCTCCGGCAGACAGATTTCTGCCGGGGGAATTCCTTCCCGGAGAGGGGAGATCATCGCCATCAACACCACCATCAAGCTAGACTTCATCGGGATCATCATCATCATCACCACCATCAGCACCCTCATCACCATCTCCATATTGCTGTAACAATTGCGTTGAATCTTGCATAGTTCATAGGGGAAACTTTCCTAGTGTTGATTACTCCTTGTAGTTGATGCTATTGAGTGAACCATTGAATTATTGTTTATGTTCATATTGTTATACATCATTATTTCATCTCTGATCCTGATCCATATGATGTCTTGTGAGTAGTTCGTTTTGTTCTTGAGGACATGGGAGAAGTCTTGTTGTTAGTAGTGGAGTTGCGTTGAGAAAGATTCAATAGATTGTTATTTAAGTTGTGGTGTACTTCCTCTAGTGGTGTCATGTGAACATGGACTACATGACACTTCACCTATATGGGCCTAGGGGAATGCATTGTGTATTTGGCTACTAATCGTAGGGGTTGCCGGAGTGACAGAAACCTGAACCCCCATTAGGAAACCATTGCACAAGGGACGTAAGGTCTTAGAGTTTAAAGCTGTGGTTAGGTTTCTACCTTAATTACTTTCTTGTACTTACGGATGTTTGCAAGGGGTATAATCACAAGTATATATTAGTCTTGGATGGGGCGGTACATTAGCACAGGTTCACCCACACAACACTTAGCAAGCTAAAGAAGATTAATCGACTATATGAAGCGAAAGCACTTGACAGTCTTCCCATGTGTCCTCGAGAACGTTTGGTCATCTATAGAAATACAACCGGCTTGTCCTTTGCTGCATAAAGGATTGGGCCACTTGTTGCATTTATTCCTACTGTATTTTACTTACTCCTACTTTATTTACTTGCTCTATCGAAAACCCCTAAAAATCCGTTTGCTAAGTATTTGCACAGAATTCCTGATCCATACCACTAGCCAGCACCTTCTGCTCCTCGTTGGGTTCGACACTCTTACTTATCGAAAATACTGCGATACACCCCCTATACTTGTGGGTCATCATATGTACAAAATGAAAACAAATAGAGTTCTTTACCAGCCTCTTACCACGCCTCAAGTTGTCATTGATCCTCATTATTGACCTTCACTTGTGTGGCTTGAATAATAATATGAAACCAATATCCACTGAGGACTGCTGAACCCTGTAGCAAACTCACAAAACCAAAGAAGAACGACAAATATTTTTGGTGTTTTCGATTTTTAAACAAGAGCCAAAAGGGAAAAACAAGCAAAGCAAAAAGAAGAAGCAAACCAAAGAGAAACAACAGAAATATTTTTGGTCTTTTTGTGTTTTTAGAAAGCAAAAGAAAAGAAGAACGAAAACTAAAAAGAGAACGAAAACATGAATATACAAAGTACCGACTCAACATGATATGAAGATGAGTGCGGTGTCGGCGTACCTCCCCCCAAGCTTAGGCTTTTGGCCTAAGTGGGTATCAATCCCAAGCTGGCCAGGATGAAGTGTCACCCTGGTACGACGAAGAGGTCCCCTCATCCTGGTGCAAACTCGAGTACGTCCCTCCATAATGCACGGAGTAATCATAGGAGGGCACATCCTCCTGGTGCTGCTCGTGGAAACCCAGCAAGCAAAGCTGCTCGTCCACCTCCTCCTTGGAGCGCGTCCACAGTCTCCTGTGAACACTAAACAAAGCAGGCTGTGGCAAAAGGTTCTCCCTTTCATCCCCGTCAGTGAAAAGCATCCTATATACTAGACTGTTCAAATCAGAGGTAGACGTGACAAAGTGATGAGTTTTCATGGCAACAAGTTCAAGCCTCTGTGGTGCCAGCATAGCATCATAGGGATCCACTGAAAGACCTAATGCATTGACTATACGCGAGGCAATGATGCCCACATAGATATGCCCCCTAGCAGCTAGGCAGCGAGCAATAAGCGAGCCAAGATTGTACCGAGTATCATTGTTAAGCGCATCAGCAAGGAATGCTAAATGATAGTTGGAGATATTACTTGTGTTCTCTCTACCAAGTACACTAGTAGCAAGATAATATGCAAAGTATCTAAGAGCAGGGAGTTGGATATTTCTTATCTTTCCACGCTACGCCACGCGGTCATCATTATTGGTCACCCCTCGGTAAAGCTCCAACAAATCAGCGGGTCGCCCTCAAATTTTCTTCACAGTTCCTGTCCTGCGCACACCTACAATACTACAAAATCTCTCCAAAGGCATGGTGAAGGGCAGATTATAGATTTTGAAAGAGACAGTAGACTGATAGGGTGTGTTAGTAAACGTGAAGCTCTCAACAAAAGTTTTGGTGAGCATAGCGTATTGCGCACTCTCATCTTGCATATATGAGGTCAAACCAACCCTCTCAATTAGTAGCAAGAAATCATCAAGAATACCTGCATCTTGTAAGAAAGTAAAACAAGGAAAAGAGGATGGCTGAGCATCCCCATCATCCCTTTCACTACCAATACGAGTTGCAATGAGATCTTCATTGTATGATGGCCTAGCTTGAGAGGCTGTCCTCGAGGGCCTCGACCTCCTAGGTGCATCACTCTAAAATATCTCTCCAAAAGTATGGTTGTTCATGCTTGGTATTCTAAAATTTAAACACCTATTAAACAAGTGATTGCAAAGTAAATATAATGAAGGATTCTACTCATAGGGACTTGCAAGAGGACTAAACATGCATCAAAACTATATCTCTAAGCATCAAACAAGCTTACAAGGTCTCATATCTAGTCACCTATAGCAGCAAAATACTCAATATATAATCCACTAAACACAAATCTACTTGGACAAGGGGAGGAGTCGCATACCAGGGAACAAATGCTCCAAATTTCAGCAAGAAAGATGGGATGAGCAAGGAGATCGAAAAAATCGAGAGCAAGCACAGCAAGAACGCGATTTTGAGCTATGAACTGGAGCTTACTCGGGAGAGAGAAGAAAGTGACATCTGAGAGAGTTAGTGGGGGGCCAGGGGTGGCCCACACCAGGGCATGGCGCCACCCAAGGCTGGCCGCGCCACCAGGTAGTGAGCCTGCCTGGTGGGTCCCCCTGGTACCTCCCAGGTACTCCTCTGCCTCTTTTTTCACGTAAAAAATTAATATGAATTTTCTGGAATTTTTCGAGACACTTTATTTTTGGGCATTTTTCAGAAATAGAAGAATGATTTTTCCGACAGACAGATTTTTTATTCTTTTGGAAACAAGATGCAAGGACAAAACAAGGCTAGAACTACAGAATTTCTAACATGCAAGCAACTAACAACAAAAAGAAAACTAAACGAAATCAAAAACTAAAATGCAAAGGATAGAAATAAACGGAGATAATCATAATGAAAACATTGTTTTGTTCAATGGAATCCTTTTGTTAACAAGGTTGATCAAGTCTTGCTACCAAAACAATTGCATATGAGACAAAACTTTGTACTCCACTAATGATTATGTTACCTCAACCTTGATAGCAATGGTCCCAATCATAATAATTTCAATTTTTTCTCTTGGTATGGGACAATATATTTCTCCAACTTGAATGCCTTCAACATGTTCAATTGAATTCAAACCATAAGTCCTTTCAATCTTCTTGGGGAAATAGAAAGTATGTTCCTTGTCATTAACATTGAAGGTCACCTTTCCTTGATTACAATTAATAATAGCTCCTGCAGTATTAAGAAAAGGTCTCCCAAGAATAATAGACATATTATCATCTTCGGGCATTTCAAGCACAAAAAAACCAGTTAATATCAAGCAATTGTGAGCCACCTGAACAGGTACATCCTCACATATACCCACATGAATAGTGATAGATTTATCAGCCATTTGCAAAGATATATCAGTTGGTATTAATTTTTCAAGTTGAAGCCTCTTATAGAGAGAGAAAGGCATAACACTAACTCCAGCTCCCAAATCACACAAAGCAGTTCTAACATAACTGTTCTTAATAGAGCAAGGGATAGTTGGAATACCTGGGTCTCCAAGTTTCTTAGGAACCTTACCATTGAAGGAATAATTAGCAAGCAAAGTAGAAATTTCTTCATTAGGGATCTTCCTTTTATTCGAGACAATGTCCTTCATATACTTTGAGTAAGGAGGCAATTAAATAGCATCAGTCAAAGGAATTTGCAAGAATAAAGGCTTCATCCACTCACAAAACTTATTATACTGTTCATCTTCCTTTGACTTGTGTTTCTTATCAGGGAAAGGCATAGGTTTTTGGACCCAAGGTTCTCTTTCACTACCATGTTTCTTAGCAATAAAATCTTCTTTGGTGTATTTAGTATTCTTAGTGTGGTCTTCAGGTTCTTCTTCAACTTTTTCTTCATTAGGAACAACATTTTCTTCATTACCACTTCCAGTTTCAGCATCAGAGATAGATATACTATTAGGATCTATAGCAGGTTCAGAGGGTTCTACAACAGTTTTATGTTTCTTTTTCCTTTTCTTATGAGTAGAACCACTATTTTCGGCTTGTTGAGAATCCTGCTCAATTCTTTTGGGATGCCCCTCAGGATATAGAGGATCCTGGGTAGCAGCACCACTTCTAGTTCTAATTTCATAAGCATGTTTTTCTTTAGTAGCATTAACTAGCAAGTCGTTTTGCACTTTAACGAGTTGATCTATTTGAGTTTGAACCATTTGAAAGTGTTTAACAATCATTTTAACATCATTAGAGGTTCTTTCCACAATATCTTTCAACTCAACAATAGCTCTAGTGTTTTCCATTGGATGATCTTGCACCCTTTTATTAAAGTTATCTTGCTTAACAATAAAGATATCAAATTCTTCTAAGCATTGATTAGGAGGTTTAGAGTAAGGGATATCACCTTCATCAAAGTGTTGGAGAGAGTGTACCTCAATAGTGGATGAGTATGGAATAGGCTTACATAATTCTTCTATAGGAGGTAAATTCTTGACATCTGCAGCTTTAATTCCCTTCTCCTTAAGACATTTCTTAGCTTCCTTCATCACTTCATCATTTAATTCAATAACTCCCCCTTCTTTGATGTTGGAATAGGCACAGGAATAGATGGTTTAGGTACAATTACTTCAGGTATAGCTTGTTTAGGAGGAGTCCAATCTTCATAATTCTTGCTTATTTTATCCATTAATTCCTCAGCTTCCTTAGGAGTCCTATTCCTGAAAACACAATCGGCACAACTATCTAGGTATGTCCTAGATTCTTCGGTTAGTCCATTATAAAATATATCAAGAAGCTCATTCTTAGGTAATGGACTTCTGATGGCTCAATACATGGCGCCCAGAAAAGTGCTTGGTGCGTGGTGTTGATGTAGAGCTCGTTGGGAACCCCAAGAGGAAGGTATGATGAGCACATCAGCAAGTTTCCCTCAATTATGAAACCAAGGTTTAATCGAACCAGTAGGAGCAAGGAAACACCTCAAAGGTGTTACTAGCTGAGCTTTGGCAGGGCGCACTACCGGTGCTAGTAGCAACATGGAGACCTGCACAACACAACCACAGAACTTTGTCCCCAACTTGCGATGAGGTTGTCAATCTCACCGTGTTTTGCGGAAAACAAAGGATTAAACGTATCGAATGGAAAGAAGTAAAAGTTTGCAGGAAGTAAACACAAAGCAGGAAAAGGTTGTAGATTGTATGTAAAAGACAAGGACCGGGATCCATAGTTCACTAGAGGTGCTCTCCTTAAGATAGATAACATGCTGGGTGAACAAATTACAGCGGGGCAATTGACAAACACCGAGAAAGCAATACATGCATATACTAATCATCTTGACTCCTCTGAGACTTGATTGGGCATTACAACATAATACATAGACCGCCATCCAACTGCATCTATGACTAATAATCCACCTTCAGGTTATCATCCGAACCCCCTCCAGTATTAAGTTGCAAGCAACAGATTATTGCTTTACGAACTGCATGTAAAGTAAACAATACAATTGTTCTATGAACAAAAGATCGTTGTTTTCTCCCTAGTAGCAACAGCACATCTAGTACCTTAGAGATTTCTGTCACTTCCCCAGATTACCAGAGGCATAAACCCACTATCGAGCATAAATACTAACTCTTGGAGTTGCTAGCATCTACTTGGCCAAGATAGCTACTAACAACATAAAGCATGCAAGATCTCAAATAACAAAGACATGATAGAATCAATAATCAATCTGAAATAGCATCTCAATATCCATCGGATCCCCGCAAACACAACACGTATGAATTAAAAATAGATGATCTTGATCATGAATGGAGCTCACAAGATCTAAACATGAAAGCACAAAGGAGGAGAAACCAGTCATCTAGCTACTACATGGATCCGTAGTCCAAGGATGAACTACTCACGCATCACACCGGAGGCTTGCATGGTGATGAAGAAGGCCTCCGGGGTGAATTCCCCTCTCCGGCAGGGTGCCGGGAAGAGCTTCAGATCCCCCCGATCTAGGGATGGAGATGACGGTGGCTACAGACTCTTTCGTGGAATTTTCATCGGGCACTTAGGGTTTTTGTCCCGAGGGCAACTTATAGGCGGAAGGAGAGGCCGAGGGGGTGTTGGGGTCGGCCAGACCATCCCTGGCGCGGGCCAGGCCTGGCCACGCGGCCAGGTGGTGTGGCCGGCCCCTGGCCCCTCTCCGTCTCGTATTCTGGCACTTGATCTCTTTCGGAAAAATAGGCACTTTGGCTTTTGTCCCGTCCAATTCCGAGAATATTCATTTTCTGACTTTTCTGGAACCAAAAACAACAGAAAACAGGCAGCTGGCACTGTGGCTCTTGTTAATAGGTTAGTCTAAGAAATCATAATAAAAGTACTCCAAAGTTGGAACAAAACACAAGAAAGTGGATAAAACTAAGCATGTAACATCAAAAATTATAGATACATTTGCAATGTATCAACATCCCCAAGCTTAACTCCTGCTCGTCCTCGAGTAGGTAAGTGATAAAAAGAAATAATTTTTGAGGTGACATGCACCATCAAAGACTTGATCAAAGTATTTGCAAAACATTCAAGGCTGGGATCATAGTACTTCAATCATAACATGAAATACAAAGTTCTAGCAATAAGCAAAGAAACTAAGATGCAACATGAAAAGGCACAAACAAAAGATTCATGAATAACATGCTTTGCAAGACGTGTGTTTGTTTCACATAAAGAAAACATAGCATAAAATTATTCAGCTTGTCCCTCAATAGACTAGCAAATATAAATGCATAGGACACCTTCAAAGTTCATAAGAGTGACTAGATACAATAGTTTCAAACAAGCAATAACAAGATATGCATCAATCAACTAGTCTTGGGACAATGCACATAGAACTAAGAATGGCCACTATGGTCTCAAAGTAGGTGCGTAAAGATAGAAGGTGGAGACTCAATATAATGGTGGAAGAAAGGCCTTTTGTAAAAGGAAGTAGGGACTCAAGTCTCATAAAGAGCTTCCATAAATTATGATACTTAAAGCTTTCAGCTTCAATGCCCCTATCATAAGCATCTTGAAGTGATTAAGGTTAAAGTGAACAAACTATGGTGTACATGCTTGACGAAGTATAAGTCAGAAATCTCATGTCCCTTGTATACGAGGGCCGCTCCTCATGCTACTCAAGTTTAGTCACTGGTAAGTTCTTGTCATCGTAAGTACATGTGTATCATTGAGAACCTCCAACAGGGTACCCCTTGCCCGATGATACGGAAGAATCCCCATATCAAAATGACAAGGCAAGCAGACAACGAGCATCTCAGCATTCTTCTTATTTGCCATCGGAATATGATGCTTTTTTCTCTCTTTCCTCTTTTCATAGTATCTCTTTTTTTCTCTTTTTTTTCTCAATAGGACTCTTTTTTATAAGAAGAATTCTTCATAGACAGCTCATTATGGTTACGCTGCAGGTTTCCACCATGTCAGCATGGATTAGACCAGCGGCCCAGGCGTTTCTCTAACACATATACATAACTCCATGGACTTACAAGCTCCCCTTTCATTTCACACCGACGACATCCATATACAAAAGAGCATGATATCAACTAGGTACAAGTACCAAGTGCAATGTTGAAAGCGTTCCCCATGAAAGCATGGTTCTGCTAATTCCCAACAAATAAGTGCAAGCATATACAACATAGATGACACAATGGTTCAAGTTTATTAGAGGCAATAAAGTAAAGTGTGCCATCAAGTTCGTGAGAGCTTTAATCACTAGTTTTCTCATAACAAGTGGAAGGTAAACAAAAGCATGAATATACTTGGAATAGCATAAGATAGTAGGTAGGTATAGTGGACTCTTTGGAATAACTTGGTTTTGGGAGTTGGATGCATGAGTGGAACTCATACTTTGTTGTGGAGGCTAGCAAAAGACTAGGAGCGACAAACTAAGAGAGCAATGATGGCCATAATCATGCAGAGCGACAAAACATCATTGATAAAAGCATAAAGTGATACTACAAGTTGAAAACTAAAGGATCATAAAGGCTATGGTGACTTGTGATAGTCATAACATGGTGTGAGCATGCGCCAAGTCAACCCAAATAAAGCATCAAAGGAGAATACCACTATACTATGCTTTAATATGCTAAAACAACGCATGATTCATCCAAGGCACATTAAGCAATCTCAATTGTTTATAACAAGTCATGCTACAGCAAAGAATACTAAGCATAAAGCCAAAACAATATCAAGCACGGCATGACAAAGCATAGCCACAGTAAAAAACGAGCTCTTTTTACCACATAAGCATGAACTTTCCTACTCTTCTCGAAACCAAACCAAACTATTTGCAAACCAAAGTGTGAAAGAGGGGGTCCAACAAACTTATTCAGAAAACTAAGCAAACCAAGCAAACTAAAAACCAAAACGAAAAAGAAAAAGAAGACGCTCCCAGAGAAACACAACTGTGCACAAAACAATAAAAATGAAGCGTTTGGAATAAACCTAGAATTTTTATTGATGAAGAAGGGGATGCCTTGGGCATCCCCAAGCTTTGACGCTTGTACTTCTTGGATATTTCTTGGGGTGACACGCGTGGCATCCCCAAGCTTGAGCTTTAGTCCGTCCTTCATCTCATTACTCATTCCTTCCATACACCTGAAAATTTTTCTTCATACAAAACTTCACACAATCTCATTAGCAACATTAGTGCACTTAAGATAAATAAGTCTCAAGGTTCAGTTCTAACACCAAATAAACTTCCATTAGAACACTAGCTACTGTAGCACTTCCCTCAGAAATCTCAATTCCCCAAAGGAACTCAAGAAGGAACTAATAAGAAGCAAATGCAGAAAATGGCAGAAATCTGTCAAAACAGACTAGCAGGTAAAGACGAATTTTTTCGAAGACCTTTTGTTGCTCAAATCAAAAAGTGTTGAACTAACGAAAGTTAGATAACAACCTGGGGCAGAAGTAAAAATAATTACATCTCAATCCGATGTACAGAGCTCTCTCAGGAATTTTTACGATGAAGCACAGAAATCTGTTTCGGGACAGCAACTTTCCCAATCATTACTTCACTCTCATTAGAGGTTACTCTTGGCACAAAAAGCAAATAAAAAGGATAAGGAGAGGTTATTACAGAGGTAATAACTTCCAAGACTCTTCTAAAACTCTTGGGTTATCTCCCAACAAGTACTTTTCTTTAACGCCTTTAAGTTAGGCATAAGAAGCAAAGAAAGAATCAAGTGTTCTCAAATGAAGAAGCATTAAAACCAACTTTCTTGCCCTTACCTCTCTTATTTTTATTCTTAACCCTTGGGAAAATGTGATTGTTTGGTGGATAAGAGAGGTGCATGGTCCCCTTTCCCACATGTATTATTGCTCCAAGGAGTTCTAATAGGGACCTTCCAAGTGTAATTTGTCCTTTTCCTGCACATTCAATAACAAGATAATCAATAGAAATCGTTTTCCCAAGGATCTTTGTAAACACTCCTTCAGCAATTCCAAGAGGTAATATGGTAGTATTATTAGTAAGAGATATTTCTTTTCCTCCTTCAATGAGCCCCCAAGTATTCAGAGATTTATAAATATCTTTGGGCATAAGGCAAAATTCAGACATGATGTCACAGCGGGCTTGAAAAGTTTCATTGTTTATCTCAATCTTTAATATAGGGAACCACTTTGATGGTTTAGAGTTTATTGGAACATAATCGTGATGCTCCCTAAGCGTATTATAGCACCCTTCTAATCTAGTAGTGCTAGCCTCAAGAGTGTCCAACCTAGCAAATATTTTTGCGAAAGAAGTATCAGTTTGGCTAGGCAAATTGTAAGTGAGGATCAATTTCTTTATAGCATTAATGGCAGCATCCTCATTACTTTGGAGGAAATCTCCTCCCGCAATAGCATCTAAAGCATATCTATAGCAAAGAGCAATCCTAAGGTAAAAACTGCTAACGAACAAGCCTTAAATCATTTTAGGCTCGGTCTTTTCATGTAGATCAGATATTCTAGACCAAGCTTACTTAAAACTTTCCTCAATTCCTTGTTTAAAAGTGAGAATCATTTCCTCGGGTGACATACTGATTGGAGCAAGGCTAGACATAGTGGCAACTCAAGATAGGAACTAATTTTTTTGTGTTTTTCAAATAAGAAAGCAAACAAGTAAAACTAATTTTTTTTGATTTTTGAAGAACAAAACAAGCAAACAAAGCAAAAAGGAAACTAAGCAAAACAAAAACAACAAAGTAAAGAGATTGGTTATGAGGGACTCCCCTTGTGAAGATGTCCTTGACTCCCCGGCAACGGTGCTAGAAAATCGCTCGATGGCTCAATACACGGCGCCCAGAAAAGTGCTTGGTGCGTGGTGTTGATGTAGAGCTCGTTGGGAACCTCAAGAGGAAGGTATGATGAGCACAGCAGCAAGTTTCCCTCAGTTATGAAACCAAGGTTTAATCATCTTTCTTGTTCTGACAGTGAACACTGGACAGCACATAAAACCATTGTGACCATGGTTTGCATTAGCCACAACGATGAAATTTTGGAGGCCCGTAATGTACTCGGAAGTGCGGCGGTCACCGTACATCCATTGCCGGTTCATCTGCATTAATATATAGTATATGTCAAAAAATAATAGGGAGATGACCATTTATATATATAGTACATCAATGACACATGAAAGGATAGTTGCCGACCTCGACCGAGAAGGAAAGAGCAACGAGAAAACTTATTTTGAGCTCTCGGGCATTTCACCGAACACCTCTTTTGCATACGAAAAAAACACAAACTAGCACACTTCACACCCTCTTGCTAGGCTCCAAAATGAGATAGTGAAAAAATGGAAGAGTGGGGTGTGGGCTGCGGTGTCTTATATAGCCCCCCCCCCCCCTTTAACACCGGTTCAAGCCACGAACCGGTGTTAAAGGGGGGGCTGCGCGGGCCACTGGTGCAGGGGCCTTTAACACCGGTTCGTGCCACGAACCGGTGTTAAAGGGGGATCCTTTTTTCTTCACGGGCCACGCTGGTACAGGCCCCCCCTTTAACACCGGTTCGTAGAAGAACCGGTGTTAAAGACCATTTCCAGGATCAACCAAAGGCCTCGTTTCCACTAGTGAGTATAGTACTAGTACATCTATGCAGTGCGTGAATTCAAGTGGTGGCAGCTACAAAGTTGGACATGTTGGTGGGTTTAATCGACAAGTATATTTTTCGGCCAAAGACAGAAAGTTCGTCCCAAAAAATACAGTACCTTTGTTCAAGCCAGAAAATTCAGTGGTCAGCCGAAACATGTCAGTCACATCGGGAACTAAACCAGGACCTCAGTGGTGTCCGGGGGGTCTTACACATGCATAGAAATGACGTGTCCAGCGGCTACGAGCATTAGAAATTTAAGAAAAGATAGCTGGCAAGAAGAGGGATGAATGGTTCAATCGAGCTAGACCAATGGTGGCACCTACGAAGACATGGAAGGAGAAGCGCATCGCCGCCGAGGAAAATAAAAATTCTGATGACGCGCTTGCTGATGCTGATGGTAATTCAGAGGGTAAAGATGAGGCGCCTACTGATATGAATGTTAATATGGTGTTGGCCTTACCTGCTGATTTCCGTGCACCTGAAGTTGAAGTTGCAGAGCTTGCTCTTGGTCCAAAAAGTGCAATGTTTGAGAAACCGGAGAAGCACGGACAGCACCTAAAACCATTGTTCATCCGAGGCCATATTGATGGTAAGCCGATTGGTCGCATGCTCGTTGATGGCGGTGCCAGTGTTAATATTATGCCTTTTTCGGTCTTTTCTAAACTGAACCGAAAAGAGAGCGAGCTAATGAAGACCAACATGGGACTTAGCGGATTCTCGGGAGAATTATCTGAAACTAAGGGTGTTATTTCTATGGAGCTCATAGTCGGAAGCAAAACATTGCCGGCTGCTTTTTTTGTTTTTGATGTCAAAGGCCGCTACAATATTCTTTTGGGGCGCGACTGGATTTATGCAAATTATTGCATTCCTTCTACTTTACATCAGTGCTTAATTCAGTGGGTTGATGATGATGTAGAGGTAATTGAGGCGGATGATTCTACTTGCATTGCTTTGACAGAGGCACCGGTTGATTGGCAACACGGTGAGATGCGACGTTTGACCGGTAGGGATTTATCGAATTATGATTATATCAATATCCGTAGAGATGGTTTTGTACCCATAAACGCACAGCCAACTAGCATGGTCGGCTTAACAATTTATCTATATAAATGATGAGTAAAGATGATAATATTAAGTGGTTGCAAAAGCGCACCGAAGAGTATCGTTTTGGAAAGAACGATATGCATGAGACAATTGAAGATTTTGGTGACATGGAGAAGCTCAGGCAGGGATTTTCATCGGCTGACCCACTTGAAGAGGTGGATATTGGTGATGGAAGCATTCCAAGGCCTACATTTATCAACGCTAATATGGAAGCCGATCAGAAAAGCGAGGTATGTGCATTACTTAAAGAATTTGTTGATTGCTTTGCTTGGAGTTATAGCGACATGCCCAATTTGAGTAGAGAATTAGTTGAGCATAGATTGCCTATTAAATCGGGTTTTAGGCAGTATAAGCAACCCCGTAGAAGTTTTAATTCTAATTTATATGACCGCATCAAAGAAGAAATTGATCGGTTGATGAAAGCTAGGTTTATTCAGCCATGTAGATATGCGTATTGGGTTTCTAATATTGTGTCTGTTGAAAAGAAAAATACAAATAATATTAGGATCTGCGTTGATTTTAGAGATTTGAATAAAGCTACTCCTAAATATGAATATCCTATGCCTATAGTCGACATGCTTATTAATGATGCCTCGGGACATAAAGTAATTAGTTTTTTAGATGGTAATGCTTGTTATAATCAGATATTTAAGGCTGAACAAGATATGTCCAAGACTGTTTTTTGTTGCCCAGGTTTTGTTGATTTATTCGAGTGGGTCGTTATGACGTTTGGTTTCAAAAATGTCGGCGCTACATACCAATGTGCTATGAATTTGATATTTCATGATCTATTAGGCATAGTACTAGAAGTGTATATTGATGATATAGTTGTTAAATCGGATGAGTTTGATAATCATTTAGCCGATTTACGTTTAGCTTTTGAAAGAATGCGCATATATGGTTTGAAAATGAATCCACTCAAATGTGCTTTTGGTGTGTCGGCTGGAAAGTTTTTAGGCTTTATTATTCATGAACAAGGCATAGAGATTGATCCTACAAAAGTAGAGTCGATTAGAAAGTTGGAGGAGCCTAGATGTAAAAAAGATGTGCAGAAATTATTAGGAAAAATTAATTACTTGAGACGATTCATATCTAACCTTGCAGGAAAAATTGAATCGTTTGTGTCTTTACTTCGGTTAAAGCATGAAGCCGAATTTACTTGAGGGGCAGAACAGCGGGATGCTTTTAATAATATAAAGAGATACTTGTTAAGTCCTCCGGTATTGCGAGCGCCCAAGTCTGGTATGCCGTTCAGGTTATATATTGCTGCACAAGATATAGTGATCGCCGCGGTATTGGTGCAAGAAGACGACGGAAAGGAGTACATCATTGCATATATAAGTCGTTGTTTGCTCGACGCCGAGACACGGTACGTGTTTATTGAAAAATTATGCTTGTCTTTATATTATGCACTAATAGAATATGATTTAGTATATGAATCGCTACGTGCTATGAGAGGTCAAGTCATCGTTGATTTTATTGTTGATCATAGAGTTAAGGATGAGGAAGATATTAGTTATGTTAGCATTTGCCCATGGAAGTTTTATTCTGACGGATCGGTTTGTAGAGATGGACAAGGTATCAGTAATGTTTTAATTTCACCTAATAATGTTGTCTACGAAACATCGCTCCGTCTAGAATATGATTGTACTAACAACCAAACTGAATATGAGGCTTTGTTGTTTGGTTTACAAAGTTAGTGGATATAGGCGTAAAAGATATAGATGCTTTTGGAGATTCGCTTCTGGTGGTACAACAAGTTGAATGTGAATTTCAGTGTTTAGACGGCTTATTGAATAGCTACTTGGACCGATATCTAGATATAATCAAAACTCTACATACGTTCACTATTAATTATATACATAGGGAAAAAAATTCTAGAGCTAATTATTTAGCACAACAAGCGTATGATTACCTTATTAGCAGGGGGAGATTTTTGGTACCGGAAAAACCAGCTGTAGTTGCTGTAGGGAATACGACTGAACTACTAGGTACTAGCTCGGTGCATGATTTGGCTGGCCCTGGTTCAGGCCAAGAATTGGCGGTACATGGCAATCATGATTCGATGCATGAGTTAGAAGCTACCGAATTACAAAATAACTTAGAACTTATAGATTGGAGAGTTTCGTTTGTTGGGCCACGCAGAGAAAAACAAAACTTTTTCCTACGCGGTGAACCCAAGATCTAGCTGAGGTTGTAGGCCACGAGAATTACCACTAGACGCGCGGTTGCGGAATCGATGAAACACGTCGCTTGATGCAGTGCAGTCCTCACGATCCGTTCTGATCCACGGCCGTCGAAGTGCTGAACATACAGCACCTCCGCCAGTATCCACACGTACGAGGAGGAGCGCCGGTGATGGACTGCTAGGTCCGGTACGGCGGCGACAGGACTGGACTGGAGCTAGGGTTTCCAACACATGGAGTGACCTAACCGT
The DNA here is from genome assembly GCA_916181665.1 of Avena sativa. Classification (NCBI taxonomy): domain Eukaryota; kingdom Viridiplantae; phylum Streptophyta; class Magnoliopsida; order Poales; family Poaceae; genus Avena; species Avena sativa. Next base: position 34,481,720 of record OV702291.1, read on the forward strand.
GTGCTCTAAGCACCTGCGCCCCAGCTTATATAGGGAGTGAAAGTGGGCTCCACTCACTTGTGGCCCATTCACTAAAAGGCCTATATTAGAAACCGCGAGTCCAACTCACTGACTCTATCTGTTTCCTTTTTGGGTCCAACCCAAATATGCTCCCGCTCTTAAGTGTGTGACCCGACAGACTCATGGTGAGCCGGACACGATCCGAGTCTCACTCGTGACCGATCAGTTGGTAGCGGCTCCTAGCAGAACGTGCCAACTCCCAAGTACCAAAGAGTCATGACGACATACCTTCCAATGTGACTTTCGTCTGAGTCCCTTTTGCCTCACGATATACCTTGTCGAACTATAGGCGAATAATCGTCATCCCTTAAATAGTCCTACTCTCTTTCTCGATCTGAGATAAGTGATTCATCCGACTAACTCTTAGTCGGTCGTCTCGGTTAACACTTAACCGAGTCACGCATGGTCATGCTTTCTGAATTATATCTCCCGAGAGGGCCCAGAGAATATCTCTTCAGACGAAGGGGCAAAATTCCATCTCGGTTATTCACATCACGCAGCTTGATTCTCAGTCGACCCGAACTCCGCCTTTATAACTGCCCAGTGACGGAACAGCGTTTGACAGAACCTAAGTCAGTGATCCTCAACTCGGATTGTGCAATAACCTCAGGTCTAAGGATTACATTGATTGAGATATATAAATGGCGACTTATTCGTTGTATCTCAATATGGGTCAGTCCGACTCGCTAAACTCTTTAGCCGAATCAGTGTAAGTCGGAATAGCATCTCTATGCCCATGACAAGTGGAACCGAGTCATCAGCCGACTTTCACATTAGTCTAAGTTGTGTGTCCAGCACAACCTCAACGACCAAGGACAATCAGTATAAACACATGAATATATAGTTCCACAATCGAATCACATATTCAATGATATATATCAGTAGTTCATACATGGACAATAACTTTATGAATACATTGGAAATAACATCATACATGATTGCCTCTAGGGCATATTCATAACAGTCTCCCACTTGCACTAGAGTCAATCATCCGACATCACATGTCTAGGCATCTAATGCCCATAGCTCTCAGGTGCGCCTCATGCTTCGGCTGTGGAAGTGGCTTTGTCAATGGATCTGCAATGTTTGCATCCATGTGTACCTTGCATAACTTGATATCACCTTGATCCACGAACTGGCGAATAAGGTGGTACCGCATGAGTATATGTTTGTTCTTCTAGTGTTGTCTAGGTTCCTTGGCTTGTGCAATAGCACCATTGTTGTCACAATACACGTCTAACGGATTGGATGACCCCTGAACTACACCAAGATCCATGAGGAAATTCCTCATCCAAACGGCTTCCTTTGCCGTCTCTGAGGCATCAATATACTCAGCCTCTGTCATAGACACAGACACCGTCTCTTGCTTGGAACTCTTCCAGCTCACAACCCCTCCGTTTATTACAAACACATATCCGGATTGCGCCACGAGAATCATCCGAGTCAGTAAGATAACTCGCATCCGTGTAACCCCTTACGCTGAGTTCATCCTCACCTCCATAAACCAGGAACATATCCTTAGTCCTTCTCAAGTACTTGAGGATATTTTTAGCCGTTGCCTAGTGGATTTCTCTAGGGTCAGCCTGGTACCTGCTCACAACACTTAGAGCATAGGAAACATCCGGCCTAGTACAAATCATAGCATACATGATGGATCCGACTGCAGAAGCATACGGAATCGCACTCATCCGACTTCGCTCATCAGTTGTCGAAGGACACTGAGTCTTGCTAAGTTTCACGCCATGGGACATCGGTAAGAACCCCTTCTTAGATGATTCCATGTTGAACTTCTTCAATACTTTGTCCAAATATGTACTTTGACTCAATCCAATGAGCCGCTTTGATCTATATCTATAGATCCGGATTCCTAGTATGTAAGTCGCCTCACCCAAGTCTTTCATCGAAAAACTCTTTTCCAATGATTCCTTGGTTTCTTGCAACATCTGGACATCATTTCCAGTCAGTAATATGTCATCCACATATAGGATCAGAAAGTTTACTTTGCTCCCACTAAACTTCTTATATAAACAAGAATCATGATCACTCTTGATGAAGCCAAACGATTTGACTACCTCATCAAAGCGAATGTTCCAACTCCGAGATGCTTGCTTCAACCCATAAATGGATTTCTGAAGTTTGCATACCTTGTCAGCATTAGCCGGATCGACAAAAAACCCGGGATGTATCATATACATGTCCTCGGTTAAATTTCCATTAAGGAAAGCCGTCTTGACATCCATCTGCCATATCTCATAGTCGAAATAGGCTGCTATAGCTAACATGATCCAAACTAATTTAAGCATCGCCACGGGAGAGAAAGTCTCATCGTAGTCAACTCCTTGAACTTGTCGGAACCCCTTCGCGACAAGCCGTGCCTTATATCTAGAAACATTTCCATCCATATCAGTTATCTTCTTAAATACCCATTTGCACTCGACGGGTCTTGCACCGTCTGGCAGATCAACCAAGTTCCAAACTTGATTTTCATCCATGGACTTTAACTCGGATCTCATGGCTCCAAGCCATGACTCAGAATCAGAACCCACCATCGCTTCCGAATAAGTTGCCGGCTCATCACTGTCTAACAGTAACACATCACGAACACTTCGCAATCTGGCCGATCTTCGCAGTGTCGGTGCTGTTTCTGGCTTAGGTACCACGCCCAGCTCAACCTCCAAGGCTTTTGCTGACTCGCTACTGGCCGGTACCTCTCGAATTTCTTCGAGTTGCACCGTGCTCCCACTGACTCCTCGACTGAGAAACTCTTTCTCAAGGAAGACACCGTTCTGAGCGACAAACACTTTGCCCTTTTCTCGGTTGTAGAAGTAGTAACCCAAGGTTTCCCTTGGATATCCTACGAAAATACACTTATTCGACTTAGCTGTAAGCTTGTCCGACTGAAGTCGCTTGATAAAAGCTTCACAACCCCAAATCTTAAGAAAAGATAAACTCGGCTTCTTGCCAGTCCACATCTCATGCGGTGTCTTCTCTACCGACTTTGATGGTATTCTGTTTAGTGTGAACGCTGCAGTTTCTAGACAATAACCCCAAAATGATAAAGGCAGATCTGTCCGACTCATCATTGATCGTACCATGTCCAACAAGGTCCGATTTCTCCTTTCCGACACACCATTTCTCTGCGGCGTTCTTGGAGGAGGGAGCTAGGGAACTATTCCACAACTCTTCAGATGGTCATCAAACTCATGGCTCATGTACTCGCCTCCTCGGTCCGACCAAAGAAACTTTATTTTCTTGCCGAGTTGATTCTGTACCTCATTCTGGAAAAGGCATCCGACTTATGTTTCATCAAGTAGATATATCCACACCTACTCAAATCATCAGTGAATGTAATGAAGTACTCATAACCACCTCTGGTTGTCGTGCTCATCGAGCCACATACATCACTATGTACTAGTCCCAATAAGTCGGACACCCTTTCACAACTCTTTGCAAAAGGTGTCTTGGTCATCTTGCCGAGTAGGCAGGATTCACATGTCTCGAATGACTCCAAGTCGAACAAAGTTAGGAGTCCATCATCATGGAGCTTCTTCATGCGTTTCCAGCTTATATGACCAAGCCGACAATGCCAAAAGTAAGTCATATTCAGATCATTTGGTTTCAACCTTTTCACATTTATGTTATAGACAGATTCACCTTCAAGATTCAAAATAAATAACCCATCCTGGACGGGTGCAAAGCCGTGAAACATATCATTCAAATACAAAGAACAACCATTATTCTTAATATTCGACTCATAGCCTTGTCTCATCAAACATGAGGCAGAAATAATGTTTTGACTAAGCACTGGAACATAATAACAATTATTCGGCTCCATTAAGAATCCAGAAGGTAAATGAAGTTGCATTGTGCCGACTTCCAACGCAGCAACTCTCGCTTTGTTACCGACTCGAATGTCAACCTCGCCTCTCGCCATGCTCCTAGTTCTTACCAGTCCCTACAACGAGTTGCAGATGTGAATAACTAATCCGGTATCATATACCCAAGAACTACTAGGTACATCAGCAAGATAAATGTCTATAACATTGCAAACAAACGTACCTGAGCTGGAAGTCACACCTCCACTCTTGGCTTTGTCAGCCAGATACTTGCTGCAATTCCTCTTCCAGTGGCCATCCGCCTTGTAGTAGAAGCAAGTGGATCTGGCTGCAGGAGATGGCTTAGTCCCTGAGGAAGCACTTTGGACCGGGTCCGCAGCCTTACTTACCGACTTAGCCTTCTTCTTCTTAGTCCAAGAACTCTTCTTGAACTTAGCCTTATTCTGTACCATCAACACTTGACTGGCACCTTTCTTGAGATCCGCCTCGGCCTGCTTGAGCATCCCATGTAATTCAGTGAGCTTATTATCCATACCATGCATGTGGTAGTTCGATATGAACTGACCATACGCACTAGGAAGAGAGTTCAGAATTATATCTGTAGCGAACTCTTCGCTAATGGGGTAGCCCAGCCTTTCCAGAGACTCCACGTAACCAACCATCTTGATCACATGTGGACTCAGTGGATCACCATCCTTAAGCTTGCAGCTCAACAAGGCCTGAGAGACTTGATACCTCCTAGTCTTTGCCTGAGCCTGGAACATACTTTTGAGGCTTTCGATCATATCGTAGACCTCAACATTCTCGAGCTGCTGCTGCAAGTCCGGTTCCATGTGAGCAAGCATAAGACAGCTAATCTCCGTGGATTCATCACAAATCCGACGGTAGGCATTGGTGGATGCGACAGTTGCATTCTCATTCGGCTCATCTGGAAGTGGGTTGTCTAGGACATGGTCCCTCTTTTCTTGTTTGAGAACAATTCTCAGATTATGATACCAGTTGGTGAAGTTAGTTCCATTTAGCTTATATTTCTCTAAGATGGTTCTCAAAGCAAAATTGGAAATCTGAGGGAGACTGCTAGGTGCTATTGATCTACAACAGAAAAATATGCAAAACACTAAGACATGTATCCATAAAAGAGCAAGCATATTAAACACTTTAATACTTATGCTCCCACTAGAACCAACACCCCTCCGATGGTTACTTAGTGATTCAGGACCCTAAATAAGCAAGTCGACTAGTGTGATTTAGCATCACCGCTAGCCGTCAAGTGATCTAGGTAGGCAACTCCTTGTCAATCGTATCTCATATGACTCCTATTGGATGGGTGGCATCACATGCCCCGGATCCTCTCCGACTTTTCCCCGAGTCCCACAACCGTTGTGATAGACCCGTCTAGATTACCGAGTGCTTCCGTTGTAAGAGTACGACTCGAACCCACCTAGTCGGAAAGAATTGATAGTACCTCAATTTTATGAGCCCACTACCAAAAATGTCCGACTTGTGATGGTGCAGCACTAGCGGGGAAACTGGCTAGACCTTCTTTGAGGGATTACTTTCTACCAACTATCTAATAGAGGTAAAACAGAGACATAACAATAACACAAAATAAAGCAATTATAATGTGAAATGGTATGGCTCTCTTCATGGCGATCTCCATCTCCACAAAACCTGTAATCCGACTCGTGCCAACTCTTGTCACGTGCCGTCTAACTCCATGTAGCCGACTTGTACACCGACTTGCATGCCATCCTTGTTCTCCAAACAGCTACATTAGCTTGTAATTTTAAATTACATAGAGAATCCGACACGCATGTCGTTATACAATAAAGTGACAGCACCTAGGCTCCAGCCGGCTGACAAAAACCGTGATACGCAGATCACGTATGGATTACACACATCACATGCACATAAGCCATACCATTCACAACATCATCCTGCAAAAACAAGTTATCCATAGATACGATATCTACCGGCGTTGAGAAAATCGCAACGACATCTAAGGCGCTACGACAGGGCGAAGTCGGCGACCCCGCTAGCCGGATAGCGGGCGGGGATCGAAGGGACAGCGCCTGACAATTTTTTCGAAAAACGCAGAGCACATCTGCATTCCGGACATGGATTTCGTCATCGGATAAAACAATTTTACCCAAATCCGATCCGGATTCCGATTCGATCAAACCCTTTGATCTTCAATCACCGCATCCGGGTTTATGTGTCACAATCTACCTGATGGCGGAAGCCAACTGGTAGGGGTATGTCGTTCCACGACCTTAGCAGTTAGATCATGGAAACCAGATCATCCATTCCCCCGAGTACAGTTGATCCAATCAACTTTGTACAAAACCAATCTATCTCATAGATCGACCACCAAAACTGCAATTAGATCCAATCTAACGCCAACCGCATATCACATATGCACGATCTCGAGCCTAAAACCAGAAGCTAACGCTTTGATACCACTGTTGGGCCACGCAGAGAAAAACAAAACTTTTTCCTACGCGGTGAATCCAAGATCTAGCTGAGGTAGTAGGCCACGAGAATTACCACTAGACGCGCGGTTGCGAAATCAATGAAGCACGTCGCTTTATACGGAGCAATCCTCATGATCCGTTCCGATCCACGATCGTCGAAGTGCTGAACGTATAACACCTCTGCCAGTATCCACACGTACGAGGAGGAGCGCCAGCGATGGACTGCTAGGTCCGGTACGGCGGCGACAGGACTGGACTGGAGCTAGGGTTTCCAACACATGAAGTGACATAACCGTGTGCTCTAAGCACCTGCGCCCCAGCTTATATAGGGAATAAAAGTGGGCTCCACTCACTTGTGGCCCATTCACTAAAAGGCCTATATTAGTCACTGCAGTCTAACTCACTGACTCTATCTGTTTCCTTTTAGGGTCCAACCCAAATATATTCCCGCTCTTAAGTGTGTGACCCGACAGGCTCATGGTGACCCGGACACGATCCGAGTCTCACTCGTGACCGATCAGTTGGTAGCGGCTCCTAGCAGAACGTGCCAACTCCCAAGTACCAAAGAGTCATGACGACATACCTTCCAATGCGACTTTCGTCTGAGTCCCTTTTGCCTCACGATATACCTTGTCGAACTATAGGCGAATAATCGTCATCCCTTAAATAGTTCGACTCTCTTTCTCGATCCGAGATAAGTGATTCATCCGACTAACTCTTAGTCGATCGCCTCGGTTAACACTTAACCGAGTCACGCATGGCCATGCTTTCCGAATCATATCTTCCGAGAGGGCCCAGAGAATATCTCTTCAGACGAAGGGGCAAAATCCCATCTCGGTTATTCACATCACGCAGCTTGATTCTTAGTCGACCCGAACTCCGCCTTTATAACTGCCTAGTGACGGAACAACGTTTGACAGAACCTAAGTCGGTGATCCTTAACTCAGATTGTGCAATAACCTCAGGTATAAGAATTACATTGATTGAGATATACAAATGACGACTTATTCATTGTATCTCAATATGGGTCAGTCCGACTCGCTAAACTCTTTAGCCGAATCGGTGTAAGTCGGAATAGCATCTCTATGCCCATGATAAGTGGAACCGAGTCATCAACCGACTTTCACATTAATCTAAGTTGTGTGTCTAGCACAACCTCAACGACCAAGGACAATCAGTATAAACAACATGAATATATAGTTCCACAATCGAATCACATATTCAATGATATATACCAGTAGTTCATACATGGACAATAACTTTATAAATACATTGGAAATAACATCATACATGATTGCCTCTAGGACATATTCCCAACACCGTTAATAAATTATTCAAAAGAACCGAGTCAGACAAGAGATAGAAAAATTCGGTGACAGGCTTTAAAATATACTTTGTTAAACGACGAATTATATCGTCGAACTATAGATGGATTACTTTTAAAATGCTTAGATCCTGATCAGTCTAAAATAGCTATAGGTGAGGTGCATGAAGGTATATGTGGAACACATCAGTCAGCCCATAAAATGCGATGGTTATTAAAAAGAGCGAGTTTTTATTGGCCGACTTTGTTAGAAGATTATTTTCGGTACTATAGAGGGTGTGAAGTGTGTCAGAAATTCGGAAATATACAATTAGCACCCGCGGCTATGTTGAATCCTATAATTAAGTCGTGGCCGTTTAGAGGATGGGGATTAGATTTTATTGGTGAGATACATCCTTCTTCTTCTTCTAAAAAGCATCGCTTCGTCCTAGTAGCCACCGACTATTTTACTAAATGGACTGAAGCGGTTCCCTTGAAAAATATGATTCATGTAGAGCTGATTAGTTTTGTCTTGGAGCATATTATTCATAGATTCGGTATTCCCCAAACTCTAACTACTGATCAAGATTCTTATTTTATGTCCCATCAATTTTGTGAGTTTGCCGAATCATTTAGAATTAAGTTGTTGAATTCGTCGCCTTATTATGCTCAAGCTAATGGACAGGCCGAATCTAGCAATAAGACTTTAATTAAACTTATAAAAAAGAAAATTGAGGAGCATCCGAAAAGATGGCATGAAGTGCTTCCGGAAGCTTTGTGGGCTCATCGGATATCTAAGCATGGTGCGACCCAAGTGACACCGTATGAGCTAGTATATGGACAGGAGGCGGTATTGCCTGTCGAGGTTAATTTACAAGCTCTTCAAGTGGCCAGACAAAACAATTTGTCGGCTGTAGATTATAATAATTTGATGATGGATAGAATAGACGATGTTCCAGAACAAATATTAAGAGCCTTGGGAGAGATTGAAAAAGAAAAATTAAGGGTAGTTAAGGCTTATAATAAAAAGGTAAAGGAAAAATCGTTTCAAACAGGAGAATTAGTGTGGAAAACGATTTTACCTGTTGGGACTAGAGATAGAAAATTCGGCAAATGGTCGCCGAGTTGGGAAGGTCCTTATAGAGTTATAGAGATTGTTCCTGCAAATTCATATTTTGTACAATCTTTGCAGGGAGTGAAGTTGCCAAAAGCTCTCAATGAAAAATACTTGAAAAAGTATTATCCTAGCATGTGACAGGAGGCTTAATAAAAATACTGGCCGATATGTACTTCAAGTATCGTCCTAAGAAAATTTGGCCGATGTGTTCTTTGAACATCGCCCTAAGCAATTATATGACTGGTGAAATGATCAAACATCGTCCTAAGGTACTGGTATAATGTTTTTGATAAATACAATTGTACCAAAAAACAGGGGGCATTGTTGAATACATAATTTGGCTACTAGAAAATTATGGGCCAAATTAATATAGTTTTGGATCGAGCTGATTAATTGATTTTTTGTTGAAGAAGAGCAACAGGAGTTTTGCATGGACCATAAGCTGGGGCATGTCCTAGACGGATTTAAGAAATTTTTGGAGTTACATGATTGCTAACTGGGACAATTCCTATCAAGTCTCTAATGCTAGGCTGGAGAAATTTTCCAAATCATATGAAGACACACCAGGAGAGGTGCAACAACAGATTGAGGTGGTATTTGATCCATCGTCATTAGCTGGTGTGATTAGCATCGTGGCCGTATTATTTTATTGCTTATTTGGTAGGCTCAAGGAGTACTTGACTTTTTTTTGGCTCAGACTAGTAAATAAATAGCTTGGGAAATAACCGATTCAAGGGGAAGACCTGTTCGGTTTTGGTTTTGGAGTTTGGCTTCTGTACGCCAAGTTTTTCCGTGTACGCAAAGTCCAGCGCCTATTCAAAGGTCTTGGCCGATTGACGAGAAAAAAAATCGATATATTCACAAACACACTTTATTTCTTAGGTACTTTTGGTTTCTGTCGTTTTATCTGCTGAGCTCTAGTAGTCTAGGGTTTGGCAAAATCTTTGCCGTTTTGTCCTGATTAAACGGTCGGATCTTCTTCACGAAAGCGAGAAATTCTTTGTTGATTTGCTTGAAAATCATCCGTTCGTCGTCACGAAAGCACGACGGTTATCCTGGTGTTGCGCGGCAGATTTTCGCGGCAACAATATGGTAGACACATCGACTCGAAATAGAGAAAGAAAATATACCGCAAAATATGGGGAAGGGAAGAGTGGGGGAACTGATCATACAACACGATTTCATCCCCATCAATAGAATAAATTTGACCTTGGAAATAATCACTAAATTAATAATTTTTATGTTGAATCAATTGAAGCAAATGGGATGGCCTTCATTTGAGTTATTCCAGATGGAAAATGAAGACAAACCTTCGACTGAAAAAAGGCATGGGAAAAAGCTACTCATATATATAGAAAAAGTGCATGTTTAAATATAGAATGAAAAAATCTAAAGATACAAAATTGGTCCTGAACGTACCTTGACCAACGCAGGATATTCACACCATTTTTTAGTTACAATGCAAGTATTGTTAAAAGATTGTGTAATAGCTTATTAGCTACATAGGAGTACAATTCATATTATACTACGGACTATGCATCACCATAAGTTTAGAAATATGGTATCTGGGATGTCAACATGGAAATAAAAATACAGACTACTATGGAGAGAAATAGGTCTTCTGATGAGATAAAGAGGGACACAAAACCCCTATAAAATAAAGGGACACGGAAAATACAAATAAAGTAGTTCTGTTAAAAAATTGGTCTTTAAATATATTGGAGCAACAACGACCGAGTTTGTGGAACAGTGAAAAGGACATAGGGAGATCAGCATACTTATCCTAGTATTTTTTTTTTACTTTTGGTATTGCTTATGAATAAATAATACAAACCCTCAAGTTTGCAAATCGATTGTAGTAGTTACCCCCTTCACTCGTACTACTTTTCCATGCTAATCCATCAAATGTATATATGATTTTGTAGGTGCATTGGCATGAATCTATTATCTTATCATGCATGGAAAACATATGATATACACTAGTACAGAGTGATGTTATAGACACGGGTCAAAACCCCCAATCAGCAACAAAAAAATGTTACGTTGCCATATATTCGTCATTGTTGTGAAGACTTCTATGGCAGCGGAGTGGAAACACGACGACGCTGATAAGGGTTATTTTTGGTAATGGTTTGTAATCCGCCCGTCTCCATAAGGGTATACTCATTAGTTACAGTTTTTCATGTTCCACTTGTTTGAACTGAGCAATTTTTATGTCTCAATAATAGAAATTTATATTTCACAACAGATTAAAATACATGTACACACAAACACTAAAACCGTAACATAATTTTATTCATAACTTGGAACATTATCATCATTACATTTGTACCAGAACGATTTTCTATTACACATTGTAATGCCAATAGCCACTAATAATACATCCTATAACATCAGTCCTAATACTATGTTCTGTATGTCTTCCGCTTGGTTATGCCCAACGGTTTCCAAAAAAGCTCGACTAGATGTATCATGATTTCCAAACCACCTCTTTTCATAATTGTTGTCACTTGTGATAGTTGCAAGTTGGTGGATAAACAAACTATAGTCAAATCTCATGGTACATAGTCTCGAATTCATGTGAGAAAAATAAGGATAAACAAATAGTGATAGCAACTATATGATGCATATGCTGGATGCGAGAAACCACACCGATCCCACAACGGCTCACACAAATAAATAGCTAGTACAAAAGAAATCACACAATTGATCATCCACATTAGCTCATTATACACAGAGCATAAAGGGCACGTGATAAAGGAAAACAAACTTATATTTCCATGCCATAATTGTTGACTTCGCCAATTTTTTTGTTTGAGTCGTTACTCCTTCTGGACAATGTGCCGAGCCACATCTTTGGCACCAAGCCTTTACGTATACAAGATCCGATACACCATCAACTAGAGCTTCTTTATGCAGTGTGCCCTAAATAAACCACAATTATGAACCAAAACATGGCAATGATGAAGTTTGGATTGGGATTACTAAAACATGGCAATGGATAATACATCAATATACGTAGTACAACAATATATACAATACATAAGATAAATATATGAAGTACAACACTATCTACAGTACAACAATGTATGCATAAGATAACGATTTATGCAGTACAACAATATATGCAAAAGATAACAATATATGCATAAGACATTTAGGTATGGTTCAAAAATGGCACTAGGTTTTAGCTACGAATTTCTATGGTTCAAAATCAAATAGAGAACAAATCAAGAACATAACACACATACAGAGATATTTATACCTCATCTTCTCCACGGCCTCACCTTCAGGGTATCCTCCTCCACGATGCCAACAGATCTTCCCAATGGGAGTATGCTCGATATTCATGTCATCGACACCACCATCTTTTCCTCCAAGTCATCACCGACCAACAAAACTGCCCAATGATAGGAGGATTTCGTCGATTGGCTTCGTCTTCTGCTCCACATCATCATCGGCCTCCTCCACCAACGACGGTCAGATCCACCCAATGTGGAGATGACCCCGTCGACTAGAATGGTATTCTAGTACTACAGCAAGTGCCGCCGCCGCTAGGGAGGGGATTAGAGGGGGGGAGGGGGTACCCAACTTTTAAATATGTGCCAACTTATCGGCAAAGGTTAAAATAAACGTTTGCATTGAGAAACAATATATAAAATGTATTTATTAATAATACTCATACATTATAAAATATAGTAAATGATCTACAACCCATTATAGCCAACTAATCTCAAATGGCAATAGAAATAGACTGAAAGAGAAACCGTGGTGGAACAAAAACTTTATCTTTCCCGCAAAAAAAAACTTTATCTGGACACATCATTAGAGCTAGAACCCACTCCCCAGCACTGAATTCTAACCAATTAGGGAATAGCCGATTGCCCAATTGTAAAACATATTAAAATACAAATAAATAAGGGAAGAAAGAACCTGACATGGATGCTTGAGCTGCAGTGCACCAAGACTATTTACAGTCATGAGCCTTCATGACTAAACAGAGTTATTATAAACGCGACAAACAAATAACCAGAAATGAAAACAAGAACATGTGTTGTTAGCCTTTTTGTTGAATTACTCTATAGCTTAAGTTTGGTAAAAAGCGAGTGTTTTGAGGGCATCTGTGATGGGTTCGTAGCATGGAAAATAAAAAATTTCTACCGCAAGAACGAACAAAACCCAAATCTAATCTAGATAAAAGCCAAGATCTAATCTATTAGACATGTGCAACGAGATAGATCTGTACTAACCCTTGTAGACGCGAAAGCGTTACGAGATCGGATCTCGTGGTTGATGTAGTCGATCACTTGCCGATCTCAAGATCGAGTAGACGATCCTTCCGGCGCCGCGTTCCGGCAGCGCTTCCACAGTTGGTCACACGTGCGAAGTCGAAGCAAACCTTCCTCTCCCCGTTCCAGCGAGCAGCGGAGGTAGTAGATCTCTCCACGGAATCCCAGCAGCACGACGGCGTGGTGGTGGTGGTGGAGTAGAGAATTCTGCAGGACTTCGCCTAAGCCAGAGCAGAGGGAAGGAGGAGGAGAGAGGCAACTTGAGATCTAGAGAATAGAAGGGGCTTGGGGCTTGTGCCTCCACCCCTCTATTTAAAGGAGGGAGGCGCCATGGGGAGGTGGAGTCCTTGTAGGACTCCCCTCTCCCTTGGCTGGCGGATCAAGGAGGTGGGGGGAGAGTCCTACTACCCCACGAATCCTTGTCTTACCCCACAAGGATTCCTTGATCCTTTCTTGGTTTTCAAGTAAACTCCAAGAAATCTTCTAGAACCTTCCGGAACATTCTGAAACCTTCTAGAATCCCCATACAAAACTCCGGAACATTTCCTAACTTAGAAAATGATCCCCAATATATGAATCTTATTCCCCGGACAATTTCGGATCTCCTCGTGATGTCCCGGATCCAATCCGAGACTCCGAACAACATTCGGTCTCCAACGCACATTCCATATCTACTTAAAACAACTTCGAACCTTAAGTGTGTCACCCTACGGTTCGTGAATATGCAGACATGATGGAGACACATCTCCGATCAATAACCATTAGCGGGATCTGGAGATCCATAACAGCTCTCACATACTCAACGATGACTTTGTGATCGATAGAACCATTTAACATACGAAACCAATTCCCTTTGTCACGCGATACTCTACTTATCCGAGGTTTGATCGTCGGTATCTCCATACCTAGTTCTATCTCGTTACTGATAAGTACTCTTTACTCGTTCTATGATATGTCATCCCTTGTGACCTAGTAACATGCTTGCAAGCTAACTAGATGACATTCCACCGAGAGGGCCCAAAGCATATCTATCCGTCATATGGATGGACAAATCCCAATCTTGGTCCATGCGCTTCAACACATACTTTCAGAATACCCAATGACACCTTTATAACCACCCAGTTACGAAGCGGTGTTTGATGTCATCAAAGTATCTATCCGGTGATGGTGATTAATATAACCTCATGGTCGAAGGATTAGGTTACTATGCATTTGAAAGCTTGTAGCAAAACGAACTTAATGACTTGATCTTATGCTATGCTTACTATGGGTGTGTGTCCATCACATCATTCTCCTAATGATATGATCTTGTTATTAACGACATCCAATGTCCATGATCAGGAAACCATGATCATCCATTAATCAACAAGCTAGCTTAACAAGAGGCTTACTAGGGACTCTTTTATGTTTACAGAACACACAAGTATTAATGTTTTCGGTTAATACAATTATAGCATGGGATGTAAACATTTATCATAAACATAAAGATATAATAATAACCACTTTATTATTGCCTCTTGGGCATATCTCCAACAGTCTCCCACTTGCACTAGAGTCAATAATCTAGTTAAAAACTTGTGCATTCAACACCTATGGATTTCTGGTGTTGTATAGACACTATTGCTAGTGGTAAACATAATCTTCGGATCTGACACTTCCAGGTCCGTGTGTATTTGCATGTCCTTGCGTCTCTATGCATTACTCATTCTCCAATGAGATGGCATTGTATAAATTTGGTCCTTTGGTGAGACTTTTAGTTCCTTGGGATTAAATCATGTTGATACAATTGTCATACAATGTATCTTCATAGTATTATCCCGCTATGAACCACACCTAGTCTGATAACAAACTACTTGACGCAAATGCCCTCATTTGCTGCTATAATAGTAGTCATATACTTAGCCTTTTGTTGTAGTATTTGTCACAATGTTTTAACTTTGGTACTCAACCAAATCCGTTATGGAACTTTCTTTCCATTACATTGTGCCACCCATAGTTTAAATTGAGATAAACTTAATTTGTGACAAAACTAGTATCAATGTAACAATTTACAATGAACTATTTGTCACCACTATATAAATAATATATTCTTAGTTCTTCCAAAGATCATAGGAATATCCCTACTATTGTCCAATGATCATCTTATGAGTCATTCTGGTATATGCTCATAACATTTAGAGCATAGGACATATCTGGATGTGTAGATCTCAAAGAATGATTGATCAAAATATTCTTGTGATTTCACCAAGTGTCAAAACACTTGAATCTCGTGTCAACACACTTGAATCTTGATTCAGTCCTTTCCGTGCGTCAAGAACCTTTCTTGTTGTTTCCATATTGAACTTATTCAACATCTTATCTATGTATATTTGGCAAAACCATATTAGCGTCTCAATCTATCCATATAGACATTGATGCCTAATTCTTGGGTTATGCCTAAGTCTTTCATCGAAATGAAATTCTTAACCTGTGTCAATAAAAGTATCATTTCTAATCAACAATATGTCTTTCACATAATGTATTAGAAATATGTCTTAGCGCTCCCACTTAATTTCTTGCAAAATGCAAACATCTTCATCGTCTCTGATGAAATTAAACCTTTTAACGGTTTCAGCACGGTGAAGATTCCAACTCCGCGATGCTCACTTCAACCATTGAAGTTTTGCATACTCTTTTAGCATCCTTTGAATTAACAAAACCCTTTGTATCGTGTCATGTACACGTCCTAGGTAACCATTCTATTAGAAGAACTTGTTTTGTTTGTTCAACTACCATATACCAAAATATATGTAGTGGTTGCTACATTAACCCGTCCAGACTAAATGTCGCTATGAAAGATCAAATCTTATCATAGTCAATTCCTTAAACATCGTCGTAAACTCTTTCCGACATGTCGACTATTTCATAGATGTGAAACATTCATGTCTATTTCTTTATAGATCCATATACGACTGTAAGGTCTTGCACCTTTTCAGAGGGTCTTTCAAATTCAAAGCTTGATTTCTCGTGTATGGAATTATCACGGATTTTATGGCTTCAAGCCACTTAACGAAGTCAGGGCCCATCATTGATTATTTGCATGTAGTCGGTTCATCATTGTCAAACAACAATGATTTAACTCTCAAATCTTGGCATTTGATTACTTACCCGACCTACTTGGTTCAATAGGAACTTAGATCCCCGTGACCACATCCTTTGAGGCACGTGAGCCATGAGCATTGTTGCTGCCTCCGGGACACTTACCGATGCTGTGCAACTCAGCACATATTAGCCAAGGTTCAACAACCTTGTCAAAGTTCTATTGTCCTCCCACTTGACTTTTCACCAAAAATTCCTTCTCAAGAAACTCGACATTCTAAGTGATAAACACTTTTGTCTTCGGTGTTATGGAGGAATACCCAATGGTTATTCGAAATAACCTACAAAGACATGCTCATCCGACTTTGGTTGTAAACATTTTACTTATGCCTAGCATACCAAAAATTTAAGAAAGGACAACCTGGGTTTTATCCCAAACCATGACTTATATGGTGTCATTTCAACGGATCACGATGGAGCTCTTTTCAGTGTAAAAGCGGTAGTCACTAAAGCTTTAATCTTTAAAATATAATGGCAGTTTTATAAATGACACCTTTGATCTTACCATGTCAAACAAGGTTTCATTACATATCTTGAACACTCCATACTCCTATGGTGTTTTAGGAAATGCAAATCCATGGAACGATTCCTCAAATCTTAGATGTTTTGCTAAACTTGTAACTCAAATACCTTTATGATCCAATCATAAACTTTTTTTTATTTTCTTGTTACAATAATTTTCCACTTCATCTTGAAAGTCTTTGAACATTTCAAATGTTTCATACTTCTTCCTTATTGAGTAAGGATATACATATACTCACTCAAATCTTCGGAGAAAGCATATGAAGTTGAAATCCATCGCCCACGACTACACATAATGTACTATATACATCAATATGTACAAATTCCAATCATTTAGTCGTCCGTTCCTCTTTTGGCCTACGAACGGAGTTTTAATTATCTTCAGGAAAGTATCACAAGTGTCATTTGATCAAAATCAAAGACTCCAAAAATCCATCAACATGTAGTTTCTTCATGTATCCCTACTATAATTTAAACGGTGATGTCACTTTGCAAGTGATCTTTCAATCATTTGTCTTGCGACATTTTAGCATTAGTTTTATGGTCGTTATTTCTCCAACCAGACTTGTATATCATCCATCTATTATGGAATACGGTAATTATTTGAACAACCTTTTGTCATCATAATACCTGATCAAAATAACAATTATTGAAACAAATCTTGAAGGTAAGCTTTGATGTTAACGAGCAACACAACAACCCTTTGTTTGTTTTCGATGAACACCATCACATATTCTCTTGCTAGTTACTTAGGCCATTGCAGTTCATGAATTGTGTTGTCCTGTATGACACTTCATACCAACCAATTCGGTATCCAATACCACAGAACCACATTGTTTAACAACCAAGGAATACAACCATAACATGTATCTTCTATATACCTAAGTTGGACATCTCCAATCTTTTCTTTTCTGCCAAATATTTTATAAATTCTCTTTCAACAATTCCTTTTCTTTTAAAAGAATCTATCAACATCAATAGTGGTGTCATTCACATGACACATAGTACAAAGTGTGTATAGTCAAATACTAATACCTTTGGACTTGCACTTTGAAGTGGATCACCTTCATCAAATGTTTGGCATTCTTTCAAAATTCCATTCTTTAGTAATATTTTAGTGTAGTAAACATTTTACTTACATCTTATTCATCCTTATCATGACAACTTTCATGATCAAGATGTTATAGCTTATAAAGGTGAATTGCGAGTATAATGTTTCTTTTCCAAAACCTTTTGGAGGATTAGGACGACTGGCGTCTTCAACCTTCACAAATTCTTATCAAATATGAGGACATATACTCTATCATGTTATAACCAACACATTGTTTTAGATATCGCAATACCTTTCACATATGATGGTTTCTGAAACATTGCTTTCAGCTCTTAGATAAACTTGATATTAAAAACAATCTTTTGAGTATCAAGAATCATGGAGGCAAACATGATACATTAGATACTAACACTGGAATTGTTACTCTTGATTTAATACTATTTATTAAACTTCACAGAGTAAACGGAGTTTGCTGAAAGTTTACAACAGGACTTTTAAACTTTAGATTGACACTCAAAACAATACGATACCAGTTCGTAAAGAAAATATCCAGAATTTTTATAGTTCCACTATCTCAACTATAACTAAGCGTAAGGTGGTGAACGGATGCCAATGAATACAACAAACTATGCAAATTCACTTTGATTGTGTTTATGATAAATTGAGTTTGACTAATCCAAATTACAAATGAACTCCCACTCAAAACAACATCCCTCAAGTTGTTTTAGTGATTACATGAACCAAATCCACTACACCAAGTCCGATCATCACGTGAGATGATGTAGCTTTAAAGACGAACAATCAACATATTCATCATATCATCCATATGACTCATGCTTTACCTTTCGGTATTCTGTGTTCCGAGACCATGTCTGTACATGCTAGGCTCGTCAAGGTTAACCTTAGTATCCGCATGTGCAAATCTGGCTTGCACCCGTCGTATGCACACGTAGAATCTATCACACCCGATCATCACGAGATGCTTCGAAACGACGAGTCTTAGCAACGGTGCCTACTAAGGACGAACACTTTATTACTTGATATTTAGTGAGAGGGATCATCTTATAATGCTACCGTCGCGATCTAAGCAATACAAGATGCATAAAGGATTAATATCACAGGCAATTCATAATTAGTGTGATATGATATGGCCCTTTCTTCTTATGCCTTTGATCTCCATCTCCAAAGCACGGACATGATCTCCATCATCACCAACATTGCGTCAAGGACAGTGGCGCCGCTTCATGGTTGTCCATCATCACTAGCAACTATTACAACTACTTAGAATAAAGCTATTACAAGATGAATAAACACGCAGGTCTTAACAGAATTAAAGACAACCATTAGGCTCCTGACGGTTGCCATATTACAACAAGGATCATTGCATACATCAAATATAATCACAATCACATGATGGCCATATCACATCACAAAACCCCTGCAAAAACAAGTTAGACGCTTCTAATTTTCTTTGCATGTTTTACGTGGTTTGGAGCTTTCGAATAAGAACGGATCTTACCTATGAAACTGAACCACAACGTTGATACAAGTGCTATCAAGTGCAAAGTGTAGATTGAATCTATACTATGATGGGAGAGACAGACACCCGCAAAGCCACTTGTGCAATACGAGTTGCACGTCAACTATGGAGCAAGTCTCATGTGCGATGACATGTAAGGTTAGCCCGAGCCGCTTCATCCCACCATACCGCAAGATGCAAAGTACACAAAATAAAAAGACGGCACGAGCACCAACGCCCACAAAACCATTGTGTTCTACTCGTGCAACAGATCTACGCATAAACACGGCTCTGATACCACTAATGGGTTCGTAGCATGGAAAACAAAAAATTTCTACCGCAAGAACGAACAAAACCCAGATCTAATCTAGATAAAAGCCAAGATCTAATCTATTAGACATGTGCAACGAGATAGATCTGTACTAACCCTTGTAAACCCGAAAGCGTTATGAGATCGGATCTCGTGGTTGATGTAGTCGATCACTTGCCGATCTCAAGATCGAGTAGACGATCCTTCCGGCGCCGCGTTCCAGCAGCGCTTCCGCAGTTGGTCACACGTGCGGAGTCGAAGCAGACCTTCCTCTCCCTGTTCCAGCGAGCAGCGGAGGTAGTAGATCTCTCCACGGAATCCCAGCAGCACGGCGGCGTGGTGGTGGTGGTGGAGTAGAGAATTCTGCAGGGCTTCGCCTAAGCCAGAGCAGAGGGAAGGAGGAGGAGAGAGGCAACTTGAGATCTAGAGAATAGAAGGGGCTTGGGGCTTGTGCCTCCACCCCTCTATTTAAAGGAGGGAGGCGCCATGGGGAGTTGGAGTCCTTGTAGGACTCCCCTCTCCCTTGGCCGGCGGATCAAGGAGGTGGGGGGAGAGTCCTACTACCCCACGAATCCTTGTCTTACCCCACAAGGATTCCTTGATCCTTTTTTGGTTTTCAAGTAAACTCCAAGAAATCTTCTAGAACCTTTCGGAACATTCCGAAACCTTCTAGAATCCCCATACAAATACTCCGGAACATTTCCTAACTTAGAAAATGATCCCCAATATATGAATCTTATTCCCCGGACAATTCCGGATCTCCTCGTGATGTCCCGGATCCAATCCGAGACTCCGAACAACATTCGGTCTCCAACGCACATTCCATATCTACTTAAAACAACTTCGAACCTTAAGTGTGTCACCCTACGGTTCGTGAATATGCAGACATGATGGAGACACATCTCCGATCAATAACCATTAGCGGGATCTGGAGATCAACAGCTCCCACATACTCAACGATGACTTTGTGACCGATAGAACCATTTAACATACTAAACCAATTCCCTTTGTCACGTGATACTCTACTTATCCG
Organism: Avena sativa; assembly: GCA_916181665.1. Lineage (NCBI taxonomy): Eukaryota > Viridiplantae > Streptophyta > Magnoliopsida > Poales > Poaceae > Avena > Avena sativa. The sequence continues at coordinate 34,502,372 of OV702291.1, forward strand.
AGGTTTGATCGTCGGTATCTCCATACCTAGTTCTACCTCGTTACTGATAAGTACTCTTTACTCGTTCCATGATATGTCATCCCTTGTGACCTAGTCACATGCTTGCAAGCTAACTAGATGACATTCCACCGAGAGGGCCCAGAGCATATCTATCCGTCATATGGATGGATAAATCCCAATCTTGGTCCATGCGCTTTAACACATACTTTCAGAATACCCAATGACACCTTTATAACCACCCAGTTACGAAGCGGTGTTTGATGTCATCAAAGTATCCATCCGGTGATGATGATTAACATAACCTCATGGTCGAAGTATTAGGTTACTATGCATTTGAAAGCTTGTAGCAAAACGAACTTAATGACTTGATCTTATGCTATGCTTACTATGGGTGTGTGTCCATCACATCATTCTCCTAATGATATGATTTTGTTATTAACGACATCCAATGTCCATGATCAGGAAACCATGATCATCCATTAATCAACAAGCTAGCTTAACAAGAGGCTTACTAGGAACTCTTTTATGTTTACAAAACACACAAGTATTAATGTTTCCGGTTAATACAATTATAGCATGGGATGTAAACATTTATCATAAATATAAAGATATAATAATAACCACTTTATTATTGCCTCTTGGGTATATCTCCAACAATCTGCCGCTACACGGCCGCTGCTTGACGTTCGATCGAGATGGATGCTTCATATTATACATGCCCACACACCCCCGCGCCCACACCCTACCGTGGATCCCCTCTCCTCTTCCTCCTCCCTAGGGTTTTACGCCACGGCCGCCCTGGCCACCGGTGACCTCTCGCCTCACCTCCTGACGCCCCGCCCCCGCCTCCGCCCCAACCTTCTGCAAGTCGGCCGATGCCCTACCCACCTCCTGCGCGTCGCCGAAGGACACCCACTCAACCTCCCAATTTTAATCAAACTCCACCAAAAGCGAGCTCGTCGGGTCCAGAAAGATGGAGAAAGAATGATTTGATTCTTTTGCGTTTGCACAATTCGGCCAGTCTCCAAGGTTCATTCTCCAAAACCTCCAGCAGCCCAACCAGTACATGGATCATGTCCTTCTATTAACCATCTGACGGATCAAGTACCACCGGTTTCATATCTCTTCCTCCGTCCTCCGCCCCTGCACAACCGACCACCACCGACCCTCCTGCCGGCGCATCCCGCCCGCCTCCGCCGTCCAGGACGCGATGCGCCTCCGCTCCCCCTTATCTTCCGTCCCCGCGATTAACGCGGACGGCCAGACCACCGCCGATACCGACTTCCAGCTTGACTCCTGGCTCCGGGCGCTGCGGGACCTCGGTGAGGAAATGTGCTTCCAGATTCAGTTATGCAGTACAGATTAGCAGAGAGGAGCGACACCGGGGGCGACCAAACCCTAGCCGCTAGAGCCCTCCCCGCCGCCGCCGGCGGCCGCCGGCAGCCGGCGTCGGCGGCGGCCACCCCTCCGCCGCTGCTGTTTCTCTCTCGTGCGCTTCCTCCGCCCTCTCCCTGTCTCTGCTAGACGGCGTCTGCATCTACATCTCCGAGTCTGTCTGTTTATACTGCAAACTGGGTTTATATGATAAAAATAAAATAGCTGCTATCGGGGTTAAGGCGATTGTGTAGCCTTTGAAGCTGCAAAAGCTGTATGGTTTTACTACTCATGGGTCCGAGACATCATTGACGTTTTCCCTTGATTACCTAGAATATAAGGTTATCTTGCTTAATTTGATGTATCCTGTAATATCATGGTTTTTGCGGCTCAGTTGATTAGAACGATATATAAGCCAAGCACCTTTTGTGCTAGTTTGGTTTTGATTTGTTAGATGTCACATTGCTTACAAATTGACAAGGTGCTATGTCTTTGACTTTCATGATTGCTTGTCCGGTCGTCCTTGCGGTGCTGCTGCCCCGAATCCAGGCTAGTCTGCTGATCTTGTCGTCGCTGGTCTACCGGCGGTGGCGTTGGCTGCTCTCCTCGCTCAGGTGCAGGGGCGTGCCGCCAGCTTCGTATGGCAGGTCGGGGCTGATGGTGGGATCTGGTGTCCCATCCCTGTCCTCGCCATGCCTTCACCGTAGGCTGAACCTCGCCGCTGAGCTGCTAGCAGATCTTGGCTGGGCTGCGCTGGGTTGCTGTCTCTATGGGCACACAGGGTTGGGGCCCTCTCTGCCCAGGTTGGTGAGGAGTTGGTCGTTGGTTAGGAGCTACTCCCTCCGTTTCAAAATATAAGATGTTTTAGCTTTGTGAAGCAAATGTATCTAGACTTCTTTTAGTATGTAGGTTCACTGAGGTTTGGAGTGAATCTACACACTAAAAGAAGCCTAGATACATTTTCTTCACAAACCTAAAACATCTTATATTTTGGAACGGAGGGAGTAGTAGGTTGCTGCCTCGGTCGTGGCTTGACAGGTGCTGCTGGTGTTCTTGTGGTGCACGGTGCTGGCGGGCTGTGTGGGGGCCTCTTCATCCGGGGCCGGCTGGCCGGCAACACTTGGGCGTGTTCCCGGTTTTGGTTGGTCCTGATCTTTCTCGTCTAGATCCTTTGGCTGTGTCAGCGTAGGTGCGTAGAACGACCACATTGAAAGCTTTGCAGGGCATGGCCCATTGCCGGCGACGACTACATCTTCGGTGTCGTTCCCGTCCTTGGAGTTGTTGCCATTCTGGTTCCTTCCCTTCATTGTTCTGCTGATTTTCCTCCTTTTGCGGGCTCATTCTTCTCTTTGGTGGGCTCTACAACACTTCTGCCCTCACCTCAAGTCCTCATTGGTGCCTAGCTAGGTCGATGTCAATTGGGTGTCTTGTATACAGTGAGTTCTTTGGATTATGCGGCTAATCCTAAGCCCAGGGGGGCTGTCTGGCTCAGAGGTATGCCACGGAGGCTACCGATGTTTTCTCCCCACGCCATGGTTCGATTTAACAGGACAGCGTCGAAGTCCGTTGAGCTGGAGGATGGGGAAAGGCGAAAGCTTTGCAAGACCTCGGTCGTTGCTGGCGGCGTCGATGCCCTTGGGCGTTGTTTTCTCCTTGGAGGTGCTGCTTTAAAGCCCCTCCTTCACTTCAGTCACGAAGTTTTGTATAACTCAACAGGTTTGAAGACGGTGTTGTTGCAAGAGTGGGTTCAGTAGGCTTAGATTGGACTCGGAGCCGTTCTGCGCCTGAAGCGTCTTCCTGGCTGCTTCCTGGTGTTTGGTGCTTTTAGGAACAGCCCCTGTTCAGTTGATGACTTGTGCCTTATGTCGAGATCAAGCAATTTTTAGTTCGGTGCTTAGCTTTATTTTGCTTGATCTTGTAGCTTCGTTGTTGCCTAGCTGTCCACCTTTGTGCTTCTATCTTTAACTGGTATCCCCAGTTTCTTCTTTTTCTTTCAGTCTGTAAGTGGTGTACCATGTACTCTTGGCCGGTTGTTGGCTTCGTTAATTCAAAGCCGGGCTCATTTCGAGCATTCCGTGTAAAAAAACAGTGAAGAGCAGCTAATAGCAACCTTTGCCAGCAAAGGTTTTACATTGGGTTTTTATTGTTGTTGTGATTGGTATATGTGCTGTGGTTTTGTGATGCAGGGGATGACTGTGGGTGGCAGCAGCCAGGTATCGGGAAGATTCGAGTCGAGCGGGCGTTAGATCGAGCATGTCGGGTGCGTGCAGTCTACTCTCTTCTTTGCGGTTCTAGATTATCATTCTGTTATGTTTTTCTCAATGTGCCATTGTTGAGGATGTGTGTGTGGTGTGTTGATTCCTTTGTGGTTTCTTGGTTGTGATCAGGTGGTCGGCATTGTGACACTGTGCACACCAAATGGATTCGGCGATCTCATACTGAATCTGAAGGTAGCCATGAATATTACAGCCTAATGTAATTTGTGTTTGTTCATAAGTTGGTTTATTGGAATTTCTGGCATCGACTTTGAGTTTTGCTGATTTACCATGCTTGCATCGACTTCAATGAGATATTAGAAAAGGTTCCAAATGCATGGTTAGGGTTGCATTTTTGTTATAACTGCAGAATTTATTTCATTCACAGATAGTATCAGAACAGTATCTCTTCTTGTCACGATGTCTGGGAGAAACTTATTTTTGCATGCCAAATAGATTAGATTTCAATATTTCATCATGTATTTACAATCGTGACTTTGATATGTCTGTTTTATTTTCAGATAATTTATTTGGAGAAGTTTAGAACATAGTAGTTATATATATCTTGTACTTTTTATCTTAGTAGCAATTGATAGCGTTTTGTTCTAAATAGGACCCATCTGGCTCTATTGATGCATCAGTGCACAAGAAAGTTCTCTCAAATGAAAACTTTTCCAAGAGTTTAGCAGTTGGATCTGTCATTTTTCTCAAACAGGTGAGAATATATAACTTGTGAACAAGAGTGTTAGTTCTGTTGTTAAACTACTCTCTATTGTGGTGACGAGAAATTGGTTTCACTGATGAAGATATTGTTGATTTCAGGTTGCTGTTCTTCGGCCATCTAACACAGTGTGCTATCTGAATGTTACCCAGAAAAATGTTGAAAAGGTATTCTTCATACACATATGTTAATCCACTTCTATATCTGAGCTGCAACACCATGTTATAGGCTCTGACATCAGGATTTTCCCCCATGTGAGCTGCACCTAGCAAATGCGCATGGAGTTAATTTATGTTGCTCACTTGCGATTGCTGTGTCAGTTTTCTTTTATGTACATGCTGCTGCTTTCCCTATTTAAGTCTTTTTTTTTTCCGGGAAAACGCAAAGGACCTTTGCGTTTCATTTCATTGGAAAGATAGAGTTGATGTTTACACACATCCTAAGAGGCAGACGTACAAGCGAAAAAAAGATACATTCAATGGACATCCCAGGTGGATGGTAGGACGACGCGGAGGCCTCTCGCCCCGGCTCTGGCCCAAAGGGTGGCTTCATCCTTGATCGCGTTCAGGACGGAGAGAGAGGAGGGTCTGGCGTTGTCGAAAACGCAGGCGTTGCGGTGCTTCCATGTCATCCATGGCACGAGCAGGGCAATGGAAGCGATCCCCTTGTGCATTGGCTTCGGGGTTGCTTGCCGTGCCGCGCGGCACCAGCCGTCGAGAGTGTCGAAGCCAAGCAAGGACATCGTGCCAAACCTGCTGGACGAAGGGGCAAGCTATGACCAGGTGGTGTATCGTCTCTGGCATCTGATCGCAGAGCAAGCAGCGCGGGTGGTGCTGCAGCCCGTGGCGCGCGCGGCGCTCGGCCGTCCAGCAGCGGTCTTGGTCCGCGATCCCTATTTAAGTCTTGTTACCAATGTGGCATTATTGAGATATACAGTTTTCTGTTACTTTTTTTTTTCTTAAAAATGGGATCTCTTTGCTTGCTTTAGATAACCTACAACTCTCCAAGTCTTCATTAATCCTTATACCTTTAGTCCTTAGACTTAGATATCATTATTCATGAATGGGCCCTCCAGGTGGAGGTGTCCATAGATTTTGTATTGTAGATGTTCATATATATTTTTATTTTAACTAGCAGATTAGAGACTTCTCATGTTAATTTAGTCATTTAGTCAAGATCTGGCCGTTAAAAGGGCCCTTCGTCGATCTTCTGCTGTGTCAGCAGAATTTGGAATCATTCAATTCAAACAATTCAAAAGGTATCATCTAAACACGAACGAATAGTTAAATGCTAACACGTTTAATTGTTGGCACAAACAGACCTCATCAAACATGTATGATGATTTTACAAGGTTTTGTCCTATATTATTATGTTGGTGCATGAATCTTTGAACATCAAACCAGAGATATATGTTATTCGATTTTTTTCAGGCGCAATTCCTTAAACTCTTTTCTTTTCCACTGAAGTACTCTGAATCGAGTCCAAAATGTATTACGATATTAATCAATTAGCTAGAACTATGTAGATTTTTTCTCCCGTTGCAACACATGTGCACGTTTCCTAGTTTACAATAAAGTTTGTAAAATTTTATGAATTTGACTTAGGACAAATTTTAGAAATACACTTGTTTGTGAACAGAAGTTTATATTGAGTGTCCACAACTATATCACAATGTTTTGGTTTGGGTACACAGATTCCTTTTTCACTTGAACAAATATGTTTCCTTAGAGATCGGCCATGGATGTTTTTTTTTTAAAGTTACGTGTTGATATGTACTATGAGCTGAGGATAAGCCTTCTTTTGAAGAGAGATATAGAATCAGGTTTCCTGTGCATGTTCCATCAAGTCCGGGAGTCCCCAGGTCTAAGAAAAAGGGAGTCCGACCTTTTTCTCCTGCCAAACTGTGCTCGTATAAATCATACCTTTTCAAGACATGTTCAAATAGTCCTATTGGATCTTTGTCTGTGCACGGTAGACTTTCCAAAGTTGAACGTGTCAACCAGCATTGTCAAACAGATTACACTGTTACATAACTACTGATTCTTTATTAAATCTTAACTGCACATTTTAGATCCAACTATCATAGTAATTTAGGTGATGTGGATTAATGTGGTGGCTCTGTTTGACATCCGTATATTGCTTTTAGTATATAATAGATTTGTCAAACTATAAAGGGTTTGAATTAAGAAAAACTAAATATGACTGATAAACTGAAAAGAAGGGAGTATGTCTTAAGCATTGTATTTAAAAGGTTCATCTTGGGACATGAAGTATAATGATGTTTAAATTTCCAGGTACTGCAAAAAGACAGTGTCTCCCCATGTAAGCAAGTAGTTTCATCAAGTAGTTCTCAAAGGCAAAGCCAACAGCCTGGTATCTTCGAAATCTCTCTACTTATTCATCCCAAATGATAGTAAATTACCATGCTTTCCATAGCGTTGAAGTAACAACGAGCTTTGCAGACCAAGGAGATAACATGGAGAGGGAAGCTGGAGCAGAAACATCTGATGGAGTGACAGCTATCCTCAGTAAGATCCCCAGGACTATGGAGGGTCAGATGGCTGAGTTACTTTCTGATGATGGTAGTGCAGCAAAAGCTGTTAAAAGTAGTATTTTGAGAACGAACAAAGATACTCATGGTGCACAAAATCATCACGAGAAACTGTCGGATCCAAGTTCTCAAATACAGAATCTACCAGGCTTCAATTCCAGCCAGCAGCTGCAGAAAATCATTAGTAGCATAAATCCAGCTAATTGCCGGCTGAAACAAGGAGGACGCGTATCCAAGTATGGAATAAGCAGTGAACCTCAAAGTTCCGCTGAGGACATAATGAGGAAACTCATAGGTGGTGAAACAATGATGCCCAGTAGCAAGGAGATTACTGTTGCCGAGGGGTCTCATCATCATCATCTTGGAACGCCTGATGCAAGCATGGATGCCGATGCTAGGTGTTGCTCAGAAAAGCCCCAGGAGATTGGACTTGAAAAGATGGTAGAAGGCTACTCCCGTGAGCATGTATCAAACATCAACTGGGATGATGAGCATCAGCAGCAAAGCCAGAGTGCAAACGCAAGATGTCCACAGCCTATTCTAGGTGAAAGCTCAGTCATGTCTTCAAGCAGAGATTGTACGCAAGCTTCTTGTATTGGAAGTCTGAGGCGTCTCTCTGATGATGACTGGATGCAGCCTAGTAGAAAAAAACAGAAGAGTGATGCAATAGCTTCTGATTGCAATGGTACAAGAAGGAATGGCAACATTGACACTTTAAGCATGGGCGCTGAGATCAAGTATGGTCTGGATGATATAACAGAAGATTTCCATGGTGATCACGATTCAATCAGCAAATTAGAGCATGAGCACAAGGACCTAGATGCTGCAAGTGCGGGTAGTACTCTCCAGCCAACTAAAGGAAATTGCTCTATGTCTGCCACCAGTGGAACACCGCTTACGAATCATAAGATGGTTGCAGTGCCTCCTGTAGCAAAATGGACTGATGAGCAGCTTTCTCAACTTTTTGATGACGACTACTAGCATCCGGGTGCAAATATTTCATCATCTGGTAGTTGGCCAAGTCTGTAGCCACCCTGATGTTTGCGACGAAGCTAGGCATGATTCACCCACTTTTGTGCATTCGCATCTTCATCTTAGTTTGTATATATATATATATATATATATATATATATATATATAGTTAGGGTGTGTTCGGTTCTGGAATTAGGTGGAACGGAACAGGTCCGTTTCGCACCTAGCACTTGTTCATGTGTTCGGTTGGATAGACGGGATGGAACCAACTAGTTCTTCGGACTGGAATATTCTCCTCAGATGCGGAATTGACTCGTCCGGCCGACCTGGGAGAACGGCTCGCTAACTCGAAAACTAATTAGTCTCTCGCTAACCACGCGCGGGCGGCGCAGGCACAACGAAGCACGCGCGGGCGGCGCAACGAAGCAGGCCCGGCGGCGGCGGCCTAGCATGAGGCAGGCCCAGCGGCGGCGTCCAAGCACGCGCAGGCGGCCATGCGCGAAGCAGACCCAGCGGCGGCGGCCAAACATGCACAGGCGGCGGGCGGCGGCATCCAGGCACGCGCGGCACGCGTGGCCGGCCGTTCCGATTTTGCCCCTGATTTTCTTCAAGGCGCAGCCACATCTCAGCTTGCCGCCGTTCAGCTTCTTGTCTCCACCCTCACCAATTAAATCTCTGTCCATTCTTGACCTCCGATTTTGAACTCTATTCATTTCAATTTATTTGCAGGTATTCTGTTTCTGCAAGAATTTTTGTCATTATGATTTGGAGAGAGGATTAAGTTTAGTCTCAAATCAGTAGAATATTTAGCAGGTTTTGGTTCTATGTTCTTCCACCAACCGAACAAAAAATAGAACCATTCCGTTCTTTCCGTTTGTCCAAACCGAACACAAGAATGGAACCATTCCGTTCCAGTGGAATGGAACCGTTCCATTCCGTTCCTCCTTGTTCTAGAACCGAACGCACCCTTATAGTCTACAAGTAGCCTTATGAACATGGTTAGCACCGTAACTTCACGTGTCAGTTGTTCCCAGTGATGTGCTTCAGTGACATGGAATGAGCGATTTTTTGTTGTTGTTCCCGCGAAGCGAAGAATGACTCTTTGCAGACAAGTAGATAGTTTTGCAACATTGTGCAATTCGTCTATGAAAGTCCGAGGGCTCTTATTGTTTGCATTTTGCTCCAGATATAAAATTGTATGTACACCTGATGTTCTTGATTGGAGAGGGACACAAATGTAATCTTGTGCATGAGAAAGTAGTGGTCGCTGCTGCTGCTGCTGCTAGATCCAGTTTGAGGGAGGTGATGCAGATCGTAAAATGAGAGACGAGCACCATTTCTAACAGCCGCGTGCCCGAAAGATCATTGCGAGCCAACCCTGCCACTAAAATGCAATGTAAGCTGTGTGGCGACCATGCGCCTCTCAACCTAAGAGCAACTCCAACAGAAATTTCGGGGAGCGCGTGCCACCCGGATTTCGCGTGGCACGCGAATCACCTCAACCAGACGTGTTATACAGCCGCACGCTAAAATTTGGTAAAAAATGCCCCCAGCAGACCGCACAAACAGATTTTTTCAAAGAAACTCACATTCAGAAGATCTAGAAAATCCATTAAAAAAACATAGAAAATATACTACATTATTTGCTATTAACATCTAACAGGGATGCTACTAAAATCTAATCCTCTCAGTCGGAATCGGATGAGGCTGGTGTCGTATCGGACACCGGCGTGGACGACAACTTGTCCATCCAATGGGAATCGTCCTCGTCGATGGTCTGCGGGCCGGCCCATTGCGCCTCGATGAACGTCTGTCTCGCCGTCTTGTCCGCCCGGTGCTCAAGGTGGTCCTCGTGCTTCGCCGCCCTCAGCGCCGTCCTGTTCGCCGCCTGCTCGGCGTCATGCTTGCGCCGCGCCTCGATGTCCCCGGGGAAGCTGCGACACCACTCCTGTCGTAGGTGCTCGTCGCGCTCGACGATGAGCAGGCGGTAGTCCGTGTCGCGCTGGCGGCGGCGCTCCTCCTCCGTCACGAGGTGAGGCAGTGACGCGAGTGCCTCGGCTTGCTCGCACGTCCACACGTTGTGGAAGTACATGCCGGCGCGCGGGCGGCCGAGCCGCCACGCCACGGCATCGTAGGCGCGCTGCTTTGTGTGCCGTCTCGAACGTCCTGAGGCCGATGTGCTCGTCGCCGAACCGTATCTCCGAGTAGAACATCCCGTTCAGTTGCGCGCGAACACCGCGGTAGCCAGAGCTTCCTCAGCGTGGAGGCATACCGGCGGCGGTGGCGGGCGAGGCGGCGGCGAGGGCGGTGTAGAAAAGAAGGGGAAAGGAAAGTGGCGCGCTGAAAGCGGTTTGGCGGTTGGCTTTGCGTGTTGCGCGCGTTTTATCCCGCGCGCGCTCAGCTGCGCGGCAAAGAAAGGGTGCGGAGAAGTTCGCGCGGGAAATGTTTTGGCGCGAGCGGGAATTTGCAGCGGCTGCTGGAGGTGCGCGGTTATTTTAGCGCGCGGCCCATTTACAGCTTCTGTTGGAGTTGCTCTAAGAGCATCTCCACTCCTATCGTCCCCCACCCATACGGCGTCTGGGGCGGATTGATTTTAGGTCGTACTAGATCATGTAGGCGCGCGTTGCCGCGCCCATCCACTATGTAAATAGATTTTTAGAAATTTATAGGAATATATTTGGATTATAACAGCTTCATAAGTGTTAAACCACACCCATGACATTGCCAGCCCAATAACATAGCAGCAACATGTGCATCCTAGCCTAAATGAAGTAACAACTGTTTCATAGGTCACACAACAATGTTTGCATAACATCTAGAGTCCAAGTCTCTAGGTAATTAACATATCTGTAATCTGCCAAAAATCTTGATGCCATGGAGCTACGCGACGTCCGTCAAACCAACCGCCTACTCATCCATCCAAGGTGCCCCTCCACAGACTCTCCCTCACTACCCCAGCGTGGCAATGCCATCCTACAGCAAGGGCGGTGGCGGTGAAAAGTGCATGCGGCGCCAACTCCCTGGTCTTGCCTCCCTCTTAGCAAAGTCATGCAGCAAGGCACTCCTGCTGGCGCATGTGGACAACCCGACCACCCAGTCAACACTGGAGTTGTCTAAGGCAATGGAACCATCTTTGTCCCATTGTCCATAATCTACAACCGCTACCACCACCTCCTCCATGTCGCCATGGGCATTTGCACCATGCTTAGGCACTTCGTGCTGCAGGGAGTATTGCACGTGTTGCCATGACTGCCTATGTTGATGAGGGAATGAAAGAAATATTTAAAAAATATTGATCATGTTGAATTAAAAGGGAAGATCAGCAGAAGGAATGTATTTATCAATATAGTCGTTTGCTTTTAGTTATCCAAAATGGCAACGATATTCAGTAGCGATGTATACATCGGTACCTAAATAATAACTACATAACAAAAGAAGATCACTACATGTGTACTTCGCCTCTAGCCACAGAGTATACAAGATACATCTTTATTCCAAATCATAAGTTCTAAGAGGAAAGCAACATAATTAGCATAGTTTTACTTCAGTTGACTCAAGGGGTCCAATTACCAAACGTCACTTTATATGTTCTAAGATAAGATGATTGTCAGAAAACCCACATGATTATAGTGCATTGATGCAGTCACTCAATATATGTTCTAAGATAAGAGGATTGTCACAAATCCCACATGATTATAGTGCATTGGTGTAGCCCATGATGTAGCGCAGCTCCCGGTCTGCATCAACAAGGATTTCAGGGAGATGCCCTAGACAGGCTAACATCTTCAACCGCCGTGAAACCCAGAACTACAGCCTAGCAAGCTAAATAAAAGTATAGTTAGCAACACCAAAAAAAGAACTACAACAAGAACGGAATCACCAATTTAACATCAACACTGTAAGGATTCACCTATTTTGCAGAAGATGAAGCAAAAAAGTAGAATGATTGTGGTCGATGAGGCATTGTTGATGTCACCGGTGTTTGCATACTTATCGGTATCGATCTCTAATTGCGGCACTGGATTGGATTGAACATTCTCTTCATTGGGATGTCAATCCAAGTTTTTTTTCTTTGGAACACGATTTATACCCGATACCATACAAATATGTAGAGTCCATCAGAAAGCAATAAGCTTCTAAAATCAAATGAAATGATGGATTTTGTAGCTGATACTGGAAGGAGGATCAAGTTGCTAACACACCCCGAACTATATATAGGATGTCCATAATTGTATTTCAGAAGGTCGGCTAAAAAAAAGGAAGTGTAACAAGTGTATACTCCATCTTTGTATTCCAACTTTTTTCTCTGTCGGCTTTTCAATACATATCATTTGAGGGGGGGGGGGGGGGGGGGGGGGGAATAGATCCTTAGCGAAATTATTAAATTATTGAGAATGGTAACCACTAACAAACTTTAGTAGAGAAACTAACAGCTACATTTACTCGATCAACAAATACTGATAGCCCATCTTTGTACTCAAATATTTAGGCTCTTTGTACTTAACATTCAATTTCTTTGATACCTATGGCAGAATATCAATAGACATGGAGCAGACATCATATAAGATAACAGAATTACCTCGAGCATGAATAATGGGAAAATGATGTTTAAGAAAGTACGCAAAGTGTTGCCGATGATAGAAAAGAAAGGCTTAAACTTTACCCAAGAACACCACATCCACCTAACCAGCACAAAATCCAATTTCATAGGTCGATATGGTTGCTTCACTCGTAAAAATAAGATGATCCATCAATGGTTATCTGTTATCACTCTGTCATTCAAAAGGTTATCTGTTACCTCTAAAATTTAAAAGGTGGCTGAAGAACCCCAAACACACAAAAAATTGCTCATCTACATCGCATAGATTAACAGAAATAAAATTCAACTTCTGTCTTCTATTGCTACTTATATTTATAAATCCACCTGCAAGCAAATCATCAAGCACTCAATGAGAATAAGTAAAAAAAATATACATATATAGTTCAATTACTTGAGGAATTTACCAACTATTCACGGAAGAAAATTTAATCAAATAATGGACTCACAATCTTCTATGGAACTGCTGTGAATACGACACCTAGGGTTCATTCTAGGTCGCGCGAAGTAGGCTGGAGTCGATGGAGTACATGCGTCCTCGCATCAGTCAGCGGCGTGCCTTTGGACGCCGATTCTGGTGGCGCCGCCGTCAGGCAAGCTGGCACATCGCAGTGACAGGAGGGCTAGTCCTGCGATGCGAGGGAGCGTGAACCGAGAAGGAGGGCATGGCGAAGGCAATCCTGGTCACGCGAGGTAGTACGGAGTCGAGGGAGTGCCAGTGAACGCTTGTTTTGATGGGATCTAGTCGGAGCCGAAAAAAGCATGAGGTGTAGCGAGCAGGTGGGAATGGCGGCGACACCTAGGGTTTGCCTACGTTGAGCGAGGGAGTCGTCGGGAGGAGAACAGAGGGGTGGACTACGGTGCAGGCGTGTAGCCGTGAGGGAGGTGGGCATCGGCATCACCCTCCGCCTGTGGTCTCTGGGCTTTAGTGGGTATTCGGGCCCAATTAACGATAGTAGGTCGAATCGATGTCCAGAGTAGCTTCCCTAGGGATATTTTGGGCCACGTGGGGAGACATGAGCATCCTACGGCTAGAAGCAGCCTAATGGCATGATCGGACGGTCAGAAAGCTCTAAGTCGTGAGAGGCCTCCTCTTTGTCCCAGTTTTAATATCCCTAATCGAAGCCGAAAAAAGCATGAGGTGTAGCGAGCAGGTGGGAATGGCGGCGGCACGTAGGGTTTGCCTACGTTGAGCAGGGAGTCGTCAGGAGGAGAACGGAGGGGTGGAGTACGGTGCAGGCGTGTAGCCGTGAGGGAGGTGGGCATCGACATCACCCTCCGCCTGTGGTCTCTGGGCTTTAGTGGGTATTCGGGCCCAATTAACGACAGTAGGTCGAATTGATGTCCAGAGTAGCTTCCCTAGGGATATTTTGGGCCACGTGGGGACACATGAGCATCCTACGGCCAGAAATAGCCTAATGGCATGATCGGGTGGTCAGAAAGCTCTAAGTTGTGAGAGGCCTCCTCTTTGTCCCAGTTTTAATATCCCTAATGGCATCTCCACTCCACCCCATACGGCGTCCGATGCGGCTAGATTTTGGGCTGTATGAGGGGGGCCTGGCTCCCAGCCGTGCCCCCATACAAAAAAGATCAAACATTCAAACACTTCAACTTTTACATTCAGACACTTTAATTTACAAGGAAAGGAAAATATAAAAACTAACACCTCCGCCGGTCGAAGACGCTGCTCTCGCCAGGAGGGCGCGGCGGCCCTCTGGCGACACCCCACAGGTCAAACAACGAGTTATATATCGCTAGTTGCGTCTCGGCATTCTCTTTTGCTCGGCCGCGAGGGGCACGCAAGTCAGCGTCGCCTGGCTCTCTGCGCAACGCACAGAGGAAACGCCTGTCGATGTCGTCAAGTTGTTGCAGCCGGAGGTGCTCCGGCAGGAAAACTTTGCGGAAGATGTTCCACCCATAAGGCTCGCCAGTGGTCTGATAAGACGGCCCATGGGGTATTGGCGGCCACGAAAGAGCTCGTCAGAGCTCACGTCGAATATGGCGGTTGGTCACCCGCTGTTCGAGTGGCTCCTCGGACTCGGGGTCGGAACTGGCCCAGCCCAGCTCGTCGTTGTTGGATACATCGGAGTCAATCCACTCCATGTCGGCGCACTTCGAGTCGGTGTGGTTGGGTATAGGGAGAGGCGGAAACGGGTGCCACGTCTATTTTGCGGGCGGTGGGCGATGTATAGGAGCACGGCGGCTAGACATTGTTGTGCGCCGGCCCTACTGGCGAAAGCAACGCCTCCTGCCGCCGCCCTAGATATTGTGGGAGAGGGAGTGATTTTGAGCGCCGGCGCCGGATCTCCGCGTGGTCTACTTTAACAAAGAATCTATCAATACTTAATCATGCATTTCTTTGGCTCTTAAAATATCTTGCTAAAACCTATTTTAATTCTACACTACTTCTCTCTTTTATATTTGTCTTAAACTATATACGAAAATGTATTTGTTTTAGAAAAGAAAAATAAAAACTATTTATAAAACACCTGGGGATGCAGCCTAGCCCGTAGGCCAGGCCATCTACCACCCCGGCCGACCCCAGGCCACCTACCACCTCGGCCGGCCTAGCCCACCTAAAAACCTAAACCCTAACCCCACCCCGTCCCTTCACCACAAGTCGTCGCCACCCCACCCGACCCACTCCAAACACACACCACACCACAACACGCACACACACACGACACAGACCACACACCCCAGCCCCTTCTTCGGCCCTATTCGAATGACCATGGTTAGAGTAGGCGATCAAACGACGAGCGGACAAGACGATCCTTTTTTCTGTTTTTGCAGTGTACTATGGACGACGAATCCGAGAGTTTTTCACTTACCGGTGGTATAGGGGGTAATTTAGTGTCTGATGGTAAGGTAAAACCGTCCAAAATTGAAAATTATAATAATCTTGGCTTAATATAAAGCCAGGAATTAAGCAGGAGTGTGGCCAGGTTCAAGTAAAAGGTTTTAATGGTGTAAAAGATTGTCAGAAATATTTTAATGGTCTGCATCCAGGAACCCTTTTGTAATTTAACATACATACGCATTCTTGAGGTAACCGACCGGACCAGCCCAGTTGGCCCAACCTTAGGGCTCGTTTGGTTGTTAGGGGTGGATACCCCTGGGCAGTAAATCCCCCACCGGGGATTCCCCTGAGCTCGCGGGATCCCTCACCCACCGTGGAGAACTACGGTTGCCATTTGGACACCAAAATGGAGGAAATGGAGGGGAAGCGGGGAACGGAAGGGAACATGCAAATTCGAAAATAGATCGTTATTCACTAAAAATAATTCCGTTCTTCTCATACAATTTTATGAGATTAAATAGTATTCCTTCCGTCTAAAAATAGATGTCGAAAATTTATCTAAGTTTAGATGTATCTAGACACTATTTAGACACTTTTTTGACATCTATTTCAAAACGGAGGGAGTACGATTTTTGAGAAAATATCAAGAAATTCAAGGCTACACAAATAGTTAGCAACACACTGGCATATTCAACGACAGCAACATATGCATACATCAATCTTATATCTCGAGCAAGGCAAGTAATGCGATTTCAGACATAAATATAATTGTAGACAACCACCATGCCATTATAGTAAGCGCAACAGCAAGCAAATTTTGGCACTGAAGCATGCAACTCAGAAGCCACACACATATTACTAGTCCATGTCTGAAAGGCCAAATCATTGAAGCCAAATGCTTGTGTTTACAGGATTTGAGAGGAGAGCATAAAGGCACACCAGGACAACAAGAGCTTGTAATTCTTCCTGAATATGTTTACAAGAGAAAAGAAAATTAGGACATCAAGAAAGAAGCTACTTGGGAATGTCATTATCTAACAACTTCAGAAGCTAATCATGTTTAGACATTCATATTGACAGTAAACCCAATCTGATTTCTAGCTGAGCATGGCATGGCAATCAGATTGACCATGAACCCAATCTGAGTTGTACAAAATCATATTTAGTCAGGATCTTATTTTTTTTGCATTATTCACACATTCAGTAAACCAAGAAGAAAAGAGAGAACGCCACACGTAGCTAAAAAGATGCTGCTGGATGTTGGGTGCTCATGGATATAAGAGTGGCAGCACATATGTTTGTATTCTGGCGGAATATTATCAAACTGATCAACTAAGCCAATATGACACTCTAGTTGACAGCATAATAACAAAAGCTATGAAATATTCAGGAGGATAATATATGAAGGAGAACAATAAATGGACAGTGCAATATAGTAATGGTATCCCCTCAAATAATTACCAAAATACTAATGTATTGAACAACAACATATGCATACACAATCGATCTTATATCTCAAGTTAGGCAAGTAATGCGACATCAAACATAAATATAATTGCATATAGACTAGACCAAGTATAGCATATAGACTAGACCAAGTATAGCTTGGTAATTACCTAAAAATACCATGCAAAATTCAGACTACAAGTGTAGCATTACACACCTTATGTTCTCTTCATGGAGGCAATTTCTTCTTTCAACCAAAAGATTCGAAGTACTGGGTCCTTGGTGTTGAGGAAAATTTCTCGATTTAGCTGGCATTTGAAAAGCCGTAGTGCCTTTGACTTCTCCGCAACGGTAAGATCTTTCATGGGTTCTAGTGCAGCCACACACTTGGCAATAGAGAACTGGTCCACTTGCTTTGGTTCCTTCATCTCCTCGACAAATTGCTGAGTTTGCTTCTTCCGGAAGTCTACGTAGTCTTCAAGCACTAGAGCAATCTGACTTTGTTTCCTTTTTTTCACAGGTTCTTCCACTTTCTGGTCAGAGGTAGCACTTGTTGTAGGCTCAACATCCTGACGGCCTTGGCCATGTAGATTTGAAGAGGACTGACCACCATCATGAGCGGTAGAAAAGGGGTTACCATATTGATTTGTGGAGGAGTCTGTAGGAGAAATGGGTCCACTTGTAAGGTCCGCTTGAGGTATTGATAGAAAATTGAGATCTCCTGTAGCAATACTTCCTGCAAAACATAAGAAATGGAACAACATATTACTTAGGATTCAGTAGTACAAGCTAATGGATTAACTAGCAAAACTAAATTTGGAAGATATGAAACATACCTTCATACAGTGAGGCCAACCTAGGGAATAGCATAAATGGCTTTGTCTCATATTTACTCACCCTAGGATAGTCCTATTGAATACAAGTACGGTTACCATCGGTACGTTGCAAAAAAAACACATGCATATGAAAGCATAATTTTTACCTTTTTAACTTTCTCCCATATTTCCGGTTCAGCAATGATCATACTAAGTGAATCATTCCAACCAGTTCCACTCAGCTTTCTTGCTTGTTGAACTGCCTTATAGTTCGCTTTCATATCCTTTTCTTTCTCTTGAAGCTGTTGTTTTGTATACCGAGCACATGAGAACTTTTCATTGAATTTCTCTGTGATGCTTCTCTAGCCTTGAGGCAACCACCCATTTTGACCTCTATATGTAGGAACATTATGTTCGACTAGTATATCTACAAGAGCTCTTTCGTAGGAGTGCGCCCAAGACGCACGTGTTGTTTCTTTCACCATAGCTACAATATTCAACGAACAAATGGTACAACACAATCAAATAACGTAAAACTAAGAACAATATGGTCTCAGATACATAAATAATAAATTACTCAATAGTACCAATACATCAAAAGGTTCGACAAGAAAAAGAAATCACAAAAATAATCATGTATAACTAGTTAATATAATCATTCCACATCTGAAGCGCAATCTGATCTCTAAGAGCATTTTCATTGTTTGACTCAACTTGATGTTGGTGGTGGGCATCATCTCCATCTGGAACATCAACATAGGCTGATGGTGGAATAAGTTCAGGTTGGTGACCCAACCATGCCTCATCACCATTTTGGCCTCTAATTATGTTGTGGAATGCAACACAGGCAGCATGAATCTTAATTTGGGATCCTATGGGATAATGGTTTCCCACTTTCAAAATAGGGAACCGCTTCTTCAAAACACCTATTCCTCTTTCAATGTGGTTTCGAGCAAGTGGGTGCCGGTGGTTGAAGAGCTCCTGGTAATTAGCATAACCAGTATGAGAACCCCGACGCCTCCTAAATTCCCCGAGATGGTACCGAACTCCTAGGTATGGAGCAAGAAAAGAGGGCGTGTTTCCATATCCACCATCGATGAGATAGAATTTTCCGGGAGGCACTTGAAACCCCTTGCTAATAGCAGACCGAAGAACTCCCGCATCAGATGCAGACCCTTCCCACCCGCATGAAATGAATGTGAAATTCAGATCGAAGTCACATGCTATCATCACGTTTTGAGAAAGGGTTCCTTTCCTATTCCCATACGAAGCGGCTTTTTCTTCGGCAATAGTTATGGGGATATGTGTCCCATCGATTTCCCCAATGCAATTCTGCATATTTAAAAACAAAAACAGTGGCTTAGAAATATATATGGGTGCGTTTGGAAAAGTAGATGTGTGTATACTGGTTCACCTGGAAATAAGGCCAAAAGCGAGGGTTTGGAACGATCTTCGGGTGGGGCTCGAGAGAACTTGGAACCTTTACGAATCTCTGGACTAGAGTTGGGATTAAGTTGAAAATCTCATTCATCTTCCTATGAACTGTTTCGGCACTATGTTGGAATTTTTTTTGTAGATCTTGATTGGTAGCATTATGTGAAATCATATACATGAACATGCCTAGCTGTTTTTCAACACTCACCCTTGGCGTGCCTTCCAGTAGATGCTCTCTTCTAAGATAATTTGAGATGGACCTAAAAATCTCAGGCTCCATCCGAAATTCGACCCTACACCAACTCTCATGTCCTTCTAGTATCTCTTTAACCAATTTAGCACCAGGTAAAGACGATGTGTGGACTAGTCGTTTTTCCTCGTAAAGAGATGAGTATATAGCAGGCACCAAAGCAAAGAAGAGTTCATCGTCTTCCTCTTGTTCTTGCAACATAAACTTCCTGATTTTTTCCCTTCTAGAACCCATCACTATTATTTCAACAAGAAATAAATTAAAGAAGATACTGATCAGAATCCGAAACGCATTTCAACTGCTGAAAATAAATACATGCTATCAAGCTCTAACTTTAGTAAAAGATGAGGTCAAATAAGCCATGTTATGTCGGCGCCAATAGACTATCTCCCATACTCAATTTTTTCCAGGTTATATGATAAAACGCTGATTCATACTCATATTTATACGGGTTATATGATTGCACCAGGGTCTGAATCCATGCTCATTGTTTGCAATGTGAGAAGAAATAGATAAAAATGCAACAAACCCCACCATGGTCCTTATTCAGGTAAGAGGTAACATGGGACAAGGATAGAACAAGCATACCTGCCGCTTCGGATCAATTAACTCTTCTTCCTCCAAGATTATTGTCGAGATGACTCCTAAAACAATTAATCCAAGGTAATGTATGACCTGCATCAAATACACGTAAATTACATAAGAAAGAGGGCAAATAAAAACAAACCGCATAGAGCACATCAAAGCATCCAGTGAGAAACAAGGTTATACACTCTACTAATAAATCCAGCAAGTATATGTACTACTGAATATATATGAACTCCTAGGACGTGCGAGATGTGTTCTGTAAACCTCAAGATCTGTAAACGTGTTTTTTTTGGCCATCTGGGATGTGTTCCGTAAACCTCAAGATCGACTAGATTTCTAGGTTATCATCACCGCCGTTCGGCCGGTGATGTTAGATTCGGGAAAGGGAGAGAACTGGAGAGAACTATTCAGGACAAAGCATGCGGTTCATAGGGATGTATAATAAGAGTTCATAGGCCTATAATTTTGCATTGGATGGCCCAATCAGCCGTGCGCAGAATATGCCAAAGAGTCTATAGCTTAATCAACAACCTATTTGCATCTAGATTAAAGAAGAAAGTTTTAGTTACACTAAGCGTGTGTGCCTAATCTCATGCATGCTTGTCACATTTAGCGATGTAGGCGGACAATTAAACGGACGATACGGACAGTCCGCCTACATCTCGATTCGTACGCATCTGAAGAAAAAGTTGTACGTGTAGTATAGCCGGTGCAATATACGGCCTGTCCGTCTGGTCCGTATCTCTGTCCATCTGCATCCATGGTCACATTCAACCGGGTGATGCATGTCTATTTACCCAAAATAAAATACATTTTGCTCGGGACGATTGTGCCACAAGACCACAGTTGTCCAAAACGTGTATTTGTCGAAAACATAATTGAGAAGGCGACAAAGTAGTGTATCCAATACAAGTTACAGAATACCACGGAACACGCACGTGGCTCATGTAACTGATTTGGCAGGGGAATGGCTGATTTGACAGGGGAATGGCGACGCTGACACTGAAATTTCATCTCGGGGCCGCCAGCAGTATTATTTTCCGCGGGTTAAGGCATAAACACACTAGGCTCACGCAACTGATATGGAAGGAAAATTGCGAAGCTGACACTAAAATTTCCACAAAATTAAGGCTGCATCATGTTTGTCAAAAACCAACTCTATAATAACACAGTTAATTGCACCAGGCAGCTGCTAACATTATTTTCTGGCAGCCCATGCATGTGCAAGCACACCCGATTATCGCTTCCCCTCAGATCTAAAAAAAAGATTATCCCTTCCCAGGACAATTCACACTCTTCTATGTCTGAAAGCGAAAAATTCAAGTTGGTCAAAGAAACGATTAACGACCCAGAAATCCTCTCCGAGAATGCGAACTCTTCCGTGGAGTAACCGAGCCTAGCTAATGCCCAACGCCGGGATCGAAAATAAAGCTTGTTCCTAGCAGTTAAAACAGACATATGACAGAGAATAAACGAAATCAATGGGCTGCGCGCTGCTTTTCAAAAAAATGATGCACGCTGGGTTGGGCCACAGATAATAACAGCCGCGTAGGAACTCGGTCGCTCAATCGGGAGAGAAATCAGCGAATTTGGTGGGAGAATAAAAAGGTCTAAAAAAAAATGTTGGACCGAAAGAAACAATCTGTCATTTATTATTACTAGCAAAATGCCCGCGTGTTGCGGCGGAATAAGTTAGTCATTGTTGTGCCGGTTGTGAATATTTTTTAATCAGTGGTATGTCGCAACATGGATATTTTTTTAACTTGCTCAATGACATCCACTACTCAATCAATTGATTCTTCCAATTCTTCTCCAAACCCCATCTTCCTCTTTCTTGACGTGCTTCCCTTTCATCTCCTCGTGAAGTGCGCGTCGCTGCCGGTTTGTCTGGCACCATCCTCTTCCTTGGCGTGC
The DNA here is from genome assembly GCA_916181665.1 of Avena sativa. NCBI lineage: Eukaryota > Viridiplantae > Streptophyta > Magnoliopsida > Poales > Poaceae > Avena > Avena sativa. Next base: position 34,524,089 of record OV702291.1, read on the forward strand.
TTCCAACCCCATCTTCCTCTTTCTTGGCGTGCTTCCCTTTCATCTCCTCGTGAAGTGCGCGCCGCTGTAGGTTTTGTTGCGGCCCATCGCAGAAACAACATGCAAAAACAAGCCTGTTTCGGTGCGTCGACGATGCACTCCATGTCTACATGACCATAAAAGTATGCAGCAAACAATAAATATATCATCAGATTCGTAGAAGAAGTGGACCGACGACGTCTCTGATGAGAGAGTAGATCCCTAGATAGGTTTATGAATGCCCCTCCTTCGAGCGAACGTTCGTTGGTGTTTTGTAATGTGATTGGCAAGGGTGTCCTTTTTACATACGTGTTAAAGGTTGGTCTTGGTAAGCTCTCATAGATGTCCTTGTGTTAGATGCATGCCAAAGTATGGTTCAACCGTCAATATGCTGCATGTTACAACTGCTCCCGTCCTTTCCTCTCGCGATAGAAAGAGGCGAAAGGGCGGTGGCCCTCATCCCTATGTTCCCACTCTTCGCCGGCAAGACAGTGGGTCCCCTCTCCCTCCGTCTGCTGCTCCGACGGCGGGAGGGGGCGGGGACTCCGGTTTTGCGCCATAGCACTGTAGATAGGGTAGTTAGGGTTACAGTTTCTCGCGGCGGCGCTTCGGTGGTTGCAGTGGCGGCTCAGAGAATAATCTTTCCCCGACACCAGCACCACTATGTCGGTGTACTTAGTGACGGCGAAGAGGAGTTTGTGGGAGGCGTGTTCCCCTGCTCCGGTGGGGTGGGGGATCTTGTGTTCCTTTGTTTCGTGCAGGAGTTCTGGTTCCTGGGCTTGACTGGCAAGACGGCATTGGCGGTTAGGTAGCGGGATTTTGTCATGGGTCTTCTTTGCCGCTTCGTTGGCGTTCACTCCGACGCCATCGATGAAGACTCCGGGGGTTTGTGTAGTAGCGGCTTCAGTTCCGTGAAGTTCTTGCCAGCGACGGCTGACAAGAGGAGCAACGGCAGCGGCGTGCCACCATCTCGTCTTGGTTGCCGGCGTAGTCAGATCCCGAGGGATGTCTTTGTGATTTTCTTTGTGTTCTGGGTCTCCTTGTAAGGCTGTTGCTTTAATATCATCATCTTTTCCCGTTAAAAAAATGTTGTACGTGATAGAATTTTCATACCCGTGCACACGATGGACTGACACAAATTTGCTTCTGGATTATATCTCGCTCTTACTCCCTCCGTATCAAAATAAATGTTAGAAGTTTTTTAAAATCTGGATGTATTTATATAGTACTACCTCCAACCCATATTAGTTGACTTAGATTTATCTAGGTATGGATGTATCTAACCCTAAAAATGTGTCTAGATATATTATTATTTAGACAAATCTGAGACAACTAATATGGTAGAAGGGAGTACTAAATAGTGTCTAGATATATCTATATTTAGACAAATTTTTGATATTTTTTATTAGTTTTCTCTCTATCTCTGTAAACGACGCAAAAAAAATATGGCAGCTATCCAAATTTGTATGCAAACGGAGATGTGGAGCAGAAGCAAGGGCCAAAATAATAGAAAAGCGTGGAGATGTGGACTAGAAGCCTAGTATAACCCCATTAGTATAACCCCATATCGAGACCACAAACACACGCGCAAGCCCCTGGTCACTCATCTTCCTCAAAGTCCATCGGCTTCTCGATCCCCCATCGCCCGCCCGCCCGCCCGCCATGGTGCCCGCGAAGCACACTCAGGCTTGACCTTTCGCCGCCGTCACCAGGGCTCTCGGCCCGCCCCACCACGCTCCGTGCGCCGTCGGCGCCTCCCGTTGCCCCTCTCCACCGCCGTCGTCGCTAGGGTTCTCGGCCCCACCCACTCCCACATCCTCTTCGCGGTTCAGAGATCGTTGGCCACGCTGTGCGCCATCCATCTAGGCGGTTTACGCTTGATTTTAAGAGATCAATCAACGGAGCGGTACTGTTTATCTGTTTGTCGAATAGCTTGCTTGTTTCAGGCGTATTGAAAACGTATATGAACTGGTGGGATTCACTGCAAAGGAGCGAGGTGGGACTATCTCTAATCGATGTCTAGAGTCATAATTTTTTTTCCAAAAGGAGCGGACACGTATTTGTTTGTCAGCCCAGTTAAAAGGAACGGATACATATTTGATTGCCGGCCCAGTTAATGCTTCGGCTCGGGAGTAGCCACCGCGGGCGATAGATGCATCAATTGATTCTTTTTATTCTCAAACGGTTATTTTAACTCAGACGTGGCATAGGTGTGTAATTTTGATCGAAACTGTAAGGATAAATTCGTCCAAAAAATGTTAGACCGGAAGAAACAATTCGTCCTTTATTATTAGGCATAGATAGATCAACACGATCAATCTTATTACTGTATAATAATCAGTGTGTCGAATGTCATGCATGGACAGTTATGTGTGTATCAAGTATCAACAACCGGCCGGCGGCGGCGGCAATTCTATAGACTATGACTAATTTGGAGTCCGGCAGTCGCGTCGTATCTCGCCGTTGGCGGCCGTCTTGACCCCGACCCTGCCGAGCTTGGTCATGGCGTTGGCGAAGTCGTACAAGAAGGTGCCCTGGTTGGACGCGTAGTAGTTGACCGTGCCTCGGGACCTCTGGTCCGTGTACAGCACCTGGTCGGAGCCCAGGAGCCCCCTGCCGGCCTGCAGGTTCTTGTAGTAGGAGTTGTCGAAGCCCCCCGGCGTGGCGGCGTCGAGGAACGCGAAGGTCTGGCCGGCACAGGTGGTGCGGAGCTGCGAGGCGAAGGCCGAGTCCATGCTTGGGTCCGTGCCGATCCTGCTCTGGAAGAAGGGGCAGTCCGCCGCGCCCAAGGTGTGGGCACCTGGGATTAGTTGACGCACAAGTTAGCATGTGAGGTGGTGAGAAGGTCGTCGGCGTGCGTTGCAAATGGAGTGCAGGGGAAGTGACTGTCTGACTGACGGTGCGGCTAGCTAGTTTACCTGATAGGGCGATCATGTCGGTCTGGGATAGGCCTAAGCCCGAGAAGAAGGCGTTGAGCTGGTCGAGGTTGAACTCGGCGTGCGGCAGCACGACGCTGCTCTTGGTCGAGATCCTCCCGTCGTACCTACCCAGCTCCACCTGGTAGTACGGCCCTCCCCTCTGAAATTACCATGCGTGCACGCAGGATGCGCGTGTGACGCTCAGATTTTGCTCAAGCCATCATCCATGGCCATGGGTCGATAAATTCAGTTTCGAGCTGTTAGAAGGTACCTGGGAGACGGCTTCTCTTGCGGCGAGGGCGAGTATGTCGGCGCAGGACACCTTGTAACGGCACTGCGGGTCGCTGTCGACGGCCACCTTGGCGTCTAGGATCGTCTGGAAGCCGTCCGGCTTGAGCGACTGGTCGTCCGGGTTGTGCCACTCGTCGTCGCCGTTGGAGTTCACGATCATGATCGACGCATCACAGCCCTGCACGCACAACGAACTGATTGTGTCATGCCACTGACCATGAGACCATCTCGTGCTACATGATACATCATACATGGGAAGCAAAGTTGCGTGCGCGTACCCTGACGGCGCAGTCATGGAAGAAGAGTCTGAGCGCGGCAGGCCCGGCGATCTGCGACTGCGCCATGGACTGCTTGACGGAGCTCCGGACAATGGCCTCCAGGTTGGGGCAGATGCTGGCGTAGTAGCCCGTCTTCAGCTGGGCGGCGGCGAGCGGCGACAAGAGCACGACGACGCCGACTGCGGCAAGCAGGAAGGATGGCCGAATATGCGCCATGGATTGATTCCTTCGATCGGTTGCTTAGTCAAGACAGACGGTTGCGTTGCGTGCTATTCAAAAAGTGTGGCTGGCCGATCGACTAGCTAGCTAGCTAGCGAGCTAGCGAGCTAGTAGTGATTTACTACTGGGTTAGCTGGATCGATCGAGGCGGTTTGAAAGTGATGGCAGATATACTACCAGATATGGAGATTGCAGGTAGGCTTATATAGGCGCAGAGTGGCTTCTGCCGCTGATCCAGTCCCCGTCTCTTTCAACTGTGAAATTAGCCTGAACCAGAGCTGCCATATTTGCCAACTGGGTTTTGGTCAAAGCGGTGTGTACGCAGGCGATGATGCTCGTGGCGTGATGACTACACGTGACAGCTTGGTAGCCGCCGGAAAGTAAGAACCAAGGAATCGGTTCTTCAGCTATATACGCGCCGTTGCACGCTGAACTTGGAGGAAGATGCATTCTAAACTTGTTGTCAGGGCATCTTCCACCGATCCGATTCATTTTGGACACCGAATGTATCCGAATCAATCTGTTTCGATCGGCCCGTGAACACGAAAACATTTCAGTTTTTGGCCTCCGTCCGTTTGAGTCAGGATGCTCGCAGCGGGCACGACCTATTTTGTTTTTTTTTTTTATAAAAATCATGTCTAAATTGCATACATAGTTTCATAGGTTTTACGTATATTTGTCTTGCATTGCATACATAGTTTTGCCTATAATTTCCTTGAATTGCATATATAGTAAATTTAATTTAGAAGACTCCGTGTTGACATATGCATGTGCAATTTACTTGCTGCAAAGGCATACCGAGAAGGTAGAAAAAGCAGTAGATTTAATCTAGAACCTTCTCATCTTCGTTGCCTAGTCATCGGACTTGGAATCGGTGTGGTAGTGACGTCGGCACATTGTCTCGTCGAAGATGCAGATGGTGAGCATGGCTTCGCCGTCGTAGGTGAACACGAGGAAGTACCCGACCTCAATGTCGTGCACATGGTAGAACTTCTTTCACCCGTTGCCGAGGTACATTTGGCCAAGGCGGTCGAACAACACCTCCACAGAACAGAGGCCGATCGCGCCGCCAGGAACCTACAACACGACATGGTGGGGCTCCTGCCCATCGACGAGGGCTGCGAACTTCGTGGGGAAGACAAAGTATGTCCTCGCTCATGCCCAGGTGGATGGTGACGCAGAACTCGAAACAGTCGAGGTTGTTGATGGCCGCAGGTGGCGACAAAGGTGGAGGAGACGGCGACGCTAGTGGCAATGGGGAAGGCGCTGGCGAAACTATCTGGCCTCGTCTCCCATGTCGTCCTCTTCTACCTCGCCCACGCCTTGGCCCCGGCGGTCGTCTCACCTGCCTCCCCCCCTCGAACCTATGCCACCTGCCATGGCTACTGTGTTGCCTATGGGTGGGGTGGGAGGGGGTAGGGGGTGGGGCGGGGGAATGGAAGATGGTGCCGTGTGAAGGAGATGGTGCTTAAAAAGTCGAGGGCATTGGATGCCAACGCGTCGGTCGGTATGCCGACATTGATGGCGAGCAACCAGCCTAGGCGTTGTGCGGCGCGTGTAGCGCATGCATCAAGTGGCGCGACCAGCCTAGGAGTCAGCGACGCGGCCAGCCTAGGAGTCAGCCTACTCCAATGACGACGTTCGGGGTTGGAGACCAGTGGTCGTTGGGTCGCTGCCAGGCGGGGCATTGGACGGTGCGAGAAGATGAGGGAGGACACATGCGGTGTTCGTGGCGACGCATTCCTAGCGTATTTTTGGGGAAGGAATGTGTCGGCCCAGACATGCGTGGTCGTTTGGGTCGAGGGGCAGGTTTTCCCCTGCCGCCTGTCCACGCGGACCGATTCGGACAACCCGTGGTCGAATTGATTGGCCCGGTGAAAATGCCATAGAAAATAGAACATGCCTGAACACGCTTTAACATTTCATGTTTTAGGGATCTCGTGCGCGAGACTTGTGCAGCCGAGTGGTGTGGGACATGGCGAGTGTATCAAGCAGGACGACACCAGATATATACTAGATGGAATGAAGGTGGTGGTCAATCGGAGGTGACTACACGGACATCATGAATGATATTTGGTGGTGCTCCTTGACTATCGGTATTGGGACTAGAGCTACTGGGTGAAATGGCATGATCTTTCGTCAGTTACGCTTCAATCGTTTTTCGTTTTAAAATATAAGATATTTTAGGTTGATGAAGGTAATGTATATCTAGATATCTTTAATGTATAGGTTCGAATAGATGTCATAGAGCTAAAACATCTTATATTATGAAATGGAGGGAGTACAAGGTAATTGCGGAAGACATTGCAGCCATTTTTACATGATTGAAAAACCTGATATAGTTTTTGATAGACCCGGCTACAAAGGCACTTAGACTGTCATAGCGGGTCGTAATTTATACTAGTAACATTCACATGTTACTAGTCTGAGTCTATCTTTATAGTGTATAATAACATAGATCTAGTAACATAGAAATACTTATTATTACTTTATAGACCTATCTTTCATTGGTAAGTGTGATGTTACGGTAATATAATATGTTAGTCAATTCATATCTTTCCTCATTAATTACTTTTCACATCATCTCTTTTGTCTAGTTGACATGTATCTTCATTGGTACAAAACGGGCCTCTAGCCCCGGTCTGTAAGGGCCTCTAGTCCCGATTGCCCATCCAGGACTGCCAAATCAGGACCAGAGGCCCCCTTTAGTCTCGGTTCTATTACAAACCGGACCTAAAGAAACTCCACGTGGCCCCACGTAGTGCGCTGGGCTAGAGGTGGAGTTCCTTTAGTCCCGGTTTGTAACAGAACCGGAATTAAAGGATCTCTGCCATGGCAGCGTTTGGGCAATCGGTTGTCGCGGCAGGAGATGGGGTTTTAGGATTTAGGTTTTTTTGTTTTCCTTTTCATTTTATGTTTTTGTTTCAATTATTTTTCATTCTTTGTTTTTATTTCAAACAAGTTTTCGTATATATACACGACACTACAATATAATGTACACGTTGATTCATATATAATATAATTTCTCTTACGAGTATATATATATACAATTTGGTATACGAGTCTCAGTCGGAACTGGAGCCCGTCTATTTGATTACATGGAGATCATTAAATTACATGAATGTTTTAGTCTCTATCTATACTGTATTCTCCACTTGGGTCTATGGCCTCGTCAACCAAAAATCCCGTCAATTTCTCTTGAATTGCTAGTAGGCGGTCCGACGGTAGGAGCTTTTCCCGCGTCATATCCAACTATAAAGAAGGAGATTAATATGAATATATCAATCATCATAACAAAAATTATGAATGAAACTCAACACAAATTATGATAATAAAAATAAATTATGAATATATTGTTTACGTACTCGAAGAAATTCCAAGTTCCGCTCAATACTCGACATGCGAATGAACTCGCAAACGTAGTATCCACATAAATTAGTCCCCCCTTGGCTGTACCACGCACTTTACAATAATAGAATTCAATCAAATAATAATTAAGCATAATAATTGTATTGAAACTAAAATTAAAGAGATGTGCAGACCTAGATCGTACTACTTAATTGGACCGGAATAAAACTCAGCTCCTCACTCTTGAACCGTTTTCAAACCACACTCTTGAACTGTTTTCAAACAGAGCCCGACAAAGAAAATGAATGAATGATTTAATAATTACTTGATATCTCAGAAAATGAACGAAAATGACCGATATAGTGAGAGAATGTTGAAATTACTTCTGAAGCATAGTAAGCATGTCGCTTCACTCTTCCATGTCTTTATTTAATGAGTCCATGATTTCAACTCTCCCACTGTCAACGACGATGCTTAGCAGAATCTAGTGGAAACTGCGTAAGATTTATATACGTCAGTAACTCATCAGTTATACTTAACATCGAATAACCAAAAGTTAATGTGTACAAGATAATAACACTCTCAGCTGTAGTTATAAGGAAATATTATTTGCTTACAGTAATGCTGCTTCTTGATAAACCTTAGCAAGTTACGCTCCATGTCCACATGATTCATCTTTAGTGTAGCAGAATTAACTAGATTTGGATCAATAAACCCAATGCAATAGATTGTCTTTTTTTTTTTACATTCTATAATCTTCATTCGACATAATAGCGTACAAAGATATATTGAGGATAATTACCGGCAATAAATTGAACGAGTTGAGTTAGAGACTTAATTATATAAATAAATTAATTACTTACAGACAATAGCAACTGAGAGATTTGTCGAGTTCCCTTTGATTGACTAACTGAAAGATTTCTGGAAGGTCAATATGAATCTCGTCTTGAAGGAAGTAATGCACCTCTCTAACTTTCACTATGAGCATTTCTCGCCCTTTGATTTACGGCTTTTAACTATCAGTCATGCAATTGTCGCATTTTTATTGGCAGACGCCGGAGCATCTCATCGCTGACCAGAGGCTGCCCGCGGACATATTTCCATGTTACATCAGCCGTGGGGATAGCAACGCTTCCAAGAATTTCCTCAACATATATATTACATTGCTCGGCTAATAGCTAAGTTGTTTGCATATCCAAAGGTTCTTTCCTATATATTTGATGTTCGGGTAAAACCTTGAGCAGGGGGATTGATTGTTTTGCCTATTCTCCGAGCTAGGGAGCGTCTATTTTCATGCTTCCTCTACCACTTGATCTTTTTTATTTCACTGTCTTCACAAGACAGTGTGTATAGTTATCTTTCTTATTTAACTCATATTGGGATGGTTGATCAAGAAATCTCCTAAAGTGCTCCTTGAATTTCGGATCTACTAGGACCTTTGGCTCGGGTTGTTCTGGTGCAAAATGGGCCTCCACTTCGGCCTTTACGATTGACTTGTTTTTCTCATCAATCTGGTGGTAAGCTAACTTGGGAGGAGACGACGGTACTCTTGGGAGGCGCTTTTGGTTTCCGTGTCGGTTATCGATCGATGAAGTGGTGGTACTCTTCCGCTTTTGGCCCTTAGTGCGCGGAGTCGGCTGAGGCGCTGGAGATCAAGATGGACTCACGTTGCGGTCGTCCCTCTCAAGGAGGGGTGGACTTGGAGGTGATGGACTTCTACTCGGAGGAGATGGTGGCCTTGGAGGTGATGGATTGCTTCTCGGAGGAGATGGTGGCCTTGACGCCGAGCCTGGAAACTTGATGTTTTCCTTTTTCCATAGAATGAAGCCACTCGTGACTTCTCCCATTGTCGTATCCCCTTCACCTCCAGAGATGTCAAGCTGCAGTGACTGAAATACCGGTTGAACTTCATCCACACTGACACGAGCATAGTCAGCTGGAATCGGACGATAATGGTAGGTCGCTTCATGTGCATAAGATAAATCATAGCCGATCGCCACCTTCATGGATATGTTCTTCAGTAACAAATGTAGCTCACAACTTGTCTTCTCCTTGATTGCATCCACAGGGTAGCCATACATCATTGCACCGATGTAATCTATCACAGGTGCATTATTCTCGATCATCAGTGTATAATTAGCCCGGACCTCCGTGGAAGCCATGCTATTTTTCCATTGAGATGGGACGGTTGTACTGTCGAATGTAGGATCTTGTATCGTGCCAGTCCTCTAAGTTCAATAGTCTACTCCTATTGCCGCTCGAACATGGCTTGAAATTCCTCATTCTTTCTTTCAACCTTCGTCTACCGCTCTGCCTCCTCCGCCTGCTGCCGCTTCGTTTTTCTCCATCGGCTTCTATAAGTGTCAATGTCCTGGGGAAACTCAATCTTCCATGGAAAATAAGGTCCAAAGCCTCGTGTTCGTCCATACTTTTCAGGATTCCGGGGGCCTTTGTCAACTCATCATTCTCTCTCTTCGGATGGAACTTTCTTTCTTGAACCTCTTTTATCACTTTAATAAATTCACTCTTGGGCTTAGCAATTTCTTTCTTTGCAATAATGTCCCTTGTTTGTGGGTCATACTGAAAGTGCATGTGTGCCCCCATATGTCGTTTTGGTAACTAATAACAATCTTTATGGACTTATGTTTGTATTGAGTTTTACTTGTAGGATTTGTCCATAGGCAATGCTTGAACCATATGTTGGCTTCAAGGTTGGGAGAAGAATAAAGTAATTAAGAAGATCAAGTGTTGACCAAGGTTTCAATGAGTGATCCAGAGATTGGTCAAGTGAGAGTTCAGCCTATAGCAAGTGTGTCTTGAAGAATAAAGTTGGAGTGATATCTCTTATGTACCTTCAAGACACCAACATAATGAAGAAAGAAGAAATGGTGCAAGTTCAAGATGAGCCATCTCGAAGAGATCATTTGCTTGAAGCTTGCCATCCTATGGTGATCATGGATATGGGAAGATGATATGCCCAAAAGAGAAGCTCTACCATAGTGGAGTATGGGGAGCAATTTGCAAGTCTTCACCAAGCTAGCACAATCAAGAAAGGTGTTCCATCTTGAGGTGGACAAGATCGCTATCATCAAGCTCAAGTGGAATTTGCTCAAGGCAAAGATATGTTCTTGATAGGGTTTCTTTCTTACCGGTCTCATGGTGACGAGGGTTTAACTCATCAATGCCCATTGTTATGGACTTGGGTTTTGGAGAAGGAGGAAGCGCTGGAGACATCTATCATCTAGCAAAAAAGCACACAGGGGACAAAGATTTACCCAGGTTCAGGCCTCGTAAAGGTCCCTACTCCTGCTTGTCTGCTCGTGGAATTATCGAAGGAACCGAAGGTTACAATGGTGCGCAGATGTAATCTGGCGAGGGTGGTGGAAACTAGGGTTGCGTGTGTCCTCCTCGCCGCCCCTCCCAGCCTTTATATAGATAGGCTAGGTCCCGGGTAGCAGGTCGAGTCGGTTACAATTTAGGGTTTTCCCCTTTGAACTTTCTATCTTTAGCTTCTTCTTGTTCTTCAAGCAATCGAGAGTCCGTAGGTTACTCGAATCCTTCGTTTGGGCCTTGGCGACACCGTGGCCTGTACGTATTTAGACCGTATATACCAAGCTCGAGTACCTGTAGGGTATACCCATGTCAGTAGCCCCCGAGTGTCCAGTCGAATGAGTATATATTTCGACTGCTTTTAATTGTGTCATAGGGATTGTTGATATACGTTCCTGATATAACCGAAGTATCGGTATCAGTTAACCACCTTAGGGTGAAACAACGCAATCTACTCGAACTCGAGTCCTCGGACTCGAATCCGGAAAAGTGCTGGTGTAATTCGACTCAAGCCGCGGAGGTCTTACAGGAGTCGAATTCCAGTTATATGGGTGTGAGCACTCGACGCGTCCGTCAAGGCATATTCATCGTACCTGCAGGCACGGATATGTTTCTGGTAGTGCGCAGCTAATGCGTTGTCAGGCCTTATTCAGGTCTTACCTTCATGCTGTAAGCGCGACATCCAAATTTTATCATCGCGGAGACGATTCGGGTGACTCAGGAGACGTAATCTCTTTGTAGGGAAAAATTATGAGGCGGTGTCGCCATGAGTTTCGAGTGTGGATGTTATCAACACACAGTTTTTTACATAAATAGTCATAGAGTGCGCGACCAGCCTATGGGAGTAGCCCCCCGAGTGCCTGGTTGAGTCGAAGACTCAGGCAGGGACTAAAGAACTTTTGTCGACTGCTGTCGTCTTTTGCTTGCTTGTTTCAGTCGAACTTGTTTCTGGCGCTCCCTATGGGAGTAACCCATGTCTATAGTCGAACAGTATTTCAAGTGGTTGGGTTTGCTTTTGATTGTCCATGTTCCTGCAAAAATAAAAATCGTAGGGTGCGCGACCAGCACTCCCTATGGGAGTAGCCCCCGAGTGCTTGGTGGGGTCGAAGACTCTAGCAAGGACTAAAATAGTCAAAGTTTTCCGTTGCGTAGCTTTGATGACGTCAGTGCTGACGCCTTGATGATCTCAGTTGCCCGCGTGAGCGAGTTTGACGGGATGTGACGAGCAGTGGGTCGCACTCTCTGACTTTGATTTGACTGGGCGTACGTAATCTTTATTTTAACTGCGTCTCCTCGATTTTCGCGCGTAATGGGAGTAGTGGAGGGACGGTTCGCGCTTCCACTCCTCTACGTGTCCAGCACGATGTTTGCCACGCGTCCAGTAGGGTTTTTCTGAGCCGTTGGATTGCATCTTCCAGGGGTTAAGTAGCGGCGCTACGACGGTAATTTTCTCATCTGCTCTCATTTATCTTTGCTTCCATCGCCATTGCCGCTGCTCCTCTGCTTTCTCTGTGCTTGTTTCCTCCATGACGCTGGACCAGCTCCGCTCGTTTCCGAGCTACTTTCTTCACTCACATCGCCGTCGCGCAATGGGGAAGAAGAAGGGAGGCGCTGCATCTGATTCCGCGGCCACCGTTGCCGCGGCGAAGAAGAAAGGCGGTTCTGCCGCTGCGGGCACCAGCACCGCCGCCGGCGGGAAGAAGAAGGTCGCAGGCACCCGTGTCACGAATGGTGTGTGGCGCCCCTCCATCATCAAGGTGTCTGATCTCCGTCTTCTTCGCCAAGATGGAGTACTGTCCGCCGCAATCGCCGACGCGCGTGTCCCCAGCGGTGAGACAATTTCTGCTCCCCCCGCTGGTTTTCGAGTGATGTTTCTGGCATTCATCATTCGCGGTCTCTCCTTGCCTCTTCACCCCTTATTTATGGGTCTCCTTTGTTTCTACGGGCTTCAGCTCCATCAGCTGTCCCCGAATTCGATCCTCCACATCTCTTGCTTCATCACACTCTACGAGTGCTAGCTCGGAATCGAGCCACACTTCTGCCTTTTCAAGCGCCTCTTAAAATTGAAGCGCCAGTCTGCATCTGGCTCTTTAGTTTACGATGTAGGTGGTTGCGAAATCCACGTCGACCCATCCGCCACCTACTTCGACATCAAGCTCATGGTGTCTGTCCAAGGGTGGAGGGACAAATGGTTCTACATCCGCGATGAGAAGGCTAACAGTGAGCACTTTGGACTCGCGCCCTTCGATCCCGCGATGCCGTGCAGGAGGATGCGCTCCTGGAAGAACGTAGTCATGCCTGGCGAGTCCGCGGAGACAGATGTGTTGTATCAGCGCGTCTGCGACCTCGAGAGTCGCATAGGCAAAGAGGAGGGAGGCTGCGCCCTCATTCACACTTGGCTGCGCCGTCGCGTCCAGCCCCTGCAAGCCAGGGTCCACCCTATGTTTCAGTGGGCTGGCGCTGATGATGCCACTCGCGTGTCTGCTGATGGCATGTCCGCGAGTGAGGTCGACAAGAGGGTTCGACTGGTCACCAAGTACACCGTCAAGGATGTGCTCCCCAGTGAGCCAGTTGTTCCTCCATTCGATGCAGTGAACCCTCCTCCTGAGGTATGGTTGTGCTACGCAGTAGCTAAATTTGTCGATTGCTTTTCTGTTGCTTACTTTGCTTTTTTGCTGAATTTTGTTGTCTGCATGCAGGATTGGGCGGTGTCGCCTTGTATGCCCCCTCTTCCTGAGGGGATTATTCCTCGCGAAGCCTTGGAAGAGGATGAGTCGGAGTCGACTGTCCCTTCTGATGTGGAGGAGGAAGCCCCCGAGTCCGATAGTCCGGATACTCGCAAGCGTTCACGCAGCGAGGATTCCGACGTGTCATCTCCTTCGACTCTGGCGGGTACGGGCGTTGGTGCGGAGTCGCCAATTCCTGCTGTTCCTGTGAGCGTTGTGGCACCATCTTCTCGCAAGAAGATGCGATTGCCCAAGGAGTCTTCATTGGAGTCGAGGAAGGCTACATTTGATTTTGACAAGTTTGACTGGTAAGTGTTCTAGCTTACTTGTCCTTTTCTGTTTTGCCCTTGTTGGCTTGTCTTTGGGTTTGCCATTTGTTGATATGGTTTTTATCTTGCAGTCAAGAGGCGTTGTCATCTTCTGGCAACGTCCAATTTTTGAAAGAATCAGGAGTCGCGACCTCAAGGGCCAAGAAGGAGGTCGAGCGCGCTCCTTCCCCTCCATTGGTGGCCCACTCCGGGCACAACTCTTCCAGTTCTCCTCATGCAGGGGAGCATCGAATGGTTGCGCGGATGACGGTACAGCAGCCATCTTCGGAGTCACTGGAGGACCATGTAAGTGTAGCTTTTCTCCTTTTTATTGTTGCAGTCGACGTTATCTATTGCCTCTGCTGATTCCTTGTTATGCGATGGCTCCTTGTGAAGGAGGCCGCGCACTTGGCGGAGCAAGTGCTTGCGATGGGCCGCCAGCATGCGATGCTGGAGATGCGTCATCGCGTGGTTGAGAGTGAGCGTTCTACAATTCTTCTTCTTCATCTTCTCCTTTTGATATAGTCGACTGATAGTCAACTTTTGTTTGTCGTGTAGCTGAACATAATGCCCTATTGCATGACGCCGCCACCTTGGAGAAGACACTCGCCGCGGCTGTGAAGGGGCGCGACGAGGCAATCGTGGCACATAACGAGGCGCGAAGGCACGAAGAGGAGCTGCGTGCCTCCTTCGTAGCCACGGAGAAGTTGTTCGAAGAACAACTTTTCTCAATCGCCAAGGCCCTCTCAAGTATTTTGCTTTGGATGTCGTTGTCCTTCTCTGCTGGGATTTTTGCCGTTGGCACAGATGTTTTATCCATGTGTGGATTTTATGTGTAGATGCTGGCGATTTGAGTTTCGACCCTCAGGCCCTTCGTCGTGATGATGCTCTGGCGGGTGCACTGTCGGCAGTCGAGGACCGTAGTGCCGCCGTCCAGGATACGCTTTCCAAGGCCAAGGGCACCCCTAGTCGCCTCTAGGAGGAGTTGATGCCCAAGGCGAAGCTGATCGATAATATAGACGAGCTAGTTGAGTCACTCACGGGGGTGTGCCCTCCAGCTACAAGAACTCACTCCGCCCGGCTGGCTCGTCCATGTCGCTTGCCATGGTGCAGGCCCACGGAATCGAGATCGATCCTGCCGCGGTGTCGAAGGCGATGCCTGTTAGCGCGGACGGTCAGCAGGTAGTCTTCGCTCCTTACGCGACTGCCTGTGGCAAATATGGACATCATTTGATAAATACTGTTGTGAAGTACTCTGAGGAGCTCCAACGTGCCAAGAAGGCGGCGAAAGCTTCGGCATCAGGGGCCGGCGGAAAGTCAGTGGCGTCTGATGCTACCACGGACTTGATGAAGCCCCCGAAGCCGTCGAAGAAGCCAGTTGCTCCTTAGTTAGCTTTGTAATAGTTAATTAGATTATGTCCTTTTGTTTAAGAACATGCCTGCTGGCGAGTGTATCTGCTGATACTTTTGTTAGTCATTGAATGCATCTGATCCTTTTGTCTTTGTGTTGATTTGGTCGTCTTATTTGCTTCTATCTTGACTTGTGGTAGGGTACATCAAGTGATCCTTTGAGGGAAACTCAGGACTCGCCGACTCTTGATGATACCGTGGCACCGCCGCGCTCCAGGGTAGATGAGCTGTCATTGCTTTCGCGACTGTGTGACCGCGTGAAGCAGCTGGAGCGTGAGTTGCCCGTGCTCCGCGGTAACGCGGATGTGTGGAAGTCGAAGGCGGAGAAAGCCGCTGCCCGAGAGCAATATCTGCTTAGCGAGGTGACGCAGCTAGGCGACCAATTCAAGTGTTAGTTTGCTTGTTCTCATCTGTTCTTTGTAGTCAATCGCAGTGGTACGTTGTACTCATGCTGCTGTTGTTGCTTCGTGTAGTTGTCAGCACGCGTCATCCGCAGGAGGAGAAGGATAGAATTGCCATTCGCATGCATGATCTTACCCAGGAGCAACTGCAAGAGAGTGGATACTTCTGGGTAGATCATGATCGTGCGACTGCGCTGGCGACCCTGCAGGATCGTGCGTCGCGAGTGATGCACTTTCTGAAGAAATCGCAGTCATGCTTGAAGAACATTTATCAGGCGATGTTCCCGCTGGATGATACTCCATCAAGCTTGTTGGCCCTCCTTGCTAAGTTTCAAGATCTGACCGCGGTTCGCGAGTGCGTGAGGCAGCAGTTGGTGGCTGGTGCCAAGGCTGCTCTATCAATGGTGCGATTGCACAGGCCTGACGTAGATGTTGCGGCAATTGCGTCTGGGCCGCCTGCACCACCAACAGGTTCTGCCTGGAATATGGTGCCGCACTACCAGGCGGTTGATCGCCCAACAGAAGAGATCGTCGAATTCTTTGAGGAACAAACCAATGTTCTCCTGTTGCAGTAGTTGCCTAGTTTATATCCTGCACATAAGTGTACTTGTGTTGTAAAGTTCGTATAAATGTTGTAGATAATTTATTATCGAATGTGCATAAAGAGTTTTGTTAGCATGAAGTGCGTTGCACTATGCGAGTCCTTTTCGTTAGCCTGGCCATGCTTTTATCTGTCACGTGCGTTGCAGCTGGGTTGATGTTGTGTTAAGGGTTTCGATTGATGTACCAGCTACTCAGAATATCGCGTTTTTGGTTCGAAGAACAGATGTGTAAAGGGTGGCGCAGCCCCCGAGTAGATAAATTGGAAAAGTAAAGGAGAACTCAGAGTTTTGGGGCACTTAGCTTTATTTATTCGAAGAACAGTACGAGGTACAATGTGTGGCTAAGTAGTCTTGGCTGAGTAGTCTTATTTGCAATGTAAAAGGTAAAAACGACTAAGGGTAGAAGCGTCGCAGCTGTGCAACGTTCCAGGGGTTGGAGTATGCGACTCCTGTCTCTTGATCTTGAAGGCGATAGGCGCCACCTGGGATTACTTCTGTAATCACGTACGGTCCTTCCCAGGGGACTCGAGCTTGAGATGCCCCTGCTACTTCAGTCGCAGGACCAGGTCACCTTCGACAAAGGATCTGGGGTGAAGCCTCCTACTGTGGTAGTTGCGCAGGTTCTGCTGGTAGATCGTGGATCTTTCCGCGGCGATTTCCCTTGCCTCGTCAAGGAGGTCGATGGAGTCTTCGAGTGCGAGGGATGACTCTTGTTCGCTGTAAGCGACCACGCGCGACGCCTTGTACCGTACCTCGGCGGGTAGCACTGCCTCAACTCCGTGCACCATAAAGAATGGCGTGTATCCTGTGGCGTTGTTTGGAGTTGTGCGTAGGCTCTAGAGTACGGATTGCAGCTCGTCCGGCCAGCAACCTGCGGCTTGCTCGAGTGGCCGGAGGAGTCGCTTCTTGATGTCGCTGCAGACGAGCCCGTCTGCTTTTTTCCACCTGACCGTTGGTCTATGGATGCGCTACTGAGGCGTAGCTGATGTTGATCCCCAGGTTCTCGCAGAATTCTTGGAACTCCTTGGATGTGAAGTTCGTCCCATTGTCGGTGATGATGCTGTGCGGCACTCCAAAGCAGTAGGCGATGGACTCGAAGAACTTGACTGTGCTATGGCCTGATTGGTTGGTCACTGGCATGGCCTCTATCCACTTGGTGAATTTGTCGACTGCGACCAAGAGGTAGACGTAGCCTCCTCTTGAGGATCTTGGAAGTTTGCCGACCATGTCGAGCCCCCATTGCGCGAAGGGCCAGGCCAATGGGATTGGCCGTAGCTCTGCGCCCGGTGCGTGCGGTTTGTCTGCGAATCGCTGGCAAGCATTGCATTTTTGGATGATGTCCTTGGCGTCGCGCATGGCCGTAGGCCAGTAGAATCCAGCTCGTAGAGCTTTGGCAACGAGGGCGCGACTGCCGGCGTGGTGTCCGCAAGTCCCTTCATGGATGTTGAGGAGAACTGCTTTTCCATCGGCTATGGAGACGCATCGTTGGAGTACTCCCGTGATGCTGCGTTTATACAGTTCGCCGTTGATAACAGCGAATGCCTTGGATCGCCACACGATGTGCTGTGCATCTGTCGGATCGTCTGGTAGCCTTTTGCTGAGGAGGTACGTGATGTACGGCTGCGTCCAGGATTGCTCGATCATCATGACGCTCATTGGTCCCTCGAGTCCTGTGTCCAGCTCCAAGTCATCGAGTGCCATTGGCTCATTGGGTGGCGTAGCCCCCGAGTCTGTTGCTGCGCTTGTTTTCTTTTCTGCGGCCTTTGGCTTGATGGAGCATTCGCAGATGCGCTCGAGAAATACCCCAGGTGGTATGGGGGTGCAGGTAGAGCCTATGTTGGCGAGTGCGTCCGCCTCTTCGTTGCTTTCGCGACCTACATGCCGCAGCTCCCAACCGCCGAAGTCCCCTTCGAGTGTGTCGTAGAGGTCGCGATACGCGATCATGTTGTCGTTCAGTGCGTTGCACTCATGCATTGTTTGGTTGACGACCAACTTGGAGTCGCCGTATATGATGAGCCTCTTGGCGCCGCAGGCTTTTGCCATCCTCATCTCGTGCAACAGGGCCTCGTATTCAGCCTCGTTGTTTGAGGCTGTGAACTGCATTCGTAGGATATACTTCAGCTTGTCCCCTTGAGGTGATGTCAGTATGACACCTGCGCCTGCTCCGTCTTTCCGCTTGGACCCATCGAAGTGCATTGTCCAGAGGTAGGACATATCTGGCTTATCCGGGAGCTGGTTCTCCATCCAGTGCACGAGGAAGTCCGGAAGAACTTGCGACTTGATTGTGTCGCGCTTTTCGTACGTGATGTCTCATGGAGACAATTCTATTCCCCAAAGCGCGACTCGTCCCGTGGCATCGAGGTTATTGAGGATATGCCCCAAGGGGGCGTCGTTGACCACCACTATTTGGTGTTCCTGGAAGTAGTGGCGCAGTCGCCGGGCAGTCATGAACACGTCGTACACCAGCTTCTGGTAGTGCGGGTACCGTTGCTTTGTTGGCGTGAGGACCTCGCTGAGGTAGTATACTGGGCGTTGTACGCCGTGGACCTTGTTTTCCTCAGCTCGCTCGATGACGAGCACCATGCTGACCACCTGGTTGGTGGCAGAGATATACAGCAACAATGGTTCCCTTTCTCGTGGGGTCACCAGCACTGGCGAAGTGGAGCAGGCGCTTGAGGTCTTCGAATGCTTCTTGTGCTTCAGTGGTCCACTCGAATTTTTCAGTTTTGCGGAGGAGCTGGTAGAAGGGCAGCGCCTTTTCGCCCATTCAACTGATGAATCGACTGAGGGCCGCGATTCGTCCAGCCAGCTGCTGGATGCCCCTTATGTTTTTTGGCTTCTCCATGGCCAGTATGGCTTTTATCTTCTTCGGGTTCGCCTCGATTCCCCTCGCGGAGATGAGATACCCAAGTAGCTGCCCAGATGGTACGCCGAAGGCACATTTGTCCGGATTGAGCTTGATCCGGTAGCGGTCGAGGTTGGCGAAGGTTTCACGCAAATCGTCGATTAGAGAGGCTTCCTCCTTGGTCTTGATTACTATGTCGTCGACATAGACTTGAATGTTGCGACCCAGTTGCTCCTTGAGGCAAGCCTACATGCACCGCTGGTAGGTGGCTCCCGCGTTCTTTAGCCCGAAGGGCGTTGTGTTGTAGCAGAACATACCAAAGGGCGTTGTAAACGCTGTTTTCTCTTGATATTCCTCCTTCATTCGAATTTGATTATAGCCTGAGTAGGCGTCGAGGAAGCAGAGACGCTCGCATCCCGCGGTGGATTCGATGATCTGGTCGATCCGTGGCAACGGGAAGTGATCCTTTTGGGCAGTGTTTGTTCAGAGAAGTGAAGTCCACGCACATCCGCAGGATATCCGTGTCCTTTTTTGGTACCAGCACCGTGTTGGCGAGCCAAGTGCTTTCCTTGATCTCGCGTATGAACTGGGCTTTAAGGAGTCTGTTGATCTCCATTCCAACTGCCTACGCTTGTGGCTCAGACAATCGTCGAATTGTTTGCTTGACTGGCCTTGCGTCGGGGTTGACGTTGAGTGCGTGCTCGGCGAATTCGCTAGGAATGCCTGGCATGTCCGTAGGACACCAGGCGAAAATTTCCCAGTGCTCACGGAGGAATTCGACGAGCGCGAATTCCTATGCGGGATTCAAGTTGTTGGCGATGAGGGCTGTCTTGGCGGGATCCGATGGGTGGACCTACACTTTCTTCGTGTGCACAGATGAGTCAAAGGAGAGATCAGGTGAGCTTGGCCTGCTCAGGGGAGGCAGACTGTTGTCTGTCGTCTCCTTCAGTCTCGCGAGTTCCTCCTGCATGCCGAAGGACTGGGAGATTCTGTTGAATTCCCTGTCGCAACTGTCAGATCGCTCGAAGCTCCCGTTGATCGTGATGACGCCATTGGGACTTGGCATTTTCATCTGCAGGTAGGCGTAGTGGGGCACTGCCATGAACCTAGCGAACGCGACGCGCCCGAGGATGCAGTGGTATTGTGAGGGCCAATCGACGACCTCAAAGTCGATGCGCTCGTGCCGGAAGTTCTTCGACGTGCCGAAGATGATGTCGAGGTTGATTTTTCCCAGGGGGTATACACCTTTCCTTGGGACGATGTCGTGGAACGTTGTGTCCGAGGCCTCCAGGCAAGTTAGAGGGATCCTCATTGCTCGCAAGGTACTCGCGGATATAAGGTTGATGCCACTTCCGCCATCCATGAAGACGCGGCTCATGTCGAAGCCTCCGATTTACGCCTCGAGTACGAGGGGGCAATGTCCTGGACGGGGTACCTGAGGCGGATGGTCGCGTTTGTCGAAGGTGATGCAGGGCTCGCTTCCACTGAGGTACTCAGTGGTGGAGGGTGGCGAGTGCGTGGCCAAGTTGACTTGGCGAGTGATGGCCTTCTGCACCCTATTGGAGGGGCGACCCTTTTGAATCATCATAGTGCCCATGGCTCGTGGGTACGGTTCACCTCCGTGGTGCTAGTCCGGTGCAGCTGCATTCGGGGGTGGCCCAAGTGGCGGTGGTGGTGCGCCATGTGCCACGGCGCCTGGAGCGGCTCCATAGCCTCTTTCGATTGCATTGTGGTTCATCCGAACTAATCCCTCATGTAGCTTGAGGAACTCGCGGCAATCCTTGAGGAGGTGGCTGGTCTTTCTCTTGCCGTCATGCTTGTCGATGTAGAAGTGTACCGTGCATGGCCCGATCAGTTTGTCCTCGATGGAGTTCGTGGGTGCCTCATCGCGAGTGCGGCGTTGCCACACTTGCGTGGTTTTCCCAGAGTCGCGGTATCCGCCGCTACGGTATCCGCTGTTGTGGTTATCGTCGCATCTATCGGCGTAGCCGGCCGCGACCATGTTGACATCGTCGCGGTCATCGTAGATGCGCATACGGCCCTTGCCTCGGTGGTCGCGTCTGCGTTCGAGTTCCACCTCCTCGTCGGAGTGAGCGCGATTCTTCACCGAATCTTCTCCATCGGCCCACCGATTCGCGATCTCCATCAGGTGGTCGATGGTCTAGGGCTTTGAGCAGCCCAGCTCCTCCCTGAGTTCTAGGTGGCGGACGCCACCGTTGAATGCGTCAATCCCGTGATCTTCCGAGATGTTCTCTGCGGAGTTCTTAATGATGGACCACCTTTGGATGTAGGAGCACAGTGATTTGCCAGATCTTTGCTGGCAGCATCTCAGCTCTTCGATTGAGGCGGGCCGCTTGTATGTGCCTTTAAAGTTGCGCACGAAGCTGTAAACCAGCTCATCCCAACTGCGAATGGATCCGCGTGGGAGGTTGTTGAGCCAAGCTCGGGCGGCGCCCTGTAGCTATAGCTACAGGCATTGCATGGCAGTGCTTCGACTGCCTCCGTGGAGTCTGACGAAGGAGATGTGGTCCTCCAGCCAGATCTTGGGGTCTTGTAGGCCGTCAAACTTTGGGTTCTCCGACGGGAGTTTAAACCCTTTAGGCATTCGCTTTTGCCGAATGGATCTGCTGAAGCATCTGGCGCCGCAGAGCTCCACATCTTCTTCTTCCGTGTCAGTCGACCGAGCACATCATGCCCTTGATTTGTCGATCTTGCGCTGCATGAGGTCGTCGCGCGCATCATAGTCACGACCGTGGCGCCGTGAGCGACGGCGGCGAGACAGGTCGTGACTGTCATCGCTAGACGAGGGCGAGGAATAGCGCTTTGCTAGCGCCTTTCCCTTCTTCGGCTCTGGTGTTGGTTCCTTGTCGAGAGTGGCCTCGATTAATCACAAGCCCGCGATCGTAAATCGGTGCATGGCGGTTTGGGGATCTCCAGCTGGCGGCTGGTTGTTGAGGAGGTACATGGTGGCCGCTGTCACCGCAGCCTGTGGCGTCTTGGGGACCACGTTGCCCCATGTGTCGACTGTCATAGAGCCGAAGTCGAGGACTTTTGGGGCCTCTATGCATTCTTGCTCGGTGAGATGAGCCAGTCGAGATTGCCTCTTCTTGGAGAGGTACTCGTTGCCCCTTGAAGAGGATCCTCCGTAGGAGGAGAGGCCAGCACGACGAAGGCTTGATTCGTCCGCTGCCTTTTTATGCGCTTCGAGTTGCGCGATTGTTTGGAGTTGGCGCTTGAATTCTTCCTTCAGGAGCTAGTGATAGCCCATCAGCAGTTCTTGCGGGGACCCGAAGGGTAGAGGAGCGCCTCATAGGGCCTCGCGGCAGCGAGCCCATTCTTGCTCGTTGAGCCTAATTACGACGCGTTCGCTGGTTTGCTCATTTATTATGGATGGAGGTTCGACTGCTCCTCCATTATCGACGGGGGGTGCGATTGCTGCCGTTACCGCCATTGCCGCCATTGCCACCGTTGCCGGGGTTAGGCGGGTCGGTGCCGTTACCGGGATTGCCATCGTTGTCGCGATTGGCAGAGGTATCGCCTGCGTTGATGACAGCGCACATGAAGTGATTGGGGAAGCTGTTGCTTCCACAACTTTCAGATTCGGAACCATAGGTTCCATCTTTAGTGGCCAAATCGCTTAGATCGGAGTCGTGACTGCTGTCGCTGACCATGTTCTCGACTACTGTCGAGGTGTTCAGCTTGCTGAGGGTGCCAATCGATGGAGGGAACCATGATGCTGGGGCAATTCCGGTGCTGTCGGCTGATCAGGCATGCGAAGCGTGCCCATCTGACCAACTTGGAAGCGGAAGCTCTCCATCGCCAGGCTGATTCCGTCCCCTACGGACTCGAAGGCTAGGCGAGTGGCCGGCCTGTGGACGGTGAAGTCGAATGCGCCGAAGAGCTGGCGAATCTCCGCTGTTGCGGAGTTGTAGATCGCAGTTGGTGGGGCCGAAGAAGCCATCACATCAGCACTCCCAATTCCCACAGACGGCGCCAATTGACGAGGGTTTAACTCATCAGTGCCCATTGTTATGGACTTGGGTTTTGGAGAAGGAGGGAGCGCTGGAGACATCTATCGGCTAGCAAACAAGCACACAGGGGACAAAGATTTACCCAGGTTCAGGCCTCGTAAAGGTCCCTACTCCTGCTTGTCTGCTCGTGGAATTATCGAAGGAACCGAAGGTTACAATGGTGCGCAGATGTAATCTGGCGAGGGTGGTGGAAACTAGGGTTGCGTGTGTCCTCCTCGCCGCCCCTCCCAGCCTTTATATAGATAGGCTAGGTCCCGGGTAGCAGGTCGAGTCAGTTACAATTTAGGGTTTTCCCCTTTGAACTTTCTATCTTTAGCTTCTTCTTGTTCTTCAAGCAATCGAGAGTCCGTAGGTTACTCGAATCCTTTGTTTGGGCCTTGGCAACACCGTGGGCCTATACGTATTTAGACCGTATATACCAAGCTCGAGTACCTGTAGGGTATACCCATGTCACATGGTGTTAGTTGGGGAGACCGGTTTATAGGATAGATAGTCGTACTATCAAGAGGGGATCTCGAGTGAGTAACTTGATCATATCCTTCGGAGAGAGATCAAAACTTTGCATACTTGGCATCATCTTTCTTGGTTATTATTTGGATCTTATCCATGTGAGTTTCTTGAGCTTGTGTTAATATTCATAACAAGCTCCAGTTCATTGAAAAGGGATTTCATATGCATTCTCTATTGCGTTTTCGATATTGGAGGTTTTACTAGTTTATCTTTTAGAGATTGGTAAAACCTTCCATTATTTGGTTCTGATCCATGAGAGTATTTAGAGCTTGTGTTAATCTTCATGACAAGCCCAATTTCATCAAAAACGGATTTCATATGCATTCTCTATTGCGTTTTCGATGTTGGAGGTTTTATTGCTTCGTCTTTTTGAGAGAGGTCAAACCTTTCATCATTTGGTTCTATCCTCCCTTGCTGTACTATGATGGTTCCCTGCATGATCTTGTAGAGTTTGTTTTCCTCTTTAAAACGAGCCCAAGATCATCAAAATCGGAGTCCGGATGCAAAAGTTATGGTTGTTTTCGTATTGTTATTTCTGTCAGTTTTGCCTTGGCCGGAGTCCGAAGTGAATAGGCCGAACACTCCGGTGTCATGCAGAAATCTCAGATTTTAGTCGTGTGGATGTCATTCAGGTGTCCAAACCGGAAACTACCCAGAAACTGGGCGAAATGTCCGGTCCGCGCGCTCCAGAGCTCCAACGGTTGGATTTTGGAGGACCTATATAAGGGGCCCTTCTTCCTCAATGGTTGGATGACCTTTCTTGCAAGTTTTGCCCTCCATTGCTAATCTTCTTGATATTTCTATCCCTCAATCCCTCCATTGATTCTTGCATATTTTTGAGGGATTTGAAAGAGGAGATCTAGATCTACAATCCCACCAATCAATCTCCCCTCTAAGTGAGGGGAATATCTTGGGATCTAGATCTTGGAGTCTTTTGTGGATTTCCTCCATTGTTCTTTCTCTCTTATTCCCCCCTAAGCTTTTGTATCTTTGGTGGAATTTGGGAGAGAATAACTTGAGCACTTCTTGTGTTCTTGCCATTGCATTTCATGCATCGGTTTGAGTTCTCGGTGAGGATTCGATTGGGTGAAAGGTGAGAAGCTTTTTACTCTTGGGTTCTTGGAACCCTAGACGGTTTGGTTGTATTGCATGTTTGTGGATTACTTGGGGTCTCCAATTAAGTTGTGGAGATTTTCCCAAGCTTGTTAGTTGGGAGCCTCCAATTGAGTTGTAGAGAACTTCCCCAATCTTGTGAGAGGTTCCGGATTGCCACCGACAAGTGCACCGATAGTGGAAGTGTGGATCGATCCCGTTGGAATGAGATTCACAGGAGAACAAGGGAGGCCTTTTGTGGCATTGGTGGTTTGAAACCACCCCCTCTCCAAATGAGACGTACTCCATTGGGTGGAACTCGGTAAAACATCATCGTCTCCGTGTGCCTCGGTTATCTCTATACCCGAGCTTTTACTTATGCACCTTACTTTGTGATAGCCTTCGTGCTTGAAGTCTATATCTTACTATCACATAGTTTCTTGTTTTGCTTAGCATAAGTTGTTGGTGCACATAGGTGAACCATAGTATATATAGGTTTGTGCTTGACAAAGTAAATGCCAGTTTTATTCCGCCTTTGTTAAGCCCATCTCGTAAAAGATTTTAACTGCCTATTCACCCGGTCTCTAGGCGACATATGTATCCTTTCACATACGTGTTGGGTTCGTAGCAGGGAAAACAAAAATTTTCTACCGCAAGGACGAACAAGACCAAGATCTAATCTATGGAAAAGCCAAGATCTAATATATGAGATAAGTGCAATGAGATAGATCTGTACTAACTCTTGTAGATCCAAAGCCTTGTTCAAGATCGGATCTCGTGGTTGAAGTAGACGATCACTTGCCGATCTCAAGATCAAGTAGACGATCCTTCCGGCGCCATGTTCCGGCAGCGCTTCCGCACTTGGTCACACGTATGGCTCGATGTAGACGATCCTCTCCTTGTTCCAGTGGGCAGCGGAGGTGGTAGATCTCCACGGAATCCCAGCAGCACGACGGCGTGGTGGTGGTGGTGGAGAAGAGTTCCTGCAGGGCTTCGCCTAAGCCGCAACAAGAGGAAGGAGGAGGAGGGAGTGGTGGCTAGGGTTTTAGGTGGGAGGGGCAAAGGGGGGAGGCGCCCCACCCCTCCTTTATATAGAGGGGGAGGCGGCCTAGTGCTGGCCCCCTTTGCCCTCCTAGGGCCAGCGCACAAGGGGAGGGGGAGTTTCCTTCCCCCAAGTCTTCCCCTTTTCTTTCTTGGTTTTCAAGCAAACTCCGTGGAACCTTCCAGAACCTTGCGAAACGGTCTAAAACCTTCTAGAAGTTCCATAGAATACTCTGGAACGTTTCCGAAACCCAGAAATTGATCTCCATTATATGAATCTTATTCTCCGGACAGTTCCGGATCTCCTCGTGATGTCCTGGATCCAATCCGAGACTCCGAACAACATTCGGTCTCCAACTCGTATTCCATATCTACCTAAACAAGATCGAACCTTAAGTGTGTCAACCTACGGTTCGGAAATATGCAGACATGACCGAGACACCTCTCCGATCAATAACCATTAGCGGGATCTAGAGATCCATAATGGCTCCCACATACTCAACAATGACATCGTGATCCATAGAACCATTAACATACGAAACCAATTCCCTTTGTCACGCGATACTCTACTTATCCGAGGTTTGATCATCGGTATCTCCATACCTAGTTCTACCTCGTTACCGATAAGTACTCTTTACTCGTTCTATGATATGTCATCCCTTGTGACCTAGTCACATGCTTGCAAGCTAATTAGATGACATTCCACCGAGAGGGACCAGAGTATATCTATCCGTCATATGGATGGACAAATCCTAGTCTTGATCCATGCGCTTCAACACATACTTTCAGAATACCTAATGCCACCTTTATAACTACCCAGTTACGAAGCGGCGTTTGATGTCATCAAAGCACTCCGGTGATGGTGATTAACACAATCTCATGGTCAAAGGATTAGGTTACTATGCATTTGAAAGCTTGTAGCAAAACGAACTTAATGACTTGATCTTATGCTATGCTTGCTATGGGTGTGTGTCCATCACATCATTCTTCTAATGATATGATCTTATTATTAATAATATACAATGTCTATGATCAGGAAACCATGATCATCTATTAATCAACAAGCTAGTCTTAAGAGGCTTACTAGGGACTCTTTTATGTTTACAAAACACACAAGTATTAGTGTTTCCTCATAATACAATTATAGCATGGGATGTAAACATTCATCATAAACACAAAGATATAATAATAACCATTTTATTATTGCCTCTTGGGCATATCTCCAATAGTCTCCCACTTGCACTAGAGTCAATAATCTAGATTACATTGTAATGTACCTAACACCCATGGCGTTCTGGTGTTGGTCATGTTTTGCTCTAGGGAGAGGTTTAGTCAACGGATTTGCTACATTCAGATCAGTGTGTACTTTGCAAATCTTTATGTCGCCTTCTTGGACATACTCGCGAATAGCATGGAAACATAGCTTGATGTGCTTCAACTTGTTGTGTGACCTTGGCTCCTGTGCAATGGCTATGGCACCTATGTTGTCACAATAGATGGCCATCGGGTCCAACGCACTAGGAACCACACCAAGCTCAGTAATGAACTCATTCATCCATATCGCTTCTTGCGCAGCCTCCGAAGCAGCTATGTATTCCGACTCAGTTGAAGATTTCACCACAATGCTTTGCTTGGCGCTCCTCCAGCTCACTATAACACCATTCAAGATAAATACGTATCCAGACTATGACTTCGAGTCATCCGGATCAGTGTTCCAACTAGCATCGGTGTAACTGTTTACAACAAGTTGTTCATCACCTCCATAAGAAAGAACCATATCCTTAGTCCTATTCAGGTATTTGAGGATATTTTTGACCGTTGTCCAGTGTTCCATTCTAGGATCACTTTGATATCTTCTAGTCAAACTAACAGCGTGTGTTATATCCAGTCTTGTACACAGCATGGCATACATAACAAAGCCTATGGACGAGGCATAGGGAATTTTACTCATCTTCTCTCTATCTTCTGTCGTAGCTGGACTTTGAGTCTTACTCAAGGTCTTACCCGGCAACATGGGCAAGAACCCTTTCTTGCTTTCTTCCATTCTAAGTCTCTTTAGAACCTTGTCCAGGTATGTATTTTGTGAAAGCGCTATTAAGCGTCTTGATCTATCTCTATAAATCTTGATGCCTAAAATATATGCCGCTTCGCCAAGATCCTTCATCGAAAAACTATTATTCAAATAGGCCTTGGCACTTTCAAGAAGTTCTATATCATTCCCAATCAACAATATGTCATCCACATATAGTATTAAGAATGCTACAGAGCTCCCACTCACTTTCTTGTAGATACAAGCTTCTCCATAAGTTTGTATAAATCCAAAGTTTTTGATCACCTTATCAAAACATTGATTCCAACTCCGGGATGCTTGCTTCAGTCCATAAATGGAGAGCTGAAGCTTACACACCTTGTCAGCATCTTTAGGATCGACAAAACCTTTGGGTTGTACCATATACAACTCTTCCTCAATGTCACCATTAAGGAACGTTGTTTTGACATCCATCTGCCAAATCTCATAATCGAAATATGCAGCGATTGCTAACAAAATCCTCACATACTTTAGCTTCGCTACCGGTGAGAAGGTCTCATCATAGTCAACTCCTTGAATTTGCCGGAACCCTTTCGCGACAAGCTAACCTTTATAGACAGTAACATTACCATCAACATCTGTTTTTCTTTTAAAGATCCATTTGTTCTCGACAGCCTTGCGGCCATCCGGTAAGTCCACCAAAGTCCACACTTGGTTTTCGTACATGGATCCCATTTTGGATTTCATGGCTTCTTGCCATTTTTCAGAATATGGGCTCATCATAGCTTCCTCATACATCGTAGGGTCGTCGATGTTGTCCACCAACATGACATTCAACGCAGGGTCATACCAATCAGGAGTGGCACGAACCCTTGTCGACCTGCGAGGTTCAGCAGCAACTTCATTCAAAGTTTCATGATCATCATCATTAGCTTCCTCTCTTATTGGTGCAGGCGGCACAGAAACATCTTCCGGTGCTGCGCTACTTTCAAATCCGAGAGAAGGTTCAATAACCTCGTCGAGTTCTACTTTCCTTCTAGTCACTTCTTTCGAGAGAAACTCCTTCTCAAGAAAGGATCCATTCTTAGCAACGAAAACTTTGCCCTCGGATCTATGATAGAAGGTATACCCAATTGTTCTTTAGGGTGTCCTATGAAGACACATTTTTCCTCTTTGGGTTCAAGCTTGTCGAGTTGTAACTTCTTTACATACGCTTCGCAGCCCCAAACTTCAAGGAACGACAACTTAGGTTTCTTGCCAAACCATAATTCATACTGTGTCGTTTCAACGGATTTAGATGGTGCCCTATTTAAAGTGAATGCGGTTGTCTCTAATGCATAACCCCAAAACGATAACGGTAAATCTGTAAGAGACATCATAGGCTGAACCATATCTAAGAGAGTTCGATTACGACGTTCGGACACACCATTACGTTGTGGTGTTCCCGGCAGTGTCAACTGCGAAAGTATTCCGCATTTCTTCAAATGCATGCCAAACTCGTAACTTAGATATTCACCTCCCTGGTCAGAACGCAGAAACTTAATCTTCTTGTTACGATGATTTTCTACTTCACTTTGAAATTCCTTAAACTTCTCAAAAGTCTCAGACTTATGTTTTATAAAGTAGATATACCCATATCTACTCAAGTCATCCGTGAAAGTAAGAACATAACGATATCCACCATGCGATGCTACGCTCATTGGGCCGCACACATCGGTATGTATTATTTCCAATAAGTCCGTAGCTCGCTCCATTATCCCAGAGAATGGAGTCTTAGTCATTTTTCCCATTAGACATGCTTCGCATCTTTCAAGTGATTCAAAATCAAGTGATTCAAGAAGTCCATCAGAATGGAGTTTCTTCATGCGCTTCAATCCAATGTGACCAAGACGACAGTGCCACATGTATGTAGAATTATTGTTCATTTTTGTTCGTTTAGCATCTATGTTGTGAAAATGTGTATCACTTCTATCGAGATTCAATAAGAATAAACCATTCATCTTAGGTGCATTACCATAAAAGATATTACTCATATAAATCGAACAACCATTATTCTCAGACTTAAACGAGTAATCGTCTCGCAATAAACAAGATCCAAAAATAATGTTCATGCTTAACGCAGGCACCAAATAACAATTATTCAAGTTCAAAACTAATCCCGAAGGTAGATGAAGAGGGAGCGTGCCGACGGCGATCACATCAACCTTGGAGCCATTTCCAACGCGGATCGTCACCTCGTCTCTCGCCAGTCTTCGTTTATTCCACAGCTCCTGTTTCGAGTTACAAATATGAGCAACCAAACCAGTATCAAATACCCAGGCACTACTACGATTACTAGTAAGATACACATCAATAACATGTATATCAAATATACCTTTCTTCTTGATGTTGCCATTCTTCAGATCTGCCAGGTACTTGGGGCAGTTGCACTTCCAGTGACCTTCACCCTTGCAGTAGAAGCACTTCGTATCAGGCTTAGGACCAGCCTTGGGCTTCTTAGCAGGTGTGGCATCTTTCTTGCCGTCTTCTTGAAGTTGCCATTGTTCTTAGGCTTGCCCTGTTTCTTGAAATTGGTGGTCTTATTGACCATCAACACTTGGTGCTCCTTCTTAATCTCCACTTCAACAGTTTTTAGCATGGACAAGAGTTCAGGCAATGTCTTGTTCATGCAATGCATATTGTAGTTCATCACAAAGTTCTTATAACTAGGTGGCAGTGATTGGAGGACACGGTGAATCCCCAATGCATTAGGAATCGTTATTCCCAACTCTTGGAGCTTGTTCGCGTGCCCAGACATTTTGAGCACGTGCTCGCTAACGGAGTTGCCCTCTTCCATCTTATAGTTAAGGAACTTCTCGGAGGCCTCATAGCTCTCCACGGCCGCATGAGTCTCAAATATCAGCTTGAGCTCATTGATAATCTCAAAAGGGTCGCGGTGCTCAAAGCGCTTCTGAAGCTCCGACTCTCAACCGTACAGGATGACACACTGAACTGTGGAGTAGTGATTTTTTCGAGTGACGAAAACATTCTTAACATCATCGGAGGCATCCTTTGCAGGTGGGTCACCTAGCGGTGCATCGAGCACATAGGTCAACTGACCAGCGCTGAGGACAGTCCTCAATCTACGGAACCAGTCCATGAAGTTGCTTCCATTGTTTTTCAGCTTTTCTTTCTCTAGGAACGCATTAAAATTGATGGAGGGGGTCGCCATGATCTACAACATATTTGCAAAGAGTTTAGACTAAGTTTATGACAAATTGAGTTCAAATTTAATTCTTAAATTAACTAAGTGAACTCCCACTCAAAACAACATCCCGTGTAGCTTCAAAGGCGAACAATCAACATGCTCATCATATCATTCATATGACTCATGCTTTACCTTTCGGTATTCCGTGTTTCAAGACCATGTCTGTACATGCTAGGCTCGTCAAGATTAACCTTAGTATCCGCATGTGCAAATCTAGCTTGCACCCGTTGTATGCACACGTAGAATCTATCACACCCGATCATCACGAGATGTTTTGAAACGACGAGTCTTAGCAACGATGCCTACTAAGGACGAACACTTTATTACTTGATATTTTAGTGAGAGGGATCATCTTATAATTCTACCGTCGCGATCTAAGCAATACAAGATGAAAAAAGGATTAACATCACATGCAATTCATAATATGTAACATGATATGGCCTTTCTTCTTGTGCCTTTGATCTCCATCTCCAAAGCACGGACATGATCTCCATCATCACCAGCATAGCGTCAAGGTAAGTGGCACCGCTTCATGGTTGTCCATCACTAATAGCAACTATAACAACTACTTGGAATAAAGCTATTACATGACGAATAGACACGCAGGTCTTAACAGAATTTAAAGACAACCATTAGGCTCCTGCCGGTTGCCATATTACAATAAGGATAATTACATACATCAAATATATTCACAATCACATCGTGGCCATATCACATCACATGCCCCTGCAAAAACAAGTTAGACGCCTCTAATTTTCTTTGCATGTTTTACGTGGTTTGGGGCTTTCGTATAAGAACCGATCTTACCTATGAACAAGAACCACAACGCTGATACAAGTGTTGTCAGATGCTAATTGTAAATTGAATCTTAACTATGGTGGGAGAGACAGACACCCACAAAGCCACTTGTGCAATGCAAGTTGCACGTCAAGCGTGGAGCAAGTCTCATGTACGAGGACATTAGGGTTAGCCCGAGCCGCTTCATCCCACCATCCCGCAAGATGCAAAATACACGTGAAGACAACGACAAAAAAAGCATCAACGCCCACAATAACCATTGTGTTCTACTCGTGCAACAGATCTACGCATAGACATGGCTCTGATACCACTGATGGGTTCGTAGAAGGGAAAACAAAAAAATTCTACCGCAAGAACGAACAATACCAAGATCTAATCTATGGAAAAGCCAAGATCTAATCTATGAGATAAGTGCAACGAGATAGATCTGTACTAACCCTTGTAGATCCAAGGCCTTGTTCGAGATTGGATCTCGTGGTTGATGTAGACGATCACTTGCCGATCTCAAGATCGAGTAGACGATCCTTCCGGCGCCGTGTTCCGGCAGTGCTTCCGCACTCGGTCACACGTACGGCTCGATGTAGACGATCCTCTCCCTGTTCCAGCGGGCAGCGGAGGTGGTAGATCTCCACGGAATCCCAGCAGCACGACGACGTGGTGGTGGTGGTAGAGAAGAGTTCCTGCAGGGCTTCGCCTAAGCCGCAGCAGGAGGAAGGAGTGTCGGCTAGGGTTTTAGGTGGGAGGGGCAAAGGGGGGAGGCGCCCCACCCCTTCTTTATATAGAGGGGGAGGCGGCCTAGGGCTGGCCCCCTTTGCCCTCCTAGGGCTGGCGCACAAGGGGAGGGGGGGGAGTTTCCTTCCCCCCAAGTCTTCCCCTTTTCTTTCTTGGTTTTCAAGAAAACTCCGTGGAACCTTCCAGAACCTTCCTAAATGGTCCGAAACCTTCTAAAAGTTCCATAGAATAGTCCAGAACGTTTCCAAAACCCAGAAATTGATCTCCATTATATGAATCTTATTCTCCGGACAGTTTTTGATCTCCTCGTGATGTCGTGGATCCAATCCAAGACTCCGAACAACATTCGGTCTCCAACTCGTATTCCATATCTACCTAAACAACATCGAACCTTAAGTGTGTCACCCTACGGTTCGGAAATATGCAGACATGACCGAGGCACCTCTCCGATCAATAACCATCATCGAGATCTGGAGATCCATAATGGCTCCCACATACTCAACGATGACTTTGTGATCGATAAAACCATTAACATGCGAAAGCAATTCCCTTTGTCAGGCGACTTATCCGAGGTTTGATCATCGGTATCTCCATACCTAGTTCTACCTCGTTACCGATAAGTACTCTTTACTCGTTCTATGATATGTCATCCCTTGTGACCTAGTCACATGCTTGCAAGCTAATTAGATGACATTCCACCGAGAGGGCCCAGAGTATATCTATCCGTCATATGGATGGACAAATCCTAGTCTTGATCCATGCGCTTCAACACATACTTTCAGAATACCTAATGCCACCTTTATAATCACCCAGTTACGAAGCGACATTTGATGTCATCAAAGCACTCATCCGGTGATGGTGATTAACACAATCTCATGGTCAAAGGATTAGGTTACTATGCATTTGAAAGCTTGTAGCAAAACGAACTTAATGACTTGATCTTATGCTATGCTTGCTATGGGTGTGTGTCCATCACATCATTCTCCTAATGATATGATCTTGTTACTAATAATATCCAATGTCTATGATCAGGAAACCATGATCATCTATTAATCAACAAGCTAGTCTTAAGAGGCTTACTAGGGACTCTTTTATGTTTACAAAACACACAAGTATTAGTGTTTCCTCATAATACAATTATAGCATGGGATGTAAACATTCATCATAAACACAAAGATATAATAATAACTATTTTATTATTGCCTCTTGGACATATCTCCAACAATACGATGGCCCATGCCCAAGTAACCAATTTCTTGACCTCAAGGGCCAATCACGTGTAGCTGGAGTGATCCCTTTAGCCATCAGGTCGGCCTCGGTTTTATCCCACTGAGGCATGTCACTCCTATAACCACATGTCCCCATATTATGGTGATATGTCTTTTTCACAACATTTAACTTATTCGTTGCTGACGTTTGCTTAGCTTCTTTTGATTCCTTGTACTCCACAAATGCGGCCCAGTTATACCGCTGCTTCTCTAGTGCGCCTGTGAATTATGGAGATTTTTTTCCTTGACAAAATATCGGTATAATCTTTTCTTCTAGCTCTGGAATTGTGTGGCCATCTTCTTGACTTTCAACGCCAATGCCCGTGTGAGCTCATTAGTTTTCAAGACTGGTAGGATGAAATGTGTCATTAGAGAATTCCAAAGACAATCTTTGGTTCTGTCATCGGCAAAACTATCTCCAACTAGATCCTTTTTCCTGGTTTATTCCAATCTCGAGTGGTGATCGGGATGGTGTCCCTAACAATCACTCTGCATTGATGTACAAATGTAGATGCGTTCTCTTTGGGCTCCAATGGTTGGCCCTTCTTAGAGACTGATTCAATTGTGAGATGCACACCATCAGCCATCTTTTTAGTCGTGCCTCGTTTTGTTTTAAAAGATTAGCCTGATGCAGAGGTCTAAGGGAAGAAACATTCGTTAATATATATATATATACAAATCAATTAATGCATCTACTAGTGATCAATAGAGGCTTTATATACCTCGCCGGAATTTTTTAAGGTGTCGTCACAATCTTCGTCTCCACCGTCGTCTGCTCCATCACTAGACAAGTTAAGATATTGTGAGCCATCGTCTCCACCGTCGTCTGCTCCATCGTAATAACATCCACCCTCATGCATCATGTCCAACATGCGCTGTTCATCGTTTCAACCCTCCATAAATTAACTAATAGAGATGAAAGATAAAACAAGTTTGCATTAAAATAAAAGAATATTACAATTGGGATGCTCTAAGTATATCATTCTCCGAAACCCTATATGCATATGAGATGGTTGTTTTAGTACTCTACTACCGCGATTATTATAATTGTTGCAATGATGCATAATTTTCGTGCTACATTGTAGATCTTATTTTTCTGAATATTTTGGTATATTATTCATATTTTTATGATAAACAAAGAATATTCTATAAATTATACAAGTTTATATATTTTCTGAAATTAAAACTGAAATTATTACAAAGAATAACAGAAAAGTAATCTTATTTACAACACTAATCCTAAAACTAATTAATTAAGCAATAATCCTAAACTTAATTAACTAAACACTAAACCTAGATCTAATTAACTAAACACTAATCCTAAATTAAATAACTAAACACTAAACCTAATTAACTAAACACTAATAATCTTAAACACTAATAATCCTAAACCTAATTAACACTAAACCTAAACAATAATTAAACCGGCGGTCGGGAAGTCACCTGCGGCTGGTGCGGCCGGGAGACACCTGCGGGGGCGGCGCGGGGACGACATTCCGGGGCGGCGGCTGGCCTCAAATCCCTCCCTTCCCTCCATGGATGGTGCGTGGTGGCGGCTCTTCCTCTCCCTTCTCTCCACGTGCGAAAAACAATTGTGCTCTCACGAAGAAGATGAAGTGGCAGTTTCCTAGTTAGTGGCTCGAAGCGGGAGGAGGCGGTGGGTATTTATACCCACGCACCTTTAGTCCCGATTGGATCCACGAACCGGGACTAAAGGTGTTTTCGGCCGTTGGGTTTCGCCTGCGAGCCCCAGCTCTTTAGTCCTGATTGGAGCCACGATCCGGGACTAAATGGTGGCCTCTAGTCTCGGATGGTGGCATCAACCGGGACTAAAGGTGTTTTTTAGGTCAAAACGAAAATCTTTTTGTAATCCGCTCATCATTTTCGATATTTGAATATGAATTTGAATAACTATTGCATATTTTTGAATCTAATAAAACTTAAACTTTCAACATGAAAAGTGTTTGAATTTAAATAACTAATCTAGAACCATTTTCTGTTTTCTAAAATAATTATTCAAACTACTCAAAATATTAGCTATTTTGCGATTTTCAATTAAAATTGCATTAACTCATAATTTTGCATATTTTGGAATTTGATAAAACTTTCACACGAAAAGTGTTTAAATTTGAATAACTAATCTAAAACCATTTTCTGTTTTCTAAAATTATTATTGTAACTACTCAAACTATTAATAAGTCTGCCATTTTCAATTAAAAATGCATTAATTCATATCTTTTACATATTTTGAAATTTGACAAAACTATTAACATGAAAAATGTTTGAATTTGAATAATTAATTTAAAAACATTTTGTGTTTTCCAAACCTCTCCCTTATGAATCAACAACTTCTTATTTAGAATCAGTTTATATTCAGAATACGGTCACGTAAAAGGTCTAATACATTATTATACATCACCAACATCCACATCTAGTGTTGGTGTTTTCTTCGAGTCTGTAACCATTGAGCATCTTTCTTATTTAACGGGATGGTTGGGTTAGTGTTTACTGTGAATGACAGAATTTTATAAACTTATTATAATCTTCTAACATGTCTGTCTTGTTCTTCACTCTCGTGATGTTTCTTTTCCCTGAAAGAACCATGTGACACTTGGACTCGTCGTGTGTTATATTCTTTTGGTTATCTTTTCTTTTTCTCTGTTTGGTAGAAATATCGTTCACCTAGAAAACTAAAGACACATCATTGGCTGGGAAGAATGATTCGTCTGTAAGCAAGATTGTTTAGATTCACTATTATCATTCCGTACTGCTGGTCTATCTTTACCCCGCCTCCTATCGGTCGATCGCACGCGCTAGCCACCCGCCACATCCTTCCCTATTTCCAACAGAGACGAAACCAAAAGCTCGTTTCCTATTTCCTAGGCCATGCGCCCGTAGTTAATCGCTACTTTTCGGGCCACTAGTTTTCCGCAAATCTTCTCTGCTACTACTAGAGTAGTACTTCCTATGTTACAACTTCATTACTTTGGGCCCCAAGGTGACTGAGCAAATTACCTTGCAGTTCCTTTCAACGAATTACCTCTAGATTGCATCTTATTAGGCCAAAGCTTTTCAAATTTGACCAATTCTTACATAAAAAATAGCAACATACATAAAAAGAAATTGGTGTATTACGGATCTAGTGATACTAATATATGTTGTCTTTCTCCAACATTTCCTTCCTCCCCTCCCCTCCCAATATACATAAAGGCTCTAGTTCCAACATTTCCTTCCTCCCCTCCCAATATACTCCGCGGAGTCCCCTCACTCCCCTGAATCCGACGAGAGCTCTCAGAGGAGCGACAGCGGAGATGTCGTACGCCTACCTCTTCAAGTACATCATCGTCGGCGACTCAGGTCCGCTAGCTCCGCTCCCCCGATCTATCCATTTCTCTTGCTGCTCGTAGAGATTTCTCCTGCCAGCCCGACTCAGAGGACGGAGGAGGAACGGCATGCTCTTGTGGTCTGGGAGATCTATCCCGCCAGCCATCCTCTGATTGGATGTCTGTACGTGCAGGTGTTGGCAAGTCGTGCTTGCTGATGCAGCTCACCGGCAAGCAGTTCCAGACCGTTCATGAGCTCACCATCGACGTCGAGTCCGACGTCTTCGCCACCAAGATGATCACCGTTGACAGCAAGCCCATCAAGCTCGAGATCTGGGACACGGTACGATAGTATCCCCTCTGCAACATCTAATTTCCTCTTTTACCTGTTCTGGATGTGCTTGCGTAGACCGTTGAGCCCTTGAACTGTAGCAGTTAGTACCAACTGCAGATCGTGGAATTTCTTGATGAAACTAGGATCATCGAAGCTTCCATATGGCAATTATAAATGCAATTTGTACTGGATGCTGAGGTGTTGAACGTTGATTAAAGTGACTTTTACTGTACGAGTTATTACCGTATTAATCAGTACGTAGTTCTCATGAGATAGCACATCTGTGCACTTCGAGTTATACAAGATTTGTCCTTCCATACACGTTAAGCGTAACATTCAGTTGTCGAGGCAAGTAATCATCTCGTGTGGTTTGTTAACATTTCAGCCAGGCGAAGAAAGATTCAGATCGATAACTAGAGCATACTACGACGAAGCTGCTGGTGCTCTTCTGGTTTATGACATCACCAGGTAACAACACCTGCCCAATATACTGAAAGCTACCTTGTTGGATGAAGCATTGCAGACTTGAATTGCATGGCTTCCTGAACTTCACCATGGTGTTTGTGTTATGACGGTCTTTAGGAGGGAAACCTTTGACCATCTCGCGGCCTGGCTGGAAGATGTAAGGCGATGTGCAAACCAGGACATGACAATAATGCTTGTTGGGAACAAATGTGATCTACCTCATAAACGCGCCGTGAGCTTTGTGGAAGGCGAGAAGTTCGCAAAGGAGCATGGTCTGATCTTTGTGGAGGCATCCGCAAAAACTGCGCAAAATGTTGAGGAGGTGATGAGTGATTCTTGGTGTATTTCTGTGCAATAAAGTCCCCTCTCTAGAAGATTTTCTCACGCCGTGTGTGAAATGCAGGCTTTTGGCAAGACTGCTGGAGCAATATGCAAGAAAATTCAGGATGGTGTCTTCCTTGTACCTGAGGTAACATTTCGAACGTCAGTCAAAGATTTGGCCTGGTCAGTGAAATATGAGCACATAGATGCTATTCTTCCGTTTTTCTTATCGTTGGCGAACAATGGTGCTTCCCTAGTGGGAGATGCTTGCCCGACAGGCGATGGGCCTGGCCTGCTTTCTGCGCTAAATATTTACTTGACGGTACATTTTTAAACAATATGGTGTACCACGAAAATTCCCCACGGATGAAGCAGGGACGCCTTTTGTCTGCGTATATGCCTTCTGTTGTGCCTCCCCGTCTTCTTGCTAATAGCCAAGACTTGTGAAGCAAAAAAGGGTCAACGTTTCAATAGCAGCGACTGCCGTTTATTTACCTAGAAAACCTCTTCTTTTATAACATGGGTTCCTGTTGAACTGTTGCAAAAAAAAAAAAAAAGAAACACCAGTTGCTGCTTTGATTGCAATGTTTTATTGCCAACATTGAGAGTAAACTGAAGGCTGAATTGTTCTTATTTTTTGCAGAATCGCGGGATCAAAGTTGGCTACGCTGGTGCCTCGTCTTCCCAAGGTGGTGGCTACTACCGCTAATGGAATGAATTATGATGCACAATAAATGCTAGTCATGTAGCCGTCGAGTTGTTTCTCGTTGCCGACTGGAGAACAGCTGCTATATGTTGGAAATAAGGCTGATAGTGTTCAGTCGAAGCAGGGTTGTTGCCGTGTCTAAGTCGTTTAGTTCTTCTAAGCATGTTGATTAGTTGTATCATGTTTGTGGAACATTGTATTTAAGCCTTGTGACATCTTTATATGCCGATGATACGGCCATCTTCCTTCTGCCCACCAGAGAGGATATTGGCACTGTTTCCCGCATCCTCCGTGGCTTCAGAGAGGTCACCGGGATTGTCACCAACCTGCTTTGCAGAGTATGGTTGTGCCTATTAGATGTTCGGGGCTGAATCTTGATACTCCCTCCGACACATATTATTGTTCTCAATTTTATCTAGATTCGGATGTACCTAGTTAATAATTTAGACTAGATTCTGAATCTAGACAAAATTGAGAATATTAATATGGACCGGAGGGAGTAACATTTTGCAAGACTTTGACGCCATTCGCTCTTACTTCCCTATGAGATATTTGGGCCTCCCTCTTACGGTGCATATTGGCTAAGAAACGTGGACTTCCAGTTCATTGTCGACAAGATGGCGTCCAAGCTGCCAATTGGACAAGAGAAATATGTAACTACCGCCGGTAGATTGTTTCTTATTAAATCAGTGACCACCTCTCAAGCTATCTATCCCCTCACCGTGTTGGATCCACAAAATGAATTATGAAGGCATTTATCAAGCTTATGCGAGCATTCCTTTGGGGGGCTTCGGACAAAGTGTCCGGTCGGAAATGTAAAGTTAAATGGGATTTAGTGTGCCGGCCTAAAGACATGGGAGGACTTGGTGTCTTGGACCTTGAGAAATTTGCAAGAGCATTGAGGCTTTGTTGGCCTTGGTTTGAATGAACAGAACCGAAGAGTTCTTGGATCGGTTTGGGACACCCATGTGATGAGTATGATATCGATCTTTTCTACAAATCTATCACTATTGTTATTGGAGATGGCAAAATGGCAAAGTTTTGGCATGCACCAGGGATTCAAGGTATAAAGCCCAAACATATTGTACCATCTATTTTTGCTATCTCAAAGTTCAAGAACTTTATGGTTCATAAAGCTCTACAGCAAGATTTTTGGATTGCAGACTTAAACTTTAATGAGGGCATTTCGGCCAACCTTATCAACGAGTTCTACACTCTTTGGAGCAAGCTTCAAGAGATTCATCTTAGTGAGGCCAATGGTGATACCTTCTCTTGGAATATCGCCCCTAACGACAAATTCTCCGCATCACTGGCATATATGGCGCGACTAGCTACAACTCCTACATCCTTTATGAAGCCGGCGGTTTAGGATAATTGTGCTCCTCCAAAATTCAAGTTCTTCACTTGGCTAGTGTTCCAAAACCAGGTGTGGACAGCAGATCGTCTTCCGCGTCGTGGATGGCCTCGTTGTGGCCTTTGCCAACTTTGCAAGAGAGAACCAGAGATCGCAGCGTACTCATCTTCAAGTGTAGATACTCTAAGCGAATTTGGGGAAGCATCAAGGAATGGCTAGCGTTACAAAGTTTAGAGATTGAGCAATGGACTACTTTTGGGTCATTGGAAGATTGGTGGTGCTCTATCTCCGGTGTAAATAGACGGCGATATAAAGGGATTTCTTCATTGATTTTGCTAGCCTCTTGGGAGATTTAGAATGAGCGCAACGCAAGAGTATTCAAAAATGTATCCTCCGTGCCTTTGGTTGTTTTCGCAGTGATTAAGAGAAATGCCACCCTTTGGAGGCTTGCGGGTGTGAAACACTTGAATGATATCATGCGCGAGAGTAATCCTATTTGTATTTATTTGGCCAATTGACATTGTTATATTTGAGCCTCCCCCTAGTAGGAAAACTCTTATACGTGACCCCACATTAGTGGTGTGCCACTAGTGACCAGTGGCATACCCCACTACTAAAACATTATCAGTGGCATATAATAGAACACGACACTAGTGTGTGGGCCAAAGTGCCCTACCCGGTCTATGTCACTAGAGGCGTGGCACATCAAGACTGTTCGTGGCCCCTTCCATATCACTCTCATCTCCAACCATTCCTCGCATCCCCAATCCCCGTGTTGTCTCCTTCACCACTCCTCCCCTTGTTTCCCTGCCTCTTGCACCGCGCCTCCTCGACACGCTCACCCGTGTCCTCATTGCCTTGAAAGGGAAGAAACATTTACTTGGCCATTGGAACATATCGAAGCAAGCGGCAC
Organism: Avena sativa; assembly: GCA_916181665.1. Classification (NCBI taxonomy): domain Eukaryota; kingdom Viridiplantae; phylum Streptophyta; class Magnoliopsida; order Poales; family Poaceae; genus Avena; species Avena sativa. The sequence goes on from OV702291.1 coordinate 34,564,947, forward strand.
ACATGTATGACTACATGGAGATCCAGTGGTACAGAAGAAAGGAGAAACTCAACTTCCCCGAGGATGTCAACATCGCTTATTTCCTCGTGGCGAGGATATTATGATAGCCACAAAGGTCGAGCAGAATGAGCATAACCTGATCGAGTTGTAGCTGAATGACCCCTTGGTGGCGCGTATCACCAGGGAGAAGCCTGGTGTAGTTAAGCACAAACGCACAACGTCGTCCTAGCACAACCACACGGGAGGGGGGGCTTTGGTGCGCGCTGGCAACAAGACTAGAAGGCCGGACCCTGTAATGTTGGAATGACGACAACTTTAACAAGTACTAGCCAGACCAGATGATGATCATGACCAGGATGTCGGCCCCTCCAGTGCTTAGAGTGTCGATATCTTTGATAGGTACTACAGTGGCTAGATATCTATAGATCTTTAGAATGTCTTATGTTAATATGCAACCTATCGTACTAGAGTTTAGAATGTTTTATGTTTAATATGAAACTGGTCATCTTAGAGTTTAGAATATGTTATGTTTAATATGCAATTGTTTGTACTAGATTTAGGAATATTTTTATGTTTAATATGCAATTGATCGTACTAGAGTGTCTAAATTATGCAATGAACTACTTCATGTTTCTTTGGATAATGTGTTTTCATTATTTTGATCATCATGTTTGTTTAATTTGTCAATATGAATTCAGCAATGGATCACGTGTGCGCAAGGTGTGGCGACAACAGGCTAAGTTCGTGCTCTTAGGTGGTTTGGTTCTCTGAGTTTACATTCCTAAGGGGAAGATCCTAGGGTCTCTACATAGAGTTTCGAGATAACTTTCTATCTAAGACGGTATATTTGAAATTTGACATGTTGTTGCTAGTTGTAGTTACACCTAAGAAATCTCCAAGTATTGTTTTCTAATTTTTGCTCAGTACATCCCATGTATGGAAAGGCGTCAGGTCCTCGAGAAGCTCAATGTTGGCATAGATGAGGAAACCATAGTTGTGACCGACCTTATCATGAAGGGTCTTGTCTTCAATGTTCTTGTCACAAATGAAGCAGAATACTAGACCGAACATTTTGAGGTGCCTCGTTTGAGAGAAATTGCCAGAATGTATGTGTTTCAAGCTGGGAAGATGGTATACATGTATCTTCACGAACTTGAGCATGCAAATATCATGGTTGTCTACAACAAGTTCTCAGTTCTTAAGAGTTCATAGTCATGATATATGCTACTAGCATGTTGTTGTTTTCAATTGTTACTTTTCCTTGAACATGTTATGTGGTATAATACTAGTTTATTATTGAAGTTTTAAACTTTGAAGGAGATGTTTAGACGTTCACGAATTTTTGGCTCCTCCCAACACAAATTATGTGATTTTCTAAAAATCCTTGGTTCTTAAGAATTTTGTAGACGGAGATAGAAAGAACTATATTTGGCAGAATTTTTTATGCCTGGAGGGATAAAACTAAACCGACCAAAGAAAACTTCCTAGAGTATACAAAATAGGAGTTGGCGTGGGGTGGTTTAAGGGAAGAGTGGTGCGCTGGAGAATTTATCGGCTAATAGACAAACAAATGGGGACACAAGGTTTACCTAGGTTCAAGCTCCCGGAGGAAAAACCCTACTCCTGCTTGTCTGTTCTTGATTGATGGATGAACCGAAGGTTATATGGATTCCTATATGGCAATAGTGCGCATATGAGATCTGGCGGGTGTATATGCGAGACTATTGATTACCCTTCTTGCCGTTCCCTCCTGTCCCTTATATGGGGAGGCCAGGTCCCGGGAGACGCCCGAGTCGGATACAGATTGAGGTGAAACCCTAAAGATTCCTATCTAATCCCGCTGTATCCACCAAGGAGTGATGACCCACAAGTATAGGGGGTGTATCGCAGTATTTTCGATAAGTAAGAGTGTCGAACCCAACTAGGAGCAGAAGGTGTTGACGAGTGGCTTGGAGCAGGAATTCTCTGTAAATACTTAGCAAACGGATTTTTAGGGATTTTTGATAATGTAGGTAAATAAAGTACGAGTAAATAAAAGACAGTAATAATAAATGCAGCAAGTGGCTCAATCCTTTCTTTAGCAAAGGACAAACCGGTTGTATTACGTAAGATGATCAAACGTTATCGAGGACACATGGGAATATCGTCAAGTGCTTTTGCTTCATATAGTTGATTAATCTTCTTTAGTTTAATAAGTGTTGTGTGGGTGAACCTGTGCTAATATACCGATCTTCCTAGGACTAATACATACTTGTGATTAAACCCCTTGCAAGCATCCGCAAGTACAAGAAAGTAATTAAGATAAAACCTAACCACAACTTTAAACTCTAAGATCCTGACATCCCTTGTGCAAAGGTTTCCTAACGGGGGTTCAGGTTTCTGTCACTCCGGCAACCTCTACGATTAGTATCCAAATACACAATGCATTCCCCTAGGCCCATAAAGGTGAAGTGTCATGTAGTCGATATTCACATGACACCACTAGAAGAATGACACCACAACTTAAATAACAAACTATTGAATCTTTCTCAACACAATTCCACTACTAACAACATGACTTCTCCCATGTCCTTAAGAACTAAACGAACTACTCACAAGACATCATATGAATCAAGATCAGAGATGATATAATGATAAGTAACAATCTAAACATAACAATAATTCAATGGTTCCACTCAATAGCATCAACTACAACAATTAATCAACACCGGGAAAGTTTTCCCTAAGAACTATGCAAGATTCAACCCAATTGTTACAACGGTATGAAGTGGTGATGATGGTGCTAGTGGAGATGATGATGAAGATGATGATGATGATGATGATGCCGATGAAGTCCAGCTTGATGGTGGTGTTGATGGCGACGATCTCCGCTCTCCGGGACAAAATTCCCCCGGTAGAATTCTGTCTGCCAGAGAGATCTTTCTCTCTGTGTAGTTTTCCGCCCCGCAGAGGCGGCGAAATGTTTCTGTGGTTGCTCCCTAGGTATTAGGGTTTCGTGGGGATAATATATGCCAAAGGGGAGAGCCAGGAGTGGGATAGGGTGTCCACACCACCTGGTGGCGCGGCCTAGGGTGGCCCGCGCCTGGGGGTGGTGTGAGCCCTCTGTGGCCCATCTGCACTCCCCCTTTTGGAATCCTTCATCTTCTAGAAAAATAGGACTTTCCATGTATTTTCCCGGATTTTCTGATCTTCGCGAATTTCACCTCCAAACAACACCTTTTCCATCAGATTCTTGACTACAGCGGTCCATGCTCCAAAAGTCATCAACCATGCAAAAACATATGAAATAACATAAGTATCATCTCTTAATATGAAATATATCAATGAATAATAGTAAATTATGATATAGAATAGTGATGCAAAATGGACGTATCAACTCTCCCCAAGCTTAGACTTCGCTTGTTCCCAAGTGAAAACTAAGCTCAATAAACATGATCTCAGGTTTATGGAGTGAAAAGTCGATAAAAGAATACGAACAAGAAGCATCACATTCATCAATACATAAATCATAATAGCAGACAACTCACTATTATATAACTTAACTTGCAATAAGTAAAGGAAGCACAATAAAGATACATAAAGTAAATCATAATTGGTAATAGCAAACTTAGCACTTGGTTAAAGAATGGTTAACAATTTGCAGAAGTTTAAACATAAAGGGGTTTTCAATGATAGCTTTCAAAGTAGTATTCACTAAGATAAGAGCAATGTGAAAAACAAGGAATATAAGAAACATGATTGAATAAATCATCATACGAATGAATGAAACACAACAACTCAAAATACTTGTTGAGATAGAAGGGAATAGGTTTACTGACTCAACTTAAAATTAAAAGGTAGGCCCTTCGCAGAGGGAAGCAGGGATTTCAAGTTTCATAAAGAGCTTCCAAAAATTATGGTAGTTATTAGCTTTCAGCTCTCATTGCCCCTATCATAAGCATCTTTAGGTGGTTAAGGTTAAAGTGAACAAACTATGGAGTATATGCTTAACAAAGTATAAGTTGGCAATCTCATGTCCCTTGAATACGAGGGTCACTCCTCATGCTACTCAAGTTTAGTTACCGGTAAGTTCTTGTCATAGTAAGTACATGTGTATCATAGAGAACCGCCAACGGGGTACCACTTGCCCGTGATACGGAAGAATCCCCATATCAAAATGACAAGGCAAGCAGACAATGAGCATCTCAGCAATGTTCTTATTTACCATGAGAAAATGGTGCTTTTTTCTCTCTTTCCTCTTTTCTCATCCTTTTTTTCTTTTTCTTAATCTCTATCTATTTTTTATAAGAAGAATGCTTCATAGATTGCTCATTATGGTTACACTGCAGGTTTCCACCATGATTAGGCATGGATTAGACCAGCGGCCCAGGCGTTTCTCTAACACACATACATAACTCCATGGACTTACAAGCTCCCCTTTCATTTCACACCGACGACATCCATAAACAAAAGAGCATGATATCAATTGGGTACAATGTACAAGTGCAATGTTGAAAGCGTTCCCCATGATAGCATGGTTCTGCTAATCCCCAAGATATAAGTGCAAGCATATACAACATAGATGACACAATGGTTCAAGTTTATTAGGTGCGAGAAAAGTAAAGTGTGCCATCAAGTTCGTGAGAGCTTTAATTACTATTTTCACATAACAAGTTTAATTCGGAAGGTAGATAAAAACATGAATTTACTTGGAATAGCAAATGCTAATAGGTAGGTATGGTGGACACAAATGGCATAGGTTTTGGTTTTAAGGATTGGATGCACGAGAAGCATTCCCTCTCAGTACAGGTTTTTGGCTAGCAAGGCTAGGTAGCAAGCATAAGAGTTGAAGGAAACAAACAAACATACATGTGATATAAAACAAGCATGCAATCTTCCTTGGAAGCACAAAAGATCTTAACCACGAATTGAAATCTAATATAAGCTATGCAAAAGAGTGAATGATAGAACTTCTCATTAATATTCCATAACGGCAACTCACACCAAGGGATACATATCTAACGAGAGGGGGGACACTTCCATAATGCAAACCATCCTACATGATAACTTCTCTATTCATGATATGACTCTACTAAAAAGGTAAAAAGATAGAAGATAGTGATGTGATACCGCGGCACTCCCCCAAGCTTGGAACAAACCAAGGGGATGCCAAAACCTAATGACGAATTACTCCTTCGGTGTTGGTGGTGTTCTCTCGATCGAAGTGAGATAATCTTCCAGGATCTTGCGGAGCCTGTTATTCTCTTCTTGTAGTATATCCACCTTTCTCCTCAGGACTCGGTACTTATCACAAAACTCATCAGTGGCCCGTGGAGCTTCCACCGCTGCAGGGAAGGAACTGAGGTTTAGAATTGGAGGTATCAGCCCTTGTCCTTTCATGCTTGCGAACATGCCCTTCACTTCCTCCTTGACGCTCTGATCCATATCTTCTTGCCTAGCTGTGATCCTTTCTTCTTCCACCCATCCTATGAAGGTCCTCTGCTCCAGGTCGCGATGGAGCTCACGCCGGCATCGCAGCTCATAGTTCTCTAAAAACGAACCCTGAAACGACATCTGAACAGCAAAAACACGACGAGAACACGATATACGAACCTCGGGGAATCCGGGGGATTATATATTACGAATTTGTACAACATAAGGAAGGTACTAGGAGAAAACGGGTCGAAGACGGACTCCGGGCGGCCACACCACCCGGTGGCGCGGACAGGGGGGCCGCACCAAGGGGTGGTGTGAGCCATCCTGGATCCGTTTCTGTCCCTCTTTCGCTTTGTTGCCTTTCTTGTTGGATAAAAACTGCAAAAATATAACTAGATGGATTTCTTGCGGACCTTTTCTTACCAGAACTGTTACCTATTCAAAAATGGACTCTGGGGTCTCTGAATTGGCATTTAATAAATTCTTCCAGAGTCACCGCTTGAATAACATCGATATCTTCATCTTTATACACATATTGCTTGAGTCATGTAACCTTTCACTATCTTATTACACCACTTTCTCCTACAACTTGGAAATTTCTTTCACACAAAGCTTCACACAATTCTCATTAGCAACATTAATGTAAGCGAGATAATAAACCTTTTAAGTTCAATTTCAACTGAAATCCATCAAAACATAAGCTACTGTAGCAACTCCTTCCAAAAACCCAAAAAGGATTCAAAAAGGAAATCGATTTAAGAGGCAAATGCAAGAGTGGCAAAAATCTGTCAAAACAGACCAGCAGGTAAAGATCAATTTTTTCGAAAATCTTCTGTTGCTTAAATAAAAAAGTGCAAAACTAACGAAAGTTAAATAACAATCTGGGGCATAAGCAAAAAAAATTAGATCAGTATGGCGTACAGAGATTTTTCACGAAATTTTTCAGCGAAGCACAAAAATCTGTTTCGGGATAACAACTTCCCCGAATCTTACTTCTCTATCATTAGAGGTTGATCTTGACACAAAAACCAAATAAAAAAGGATAAGGAGAGGTTATTGCCAAAACAATAACTTCCAAGACTTAAATAAACAAAAACTGAAAGCAAAAATATATTGGGTTGTCTCCCAAAAATCTCTTTCTTTATAGCCATTAAGATGGGCATAATAATTTCAATGATGCTTACATAAGAATGAATTGAAGTAAAAGAGAGCATCAAGAAGCAAAAATACGCATGTTTAAGTCTAACCCACTTCCTATGCAAGGGAATTTTGTAAGCAAACAAATTTTTAAAACCAGAAGCTGCAAACATAGGAAGGCGAAACAAGTGTAACATAAAGACTTTAAGCATAAAACAAGGAAACTTGATATTATTGAGATGCATTAGAACAGTCTTCCCTCTCTCATAATAACTTTCAGTATCATGCATAAATTTAACGATATAACTATCACATGAACCATTGTAGCAATGATCACTTATCCTAACAGAAAACACAGGGACACTAGCTCTCATAACACTACTTTGTGAAACAATATTAGGGATATCCTTACAAAGGATAGTGTGTCCCTCTTCTACATATTTAGTGACAAAGTCTTTCACATGTGCTATCATAGGTTCAACAGCTACTTGTTCATCAGGTTCAACATCTTTATTTATACTTTCATTAAAGATACTAGCTATCATAGAATGTTCCTTTATCTTAACTGGGAAAGGTATTTTCTCAATGTAAGGTTCAGGTAAAACATGATTAGCAGTATAAACTTCAGTATTTCTTGCAGGAACACTATTAACAATGTCTTTATAAGGTGCATGATACTTATTCCATTTATTTTTAGAAATTTTAATATAGGAAGCAAAAGCCTTAAAATAAGTTGCAATAGCTTGAGAGTCTAGACCATAAGCATTTTTAATATTTTGAAAGTCATCAGTTCCCATAAAAGATTCAATGCATTCATAATCATAATTTATACCTGACTTTCTTCCTTTATCATTCTCCCATGCTTCAACATTGTCTTGAATACGGTTTAGAAGATCCCATTCAGCTCCTTCTTCCATGCGTGTAAATGATCCAGCACAAGAAGCATCCAATAGATCCTTATCATGAAGAGAAAGCCTTGCATAAAAGTTATTAATAATAATATTGTTGGGGAGCTCATGAATAGGACATTTGAGCATTAGTAACTTCAATCTCCCCCAAGCTTGAGCTGTAATTTCTCCATCAAGAGGCCAAAAGTTGTATATTTGATTCCGATCTTTATGAATCTCACTAGACGGATAAAACTTTGAATAAAAGAGAGGTACTACTTCCTCCCATTCAAGAGCTTGACCATTCTTTAGTAGATTATACCATTCCTCAGCTCTTCCTTTCAGTGATAATGAGAATAACTTCTTCTTGACATGATCTGTTGTAATACCTGCACACTTGAACAACCCGCATAATTCGTGTCTAAAAAGAAAATGATCACCGGGATGGACAGTTCCATCTCCAACATAATAGTTATCCATAACACGATCAATAATTCTTGTAGGTATTTTAAAAGTATCATTTTCAGCAGGTGGTGTTTCATCTACTACCTTAGCAGTGGTAGTAGCATTACGAAATAAGAAAATAAGTGAATTATCCATATTGAAATAAAGTAACTAATAGAAGTAAACAATACTCACATTAGAAGTTTCCTTTACCAATTCCACTCTCCAATAGCGCTTCACTCCCCGGTAATGGCGCCAAAAAATAGTCTTGATGACCCACAAGTATAGAGGGTGTATCGCAGTATTTTCGATAAGTAAGAGTGTCGAACCCAATGAGGAACAGAAGGTGTTGACGAGTGGCTTGCAGCAGGAATTCTCTGTAAATACTTAGACACAAATGGATTTTTAGGGGTTTTTGATAATGCAGGTAAATAAAGTACGAGTAAATAAAAGACAGTAATAATAAATGCAGCAAGTGGCCCAATCCTTTCTTTAGCAAAGGACAAGCCGGTTTTATTACTTAAGATGACCAAACGTTCTCGAGGACACATGGGAATATTGTCAAGTGCTTTCGCTTCATATAGTTGATTAATCTTCTTTAGTTTGATAAGTGTTGTGTGGGTGAACCTGTGCTAATGTACCGACCTTCCTAGGACTAATACATACTAGTGATTAAACCCCTTGCAAGCATCCGCAAGTACAAGAAACTAATTAAGATAAAAACATAACCACAGCTTTAAACTCTAAGATCCTGACATCCCTTGTGCAAAGGTTTCCTAACGGGGGTTCAGGTTCTGTCACTCCGGCAACCCCTACGATTAGTAGCCAAATACACAATGCACCCCCCTAGGCCCATAACGGTGAAGTGTCATGTAGTCGATGTTCACATGAAACCACTGGAAGAATAACACCACAACCTAAATAACAAACTATTGAATCTTTCTCAACACAATTCCACTACTAACAACATGACTTCTCCCATGTCCTCAAGAACTAAACGAACTACTCACAAGACATCATATGGATCAAGATCAGAGATGATATAATGATAAGTAACAATCTGAACATAACAATAATTCAATGGTTCCACTCAATAGCATCAACTACAATAAGTAATCAACACCAGGAGAATTTCCCCTAAGAACTATGCAAGATTCAACCCAATTGTTACAGCGGTATGAAGTGGTGATGATGGTGCTAGTGGATATGATGATGGAGATGATGATGATGATCCCGATGAAGTCCAGCTTGATGGTGGTGTTGATGGTGATGATCTCCCCTCTCCGGGAAGGAATTCCCCCGACAGAATTCTGTCTATCGGCGAGATCTTTCTCTCTCTGTAGTTTTCTGCCCCGTAGAGGCGGCGGAATCTTTCTGTGGTTTCTCCAGTTGGGTCTGCAGCATAGAAAACAAAATTTTCCTACGATGAGAACTATACGCCAAGATCTATCTACTAGATACAGAGCAACGGGTGGACATACATCCATGGAGAACTTACCCTCGAAGACAACAAGCTTTGTTAACGAGTAGGAACTCGTGGTTGATGTAGTCGTACACTTGCCGATCTCAAGATCGTGAGGAAGTCCGAGTGCCGCAACTCAGCAGCGTATCCGCACTCGCACACACGTTCAAGCCACCGGACAACCTCCACCTCCTCGCTTCAGCGATCCAGCGGAAGCAGCAACTCCTTCCAGACGAAATGCCACCGGGAACATGTATCTCGCTAATCCGAGACCATGGGGGAATAATTCTAGAGGGGGAGAGAGATCCTTCACAAGGAGGTGTTAGGATGAAGGAGGGAATGGGTGGCCATTTATAGTAGGAGGAGGGGGGTGCCCCCTCTCTTCATGGCCGGCGCATGGGGGGTGACCCCTCACCTCCCCCATTCATGTGGTGGTAACTCCTCCACATTAAAATGCCTCTTCACATTCCCTTTTAAAGTCTCCACTTTAAATGCATTAAATTTCTCCAAATTTAATGCTCTCTCATTTAATAAAACTCTTTTTATTAAATTTATTCAGAATTTTGTTAATTACTTTAATTAACAAACATTCACATATAGCCCCTTGCAATATTTCAATATCACATGTAGAAACACCTTCTGCAATTTCACCTGAAACAATTTCCGGTTTCTATTGAAATAATTCCTGCGCTTTGCAATTCTTTCGTCTGAAACATATGTGCTCCAAAATGGTGTCCGGTAACTCTTAAGTGTGCCACCCTACGGTTCGCGAATAATGCATACATGATCGAGACCCTTCTCTGATCAATAATCAGCAGCGGGACCTGGAGATCCGTATTGACTCCTACACATTCAACGGTGACTCCTATGATCATGAGAACCTTTAACGCTTGTAACTAAATCCCTTTGTCTCTCGATATATTACATGTCCGAGATTCGATCATCGGTATCTCCATACCTAGTTTGATCTCGTTACCGACATGCACTCTTTTCTCGTTCCCGTGATATAACATTCTAGTGATCACATCTGTTGCTTGCAAGCTATCCTAATGTGATATCACCGAGAGGGCCCAGAGTATATCTATCCATCATCTAGATTGACAAATTCCACTCTTGATCCATGAGCCTCAACATAACACCTTCGTAGTACTGAACCCATCTTTATAGTCACCCTGTTACGGTGTGACGTTTGATGTTATCAAGATACTCTTCAGGTGTTAGCAATTAACATGATCTCATGGTCTAAGGATAAATATTACTTCATATGATGTTATAGCAATATAAACATAATGACTTGATCGTAATGCTATACTTCGGATGAATGTTCATCACATCATTTCACAAATGCTGTGACCTTGTTATTAACAACATCCAATGTCCATGATCAGGAAACCTTGATCATCTTGTTAATCAACAAGCTAGTCTATAAGAGAGGCATAACTAGGAACCCTTTTTGTTTATTAAACACACATGTATTGATGTTTCCTATCAATACAATTATAGCATGCAAAATAAACATCTATCATATACAAGGAATACATAATAACAACTTTATTATTGCCTCTTAGGGCATATTTCCTTCAGTCTCCCACTTGGACTAGAGACAATAATCTAGTTTATATAGTGATAAATCTAACACCCATGGAGTTCTGGTGTTGATCATGGTTTGCCCTAGGGAGTACTTTAGTCAACGGATCTACTACATTCAGGTCCGTGTGTACTTTACAAATCTTTATATCTTCATCCTTGACATGCTCGCGGATGGAGTGAAACCGGCGCTTAATATGCTTGGAATTCTTGTGAGAACTTGGTTCCTTGGCATTGGCTATGGCTCCATTATTGTCACAATAGATCACCATTGGGTCCAACGCACTAGGAACCACACCTAGTTCCGTTATGAACTCCTTCATCCAAACCGCTTCCTGCGCTGCTTCTGAAGCAGCAACATATTCCGCCTCCGTCGTTGATCCAGCCACCACAGGTTGTTTGGAACTCCTCCAACTAACTGCTGCTCCGTTCAAGAGAAATACGTATCCGGATTGAGACTTAGAGTCATCCGGATCAGTGTCAAAGCTAGCATCGACATAACACTTAGCGACTAGCTCTTCTTCACCTCCGTATACAAGAAACATATCCTTAGTTCTTCTCAAGTACTTAAGGATATTCTTGATCGCTATCTAGTGTTCCGAACCTGGATCAGATTGGTACCTACTAGTCAAACTAATAGCATGTGCCACATCCGGTCTTGTACATAGCATGGCATACATTATAGAGCCTATGGCTGAGGCATAGGGGATCTTATCCATTATCTCTCTTTCTTCCGCCATAGCCGGACTTTGAGTCTTACTCAATGTCTTGCCTTGCAACATAGGTAAGTACCCCTTCTTACTTCCGTCCATATTAAACTTCTTTAATATCTTATCAAGGTACGTACTCTGCGATAGCCCAATTAGGCGTCTTGATCTATCTCTATAGATTTTAATGCCTAATATATATGAAGCTTCACCAAGGTCCTTCATTGAAAATTTGCTGTTTAGATAACTTTTAACACTGTTTAAAAGATCTATATCATTTCCAATCAATAATATGTCATCCACATATAATATCAGAAATGCCACATTGCTCCCACTCACTTTCTTGTAAATACAAGCCTCTCCATAAGTTTGGACAAATCCAAACTCTTTGATCACCTCATCAAAGCGGAGATTCCAACTCCGGGATGCTTGCTTCAGTCCATAGATGGATCGCTGAAGTTTGCACACCTTATCAGCATCCTTAGGATCGACAAAACCCTTAGTTTGTATCATATACAACTCTTCTTCAATATTACCATTGAGGAACGCAGTTTTGACATCCATCTGCCATATTTCATAATCGAAATATGCATCAATTGCTAACATAATCCTAACCGACTTAAGCATTGCTACGGGAGAGAATGTCTCATCGTAGTCAACTCCTTGAATTTGTCGAAACCCCTTTGTGACAAGTCGAGCCTTATAGATGGTTACATTACCATCAGCATCAGTTTTTCTTTTGAAAATCCTTTTATTCTCAACGGTCTTTCGATCGTGAGGTAAGTCCACCAAGGTCCAAACCTGGTTTTCGTACATGGATTCCATCTCGGATTTCATGGCTTCTAGCCATTTGTTGGAATCAGGGCTCATCATCGCTTCTTCATACGTCATAGGGTCATCTATTTCATCAATCATGAAATTCATAACAGGATTGCCGTATAGTTTAGGAGTTGCATGTGTCCTGCTTGACCTGCGAGGTTCGGTAGTGTCCTCTTTCGGAGTTTCATGATCAATATCATTAGCTCTCTCTTCATTAGGTGAAGTCAACTCTGAAACAACTTCTAGAGCTACGCTACTCGCCATTTCATGAAGAGAAGGTTCAATAACCTCTTCGAGTTCTACCTTCCGACTACTCACACCTTTCGCGAGAAACTCCTTCTCAAGAAAGGATCCATTCTTGGCAACAAAGACCTTGCCCTTGGATCTGTGATAGAAGGTATACCCAATCGTTTCCTTAGGGTATCCTATGAAGACGCATTTTTCCGCTTTGGGTTCGAGTTTATCCGGTTGAAGTTTCTTCACATAAACATCGCATCCCCAAACTTTAAGAAATGACAGCTTAGGTTTGTTTCCAAACCATAATTCATACGGTGTCTTTTCAACGGATTTAGATGGTGCCCTATTTAAAGTGAATGCAACGATTTCCAGTGCATAACCCCAAAATGACAGTGGCAAGTCAGTCAGAGACATCATAGATCAAACCATATCCAATAAAGTACGATTACGACGTTCTGACACACCATTACGTTGTGGTGTTCCGGCAGACGTGAGTTGTGAAACTATTCCACAGTCTTTCATATGTGTGCTAAACTCGTAACTAAGATACTCTCCCCCACGGTCAGACCGTAGAAATTTGATCTTTCTGTTACGATGATTTTCCACTTCATTCTGAAATTCTTTGAACCTTTCAAAGGTTTCAGACTTATGTTTCATCAAATAGATATACCCGTATCTACTCAAATCATCCGTGAAAGTAACAAAATAACGATATCGACCTCGCGCTGGCACACTCATTGGTCCACACACATCAGTATGTATGATTTCCAATAAATCTGTCGCCCGTTCCATTGAACCGGAAAACGGCGTTCTAGTCATCTTGCCCATAAGGCATGGCTCACATGTATCAAATGATTCAAAATCAAGTGATTCCAAAAGTCCATCAGAATGGAGTTTCCTCATGCGTTTAACGCCAATATGACCTAGACGGCAGTGCCACATATATGTAGATATATCATTATCAAGTTTAATCCTTTTAGCATCAACATTATGAATATGCGTAATACTACTATCGAGATCCAACAGAAATAAACCATTCAACACAGGTGCATGACCATAAAAGATATTATTCATATAAATCGAACAACCATTGTTTTCAGATTTAAATGAATAACCACTTTGCATCAAACACGATCCGGATACAATGTTCATGCTCAGTGCAGGCACCAAATAACATTTATTCAGGTTTATAACTAATCCCGACGGCATATGGAGAGGCAGCATTCCGACGGCGATCACATCAACTCTTGATCCATTGCCGACCCGCATCGTGACCTCATCCCTTGCTAGTTGTCGCTTGTTCCGCAGCCCCTGAACCGAGTTACATATATTATCAACCGATCCCGTATCAAATACCCAGGTGCTACTGCGAGTACTAGTCAAGTACACATCAATAACATGTATATCACATATACCTTTGTTTGCCTTGCCGGCCTTCTTGTCCGCCAAATACTTGGGGCAGTTGCGCTTCCAATGGCTAGTCCCCTTGCAATAGTAGCACTCGGTGTCAGACTTAGGGCCAGCTCGGGGTTTCTTTTCAGGCGCGGCAACAGATTTGCCGCCCTTCTTTCCCTTCTGCTTGCCTTTCTTGTCCTTCTTGAAACCGATGGTCTTATTGATCATCAACACTTGATGTTCTTTCCTAATCGCCACTTCTGCAGTCTTAAGCATCGACAGAAGCTCGGGAAGAGACTTCTTCATGCCCTGCATATTATAGTTCATCACGAAGCTCTTGTAGCTAGGTGGTTGAGATTGGAGAACACGACGTATGCCTAAGTCAATGGGAATCGTTATTCCCAAGGACACAAGCTTATCGGCGTACCCAGACATTTTGAGTACGTGCTCACTAACGGAGCTGTTTTCCTCCATCATGCAGCTAAAGAACTTTTCTGTAGCATTATAACTCTCTACGGCAGCATGGGTATCTAAAATCATTTTCAGTTCTCCCATGGTATCAAAGGCATTGCCATTTTCGAAACGTTTTCGAAGTTCTGGCTCTAGCCCATACAGTATGCCGTAATGAACTAAGTTGTGGTCCTCCTGACGAGTTATATAGACGTTCTTTTCCTTGTCAGGGGCATCAGGAGCTGGTGGGAGGCCTAGCGGCGCATCTAGCACATATTGCTTTTGTGCAGCAGTGAGGAGAATCCTCAAATTCATAGCCCAGTTGGTGAAGTTGCTACCATTCGCAGCAAGTTTCTCTTTCTCCATGAACACATTGAAATTAAAAGCAGGTGGTGCCATCTACAACAGAATTTGTAAAGTATATTTAGACTAAGTTTATGATATATTGAGTTCAACTAATCCAAATTACTAATGAACTCCCACTCAAAAACGACATCCCTCATGTCCTTTTGGTGATTACATGAACCAAATCCACTACACCAAGTCCGATCATCACGTGAGTCGGTGTAGCTTCAAAGGCGAGTATCTATATGGGCATCATATCAACTATATGACTCATGCTTAACCTTTCGGTCCGTGTTCCGAGGCCATGTCTGTACATGCTAGACTCGTAAAGTAAGAACCTTAGTATTTGCGTGTGTAAAATTGTATTACACCCGTTGTATGAAAGCGTAGAGTCGAGAACACCCGATCATCACGTGATGCCTCAAAACACGATCCACAAAACGGTGCATACTTAAGGAAGAATACATTTTATCTTGATATCTAAATGAGGGATCATCTTATAATGCTACCAAAAGCGCCAAACTAGCAATATAAGATGCTAATGTGTGAAGTGAGGTGATATGGTCCATGCATTTGATCTCTATCATTTGCATCGTGGTATGATCTCTATCATTCCTTTGTGTGTAAGGCCAAGGTCTATGGAACTTACACGTTAAGTGAGTTGTAAGAGTATCTATCATACATCTACTTACAACAATACCATATCAAAACACTAGCCCAGCAACGATCTAAACTAGACGCCTCTAATTTATCAATTGCAAGTTTTACGTGGCTTAGGGCTTTCGGACATAGAACCGGTCTAACCTATGAACATGAACCACGAGGATAACCAAGTTATTAGCAACTCATTGTAAATCAGATATTGACTATAGTAGGAGAGACAGACACCCTCTAGCCACTTATGCAAAACTAGTTGCATGTCAGTCGTGGAACCGGTCTCATGTACGATGACATGTAAGGTTGGTCCGGGCCGCTTCATCCCACTATGCCACCAATATCCAAAGTACATAGAAGATGCAATAACATGATCATCATCGCCCACATATAAACATATGTGTACTACCCATGCAAAGCACCTACGCATAGATCAGGCTCTGATACCACTGTTGGGTCCGCAGCATAGAAAACAAAAATTTTCCTACGATGAGAACTATATGCCAAGATCTATCTACTAGATACAGAGCAACGGGTGGACATACATCCATGGAGAACTTACCCTCGAAGACAACGAGCTTTGTTAATGAGTAGGAACTCGTGGTTGATGTAGTCGTACACTTGCCGATCTCAAGATCGTGAGGAAGTCCGAGCGCCGCAACTCAGTAGCGCATCCGCACTCGCACACACGTTCAAGCCACCGAACAACCTCCACCTCCTCGCTCCAGCGATCCAGCGGAAGCAGCAACTCCTTCCAGACGAAATGCCACCGGGAACATGTATCTCTCTAATCCGAGACCATGGGGGAATAATTCTAGAGGGGGAGAGAGATCCTTCACAAGGAGGCCTTTTATAGGAGGAGGAGGGGGGTGCCCCCTCTCTCCATGGCCGGCGCATGGGGGGTGACCCCTCACCTCCCCCATTCATGTGGTGGTAACTCCTCCACATTAAAATGCCTCTTCACATTCCCTTTTAAAGTCTCCACTTTAAATGCATTAAATTTCTCCAAATTTAATGCTCTCTCATTTAATAAAACTCTTTTTATTAAATTTATTCAGAATTTTGTTAATTACTTTAATTAACAAACATTCACATATAGCCCCTTGCAATATTTCAATATCACATGTAGAAACACCTTCTGCAATTTCACCCGAAACAATTTCCGGTTTCTATTGAAACAATTCCCGCACTTTGCAATTCTTTCATCTGAAACATATGTGCTCCAAAATGGTGTCTGGTAACTCTTAAGTGTGCCACGCTACGGTTCACGAATAATGCAGACATGATCGAGACCCTTCTCTGATCAATAATCAGCAGCGGGACCTGGAGATCCGTACTGACTCCTACACATTCAACGATGACTCCTGTGATCGTGAGAACCTTTAACGCTTGTAACTAAATCCCTTTGTCTCTCGATATATTACGTGTCCGAGATTCGATCATCGGTATCTCCATACCTAGTTTGATCTCGTTACCGACATGCACTCTTTTCTCGTTCCCGTGATATAACATTCTAGTGATCACATCACTTGCTTGCAAGCTATCCTAATGTGATATCACCGAGAGGGCCCAGAGTATATCTATCCGTCATCTGATTGACAAATTCCGCTCTTGATCCATGAGCCTCAACATAACACCTTCGTAGTACTGAACCCATCTTTGTAGTCACCCTGTTACGGTGTGACGCTTGATGTTATCAAGATACTCTTCAGGTGTTAGCAATTAACATGATCTCATGGTCTAAGGATAAAGATTACTTCGTATGATGTTATAGCAATATAAACATAATGACTTGATCGTAATGCTATACTTCAGATGAATGTTCATCACATCATTTCACAAATGTTGTGACCTTGTTATTAACAACATCCAATGTCCATGATCAGGAAACCTTGATCATCTTGTTAATCAACAAGCTAGTCTATAAGAGAGGCATAACTAGGAACCCTTTTTGTTTATTAAACACACATGTATTGATGTTTCCTATCAATACAATTATAGCATGCAAAATAAACATCTATCATATACAAGGAATACATAATAACAACTTTATTATTGCCTCTCAGGGCATATTTCCTTCATCTCCCCAGGTATTAGGGTTTCGTGGGGATAATATACGCTAAAGGGGAGAGCCGGGAAGGGGCCAAGGTGGCCACACCACCTAGTGGTGCGGCCTAGGGTGGCCCGCGCCAGGGGGTGGTGTGTCCCCCCTGTGGTCCATCTCCACCCCCTCCTTCTGGAATCCTTTGTCTTCTGGAAAAATAGGATTTTCCATGTATTTCCCGGATTTTCTGATCTTCGGGAATTTCGCGTCCAAAGAACATCTTTTCCATCAGAATCCTGACTGCATCGGTCCATGCTCCAAAAGTCATAAACCATGCAAAAACATATGAAATAACATAAGTATCATCTCTTAATATGAAATATATCTATGAATAACAGTAAATTATGATATAGAATAGTGATGCAAAATGGACGTATCAAGGAGTCGCTTCTTTCATGGGCTTGGCCTCACCCAAATAACCATGGGCTTCTTTGTCAGCGGCGAATCATCACATGGGCCTCCCGCTGGGACGGAATAGATAGGCCTATAGTAGGTACCCGTAGGGCATACCTATGTTAGTAGCCCCCAAGTGTCAAGTCGAATCAAAGATTCGGGTGGAGACTTAGAAGTCATTCAACAAATATTAAGGAATCAAAAGTTTATCGAGCTTGACTAAAGCATTTGGTTAATTCATAGGGATTGGGGTACATTTGGGCAGTGTCGTGATCGAGGTAGCTATGCGAGGGGTTGTCATGGTTGATTTCGTGGTCGGGATTGCTGGTGTCGAGGTAGCCGCACATGAAGCCGCAAGTGCGTAGTGCGCAAGGAGAATGATGGAGACGCGTCGAGGCAGTCGTCGAGGATGTCTATGTCGGAGACGATGTAATCTGAGCCGTCGAGGATGAGGTGTGGCCATAATTTTTCTAGAACTAGGCGCACATCAGGGACAAAGTCATACTCCGGTTTTTCCAGAACGGAGTATGCAAAAAAGAACTCATCGGTGACACGGTCGAGGCAGTCATAAAGGAGGGTGTCAATGTCGGTGAAGACGAGGCACCAATCCGAGTTTGCCAGACTCAGAAACACGTTGGGGGCGAAGGCACCTCCCGGTATTTCCAGTACCAGGCGTGCCTGGTTCATCCAACGGATCGGAACCAGTTAATTGCTCTTGGGAAAAAATCATGATCTACTCAAACTCGAGTCCCTACACTCGAATTCGGAAATTTCTGGCATAATTCGACACACACCGCGGAGGCCTTACTGATCCGTACTACGGTTTTAATGCATATGTACCCAATGTGTTTGTCGGGATTTTCATCACATATGTTGGTGCGGTATTTGACTGGTAGAGCACAGCAAATGCGGTTGCTAGGCCATCAGATTATATCTGTAGGTATTATCTTCACGTTGTAGATGTGGAATCCGAATGTTTATCACCACGGAGGTGTTTCAGGTGGCCAAGAAGACATTGTCTCTAAACTTGACGTTGTAATGTGTGTGGGCAGAGTTTCCAATGATTTCGATTGCCGTGAGCGAGTCAGCATTATGGACATAGTCAACACAACATACTATTGTATAAGTCTTTTATTTTCTATAGGGTGTGCGACCATCGCTCCCTATGAGAGTAGCCCTCGAGTGTCTTTTCGAGTCGTAGAATTGAGAAGAAACTGAGAGTTGTCTATTGCATGACCACGTGGATCTAGAAGTGCTTCAGATGATCCTATGAATGTCGTTGACGCTAGCACCTTTTCAAATGCTTGAATAGCGCTCCCTATGGGAGTAGCCCCCGAGTCCTTTAGTCAGATCGTAGATTCGTGTTAGGAATCAGAGCATACCACTTGAAGATCTTGTATGTGCGTGATCAACGCTCAAGTTTGGGGTAGCCTCCGAGTGTCTAGCCAAATTGTAGATTCAGAAAGAGACTTGATTCGCTGTGCTTGATGACTTCAATTCATAGTATCACGGGCTTACACTAGACCCGGAAGTACATCGGGTGTGCGACCAGCGCTCCTATTAGGAGTAGCCCGCGAGTGTCTGATTGAGTCATAGACTCGACCAGAAACATAGTCTTGGTATGTTGGCATAGCTGCATCCGAAGAGTTACTTGACTTAGATGTTGGTATTTATGAATATAGTCAATTGTTCCGTTGGATTCATTGATGAGCTTCCCTCAGTTTGAATGGATGATGACGTTAGTGGTGACGATTGGTGAGCTCAAACGTCAGTAGAGGTGGCCGATGGGACGTGACTTAGTGGGTCCCAATGGAAGGTTGAGAAGATTTGACCACACAACACGTAAAAATGGCGTATTAACTGCGCCTCTTTGATTTTCATGCGGAGTAGGGAAAGTGTAGTGATGGTTTGGTTCTCGTCTGCCACATATCCATACTAGATGTACGCCACACGCCCATGATTATGAGCCTACAGCTAGGATTGGTCGGTCCATAGTATAATTAAGGGGATAATCACAGTAAAAATCCCACTTCTTATTCCTCGCCATCTTCCTCTTCCATGCGCCTCGCCATTATTTTGCCGCATGCTGCACTAGACGTGTTGCTCATGTTCCTGAGCGAATTTCTTTGTGCCTCCAAGAAGAGACATGGTGCAGTGATACGGAAAATCAAGGGCAATGGTGTCAGAGGCAACGGTTGCAGCACTGCTACCACTCCAAAGAAGAAGGGTGCCCCCGCCTCAAGGGTTACCAATGGTAGCTAGAGGCGGTCCACAGTGAAGAAATCGGACCTGCGTCAACTGCACCTCTTCGGCCTAATTCCTTCTGCAGAAGATGACTGCCTGATTCTAGGGATGGAGGTAATCCCCAATCCTCCTGATGGGTTCAAGGTTATGTTCATGGCATTTGTTCTTCGCGGGCTATCTCTCCCCCACCCACAATTTCCTTTGTGGCCTACTTTTTCTATATAGTGTTCAGCTGCATCAGTTACCACACTTTGGGTTGTTTAAGAAGTTGTGTGGTATGAAGAGGCACTCAGGTTCTGGTGGTCATGTATATGAGGTTGGCGGATGCGGCATCTCCATCCTCCCAAATCAACAATACTTTTCTTTCAATATAGTTGATTCTGCTCAAGGGTGGAGATCCAAATGGTTATACATCCATGACCAGAAGGTGGGCGAGCAGAATTATGGGTTGCCCTCCTTTGACGCAAGTGCCGAAGTGAAGAGGAAGTGCTCTTGGAGGAACAATGTTCTCGCATGTGAAGAGGCCAAAGTTGTGACCTTGTATGATTGGGTGAAGCAATTGTAGCTTGTTCCTTGTTAAGAGGTTGATGGTATAGACATCATACAGACTTTCCTTCAGTGTCGAGTTCAACCGCTTCAAGCCAAGGTTCATCCAATGTGGATGTATACTGGCCCGTCGGACCCGACGCACACTTTGGAGGAGGGCTTGTCATCCGTGGAGTTAGAAAAGAAGATAAAATCTTTGACTTGCCTCACTGTGGATGACAAGCTGCCAAACGAAACGTCGACTATTCCTTACAGCTCAGCAAAGAAGGTGCCCTAGGTAAAATCTGACTTTGTTGCTTGTCCTCCTTTCACAGGATTGTCACAGTTTTGTAATATGTTTTCTTTTGTCACATTTCTCGAATGTAGAATCTGAAGGTAGAAGGGCATGATGCCCCCTCTACCTGAGCAGTTCGAAGTGGTAGACGACAACGAGTCAGATGATTCCCATTCGATTGTGCCTCCTACCAATACTGCCGAAGAAGAGAGTGTTGATGACTCTTGAAACGGAGCCACAGTGAATATTCGGATGCCTCAACCCCTGAATATCCGAGGGAGGCTAATGTGTCACCTAGGGGTTTATAACCTTTTTCCATGTTTCCTCTATGAACTACGCCACCGCCCCTAACCAAGAAGCTCAAGCATGATTGGGACCTCGACACGATGAGCTCATGAGTATCTTTTCTTTGTTGTGTTGTCACTTGAAATTCTTGTTCTATTATGTACTTGAGTTCGATGTATCTACAACACCGACTCACCTCTGCCTGCGAATGATGGAGATGAAGTGGAAGAAGGAATCGTAGACTCGAAAGCTGTGAACTCTGAAGATATCATGGAAATCACCAAGCCAGCGGATGGCCACGATAGTGATGGCTCTTCTAGATCCATCAAGCTCTGGAAGCGGTAGAGGGTTGCCTTGCCAACTGCTCCCTAGGGCCCGTTGATGTCTCCTAGCGACCATGTGAGTATACAACTTGTTTCTTACTTTAGTTTTGTGAGGCTTCTGGGCCCACAGGTGATGCGGGACTCAGATCCGCTGAGGTACACACTGATTGAGGGAGGTGAGAACACGACCATGCTCACTTGCTGGGTGATTGTCTTCTGGGCCCTGTTGGAGGGGCATCCCTTATGTATCATGCTCATATTCTCGAGCGGTCGCAGGTACTGGTCTCCCCCGTCGTTATGAGCTGTCGTGACCACGGGTGGTGGTGCATTAGCTAGAAGGGGTGGTGGTGGAGGTGCTCCATATGCTACGGGGCCTAGGGATGTCCTAAAGCCTTGGCTTGTTGCCTCGCACTGTAGCTGAGCGTAGGCATCTTGTAGCTTCTAGAACTCGTGGCAGTCCTTGAGGAGATGGCTAGACATGTGCTTGTTGTCTTTGTTATCGATGTAGAAGGGGACATTGCATGGTCGTGAAAGCCGCTCCATCGAGGATGGCCTGTCCTCGCGAGTGCAGCGTTGCCACACTTGAGTAGTTTTGCCAGCCCTCCTGTCGTCGTGGTAACCACCACCACGGTAGCCGCTGCCGCAATTAACGTCGTCGCGTTTGTTGGTGTATCCAGCCGCAACAATGTCGACTCCATCATGGTCCTCGTAGACATGCATTATGCGCTTTCCTTGGTGGTCACGTTTGCGACCTTGGTCATCATCATCATCCGAGCGTGCACGACTGTTGTGGAGAGAATCTTTGTCGTCGCCCAGCGATTAGCAATGTCCATCAGGTGACCAATGTTGGTTGGCTTGGTGCAGCCCAATTCTTCCTTGAGTTCGCACCGAAGGACGCAACCATTGAACACGCCGATCGCGTGTTCCTCGGAGATGTCCTCTGCGGATTTCCGGATGATGGACCAACGCTGGATGTATGAGCAAAGGGATTTTCCGGATCGCTGGGTGCACGCCTGCAACTCCTTGATGGATGCATGACGCTTGTACGTGCTCTTGAAGTTACATACGAAGTTGTATACCCATTCTTCCTAGCTACGGATCGAGCTGGAGGGGATGCTATTGACTTCATCAGCTAACAGACAAACACACGGGGACACAAGGTTTACCTAGGTTCAGGCCCTTAGAGGGAAAACCCTACTCATGTTTGTCTGTTATTGATTGATAGATGAACCGAAGGTTATAGGGGTGCGTAGATGGCAATGGTGCGGAGATGAGATCTAGCGGGTTTATATGCGAGAGTGTTGATTACCCTTCTCGCCGTTCCCTCCTGGCCCTCATATGGGAAGGCCAGGTCCCAGGAGACGTTCGAGTCGGTTACAGATTGAGGGTGAAATCCTAAAGATTCCTATCTAATCCTGCTCTATCCACCAAGGAGTCGCGCCCTTCATGGGCTTGGCCTCACCTGAATCACCATGGGCTTCTTTGCCAGCGGCAGATCATCACATGGGCTTCTTGCCGGGCCGGACCAGATAGGCCAATAGTAGGTATCCATAGGGCATACCTATGTCAGGAGTTGTTAGAGTAAAACCACCAGTTTTCTCACCATTAGTCGGTCCCTTTTTTGCAGTGTGGGTTAAAATAAAACTGAGCTTGAATTGACACTAATTTTGATTAAGGGACCAACCTGTCAGAGCCAAATTGATGCGGTGGAACGTGCCGAACTTGTCGGCCATATTAAAAAGTTTAAATATCCAAGAGAAAGAAAAAAATGAAAAAAATGGAGGGAGCTCATCCCTTCCACGTCATCTTGTCCGCCTACCGCCAGCGGGAGAGACACCCAACCGCATCTCGGAGGCAAGTTCATGCGAGGTACGGAGCAGCGGGGCGCGGGGCGGACGAGCTCTAGCAAGGGACGAGCGAGATGGGCGAGCTCCGGCGAGAGACAGGGCAGCGCAGGGGAGCTACGGTGAGGGATGGAGTGGCGCAGGGTGGTGTGGGGAGGGTCTATTAGCCAGAGCTCTCCACACAGGGAGAAAGGCCATGGCGTTACCGACGGCACTGTCTAGCGCCATCGATCACAATATGGCGGCGTTCATGTGTGTGGGGTGCTCCAGTGAACGTGGAGGAGACGTGTGAGGCCCGGAGAGGACACGTGTGTGGTCAGCATTGACCTAATTGATGAAGAGCACGAACACGCGCATAGTGCCATGGCGGCGGCATGTAGGCGAGCATGTCAGAGACCATTCGAAGAGACCATTCGACGATGAATTTGAGAAGGAAAAGCAAGCATAGCTCAAAAGGCGGTGGTAGCTGAGGAGGACGGTGGAAGATGTTGGTCGTGTGCGATGGGGGTGGGGTACCAGAGGTGGCGATGTTGGTCGTGTGCGGAGGGGTGACAATTAGAGAAGAGGCCCTTTGATTTTTTTTTCATTTTTATATCTTTGATTTTGTAATTGGATTGACATGTGGAACCTATTGCCATGTCAGGCTCCTGGATGGATGCTGTCAGAAACGATGTCAATCCGAGTTTTATTCAGGTTTAGCGCAAATTGCAAAATACAGCCCAAAATGGTGTTTTGCAATTGAAACGTAAAGTGTGTTTTTTCAGAAAGTGACCGGTAAAGTGGTGGTTTTATACTAACAATTCTAAATAAGAGAGTGATTCGTGTTGTGCGGGATGGCCGCCAAGATGCAGCTGGGCTCGTTTTGGGACACCATCACTGCGAGGTTGCCGACCACGCCTGCATCGGCTAGCAGCGTGCACCTTTGGATCATCCTTGGAGGCATGCTGGAGGTCGGTGATGGCGGAGGGAGAGGACACGTTCCACACACAACGGTGGCACCGCAGGGCACTAGGGAGCGCGCATCTCTAGTTCGTAGGTGGCCAAGGGCACAAGGGCGACGCAGTGGAGAGGACCCAACGCCGATTCGAGTGAATCTTGGCCGTCGGACACAAGGATGACACGGTGGTGCAGGGACCTGGCTACCGATGCTCTGTTGGGCAGCGTGCGGGCACCCTTCTGATGCTCTAGTGTGGGTGGTGAGGGGGCCTACTGCCGGGGGGGGGGGGGTGGAGTGGAGCAGGGGTGGGATGTTGGGTCTAACCGGAGAGAGAGAGTCAGGAGGAAGAAAGGATGGGGGCTGACCCGTGGGTCTAACGTCCATGTCAGCATAGTATCCACATCTACAGCCATGTCAATACTGACAAATGGATCTTATCGGCAATTAGAGTTGTGTCAAACGAATATTACTGTGATTTCTAACGGCCTGCCCCGGACTTGGTAGCTTTTTCGATTTTTTTTACAAAAACGGGTACTGACTCACAAATCTTGTTCCAACTGTGGTAGTTTTATGTAATTTAGTCGAGTCAAAAGAGAATAGTCTAGTCCAGGATTTCACTCCTTTGTGGGCTTATACCACAAAAATGACTGGAGAAACAGAAATGTGAAATTATCGGACGAAGGCGTGCCAATCAGATGCGTTCAAAACAAGTTGAGCTAGGGAACAAACGAGCGCTCAAAAAGATCTCTCTCCTCCTCTAGACCTTTCACCCGGCCGCTCACATTTGGCCAAGTGGCCGCTTTCTCATCTCAAGATAAGCCTTCTAGTGTTCTACTACCCTTCCTCCTCTTCCTGCCGAAACGCGGCAATTCAAGAAGCTCAAGATTAGGCTTCGACCGCTTCCCATCTCACACTGCAGCAACCCAAGAAGGTCAGAGGAAGAAGAAGACAGAACAAGCAAGCAAGCTAGGAGAAGTTACTGGCCATGGCGTTAGCACCCACATCTCTTACGGGGAGGCCCCTGTGCACGGCTCCGCAGCTCGCGAGGTCGTCACGGCCATCGTCGAGGCTCTCTTGCAGGGCCTCCAGCGAGAAGGAGGGCACGCCTCCGTCGTCGGCCGGAAACCTGGAGCTGAAAAAGCTTGGGAAGCTGGCGATGGTCGCCCTGGCCGCTGGCGCGCTCGTGCTCACGCCCGTCGATGACGCCATGGCCGGCAAGTCCGGCGGCAGGGTCGGCGGGAAGGCGTTCCGGTCCGCGGCGCCGCGCCCCTCCGGTCCACGGATAAACAACTCGAGGTAAGCAATTGACAACCACACCGATCTACAGGATGGATGATGCGTTCTGCTGATGCAATTCGCTTCTGGTTCTGATTTGTTTTGCGATGCTCGCGCCCGCGCAGGACGAACATCTACGTCAACCCCGGCGTGGCGCCGCCGCTGGTGGGCGGATACGGCTACGGTGGTTACGGCGGGTACGGCTTGTCGCCGTTCGGTGGCTTCTACGGTGGCCCCAGCGTCGCCCTCGGGGTCGGCGGCGGCTTCGACACGTTCGTCCTGTTCATAGTAGGTGGGGCGGTCGTCGGCGCCGTCAGGCGGTTCCTCAACAGCAGGGATAGGGATGATTACGACGACTAGATGATGAAGTAAACCATGTAATGCCATGGCAACCTTGTAATATAACGAGATTACTATTTTGTTCTTGTTGATCCGTATTAATTTTGAAAGAACAGAATACTGAATACTGAAAGAGCAGTACAACAAACAATATGTATTACTCCCTCCGTTTTAAAATATAAGATATTTTACCTTTGTGAAAGGAGTGTATCTAGATCTCTTATAGTATATGTTTATATAGATTTGGAGTGAACCTATACACTAAAAGATGTTAAAATATTAGGCAATTTTTCCATGAGATTAATTACCGAAATCAACATTATGTAAGCACTAGCAGATCTAAACACATGCAGCCAAACAATCACATCTAGTAGATCTGAAAATCTAGCAAGAACTAGTGCATACAAAGAGAAGAATAGCACGTACAGGTTGACCGAAAATGTCGTCACCGCAGCAGCATCTTGGTCATTGTTGTTGTCACCCATGGTGCTGATGAGGTCATCGGTTGCTGAAGAAGAACACACGAACAGAGGCGAGTAGTCGCGCCGAGACACTCCCCAAAAACCTTATCGTCCATCTCCCGGTGCAGGATCTCAACGGACGGGGTTTCGGAGGCCTGCTCTCCCGGACAGCAGTGCACGCAGTCGTCGGGATGGGGAAGCCTAGAGAGCAGCACAGCGAGAGGAACACATAGCGAGAGAGACAGAGAAAGAACTGGATGCCTCTAGATCTGTCTGTCTCTCGCTTTATAGCCTGGGAGGTGAGCCGACCGAGTCGTCACGTGTTGGAAGACAAGGACACGCGTCAAACATGCACACGAATGTTGACACGTACCCAACAGCTGGTGCACCAAGCAAAAATTTAGTCTTCCACAAAACGAGTTTCTAACTCAAACTCGATTCACGAAACGCGACGCGCGTGCGGGCGAGGCGAGGTGGACGCGTGGACTCCTTCTCTTCTCACTCACTTAGTGGGAGTGAAACAGCTCATCTTATAAGCTGGTCCAACTCTCTCCCAACTAGCAATGTGGGATTAAACTTTTTCTCCCACAGAGCTCCCAAGCTGTCATAGTAGATGGGCCTTGAGATTTCAGGATTTATTAGACTAGATGGGTTGCCTATATGGGCCGCAGCCCATATAAATCTAACAATCTCCCACCTGATCTCAGAGGCACATTATATGGCACATCACTTCCAATCACTGTTTAATATACCTGCAGTTCAATGGAGACTGTTAAGTTGAACTTCCACCTAGACAAAGATATACGCTTACTAAAACAGAACAATGGACTATGCCTTAAATTGCCAGTCTTGCGCAGCAAGTTTCACTCAATGTCGTTACCGGTACTTGGCTGCCATAGGCTACCCCTCGGGTGGAGCTTATAAGTCATACTCATCTGCCTTTCATGAGCTTCCTAGAGATTCACCCAAATCTCATACACTGTGACCAGCAGTGTAGCTCATATAGGTGTGTTCTTTCAAGATCGCTCTGTAGGACAGCGTCTTTGCTCCCAAGGAGATAATTAGAACACATTAAGATATAATCAACCTTCCTTATAGTATACTATGAGAGTATTGCATCTGCAGTAGAGTGGGAGTGTAAAAGTTTCTATCAACTCAATTGTTTCGATTTGTTTTCACAGGTCCTAATTCACGGGATCTCCTATCACAAAGGTTGGGTTACCCCCTTGACAACTCACGTGGGTCTCAAACCCATCTCCCTCGATGCATTTTCTATCAAGTTTCTTGATAGTCCTTTCGTAAAAGGATCTGCCAGATTCTTAGCCGTTTGGACATAATCCAATGCTATAACTTCGGAGTTCTCAGCTTTTTGATAGACTTGAGTCTTCTCTTGACATGTCTTGAACTCTTCATATTATCCTTAGAGTTGTTCACTTTGACAATCACAGTTTGGTTGTCACAGTTCATAAGGATTGCCGATATTGGTTTTTCAACCATAGGCAAATCTGTTAAGAGTTCACGAAGTCATTCTGTTTCGACAGTCGCAGTATCTAATGCTGTGAGTTCTGCTTCCATAGTTGACCTTGTTAAGATGGTCTGCTTGCAAGACTTCCATGAAACAGAGCCACCACCAGGAGTGAATATATAACCACTTGTGGCCTTTATCTCATCAGCATCCGATATCCAATTTGAATCACTATACCCTTCAAGTACTCTTGGATACCCGGTATAATGAATTCCATCGCTCACGGTTCCCTTTAGATAGCGCATTACTCTCTCAAGAGCATGCCAGTGATCATCTCCCGGGTTGGCCACAAACCAGCTAAGTTTGCTCACAAAAAACGAGATGTCAGGCCTCGTAGCGCAAGCTAAATACATAAGTAAGCCAATAATCTGAGAGTATCTCAACTGATCTCTAGTTGCATTTTGATTCTTTCGAAGCAAAACACTAGGATCATAAGGTGTAGGAGAGGATTTACAATCATCATATCCAAATCTACTCAACACCTTCTCCACATAATGTGATTGCACAAGTGTAATCCCATTATTCTCATCTCTCAGTAGCTTGATGTTTAGGATAACATCAGTTTCTCCAAGATCCTTCATCTCAAAACATTGAGACAATAAGCTTTTGACATCATTAATCACTTTGAGACTTGTCCCGAAAATTAGTATGTCATCAACATAGAGACATAGGACAACTCCCTCGCCCCCACCATGGCGGTAGTACAGACATTTGTCGGCTTAATTTACAACAAAGCCCACAAATGTCAAAGTTCTTTCAAACTTCTCATGCCATTGCTTGGGAGCTTGTTTGAGGCCATACAAAGATTTATTCAATTTACACACCTTTCTCTCTTAACCATCTAGTACAAAACCATTAGGCTGTTCCATGTAAATTTCCTCGTCCAACTCTCCATTTAGGAAAGCCATCTTAACATCCATTTGATGAATGATAATACCGTGTGAGGCAGCCAGTGACAGTAGTACTTGAATTGTGGTCAATCTAGCCACAGGTGAGTAAGTACCAAAGAAATCTTCACCTTCCTTTTGGGTATAGCCTTTAGCCACAAGCCGAGCTTTGTACTTTTCAATAGTACCATCAGCCCTAAGCTTCTTTTTAAATACCCATTTACATCCTACAGGTTTACACCCATACGGACGTTCAGATATCTCCCACGTTCCATTAGCCAAGATGGAATCCATCTCGCTTTTAACCACTTCCTTCCAGTAGTCTGCATCCAGAGATGAAAAAGCTTCTGAAATGGTAGTGGGAGTGTCATCCACTAGGTACACAATAAAATCATTACCAAAAGATCTTGCGATCCTCTGTCTCTTACTCCTTGTGGGAGCTTCATTGTCATCCTCATCCGAATATGAACTCTCATTATCTGATTGTTCATTAGTCTCCATGGGAGTTTCAGGTTTAGAAACTGGATCATATTCCTTATTAGATATGCTAGGCATATCTCTCATAGGAAATATATTCTCAAAGAATGTAGCATCTCTTGATTCAAAAATGGTACCGACACTCATGTCGTCCATTTCAGATTTCACCACAAGAAATTTGTAAGCAATGTTGTGAGAAGCATAGCTAAGAAAGACACAATCCATAGTTTTCGGTCCAAGCTTACGCTTTTTGTTGACTGACACGTTGACCTTTGCCAAACAACCCCAAGTTCGTAAGTAGGAGAGTGTCAACCTTTTCTTTTCTCATTCTTCAAATGGTGTAATCTCTTTATTCTTAGTTGGAACACGGTTTAGGACATGACACGAAGTAAATATAGCCTCCCCCACCATTCCTTGGATAAACCGGCAGTGTCTAACATGGCGTTAACCAAATCTGTTAGAGTCCGGTTTTTCCTCTTAGCAATCCCATTGGATTGAGGGGAATTGGGAGGCGTCCTCTCATGTATAATACCATGTTCCGAACAGAATAAATTGAACTCATTAGAAAAGTACTCTCCACCACGATCGGACTGAATTCTTTTGATCTTTCTCTCAAGTTGATTTTCAACTTCTGCCTTATAGATTTTAAAGAAATCTAAAGCCTCGTCTTTAGTTTTCAAGAGATATACATAACAGTACCTAGTAGAATCATCAATCAAAGTCATGAAATATTTCTTTCCACTAATTGTCAACACATCATTCATCTCACATAGATCTGAATTTATAAGCTCAAGAGGTGCCAAGTTTCTTTCCTCTGCAGGTTTGCGAGGCTGCTTTGCTTGCACGCAAGCATGGCACTTAGAGCCTTTGACAATAGTAAATTTCAGAATTAAACTCATACCAGCAAGCCGCGACATACAACCAAAATTAATATGACAAAGTTGTGAATGCCAAACATTAGTTTTATTACTAGTAGTGCAAACATGGTTCACTACATCATCACAGAAGTCTACCAATGAAAACCGGAACATGCCTCCGCATTCATAGCCTTTTCCAACAAAAGTTCCATACTTAGACAGTACAACTTTATTGGATCAAATATCAACTTAAACCCATCTTTCATAAGACGAGAACCACTAACAAGATTCTTCTTGATAGAAGGGACATGCTGCACATTCTTCAATTGCACGATCTTGCCCGAAGTAAACTTCAGATCTACCGTGCCAGCACCAAGAACAGTAGCATGTAACCCATTCCCCATCATGACTGAGGAATCTCGAGCCTGATAAGAGGTGAACATGGAAATGTCAGCACACACATAAACATTCGCACCCGTATCAACCCACCATTCTGTGGGTTGAAATACTGAAAAACGGTAGGTAATAAATTACCGTACCCAGAACCTGAAGTTCCTGCATCAGTATTGCCAATGACCATGTTGACAGATTTAGAACTCTATCCAGCCTGACCCTTCTTGCCTTTCTTCTGTGGACAACGATGAGCCCAATGGCCAATCTCGCCACACACCCAGCAAGGTTCTTTCTTTTCCTTGTTCTGCCCCTTCTTCTTCTTGAAGTTGGTAGTTTGGCAGACTTTGCTATTTCCTTTGGACTTTGTTGGAGATATGCCCAAGAGGCAATAATAAAAGAGATTATTATTATATCTTTGTGTTTATGATGAATGTTTACATCCCATGCTATAATTGTATTATTAGAAAACACTAATACTTGTGTGTTTTGTAAACATAAAAGAGTCCCTGGTAAGCCTCTTGTTAAACTAGCTTGTTGATTGATTGATGATCATGGTTTCCTGATCATGGACATTGGATGTGATTAATAACAAGGTTATATCATTAGGAGAATGATGTGATGGACAAACACCCATAGTAAGCGTAGCATAAGATCAAGTCATTAAGTTCGTATTGTTGTAAGCTTTGAAATACATAGTAACCTAATCCTTCGACCATGAGGTTATGTTAATCACCATCACCGGATGGGTACTTTGATGACATCAAACGCCGCTTCGTAACTGGGCGGTTATAAAGGTGTCATTGGGTATTCTAAAAGTATGTGTTGAAGCGCATAGACCAAGATTGGGATTTGTCCATCCATATGACGGATAGATATACTCTGGGCCCTCTCGGTGGAATGTCATCTAGATAGCTTGCAAGCATGTGGCTAGGTCACAAGGGATGACATAACATGGAACGAGTAAAGAGTACTTATCAGTAACGAGGAAGAACTAGGTATGAAGATACTGACGATCAAACCTCGGATAAGTAGAATGTCGCGAGACAAAGGGAATTGGTTTCGTATGTAAATTGGTTCAATCGATCACGAAGTAATCGTTGAGTATGTGGGAGCCGTTATGGATCTCCAGATCCCGCTGATGGTTATTGATGGGAGAGGTGTCTTCATCATGTCTGCATATTCACGAACCGTAGGGTGACACACTTAAGGTTCGAAGTTGTTTGAAGTAGATATGGAATTTGCGTTGGAGACCAAATGTTGTTCGGAGTCTCAGAATGGATCCGGGACATCACGAGGAGATCCGGAATGGTCCGGAGAATGAGATTCATATATTGGGGATCATTTTCTAAGTTAGGAAATGTTCCGGAGTGTTTGTATGGAGATTCTAGAAGGTTTCGGAATGTTCTGGAAGGTTCTAGAGGATTTCTTGGAGTTTGCTTGAAAAACCAAGAAAGGGATCAAAGAAACCAAGTGGGGCAAGACACGGATTCGTGGGGAGGAGGATTCCTCCCCCAACCCGCCGGCCCAAGGAGGAGGGAGTCCTACTAGGACTCCCCCTCCCCAGGCGCGCCTCCCTCCTTTAAATAGAAGGGAGGGGGCGCCCCCTCTTGCACCTTGTCTCATAACTCCCAATCTCAGCCGCCTCTCTCCTCCATGTTTCTTCTGCACAGGCATAGGCGAAGCCCTGCAGAATTCTCATCTCCACCACCACCACCACGCCGTCGTGCTGCTGGGATTCCGTGGAAAAGATCTACTACCTCCGCTGCTCGCTGGAACGGGGAGAGGAAGGTCTGCTTCGACTCCGCACGTGTGACCGTCTGCGGAAGCGCTGCCAGAACGCGGCGCCGGAAGGATCGTCCACAGGATCTTGAGATCGTCAAGTGATCGACTACATCATCCACGAGATCTAATCTCGTTAATGGTTTCGGTTCTACGAGGGTTAGTACCGATCTATCTCGTTGCTCATGTCTAGTAGATTAGATCTTGGCCTTTATCTAGATTAGATCTGGGTTTTGTTCGTTCTTGCGGTAGAATTTTTTTGTTTTCCATGCTACGAACCCTTCAGTGGTATCAGAGCCAGGTCTATGCGTAGATCTGTTGCATGAGTATAACACAATGAGGTTGTGGGCGTTGGTGCTCGTGCCGTCTTTTGCTATGTGTGTACTTTGCATCTTGCGGTATGGTGGGATGAAGCGGCTCGGGCTAACATTACATGTCATCGTACATGAGACTTGCTCCACGCTTGACGTGCAACTCGTATTGCACAAGTGGTTTTGCGGGTGTCTGTCTCTCCCATCATAGTATAGATCAAATCTACACTTTGCACTTGATAGCACTTGTATCAACGTTGTGGTTCAGTTTCATAGGTAAGATGCGTTCTTAGTCGAAAGCCCCAAGCCACGTAAAACTTGCAAAGAAAATTAGAGGCGTCTAACTTGTTTTTGCAGGGGTTTTGTGATGTGATATGGCCTACATGTGATTGTGATTGTATTTGATGTATGCAATGATCCTTGTTGTAATATGGCAACCGGCAGGAGCCTAATGGTTGTCTTTAATTCTGTTAAGACCTGCGTGTCTATTCATCTTGTAATAGCTTTGTTCCAAGTAGTTGTAATAGTTGATAGTGAAGATGAACAACCATGAAGTGGCGCCACGGACCTTGACGCAATGCTGGTGATGATGGAGATCATGTTCGTGCTTTGGAGATAGAGATCGAAGGCATAAGAAGAAGGGGCCATATCATATCACACAAATTATGAATTGCCTGTGATGTTAATCCTTTATGCATCTTGTATTGCTTAGATCGCGACGGTAGCATTATAAGATGATCCCTCTCACTAAATATCAAGTAATAAAGTGTTCGTCCTTAGTTGGCACCGTTGCTAAGACTCGTCGTTTCGAAGCATCTCGTGATGATCGTGTGTGATAGACTCTACGTGTGCATACAAAGGGTGCAAGCCAGATTTGCACATTTGGAAACTAAGGTTAATCTTGACGAGCCTAGCATGTACAGACATGGTCTCGGAACACGGAATACCGAAAGGTAGAGCATGAGTCATATGATTGATATGATGAACATGAAGATTGTTCGCCGATGAAGCTACATCATCTCACGTGATTATCGGACTTGGTGTAGTGGATTTGGTTCGTGTAATCACTAAAACAACTACGAGGGATGTTGTTTTGACTGGGACTTCACCTAGTTGATTTAAGAATTAAATTTGAACACTATTTATCATAAACTTAGTCTTAACTACTTGCAAATATGTTGTAGATAATGGCGAACATTTCCATCAATTTCAATGCGTTCCTAGAGAAAGAAAAGCTTAAGAACAATGGAAGCAATTTCACGGACTGGTTCCGTGGACTGAAGATCGTCCTCAGGGCTGGTCAGTTGACCTATATGCTCGAAGCACCGCTAGGTGACCCACCTGCAGAAGATGCCAACGATGACGTAAAGAATGTTTATGCCACTCGGAAACATCACTACTCCACAGTTCAGTGTGCCGTCCTGTACGGTTTAGAATCGGAGCTTCAAAAGCGTTTTGAGCACCATGACCCATTTGAAATCATTAAGGAGCTCAAACTCATATTTGAGACTCGCGCGGCCATGGAAAGCTATGAAGCTTCCGAGAAGTTCTTTACCTGCAAGATGGAAGAGGGTAGCTCCGTTAGCGAGCACGTGCTCACCATGTCTGGGCACGCAAACAAACTCCGAGAGTTGGGGATACCGATTCCTAATGAATTGGGGATTCACCGTGTCCTCCAATCACTGCCACCAAGTTACAAGAACTTTGTGATGAACTACAATATGCACTGCATGAACAAGACGTTGCCTGAACTATCGTCCATGCTGAAAACTGCTGAAGTGGAGATCATGAAAGATCACCAAGTGTTGATGGTCAATAAGACCACCAATTTCAAGAAACGGGGCAATCCTAAGAACAGGGCAACTTCAAGAAGGACGGCAAGAAAGCTGCCGCACCTGCTAAGAAGCCCAAGGCTGGTCCTAAACCTGAAACTAAGTGCTTCTACTGCAAGGGTGCTGGTCACTAGAAGCGTAACTGCCCCAAATACCTGGCGGATCTGAAGAACGACAACATCAAGAAGAAAGGTATATTCCATATACATGTTATAGATGTGTATCTTACTAGTAATCGTAGTAGTGCCTGGGTATTTGATACTGGTTCGGTTGCTCATATTTGTAACTCGAAACAGGAGCTGCGGAAAAAACGAAGACTGGCAAGAGATGAGGTGACGATGCGTGTTAGAAATGGCTCCAAGGTTGATGTGATCGTCGTCGGCACGCTCCCTCTACATCTACCATCGGGATTAGTTTTAAATTTAAATAATTGTTATTTGGTGCCTGCGTTAAGCATGAACATTATATCTGGATCTTGTTTATTGCGAGACGGTTACTCTTTTAAGTCTGAGAATAAAGGTTGTTCGATTTTTATGAGTAATATCTTTTATGGTTATGCACCTGAGATGAATGGTTTATTCTTATTGAATCTCGATAGCAGTGATACACATGTTCACAACATAGATGCTAAACGAATAAAATTGAATGATAATTCTACATACATGTGGCACTGTCGTCTTGGTCACATTGGAGTGAAGCGTATGAAGAAACTCCATTCTGATGGACTTCTTGAATCACTTGAAAGATGCGAAGCATGTCTAATGGGAAAAATGACTAAGACTCCATTCTCTGGAATAATGGAGCGAGCTACGGACTTATTGAAAATAATACATACCGATGTGTGTGGTCCAATGAGTGTAGCATCGCATGGTGGATATCGTTATGTTCTCACTTTCACGGATGACTTGAGTAGATATGGGTATGTCTACTTTATGAAACATAAATCCGAAACTTTCGAGAAGTTTAAGGAATTTCAAAGTGAAGTGGAAAATCATCGTAACAAGAAGATTAAGTTTCTGCGTTCTGACCGCAGAGGTGAATATCTGAGTTATGAGTTTGGCATGCATTTAAAGAAATGTGGAATACTTTCACAGTTGACACCGCTGGGAACACCACAGCGTAATGGTGTGTCCGAACGTCGTAATCGAACTCTCTTAGATATGGTTCGATCTATGATGTCTCTTACAGATTTACCGTTATCATTTTGGGGCTATGCATTAGAGACAGCCGCATTCACTTTAAATAGGGCACCATCTAAATCCGTTGAAACGACACCGTATGAATTATGGTTTGGTAAGAAACCTAAGTTGTCGTTCCTTAAAGTTTGGGGCTGCGAAGCGTATGTAAAGAAGTTACAACCTGATAAGCTTGAACCCAAAGCGGAGAAATGCGTCTTCATAGGATACCCTAAAGAAACAATTGGGTATACCTTCTATCATAGATCCGAAGGCAAAGTTTTCGTTGCTAAGAATGGATCCTTTCTGGAGAAGGAATTTCTCTCGAAAGAAGTGACTGGAAGGAAAGTAGAACTCGACGAGGTTATTGAACCTTCTTTCGGAGTTGAGAGTAGCGCAGCACCGGAAGATGTTTCTGTGCCGCCTGCACCAACTAGAGAGAAAGCTAATGATGATGATCATGAAACTTCGAACGAAGTTACTACTGAACCTCGCAGGTCAACAAGGGTTCGTACCACTCCTGAGTGGTATGACTCTTCCTTGAACATCATGTTAGTGGACAACACTGATGACCCTGCGACGTATGAAGAAGCTATGGTGAGCCCAGATTCCAACAAATGGATAGAAGCCATGAAATCCGAAATGGGATCCATGTACGAAAACCAAGTATGGACTTTGGTGGACTTACCAGATGGCCGTAAGGCTGTCGAGAACAAATGGATTTTCAAAAGAAAAACAAATGTTGATGGTAATGTTATCGTCTATAAAGCTCTACTTGTCGCAAAAGGGTTCCGACAAATTCAAGGAGTTGACTACGATGAGACTTTCTCACCAGTAGCGAAGCTAAAGTCTATGAGGATTATGTTAGCAATCGCTGCATATTTCGATTATGAAATTTGGCAGATGGATGTCAAAACGGCGTTCCTTAATGGTGACATTGAGGAAGAGTTGTATATGGTACAACCCAAGGGTTTTGTCGATCCTAAAGATGCTGACAAGGTATGCAAACTTCAGTGCTCCATTTATGGACTGAAGCAAGCATCCCGGAGTTGGAATCAACGTTTTGATAAAGTAATCAAAAACTTTGGATTTATACAAACTTATGGAGAAGCTTGTATTTACAAGAAAGTGAGTGGGAGCTCTGTAGTATTCCTAGTACTATATGTAGATGACATATTGTTGATTGGGAATGATATAGAACTTCTTAAAAGCGTCAAAACCTATTTGAATAATAGTTTTTCGATGAATGATCTTGGCGAAGCGGCATATATTCTAGGCATTAAGATTTATAGAGATAGATCATGACGCCTAATAGCGCTTTCACAAAGTACATACTTAGACAAAGTTCTAAAGAAGTTTAGAATGGAAGAGAGCAAGAAAGGGTTTGTGCCCATGTTGTCAGGTAAGACCTTGAGTAAAACTCAAAGTCCAGCTACGGCAGAAGATAGAGAAAAGATGAATAAAATTCCCTATGCCTCGGCCATAGGTTCTATCATGTATGCCATGCTGTGTACGAGACCGGATATAGCACATGCTGTTAGTTTGACTAGCAGATATCAAAGTGATCCTGGAATGGAACACTGGACAGCGGTCAAGAATATCCTAAAGTACCTGAATAGGACTAAGGATATGGTTCTTTCTTATGGAGGTGATGAACAACTTGTTGTAAACGGTTACACTGATGCTAGTTGGAACACCGATCCAGATGACTCGAAGTCACAGTCTGGATACGTATTTATTTTGAATGGTGCTGCAATAAGCTGGAGGAGTGCCAAGCAGAGCGTTGTGGCGAAATCTTCAACTGAATCGGAATACATAGCTGCTTCGGAGGCTGCACAAGAAGGCATATGGATGAAGGAGTTCATTACTGAACTTGGCGTGGTTCCCAGTGCGTTATACCTGATGGCCATCTACTGTGACAACACAGGTGCCATAGCTAATGCACAGGAGCCAAGGTCACATAACAAGCTGAAGCACATCAAGCTATGTTTTCATGCTATTCGCGAGTATGTCCAAGATGGTGACATAAAGATTTGCAAAGTACACACTGATCTGAATGTAGCAGATCCGTTGACTAAACCTCTCCCTAGAGCAAAGCATGACCAACACCAGAACGCCATGGGTGTTCGGTATATTACCATGTAATCTAGATTATTGACTCTAGTGCAAGTGGGAGACTGTTGGAGATATGCCCAAGAGGCAATAATAAAAGAGATTATTATTATATCTTTGTGTTTATGATGAATGTTGACATCCCATGCTATACTTGTATTATTAGGAAACACTAATACTTGTGTGTTTTGTAAACATAAAAGAGTTCCTGGTAAGCCTCTTGTTAAACTAGCTTGTTGATTGATTGATGATCATGGTTTCCTGATCATGGACATTGGATGTGATTAATAACAAGGTTATATCATTAGGAGAATGATGTGATGGACAAACACCCATAGTAAGCGTAGCATAAGATCAAGTCATTAAGTTCGTATTGCTGTAAGCTTTGAAATACATAGTAACCTAATCCTTCGACCATGAGGTTATGTTAATCACCATCACCGGATGGGTACTTTGATGACATCAAACGCCGCTTCATAACTGGGCAGTTATAAAGGTGTCATTGGGTATTCTAAAAGTATGTGTTGAAGCGCATAGACCAAGATTGGGATTTGTCCATCCATATGACGGATAGATATACTCTGGGCCCTCTCGGTGGAATGTCATCTAGATAGCTTGCAAGCATGTGACTAGGTCACAAGGGATGACATAACATGGAACGAGTAAAGAGTACTTATCAGTAACGAGGAAGAACTAGGTATGAAGATACTGACGATCAAACCTCGGATAAGTAGAATGTCGCGAGACAAAGGGAATTGGTTTCGTATGTAAATTGGTTCAATCGATCACGAAGTAATCGTTGAGTATGTGGGAGCCGTTATGGATCTCCAGATCCCGCTGATGGTTATTGATGGGAGAGGTGTCTTCATCATGTCTGCATATTCACGAACCGTAGGGTGACACACTTAAGGTTCGAAGTTGTTTGAAGTAGATATGGAATTTGCGTTGGAGACCGAATGTTGTTCGGAGTCTCAGAATGGATCCGGGACATCACGAGGAGATCCGGAATGGTCCGGAGAATGAGATTCATATATTGGGGATCATTTTCTAAGTTAGGAAATGTTCCGGAGTGTTTTTATGGAGATTCTAGAAGGTTTCGGAATGTTCTGGAAGGTTCTAGAGGATTTCTTGTTGTTTGCTTGAAAAACCAAGAAAGGGATCAAAGAAACCAAGTGGGGCAAGACACGGATTCGTGGGGGAGGAGGATTCCTCCCCCCAACCCGCCGGCCCAAGGAGGAGGGAGTCCTACTAGGACTCCCCCTCCCCAGGCGCGCCTCCCTCCTTTAAATAGAAGGGAGGGGCGCCCCCTCTTGCACCTTGTCTCATAACTCCCAATCTCAGCCGCCTCTCTCCTCCACGTTTCTTCTGCACAGGCATAGGCGAAGCTCTGCAGAATTCTCATCTCCACCACCACCACCACGCCGTCGTACTGCTAGGATTCCGTGGAAATATCTACTACCTCCGCTGCTCACTGGAACGGGGAGAGGAAGGTCCGCTTCGACTCCGCACGTGTGACCGTCTACGGAAGCGCTGCCGGAACGCGGCGCCGGAAGGATCGTCCACACGATCTTGAGATCGTCAAGTGATCGACTACATCATCCACGAGATCTAATCTCGTTAACGCTTTCGGTTCTACGAGGGTTAGTACCGATCTATCTCGTTGCTCATGTCTAGTAGATTAGATCTTGGCCTTTATCTAGATTAGATCTGGGTTTTGTTCGTTCTTGCGGTAGAATTTTTTTGTTTTCCATGCTACGAACCCTTTAGTGGTATCAGAGCCAGGTCTATGCGTAGATCTGTTGCACGAGTAGAACACAATGAGGTTGTGGGCGTTGGTGCTCGTGCCGTCTTTTGCTATGTGTGTACTTTGCATCTTGCGGTATGGTGGGATGA
The DNA here is from genome assembly GCA_916181665.1 of Avena sativa. Lineage (NCBI taxonomy): Eukaryota > Viridiplantae > Streptophyta > Magnoliopsida > Poales > Poaceae > Avena > Avena sativa. The sequence continues at coordinate 34,604,752 of OV702291.1, forward strand.
AGCGGCTCGGGCTAACATTACATGTCATCATACATGAGACTTGCTCCACGCTTGACTTGCAACTCGTATTGCACAAGTGGCTTTGCGGGTGTCTGTCTCTCCCATCATAGTATAGATCAAATCTACACTTTGCACTTGATAGCACTTGTATCAACGTTGTGGTTCAGTTTCGTAGGTAAGATGCGTTCTTAGTCGAAAGCCCCAAGCCACGTAAAACTTGCAAAGAAAATTAGAGGCGTCTAACTTGTTTTTGCAGGGGTTTTGTGATGTGATATGGCCTACATGTGATTGTGATTGTATTTGATGTATGCAATGATCCTTGTTGTAATATGGCAACCGGCAGGAGCCTAATGGTTGTCTTTAATTCTGTTAAGACCTGCGTGTTTACTCATCTTGTAATAGCTTTGTTCCAAGTAGTTGTAATAGTTGATAGTGAAGATGAACAACCATGAAGCGGCACCACGGACCTTGACGCAATGCTGGTGATGATGGAGATCATGTCCGTGCTTTGGAGATAGAGATCGAAGGCATAAGAAGAAAGGGCCATATCATATCACACAAATTATGAATTGCCTGTGATGTTAATCCTTTATGCATCTTGTATTGCTTAGATCGCGACGGTAGCATTATAAGATGATCCCTCTCACTAAATATCAAGTAATAAAGTGTTCATCCTTAGTTGGCACCGTTGCTAAGACTCGTCGTTTCGAAGCATCTCGTGATGATCGGGTGTGATAGACTCTACGTGTGCATACAACGGGTGCAAGCCAGATTTGCACATGCGGAAACTAAGGTTAATCTTGACGATCCTAGCATGTACAGACATGGTCTCGGAACACGGAATACCGAAAGGTAGAGCATGAGTCATATGATTGATATGATGAACATGAAGATTGTTCGCCGATGAAGCTACATCATCTCACGTGATTATCGGACTTGGTGTAGTGGATTTGGTTCGTGTAATCACTAAAACAACTGCGAGGGATGTTGTTTTGAGTGGGAGTTCACCTAGTTGGTTTAAGAATTAAATTTGAACACTATTTATCATAAACTTAGTCTTAACTACTTGCAAATATGTTGTAGATAATGGTGAACGTTTCCATCAATTTCAATGCGTTCCTAGAGAAAGAAAAGCTTAAGAACAATGGAAGCAATTTCACGGACTGGTTCCGTGGACTGAAGATCGTCCTCAGGGCTGGTCAGTTGACCTATATGCTCGAAGCACCGCTAGGTGACCCACCTGCAGAAGATGCCAACGATGACGTAAAGAATGTTTATGCCACTCAGAAAAATCACTACTCCACAGTTCAGTGTGCCATCCTGTACGGTTTAGAATCGGAGCTTCAAAAGCGTTTTGAGCACCATGACCCATTTGAAATCATTAAGGAGCTCAAACTCATATTTGAGACTCGCGCGGCCATGGAAAGCTATGAAGCTTCCGAGAAGTTCTTTACCTGCAAGATGGAAGAGGGTAGCTCCGTTAGCGAGCACGTGCTCACCATGTCTGGGCACACAAACAAACTCCGAGAGTTGGGGATACCGATTCCTAATGAATTGGGGATTCACCGTGTCCTCCAATCACTGCCACCAAGTTACAAGAACTTTGTGATGAACTACAATATGCACTGCATGAACAAGACGTTGCCTGAACTATCGTCCATGCTGAAAACTGCTGAAGTGGAGATCATGAAAGATCACCAAGTGTTGATGGTCAATAAGACCACCAATTTCAAGAAACGGGGCAAGCCTAAGAACAGGGCAACTTCAAGAAGGACGGCAAGAAAGCTGCCGCACCTGCTAAGAAGCCCAAGGCTGGTCCTAAACCTGAAACTAAGTGCTTCTACTGCAAGGGTGCTGGTAACTAGAAGCGTAACTGCCCCAAATACCTGGCGGATCTGAAGAACGGCAACATCAAGAAGAAAGGTATATTCTATATACATGTTATAGATGTGTATCTTACTAGTAATCGTAGTAGTGCCTGGGTATTTGATACTGGTTCGGTTGCTCATATTTGTAACTCGAAACAGGAGCTGCGGAATAAACGAAGACTGGCAAGAGATGAGGTGACGATGCGCGTTGGAAATGGCTCCAAGGTTGATGTGATCGTCGTCGGCACGCTCCCTCTACATCTACCATCGGGATTAGTTTTAAATTTAAATAATTGTTATTTGGTGCCTGCGTTAAGCATGAACATTATATCTGGATCTTGTTTATTGCGAGACGGTTACTCTTTTAAGTCTGAGAATAAAGGTTGTTCGATTTTATGAGTAATATCTTTTATGGTTATGCACCTGAGATGAATGGTTTATTCTTATTGAATCTCGATAGTAGTGATACACATGTTCACAACATAGATGCTAAACGAATAAAATTGAATGATAATTCTACATACATGTGGCACTGTCGTCTTGGTCACATTGGAGTGAAGCGTATGAAGAAACTCCATTCTGATGGACTTCTTGAATCACTTGAAAGATGCGAAGCATGTCTAATGGGAAAAATGACTAAGACTCCATTCTATGGAATAATGGAGCGAGCTACGGACTTATTGGAAATAATACATACCGATGTGTGTGGTCCAATGAGTGTAGCATCGCATGGTGGATATCGTTATGTTCTCACTTTCACGGATGACTTGAGTAGATATGGGTATGTCTACTTTATGAAACATAAATCCGAAACTTTCGAGAAGTTTAAGGAATTTCAAAGTGAAGTGGAAAATCATCGTAACAAGAAGATTAAGTTTCTGTGTTCTGACCGCAGAGGTGAATATCTGAGTTATGAGTTTGGCATGCATTTAAAGAAATGTGGAATACTTTCACAGTTGACACCGCTGGGAACACCACAGCGTAATGGTGTGTCCGAACGTCGTAATCGAACTCTCTTAGATATGGTTCGATCTATGATGTCTCTTACAGATTTACCATTATCATTTTGGGGCTATGCATTAGAGACAGCCGCATTCACTTTAAATAGGGCACCATCTAAATCCGTTGAAACGACACCATATGAATTATGGTTTGGTAAGAAACCTAAGTTGTCGTTCCTTAAAGTTTGGGGCTGCGAAGCGTATGTAAAGAAGTTACAACCTGATAAGCTTGAACCCAAAGCGGAGAAATGCGTCTTCATAGGATACCCTAAAGAAACAATTGGGTATACCTTCTATCATAGATCCGAAGGCAAAGTTTTCGTTGCTAAGAATGGATCCTTTCTGGAGAAGGAATTTCTCTCGAAAGAAGTGACTGGAAGGAAAGTAGAACTCGACGAGGTTATTGAACCTTCTTTCGGAGTTGAGAGTAGCGCAGCACCGGAAGATGTTTCTGTGCCGCCTGCACCAACTAGAGAGAAAGCTAATGATGATGATCATGAAACTTCGAACGAAGTTACTACTGAACCTCGCAGGTCAACAAGGGTTCGTACCACTCCTGAGTGGTATGAATCTTCCTTGAACATCATGTTAGTGGACAACACTGATGACCCTGCGACGTATGAAGAAGCTATGGTGAGCCCAGATTCCAACAAATGGCTAGAAGCCATGAAATCCGAAATGGGATCCATGTACGAAAACCAAGTATGGACTTTGGTGGACTTACCAGATGGCCGTAAGGCTGTCGAGAACAAATGGATTTTCAAAAGAAAAACAGATGTTGATGGTAATGTTACCGTCTATAAAGCTCTACTTGTCGCAAAAGGGTTCCGACAAATTCAAGGAGTTGACTACGATGAGACTTTCTCACCAGTAGCGAAGCTAAAGTCTATGAGGATTATGTTAGCAATCGCTGCATATTTCGATTATGAAATTTGGCAGATGGATGTCAAAACGGCGTTCCTTAATGGTGACATTGAGGAAGAGTTGTATATGGTACAACCCAAGGGTTTTGTCGATCCTAAAGATGCTGACAAGGTATGCAAACTTCAGTGCTCCATTTATGGACTGAAGCAAGCATCCCGGAGTTGGAATCAACGTTTTGATAAAGTAATCAAAAACTTTGGATTTATACAAACTTATGGAGAAGCTTGTATTTACAAGAAAGTGAGTGGGAGCTCTGTAGTATTCCTAGTACTATATGTAGATGACATATTGTTGATTGGGAATGATATAGAACTTCTTAAAAGCGTCAAAACCTATTTGAATAATAGTTTTTCGATGAATGATCTTGGCGAAGAGGCATATATTCTAGGCATTAAGATTTATAGAGATAGATCAAGATGCCTAATAGCGCTTTCACAAAGTACATACTTAGACAAAGTTCTAAAGAAGTTTAGAATGGAAGAGAGCAAGAAAGGGTTCGTGCCCATGTTGTCAGGTAAGACCTTGAGTAAAACTCAAAGTCCAGCTACGGCAGAAGATAGAGAAAAGATGAATAAAATTCCCTATGCCTCGGCCATAGGTTCTATCATGTATGCCATGCTGTGTACGAGACCGGATATAGCACATGCTGTTAGTTTGACTAGCAGATATCAAAGTGATCCTGGAATGGAACACTGGACAGCGGTCAAGAATATCCTAAAGTACCTGAATATGACTAAGGATATGGTTCTTTCTTATGGGGGTGATGAACAGCTTGTTGTAAACGGTTACACTGATGCTAGTTGGAACACCGATCCAGATGACTCGAAGTCATAGTCTGGATACGTATTTATTTTGAATGGTGCTGCAATAAGCTGGAGGAGTGCCAAGCAGAGCATTGTGGCGAAATCTTCAACTAAATCGGAATACATAGCTGCTTCGGAGGCTGCACAAGAAGGCATATGGATGAAGGAGTTCATTACTGAACTTGGCGTGGTTCCCAGTGCGTTAGACCTGATGGCCATCTACTGTGACAACACAGGTGCCATAGCTAATGCACAGGAGCCAAGGTCACATAACAAGCTGAAGCACATCAAGCTATGTTTTCATGCTATTCGCGAGTATGTCCAAGATGGTGACATAAAGATTTGCGAAGTACACACTGATCTGAATGTAGCAGATCCGTTGACTAAACCTCTCCCTAGAGCAAAGCATGACCAACACCAGAACACCATGGGTGTTCGGTATATTACCATGTAATCTAGATTATTGACTCTAGTGCAAGTGGGAGACTGTTGGAGATATGCCCAAGAGGCAATAATAAAAGAGATTATTATTATATCTTTGTGTTTATGATGAATGTTTACATCCCATGCTATAATTGTATTATTAGGAAACACTAATACTTGTGTGTTTTGTAAACATAAAAGAGTCCCTGGTAAGCCTCTTGTTAAACTAGCTTGTTGATTGATTGATGATCATGGTTTCCTGATCATGGACATTGGATGTGATTAATAACAAGGTTATATCATTAGGAGAATGATGTGATGGACAAACACCCATAGTAAGCGTAGCATAAGATCAAGTCATTAAGTTCGTATTGCTGTAAGCTTTGAAATACATAGTAACCTAATCCTTCGACCATGAGGTTATGTTAATCACCATCACCGGATGGGTACTTTGATGACATCAAATGCCGCTTCGTAACTGGGCGGTTATAAAGGTGTCATTGGGTATTCTGAAAGTATGTGTTGAAGCGCATAGACCAAGATTGGGATTTGTCCATCCATATGACGGATAGATATACTCTGGGCCCTCTCGGTGGAATGTCATCTAGATAGCTTGCAAGCATGTGACTAGGTCACAAGGGATGACATAACATGGAACGAGTAAAGGGTACTTATCAGTAACGAGGAAGAACTAGGTATGAAGATACTGACGATCAAACCTCGGATAAGTAGAATGTCGCGAGACAAAGGGAATTGGTTTCGTATGTAAATTGGTTCAATCAATCACGAAGTAATCGTTGAGTATGTGGGAGCCGTTATGGATCTCCAGATCCCGCTGATGGTTATTGATGGGAGAGGTGTCTTCATCATGTCTGCATATTCACGAACCGTAGGGTGACACACTTAAGGTTCGAAGTTGTTTGAAGTAGATATGGAATTTGCGTTGGAGACCGAATGTTGTTCGGAGTCTCAGAATGGATCCGGGACATCACGAGGAGATCCGGAATGGTCCGGAGAATGAGATTCATATATTGGGGATCATTTTCTAAGTTAGGAAATGTTCCGGAGTGTTTGTATGGAGATTCTAGAAGGTTTCGGAATGTTCTGGAAGGTTCTAGAGGATTTCTTGGAGTTTGCTTGAAAAACCAAGAAAGGGATCAAAGAAACCAAGTGGGGCAAGACACGGATTCGTGGGGGAGGAGGATTCCTCCCCCCAACCCGCCGGCCCAAGGAGGAGGGAGTCCTACTAGGACTCCCCCTCCCCATGCGCGCCTCCCTCCTTTAAATAGAAGGGAGGGGGCGCCCCCTCTTGCACCTTGTCTCATAACTCCCAATCTCAGCCGCCTCTCTCCTCCACGTTTCTTCTGCACAGGCATAGGCGAAGCCCTGTAGAATTCTCATCTCCACCACCACCACCACGCCGTCGTGCTGCTGGGATTCCGTGGAAAAGATCTACTACCTCCGCTGCTCGCTGGAACAGGGAGAGGAAGGTATGCTTCGACTCCGCACGTGTGACCGTCTGCGGAAGCGCTGCCGGAACGCGGCGCCGGAAGGATCGTCCACACGATCTTGAGATCGGCAAGTGATCGACTACATCATCCACGAGATCTAATCTCGTTAACGCTTTCGGTTCTACGAGGGTTAGCACCGATCTATCTTGTTGCTCATGTCTAGTAGATTAGATCTTGGCCTTTATCTAGATTAGATCTGGGTTTTGTTCGTTCTTGCGGTAGAAATTTTTTGTTTTCTATGCTACGAACCCTTCAGTGGGCATTTTTCTGCACCATATTGGTAGCAGAATGTCCCTCAGTTCCACTAGTGTATTTGTCTTTTGCCCTCGCCTTCTCTTTAACATCCAGAGAACCAATAAGGTACTCAACAGAGAGCTCATACCTCTGATGTTTCAGAGAAGTGGCAATGTTTCTGTTGGAGATATGCCCAAGAGTCAATAATAAAGTGGTTATTATCATATCTTCATACTTATGATAAATGTTTACATACCATGCTATAATTGTATTAACCGGAAACATTAATACTTGTGTGATTTGTAAACATAAAAGAGTCCCTAGTAAAGCCTCTTGTTAAACTAGCTTGTTGGTTGATATATGATCATGGTTTCCTGATCATGAACATAGAGATGTTATTGACAACAGGGTCATATCATTAGGAGAATGATGTGATGGACATACTCCTATAGTTAAGCGTAGCATAAAGATCAAGTCATTTAATATAGTTCATTTGCTATAAGCTTTCTGATACATAGTAACCTAATTCCTTCGACCATGATATCATGCATATCACCTTTACCGAAAGGATGCTTTGATAACATCAAACACCACACCGTAACAGGGTGGCTATAAAGGTGGCATTGAGTGTTCGGAAAGTATTGGTTGAGACACATGGATCAAGAGTGGGATTTGTCCATCCATATGACGGATAGATATACTCTAGGCCCTCTCGGTGGAATGTCATCCAATTAGCTTGCAAGCATGTGACTGGCTCACAAGGGATCACATACCACGGGAACGAGAAAAGAGTACTTATCAGTAACGAGGTTGAACTAGGTATGCAGAGATACCGACGATCATAACCTCGGATAAGTAAACTATCGTGAGACAAAGAGAAATTGGTATCGTATGTAAGTGGTTCATTCGATCACAAAGTAATCGTAGAAATATGTGGGAGCCATATGAATTTCCAGATTCCTCTATTGGTTATTGATCGGAGAAGTGTCTCGATCATGTCCGCATAATTCACGAACCGTAGGGAGACACACTTAAGGATTCAATGTTGTTGAGTAGTTATGGAATGATGAGTAAGAGACCGAATGTTGTTCGGAGTCTTGAACGGGATTCGGGATATCACGAGGAGATCCGGAATGGTCCGGAGAATAAGATTCATATAAGGAAAGTCCCGTTTCGGAGTTGGGGAATGGTTCCGGTGTTTTCATCGGGAACATTCTAGAAGGTCCCGGAATGTCCGGCACTCCGAAAGGGGGAAGGGTACATGAATGTGTCATTGTAAGTTGGAATGATTGCATCATGTACTAGGTGTCATTGCTGTCCAAAATAAAGGGTTTATTCAAATCCTAATTTGAAAAGTCAAACGGCTAGTTTGAAAATCAAACGGCAAGTTTTGGAAAGAGGAGGAGAAGTGGGAAACCGAGTTGGGGAGGGATTCCCTCCTCCAACCGCCGGCCCACCTCCAAGCCGAGTTGGGGAGGGACTCCCCTACCCTTGGCCGCGCCTCCCACCTATAAAGGGAGGGGCAGGGCTGCTCCTCCTAACACACAAGTCCCTCTCCTCTAAACCTAAACCCTAGCCACAGCCTAGGGATTTCTCCCAAGCCGTCAAGTTAGAGCTTCTAATTGCCCTAGCCTCCGGTTTAGAGCCTTCTAATTGGTGTGTCTAAACCCTAGATCACCAAAGCTCTCTCATACTCCACCATACTCGCTCCGGCTTAAGGCGAAGCCCTGCGAGATCTCCCCTCTACTTCCGGTACCACGCCGTTGTGCTGCCGGAATCGCGAGGAGAGTGCTAAAACCTCCGCTGCCTGCTGGAACAAGGGAGAGGAAGGTCTTCATCGAGTACCGAACGTGTGACCGACTGCGGGAGCGCTGCCGGAACGCAGCGCCGGAAGGATCGTCTACGCGATCTTGAGATCGGAAAGAGTACGACTACATCACCCACGAGAATCTGCTCTCGTTAAACACTTTGGAATCTTCGAGGGTGAGTTATTCCATCGACTCGTTGCTACAATCTAGTAGACAGATCTTGGCTTGTTTGTTTGTATGCGGTAGAAAATTTTTGTTTTCCATGCTACGAAACCCTACAGTGGTATCAGAGCCGTGTCTATATATAGATCTGTTGCACGAGTAGAACACAATGGTCATTGTGGGCATTGATGCTTTTATTGTCGATTGCTTCTTGTGTACTTTGCATCTTGCGGGATGTTGGGATGAAGCGGCCCGGGCTAACCTTACATGACATCGTTCATGAGACTTGCTCCACGCTTGACATGCAACTCGTATTGCATAAGTGGCTTTGCGGGTGCCTGTTTCTCCCAGCATAGTGGAGATCCAATTTACAACGGGTGATTAACAATACTAGTATCAATGTTGTGGTTCTTGTTCGTAAGTTAGAACGACACTTATTGAAAGCCCCAAACCACGTAAAATATGCAAAGAAAGTAGAGGCGTCTAACTTTGTTTTGCAGGGGTGTGCAGTGATGTGATATGGCCATGATTGTGATTATATTTGATGTATGCAATGTTCCTTATTGTAAGTTGGCAACCGGCTGGAGCCATATGGTTGTCTTTATTTTCTTTTGTTAAGACCCGCGTGTCTATTCAAAGTAGTTGTAATAGTTGAAGCCGGTGGACGACAACCATGGAGAAGCGTCATTGACCTTGATGCAATGCCGGTGATGATGGAGATCATGTTCGTGCTTGAAGATGGAGATCGGAAGCACAAAGAAGAAAGGCCATATCATATCACATATTATGAATTGCATGTGATGTTAATCCTTTATGCATCTTGTATTGCTTAGTAGACGACGGTAGCATTATAAGATGATCCCTCATGCACATAAATTTCAAGTTCTAAAGTGTTCACCCTTAGTATGCACCGTTGCCAAAGCTTGTTGTTTCGAAGCACCACGTGATGATCGGGTGTGTTAGATTCCGCGGGTGAATACAACGTAAGCAAGCCAGATTTGCTTATGCGGTAGCTAAGGTTTGATCTTGACGAGCCTAGCATGTACAGACATGGTCTCAGGAACACGGATCACCGAAAGGTAAAGCATGAGTCATATAGTAGATATGATGAACATGTTGATTGTTCGCCGTTGAAGCTACATCAACTCTCGTGATGATCGGTTTTGATGTGGTGGATTTGGTTCGTGTGATCACTAAAATAATGTGAGGGATGTTGTTTTGAGTGGGAGTTCACATAGATTAATTTAATTATTAATTAGAACTCAATTTATCATAAATTAAATCAAAGTGAATTTGCATAGTTGTTGTAGTCATTGGCATCCGTTTACCACCTTGCGCTTAGTTATAATTGAGATGATAGAACTATAGAATTCTGGTTAGTTACTTTACGAACTGGTATCGTATTGTTTTGAAGTGTTAATCTAAAGTTTAAAAGTCCTATTGCAAACTTTCAGTAAGTTCCGGTTACTCCATGAAGTTTAATAATTGGTATTAAATCAAGAGTAACAATTCCAAGTGTTAGTGTATAAGTATCGTGTTTGTCTCCATGATTCTTGATATTCAAAGGATTGTCTTAATATCAAGGTTATCTAGGATCTGAAAGAGTTGTTTCAGAAACCATGATGTGTGGAAGATATTGTGATATCTGAAACGAAGTTTTGGTTGCAACATGATAGAGTATAATGTGGCAAAAGTCATGTTCTCGTATTTGATGAGAATTTGCAAAAGGTTGAAGACACTTGTTGTCCTAATCCTCCAAAAGGTTTTGGATAGCAACATTATACTCGTAATTCATCGTTATAAGCTAAAAGTAGCTTGATCATGGACGATTCCATGATAAGGGTGAATATTTGATGTAGGTAAAATGTTTACTACACCAAGAGATTACTAAAGAAAGGAATTTGAAAGAACACCAAACATTTGATGATGGTGATCTACTTCAAAGTACAAGTCCAAAGACATTGGTATTTAACTATACACGCTTTGGACTATGTGTCATATGTATGACTCCACTATTGATGTTGATAGATTCTTTCAAGCTGAAAAGGAAATACTGAAAGAGAATCTCATAAGTATGTGGCAGAAAAGAAAAGACTAGAATTGTTCAGCTTAAGTATATAGATGATATACATGTTATGGCTATATTCTTTGCTTCTTAAACAATGTGGTTCTTAAGTATTTGATACTAAATTTGTTGGTGTGAATCGTCATACGAAACAACAGAATTCATGAACTACAATGGCCTAAGTAACTAGCAAAAGAATATGTGATGATGTTCATCGAGAACAAATAAAGGGTTATTGTGTTTCTCATTAAACATCAAAGCTTGCCTTCAAGATTTGTTTTATCGGGTATTATGAGAACAAAAGGGTTGTTCAAATAATTGTCGTAATCCATAAAAGATGGATGATTCACAAATCTCGTTGGATAAATCACATCCATAAAACTAGTGCTAAAAATGTCGAAAGACAAATTGATTGAAAGATCACTTAGGAAGTGACATCGCCGTTTAAATTATATTGGAAAGAAAACATGAAGAAACTCCATGTGGATGGAATTTTGGAGTCTTTTGATTTTTGATCACATGACGCTTGTGAAACTTTCCTGAGAGATAATTAAAACTTCGTTCATAGGCCAAAAGGGAACGAATGACTATCTTATTGGAACTTGTACATATTGTTGTGCGAAGTCCATTATGTGTAGTCAAGAGCGATGGATTTCAACTTCATATGCTTTCTCCGAAAATTTGAGTGAATATATGAATATTTACTTAATAAGGATGAAGTATGAAACATTTGAAAAAGTTCAAAGTCTTTCAAGATGAAGTGCAAAATCATTGTAATAAGAATATAAATAGGTTATGATAAAGATCATAAAGGAAGATATTTGAGTTACAAGTTTAGCAAAATACCTAAGATTTAAGGAATCGTTCTGTGGATTTGCATTTCTCGAAACACCATAAGAGTATGGAGCGTTCGAGATATGTAATTAAAACCTTGTTTGACATGGTAAGATCAAAGGTGTAATTCATAGAACTGCCATTATATTTTAAAGATTAAAAGCTTTAGAGACTACCGTTTTCCATTGAAAAGAGCTCCATCATAATCCGCTGAAATGACACCATATAAAGTTATGGTTTGGGATAAAACCCAAGTGGTCCTTTCTTAAACATTGGTATGCTATGCATAAGAAAGATGATTGCAACCAAAGTCGGATGAAACTGTCTTTGTATTACTGTTCCTCCATGAACACCGGAGACAAAAGTGTTTGTCGCTTAGAACGTCAAGTTTCTTTGAGAAGGAATTTTTCGTGAAAAGATAAGTGGGAGGACAATAGAACTTTGATAAGGTTAAAGGAACCTTAGCTATATGTGCAGAGTTGCGCAACGCCGAAAAGTGTTTCGGAGGCAGCAACAATGCTCATGGCTCACGTGCCTCAAAGGTTGCGGTCACGGAGGTCTAAGTTTCTATTGAACCAAGTAGGTCGAGTAAACAATCAAATACCAAGATTTTAGGGTTGAATCATTATTTGAGAATAATGAACGGACTACATGCAAAGAAGCGATGATGGGCCCTGACTCCGTCAAATGGCTTGAAGCCATAAAATCCGTGATAGTTCCATACACAAGAAATCAAGTTTTGAACTTGAAGGACCCTCGAGAAAGGTGTAAAACCTTACAGTTATGTTTGGATCTATAAAGAAGTAGACATGGATGTTTCACATCTATGAAATAGTCGACATGTTGGGAAAGAGTTCACGGCAATGTTCAAAGATTGACTATGACAAGATTTGATCTTTCATAGCGATATTTAGTCTAGACGGATTAATGTAGCAACCACTACATATAATTTTGTTATGTGGTAGTTGAATAAACAAAACAAATTCTTCTAATAGAATTGTTACCTAGGACATGTGCATAACACGGTCCAAAGGGTTTTGTTAATTCAAAGGATGCTAAATGCATATGCAAACTTCAATGGTTGAAGTAAGCATAGCGGAGTTGGAATCTTCACTATGATGAAACTGTTAAAAGAGTTTAATTTCATCGGAGACAATGAAGATGCTTGCATTTGCAAGAAATTAAGTGGGAGCGCTAAGACATATTTCTAATACATTATGTGGAGGACATATTGTTGATTAGAAATGATGTATCTTTTATTAACACATATTAAGAATTTCATCCTGATGAAAGACTTAGGCAAAACCCAAATATTTGGCATCAATAGACGCTAATATGGTTGTGCCGAAAGTACATAGATGATGTATTGAATGAGTTCAATATAGAAACTACAAGAAAGGTTCTTGTCACACAGAAAGGATTGAATGAGTTCAATATTGATGATATATTCAAGTGTATTGACACTTGGTAAGTGAAACAAAGATTCAAGTATAGATTGATACTTGATGTATGAAATCACAAAGAGTATTTATATCAATCATACTGTGATATGTACAAATCCAGATATGTCCTATGCTCTAAATGTTATGAGCATATACCAGAATGATTCATAAGATGATCATTGGACGATAGTAAGGATATTCTTATGATCTTTTGGAAGAACTAAGAGTATATTATTTTGTAAAAGTGGCAAATAGATGGTTAGTTCATTGTAAAAGTATTACATTGATACTAGTTTTGTCACAAAGTACAAATTAAGTTTATCTCAATCTAAACTAAGGGTGGCACAATAAAATGGAAAGTAAGTTACATAATGGATTTGGATGAGTTCCAAAGTTAAGACATTGTGACAGATACTACAACAAAAGGCTAAGTATATGACTGCTATAATAGCAGCTAAAAAGGGCATTTGTGTCAAGTAGTTTGTTATCAAACTAGGTGTAGTTCACAACGGGATAATACTATGAAGATATATTGTACGACAATATTATCAACATGTTTTAACCCCAAAGAACTAAAGGTCTCACCGAAGGACCAAAATTATACAAATCCATCTCATTAGAGAATGAGTGATGCGTAGAGACGCAAAGACATGCAATTACACACGGACCTGGAAGTGTCAGATCCGGAGATCTGTTGACCACTAGCAATCGTGTACATACAACACCGGAAAGCCATAGGTGTTGAATACACAAAGGTTTGAAACTAGATTATTGACTCTAGTGCAAGTGGGAGACTGTTGGAGATATGCCCAAGAGGCAATAATAAAGTGGTTATTATCATATCTTCATACTTATGATAAATGTTTACATACCATGCTATAATTGTATTAACCGGAAACATTAATACTTGTGTGATTTGTAAACATAAAAGAGTCCCTAGTAAAGCCTCTTGTTAAACTAGCTTGTTGGTTGATATATGATCATGGTTTCCTGATCATGAACATAGAGATGTTATTGACAACAGGGTCATATCATTAGGAGAATGATGTGATGGACATACTCCTATAGTTAAGCGTAGCATAAAGATCAAGTCATTTAATATAGTTCATTTGCTATAAGCTTTCTGATACATAGTAACCTAATTCCTTCGACCATGAGATCATGCATATCACCTTTACCGAAAGGATGCTTTGATAACATCAAACACCACACCGTAACAGGGTGGCTATAAAGGTGGCATTGAGTGTTCGGAAAGTATTGGTTGAGACACATGGATCAAGAGTGGGATTTGTCCATCCATATGACGGATAGATATACTCTGGGCCCTCTCGGTGGAATGTCATCCAATTAGCTTGCAAGCATGTGACTGGCTCACAAGGGATCACATACCACGGGAACGAGAAAAGAGTACTTATCAGTAACGAGGTTGAACTAGGTATGCAGAGATACCGACGATCATAACCTCGGATAAGTAAACTATCGTGAGACAAAGAGAAATTGGTATCGTATGTAAGTGGTTCATTCGATCGCAAAGTAATCGTAGAAATATGTGGGAGCCATATGAATTTCCATATTCCTCTATTGGTTATTGATCGGAGAAGTGTCTCGATCATGTCCGCATAATTCACGAACCATAGGGAGACACACTTAAGAATTCGATGTTGTTGAGTAGTTATGGAATGATGAGTAAGAGACCGAATGTTGTTCGGAGTCTCGAATGGGATTCGGGATATCACGAGGAGATCCGAAATGGTCCGGAGAATAAGATTCATATAAGGAAAGTCCCGTTTCGGAGTTGGGGAATGGTTCCGGTGTTTTCATCGGGAACATTCTAGAAGGTCCCGGAATGTTCGGCACTCCGAAAGGGGGAAGGGTACATGAATGTGTCATTGTAAGTTGGAATGATTGCATCATGTACTAGGTGTCATTGCTGTCCAAAATAAAGGGTTTATTCAAATCCTAATTTGAAAAGTCAAACGGCTAGTTTGAAAGTCAAACGGCAAGTTTTGGAAAGAGGAGGAGAAGTGGGAAACCGAGTTGGGGAGGGATTCCCTCCTCCAACCGCCGGCCCACCTCCAAGCCGAGTTGGGGAGGGACTCCCCTCCCCTTGGCCGCGCCTCCCACCTATAAAGGGAGGGGCAGGGCTCCTCCTCCTAACACACAAGTCCCTCTCCTCTAAACCTAAACCCTAGCCACAGCCTAGGGATTTCTCCCAAGCCGTCAAGTTAGAGCTTCTAATTGCCCTAGCCTCCGGTTTAGAGCCTTCTAATTGGTGTGTCTAAACCCTAGATCACCAAAGCTCTCTCATACTCCACCATACTCGCTCCGGCTTAAGGCGAAGCCCTGCGAGATCTCCCCTCTACTTTCGGTACCACGCCGTTGTGTTGCCGGAATCGCGAGGAGAGTGCTACAACCTCCGCTGCCTGCTGGAACAAGGGAGAGGAAGGTCTTCGTCGAGTACCGAACGTGTGACCGACTGCGGGAGCGCTGTCGGAACGCAGCGCCGAAAGGATCGTCTACGCGATCTTGAGATCGAAAAGAGTACGACTACATCACCCACGAGAATCTGCTCTCGTTAAACACTTTGGAATCTTCGAGGGTGAGTTATTCCATCGACTCGTTGCTACAATCTACTAGATAGATCTTGGCTTGTTTGTTTGTATGCGGTAGAAAATTTTTGTTTTCCATGCTACGAAACCCTACAGTTTCTCCATGAAGGGGGAAGCTTAGCGACAATGCATCCCGCGACAAACTTGTCCAGAAGCACACACTTGAGGAGTTCGAGTTCCTTTGCCATGATCTGTAGCTCATGAGCCTATTCTACTACAAATCGATTTTTAACCATCTTGTAGTCATTGAACTGCTCCATAGCATACAGTTCACCACCGCCATCGGCAGCAGCGAACTTAGCGTCCAGCGCATCCCACAGTTCCTTAGCATCACGAATATGTAAATATGTATCAACCAACTTGTCTCCAAGCACACTGAGTACAAAGCCAACAAAAAGAACAGTGGCCTCCCTGAACGTTCTCTCTTCCTCGAGAGTAAGCGGACCTCTGGGAGTGTCATCTGCAACTTTTTCTATGCCCATTGCAGGGAGCCACAAGAGGGTTTTTCCCTTGCCATCTCTTAAAATTAGCACCCGTAAAAGGGCTCAGTTTCAGCGAAGCAGCAAATGCAGATGACGAAAATTGCCTAAATAAATAAGGTTTTTGGATTGTTGGAATATTAGGAAATTTCCCCATGAGATTAATTGCCGAAATCAACATTATGTAAGCACTAGTAGATCTAAACACATGCAGTCAAACAACCACATCTAGTAGATCTGAAAATCTAGCAAGAACTAGTACATACAAAGAGAAGAATAGCACGTACAGGTTGACCGGGAAGGTCGTCACCGCAGTAACACCTTGGTCATTGTTGTTGTCGTCCATGGTGCTGATGAGGTCGTCGGTTGCTGAAGAAGAACACATGAACAGAGGCGAGCAGTCGCGCCGAGACGCTTCCCAAAAACCTTATCGTCCGTCTCCCGGTACATGATCTCAACGGACGGGGTTCCGGAGGCCTGCTCTCCCGAACAGCAGTGCACGCAGCCGTCGGGATGGGGAAGCCTAGAGAGCAGCACCGCGAGGGAGACAGAGAAAGAACTGGATGCCTCTAGATCTGTCCGTCTCTCGCTTTATAGCCTGAGAGATAAGCCGACTGAGTCGCCACGCATTGGAAGACAAGGACACGTGTCAAACATGCACACGAATGTTGACACGTATCCAATAGCTGGTGCACCAAGCAAAAAATTTAGTCTTCCACAAAACGAGTTTCTAACTCGAACTCGATTCACGAAACGCGACGCGCGTGCGGGCGAGGCGAGGCGGGCGGCGGAGGAGGAGAAGTGCGCGTGGACTCCTTCTCTTCTCACTCACTTAGTGAGAGTGAAACAGCTCACCTTATAAACTGGTCCAACTTTCTCCCAACTAGCAATGTGGGATTAAACTTTGTCTCCCACAGAGCTCTCAAGTTGCTATAGTAGATGACCTTGAGATTTTAGGATTTATTAGACTAGATGGGCTGTCTACATGAGCCACAGCCCATATAAATCTAACAAAAGATCTCCAAATACACTCGTTTCACAAAGCTAAAACATCTTATATTTTAAAACGGAGGAAGTATAATTTTGTTTTACTAAACGAAGCAATAGACTGACCATTTTCATCATTTGTTAAGAAGAAGTTTTAGAGTTTGTCTTGGACAAGTTCTACGGTATTACACATCAAAGGATCCTGCTCTCTCGGAATTACATAGCCCAAGAATTTAGCACCGGAAACGCGCCATGTCCTTGCTTCCTCTTTGGTCCTTGCAATGAGAATGTTCGCGGGAGAGCATTGATGCCGCAAGACCCTTGCGTTGCGTCTTTTCTGAATCAAAAGGGCCATGGCCTTACCGTTTGGTGTCAAGTCCACTTCTGTGGAAACCACACCGGAGATCGTGAGCCGCTGCTCTAAACCCATCTAGATTTCCGTCCTCTCGTCGGCTTGCGCTCTCGGTCGGCAGCGATGCGGCGGCGGCGCCTCTCTTTGGAGACTGCACTATCGCGTGAGGTACCGCCGCGTGTGCTTCCCGCGCGCCAGATTTGGCTTCCCCGAGTTCGATTGAGTGGCGCGGGTCAGCATCTGGTGGTCGCGGTGCTCGCTCTGGTGCGCAGGGGCTCGATTCGACCGGCGACGACGGATTGCGTGGTGGCGATGTGGCGGCAAAGTGGTGGAGGAGGGTATTGGGGACTCCGGTCGCGACCCGGGGACGCCCCGTGAAACGCTAGATATAAAGGTACGGGTCATCGATTTTAGCTCGACCGAAAAATTATACAGCCCGAGCCGCATTTACATAATCTATTCAGGTCATATAAAAAGACTCAAAACTTAAAAGCAGCCGGATTTTCTCAGTTCAAAGCCATTTTCGATGTCTGCTAGAGATGCGCTAGAGATGCTCTTAGAGCAAGTTTAATAAGAAAATCGGCTGCCGGCTGTATGTTCATGCCACATCACCTAGAGTCAGCTTATAGCCACATCGGTACAATGGAATGACTTTTGGGCTAGCTGGTGGATTAGTTTTAAGTATTTAATGACTACATATGCATATGATCTGTTGTGATCCACTGTGAGATGTATCTTTGTAGCCATTTCAAGCAATAGACTTATATGTATGCAATCCACTCCATCAAGATATACCAAAGCAAATTGGTTAATAAGCAAGGAAAAAAGGTATCTGGATTAGAAGTCGATAAGCGACAAACTGGTTGCACATAACACCATGACATAGACACTTCAGACGTTACAGTCTTTGTAACCAAATAGAATGCTAAATAAAATCTCCGACAAACAGGACGATGCTTTTCATTTAGACGGAGCCTCGAATTCCAACGGGCGGAATCCACCATGGGCCTTCAAGTGACGAACTGCCCATGCCTGGTTGCTGTACCACGGCAAGCAGGGGCCAACACGGTGGTGAGGATGCCGCCATGGTCTTTCCGGCCATCTCGCACACGGCGCCGCCAGCCGCGACTTTGCATCTGGGGTTATTGAGTCGAAATTTGGGGGCGATTTGGGTGGCCTAGGAGAGGATTTGCCGTCAGATGCCTGGATTTGAGGGGAGGCGAGGTAGATTTAGCGCGGGAGAGCTCGATTTGGCGAGGGAAGAGGTCAAGTTGGCGCTGGATAGAGGAGGCGCACTGGATCGAGGGAGAAGAAGGAAGAGTCGGCTTAGCGCTAAGCACGGGCTGCAAGCGGGCTGTTTCTTTTCGTATCCTGCGCTACTGCCGGGCGAGCGCCCGTTTCGCTCTCTCTCCTGGTTTCTCTCTCGTCCACGTATAATTTTGCTGAGCTGGCAGTTACTACAGCCTGCTAAGTAGAACTTATTGTACCTGCTCTTAGAAGTGCATTACCTAGCAATTTGTTTAGTTACAATTTCCGGATCCCAAGGAACCGCCGACACCGCTTGAATGTGATCCATGGAACAAGATTTCAACATGCACGTGTTGTAACAGTTTTCGGCACTGGACACCGAATTAACGTTCCATAACGTCAACAAAAAACATCTCAGACTGGTTCGCGTAACTATATCGATCCTCATTAGTAGAAAACATCTCTTACAGTAGAAATAATTAACTTGCTTTGACGCATGGTACAAAGTGTCACAACAAAAAGGATATCGTGGCGGCAAAATTTCGACAACCCCCTCGAAAGTTTTCTGTATCAACTCGTAGGCGGTCGTCCTCTTCCCCCGATTCCAGACCGTGCGTCTCACCGCTTTTCCGCGCGCACGCCCTCGCTCTCGCCCTCTCCCTCGCTGGTGTCCCTCGTCCTCAATATCGCCCGTGCTTCCATCCGCGAACCCTAGCGGGGAACGCAAGAAAATCCGAAACTTGGCGGCCTAAAATCGGTTCTTTCTTCTCGGAACGGTCGCTTCTCCATTGGATCCGGCGACTGCGGCCTCCATTAGCCACCTACTCGCGTGCGTTGTAGCTGGGGACGAAGGCGACTGCAACGTCCGTACGGTGACGTCCGTGGCATCAAGCGCGTCCCCGGCCACCAGGAGCTTCCAAGGTCCCAACCCCGACACCGTGGCCGTCAAGCTGGAGGAGCCGGAGCCGACGTAGCCCCGGCCGATGACGGGGGAGGAGGAGCTCGAGGCTGCCATCGTCGCGTCACAGCTGGAGGAGGAGAAGCTGTGGGACGGCACCGCGCAGGCCCTGCACGAGTCCTGGGTGGCCGCGCAGGCCCAGATGCCCCCTTCGCCGCCTATGCTGCCGGCACCGCCCATGCTCCCGACACCTGCCGCTCCGGCCATGCCTCCTACTCTAGCCCCGAGCGGCACGTGGCCACCACCCCAGGTCTTCATCATCATCGACGACGACGACGAGTAGGCGGCACGCAGCAGCAGGACCAGGCACCGGTCGACGAGCAACGTCGGTTCCCCTCCATGCTAAGCCCCCCATAATATTGGGGTTTTCTTTTTTAATGTTGATATTTTGTGACCGGGACCTTTTAACGTAATATGTATAATTATTTTTCGATCTTTTTTTCTACAATGTATTTTTTTACGGAAGTGGCGGTTAGAGACATAGGCCATCGCAAACGGTTTGAACCAGGATGACCTGTCCTCCACCCCGCAAACGGACCGAATCAGACGAATTCGGGTGTCCAAAATGCGGGGGCGTTGGAGTTGGCCTCATGCCATGGAAGCAGGGACGGAGCCAGAAAATGGAGATAGGGGGGGGAGGGGGGGGGGGGGGCTAAGAGTAGAAGCTTCAAAATCAGACAAAAAATTATCACACAACATATTAAATATTATAAAATAAGTCATCTCCGAATTTAGTGTGAAGACACGTCTTGACCACATTCATAGCAGAAATCATACACTGTGGTTATAAGAATACCATTATCAATTTGAGAATCAACATCAGTTGAATTAAGATCATTCTGTTCTTTTGGTGTTGCATCTGGTTGTGAGCTCAAATCAATCCTCTTGAGAAAATTTGTAATTCTAGGTCTTGTTTTTCATGTATACGCAAGAAGCGAACAATCCAAATAGACAAATACTAATCTAGTGTTGACTGTTGAGAGACGGGCTAAAATTAACCAAGACGTAATCAAATCAGAAGTTCGGTAATCGAAAAAACCTTTTTTTTCTTCTGCTGTAGCTCATGCTGACACTGCAGCTGGCCGGCTTGCCGCTCCTCTTCCCTCGGACCTCGGTGGCGGCTGGCGGCATTCGTCGCGTCGAGGCGCAGCCAGACGAAACGACGATCGATCAGATCGTGCGTGCGTGCAAGTGGAATCCTGACACTGTCTCCCGAATAGGCTTCTAGTTGTAATTGCTAAGCTGGCCTGGGTCTGACATGTTGTCTGGTACTCTACATTAGTACATAGTCTAATAAAGTAATGATTAATATGGGCTTAGCCCATGAGAGTTGCCGATTGGGCTACTTGATCACGATCGTGACAGAGGGGACGGATAAGGTAGGAAGGCTAGAAAATTAACGATTTGGCTATGCGTTTTCAAGGGACGAGCGGATCATTGGCAGGGGTCTCGCTCTCGCCCCTGCTTGTCCCCCGTTCCCTCCGTCACTGCATGGAAGGCGCCATTGCCAGGCTGGGTTAAACTGCATGTCGATGGTGCTGTATCCAGGGACCAAACGAGAGGTGCCGTAGGGGCTGTGTGCCGCGATGCAAATGGTACATAGCCTTGTCTATGACTAGTAAGGGTGCACGTTCTCTCACACATGACACATGTATTTCGAGTTATAAACATTTACTTTTAACCGGGTCCATTATATGTTTGTTTCTGGGTCAATGATTGATCAATAATGTTAATATTCATCCGTCATCGATTTTTAAGATTTGATGAATAGAATTTTGATGTCACAATTTTTTGTCGTTAAACTATCCAAACTGTTAAGATTTTTCAATCATTGATTTTATTGAATATATTACTCCCTCCATCTAAAATAGATGTTAAATTTCTTTCTAAATTTGGATGAATCTTTACATTAAAATAGTGACTATATACATTCAAATTTAGCCAAAATTTCGAACTATTTTAGGAAGGAGGGAGTAAAATTTTAGCATCATAATTCTATGCACATAGAAACAGCCTGACTTGTTAAAAAAACACCCGGACACACACGCTGACGCACACACATTCTCACTCACCGCCCCGGCCCCGCTCCCACGGCCTGCTGCTAGAACCTTCCCTTTCCCTGCCGGAGTGCCGGATAGCGCTGTTCCGGCGAATACTGCCACTCCCCTGCCCGGTTGGACGGTTGGACCCCTGCCGCAGTCGCAACGACCTCCCTCTCCCCTGACACACCGCCGCTGCAGCCACGACCGATCTTCCCCTGCCTCCACGCCGATGGATGCGGAGGCGCAGACCTCGCATCCACCGACTCCTCGAATGCGAGCCTCCCCGAGCGGCCCAAGTACG
Source organism: Avena sativa (assembly GCA_916181665.1). Lineage (NCBI taxonomy): Eukaryota > Viridiplantae > Streptophyta > Magnoliopsida > Poales > Poaceae > Avena > Avena sativa. The sequence continues at coordinate 34,626,803 of OV702291.1, forward strand.
GCGTGCTCCCGGAATTGATGGTTGACGCCCCTCCACAGCTCGCCCGCGACTAATATTCCATTGTGCCCCCTACTTGCCCCCCACTGCTCGATTCCGCTTTGTCTGATGCTGCTGCCGCACGCCTTGACGCTGCCGACCTAGCCAAAGTTTTATGCCTCGCACCGCCGCCACAGGCCTAGGCCTCGGGCAGGTACCAGATATAACACAGGTACACTTCCAGTATTGGTAGTTGGTACCCATATTGCTCTTTCTTCCTCCAATTTTTTCTCTGTTTTATTTTTTCTTGTCATATGAGGATTGACAGGATTCTTTGTACTGATAAGGGGATTAGTGGAGTTGCTTGTATATAAGTTGTAGCATGGGTGCTTATATATATTTGAGGCATGGATCCTCGTCTTTTCAAATTGTGAGGCTGATGTAACTGCCTAAAAGCCTACGATACCTCTATCAATTACTTCTATAAGTATATGGACATCTAGATCAGGCTAATGCGTTAGAGAAGATGGTTAGCGATAAGTGTTTTCCAGATATGGTTAATCACAGTGTGGATTACTTAGCTTGTGCAGTTTCAGTACTGAACTATAACATGTCTCTTGTTTTGAAAGAGACCACAACGTGGTAACATTGCCTATTTAGCAGTTACTCTGAAGGAACAGAAAGACCAAATTTATTGGAACGTTGCCAATTTGAATCAGTTCCCAAAAGGAATAGCAGCCAGACCAATCCTTGAGGACTTTTTGCAAGCAAGCAGCTATCACAGGAATTTGATTATTGCCATGTCCTACCACGGTATGTATGCAAACTTAATCTAGATGTGATTTTTGAATATTCAGGGGAAGAGTGGGCTATGCCGTATTTTGTCTGCTTCGGGATTTTTTAGTTGCATAGAACTTGCTTCTCCAACATTTTCAGGGGAAGAGTGGGCTGATGACATGCAAGACAAGACATATATGAATTATTAATTCTAGAGTATTTTAAAGATTGGATAAATTTAACGGAAAAACCATCAAAAGTGTTTACCTGGGTTGCCCATTACTTTATGAAAACTTGTAGGCAAATTCCATCTGTAATAAGAATTCCATCTGATTGTTTACTGGTTTTTTCAGAAACATCCTTAGTAGTCAGAAACATTTGGTTACTGGCTTTTTGAGAGACAACCATAGGAGAATGAAACAATTGGGTATTCCTATTTGAGACACATCCATAGGAGAATGAGCTGATTGGTTACATACATTCCTAATCTGAGGTGTGGATATGGAAGAATCGAAATGAAACCCTTGACTTTGTGGCACCGTTTTCACAATGCTGGGTAAATTAGATTCAGTAGCCGATGACGCCATGCTAGCCTTTCGTTTATGATAGATGTCACACCTTCTTTTCAGATAAGCCTCTTTCTTTTCGGCGCTCATATTTGCGTGTATACGCTTCTTTGATTGCTCTTCAAGGTCTGGCTTACATGATTGAATGGAACTCGGGGAAGTTAAAGACGAGAGGCCTTCATTTGGAGCAAAAGGGAAAAAACCTTTACTTTACAATATATGGAAATGACAATATAAATGGAAACAATTGTCCACTCATAGTACCTTGATCATAGTTAGACAGTGTAGGCTGAATTTCGACAACACGGATGCTTGGACCGCGTTTAGGGAATCAAACGGTAATGCTACGGACGCGAAGCCTTAGAGAAAGTAAAATAGGGTACAGTCAACTGGCTATAAGAGATAAAATATTATAGTTTTGGTGATGTGGAGGAGAGAGAACATGAGAAATATTTATAAGCGGGTTAGAAGTTAAGAGTCAACTCTAGCACGTTGATGCAACACAAAGTTGTGGAGGAGCAGCTCCACCTTGGTGCTGCAATGTGGACAGCACAAGTGTTGAAGGAACCACTTCAACGTGATGTGCTAGATGCTAGATATCGCTCTAGGGGCATGAGCTATATATCGCTATAGGGGCGGGGCTGTCAAGAGTTTAATCCAAAACTCTCAACATACTAGATCTAATCCAAGATCTAAAACAAGAACATAAAGTTCTCTTTATTGATAGGTAGAGGATACATAGGCTGGTTCTCTAGATAGAGGAGTGCTCCTCTATTTATAGGCTGCATAAGCCTTCACTACTTAGTTCTACTTGTAGCTAGAACATTCTAGAGACACTATTTAAAGCTAATAAATAATACAAGAAACATGACTACAACACATAGCTAGAACACTCTGGAAACTAGTACAATACCTATGACTAAAGGACCATAACACCTAGAATATAGTAGAAGTGTGTAGAAGCTAATACTGGATTTTTTTCTATTTTATTTTCTCTACCATCACACGTGCTCTTAGGCAGTTGTGAGAGTGAAATGTGGACCCATATTGATTAAGTAGTAGATTTTTGTAGATAACTATTGTACAAGTGGACTATAGATGACATGACACTTTTTTATAGCCAACAACTAGTTATATTATTGAACTTGTTCTTACGGAAACACTATGCGCTGACGAGTCTCCAAACGTGGTGTCAGCGTGGAAAAGAAACCACTTGGTGAGGAAAAAAAGAAAAAAAGGAGAAAAATGTCATGCAGCCTAAAATTCCCAATCCCATCTCGTGACGACCGAGGAAACGCTTCTCATTGGCGGTCGCGCAACGGGGCAAATTCGTGGTCGCAGGTGTCGCTGCGGAGCGCCCAAACTGATGGTTTCAGGCGGCGTCGCGCGGAGATGTTAGATGCAGGCGGCGGCGGCGTAGGGAGATGTTGGTCGCAGGCGAGGGCCGCAGCGGCCGCGGGTGCCGCGGCGAGCTGCTGGACGGCACACGGTGGTGCGCGAGCTTTTGGATGACAGGCGGTAACCTCGTCGAGCTGTTGGTCCAGGGTGGCACCAAGCACAACATGGTTCCATCATTAGAGCATCTCTAGCAGATACCGCATCCGGCCATCCCGCAAAACGCGTTAGCAGTGAACCGCATCTCGTGTTTGCGGTACGAAAAAGGCTAGGGCGGAGCAAATGTCGCACAGGTGTACCGCAAAACAGAATATTCCTTTTTACGGGTCTGGTATGCGGCATCTGTTCCCCCCCTCTCGTGTACCGCAATACAGAGTTTACCATCCCAGAACAACAAACAACATAAAATATTTCTTAGTTTTCAACAACACAAACGAAATCAAGTAACTAGGTGTCCTCAAGAGCATGATGATCACTTCCACCGTTTACAGCAGCAGAAGCAGTAGCTCCTCTACGAGCTTTCCTTGCTTCGAGGATCTCTAACCTTCTATCGTCCCACCACTTCTTTGTGATTGGATCCATCTTATGAGGATCCATCGTCATCACTCGTATCTCATTGGCAATGATCGCATCCCTAGCCTTTTCCTATTCGAGACGAATCCTCCGCTCCCCAAACTCAGCCTTGCGCTCCTCATCTTCACGAATTGCAAGCCACATTCTCATCTTGCTATCTTCTTTCTTCTTAGCCAACTTGATTTTGGCTTCCATTTGTTGTTGCACTACAATCACCTTGTGATTCATCATGTTGTCGATCTTGTCCCTTAACTTTTCGTGCTCAGCCTTTCTCTTCAACTCTTCCTTCACCTTCTTGGTGCCATCTGGTCTTTTTCTTTCGGATTTTGGTTCATCGCCATCCTCTTCATCTTCTTCATCTAAGTTTATTGCCGACCCTTTTCTCGGAGGAGGTGCCTCTTCATCCCTCAACCTCCACTTCTCACTGAACTCAAGCAATGTCCAACAATGCTGGAGAGTGAAAGCTTTGTTCCTCGATGCGGCCGTGTTCTTGTACCTACATCGTGCAATCTTGTCGTACACATTGAAACGATGACAAGTGAACACAAAATGAAAAAAAGTGAATTGAACACAATATCATAAAATTAGTCACATATTCATCAATGTTGATGTCGCTTGGGGGATGATTCTTCACTTGCTCATAGGCGGCACTTCAACGGCTACAAGATTGCTTGATTGTATCACATCAGCCTTGGAGAGATCTCAATGTGCGATTGCTTCCTTCCAGCACAAGATTGAAAATATTGTCCTCAATCCGCTGCCAATACTTCTTCCGAGATTGATCACTCTTGGTGACAGCATCGATGGACACACTCTCCCAACCCGGATCAATGCCTCGTCTTCGGTCACAGTGTAGTTGGCCGTTCTCTTCGATCTCCCCTTCTCTTGGGCAGCATCGAACGCCTCCTCGTCAACCTCTTTCAGTTCATCATCCCCTTCATCGGCCTCTTCCCCATCAGTATCTATTGCTGCAATCTTTACTGTACAAACATATCTATACTACTGTACCAAGTTCATGACATCTCTCCACCAGAAGGATCCACATAATTTTAAACAAGGTACAAACTCAATTGTTCTCCATACTATAATATTTCACTTCTCCATACTGTACTAGATACTGCAATACTGATGCAAGTAATACTACTAGTAGATACTGCAATATAGCACTTCTCCATTATGTCAAACTACACTGTCATGGTACTGTCTGTTTTGAAAAACTTGTCCATGCTGTTCAGTTTAGTTGTGCTTGAGTTTCTCTCTATACAAATTGGCAACTCATGAGAATACTCTTCTCTTATTTTTGAAGGACATGGCAACATTAGTCAACAAAATAAACAGATCTCCCATTAGAATTTTGTAGGATTCCGACCTTATCTCTTCTCCCTCACCCCCTGCTACAATTCTCCAATTGCGCCGCCGGCTGCTCCGGGCCGATCTGACGCCGCTCCCGCCGGCATGGCCGGTGCGGAGAGGCGGAGGAGAGGCGCTGGAGCCCCCCTGTAGATAGTAGCTGTAGGATTTGGCCTCGTGCCGGTTTTTGGCCTCGTGCCTGGGGTTTCTCGACGGGAACTCGGAGTCAGTTTCGTCGATGGAGGAAGCTCCTCTCCCCTGCCGTCTGGATGGCGGCGCTGTGGAAGAGGAGGGCCTTCCGCGCCCCCAATAAGCCCCCTCTGATGCGGCTCCTAGCTCAGTACAGTCTGTCCCCCTCCTTGGCCGGCCATGGTGGCGGGGGAGGGTGGGGATTGTCAGGCCGCCTGAGCTGTGGTCGCCGCCTGTTCTGGCTTCCTCTTCCCGGTGATGGTGCCCTGCCTGCTCTCCCTCCTCCGTCCGGCCGTGGCGGCGAGGGGGGGAGGGATTCGTGCGTGGCTGCGTCTTTGGGAGGAGGAAGTGGAGGTTTCTGTCTCCTGGCGCATCTACGCGGCGGCGGGAGGCCGCGGTGGATGGCTCCCGGCGTGCTTCAGTGGTTGAAGACGACGGTGGTGCCGCTCCAAGCGAAACCTCGGTATAGGCGCATTTTTGGTGTTCTGACCAGATTGGATGCCTGCTATTTTCTTCTGGTTCTCTTGGCCGGCCGTGGCGGCGGGGGAGAGAACGTCGATGGTAGCGAGCGGATGACTTGGTCAGGGCAGCTGGGGGAGTTTCGGTCTTCCCCGTCTCGACGGAAGTCTCCTTGCTACTGCGACCATCTATGCCCGCCTTCACCCACCCGTGGCAGGAGTGGTTCACTGAAGTGCAGGTCATTTGTCCTCGACGGAGTGTTCAAGGATTCTTGCGTCAGGGATTTCCGGAGCTTGGAAGCAGCATCGGCGAGCTCTATCCTGACGGTTGAATGCCGTCTGTCAAAGCCGGTGAGCTCCGGCATCCTTTCAACCTCCATCGGAGGCCTCTCGGGTCAGCGGCCGCGTCCCACGTCGGCTCTGAAGCAAGTGGTTTCGTCCCCGCGACGGTGCTCGACGGCGGTGCAGCTGACCTCCGGCTCGGCAGAGGAGATAGGGAGGGACCTGTTTTCGTCCTTTATCTTTCAGTGGGGTCTTATCCACATATACTGGGGGCCTATGGGCTTTTTCGCATCTTATGGGGTCCTCTGTAATAATGTTCGCCTCCTCTGTTTGTGTTTAACATAATTGTTTCCAGGCCCCTCGGGGCTCTCCTTTCAAAAAAAAAAAATAGAATTTTGTACTTGCACTCTCACACTGCCGACTTGGAAGGAGCAGGTCATGCTACACATAAAAGGTAATGCTTGGAACAATTTCTAGTTGCATACTCTCTATATAAACTTGTCATGATTGTTTCCTAATTGTTTACTGAATATTCTTATAGTATCAACTGAATATTTTGTTGTTTCTTCAAAGGAACAACTACTAATGCTACTGTAGTTTAGCTAGGAGTACCGTAGCTGGGAGTACTGTAGCTAGTTTACCTAGGAGTACTAAAGCTCTCAGTCAGAAATGCTCATATTACTTGCACATCATTATTTCACATATTGTTCCAGTATGAGCAAGCTTGTCGCGTCTATTTTACCTTCTTGTTCTTGAACTTGTTCTTCAGGTGGTACAGTACTTTGTTCTTCAGGTTGGGGAATAGCTGCCGACGCACAGGGCACTGCTGGCGAGAAGACACGACGGAAGCCATTGCATATTGCCTGCCGACGGCCAATACCGGGGGCCGCCTTTGTGTTGCCAGGCTCGAACAGGGAGAAGAGGCTGTACCGGAGCAAGGCGAGGACCCCACGGACGAGCAGTAGGTCGGTGTCTTCTTCCTGACTCGGGATTTGATCCTCGAGGTACCCGATTTCAGCTTGGCAAGATGGCGGGGAGGATGTCGAGGACGTCGGCGAGCTCGGCGTCGATTTCAGCTTGGCAAGACGCGGGGAGGATGTCGAGGATGATGGCGAGCTTGGCCTCGGTTTCAACTCGGCAAGACAGCCTGAAGAACAAGTACAGCAGGCCCTACGGCGGAGCCCCGTCGAGGAGGATCAGGAGCGCGGCGAGGTTCCGTGGCTGCGAGGGCGGGCATGGCTGCCGTCAGGGCGGAGCACGAGCCGCGCGCTGTGCTGGGCAGATGCACGCACGCCGTGCCGGGATCGATCTCCGGAGCACGTGCCGTGCTGGCGCGTGGAGAGCTGCGGTGGGGCCGCGTGCGTGCTGTGCTCGAATTGATTGTCGGCGGAGCGGAGCAGGAGGCGCGCGCTATGCTCTGCGGAGAGATGCGCGCGGAGTGCTGAGGTGAAGCTGCGAAGAGCCGCCCGCTGTGCTGCGGTGGAGCTGTGCACGCGGAGAGCTGCGCGTGGGGAGCGATCGACGGTAGGGAGAGCTGCGGTGGAGCGAGCTTGTGATCGATTGATTCATCGAGCCCATGGATCATCGAGCTAGTTGCTCTTTGTCGAAAAAGCTGATCGTTGTTGTGAGATTTTGAATCATGAAGAGCTGCAATGTAAAAATGATCTTTGTTGGACTTGGAATCTGTACGTATGTCTGTCAAGTTGTCAGTCGTGTCGCGTTCTTGTGCACTTTTGCTTGATTGTTGCCGGCGCGGCTGCTTCCAAGTTTGTCGTGCCGATCCTTGCACTGATCTATTTCAGAGTTACGGTGACCCATGGAACAAATGTTTCAGCACGCACGCACATGTAGATCACAGTTTTCAGCGTCACCAAAACGTTTCATAACATCAACACGATTCTTCGAGTCGATCGTTGCAAAGCTATTTTCGATCCCCACCAAAACAACTATGACAAGAATATCACACATATTCATATCTTATTACATACAGAGTAGTACATGTAATTAACTATCTTTGACACAAAGATCTTCCGATCACATGTTTGCAACTACAGTACTGTCCTACTCCTACATTACTACATGATGATGGACGCGCCCTACTCTTCTCTTGCTGCCTGCGTTCCTCGCCGTCGTCGAGTTCTGAGATGGAGCGGAGATCTCGCCGTCGTCGTCGTCGCTGCTGTGGACCGCCTCGTCGTGTCGCAGCCGCCCTGATCGTTGCCGCCGCATCGAAGCTTGTACAGTCTTGGTCTCTTGGATCGTCGTGTCGCGGCCGCCCTCCGCCGCATGTCTTGGATCTTGGTCGCAGCATGTCCTTGCGCTGATCCATTTCAGGGACGTACTCGTGCGTGGACGATGCATGCCAGGACGAAATTCTCGATCAATCTTGATCTTGCTGGAGTTGTTGTTGCTAGTTCCTGAAATCGCGGAGCCGTCCAGATCCAAGGCTTGATCTGCATGGAGATGTTCTTGCTAGTTCCTAAAATCGCGGAGCCGCGGTGATCAGTTCTTGGGCCACGGCCACCGGTTCATAGTTCGTTGCCACTTCGATCACCAAAGTGAAAGACTGCAAGTTCACGTACCTTAATTTGGATCTTGATCAGTTCTTGCATGCGCTGATCCCCCTTCACGGACGAACGCGCTCGTGGATGACGCCGCGACGATCGTCCTCAACCTTCTGCCACACCGCGAAGGGCAGCACCCTGTCGATCCAAAGCTTGCGGTCCGCCGTCTTGTAGGCTTCCTTGCAGAGCGTGTCCGCCACAAAGTTCCCCTCACGGTAGGTGTGCTGAACCTCGCACACCTCGAAGCAGTCCAGCAGCCCGATAATCTCATCCTCCATCTCGCGCGGGATGCGCGTCAAGGTCGACTCGCAGCGCAGCAGCCGCACCAGCGTCAGGTCGTCGCCCTCCACCACCAGCCGCCGGCATCCGAAGTCCAGCGCCAGCTGCAGCCCTCGCGTCAGCGCCCGCGCCTCCACGATGCCGATGGGCGCGTGCGGCGTCCGCTCGGCGAAGACGAGGAGGACGCGCCCGTGCACGTCGCGGATGGCCCCGCCGATGCTCGCGCGCCCGCTGCCGTCGTTGTAGACGGACCCGTCGAAGTTCAGCTTGGTCCACCCGAAGCGCGGTGGCGTCCACTGCACCAGCGTGACGCGCGCGGGAGAACGAGGCTGAGGCTGGGCATGGGCGCCTCGAGGTCGGCACGGCGAAGCGGAGGCCGGGAAGGCAGAACTCGGCTGGTGGAAGAAGTGTTAGCACAGCCCCTGTCGCCGAGTACTTTCCGACGACACCGACGAGGAAATTCCGACGAGACGACACGCACGTATCCGATAACTTTCGCCGATATGCACGTGCTGCTAGCCGATCGATTCTTTTGATCTAACTAGTACACTCACGCACGCACACGCAAACAACTTTGATTGCCAAAGGCTCTTGTCGAGCCTTGCTTTCTCTCTTGTATTGCTCAACTCCACGGTTGTTGTCCGGTACAAGATTACAAGGCCAGGTGTGTGCATATATATATGCACTACTAGGACCTAATCAACTAGGAGTCGGTATACTACTCCAAAACCTAGTCTAACACATATACGTATACTACCTGGACACCTACACCTATTCGGACTGCAATTTCAATGGGTGTCGGACACGTGATTATCTAACAATCACCCCCTAATCACGATGTGCTTCTTTACATCGACCTGGATCCCAAATGCGCCAGCTGCTCCTCACGGGCGTCATCCACGGCATTGCTTTCGCCGCACCCTTACTCAGTCCCCATGTCACCGACTTTGCTTTTGTCGACTTCTCCATGGCTTCACGCCGACAACCCTTTTTGTCCGCGCCCTTCTCCATGCCTTCACGCGGACTGTCCTTTTTGTCCGCGCCTTGAGACATTATACTTGGTTCAATGAAGTACTTTCTCATCGGTTCCTCGCATATTTGATCTACTACTTGCCGGTGCTCTTGGATGCAATAGAACAAATAAGTAGGAGGTAACTCAAATTGGTTTTCTTCTAGCTTCTCTATACCACGTGAAAAGCCTTTTGATGGATCTGCACCCCCTATTGTTGGGTCTCCTCCATCTATCTGGCCACCAGTCCACACTCTTGGACCATCGCCTTCTGGCCTTGCTGGCCTGTTTGCTGGGCTCACTTCAGCTCCCCCTCCTCCTCTAATTTTTGGGCAAACAAGTGCAGGTATCGCTGCACATGCATCTGTACACCCTTCCAGTTCCGTATCTTCTGGCCACAGACTAGCCTTTTCTTCATACTCTTTGTCTTCTGGGAGAATCCCTAGTGCTTCTGGCCTGGTGTCCACGCTTGGAGCTGCCCCTAGGCCTTCAATGTCTTCTGGGCCCGAACTTGCTGACAAGGATAAGCTCGATTGATCCATATTTTCTTCATACTCAAGATCCCACGTGACGTGAAAAGTTGAATATTCCGGTTCGTTGTAGCCCCAATTCCATGACTTGCCTTCCTCAAAGATTACGTCTCCCTTGAAAACCACCTTATTGGTATAAGGATTGCACAAGCGGTATGTCTTTGAGCCTTCATAGCCTGTCATGATCATTGGAATACGTTGCTCCGCCAATTCCGCCTTTACATGCGCCACACATCCAAAAGTACGAAGATGATCAACCAAGGGCTTCCATCCGTACCATGCTTCGTACGGTGTTATACCAACTCCACTCTCAGTAGATTCCATGTTCAGCAAATACACAGCCGTATTGACTGCCTCACCCCAGAATTTTCCTGGCAAGCCTTTACTCTTCATCATGCTCCGTGCCATGGTCAACACGGTTTGATGCAGCTCACCCCCTTGATCAATGCGTAGGGCTCTTATCTTCGCCTCCACCTTGAACTCTTCGGCTTCCTTGATCTTCTCGAATGCTTGTTGAGCTTGATCCTTACTTTTCAGCAACACAATCCACATGTATTTACTATGATCATCCACCACAAGCATGAAGAACTTATTGCCGGACGGAGTTGCGGGTGAGATTCCAACGCATAGATCGCCATGAACAAGTTCCGAGGCTTCACTTGCCTCAAACGTGGCTTCACATGGGAACGGGGCACTCTGTTCCTCATGATGCACACACGGTAGATCGTGATCCACTTGTGCCACAATCTCCGCAGCCGGTGATGGAGGATCCTCCTCATCCTTCAACTCAGTTACTTTGAGCATCAGCATCATCGGTCCATCATCTCCTTCCTGGGCGATGAGAGCCCTCTCCTTTTCCTTTGGTTCTTTCCGGCAATCAGCCTTGAAGTGACCGAGCTCGCCGCAGTTATGACACCTTACTTTCTTTATGTCAAACTTCCTCCGCGGCGGGGTGTCATCTTCGTCCTCCTGCCCCGTGATGTACTTTTTCGCTGGGCGTTGCTTCTCCTTGCTGCTCGTGGAGCCTCCTTGCTTTTATTTTGAAAGAGTCATCCACTGCTGCTTTGTGAGCATCAGGTGCTCAACCTGTTCTGGATCACCGAAGCTGATCCGGATTCTCTCATCGTGTGCCTTGAATCTTCCGACGAGATCCTCAACCGTCAATGTATTCAGGTCGAGACATTGTTCGATCGATGTAACGATCTGCATGTAGCGCGCCGGCGCCGCACGCAGGAACCTTCTGACGTTCTTGATCTCATCCAATTTCTCGCCATATCCCCTGATTGCGTTGACAAGGGTAACGAAACGGGCGGCAAACTGATCAACCGTCTCGCTCTCCTCCATCTTCAGATCTTCATAGCTTTTTGTCAAAGTTTGAAGATGCGCTTCCTTCACGCGGGCATGACCTTGGTGCAAGATCTTGATCGTCTCCCATGCATCCTTCGCCGATTTCTTTCCGACGAGGTGCTGCATCACGTCCTTTGGCACGACGGAGTAGAGCGCCGTTAACGCTTGGCGATCCTTCCGGTACTTCGTGCCTCCCTTGACGTACTCGTTGCCTCCTGGATCGACGGCCTCCCAAACCTCCTGAGCCTCCATGGCCACCTCCATGTTGAGTGCCCATAGCCCGTAGTCCTTGCGATCGAGGCGCGGATACAAAGCCGCCCCCACCGTCTCTGTCACCGGTGACGATGCCGAGCTCTCGCCAAACTTCACCATCGCCATGACCTCCTAGTACTTTCAGCAGATCACGAACGACGACCTTGGCTCTGATACCAATTGTTAGCACAGCCCCTGTCGCCGAGTACTTTCCGACGACACCGACGAGGAAATTCCGACGAGACGACACGCACGTATCCGATAACTTCCGCCGAGATGCACGTGCTGCTAGCCGATCGATTCTTTTGATCTAACTAGTACACTCACGCACGCACACGCAAACAACTTTGATTGCCAAAGGCTCTTGTCGAGCCTTGCTTTCTCTCTTGTATTGCTCAACTCCACGGTTGTTGTCCGGTACAAGATTACAAGGCCAGGTGTGTGCATATATATATGCACTACTAGGACCTAATCAACTAGGAGTCGGTATACTACTCCAAAACCTAGTCTAACACATATACGTATACTACCTGGACACCTACACCTATTCGGACTGCAATTTCAATGGGTGTCGGACACGTGATTATCTAACAAGAAGGACGTCGCCATGGTTGGGAATTCGGGATTGGAAAGATCGCAGGGGGAGGAAGAGAAAGAAAGTTAGGGCTCGAATCATTAGCGTTGTGCATGCGCACTATATTCACCTTGGGACGAATTTGAATCCGTGACGGGCTCGCTTTTCCTCCAAGAACGCGTTCCTCGTCCCGACCGGCCCGCACCTCTCCCGCCTCCTCCTCAGGCACGCGGACGGGTTCCGCCGCTCCTCACCGCCATTCTGCCCGCCTCGCTCTCTCTCCTCTCGCCGCTCCTTTAATTTTTCATCTCCTGCTCTCACACTCCCGGCCGTTCCCGGCGGCCGGCGCTCTCTCTATTCTGGCGCTTGCTCGCGCTCCCACATTTCCCTGTCCCGGAGAGCTACCTCACTGTTCTCCTCCGCCTCCTCGCGCGCTCCCGCCGCTACGCGCACCTCGCCTTCAAGCTGCTCGAGTCGCTGACGTACACGGGAGGGCCCACCACTCGTGCGTTCCTCTCCTTCCTTTCTTCCTCGCTGTGCCGCCAGGCACCCCTGCAGCTCCGGCCGCCATGCCGCGACCCGTCCCTTCGGATCTAGTCGTCGCGCCGCCCCTGCAGCTCTGGCCGCCATCCGCCCCCGCAGTTCCGGCCGCCGCCGCACCTCCCGTCGCCGCCTGCTACTCGCGCCGTCGCCGCCTGCACCTCCCGCCGTCGCGCCCTGCTGCTCGTGCACCGCGCCTTGCTGCTCGCGCCGCCGCTGCACCTCCCTCCGCCGCCTGCTACTCACGTCGTCGCCGCCGCACCTCCCGTCGCCGCCTGCTACTCGCGCTTGTAGCTCGCCGCCCTACAGGTGGAGCACCGGCACAACGAGATGGCGGGCACCGGTCCTGGGAGGGGAACGATGGTCTCCGGCAGGGGTGTCGTCGGACGGCGGCCCGCTGCTCCGACCTCCGGCGAGGAACACTGGTTCGATGCGACGCCCGTGCATGCTACCTAAGAAGATTTTGCTACATACAGTTTTCGTTTTAGCTACCGACGGTCATAGTCGTTGCTACCGACGGTCGACAGAATTGCTATGGATAGGACGACAGATTTTCATGTTGGACATTTTTTGCTATGATCGTGGGATTTTCTACACACATATATATTTTTGGCTCCAACTTATGTATGTTTTTACTATAATATTATAAAACTTTTGCTACAAGATGACCGACAATATTCTCCGGAGAGGTCGTTTTGCTAGGTAGTAATTTTTTTTGCTACGAGATCGCCGGTGATGTCTCCGACGAACTCTATTTTTGGCTACATTAGCTCAGTTTGTTTGCTACCACCATTTTGTGATTTTGCTACAATAGCGTAATTTTTTTGCTACGAGGTCTCCGACGATGGTTTTTCCGGCGAGTGAGAGAGAGACACCGTGAAAGTGATTTCAACTCAAAACCCTAGAGCCCCTTTTATAGCACCTGCACCAGCGAAACCAACACCTCTAAATGGACGGCCAGGATGCCCCTGATCAGGGCATCCAATGGTTGTAACTAATAACCCCTTAATTAACCCTAATTTGACTTAAATTGATCAAAAAAACCCGTAGAGCACTTATATCCAACATTCTCCCCTTGATCGTAAGGATAAACTTATAAGCCCATTTCTCAACAAAATGACATACGAAACAATAGGATTACAATGACAATTTGAGTACCACAGAATCTAGCTACTACAATACACCACGTCATATCGAAAACAGATCTTCTTTAACTTAGGAGCTCCATAGACTTATGATTACTACAAACTTACAAGCTCATATCTTTGTTGAAACTTATACAGAGAAAATAAATTACAATGGTCAGTTAAGTACCATTGAACTAATTGACTACAGTACATCATTCCATCAAAGAGAAGAAACCCTTCTTAGACTTATGGGGAGATGGTGTCATGATGGTCCCAATTCTAGGATCAAAAGCTTTCTGCTAATCCCATGCTAGCAACGTGCTCTTTGAACACACTACATGACAAGCCTTTCGTAAGTGGATCCGCTAACATTGTGTTAGTTCTTATATTCTTAATGATTATCATCTCATCCTGGATTCTATCTTCCACAACATGATACTTGATGTCAATATGTTTGGCAGCACCACTTGAATTGTTGTTACTCGAGTAGATCACCGTGGGTTGACTATCACAGAAAAGAGTGAGTCGCTCAGATATACTATCAATCACCCTTAAACCCGGGATAAAGTTCTTTAGCCATACTACCTGCCTGGTTGCCTCATAACATGCCACAAACTCTGCCTACATTGTTAACGATGCATTAACACTTTTTTTGGTTCATTTCCAAGAAATAGCTCCTTCTTCTAGGGTGAATATATATCCTGATATGGCCTTCTTAGTGTCAACAGACCCCACAATATTAGCATCTGTATAACCCACCACCTCGAGGTTATTAGTTCTCTTATATGTGATCATGAGATCTTTAGTGCCTTCCAAATAATGCAAGGCTTTTTTAGCAGCCTTCTAGTGATACAACCCTAGATTAGACTGATATCTTCCAAGCATCTTAGTTATGAATGCTAAATCAGGGCGAGTGCCACTTGTGCATATATCATACTTCCAATAATTGAAGCATACGGAACTAAATTCATCTGCGGAGATTGATAATCATTACTTGGGAACTAGAAAGTCCCAAACTTATCGACCTTGACAATAGGAGCAGGTGAGCCTGAGCACTTATGCATATAATACTTTTTGAGTACCTTCTAAATATACGCTCTTTGTGATAGCCCCAAGATTCCTATGGATCTATCTCGGTGGATTTGAATGCCTATGACATAAGTGGCTTCCCCGAGATCTTTCATATCAAACTTTAAAGAGAGAAACCTTTTAGTTTCTAGCAGCATATTTTTATCACTACTGGCTAAGAGTATGTCATCAACATATAGTATCAGGAAGACAAAGTTGCTCCCTATGAACTTCAAATAAATTCAATTTGTCCACTTCATTTTCTTTGAAACCAAAAATCTTTATGACTTGATCAAACTTGAAGTACCATTGCCTTGAGGCTTGCTTTAATCAATAAATGGATTTCTTAAGATGACATCCTAAATGTTCCTTTCCTTCCATAACAAAACCTTCCGGTTGAGCCATGTAAACATTCTCATGTAAGTCACCATTTAGAAATGTTGCTTTGACACCCATTTGATGCAACTCCAGATCCTAATGAACCAAGAGTGGCATAATAATTCTGAACGAGTCCTTAAAAGAGACAGGTGAAAATTTCTCGTTATAATCAATACCTTCTGAAAGATCAAGGATGCCGCCTAGAGGGGGGGGGGGGTGAATAGGCGGTTTAAAAACTTCTACGATATGGGCTTAACAATGGCGAAATAAAACTAGCATTTTGTTTTGTTAAGCACAAAGCCTAGATATACTAAGGTTCACCTATGTGCACCAACACTTATGCTAAGCAAGACAAACAATAATATGATAGCAAGATAATTACTTCAAGCACGATGGCTATTACAATGTAAATTGCATAAGTAAAGAGCTCGGGTATAGAGATAACCGAGGCACGCGGGGACGACGATGTTTTACCGAGTTCCTCCCAACAAGGGAGTACGTCTCATTGGAGGGGTGGGCGATACTAAGACCACCAACACCACCAAGTCCTCACCCTATTCTTCCGAGCACCCACCACGCGGGCAAGCACCCGTTCCACTATGGGACACTTTAGGGCGGTCACCAAACCCGTACAAGATTGGGGCTATCTCCACAACTTAATTGGAGGATCCCAATAATCACCACCAAGGCCTCAATCTTGGGGGAGCTTCACAACTTAATTGAAGACCCCAAGCACACGTCACAAAGGCCACACAACCGTCTAGGGTTCCAAGAACCCAAGAGGGACAAGCAACGATGAATATCACCGAACAAATCCTCCGAAGAGAACACACACCGATGCACCAAATGCAAAAGGCAAGAACATCACAAAGATGCCCCAAATCTCCACTCTAAAGTTCCAAAAAGGCTACTAAAGCAATTGGTGGAACAAGAGAGGAAGAACACAAAAGGGGAACACAAAAAGGCCCGAAGATCTAGATCTCAAAGATTCACTCACAAAGAGGTGAATTTGTTTGGTCAAAACATAGATCTAGATCTCCTCTATCTTTCCCTCAAATATGGGCAAGAATCATTGGAGGGGAAGAGATTAATCAAGCAAGTGAGTAGAGAGAGTGAGGCAAAGGGCTTGAGAAAATATTAGAGGAAGAACCCTTAAAAAAGAGAGAAGGGAAAGCCTTAAATAGAAAAAGGGGAAACTGCCCGTTGGGCTGAAACTGGCCTGGGCCGGCCGGTAGTACCGCAGTGACCCGGTACTACCGGACCCGACCAGACGCAGCGTAGTAGCGATCGAACGCGGGGCCAGCTGGGCGGGCGCGTGCAAAGGAGATCGGGGCAGGAAGGTCAACGCGGCAGGGAAACGGGGGCAGAGCAGCCGCCAGGGAGCGAGCGATCGGGATAGGCACGCGGCAGCCCGCAGCGACCAGGCGAGCAACGCAGCGAGCGAGGGTGGGCCGGCCCAGCAAGCATACGGGCGAGCGACGCCAGCACGCGAGCGAGCGGGCGAGGCTAGTGAGCGGGAAGGGGATCGGGGCCAGGCGCGCAGCGAGACGCAGGAGCGTGGGAGATCGCGGGATGGGAGCGAGTGAGGCAGGAGGAAGCGAGCAGCTGGGAAGACGGGCCGACGCTGGGAGCAGACCCGGTAGTACCGGCCCGCCCGGGCGGTATTACCGTGGTGGGCGGGTGCTACCGGTTGGAGCAACCGGGCTAGGCAGAGAGGATCGGGCCGCGACCAGATGCGTCCGGTACCAGGCCCGGTAGTACCGGACAGCCCAGAACACAAGATTTCATTTTCTTTTTAAAACAAAAGGTAAATACTCCAACATCGATAACTTTTGATTGGTAACTCCGATTGACATGAGGATGACAAGAGCTACCCAACTAAAAGTGAAAATATTGGAAATCTCCAAGTGAGAAAATATCAAGTAGTTTAATGTGAGATACCTCACTCGGTGAGACTCCAGAAAACCGCCAAGATCAAAATCGCAACAAGATATAAAAGGGGGATCTGATTTTGCTGAACAAGAGCTTGTCATGAAGATAACCACAAGCTCTATATCCTCACATGGATAAGACAAATAAACAACCAAATACAATGATGCAAGTATGTAAAGGTTTGAGCTCTCTCCGAATGATATGATCGAGATACTCACTCGAGAGCCTCTCTTGATAGTACGGCTATCTATCCTAAACCTGATCAACACGAGACCGGTAAAATGGAAAACCTATCAAGAGTACCTTTGCCTTGAGCATCCTTTGGCCTTGTCTTCAGCGATCCATAAACACCGAGGATGGCAAGCACCAAACATGAGATCTTCTAGGGATGACGCATATTGAGCTTCCACAATGCATCTTCTTCTTCATTTCATCGACCTTGAAGCCAACACATGCTCCAAGCGATGCCGATGGACAAATCCTACAAGTACACCTTAATACACATTAGTCCATAAAGATTATCATTAATTACCAAAACCACACATGGGGGCCCACATGCTCTTTCAATCTCCCCCATTTTGGTAATTGATGACAATCCCTTTGAGAGGGTTTATATGATGAATTTAACAAATAAAATGGTAGCCCCAATATCAAATACTACGCAAGTATGTGATATTGGTACCACCACAATATATAGAGCAAACTCCCCCACAATCTATGCAAGTGTGATGAACTTGAATTTCATTGCATATATTGCCAATCATTATCATTGGTGGAGTTTCCTCTATATATATCACATGCTAAGCAACACTAAGATGCAAGAGCATGAAAGGAAAATGCTTAAGAACAAACTAAAAGCAAGAACCAACTTCCCTTAAACCCTCTAAAACTTCTCCCCCATTGGCATCGATTGCCGAAATGGGTGACAAGTTCTAGAAGGCCAATATAGTTATAATTTCTCCAAAGGTGTGCATTCGCACAAATCCAATGATGAATACTTGGGAGGAAGTAAAACTACATTGAGGATCCAAAGATTTGCCAAAGAAATAAAATAAAGTAAGCATCAACAAATGATGCAAGCAATCATCAGATCCAAAAGAACCGAATGAAAACAACAAATGAGTCCAAATGAACAAAACAAGATGTTATGATAAGATCAAAAGAGTGTTTTAAATGAAAATGGAGAAGCTCCCCAAGGTTTGTGCATAAATAGAATAGTTGCATTTGAATACATCATGCACAAATATGGAATCCTTGCTCCCCCATAAGCATTTAAAACACAACAAATGAGAAAGAAGACAAATGAGCATTATTAAATGAATTAGAGGAGCTCCCCAAAGATAATGCACCAATTATAATAAATATGTTGGGGAACAAGGTGCATGATCATGGGATCCTCACTCATCCATATTCATTTAACAATACAAGGCATGAGAGAATAAATATGAGTGCCCGAAGATGCAAACAAAGGAGACAAGCACTCATATGCAAATAATTTTGGAAGCCACCGAAGAATCAAAAAGAAATAAAAGGTGCAAGAAATAAAATCTCAACAAAAATTATCTTCTCTTATGTGTATAAGTTTATAAGTGGAATGCATCACAAAGACATATGTCCACAAGGAAACATGCACACATGAACAAGATACTCAAGAAAGCACATGAAAACCAAAATGAAGTCATAATACATACCATTAAGATTTTTGCTTGTAAGCAAGGCCAAAGGTATAATTTTATCTTATGGTTCATGAATGAACTTCAAACACCAACACACTACATATATTACAACAATCACCAAGGGAAAAGGAGATGGTTGGAATATATGGAGAAAGGCAACAAGTATCACAAAGGAGAAATCAACTAGCAAAATATCACTATTGCACATGAGAGAAGTTGAGGAAAGGATAGGCAATAAAGTTACTAGATTGACATATTTGGGATTGGTGGATCATATGCATGATTTTGTATAGTCCCACTAATATGTACTCATCTCAATTTACACACATTTGCAATAGGAAGATCTCTTAAAACCAAGGCTAGAAACGCAACAAATACAAATATAATAAATCATACTAGAAGGCAACCCACAAATGGTTGGAATCAAGAAATATGAGCATGAGAAGGGGATACTTGTTACCGAGATATACTTGGTAGGATGTAGAGGATATGAATTCGTTGATCATCCTATAACTTGCCTCCAATTTTTATGAACACACCACTACTTCAAATTTTGAGAGACAAGCATCCAATATATCTCCAATGTACCTAAAACACATTTTAGTACAAAAAGGTCCCCAAACACATTGGGTCCAAAGTAGTTAGTGAAACTACAATACATAGGAGAGACTCCACATAAATATGTGCATATTGATATGAAATTGAATTTCATGCACATCTTAGCCATTTTGGATTTGGTGGAGTTTCCCCTATATATTTGATCTAAGAAAGCAATCATGCCATGAAATAAACATGTAGAGAATATGCATGCACAAGGCTTTCAAGAACCAACAAGGAGATACAATTTCAACAAAAACACCAAGTAAACCGAGATGGCACACACAAGAGTGTGACACAACAAAAGGTGTCCAAATTATATCAAAGAACCACTTCAACACATGAAAGATCACAAGTTCAACAAATGAACTAGACATAATCCAAAGAGCAAACGATATATAAAAACACGCATGCTCAAGGATTTATCTCATTCGAAAAGGTCAACACATTTAACAAGGAATGAGACAAAGCCAACTCCCAAAAGAGCAAAGTTCCAACACATAAACCAAACTCTCACACTTTTCATGATGGCACAAAATACCAAAATGAAAAGATCGAACTTCCAAGAACATAAAACATGATATGGATCAAAGCAAGAAGTATAAATCGGTGTGTTCTAAATAATATAGGAGAGCTCACCCATAAGTAGTACATTATTTAGGATTTTTCTTTTGAATGCAAAATGCACACAAATGGGATCATCACTACTACTTATATTAAATAAAACACAAGAGGATACCAATAAACTAAGAAGACCCATAAGAGGAAAGGAAATCTTGGGAGAAACACAAACATTTTCTTGGCCAAAGATAGGACAAGAATAAACCAAGGCCAAAGTGAATATGATCACAAAAGATTCTACCATATATAGATTACCAATTGTCCAAGGACAAGAAGTAATGGGAATAATCTTCTCGAGGTAGTACACACGGAAATCCAAGATCATATTCACACAAAGAAGCATATAACAAAATATAAGGATTAAATTTGATGCTTCAAAAGATATTCTTGGTAGCTTCCAATGGTTACACAATCACTAGTGATTGGAGTGAATTGAAGCTAATGGTTTCCATTAGGATATAAGGATCCAAATATGAGAAAACACATACCAAGAAACACTCCCACAAACAAGATCCAAAAGAAGAGAAACAAAGGCATTGAACTTGTTTGAGCAAATGTGTCACATAGGAGCTAGATAATTATCAATATCAATTCTAGGTGACACGACCTCGAATTTTCACATTTTCTAGGCTTGTAATATGCACTAAGCATATGACTCCCCCATAATGTGATAAACAATAAATCTCAACACGAGGAAACAATATCCAAACATGAGATAATTAATGGACATTATAGAACTTAAATTTCTCATGAAAATTATACCACATAGAGACTAGATAATATTGCTAAATAACTACTAGGTGGTATTCCTCATGTACACACATTTTTAGGATTGTGGAATGCCCAAGCATAACACTCCCCCAAAATGGGATAGTCCATTAATATCTCACAAGAGATAAATAAGATACCAAATAAAATTTAACAATAGCTCCAACACAAGAAACACTCATACATGGTGTGCAACCCAACAAACATAAATATACTTGATAACTCAAGATAAGAAAATGGTAAGCACAACATATACAACAAACATGCAAGGTACAAAACCAACACATGCACAAGGGGGCGAGTAACTTTCAATATAATGAGTTAAGCACATGTTATCGCAAGGAGGAACATTGGATATGAGATTGAGGCAAGATAATCCAATTGGCTTGACTTGACAAAAATAAATGATGAAGATCCCTCAATTCTTCATAATGTAGCCAAGCCTCCAATGCCCTCCAACAACACCTATTGATCAAGTTTTAGCTTGTTGGTCCCCAACCAAGTTGGGTCCTAAGAAGTTAGTTACAATAGGCTTGGCCACCCAAATGGTTATTTTCTTGAAACCACGTTGGACACCAACATATTTGGCAAACACATTACCCATCTCATCCTTACGAAGAGAATATACATTATCAATCAAGATAGGATGGGATGAGGATTTGCCCATGGTGCATGAGGAAGAAAGGTGCCTCTTATCATAGCATATGTAGCAAGTTCTTCTATTGCTATCTTTCTTCTTGGAAGATGCCACCCCTTCAGGAAGAGCTTGAGTCTTGGGAAGAGGCCCGCTTCTAGCTTGAGGTGGAGCTAGAGGCCGCTTCCCTTGTTGCTTCTTCTTCAATGGGCAACATCTCACATGATGTCCTTCTTCCTTGCACTTGAAGCACACAATGTTGGCCGGATTCTTCACTTGACCTTGGCCATTCTTCTTGTTGCCCTTGTGCTTCAACTTGTTGGTGGGCTTGTTCTTGATGTTGGAGTTGTATCCAAGCCCACTCTTGTCATTTGGGGATCTTTGCACACCCAAGATGTTCTTGAGAGTGGTCTTCCCTTCATGATACTTTTTCAAGTCATTCTTCAAAGAAGTGACTTGAGCCTCGAGCTTCTTGTTTTCCTCTACATGGTTAGTATCAACAATAATACTAGAGGAAGTAGATGCTATGTTGTTAGAGCAACAAGGCAAAGGATGTAATTCATCACAAGATATAGCATGGTTATGAGATGATGAATTACAAGGACTAGCACATGGCAATATGACACTAGGAGTGGATGTAGTGCTAATGTCCACATGAGGCACACTAGATGTTACCTTTGACACGATGTCCTCATGAGCCAACTTTAGCCTACCATGGGGAACTAGAAGATCTACATGCGAGCTTGAGAGCTTAGCATGACTCTCTTCCAATTTCCCATAGTTGCTAGTTAGCAAAGCAAGTTTAGCATGTAGCTCAACATTCTCCTTCAAAGTAGATGCTTCACAAGAAATGGAGTTAGTAGCACTAGCATCATCAATAGTAATAAGAGGTGAGGGCAACTTCGAAAGCTCTTTAGAGTATGAAGCTTTAAGTTGCTCATGTGACTCGGTGAGTTTTATGAGCTCCCCCTTGATGACCCTAGATCCATTGTTGAGGTGCTCAAAATCCTCAAGGAGTTTGGCATAAGCAACTTCAAGCTCATCATTTTTAATTTGGAGGGCACTTGCCACCTCAAATTCTCTATCATGAGATTTCTTCACTCTAGATAACTCTAGAGCAAAGGTCTCCTCAAGAGATTCCTTGGTGGTTTGTTCCTCTTTAAGAGCTTCATTTAGGTTTGCAATGTCATTAGCATACTCACGCTTAAGACTACTCATTTTGTCAATTGTGTCCTCGTGCTCATAAATTAGTTGCTTACTTTCAATGGCAAAGTTTAAGATTTCAATGAAAGTAGAACAAGCATTTTCATTTTGGTGTAGAGCACGAAGGACTAGCTCCCCATTCTCTTTTAAAGAAGCAACATCATCATCTACTTCATCTAAGTCAACATTCACATCATCATGAGATGCATTAGGGTCCAAAGGAGAAGTTACCTTTGATTCCTTAGCCATGAGGCATAAGTGAATGTTGGGAGAAGGTGATGATGGGGGAACACATGAAGCTCCAATATCAACCTTGCTTTGGGCCACACATTCTTCGATTTCCTCTACATGGTTAGCAACACAAGTACTAGAGGAAATAGAAGCACATTTATCATGGAAACAAGGCAAAGCAAGCATATCATCATGAGATATATTCAATCCATTTCTACATGATATGCAAGGGCAATCAACACTAGGATGCAAATCATATATAGTACTACAAGTGTTCATGCCCAAAGATACAACATTGCAATCAGATGGATATGAAGGATCATGAATGGCAAGCTCACTATCCACATTGCAAGTTCTATCACCACTCACCATATCGTTACCTTGTGAAAAATCACATGTAGGTGAAGTGGAAGAAGATGATAACTCATCACGGTCGGAGGTGGAGGGAACATAATCATCCTCAATAATGTTGGACACACCATATTTATCTTGAAGCTTTGTCCAAATATCATGAGCACTCCGATAAGGCATGATTGAAGAAATAACTACATTGCTCACAACAAGTAAAAGCATTTTAGTAGCTAGAGCATCTATATAAGAATTCATCTTCTCCTCTAAAGATTCATTTTGGGGATCCATAGGAGAATAGGAACCCATATATATAATTCACTCAATAGATGGGTGAATGTCCCAAAAATAATCTAGCATGCGAGATTTCCACATATCATAATTTGTGCCATCGAATACATAGAAGGAATCGTGCACTACTCCACTAGACGACATCTTTACTCTCAAGGCGGTGAAGCCTAAAAGCGAGAGACCTCGCTCTGATACCAATTGAAAGATCAAGGATGCCGCCTAGAGGGGGGTGAATAGACGGTTTAAAAACTTCTACAAGATGGGCTTAACAATGGCGGAATAAAACTAGCGTTTTCTTTTGTTAAGCATAAAGCCTAGATATACTAAGGTTCACCTATGTGCACCAACACTTATGCTAAGCAAGACAAGCAATAATATGATAGCAAGATAATTACTTCAAGCACGATGGATATCACAATGTAAATTGCATAAGTAAAGAGCTCGGGTATAGAGATAACCGACGCACGCGGGGACGACGATGTTTTACCGAGTTCCTCCCAACAAGGGAGTACGTCTTGTTGGAGGGGTGGGCGGTACTAAGACCACCAACACCACCAAGGCCTCACCCTATTCTCCCAAGCACCCACCACGCGGGAAACCACCCGTTCCACTATGGGACACTTTAGGGCGGTCACCAAACCCGTACAAGATTGGGGCTATCTCCACAACTTAATTAGAGGCTCCCAATAATCGCCACCAAGGCCTCAATCTTGGGGGAGCTTCACAACTTAATTGAAGACCCCAAGCACACGCCACAAAGGCCACACAACCGTCTAGGGTTCCAAGAACCCAAGAGGGACAAGCAATGATTAATATCACCGAACAAATCCTCCGAAGAGAACACACACCGATGCACCAAATGCAAAAGGCAAGAACATCACAAAGATGCCCCAAATCTCCACTCTCAAGTTCCAAAAAGGCTACTAAAGCAATTGGTGGAACAAGAGAGGAAGAACACAAAAGGGGAACACAAAAAGCCCCAAAGATCTAGATCTCAAAGATTCACTCACAAAGAGGTGAATTTGTTTGGTTAAAACGTAGATCTAGATCTCCTCTATCTTTCCCTCAAATATGGGCAAGAATCATTGGAGGGGAAGAGATTAATCAAGCAAGTGAGTAGAGAGAGTGAGGCAAAGGGCTTGAGAAAATATTAGAGGAAGAACCCTTAAAAAAGAGAGAAGGGAAAGCCTTAAATAGAAAAAGGGGAAACTGCCCGTTGGGCTGAAACTGGCCTGGGCCGGCCGGTAGTACCGCAGTGACCCGGTACTACCGCACACGACCACATGCAGCGCAGCAGCGATCCAACGCGGGGCCAGCTAGGCGAGCGCGTGCAAAGGAGATCGGGACAGGAAGGTTAACGTGGCAGGGAAACGGGGGCAGAGCAGCCGCTAGGGAGCGAGCGAGCAGGATAGGCACACGGCAGCCTGTAGCGACCAGGCGAGCAACGTGGCGAGCGAGGGTGGGCCGGCCCAGCAAGCAGACGGGCGAACGACGCCAGCACGCGAGCAAGCGGGCGAGGCTAGCGAGCGGGAAGGGGATCGGGGCTAGGCACGCAATAGGACGTAGGAGCGTGGGCGATCGCGGGATGGGAGCGAGTGAGGCAGGAGGAAGCAAGCAACTGGGAAGATGGGCTGGCGCTGGGAGCAGGCCCGGTAGTACCGGCCTGCCTGGGCGGTATTACCGCGGTGGGCCGGTGCTACCGGTTGGAGCAATCGGGCCAGGCAGAGAGGATCGGGCCGCGACCAGATGCGTCCGGTACCGGGTCCGGTAGTACCGGATGGCCCAGAACACAAGATTTCATTTTCTTTTTAAAACAAAAGGTAAATACTCCAACATCGATAACTTTTGATTGGTAACTCCGATTGACAAGAGGACGCCAAGAGCTACCCAACTAAAATTGAAAATATTGTAAATCACCAAGTGAGAAAATATCAAGTAGTATAATGTGAGATACCTCACTCGGTGAGACTCCGGAAAACCGCCAAGATCAAAATCGCAACAAGATATAATAGGGGGGTCCGATTTTGATGAACAAGAGCTTGTCATGAAGATAACCACAAGCTCTATATCCTCACATGGATAAGACAAATAAAGAACCAAATACGATGATGCAAGTATGTAAGGGTTTGAGCTCTCTCCGAACGATATGATCGAGATACTCACTCAAGAGCCTCTCTTGATAGTACATCTATCTATCCTAAACCCGGTCAACACGAGACCAGTAAAATGGAAAACCTATCAAGAGTACCTTTGCCTTGAGCATCCTTTGGCCTTGTCTTCAGCGATCCATAAACACCGAGCATGGCAAGCACCAAACATGAGATCTTCTAGGGATGACGCATACTGAGCTTCCACAATGCATCTTCTTCTTCATTTCATCGACCTTGAAGCCAACACATGCTCCAAGCGATGCCAATGGACAAATCCTACAAGTACACCTTAATAAACATTAGTCCATAAAGATTATAATTAATTACCAAAACCACACATGGGGGCCCACATGCTCTTTCACCTTCTCTTTGAGTAAAGCCCTTAGCCACAAGCCTTGCTTTGAACCTTTTGATATCACCTTTGGAGTCAAGTTTGGTCTTGTAGACCCATCTACTACCCACAGTTTTGGCTCCTTCAGTAATTTCTACGAAGTCACATACATCATTAATGCTCATGGACTTCATTTCATCTTTGATAGCATCAAGCCGTTCTAATGAATGATAATTTTGTATGGATTCCTTAAATGATGCATGATTATCGTCCAACATCGACTCATTCATATCCTCACTCATATAAGTGACATAATCATCAGGAATAGCGGACTTTTTATCCCACTTTGACCTTCCGAGAGGTTATTATTTGGTACATCAACCACAACTTCAGGCTGCTGAGCATGTTCCATGTAAGTATCATTAGGTATGGACTCTGAAGGAGTTATAGGTATCACAATAGGTGTAGCATTAGCAGTCCTCTCAACTAGAGGTGTAACCTCAACATGAACAGGAAACACTGGCTCTTGGATCATAGGTATCAGGACATATTCCCGCTTCTCCTCCAATGATATTTCCTTGGGAGTCATGCTCCCCTCATCATGTCACTTTCCAAGAACACAATGTGTCTTGTTTCAACAAACTTAATGAATTTATTTGGACAATAGAAACGATATGCCTTAGATTTGTCAGGATAACCATAACCAATGAAATTGCAGCTGGCTGTCTTGGGGTCTAACTTTCTCATAATTGGATTGAAAAATCTTGCCTTGGCGGGGTAGCCCCACACATGCAAATAACCCAGGGTTGGTTTTCTCCCAGTCCATAATTCATACGGTGTTTTCAGCACCAATTTAATGGTAACCTTATTAAGAATATGTGCACATGTGTTTAGAGCTTCTATCCATAAACCAAGAAGCAAAGTAGAGTGACTTAACATACTTCGTACCATGTCCATAAGAGTATGATTCCGCCTTTCAGCGACTCCATTTTTCTAAGATTCGCTCGGTACTGAATACTGGGCTACAATACCATTTTCTTGTAGGAACTTAGCAAAAATTCCAGGAATTTGGCCATAATAAGTGTGTCTTTCGTAGTACTCACCACCACGATCAGACCTTACAACTTTGATCTTTTGACCAACTTGATTCTAACTTCAGTTTTAAATATTTTGAGTGCTTCTAATGCCTCGGACCTTTCATTGATAGGATAGATGTATCCATAGTAGGAAAATTTGTTGGTGAATGTTATGAAGGAATCAAAACCATCCACTGATTTCACATCAAACGGACCACGGGTATCCATGTGAACAATTTCCAAAACTCTCGTGCTTCGATTTGCACCTTTCTTGATTCTCTTAGCATATTTCCCTTTGATGCAATCAATACAATGATCTAGATCTGTATCTGAGAAATCCAAAGGATGAAGGACTTGCTCCTTAATGAGACGCTCGATTATCCCCCTCGAAATATGGCCCAAACAATAATGCCATAATTTCAAAGAAGTCTCATCATTATATTTTGACAATTTTTTATAAATGTTCTATCAACCAGATAAAGACTGGAATAACTTGTTCATAATCCCAATGTGAACCATAAAATAAATTATTCATATAAAAAGAACAACCAGATTGTTTCTTGCTTATGCTTGGTACTAATATTCGCATCAGAAGAGGGATCAACTTCATTTATGTAATCACTTGGGGAAACAAGATAAAGTTTGTCTTGTAGGAAGGGAAGACCAACATTATTATTGTAAAACACAATTTTACATCTCTTGTTCCCAAAGTCATAGTGAAAACCATCATCATCTAAGCATGAGACAGACACAAAGTTTCATTTCATAGAGGGTACATAAAGTACATTGCATAAACGAAGCATAAAGCCACTATGGAGTATAAGTGTGAACTCTCCAATATCCTCGGCCTCAGCTTCAACACCATTAGCAACTCTAATGGTTTTTTCCTCTTCTTAGGGTCCTCTTCGTATCGAATCCCTGTAGGGAATTTGCAACATGTATTGTTGCACCTGAGTTAACCCACCATGTATTGGTGGCATAATTAACATAAATGGATTCATCAATAAAGGTTATAACATTAGTACCTTTCTTATTGAGACATTTTATGAACCCAATATAGTCCCTCTGAACGTATCCGCTTTTTCCAAAAAAAGCGGCATCCATTAGGATCTTTACTGTCAGCATTAGGGAGTCCATCTGCATTAGGAGCTCTGTTAGGATTGTTTTGCTGAAAGAACTTAGAAAATTACCTTTTATCTCTAAACTGAGCCAGCTTAGGCTTCATAAACTTTTGATTTTTTATTCTTCTTAGTTCTTGAACTGATTAACATGGTCAACCCATCTAGCCTTAAGCCTTTCCTCCTCTTGTACACACTTGGCCATCATTTCATCCATGCCCCTTTTAGAATCCATCGCATTGTAATTGATGGTGAACGGGGAGAAGTCCGTGGGCAAGGATGACATAATAAAATGGACAAGGAAGCCTTCAAAGTTAACCATTTCCATTGTCTTAAGTTTAGTGACCATGTTAATCTTCCTCATGATATGCTCTCTCAGACTCCCAGTTGGATCATACCTTTCATCAATAAGCCTTCTAATGAGACTTGTTGCATAAATTGTGGATGGTCCCTTAAACTAGTCTTCAATCTTTCCAAGGTAACCCTTGGTAGCCCGAGAGTCTGGAACATCTCCCCTCATACTTTGAGTGATGGAACCCTTAATGATCATGAGGCACTTACGATTTGAGTCCTCCCACTTAGTTTTCTCATCATCATAAATCCTTTTTAGGACATCATAATTTTCATCACCTTCAATGGTTTCATTAGGAGGATCCTTAAGCAGGGCATAATCAATATTTAGCAAACCTAAAGTGATCTCAAGTTTCTCTTTCCATGTACCTTCTACCAGTCAATTGTTCGATGCCATTAATAATTTCGGCAATTTGAGAGGTATTAGATGCTGCAAAAGAAAATAAATGTTTTGAGTAAGCATCACCATTTTTGAACTTCTTTTATTAATCTAGTCCACATCAGGTTTGGCCAGAAATAGACATGATCAATAAAAAATTATGATCAAAATGTCTGCCAATCAGTTTTTGCCAGAATGACAGATATAAGCCACACTTAATTAAATTCTCTTATATATGGAATTATTTTATCAATCCGGTACACGTCACCTTTGGCAAGAAGTGAACCAGGCGAATAAAATTTGATGGTTAAAATTTCCATCAATCATCTTTGGCCATAATGACAGATATAAGCCATGCTTTAATTTGAGGATTTACAAACTTAATTTTGCAGAAAAACATTATCATCGTAACTTATTTGAAAAACATCATAAAATAACCAAGCAAGCATAATAAAACACATTAATATTACTTAAGTATGACACATAATTGCATGACAAAAGAATAAAATGTCACACAACCATGTTTCATAATTGGCATAATAAAATATGCCAAATATTTAGCCCCAAAACATATTTATATTAGCCCTAACTCATACAAATTAATTATTAAATTTGAATTCATAATCTGGGCCCAAAACCCCAACCTCCTTTTCCAATCGGAAAATATAAAACAATCTTCCGATCTAGGCCGAATCCAGGCCAGCACATCTCCCCTTCATCCTCCTCCGTAGCCCAAGTGGCATGCTAAGTAGCCGAGGTTGCGGGCCATCGGATCGCATCCAACGAACAAGGGCACGCTTGATCAGAAACGAGACCGACCCACGACAGCGCCCCCCTCCCGAGCCCTAGCCCCCATTTCCCTCCGCCTTCCTCTACCACCCAACACGAGCAACGAGAGCGAGACACGGAGGAGGAGGTAACCGCATATATGGAGGACGATAGCATCGCTGAGCGCCTATCAGCGGATTCACGTGAAGCTTTGGCCAACGTGCGGCCCCGTCGAGCGGTGTTGTCGTTATTCTTCGTGCCATGGCTATGAGCGAGCAGGCGTCCCTGCGATGACAATGATAGCTTAACGCCATGTCTGGCACGGTGGCGAGCTTCAACGACGACAAGCGCACGAGGAGGAAGCACCATGTCTTGGTACGATGGATGGCCAGGAGGCTCGGGTCCAAGCCCGAGCACACCAGCCATCTTGGAAGGCTGGCTCTAGCACTGTCGTGGCTAGCAACGGCGACGAGTCCCATAATGTATGCATACACCGTCCTTAGATCATTAGAGTTAGGGTTAGGGTTCCTGAATTTGGGAGTTAGGGTTAGGTTTCTTAGGAAATTGGGGAATTAGGGTTAGGGTTCATCAGGTTTGATGAACTAGGGTTAGGGTTCCTCAGGAATTGGGGATTTCAATTAGTGTTTGCACCAAAAACTTGAATCCCCACATCAAAATTGCATAATAGAAAACCCTAGACCTTGTTCTTTCTTAGTTAGGGCTCAAACTTAGTGAAATTCAGGGCTAAAACATCAACTTTATTCAGTTTTGAGAACTTGATCTTAAAGAAAACTCCAGCATAAAAACTTGAACTTAATTTCTCAAAAGAGCACAAGCTTAGCACAAACACATGAACTGAGCATAATCATGGGTTCAATCTTAAAGCTAGATGGCTCTGATACCACTGTTAGATCCTTAGGATCATCTAGCTTAAGATTGAGCCACAAAGAAGAGAATCGGGGATATGTACCTTGATCTGGAGGTCTAGCCATGGCCTCCCCTTATTCCACTTCACCTGAAACTTGATATAGAGTTGTGAGTGGATCTTATGGGCGTTGTGAGTGCTAGGCTTGATCAATGATCAAGGGAGAGTGAGAGAGAGCCACCGCGAGAGTGATTTCAACTCAAAACCCTAGAGCCCCTTTTATAGCACCTGCACCAGGGGAACCAACACCTCTAAATGGACGATCAGGATGCCACTAATCAGGGCATCCAATGGTTGTAATTATCAGCCTCTTAATTTACCCTAATTTGACTTAAATTGATCAAAAAACATGTAGATCACTTATATCCAACAATCTGTACCCAATCTACCTCCAACTCGCTCTTCTTGATCATGCCGGCCAACTCCTCCGCCGGCCGGGCTAGCAAGTATGCTGCGATGTCCGACACGATCACTGCGCGGCAGCAAGGGCTAGGTTTCGCTTGGACTTACTACAGACATGCCCGAACATGGAGGGCATGTTTGGTAGCCTGCATGAAGCCCAAACAGGCCCGGTGGAGCAGAAAATGGGTTGTTTAGTTTCCTGGAGAGGTGGTTTGGTTGCGCTGGCACGAACCTTAAAGTTCCCCATAGCCAGGTCCAACGACATGGTTGATTCAGCCATTTCCAGTGAGCCACCCTCGTCGTGTGCCACGCAGATGCAAAACTGCTACTCCCCCGCACGAACATGGCCGAGGACCGCAATGGCGCGAGATTTTTGGTTGCATCAAAAACCTGGCGCGAGAGGTGAGCTCATCTCTCTCGCCGACCCCCCCCCCCCCATTTCTACCGCTCCCGCCCAACTAGGGGAAAAAACCCCGCCATTTCCCCCTCCCTAGATCAAGCTCTGATTCCCGCTCTATCTGTGCTAGGTAAGCAACTTCTCCTCTAGTGAGCGACCGCGGCCACGAAGGCGTGAAGGGCACCTCCGCCTCCTCTAGCTGTAGGGCTGAGCTACGCCATCCACCTACTACGATGACGGTAAGCATCTCCACTTCCACCTAGGGTTAGCTTAGATCTGCAGAGTTGCTAGGGTTAGGAGCTGTAGTTCGTAGCTTCATGCAAGTACACGGTAGATTGTTGTGCAAATAGCAGGTGTATGTTTCAGCCAGATTTGTAGGTTTTTCTCGGTAGGATCTAAAAGTTTGGCTGTGTTCGGCTCGATCTTGTGGATGAACTATTACTGTTGATACATTGATATGAATTTGATGCATACGCTAGTTTCCACCATTAGAACACAATCTTTTTGCACCTTGATCATTTGCATCATTATTGCGTCCTTGTTGTAGGACTCGTTCGACGACCAGTTTAGCCAAGCTTTGATCCCCATTGGGGACTCCTAGATCCCCTATTCTTATGTGGATGATAGCCAGCCTCTCCCACAGAACCAGGTAGTGTCGCAGATGTCACCCATTCAAGAGGGTGGCATCTTCTCTGCTAACACTTCTGTCCAGACCTATGTCGCCTACATGGAGGTTAAGGTCACGGCTAAGCTCAAGAAGGCTCAGATGAAGTGGACCATGAAATGGCTCCCTTACATGTCCACCTTTGTGCTCAACAAGATGTGTGACATAGTGAAGAGTGGCATTCGTACTGAGAAGGGGTTCAAGGAGATCCATCTCAATGTGTGCACCAAAGCTTTGTTCTAGCATTGTGGTGCTGAGGTCTCAGGCACTCAGCTTTACAACCAGCTAAGGAAGTGGAGGGTGTGTTGGATCCAAATCAACAAGCTAAGAGACCTTAGCAGCACACAATGGGACGATGACACCTTCACCATTCTTCTTGCCACTAAGCACTTCCAGGGGCATGTTCATGTTTGTAGTCATGATCACTACAGACCTCTATTTGTAAACGACATTGTCAACACTTACACACTTTTTTTGCAACTCGTAGGCGCACGCAAGGGACGCATAGTTCTTCAACAAGCCCATCTAGAACTATGTCCAGATGCAGACCATCTTCTCCTATGGCCTTGCCACCGCCAGGTATGCCATGGGGTCACCCCTTGGTACTCCTTAAGACCCTGAGACCCAAGAGTCCGACACCATGAACCATGATGCCTCAGAGAAGTCAATCGATGCTCGAGCTGCAGCAGCATATTCAAGAGTTGTTGCTACTGCCGTTAACGGCAAGAGGAAGAGGGTCGTTCTTGGTGATGATGAGATCCACGCCTTCAGCCGCATGACCAACATCATGAAGGACATTGCGCAGGACAACAGGGACAACAAGCCCACGGACATTGTTGGCTTTGCGGATATTCATCTGATGGCGACTCTTAGCAACCTCGTCGACAACAAGACATAGGGCACCAACTTCATTGGCATGCGTGAGCCGCACAGGATCCTGTGGATCAGGAGATTCCTAGCCAAGTACTTCGACTAGAGCTTCGGCTCCTGTCAAAGTACGAGGTGGTGTGCATGATGGTGGTAGTGGTGCTGGTGGTGATGATTAACTTACGACCTTTCTGATGTACATTTTGGCAGTAGCTTGGACCTAAAAACTTCTATGGCTTGTATGAATCGATGAGGTGGTATATACTAACCCCTCATCCAATTCTGAACATGATTACGGTGGTAGGATGATACCCCCTTTTGATGTGGTGGTATCTTAACACCATGTAGTGTAGGATGAATCTGTGATCCCCTTTTGGAAATGATCATGCCTGCACCTATTAGTACGTACTTGCCTTATGAACTTGTGATGCTAGTTATGGATGGTACATGTATATGATTTTCTTGTGCTATTACACATTGACATTTTACTCTTCTTCCTTGTAGAGAAACTACTATGTGGTGTTCAGAGGCAGGAAACCTAGGGTTTACTCCAAATGGATACATGATAGCTGTGAGATTCAATACATTTTTATGGCTTTTATTGATGGTTTTCTAGCTTTACCTAACGCTAATACTTTGGTAGCATAGAAAACTTGTTTTTTAATGTGTGTTTCAGGTTCTGAATGTCAACAGAAGGTTTTAACTAGAGAAACACAATATTCTGGAGAAAACAAGCGAGTCTCTCTTTGGAAGCACTCGAGGGGAGCATACAGAAGCTTCAACAAACAACTATACAGCGGGATTATTTTTCTAGGACGTATAGTTCTCGCCATATAGTTGCCGCCACCTCTGCATTGTCAAAAGGGATAACTTCCGTGAAGGTACCGAGGACGAAAACACAACACAACAGCCGCCATACCATCCAAAAGGAAGAAAGAAGAGATCCGGAGAAGAAGGGGAAGACGTTCTTCATCTTGCTCCACGATCTTCGACCTCCTAGCCAATACACCCCCATAGCCACTACTTGTACTTGAGAGAGAGGGATCTCCACCTTGCAAGACTAGGGTTTGAGATTATTTCTTCCCATCTTGAATTGTGTTGGATATTTTTCTATTCTTATTATGGATCTCCACGGTAATACAAAGACGAATTCCCTTTATTTGATTATATTGATGATTCGTTCTTCTCTCATGTGTGAGTAATTCCCTTGGGCACGGGAGATGTAGGGGATTGGTGAGATGTGATGTGCCTTCATATATTTTCCATTAGTTTGTGATTGATTCTAATTATTATATTATGTGTGCTTGACTATTTGTGGGATGCCTAATGCTTGTTGTCCAATTAAGGGCCTAGACAACATGATGCTTTGTTCTACATAGATAAGATCTTGTTCGCTAGTGGACCGGCAACCCCCGGGTGACACGGGGTTATCAATGGAAAACTAGTAGACTCGAGTATACCGAGGAACCACTGTGCTTATTGCATTAGTCTGATCCAAGGAGCTTAATCGCTAAGCGACCTAAAGGGTCTTAATCGTCTAGTGTCTGACCATGGTTTTGGTAACAGGCTAGTAGGATTATTGAAGTTGGGATGAAATCTACCAAGAGGAGTTCCGACTAATTATTGGTTGCTCACCTACACATATATTTATAAGATTATGATTGTTACATTTATCATTTATCCACCTGGCACAGTCACTATCACCATGAACTGAATCTCCCTGCGCCTTCTTTTGCCATCTGCAGGAAACAACAAATAGCCAAGTCGTTCTTTAATTTTATGCTTTATATTTCTAAAGTTTACATTTTAGTTCTATTTAAATACATCTCATTTAATCAAAACCACATTCTTATTCCAACACTTGTAGTCAATTCACTCGAAGAACTGTGACATCTTCGGGTGTGACAAAGACTTCACCCATAAACACTTACCTTTGGGCTCCCTGTGGGATCGATATCTATACTTCAAAACTAGCTACAAACGATCTGTGCACTTGCAGACATCAAGCTATTTTCTAGCACTGTTGCCGGGGAGCTAAGAGCTAAGTGTTTGTTGTTTGACATTTTAGGTGTTGCTACTATAAAATGTTCTCCCTAGGAGACAAAGGGTCTACACCCTCTGGTAGGACCTATCTACCAGATTATATTGAGCGAGTGCCTGCCCAAAGGCGTGAAGAGATTATTGAAAAGCTTTTAATATCAAATAAAGTTGAAGTTGAAAACCTGAGTGATATTATGGGAATCATGTCTATTTACAGAACAACTCCCATGAAACCAAAGAAAACTCTCAGGGAATACAGTGCTCCAGGTTCTGAATTTCTTAAACAACCAATAGAATTCCCTAATCCTGGAGTTAGAGAATATTGATTTGATGGTGGAATTATTAAAATTTTGCAAGAAAAAGCTTTCAGTGGAAGGGAAGATGAAGATCTAGGAAGACATATTAGAGAGTTCGGCGATGTGATAACATCGCTTGGACCAAAAGGTTTGCCAAGAGACTTCTCTCGTCTTAAATTATTTCGATGGTCTCTTTAAGGTAAAGCTCTAGACTGGTTATATTCTCTCCCTCGCCATTACATTAAATGTTGGGAAAACTGCATTGTTAAATTCATAAACAGGTTTAATCCTTTTAAAAACGTAACTGAACTAAGAAAGAATATATGCAACTTTAGTCAGAACGTGGGAGAAAACTACCCACAAGCCTAGGAAAGATTCTTTGGGATGATCAATAGTATTCCTAATCATGGCTATTCTGAATCAACTATTTGCCATTTATTTTACCACGGTCTTAATACTCAATGTAGAGAATTGCTTGATTTCTCAGCAGGAGGGTCTATAAATACTCTAACTATTAAGGAATGTGG
Source organism: Avena sativa (assembly GCA_916181665.1). Lineage (NCBI taxonomy): Eukaryota > Viridiplantae > Streptophyta > Magnoliopsida > Poales > Poaceae > Avena > Avena sativa. The sequence continues at coordinate 34,662,629 of OV702291.1, forward strand.
AATTGATGTCTACTAGGGCTAAGAATGATTCTTTATATAATCCTGATTTTGGCACTAAGCTGGAAAGAGGGATACTTCGGATAACTCCTGATCTTATGACCGAGGTACGCAAAACAATGAAAGATAAGGGTATGCCTTCTGAACTTGTTAAGGAAAACAAAGTGGATTTGTTACAAGTTTTAACTGAAGAAGATGAAACTAGAAAAGTTTTTCAAGAATTAAAACATCGACAAGTAAAATCTCATAATAACTTGCATAAGCATTTTCAAAAACACAAAAAGATTTTGGCGGAACTCGCGGAAAATTATGATGAGATTGGCCAAGAAATAAATTTATTTCACAAGTATCTTAGTATGATTGAAACCCAATGTGAACAAATAGCATCTGGTTATCAAATTTTTCTTCATGATGATAAAGATATTCATGTTTCTACTAATGTTGTCACAAGAAGGGGTCTAGTTGTTACAGGGCCTTTAGGACCACTGGAATATGAAGCTGAAAAAGAGCGAAAGGAAAAAGCCTTGCTCGAAGCAAGCCAAGAAGATGATCATTGGTGGATCCTCGGGATGAAACTGAAACACAAGATCAAACCAAGGAGGACCAAAATGATGCATAGGATGACCATTATGACTCTGATACGGAGATGGTTGATCCAAGAGAAGAAAAAGAGATAAGCAAGGAAGATGAAGTTGTTGAAGTAGAAAAGAAGAAAAGTGATAAGCAACAACAAAAGAAAGCAACAAAAGAGCCTGACCCCCCACAAAAGGTAAAAGACAAGAGTAAATCAGGTGAGAAAAAACTTCCTTACCCAAATCGAAAAAAGAAAGCACCAGATCAGGTAATTTATAATTCTTTTACTAAGGCACTTAGTGACCTTCGTCTAGAGATTCCGTTTGTTGATGCGATCAAGTTTCCTACTTATACTAAATTCCTCCATGATATTCTTAGTAGAAAGAAAGAAATAACTGAAACTGTTGCCATGGTAACTAGTTACCCTGCTAACGGGAAGTTGTTGTCTAAGTCTGGAGATCCCGGAATACCAACTATTTCATGCTCAATAGGTAAAACTTATATTCATAATGCCTTGTGTGATCTAGGGGCAGGAGTTAGTGTAATACCATACTCCCTCTATAAAAGGTTAGGATAAAGGGAGTATTATCCTACTACTATCACTTTACAGATAGCTGACAAGTCCACTAAACAACCCATTGGTATGATTGAAGATGTTCTACATAGAATAGATGAGCATGTTATTCCCACTGATTTTATTATTCTTGAGATGCCAGAAGATGAAAGATTATCTATAATACCTAGAAGACATTTCCTTAGTACTGCAGGTGCATCAGTTGATTGTGCTAAAGGAAAGATAATTTTCAATGTTTATGATGCTGAAATCATCCGGTATTTTCCAAAGAAGCTAGAAGCAGGAGAAAGATATATTCCACCGGCAAAACGATTCCATGTGGTAAGTGCCTTTGATAAGGGGCAACCCAAGGTAAGAATTCGAGAATAGAGAAGAGGTTGAGTTACTCAGTCATTCTTAATAAAATACTTAATGGGAGTCAATCCATCTCGTCAATAAAGTAGATTAGAGAATAAGAAGTTCATCGCATTTCTACCACTTCTTCACAGACATTCTTGCGGAAGCACGCCCGTGAAGATGCAGCTATCAAAAAGTAGTAGAAACATCGATTGAATGAGTATAGAATAATAATAAGAATAAAAGTTTGAGTTTTCCATCTACAGAAGCTAAAATTTTGCTCTTAATATACTAATGTCGGTCGACAATTTCTACTATCAATTTTTTATTAAAAATAAGGTATTTCTCTAAGTTTTGGGATAAGAAGGTATTCTTGAGGAAATAGAATTTTTTTTGATGATTACTGATGGTTTAATGACCAACTATACGGCGGGAATAAAAATTCCGGTCGAATAGATATCTTTGCCATAAACAAATTTTCTTCGAAGACACAGAGAATTTAACGACCAACTATACAGTGGGAATAAAAATTCCGGCCATATAGCTCCGGTCATATAGATATCGATGCCTTCGTAAAAAAAATTCTGAAAAGTACTAAGAGTTTAACGACCAACTATACAGCGGGAATAAAAATGCCGGCCGTATAGCTCCGGTCGTATAGATATTGATGCTTTCGTAGAAATTTATCCCAAAGGTACTGAGGTTTTAATGACCAACTATATGGCGGGAATAAAAATTGCAGCCGTATAGTTTCGGTCGTATAGATATCGATGCTAGTTTTAGAAATTTATCTCAAGAGACAGACAGTTTAATGACCAACTATGAGCCGGCCGTATAGTTGCGTCCGTATAGCTGTTTTCTGCATAAAGAAACCCTAGTTGGCAGCGCCGCCGCAACTATACGGGTGGAACAACATCACCCGCCCGTATAGTTCCGGACGTATAGTTTGGTGCGACCACAAAATCGCACCAGGGCGGCTAGGTCTTCCATCACTCCTCATTATTTCTCTCATATTCTCTCTCCAAACCTCTCAAAATCCACCTAGAACTTTTGATTCTTCACGGATTTTGTTTGTTTGAGTGGGGGAATCAACAGATCGGTATGTTTCTCTCCCTATCCATGCTTTATTTTCAGATTTCCATGGTTGAAACTCTCACATTTATCTAGTGGATGAACTCAAGCTTATTTTGTTTTTCCTATTAATTTCTCATGTTAGGATTAAATTTTTCCATGTAGAATCGTTCATATATCATGTAGAAACTATATGCCTAAAGTTTTATGGTGAAATTTTTCAGTGCATCACGATGAACAAAATCGGTAACCTTTTTTGTTCGAGCAAGCGCCAATAGGGTGAGGGATCGAGCTCGGGGTCCCGAGCCAAGCGCGACCCCAAGTTGGCCATGGTCTCATCAAGGAGGGTGTTGTCCACACGTTGGGCCGACCACAAATTTCTCACCACGACAGGGTTGAAGGCGGACTTCGACCTCATGGGAAACAAGGCGGGGTTGGTGGTACTTGGCTTCGCAAGCCACGACACCTACACCGAGCTTACCCATGAGTTCCTTGCATCCTTTCACGACGACCACAGGGAGAAAGGTAATATGTGCACGGTGAGCTTCATCATGAACCGGCAACACTATGAAATAAATTTTGAACAATTTTGCAATGCTTTCCGTTTCCCTCATGTTGGGGAGCCCACTATTACTAACCTCTATAGCGTCACACGTGGAGAAACTTGGGAGGTTATTTCTATTAATGGTGGCAGACAATTTTATCAGAAGAAGATGTCCACCATTTAGAACCCAACCATCCGCTACTATGGTTTGTTCCTCACCAACACACTACTGGGAAGAGGTGACACCGGTTCCATGGCCAATGCGTACATGGCAATGATCACCAAGGCTCTCTTTCCCACTTCACCGCAAAGCCCCAATCATGCGGCTCTACTCATCTAGCACCTTCGCCACCAAAGCAACAAGACGAAAGGTGATATTCGCATCGGTGGATTGGTAACCCACCTTGCCTATGCATTAAATATTGTACTACCTGTTATGCAACCTGTTGATAGCTCCAAACTCATGGATGTCAAGTATTTGACTGCTTGTAGCTTTCTTGGTGTTTACCATGCTAACCGGAGGCTCCGATCATATCAATTCAGTTATCTTGGTGATGCACAGGGTGAGCAGGTTTAGTTCTCCTGTCCCCAAGCCTTCTCGATTGTGGAGAAGGACACTTGGATCCTCACCAAGGACCAAGTGATGGATATCGTGGCCGAGCTCCAGCCCAATGACGAGGAAGATGAAGAAGGAAGGCAGCAGGATGAGGATGAGGAGGAGAAGGAGCAGGATCAGGAGGAAGAGCAAGGACGCAACCCTGGTTGGGATGGATAGCAATAGCAGCAGCAAGAGGGAGCTTGGGACCCGTGGCCCAACCAGCCACATCAGGGGTACAACTATGACCCCTATCAGGAATTCCAGCAGCTCAACCAGTGTGTTGGGGAGATCGACCACACTCTTCAAGGATTGAATGAAGATGTGAATGCTTTGACTCACAACTTCAGTCACTTCATGACCCACTTCCCCGACTACTACCAGTAGTATCCGCACTAGCCGCCGAATGATGGCAACAACTGAGCCTGGCAATAGCCTAAGCTTGGGGGAGGTTTGAAAACCTCCAAACTTTGCATTCATGTTTTTATTTATTCTTTTGATTTATTTTATTTCTTCGAGTTGCATGTTTATTTTCAGTTTGCATTCCTTAAACCAAAAATACAAAAAAAATTAGTCGTAATTTTATTTGCAAGTTTGTTTCTTTGTTTCTCTCGTAGATTGCTCAATTTCAGGTGACTTGGCAATATGGAAACACAGAGGGGGTTCGACTCAAATACGAGAACGAAGCAAGCAAGAAGAGGTATCACATTCCTTTCATCATCCTTTTTGCACACTAAAATTGATCCTACAATTATTTACTTGCTTGCACTGGAGTCACTCCCTGCTTAGCTTGTTATCCTAGGAATTTTATTCCTTTGCTAGTGTCTTCTTTTTAGCCTTAAAACAATGAGCAATGAACTTGGTTAAAAATACTTCCTACATTTTTACAACAAGAAAAAGCATATGAAAGATGACTCGAGTCCATGTTTAGCCCAAAGAATTTAAGTTTAGAACTACTCCATCCTATTTGAGCTTAATATAAATAGAATCGATAGTACCCTTGATTAAAATTGTTTGATAAAATGGATGCTTCGAAGTAGTAGAGATTGTGCCACTAATTTTCCTAATAATTACCGTAAGATATTGCTTTATGCGTGTCATTACAACTCCGTCGTGCTCCATGGGGATATATTAACTCCGCTGGCCAACAAACAATCTAAATGTGGTAAACCACTTGATTTCGGCTATTGAGTTATGTAAACGTCTGTAGTAGTAATGCTATGACGGGTAAATTTTTTATTCTCCTCATGGTTTCACGTTCCAAGTGAAGTTGTAGTACTCCTGATGAGGGTTTAATTCGTCAATGCCCATTGTTATGGACTTGGGTTTTGGAGAAGGAGGGAACGCTGGAGACATCTATCGGCTAACAGACAAGCACACAGGGGACAAAGATTTACCCAGGTTCAGGCCTCGTAGAGGTCCCTACTCCTGCTTGTCTGCTCGTGGAATTATCGAAGGAATCGAAAGTTACAATGGTGCGTAGATGCAATCTGGCGAGGGTTGTGGAAACTAGGGTTGCGTGTGTTCTCCTCGCCGCCCCCTCATAGCCTTTATATAGATAGGCTAGGTCTCGGGTAGCAGGTCGAGTCGGTTACAAGTTAGGGTTTTCCCCTTTAAACTTTCTATCTTTAGCTTCTTCTTGTTCTTCAAGCAATCGAGAGTTCGCAGATTACTAGAATCCTTCGTTTTGGGCCTTAACGACACTGTGGGCCTATACATATTTAGACCGTATATACCAAGCTCGAGTACCTGTAGAGTATACCCATGTCAGTAGCCCCCGAGTGTCTAGTGGAATCGCAGATTCGACTGGGGACTTTTGAAGTCTTTCGAGTGCCTGAATGAGTATATATTTCGACTGCTTTTATTTGTGTCATAGGGATTGTCGATATGCGTGCCTGATGTAACCGAAGTATCGGTATCAGTTAACCACCTTAGGGTGAAACAACGCAATCTACTCGAACTCGAGTCCCCGGACTCGAATCCGGAAAAGTGCTGGTGTAACTCGACTCAAGCCGCAGAGGTCTTACAGGAGTCGAATTCCAGTTATATGGGTGTGAGCACTCGACGCGTCCGTCAAGGCATGTTCATCATACCTGTAGGCACGGATATATTTCTGGTAGTGCGTAGCTAAATGCGTTGCCAGGCCTTATTCAGGTCTTACCTTCACGCTGTAAGCACGGCATCCGAATTTTATCATCGCGGAGACAATTTGGGTGACCCAGGAGATGCAGTCTCTTTGTAGGGAAAATTATGAGGCGGTGTCGCCATGAGTTTTGAGTGTGGATGTTATCGACACACAGTTTTTGCATAAATAATCATAGGGTGCGCGACCAGCGCTCCCTATGGGAGTAGCCCCCGAGTGCCTGGTTGAGTCGAAGACTCATGCAGGGACTAAAGAATCATTTTGTGACTGCTGTGCTTGGTTGAGTCGAAGACTCAGGCAGGGACTAAAGAATCATTTTTGCGACTACTCTCGTCTTTTGCTTGTTTCAGTCGAATTTGTTTCCGGCGCTCCCTATGAGAGTAACCCATGTCCATAATCGAATCGTATTTCGAGTGGTTGGGTTCACCTTTTGATTGTCCTTATTCCTGCAAAAAGAAAATCGTAGGGTGCGCGGCTAGCGCTCCCTATGGGAGTAGCCCTCGAGTTCTTGGTGGAGTCGAAGACTCCAGCAAGGACTAAATTAGTCGAAGTTTTTTGCTCCGTAGCTTTGATGACGTCAGGGCTGACGCTTGTATGACCTCAGTTACCCGCGTGAGCGAGTTTGACGGGACGTGACGAGCAGTGGGTCCCACTTCCTGACTTTGATTTGACTAGGCGTGCGTAATCTTTATTTTAACTGCGCCTCCTCGATTCCGTGCGTAATGGGAGTAGTGGACGGACGGTTCGCACTTCCCCTTCTCCACGTGTCCAACACGATGTGTGCCACGCGTCCAATAGGGTTTTCCTGAGCCGTTGGATTGCATCTTCCAGGGGTTAAGTAGCGGCGCTACGGCGGTAATTTCCCCATCTGTGCTCATTCTTCCTTGCTGCCATCGCCATTGCTGCTACTCCTCTGCTTTTTCCTGCGCCCGTTTCCTCCACGACGCTAGACCAGCTCCGCTCATTCCCGAGCTACTTTCTTCGCTCACATCACCGTCGTGCAATAGGGAAGAAGAAGGGAGGCGCTGCCACTGATTCCGCAGCCACTGTTGTCGCGGCGAAGAAGAAGGGCGGCTCCACCGCCGCGGGCACCAGCACCGCTTCCGGCGGGAAGAAAAAGGTCACGGGCACCCGCGTCACGAATGGTGCGTGGCTCCCTTCCATCATCAAGGCGTCTGATCTCCGTCTTATTCGCCAAGATGGAGTGCTATCCGCGGCAGTCGCCGATGCGCGCGTCCCCAGCGGTGAGACCATTCCTGCTCCTCCCACTGGTTTTCGAGTGATGTTTCTTGCATTCATCATTTGTGGTCTTTCCTTGCCTCTTCACCCCTTTTTTAGGGGTCTTCTTTGTTTCTACGGGCTCCAGCTCCATCAGTTGTCCCTAAATTCGATCCTCCACATCTCTTGCTTCATCACACTCTGCGAGTGCTGGCTTGGAATCGAGCCACACTTTGGCCTTTTCAAGCGCATCTTCAAATTGAAGCGCCAGTATGCATCTGGCTCTTTAGTTTATGATGTAGGTGGTTGCGGAATCCACGTCGACCCATCCGCCACCTACTTCGACATCAAGCTCACGGCGTCCGTCCAAGGGTGGAGGGACAAATGGTTCTACATCCGCGATCAGAAGGACAAAGATGAGCATTTTGGACTCGCGCCCTTCGATCCCGCGACGCTGTGCAGGAGGATGCGCTCCTGGAAGAACGTAGTCATGCCTGGCGAACTCGCGGAGACAGACGTGCTGTATCAACGCGTCTACGACCTCGAGAGTCGCATAGGTAAAGAGGAGGGAGGCTGCGCTCTCATCCGAACTTGGTTGTGCCGTCGCGTCCAGCCTCTGCAAGCCAGAGTCCACCCCATGTTTAAATGGGCTGGCGCTGATGATCCCACTCGCGTGTCTGCCGATGGCATGTCCGCGAGTGAGGTGGACAAGAGGGTTCGACCGGTCACGAAGTACACTGGCAAGGATGTGCTTCCCAGTGAACCAGTTGTTCCTCCATTTGATGCTTCGAATCCTCCTCCTGAGGTATAGTTGTGCTACGTAGTAGCTTATTTTTGTCGATTGCTCTTCTGTTGCTTACGTGCTTTTTGCTGATTTTTGTTGTTTGTATGTAGGATTGGGTGGTGTCGCCTTGTATGCCCCCTCTTCCTGAGGGGATTATTCCTCGCGAAGCCTTAGAAGAGGATGAGTCTAAGTCGACTGTCCCTTCTGATGTGGAGGAGGAAGCCCCCGAGTCCGATAGTCCGGATACTCGCAAGCGTTCGCGCAGCGAGGACTCCGACGCGTCGTCTCCTTCGACTCCGGAAGGCACGGGCGTTGGTGCAGAGTCGCCAATTCCTGCCGTTCTTGTGAGGGCTGTGGCACCATCTTCTCGCAAGAAGATGCGATTGCCTAAGGAGTCTTTGTCGGAGTCGGTGGAGGCCACGTTTGACTTTGACAAGTTTGACTGGTAAGCTTTCTAGTTCACTTGTTCTTCTCTGTTCGCTTCCTTTTGGCTTGTCTCTGGGTTTGCCATTTTGTTGATATGGTCGTTATCTTGTAGTCAAGAGGCGTCGTCATCTTCTGGTGACGTCCAATTTTTAAAGGAATCAGGAGTCGTGACCTCGAAGGCCAAGGAAGAGGTCGAGCGCGCTCCTTCCCCTCCGGTGGCGGCCCACTCTAGGCACAACTCCTCCAGTTCTCCCCATGCAGGGGAGCATCGAATGGTTGCCCGGGTGACGGCACAACAGACATCTTCGGAGTCGCTAGAGGACCATGTAAGTATAGCTTTTCTTTGTTTTAGTTTGCAGTCGACGTTGTTTGTTGCCTCTGATGATTCCTTGGTTGTGCTACAGCTCCTTGTGAAGGAAGCCGCGCACTTGGCAGAACAGGTGATGGCGATGGGTCGCCAGCATGCAATGCTGGAGACGCGTCACCGCGTGGTTGAAAGTGAGTATTCTACACTTTATTCTCCTTCGTCTGCTCCTTTTGATATAGTCGACTGATGATCAACTTTTGCTTGTCCTGTAGCTGAACATAATGCCTTATTGCATAACACCGCCACCATGGAGAAGACACTTGCCGCGGCTGTGAAGGGTCGCGAAGATGCAATCGCAGCGCGTGACGAGGCGCAGAAGTGTGAAGAGGATCTGCGTGCTTCCTTTGCGGCTAGGGAAAAGTTGTTCGAAGAACAACTATTCTCAATCGCCAAGGCCCTCTCAGGTATTTTTGCTTGTGGATATTGTTTATCCTTCTCTGCTTCGAATGTTTTTGCTGGTGGCGCTGATGTTTTGGTCCATGTGTGGGTTTATGTACAGATGCTGGCGATTTGAGCTTTGACCCATAGGCCCTTCGTCGCGATGACGCTCTGGCAGGTGTGGTGTCCGCAGTCGAGGACCGTAGCACCGCCGTCCAGGATACACTTTCCAAGGCTAAGGTCGCCCTCAGTCGCCTCCGGGAGGAGTTGATGCCCAAGGCGGAGCTGATCAATAATATGGACGAGCTGGTGGAGTCACTCGCCGGGGGTGTGCCTTCCACCTACAAGAACTCACTCCGTGCGGCTGGCGTGACCATGTCACTCGCCATGGTGCAGGCCCACGGAGTCGAGATCGATCCTTCCGCGGTGTCGAAGGCGATGCCTGTTGGTGCGGACGGTCAGCAGGTAGTCTTTGCTCCTTTCGCGACTGCCTGTGGCAAATATGGGCATCACTTGATAAATACCGTTGCGAAGTATTCTAAGGAGCTCCAACGTGCCAAGAAGGCGGCGAAAGCTTTGGCCTCAGGGGCTAGCGGAAAGTCAGTGGCGTCTGATACTGCCACAGACTTGATGAAGCCCCCAAAGCCGTCGAAGTCGAAGAAGCCAGCTGCTCCTTAGTTAGCTTTGTAATAGTTGATTAGTTTATGTCCTTTTGTTTAAGAACATGCCTGCTGGCGAGTGTATCTGCTGATACTTATGCTGGTCTTGAATGCATCTGACCCTTTTGTCGTTGTGATGATTTGGTCGTCTTATTTTCTTCTATCTTGACTTGTGGTAGGGTACATCAAGTGATCCTGTGAGGGGGACCCAGGACTCGCCAGCTCTTGATGATACCGTGGCACCATCACGCTCCAGGGTAGATGAGTTGTCCTTGCTTTCGCGACTGCGTGATCGCGTGAAGCAGCTGGAGCGTGAGTTGTCCGTGCTCCGCGGTAATGCAGACGTGTGGAAGTCGAAGGCGGAAAAAGCCGCCGCCCGAGAGCAGTATCTACTTAGCGAGGTGGCGCAGCTGGGCGACCAATTCAAATGTTAGTTTGCTGGTTCTTATCTTTTCCTTGTAGTTACTCGCAGTGGTACATTGTACTCATGCTGTTGTTTCTACTTCGTGTAGTTGTCAGCGCGCGTCATTCATAGGAGGAGAAGGATAGAATTGACATTCGCCTGCATGATCTTACTCAGGAGAAACTTCAGGAGAGTGGATACTTCTGGGTAGATCATGATCGTGCGATTGCGCTGGAGACCCTACAGGATCATGTGTCACGAGTGCTGCTCTTTCTGAAGAAATCGCAGTCATGCTTGAAGAACATTTATTGGACGATGTTCCCGCTGGATGATACTCCATCAAGCTTGCTGGCCCTCCTAGCCAAGTTTCAGGATCTATCCGCGGTTCGCGAATGCGTGAGGCAACAGTTGGTGGCCGGTGCCAAGGCTGCTCTATCAATGGTGCGATTGCACAGGCCTGACGTAGACATTGCAGCAATTGCGTCTGGGCCACCTGCACCACCAGCAGGTTCTGCCTGGAATATGGTACCGTACTACCAGGCGGTGGATCGCCCAGCAGAAGAGATCATCGACTTCTTTGAGGAACAAACCAACGTTCTCCTGCTGCAGTAGTAGCCTAATTTGTATCCTGCACATAAGTGTAATTGTGTTGTAAAGTTCATATAGATGTTGTAGATAATTTATTGTCAAATGTGTATAAAGAGCTTTGTTAGCATGAGGTGCGTTGAACTATGCGAGTCCTTTTCGTTAGCCTGGCCATGTTTTATCTCAGTCCCTTGTCAAGCTGTCAGGTGCGTTGCAGCTGGGTTGAGGTTGTGTTAAGGGGTTCGATTGATGTACCATCTACTCAGGATATCGCGTTTTGGTTCGAAGAATAGATGTGTATAGGGTGGCGCAGCCCCCGAGTACATAAATTGACAAACTAAAGGAGAACACAGAGTTTTGGGGAACTTATCTTTTATTTATTCGAAGAACGGTGCGAGGTACAATATGTGGCTAAGTAGCCTTGGCTGAGTAGCCTTGTTTGCGGTGTAAAAGTAAAAAACAACTAGGGGTAGAAGCGTCGTAGTTGTGCGACGTTCCAGGGGTTGGAGTATGCGACTCCTGTCTCTAAATCTTGAAGGCGATAGGCGCCACCTGGGATTACTTCTGTAATCACGTACGGTCCTTCCCAGGGGGACTCGAGCTTGAGATGCCCCTGCTGCTTCAGTCGCAGGACCAGGTCGCCTTCGACGAAGGATATGGGGCGAAGCCTCCTACTGTGGTAGTTGCGCAGGTTCTGCTGGTAGATCGTTGATCTCTCTGCGGCGATTTCCCTGGCTTCGTCAAGGAGGTCGACGGAGTCTTCGAGTGCAAGGGATGATTCTTGTTCGCTGTAAGCGACTACGCGCGGCGCCTTGTATCGTACTTCGGCGGGTAGCACCGCCTCTGCTCCGTGCACTATAAAGAATGGCGTGTAGCCCATGGCGCTGTTTGGAGTTGTACGTAGGCTCTAGAGTACGGATTGCAGTTCGTCTGGCCAGCAACCCGCGACTTGTCCGAGTGGCCGGAGGAGTCGCTTCTTGATGCCGCTGCAGACAAGCCGGTTGCTTTTTCCACCTGACCGTTGGTCTGTGGATGCGCGACTGAGGCGTAGCTGATGTTGATTCCTAGGTTCTCACAAAATTCCTGGAACTCCTTGGATGTAAAGTTCGTCCCGTTGTCGGTGATGATGCTGTGCGGCACTCCGAAGCAGTAGACGATGGACTCAAAGAACTTGACTGCGTTGTGCCCAGATTGGTTGGTCACTGGCATGGCTTTGATCCACTTGGTGAATTTGTCGACTATGACCAAGAGGTAGACGTAGCCTCCTCGCGAGGACCTTAGAAGTTTGCCGACCATGTCGAGCCCCCATTGTGCGAAGGGCCAGGCCAACGGGATTGACCGGAGCTCTGCGCCTGGTGCGTGTGGCTTGTCCGCGAATCACTGGCAAGCATTGCATTTTTGGACTATGTCTTTGGCGTCGCGCATGGCCGTGGGCCAGTAGAATCCAGCTCGTAGAGCTTTGGCAACAAGGGCGCGACTGTCGGCGTGGTGCCCGCAAGTCCCTTCATGGATATCCAGGAGAACTGCTTTTCCATCAGCCAGGGAGACGCATCGTTGTAGTACTCATATGATGTTGCGCTTGTACAGTTCGCCGTTGATAACGGCGAATACCTTGGATCGCCGTGCAATGTGCCGTGCATCTGTCGGATCGTCCGGTAGCCTCTTGCTGAGGAGGTACGTAATGTATGGCTGCGTCCATGATTGCTCTATCATCATGACGCTCATTGGTCCCTCGAGTCCTGTGTTTAGCTCCAAGTCATCGAGTGCCATCAGCTCATTGGGTGGTGTAGCCCCAGAGTCCATTGCTGCGCTTGCTTTCTTCTCTGCGGCCTTTGGCTTGATGGAGCGTTCGCATATGCGCTCGATAAATACCCCAGGTGGTATGGGGGCGCAGGTAGAGCCTATGTTCGTGAGTGCGTCTGCTTCCTCGTTGCTTTCGCGACCTACGTGTCGCAGCTCGCACCCGTCGAAGTCTCCTTCGAGTGTGTCGTAGAGGTCGCGGTACGCGATCATGTTGTTGTTCAGTGCGTCGCACTCATGCATTGTTTGGTTGACGACCAACTTGGAGTCGCCGTATATGATAAGCCTCTTTGCGCCGCAGGCTTTTGCCATCCTCATCCCGTGCAACAGGGCCTTGTATTCAACCTCGTTGTTTGAGGCTGTGAACTGCATTCGCAGGATGTATTTTAGCTTGTCCCCTTGAGGTGATGTCAGTATGACACCTGCGCCTGCTCCATCCTTCCGCTTGGACCAATCGAAGTGCATTGTCCAGAGGTAGTACATATCTAGTTTGTCCGGGAGTTGGTTCTCCATCCAGTGCACGAGGAAGTCAAGGAGAACTTGCGACTTGATTGTGTCGCGCTTTTTGTATGTGATGTCTTGTGGAGACAGCTCTATTCCTCAAAGCACGACTCGCCCCGTGGCGTCGGGGTTATTGAGGATATGTCCCAGCGGGGCATCGTTGACTACCATGATTGGGTGCTCCTGGAAGTAGTGGCGCAGTCGCCGGGCGGTCATAAAGACGCCGTATGCCAGCTTCTGGTAGTGCGGGTACCGCTGTTTTGTTGGCGTGAGGACCTCACTGAGGTAGTAGACTGGGCGTTGTACGCCGTGAACCTTGTTTTCCTCAGCTCGCTCGACGATGAGCACTGTGCTGACCACCTGGTTAGTGGCAGAGATGTACAGCAACAGTGGTTTCCTTTCTCGTGGAGTCACCAGCATTGGCGAAGTGGATAGCAGGCGCTTGAGATCTTCGAATGCTTCTTGCGCTTCATTGGTCCACTCAAATTTTTCAGCTTTGCGGAGGAGCTGGTAGAAGGGCAGTGCCTTTTCCCCCATTCGACTGATAAATCGACTGAGGGCCGCGATTCGTCCGGCCAGTTGCTGGACACCTCTTATGTTCTTCGGCTTCTCCATAGCCAGTATGGCTTTTATCTTCTTTGGGTTTGCCTCGATTCCCCTCGCGGAGATGAGATACCCGAGTAGCTTCCCAGATGGTACGCCGAAGGCGTATTTGTCCGGATTGAGCTTGATCCGGTAGCGGTCGAGGTTGGCGAAGGTTTCGCGCAAATCATTGATTAGAGAGGCTTCCTCCTTGGTCTTGATTACTATGTCGTCGACATAGACTTGGATGTTGCGACCCAGTTGTTCCTTGAGGCAAGCTTGCATGCACCGCTGGTAGGTGGCTCCCGCGTTTTTTAGCCCGAAGGGCATTGTGTTGTAGCAGAACACGCGGAAGGGCGTTGTAAACGCTGTTTTCTCTTGATCTTCCTCCTTCATTCGAATTTGATTATAGCCTGAGTAGGCGTCAAGGAAGCAGAGGCGCTCCCATCCCGCGGTGGAGTCGATGATCTGGTCGATCCGTGGCAGCGGGAAGTGATCCTTTGGGCAGTGCTTGTTTAGAGAAGTGAAGTCCACGCACATCCGTATGATACCCGTGTCCTTTTTTGGTACCAGCACCGTGTTGGCGAGCCAAGTGCTTTCCTTGATCTCGCGTATGAACTTGGCCTCGAGGAGTCTATTGATCTCCATTCCGACTGCCTGCACTCGTGGCTTAGACAGTCGCGTAATTGTTTGCTTGACTGGCCTTGCGTCGGGGTTGACGTTGAGTGCGTGCTCGGTGAATTCCCTGGGAACTCCTGGCATGTCCGCAGGACACCAGGCAAAAATTTCCCAGTGCTCACGGAGGAATTCGATGAGCACGAGTTCCTATGTGGGACTCAAGTTGTTGGCGATGAGGGCCGTCTTGGCGGGATCCGATGGGTGGACCTGCACCTTCTTTGTGTGCACAGATGAGTCAAAGGAGAGATCAGGTGAGCTTGGCCTGCTCAGGGGAGGCAGGCTGTTATCTGTCGTCTCCTTCAATCTCGCGAGTTCCTCCTGCATGCCAAAGGACTGGGAGATTCTGTTGAATTCCCCGTCACAACTGTCAGATCGTTCAAAGCTCCTATTGATCGTGATGACGCCATTGGGACCTGGCATTTTCATCTGCAGGTAGGCGTAGTGGGGTACTGCCATGAACCTAGCGAACGCGACGTGCCCGAGTATGCAGTGGTATTGTGAGGGCCAGTCGACGACCTCAAAATCGATGTGCTCGCGCCAGAAGTTCTTCGGCGTGCCGAAGATGACGTCGAGGTTGATTTTGCCCAGGGGGTATACGCCTTTCCCTGGGATGATGCCGTGGAACGTTGTGTCCGATGCCTCCAGGCAGGTTAGAGGGATTCTCATTGCTCGCAAGGTACTCGCCAATATGAGGTTGATGCCGCTTCCGCCATCCATGAAGACGCGACTCATGTCGAAGCCTCCAATTTGCGCCTCGAGTACGAGGGGGCAATGACCTGGACGGGGTATCTGAGGTGGGTGATCGCGCTTGTCGAAGATGATGCATGACTCGCTTCCACTGAGGTACTCAGTGGTGGATGGTGGCGAGTGCGTGGCCAAGTTGACTTGGCGAGTGATGGCCTTCTGCACCCTGTTGGAGGGGCGTCCCTTTTGGATCATCATGGTGCCCATGGCCCGTGGGTACGGTTCGCCTCCGTGGTGCTGGTCTGGTGCGGCTCTGTTCGGGGGTGGCCCAGGTGGTGGTGGCGGTGCACCATGTGCCACGGCGTCTGGAGCGGCTCCATAGCCTCTTTCGACTGCATTGCAGTTCATCCGAACCAGTCCCTCATGTAGCTTGAGGAACTCGCGGCAATCCTTGAGGAGGTGGTTGGACTTCTTCTTGACATCATGCTTGTCGATGTAGAAGTGCACCGTACATGGCCCGGACAGTTTGTCCTCAATGGAGCTCGCGGGTGCCTCGTCGCGAGTGTGGCGTGGCCATACTTGCGTGGTTTTGCCGGAGTCGCGGTATCCGCCGCTACGGTATCCGCTGTTGCGGTTGTCGTCGCGTCTTTCGGCGTAGCCAGCCGCGACCATGTTGACGTCGTCGCGGTTGTCGTAAATGCGCATGCGACACTTGCCTCGGCGATCGCGTCTGCGCTCGAGATCCGCCTCCTTGTCGGAGTGAACGTGATTCTTTACCGAGTCTTCTCCATCGGCCCACCGATTCGTGATCTCCATCAGGTGGTCGATGGTCTTGGGCTTTGAGCGGCCCAGCTCCTCTCTGAGTTCTAAACGGCGGACACCACCATTGAATGCGTCAATCGCACGATCCTCCAAGATGTTCTCCGCGGAGTTCTTGATGATGGACCACCTTTGGATGTAGGAGCGCAGCGATTCGCTAGATCTTTGCTGGCAGCATCTCAGCTCTTCGATTGATGCGGGCCGTTTGTACGTGCCCTTAAAGTTGCGCATGAAGCTATAAACCAGCTCATCCCAACTGCGAATGGATCCGCGTGGGAGGTTATTGAGCCATGCTCGGGCGGCGCCCTGCAGCTGTAGCTGCAAGCATTGCATGGCAGTGCTTCGACTGCCTCCATGGAGTCTGACGGAGGAGATGTGGTCCTCTAGCCAGATCTTGGGGTCCTGTAGACCGTCAAACTTCGGGTTCTCCGACGGGAGTTTGAACCCTTTAGGCATTCGCTTCTGCCTAATGGATCTGCTGAAGCATCTGGCACCGTAGAGCTCCACGTCCTCCTCTTCTGAGTCAGTCGACCGAGCACGTCGTGCTCTTGATTTGTCAATCTTGCACTGCGTTATGTCATCACGTGCATCGTAGTCGTGGTCGTGTCGTCGTGAGCAGCGACGTCGAGACTAGTCATGGTTGTCATCGCTGGATGAGGGCGAGGAGTACCGCTTTGCTAGCGCTTTGCCCTTCTTTGGCTCCGGTGTCGGCTCCTTGTCGAGGGCGGCCTTGATTAATCCCAAGCCCGCTATCGTAGATCGGTGCATGGCGGCTCGGGGGTCTCCAGCTGGTGGTTGGTTGTTCAAGAGGTACATGGTGGCCGCTGTCACCGCAGCCTGTGGCGTTTTGGGGACCACATTGCCCCTGGTGTCGACTGTCATAGAGCCGAAGTCGAGGACCTTTGCGGCCTCTATGCGTTCCTGCTCGGTGAGGTGGGACATCCGAGACTGCCTCTTCTTGGCGAGGTGCTCGTTGCCCTTTGAGGAGGATCCTCCGTAGGAGGAGAGTCCAGCACGGCGAAGGCTCGACTCGTCTGCCGCCTTTTTGCGCGCCTCGAGTTGCGCGATTGTTTGTACTTGGCGCTTGAATTCTTCCTTCAAGATCCAGTGATAACCCATCAGCAGTTCCTGCGGGGATCCGAAGGGTAGAGGGGTGCCTCGCAAGGCCTCGCCGCAGCGAGCCCATTCTTGCTCGTTGAGCTTGATTACGACACGTTCGCCGGTTTGCTCGTTTACTATGGTTGGAGGTTCGACTGCCCCTCCGTTGTCAACGGGGACGCGATTGCCACCGTTATAGCCATTGCCGCCATTGCCACCGTTGTCGCCGTTAGGCGGGTCGGTTCCATTGCCGCGATTGCCGCCGTTGTCGCGGTTGGCAGAGGTGTCGCCTGTGTTGATGATGGCGCACATGAAGTGATTGGGGAAGCTGCTACTTCCACAACTCTCAGATCCGGAACCATAGGTTCCATCTTCAGTGGCCATATCGCTCAGGTCGGAGTCGCGACTGCTGTCGCTGACAGTGTTCTTGACTGTTGTCGGGGCGTTGAGCTCGTTGAGGGTGCCGATCGACAGAGGAAACCACGATGTTGGGGCAATCGCCGGTGCTGTCGGCTGATCAGGCATGCGAAGCATGCCCATCTGACCAACTTGGAAGCAGAAGCTCCCGATCGCCAGGCTGATTCCATCGACCACGGACTCGAAGGCCGGGCGAGTGGCCGGCGTGTGGACGGTGAAGTCGAACGCACCAAAGAGCTGGCGAATATCCGCTGTTGCGGAGTTGTAGATCGTGGTTGATTGGGCCGAAGAAGCCACAACATCAGCACTCCCAATTCCCACAGACGACGCCTATTGACGAGGGTTTAACTCGTCAATGCCCATTGTTATGGACTTGGGTTTTGGAGAAGGAGGGAGCGCTGGAGACATCTATCGGCTAACAGACAAGCACACAGGGGACAAAGATTTACCCAGGTTCAGGCCTCGTAGAGGTCCCTACTCCTGCTTGTCTGCTCGTGGAATTATCGAAGGAATCGAAAGTTACAATGGTGCGCAGATGCAATCTGGCAAGGGTTGTGGAAACTAGGGTTGCGTGTGGTCTCCTCGCCGCCCCCTCCTAGCCTTTATATAGATAGGCTAGGTCTCGGGTAGCAGGTCGAGTTGGTTACAAGTTAGGGTTTTCCCCTTTAAACTTTCTATCTTTAGATTCTTCTTGTTCTTCAAGCAATCGAGAGTCCGCAGATTACTCGAATCCTTCGTTTTGGGCCTTGGCGACACCGTGGGCCTATACGTATTCAGACCGTATATATCAAGCTCGAGTACCTGTAGAGTATACCCATGTCAACTCCTCTGACCCATTATTGCTCAAACAATTATTTATTGGCATGGTCACGAGTGCACAACATAGCCCCAATTAACATGTTAAAAATAGTGGCATGATTTCTCTATGAAAGAGCTGAAGTTTTTGAAAGACAAAAGGAGGAAAAAGGTGCTTTGAGAATCTTGAGATTTTGACATGGGAGTAGATGACTTGTTCTTAAATTAAATGTTTTGATGCTAACTTGAGTACTCTTAATTGATTAAATAAACAAGAACAAAAAGTTCTCATCTCTCAACAAAGAGAGGCACCAAAAGAATTTGTCTCACTTTCCTAGCTAAACTTTCTACACTTGCTTGGGCATACGATTCATTTGCTAACAAGATATACATGGTTAGGAAGTGGACTCGGTGCAATCTTGTGAATACTTGTATGATCATATTTAAGATTGCAGGGATTATGAAGAAAAGAATTTGACACCAATTCAAACTTGTGAGTTCCTTTATTTTCAATCTCGAATCTTTGCTATTCTTCCTTATTTCCTTATCACTTGAGGGCGAGCAACATCTAAGCTTGGGGGAGTTGATAGTTGTGATATTCGACACATTTTTTATGGCTTTTATTGATGGTTTTCTCTCGGATTTGATCGTTTTCTAGCTTTACCTAATGCTAATACTTCGGTAGCGAAGAAAACTTAGTTTTTAATGTGTGTTTCAGGTTCTGAATGTCAACATAAGGTTTTAACTAGAGAAACACAATATTCTGGAGAAAACAAGTGAGTCTCTCTTTGGAAGCACTCGAGGGGAGCATACAGAAGCTTTAACGAGCAACTAGCGGGAATATTTTCCCAGCCATATAGTTCCCACATTTTACTTGTTTTCGCCTCTGTCTTGTCAAAAGTGAGAACTTCCATGAAGGTACCAAGGACAAAAACACAACACAGCAGCCGCCATACCATCCAGAAGGGAGAAAGAAGAGATCCAGAGAAGAAGGGGAAGACGTTCTTCATCTCGCTCCACGATCTTCGACCTCCTAGCCAATACACCCCATATCCACTACTTGTACTTGAGAGAGAGAGGGATCTCCACCTTGAAAGACTAGGGTTTGAGATTGTTTCTTCCCATCTTGAATTGTGTTGGATATTTTTCTATTCTTATTGTGGATCTCCATAGTAATACAGAGACAAATTCCCTTTATTTGATTATATTGATGATCCGTTCTTCTCTCATGTGTGAGTAATTCCCTTGGGCGTGGGAGATGTAGGGGATTGGTGAGATGTGATGTGCCTTGATATATTTTCCATTAGTTTGTGATTTGATTCTAATTATTATATTATGTGTGCTTGACTATCTGTGGGATGCCTAATGCTTGTTGTCCAATTAAGGGCTCAGACAACATGATGCTTTGTTCTACATAGATAAGATCTGTTCGCTAGTGGACCGGCGACCTCCGGGTGACACAGGGATATCAATGGAAAACTAGTAGACTCGAGGATAACGAGGAACCACTGTGCTTATTGCATTAGTCCGATCCAAGGAGCTTAATCGCTAAGCGACCTAAAGGGTCTTAATCGTCTAGCGTCTGACCATGGTTTTGATAACAGGCTAGTAGGATTATTGAAGTTGGGATGAAATCTACCAAGAGGAGTTCCGGATAATTATGGGTTGCTCGCCTACACATATATTTATAAGATTATGATTGTTACATTTATCATTCGTCCACCTGGCATAGTCACTATCACCATGAACTGAATCTCCCCGCACCTTCTTTTGCCATCTATAGGAAACAACAAACAGCCAAGTCGTTCTTTACTTTTATGCTTTATATTTCTAAAGTTTATATTTTAGTTCTATTTAAATACATCTCATTTAATCAAAACCACATTCTTATTCCAACACTTGCAGTCAATTCACTCGAAGACCTCTGACAACTTTGGATGTGACAAAGACTTCACCCATAAACACTTACCTTTGGGCTCCCTGTGGGATCGATATCTATACTTCGAAACTAGCTACAAACAATATGTGCACTTGCAAACATCAATACACTGCCAGGATCAAGTTTCAGGTTACTCCAACAACAGCTATGAAGGTTTTGACACTACCGAGGAGGCATTTAGGCATACCGCACGTACATAGGTGAGCATAACAACAACAACCTTGTTCATGGCAACTACATCAACTAAGGAGAACATCGGCTGGATGATGCGATGATGCAGCTCATGAAGAACATCAACATGTGCAACTTGCAGTTGGGGAAGAACAACACCTGCACATTGCTGGTTTTGAAGAACAATAGCATGTCCAACATGATAGCCTCAAGGACTTCATCATCGTCATTCTTCTTATGGTGATCGTTAAGCTAATCTTCTTCTAGGGTAGTGTGTGCGATCAGATGTGTTTGTAGGGGTGGTAAGCACACCTGAATTTGAAATGGTGACCATAAGGGCTAGCCTGTGTGCAACCAAATACCTATTTTTTGCATCCAATGGGCCAAAAGTCACTGATGCAAGCAACCAAACACAAGGGACAAAAAGACCCAAACCATACCTAGGTAGCCCATGCAGGCTACCAAACGGGCTACAAAACCAAGCCCGATGCCTGCTTTAGGCGGGCGAACCGGGCCAAGAATCCAATGCAGGCTACCAAACACGCCCGGAGATTTCCCAGATGTATCAGACCAACTTCGTCTTTGTCTCCCAAGTTGGCATTTCATTGGAATATAATTAGACTACTCTTTTTTAAATGGATAATTAGACTACTCTATTTAGCTTAACAAAGAGATAACAATGCCCAAGAGGGCACTAGGGTATGTACAATGGAGTGATGTTAGACTTCTCTTAGAGTTGCCACGTCGGATTTTTGTTTAGTTGGAGGTAAGAGAATTCAGGGCATGTACAATGCGGTGACATCAGCCTATCCTCCACGGTTGCCACGTCGGATTTTCATTTAGTTAGAGGAGAGAGAATAAAGAAAGAGAATGTTGCTTTCTCTTAGCTAAGGGATGATCCCTTAAAATAAGAGAAGTCTATTTTTCTCCATTGCACCTTGTGTCTTCTCTTATCAACACAATTTTTTACTATAATTAGTCAATTCACATTAATTCTTAGAGATGGCCCATTGTACAACTTATTTTTATTACCTTCTCTAGATTACGTGGATGGCTAAGAGAAGACCCGCCTTCTCTAGCATTGTACATGCCCTAAGAAGGAAAAGATTGCCTTCCCTTAACTAAGAGATGATCACTTAAAAATAAGATAAGACTATTTCTCCATTGTACCTTGTGCCTTTCTTATCAACACAATTTCTTACTATAATTAGACAGTTCACATTAATTTTTAGAGATGACCATCGTATGGCTTATTTTTATTACATTCTCTAAATTATGTGAAGTAAGAGAAGACTGACCTTCTGTACCATTGTACATGCCATTAGAAGCGAGCCACACGAAGAAAGGGACTTAAAATCAAAGGTGCACGAGCTCGGGGTTATAATCAGTTCTCCCCTTGAATTTAAGCCGTGTGTATTTGGATGTTTGGCTACCTCACGTTGCAAAATAACAGCCGTGCCCATATCGAGCGGGAAAAGATCCTACGCACATCAGTTCCAAACTTAAATTCTAAACATTGTACTCCCTTAGTCCCGGTTTGTAAAGGCCTTTAGTCTCGGTTGCCAATCGAGACTGCGGAATCGGGACTAGAGGTCTGATCTTTAGTCCCAGTTCTATTACGAACCATGACTAGAGGTTCACCACGTGGCCCCGCGTCGTGCGCTGGGCTAGAGGACATTTAGTCCCGGTTCGCTGTCACGACAGCGTTTTGGGTCATTTGGCTGCCGCGGCAGGAGATGGGGTTTTAAGGTTTTGTGTTTTCTTTTTCATTTTGTGTTTTGTGTTGAATTATTTTTCATTCTGTGTTTTTATTTCAAAAAAGTTTTCGTATACATACACGACGCACGCTAGTACATAGTACTAGTACACGATGATACATATATAATATAATTTCTCTTACGAGCATGCATACATATATATATACAATTTGGTATACGAGTCCTAACCGGGTCTAGAGCCTGTCTATTTGATTACATGGAGATCAATACATGGATGCTTTAGGATCTTTCTAGACTGTATTCTTCGCATGGGTCTATGACCTCGTCAACCAAAAATCCCGCCAATTTCTCATGAATTGCTAGTAGGAGGTCCTGTGGTAGGAGGTTTTCCTGCATCGTATCCAACTATAAAGAAGGAGATCAATATGAATAATATCAATCATCATAAAAAAATATGAATGGAACTCAACACAAATTATGGTAATAAAAATAAATTATAAATATATTGTTTACGTACTCTAAGAGTTTCCAAGGGTTGCTCAGTAGTCATAACGCGAATGGACTCGCAAACGTAGTATCCACATAGATTAGTCCATATGGCTACCTCGCGCACTTTACAAGAACAGAATTCAATCAAATAATAACTCAAGCATGATAATTGTATTGAAACTAGAATTAAAGAGAGATGTGTGGACCTAGCTCGCACTACTTACCAGGATCGATTCAAAACTTAGCTCCTCACGCCATTGACCGCGGATCACAGTCTTGAACCGTGTACAAACACTGCCTGGCAAAGAAAATGAATGAATGAGTTAATAATTACTTGATATCTCAGAAATTGAACGAAAGAGACCGATATAGTGCGATAATGATTAAAATTACTTCTAGAGCATATCGATCATGCTATGGTACTCTTCCATGTCCTTTTGTAATGAGTCCATGATTTGAACTCTTCCCAAATCAATGGAAATGCTTAGAAGAATCCAGTGAAAGCTACGCAAGGTTTACATACGTCAGTAACTCATCATTTAGACTTAACATAGAGTAAGCAAAAGTTAATATGTACAAGACAGCAACACTCTCACCCGAAGTGGTAAGGAAATAGTATTTCCTTACAGAAATGTTGCTTCTTGAGAAACCAGAGCAAGTTACGCTCCGCGTCCACGGGCTTCGTCTTTGGCATAGCTCCATTAACTCGATTGGGTCAATGAACCCAAATCCATGGATTATCCCTTTTTTACATTCGATAATCTTCATTATGCATCTTAGTGTACAAAATAATATAGTGAGGATAACTACCGGCAATGAATTGAACAAGTTGAGCTAGAGACTTAATTACATAAATAAATTAATCACTTACACTCAATAGCAACTGAGGATAGATTTGTCGAGATCCCTTTGATTGAATAACTGAAAGATTTCCGAAACTTCAATATGGACCTCGTCTTTAATGAAGTAATGCTCCTCTCTAACTTTTGCTATGATTCATTCTCTCATTTTTCTGTCGCTTTAATGTACCATGCATGCAATTGTCGCATTTTTTGTTGGAAGATCCCGGAGCCTCTCATAACTTACCATAGGATCCCCGTAGACATATTGTCATTCTATAGCAGTCGTGGTGAAATCTGCATTGCCAAGAATTCAACAAGAGACATATTACATTGCTCGGCCAATGCAATAGCGTGTATAGTTATTGGCGCATTTATCTGATCTTGAGATGGATGCGTCAGAAATCTCCTAAAGTGCTCATTGAATGATGGATCTAGTAGGACCTTTGGTCGGGTTGTTTCTTTTTAAAAAAGGCACTCACTTTAGCATCTACGACTGCCTTGGTCTCCTCATTAGTCAGGTGATAAGCTAACTTGGGAGGATCTTGCGGTACTCTTGGGAGAGGCGACAACTGTCACTTTCCGTATCGGTTATCCATCGACAAAGTGGTGGTAATCTTCCGCTTTTGGCCCTTAGTGGGTGGAGGCGGCTGAGGCCTCCTAGATCGAGATGGACTTGCGCCGTGGTCCTTCTCGAGGAGGGGTGGACTTGGAGGTGGTGGACTTCTACTGGGAGGAGACGGTGCACTCAGAGGAGACGGTGGCCTTGGAGGTGATGGATTGCTTCTCGGTGGAGAAGGTGGCCTTTGCGCCAAGCCTCGAAAGTTAATGTATTCCTTTTTCCAAAGAATGAAGCCACTCATGACTTCTCCTAGTGTCATCTCCCCTTCCCCTCCAGGGATGTCAAGCTGTAGTGACTGAAATAATAGTTGAACTTCATCCACACCAACACGAGTATAGCCACCTGGAATCGGATTGCAATGGTAGGTCGCTCCCGATGTGGAAGGTAAAGCAAAGACGACTTCCACCTTCATGGATATGTTCTTTAGTTCAACATGAATCTCACAACTAGTCTTCTCCTTGATTGCATCCATGGGGTAGGCATCCATCGTTGCATCATTAGCCTGGACCTCCGTGGAAGCCATGCTGATTTTCTGCTGAGATGGGTTGTCCGTACTGTCGAGTGCATGATCTTGCCATCGGGCCAGTCCTGTAAGTTCATTAATCTGCTCCTCCAGCTGCAACATGGCTTCAACCTTCGCCAACCCTCTCTGCCTCCTCCGCCTACTGTCGCTTCATTTTTCTCGATCGACTTCTATAAGTGTCAATGTCCTTGGGAAACCCTAAGAAGGTCCAAAGCCTCGTGTTTGTCTGAACTTTTCAGGATTCCCGAGGGCCTTTGTCAGCTCATCGTTCTCTCTGTCAAGAATGAACTTTCCCTCTTGAACCTCTTTTATCACTTTAATAAGTGCATTCTTGGGTTCAACAATTTCTTCGTTTGCAACAATCTCCCCTGTTTCTAGGTCATACGATCCCCATGCCCAAGTATCCAATTTCTTGACCTCAAGGGCCAACCACTTGTAGATGGAGTGACTCCTTTAGCCGCCAGGTCGGCCTCAGTTTTATCCCACTTAGGCATGGCACTCCTATAGCCACTAGTCCCCATAAGATGGTGATATTTATTTTTGGAACCATTTAGCTTATTCTTTGCCTACCTTGCCTTAGCTGGTTCCGATTGCTTGTATTCCACAAATGCAGCCCAGTTATCCCACTTCTTCTCTAGTGCGCCAGTGAATTTAGGAGTTTTTTTATCATTCACATAGTTTTGGTATAATCTTTTCTTCTAGTCCTTGAATTGTGTGGCCATCTTCTTAAGAGCCCACTCCTTGACTTTCAACCTCATATTCTATGTGAGCTCATCTGTTGGCAAGAATGGTAGGGTGAAATGTGTCATCATAGAATTCCAAAGACAATCTTTGGCTCTGTCATCGACAAAACTAGCTCCAACTGGATCCCTTTTCTTTCCTGGCTTATTCTGTTGGGTCCGCAGCATAGAAAACAAAAAATTTCCTACGGTGTGAACTACACGCCAAGATCTATCTACTAGGTACAAAGCAAACGGGTGGACATACATCCATAGAGAACTTACCCTCGAAGACAACGAGCTTTGTTAACGAGTAGGAACTCGTGGTTGATGTAGTCGTACACTTGCCGATCTCAAGATCGTGAGGAAGTCCGAGCGCCACAACTCAGCAGCGCATCCGCACTCGCACACACGTCCAAGCCACCGGACAACCTCCACCTCCTCACTCCAGCAATCCAGTGGGAGCAGCAACTCCTTCCAGACGAAATGCCACCGGGAACATGTATCTCGCTAATCCGAGACCATGGGGGAATAATTCTAGAGGGGGAGAGAGATCCTTCACAAGGAGGTGTGAGGATGAAGGAGGGAATGAGTGGCCTTTTATAGGAGGAGGGGGGTGCCCCCTCTCTCCATGGCTGGCGCATGGGGGGGTGACCCCTCACCTCCCCCATTCATGTGGTGGTAACTCCTCCACATTAAAATGTCTCTTCAAATTCCCTTTTAAAGTCTCCACTTTAAATGCATTAAGTTTCTCCAAATTTAATGCTCTCTCATTTAATAAAACTCTTTTATTAAATTTATTCAGAATTTTGTTAATTACTTTAATTAACAAACATTCACATATACCCCCTTGCAATATTTCAATATCACATGCAGAACCACCTTCTGCAATTTCACCCGAAACAATTTCCGGTTTCTATTGAAACAATTCCTGCGCTTTGCAATTCTTTCGTCTGAAACATATGTGCTCCAAAATGGTGTCCGGTAACTCTTAAGTGTGCCACCCTACGGTTCGCAAATAATGCAGACATGATCGAGACCCTTCTCCGATCAATAATCAGCAGCGGGACCTGGAGATCCGTACTGACTCCTACACATTCAACGATGACTCCTGTGATCGCGAGAACCTTTAACACTTGTAACTAAATCCCTTTGTCTCTCGATATATTACATGTCTGAGATTCGATCATCGGTATCTCCATACCTAGTTTGATCTCGTTACCGACATGCACTCTTTTCTCGTTCCCCGGATATAACATTCTAGTGATCACATCACTTGCTTGCAAGCTATCCTAATGTGATATCACCGAGAGGGCCCAGAGTATATCTATCCGTCATCTGGATTGACAAATTCCACTCTTGATCCATGAGCCTCAACATAACACATTCGTAGCACTGAACCCATCTTTATAGTCACCCTGTTACGGTGTGACGTTTGATGTTATCAAGATACTCTTCCGGTGTTAGCAATTAACATGATCTCATGGTCTAAGGATAAAGATTACTTCATATGATGTTATAGCAATATAAACACAATGACTTGATCGTAATGCTATACTTCGGATGAATGTTCATCATATCATTCCACCAATGGTGTGACCTTGTTATTAACAACATCCAATGTCCATGATCAGGAAACCTTGATCATCCTGTTAATCAACAAGCTAGTCTATTAGAGAGGCATGACTAGGAACCCTTTTTGTTTATTAAACACACATGTATTGATGTTTCCTATCAATACAATTATAGCATGCAAAATAAACATCTATCATATACAAGGAATACATAATAACAACTTTATTATTGCCTCTTAGGGCATATTTCCTTCAGTCTCCCACTTGCACTAGAGACAATAATCTAGTTCACATAGTGATAAATCTAACACCCATGGAGTTCTGGTGTTGATCATGTTTTGCCCTAGGGAGTACTTTAGTCAACGGATCTGCTACATTCAGGTCCGTGTGCAGTTTACAAATCTTTATATCTCCATCCTTGACATGCTCGCGGATGGAGTGAAACCGGCGCTTAATATGCTTGGAATTCTTGTGAGACCTTGGTTCCTTTGCGTTGGCTATGGCTCCATTTTTGTCACAATAGATCACCATCGGGTCCAACGCACTGGGAACCACACCCAGTTCCGTTATGAACTCCTTCATCCAAACCGCTTCATGCGCTGCTTCTGAAGCAGCAACATATTCCGCCTCCGTTGTTGATCCAGCCACCACAGGTTGTTTGGAGCTCCTCCAACTAACTGCTGCTCCGTTCAAGAGAAATACGTATCCAGATTGAGACTTAGAGTCATCCGGATCAGTGTCAAAGCTAGCATCGACATAACACTTAGCGACTAGCTCTTATTCACCTCCGTATATAAGAAACATATCCTTAGTTCTTCTCAAGTACTTAAGGATATTCTTGACCTCTATCCAGTGTTCCGAACCTGGATCAGATTGGTACCTACTAGTCAAACTAATAGCATGTGCCACATCCGGTCTTGTACATAGCATGGCATACATTATAGAGCCTATGGCTGAGGCATAGGGGATCTTATCCATTATCTCTCTTTCTTCCGCCGTAGCCGGACTTTGAGTCTTACTCAATGTCTTGCCTTGCAACATAGGTAAGAACCCCTTCTTACTTCCGTCCATATTAAACTTCTTTAATATCTTATCAAGGTATGTACTCTGCGATATCCCAATTAGGCGTCTTGATCTATCTCTATAGATTTTAATGCCTAATATATATGAAGCTTCACCAAGGTCCTTCATCGAAAATTTGCTGTTTAGATAACTTTTAACACTGTTTAATAATATGTCATCCACATATAATATCAGAAATGCCACATTGCTCCCACTCACTTTCTTGTAAATACAAGCCTCTCCATAAGTTTGGACAAATCCAAACTCTTTGATCACCTCATCAAAGCGCAGATTCCAACTTCGTGATGCTTGCTTCAGTCCATAGATGGATCGCTGAAGTTTGCACACCTTATTAGCATCCTTAGGATCGACAAAACCCTTAGGTTGTATCATATACAACTCTTCTTCAATATTACCATTGAGGAACGCAGTTTTGACATCCATCTGCCATATTTCATAATCGAAATATGCAACAATTGCTAACATAATCCTAACCGACTTAAGCATCGCTACGGGAGAGAATGTCTCATCGTAGTCAACTCCTTGAATTTGTCGAAACCCCTTTGTGACAAGTCGAGCCTTATAGATGGTCACATTACCATCAGCATCAGTTTTCCTTTTGAAAATCCATTCATTCTCAACGGCCTTTCGGTCGTGAGGTAAGTCCACCAAGGTCCAAACCTGGTTTTCGTACATGGATTCCATCTCGGATTTCATGGCTTCTAGCCATTTGTTGGAATCCGGGCTCATCATCGCTTCTTCATACGTTGCAGGGTCATCCATTTCATCAACCATGAAATTCACAATAGGATTGCCGTACAGTTCAGGAGCTGCACGTGTCCTGCTTGACCTGCAAGGTTCGGTAGTGTCCTCTTACGGAGTTTCATGATCAATATCATTTGCTCTCTCTTCATTAGGTGAAGTCAACTCCGAAACAACTTCCGGTGTTGCGCCACTCGCCATTCCATGAAGAGAAGGTTCAATAACCTCTTCGAGTTCTACCTTCCGACTACTCACACCTTTCACGAGAAACTCCTTCTCAAGAAAGGATCCATTCTTGGCAACAAAAACCTTGCCCTCGGATCTGTGATAGAAGGTATACCCAATCGTTTCCTTAGGGTATCCTATGAAGACGCATTTTTCCGCTTTGGGTTCGAGTTTATTCGGTTGAAGTTTCTTCACATAAACATCGCATCTCCAAACCTTAAGAAATGACAGCTTAGGTTTGTTTCCAAACCATAATTCATACGGTGTCGTTTCAACGGATTTAGATGGTGCCCGATTTAAAGTGAATGCAGCTGTTTCCAGTGCATAACCCCAAAATGACAGTGGCAAGTCAGTCAGAGACATCATAGATCGAACCATGTCCAATAAAGTACGATTATGACGTTCTGACACACCATTATGTTGTGGTGTTCCGGCAGGCATGAGTTGTGAAACTATTCCACAGTCTTTCATATGTGTGCTAAACTCGTAACTAAGATACTCTCCTCCACGGTCGGACCACAGAAATTTGATCTTTCTGTTATGATGATTTTCCACTTCATTCTGAAATTCTTTGAACTTTTCAAAAGTTTCAGACTTGTGTTTCATCAAATAGATATACCCATATCTACTCAAATCATCCGTGAAAGTAACAAAATAATGATATCCACCTCGCGCCGACACACTCATTGGTCCACACACATCAGTATGTATGATTTCCAATAGATCCGTCGCCCGTTCCATTGAACCGAAAAACGGCGTTCTAGTCATCTTGCCCATAAGGCATGGCTCACATGTATCAAATGATTCAAAATCAAGTGATTCCAAAAGTCCATCAGAATGGAGTTTCTTCATGCGTTTAATGCCAATATGACCTAGACGGCAGTGCCACATATATGTAGATATATCATTATCAAGTTTAATCCTTTTAGCATCAACATTATGAATATGCGTAATACTACTATCGAGATCCAACAGAAACAAACCATTCAACATAGGTGCATGACCATAAAAGATATTATTCATATAAATCGAACAACCATTGTTTTCAGACTTAAATGAATAACCACTTTGCATCAAACACGATCCGGATACAATGTTCATGCTCAGTGCAGGCACCAAATAACAATTATTTAGGTTTATAACTAATCCCGATGGCATATGGAGAGGCAGCGTTCCGACGGCGATCACATCAACTCTTGATCCATTGCCGACCCGCATCGTGACCTCATCCCTTGCTAGTTGTCGCTTGTTCCGCAGCCCCTGAACCGAGTTACATATATTAGCAACCGATCTCGTATCAAATACCCAGGTGCTACTGCGAGTACTAGTCAAGTACACATCGATAACATGTATAACACATATACCTTTGTTTGCCTTGCCGGACTTCTTGTCCGCCAAATACTTGGGGCAGTTGTGCTTCCAATGGCCAGTCCCCTTGCAATAGTAGCACTCGGTGTCAGACTTAGGGCCAGCTCGGGGTTTCTTTTCAGGCGTGGCAACAGACTTGCCACCCTTCTTTCCCTTGTGCTTGCCTTTCTTGTCCTTCTTGAAACCGGTGGTCCTATTGATCACCAACACTTGATGTTCTTTCCTAATCTCCACTTCTGAAATCTTAAGCATTGACAGAAGATCGGGAAGAGACTTCTTCATGCCCTGCATATTATAGTTCATCACGAAGCTCTTGTAGCTAGGTGGCAGAGATTGGAGAACATGATGTATGCCTAAGTCAATGGGAATCGTTATTCCCAAGGACACAAGCTTATCGGCGTACCCAGACATTTTGAGTACGTGCTCACTAACGGAGTTGTTTTCATCCATCATGCAGCTAAAGAACTTTTTTGTAGCATTATAACTCTCTACGGCAGCATGGGTATCGAAAATCATTTTCAATTCTCCCATGGTATCAAAGGCATTGCCATTTTCGAAACGTTTTCGAAGTTCTGGCTCTAGCCCATACAGTATGCCTCAATGAACTAAGTTGTGGTCCTCCTGACGAGTTATATAGACGTTCTTTTCCTCGTCAGGGGCATCAGGAGCTGGTGGGGGGCCTATCGGCGCATCTAGCACATATTGCTTTTGTGCAGCAGTGAGGAGAATCCTCAAATTCATAGCCCAGTTGGTGAAGTTGCTACCATTCGCAGCAAGTTTCTCTTTCTCCATGAACACATTGAAATTAAAAGCAGGTGGTGCCATCTACAACAGAATCTGTAAAGTATATTTAGACTAAGTTTATGATAGATTGAGTTCGACTAATCCAAATTACTAATGAACTCCCACTCAAAAACGACATCCCTCGTGTTCTTTTGGTGATTACATGAACCAAATCCACTACACCAAGTCCGATCATCACGTGAGTCGGTGTAGCTTCAAAGGCGAGCATCTATATGGGCATCATATCAACTATATGACTCATGCTTAACCTTTCGGTCCGTGTTCCGAGGCCATGTCTGTACATGCTAGGCTCGTCAAGTAAGAACCTTAGTATTTGCGTGTGTAAAACTGTCTTACACCCGTTGTATGAAAGCGTAGAGTTGAGAAAACCCGATCATCACGTGATGCCTCAAAACACGATCCACAAAATGGTGCATACTTAAGGAAGAACACATTTTATCTTGATATCTAAATGAGGGAACATCTTATAATGCTACCAAACGCTCCAAACTAGCAGTATAAGATGCTAACATCTAATGTGTAAAGTGAGATGATATGGTCCATGCATTTGATCTCTATCACTTGCATCATGGTATGATCTCTATCATTCCTTTGTGTGTAAGGCCAAGGTCTATGGAACTTACACGTTGACTGTGTTGTAAGAGTATCTACCATACATCTACTTACAACAATACCATATCAATACACTAACCCAACAACGATCTAAACTAGACGCCTCTAATTTATCAATTGCAAGTTTTACGTGGCTTAGGGCTTTCGGAGATAGAACCTGTCTAACCTACGAACATGAACCACAACGAGCATAACCAAGTTATTAGCAACTCGTTGTAAATCAGATATTGACTATAGTAGGAGAGACAGACACCCGCCAGCCACTTATGCAAAACAAGTTGCATGTCAGTCGTGGAACCGGTCTCATGTACGATGACATGTAAGGTTGGTCCGGGCCGCTTCATCCCACTATGCCACCAATATCCAAAGTACATAGAAGATGCAATAACATGATCATCATCGCCCACATATAAACATATGTGTACTACCCGTGCAAAGCACCTACGCATAAACCTAGCTCTGATACCACTGTTGGGTCCGCAGCATAGAAAACTCTTTTATTAAATTTATTCAATAAAAGAATTTTGTTAAATGCAAATCACATTCCCTTTTAAAGTCTCCACTTTAAATGCATTAAGTTTCTCCAAATTTAATGCTCTCTCATTTAATAAAACTCTTTTATTAAATTTATTCAGAATTTTTTTAATTACTTTAATTAACAAACATTCACATATACCCCCTTGCAATATTTCAATATCACATGCAGAACCACCTTCTGCAATTTCACCCCAAACAATTTCCGGTTTCTATTGAAACAATTCCTGCGCTTTGCAATTCTTTCGTCTGAAACATATGTGCTCCAAAATGGTGTCCGGTAACTCTTAAGTGTGCCACCCTACGGTTCGCGAATAATGCAGACATGATCGAGACCCTTCTCCGATCAATAATCAGCAGCGGGACCTGGAGATCCGTACTGACTCCTACACATTCAATGATGACTCCTGTGATCGTGAGAACCTTTAACGCTTGTAACTAAATCCCTTTGTCTCTCGATATATTACATGTCCGAGATTCAATCATCGGTATCTCCATACCTAGTTTGATCTCGTTACCGACATGCACTCTTTTCTCGTTCCCGTGATATAACATTCTAGTGATCACATCACTTGCTTGCAAGCTATCCTAATGTGATATCACCGAGAGGGCCCAGAGTATATCTATTCGTCATCTGGATTGACAAATTCCACTCTTGATCCATGAGCATCAACATAACACCTTCGTAGCACTGAACCCATCTTTATAGTCACCCTGTTACGGTGTGACGTTTGATGTTATCAAGATACTCTTCCGGTGTTAGCAATTAACATGATCTCATGGTCTAAGGATAAAGATTACTTCGTATGATGTTATAGCAATATAAACACAATGACTTGATCGTAATTCTATACTTCAGATGAATGTTCATCACATCATTCCACCAATGGTGTGACCTTGTTATTAACAACATCCAATGTCCATGATCAGGAAACCTTGATCATCCTGTTAATCAACAAGCTAGTCTATAAGAGAGGCATGACTAGGAACCCTTTTTGTTTATTAAACACACATGTATTGATTTTTCCTATCAATACAATTATAGCATGCAAAATAAACATCTATCATATACAAGGAATACATAATAACAATTTTATTATTGCCTCTCAGGGCATATTTCCTTCATATTCCACTCCCGAGTGGCGATCAGGATGGTGTCTGATGACCCACAAGTATAGGGGGTGTATCGCAGTATTTTCGAGGGAAGTGAAACCCAATTTATTGATTCGACACAAGGGGAGCCAAAGAATATTTATCAGCCTTAACAACTGAGTTGTCAATTCAGCTGCACCTGGAAACAATCTTGCTCACAACAGTTTATCAGTAGCAACAGTTTTGTAGTAGGAATAGCAAAGTAACAGCAGTAGTAAAGCAAAGACAGTAGTAACAAAAGCAGTAACAGTGGGATTCGAGTGCGGTAGGCATAGGGATGGATGGACGGGCGTTGCATGGACAAGACAATTCACATAGCAATCAGAACATAGGGCAATTGCAGATAAATAAGATAAAGCATCCAAGTACTAGACAATCCTAGGCATGTGTTCCATATATAGTCATACGTGCTCGCAATGAGAACTTGTACAACATATTTTGTCCTGCCAGCCCGTTTGCAGCGGGGCCTCTAGGGAACTACTGGCAATTAAGGTGCTCCTTTTAATAGAGCACCGGATAAAAGCATTAACACTCCGTAAACACATGTGATCCTCACATCAAAGCCATTCCCTCCGGTTATCCCGATTTCTGTCACTTCGGGGCCATTGGTTTCGGACAACAATGTGTGTATACAACTTGCAGATAAGACCATAAACAATACTATCATAATGAATCAATAACATGTTCAGATCTGAAATCATGGCACTCGGTCCCTAGTGATCAGCATTAAGCACAACAAGTCGCAACAAAGTCATAAAGCACTAATAAAAGATACTAGGCACCATGCCCTAACAATCTGATGCCATTACATGAACGATCTCATCCAATCCCTACCATCCCCGTAGCCTACAGCGGGGGATTACTCACTCATAGATGGGGGAAACATGGATGGTCGATGGAGAAGTGATGGTGATGATGATGGCGATGATCTCCTCCAATTCCCCGTCCCGGCAGGGTGCCAGAACAGAGTTTCTGGTGCTGTTTAGTGGAATCTGGTGGTGGCGGCGAAGCGGAACTCCTTCTAGAAAAACGTCGACCCCCTAGAGTTTTTAGGTCAGAAGGCTTCTTATAGGCGAAGAGGGAGACCGAGGGGGTTCCTGGGACCACCACACCATGCCCTAGCGCGGCCAGGCCCAGCCCGCGCCTAAGGGGGTGTGGCCAGCCCCTGGCCCTCCTCCATCTCGTATTCTGGCTCCTGGAGTCTTCTGGAAAAAATAGGCACTTTGGCTTTTGTCCCGTCCAATTCCAAGAATATTCATTTTTTGACTTTCTTGGAACCAAAAACAGCAGAAAACAGGCAGCTGACACTATGGCTCTTGTTAATAGGTTAGTCCAAGAAATCATATGAAAAGTACTCCAAAGTGTGGACAAAACACAAGAAAGTGGATAAAACCAAGCATGGAGCATCAAAAATTATAGATACATTTGCAATGTATCAACATCCCCAAGCTTAAATCCTGCTCGTCCTCGAGTAGGTAAGTGATAAAAAGAAAGAATAATTTTTGAGGTGACATACACCATCAAAGACTTGATCAAAATATTTGTAAAACATTCAAAGCTGGGATCATAGTACTTCAATCATAACATGAAAGACAAAGTTCTAGCAATAGGACAAAGAAACTATGATGCAACATAAAAAGGCACAAACAGAAGATTCATGAATAATAATGCCTTGCAAGACGTTTGTTTGTTTCACATAAAGAAAACATAGCATAGTGGCATTCAGCTTGTCCCTCATAGAGTAGCAAACATAAATGCAAAGGACACCTTCAAAGTTTACAAGAGTGACTAGATACAAATTGTTTAAAACAAGCAATATCAAGGTATGCATCAATCAACAAGTCTTGGGACAATGCACATAGAACTAAGAATGGCCACTATGCTCTCAAGAAAGTGCTCATAGAATGTGTGGAGACTCAACAAGGAAATGAACAGGTTTTGAAAAGTTTGAAAGGCTTCCAAATGCTGAAAGTATGGTACTCATTAGCTTTGAGCTCTCGTTGCCCCTATCATAAGCATCTTTAACGTGGTTAAGGTGAAAGTGAGGTCCAATCTGAGTTATATGCTTGACAGACTATAAACTAAAAATCCCAAGTCCCTTGAGTACGAGGGCCGCTCCTCATGCTACTCAACCTTAGTTACCGGTAAGTTCTTGTCATCGTAAGTATGTGCGTATCATTGAGAACCGCCAACAGGGTACCCCTTGCCTGATGATACGGAAGAATTCCCATATCAAAATGACAAGGCAAGCAGACAATGAGTATCTCAGCAGTCTTCTTATTTACCATGGGAAAATGGTGCTTTTTTCTCTCTTTCCTCTTTTCATAAAACTCTTTTTTTTTCTTTTTCTCAATAGCTATCTCTCTCTTTTTTTATAAGAAGAATGCTTCATAGATATCATTATGGTTATGCTGCAGGTTTCCACCATGTCAGCATGGATTAGACCAGCGGCCCAAGCGTTTCTCTAACACACATACATAACTCCATGGACTTACAAGATCCCCTTTTATTCCACATCGACGACATCCGCAAACAAAAGAGCAAGGTATCAACTGGGTATATATTTACAAGGGTTGAAAGCATTCCCCATGACAACACGGTTCTGCTAATCCCCAGCCTATAATTAGCAAGCATATAACTTTCATGGAGAGTTCACAATGGTTCAGGTTTATTAAGTGCGGGAAATAAAGTGTGCCATCAAGTTCGTGAGAGCTTTACTAACTAACTTTCTCATAACAAGCAAACATTTTATTCAGAATAAAACAAGGCATATTGAATATGCACGGAAGTAGCAAATGGTGCTAATAGGTAGGTATGGTGGACACTTTGGAAATATTTGCTTTAGGGAGTTGGAAACTTGAGTAAAACATACTCAGTGTAAGTGAAGGCTAGCAGTAGTAAGGGAGCGACAAACGAGAGAGCAATAATGGCCATAATCATGCAGAGCGACAAAACATCATTGATCAAAGCATAAAGTGATACTACAAGTTGAAAACTAAAGGATCATAAAGTCTTATGGTGACTTGAGATAGTCATAACATGGTGTGAGCATGTGCCAAGTCAACTCAAATAAAGCATCAAAGGAGAATACCACAATACTATGCTTTAATATGCTAAAACAATGCATGATTCATCCAAGGCACATTAAGCAATCTCAATTGTTTATAACAAGTCATGCTACAGCAAAAAATACTAAGCATTAAGCCAAAACAATATCAAGCATGGCATGACAAAGCATAAGCCACAGTCAAAAACAAGCTCTCTTTACCACTTAAGCATGAGCTTTCCTACTATTTTCCAAACCAAACCAAACTATTTAACACCAATGTATGAAAGAGGAGGTCCAACCAGTTTATTCAGCAAACTAAGAAAACCAAGCAAACGAAAAACCAAAACGGAAACAAAAATAAGACGCTCCAAGAATAACACAACTGTGCATGAAACAATAAAAAAGAAGTGTTTGCAAGAAACCTGGGATTTTTATTGATGAAGAAAGGAATGCCTTGGGCATCCCCAAGCTTTGACGCTTGTACTTCTTGGATATTTCTTGGGGTGACACGCGTGGCATACCCAAGCTTGAGTTTTACTCCATCCTTCATCTCATTACTCATTCCTTCCATACACCTGAAATTTTTCCTTCATACAAAACTTCACACAATCTTTATTAGAAACATTAGTGCACTCAAGATAAATAAGTCTTAAGGTTCAGTTATAACACCAAATAAACTTCCATTAAAACACTAGCTACTTTAGCACTTCCCTCAAAAAGCTCAATTCCCCAAAAGAACTCAAAAAGGAACCAACAAGAAGCTAATGCAGAAAATGGCAGAAATCTGTCAAAAGAGACCAGCAGGTAAAGACGATTTTTTTCAAAGACCTTCTGTTGCTTAAATCAAAAAGTGTTGAACTAACGAAAGTTAGATAACAACCTGGGGAAAAAGCACAAAAATTCACGCCTCAAAAAGATGTTTAGATATTTTACACGAATTTTTACGGTAAAGCACAGAAATCTGTTTCGGGACAACAACTTTCCCAATCATTACTTCTCTCTCATTAGAGGTTACTCTTGGCACAAAAAGAAAATAAAAAGGATAAAGAGCGGTTATTACAGAGGTAATAACTTCCAAGACTCATCTAAAACTTTTGGGTTATCTCCCAATAAGTACTTTTCTTTAACGCCATTAAGTTAGGCACAAGCAAAAACTAAAATGGATAGAATAGAAGTAAGAGGAGATAATCACGGTGAAAACATTGTTTTGTTCAACGAGATCCTTTTGTTAACAAGGTTGATCAGGTCTTGTTACCAAAACAATTTCATATGAGACAAAACTTTGTATTCCACTAATGATTATGTTACCTCAACCTTGATAGCAATGGTCCCAATCATAATAGTTTCAAATTTTTCTCTTGGTATGGGACAATATATTTCTCCAACTTGAATGCCCTCAACATGTTCAATTGAATTCAAACCATAAGTCCTTTAAATCTTATTGAGGAAATAGACAATGTGTTCCTTGTCATTAACATCAAAGGTCACCTTCCCTTGATTATAATTAATAACAGCTCCTGCAGTATTTAAGAAAAGGTCTCCCAAAAATAATAGACATATTATCATCTTCAGGCATAAAAGTTTGAGAGGATGCTCTCATAAGGAAATATGAAGTGAAGTAAAAGAGAGAATCAAGAAGCAAATCCAAAACACATTTAAGTCTAGCCCACTTCCTATGCATAGGAATCGTGTATGCAAACAAATTCGCAAATAACAAAGTGACAGGCATAGGGAGATAAAACAAGAGTAACTTCAAAACTTTCAGCACATAGAGAGGTGTTTCAATACCATGAAAACTTCTACAACCATATTTTCCTCTCTCATAATAATTTTCAGTAGCCTCATGAATAAACTCAACAATATAACTATCACATAAAGCATGCTTTTCATGATCTACAAGCACTAGAGCTTTATCATAAACATCTTCAAAAGAATCCTCAGGAACATAGCATTCATCCTTCTTTAGTAAGCATGGGGGACAATCAAATAATGTAAGGGATAAAGAGTTACTCTCATTAGAAGGTAGGCATGGGTAGCTAATCCATTCTTCCTCCTTTTGTTCATCACTCTCCTTCTATTTTTCATCTAATGAGATTTCAGGTTCATCAATTTCTTCTTCCATAGGATCCTGCAAGGCATTAGTCTCTTCCATTTGTGGAAAGCATCTATTAAAATATTCAAGAATATAGCCATTTTCATACTTGTAATTATCAAAGCAAAATTTAAGTATACCATAAACCTCATACTCATAAGGTGAATCATCAGTATTTTCAAGCAAACTAGCAAGTTCAAATGCACCCTTCCAAGAAATAAATTCATCAATTTGTTCCACATCATAAAGGTCATAATTTCCCTTAACATAGGAAGATATGGTAACATTATCATTATAATCACATTGAAAAGGGAGGTGTTTGTACCTCCTATAGCAACAAGATTTATCAAGGCAATAAGTAACATTATAAGTAGAGCACACATTTCTAGCAATGGTATACAATCTATCAATTTGTCCTCATAAGTATTTCGCTTTTTGTGACAAGCGGTATTCCTTATAATAATATTTTTCATCTTTCGTGAACCCACCTTGCCAATAAGCTTCAGTTTCAAAGAAACCAACCATTGACAACAAGCATGATAAGGCAAGACAATAACAAACCAACGAAAATAACAACTAGAGTAGGAACTACTTTTTTTGTATTTTTGATAAAGAAACAAGCAAACAAGGAGAAAATAAACTTAGCTTGAACAATAGTGAATCCAAGTGAACTTGATAAATAAAGCTATGCTCCCCAGCAACGGCGCCAGAAAATAGTCTTGATGACCCACAAGTATAGGGGGTGTATCGCGGTATTTTCGAGGGAAGTGAAACCCAATTTATTGATTTGACACAAGGGGAGCCAAAGAATATTTATCAGCCTTAACAACTGAGTTGTCAATTCAGCTGCACCTAGAAACAATCTTGCTCACAACAGTTTATCAGTAGCAACAGTTTTGTAGTAGGAATAGCAAAGTAACATCAGTAGTAAAGCAAAGACAGTAGTAACAAAAGCAGTAACAATGGGATTCGAGTGCGGTAGGCATAGGGATGGATGGACGAGCGTTGCATGGACAAGACAATTCACATAGCAATCAGAACATAGGGCAATTGCAGATAAATAAGATAAAGCATCCAAGTACTAGACAATCCTAGGCATGTGTTCCATATATAGTCATACTTGCTCGCAACGAGAACTTGCACAACATCTTTTGTCCTGCCAGCCCGTTTGAAGCGGGGCCTCTAGGGAACTACTGGCAATTAAGGTGCTCCTTTTAATAGAGCACCGGAGCAAAGCATTAACACTCCGTGAACACATGTGATCCTCACATCAAAGCCATTCCCTCCGGTTATCCCGATTTCTGTCACTTCGGGGCGATTGGTTCCGGACAACAACGTGTGCATACAACTTGCAGATAAGACCATAAACAATACTATCATAATGAATCAATAACATGTTCAGATCTGAACTCATGGCACTCGGGCCCTAGTGACAAGCATTAAGCACAACAAGTCGCAACAAAGTCATAAAGCACTAATAAAAGATACTAGGCACCATGCCCTAACAATCTGATGCCATTACATGAACGATCTCATCCAATCCCTACCATCCCCGTAGCCTACAGCGGGGTATTACTAACTCATTGATGGGGGAAACATGGATGGTCGATGGAGAAGCGATGGTGATGACGATGGTGATGATCTCCTCCAATTCCCCGTCCCGGCAGGGTGCCAGAACGGAGTTTCTGGTGCTGTTTCGTGGAATCTGGTGGTGGCGGTGGAGCAGAACTCCTTCTAGAAAAACGTTGAACCCCCTAGAGTTTTTAGGTCAGAAGGCTTCTTATAGGCAAAGAGGGAGACCGAGGGGGTGCCTGGGGCCACCACACCATGCCCTGGCGCGGCCAGGCCCAGCCCGCACCTGGGAGGGTGTGGCCAGCCCCTGGCCCTCCTCCGTCTCGTATTCTGCCTCCTAGAGTTTTCTGGAAAAATAGGCACTTTGGCTTTTGTCCCGTCCAATTCCGAGAATATTCATTTTCTGACTTTCCTGGAACCAAAAACAGCAGAAAACAGGCAGCTGGCACTGTGGCTCTTGTTAATAGGTTAGTCCAAGAAATCATATGAAAAGTACTCCAAAGTGTGGACAAAACACAAGAAAGTGGATAAAACCAATCATGGAGCATCAAAAATTATAGATACATTTGCAATGTATCAGTGTCCCTAACAATCACTCCGCATTGATGTACAAATGCATTTACGCTCTCTATGGGCTCCAACGGTTGACCCAGCTCAGAGACTAGGTAAATTGTGGAAAGGACATCAGCGACCAACTTTTTGGTCGGGCCTCGTTTTTTTTGTAGAAGATTGGCCCGATGCGGAGGTCTAAGAGAAGAAACATTCGTCAGTATATATATACGAATCAATTAATGCATCTACTAGTGATCGGCAGAGGATTTATATACCTCGTCGGACATTGTTATTAAGGTGTCTTCACCATCGTCTCCACTGTCGTATCCACCATCGTCTCCTCCACACAAATTAAGATACTAGGATCCATCATCTCCACCGTTGTCTGCTCCATCGTAATAACAACCTCCAGTACCCTCATCTATCATGTCAAACACCACCTCTTCATTGTCTCTACCATCCATAGCTTAATTAATACAGAAGAAAGATAAAACAATTTTGCATTAAGTATAAGAATATTACAATTGCGATGACTCGGATACAGAAGAAAGATTAAGTACTAATAATGAAAAAATATAATACATCTCGGATAATCCAGATAATACAACAATAATATAAGATAAAGTACAATAATATAAGCTAAAATACAATAATACATCTCGCTCATATCAAACTAGATGTCGACTATCGAGTCCTAAGCCGCTGGAGGGAACACCCAAAGAGAAGGAACCATCACCGGAGAATAGCTCAGGTGAGCTCCCTAAAGAACCTTCCAGGTATTGGAGAACCTGACCTCCAAAATAGCCATATATCGGCGGACATGCTCGTCCTCCACCCTGACACGCCTCCGTACCACCTCCTCGGGGGTCGGCTCCCTCTGCACCGCTAGAGGACCACACGACCGCCACCAAAGAAGCTCTAGGTCGATGACAATACCCGGATTCCTCACCAAGCTACGCGTCCTGGCAGGTAGCACCTCCCAGTGCCAGCCCGGCGAAGCCCAAGCTCGGACATCCTCGGTGGAGCCCGATACTCCATTGTTGCCACCAAGTCGACGACAAGTATGCAGGATGGGCATAACTAAATCATAACATAAACAATCATATAACATAAACACTAAATTAAACCCCTAAACTAAATCATAACCTAAACCCTAGCCCTAAACTAAATCATAAAACCTCAGCACACTACAAAACGATGGGTGAATCACTGTCCTCGAAACCATGTAATCAATTTAAGTAGATAATGTAATATTCCCACTTTAATTTATCAATTTATCTGTTCTTATAAAGGATCATCGATGACAAATACACATATCTCCGAAATACTTCGATGACAGAAACTAAATCCCTAAACACCAACTAAATAAAACCTAAACTAAATCCGATGAGGTCACTAACTAACCTAAATCCCTAAACTAAACCTAAATCCCTAAACACTAACTAAAACCTAAACTAAACTAAATCCCTAAACCTAAATAAACTAAACCTAAATTAAACCTAAATCCCTAAACACTAACTAAAACCTAATCTAAACTAAATCCCTAAACCTAACTAAACTAAACCTAAATCCCTAAACACTAACTAGAACCTAAACTAAACTAAATCCCTAAACCTAACTAAACTAAACCTAAATCCCTAAACAGTAATAACTAAACCTAAACTAAACTAAATCCCTACATTACCTAACTAAATCCCTAATTACCTAATTAACTAAACCTCGGGAGAGCTCACCTACGGGGGCGGGACGGCGGGGGCGGCGGACGGCAGGGGCAG
The DNA here is from genome assembly GCA_916181665.1 of Avena sativa. Classification (NCBI taxonomy): domain Eukaryota; kingdom Viridiplantae; phylum Streptophyta; class Magnoliopsida; order Poales; family Poaceae; genus Avena; species Avena sativa. The sequence continues at coordinate 34,704,809 of OV702291.1, forward strand.
CGCGCGTGGGGTGGCGATTCCTCCTGGCGGCGGGGGCAGTGCGGGGTAGTGATTCCTCCTGGCGGCTCCTTCTCCCAGGGGCGGCTCGATGCGGGGGCGGAACGGCACGGGGCCGCGGACTGCAGGAGCGCGGGGTGGCGGACGGCGGAGGACTCCTCCTCCACGGGCGCAGGCGGCGGTGATTCCTCCGGGCGGTGGCGATTCGTCTCGGGGAAGATGATTGTGTGCTCCGGTTTGAGTCTAGAACCGGCATGGAGGAGGAGGATATTTATACCCCCACCCTTTAGCCTCGGTTTGAGACACAAACCGGGATTAAAGGGTATCCTCTAGCCCGGTCCCAGTTTGTATCTCAAACTGGGGCTAAAGGTGTTTTCTGCAGCCGCTTTTCACACGCGGGCCGCAACCCTTTAGCGCCGTTTTGCGATACAAACCGGGACTTTAGTCCTGGTTTGTATCTCAAACTGGGACTAAAGGTTTTTTTGGCGCCAAAATGAAAATGATGTATAATTTTCAGAAAATTATGTATTATATATCAAAATTTTCAGAAAAAGAAGATCTATAATTCAAATCTATTATCATACTCTATTGTACAACTTAAATGAAATAATTTATTGTTTAACAAATATTCTATTTAATATAAATCTTGTAAAAACATATTTTATTATTTAAAAAACAGAAAAATACATAATATACCAAAATATTCACAAAAAAATACCTACACATTAGAAATATAATATTTCATACTAAAACTAGTAAATGGGACTAAAGATATTTCGGGGGCCTTTAGTCCCGGTTGGAGCCACTAACCGGGACTAAAGATATTTCCCGCAATTCTCAGAGCCGTCAAGCCATGTTTTGCCGCCATTTCCCCCGCTTTTGCCATGTTTTCCCGCCTTTTCCCTCTATATCTAGGCCGACCGCCATGGCCATCCACACATACACACCTTCCTCTCTCACAAAAATGGACACCGCTTACTGGGCCTTTCTGACCCTCAATGAGACCAAGGCGATGTGCGCCTCCAGCTACCCATGCCTGCCGAGGGTACCGGCTGCCCGTTAGTTGGATACTGAGCGTTGTAGGGGTTCCTATCCCTCATGTGCCTCAAGGTTCCGCCCGCTAGGGGGCCATCACGAACCACTTTTACCTCGAGCTGATGTCGAAGCAGCGGATGGATCCCTATTGGGATCCCGACAACTACGTCACTTGGAATACCTTCTTCGCTAACCGGCGGGAAAGGGAGCTCGCAGGGTACGAGGGTGACGGCCTGCCCCCAGTGAACCACAACAAAGTCGGTCGCCTCCTGTGGTGGGAAAACGGGACTATCCCGGCGTAATGCGCTACATCGCCATGGGAGATCATCCTCGCCTGCGCACCAGCCGTAGAGCCACAAGAATGGTGGTAGTGGGGAAGGCCGAGGGCATAGTGGTGTCGTCATCCGGGAGCCCCTCCCCCGTGTGTCATGAATCCGAGGCCAGAGTGGCAGGTGCCCCCTCCCCCATTCCATCCGCGTGCTACTAGCAACGACGACGACGATGACGATTCCGAAGATGACCCTGAAGCTGTGTACTATAGGGCTAGACATGATTATGGCTAATTTTTACTTTTTAATATTAATAAATGTATTGGGTGTTGGCCATAGCAAGTTGCAATACTACCTATTTAGATCGAGACAGTTCATATCCATATAAGCATATCACTAAAAATAAAGGTTTGATACATTATTATACATCACCAACATCCACACATCTAGTGTTGGAGTTTTCTTCTAGTCCGTAACCATGGAGTATCTTCCTTGCTTAACGGGATGTTTGGGTTAGTGTTCACTATGAATGGCGGAATTTTATGAAACTTATTATAATCTTCTGACATGTCTTTCTTGTCCTCCACTCCCACGATGTTTCTTTTTCCTTGAAAGAACTATATAGCGCTTTGGCTCATCGTATGTTGTATTCTTTTGCTTATCTTTCCTTTTTCTCGGTTTGGTAGACATGTCCTTCACACAGAAAACCTGAGCCACATCATTGGCCAAGACGAATGGTTCGTATCTGTACGCAAGATTGTTGAGATCCACTATTTTCATTCTGTATTTCTTGTCTAACTCAACCCCGCCTCCTGTAAGCTTGACCCATTTGCACCAAAATAAAGGGACCTTAAAATAAGGTCCATAGTCAAGTTCTCATATCTCCTCTATGTAACCATAATATGTGTCCTTTTGCCCATTCTCATATGTTGCATCAAATCGGACACCACTGTTTTGGTTGGTGCTCTTTTTATCTTGGGCGATCGTATAAAATGTATTCCTATTTATCTCGTACCCTTGAAAAGTCAATATAGTCAAAGAGGGTGACCAGGCCAACAAGTACAACTGATCTCCAACGGTGATGTCATTCATGAAATGTGTCTGCAACCAATCGCTGAAAGTCTTTATATGTTCATCTCTAATCTAGGAGTGAGGCTTCCTCGAGTTGTTAGAGCGTACAATATTCTTGTGTTCCTCGATATACGGAGCCACCAAGGTGGAACTTTGTAGAACCGTGTAGTGTGATTTAGTGAAAGAATGCCCATCCATACATATCCTTACTTTCTTTCGTAGCGTGCCTTTTCCACTCAGTCTACCCTCATGTCGTGACTCAGGAACACCAATGGGCTTAAGGTCAGGAATAAAGTCAACACAAAACTCAATGACCTCCTATATTTCATATCCCTTGGAGATGCTTCCTTCTGGCCTAGCACAGTTATGAACATATTTCTTTAAGACTCCCATCAACCTCTCAAAGGGGAACATATTGTGTAGAAATACAGGACCGAGAATGTTAATCTCTTCGACTAGGTGAACAAGGAGGTGCGTCGTAATATTGAAGAAGGATGGTGGGAACACCAACTCGAAGCTGACAAGACATTGGACCACATCTTTCTGTAACCTTGGTAGACTATAGATTTATTACCTTTTGAGAAATTGCATTGAGGAATACACATAGCTTCACAATGGGTACTCAAACATTTTCTGGTAGAAGCCCCCTCAATGCAATCGGAAGCAACTCCGCCATAAGCACGTGGCAGTCATGAGACTTTAGGTTTTGGAATTTTTCTCTACCATATTTATTATTCCCTTTATATTCGACGAGAAGCCTGGCAGGACCTTGATACTGTAAAGGACTTTAAAAAATATTTCCTTATCTTCTTTGGTAAGAGCGTAGCTAGCAGTACCTTGAAATAGCTCTGTATGCATGTCGTCTCAGTCTTTCATACGTTGCTGGTCCTGCCGTGCTTCCGGTGTATCTTTATTCTTCCCATACACACCCAAGAAGTCTAGCAGTATCACGCAAATATTCTTCGTTAGGTGCATCACGTCAATTGCAGAGCGGACCTCTAACACTTTCCAATAGGGTAGCTCCCAAAATATAGATTTCTTCTTCCACATGGGTGCGTGTCCATCATCGTACTTCGGAACAGATTATCTACCAGGACCTTTTCCAAAGATTACTTTTAAATCCTTCACCATATCAAATACATCATCACCAGTACGATGGATAGGCTTACTTTGGTGATCTGCCTCACCATTGAAATGCTTACCTTTCTTTCTTAGGAAGTGCGTGGGCGAAAGAAAACGACGATTCTCCGGGTACACATTCTTCTTACATTTATCCAAATATATACTTTCAGTCTCACCTAAAAAGTGCATGCATGCATCCCTTATTTGTTTGTCCTAAAATATTACTAAGAGCAGGCGGATCATTGTTATGAACAACAACGCTCGTAGGTCAAATTCCTCATGTTTGTGCTCATCCCACACACGTACACCTTGTCCGTGCCACAGCTATATAAGTTCTTCAACTAATGGCCTTAGGTACACATCAATGTCGTTGCTGGGTTGCTTCGGGTCTTGGATGAGCACTGGCATCATAATAAACTTCTGCTTCATGCACAGCCAAGGAGAAAGGTTATAGATACACAGAGTCACATGCCAGGTGTTATGGCTGCAGCTCTGCTCCCCAAAAGGATGCATGCCATCTGTAATTAGACCAAACTATAAGTTGCTCGCGTCACCTTCAAAGTCCGGGAACTCTCTCTCGATTTTTCTCCACTACGACCCATCAGCGGGATGTCTCAATATCTCGTCTTTCTTACGGTCTTCCATGTGCCATCGCAACAACTTGTCATGCTCTTTGTTTCTGAACAAACGTTTCAGCCGTGGTATTATAGGAGCATACCATATCACCTTGGCAGGAACCCTCTTCCTGGGGGGCTCACCCTCAATATCGCCAGGATCATCTCGTCTGATCTTATACCACAATACAGTGCATACCGGACATGCATCCAAATTCTCATACTCCTCACCATGGTAGAGGATGTAGTCATTAATGCATGCATGTGTCTTTTGTACCTCTAATCCTAGAGGGTAGACAACCTTTTTTGCTCCGTACGTACTGGCGGGAAATTTGTTATCCTTTGGAAGCAACTTCTTCATTATTTTAAGCAATTTTTCAAATCCCCTATCAGTCACACCGTTCTCTATCTTTTATTGCAGCAATTCTAGTGTGCTACCCAGCTTTTTGTGGTCATCTTCACAATTTGGGTACAACAATTTTTCGTGGTCCTCTAACATCTGCTCGAACTTCAACCTCTCCCTTCCGCTTTCGCATTCTTCCTTTGCATCAACAATGGCCCGGGCAAGATCATCATCGGGCTCATCTGATGCCCGTTCTTCAGCTTCTTGTTCATCATTGTCTTTCATTGTAGTACCACCGTATTCAGGGGACATAGTAGGGTAGTATTTATAATTCTCTTTTTCTTCGTTATTTTCCATCATAACCCCTCTTTCTCTGTGAACGACTCTTGCGGAAGAGTATTCCTCATGATTCCGACAAACACCACATGGATAACACATAAAACAATTTCACTTGTTTGCCTCGGCCACAAGGAGAAAACAATGCACACCTTTAATGAACTTGTCAGAGCGTCGGTCAGCGTACATCCATTGTCGGCTCATCTACATTATATATATAATTAAGTAAATCAAACGGAATAATGATGCTAAAAACAGTACTGGTCTAAAAAACATAATTAAAGCACACAACCGGGACTAAAGATATAATGAACCTTTAGTCCTGGTTGGAGGCACCAACCGGGACTAAGTGAGTGTCGACACTATGTCGTAAGTGGGTAGCACTATGCTAGTGAGTGCCGACACTATTTGGGTGGGTGGCGGCACTATGACAGGGGCGAGTGTTGATATTATATCATGAGTGTTGACACTATGTTGTGCCGCTTAATCTATAAATAGGCAAGATGCATCCTTGTGCAGGGACACCACTACGGCGGAGCTTCTCGAAGATGTCTTACAATCTCGTCCTCAGACATCTTCGAGGAGCTCGCCATAGAGGCACTCCCTAAAATATGAAATTTGTTAGCTACCCGGTGTATTAATCTATAGCTAGAGAAGTTATAAACTACAAGATGGTGCGAGAGGGACACCACTACGACAGAGCTTCTCGAAGATGTCTTAGGATCCCGTCCTCAGACATCTTCGAGGAGCTCGCCATAGAGGAGCTTCTCGAAGATGTACGATGATGTCCTCTTCTGAAGCTTTTGCGAATTAATCATATTTTTATTATATTTTTTGTCAGTTTGTTGAAGGTAGGTAGAAGAAGAAGTGCATGGTGGCATGATGCACCTATGGGTGTGTGGACTAACAGTTGTATTATAGGATGAACTCAAAACAAGATAGAGATAGAATCCACATATTGAAAATGATATTTACCTTGGAGTTCATTACATTAATACAAGATAGATAGAATCCAAATTAATATAATTTTATCGATCTCATGTTATTATTGCAAAAATTACTTCCAAACTAAACCCACAAATCCTTCTACTTCTAGAGCATAAAATGAGCTAATCTAGCAATGAGAGTTGAAAGGATGAAGTTGCTAACCTTTTAGAACCTTTGGATAGATGAGACACTGCAAAATCTTGACAAATCTCGAGAGAAAAATGGGCATAAACTTAAGCTTGAAAGAAGTGAGAGGAGTCACCAACTTGAAATGAAGTATGGCTCGAGAAGGGGAGGGAGATGATATAGCCAGGACTTTAGTGTCGGTTGGTGTCTAGAACCAAGACTAAAGGTCCATCTTTAGTCCCGGTTCGTGTAACAAACCGGGACTAAAGGATATAGCGTCGGTTCTAGCCTGCCTGAAACCCTTTAGCCCCGTTTGTTACACGAACCGGGACTAAAGGACCCGTTCGAACTGGGACTAGTGTCCGTCGCCTCATGCGGTCAATTCTAGCGGTTGGGACCAGGGCATTAGTCCCGATTTTGCTAAAAATCGGGACTAATGCCCCCGAATCAAAGACCAGTTTTCCACTAGTGAGTACTCGAGTTTCAAGACAAGTGACTTGAGTTTGTCTAAATTCACGTGTATATATACTAAAATCTGTCTAGATAGTGAGTAAATCTACTTATTTTTTTGGTCCGGAATTTCTTTCCGACTGCTGTTAGCTGCAACGACTGCATGCCATCTGAGATCGCACAAAGTTTTTCCATGTCACCATACATGACACTACCTCCGATCCAAATTAATATTCTTAGATTTGTATGTATATAGTCATATTTTAGTGCTAAGAGCAGATACATCCGAATCTAGACAAATCTGAGGGAGAATATAAAATCTCTTTGTTGAATGCACATGCACTCGGAATGAATAAATAAAATAACATCACTTTCTTCACTAAAACACATACACACACATAAACATCCATATTTAAAACTTAGACAGTTCTGGGGTACTTATGGTAACCAACGAATGGCTATTCAGGTCCAAAGATTTTTTCGACCAGCGAACCAAGTGTCTGGCGCTCACGTCCCCAGCGTTCTTCTTCCTTCAACCCTTCCCTGTCAAAACAACACGACATTCGTTCCCTGCCGTACATGCTATGCAAGATTCACATCATCATCAGCACGGGACCAACTTTTCACTCCAGGAGTTTGGGTGTTGTGCTTGACTCCACGGTTGCTTATTTATCGCCATGACCCTTGAACGCCACACACTACGTTTGCAGCCTGAGCACAACAAGTTTCTGCCCGGCCTCGCCACTTCACCACTTCAGCTCAACATGCCTCACCTCCTCCATTTCTTCACACTGATCTTGTACCTACGCATCGCAGCAAGTTCTGCCGCGACGACGACGGACACCATCTTGGCCGGCCAAGCACTTGCCGCCACCGACAAGCTCGTTTCCAAGAACGGCAGGTACGCGCTCGGCTTCTTCGATACAAGCACCACCAAATCATCCCAATACACTGCCAGCTGGTACCTTGGCATATGGTTCAATACAGTCCCCACATTTACTTCAGCATGGGTCGCAAATAGGGAAAAGCCGATCAACAACACCGTCTCACTGGAGCTCACAATCTCCCAGGATGGCAACCTAGTCATCCAAAACCGGTCCACCAAGTCCGTAATCTGGTCTACGCAAGCAAACATCACAGCAAATAGCACCACCGCTGTGCTCCTGAGTAGTGGAAATCTTGTCCTCGCAAACTCTGCAAACTTATCAGAGGTTCTGTGGCAGAGCTTTGATCACCCCACGGATACATTTTTCCCCGGGGCGAAGCTTGGATGGGACAAGGTCACCGGCGGCCTGAATCGCAGTTTCGTTTCTTGGAGAAACTCGATCGACCCAGCTGCCGGTGGGTACCGCTATGAGTTAGACCCCAGTGGCGTCGACCAGCTATTGCTTGTAGCATTGAACTCGTCCACAACATATTGGTCCACCGGTGCATGGAACGGGAAATACTTCTCCTCAATTCCAGAGATGACAGCCCGCCACTCTATTAGTGCAAAATTTGTTGACAATGACAGAGAGAAGTACCTGACATATAATCTAGTACAAGAATATATGGATCCAAATATGCTTACTCGTCACGCGATTGATGTCTCAGGTCAGCTGAAGACATTTATCTGGATGAAGGGCTCCCAGGACTGGGTAATAATCAGTGCCCAACCAAAAGCTCAGTGCGATGTCTACGCTGTTTGTGGGCCTTCCACAATCTGCACTGATAATGTGGTTCCGCATTGCATTTGTATGGAGGGCTTCTCCATAACATCCCCCAAGGACTGGGAGCTAGAAGATCGAGCGGATGGGTGCTCAAGAAATACTCAATAGACTGCATTAGGAACATAAGCACAACACATACCACGGACAAGTTCTACCATGAGCCATGTGTTAGGTTGCCCCAGAATGCCCGAGATGTAGAAACTGCTGGAAGCTCGAGTGAGTGCGCACAATTTTGCCTGAACAATTGCTCTTGCACTGCATACTCCTTTGGCGACAGTGGATGTTCTGTGTAGCATAATGAATTGGTCAACATAAAACGATTACAATGCAGTGACACAGCCAATTCAAATGGAGAAAATTTTTACCTTCGTATTTCTGCTAAAGATGTACACAGTTTGAAATTTAACAGAAGAGGGATTGTTATTGGAATTGTAACTGGTGCATGCATTTCTGCTCTAGGCTTATCTGGAATCATCCTCTTACTAATGATTTGGACGAACAAAACAAGTAGCTCTCGTCGCACAGTCAATGGTTCTGGAGGTTGTAATGGAATCATTGCATTTAGATATAATGATCTACAACGAGCAACACAAAAATTCACAGACAAGTTGGGGGCAGGTAGTTTTGGTTCTGTATTCAAGGGGTTTATAAATGAGTCAAATGCCATAGCAGTTAAGAGGCTTGACGGTGCTTATCAAGGAGAGAAGCAATTCAGAGCTGAAGTCAGCTCAATTGGAGCTATCCAGCACAACAATTTAGTTAAGCTTGTTGGTTTCTGTTGTGAGGATTCCAAGAGGTTGCTTGTTTATGAATACATGTCAAATCGTTCTCTTGATGTCCATCTATTTCAAAGCAATTCTACAGTATTAAATTGGGAAGCTAGGTATCAGATAGCCCTAGGAGTTGCAAGAGGGTTATCCTACTTGCATGACAGCTGTCGAGACTGCATAATACACTGTGATATCAAGCCAGCCAACATACTTCTTGACGATTCATTCCTTCCAAAAATTGCAGACTTTGGGATGGCAAAGCTTTTAGGAAGAGACTATAGCCGAGTGTTAACAACAATGAAAGGAACTGTAGGGTACCTTGCACCTGAATGGATTACTGGTGTTGCCATTACACCAAAAGTTGATGTTTACAGTTACGGGATGGTGTTGCTGGAAATATTATCTGGAAGGAGGAACACATGGGCACCATTTTCTAGCAATAGCAACCTTGATGTTTATTTCCCTGTGCATGCTGCACATAAGCTTCTGGAAGGAGATCTAGGGAGTTTGGTGGATCATATGCTACATGGCGTAGTCAATCTGGATGAGGCTGAACTGGCTTGCAAGGTTGCATGTTGGTGCATCCAAGATGATGAGCTTGATCGACCAACAATGGGACAGGTAGTTCAGATTCTTGAAGGGATAGTTGAGATCAGGATGCCCCCGATACCAAGATTTCTCCAAGCTATGATTTAAAGCTTGTTTTCAACAGGCTCCTAATCTTTTTGTTTTAGAGAAACTAGATGCACAATATATATGTCTAAACTTGAGGCTACCATTGTATTTACAGTACAAATGTAATGCGTATGATTGAAAAAGAAGCTTGTTTTCAACAGGCTCCTAATCTTTTTGTTTTAGAGAAACTAGATAGACATGGTATTGTTATTGGAGCTACAACCGGTACAGGCATTTCTGCTCTAGGCTTATGTGCACTCATCGTGCTATTAATGAATTGGAGAAACAAAAGGAAGAGTTGTCGTATACAAAACAGTGCTGAGGGTTGTAATGGAATCGCTGCATTTACATACATTGATTTACAGCATGCGACAAAAAGTTTCACAAATAAGTTGGGGGAAGGTGGTTTTGGTTCTGTATTTAAGGGTTTTATAAATGATAAAATTGCCATAGCAGTGAAGAGGCTTGATGGTGCTTACCAAGATGAGAAGCAATTCAGAGATGAAGTGAGCTTTCTTGGAGCAGTCCAGCACATGGATTTAGTTAAGCTCATTTGGTTTCTGTTGTGAGAGTTCTAGGAGATTGCTTGTTTATGAACACATGTCAAATCGTTCTCTTGATGTCCATCTATTGCAAAACAATTCTCCAATACTGAATTGGACTGTTAGATACCAGATAGCCCTAGGAGTTACCAGAGGGTTAACCTACTTGCATGAGAGATGTCGAGACTGCATCATACACTGTGATATGAAGCCAGAAAACATATTGCTCGATGTTTCATTCATTCCAAAAGTTGCAGATTTTGGAATGGCAAAGCTTTTAGGAAGGGATTTTAGCCAAGTACTGACTACAATGAGAGGAACTGCAAGGTACCTTGCTCCTGAATGGATTACTGGGGTTGCTATTACACCAAAAGTCGATGTTTACAGCTATGGAATGGTGTTGCTGGAGATAATATCCGGAAAGAGGAACTCATCTGCACCATGTTCTGGTAGTGGCAACTTTGATGTTTATTTCCCTGTGCATGCAGCACATAAGCTTCTTGAAGGAGACGTTGGGAGTTTCGTAGATCACATCTTACATGGTGATGTCAATCTGGATGAGGCTGAACTGGTTGCATGTTGGTGCATCCAAGATAATGAGCTTGATCGACCAACAATGGGAGAGGTAGTTCAGATTCTCAAAGGGCTAGTTACCAAGACTGCTCCAAGCAATGGCTGGAAGCTCGCATTCAACGTTCTCCTAATTTTTTTTTCAGGGTAAACTAGCTGGTTGGGCGTCTACATGTTCTATTATATGTGTATATACTTAAAGACAATAGTTGTATTTATTATATAAATGTAATGCTTATGATTGAAGAAATAGTTGTATTTTGTATACTTTTGTAACGGTCTTAAATTAAGTGATGGTGGTCTCACCCTTCCGTTCCCGTCGAAAGGGCAGACTCGTGCAGCGATGGTGGCGGCGGACACGGCGGCAGCCAAGTGCAGCGATGTCAGCGTCGGCAGCAGGTGCAGCTATGTCAGCGGCGGCGGCCAATTCGTGCAGCGATGGCCGATGCGTGTGCCATGGTTGCATAAAAATTATATCCAATGGACACTGGACTATCCAATCTTTAGGTCCAAGTACATTCGATATTGTTGGACCTGATATCCAGTGATATCCATGTCTGTTAAGCTCCAGTCCAAATGGATCCAACAAAATATTAGTCCAAAGCCTATTGGAATACGTTGATCCAATTCTAGAATTACTCATAATGTAATTTCACTGCATCATTATAATCTGGAGCCATATTGAAAATGGGCGCCATAGATATTTCACTCTTCTCTAGTTAACATGGATATTCTAGTTTCTAAGATCGAACCTGGAAGCTTATTTAAGCCTTGTTTCAACTAGGACGGTGGTGCCCAAATGGTAGCCATGGCTGCATATTGTGCGCCCCACGACAGCTAGGGTACTAACAGAACAATGTGTGGCGTGCCTACGGGCTATGGGGTTCCCATGAACCTGCATAGGAAGCACCGAGTATGGACCTTGGTGGAAATCCTTGCTCTGTGATAACAAGCTACGGTGCGCGAGAACAGCAGCATTATTATACAGTAAAGTTTGAGACGATGACCATCTCGAGCTCTGGTGGGGGAGGCTGGAAATTAAGTGAGGGAAATATCAGATAGAGTCCAATGGCGCATTGACGCGAACGGAATCAGAGGAGGCTCAACGTCCAGGGCAGTCGGCGGCGCGGCTGGGGACCCGATTTCCATCCTCGTCTCCAGAACTCAAGGAATTGATTGGGTGTTGGGAAGATGTGCTCAACCTCTGATTTTGTAAAGGGAGGTAGCCACGGCCTCACAGGTACGGCAAACTCATACAGGGGGAGGAGGACTCACCAGGTGCTCACTTGCAGGCGCAGGGTGTGAGCTGCAGGGATTATGGCGACCCGAGGAATTTGGCTGGAGCACGCGGACGGGGCGAGATGGGGGCACTCGAGCGCGCAGCCATGGCGATGCGCAGCTAGGGAGGCTCTCATCGCGCGGTGGTTGTGGTGAGGCGCCGCTGCTCCGTTGCCGCGGAATGGCTACACGAGAGGCGGAGCCGGAGGTTGGGGATGGGTGTCACGAGCGTCGAGCGGGCCCAAGTGGCAGCGGCGTCGTTTCGGGCCAGGTTAGGGTTGCGGGGGTTAGCCCACCAAGCATGAAGGCTCCTTCGTAGTGGGCGGGCCCAGGTAAAGTTTCCTCTCCTTTTTTCCCTGTGTTTTTATACTAATTTCCTTTTTCGTTTATGTTTTATACTGTTTTATTATACTTATTTCCATATTTATGTTTTTACTTTTTAGTTCTCTGTTTTTTCCTTAGTTCTTTTCTCATTTTTTTATTTTTAAAATTAATATGAATATTGTTTCATTTATAATAAATGGACATTTCTTTTCAATCCCGTGAACATTTTTTTGAAATTTTATAATATTTTTTTAGACTAACGAGCAATTTTTTGTAACCGTGTGAACATTTTCTCGAACTCATGTAGAAAAATTTGAAACAATTTTGAATTGTATGAACATTTTTCAAACTTGCAATATTTTTTAGCTATATGAACATTTTTTTAAACCTCGTGATTAACTTCGGAAATATACTTTGTAACGTTCATAGAGAGAAATAATGTTCACACTTTTAGGAATAATTGTCCATGGGTTCAAACTTCAAAGTAATGTCCATTCATTACACAAATATAAGTGTGTCTATTTTTAAAAAGTAAATTGAAAAATAGAAAAGAAAAGAAGGGAAAAACATGACACATGAGTTGAAAACAATAAAAAGAAAAGGAAAAACAAAAACAAAGCAAAAAAAGAAAAACAATCATAACTAGTGAGGCTTGACGCTTTGTGTGAAAAGGAAGTGGGTGTTCAAATCAGTTTAATAAGGTGGCAACAGGGACAGGATGGCCGGCGACGACTCCACCGTCCCTACACTGACCCCTACTAGTCCCCATCCCGCCAATCATCGCTAGAAAATAATGGAGGGGGGAATCATCCCTTGTCCCAATGAACAATGGGTACCCGGTACCCGCTAGGGTCTTCACGGGGACCTTGGCACCAACATCGAGGTGCGGATGTAGGAGGACGCCGGTGTAGGAGAGGCTGATGGACGCCGACGACGAGCTGATGCTGATAGGAAGATGCGACGAACTGAAGCGGGCGAGTAAATGCAAGGAATGCGGGTCAGGAGCTACTTATGTCGTATGGATCGGAGGTGTGTTGTTATGGTATTGTCGACAAGTACGCCATGGGGTTAAATCATGACGGTGAGCGAACCGGGGGCATGTAAGGCGGACAGATGTCCGAAACGGGTGAAGTACACAAGTTTCCCGAGTTCGAGTCCCATAATATGGATGGAACTCTACTCCTGCTATAAATCACTATATAGGCCACACGTGCATAGGTTATAAGAATTGTGAATCGTGCCTCTAAGGTTGCGAGGGTAACCTCGGTAATACCCATTGTTATGGACTTAGAGTTTCATGGAAAAAAGAATGCTGGTGATTTCGTTAGCTAATCAGACAAACAAGGGAGTCGATATCGTCTAATTATTATGGAGAATATGATTACAAAGTCGTCGGTTCGCTAGTTGTGATCTAGCTCATAGCGGATTGCATATTGCTAGAAAAACTAAGATCCCTCTCCATCAGATCCTCCTAACCTTTATATGAGAGGTTGGGTTCCGGAGACGTACACAGATAGGATACAGGTTATGATTACAACACTAAAATTATATTGGTTTACACTTGTTTTCTTGACTGCCAAGACAAGCTTTTATCCGTCGGATGCTTCGTGGACTCTCCACTCTTTATGGCTTTGTGGGCCATAGGTCTTTGTACGCTTAGGGTAACTAATCTCGGACATCCGATAAGTCATACCCATGCCAGTAACCCCCGAGATTCTATTCGAATCGTAGATTCGGGTTGAGTTTCAAAGACATTATCAGCTTTAAGCTGAAGATTCCTGCAGGCAAATGATTTTATATTTTCATGTTTTCATTGTCATAGGAATTTGGGTATAACGGGCCTAATACATCTGATGGATCAGGAATCAGTTAATTGCTCTTGGAAAAAAACATCGTGAACCTACATTAAATTCGAGTCTCGGGCTCGAATCCGGTATATGCTGGCGTAATTCAGTTCGGGCCGCGGAGGTCTTATTGCTGACTCGTGTATTAACGAGATCGTTGGGAAACCCCAAGAGGAAGGTATGATGACCACAGCAGTAAGTTTTCCCTCAGTTATGAAACCAAGGTTATCTATCTAGTAGGAGCAAGGAAACACCCCAAAGGTGTAGCTAGCTGAACTTTGGCAGGACGCACTACCAGTGCCAGCAGCAACGTGGAGACCTGCACAACACAACCATAGAACTCCGTCTCCACCTTGCGATGAGGTTGTCAATCTCACCGGTTTTGCTGAAAACAAAGGATTAAACATATCGAGTGGAAGAAAGTAATAGTTTGCAGAAAGTAAACACAAAACAGTAAACAGTTGATTGCAGATTGATAGTAAAAGAAAGGACCGGGGTCCATAGTTCACTAGAGGTGGCTCTCCTTAAGATAGATAATATGTTGGGTGAACAAATTACAGCGGGGCAATTGACAAACATCGAGAAAGCATACAAGCATATACTACTCATCTTGACTCCTTTGAGATTCGATTGGGCATTACAACATTATACATAGACCGCCATCCAACTGCATCTATGACTAATAATCCACCTTCAGGTTATCATCCGAACCCCCTCCAGTATTAAGTTGCAAGCAACGGATAATTGCATTACGAATTGCATGTAAAGTAAACAATACGATTGTTCTATGAACAAAGGATTGTTGTTTTCTCCCTAGTAGCAACAGCACATCTAGTACCTTAGAGATTTCTGTCACTTTCCCAGATTACTAGAGTCATGAACCGACTATCGAGCATAAATACTAACTCTTGGAGTTGCTAACATCTACTTGGCCAAGATAGCTACTAACAACGGAAAGCATGCAAGATCACAAATAACAAAGACATGATAGAATCAATAATCAATCTGAAATAGCATCTCAATATCCATCGGATCCCCGCAAACACAACATGCAGAATTACAAATAGATGATATTGATCATGAACGGAGCTCACAAGATCTAAACATGATAGCACAAAGGAGGAGAACCAGCCATCTAGCTACTACATGGACCCGTACTCCAGAGATGAACTACTCACGCATCACACCGGAGGCTTGCATGATGATGAAGAAGGCCTCCAGGGTGAATTCCCCTCTCCGGCAGGGTGCCGGGAAGAGCTTCAGATCCCTCTCGATCTAGGGATGGAGATGATGATGGCTACAGACTCTTTCATGGAATTTTGATCGGGTACTTAGGGTTTCTGTATCGGCGGCATTTTATAGTCGGAAGGGGAGGCTGAGAGGGTGCCTGGGCTAGCCAAACCACCCCCTGGCGTGGGCCAGGCCTGGCCGCGCGGCCAGGCGGTGTGGCCGACCCCAACCCCTCCCCGTCTCGTATTCTGGCTCCAGGTGTCCCTCGGTGAAAAACTGACTTTGGCTTTTGTCCTGTCCAATTCTAAGAATATTCATTTTCTGACTTTCTTGGAACCAAAATGTCGTGGTGGTGTCACGGCAGATGCCATGGATAGGCTAAAGGTGGGGACTAAATGCACTAGGGGAATCTAGGGAGGGATAGTGTGGTGATTCCACACACAGTAGCTTTGTATTTGATTCACTTCCACAGATTACAAGTGCTCCTTGAGCTGTATTGGAGAGAGGAGGAAGAAGGAACTCTCTTACTCTCGCCACTAGCTAGCCCTCAGGAACCAAGTAAAACACAACCTTCTCGCTAGAGATCAACCCCTTCTACAGAGGCCCTAGCCCTCCTTATATAGGGGCGGCTAGGTCTCCAATTAGGGCATACGTGGAGGCATATTCCAGGGAATATGCCTCCTCCCAAAATAGTAAGCCGACCGGGTTACTTTAACCCAGCGTCATCCAAGCAGAGGCTACGTGAGCCTCTGTGGCGCCCGCGTCACCCGACATTGGCATCGTCACCTTTGTCGGTGTAACACCCTCGAATCGGCCCTATGCAAGTTTTAGCGCTTCCCGCCAAACCCGCATAGAAACGATTCAAGGACGCCCACCAGGCACTTTCGTGCGGGTGGAAAACAAAGTAATAACATTACACATTAGTCCACGATGGAACCCACAGAACATATATATACAACCGCGACTCCATGAGTCAAGAATACAGATATACCATACAAAGATCCAAATCACCTTGAAAACGATGGAGCGTCCGACTATGGACAAGATGCAAATGGGGCTAAGAGCCCTGATGAATAACCAATGGCATCCATAACCCTGCCCAGGCCAAGCCGTAAGGGTAACCCTGCTAACGACGTTAATCTCAAACCTGCTAAAACAAAAGGGGTGCCGGCAAAGGGCAAAGGAAAAAGAGGAGCGTCAGTACTGAGGCCAGTACACGGCAAGGCTAGAATTTGGAGGCTCTCGCTTACATAGGTATGGTGGACTAAAGCGGCAGCGTAGCGGCACTAAACAACCTATAGAGACTCGGTATCACTGGCGGCTATTAGAGAGGGGTAAGAAAGACCTATTCGGATCCTACCTGATACTAACACCAAACATACCCATCCTGGTATTTTCCCCTCGAGACCAAACGAGGAAGTCAGACCAAGGAACTCACACAGTTGGCAATTTTACTCATTCCGTTATAGTTGTAGCACTTACTAATCAGATATAGATAGCATGAGTCATCCTGAAGCATAAGTAGTGGGCAGTTTTAATCACCATTCCGTTATAGTTGGAACATTTACTAGTCAGATATAATTGTCCTAAGGAATCCCAAAACCCACCAATTGTTGGCACTTTTATCACATTCCATTGGAGTTGCAATACTTACTAGGCAGGTACAGCATGTCACAAAACAACCCCAGATCCACCAGTTGTTGGCATTTTAATATCCATTCCGTGATAGTTGAATCTGATTACTAGTCGTGTATTAAGTCAAGTTTGTAGCACTACTTTAGTTATGCTTGTCTATGATCGAGATACTGTGCTCCAAGTCGTCCATAACCGCGGACACGGCTTTCAGAAAGATTTACCCTGCAGGGGTGCACAAATAGCAACACACACACGATCAACCTCGGAAAAACCAACTCAAAACCCAACGAGGCTTTCACGACAAAGCAATCACAGGATTCATAAAATATTTCAGGGGGCCACCCCACTAAGCTACCCGCAACGAAGTTGGCCGGCTCCGGAACAGACCCATGGTTTGTGACAACGGCTGTAAACGACTGGGAACCCGAAAGTGTGACTGGTCTTGTCGATACCGCGAAAACGTGGCATGATCCAAAACAGTACAGGTGCTCCACGCACAATCTTAAATAAAGCATTAAAGCATGGCATAAGTACAGGATAGTAATAAATCCCCAAACTAGTTTGTGGCCCCAAGAAATAAGAAATGAATCAAGCTCTGGCTAAGGGGGATTCATAGAGTCTCCCGTATGTGGATAGTGCGAATAGTCAAGGAACAGGTATCAAGTACTCGGGGCCTACGGGACACAAGTGGGCATAAAAACCAAATAGCATATATTGCCCACCGGTGCCTCTTTCATTAGTTATCACAGCAGTTTAATAGTTGTAATTAAAGACATGATCATCTCCACCATAAACATCTGCCAGCATACCAACAGCTGTGGTACTCGACAACACGAGATCGCACCTGAGCAAGCAACTACGACTCGCAAGGCCAACTATCTACCAAACAACATGTATTAGGAGGTGTCCATGGCAATATAGAGGTTGCACGGGATATAACTGGTGCACGGAAACTAAAGCATCGCGACACGGATAGCAATAGATCAACAGGAGGAAATAAAGACTATAAATGCAAAATAGGTAGAAAGGGGGAGAATGCTCGCCTAGGAAACACTGCCGAAGGTTCATATCCGGAGAACTTGTCAATACTCACATCAACTCATCGGCCTAATCCGCGAAGAAGCAAACACTAGAAGAAACACCGGATGCACTATTTAATACTAGGGCAAAAGATCCGGCATGATTATGATATGATGCAGATGTGGTGCAATTAGGCAGTATTAAGCGGAACCGGGGGTACCGACAATTAATTAATAGGTTCGAGTTATTTATCTACCCCGCAAATTAAATGTTGGATTAACAAGGTGAAACAGGGCATCGGCTCGCTACACAAATTTAAATGGAGTCTAGAATAAGACTAGAATAGCCCGCATATAGACTCCATATTTAATTTAGGTGAATCGACTATTTAACCCAACCCACCAGATGACATGTATGCAAGCATGATAATTTAATGATGCGACAGGTATATGTTATATTATAAAAAGTAGAGGCTTAGGGTCACACATCTGGGTTCGGAAGATCTTGGGTTCCAGGGTTCGGGGTTCGACAGGGTTCGACGGGGAGTGGTTCGACGGGATCGTTCTCGGACAATGGAAGGAGAGCTTGGCGTTCCAGGAAGAAGGACTTGGTTTGGCGTCGGGGGCGCATCAGATTCGCCCCAGTCGGTGTCGATCTTGTCGTCACGAAGATCTTGTCGGGTCCGTGTATCGGGTCGGTCTTGGCGTCCAGGGCAAAGTACTTGTCGTTCCGGTGGCGATCTTGGCGGTCTTCGGGTTCGGGTCTTGGCGTTTGAGAGGAAGTACTTGGTGGTTCCGAGAAGGAGGTCTTGTCGCATCCGATGGATCGGTCCTCGGGGTCGAAGAACTTGGCGTGCCAGGGTTCGGTCTTCGGATCTTGGTCGGGTCGCCGATAGATCTTGGTGTCCAGGGATTCTCTGGTTCCGAGGGTCTCGATGCTCCGTGTCAAAGGCCTCGGAATTCCCAAATCGATCGTCATTGACGGACTTGGCACCATCTTCGCACAATCAACTGCCGTTGCAGCTTCGCATCGGATGCATGAGTACCCAAAACACCAGACAAGCAGAAGTAGCAGCGAAAGATGCACGAGCAGGTGCGCGCATACACACATGGAAGGCAACAAGGTTCCTAGATGTGCCACAGAACACGAGACATGAGATAAACCGTAGGAGGTTTTGGGGCAGTGCCTCGAGTAGGAGGCGACGAACTTGGCGTGGACAAAGGAGTATTCTCCCCATCGGGGCCTTGGAGTTACAAGCGGCAGGGACAAAGAGGCGCCACAACATGGCTCGAGGGGATGATGTCCGAGGAGGCTCGGCGCGCGAGAGCGCAGGGCTTGAGGTGACGGTGTCCCGAGGCCGTGCAACGACGAGGACGTGCGTGTTTCACGTGCAAGACAGCAGGGTCGACAGGGGCAAGGTCGATGCGACAGGCGTGGTGGTGGTGGGCTCTGCAGAGAGTAGTGGCAGGAGGAGCGTCGGGCAGGAAACGACGCCGCTCGGGGAAGGGGAGCATCCCGGCATGGCTCCGGCGGGCGCTGGCGCGGGGCTCGGCTCCGCGGGACGGCGAGGTTCTGCGGCCGCTGGAGCAGCGCGGCAGAGGGCGAGGCCGGGGAGGGCTCAGGATGCGACCGGAGAGGAGGCGGGGCGACGGCGAGGCCCGGCGTAGGAGGAGAAGCGGGGAAGGGGCGGGGCGTGTCGCCAGCGGAGGAGGCGGCAGGGATGCGGGCTCGGGCGACTGCGCGAGGAGAGGGAGGCGCGGGTCACGAGGGTCGAGGAGAGGCGGGGTTGGTGGGAAGGGTGAGGGGATCGAGGCCAGGGTGTGGGGTGGTGTCGGCAGCGGGGCTGCAGGGTGGGGCCAGGTGAGGAGTGGGTGGACAGGTGCGGGCGGGAGATGGTGGTGGGGACAAGGTGGAAGGGAGAGAAGGGGTGCGGTGGCGACCTGGGAGTGGCCGGAGTGAGGTGGCAGGGATGGAAGTTTGGGCAGGTGTGGGGCCCGGTGGGGCCAGCTGCATGCGTGGTGGCGATGGGGTGGCGTGGTGCATGCGGGCTGTGTGCATAGCGCGCGCGCATTTGCGTGCCAGGCGGCGGCAGGAGGGAGCTTAGGGTGCGGCTGGGTGTGGGTTTGGGGTAGGATAAGGGTTAGGGTTTGTCTGGGTATTTTAGACTAGGGTATGGAGGTGGCCGACCAGGCTTTCGGGCCTGGCGGGCTGCCTCCTAAAAACAACTTAAATATTTATTTATTTAAAACGGGGCTTTTGAAATCCGTCTTTAGACGAAACGAAATATTCCGAAGACCCGGGGTTTTAATTTGAAATAAATACGGGGCGTTTAGAAAACAAAACCAGGCTTTTCGAAAATAGTTTTGTACAAACACATGCATGATGATGACGATGCTCAAATGCAATGTGGCATGATGACATGAGCATGCGGTCATGATGATGCAATGCACAAAAACACAGCGATTTTCTAGTAGTGGTTTTTGCGGGATGCCACAGTCGGCCACGCCTCGGTGGTCCTGGCCTCTGTCCGATTCGCTCACGCTCAGCGTACAGTGGTCACCTTTGACCAGCGAGATACCTTCCTTATCTTGTAAGCTTGATATTACCCGGATCGTACCTAGTTGATCCGGCCATACTTGTTCCTGCATACAAGTTAGAAACATCTCACCGACTTACGATATAAGTCGGCTGAGACCTAGTTAGGTAGACATCCCCTAGTCCGGGTTACCCCGTGATTCGGCCTGCCTTGAGGTGACTCGGCCAGCATCTGCTTTGACCTTGCCGTACCTCGGCTAACTCGGCCTTCATACCTCGGCGTGACCCTACCCGGGGGTATCCCCCAACATTAGTCCCCGAAGCTGGTGCGGTCTTAGCTGCCTTAGCCGCTAAGGCCACAGCAGGTTCAATTTCACTGAATTTTGCGTTCCTTTTCCGAGTTACCTCCTATCTCGGATTCCACGGGTTTACTTTCCCTTGGCACATTCCAAGTTTTTACTTGCTGGCCGGGTTACCTCATACCCATCTGGGTCACTCTTCCTTCTCCTGTACGCTTCCCCACGTGGAGGTTAATCATCACGTTTGCCTCATTTTAAGGCCAGCAACAGTAACCGCCGCAGTTATTGTCAGAAGTTACTGTTGCCCACATCGCGTCGTGCCTGCCTCCTCGTTAACTGCACCATAACGTCACGTCATGGGATCCGTTGCGCCCTGTGGCCCTTCGTGTGGCTCACTGCTGATTGGTCGATCCGGGTTGTACAAGGCCACACCGTGTGGCCCGCCCGCACAACGTGATCCCACTTCCCCCTCAAGGGAGTGGTTAAATAGGGGAGGGGTGCGCCCCCTGGGGTCTTTCCCCACTTCCGCGCCCCTCTGCCTCTACTTCTTCCTCTTCCTCTCCAGCGACAGCGCTGCCGCCACCGCACCTGAGCAGCTGCGCTGCTGCTGCATTGCTTCCACGCGCACCAGCGCCGCCGCCACCTCTACGCATCTCCTCCGCCACGGGTCCTCGCCAGTCTAAGTCAGTGCCCCCTGCCGCCGCTAGCGCCAGCGGGGATAGCGATCTCGAGATGGCTGAGGAGGAGCTCGCCGTCGCAGAGCAAGAAATGGAGGAAGATGCAGCGAACGCCGACCGCGGCCCGTGGGCAGGCTCCTGGGTTTGCCAGGATGACCTGGACTGGCTTTATCGTACCAGGCGTATCCCGAAGGGCGTCACCGCACGCCTCGCTGCTGCCGAGCTTGCCCCCTCACCCAATCCGGGTGAGTATGTGGTGTTTCTATCCCGCTTCCAACGCGGGTTCGGTCTCCCAGTTAGTGATTTTTTCCACGACTGGCTCAATACATATATGCTTCAGCCGCACCATCTTCCGGCTAACGCCATCACATCTCTATCTGCTTTCGCTTCCACTATCGAGGGCTATGCCGGACTTTGGCCCATGAAGGAGCTCTGTGTAGCATCCCAATTGTCTAACAATTGCAATGCTACTAGCCTAGTCTATATATATGCTACCTCCTACATATAATTGTTGCATCATAATTATATCATGCTCATGTCATCATGCCACCTTGCATTTGAGCATCATATAAAACCCTTTTCCATTTGGATCTTCTCTCATATGCATTATTAATTGTATTTGCCTCTTGATATATATTGTGTTTGGTTCTTGCTAAATGTTTAATGCCCAAATTGAGTTGGGGGCATCATCTCTTGATTCTACTCCCTCTCTCTAATTTATGGTCTCCATCTTATCCACTAATCTAATCCTACCACATAATGCACATATGGTTTCCATTTTTATATTCGTATTTTAAATCATTCCATGTGCTATAGTGTGGTTCCATCCATTCAAACTTGACCATGTTCTAATTCTAGTGCTTTTGTCCCTATTTTTTTTCTCACTCAATCTTCCTCAAGTGCATGTGCCATGTTACTCTCTTCCTGATCAATACATGCACGTGTCCTTTAATCAATCCCAACTTACATGTGGTCTTGTGCATCTTTTGCTTCTTTTATTTTATTTGAATTTATTCAAAAACCTTTCCCTAATCATCTATCCATATTTATCCATATGCCCCGATCAATCCTTATTATTTTGTTTCCCAGTTCTTTTGTATGCGGGCCACATTTTCTTCCGATCTGCGTTGTTGTTTTTGTTCCTGGCCCAGCCGCAAGCAGCAGCAGTTTCAGGCCAGCCTGAACGGCCCTCCTTCCTCTACACCCAAGGCCCATACCTCTTCAACGAGCGAAGGGAACGCGAGGCTCCTGTTTGTCGCCTTCCACCTCTGCACACATAGAACGCATGCTCCCCTTCCTCTGTCAACATCAGCAGTTCCCCAACCACTCCCTCTTCCTTTTAATCCATCCCCAGATCGAGCCTTGGAACCCTAGTGTCTTCCCCTCCTTCCACCCCCTCAGCGCCGTCATTCCCCTCTTCTCTCGGTTTCTCTTACACCTCACGGGGAGAGACCACCGGGCTCCCACGGCCGAGCCGACGCCATGGAGCTACGCAAGCCTATCTGGGCGCGGGAGACAAACCAAGACACTGTACGTCGAGTTCCAGGGCAGAAGCATCCAGGAGCACCAAGTGCTTCCTCCCAGAGTCGGCGCCGAGTCCGCCACAGACCTCCTGGTCGAGCACCCTTTCTTCCTCCTCACCGACCGCCTTCGACCCCCCTAGCAATCCTCAACCCATCGGTGAGCCCCTCATCCGGTTCCCCCACTTATATCTGACAAATTCCCGTACTACAGCCGCTGTTCCGCCTAGTGCCGAGTTCGTTTTCCGCCTTGGTCGAACGCCCTGCAGTAGTTCAGTTTCGTCAGAAGGAATGATTTTCCGTCCATAAAAATAGCTACAGATCTATGTCTTATTCCTGCGAACTCGTTCTATGCCAACAAGTGGTTTTCAGTCTAGCGGCTAGCCCGACCATCTAACACCGCGAGGGCGCAAGATCAAGCCCCAATGCCCCTCCTTTGCTTTTGTTTTTGCTTCTGGGTTTTTGTTCTGTTAACTGACGGTCAAAAGAAAACAACAGCTGCAGCAAAATTCAGTTTCCAACATGTCGCCACCAAGATAGTTCACAGATAATGCGTCCCCTTCCTTGATGCAAACAGCAAACCAGTGAAGTGGTTTACGCCTTCCTCCTCCTTAATAAAATTTTAGAAAATGTCTTAAAAATGAACAAACCATATCTTTTATTAGTGACTCAAAATAAATTATTTATATACGTTTCTCGATCATAAAATGCAAGAAATAATAATATGTCATCAAAATAATAATTTCTGGGCAAATAAATTTTCAAAATTATATAAATTCTATGAAATAGCTTTTCTTAATAACTTCATATCTTTAAATCCGTAACTCCGATTTTGACAAATGATATGTCTAAATCGATCAGCTCGACGAGACCCTTCTGTTTATGCATTCCATGTTCTGAATTGCAGCATGCGTCATATAAATATAAAGTATACAACAACTTATATGAGGTTAAAATGTGACTAAAACTCAATAAAAGGCTTAATTCTTGTATTCCACACCTCACCCATGCCATGCTACATTATTGCCATGCAAATTATGCATCATTCATCATGGCATGATTGTTTGCTTGTCGCATTTTATTCATATGCTTGTGCACTTTATTTATGTTGGCCCTTGTTTGTTTGGTTCTTCTTCGAATAGACGCTGAGCAGGGGATATATCAAGAAAACCAGGAGCACTACCCAGATCCTTCTCTCGCTTCAACTGAGCTGCCAGGCAAGCACTACCACATGCTTGCATACATATAGTACCTATTGCCTCTATCTTATTCTTGCATCATTGAGTCGCGATTGCATTAAATTGAATCCCAAGTACTGCATAGCCTTTACTTTTAAACCCCACCGAAGCTTGTTCCTCCATCCCATGAGCCATTACTACAGGAGTTGTTTGAGCCATGCGAGTCGTAGAACAGCATGTGTAGGGTATGTGAGTGTCTGTTGGACAACGAGGTACCTAAACAACTTAACTTGAGTAGTAATGGGATAACTAATGAAAGTGGCATCGGTGAGCCATATTCGCTATTTGGTTTTTCAGGCTCACTTGTGTCCCGTAGGACCCCGAGTACTTGATTCCTGTTCCTTGAATATTCGCGCTATCCACATCCGGGAGGCCTTATGGACCCCCCTGAGCCAGAGCTTGATTCATTCTTATTTCTTGGGGCCACAAACTAGTTTGAGGTTTTATTTACTATCCTGTACTTATGCCATGTTTTACTACTTTATTTAAAATTGTGCGATGTACTGAACCTGTACTGTTTAGGTCCGTGACCCGTTTTTGCTGTATCGACAAGCCCAGTCACACTTTCGGGTTCCCAGTCATTTACAGCCGGCCCCACAAACCATGAGTCCGTCTCGTAGCCGGCCAACTTCGTCGCGGGTAGCTTAATGGGGTGGCCCCCTGAAATATTTCTGAATCCTGTGATCGCTTTGTCGTGACTGCCTCGTTGGGTTTTGATTTGGTTTTTCCGAGGTTGATCGAGTGTGTGTTGCTATTTGTGCACCCCTGCAGGGTAAAACTTTCTGAAAGCCGTGTCCGCGGTTATGGATGACTTGGAGCACAGTTTCTCGATCATAGACAACTATAACTAAAGTACCGCTTTTAATTTGACTAGACTAGGTACCTGACTAGTAAATAGTGTAACACTCATGGAATGGATAATCAAACTGCCAACGGATGGGGGGTTGTTCGTCCGCTTCCTCGTTGGTAAGCGAGGAGGAGGATGGATCTGTTAATATTACCGTTATAACTGTTGTTATTAATTCACGGACATCCGTCTATCTCTGGTTAGGCGGATGGTTAGCGAGTATCTATAGAATTGCTAGGGTTTATCTTTTACTGCAATTGCGTCACCCCAGGTTGTGTCCCCTTTAGAGGCATAAAGACTTGCTGAGTACCCCTCGGGTCTCACACGATAAATTATTTGATTCAGATGAACAGGTACACTCACAAGATGGATACTGGGTGGAGGAGACGGACGATGTGGGCAACGATCATTCGGTGTAGAGATTCCGGGAACGGGGATCCGTGAGATCTGTGGGCGGGATGTGTTTATTTATGGGGCATCTTATGCCGATTTGCTTCTTATCCGTACTCGGATCTTGTTTTCCGCTTCCGATTGATACTCTGATGTTTGATGTATGAGGAGATATCCTAAACTACTATATCTATCTAGGATATTTGGATCTTGCCGTATGGCGTTGCTATATTTCCTTTCTTTTTTTAGATGGAATGACTCTGAGAACCATTGTATGGTGGCTTGCATACATACTCATTTGTGTATGTAGTTGATCCCTTCGCCTGCCGATTACACCGCCCGTTCTTGTCCCGATGTTTGGAAATGGTTAGGACGGCCGAAAGGTCTACCTATGAGTGGAATTTGGGCCCCACCGTACTATTTTAACCATTTCCGCTCATCCAGGCTTGTAACTAGGAGCGTAATTCACCGAGGTAGTTACAATTGGTATCAGAGCCATCCCGCCCTTCAGGGTCTCAGCCAAATGGTCGTTGTCTGTCTAGCAAATATTTTTGGTAGCTATGTATACTAGGGAAAAACAAAACGCGAGAGTAGGACTGCTTCCACTTTTCTTCTTACCCAACCACCACCCTTTTTTGGTAAGGAAGTGTAACGTTTTCAATCCTCTTCTTAACATTCAAACTAGGATTCACGTGTTCTGGGTTTCCGTAGTACCATAGGTTGTGTGTGTGTGTGTGTGTGTAATTCCTTGTCTATCTGTTGCATCCAATTTGTTATCTCTATCTTCCTTTTGGTTATCAACTGTTGGTACATTCCATACCGACAGGCTTTTGAAAACCGGCGCGATCTATCTGACTCCTTGTTAACCGGTGCCATCTTCTTAAGGGTGTCCTTCCTTCTAGCAACTCCACTTTCTGTGCAATCATCAGTTGCTAATCTCTACCTGATAAGTGATTTTGCGCATCTATTGGTATTTTAATGCCGAAAATGCGGAAAATTTTTCTTTGATACATCTGTGCTTCCACACCTCTTTTCAGTCGTGTGTGAAACATTATCTATCTCCCTTTTATCAGCATGTCCATGCTAACTCATTCTTTTGTCACCGGCGCTTAATCCTGGAGTTTTATTTCATCTCCAATTCTCTTGGGCTAATTACATAACATGTGTCCATCCGATGCTGGTGATTGTAATTTGGTACTCGGCATAACTATATGACACTTATCATGAGTGGAATAGGTAAAATGCTATCAACTCTATCCTCCAAATGGTGACGGTTATCTCCTGTGATTTTGAATACACCGTGATCATATCTATGCATATTCAAGTATCTTTGGCAATCCGGAGTTTCCAAGGCACTACGGTGGTCTATCATCTGTTTATCATGCTGCACATCTTTTTCAACCCCATATCTGCACAATTCTCCTGGATACGAGGGAATTGCATCTTTTCATCTCTGGTAGCTTTGCTTGAGGTATGAGCTATCATCTTTTCTTATCCAAGATCTCTTTATCTTTGTAACCGGCGATCCAATCGACAATGTGAACCAGGTGACATCTCTTTTCCTTCCGAAGGACCAGATAATCTATTCTTCCAGTGCATCTTCTTCAACACGAACCCGTGCTCTTAATATTGATCTTTCTAAGAGCGTTGAGCTCAGGAAGTGTTCGAGCATTTGTTCGTTTCTCTCGCCTTTTGAACTTGATATTCTGGGAGTATCTTGTTAATCCATGGTGGTATATGTTGATACTATGCTTGCCTATTCCATATCAATGGAAGGACATGGAAGATCATCTGTGTCTCTTTCTCTCAAGCTTCGTGAACACTGCCTGTGTGCAAAGTTCTCAAAGCGTGTTTTCTGACTTTTCGAAGTCACCTATCTCGGCCACGTCCTTCTGCTTAATAGATCGCTTCAATTCTGGAATCAGCAAGTTCATTGTTAATTCCATCTTCCATCTTCAATCAAACCCGGAGTTTTTCCTTGTTGGCAAGTTATCATCGTCGTTTCGCTAAAGATTTTCCTCAAGACTGCTAAATCTCTCTCAATCTTTTCAAGAAGAACATGGAGTTCTTTCACCTCAGTCTCGTCAAGTGATCTTTTGAAACCCTCTTGTTCTATCGTCTATGCTCAATCCACCGGAGGCCACGAAGACCTTCCAGATCTTGTATTCCTTCTGTTCAAGTTGGTGCTATCTTTTCTGTAGCTGTGGAATCTTGCAGTTGTCTCCGGATCTTCCTTCATATCTTTCCGGTGGCTTGGTACTTCCGACATGACGGCAACATCATCATCTTTATCTATCTTGAATCCGGTGAATCGTTTGCATCTATCCTTGTTTTCTAACGGAGTTCCATGAGTTATCCTTGTCAAGATCTTCAGTCTGTTTTGGTAGTGGGGTTGCTTAGTTTTCCTATTCATGTGCGGAGTAATGCTTCGAGTGCGGGATGGAGTAGCTACCATACCACTACTCTTATCATTCACTCTTGTACATTGAATTGGTGAGCTAATGTGATTTCACTCATTCCACGGAAGTTAGAAGTGGCCTTTATCCCTTGATACTTTTACTTCCGTCCTTGTTTTTCCGGAGTGCTCTCTCGAAGAAAGTAATCAATAATCTCTTGTTGGTGGTCTGTCTATTCTAGATGGAGCAAAATCTACAATTATCTGGGGAAAACAAACGCAAACTCTTTTCTGTCCTCGTCATTCTACCGATGCTCGACATCCCCAAACAAGATGAAAGGAAGCTATCTCTCTCTTTGTTTCATCAATTCTTTTTCTGTGGTAAAGCCAAGTATGGTTGATGCCATCAGCCGCAAATCTATTGCGTTAGCCTCAAGGCTAAAGAAAGCAATAAGTATATCTACAATAAACTCCAGATCCTCCATATTCCTTGCTTCTCGGGATTCCACCATGATCTGGCTTCACATCCGTCTCTGAAAGTTATATCCGCGCACCTCAATTGCGTGATCCTTTGGGTCTTACCGGCGCAACAAGAATCTAATCCGACGATGTCTAACTAAATCTTTCTGTTGATATCAAGGGACTCTATTGTTTGAAGGCAATATTGTTTCCGTACTTCATTTCTCAAATCCGAGAGAAGATACGATGCTATTCTCATAGTGGTTCAAAACCTCTCCAATCTAGCTCTTTTTCTTCCGGCGAGATAAAGATTCATCCTCTCTAGTATCGGTAAATCGTTAATCTTAGCGGTGTGTCTTTCTTTATTCATGATACATCATCTTATCTTTTTCTTTCACAAGTGGTTCTATTCTTTTATCATGTTTCTTGAGAAATCCGGAGCTATGTCCATCCTATCCTTCTTGTCTCACGACAACCCTTCAACTCTTCTAACCGTTGTTTCTCAAGCAAACGCAAGACTCACAACAAGTCTAGCAAGTTTTGCAAGGTGTAGTGGTCGCACCAGTCCATGGTTCATCAACTTGGGAACGTGAGGGTCACCTTCGTTCGAACACCCGCCTCTCCTTGTGTTGTTTTCTTTTTCCTAGGAATCTCGGGGCGAGATTCTTGTTTAGTGGGGGAGAGTTGTAGCATCTCAATTGTCTAACAATTGCAATGCTACTAGCCTAGTCTATATATATGCTACCTCCTACATATAATTGTTGCATCATAATTATATCTGTAGGGGTTCGTAGCATGGAAAACAAAATTTTCTATCGCATACAAACAAACAAGCCAAGATCTATCTACTAGATTGCAGCAACGAGTCGATGGAATAACTCACCCTCGAAGATTCCAAAGTGTTTAACGAGAGCAGATTCTCGTGGGTGATGTAGTCGTACTCTTTCCGATCTCAAGATCGCGTAGACGATCCTTCCGGCGCCGCGTTCCCGCAGCGCTCCCGCAGTCGGTCACACGTTCGGTACTCGACGAAGACCTTCCTCTCCCTTGTTCCAGCAGGCAGCGGAGGTTGTAGCACTCTCCTCGCGATTCCGGCAGCACAACGGCGTGGTACCGGAAGTAGAGGGGAAATCCCGCAGGGCTTCGCCTTAAGCCGGTGCGAGTATGGTGGAGCTTATGAGAGAGGCTATTAGTGGTCTAGTAATTAGACACACCAATTAGAGGGCTCTAAACCAATTAGAAGGCTCTAAACCGAATAGCTCTAAACCGGGGTCTAGATCTAGGGTTTAGTTTAGAGGATAGGAAACTTGTGTGTGTAGGAGGAGCCCTGCCCCTCCTTTTATGGGAGGGGGGTCTTGGCGCGCCAGGGGAGGGAGGGAGTCCCTCCCCAACTCGTCCTTGGGCTGGGCGCCGGCCTGGAGGAGTCCAACTCCTCCTCCAGGTTGGTTCCAACTCCTCTTGCTTGTTTCCCACAGTTTCTTGTTTTGGCAGTTTGACTTTCAAACTGGACATTTGACTTTTCTGTTTTAGGATTCAATTTAATCCTATATTTGGGACAGCAAGAACACTTAGTACATGATGCAATCATTCCAATATGTAATGACACATTCATGTACCCCTTCCCCCCCCCGGAGTGCCGGACAATCCGGAACCTTCTAGAATATCCCCGATGAAAACACCGGAATCATTCCCGAACTCCGAAACGGGACTTTCCTTATATGAATCTTATTCTCCGGACCATTCCGGATCACCTCGTGATATCCCGGATCCCATCCGAGACTCCGAACAACATTCGGTCTCTTTCTCATAATACCATAACTACTCAAACAACGTCGAATCCTTAAGTGTGTCTCCCTACGGTTCGTGAATTATGCGGACATGATAGAGACACTTCTCCGAACAATAACCAATAGAGGAATCTGGAAATTCATATGGCTCCCACATATTTCTACGATTACTTTGCGATCGAATGAACCACTTACATACGATACCAATTTCCCTTTGTCTCACGATAGTTTACTTATCCGAAGTTTATGATCGTCGGTATCTCTGCATACCTAGTTCAACCTCGTTACTGATAAGTACTCTTTTCTCGTTCCCGTGATATGTGATCCCTTGTGACCCAGTCACATGCTTGCAAGCTAATTGGATGACATTCCACCGAGAGGGCCCAGAGTATATCTATCCGTCATATGGATGGACAAATCCCACTCTTGATCCATGTGTTTCAACCAATACTTTCCGAACACTCAATGCCACTTTTATAGCCACCCTGTTACGGTGTGGTGTTTGATGACATCAAAGCATCCATCCAGTAAAGGTGATATGCATGATCTCATGGTCGAAGGAATTAGGTTACTATGTATCAGAAAGCATATAGCAATTGAACTATTGAAATGACTTGATCTTTATGCTACGCTTATCTATAGGAGTATGTCCATCACACCATTCTCCTAACGATATGATCCTGTTGTTAATAACATCTCTATGTTCATGATCAGGAAACAATGATCATATATTAACCAACAAGCTAGTTTAACAAGAGGCTTTACTAGGGACTCTTATTTTAGTTTACAAATCACACAAGTATTAATGTTTCCGGTTAATACAATTATAGCATGGTATGTAAACATTTATCATAAGTGTGAAGACATGATAATAACCACTTTATTATTGCCTCTTGGGCATATCTCCAACAGTCTCCCACTTGCACTAGAGTCAATAATCTAGTTTCGAACCTTTGTGTATATAACACCTATGGCTTTCCAGTGTTGTATGTACACGATTGCTAGTGGTCAACTGATCTCCGGATCTGACACTTCCAGGTCCGTGTGTAATTGCATGTCTTTGCGTCTCTACGCATCACTCATTCTCTAATGAGATGGCTTTGTATAAATTTGGTATTTCGGTGTGACCTTTAGCTCTTTGGGGTTAAAACATGTTGATAATATTGTCGCACAATATATCTTCATAGTATTATCCCACTGTGAACTACACCTAGTTTGATAACAAACTTCTTGACACAAATGCCCTCTTTTGCTGCTATAATAGCAGTCATATACTTAGCCTTTTGTTGTAGTATCTGTCACAATGTCTTAACTTTGGAACCTATCCAAATCCATTATGGAACTCACTTTCCATTATATTGTGCCACCCTTAATTTAGATTGAGATAAACTAAATTTGTACTTTGTGACAAAGCTAGTATCAATGTAGTACTTTTACAATGAACTAACCATCTATTAGTCACTTCTACAAATAATATATTCTTAGTTCTTTCAAAAGATCATAAGAATATCCTTACTATCGTCCAATGATCATCTTATGAATCATTCTGGTATATGCTCATAATATTTATAGCATAGGACATATCTGGATTTGTACATATCACAATACGATTGATATAAATACTCTTTGTGATTTCATACATCAAGTATCAATCTATACTTGATTATTTGTGTCACTTTACCAAATGTCAATACACTTGAATATATCATCAACATTGAACTCATTCAATCCTTTCTGTGCAACAAGAACCTTTTCTTGTAGTTTCTATATTGAACTCATTCAATATCTTGTCTATGTACTTCTGGCACAACCATATTAGCGTCTATTGATGCCAAATATTTGGGTTTTGCCTAAGTCTTTCATCGGGATGAAATTCTTAATATGTGTTAATAAAAGATACATTATTTCCAATCAACAATATGTCTTCCACATAATGTATTAGAAACATGTCTTAGCGCTCCCACTTAATTTCTTGTAAATGCAAGCATCTTCATTGTCTCTGATGAAATTAAACCCTTTTAACAGTTTCATCATAGTGAAGATTCCAACTCCGCTATGCTCACTCTAACCATTGAAGTTTGCATATGCTTTTAGCATCCTTTGAATTAACAAAACCCTATGGACCGTGTTATGCACATGTCCTAGGTAACGATTCTATTAGAAGAACTTGTTTTGTTTATTCAACTACCATATAACAAATTATATGTAGTGGTTGCTACATTAATCCATCTAGACTAAATATCACTATGACAGATCAAATCTTGTCATAGTCAACCTTTGAACATTGTTGTGAACTCTTTCCCAACATGTCGACTATTTCATAGATGTAAAACATCCATGTCTATTTCTTTATAGATCCAGACACAACTGTAAGGTCTTACACCTTTCTCGAGGGTCCTTCAAGTTCAAAACTTGATTTCTCGTGTATGGAACTATCACGGATTTTATGGCTTCAAGCCATTTTACGGAGTCAGGGCCCATCATCGCTTCTTTGCATGTAGTCGGTTCATTATTCTCAAATAATGATTCAACCCTCAAAT
The DNA here is from genome assembly GCA_916181665.1 of Avena sativa. NCBI lineage: Eukaryota > Viridiplantae > Streptophyta > Magnoliopsida > Poales > Poaceae > Avena > Avena sativa. Next base: position 34,737,443 of record OV702291.1, read on the forward strand.
CTTTGGTATTTGATTGTTTATCCGACCTACTTGTTTCAATAGGAACTTGGATCTCCGTGACCACAACCTTTGAGGTACGAGAACCATGAGCATTGTTGCTGCCTCCGAAACACTTTTCGGCGCTGCGCAACTCTGCACATATAGCTAAGGTTCTTTTAACCTTATCAAAGTTTCTATTGTCCTCCCACTTAACTTTTCACGAAAAATTCCTTCTCAAAGAAACTTGACGTTTTAAGCGACAAACACTTTTGTCTCCGGTGTTTATGGAGGAATACTTAACAGTAATACAAAGACAGGTTTATCCGACTTTGGTTGCAAACATCTTTCTTATGCATAGCATACCAATGTTTAAGAAAGGACTACTTGGGTTTTATCCCAAACCATAACCTTATATGGTGTCATTTCAGCGGATTATGATGAAGCTCTTTTCAGTGGAAAAACGGTAATCTCTAAAGCTTTTAATCTTTAAAATACAATGGCAGTTTTATGAATTATACCTTTGATCTTACCATGTCAAACAAGGTTTAATTACATATCTCGAACGCTCCATACTCTTATGGTGTTTCGGGAAATGCAAATCCACGGAACGATTCCTTAAATCTTAGGTATTATGCTAAACTTGTAACTCAAATATCTTCCTTTATGATCTTTATCATAAACTGTTTATATTCTTGTTACAATGATTTTGCACTTCATCTTGAAAGTCTTTGAACTTTTCAAATGTTTCATACTTCATCCTTATTAAGTAAATATTTATATATTCACTCAAATTTTTTTCGGAGAAAGCATATGAAGTTGAAATCCATCGCTCTTGACTACACATAATGGATTTCATACAACAATATGTACAAGTTCCAATAAGCTATTCATTCATTCCCTTTTGGCCTATGAACGAAGTTTTAATTATCTCTAGGAAAGTTTCACAAGCGTCATATGATCAAAATCAGAAGACTCCAAAATTCCATCAACATGGAGTTTCTTCATGTTTTCTTTCAAATATAATTTAAACGGCGATGTCACTTCCTAAGTGATCTTTCAATCAATTTGTCTTTCGACATTTTTAGCACTAGTTTTATGGATGTGATTTCTCCAACGAGATTTGTGAATCATCCATCTTTTATGGATTACGGCAATTATTTGAACAACCCTTTTGTTCTCATAATACCTGATAAAACAAATCTTTGAAGGCAAGCTTTGATGTTTAACAAGCAACACAATAACCCTTTATTTTGTTCTCGATGAACATCATCACATATTCTTTTGCTAGTTACTTAGGCCATTGTAGTTCATGAATTGTGTTGTTTCGTATGATGATTCACACCAACAAATTCAGTATCAAATACTTAAGAACCACATTGTTTAACAAGCAAAGAATATAGCCATAACATGTATATCATCTATATACTTAAACTGAACGATTCTAGTCTTTTCTTTTCTGCCATATATTTATGAGATTCTCTTTCAGTATTTCCTTTTCAGTTTGAAAGAATCTATCAACATCAATAGTGGAGTCATACATATGACATCTAGTCCAAAGCGTGTATAATTAAATACCAATGTCTTTGGACTTGCACTTTGAAGTAGATCACCATCATCAAATATTTGGTGTTCTTTCAAATTCCTTTCTTTAGTAATCTCTTGGTGTAGTAAACATTTTACCTACATCAAATATTCACCCTTGTCATGGAATCGTCCATGATCAAGCTACTTTTAGCTTATAACGATGAATTATGAGTATAATGTTGCTAACCAAAACCTTTTGGAGGATTAGGACAACAAGTGTCTCCAACCTTTTTGCAAATTCTCATCAAATATGAGAACATGACTTTTGCCATATTATACTCTATCATGTTGCAACCAAAACTTCGTTTCAGATATCACAATATCTTCCACACATCATGGTTTCTGAAACAACTCTTTCAGATCCTAGATAACCTTGATATTAAGAAAATCCTTTGAATATCAAGAATCATGGACACAAACATGATACTTATATACTAACACTTGGAATTGTTACTCTTGATTTAATACTAATTATTAAACTTTATGGAGTAACCGGAACTTACTGAAAGTTTGCAATAGGACTTTTAAACTTTAAATTAACACTTAAAACAATACGATACCAGTTCGTAAAGTATCTAACCAGAATTCTATAGTTCTATCATCTCAATTATAACTAAGCGCAAGGTGGTAAACGGATGCCAATGACTACAACAACTATGCAAGTTCACTTTGATTTAGTTTATGATAAATTGAGTTCTAATTAATAATTAAATTAATCTAGGTGAACTCCCACTCAAAACAATATCCCTCACATTGTTTTAGTGATCACACGAACCAAATCCACCACATCAAAACCGATCATCACGTGAGTTGATGTAGCTTCAATGGCGAACAATCAACATGTTCATCATATCTACTATATGACTCATGCTTTACCTTTCGGTGATCCGTGTTCCTGAGGCCATGTCTGTACATGCTAGGCTCGTCAAGATCAAACCTTAGCTACCGCATAAGCAAATCTGGCTTGCTTACGTTGTATTCACCCGCGGAATCAAAGACACCCGATCATCACGTGGTGCTTCGAAGCAGCAAGCTTTGGCAACGGTGCATACTAAGGGTGAACACTTTAGAACTTGAAATTTATGTGCATGAGGGATCATCTTATAATGCTACCGTCGTCTACTAAGCAATACAAGATGCATAAAGGATTAACATCACATGCAATTCATAATATGTGATATGATATGGCCTTTCTTCTTTGTGCTTCCGATCTCCATCTTCAAGCACGAACATGATCTTCATCATCACCGGCATGGCATCAAGGTCAATGACGCTTCTCCATGGTTGTCGTCCACCGGCTTCAACTATTACAACTACTTTGAATAGACACGCGGGTTTTAACAGAAATTAAAGACAACCATATGGCTCCTGCCGGTTGCCGACTTACAATAAGGAACATTGCATACATCATATATAATCACAATCATGGCCATATCACATCACTGCACACCCCTGCAAAACAAAGTTAGACGCCTCTACTTTCTTTGCATGTTTTACGTGGTTTGGGGCTGTTAATAAGTGTCGTTCTAACTTACGAACAAGAACCACAACATTGATACTAGCATTGTTGATTACCCGTTGTAAATTGGATCTTAACTATGCTAGGAGAAACAGGCACCCGCAAAGCCACTTATGCAATACAAGTTGCATGTTAAGCGTGGAGCAAGTCTCATGAACGATGTCATGTAAGGTTAGCCCGGGCCGCTTCATCCCAACATACCGCAAGATGCAAAGTACACAAGAAGCAATCGACAATAAAAGCATCAACGCCCACAATGACCATTGTGTTCTACTCGTGCAACAGATCTACATATAGACACGGCTCTGATACCACTGTAGGGGTTCGTAGCATGGAAAACAAAATTTTCTATCGCATACAAACAAACAAGCCAAGATCTATCTACTAGATTGCAGCAACGAGTCGATGGAATAACTCACCCTCGAAGATTCCAAAGTGTTTAACGAGAGCAGATTCTCGTGGGTGATGTAGTCGTACTCTTTCCGATCTCAAGATCGCGTAGACGATCCTTCCGGCGCCGCGTTCCCGCAGCGCTCCCGCAGTCGGTCACACGTTCGGTACTCGACGAAGACCTTCCTCTCCCTTGTTCCAGCAGGCAGCGGAGGTTGTAGCACTCTCCTCGCGATTCCGGCAGCACAACGGCGTGGTACCGGAAGTAGAGGGGAAATCCCGCAGGGCTTCGCCTTAAGCCGGTGCGAGTATGGTGGAGCTTATGAGAGAGGCTATTAGTGGTCTAGTAATTAGACACACCAATTAGAGGGCTCTAAACCAATTAGAAGGCTCTAAACCGAATAGCTCTAAACCGGGGTCTAGATCTAGGGTTTAGTTTAGAGGATAGGAAACTTGTGTGTGTAGGAGGAGCCCTGCCCCTCCTTTTATGGGAGGGGGGTCTTGGCGCGCCAGGGGAGGGAGGGAGTCCCTCCCCAACTCGTCCTTGGGCTGGGCGCCGGCCTGGAGGAGTCCAACTCCTCCTCCAGGTTGGTTCCAACTCCTCTTGCTTGTTTCCCACAGTTTCTTGTTTTGGCAGTTTGACTTTCAAACTGGACATTTGACTTTTCTGTTTTAGGATTCAATTTAATCCTATATTTGGGACAGCAAGAACACTTAGTACATGATGCAATCATTCCAATATGTAATGACACATTCATGTACCCCTTCCCCCCCCGGAGTGCCGGACAATCCGGAACCTTCTAGAATATCCCCGATGAAAACACCGGAATCATTCCCGAACTCCGAAACGGGACTTTCCTTATATGAATCTTATTCTCCGGACCATTCCGGATCACCTCGTGATATCCCGGATCCCATCCGAGACTCCGAACAACATTCGGTCTCTTTCTCATAATACCATAACTACTCAAACAACGTCGAATCCTTAAGTGTGTCTCCCTACGGTTCGTGAATTATGCGGACATGATCGAGACACTTCTCCGAACAATAACCAATAGAGGAATCTGGAAATTCATATGGCTCCCACATATTTCTACGATTACTTTGCGATCGAATGAACCACTTACATACGATACCAATTTCCCTTTGTCTCACGATAGTTTACTTATCCGAAGTTTATGATCGTCGGTATCTCTGCATACCTAGTTCAACCTCGTTACTGATAAGTACTCTTTTCTCGTTCCCGTGATATGTGATCCCTTGTGACCCAGTCACATGCTTGCAAGCTAATTGGATGACATTCCACCGAGAGGGCCCAGAGTATATCTATCCGTCATATGGATGGACAAATCCCACTCTTGATCCATGTGTTTCAACCAATACTTTCCGAACACTCAATGCCACTTTTATAGCCACCCTGTTACGGTGTGGTGTTTGATGACATCAAAGCATCCATCCAGTAAAGGTGATATGCATGATCTCATGGTCGAAGGAATTAGGTTACTATGTATCAGAAAGCATATAGCAATTGAACTATTGAAATGACTTGATCTTTATGCTACGCTTATCTATAGGAGTATGTCCATCACACCATTCTCCTAACGATATGATCCTGTTGTTAATAACATCTCTATGTTCATGATCAGGAAACAATGATCATATATTAACCAACAAGCTAGTTTAACAAGAGGCTTTACTAGGGACTCTTATTTTAGTTTACAAATCACACAAGTATTAATGTTTCCGGTTAATACAATTATAGCATGGTATGTAAACATTTATCATAAGTGTGAAGACATGATAATAACCACTTTATTATTGCCTCTTGGGCATATCTCCAACAATATCATGCTCATGTCATCATGCCACCTTGCATTTGAGCATCATATAAAACCCTTTTCCATTTGGATCTTCTCTCATATGCATTATTAATTGTATTTGCCTCTTGATATATATTGTGTTTGGTTCTTGCTAAATGTTTAATGCCCAAATTGAGTTGGGGGCATCATCTCTTGATTCTACTCCCTCTCTCTAATTTATGGTCTCCATCTTATCCAGTAATCTAATCCTACCACATAATGCACATATGGTTTCCATTTTTATATTCGTATTTTAAATCATTCCATGTGCTATAGTGTGGTTCCATCCATTCAAACTTGACCATGTTCTAATTCTAGTGCTTTTGTCCCTATTTTTTTTCTCACTCAATCTTCCTCAAGTGCATGTGCCATGTTACTCTCTTCCTGATCAATACATGCACGTGTCCTTTAATCAATCCCAACTTACATGTGGTCTTGTGCATCTTTTGCTTCTTTTATTTTATTTGAATTTATTCAAAAACCTTTCCCTAATCATCTATCCATATTTATCCATATGCCCCGATCAATCCTTATTATTTTGTTTCCCAGTTCTTTTGTATGCGGGCCACATTTTCTTCCGATCTGCGTTGTTGTTTTTGTTCCTGGCCCAGCCGCAAGCAGCAGCAGTTTCAGGCCAGCCTGAACGACCCTCCTTCCTCTACACCCAAGGCCCATACCTCTTCAACGAGCGAAGGGAACGCGAGGCTCCTGTTTGTCGCCTTCCACCTCTGCACACATAGAACGCATGCTCCCCTTCCTCTGTCAACATCAGCAGTTCCCCAACCACTCCCTCTTCCTTTTAATCCATCCCCAGATCGAGCCTTGGAACCCTAGTGTCTTCCCCTCCTTCCACCCCCTCAGCGCCGTCATTCCCCTCTTCTCTCGGTTTCTCTTACACCTCACGGGGAGAGACCACCGGGCTCCCACGGCCGAGCCGACGCCATGGAGCTACGCAAGCCTATCTGGGCGCGGGAGACAAACCAAGACACTGTACGTCGAGTTCCAGGGCAGAAGCATCCAGGAGCACCAAGTGCTTCCTCCCAGAGTCGGCGCCGAGTCCGCCACAGACCTCCTCGTCGAGCACCCTTTCTTCCTCCTCACCGACCGCCTTCGACCCCCCTAGCAATCCTCAACCCATCGGTGAGCCCCTCATCCGGTTCCCCCACTTATATCTGACAAATTCCCGTACTACAGTCGCTGTTCCGCCTAGTGCCGAGTTCGTTTTCCGCCTTGGTCGAACGCCCTGCAGTAGTTCAGTTTCGTCAGAAGGAATGATTTTCCGTCCATAAAAATAGCTACAGATCTATGTCTTATTCCTGCGAACTCGTTCTATGCCAACAATTGGTTTTCAGTCTAGCGGCTAGCCCGACCATCTAACACCGCGAGGGCGCAAGATCAAGCCCCAATGCCCCTCCTTTGCTTTTGTTTTTGCTTCTGGGTTTTTGTTCTGTTAACTGACGGTCAAAAGAAAACAACAGCTGCAGCAAAATTCAGTTTCCAACATGTCGCCACCAAGATAGTTCACAGATAATGCGTCCCCTTCCTTGATGCAAACAGCAAACCAGTGAAGTGGTTTACGCCTTCCTCCTCCTTAATAAAATTTTAGAAAATGTCTTAAAAATGAACAAACCATATCTTTTATTAGTGACTCAAAATAAATTATTTATATACGTTTCTCTCGATCATAAAATGCAAGAAATAATAATATGTCATCAAAATAATAATTTCTGGGCAAATAAATTTTCAAAATTATATAAATTCTATGAAATAGCTTTTCTTAATAACTTCATATCTTTAAATCCGTAACTCCGATTTTGACAAATGATATGTCTAAATCGATCAGCTCGACGAGACCCTTCTGTTTATGCATTCTATGTTCTGAATTGCAGCATGCATCATATAAATATAAAGTATACAACAACTTATATGAGGTTAAAATGTGACTAAAACTCAATAAAAGGCTTAATTCTTGTATTCCACACCTCACCCATGCCATGCTACATTATTGCCATGCAAATTATGCATCATTCATCATGGCATGATTGTTTGCTTGTCGCATTTTATTCATATGCTTGTGCACTTTATTTATGTTGGCCCTTGTTTGTTTGGTTCTTCTTCGAATAGACGCTGAGCAGGGGATATATCAAGAAAACCAGGAGCACTACCCAGATCCTTCTCTCGCTTCAACTGTGCTGCCAGGCAAGCACTACCACATGCTTGCATACATATAGTACCTATTGTCTCTATCTTATTCTTGCATCATTGAGTCGCGATTGCATTAAATTGAATCCCATGTACTGCATAGCCTTTACTTTTAAACCCCACCGAAGCTTGTTCCTCCATCCCATGAGCCATTACTACAGGAGTTGTTTGAGCCATGCGAGTCGTAGAACAGCATGTGTAGGGTATGTGAGTGTCTGTTGGACAACGAGGTACCTAAACAACTTAACTTGAGTAGTAATGGGATAACTAATGAAAGTGGCATCGGTGAGCCATATTCGCTATTTGGTTTTTCAGGCTCACTTGTGTCCCGTAGGACCCCGAGTACTTGATTCCTGTTCCTTGAATATTCGCGCTATCCACATCCGGGAGGCCTTATGGACCCCCCTGAGCCAGAGCTTGATTCATTCTTATTTCTTGGGGCCACAAACTAGTTTGAGGTTTTATTTACTATCTTGTACTTATGCCATGTTTTACTGCTTTATTTAAAATTGTGCGATGTACTGCACCTGTACTGTTTAGGTCCGTGACCCGTTTTCGCTGTATCGACAAGCCCAGTCACACTTTCGGGTTCCCAGTCGTTTATAGCCGGCCCCACAAACCTTGAGTCCGTCTCGTAGCCGGCCAGCTTCGTCGCGGGTAGCTTAATGGGGTGGCCCCCTGAAATATTTCTGAATCCTGTGATCGCTTTGTCGTGACTGCCTCGTTGGGTTTTGATTTGGTTTTTCCGAGGTTGATCGAGTGTGTGTTGCTATTTGTGCACCCCTGCAGGGTAAAACTTTCTGAAAGCCGTGTCCGCGGTTATGGATGACTTGGAGCACAGTTTCTCGATCATAGACAACTATAACTAAAGTACCGCTTTTAATTTGACTAGACTAGGTACCTGACTAGTAAATAGTGTAACACTCATGGAATGGATAATCAAACTGCCAACGGATGGGGGGTTGTTCGTCCGCTTCCTCGTTGGTAAGCGAGGAGGAGGATGGATCTGTTAATATTACCATTATAACTGTTGTTATTAATTCACGGACATCCGTCTATCTCTGGTTAGGCGGATGGTTAGCGAGTATCTATAGAATTGCTAGGGTTTATCTTTTGCTGCAATTGCGTCACCCCAGGTTGTGTCCCCTTTAGAGGCATAAAGACTTGCTGAGTACCCCTAGGGTCTCACACGATAAATTATTTGATTCAGATGAACAGGTACACTCACAAGATGGATACTGGGTGGAGGAGACGGACGATGTGGGCAACGATCATTCGGTGTAGAGATTCCGGGAACGGGGATCCGTGAGATCTGTGGGCGGGATGTGTTTATTTATGGGGCATCTTATGCCGATTTGCTTCTTATCCGTACTCGGATCTTGTTTTCCGCTTCCGCTTGATACTCTGATGTTTGATGTATGAGGAGATATCCTAAACTATTATATCTATCTAAGATATTTGGATCTTGCCGTATGGCGTTGCTATATTTCCTTTCTTTTTTTTTAGATGGAATGACTCTGAGAACCATTGTATGGTGGCTTGCATACATACTCATTTGTGTATGTAGTTGATCCCTTCGCCTGCCGATTACGCCGCCCGTTCTTGTCCCGATGTTTGGAAATGGTTAGGACGGCCGAAAGGTCTATCTGTGAGTGGCATTTGGGCCCCACCGTACTATTTTAACCATTTCCGCTCATCCAGGCTTGTAACTAGGAGCGTAATTCACCGAGGTAGTTACACTCTGGATCCAGTTCTTTGTCCTCCGCCGGAACGTGATTCCGAACATACAGCTTGACCCGGAGGACAAGCGGCTCACGCAGTTCGGCGCTGCGTCGATCTCTCCTCGGAAGCAATACATCTTCCCCCGAGTCACGGGGCTTGACTCTTGCAAGGGATGGGCCCGAACTTTTTTCTATGTCCGGAACAACACAACTGAAGATCTGATCCGGCTGCGCCCTTATGCTCTAGGTCCCCCTAACCCGGATCTGTGGGACAAGGTCCCCAAGAAACCCACCGTCCTGGCAAACCAAGTCAACATGAGGTTCTAGGAGTTGAAGGATCTTGGATTGCGCAATGAGGATGCCATGATCACGTTTGTTCGCAATCGGATCTCCCCCCTCCAGAAACGCACGCACAAAGTTTGTCATATGATCTGGGGCTGCGACCCCAACCGGACCTCCTCGTTTGAGTTGAGCAACACCGAGATTTTCCGCCGGGTCAAGTCCCTCTTCACCACTAAGAAGGACTTCTCTGCTGAGTGGACGTGGGGAATTGAACACTATTGCCGAGATAGGCTTCCTCCTGTGGTAAGTCTCGTGCCTCAAACTTTTTCCGAATTGAATCATATGTCGGTCTTTGTTGTAGGTTTTAATCCTGTTGCCTTTCTTTCCCTTAGATGTTTCTTCAGCAAACCATCGAGGATGGCACCGAGCCTTCCCTCAAATGGGCGCCTGACCGAGATACCTCGGACGAGGAGGAACCGTATCAGGAGATGTTCCTTCCGATGGCCGACGCGACCAAGCAACCCACCGGTAAACTCTCTTCCGTTAGAGATTGGCCCGACGATGAAGATTATTCGGATGTTGAGGTGATGGAAGCATTTGACGCTATCCCCCTTTCTTATGCTTTTCCGACATCAGCTAACCCTGGTAGGCAGATTCATGAAGATCCCCCCCCCCCTTGCCGTGGGTGAGCCTGTTCCGGTCACGTCGAAGAAGAAAAGGGGAGCTGCCTCTGCCTCCTCATCCCGACCTTCTCAGCCAGCTAAAAGGCGGAAGAAGTTCAGGGACAAAACCGCCACCAAGCCCGCAACCAAGGCCACATTCCAGAGGGCTCGGAAGCCCAAAGAGCCCCTAACCTCGGATGAGTAAGCCTCTTTTCCCTTTGCTATTTACATGTTCTTATTTTGTTATTGTTTCTCATCATACATTATTTAATTCGGAAGGGCCACAGTGGAGGTCCCACAGAGCGGATCCGGCATTGCCTCGCCGCTCCGACACAGCCCTTCTCCCCCTCGTGGCGACGATTCACGCCCGTTGAGCCCCATTCCGGAGGGTTCAGCGGCTGCTCCGGGTTCCAACCCACCTCGTCAAGAGGAGGGCAAGCCCGGAGCGGGGGAGACTGGCTCTGCCAAGGCAGCAACAACCACCACTTCGGCTCCACCGCAACCAGCTACCACCAAAGTTCCCTCAGCACCTCCGCCGAAGCAAAAATCAGCATCAGCACCAACACAAACTCCAACACCAGCAGCAACAACAAAGGGAGCAGCAGCCAAAGCAACAACAGCAGCATCAAGTCCTTCTGCCTCGTCCGAGTCTTCCAAGTCTCGGCGAGAAGATACCAGCAGCACCAAGGTTAGCACCAAGGCAGCTCCCAAGGGCAAATCCGCTGCGGCAACTTCAACCTCTCAGCAGTAGCCTAAGGGCAAAAAGGCTCCTGACGCCACCAGAGCAGCGTCCATCGAGGCTGGACAGTGCACACTTGCGTCCATGCTTTCGAAGAAGATTCCACCTCCAAAGGACGCTCCTGCCGAATCAGCTGATGCGCAACTTGTTTTGCACACTAGCCCCGCCGCTGCCCAAGTTGAGAGACAGGAAGGGCATGCCAAGGGCCTAGTGGCGCCTCATATGCTCAGCGGCCAGCGATACCCTCTGACCTTGATCGAGTTTGTAAATAACTAGAACAAGGCGGAGTTCATCCACAACGACGATCTCCCGGAGAAGTTCGGTCCCGCTGAATTTGCTGCGCAGGTGAATACTGCTGCCAAGGCAATTAATCTTGCGGGTCGGACGATGGAGGTACGTTACTTCATCTTTTCCTTAACATGTTGTAGGTATTATTGATATAGCCATTAGTCCCCGAGCCTCCGGGGGAGTAACTTGTTACTCGGCCGGATGCTCCTTAGAAAACTAACGTAGCTTTTTAATGACTTCAAATATGCACACACCTAGAGCCGGGTTAAGTTCCACTTGGCCCGGATTTTGTACACTTCGAATATGCACACACCGAGAGCCAGGTTAAGTTCCACTTGGCCCGGATTTTGTACACTTTGAATATGCACACACCTAGAGCCGGGTTAAGTTCCACTTGGCCTGGATCTTGTACACTTCGAATATGCACACACCTAGAGCCGGGTTAAGTTCCACTTAGCCCGGATCTTGTACACTTCGAATATGCACACACCTAGAGCCGGGTTAAGTTCCACTTGGCCCGGATCTTGTACACTTCGAATATGCACTCACCTAGAGCCGGGTTAAGTTCCACTTGGCCCGGATTTTGTACACTTCGAATATGCACACACCTAGAGCCGGGTTAAGTTCCACTTGGCCCAGATTTTGTACACTTCGAATATGCACACATCTAGAGCCGGGTTAAGTTCCACTTGGCCCAGATTTTGTACACTTTGAACATGCACAAGACTAAGCTATCTTTTTGTACTCTTTTCAGGTGACCACCAACCGCCGGAGCGCCGAGTTTCAGGGTCTCCTGGATACTCACAAAATGCTGCGTGCGAAACATACTATGCTTATCGCCGAACACGATAAACGGGGTAAGTTTCTTCCTTGGCATTTTTCCGTGTTTCTTTACCTTTTTCTACCGAACTGATCCCTCATTCGGATTTCACATCTGGTGTGGAGGCCGAGAATATCCTCATGAGGAAAAACTTAGACCAGATAAAGGGTAAGTTATTCTTGCTCAACCTTGCTATGCTCTCTATCTCCTTTTCTCCTTGGCTCGGCGAACATTCATACCTCGGCTCTGCAGGGTTAACAAACTATTTCAGCATCTCTTGAAGATAGTGTGCCCGTGCCTGATATGATGCTGCATTTTCTCGAACAAGCAGGGAAGCATCAGGCCAAACTAAAAAAGAAACATGATGATCTCGCCGTCCTCTGAACCAAAGATGATGAAATAGCCAAGCTCAAGGCAGAGATGAAGAAGCTAAAAGCGCAGCACCAATCCGAACTTCAAAAAGCTGGCCAGGACTTCACTGAAGAGCGTGAGCGTCTCAACCTCCAGATTGCCAAGGACCAAGAATTGCTGAAGGAGGCCGACTCTAAACTTGAGTCGGTGAATGCTGAGCTTGTTCAACTCCGGGAGAGGCGTGACAAATGTACCAAGGAGCTAACCCGGATCCACAGCCACATTTCCCGTAAGTTCCTTTTCTCTTCAATTGTCATGAATCTCTCCGGGTCAACCCTTCTCACTTGTTTCATCTGTCTCGTTTTCAGACAAATTTCCAGAGGGAAATGATGTTGCAACTACCGCTGTCGCCAAGTTCCGCTAGAAGAGGGGTACCCCAATTGCCCCTGGCGCTGTAGAAATTCCATATGACATGGAGGACTTGCTGGTCAGCTTGTCCTCTTGTGTCGAGATTGTGAAGAACTATGGCAAGGACGTGTTGGATGTAGCAGTCCGGATCTTCAATGCCTTTTGGCCTGGAGAAGATACTCTAGAGGGTGCCCCTGCTCTTTTTGCTAGGCTTATGGAGTGCGAGGCTCAGCTCGATCTCTGGAGAGAATCAGCTGGACGCGTCGGAGCTGAGATCGTTCTTCACTACGTGCTTACGTGGTACGAGAAGATTGACCTCAAACTCCTTGAGCGCATGCGCACCGGATCAAGGTGGTCTACTGACCCGGATTGGGTAGCTCGGCGCAAGGCTTGCGCTCATAGCTTCATCCAATATGCCCCCATTCATCAATGGAACGAGGGACCAAGCTTCCTGGATGCCGCCGATGATGAAAATGCTGAAAACGCTGAAGATGATTCGAATGAGGACGAGGAGGACGAAGTCTCAGGCGTCGAGGAGGATGCAGATGACTCTGAAGCCGAGGCTAGGGCTGCATCTGCTGGCGCTGAACTACCTCCTCCTGCTGCTCCTTGATAAACACTTTAAATTTCATCAGATCCCCAGTATGCCGGGTGCAATTGTATCAAGCACACAAGTAATATTTTGCTACTAAGTTTTTTATGTTGGATTGACTTGGGCGTAGTCCCCGAGTTTCATTTTCTCGTTCTTCCAATTTCTTGGCTCGGCTCGTGTCTACCTTGGTTCGGTTTTATGACTTACGAGTACAAGCTTCAAAAATTGTCTTAACAATACTTGGAAACTTTAGGATTAGCTCAAAATAATTCAGCATAATAAATCGAAAGTAAACATAAGGTTAGTCCAAAAAACAAATGTCGGCTCGATTAAGTTCCTTTCCTTAGTCGTTTTTCATGTGCTACGCAATTCCAAACTTGTTCTCTTGCTTGCCATGAAGCCAAATCTTGTTGGACAGCAGCAAGTCGAAGAGTTGGGTTCTTGGTGATCACACACTACTAATCTGGCTTAAGTAGAAAAACTTACAACAAGGGAACGACACCTGGAGGTGACGCCGTCACCGACCTTAGCCTACGCCAAGAGCAGCTTTCACCGAGATCCAACCAAACCAAAATCCAGACGCCGACGCAAGGGTATAGAGCGGACCCGGCCGAAAACACAACCGCACCCCCGACCTACCCAAGGGTCGAGGGGAAAACATGCTGCCTACCTCGGCAAGCATGCACCGGCCCCAGGAACCCCTCCCGGCGCACCGACAAGAACGACACCCGACAGTAGTCGAACACCGACCTACACCTATAGAGTGTCGAGGGCAGAGTAGGGAAACATGAATAGTGATCGGGCCCAACCCGGACATGGCCTAGGCCCTCCGCCTAGATCTGGCCACCATCCCCCGGGCACACCAGACCCAGATCTAGGCCCACCGGCCTAGATCTAGATCTGGCCGTCATCACCCGATCTAGGCCCACCGGCCTAGATCTAGATCTGGCCGCCATCACCCGCCCGGCCCCTGTAGCTCCGGCAGTGGGGGCGCCACCCAGGCAGCCACCCACTCCATCGCGACCACGACACACCCCCGCCGGGGCCTCGGGACCAGCCCGGTCACTCCAGGCATCCCAAACGCGGCCTCCAGGCGGCAGGTAGCGTCGCCCGCGTCGCCATGGCCGCCACTCGCGAGACCACGGGCAGAGCGGCGCCAGGCCGAGCCGGAGCCGGCGAGCCTCACCACCGCACGGGCGGAGCCCGCCCCGTCAGGCCCGCCGATCGCGAGGGGAAGGGGAGACCACCGCCGCCAGCACCGCCCGGGCTTTGCCCAACGGCTCTCGCCGGCTGCGGTGGCGAGGGGAAGGGGGGGGGGCTAGGATTGGAGCAGACGGGGGTGCCCCAGCCGCCCGCAGGGAGGCGACGGGAGCGGAGCTCTTTCGATTTTTGCCCACCAAAAATATCAGACTCTCACATTTAGTACTACGCTATGTGCAAAGTCCTATTGATGGTGTGTTTTTCTGTCGATTTTGTTTATCCCAGCAGCTTCGTTTCGAAATCAAGGCACGTCCCCTCTTTGTACAGTGAGAAAGGTCGTATGCCACGGAGCTGATCGAGAGTATGCCGAGTTTGCCACCTCCCGTGCAAAATCTGGCCGCACTAACAGCCTTTTCCATTTGTTTGCTTGGCAAGTGCGGAGCATTCCAAGACCCAGATTGGTTTGCGCAGGGAGAGGCAGGCAGAGGCAGTGAGGGAGACAGCCGCACGCCGACCCATTGGTGCCGACTGAGCAGTCGCGCGCGCCCCCACTTGTGCGGTGGCGGCGAGTTCGCGCGCGAACCAGACATGGGTACGTGCGAGCAACTGGACGCGGCTCCGGATCCCTCGTGCACCGGTCGTCTCTGCGAATTGCGGGACCAGGCCGGCCGTCCGGTCCGGGTCCAGAAAAATGTTGGCTCGGCCTCGGCACGCATGCACCCTGCGCGCGCGGGCAGGAGCGCATGCTCGCCACGAGATTGGATTGCCGAAGCAGCCCGTTCTGATCTTGTCACGAGATAGATACAAGACCGGCGACCGAGCCAACTCTGCACTTAACCCGTGTGATGTGATGAAGTCCGCCCTGAACATATAGAGTGTGGTCGGACACGAACTGTACAGTACGTAGTGTGCGCACGCAGCAAACAAAACCGAAGCCAGCTAGAAGTGGATGCGCGTGGATCCAGCATGTATCGCTGTACCGCCGTAGCGCGCAGCGGTGGTTGCGCCGTCGCAATCCGGTTTGGCTGTCCGTGGTTTCAATGGCGCACCCTGTGAGCGCTTCGTCTGCGTGGCAATCCCAGCCTCGTCCAGCCCTGCATGCACGCGCACATATCTAACCATACTAGCTAGCCTGGCATTCGGCGTATAAGCAATTGAATTCATTAGAGACACTCATTCCGATCATCTAGCTTGTATGTTTTGTAGTAGTGCAGCTTTTGACAGGCCCCGTTTTATACAATACATTGATTTGTAGAGTAGCAGTACTAGTAGTTTATTTAGTTGCATGACACAAACTCAGCTCAGCCTTTTCTGCATCATTTCGTAATGTTCAGAGTTCCAGAGAGAATGACACCCGTAGAGAGGATGGCGCGGATGAGCTCTGGACTAGTAGCACTATACTGTCACGTAGGGCAGTGGCGAATCGTTGGACATGTATATGCAGCAGGAGTGCCGTACACGGATCCAGGATGAGGAGGGAATGATGAGATAGAAAGATGCATCAGATCACATGGATAGGCATACCTCGTTCCGCGGCCCCGGCCTGTCGCTTGTCGTTGCCAGCAGATGATAATGTGTCGGTGTCGCCACTGGTTCCATTTTCTGCCCGTGTGCGCGAGCTGGCCTTTGCGCAGGGAAACAGACAACAGAGCCGGTAGCGTCGACTCAAGAGAGAGACACGTGGGTGGGTATGTGTGCTAACGTGGATTAGTCGATATGCAGATCATCGCGCGCGCCCACGACGACGACACCCGCTTCCGTCTTGGTCTTTCGCGAGACCGACGCTCTTGATTACTAAACGGATCGATTATGCACTTAATAATATTTGTAACACAAGTTATAACGTGATGACCATGGATTAGTACTCCACGTCAGCTACCGTATTCCACCAGGATTAGCGATAGGAGCTTTATCTCTTTATCTCTTTATAAACTATCGCTAGCTGATCGTATATTTCCGATGTAATCGCTACCTAATGTTATCGCTAGGCGAGATTTTCCGTGCTATATCAACACGGAGCGGATACTCCTAACGGAGCCACCGTTCCTCCTAAAACTAGTCTATCGACATGGTATTAGAGCTACCTCTTCTATGATCTAGCTGCCAAGAAATCAATCTACACAAAGCCAAGAAAACAATCTCTGCTGCCGCCGCCGCATCCTTGCCGCCGCTGCCGCAGCTACAACGAGATCCTCCCTGGCGGCCATGACGTCTTCCTCTTCATCGTCGACGGCGCTCTCTGCTGCCCTTGGATCCCCTCCCTCGCAGAAGATGACGCGGGCTAACTTCCTTTACTGGAAGACCCTCGTCTACCCCTCTTCGTGGCACTCAAGTCCTCGGCTTGCTCGATGGCACTGACGCCGCGTCGGCGAAGACGTTGGAGGCTGAAGATGACAACCACAAGAAGATCACAATCCCCAACCCTGCCTACGCGGCATGGCTCTCGCAGGATCAGACGGTGCTCGGGTTTCTTGTAAACTCGATGTCGCTGGAAATCATACCCCATGTGGTGGGGTTGGATACGTCTGCAGTGGCATGGTCCGTCATCACCGCCACGTGCTCCTCCCACTCCGGCACAAAGATCAACCATCTCCGCGGGGCGCTCAACAACACCAAGAAGAATGAGCTGACCGCCGCTCAGTTCTTCGCGCTGATGAAGGGCTTCGCCTTCGAGCTCGTCGCGGCAGGAAAACCTGTTGATGAAGACGAGATGGTTGGGTACTCCTCAATGGTCTTGACGCCAGCTACAACTCCGTCGTCGCCTCCGTCAACGGAAACCCCGGTACCACCCTTAATGACCTCTTTGATCAAATATGTGCTAATGATCTTCACACCGAGATGCTCTCCGACACAGGACATGACACCGACTTCACCTCCTCTACCAACGTCGCCACACGGCCGTCTTGTGAAGACAGCCGCGACTCCCGTCCACGTGGTGACCGTGGACACTCTCCCGCACGTCCTGATCGTGGGGGTGGGGATCGCCGCGATGATGGAGCGCGCTGGCGATGCCATGATGATCAAGGACGAGATGGCAACCACGGTGGACGTCGTGACTGGCGTCGTGATGATGCTGGTCGTGACAACCGTCGTGAAGATGGAGGGCGTCGCCGTGATGATGGTGGCCGTCACCGTGATGATGGAGGAGGGCGTCGTGATGAAGGAGGATGCCGTCGTGGACGTACCCCTACACCCTACGTTGATGTGACCTGTCAAATCTGCAAGATTCACGGTCACCCTGCCAGCGCCTATTGGTGGCGTTATTAAGACCATCACGACTTTGATGATGATGGAGATGAGAAGGGTGCCCATGTTGCATCCTACGGCGTCGACACCAACTGGTACCCTGATTCAGGTGCCACCCACCATGTAATGTTAGAGTTGAGCAAACTCCATGTGCATGACAAGTACAATAGGCGTGATCGCGTACACACGACCAACGGCAACGGTATGCAAATAATTCATATTGGTCATTCAACATTATGCACCCCAAACAATTCTTTACATCTCAACAATGTTCTTCATGTTCCAAGTGCTTCAAAGAACCTTCTTTCTATTCATAAGCTTACACTTGATAATAATGTCTTTCTTGAGTTTCACCCATACTTCTTTTTGATAAAGGATCAGGCCACAAGGAGAATTCTGTTTAAGGGACCATGCCATGGTGGCCTTTACCCGCTAGTACCTTTATCTACTGGGTCTCACAAGCAAGCTCTCATCATAATAAAGCCACCATTCTCTACGTGGCATCGCCGTTTAGGACACCCTTCATCTTTTGTAGTTCAACAAGTACTTAGGAAAAATAATATTTCGTATTCTCCTGAAATAAATCCTTACATTTGTGATCCTTGTCAACTAGCTAAGAGCCATCAACTGCCATATCCTGTCTCTACTAGTGTTTTCACTGTTCCTTTGGAGCAAGTGTTTTCTGATGTATGGGGTCCAGCACCAGCGTTTGCTGGTAAACATTCATATTATGTAAGCTTTATTGATGATTTTAGCAAGTTTACTTGGATTTATTTGCTCAAAAAGCATTCTGATATCTATCAAGTGTTTCTCAACTTCCAACAACTTGTTGAAAGAAAATTTGCTAGGAAAATAATTACTATGCAAACTGATTGGGGAGGTGAATATGAAAAGTTAAATAGCTTCTTCCAAAAGATTGACATTACTCACCATGTTTCTTGTCCACATGCTCATCAGCAAAATGGCTCTGCTGAAAGAAAACATAGTCACATTGTCGAAGTGGATCTTGCTTTACTTGCCAATGCATCCATGCCTCTCAAGTTCTGGGATGAAGCATTCCTTACCGCTACCTTTCTCATAAATCTTCTTCCTAGCAAGGTAATAAATCATGACACCCCTGTAGAACGCATTCTTCATGCAAAACCAAACTATGAATCTCTTAGAGTTTTTGGTTGTGCCTGTTGGCCCAATCTCCGTCCCTATAACAAGAGAAAACTAGCTTTCCGCTCCACCCGATGTGTCTTCCTAGGCTATAGTCCTCGTCATAAAGGGGTTAAGTGTCTAGAAGTATCAACTGGTCGTGTCTATATTTCCAGAGACGTAGTATTTGATGAAAATGTGTTTCCTTTTTCTGAGCTGCATCCTAATGCTGGTTCTCGTCTTCGGAATGACATCCTCCTTTTACCACACCACACATCATCTAGTGGGGATGCATCTGTTAATAACTATATGACTTTGCCATTTGTGCCAATTGTTACTAATACTGATGAAAACAATGTAGAAAACAATATTATGGCAGATACTCAGCAAGAAACAGGAAGAAATCTGGAGCAAAACTCTGCAGAAACCGAGCAAAACGATGGTTTTTTCCGTCAAGAAATATCACAGAAAACAACACCTCCACTGATTCCGCGGTGGATCCGATCCACTCCGATCCCTAAGGATCCTCTGGCGCCACGCCACGGTGCCTGTGCCGCGTACAGACTCGCGGTCACGGTCGCTGACCCCACCGTGGTCCTCGTCGTGATCTCCTCGGCCTCCACGCGCGGACGGGCCTGCTCCGCGTCGCACGGAGGAGCCTGCTTCGCCTCGGTCTTCACGCGCAGACGAGTCTGCTTCGCGTACGGACGAGCGGTCACGATCGCTGACCCTCCCCCCCCCCCCCGGTCGCGTTCACGAGCCCCATCGCGATCTCCACGCGCCGCGCGACAATTTTTGTCTCCTCCTCGCGCGGATACGTCGCGGTCTCCGCTGCGTTCGTCCCTGACTCCACGACAGCGACGCGACGAAGGCCGTCGCTCTTCATTGCATCCACGCACGGAAGAGATGGAATCATCTCCATGCAATGATGAGCGCGCTCCACGCAATGATGAGCGCAATGTTTCTCCCGCGCAAAGTGATAACAGCGACATCAGCTCGGGATCTTCTGCAGATGACACTGCTACACCATTCTCTACATCACCAACTCCTCCACCGCCTCCGCCTGAACCACGCACACGACTGCAAAAAGGTATACGACATCCAAAAATATATACTGATTGTACGGTTCCGTATGGCCTGTTCACATCTACAGGTGATCCTAGTACACTTTCAGAGGCTCTTGAGGATGACAGGTGGCGGAAGGCGATGGAAGAAGAGTACTATGCTTTAATGCAAAATAAAACATGGCATCTTGTTCCTTCGCATTTTACAAAAAATCTTATTGACTATAAATGGGTGTATCGTGTCAAAAAACATGCAGATGGCACAGTTGACAAGTACAAGGCACGCTTGGTTGCAAAAGGTTTCAAGCAAAGATATGGAATAGATTGTGAGGATACCTTCAGTCCTGTTGTCAAGGCATCAACTATCAGAATTGTCCTATCTATTGCTGTTTCTAGGGGATGGAGTTTGAGGCAGCTAGATGTCAAGAACGCGTTTTTGCATGGCGTTCTGGAAGAGGAGGTCTATATGAAACAACCCCCAGATTTTGAGTCTTCCGCTACTCCGTATTACATTTGCAAACTTGACAAAGCTCTTTATGGGCTCAAGCAAGCTCCTAGAGCGTGATATTCCAGACTTAGTACCAAGTTGCAATAACTTGGTTTTGCTTCTTCCAAAGCAGACACTTCACTATTTCTTTACCACAAAGCTAATGTTATGATATTTGTTCTAATCTATATTGATGATATCATAGTCACCAGCTCATCAGATCAGGCTATCTCTGCACTTCTTCAAGATCTCAATGATGATTTTGCACTCAAGGATCTGGGAGATTTGCACTTCTTTTTGGATATAGAGGTAAAGAAAACTCAGAATGGCTTACTTCTCACCCAGGAAAAATATGCTGCTGATTTACTGACAAAAGTCAATATGACAAAATGCACATCCTCTCCTACACCATTATCCCCCACTGAGAAATTGTCCTTAACTGAGGGAACTCCTCTTGGTCTTGATGATAGTACACAATATAGAAGTATTGTAGAAGCCTTACAATATTTGACACTCATCAGGCCTGATATTTCCTTCTCAGTAAATAAAGTTTGTTAGTATCTTCATGCTCCTACAACTGCTCATTGGACAACTGCCAAAAGAATCTTGAGATATATCCAGGATACCATACATGTTGGCATAACTTTTCAGAAATCTTCATCTAGTTTCCTGAGTGCTTTCTCAGATATAGATGCTGTTTAGATGACAGAAGGTCTACAGGAAGTTTTGCTGTATTTTTTGGACCAAACTTGGTTTCATGGAGTGCTAAGGAAACAAGCTACAGTTTCTAGATCTAGCACTGAAGCAGAATACAAAGCTCTTGCAAATGCCACAGCAGAATTGATATGGGTTGAAGATTTGCTTGATGAACTTGGTGTTTAACTAAAGGTAAAGTTATATTTATGGTGTGATAACTTAGGAGCTACCTATCTGTCTGCGAATCCTATCTTTCATGCTAGAACCAAACATATTGAGATTGATTATCATTTTGTTCGAGAAAGAGTTGCTAACAAAATGCTTGAGATCAAGTTCATATGGTTTCACCAAAGCCTTGGCAGTCAAGGATCTAAATCAGTTCAAGCTTAATCTCAACCTTTCAGAAGGTTATGATTAAAAGGAATGTTAGACTTAATAATATTTGTAACACAAGTTGTAGTACTCCACGTCAGCCACCGTATTCCACCAGGATTAGCGATAGAATCTTTATCCCTTTAAACGATCGCTACCTGATCATGTAATCGCTACCTAATGTTATCGCCACGCGAGATCTTCCGTGCTATATGAACACGCAGTCGATACTCCTAATGAAGCCATCGTTCCTCCCAAAACTAGTCTATCGACAGCTCGTACGTATCCGACGAGTGCTTTGATGATTAGCGGATAGGATGCGTTCCTTCTGAGTGGGCGCAGGACACATCCGACCAAGACCGATGTACACATCCATCCGCCGCGGCACACCCAGCAAGGCGACGGGCGGGATAGAAACCCGCCGCGAGAACGACGGGTGGTCGACATGGCTTCGAAAGCAACTCCCTCGTATCGCTGACTTCCTCCTGTTCCTCTGCACTATCGTTGGCCACCATGGATTCCTCGAACCAGTGCGTCAATGTGCTACGCGCGCACGCCTACGCCTCGACGGACCCATGCCGAGCGGAACGGAAACCGCGGGCGCGCTCCAGCCGGAATTCGGCGCACGGCGACGTGCGTGCGTGCTGAATCGTACTACGTCAGCGCAGCCTGGCGCCAGCTCATGGAAGTCCGGCCAGGTATCATCGGGAAGCACGACGGGATCGGCATTGCCGGGATGCATGCACCCAACATTGATGGTCATCCTCTTGCGATTTGTAACAGATTCACGTGGCACACGGCTAGCTAGAGCTATGATTTCAGGCAGGCACCACGCATGTCAACGAGGATTGCGCCCGTGAATGCAGGGGCTAGCTGCGCGCTTCTATGAGCGACGGCCGGCATCGAATGTTTCCTGAAATCGCAACGGAAGTACTCTTATTTTAGCACAGAGGGGTACTCTTCTTTTTTATTTTGAATAAAAGCTTTACTTCGTGTATAGCCCCATACATGGCATTTCAAGCAAGTGAGGTCCTTGGGAGGGAGAGGAATCTGATGCGTGCCCTGCAGGAGCAATGTTTGTTCCCCCCGGGATCCTTTACGGATACTACTTGTATTGCGAACGGTATATCTTTCTCCAACATTACACACTTCTGTGCAAGATAAGATACACTAACGGCAAAATGCAATAGCTGCGATGGATTCCAAATTTCTGTAATGTGCCGTTTCTGTCCAACCGTAGACGCCGAAAGCTACCGGAATGAAATGTGAGCACGGACACGAGAGATGTTCCCTTCACTACAAGATTCATTCAAATTTAAACAAATTTACGACATCTATTTTAAGACGGAGGAAGTAATAATCTTTATATATGCTTAGTGTAGTGACAAATCTAGGAGGGATAACCCACTTGTGTTTGCTAAAGCGTCAAAGCTATTGCCTATCTTTAAGCTACAGCCATAAAACGACCAATATTCCCAACAGATTCAGTAGATTTCCGATCACACTAGTACACATCAGGCCTATTAAGGCCTTCCATCGTACATGAAAACCTTTCCTGTATGTGGTGTGAAAGATCGTTGACGTCGCGAAAATTCGACCGTCTGCCCGTGAACGAGGGAGGCTCATTCGCGGTCACATCGCACACAAAATTTATCTACCACCTCATGGTTTTTTTTTTCCAGCCGGATTCAGGAAAATGTTGGCTCGGCGCGCACCCTCCCCTGCGCGTGAGGGCATGAGCGCATGTTCGCCACGAGATTAGGACGGGGGTACTGGCTGCCGAACCAGCCCGTTCTGATACACCAGCTGATCAGCAGGGCATCGTCTAATTTCGGGTGTATAACAGAGAATTTATCATTAATTAGCCAGCTCGTGACGAGGCTATTGCTCATTTGCTCTATGATCTGTGATGTTTACTTCACTTCACCTGTGATGATGAAGTCCTTCTGAACGAGACTATGTACATGTACTCCGTGCTTGAACACGAACAGTACACGCAGCAATCAAAACAGAGGCTAGCTAGCAGTGGATGTACATGAACTGCGTGAATCCAGCATGTATCCACCTGTAGGCTGTACCGCTGTAGCGGCGGTTGCGCCGTCGCAATCCTGTTTTGCTAGCGTTTCCGCACAGCTTCAGTAGCTGTCCGTGGTTCCACGGCGCGTGGCAATCCCAGCCACATCCAGCCGTGCATGCTTGCTCACATATATGCTAGCTAGCCTGGCATTCAGCGCATAACCAGTTGAATTCATTCGTGCTATCAGTAGTATGTTTATCTAGCCTATCATTCCGACCATCTAGCTTGTATGTTTTGTATTCCGTCCGTTCGAAATAGATATAGTAGATTTTTCTAAATTCGTATGTACCTACTATATTAAAAAGTGTCTAAATAGAAGCGAATCTGGACAAATCATCGACATCTATTAAAACGGAGGAAGTACAACTTTTGACGGACTGTTTGATACTGAAGGCGCAAGGGGGCTTTATCTTTGCTTATATCCTTGAAATCTGAAGAAAATAGTTACACAAAATTGTTTTGTACTCGGTAGTATTCTTTTCGATCCATAATGTGCTGCGTATCATATTGTTCAGAGATCTAGCGAGAATGACATCTGTAAAGCCATAATACAAGGACAGAGGGTTAGGCGGATGTGCATTGTAGTACTCTAGCATGCATGCAGGGCAGGGGCGAATCGTTGGACATGTATATGCAGCAGGAGTGCCGTACACGAATCCAGGATCAGCACGGAATGATGAGACAGAAAGATGCACCACGCCACCACATGGATTATACTATGCCGTGGCCACGTCGCATGTGGTTGCCAGCCGATGATACAATATGTCGCCACTCGCGGGGCATCCAATCTGTGCCAGTGCCCCCGAGCATTTGCGCGCAGGGAAACAAACAGCAGAGGTGATAGCGTGGACTCGAGAGGCCAAGACACGTGGTTAGTTATGTTCTAGTAGTCGACATGGTCGTAGACACTCTTTCTCTTGCTTAAAAGGCTGGATCACGTACTCCTCAGAATCATTTTGTCTTTAAAGGAACCATCATTGGGGTGTTGGCCTGGTCTTGCTCACGAGCGTAGCCAGCCAGTCAGTCAGTCAGCTGTTGTACAGTGCGTAACGCGAATGAGTTATCTTACTCCGATCCAAATTAATGTTCTTGGATTTATCTATATTTAAATATATGTAATACTAAAACTTGACTAGGTACATCTGAATCTAACAAATCTAAAAACAACAATACGGGTCGAAGGGAGTACCGAAAAGTTCACGGGCCAGCTCGATGCGTTGCAAGATTTGCTCGTACGTCTCCGGTGAATGCTTCCATGATTAGCGTGCGTACGTGTAAATGAACGTCCTCGGGGGAGCTAATTATTACCTGACTGGAAAAATGGATAGGATGGTTTCCCAGTGGGCGCACAACATCCGGAGAAGACGGATATATACATCCATCCGGCACAACACACCAAGTAGCAGGCCACTGAAGGGGTTAGAGCAAGTACAATAAAGTCCAGTCAGCAGACTATAGGATTTAAAATAGTATATTTATGCTTAGTTGGATGAGAGAGAAGAGGAGTGGATGCTTAATTAAGAGCCAGCTGCAGCACGTGCTCCTAGGCACTATGTGAGAGTAAAAAGTGGGTTATACATTAATAAAGTACTATATTTTGATCTCTAACTATTGTATATATTAACTCTTAGATTAACTCTAGATAACATGGACATGGCTTATAGCCAACAGCTGGCTGTACTATTGTCCTTGCTCTTATGCGCGATGCGATAGAATCCCGCTGCGAGAACGACGTGTGGTTGACATGGGCTCGAAAGCAAACGCCGTCGTATCGCACGTCTTCAACGATCGGACGCCGACTTCCTCTTCCTCCTCTGTGCTCTGCCCCGGGATCGGGCCCTGTTGTCCGCCACCATGGATTCCTGAAACCGGTGCGTCAATATGCCAGGAACGTACGTTGGAGCTCCCGTCGAGGGACTTCTCTCTCGACTGGAGGGTTGTAGTATAGTTCAGCCATTCCTGCGGAATATACGAGAAGGATTATAAGGGGCGGGCGTACCATGCTTGTCCCGATCGGTGGAGCCCAGGTTTCCATAGAGACGACGCACACGCCTCAACTCATACCCATCCCGAGCTAACCAGAAAAGGAAAAACCCATGCTGAACCATAAACACGTAGAGCTTGGATGAATTGAACCATGAACCCGGAATCCCCGTCGTTGGGATCCTGAAACTGTGAATCCCGGTTTAAATGGAACCCTAGGCTTGTTTGGTACATCGGGGAAGCGATAACCCTGACCGGGATTTCAGACTACTCTCATTCGCAGTGGGACCCAGTGCCATATTCATCCTCTTCCCCTATTTTCTCTCTCACGTTCACTCTCAAATCGATCCCTATCCACTTCTTCGTGTTTCTCTCCTGCTTCGCTACAGGTGACGCTTAGTCCGTCCTCCACCCACTGCCATGCCAACATCACAATATGGTGGCCAAGGAGTTACCGTGTGGGTGAACCACCAGCAGCACCACATATTGGAACACTTCTACGCGTACCTGTGGGCGCCCTCTCCCTCGCTCCCTACCAACCCCGTGTTTAATTGGTATTATCAGCCTGCACACATGCCAACTAGTAACGCCAGCGAGCATGCACAACTAGGAATCAGGAGTAGGCGAGCACACATAGCAGAACAACCAATTTGGTTAGAGAACACCAAAGAAATTGCCGACGTTCAACTTCGCGCTATTGTCACCTCTGACATCACTATGCCATGTCTATATATAGAAGGAACTCAAAAGTGCCTCCAAAAATACTAAATGACTCTTATTTTTTTGAGGCAAAAAATATCAAATGCGCTTGGGTCATTAAATGTATTTGTAGGCATTCTTAAAAGTGTCTTTTAATGTTAGTTTTGGAGGCATTTCTGCTAATGCCTCCATTTTATTTTATGTCATATTCAATATATAGTGCCTTCTAATATAGTTATGGAGGCACTTTTGATCTTGCCTCCGGCTATTTTTTTAAGTCAATTCCAATAGTGCCTTGCAAAGTGAGTTTTTAAGGCACTATTGGCTTTGTCCCTATTTATATTGTAAAGCAATTCCATAGTGCTTTGGAAAGTGAGTTTTGAGGCACTATTGGCTTTACCTCTATATATCTTCTAAGAAAATTCCAATAATGCCTTGCAAAGTGACTTTTTTAGTCACTATAGATATTGCCTCTATCTATCTTTCATGGTAAAATGCAATATTTCCTTCTATTTTGACCCTTTTAGACACTATTTGTATTGCCCTAATTTTTATTTTAAGGCAAATCTAATAGTGCCCTCTAAAATGAATTTTTGAGGCACGATTTGTATTGTCTCCATTTTGTATTTTAAGAAAAATCTAAATGTACCTTCTAAAGTGACTTTTGGAGGCACTATTACTATATATTGCCTCTAATTGAAAAAAAGGCAAATCTAATAGTGCCTTCTAAAGTGATTTTTTGAGGCACTATTGCTAGTAGCAGTAACAATTCATTATATCAACATTTTAGCTTTCCACATTCCTATGATTTAACCGGCAGGTGGTGATCCAAAGCTTGTTCCAGTAATTAAGCTATTTATGATACGGTTGTCAAGCTTGGCCACATATGAATTGAACATAGAATTTTGTGATGTGGTTAGTTTGAAATCTTGAGAAAGGACCCGTCTTCCTGTCATTTTAACAATGAAGTAAAATGTGTATTTGATTCCTAAATTTTTACTAGGAAAATGATAAAACCACCTTGGCTGAAATAACTTGGTAGCTATCTAGTGTGACAATTCATTCTTGTGGCTTCTGTTGTTTTAGGAGCTGCTACTGTTGTGACTCCATTTTAGCGTATGCACAATTGCTAAGTTTGGTTGGCTAAAAACTATGGGCCATTGCCAAGGATACACAAGCTGAGGCCCAAAATCTTTTTAGGATAAGGATAGATACTTAGTTTGTCTCTTACTAGCTCTAGGATGAATTAGTGTAGCACTTCTACACTGATCTGAGAGCTCTCTCACCAAAACCTTTAGATAAACTGATAAAGACAAATACTACGGTTGTTCTTAGTGTAGCAACCTGTTGTTGTAGAGTATTTGTAGTTGCTATAGTGTTTGTGTTCTAGTGATTGTTCTTGATTAGCTCTTGCTTCTGATCTAGAAATCCTTCACCTCCTTGCTTGATCTACTTGAGTTGATCTGTCTTCTCCTTCATGTGTTCCCGATCTTGATAGCCTGCTCATCCTTGTGTGGTTGTACTTCTTCTTCATTAGGTAACCATGATTCTCTGTGGTGGTTTTGGTTTATGCGGCAGCGGTGAGGATCTGCGGATGAACTGGTGGTGTTCTTAGTTGTGTGTGGCGGAAATGAAATGCTAGTGGTCCTGTTATGTCTTGTGCTCTCTCCTCATATTTTCTTCCTAGTACTAATCCTCTGGCTATGTCGATAGAACATTACCTGGGAGCTGCTTGTGAGCTACTTACCTGTGGTTCTCTCTCTGATTCAAGTTTCAATGTCTGGCTCACTATCATGGATGAAACCAAGTAGAAGTGAGTTCTGTTCCTAAAGTTTTATTGTTGCCTTTTGACTACACACTGGTGAAACTTGCCCCTACAACAAATGATGCAAGGTCTGAAGCGGTTATGTTAAATAAGAGCAAATACTATACTGGCCCTTAACTCACACTCTATGATGAAATATTGGCTTAGCATCACTAAGCCAATTCTCAGAGCAAAACTACCCAAACTTCCATTTCCCCTATTTGCTTTATTTTTGTTTTGCAGGAATGAAAATGAAGTGAAGTGAAGATATGCAGGATGAAGAAATAGTATAGGATTTAGCTTAGGATTAATTTTAGGATTTTCTTTTTATCATTTCGTAGTTTTCCTTTTATTATTTTCTTGTAAAGAAACATTGTAATGTTTGTTTTAAATTAATAAAGTTAAGTTTTTTCTTGTATTTCCATTTGTAATATTTGTAGTTATATTAACATAAATAAATACCTTTTCTTTTATTCTATAAACATTATAAAGAAGCTTGTATTCTTGTTTTAATGTAATCAAATTTCTTTTTTTGTTTGTTTGTTCAAACTTGCATAGGTTTGTATCTTATTTATAAATAATAATTCAATTCTTTATTTGTGATTGAAATTTAAATACTATTTTATATAATTCAATTTCATATTCTTTTTATATTGAAATATATCATTTGAATATTCAATTTTTGAATAGCTCTCATCCAAAAACAAGGAATTCAACAAAGGTCGCGTCAAAATTCATCGCACTCACTTAAATAATCTAAACCAAGAATCATCAGAGTAAGAGGAACTCTGATCCCTTTGTGATCTCAAAAGTTTGCGTCAAAATTTACCAGATTTTCTATGCATGAATGCAATGAACACATCTAAATCCTACCCTCTACTCCTGGGATGATACACCCTCTCTCCCTTTCCATCGCTCCCTCTTGCCCAACTGATGTTTGTCGTTTCCGTCGTCCGCCCCACGATCTCCGGTAGGCCGCCCCACTAGCGGTCGCCCATCGTCTAGGTGATGCCAAAATAAGGAAGGCCCTGCGGCTGCCCCTTTCCAGTGCTGCGCTTGGGTTAGCTTCATTAGACGAGGTTGTGTGGGGATGGATAGCAAGGCCGCATACCTCTAGGGTGCTACCCGGGGTTGTGGTAGCTGTGGCACTGCAGATGGGTGGCTCTGGTTGAAGGAATCCATTGAACTCCTTTATTCATAATTATGGTGTTTTGTGTAAACTATGTGTAAATTTATCATACACGCAGTGTTCCTTGCATGGATTGTTTTTCTTCTAGCGTGGGAAGATGGTTCCAGGGTTTAGAATATATACAGGGGGTCCTCAAGTTTAGAGGGCCAACGACCAGGATTCTGGATTCAGGGTTCTATTTGTTTTACCTCTACAAATTCAAGGTTTAAAACGGAAAATTCCCAGCGGAAAACGCGGGGGCGCTACACCGGAATTCGGCGCATGGCGACGTGCGTGCGCACTGTGCGCGCTTCCGTCGCCGGGTCAATATATCCGGGCTGCTGGCTACTGAACCGCACGTCGGCGAAGCCAGCCAGGCGCCAGCCAATGAAGTGCCGGCCTCGGATCATCGGGAAATTAAACACGACGTGATCGATCGGGCGGCCGCCTCCTGATCGACAGCCCTGAATGCCGCGACGCGCCGAACATTAATGTCCTTGCAACTCGTTACGGTTTCACGTGGTGCTCAGTAGCTAGGACTTGAGGCTCCACGACGATTGCGCGCTTCTATGAAGTACTCCGTTCCAAAATATAAGATGTTTTAGCTTTACGAAAAGAGTGAATCTAGATCCCTTTTAGTGTGTAGGTTTACTCCGAACCTAAATGAACCTACATACTAAAAAGGATCTAGATATATTTTTTTCACAAAGCTAAAATGTCTTAAAAGGAGGGAGTATGAAGGTGGGCATACGCGCACGGGTAGGTTTCTTATCTTCAGACATGGAATCGATGCAGATCAGTTCTCTCGAAAGGGCGAAAGAAAATCATGAGTGGAGACAGTCGTCTGTAACCCCGTTGCTAATCATGTCTTGCTTGACCATTTGCCGTCCAAGCTACGTCAGTCGTCGGCCAGTGGTGATTACTGTCTTGCTTTCTTTGCAGACATATAAAGGCTCCAACGTGCGTGCCACCAGGATTTTTTTTCTCGAAACAGTTCTTATAGTAGTACTTCTTTTCTGTTCTGGAAGCACGGTAAAGCTAGTGATACACTTTACTACGCTGCAACTGTCAAACTTTCTCCAAAGCAGTTACCGTTAAAGCGTTAGATTGTCCTACTGAACTCACCGCTCTCAGAATGCAGTCTCTTCACTTTGAATCATTCGCCTTGGCACTTACTTCTACTCGAATTGACAACTGACAACACAGTAACACAGAATTATTATGTTTAAATACTTTTTTCTTAGCACACTCATAGCAAACCAAACCGAAAAGCAGACAAGCTAGGTTACGTATGGTCTCGAACCCAGACAGAAAACGAACAAGCATTACTTGGTTGGTTGGAAGAAGCATATCCTGCCCAGAGCAACCTGTAGCAGAATTCCTTTATTTATTTTTTATTTTCGACATGACCTTTGCTGCTTCGTATATAGACCAGTCCATGCATGGCATTGCAAGCAAGTGAAGTTCAGAGGGAGAGGAATCGGATGTGCCTCGCAGGAGCACGGTTTGTTCATCTTTTGGGATCCTTAGCAGATACTGATATTGCGAACAGTATATCTATCTCCAACATTACACGCTTCTGTACAAGATAAGATAAAGTAACGGCTAACAGCAATACCTCCCAGGGATTTCCAAAATTATGTAATGTGCCGTTCTGCCCAACCGTACACGCCGAAAGCTACGGCCGGGAATGAAATGTGAGCACGGAACCGAGAGATGTTCCCTCCACTGCAAGACAGTAATATGCTTAGTACAGTGACAAATCTCGGAGGGATAAACCCACTCGTGTTTGCTAAAGCGTGAAAGCTATTGCCTCTCTTTAAGCTGCAATCATACAAAGACCAATATTTCCAAAAGATTCAGTGGATTTCCAATCAGCCCTGTGCGGCCTCAATTTAGTACTAAATCGTTGACGCTTATTATGGATCAGAGTGAGTAGTATTTATAATACTTCCAAAATGTATTTTCATTAAATTTACCAGTTTTACGTATCATGTCATAGATACCACGGCCAGCTCTTTCTTCGTTAATTGTTGTGTAACAACACTTTTTCCTAACATAGCATCTATAATACTACTTATAATACTCCTTCTTAAAACAGTATTCCACCGCGTTTTATAAATACAACCAAATCGGTCATACTGATACAAAGTGATGAATGGACCTACATCAAAGATAACCAAATAGAACAACAAGAACCGAACTTGTTATGGAAGACACCGGAACAGGACCGATGGGTACCGGAGCATCCAAAATACTATCTATGAAGATTATATTTCTATTTGTAGAGATTTTGTAGATGTGGTTTTCGAAACATTGTCCTAGGGAAGCTAATATGGCTGCTCATACTTTAACTAGTAGAGCGGAGGATCTTGACCCGTTTGTTTGGAAGATTATATTTCTACTTGATGTTATCACAAACTATATATCTATATTTCCGAAATTAATATAATCCACCACTATGGTTTTCCATCAAAAAGAGTGGCAAGCCGCTTGTGTCGCTCGCCCCCCCCCCCCCCCCCCGGCGACGGGGCGAGTCCCTCTGCACCACCCCTTCTAGCCCTCCCCATCGCCTCCTCCCCTGCCGCCACCAGCGCGCACCTCCTGGCAAAGCCTGTGCGGTGACAACGGCGGGATAACTTCTCTTCCCCGATAGTGGTGTTGGATGCGCGGGGCGTCCCTGCTGATTGCGGTGCACCTCGACAGGCTCGGTGTGGGTTGCAGCAGGACGAGGCAGCGGCGAGCCGGTATCTCCGATGGCAACATGGCGCCGGGCAGGCCAACTGGTAGGGAGGCGGGCGGGGCAGCAGGTGCTCATGGCAGCCGGTTCTCACAGGGTCAGATTTGGGCCTAGGTGGGCCTGATATGGGCTCTGCGGGTACCGGCCGGAGCCCTCGGTCCCTGGTGATCCTCAAGGTGGCGGGTGGCAGGTGCCCTTTGTTATGTTTGGTGGAACGATCGTGAGTCCCTTGGACCAATCGGTTACATGTTATACAGTAGAGAAGAGCCCTCTACGTGACATTACAAGGGGTACGTATACAATCGAAGTACTACTCCTTATTATATACGTAGGATAGACATTACAACTCTAATACTCCCTCTTAATCTAAATCGTGGAAAGATTTAGATTACGTTTAAACTCTAGTTTCTTATTACATAAAGTCTTGGTAAAACCATCGGCTATTTGATCTTTGCTGGAGATGAACCTAACCTCAAGCTGTTTATTAGCAATCCTTTTTTTGATAAAATAGAAATCAATTTCAATGTGCTTGGTACGAGCATGAAACACTGGGTTTGCAGACAGAAAAGTTGCACCAAGATTATCACACCATAAGCAAGGTTTTTCTTGCTGAGAAACACCAAGCTCATGTACGAGAGCCTCAACCCAAATCAACTCAGCTGTAGCATTAGCAAGAGACTTATATTCAGCCTTAGGACTTGAACGTGACACTGTAGGTTTTTTCCTGGAACTCCAAGTGACGAGGGTTTAACTCATCAATGCCCATTGTTATGGACTTGGGTTTTGGAGAAGGGGGGAGCGCTGGAGACATCAGTCGGCTAGCAAACAAGCACACAGGGACGCAAGGTTTACCCAGGTTCATGCCTCGTAGAGGTCCCTACTTCTGCTTGTCTGCTCTTAGAATTAACGAAGGAATCGAAGGTTACAGGGGCGTGCAGATGCAATCTGGCGAGAGTTATGGAAACTAGGGTTGCATGTGTTCTCCTCGCCGCCCCCTCCTAGCCTTTATATAGATAGGCTAGGTCTCGGGTAGTAGGTCGAGTCGGTTACAGGAACTCGAGTCCGTGGGACACTCGAGTTCTCCATTTGGGCCTTGGCAACGCCGTGGGCTTCCGCAGTATTCAGGCCATATATACCAAACTCGAGTACCTGTAGGGTATACCCATGTCAGTAGCCCCCGAGTGTCCAGTGGAATCGTAGATTCGACTGGGGACTTTATGAAGACATTCCAGTGCATGATTGAGTATTTTTTCGACTGTTTAGTTCATGTCATAGGGATTGTTGATATGCGTGCCTGATTTAACCGATATATCGGTATCAGTTAACTGCCTTAGGGCAAAACAACGCAATCTACTCAAACTCGAGTCCCCGGACCCGAATTCGGAAAAGTGCGGGTGTAATTCGACTCAGGCCACAGAGGTCTTACAAGAGTCGAATTCCAGTGTATGGGTGTGAGCACTCGACGCGTCCGTCAAGGCATGTTCATCGTACCTGCAGGCACGGATATGTTTCTGGTAGTGCGCAGCAGATGCGTTGCCAGGCCTTATTCAGGTCTTATCTTCACGCTGTAAGCGCGGCATCCGAATTTTTGGTCATCGCAGAGATGATTCGGGTGGCCCAGGAGACGCAGTCTCTTTGTAGGAAAAATTGTTGGAGATATGCCCAAGAGGCAATAATAAAAGTGGTTATTATTATATCTTTGTGTTTATGATGAAAGTTTACACCCCATGCTATAATTGTATTATTAGGAAACACTAATACTTGTGTGTTTTGTAAACATAAAAGAGTCCCTAGTAAGCCTCTTGTTGAACTAGCTTGTTGATTAATTGATGATCATGGTTTCCTGATCATGGACATTGGATGTGATTAATAACAAGGTTATATCATTAGGAGAATGATGTGATGGACACACACCCATAGTAAGCGTAGCATAAGATCAAGTCATTAAGTTCGTATTGCTGTAAGCTTTGAAATACATAGTAACCTAATCCTTCGACCATGAGGTTATGTTAATCACCATCACCGGATGGGTACTTTGATGACATCAAACGCCGCTTCGTAACTGGGCGGTTATAAAGGTGTCATTGGGTATTCTGAAAGTATGTGTTGAAGCGCATAGACCAAGATTGGGATTTGTCCATCCATATGACGGATAGATATACTCTGGGCCCTCTCGGTGGAATGTCATCTAGATAGCTTGCAAGCATGTGACTAGGTCACAAGGGATGACATAACATGGAACGAGTAAAGAGTACTTATCAGTAACGAGGAAGAACTAGGTATGAAGATACTGACGATCAAACCTCGGATAAGTAGAATATCGCGAGACAAAGGGAATTGGTTTCGTATGTTAATTGGTTCAATCGATCACGAAGTAATCGTTGAGTATGTGGGAGCCGTTATGGATCTCCAGATCCCGCTGATGGTTATTGATGGGAGAGGTGTCTTCATCATGTCTGCATATTCACGAACCGTAGGGTGACACACTTAAGGTTCGAAGTAGATATGGAATTTGCGTTGGAGACCGAATGTTGTTCGGAGTCTCGGAATGGATCCAGGACATCACGAGGAGATCCGGAATGGTCCGGAGAATAAGATTCATATATTGGGAATCATTTTCTAAGTTAGGAAATGTTCCGGAGTGTTTGTATGGAGATTCTAGAAGGTTTCGAAATGTTCTGGAAGGTTCTAGAGGATTTCTTGGAGTTTGCTTGAAAACCAAGAAAGGGATCAAAGAAACCAAGTGGGGTAAGACACGGATTCGTGGGGGAGGAGGATTCCTCCCCCCAACCCGCCGACCCAAGGAGGAGGGAGTCTTACTAGGACTCCCCCTCCCCAGGCACGCCTCCCTCCCTTAAATAGAAGGGAGGGGCGCCCCCTCTTGCACCTTGTCTCATAACTCCCAATCTCAGCCGCCTCTCTCCTCCACGTTTCTTCTGCACAGGCATAGGCGAAGCCCTGCAGATTTCTCATCTCCACCACCACCACCACGCCGTCGTGCTGCTGGGATTCCGTAGAGAAGATCTACTACCTCCGCTGCTCGCTGGAACAGGGAGAGGAAGGTCTGCTTCGACTCCGCACGTGTGACCGTCTGTGGAAGCGCTGCCGGAATGCGACACCGGAAGGATCGTCCACACGATCTTGAGATCGGCAAGTGATCGACTACATCCTCCACGAGATCTAATCTCGTTAACGCTTTCGGTTCTACGAGGGTTAGTACCGATCTATCTCGTTATTCATGTCTAATAGATTAGATCTTGGCTTTTATCTAGATTAGATCTGGGTTTTTGTTTGTTCTTGTGGTAGAAATTTTTTATTTCCCATGCTACGAACCCATCAATGGTATCAGAGCCTTGTCTATGCGTAGATCTTTTGCACGAGTAGAACACAATGAGGTTGTGGGCGTTGGTGCTCGTGCCGTCTTTTGCTATGTGTGTACTTTGCATCTTGCGGTATGGTGGGATGAAGCGGCTCGGGCTAACATTACATGTCATCGTACATGAGACTTTCTCCACGCTTGACGTGCAACTCGTATTGCACAAGTGGCTTTGCGGGTGTCTGTCTCTCCCATCATAGTATAGATCAAATCTACACTTTGCACTTGATAGCACTTGTATCAACGTTGTGGTTCAGTTTCGTAGGTAAGATGCGTTCTTAGTCGAAAGCCCCAAGCCACGTAAAACTTGCAAAGAAAATTAGAGGCGTCTAACTTGTTTTTGCAGGGGTTTTGTGATGTGATATGGCCTACATGTGATTGTGATTGTATTTGATGTATGCAATGATCCCTGTTGTAATATGGCAACCGGCAGGAGCCTAATGGTTGTCTTTAATTCTGTTAAGACCTGCGTGTCTATTCATCTTGTAATAGCTTTGTTCCAAGTAGTTGTAATAGTTGCTAGTGAAGATGGACAACCATGAAGCGGCGCCACGGACCTTGACGCAATGCTGGTGATGATGGAGATCATGTCCGTGCTTTGGAGATAGAGATCGAAGGCATAAGAAGAAAGGGCCATATCATATCACACAAATTATGAATTGCCTGTGATGTTAATCCTTTATGCATCTTGTATTGCTTAGATCGCGACGGTAGCATTATAAGATGATCCCTCTCACTAAATATCAAGTAATAAAGTGTTCGTCCTTAGTTGGCACCGTTGCTAAGACTCGTCGTTTCGAAGCATCTCGTGATGATCGGGTGTGATAGACTCTACGTGTGCATACAACGGGTGCAAGCCAGATTTGCACATGCGGAAACTAAGGTTAATCTTGACGAGCCTAGAATGTACAGACATGGTCTCGGAACACGGAATACCGAAAGGTAGAGCATGAGTCATATGATTGATATGATGAACATGAAGATTGTTCGCCGATGAAGCTACATCATCTCACGTGATGATCAGACTTGGTGTAGTGGATTTGGTTCGTGTAATCACTAAAACAACTCGAGGGATGTTGTTTTGAGTGGGAGTTCACCTAGTTAATTTAAGAATTAAATTTGAACACTATTTATCATAAACTTAGTCTTAACTACTTGCAAATATGTTGTAGATAATGGCGAACGTTTCCATCAATTTCAATGCATTCCTAGAGAAAGAAAAGCTTAAGAACAATGGAAGCAATTTCACGGACTGGTTCCGTGGACTGAAGACCGTCCTCAGGGCTGGTCAGTTGACCTATGTGCTCGAAGCACCGCTAGGTGACCCACCTGCAGAAGATGCCACCGATGACGTAAAGAATGTTTATGCCACTCGAAAACATCACTACTCCACAGTTCAGTGTGCCATCCTGTACGGTTTAGAATTGGAGCTTCAAAAGCGTTTTGAGCACCATGACCCATTTGAAATCATTAAGGAGCTCAAACTCATATTTGAGACTCGCACGGCCATGGAAAGCTATGAAGCTTCCAAGAAATTCTTTACCTGCAAGATGGAAGAGGGAAGCTCCGTTAGCGAGCACGTGCTCACCATGTCTGGGCACGCAAACAAACTCCGAGAGTTGGGGATACCGATTCCTAATGAATTGGGGATTCACCGTGTCCTCCAATCACTGCCACCAAGTTACAAGAACTTTGTGATGAACTACAATATGCACTGCATGAACAAGACGTTGCCTGAACTATCGTCCATGCTGAAAACTGCTGAAGTGGAGATCATGAAAGAACACCAAGTGTTGATGGTCAATAAGACCACCAATTTCAAGAAATGGGGCAAGCCTAAGAACAAGGGCAACTTCAAGAAGGACAGCAAGAAAGCTGCCGCAACTACTAAGAAGCCCAAGGCTGGTCCTAGACCTGAAACTGAGTGCTTCTACTGCAAGGGTGCTGGTCACTGGAAGCGTAACTGCCCCAAATATCTGGCGGATCTGAAGAACGGCAACATCAAGAAGAAAGGTATATTCGATATACATGTTATAGATGTGTATCTTACTAGTAATCGTAGTAGTGCCTGGGTATTTGATACTGGTTCGGTTGCTCATATTTGTGACTCAAAACAGGAGCTGCGGAATAAACGAAGACTGGCAAGAGACGAGGTGACGATGCGCGTTGGAAATGGCTCCAAGGTTGATGTGATCGCCGTCGGCACGCTCCCTCTACATCTACCATCGGGATTAGTTTTAAATTTAAATAATTGTTATTTGGTGCCTGCGTTAAGCATGAACATTATATCTGGATATTGTTTATTGCGAGACAGTTACTCTTTTAAATCTGAGAATAAAGGTTGTTTGATTTATATGAGTAATATCTTTTATGGTTATGCACCTGAGATGAATGGTTTATTCTTATTGAATCTCGATAGTAGTGATACACATGTTCACAACATAGATGCTAAACGAATAAAATTGAATGATAATTCTACATACATGTGGCACTGTCGTCTTGGTCACATTGGAGTGAAGCGTATGAAGAAACTCCATTCTGATGGACTTCTTGAATCACTTGATTTTGAATCACTTGAAAGATGCGAAGCATGTCTAATGGGAAAAATGACTAAGCCTCCATTCTCTGGCATAATGGAGCGAGCTACAGACTTATTGGAAATAATACATACCGATGTGTGTGGTCCAATGAGTGTAGCATCGCGTGGTGGATATCGTTATGTTCTCACTTTCACGGATGACTTGAGTAGATATGGGTATGTCTACTTTATGAAACATAAATCCGAAACTTTCGAGAAGTTTAAGGAATTTCAAAGTGAAGTGGAAAATCAACGTAACAAGAAGATTAAGTTTCTGCGTTCTGACCGCGGAGGTGAATATCTGAGTTATGAGTTTGGCATGCATTTAAAGAAATGTGGAATACTTTCACAGTTGACACCGCCGGGAACACCACAGCATAATGGTGTGTCCGAACGTCGTAACCGAACTCTCTTAGATATGGTTCGGTCTATGAAGTCTCTTACAGATTTACCGTTATCATTTTGGGGCTATGCATTAGAGACAGCCGCATTCACTTTAAATAGGGCACCATCTAAATCCGTTGAAACGACACCGTACGAATTGTGGTTTGGTAAGAAACCTAAGTTGTCGTTCCTTAAAGTTTGGGGTTGCGAAGCATATGTAAAGAAGTTACAACCTGATAAGCTTGAACCCAAAGCGGAGAAATGCGTCTTCATAGGATACCCTAAAGAAACAATTGGGTATACCTTCTATCATAGATCCGAAGGCAAAGTTTTCGTTGCTAAGAATGGATCCATTCTGGAGAAGGAATTTCTCTCGAAAGAAGTGACTGGAAGGAAAGTAGAACTCGACGAGGTTATTGAACCTTCTTTCGGAGTTGAGAGTAGCGCAGCACCGGAAGTTGTTTCTGTGCCGCCTGCACCAACTGGAGAGGAAGCTAATGATGATGATCATGAAACTTCGAACGAAGTTACTACTGAACCTCGCAGGTCAACGAGGGTTCGTACCAGTCCTGAGTGGTATGACTCTTCTTTGAACGTCATGTTGGTGGACAACACTGATGACCCTGCGACGTATGAAGAAGCTATGGTGAGCCCAGATTCCGACAAATGGCTAGAAGCCATGAAATCCGAAATGGGATCCATGTACGAAAACCAAGTATGGACTTTGGTGGACTTACCGGATGGCCGTAAGGCTGTCGAGAACAAATGGATTTTCAAAAGAAAAACAGATGCTGATGGTAATGTTACCGTCTATAAAGCTCGACTTGTCGCGAAAGGGTTCCGACAAATTCAAGGAGTTGACTACGATGAGACTTTCTCACCAGTAGCGAAGCTAAAGTCTGTGAGGATTATGTTAGCAATCGTTGCATATTTTGATTATGAAATTTGGCAGATGGATGTCAAATTGGTGTTCCTTAATGGTGACATTGAGGAAGACTTGTATATGGTACAACCCAAGGGTTTTGTCGATCCTAGTGATGCTGATAAGGTATGCAAACTTCAGCGCTCCATTTATGGACTGAAGCAAGCATCCCAGAGTTGGAATCAATGTTTTGATAAAGTAATCAAAAACTTTGGATTTATACAAACTTATGGAGAAGCTTGTATTTACAAGAAAGTGAGTGGGAGCTCTGTAGCATTCCTAGTACTATATGTAGATGACATATTGTTGATTGGGAATGATATAGAACTTCTTAATAGCGTCAAAACCTATTTGAATAATAGTTTTTCGATGAAGGATCTTGGCGAAGCAGCATATATTCTAGGCGTCAAGATTTATAGAGATAGATCAAGACGCCTAATAGCGCTTTCACAAAGTACATACTTAGACAAAGTTCTAAAGAAGTTTAGAATGGAAGAGAGCAAGAAAGGGTTCGTGCCCATGTTGTCAGGTAAGACCTTGAGTAAAACTCAAAGTCCAGCTACGACAGAAGATAGAGAAAAGATGAATAAAATTCCCTATGCCTCGGCCATAGGTTCTATCATGTATGCCATGCTGTGTACAAGACCGGATATAGCACATGCTGTTAGTTTGACTAGTAGATATCAAAGTGATCCTGAAATGGAACACTAGACAGCGGTCAAGAATATCCTAAAGTACCTGAATAGGACTAAGGATATGGTTCTTTCTTATGGAGGTGATGAACAACTTGATGTAAATGGTTACACTGATGCTACTTGGAACACTGATCCAGATGACTCGAAGTCATAGTCTGGATACGTATTTATTTTGAATGGTGCTGCAATAAGCTAGAGGAGTGCCAAGTAGAGCGTTGTGGCGAAATCTTCAACTGAATCGGAATACATAGCTGCTTCGGAGGCTGCACAAGAAGGCATATGGATGAAGGAGTTCATTACTGAACTTGGCATGGTTCCTAGTGCGTTAGACCCGATGGCCATCTACTGTGACAACACAGGTGCCATAGCTAATGCACAGGAGCCAAGGTCACATAGCAAGCTGAAGCACATCAAGCTACGTTTTCATGCTATTCACGAGTATGTCCAAGATGGTGACATAAAGATTTGCAAAGTACACACTGATCTGAATGTAGCAGATCCGTTGACTAAACCTCTCCCTAGAGCAAAACATGACCAACACCAGAACGCCATGGGTGTTCGGTATATTACCATGTAATCTAGATTATTGACTCTAGTGCAAGTGGGAGACTGTTGGAGATATGCCCAAGAGGAAATAATAAAAGTGGTTATTATTATATCTTTGTGTTTATGATGAAAGTTTACATCCCATGCTATAATTGTATTATTAGGAAACACTAATACTTGTGTGTTTTGTAAACATAAAAGAGTCCCTAGTAAGCCTCTTGTTGAACTAGCTTGTTGATTAATTGATGATCATGGTTTCCTGATCATGGACATTGGATGTGATTAATAACAAGGTTATATCATTAGGAGAATGATGTGATGGACACACACCCATAGTAAGCGTAGCATAAGATCAAGTCATTAAGTTCGTATTGCTGTAAGCTTTGAAATACATAGTAACCTAATCCTTCGACCATGAGGTTATGTTAATCACCATCACCGGATGGGTACTTTGATGACATCAAACGCCGCTTCGTAACTGGGCGGTTATAAAGGTGTCATTGGGTATTCTGAAAGTATGTGTTGAAGCGCATAGACCAAGATTGGGATTTGTCCATCCATATGACAGATAGATATACTCTGGGCCCTCTCGGTGGAATGTCATCTAGATAGCTTGCAAGCATGTGACTAGGTCACAAGGGATGACATAACATGGAATGAGTAAAGAGTACTTATCAGTAACGAGGAAGAACTAGGTATGAAGATACTGACGATCAAACCTCGGATAAGTAGAATATCGCGAGACAAAGGGAATTGGTTTCGTATGTTAATTGGTTCAATCGATCACGAAGTAATCGTTGAGTATGTG
Source organism: Avena sativa (assembly GCA_916181665.1). Lineage (NCBI taxonomy): Eukaryota > Viridiplantae > Streptophyta > Magnoliopsida > Poales > Poaceae > Avena > Avena sativa. Next base: position 34,778,824 of record OV702291.1, read on the forward strand.
GGAGCCGTTATGGATCTCCAGATCCCGCTGATGGTTATTGATGGGAGAGGTGTCTTCATCATGTCTGCATATTCACGAACCGTAGGGTGACACACTTAAGGTTCGAAGTAGATATGGAATTTGCGTTGGAGACCGAATGTTGTTCGGAGTCTCGGAATGGATCCAGGACATCACGAGGAGATCCGGAATGGTCCGGAGAATAAGATTCATATATTGGGAATCATTTTCTAAGTTAGGAAATGTTCCAGAGTGTTTGTATGGAGATTCTAGAAGGTTTCGAAATGTTCTGGAAGGTTCTAGAGGATTTCTTGGAGTTTGCTTGAAAACCAAGAAAGGGATCAAAGAAACCAAGTGGGGTAAGACACGGATTCATGGGGGAGGAGGATTCCTCCCCCCAACCCGCCGGCCCAAGGAGGAGGGAGTCCTACTAGGACTCCCCCTCCCCAGGCACGCCTCCCTCCCTTAAATAGAAGGGAGGGGCGCCCCCTCTTGCACCTTGTCTCATAACTCCCAATCTCAGCCGCCTCTCTCCTCCACGTTTCTTCTGCACAGGCATAGGCGAAGCCCTGCAGATTTCTCATCTCCACCACCACCACCACGCCGTCGTGCTGCTGGGATTCCGTGGAGAAGATCTACTACCTCCGCTGCTCGCTGGAACGGGGAGAGGAAGGTCTGCTTCGACTCCGCACGTGTGACCGTCTGCGGAAGCGCTGCCGGAACGTGGCGCCGGAAGGATCGTCCACACGATCTTGAGATCGGCAAGTGATCGACTACATCATCCACGAGATCTAATCTCGTTAACGCTTTCGGTTCTACGAGGGTTAGTACCGATCTATCTCGTTGCTCATGTCTAGTAGATTAGATCTTGGCTTTTATCTAGATTAGATCTGGGTTTTTGTTTGTTCTTGCGGTAGAAATTTTTTGTTTTCCATGCTACGAACCCATCAAAAATATGAGGCGGAGTCGCCACAACATTCGAGTGTGGATGTTATCAACACATAATATGGTGTACAAATAATCATAGAGTGCGCGACCAGTGCTCCCTATGGGAGTAGCCCCCGAGTGCCTGATTGAGTCGAAGACTCAAGCAGGGACTAAAATTTTGCGACTGATGTCGTATTTTGTTGCTTGTTTCAGTCATATGTAACACCCTCGAATCGGCCCTATGCAAGTTTTAGCGATTCCCGCCAACCCGCATAGAAACGATTCAAAGATGCCCACCAGGCACTTGCGTGCTGGTGGAAAAACGAAGTAATACCATTACACAATAGTCCACGATGGAACCCACATAACAAATATATACAACACGACTCCATGAGTCAAGAATATAGATATACAGTACAAAGATCCAAATCACCTTGAAAATGATACAACATCCGAGTACGAATAAGAAGCAAATTGGGCTAAGAGCCCCGAAGAATAACCAATGGCATCCATAACCCTGCCCAGGCCAAGTCGGAAGGGTAACCTTGCTAACGACATCAAACTCGTACCTGCTAAAACAAAAGGGGTGCCGACAAAGGGCAAAGGAAAAAGAGGAGCAGTCAGTACTGAGGCCAGTACACGGTGAGGCTAGAATTCGGCGGCTCTCGCCAACATAGGTATGGTGGACTGAAGCGGCAGCGCAGCATGCACTAAACAATCTATAGAGACTCGATTCAACTGTCGGCTATTAGAGGGGGATAAGAAAGACCTATTCGGATCCAACCTGATAGTAACACCAAAACATACCCATCCTGGTATTTCCCCCTCGAGACCACACAAGGAAGTCAAACCGAGGAACTCACACAGTTGGTAGTTTTATTCATTCCATTATAGTTGAAGCACTTGCTAGTCAGATATAGATAGCATGAGTCATCCTGATAGCATAAGTAGTGGACATTTTTAGTTAACCATTCAGTTGTAGTTGCAGTACTTACTAGTCAGATACAATTAGCATGTGACATCCCAAACCCAGCAGTTGTTGGCACTTTTATTTCATTCCATTGGAGTTGCGATACTTACTAGGCAGGTATAACATGACACGATACACCCCAGTTCCACCAGTTGTTGGAACTTTTATTATCCATTCCATTGTAGTAAAGCTGATTATTAGTCACATATTAAGTCAAATTTATAGCACTACTTTAGTTATGCTTGTCTATGATCGAGATACTGTGCTCCAAGTCGTCCATAACCGCGGACACGGCTTTCAGAAAGATTTACCCTGCGGGGGTGCACAAATATCAACACACACATGATCAACCTCGGAAAAACCTAATCAAAACCCAACGAGGCTTTCACGACAAAGCAATCACATGATTCATAAAGTATTTTAGGGGGCCACCCCACTAAGCTACCCGCAACGAAGTTGGCCGGCTCCGAGACGGACCCAGGGTTTGTGTAAATGGTTATAAACGACTGGGAACCCAAAAGTGTGACTGGGCTTGTTGATATCGCGAAAACATTCCACGTTCCAAAATAGTACAGGTGCTCCACGCAGAATCGTAAATAAAGCAGTAAAGCATGGCATAAATACAAGATAGTAATAAATCCCCAAACTAGTTTGTGGTCCCAAGAAATAAGAAATGAATCAAGCTCTGGCTAAGGGGGATCCATAGGGTCTCCCGGATGTGGATAGTGCGAATAATCGAGGAACAGGTATCAAGTACTCGAGGCCTACGGGACACAAGTGGACATGAAAAACCAAATAGCATATATTGCCCACCGGTGCCTCTTTCATTAGTTATCCTAGCAATTTAATAATTGTATTTAAAGTCATGATCCTCTCCACCGTAAAGCATATGACAACATTCCAACAACTGTGTGGTACTTCACGACAAGGGATCGCACCTGAGCAAGCAACTATGACTCGCATGACCATCTATCTACCAAACAACAAGTAATAGGAGGTGACGAGGGTTTAACTCATCAATGCCCATTGTTATGGACTTGGGTTTTGGAGAAGGAGGGAGCGCTAGGGAAATCTATCGGCTAGCAAACAAGCACACAGGGGACTCAAAGATTTACCCAGGTTTAGGCCTCGTAGAGGTCCCTACTCCTGCTTGTCTGCTCGCGGAATTATCAATGGAATCGAGGATTACAATGGTGCGCAGATGCAATCTGGCAAGGGTTGTGGAAACTAGGGTTGCGTGTGTCCTCCTCGCCGCCCCCTCCTAGCCTTTATATAGATAGGCTAGGTCTCGGGTAGTAGGTTGAGTCGGTTACAAGTTAGGGTTCTCCCCTTCAAACTTTCTATCTTTAGCTTCTTCTTGTTCTTCAAGCAATCGAGAGTTCGTAGGTTACTCGAATCCTTCATTTGGGCCTTGGCGACACCGTGGGCCTTTACATTTTTAGGCCGTATATACCAAGCTCAAGTACCTATAGGGTATATCCATGTCAGTAGCCCCCGAGTGTCAGTGGAATTGCAGATTCGACTGGAGACTTTATGAAGTCTTTCGAGTGCATGACTAAGTACATTTTTCGACTGCTTGTCCATGTCATAGGGATTGTTAGTGTGCGTGCCTGATTTTAACCGATGTATCGGTATCAGTTAACTACCTTAGGGTAAAACAACGCCACCTACTCAAACTCGAGTCCCCGGACTCGAATCCGAAAAAGTGCTGGTGTAATTTGACTCAAGCCGCGGAGGTCTTACAGGAGTCGAATTCCAGTATATGGGTGTGAGCACTCGACGCGTCTGTCAAGGCATATTCATCGTTCCTGTAGGTGATGTCTACGCACTTCTATTCTTGTAGACAGTTGTTGGTACTCCAAGTGCAGAGGTTTGTAGAACAGCAGCAAGTTTTCCCTTAAGTGGATCACCCAAGGTTTATCAAACTCAGGGAGGAAGTGGTCAAAGGTATCCCCTCTCAAGCAACCCTGCAATCAAGATACAAGAAGTCTCTTGTGTCCCCCAACACACCCAATACACTTGTCAGGTGTATAGGTGCACTAGTTCGGTGAAGAGATAGTAAAATACAAGTGGTAACGGTGCCAGAAAATAGCTTGCTGGCGTGGAAAAGAGTAAAGGCAAACTGAAATAAAGATGGAAGCAAGCAAACATGTAACAAATCTAGTTGCAAATGGTGTTTCAATGCTTAGAAACAAGGCCTAGGTATCATACTTTCACTAGTGAACACTCTCATATAAATATATTCTTCTTTATGATACTAATCTTAACTACTCTCCGGTTGGACACTCTAATCGATGGTAGGGCTATAACAGCACACCTCAAAGTTCATCTTTCCCATCTAGAAAACCCCACACTGTCACCTTGAGTACTAGATGGTTCCAACAAACACCACAATTTCATAAACACATCCAACTCCAAATATAACTCATAACAAGTATTTGTAATCTCTAGCCTAAGTGCCACCATGGTGTGCACGCTGTCACTTTCACACACATGGGGAGAGAAGAGATCTATTAAAGCACTTGAGTAGCAAGGTAGATCTACTTGATTACAAAGCTCATGATCACAATATGATCATGCATAGAGAGAGAGATGAACACATAGCTACCGGTAGAACCTTAGCCTCGAGAGAGAACTACTCCCTCATCATCATGAGAATCAGCAATGGTGATGGAGATGGTGGTGGAGATCGATGGAGATGGCTCCGGGGGCAATTCCTGTCCCGGCAGGGTGCCGGAACAGAGACTTTCTGTCCCCTGAATCTCCCCTTCGGTGGCGGTGGCACTGCGGAACTTTTCATGGCTGGAGGCTTGACGATTTAGGGTTTATGCATCGGGAGGCTTCTTATAGGAGAGAGGGCAAGGTCGGTGGGCGGACAGGGGGCCCACACCACCTGGTGGCACGGCCAGGTCTAGCCCGCGCCACCACATGGTGTGGCCGCCCTGTGGCCCCTCTCCGTCTCGTCTTCTGGCTCCGTGAGTCTTCCGGTAAAATATCCACTTTGGCTTTTGTCCCGTCCAATTCCAAGAATATTCATTTTCTGACTTTCTGGAACCAAAAACAGCAGCAAATAGGCAACTGGCACTGTGGCTCTTGTTAATAGGTTAGTCCAAGAAATCATATGAAAATTACTCCAAAGTGTGGAAAAACATAAGAAATTAGATAAAACCAAGCATGGAACATCAAAAATTCTAGATACGTTAGCAACGTATCAACATCCCCAAGCTTAACTCCTGCTCGTCCTCAAGTAGGTAAGTGATAAAAAGAAAGAATAATTTTTGACATGACATGCACCATCATAAACTTGATCAAGGCATTTATAAAACATTGATAGCTAGGATCATAGTACTTCAACATAGCATGAAAGATATAGTTCTAACAATAAGACATAGCAACTATGTTGCAACATGAAAAGGCACAAACAAAAGATTCATGAATAACAATCCTTCGCAAGACGTTTGTTTGTTTCACATAAAGAAAACATAGCATAGTGGCATTCAGGTTGTCCCTCATAGAGTAGAAAAACATAAATGCATAGGACACCTTCAAAGTTCATAAGGGTGACTAGATACAAATAGTTTAAGAACAAGCAATATCAAGTTATGCATCAATCAAAAAGTCTTGGGACAATGCACATAGAACTAAGAATGGCCACTATGCTCTCAAAGTAGGTGCATAAAGGTAGAAGGTGGAGACTCAACATAAAAGTAAAAGAAAGGCCTTCATAGAAGGAAGTAGAGATTCAAGTTTCATAAAGAGCTTCCAAAAATTATGGTACTTGTTAGCTTTCAGCTCTCATTGCCCCTATCATAAGCATCTTTAGGTGATTAAGGTTAAAGTGAACAAACTATGAAGTATATGCTTGACAAAGTATAAGTTGGAAATCTCATGTCCCTTGAATACGAGGGCCGCTCCTCATGCTACTCAAGTTTAGTTACCGGTAAGTTCTTGTCATCGTAAGTACATGTGTATCATAGAGAACCGCCAACGGGGTACCCCTTGCCCGATGATACAGAAGAATCCCCATATCAAAATGACAAGGCAAGCAGACAACGAGCATCTCAGCAATCTTCTTATTTACCATGGGAAAATGATGCTTTTTTCTCTCTTTCCTCTTTTCTCAAATCTCTTTTTTTTCTTTTTCTCTTTTTCTCAATCTCCATCTCTTTTTATAAGAAGAATGCTTCATAGACAGCTCATTATGGTTACGCTGCAGGTTTCCACCATGACAACATGGATTAGACCGGTGGCCTAGTTGTTTCTCTAACACACATACATAACTCCATGGACTTACAAGCTCCCCTTTCATTTCACACCGACGACATCCATATACAAAAGAGCATGATATCAACTAGGTACAATGTACAAGTGCAATGTTGAAAGCGTTCCCCATGACAACATGGTTCTGCTAACCCCTAATGTATAAGTGCAAGCATATACAACATAGATGACACAATGGTTCAAGTTTATTAAGTGCAAGGAAAGTAAAGTGTGCCATCAAGTTCGTGAGAGCTTTAATCACTAATTTTCACATAACAAGTTTAATTCGGAAGGTAGATAAAAGCATGAATATACTTGGAATAGCAATTGCAAATAGGTAGGCATGGTGGACCCTTTGGAATAACTTGGTTTAGGGAGTTGGATGCATGAGTGGAACTCATACTTGGTTGTGGAGGCTAGCAAAAGACTGGGAGCGACAAACTAAGAGAGCAATAATGGCCATAATCATGCAGAGCAACAAAACATCATTGATTAAAGCATAAAGTGATATTACAAGTCGAAACCTAAAGGATCATCAAGGATATGGTGACTTTGGATAGTCATAACATGGTGTGAGCATGTGCCAAGTCAATGCAAATAAAGCATCAAAGGAGAATACCACAATACTATGCTTTAATATGCTAAAACAACACATGATTCTTCCAAGGCACATTAAGCAATCTCAATTGTTTATAACATGTCATGCTACATCAAAGAATACTAAGCATAAAGCCAAAACACTATCAAGCATGGCATGACAAAGCATAGGTCATAGTCAAAAACAATCTCTTTTTACCACTTAAGCATGAACTTTCCTACTCTTTTCCAAACCAAACCAAACTATTTGCAAACCAATGTATGAAAGAGGGGGTCCAACCAACTTATTCACAAAACTAAGCAAACCAAAGCAAATGAAAAACCAAAACAAAAACGAAAAAGAAGATGCTCTAAGAAAAACACAACTGTGCATGAAACAATAAAAATGAAGCGTTTGGAAGAAACCTAGAATTTTTATTGATGAAGAAGGGGATGCCTTGGGCATCCCCAAGCTTTGACGCTTGTACTTCTTGGATATTTCTGAGGGTGATATGCGTGGCATACCCAAGCTTGAGCTTTAGTCCATTCTTCATCTCATTACTCATTCCTTCCATACACCTGAAATTTTTCCTTCATACAAAACTTCACACAATCTTTATTAGCAACATTAGTGCACTCAAGATAATAAGTCTTTAGGTTCAGTTCCAAAACCAAATAAACTTCCATTAGAACACTATCTACTGTAAAACTTCCCTCAAAAAGCTCAATTCCCCAAAAGAACTCAAAAAGGAACCAACAAGAAGCAAATGCAGATAATGGCAGAAATCTGTCAAAACAGACCAGCAGGTAAAGACGAATTTTTGCGAAGACTTTATGTTCCTCAAATCAAAAAGTGTTGAACTAAAGAAAGTTAGATAACAACCTGGGTCAGAAGCACAAAAAATCACACCTCAAAAATACGTTTAAAGATTTTACACGAATTTTTACGGTGAAGCACAGAAATCTGTTTCGGGACAACAACTTTCCCAATCATTACTTCTCTCTCATTAGAGGTTACGCTTGGCACAAAAAGCAAATAAAAAAGGATAAGGAGCGGTTATTACAGAGGTAATAACTTCCAAGACTCATCTAAAACTTTTGGGTTATCTCCCAATAAGTAATTTTCTTTAATGCCTTTAAGTTAGGCTTGATAGTTTGAGAAGATGCTCACATAAGAAATATGAATTGAAGTAAAAAAGAGCATCAAGAAGCAAATTCAAAACACATATAAGTCTAACCCACTTCCTATGCATAGGAATCTTGTAAAGAAACAAGTCATGAAAGCACAAAGCAACAAGCATAGGAAAGCAAAACAAGTGCAACTTCAAAATTTTCAACATAAAAAGGGGAAACATAATATTGTTGAGATACATAAATGAAGGAAATATGCCCTGAGAGGCAATAATAAAGTTGTTATTATGTATTCCTTGTATATGATAGATGTTTATTTTGCATGCTATAATTGTATTGAAAGGAAACATTAATACATGTGTGTTTAATAAACAAAAAGGGTTCCTAGTCGTGCCTCTCTTATAGACTAGCTTGTTGATTAACATGATGATCAAGGTTTCCTGATCATGGACATTGGATGTTGTTAATAACAAGGTCACACCATTGGTGGAATGATGTGATGAACATTCATCCGAAGTATAGCATTACGATCAAGTCATTGTGTTTATATTGCTATAACATCATACGAAGTAATCTTTATCCTTAGACCATGAGATCATGTTAATTGATAACACCGGAAGAGTACCTTGATAACATCAAACGTCACACCGTAACAGGGTGACTATAAAGATGGGTTCAGTGCTACGAAGGTGTTATGTTGAGGCTCATGGATCAAGAGTGGAATTTGTCAATCTAGATGACGGATAGATATACTCTGGGTCCTCTCGGTGATATCACATTAGGATAGCTTGCAAGCAAGTGATGTGATCACTAGAATGTTATATCACGGGAACGAGAAAAGAGTGCATGTCGGTAACGAGATCAAACTAGGTATGGAGATACCGATGATCAAATCTCGGACATGTAATATATCGCGAGACAAAGGGATTTAGTTACAAGCGTTAAAGGTTCTCACAATCACAGGAGTCATCGTTGAATGTGTAGGGGCTGCATGTGATATTGAAATATTGCAAGGGGCTATATGTGAATGTTTGTTAATTAAAGTAATTAACAAAATTCTGAATAAATTTAATAAAAGAGTTTTATTAAATGAGAGAGCATTAAATTTGGAGAAACTTAATGCATTTAAAGTGGAGACTTTAAAAGGGAATGTGAAGAGGCATTTTAATGTGGAGGAGTTACCACCACATGAATGGGGGAGGTGAGGGGTCACCCCCCATGCGCCGGCCATGGAGAGAGGGGGCACCCCCCTCCTCCTATAAAAGGCCACCCATTCCCTCCTTCATCCACACACCTCCTTGTGAAGGATCTCTCTCCCCCTCTAGAATTATTCCCCCATGGTCTCGGATTAGCAAGATACATGTTCCCGATGGCATTTCGTCTGGAAGGAGTTGCTGCTTTCGCTGGATCGCTGGAGCGAGGAGGTGGAGGTTGTCCGGTGGATTGAACATGTGTGCGAGTGCTGATGCGCTACTGAGTTGCGGCGCTCGGACTTCCTCACGATCTTGAGATCGGCAAGTGTACGACTACATCAACCACGATTTCCTACTCGTTAACAAAGCTCGTTGTCTTCGAGGGTAAGTTCTCTATGGATGTATGTCCACCCATTTGCTTTGTACCTAGTAGATAGATCTTGGCATGTAGTTCACACCGTAGGAAATTTTTTGTTTTCTATGCTGCAGACCCAACAGTGGTATCAGAGCCTGATCTATGCGTAGGTGCTTTGCACGGGTAGTACACATATGTTTATATGTGGGTGATGATGATCATGTTATTGCATCTTCTATGTACTTTGGATATTGGTGGCATAGTGGGATGAAGCGGCCCGGACCAACCTTACATGTCATCGTACATGAGACCGGTTCCACGACTGACATGCAACTTGTTTTGCATAAGTGGCTAGCGGGTGTCTGTCTCTCCTACTATAGGGAATATCCGATTTACAACGAGTTGCTAATAACTTGGTTATCCTCGTTGTGGTTCATGTTCGTAGGTTAGACAGGTTCTATCTCCGAAAGCCCTAAGCCACGTAAAACTTGCAATTGATAAATTAGAGGCGTCTAGTTTAGATCGTTGCTGGGCTAGTGTTTTGATATGGTATTGTTGTAAGTAGATGTATGATAGATACTCTTACAACTCACTTAACGTGTAAGTTCCATAGACCTTGGCCTTACACACAAAGGAATGATAGAGATCATACCACGATGCAAATGATAGAGATCAAATGCATGGACCATATCACCTCACTTCACACATTAGATGTTAGCATCTTATACTGCTAGTTTGGCGCGTTTGGTAGCATTATAAGATGATCCCTCATTTAGATATCAAGATAAAATGTGTTCTTCCTTAAGTATGCACCGTTTTGTGGATCGTGTTTTGAGGCATCACGTGATGATCGGGTGTTCTCAACTCTACGCTTTCATACAATGGGTGTAAGACAGTTTTACACACGCAAATACTAAGGTTCTTACTTGACGAGCCTAGCATGTACAGACATGGCCTCGGAACACGGACCGAAAGGTTAAGCATGAGTCATATAGTTGATATGATGCCCATATAGATGCTCGCCTTTGAAGCTACACCGACTCATGTGATGATCGGACTTGGTGTAGTGGATTTGGTTCATGTAATCACCAAAAGGACACGAGGGATGTCGTTTTTGAGTGGGAGTTCATTAGTAATTTGGATTAGTTGAACTCAATCTATCATAAACTTAGTCTAAATATACTTTACAAATTCTGTTGTAGATGGCACCACCTGCTTTTAATTTCAATGTGTTCATGGAGAAAGAGAAACTTGCTGCGAATGGTAGCAACTTCACCAACTGGGCTATGAATTTGAGGATTCTCCTCACTGCTGCACAAAAGCAATATGTGCTAGATGCGCCGCTAGGCACCCCACCAGCTCCTGATGCCCCTGACGAGGAAAAGAATGTCTATATAACTCATCAGGAGGACCACAACTTAGTTCATTGCGGCATACTGTATGGGCTAGAGCCAGAACTTCGAAAGTGTTTCGAAAATGGCAACGCCTTTGATACCATGGGAGAATTGAAAATGATTTTCGATACCCATGCTTCCGTAGAGAGTTATAATGCTACAGAAAAGTTCTTTAGCTGCATGATGGAGGAAAACAACTCCGTTAGTGAGCATGTACTCAAAATGTCTGGGTACACCGATAAGCTTGTGTCCTTGGGAATAATGATTCCCATTGACTTAGGCATACATCATGTTCTCCAATCTCTGCCACCTAGCTACAAGAGCTTCGGGATGAACTATAATATGCAGGGCATGAAGAAGTCTCTTCCCGAGCTTCTGTCAATGGTTAAGACTGCAGAAGTGGAGATTAGGAAAGAACATGAAGTGTTGATGATCAATAGGACCACCGGTTTCAAGAAGGACAAGAAAGGCAAGCACAAGGGAAAGAAGGGTGGCAAGTCTGTTGCCACGCCTGAAAAGAAACCCCGAGCTGGCCCTAATTCTGACACCGAGTACTACTATTGCAAGGGGATTGGCCATTGGAAGCGCAACTGCCCCAAGTATTTGGCGGACAAGAAGTCCGGCAAGGCAAACAAAGGTATATGTGATATACATGTTATTGATGTGTACTTGACTAGTACTCGCAGTAGCACCTGGGTATCTGATACGGGATCGGTTACTAATATATGTAACTCGGTTCAGGGGCTGCGGAACAAGCGACAACTAGCAAGGGATGAGTTCACGATGCGGGTCAGCAATGGATCAAGAGTTGATGTGATCACCATCGGAACGCTGCCTCTCCATATGCCATCCGGATTAGTTATAAACCTAAATAATTGTTATTTGGTGCCTGCACTGAGCATGAACATTGTATCCGGATCGTGTTTGATGCAAAGTGGTTATTCATTTAAGTCTGAAAACAATGGTTGTTTGATTTATATGAATAATATCTTTTATGGTCATGCACCTATGTTGAATGGTTTGTTTCTGTTGGATCTCGATAGTAGTATTACGCATATTCATAATGTTGATGCTAAAAGGATTAAACTTGATAATGATATATCTACATATATGTGGCACTGCCGTCTAGGTCATATTGGCGTTAAACGCATGAAGAAACTCCATTCTGATGGACTTTTAGAATCACTTGATTTTGAATCATTTGATACATGTGAGCCATGCCTTATGGGCAAGATGACTAGAACGCCGTTTTCCGGTTCAATGGAACGGGCGACAGATCTATTGGAAATCATACATACTGATGTGTGTGGACCAATGAGTGTGTTGGCGCGAGGTGGATATCGTTATTTTGTTACTTTCACAGATGATTTGAGTAGATATGGGTATATCTATTTGATGAAACACAAGTCTGAAACTTTTGAAAAGTTCAAAGAATTTCAGAATGAAGTGGAAAATCATCGTAACAGAAAGATCAAATTTCTGCGGTCTGACCATGGAGGAGAGTATCTTAGTTACGAGTTTAGCACACATATGAAAGACTGTGGAATAGTTTCACAACTCACGCCTGCCAGAACACCACAACGTAATGGTGTGTCAGAACGTCGTAATCGTACTTTATTGGATATGGTTCGATCTATGATGTCTCTGACTGACTTTCCACTGTCATTTTGGGGTTATGCACTGGAAACAGCTGCATTCACTTTAAATCGGGCACCATCTAAATCCGTTGAAACGACACCGTATGAATTATGGTTTGGAAACAAACCTAAGCTGTCATTTCTTAAGGTTTGGGGATGCGATGTTTATGTGAAGAAACTTCAACCGGATAAACTCGAACCCAAAGCGGAAAAATGCGTCTTCATAGGATACCCTAAGGAAACGATTGGGTATACCTTCTATCACAGATCCGAGGGCAAGGTTTTTGTTGCCAAGAATGGATCCTTTCTTGAGAAGGAGTTTCTCGCGAAAGGTGTGAGTAGTCGGAAGGTAGAACTCGAAGAGGTTATTGAACCTTCTCTTCATGGAATGGCGAGTGGCGCAACACCGGAAGTTGTTTCGGAGTTGACTTCACCTAATGAAGAGAGAGCTAATGATATTGATCATGAAACTCCGAAAGAGGACACTACCAAAGCTCGCAGGTCAAGCAGGACACGTGCATCTCCTGAACTGTACGGCAATCCTGTTGTGAATTTCATGGTTGATGAAATGGATGACCCTGCGACGTATGAAGAAGCGATGATGAGCCTGGATTCCAGCAAATGGCTAGAAGCCATGAAATCCGAGATGGAATCCATGTACGAAAACCAGGTTTGGACCTTAGTGGACTTACCTCACGACCGAAAGGCCGTTGAGAATAAATGGATTTTCAAAAGGAAAATTGATGCTGATGGTAATGTGACCATCTATAAGGCTCGACTTGTTGCAAAGGGGTTTCGACAAATTCAAGGAGTTGACTACGATGAGACATTCTCTCCCGTAGCGATGCTTAAGTCAGTTAGGATTATGTTAGCAATTGCTGCATATTTCGATTATGAAATATGGCAGATGGATGTCAAAACTACGTTCCTCAATGGTAATATTGAAGAAGAGTTGTATATGATACAACCTAAGGGTTTTGTCGATCCTAAGGATGCTAATAAGGTGTGCAAACTTCAGTGATCCATCTATGGACTGAAGCAAGCATCACGAAGTTGGAATCTCCGCTTTGATGAGGTGATCAAAGAGTTTGGATTTGTCCAAACTTATGGAGAGGCTTGTATTTACAAGAAAGTGAGTGGGAGCAATGTGGCATTTCTGATATTATATGTGGATGACATATTATTGATTGGAAATGATTTAGATCTTTTAAACAGTGTTAAAAGTTATCTAAACAACAAATTTTTGATGAAGGACCTTGGTGAAGCTTCATATATATTAGGCATTAAAATCTATAGATATAGATCAAGACGCCTAATTGGGCTATGACAGAGTACATACCTTGATAAGATATTAAAGAAGTTTAATATGGACGGAAGTAAGAAGGGGTTCTTACCTATGTTGCAAGGCAAGACATTGAGTAAGACTCAAAGTCCGGCTACGGCGGAAGAAAGAGAGATAATGGATAAGATCCCCTATGCCTCATCCATAGGCTCTATAATGTATGCCATGCTATGTACAAGACCGGATGTGGCACATGCTATTAGTTTGACTAGTAGGTACCAATCTGATCCAGGTTCGGAACACTGGATAGCGGTCAAGAATATCCTTAAGTACTTGAGAAGAACTAAGGATATGTTTCTTGTATACGGAGGTGAAGAAAAGCTAGTCGCTAAGTGTTATGTCGATGCTAGCTTTGACACTGATCCGGATGACTCTAAGTCTCAATCCGGATACGTATTTCTCTTGAACGGAGCAACAGTTAGTTGGAGGAGCTCCAAACAACCTGTGGTGGCTGGATCAACGACGGAGGCGGAATATGTTGCTGCTTCAGAAGCAGTGCAGGAAGCGGTTTGGATGAAGGAGTTCATAACGGAACTAGGTGTGGTTCCTAGTGCGTTGGACCCAATGGTGATCTATTGTGACAACAATGGAGCCATAGCCAACGCCAAGGAACCAAGGTCTCACAAGAATTCCAAGCATATTAAGCGCCGGTTTCACTCCATCCGCGAGCATGTCAAGGATGGAGATATAAAGATTTGTAAAGTGCACACGGACCTAAATGTAGCAAATCCGTTGACTAAAGTACTCCATGGGTGTTAGATTTATCACTATGTGAACTAGATTATTGTCTCTAGTGCAAGTGGGAGACTGAAGGAAATATGCCCTGAGAGGCAATAATAAAGTTGTTATTATGTATTACTTGTATATGATAGATGTTTATTTTGCATGCTATAATTTTATTGATAGGAAACATCAATACATGTGTGTTTAATAAACAAAAAGGGTTCCTATTCATGGCTCTCTTATAGACTAGCTTGTTGATTAACAGGATGATCAAGGTTTCCTGATCATGGACATTGGATGTTGTTAATAACAAGGTCACACCATTGGTGGAATGATGTGATGAACATTCATCCGAAGTATAGCATTACGATCAAGTCATTGTGTTTATATTGCTATAACATCATACGAAGTAATCTTTATCCTTAGACCATGAGATCATGTTAATTGTTAACACCGGAAGAGTATCTTGATAACATCAAATGTCACACCGTAACAGGGTGACTATAAAGATGGGTTCAGTGCTACGAAGGTGTTATGTTGAGGCTCATGGATCAAGAGTGGAATTTGTCAATCCAGATGACGGATAGATATACTCTGGGCCCTCTCGGTGATATCACATTAGGATAGCTTGCAAGCAAGTGATGTGATTACTAGAATGTTATATCACGGGAACAAGAAAAGAGTGCATGTCGGTAACGAGATCAAACTAGGTATGGAGATACCGATGATCGAATCTCGGACATGTAATATATCGAGACACAAAGGGATTTAGTTACAAGCGTTAAAGGTTCTCACGATCACAGGAGTCATCGTTGAATGTGTAGGAGTCAGTACGGATCTCCAGGTCTCGCTGCTGATTATTGATCGGAGAAGGGTCTCGATCATGTCTGCATTATTCGTGAACCGTAGGGTGGCACACTTAAGAGTTACCGGACACCATTTTGGAGCACATATGTTTCAGACGAAAGAATTGCAAAGCGCAGGAATTGTTTCAATAGAAACCGGAAATTGTTTCGGGTGAAATTGCAGAAGGTGGTTCTGCATGTGATATTGAAATATTGCAAGGGGCTATATGTGAATGTTTGTTAATTAAAGTAATTAACAAAATTCTGAATAAATTTAATAAAAGAGTTTTATTAAATGAGAGAGCATTAAATTTGGAGAAACTTAATGCATTTAAAGTGGAGACTTTAAAAGGGAATGTGAAGAGGCATTTTAATGTGGAGGAGTTACCACCACATGAATGGGGGAGGTGAGGGGTCACCCCCCCATGCGCCGACCATGGAGAGAGGGGGCACCCCCCTCCTCCTATAAAAGGCCACCCATTCCCTCCTTCATCCACACACCTCCTTGTGAAGGATCTCTCTCCCCCTCTAGAATTATTCCCCCATGGTCTCGGATTAGCGAGATACATGTTCCCGGTGGCATTTCGTCTGGAAGGAGTTGCTGCTTCCACTAGATCGCTGGAGCGAGGAGGTGGAGGTTATCCGGTGGTTTGAACGTGTGTGCGAGTGCGGATGCGCTGCTGAGTTGCGGCGCTCGGACTTCCTCACGATCTTGAGATCGGCAAGTGTACGACTACATCAACCACGAGTTCCTACTCGTTAACAAAGCTCATTGTCTTCGAGGGTAAGTTCTCTATGGATGTATGTCCACCCGTTTGCTTTGTACCTAGTAGATAGATCTTGGCGTGTAGTTCACACCATAGGAATTTTTTTGTTTTCTATGCTGCGGACCCAACAATAAAACCATGTTTCCCTCTCTCATAATAACTTTCAGTAGCATCATGAAAAAATTAACAATATAACAATCACATGAAATATTCTTATCATGAGCCACATGCATATAATAATTATTACTCTCCACATAAGCATAGTCATTCTTATTAATTATAGTGGGAGCAAATTCAACAAAATAGCTATCATTATTATTCTCATCACCATAATCATCAAATATAGGAGGCATATTGTAATCATTAATTTTATCCTAAGTAGTAGGTGGACTGAAAATACAATATTCATCATTGTAATCATCATATATTGGAGGTTCTGTATAATCATAAGCAATAAAATAGCTATCTTCCAAAGCTGTGGAACTAAAAAGATAATTTTCATAAAAAGTAGCTTCCCCAAGCTTAGACTTTTCCATAGGATTAGCAATAATGGTGTCCAAAGAATTCATACTAATAACATTGCTATTAGCATGCAAATAAAGTTCCATAAGTTTTTTAATTTTCTCTTCAAACACTTCATGTCCTAACTCAAGATAAATACTGTAAAGCTCTCTGTTTTTGTTGTTGTTTTCCATTAAGCCTAACTAGTGAAAATAAAAACAAGAAACAAAAAGATAAAATTATAGAATCTAAAGGAAATAACTTTGAGCACTCACACCGGAGGATGTGAGTACCTTTTACCTTACCTCCCCGGCAACGGCGCCAGAAAATAGGCGTTTGCCGTGGGAGGTTCTTCTTCTTCTTCTTTAATCCTCCAGTGTGAATACCTTTTACCTTACCTCCCCGGTAACGACGCCAGAAAATAGCTTGATGTCTACGCACTTCTATTCTTGTAGACAGTTGTTGGGCCTCCAAGTGTAGAGGTTTGTAGAACAGCAGCAAGTTTTCCCTTAAGTGGATCACCCAAGGTTTATCGAACTCAGGGAGGAAGTGGTCAAAGGTATCCCCTCTCAAGCAACCCTGCAATCAAGATACAAGAAGTCTCTTGTGTCCCCAACACACCCAATACACTTGTCAGGTGTATAGGTGCACTAGTTCGGTGAAGAGATAGTAAAATACAAGTGGTATGGATAATTATAAGTGGTACGGTGCCAGAAAATAGCTTGCTGGCATGGAAAAGAGTAAAGGCAAACTGAAATAAAGATGGAAGCAAGCAAACATGTAACAAATCTAGTTGCAAACGGTGTTTCAATGCTTAGAAACAAGGCCTAGGGATCATACTTTCACTAGTGAACACTCTCATATAAATATATTCTTCTTTATGATACTAATCTTAACTACTCTCCGGTTGGACACTCTAATGGATGGTAGTGCTATAACAACACACCTCAAAGTTCATCTTTCCCATCTAGAAAACCCCACACTGTCACCTTGAGTACTAGATGGTTCCAACAAACACCACAATTTCATAAAGACATCCAACTCCAAATATAACTCATAACAAGTATTTGTAATCTCTAGTCTAAGTGCCACCATGGTGTGCACGCTGTCACTTTCACACACATGGGGAGAGAAGAGATCTATTAAAGCACTTGAGTAGCAAGGTAGATCTACTTGATTACAAAGCTCATGATCACAATATGATCATGCATAGAGAGAGAGATGAACACATAGCTACCGGTAGAACCTTAGCCTCGAGAGAGAACTACTCCCTCATCATCATGGGAATCAACAATGGTGATGGAGATGTCGGTGGAGATCGATGGAGATAGCTCCAGGTGCACTTCCCTGTCCCGACAGGGTGCCGGAACAGAGACTTTCTGTCCCCCGAATCTCCCCTTCGTTGGCGGTGGCGTTGCGGAACTTTTCGTCGCTGGTGGCTTGATGATTTAGGGTTCATGCATCGGGAGGCTTCTTATAGGCGAGAGGGCAAGGTCGGTGGGCGGCCAGGGGGCCCACACCACCTGGTGGCGCGGCTAGGGCTAGCCCGTGCCACCACATGGTGTGGCCGCCCTGTGGCCCCTCTCCGTCTCGTCTTCTGGCTCCGTGAGTCTTCCGGTAAAATATCAACTTTGGCTTTTGTCCCGTCCAATTCCGAGAATATTCATTTTCTGACTTTCTAGAACCAAAAACAGCAGAAAATAGGCAACTGGCACTAAGGCTCTTGTTAATAGGTTAGTCCAAGAAATCATATGAAAAGTACTCCAAAGTGTGGACAAAACATAAGAAAGTAGATAAAACCAAGCATGGAACATCAAAAATTATGGATACGTTAGCAACGTATCAGTAGGCATGAATATATTTCTGGTAGTGCGCAGCAAATGCGTTGCCAGGCCTTATTCGGGTCTTACCTTCATGCTGTAAGCGCGACATCCGAATTTTATCATCGCGGAGACGATTCGGGTAACCCAGGAGACACAGTCTCTTTGTAGGAAAAAATTATGAGGCGGTGTCGCCATAAACTTCGAGTGTGGATGTTATCGACACACAGTACTTTGTACAAATAATCATAGGGTGCGCGACCAGCGCTCCCTATGGGAGTAGCCCCCGAGTGCCTGGTTGAGTCGAAGACTCAGGTAGAGACTAAATAACTTTTGCGACTACTATCGTCTTTTGTTTGCTTGTTTTAGTCGACATTTACTTCCGGTGCTCCCTATGGGAGTAACCCATGTCCATAGTCGAATCATTCTTCGAGTGGTTGGGTTTGCTTTGATTTCCCATGCTCCTGAAAAAGAAGAAGAAAGAAAATCGTAGGGTGCGCGACCAGCGCTCCCTATGGGAGTAGCCCCCGAGTGCTTGGTGGAGTCAAAGACTCGAGCAAAAACTGAAGTAATCGAAGTCTTCTGCTGTGTAGCTTTTGATGACGTCAGTGCTGACGATTTCATGACCTCAGTTGCCCGCATGGGTGAGTTTGACGAGACGTGACGAGCGGTGGGTCCCATTCCCTGACTCTGATTTGACCGGGCGTGCGTAATCTTTATTTTAACTTTGCCTCCTCGATTTACGCACGTAATGGGAGTAGTGGGGGATGGTTCATGTTTCAGCTCCTCCATGTGTCGAGCAGGATGAACACCACGCGTCCAGTAGGGTTTTTCTGAGCCGTTGGATTGCATCTTCCAGAGGTTAAGTAGTGGCGCTGCGACGGTAAAATTCACATCTGCTTTCGCTCATCTTTTGCCTTCACCGCCATTGCCGTTGCTCCCCTGCTTTCTCTGCTCTCTTTTCCTCCGCGGCACTGGACCAGCTCCGCGCATTTCCCAACTACTTTCTCGAGTCACATCGCCGCCGTGCAATGGGGAAGAAGAAGGGAGGTGCTGCGACCAATTCCGCGGCTACCGCTGTTGCGGTGAAGAAGAAGGGCGGCTCCGCCGCTGCGGGCACCAACACCACCGCCGACGGGAAGAAGAAGGGCACGGGCACCCGCGTCATGAATGGCGCGTGGCGTCCGTCCATCATCAAGTCCTCTAATCTTCGTCTTCTTCGTCAAGACGGAGTGCTGTCCGCCGTAGTCACCGACGCGCGCGTCCCCGGCGGTGAGATAATCCCTTCTCCTCCCGCTGGTTTTCGAGTGATGTTGTTGGCATTCATCATTCGTGGCCTCTCGTTGCCCTGCATCCCTTCTTCAGGAGCCTCCTTTGTTTTTACGGGCTTCAGCTCCATCAGCTATCCCTGAACTCTATCCTCCATATCTCTTGCTTCATCACCCTCAGCGAGTGCTGGCTCGGAATCGAGTCTCACTTCGACCTCTTCAAGCGCCTCTTCAAATTGAAGCGCCAATCTGCATCTGGCTCCTTAGTCTATGATGTAGGCGGCTGCGGAATCCACGTCGATCCATCCGCCACCTATTTCGACATCAAGGTGATGAAGTCTGTCCAAGGGTGGAGGGACAAGTGGTTCTACGTTCGCGACAGAAGGCCGACAGAGACCACTTCGGACTCACACCTTTCGATCCCGCGACGCCGTGCAAGAGGAGGCGCTCCTAGAAGAATGTAGTCATGCCTGGCGAGTCCGCGGAGACAGATGTGCTGTCCGACCGCGTCTGCGACCTCGAGAGTCGCATAGGCAAAGAGGAGGGAGGCCGCGCCCTCATTCGCATATGGTTGCGCCGTCGCGTCCAGCCCCTACAGGCCAGAGTCCATCCCATGTTTCAGTTGGCTGGCGCTGACGATGTCACTCGCGTGTCTGCCGATGGCATGTCCGCGAGTGAGGTAGATAAAAGGGTTCGACTGGTGACCACATACACCGTCAAGGATGTGCTCCCTAGTGAACCAGTCGTTCTCCGTTCGATGCTTGTAACCCTCCTCCTGAGGTATGATTGTGCTACATAGTAGCTTAGTTTGTTGATTGCTTCTTTGCTGTTTCTTTGCTTTTGTGCTGATTTTGTTGTCTGTATACAGGATTGGGCGGTGTCACCCTGTATGCCCCCTCTTCCTGAGGGGGTTATCCCTCATGAGGACTTGGAAGAGGACGAGTCAGAATTGACTGTCCTATCCGATGTGGAAGAGGAAGCCCCCGAGTCGGGTAGTCCGGATACTCGCAAGCGCTCGTGCAACGAGGATTCCGATGCGTCGTCTCCTTCGACTCCGGAAGGTGCAGGCGTTGGTGCAGGGTCGCCAATCCCTGCCATTCCTGTGAGCACCGTGGTGCCATCTTCTCGCAAGAAGATGCGACTGCCAAAGGAGTCTTCGTCAGAGTTGGGGGAACCAACCTTTGACTTTGATAAATTTGATTGGTAAGTATTTGGTTTTTCCTTTATGATTCTTCATTGGCTTTGCCTTGTGCTTGATGTTGGTTTTGTTTTTGCAGTCAAGAGGCATCGTCATCTTCTGGCGACGTCCAATTTTTGAAAGAATCAGGAGTCGCAACCTCAAGGGCCAAGAAAGAGGTCGAGCATGCTCCATCCCCTCCATTGGCGGCCCACTCCGGGCACAACTCTTCCAGTTCTCCGCATGAAGGGGAGCATCGAATGGTTTCCCGGATGACTGCACACCAATCGACTTCGGAGTCATTGGAGGATCATGTAAGTGTAGGATTTCTTCTTTTGATGTTGCAGTCGATGTTATCTATGCCATCTGCTGATCCCTTGTTGTGCGATAGCCCCTTGTGAAGGAAGCCGCTCACTTGGCGGAGCAAGTGGTTGTGATGGGTCGTCAGCATGCAATGCTGGAGACTCGTCATCGCGTGGTCGAAAATAAGTGTTCTTCACTTCCTCTTCTTCTCCTTTTTTATATGGTCGATTGATAGTCAATCCCTTTTGTTTTGTAGCTGAACATAACGCCCTCCTGCGCAACGCTGCCACCATAGAGAAAACACTCGCCGCGGCTATGAAGGGCCACGATGAGGCGATCGCGGTGCGTGACGAGGCTCAGAGGCGTGAAGAGGATCTGCGTGCCTCCATCGCGGCCAGGGAGAAGTTGTTCGAAGAACAACTTTTCTCGATTGCCAAAGCCCTCTTAGGTACTATGTTTGGATATCATCATCTTTCTCTGTTTGATTTTTGCTATTGGAGCTGATGTTTTGTCCATGTATGGGTTTGTGTACAGATGCTGATGATTTGAGCTTCGACCCTCAAGCCCTCCGTCGCGATGATGCCTTGGCGGGTGCACTTTCAGCAGTCGAGGACCGCAGCGCCGCCGTTCAGGATATGCTTTCCAAAGCCAAGGGCATGCTCAGTCGCCTTCAGGAGGAGTTGATGCCCAAGGCTGAGCTAATCGAGAACATGAACGAGCTGGTGGAGTCTCTCGCTGGGGGTGTTCCTGCAAGCTTCAAGAACTCGCACCATGCGGCTGGCGCGTCAATGTCACTCGCCATGGTAGAGGCCCACGGAGTTGAGGTTGACCCTGCAGTGGTTTCGAAGGTGATGCCCATTAGCACGGACGGCCAGTAGGTAGTCTTTGCTCCCTTTGCGACTGCCTATGGCAAATATGGGCCGCAGCTGATTAGCACGGTTGCGAAGTACTCTGAGGAGCTGCAGCGAGGCAAGAAGGTGGCAAAGGCTACGACATCAGGGGCTGGCGGAAAGTCAGTGGCATCTGACACTGCCACGGACTCGATGAAGCCCCCGAAGCCGTCGAAGTCGAAGAAGCCAATCGCTTCTCAGTAGTTTTGTAATAGTTGATTAGTTTATGCCTTTTGTCTAGAACATGCCTTTTGGCGGGTGTATCTGCTGATACTTTTTGCCATTCTTGAATGCACTCAAATCTTTTGTCTATGTGTCAATTTGATCTTATTATTTGCTTCTTGCTTGGCTTGTGGTAGGGTACATCAAGTGATCCTTTGAGGGAACCTCAGGACTCGCCACCCCTTGATGAGACCTTGGCGCCGTCGCGCTCCAGGGTGGATGAGCTGTCGCTGCTTTCGCGACTGCGTGACCGCATGAAGCAGTTAGAGCGTGAATTGCCCGTGCTCCGTGGTAACGCGGATGTATGGAAGTCAAAGGCAGAGAAGTCCGCCGCCCGAGAATAGTATCTGCTTGGCGAGGTGACGCAGCTGGGCGACCAATTCAAGTGTTAGTTTGCTTGCTCTTATCTTTTCCTTGTAGTCATTTGTGATGGTGCGCTGTCCTTATGCTTCTGTTTGGGCTTCGTATAGTTGTCAGCGCGCGTCATTCGCAAGATGAGAAGGAGAGAATTGCCATTCGTATGCATGATCTGACCTGGGAGCAACTTCAAGAAAGTGGGTACTTCTGGGTAGATCATGATCGTGCGATTGCGCTGGTGACCCTGCAGGATAGTGCATCGCTAGTGATGCACTTTCTGAAGAAGTCACAGTCATGCTTGAAGAACATTTGTCGGACGATGTTTCCGCTAGATGTTACTCCATCAAGCCTGCTGGCCCTCCTCGCCAAATTTCAATACCTGGCCGCGGTTCGCGAGTGTGTGAGGCAGCAGTTGGTGGCTGGTGCCAAGGCCGCTCTATCGCTGGTGCGACTGCATAGGCCTGACGTAGATGTTGCGGCAATTGCGGCTGGGCCACCTGCGCCACCAGCAGGTTCTGCCTGGAATATGGTGCCGCACTACCAGGCGGTGGATCGCCCAATAGAAGAGATCGTCGACTTCTTTGAGGAATAAACCAACATTCTCTTGTTCCAGTAGTAGCTTAGTTTGTATCCTGCACATAAGTGTACCCGTGTTGTAAAGTTCGTATAAATGTTGTCGAATATGTATAAAGAGCTTGTTAGCGTGTGAGTGCGTTGCACTATGCGACTCCTTTTCGTTAGCCTGGCCATGCGTTTATCTCAGTCCCTTGTCAACCTGTCAGATGCGTTGCAACTGGGTTGATGTTGTGTCAAGGGTTTCGATTTGATGTGCCAGCTACTCAGGATATCGCGTTTTAGTTCGTAGAACAGATGTGTGTAGGGTGGTGTAGCCCCCGAGTCGATAAGTTTTGGAAAAATAAAGAAAGTCACAAAGTTTTGGGGCACTTAGCTTTATTTATTCATGAGACAGTACAAGGTACAATGTGTGGCTGAGTGCCCTATTTGCGATGCAAAAGTAAAAACGACTAAGGGTAGAAGCGTCGCAGCTGTGCGACGTTCCAGGGGTTGGAGTATGCGACTCCAGTCTCTAGATCTTGAAGGCGATAGGCGCCACCTGGGATTACTTCTATAATCACGTATGGTCCTTCCCAGGGGGATTCGAGCTTGAGATGTCCTTGCTGCTTTAGTCGCAGGACTAGGTCGCCTTCGACGAAGGATCTGGGGCGTAGCCTCCTACTGTGGTAGTTGCGCAAGTTCTGCTGGTAGATTGTTGATCTTTCTGTGGCAATTTACCTTGCCTCGTCAAGGAGATCGATGGAGTCTTCGAGTGCAAGGGATGACTCCTGCTCGCTGTAAGCGACCACGCGTGGCGCCTTGTACCGTACCTCGGCGGGCAGCACCACTTCGGCCCCGTGCACCATAAAGAACGGGGTGTAGCCTGTAGCACTGTTTGGGGTTGTGCGTAGGCTCTAGAGTATTGATTGCAGTTCGTCTGGCCAGCAGCCCGCGGCTTGTTCGAGTGGCCGGAGGAGTCGCTTCTTGATGCCGCCGCAGACGAGCCCGTTCGCCTTTTCAACCTTACTGTTGGTCTGTGGATGTGCTACCGAGGCGTAGCAGATGTTGATTCCTAGATTCTCACAGAATTCTTGGAACTCCTTGGATGTGAAGTTCGTGCCATTGTCTGTGATGATGCTATGTGTCACTCCAAAGCGGAAGACGATGGACTCAAAGAAGTTGACTGCGCTGTGCCCTGATTGATTGGTCACTGGCATGGCTTGTATCCACTTGGTGAACTTGTCGACTGCCACCAGGAGGTAGACATAACCTCCTTGCGAGGACTTGGGGAGCTTGCCGACCATGTCGAGTCCCCATTGCGTGAAGGGCCAGGCCAATGGGATTGGTCGGAGCTCCGCGCCAAGTGCGTGCGGCTTGTCCACGAATCGTTGACACGCGTTGCACTTCTGGACGATGTCTTTGGCGTCGCGCATGGCCGTAGGCCAGTAGAACCCAACTCGCAGAGCTTTGGCCACGAGGGCACGACTGCCAGCGTGGTGTCCACAGGTTCCCTCATGGATGTAGAGGAGGACATCTCTTCCATCAGCCGTGGAGACGCATCGCTGGAGTACCCCTGTGATGCTGCACTTGTATAGTTCGCCGTTGATAACAGCGAATGCCTTGGATCGCCGCGCGATGTATCGTGCATCTGTCGGGTCATCCGGTACCCGTTTGCTAAGGAGGTACATGATGTACGGCTGAGTCCAGGATGACTCGATCATCATGACGCTCATTGGTCCTTTGAGTCCTGTGTATAGCTCCAGGTCGTCAAGTGCCATTGGCTCATTGGGTGGCGTAGCCCCCGAGTCCGTTGCTGCACTTGTTTTCTTCTCTGTTGCCTTTGGCCTGATGGAGCGCTCGCAGATGCACTCGAGAAATACCCCAGGTGGTATGGGGGTGCAGGTAGAGCCTATGTTGGCGAGTGCGTCCGCCTCTTCATTGCTTTCGCGGCCTATGTGTCGCAACTCGCAGCCGTCGAAGTCCCCCTCCAGTGTGTCGTAGAGATCGCGGTAGGTGATCATGTTGTCGTTCAGTGCGTTGCACTCATACATTGTTTGGTTGACGACCAACTTGGAGTCGCCGTAGATAATGAGCCTTTTGGCGCCGCAGGCTTTTGCCATCCGCATCCCGTGTAGCAGGGCCTCGTATTCGGCTTCGTTGTTGGAGGCCGTGAACTGCATTCGCAGGATGTACTTCAGCTTGTCCCCTTGAGGTGATGTTAGTATGACACCTGCACCTGCTCCGTCCTTCCGCTTGGACCCGTCGAAGTGCATTGTCCAGAGGTAGGACATATCTGGTTTGTCAGGGAGCTGGTTCTCCATCCAGTGCACGAGGAAGTCAGGAAGAACTTGCGACTTGATTGCGTCGCGCTTTTCGTATGTAATGTCTCGTGGAGACAATTCTATTCCCCAAAGCGCGACTCGTCCCGTGGCGTCGGGGTTGTTGAGGATATGCCCCAACGGGGCATCGTTAACCACCATGATGGGGTGCTCCTGGAAGTAATGGCGTAGTCGCCGAGCGGTCATGAAGACGCCGTACGCCAGCTTCTGGTAGTGCGGGTACCGCTGTTTTGTTGGCGTGAGAACCTCGCTGAGGTAGTAGACTAGGCGCTGTACCCCATGGACTTTGTTTTCCTCGACTCGGTCGACCACGAGCACTGTGCTGACCACCTGGTTGGTGGCGGAGATATATAGCAACAACGGTTCCCTTTCTCGTGGGGTCACCAGTACTGGCGAAGTGGATAGTAGGCGCTTGAGGTCTTCGAATGTTTCCTGTGCTTCGTTGGTCCACTCGAACTTTTCAGCTTTGTGGAGGAGTTGGTAGAAGGGCAGTGCCTTTTCACCCATCTGACTAATGAATCGACTGAGGGCCGTGATTCGCCCAGCTAGCTGCTGGACGCCCCTTATGTTCTTCGGCTTCTCCATGGCCAGTATGGCTTTTATTTTCTTTGGGTTTGCCTCGATTCCTCTGGTAGAGATGAGGTACCCGAGTAGTTACCCACATGGCACGCCAAAGGCGCATTTGTCCGGATTGAGCTTGATCCAGTAGCGGTCGAGGTCGGCAAAGGTTTCACGCAAATCCTCGATTAGAGAGGCTTCTTCCTTGGTCTTGATTACTATGTCGTCGACATAGACTTGAATGTTGCGACCAAGTTGTTCCTTGAGGCAATCCTGCATGCACCGCTGGTAGGTGGCTCCCGCGTTTTTTAACCCGAAGGGCATTGTGTTGTAGCAGAACACATCGAAGGGCGTTGTAAACGCCGTTTTTTCTTGATCTTCCTCCTTCATTCGGATCTGATTATAGCCTGAGTAGGCATCGATGAAGCAGAGGCGCTCGCATCCCGCGGTGGAGTCGATGATCTGGTCGATGCGCGGCAGCGGGAAGTGATCCTTTTGGCAGTTCTTATTCAGAGAGGTGAAGTCCACGCACATCCGCAGGATATCCATGTCTTTTTTTTGGTACCGGCACCGTGTTGGCGAGCCAAGTGCTTTCCTTGATCTCGCGTATGAATTTGGCGTCGAGGAGTCTGTTGATCTCCATTCCGACTGCCTTCGCCCGTGGCTCAGATAACCGCCGGATTGTTTGCTTCACCGGCCTTGCGTCTGGGTTGACGTTGAGTGCGTGCTCGGCGAATTCCCTAGGAACTCCTTGAAGGAAATATGCCCTAAGAGGCAATAATAAAGTTGTTATTATGTATTCCTTGTATATGATAGATGTTTATTTTGCATGCTATAATTGTATTGATAGGAAACATCAATACATGTGTGTTTAATAAACAAAAGGGTTCCTAGTTATGCCTCTCTTATAGACTAGCTTGTTGATTAACAAGATGATCAAGGTTTCCTGATCATGGACTTTGGATGTTGTTAATAACAAGGTCACAACATTTGTGAAATGATGTGATGAACATTCATCCGAAGTATAGTATTACGATCAAGTCATTATGTTTATATTGCTATAACATCATACAAAGTAGTCTTAGTCCTTAGACCATGAGATCATGTTAATTACTAACACCGGAAGAGTATCTTGATAACATCAAACGTCACACCGTAACAAGGTGACCATAAAGGTGGGTTTAGTGCTATGAAGGTGTTATGTTGAGGCTCATGGATCAAGAGTGGAATTTGTCAATCCCGATGACGGATAGATATACTCTAGGCCCTCTCGGTGATATCACATTAAGATAGCTTACAAGCAAGTGATGTGATCACTAGAATGTTATATCACGGGAACGAGAAAAGAGTGCATGTCGGTAACGAGATCAAACTAGGTATTTGGATACCGATGATCGAATCTCGGACATGTATTATATCATGAGACAAAGGGATTAAATTGCTGACGTTAAAGGTTCTCACGATCACAGAAGTCATCGTTGAATATGCTGGAGTCAGTATGGATCTCCAGGTCCCGCTTCTGATTATTGATCTGAGAGGAGTCTCAATCATGTCTGCATTATTCGCGAACCATAGGGTGACACACTTAAGGGTTTCCGGACACCATTTAGTGAAGGAAATATGCCCTGAGAGGCAATAATAAAGTTGTTATTATGTATTCCTTGTATATGATAGATGTTTATTTTGCATGCTATAATTGTATTGATAGGACTTCCTCACGATCTTGAGATCGACAAGTGTACGACTACATCAACCATGAGTTCCTACTCGTTAACAAAGCTCGTTGTCTTCGAGGGTAAGTTCTCTATGGATGTATGTCCACCCCTTTGCTTTGTACCTCGTAGATAGATCTTGGCGTGTAGTTCACACCGTAGGAATTTTTTTATTTTCTATGCTGTGGACCCAACATTTAGGAGCACATATGTTCCAGACAAAAGGTTTGCAAAGCGCAGGAAATGTTTCGATAGAAACAGGAATTGTTTCGATAGAAACCGGAATTATTTCGGGTGAAATTGCAGAAAGTGGTTATGCATGTGATATTAAAATGTTGCAAGGGTTTTTATGTGAATGTTTGTTAATTAAAGTAATTAACAAAATTCTGAATAAAATAAATAAAAGAGTTTTATTAATTGAGAGTTGCATTTAATTTGGTGGAAATTAAATACATGTGAGTGGGATTTTGGGTGGAGGCCATGTTTATGTGAGTGGAGGTTCACCACATGAATGAAGGAGGGGAGGAGTCCCCCCCCCTCATGCTCCGGCTATGGGAGGGGAGGGGTCACCCTCCCTCCTATATAAAGCCCCCCTCTCCCCTCTCACAAACCACACCTCCTCGTGAAGGATCTCTCTCCCCCTCTAGATATTCCCCCATGGTCTCGGATTAGCGAGATACATGTTCCCGGTGGCCTTGCGTCTGGAAGGAGTTGCTGCTTCCGCTGATTCGCTAGAGCGAGGAGGTAGAGGTTGTCTGGTGGCTTGAATGTGTGTGTGAGGACGGATGCGCTGCTGATTTGCGGCGCTCGGACTTCCACACGAGCTTGAGATCGGCAAGCGTACGACTACATCAACCACGAGTTCCTACTCGTTAACAAAACTCGTTGTCTTCGAGGGTAAGTTCTCCATGGATGTATGTCCACCCGTTGCTCTGTATCTAGTAGATAGATCTTGGCGTATAGTTCTCATCGTAGGAAAATTTTTGTTTTCTATGCTGCGGACCCAACACTCCTGGCATGTCCGTAGGACACCAGATGAAAATTTCCCAGTGCTCACGGAGGAATTCGACGAGCACGAGTTCCTATGCGGGACTCAAGTTGTTGGCGATGAGGGCCGTTTTGGCGGGATCCGATGGGTAGACCTACACTTTCTTTGTGTGCACTGATGAGTCGAAAGATAGATCAGGCGAGCTTGGCCGGCTTAGGGGAGACAGACTGTTGTCTGTCGACTCCTTTAGTCTTGCCAGTTCTTCCTGCATGCCTAAGGACTAGGAAATTCTGTTGAATTCCCTGTCGCAACTGTCGAACCTCTCGAAGCTCCTGTTGACTGTGATGACGCCATTGGGACCTGGCATTTTCATCTGCAGGTAGGCATAATGTGGTACTGCCATGAACCTAGCGAACGCGACACGTCCGAGGATGCAGTGGTACTGCGAGGGCCAGTCGACGACCTCAAAGTGGATGCGCTCGCGCCGAAAGTTTTTTGGCGTGCCAAAGATAACGTCGAGGTTGATTTTGCCTAGGGGTATACGCCTTTTCCTGGGACGATGCCGTGGAATGTTGTGTCCGAGGCCTCTAGGCAAGTCAGAGGGATCCTCATTGCTCGCAAGGTACTCGTGAATATAAGGTTGATGCCGCTTCCTCCATCCATGAAGACACGGCTCATGTCGAAGCCTCCGATTTGCGCCTCGAGTACGAGGGGATAATGGCCTGGACGAGGTACTTGAGGCGGGTGGTCGCGTTTGTCAAAGGTGATGCATGACTCGCTTCCGCTGAGGTACTCAGTGGTAGATGGTGGCGAGTGTGTGGCCAAGTTGACTTGGCGAGTGATGGCCTTCTACACCTGATTGGAGGGGCGTCCTTTTTGGATCATCATGGTACCCATGGCCCTTGGGTAGGGTTCGCCTCCCTGGTGTTGGTCCGGTGCATCTGCGTTTGGGGGAATTCCAGGTGGTGGTGGCGGAGCGCCATGTGCCATGGCGCCTGGAGCGGCTCTGTAGCCTCTTTCGACTGCGTTGCGGTTGATCCGAGGTAATCCCTCATGTAGTTTGAGGAACTCGTGGCAGTCCTTGAGGAGGTGGTTGGACTTCTTCTTTCCATCTTGCTTGTCGATGTAGAAGTGCACTGTACATGGCCTGGACAGTTTGTCTTCAATGGATGTTGCGGGTGCTTCATCATGATCGCGGCGTTGCCACACTTGCGTGGTCTTCCCGGAGTTGCGGTATCCGCTGTTGCGGTTGTCGTCGCGTCTGTTAGCGTAGCCATCTGTGACCATGTCGACGTCGTCGCGGTCATCGTAGATGCGCATACGGCGTTTGCCTTGGCGGTCGCGTCTGCGCTCGAGTTCTGCCTCCTCGTCGGAGTGAACACGATTTTTCACCAAATCTTCTCCATCAACCCACCGATTCGTGATTTCCATCAGGTGGTCGATGGTCTTGGGCTTCGAGCGGTCCAGCTCCTCCCTGAGCTCTATGCGGCGGACGCCGCCGTTGAATGCATCAATCGCGCAATCCTCCGAGATGTTCTTTGCGGAGTTCTTGATGATGGACCACCTTTGGATGTAGGAGCATAGCAATTCGCCCGATCTTTGCTGGCAGCATCTTAGCTCTTCGATTGATGCTGGCCGCTTGTACGTGCCTTTGAAGTTGCGCACGAAGCTGTAAACCAGCTCATCCCAACTGCGAATGGATCCGCGCGGGAGGTTGTTGAGCCATGCTCGGGCGGCGCCCTGCAGCTATAGCTGTAAGCGTTGCATGGCTGTGCTTCGACTGCCGCCGTGGAGTCTGACGGAGGAGATGTGATCCTCTAGCCAGATCTTTGGGTCCTGTAGACCGTCAAACTTCGGGGTTCTCTGATGGGAGTTTGAACCGCTTGGGCATTCGCTTTTGCCTTATGGATCTGCTGAAGCATTTGGCGCCGTAGAGCTCCACATCTTCCTCTTCCGAGTCAGTCGACCGAGCACGCCGTGCCCTTGATTTGTCGATATTGCACTGCGTGATGTCATTACACGCGTCGTATTCATGGTCGTGTCGCCGTGAGCGGCGGCGTCGAGACAGGTCCTGACTGTCATCACTGGATGAGGGCGAGGAGTAGCGCTTTGCTAGCGCTTTGCCTTTCTTCGGCTCCGGCGTTGACTCCTTGTCGAGGGCGGCCTCGATTAGCCCCAAGCCCGTGATCGTAGATCGGTGCATGGTGGCTCGGGGATCTCCAGCTGGCAGCTGGTTATTGAGGAGATACGTGGTGGCCGCTGTCACTGCAGCTTGCGGCGTCTTTGGGACCACATTGCCCCACGTATCGACTGTCATAGAGCTGAAGTCGAGGACCTTTGCAGCTTCTATGTGTTCTTGCTCAGTGAGATGGGCCATCCGAGATTGCCTCTTTTTGGCGATGTACTCGTTGCCTTTTGAGGAGGATCCTCCGTGGGAGGAGAGCCCAGCACGATGAAGACTTGACTCATCTGCTGCCCTTTTGCGTGCTTCTAGTTGCGCGATTGTTTGCGCTTGGCGCTTGAATTATTCCTTCAGGATCTAGTGGTAGCCCATCAGAAGTTCTTGCGAGGAGCCGGGAGGTAAAGGGTTGCCCCGAAGGGCCTCACGGCAGCGAGCCCACTCAAGCTCGTTGAGCCTGACCACGACGCGTTCGCCGGTTTGCTCGTTTGTTATGGTTGGAGGTTCGACTGCTCCTCCATTGTTGATGGGGGTGCGATTGCCACTGTTGCCACCGTTGCCGGCATTGCCGCCGTTTGGCGGGTTGGTTCCATTGCCGCGATTGCCCGTGTTGTCGCGGTTGGCGGAGGTTTCGCCTGCGTTGATGACGGCGCACATGAAGTGATTGGGGAAGCTGCTGCTCCCAGAACTCTCAGATCCGGAACCGTAGGTTCCATCTTCAGTGGCCAGATCGCTCAGATCGTAGTCGCGACTGCTGTCGCTAACCGTGTTTTCGACTGTTGTCGGGGCGTTGAGCTCACTGAGGGTGCCGATCTATGGAGGGAACCATGATGCTGGGGCAATCGATGGCACCATCGGCTGATCAGGTATGCGAAGCGTGCCCATCTGACCAACTTGGAAGCGGAAGCTCCCTATTGCCAGGTTGATCCCGTCGCCCACGGACTCGAAAGCCGGGCGAGTGGCTGGCGTGTGGACAGTGAAGTCGAACATGCCGAAGAGCTGGCGAATCTCCGCTGTTGTGGAGTTGTAGATCGCGGTTGATGGGGCCGAAGAAGCCGCAACATCAGCACTCCCACTTCCCACAGACGGCGCCAATTGACGAGGGTTTAACTCATCAATGCCCATTGTTATGGACTTGGGTTTTGGAGAAGGAGGGAGCGCTGGAGACATCTATCGGCTAGCAAACAAGCACACATGGGACTCGAAGATTTACCCAGGTTCAGGCCTCGTAGAGGTCCCTACTCCTGCTTGTCTGCTCGTGGAATTATCAAAGGAATCGAGGATTACAATGGTGCGCAGATGCAATCTGGCAAGGGTTATGGAAACTAGGGTTGCGTGTGTCCTCCTCGCCGCCCCGTCCTAGCCTTTATATAGATAGGCTAGGTCTCGGGTAGCAGGTCGAGTCGGTTACAAGTTAGGGTTCTCCCCTTCAAACTTTCTATCTTTAGCTTCTTCTTGTTCTTCAAGCAATCGAGAGTTTGTAGGTTACTCGAGTCCTTCATTTGGGCCTTGGTGACACCGTGGGCCTTTACATTTTTAGGCCGTATATACCAAGCTCGAGTACCTATAGGGTATATCCATGTCAGGAGGTCTCCAAGGCAATATAAAGGCTGCACGGAATATGTCTGGTATGGAACACTAAAGCATCGCGACACGGATAGCAATAGATCAATAGGAGGAAATAAAGACTATAAATGCAAAATAGGTAGAAAGGGGGAGATTGCTCGCCTGGAAAACACTATCGAAGATTCGTTATCCGAAGGACTTGTCGATACTCGCATCAACTCATCGGCCTAATCCGCGGAGAATCAAAGCACTAAAAGAAACACTGGATGTACTATTTAATATTACGACAGAAGATCGGCATGATGCATATATGATGTATGACATGGCAAATATGCGATGCGACTAGGCAATATTAAGCGGTACCGGGGTCCCGACATTTAATTATATGGTTCAAGTTATTTAGTACCCCACAATTTAAATGTTGTTTACCAAGGCAAAACATGGCATTGGTTCGCTACACAAATTTAAATAGAGCCAATATAAGACTAGAATAGCCCGCATATGGTCTCCATATTTAATTATGAGGTGAAGCGACAAAGTATCCCTAAACAAATAAACATGTATGCAAGCATGACAATTTATATGCAACAAGTATATGTCATATATTATAAAAATAGGGGTCTCGGAAAGGGAATCACACTTTAGGGTATCGACGATCTTGGCTTCCGAGGATTCGACGGGTTCGGCCACACCGGGATTGGTCTTCGGGGTCTCGATCATCGGATCCGTGTTTCGAGGGTCTTGGCGTTCCGTGACGAAGGAGATAATGGACACTTGTCGATGACCTTGAGTTTCAAACTTTTCACACCCGTGCGTCTTTGGGTTCCACGTCGCCGTCGTTAAAACATATAGGAAGAAGACAACATAGTACTTGAACATTAACCGGATGGATCAGAGATGATGATGATCTTGAGAGGTGACTATTGAAGACATGGACAAAGGGACAGGAGGCAAAACTCTTACGAGAATTTTGTCAAATAGGTGACGGCGAGACATCAATGAACGGAGACCGAAACATTCGATGTTGTTGAATAGAAGGCGCAATAGCAACAGCAATACACGACCCACTGTGCTACTACTACACGGAAGAAGCGACGTGGTTGCTGCCTTGTTCGAGCTTCAGATCAAAGACACGGAGGCTGCTGCTACATCTTGGATGGGTCGGGTGCAGACACAAGGATGGGCGCCTCCCGCGTGTATAGTAGCAAGCTCAAGCGGCACAGGACAAGCGGCCAGGGGGATGCACGTGCGCGGCCGCAACAAGGAGAGACGAGATCGCGGGGAGGAGGAGCTCGGGTGAAGCGGCCTGGCGCGGTGTCGAGGAGTCAAAGCGGACGGAGGCGAGGCCTCGGCGGCTGCAGATGAGAACCAGGGGTGGCACGGCAACGCTCACACGGGTGGAGGCTAGCGTGGTGCCGAGCGGCAATGGTGGGCGGCCCGAGGCAGAGGATACGGGGCTGCATGCCAGCGACGGGGACCGCTCGGTGTGCTTGGCCGCAACCAGCAAGGTGGGCTCCAGCGAGGTCGGGCTCAAGGTGGTGGCGAGGCAGAGGGACGACCGGAGAAGCTCGAGCGGCGGCCACCGGAACCCTTGGAAGCGGCCATGGTGGGGTGGTTCGGGGTCGCGTCCACGGGAGGCGGAGAGACGGCCGCGGGCGGCTCCTGCTGCGGGGAGGAAGGCGTAGCTGGGGAGGTCGATGACGGGGCTAGCAGGTTGGAGGAGACGTGCGAATGAGCGGCCAGTGACGGCGGCGTTGCGCTAGGGAGAGAGGCAGGCGAGTGGCATCGATCCGTGCGAGGAGAGAGTCGGCGGGGCCTCGGTGCGATGCGGGGAGGAGAGAGGCGAGAGGGAGCGAGAGAGGACGGGGCGCTGGGGATCACGTGTGGGCGACGCGCGGGTTGGGGTGGGGCTAGGCGGGAGCGGGTCAAGGGTTCCATCCGGGGCTGGGGATCCGATGCGAGGTGGTTAGCCTGTCGAGGTGTGTCGGTGTGAGTGGCCAGGGTGAGCACGGCCGGTCGCGCGCGTGGGTGTGTGCGCTGTGTCTAGTGTGGTAGCAGCTAGGTGACCCGACTGTGGGGTGGGGGTTAGGGCTTGGGTAGGTTTAGACTAGGGTTTGGGCAACGGGGTCGTAGGCTGCTGGCTTGCTAGGCTTTTGGCCCGGCAGGCTAGCGACCTCCCCCGATTCAAAAATATTTTATTTATCTGTTTTAATTTTAAAGACTTTTGTAAATAGTTTTTTAGACAAATATAAGATCCGGAAGAGACTGGGGTTTTGATTTGAAATAAAGACGGGAGATATCTAGAAAACAAAGATAGGCTTTTAGAAAATAGTTTTAGGCAAACAATGCATGATGACATGACGATGCTCAAATGCAATGTGGCATGATGACATGAGCATGTGGTCATGATGATGCACAAAACAAAACAACGAGCGATTTTCTAGTAGTGGTTTTACCGGGGTGCTACATCGGATTTGCTTCCAGCGCTCCCTATGGGAGTAACCCATGATCCATAGTCGAATCGTAGAATCGAGTGGTTGGGTATGCTTTGAATGTTCCTGCACAAAAAAGAAAATCGTAGGGTGCGCGACCAGCACTCCCTATGGGAGTAGCCCTCGAGTGCTTGGTGGAGTCGAAGACTCGAGCAAGGACTAAAGTAGTCGAAGTCTTCTAGTGCTCATCTTGATGACATCAGTGCTGATGACGTGATGACCTCAGTTGCCCACGTGAGCGGCTTTGACGGGACGTGACGAGCAGTGGGTCCCACTTTCTCACTTTGATTTGACTGGGCGTGTGTAATCTTTCATTTTAACTTTGTCTCCTCGATTTCCACGCGTAATGGAGATAGTGGGGGACGGTTCGTGTTTTGGCCTCTCCATGTGTCTACCACGATGTGCGCCACGCGTCCAGTAGGGTTTCTGTTGGCCTTTGGATGGCATCCGCAAGGGGCTTAAGTAGCAGCGCAGCTGCGGTAATTTTCCCATCTACCCTTTCTCTGCTTGTGCTTCCATCGCCATTGCCGATGCTCCCTGCTTCCTAGAGCTCGTCCTTTTCGTGGGGTTGGACCAACTCCGTGTGTTCCCGAGCTACTTCCTCCGCTCGCACCGCCATCGCAAGATGGGGAAAAAGAAGGGAGGCGCCGCCGTTGAGTCCCCCGCTGCCATTGCTGTGGCCAAGAAGAAGGGCGGCTCCACCACTATAGGCACCAGCACCGCCGGTGCCGGGAAGAAGAAGGTGGGTGCGGGTACCCGCGTCACCAATGGTGCGTGGTGCGTGTCCATCATCAAATCCTCTGAGCTCCGTCTCCTCCATCAAGATGGAATTCTGTCACCCGTGGCGGATGACTCGTGATTGCCAGGTGACGAGTTAACTCCTTGTCCTCCTGCTAGTTTTCGGGTGATGTTCCTAGCGTTCATCATCCACGGTCTTTCTCTGCCCCTGCATCCTTTCTTTAGGGGCCTCCTTTGCTTCTACGGGCTCCAGCTGCATCAGCTGTCCCCCAACTCTATCCTCCACATCGCCTGCTACATTACACTTTGCGAGTGTTGGCTTGGAATCGAGACACACTTTGGCCTCTTTAAGAGGATTTTCAAGCCGAAGCGCCAGTCAGCATCTGGTTCCGTAGTCTACGACGTAGGAGGCTGCGATATCCATGTCGATTCCTCTGCCACATATTTCGATATCAAGCTCATGGCTTCCATCCAAGGGTGGAGAGACAAGTGGTTCTACATCCGCGACTAGAAGGCCGGCGGAGAGCACTACGGACTCGCGCCCTTCGATCCCGCGACGCCGTGCAGGAGGAGGCATTCTTGGAAGAACGTGGTGATGTCTGGCGTTTCCGAGGAGATGGAAGTGCTGTACAAGCGCGTCTGCGACCTCGAGAGTCGCATGGGTAAAGAAGAGGGAGGCGCCACCCTCATTCGCACATGGTTTGGCCATCGCATCTAGCCTCTGCGGGCCAGAGTCCACCCCATGTTCCAATGGGCTGGTGCGGACGATGTTACTCGCGTATCTGCCGATGGCATTTCCACGAGTGAAGTAGATAAGAGGTTGCGATTGGTGACAAAGTATACCTCCAAGGAGGTTTTCCCAAGCGAGCCAGTCGTGCCTCCCTTCGACGCCTCTAACCCTCCTTCTGAGGTATACTTGTGCTATGAAGTAGCTTTATTTGTCGATTTCTTCTGATTTCTTGACGTATACTGAATTGTTTTCTGTATGCAGGATTGGAAGGTGTCTCCCAGTTTGCGCCCTCTTCCTGAGGGGGTTATTCCATGCGAAGTAGATGAAGAGGACGAGTCGGAATCGACCATCCCACTTGAAGAGGAGGAGGAAGCCCCCGAGTCCAGCGGTCCAGACACTCGCAAGCGTTCTCGCAGCAAGGATTCGGATGCTTCGTCTCCGTCGACTCCAAAGGGCCCATCCATTGGTGCAGAGGAGCCGATTCCCGTTGTTCCTGTAAGCTCCATGGCGCCATCTGCTCGCAAGAAGATGCGGCTGACGAAGGAGTCGTCGGAGTCGGAGGAGCAAACCTTCGACTTTGATACATTTGACTGGTAAGTCTACAACTCTCATCTTGGTTCCTTTTGGAGTTGCATTTCCTGATGCTGACTTTTGTTTCGTAGTCAAGAGGCATCGTCGTCTTCTGGCGACGTCCAATTTGTGAAGGAATCTAGAGTCGCGGACTCCATGGCCAAGGAAGTGGCTGAACAATCTTCCTCTCCTCCATTGGCGGCCCACTCTGGGCACAACACATCGAGTTCTCCACACACCGGGGAGCACCAGATGGTTGCCCGGACGACTGCGCGGCAATCGTCAGAGGAGCATGTAAGTGTGATTTTGTTTTGCAGTCGAATTTGTGGTCCATGCTATCTGCTGATCTTTTAATTTTCTTCCGAGGCAGCTCATTGTGAAGGAAGCTGCTCGTTTGGCGGAGCAGGTACTTGTGAAGGGTCGTCAGCACGCAATGCTGGACAATCGCCATCGCGTCGTCGAAGGTTAGTATTTGCTTCTTCTTCTTTGTTCTTGTGTAATTTTATACACTCGACTGATGGTCCATCTTGTATTTTTGCAGCCGAGCATAACGAACTTCTTTGTGATGCTGCTTCTCTTGAAAAGACGCTTGCCGCGGCATTGAAGAGTCGCGACGAGGCAGTCGCTGCGCTGGATGAATCACGGAAACACGAAGAGGATTTGCGCACTTCCATCACTGCGGGGGAAAAGTTATTCGAAGAATAGCTCTTCTCGATTGCCAAGTCTCTTTCAGGTATTCTTTCGTCTGGATTTTGATTGTTTCTTTCTTCGATATCTTTTTATTGTGCTGACGCTTTGCTCTGTGTAGATGCTGGCGGTCTGAGCTTCCACGCCCAAGCACTTCATCGCGATGATGCTTTGGCAGGCACCGTCGCGGCAGTCGAAGACCGCATCGCTTCCATTCAGGGGACGCTGACTAAGGCCAAGGTTATGCTCAGTCGCATCCGCGAGGAGTTGACGCCCAAGGCTGAGATGATTGAGAACTTGGAGGACCTGGTAGAGTCCCTCACTTGAGGTATCCCCGCTGACTTTAGGAAAGCGCAGCGTGCGGTTGGCACTTCCATGGCACTCGCAATGGTGCAAGCCCATGGCGTGGAGGTGGATCCTGATTCAGTCTCCAACACGATGCCCGTCGGTGCAGATGGTCAATAGGTAGTTTTTGCTCCTTTTGCAACTGTCTGTGGCAAGTACGGGCCGCAACTCATCAACATAGTTTCCAAGTATTCCGAGGAGCTGCAGCGAGCCAAGAAGGCGGCGAAGGCTGCGACGTCAGGTGCTGGCGGGAAGTCTGTGGCGTCTGAGACTGCCACGGACTCGATGAGGCCACCGAAGCCGAAGTCCAAGTCAAAGAAGCAGGCTTCTCCTCAGTAGTTGTATTGTAATAGTTAATAGTCTGACTCCTTTTGTTGAAAACATGCCATTGGCCGAGTGTCTCTGTTAATACTTCTGTCATGTTTGAATGCGCTTGAGCTTTTTGTCCATGTATTGCTTGGTCCCTTATTCGCTCTTACTTGGCTTGTGATAGGGTATGTCGAGTGGTCCTTCGGGTGATCCTCGGGACCCTCCATCCGCTGATGAGACCTTGGCACAGTCGCGTTCAAGGGTGGATGAGTTGTCCCTTCTTTCGCGACTACGCGATCGCGTTAAGCAGCTGGAACGTGAGCTGCCCGTCCTTCGCGGTAATGCAGATGTGTGGAAGTCAAGGGCGGAGAAGGTACCGCCTGAGAGCAATATCTGTTGGAGGAGGTGACACAGTTGGGCGATCAGTTCAAGTGTTAGCTTCCTGCCCTCTTATATTTTCTTGTAGACAGTCGTGATAGTTCCTTGTCTTCATGTGTTGCCTTTTTTTCTTGGTGTAGTTGTCAGTGCTCGTCATCCGCAGGATGAGAAAGACAGGATCGCCATCCGAATGAACGACTTGACCCAGGAATAACTGCAGGTAAGTGGGTATTTTTTGGCGAACCATGATCGCGCGATTGCACATGCGACCCTGCAGGATTTTACTTCTCGAGTACTCCATTTTCTAAAGAAGGCACAATCATGCATGAGGAATATCTATCAGACGATGTTTCCACTGGACGCCGCCCCTTCGAGCTTGTTGGCTCTCTTGGCTAAGTTTTAGGATTTGAGTGCAATTCGCGAGTGCGTGCGGCAGCAGTTAGTGGCTGGTGCCAAGGCTGCTTTGTCGCTGGTGCGACTGCACATGCCTGATGTAGATGTTGCGGCTGTTGCTGCCAGGCCACCGACTCCACCGGCAGGTTCGACCTGGAACATGGTTCCACACTATCAGGCGGTGGATCGTCCAGCAGAAGAAATTGTCGACTTCTTTGAGGAACAGACAAACGTTCTTCTGCTGCAGTAGTAGTTTAACCTGTGTCCTGCACATAATTATACTAGTGTTGTAAAGTTCGTATGTATATGCTAGATGTAATTGATTTATATTGATATGAAAAGAGCTTGCTAGCTTATCTGTTTTGCGAGTGTATTTGTACTCTGCAGTTCCTTTTCGTTAGACTGACTTATTTTATCTCAGCACCTTGCCAACCTGTCAGGTGCGTTGCAACTGGGTTGGTGTTGTATCAAGGGTTCGATTGTTGTTGTGTCAGCTACTCGGGATACTGCGTCTTGTTCGTATAACGGGGGTGTAAAGGGTGGCATAGCCCCTGAGTGATAAAATTGCTAGAAAAATGAGGAAAATATAGAGTTTCGGGGCACTTAGCTTTATTTATTCGCAGAATCAGTACGAGGTACAATTTGTGGCTAAGTAGCCTGGCTGAATAGCCTTATTTGTAATGAAAAGAAAGAGGAAAACAACTAGGGGTAGAAGCGTCACAGCTGAGCGACATTCTAGGGGTTGGAGTATGCGACTCCTGTCTTGAAATCTTTAAGGCGATATGCGCCACCTAGGATTACTTATGTAATCACGTATGGTCCTTCCCAAGGGGACTCGAGCTTGAGGTGCCCTTGCTGCTTCAGTCGCAGGACCAGGTCTCCTTCGACAAAGGATCTGGGGCGTAGCCTTCTGCTGTGGTAGTTGCACAGGTTCTGCTGGTAGATCATCGATCTTTCTGCTACGATGTCCCGTGCCTCATCAAGGAGATTGACGGAATCTTTGAGTGTGAGTGTGGACTCCTGCTCGCTGTACGCGACCACCCGTGGGGCTTTAAAGCATACTTCTGCGGGTAGTAATGCTTCAGCACCGTGCACCATAAGTAACAGGGTGTATCCCGTGGCGCTGTTTTGGGTTGTCCGCAGGCTCCAAAGTATGGATTGTAGCTCGTCTGGCCAACATCCGGCGGCTTGCTCGAGTGGCCGGAGGAGTCGCTTCTTGATTCCACCGCAGACGAGGCCGTTGGCCTTTTTGACTTGACTGTTGGTCTGTGGGTGAGCTACGGAGGCATAGCTTACGTTGATTCCCAAGTTCTCGCAGAAACCCTGGAACTCCTTAGAGTTGAAGTTCGTTCCATTGTCTGTGATGATGCTGTGTGACACTCCGAAGCGATAGACAATGGACTCGAAGAACTTGACGGCACTGGCTCCTGACTGGTTTGTCACCGGCATGGCCTCTATCCACTTGGTGAATTTGTCGACTGCAACCACGAGGTAGACGTAGCTTCCTCGCGAGGACTTTGGGAGCTTGCCGACCATGTCGAGTACCAATTGTGCAAAGGGCCAAGCCAAAGGTATTGGCCGGAGTTCCACGCCAGGTGCGTGCGGTTTGTCCGCGAATCGCTGACAAGCGTTGCATCTCTGGACGATGTCCTTGGCATTGCACATGGTCGTGGGCCCAGTAGAATCCAGCTCGTAGAGCTTTAACGACGAGGGTGCGACTGCCGGCATGGTGCCCACAAGTCCCTTCATGTATGTCGAGGAGGACGGCCCTTCTGTCCGCGTTGGAGACGCACCGTTGGAGTACTCCTGTGATGCTGCGCTTGTATAGTTCCCCGATAATGACGGCGAATGCCTTGGATCGCCGTGCAATGTGTCGCGCATCACTCGGGTTGTCCGACAGCCTCTTGCTGAGAAGATATGTGATGTAGGGTTGAGTCCAAGATGGCTCGATCATCATGACCCCCATTGGTCCCTCGAGTCCTGTGTCAAGCTCCAGGTCGTCGAGTGCCATTGGCTCATTGGGTGGCGTAGCCCCCGAGTCTGTTGTTGCGCTTGTTTTCTTCTCTGTGGCCTTGGGCTTGATGGAGCGTTTGCAGATACGCTCGAGAAATACCCCAGGTGGTATGGGGGCGCAGGTGGAGCCAATATTGGCGAGTGCATCCGCCTCTTCATTGCTTTCACGGCCTACGTGCCGCAGTTCACAGCCGTCGAATTCCCCTTCGAGTGTGTCATAGAGGTCGCGGTAGGCGATCATGTTATCGTTCAACGCGTCACACTCGTGCATCGTTTGGTTCACCACCAGTTTGGAGTCCCCGTAGATGATAAGTCTGTTGGCACCGCAGACTTTCGCCATCCGGATCCCGTGCAGCAGGGCCTCGTACTCAGCTTCATTGTTGGAGGCAGTGAACTGCATTCGCAGAATGTATTTCAACTTATCTCCTTGCGGTGATGTCAGTATGACACCTGCGCCAGCTCCATCCTTTCATTTGGACCCATCGAAGTGCATTGTCTAGAGATAGGACATATCTGGCTTTTCGGGGAGCTAGTTCTCCATCCAGTGTACGAGGAAATCAGGGAGGACTTGCGACTTGATCACGTCATGCTTCTCGTATGTAATGTCTCGTGGAGACAGATCGATTCCCCAAAGCGCGAGTCGTCCGATGGCGTCGGGGTTGTTGAGAATATGCCCAAGCGGGCATCGTTGACCACCATGATTAGGTGCTCCTGGAAGTAGCGACGCAGTCGCCTGGCTGTCATGAAGATGCCATATGCCAGCTTCGGTCTATGAGGGACAAGCTGAATGCCATTATGCCATGTTTCCTTTATGTGAAACAAACAAACGTCTTGCAAAGCATTGCTATTCATGAATGTTTTGTTTGTGCCTTTTCATGTTGCAACATAGTTTCTTTGTCTTATTGCTAGAACTTTGTCTTTCATATTATGATTGAAGTACTATGATCCCAGCTTTGAATGTTTTACAAATACTTTGATCAAGTTTATGATGGTGCATGTCACCTCAAAAATTATTCTTTCTTTTTATCACTTACCTACTCGAGGACGAGCAGGAGTTAAGCTTGGGGATGTTGATACATTGCAAATGTATCTATAATTTTTGATGTTCCATGCTTGGTTTTATCTACTTTCTTATGTTTTGTCCACACTTTGGAGTACGTTTCATATGATTTCTTGGACTAACCTATTAACAAGAGCCACAGTGCCAGCTGCCTGTTTTCTGCTATTTTTGGTTCCAGGAAATCAGAAAATGAATATTCTCGGAATTGGACGGGACAAAAGCCAAAGTTATTATTTCACCGGGGGACATCTAGAGCCAGAATACGAGACGGAGAGGGGCTGGGGCCTGGCCACACCACCTGGCCACGCGGCCAAGCCTGGCCCGTGCCAGGGGTGGTATGGCCGCCTCTAGCACCCCCTCGGCCTCTCCTTTCACCTATATATTGCCTCTGATACGGAAACCCTAAGTACCCGATCCAAAATCCACGAAAGAGTCTGTAACCTCCATCATCGCCATCCCTAGATCGGGAGGGATCTGAAGCTCTTCCCGGCACCCTGCCGGAGAGGGGAATTCACCCTAGAGGCCTTCTTCATCATCATGCAAGCCTCCGGTGTGATGCGTGAGTAGTTGATCTCTGGACTACGGGTCCATGTAGTAGCTAGATGGCTGGTTCTCCTTCTTTGTGCTTTCATGTCTAGATCTTGCGAGCTCTGTTCATGATCAAGATCATTTAATTTTAATTCTGCATGTTGTGTTTGCGGGGATCCGATGGATATTGAGATGCTATTTCAGATTGATTATTGATTCTATCATGTCTTTGTTATTTGTGATCTTGCATGCTTTCCGTTGTTAGTAGCCATCTTGGCCAAGTAGATGCTAGCAACTCCAAGAGTTAGTATTTATGCTCGATAGTGGGTTCATGCCTCTGGTAATCTAGGGAAGTGAGAGAAATCACTAAGGTACTAGATGTGCTGTTGCTACTAGGGAGAAAACAACAATCCTTTGTTCATAGAACAATCATATTGTTTACTTTCCACGCAATTAATGAAGCAATAATCTGTTGCTGGCAGCTTAATACTGGAGGGGGTTCGGATGATAACCTGAAGGTGGATTATTAGTCATAGATGTAGTTGGATGGCGGTCTATGTATAATGTTGTAATGCCCAATCAAGTTCCAAAGGAGTCAAGATGATTAGTATATGCATGTATTGCTTTCTCGATGTTTGTCAATTGCCCCGCTGTAATTTGTTCACCCAGCTTGTCATCTATCTAAGGAGAGCCACCTCTAGTGAACTATGGACCCCGGTCCTTTCTTTTGCATTCAATCTATAATCAACTGTTTACTGCTTTGTGTTTACTTTCTGCAAACTATTAATTCTTTCCATTCGATACGTTTAATCCTTTGTTTTCAGCAAAACCGGGGAGATTGACAACCTCATCGCAAGTTGGGTCAAAGTTCTGTGGTTGTGTTGTGCAGGTCTCCACGTTGCTACTAGCACCGGTAGTGCGCCCTGCCAAGGCTCAGCTAGCAACACCTTTGGGGTGTTTCCTTGCTCCTACTGGATTGATAACATTGGTTTCGTACTAAGGGAAAACTTGCTGCTGTGCTCATCATACCTTCCTCTTGGGGTTCCCCAACGAGCTCGATATATTTTGGGCCATCAGTCGCTGCCGCCGTCCATGAAGATGCGGCTCATGTCGAAGCCCCCAATCTGCACCTTGATGACCCACAAGTATAGGGGGTGTATCACAGTATTTTCGATAAGTAAGAGTGTCGAACCCAACGAGGAGCAGAAGGTGCTGGCTAGTGGTATGGATCAGGAATTCTCTGCAAATACTTAGCAAACGGATTTTTAGGG
This sequence comes from Avena sativa, assembly GCA_916181665.1. NCBI lineage: Eukaryota > Viridiplantae > Streptophyta > Magnoliopsida > Poales > Poaceae > Avena > Avena sativa. The sequence continues at coordinate 34,822,890 of OV702291.1, forward strand.
GTTTTCGATAAAGCAAGTAAACAAAGTACGAGTAAATAAAAGACAGTAGGAATAAATGCAGCAAGTGGCCCAATCCTTTATGCAGCAAAGGATAAGCCGGTTGTATTTCTATAGATGACCAAACGTTCTCGAGGACACATGGGAAGACTATCAAGTTCTTTCGCTTCATATAGTCGATTAATCTTCTTTAGCTTGCTAAGTGTTGTGTGGGTGAACCTATGCTAATGTACCGTCCCATCCAAGACTTAATACATACTTGTGATTAAACCCCCTTACAAACATCAGTAAGTACAAGAAAGTAATTAAGGTAAAACCTAACCACTGCTTTAAACTCTAAGACCCTTACGTCCCTTGTGCAATGGTTTCCTAACGGGGGTTCAGGTTTCTGTCACTCCGGCAACCCCTACGATTAGTAGCCAAATACACAATGCATTCTCCTAGGCCCATATAGGTGAAGTGTCATGTAGTCGACGTTCACATGACACCACTAGAAGAAGTACACCACAACTTAAATAACAATCTATTGAATCTTTCTCAACACAACTCCACTACTAACAACAAGACTTCTCCCATGTCCTCAAGAACAAAATGAACTACTCACAAGACATCATATGGATCATGATCAGAGATGGAATAATGATGTATAACAATCTGAACATAAACAATAATTCAATGGTTCACTCAATAGCATCAACTACAAAGAGTAATCAACACCGGGAAAGTTTCCCCTATGAACTATAGCAAGATTCAACCAATTGTTACAGCAATATGGAGATGGTGATGAGGGTGCTGATGGTGGTGATGATGATGATCTCGATGAAGTCCAGCTTGATGGTGGTGTTGATGGCGATGATCTCCCCTCTCCGGGAAGGAATTCCCCCGGTAGAAATCTGTCTGCTGGAGATATCTTTCTCTCTCGGTGTTTTCTGGCCCGTAGAGGCGGCGAAATCTTCCTCTGGTCGCTCCTCGAGTCTTAGGGTTTCGGGAGGAATATATACGCCAGAGGTGAGAGGCTGGAGTGGGCCAGGGTGGCCACACCACTCCCTGGCGTGGCCTGGGCTTGCCCGCGCCATGGGGTCGTGTGGGCCCCCTGTGGCCCACCTCCACTCCATCTTCTGGCATCTTGAGTCTTCTGGAAAAATAGAATTTTCCGTATATTTTCCCGGATTTTCGGATCTTCAAGAATTTTGCCTCCAAACAGCACCTTTTCCATCAGAATCCTGACTGCAGTGGTCCATGCTCCAAAAGTCATCAACCATGCAGAAACAGATGAAATAACATAAGTATCACCTCTCAATACGAAATATATCAATGAATAATAGTGAATTAAGACATAGAATAGTGATGCAAAATGGACGTATCACGCCTCGAGTACGAGGGGACAGTGGCATGGACGAGGGACTTGGCGCGGGTGGTCACGCCTATCGAAGGTGATGCAGGAGTCGCTTCCACTGAGGTACTCAGTGGTGGAAGGTGGAGAGTTGATCGCCAAGTTGACTTGGCGAGTGATGGCCTTCTGCACTCGATTTGAGGGGCACCCCTTTTGGATCATACCCATGTTGCCCACGGGTCGTGGGTATGGTTTGCCGCCGTGATTCTGGACAGGTGCGGCCACGGGTGGTGGTATTCCAGGTGGTGGTGGAGGAGCTCCGTGTGCCACGGCGCCTGGGGCGACTCCATAGCCCCTGTTGACTACATCGCGGTTCATCCGAGCCAAACTCTCGTGGAGCTTGAGAAACTCGCGGCAGTCTTTGAGAAGGTGGCTGGATTTTTTCTTGCTGTCGTGCTCGTCGATGTAGAAGTGCACATTGCATCGTCCGGATAGTTTGTCCTCGATGGTTGTTGCGGGTGCCTCCTCGCGAGTGCGGTGCTGCCACACCTGCGTGGTTGTCTCGGACTCGCGGTATCCGCCGCTGTTGCGGTTGTCGTCGCGTTTGTCGGTGTAGCCGGCTGCGACCATGTTGACGTCGTGATGGTCATCGTAGACGCGCATTCGCCGCTTGCCTCGACGGTCGCGTCTGCGCCCGAGGTCGTCGTCGTCATCGGAGTAGGTGCAATTTTTCACCGAATCCTCTCCATTGGCCCACCGATTCGCAATTTCCATCAGGTGGTCGATTGTCTTGGGCTTCGAGCGGCCCAACTTCTCCCTGAGCTCTATGCGACGAACACCGCCGTTGAATGCGTCGATTGCACGGTCCTCCGAGATGTTTTCTGCGGAGTTCTTGATGATGGACCACCTCTAGATGTACGAGCGTAGCGACTCGCCCGACCTTTGCTGGCAGCTCCTCAGCTCTTCGATTGATGCGGGCCTTTTGTAAGTGCCCTTGAAGTTGCGTACAAAGCTGTAAACGAGCTCTTCCCAACTTCGAATGAATCCGCGCGAGAGGTTGTTGAGCCATATGCGGGCGGCACCCTGCAGCTGTAGCTGCAGGCATTGCATGGCCGTGCTTCGACTCCCGCCATGTAGCCTGACGGAGGAGATGTGGTCCTCCAACCAGATCTTTGGGTCTTGTAGGCGGTCGAATTTTGGATTCTCCGACGGGAGTTTGAACCCTTTAGGTATTCGCTTCTGCCTGATGGCTCTGCTGAAGCATCTGGCACCGCAGAGTTCAGTCTCGTCCTCTTCGGATTCGGTCGAACGAGCGTGTCTTGCCCTTGATTTATCGATTTTGCGCTGCGTGAGGTTGTTGCACACATCATAATCGCGATCATGCCGCCGTGAGCGGCGATGTCGAGACTGATCGTGACTATCGTCACTGGATGAAGGTGAAAGAACATTTTATGTTTTCCTGTGTTTTGCATGATACATAACAATACTGTGGAGATTATTCATGTGCACTAAGTGTGCAGGAAGCTTTGAGGGGGGCCGGATTATCCGCCCCACTAAGGGCCAGATAATCCGGCCTACCTCATTGCTCAAAGGATGCCAAGGCGCGTTGCTTAGAGTCTGGTCGGATTTTCTCCCGAAAAATCCGAACTGGGGCGGTTTTTCTTCCTCAGGCCGGATAATCCGGCCCCCAGATTTTGAGCAAAGCATGCCAAGGCGCGTCGCTCAGAGTCCGGTCGGATTTTCTCCCAGAAAATCCGAACTGGGGTGGTTTTTCCTCCCCAGGCAGGATAATCCGGCCTTCTCATGGGGCGGATTAGCCCCCAGAAGATGATCGAGTGCAAGCTCTGCGTGACACTCAGAGAGGGAGCGGACTTTCTGCCGGATATTCCGAGTCTGGGGCGGAGTTTTCCCCAGGCCGGATAATTCGGCCCTCACTTGGGCCGGATAATCCGGCCCCCAAAGTCTCCAACGGCTGGTTTTGGAAGGGGGTATAAGTACCCCTTCTTCCCCAACGTTCAGACTTCTTGATTCATTTGAAATTGTTCAGACATTGTGCAAGAGATCCCATTCTAGATCTCCCACTTCAAGCACCCAAAGGCTTCGATCTTTGGGGGAATTGAAGGAGGAGAGAATCGTCGTCGTCATCACGAATCAAGCGCATCAACTCCTCTCCATTCATTTGGAGAAATCCCTGATCTAGTATTCTTGTCAATATCTAGATCTCGTTCGTTGTATTTGATAACTTTGTTCTTGTGGCAGCTTGTTGTCATTTCGGGAGCCTCCAAGTTGATTGTGGAGTTGTGCCCCGCTAGTTGTGTAAAGGCACCGGTACCCTCCTTGAAGGGTCCCTATAGTGGAAAGGTGGATCTGGCCTTTGGTGGCGGGATCCATCGGAGAACAGGGTGAGGCCTATTGTGGCGTGGTGGTCTTAGTACCGCCCACCCCTCCAACGCAGACGTACTTCCCTTAACAAGGAAGGAACCGCAGTCAAACAAATCTTGTGTCTCCGCGTGCTTCACTACGGTTTACCCGTTCATCTTCCACTCGCTCTTTACTCACTAGTAGATAGGTTTACATATAGGGAAATTCCACCTAATAGTGTATCTAGAGAATTTACCCTTTGTGCTAAGCCTGAAATTGAAAAGGCATTAAAATTTAAAGTAGCACCTATTCACCCCCCTCTAGGTGCCCATACACTACAACAAGAACCCCCATATAGCAATATATACTTTGCAACGGCTTAAACATTCATTGCAAAAAAATCATAGATATAGATGTATGCCTTGCAGGTCACATCTGTTGTCAATTATCCAGATTGCAATGTTTACTACAGTAGTAAAAGGAAAAAAGCCCAGCCCACTAAGCAGTAAGCACGACTCCTCTTTAACCCCACCAGACACACACGCATCACGCAGTTCCTCGCCTCCCTAAACCTAGCCGCCTCCACACGGGCGCCTGACGGCCGTCCGCCATCACCCCTGCCTCATCGGTGACCGGGCTCGGACCACCCACCCACTTAATCTCTATGCACGCTCGCCACCATATCCAGCGACGTCCGCGACCACATCGGGACCCCTCTATACACTTTTTTCTCTCCCATACGGGGCCGTTGCGGTGTGGTAGCAAGTGCGGGAGTTTGTGCTGCGAAATTCGATTATACTTCTTTATGTACTCTTCCAATTTCAAATTATTTGGTTTGGTCGCAGGTAGAATTCCTGACGCGGCTGTCTGTGAATGAATCTCCTGAAGGTTTTTCCGTCATGGCAAGCTCTCCCTGCCGCGGGTGACAAAGGCGCTACCGGTTCCTGCCACCTCTGCTCTTCCTGTGTCTGCTGGATTCCCATTCACAGATGTTAACTCTACCTAACCTTCTGTGCAATGATCCCTCCTCCACACTCTTCAAAGGTATGCTCTGCCCTTTAATCCTATTTTTTTTCATGCTGTTGCAAATTTCTTCTGATTCGGATGTGATGTAAGACGAGCTTTTTGTATCAACATGATTCGGATTTTGCTAGGCACAAGTGGGATATCTGGATTTGTTGATAAAATGGTTACAATCTATCAATCTAGCTCAGCGATTAAACCTTGAATGTCTGAATTCATATATGCATTTTCTGCTGTATGTTTTACCATAGTATAAGGAGATCTCCAGTTGAAACATTTTTACTTTGCCGTGAATCTGTCAATCTAATGTATTTAAAATGACTACCTAACTTTATTGTAAGCAGCGCTTACATTTTACAAGACCGGGATTAATATATGCATACAGAACATGAACTTGCAGGTTGATATATTCAACAAAATTGAGGTTGACAACTTAACGTAGTTGGCTCATGAGTTAACGTTATTTTGATTCCTTACTTGCTCTGCTTCATCAGTTGTACTTGCTCTGCTCCTTCTTCTGCTTTCTTTGCTTCCTCTTCTACTTCTCTACGAGTTTGTATAGCAGACTAGCAACTTCTTTTGCTCTCATATTTGGTAAGTATTGTTTGTTTTTATAAATACATATACTGTATTTCAAGCCGGTTTCTCATGTCATTTGGCAGAACAGAAAAATACACAGAACAAATACTGATGCTAGTGGAGAACCACTCTTTGGATAATTCTCTCCGAAGGTTGCTGCAGGAACTTGCGTAAGCTTCTTTATCATAGATGTGGCTCTCTAAATATTTTTTGGAAGGTGGTGTGCATGTTTCCATTTTCCTGGGATGTGCGAGGAATTGATGCACTTCTTATTTTATGATCGTGCAGTCCTAGAATCTAATATTGGTTGCTGATATGTTTTACGTTTATAATATACCCATCTGCTGTTCAATCTGGTAAGTTCACCTCCTCTGTCTCCTCTAACTGCTGTTCAACAAAAAAAATAGCCTTATGTGTTGTTTCTTCTATAATTTACCGTGGTAAGTCTGAAATTTACATGTTAGTTTCGGAGTGAGTGTTGAACTTTGAGTAGTGTATATAGATAATTCACCACATTACAATTTATCCACTGTTTTTCTTTCTAAGATGCTCTCACTGGTTCATTACCTGTACACATTAGTCAATTATACTTACATCACTTCTTATAAAGTTCTATAATATGTTCATACTAGAGTACCTTGACTCCTGTTTTGCAACAAGCAACTTGTTTTCCACTTTTGATTCATTACTATATGTTTATTTTACATAATTGTAGACTATAACTGCTACAGCCGACAATAGATAACAATCATGTATATGTTTTACTACCTAATAATATGAACGAACCAAATTATGTTTGTTCCAAATGATAAATTATTCATAAGTGGTTAATTCCTATGGTTCTTGAAATTTTGAAATTCTTGTAATAAACCATGATAGTTTTGGGCTAATGGATGGTCAATAATGCTCTGAGTTGTGGTCCTATATATAATCGTATTTATGTTCAATAAGCGGTTGAGGTCAGTAAGGAACTTATGATTTTTCCACTTCGATTCTAAATTTGGAACTTTATCTTTGCAGGACCGAAAGATCAGCAAGGAATACTATATTCGGATACCAGCTATGTCTACAATAGAAGGCGTGCATTTGAAGGGATATATATAGGATTAGTTAGAATATAATATTTAGAAGAAAGATTGTAAGCTGTGTATACTTGAGATATTTTTCATGTATCAGTTTGTGATTCCAATAATAAATATTTAATGGTTCTTCATGCATTCCATGCATTCATAATCTGTGATTTGTGTGTCCGTACATATCTTATAAGTATATATTCTCCCGCCGACGAAAAAATATTACCATATGTGAAGCCATCGAGCCATACAATCTAGAAATTAATTGTTTTGTTAAAATAAAATTATTTAATCCATATGTGTTATGTACCAACGAATAGTTTTTGTTGCTTCACATCCGTTGCTACTTTGCAACGCTTTAACCACTGGTTACCAACAGAAATATATGTGTTGCATTGTATCCTTGCAACGCCCAAAAACGCAACACATAAATAATTCGTTGGTAATGGTGCTACCAAACGCTCATATGAGCACCTAGATACAGATTGATGCGTTGTTGTAGGAGGGTCCTCTTGTAGTGATACGATCCGTTTCAGAAGGTGAGGAATAGCATTTTGCCAGAGCTTTGCCCTTCGTCGGCTCCGGCGGTGGCTCTTTGTCGAGAGCGGCTCGACTAATCCCAAGCCCGTGATCGTAGATCGGTGCATGGCGGCTCGCGGATCTCCAGCTGGTGGCCGGTTGTTGAGGAGGTACATGGTGGCCGATGTCACCGCGGCTTGCGGTGTCTTTGGGACCACGTTGCCCCGCGTGTCGACTGTCATAGAGCCGAAGTCGAGGACTTTCGCGGCTTCTATGCATTCTTTCTCGGTGAGATGGGCCATCCGAGATCATCTCTTGTTGGCCACGAACTCGTTGCCCTTGGAGGAGGATCCTCTGTGGGAGGAGAGCCTAGCTCGACGAAGACTCGACTCGTCCGCCGCCTTTTTACGCGCTTCGAGTTGCGCGATTGCATGTAGCTGGTGTCTGTACTCCTCCTTTAGTAGCCAATGGTAGCCCATCAGCATGTCCTGCGGCGTGCCGGGAGGTAGAGGATTGCCTCGCAGAGCTTCTCGGCAGCGGGCCCACTCGTTGTCGTTGAGTCTAATCACGACATGTTCACCAGTGTGCTCGTTCACCATGGTTGGAGGTTCGACTACCCCTCCATTATTGATGGGCGCTCCATTGCCACCATTGGCGGGGCCGCCGTTGGGTGGTCCGCCATTAGGTATGCCGCCGTTGGGCGGATCGGTGCCAGATCCATTGCCACCATTTTCGCGATTGGCAACGGTGTCGCCAGCGTTGATGATAGCACACATGAAGTGGTTGGGAAAGCTGTTGCTTCCGCAACTTTCGGATCCAGAGCCGTAGACTCCATCTTCCGTTGCTAGGTCACCTGGATCGGCTTCACGACTATTGTTGCTGTCTGTGCTCCCAGCTGTTGCTGAGGTGTTGAGCTTGCTGAGGGTGCCGATTGGTGGCGGGAACCGCGACGCTGGAGCGATCGCGGGTGTAGTTGGCTAGTCAGGCATGCGAAGCGTGCCCATCTGACCAACCTGGAAGTGGAAGCTCCCGATCGCCAGGCTGATTCCATCGCCGACGGTCTCGAAAGCCGGGCGAGTGGCTGGCGTGTGGATGGTGAAGTCGAACGCACCGAAAAGCTGGCGAATCTCCGCTGTTGCGGAGTTGTAGATCGCGGTTGATGGGGCCAAAGAAGCCGCGACATCAACACTCCCAATTCCCACATACGGCACAAATTGACGAGGGTTTAACTCATCAATGCCCATTGTTATGGACTTGGGTTTTGGAGGAGGAAGCGCTGGAGGCATCAGTCAGCTAGCAAACAAGCACACAAGGACGCAAGGTTTACCCAAGTTCAGGCCTCGTAGAGGTCCCTACTCCTGCTTGTCTGCTCTTGGAATTAACGAAGGAATCGAAGATTACAGGGGCACGCAGATGCAATCTGGCAAGAATTATGGAAATTAGGGTTGCGTGTGTTCTCCTCGCTGCCCCCTCCTAGCCTTTATATAGATAGGCTAGGTCTCGAGTAGCAGGTCGAGTCGGTTACAGGTTAGGGTTTTCCCCTTAAACTTTCTATCTTTGGCTTCTTCTTGTCCTGCAAGCAACCGAGAGTTCGTGGGCCACTCAAGTTCTCCATTTGGGCCTTGGCAACGCCATGGTCTTCCGTAGTATTCAGGCCGTGTATACCAAATTCGAGTACCTATAGGGTATACCCATGTCACCATGATATCAGATTAGGGCTAAAAAAGATTGCAAAGCCTCCTGTAGACCGCCTGTCATCTAAATCACCAGCCCAGTCCGCATCGGAGAATGCATTTAGCAAAGTAGAGGAAGACTGTTCAAAAGTAATACCAACTGTACGTGTACCATGAATATACCTGAGGATCCATTTTACAGTTGTCCAATGAGCAGTGGTGGGAGCATGAAGAAATTGACACACCTTGTTGACTAAAAAGACAAGTCAAGTCGCGTCAGTGTCAAGTACTAAAGAGCACCGACAACACTCCTGTAGCGTGTGCTATCCTCATCACCGAGTGGTGAACCATCATGAAGAGACAATGTGTCAGTATTTGATAAAGGTGTTGGACAGGATGTGCAGGTAGTCATGCCAACACAAGAAAGAAGATCAACTGCATATTTGTCCTGATTTAAGAGCAATCCATTTGCCTGTTTGTGAACTTCAAGACCTAAAAAATAGTGAAGGTTACCAAGATCCTTAAGAGCAAACTGATTGCTTAAGTTCTAAAGTAATGTTGTAATAGCAGAGTCTGAAGAGCTGGTCACAATAATATCGTCAACATAAATAAGAAGAAACATCTGAATACCGAACCTGTTAAATAGGAACAAAGAAGTATTTGCCTTAGAGGGAACAAAACCAAGAGTATGAATCTTGGAACCAAGACGAGAATACCATGCTCTTGGTGCCTGTTTCAGTCCATAAAGAGCTTTATCGAGTTTCCAAATATAATTTGGCATAGCAGAAGACTCAAAACCAGGTGGTTGTTTCATATATACTTCCTCTTCCATAACGCCATATAAAAATGCGTTCTTGACATCTAGCTGTGGGAGGTTCCAACTTCGAGAAATAGAAATCGAAAGAACATGCCTGATTGTTGCAACTTTAACAAATGGACTGAAAGTATCCTCATAATCGAGTCCATACCTTTGTTTGAATCCTTTAGCGATAAGTCAAGCCTTATACCTCTTAACTGTGCCATCTGCATTTTTCTTGACACGATACACCCATTTGTAGTCAATAACATTCTTGTTAGAACTTGGTGGTACAAGTTAGCCATAAGTGCATCATGTTCTATTTTGTATCAGGAAATGCTTCTCGTAAATTTGCAGGTTCTCTTGTAGATGTTAATAATAACCAACGAGTTGTTCCATTAGTACGTATTTTTGGCTGTTTAATACCTTGTTGCAGACGTGTCCTTGGTGGAGCAGGAGGTTCAGCCGCATCCTAAGCTGCAGCTGAACGTGGTGCAGAAGATCCCGAGTGGAGGCAATCAGCAGTAGCCGAGCTGCTATCGTCGTTGCCAGGTGAGGCAGTGTCGTCTAGCGCGCTGTCCCTGGGCGAGCTGTCCCTCGACGTCGCTGTCACGGGGCGACGCGGTGAAGATGTCTCTCATTCGCGCAGTCCGAACTTGGACCATGGTTACGAGAGAGAGAGGGAGAGAGAAAATATCAATTGGAGGTCCTCCCAAAAGTGAGAAGACCTTTATTGATTATTGGGTGTATTTATCTGGCCAAATACCCCCACTATATATAGGGGAAGGGAGGTACTACCTCCCTCAAAGTCCCGGGGTGGGACTAAAGGAGGAGGAGGTGGGGGGAGGCGCCGCCGGCTAGACCCACCATGGGCCCCACGTGGGGAAGGCCCACTAGGGCCACCGGCCACTCCCCTTGGCCCCTCCTAGGGGTTCGGCCCCTCTTGGGCCCTTTCCCCTCCGGGAATTAGCCCATTAAGCCCTTGACCATTTAATTGATTTTCTCTTTTATTAAATAATTATGAATAAATGATTAAATCAATATTTAACATTCATTCATATATTATTCAACATCTATGGTTATGGAACACTTCCACCTTCACTTCGGACATCCTCCGGACTTACCGAAACCCTTCTGGTTTTCTCTCTACTATTCTTCAGCGATTCTACCGATCCTATAAACCCTCTCTAAGCATCATCAAGCCCTTAAGCGTGATACCCCACGGTTCGGGAACACTCCAGACATGGTCGGGACACTCCCGCACCAATGATCAACAGAGGGACCTGGATGGCCATGTGACCCCTGTGCGTTCCACGAAGATCTTTCGTCGTTTGAACCGGGACAGTCGTGTTATATTCCCTTTGTCTCTCGATACTTGCATTGCCCGAGATCTGATCAATGACATCACCATGTCATGTTCAATCTCGTTACCGAACAATGCTACTTGACTCATTCCGACAAGTGATATCCTTGTGATCAAATCACATGTTGCGCAGCTATTGGATATAACCTCTCCGAGTGGGCCCTTGAGTATCTTCCTGTCACATGGACGGACAAATCCCGCTCTTGACATATATTGCCTCTACGATTTCCTCTGAGTACCTGAACACACCTTTATAACCACTGTATTACCAAGTGGCGCTTGATGCTATCTAAGCACTCTCGGGAGACAATGATTGATATAGCCTCACGGTCTAAGGAATAGTCTACGAGGATCCATTTCTAATCATCGTAACTTGAACTTCATGACTTGATCGGGTCATGATGTTTAGGTTGGGTATTGGTTCATCATCTCATTCTTAGAATGAGTTGACTCCATTTCCAACTGGCATAAATGCCACATGATCATTCTTTGACCAATGAACCAGTGACTATAGTTTCACTAGGAACCCCTGGTTGTTTGTATATCACACGTGTATTGATGTTTCCACTCAATACAGTTATAGCATGATATAAAACTTAATCATAAACTATATGAAATATGATAATAGTCCTTACTACTATTTGTCTCTAGGGCATATTTCCAACAGTCTCCCACTTGCACTAGAGTACAAATACACTAGCTACATTTGTTCTTAATCATTGGCACCATATATCCAGTACCCTGAACATGCTTGCTCATGGAAGAGGTTGAGTCTTGGGCATGTACTTTACAGTCCCAAATCCTTTGCAACTTACTAATGTCACATTGATTGACATCAATACTTTATCATCACATGATAACATTTGTGTGTATGCATCATCGCTATGGCAGCAGAACGAGGCCAGATTCTAGGAGCCTACAATGACTTTAGATCAACCTCGAGGGCTTTCTCATGGGCACTATGCCCTAGGACACATCATTCTACGTTAAAAGCGAACTAGCCCCGCCATAACATTATACAACACTTCAGATGGTACCCTTATCTATTATTATAAATGTATTCATAGAAACACTAGTGCACTCTATGCAATTTTAGATGTTTTGTTCACCTCGCTTCCTACTTGACTCTAATTAGTATATACCGGAGTTTCCAACGTATTCCATTATAACATAACTCTTTATTCTTTAAGATATGTCATCCTTTATGGATTTGGAAAATATGTCTACAGTTCTCTATTAGACTCTACGGACAAACTTAACTCAATGTTCTGTGATTCAAACTTAATCACTTTCAAACGTTCCTTATTGGATTACATATTATGTTAAGTTATCATCATGGTTTTCTAAGATAGAACCTATGTCTTAACATAGTGGATGATGATCATCCTATTCTTTCTTTCAACCATTGATGTTAAACTCAATACTATTCCTAATTTGAGTTATCAAGGACCAATTCCTCAATTAACTTCTATTCTGAAACCCTTTTTAGAATCCCTTAAGGAATACTACATAATATCATAATGCACTTATTATCAACTTCTACACCTCATAAATCATTATTTATTGGTACTTGCGCTTTTATTCTTAACATACTTAAGAATCACTCCTATAAGCTCCCACTCAAATATGTTTCTAACATATTTGGGTATGAGTCACTACTCTTACTCAAACTATGTTCCTACATATTTGAATTTGAGACTTATATTGCTCCCACTCAAAAATATGTCAATCACATATTGTTTTAGGAAGTCTTTCATAGCTCCCACTCAATTTCATGCAAATTGCATATCTACTCACTATTTTGAACAACTTCAAGATCCTTTGATCAAATATCAAACTTGGAGATTTTCTATGAGATACTAGTACTTTTACTAGTTTTAAATCCACTAGAAATTCAGCACATTTGAATCAAATTCATTTGAATTCGTCCAATACTTGACAAATTGTGCTTTTGTCATTCACCCCCTTTTCCACTATGACTTTGCAGTCATTTGGGAAAATTCAAGTAACCCCTTTTACTTGTGAGATTCAGCAACAAATTGCTTTCTAATCTCAAGTGAATATTGCTTCTAGGATTTCTCATGATTTTAGTTTACCATTATTTCCTTAGTAGTTCATAGGTATGTCATATTCCAAGAATCATGACAAATGGTTCACAAATGTCTCATACAAGATATGGGTTACATTTTGAATCCTACTTCATGTAGTGAAAACACTAGTGGGAAAAACACAATGATCATTATCATTGATTCTTTCCTTTGTGAAGGGAATTGTTCAGGAACATTTTCCGTTGCGCTTCTCAACACTCTGATGGAGGAATTTGAATCCTCATCGTGTTTTACACTATCTTCCATTTGCTCCATAATCAAGAAATATCACTAAAAGTGAGCTTTCTCAAGAATGTACCAAAATCCAAGCAATACAAGTTCTGCTTCTCTTTTGGTTTCAGCTATGGATTCCGTATTCAAAGTTTCCAATGAATACTCTACAAGGACTTATTCGCTATTGTTTTGGTTATATCGAATAACCCCAAAACTTTTACGATGATCCATACCAGATATGGAGCCGCTTTCACAAATCCAGATGGTTCACTATATATTCTAATTGAGTGTTAACTATTTCTAACTAATGGTCTCTACATCTACACTACAATGATTTATTTGGTGCCAGCTATTTACCCACTTTGATATCTAATATCACATTGTGATGCTTTGCATTTAGAAATTTCAAAACACTTTGCATTTCACAATTACTTTTATGCCATTCTTTATAAAGTCGAATTTCATTACTATTGATCAAATCATAGTAATTAGATTCTATTTTATATTTATACCCTTTATTGATGAAACACTTTGATCAAATCAAATAGTTTCATGCTTATGTTTTGTAACATCCCAGCATTAGAGCTTAGAAACAAGCTGAGATAAGGTGTGTGCGCTGCATTCATGCATAGAAAATCTTGGGAATTTTTGCGCAAAACTAAAGAAGTCAGTGAGGGGTCGAGATCTCTCTTGCTCTGATGGAAACATCCGGGCAAGTGCGATAGATTTCGACATGACATCCACTGTATCTTTGCTTTTGAGGGGTAGCTATTCAAATTTGAACATTCAAAAGTTATGTTTGAATTCAAATAGAATTTGAGATGAATTTGGAAAATAAATTGCAATAATAGAATAAAGTACACCTTATATTAATAGATATAATACATTACTCTTTATGATAAAGGTATCTCAAGACAAATGAAAGACTATATTAATAAATGAGAATACACGAAAATATAAGTACAAATAATAACAAGCCTTAAACTCCAAAAAGGGGGAAAATCAAACTTTATTATCTCAAACAAATAATAATACATTGTCTTTACACGTACATAAAAGAATAAATAAATTACAAAAAGAGATTTACTTTATTACAACATATATGGAACAATACAATTAACAAATGAAATAGAAAAAAATAACTTTATACAAATATTACAATGCTTCTACAAATGTTTAAATGAAGAAGAAAGATTACAACAAAGAGTAAAAAGAAAATCTAAAATCTTCCTTGTCCATTTCCTAACTCTTCTTTTCTTCTCCACCTTAATCCCTATAACACAAAACAATACAAAAGACAAACAAAAGAAAGGAGATTAGTGGGGGTTAGTGATACTCTCAGTTATAGCAGTGAGTTGCACTGCTTAATCACATCACTGAGTACTTAATTCAGGGTCTATGCTTAGCATATGTTATTATCAGAGATCCGCCTCAGACAATCTGCATCACAGGCTGGGAAGGGGTAGATTAGCCCTTGGCATCATAAGAATAAAGGCCAAGCCAAGATAATATCAAAACAGGAGAAGCACATCCACAGCACCAAGTTTCCCACATGTGGGAACTTGCACCCAGTGGGGCCCAGTTGTAAGCAGCATACACATCCATGCAAATAGATGTGTTGTCAATACAACAACAGCCCAACAAGCTCATAAAAGGAAGCACAGTCGTAGCAGCTTCAGCTAGCTACTTCACTCTCTCCACATAGCCAAGAAACCCTTTCAGAGCCATCCCAAGAACACTACTGATTCATTCCCAGATCTACATCAATCACACCATAGCCACCATGACTCCATAGCAGAAATAGGCTAGTCTAGCAGATCAAGCTCATCAGAGAAATACAAGCTAGGATCACTGGGAGGAAAGGCACCAACAGCAAAAAGATCAAGTACAATGAAAAAGATAGTTGGTTGATCAAGCGCATCAACAGAAAGTTCTAGTAATTCACCCAGCATCAGGTTATTCTCTATTCCATGATCAACCATAATATTTGTTCTTACTTTATTTCACCATAAGAAACAAGGGGATCAAATAGGATGTTGCAAATCAATATTTATTCAATTACCCTGCAACTAGAACATATCTAGGAGGATAGGTGGATTGTTTCTCTCAAAACTGCAAAGATTTCTATGCAAAATCGTCACAGAGAATTTAAAAGTCATCAAGTAATATCTATTCTTTAATGAAATCTTGCCTCAGCCTATGCATCATTGGCTGGGTCATAGTAGTAGGCCATGCTTATTAGGTCCACTACTGTGCACTCACCTCAAGGGGGCACCACAGCAGTAGATCTAATGACAGTAGAAGCCACCAAGTTATTTACCACAGCAGCAAGATCATCTATAAAGGAACAACTGGAGCAAGCACTTGGGCACACATTAAAACCACCAATAAGTATCCATATATGATCATGCAAGGGTATGATCAATCATGAGTAGTTAGGAAACAAGTAAAAACAAGTGGTTTTTTACTTTAAGAAGGATCTTAGACTAGCATCATAGACCAAAGAGGATCTCGTCTTAACTAGATATCAATAAGTCACAGCTGCTAGTATACATGGCAGATTCCCAGAAGGGTAGCACCTCTGTACCTAGCAGATTCATTTCTTGCTTGAGCACAAGCTCAAGTTCACTTCCTAAAACACACATAATCATCTTCCTCAAAGATTTTAGGAATCATTTATTCACTTTCATTAGAAAGAATAGCAAGGGTCAACACTGTCTAACACCAGGCTACAATATTGATAACCTCAGCAAACAAGGGAATTAAATCATCTTCCTATAAGCATATAGGAATCATTCTTCTACAAGATCAATTCTATAATCATGACAGAGAATAGAATAAATATTATTCACCATGGTTCTACACAGTATCAAGATAGATTCCTTAGCAAAGCCAAAGATTATAGGGTATTTCACAGAAAAGTACCAAGTCAATTAACCAAGTAACATCAGTTTAGAATAGAGGCATCCCAACTCAAACCATAGTACTGAATTTACCACCAATACCAATAATAACCCGGGTATGAACACAATCCTAACCATGCATTTACATGGTGTTCTCTGATAAAGAACATGGTAACAGAATATGATCAAACAGAGTTTAGCAATACACATCAGTAAGGTCATCTGCAAGAGTATTGCCCAGGAAACTGACCAAGAGGCTAAGTTAAACACCACTACAGGGGATGAACCCTAGCATTAGGGATAAACCCTAAATAGGGAAATCCATCGCAAGTAACTGCGTGGCATGGAGTAGAGATAAGGTAGATCATAGAGAGGAGATGAGAGCACTTACTCGAGTTCCTCATAAGATTATCAGAGAAGAAGTAGAGAGGAGGCCGGCGGTAGAGAGGTGGCGGCACGGGGAGCACCCCGAGGGGCGCTGCAACCCGCGCCTACACATAGCAGTGGCGACCATGGAGCGGCTCCACGAGCACCACAGCACCATCGAGGACAGCTCCAGAGCACGGTGGACCAAACCCTAGCCATGAGGTGGGGGTCACCGCGGCCAGCGGAGAGCACCAGCACCAGATCGAGCAGGACGGTGTCGTCTGGTGTCATCGTCCACACTGTCTTGCACCACAGCGGCGGTCATGGTGGTCTAGGGCCGCCAGAATCGTAGTGGCGACATCCTCGCCAGGGCACCACTAGGGATAAGGTCGAGAGGGAGAGAGAGGAAAGTGACGGGGCCGATTGAGGCCGGTCTAGTGACCCTAGCTGGGTTTGACCCAACCCAGTCGACTGGATCGGGCCGGGCCAACCCAGTGGGCCGGATCGGGCCGGGCCAGCCTAGTGGGCCAGGCCAATGTTTAATAAGAAGGTTTGTTTAAAATTTCTAATTACAAATATACCCTAAAATTGTTTTAGCCCTAGAAAAATATAAAAAAATCCTAAAAATACATATAACATATTGGAATGATCATAAAAAGAATATCTACCTAAGAAAAATATAACATTGTTTGTTTGAGTAAAATAAAATACAGATAAATATTAACACCATTAAAACCTAAGTGAAATTTCACAAAATAAGGAAAATACCTAAAAATGAATAAAATCATTTTTGCACATAAAAATAAATCTACTATTATATAAAAATACTAACTTAATTTGTTTTCAATTAAATCTTGAAGCAAGTATTTAAAGATATATAACACTTTATGGAATTTTATAAAAATAAGGATAACACTTAAAATTGAATAAAATTCACTTCTAAGATCTTAATTAAGTATGTTTCCCTATAAAAATACCAATTGTGTTATTCCAGCACACTTTAAAGTTATTAAGGATTAAATTCTTATTTATTATGTAGTTCATAAATTCTTTAAGAACATTCTTAAATAAGAAATAATCACAATTTCAATTAAAAACCCTAGATCTTGTACATTGAAATACTACTTCCAAAACCATAACTTAAGTCTATAATAATACTTAAAAATAAAACTATTAACATTTAGAAAACTCACTTAAACTAAAAGTGAATGATCCTATACCTTCAAACATGCTTGTTATAAGATTTAAAGTTTATTAATACTTTTAAACACATCACACCCTAGATCTAATTATGTTTTATAGTTAACTTTTGTCTGTTCCAAATTACGTCATAAGGCATCTCAAATCCAAACTTATCAAACAAACGCAAATGACATCGATCACATTCTACTAACCATAAAGATTGATTAAATCTTAACAAAGAAACCTTCTTTTCAAAAGTTATTTGTTTTGACACTTCAAACAACAATCTCACAATATTTTTTGCAAATCTTATCAACCTAAAACATGGACTTTCATAATAGATACATAATATCAAATAACTCTAAGCATGTGTTGTTATATTTACTCTATATCATACATGTTAGTCTTAAGTTCCTTGTATAGGTATATTGGCTTATAAAGTAAACTTATAGACATATTAAATATTAAAGAAATCACCTAGGTGTAACTCATTCACCATATTAGGGTATTACTTTGGGGTTTTCCAAACTGTATTACATTACTTATGCATAACTGCATCTTGCTTCTTTAAACATTAGTCCTTACCGGACCAATGATGATGTTTATAGAATTTGGATCTTGTATTGTCTTGAAGACCATGAGTGCATAATCTTGCAATCACAAAAGGCAAGTTCACAACTTACTCATGTCCTTTGATTATTTTCTATCAAATGCTTGTAACTCAAATGTTGTCATCAGCTGCATTTCAAAAAGGTCAGAAAACACTATTTTCATAATAATTTGATTATGGATTATTTACCAAATGGTAATAATCTATTGATACATTTCCAGTGGTAAAGGAACATAATATCTAGGACTTAACAACCAATGTCGCCAGTGATTATAGCGCCGTTATTACGCGTCAACCATAAGACTTAGAATGGGACGGGAAAGTTAGTTGTATCTTCTCCCTTTCGCATGGATGGATGACCTTATCGTGCGGTTGTTGATTTCTCGTGGAGTTCCAGAGAATCCAGCACATGGGTGGGACCCCTTAGTTCCCTTGATCTAGGTGTCTAGATTATCTATGCATCTCTAACTGGGTCTGAGTTCACCAGAGCTGATGGTGACCGCCAGACAGAGCTGCGTACGGAGTCTCCGAGAGGCTACCCAAAGAGTAACGGTCGTAGTTGTCTCGGGGGATCATGTCTCATGCGGGGTCGCGGAGAGGGCAGTACTGGCTTGGATCTTAGACTAGGCCCCATACCAAGGAAGTGTGGACAAGCTCCAGGCTTGGTTGTGTGATACATTGCAAATGTATCACTAATTTTTGATACTCCATGCTTGGTTTTATCTACTTTCTTGTGTTTTGTCCATATTTTGGAATACTTTTCATATGATTTCTTGGACTAACCTATTAACAAGAGCCATAGTGCCAGCTGCCTGTTTTCTGTTCTTTTTGGTTCCAGGAAAGTCAGAAAATGAATATTCTCGGAATTGGACGGAAAAAGCCAAAGTGCCTATTTTTTGGAAGACATCTGGAGCCAGAATACGAGACGAAGAAGGGCTAGGAGCCGGCCACACCACCTGGCCGCGCGGCCAGGCCTGGCCTGCGCCAGGGGGTGGTCTGGCCGACCCTAGCACCCCCTCGGCCTCTCCTTCCGCCTATATATTTCCCTCGGGACCAAAACCCTAAGTACCCAATCAAAAAATCCATGAAAGAGTCTGTAGCCACCGTCATCTCCATCCCTAGATCGGGAGGGATCTGAAGCTCTTCCCGGTACCCTCCCGGAGAGGGTAATTCACCCTGGAGGCCTTCTTCATCATCATGCAATCCTCCGGTGTGATGCGTGAGTAGTTCATCTCTGGACTACGGGTCCATGTAGTAGCTAGATGGCTGGTTCTCCTCCTTTGTGCTTTCATGTCTAGATATTGTGAGCTCCATTCATGATCAAGATCATCTATTTGTAATTCTGCATGTTGTGTTTGCGGGGATCCGATGGATATTGAGATGCTATTTCAGATTGATTATTGATTCTATCATGTCTTTGTTATTTGTGATCTTGCATGCTTTCCATTGTTAGTAGCTATCTTGGCCAAGTAGATGCTAGCAACTCCAAGAGTTAGTATTTATGCTCGATAGTGGGTTCATGCCTCTAGTAATCTGGGGAAGTGACAGAAATCTCTAAGGTATTAGATGTGTTGTTGCTACTAGGGAGAAAACAAAAATCCTTTGTTCATAGAACAATCATATTGTTTACTTTACACGCAATTTGTAAAGCAATACTCTGTTGCTTGCAACTTAATACTGGAGGAGGTTCGGATGATAACCTGAAGGTGGATTATTAGTCATAGATGCAGTTGGATGGCGGTCTATGTATAATGTTGTAATGCCCAATCAAGTTCCAAAGGAGTCAAGATTATTAGTATATACATGTACTGCTTTCTCGATGTTTGTCAATTGCTCCGTTGTAATTTGTTCACCCAGCATGTTATCTATCTTAAGGAGAGCCACCTCTAGTGAACTATGGATCCCGGTCCTTTCTTTTACATACAATCTACAAATTGTTTACTACTTTGTGTTTACTTTCTGCAAACTATTACTTCCTTCCATTTGATACATTTAATCCTTTGTTTTTAGCAAAACCGGTGAGATTGACAACCTCATCGCAAGTTGGGGGCAAAGTTCTGTGGTTGTGTTGTGCAGGTCTCCACGTTGCTACTAGCACCGGTAGTGCGCCCTGCCAAGGCTCAGCTAGTAACACCTTTGAGGTGTTTCCTTGCTCCTACTAGTTTGATTAAACCTTGGTTTCATAACTGAGGGAAACTTACTGCTGTGCTCATCATACCTTCCTCTTGGGGTTCCCCAACGAGCTCCACATCAACACCGAGCCATCAAGTATTTTTCTGGCGCCGTTTCCGGGGAGTCAAGGACATCTTCACAAGGGGAGTCCCTCATAACCAATCTCTTTACTTTGTTATTTTTGTTTTGCTTAGTTTACTTTTGCTTTGTTTGCTTGTTTTGTTATGAAAAACACAAAAAAATTAGTTTTACTAGTTTGCTTTCTTATTCAAAAACACAAAAAATGACTACTCTTGAAAACACTAAGTTGTCTGACTTCACTAGCACCAACAACAATGATTTTATGAGCACACCTACTGCTCCACCTGTGCCTGAAGCTACTTTCTTTGAGATAAAACCTGCTTTACTCAATCTTGTTATGAGAGAACAATTTTTTGGTATTGTTAATGAAGATGCCGCTGCCCATCTAAATAACTTTGTTGAACTCTATGAGATGCAAAAGCATAGGGATATAGATGGTGATATTATTAAGCTGAAATTGTTTCCTTTCTCTTTGAGAGGAAAAGCTAAAGAATGGTTGAATTACTTAACTAGGAATAGTATTGATTCTTGGACTAAATGCAAAGATGCTTTCATTGGAAAATACTATCCACCTGCTAAGATTATATCTATGAGAAGTGAAATAATGAAGTTTAAACAATCTGATAATGAACATGTTGCTCAAGCTTGGGAAAGAATGAAATCTTTGGTAAAGAATTGTCCCACTCATGGACTGACTGCTTGGATGATCATCCAAACCTTTTATGCAGGATTGAACTATTCTTCAAGGAACCTATTGGACTCTGCTGCTAGAGGTACCTTTATGACCATTACTTTGGGTGCTGCAACAAAGCTTCTGGATAATATGATGGTTAACTACTCTGAATGGCATACTGAGAGAGCTCCACAAGGTAAGAAGGCAAATTCTGTTGAGGAAACCTCCTCCTTGAGTGATAAGATTGATATTATTATGTCTATGCTTGTTAATGGGAAAGCCCATATTGATCCAAATAATGTTCCTTTAGCACCTTTGGTTGCTCAAGAAGAGCAAGTTGATGTGAACTTCATAAGAAATAACTATTTTGGCAACAATGCTTATGGTAATAACAATTATAGGCCTTACCCTCCTAGTAATACTTATGGTTATAATGGCAAACCTGGGTTACCTAGTGAAGGAAGAATTTTAGAAGTTGAAAGAGCCACTAAGAATTTCATGCAAATGCAATATGAGCAAAATCAAATATTCACTAAGACTATGGAGGAACAATCTACCATTTTGAAGAACATTAGCCATCAACTTGAGAGTCTAAATAGGGAAATTCCTAGTTTACAATTGAAACTTTCGAATGCTGAAAGGAATATATCATCTTTGTCTGAAGCTCAATCTTCATTGATTAATAAAATGGCTGCTAAACCTGAAACTAATGATAATCCCTTTGCAGCTACTAATGCTATACAAGTAAGAATTGATGAAAATCTTAGACTATTAGCTGAATTACATGCTAAGTGGGAGAGAGGAGATGAAATTGCTAGAAACATTAGTGTTTCTACTATCACTACCACTAGTGTTGAGGCTAGTAATAGTTCCACTAATTTAGATGATAAATTTGATTTTGATCTTGATGGTTGCAATATCTCTGAAGTTATTAAGTTCCTACAAAATCTTGCTAAGAGTCCTAATGCTAGTGCTATGAACATGGCCTTTACAAAACACATTACTAATGCTCTCATAAAGATTAAAGAAGAAAAGATGAAACATAAAGCTTATATTCCTATAAAACAAGAAGATGGTTGGGAACCCATCATTAATATGAAAGTGAATGACTTTGATTTTAAAGCTTTATGTGATCTTGATAGTAGTGTTTCTATTATGCCTAGAAGGATTTATGATATGCTTGATTTGCCTCCTCTTGAAGATTGTTATTTGAATGTCCCACTTGATGATAATGCTAAAAAGAAACTCATGGGGAGTATTAATGATGTTCTTATTATGGTTAAAAATGCCTATGTCCCCGTTGATTTCTATGTTTTGGATGTTGGATGCAATGCTTCTTGTCCTATCACTTTGGGAAGACCTTTTCTTAGAACTGTTGGTGCCATTATTGATATGAAAGAAGGCACCATTAAA
The DNA here is from genome assembly GCA_916181665.1 of Avena sativa. Classification (NCBI taxonomy): domain Eukaryota; kingdom Viridiplantae; phylum Streptophyta; class Magnoliopsida; order Poales; family Poaceae; genus Avena; species Avena sativa. Next base: position 34,845,328 of record OV702291.1, read on the forward strand.
TATCAACTCCCACTCAAGAAAGGTATAGAACACTTCCCTAAGAAGAGAGAGAAGATTTATTTTGCCTCTCATATGAAAACAAAATTTGCTCTTAATGCTTCTTCATTTGAGAACACTTGATTCTTTTTGCTTCTTATGCCTAACTTAAAGGCGTTAAAGAAAAGTACTTATTGGGAGATAACCCAAAAGTTTTAGATGAGTCTTGGAAGTTATTAGTAACAACCGCTCCTTATCTTTTTTATTTGCTTTTTGTGCCAAGAGTAACCTCTAATGAGAGAGAAGTAATGATTGGAAAAGTTGTTGTCCCGAAACAGATTTATGTGCTTCACCGTAAAAATTCGTGTAAAAGCTCTGAACGTCTTTTGGAGGCGTGAATTTTTGTGCTTCTGCCCCAGGTTTTTATCTAACTTTCGTTATTTCAACACTTTTTGATATGAGCAACAGAAGGTCTTCGAAAAATTTGGTTTCTATCTGCTGGTCTGTTTTCACAGATTTCTGCCATTATATGCATTTGCTTCTTGTTGGTTCCTTTTTGAGTTATTTTGGGGAATTGAGCTTTTTGAGGGAAGTGATTCAGTAGCTAGTGTTATAATGGAAGTTTATTTATGTTATAACTGAACCTTAAGACCTATTATCTTGAGTGCACTAATGATGCTAATAAAGATTGTGTGAAGTTTTGTATGAAGGAAAAATTTCAGGTGTATGGAAGGAATGAGTAATCAGATGAAGGTTGGACTAAAGCTCAAGCTTGGGGATGCCATGCGTGTCACCCCAAGAAATATCCAAGAAGTACAAGCTTCAAAGCTTGGGGATGCCCAAGGCATCCCCCTCTTCATCAATAAAAATCCCAGGTTTCTTCCAAACGCTTCATTTTTATTGTTTCATGCACAGTTGTGTTGTTCTTGGAGCGTCTTCTTTTTTGTTTTCATTTTGGTTTTTCGTTTGCTTGGTTTGCTTAGTTTTCTGAATAAATTGGTTGTACCCCCTCTTTCATACATTGGTTTTCAAATAGTTTGGTTTGGTTTGGAAAAGAGTAGGAAAGTTCATGCTTAAGTGTTAAAGAGAGCTTGTTTTTGACTGTGGCCTATGCTTTGTCATGCCATGCTTGATATTGTTTTGGCTTATGATTAGTATTCTTTGTTGTAGCATGACTTGTTATAAACAATTGAGATTGCTTAATGTGCCTTGGATGAATCATGCGTTGTTTTAGCATATTAAAGCATAGTATAGTGGTATTCTCCTTTGATGCTTTATTTGGGTTGACTTGGCGCATTCTCACACCATGTTATGACTATCCCAAGTCACCATAGCCTTTATGATCCTTTAGTTTTCAACTTGTGGTATCACTTTATGCTTTTATCAATGATGTTTTGTCGCTCTGCATGATTATGGCCATTATTGCTCTCTTAGTTTGTCGTTCCTAGTCTTTTGCTAGCCTCCACAACCAAGTATGAGTTCCACTCATGGATCCAACTCCCTAAACCAAGTTATTCCAAAGAGTCCACCATACCTACCTATTAGCATATGCTATTCCAAGTATATTCATCCTTTTGTTTACCTTCCAAAATAAACTTGCTATGAGAAAACTAGTGATTAAAGCTCTCACGAACTTGATGGCACACTTTACTTTTTTGCATCTAATAAACTTGAACCATTGGGTCCTTCTTTGTTGCGTATATGCTTGCTCTTTATAAGTTGAAGTTAGCAGAACCATGTATCATGGGGAACGCTTTCAACATTGCACTTGTACTTTGTACCCCGTTGATATCATGTTCTTTTGCTTATGGATCCCGGCGGTGTGAAATAAAAGTGGAACTTGTAAGATCATGGAGTTTGTATGTGTGTTAGAGAAATGCCTGGGCCGCTAGCCTAAGCCATGCCTAATCATGGTGGAAACTTGCAGCATCACCATAATGAGCACTCTATGAAGCATCCTCAATAAAAACCTATGCAAATAGCAAATAAAAAGATCACTGATATGCTCATTGTCTGCTTGCCTTGTCATTTTGATTATGGGATAGCTCCTGTATCATGTGCAAGGGGTACCCCGTTGGTGGTTCTTTATGATACATATGTACTTACAATGACAAGAGCTTACTTGTGACTAAAGTTGAGTAGCATGAGGAACGGTCTTCGTAAGTAAGGGGCATGAGATTTCGGTTTATAACTTGTCAAGCATATCCTCTTAGTTGTGTCACTTTAACCTTAATCACCTTCAAGATGCTTGTGATAGGGGCAATGAGAGCTGAAAGCTATAAGTACCATAATTTTTTGAAGCTCTTTATGAGACTTGAATCCCTGCTTCCTTCTATGAAGGCCTTTCTTCCACCATTATATTGAGTCTCCACCTTCTACCTTTATGCACTTACTTTGAGAGCATAGTGGCCATTTGTTAGTTCTATGTGCATTGTCCCAAGACTAGTTGATTGATGCATAACTTGATATTGCTTGTTTTGAACTATTTGTATCTAGTCACTCTTATGAACTTTGAAGGTGTCCTATGCAATTATATTTGCTACTCTATGAGGGACAAGCTGAATGCTATTATGCTATGTTTTCTTTATGTGAAACAAACAAACATCTTGCAAAGCATTGTTATTCATGAATCTTTTGTTTGTGCCTTTTCATGTTGCATCATAGTTTCTTTGTCTTATTGCTAGAACCTTGTCTTTCATGTTATGATTGAAGTACTATGATCCCAGCTTTGAATGTTTTACAAGTACCCTGATCAAGTTTATGATGGTGCATGTCACCTCAAAAATTATTCTTTCTTTTTATCACTTACCTACTCGAGAACGAGCAGGGGTTAAGCTTGGGGATGTTGATACATTGCAAATGTATCTATAATTTTTGATGCTCCATGCTTGGTTTTATCTACTTTCTTGTGTTTTGTCCACACTTTGGAGTACTTTTCATATGATTTCTTGGACTAACCTATTAACAAGAGACCCAGTGCCAGCTGCCTGTTTTCTGTTGTTTTTGGTTCCAGGAAAGTCAGAAAATGAATATTCTCAGAATTGGACGGGACAAAAGCCAAAGTGCCTATTTTTTCGGAAGGGATCAAGTGCCAGAATACGAGACGAAGAAGGGCTGGGGCCGGCCACACCACCTGGCCGTGCGGCCAGGCCTGGCCCGCGCCAGGGGGTGGTCTGGCCGACCCCAGCACCCCCTGGGCCTCTCCTTCCGCCTATATATTTCCCTCGGGACCAAAACCCTAAGTACCCGATCAAAAAAATCCACGAAAGAGTCTGTAGCCGCCGTCATCTCCATCCCTAGATCGGGAGGCATCTGAAGCTCTTTCCGGCACCCTACCGGAGAGGGGAATTCACCCTGGAGGCCTTCTTCATCATCATGCATGCCTCCGGTGTGATGCGTGAGTAGTTCATCTCTGGACTACGGGTCCATGTAGTAGCTAGATGGATGGTTCTCCTCCTTTGTGCTTTCATGTCTAGATATTGTGATCTCTGTTCATGATCAAGATCATCTATTTGTAATTATGCATGTTGTGTTTGCGGGGATCCGATGGATATTGAGATGCTATTTCAGATTGATTATTGATTCTATCATGTCTTTGTTATTTGTGATCTTGCATGTTTTTCGTTGTTAGTAGCTATCTTGCCCAAGTAGATGCTAGCAACTCCAAGAGTTAGTATTTATGCTCGATAGTGGGTTCATGCCTCTAGTAATCTGGGGAAGTGACAGAAATCTCTAAGGTACTAGATGTGCTGTTGCTACTAGGGAGAAAACAACAATCCTTTGTTCATAGAACAACCGTATTGTTTACTTTACACGCAATTCGTAAATCAATAATCTGTTGCTTGCAACTTAATACTGGAGGGGGTTTGGATGATAACCTGAAGGTGGATTATTAGTCATAGATGCAGTTGGATGGCGGTCTATGTATAATGTTGTAATGCCCAATCAAGTTCCAAAGGAGTCAAGATGATTAGTATATGCATGTATTGCTTTCTCGATGTTTGTCAATTGCCCCGCTGTAATTTGTTCACCTAGCATGTTATCTATCTTAAGGAGAGCCACCTCTAGTGAACTATGGATACCGGTCCTTTCTTTTACATACAATCTACAAATGTGTTTACTTTCTGCAAACTATTACTTCCTTCCATTCGATACGTTTAATCCCTTGTTTTCAGCAAAACCGGTGAGATTGACAACCTCATCGCAAGTTGGGGGCAAAGTTCTGTGGTTGTGTGGTGCAGGTCTCCATGTTGCTACTAGCACCGGTAGTGCGCCCTGCCAAGGCTCAGCTAGCAACACCTTTGGGGTGTTTCCTTGCTCCTACTGGTTCGATTAAACCTTGGTTTCATAACTAAGGGAAACTTACTGCTGTGCTCATCATACCTTCCTCTTGGGGTTCCCCAACGAGGTCCACATCAACACCGAGCCATCATTGTGCAACAAAGCTAAGGTCTCTTATGGGAAAAGTGACGCACCTCTGCAGAGTGTAAGAATTGTGACATGTTACTCCCTGTTCCGGGAAGGAGCTATGAACGCGGCAGGAAGGGAACTCCATGAAGTTCTGGTTAACTTGGGAAGGCTGTTGGACATAGTTTTTAGAATAAAAGCAACCTTTGAAGAAATGTTTACGAAAACCTACATTACCTACGACCTATGGTCTGTGGCTGTAGAGATAGTGCATCATACACTCCTTTTTTGTGAACTTGCTGAATACGCTCATACTCAACCATACCTTCTTAACCCTTGCTAGGTTCTAAGCCGTTGAATACGACGTCAACATCAATGCCTGCTCAAGAAACCATCATCGACAACTCAAGTTCTTCAACAGAGTCAATGAAGTCCACATATACGTCAACCGAAGCGAAGACTAAGTTCTTAAGTAGATAGGAGTAAATTCTCTAGCCATAAATCCTACTTCTGTAGAGCATTGCAATAGTAGCAATGGCAAGCCAAATAGTTTATATGATAGTCTTAGTTACTAGATATTTCTGAGTTATTATTTCTGGTTCTTCTTTGTAAGAAGTTTCTTTCTCTCTCTTTAACCTAGAGCGTTCTCTGGATCTTTTGTAAAGAGTCGAGTTGTAATATATAGTCATGTCTTGGACCTGCTGTGTTTTTGTTGTACCACTCTGAGGGATGTAATACTAGTGAATTGTGTTTCATTAGTGTTATGTCAACGACTATAGTGTACTACATCATGCAGTGGTATGCTGGGTCACCGCAGCTGGTATCAGAGCATATGCTTTGACCTTAGGATTAAAACCCTTTTAGGAAGATATGTAGGTTGGATAGTGACTATAGGAGCCATCTTATCTAAACCAAGACTTGTGATGGATATCCACTTGAGGATAGTATTGTCACACTTAAGTTGGATGTTCTTATCATCTTTCTTAAGGATTAGTTATCTATCTTCTCTAGAGAATTGTCATTTTATAGTAGCTCTAAATAGGTATAACACCACTAAGATATTTTAAGTAAGTTAAAATATCAAAGAAGATTACGACCAAGATTAGGATATCATGTGGAGTTGTATGAGTGATGGAGTCTATATTTAGAATCCCTGTGAAGTAGCAGAATCTTACCACTAGTTGACACCATTATACCACTTAAGGTATACCGTTAGAGTATGTCTAGATACAATTGGAAGTAAACCATGTGGCATTCACTTGAGAATTCCACGTGATGGAGTAGAATTTTGTTAAGAATCATTGATAATAAGCTAGAAAGAAGAGTTGTCATGGTGAGATTAGTTCTTCAATCATAATGACTAGGTAAACCTTAACAAGTTCATGGTGAAATTAGCTCCGAGACCATGATAAGTCTGTAATTAGGACAAGTACTTAGGAAATAATCTTGCAGTAATAGTAAGGAAAGAATAGTGTAGGTCTATGATAGAAGTCATAGATGTTATAATATTATGATAATTGTTGGATTAATGTAGTAACTACAATTTTGTTAGTAGCTTTGAGAGATCATGTGAGGATAGTTTACGATAGAATGGAAGTTTGGTAATCTTTAGTAGTCCCGAAAGAAAGGTAAGTGGTTAGTCAAAACCAAAGTGAGACCACTTTGCTCAAGATTATCCAGTTGCCACTGAGCAAATTGGGTAAGTAATGAGACAAAGAGTAGTTTAACCCCTAAGTGCTAAGTATCACGAGGTAAACCTATACTAGGAAGTGTCATATACTACATAGCTAAGCCTGAATTCTAGAGGTATTATACTCAACTACTATATTCCAGGCTTAGAATGATGTGTGTTATATGTACCACATTTGGATTTCTGGTTTTATTTTGGATCTTCTTGATTGACTAGGTCTATGCATGAAGTGGAACTTTATGGGCATATGCATGTTGTTTCATGGAGTTCTTAGTTGATGTACAGGTCTAGTGGGGAAAATGGGTTCGCGTGAGGGAGAGGCGAATTATCACTCCGATGAAGGGAAGATGAAGGATGATGAGATGATGCTAACCCAACAAAAGGAGGTTAGAGATCCAATTTCAAAGGATGTAGAAATTCAAATGCCGCAGTTAATTCCCAACAAAAGAGTTCTTCAGTATATGAAGGGTATGGAAGACGGGAGAAATGCTGAAATAGGAAGGAAGAATCAATTCTATCAGGAGACTTTAATTAAAATGCAAGAGAAGTGACCTGATGAATTATATCCACGGGTTAAACTAGTGAAGTTCTTACAAACCAAGCCTTGGAGTTTTTCCATCGTAGAAGAACCTTTGGAGGCGGAAAATTGGTTAATGGATACATCTCGGAAGCTTAAAAGTGTAGGATGTAAGGATGAAGAAAAGGTGCGATATGCAACTTATCTATTGACCGGAACTGCAGCCACGTGTTGGGAGAAGTCAAGGTTCACAACATTGGGAGAAGGTGTTAGTACCTGGGTTGAGTTCAAAAAGAAGTTTCGTGAAGAATTTGTTCATCGGAACAATGGGAAAAGGAAGGAGGATGAAACCTTAGAAATGAAGAATCTTCCAGTTCTGAAACATGTACGGGAGTTTAATCGTTTATCCAAGTACATTAGAGCGGAAGTAAACATGGAGTCTAAACGACAAAGGAAGTTCATGAAGGGACTACAAGCAGTTATGAGGATGCAGCTTAGGATTGTGCGTACAAAGGAGTTTCAGGAATTATTGGATAGTGCACATATATCAGAAGGTGATGAGATTGTTGTACCTAAAGGAAAGAGGAAGAAAGTTCAAAAACAAACCACAACATGTACGGATTCATATATGATGTACAACACAAAGAAGATATGTCGAAATTGTGGAATCAGGGGCCACGTTAGTAGGGACTGCCCAAACCCTAAGATATTATGTTACCAATTTGGAGAACCTAGACACATGATGATGAACTGCCTAAACCGACTGTTAACTCGTGGGTTGTCAACAGGAGGAATAGGACCAATAATGGGGCTACCATCTAGTCCAAACATTCATCCTACTTCAATGAAGAGAAAAGCAAAAGCATTTCTAGGAAAGTGTAACAAGTATGGAATTATAGGACACAAGAATCATGTTGTCCAGAACATAGGGAGAAATATGGAATATCCGTAGAAGCAAATTTAACATCCCCTGGATCATCTTCAAAGGAGGGTGTTATTGAAGAAGGTACATCTTCAGGAAAATGGAAGTCTGAGACCATGAGTCAAGTCAATCGTAAGGAAGCAAGTGGTAAGTCAATACATTATTAGTTGTATAAGATGCTTAGTACATGCATTTAAGGAATAAGGGAATTCGTATAAGGGAGTGACGAGTTCCGATGATCAAGTGGAAGACTTGCACGAAGAAGGAAGCCGAATATAAGTAGTATTAACACTATTTTGAAGGATGGATCAATCCCAACTCACTATGAGTTGGCAACAAAAAAGAATAGTAGTGTTGAAAAAGGTGTGGAGCAACATAAAGGAATGAACTTAAGTTCACTCAAAATAGGTGATGTTGCTAAGAAGCTAATGAAGTAGTTGTACCTAGTTCATGGAAGTATCATGAATAAGTGCAAAGAAGAAGTCTTGGAATAAAGGTGGTATTCAAGCTCTGACAACTCGGAGAGAATGCCAATAGTAAGTCAAGAACCTATAGGGTAATCCATATACCCAGGAGGATCTGTAGCTGGTATCAGAGCAGTTTAGCTAATGAGGTTAATTTTGTGTAATCTAAAGAGTATAAACTTGGCCTAAGTTAAGTTAGACCTAAGGAAGTATGAAATTAAAGATCATCTTTCGAGACGGTTTGTGAAATCGGGCTTACCAAAGCGAAGATGTTCAAAAGGTTAAAAGTAAGACAAATAGAATCGGAAGATTCATTACAGAGATCCACTATTATGTGGGTGTACCGTAAATTCTTTCGTGAGACCTTATATAGGTAAGATTTAAGCTAGACACAGACCAATACCTTAGCTAATGGGTATTACCCATGAAGTTAAAGATCATCAAGGAAACCCCAAGGGGGAGAGAAGACAATAAACACTGAAGTGTTGTTGTCCTACTTTCTAACTAAAGATTGGAGAAGAAGTACGAATTTTTGGTTAGATCAAGCCTCATTCTCATAAGGTTATAAGAAGTCATCTGTATAAGAGTAATCTCTAGAGTATGTCCGGATGAAAGACCGAAGGAGATATAACTGCTTAACCCTAGTGAACTAGTTTAGAAGAAACGAATCGTAGGTTGTCCTTAAGAAGAAGGAGAGCCTACTAAAATAGTCCAGTGTAAAATAGAAGGAAAACTGGATTGGAATGGACAAAATGTGTCCACAACTAATCCTAAGTAAAAATTTAAAGACATAACTCAGAGGATTGTAGTAGAGGGAGTTAAGCTACATATTGGACGCGACAATTGGAGTTGCTCAGTATGAAAGAAAAAGATCTAGATAAAGGATACCACAACTATTCCCAATTGTGATCACAATGAAATTTGAGAAGTGGTGTGATCAATACAAGTCAACTCCTTATTCCGAAACGCAAGAGAGTACGAACTTTGGGGACGAAGTTTATTTTAAGGGGGAGAGTCTGTAACATCCCAACATTAGAGCTTAGAAATAAGCTGAGGTAAGGTGTGTGCATTGCATTCATTATAGAAAATCTGGGGAATTTTTGCGCAAAACTAAAGAAGTCAGTGAGGGATCGAGATCTCTCTTGCTCTGATGGAAACATCCGGGCAAGTGCGATAGATTTCGACATGACATCCACTGTATCTTTGCTTTTGAGGGGTAGCTATTCAAATTTGAACATTCAAAAGTTATGTTTGAATTCAAATAGAATTTGAGATGATTTTGGAAAATAAATTGCAATAATACAATAAAGTACACCTTATATTAATAGATATAATACATTACTCTTTATGATAAAGGTATCTCAAGACAAATGAAAGACTATATTAATAAATGAGAATACACGAAAATATAAGTACAAATAATAACAAGCCTTAAACTCCAAAAAGGGGAAAAATCAAACTTTATTATCTCAAACAAATAATAATACATTGTCTTTACACATACATAAAAGAATAAATGAATTACAAAAAGAGATTTACTTTATTACAACATATATGGAACAATACAATTAACAAATGAAATATAAAAAAATAACTTTATACAAATATTACAATGCTTCTACAAATGTTTAAATGAAGAAGAAAGATTACAACAAAGAGTAAAAAGAAAATCTAAAATCTTCCTTGTCCATTTCCTGACTCTTCTTTTCTTCTCCACCTTAATCCCTGTAACACAAAACAATACAAAAGACAAACAAAAAAAAGGAGATTAGTGGGGGTTAGTGATACTCTCAGTTATAGTCGTGAGTTGCACTGCTTAATCACATCACCGAGTACTTAATTCAGGGTCTATGCTTAGCATATGTTCTTATCAGAGATCTGCCTCAGACAATCTGCATCATAGGCTGGGAAGGGGCAGATTAGCCCTTGGCATCATAAGAATAAAGGCCAGGCAAAGATAATATCAAAACAGCAGAAGCGCATCCACAGCACCAAGTTTCCCACATGTGGGAACTTGCACCCAGTGGGGCCCAGTTGTAAGCAACATACACATCCATGCAAATAGATGTGTTGTCAATACAGCAATAGCCCAGCAAGCTCATAAAAGGAAGCACAGTCATAGCAGCTTCAGCTAGCTACTTCACTCTCTCCACACAGCCAAGAAACCCTTTCAGAGCCATCCCAAGAACACTACTGATTCATTCCCAGATCTACATCAATCACACCATAGCCACCATGACTCCATAGCAGAAATAGGCTAGTCTAGCAGATCAAGCTCATCAGAGAAATACAAGCTAGGATCACTGGGAGGAAAGGCACCAACAGCAAAAAGATCAAGTACAATGACAAAGATAGTTGGTTGATCAAGCGCATCAACAGCAAGTTCTAGTAATTCACCCAGCATCAGGTTATTCTCTATTCCATGATCAACCATAATATTTGTTCTTACTTTATTTCACCATAAGAAACAAGGGGATCAAATAGGATGTTGCAAATCAATATCTATTCAATTACCCTGCAACTAGAACATATCTAGGAGGATAGGTGGATTGTTTCTCTCAGAACTGCAAAGATTGCTATGCAAAATCATCACAGAGAATTTAAAAGTCATCAAGTAATATCTATTCTTTAATGAAATCTTGCCTCAGCCTATGCATCATTAGCTGGGTCATAGTCGCAGGCCATGCTTATTAGGTCCACTACTGTGCATTCACCTCAAGGGGGCACCACAACAGTAGATCTAATGACAGTAGAAGCCACCAAGTTATTTACCACAACAGCAAGATCATCGATGAAGGAACCACTAGAGCAATCACTTGGGCACACATTAAAACCACCAATAAGTATCCATATATGATCATGCAAGGGCATGATCAATCATGAGTAGTTAGGCAACAAGTAAAAACAAGTAGTTTTCACTTTAAGAAGGATCTCAGACCAGCATCATAGACCAAAGAGGATCTAGTCTTAACTAGATATCAATAAGTCACAGCTGCTAGTATACAGGGCACATTCCCAGAAGGGTAGCACCTCTGTACCTAGTAGATTCATTTTTTGCTTGAGCACAAGCTCAAGTTCACTTTCTTAAACACACATAATCATCTTCCTAAAAGATTTTAGGAATCATTTATTCACTTTAATTAGAAAGAATAGCGAGGGTCAACACTGTCTAACACCAGTCTACAATATTGAGAATCTCAGCAATCAAGGGAATTAAATCATCTTCCTATAAGCATATAGGAATCATTCTTCTACAAGATCAATTCTATAATCATGACAGAGAATAGAATAAATATTATTCACCATGGTTCTACATAGTATCAAGATAGATTCCTGAGCAAAACCAAAGATTACAGGGTACTTCACAGAAAAGTACCAAGTCAATTAACCAAGTAACATCAGTTTAGAATAGAGGCATCCCAACTCAAACCATAGTACTGAATTTACCACCAATACCAATAATAACCCGGGTATCTACACAATCCTAACCATGCATTTACAGGGTGTTCTTTGATAAAGAACATGGTAACAGAATATGATCAAACAGAGTTTAGCAATACACATCAGTAAGGTCATCTGTAAGAGAATTTCCCAGGAAACTAACCAAGAGGCTAAGTTAAACACCACTACAGGGGATGAACCCTAGAATTAGGGATGAACCATAAATAGGGAAATCCATCACAAGTAACCGCGTGGCATGGAGTAGAGATAAGATAGATCACAGAGAGGAGATGAGAGCACTTACTCGAGTTCCTCGTAAGATTATCAGAGAAGAAGCAGAGAGGAGGCCGGAGGTAGAGAGGTGGCAGCACGGGGAGCACCCCGTGGGGCGCTGCAACCCGCGTCTGCACACAGTAGTGACGACCATGGAGGAGCGGTGCCATGAGCACCATAGCACCATCGAGGACAGCGCCAGAGCACGGCGGACCAAACCCTAGCCATGAGGTGGGGGTCATCGCGGCCAGCGGAGAGCACCAGCACCAGATCGAGCAGGACAACATCGTGTGGCGTCATCGTCCACACCGTCTTGCACCACAGTGGTGGTCACGGTGGTCTAGGGCCACCGGAATCATAGTGGCGACATCGTCGCCAGGGCATCGCCAGGGCATCACTAGGGATAAGGTCGAGAGGGAGAGAAAGGAAAGTGACGGGGCCGATTGAGGCCAGTCCAGTGACCCTAGGTTAGTTTGACCCAACCCAGTGGGCCGGATCGGGCCGGGCCAGCCAGTGGGCCAGACCCATGTTTAATAAGAAGGTTTGTTTAAAATTTCTAATTACAAATATACCCTTAAATTGTTTTAGCCCTAGAAAAATATAGAAAAATCCTAAAAATACGTATAACATATTAGAATAATCAGAAAAATAATATCTACCTAAGAAAAATATAACATTGTTTGTTTGAGTAAAATAAAATACAGATAAATATTAACACCATTAAAACCTAAGTGAAATTTTACAAAATAAGGAAAATACCTAAAAAATGAATAAAAATCATTTTTGCACATAAAAATAAATCTACTATTATATAAAAATACTAACTTAATTTGTTTTCAAATAAATCTTGAAGCAAGTATTTAAAGATATATAACCCTTTATGGAATTTTATAAAAATAAGGATAATACTTAAAATTGAATAAAATTCACTTCTAAGATCTTAATTAAGTATGTTTCCCTAGAAAAATACCAATTGTGTTATTCCAACACACTTTAAAGTTATTAAGGAATAAATTCTTATTTATTATGTAATTGGTAAATTCTTTAAGAACATTCTTAAATAAGAAATAATCACAATTTCATGTAAAAACCTTAATCGTGTATATTGAAATACTACTTACAAAACCATAGCTTAAGTCTATAATAATACTTAAAAGTAAAACTACTTGTTATAAGATTTAAAGTAGAAAACTCACTTAAACTAAAAGTGAATGATCCTATACCTTCAAACATGCTTGTTATAAGATTTAAAGTTTATTAATACTTTTAAACACATCACACCCTAGATCTAATTATGTTTTATAGTTAACTTTTGTCTGTTCCAAATTACGTCATAAGGCATCTCAAATCCAAACTTATCGAACAAACGCAAATGACATCGATCACATTCTACTAACCATAAAGATTGATTAAATCTTAACAAATAAACCTTCTTTTCAAAAGTTATTCATTTTGACACTTCAAACAACAATCTCATAATAAGTTCTACAACTCTTATCAACCTAAAACATGGACTTTCATAATAGATACATAATATCAAATAACTCTAAGCATGTGTTGTTATATTTACTCTATATCATACATGTTAGTCTTAAGTTCCTTGTATAGGTATATTGGCTTATAAAGTAAACTTATAGACAAACTAAATCTAAAAGAAATCACCTAGGTTTAACTCATTCACCATATTAGGGTATTACTTCGGGGTTTTCCAAACTGCATTACATTACTTATGCATAACTGCATCTTGCTTCTTTAAACATTAGTCCTTATCGGACCAATAATGTTGTTTACAGGATTTGGATCTTCTATTGTCTGGAAGATCGTGAGTGCATAATCTTGCAATCACAAAAGGCAAGTTCACAACTTACTCGTGTCCTTTGATTATTTTCTATCAAATGCTTGTAACTCAAATGTTGTCATCGCCTGCATTTCAAAAAGGTCAGAAAACACTATTTTCATAATAATTTGATTATGGATTATTTACCAAATGGTAATAATCTGTTGATACAGTTCCAGTGGTAAAGGAACATAATATCTAGGACTTAACAACCAATGTCGCTAGTGATTCTAGTGTCGTATATTCCAGTGAATGGTGTTTCATTAGTGTTATGTCAACGACTATAGTGTATTACATCATGCAGTGGTATGCTGGGTCACCGCATGTTTCCTTTGGTAAACTTATTTACACATTTAAACAATCATATAATGATAATTACCATTTTGTTAAACACAATACATCGAATATGTATTTACTTTTAACAATTCATTAAACAGTTTGTATTCAAATAATACACGGTGTTCAAGTTATTTTGTGGAACTTAGGCATGATTTATATGTGACAAGAAATCGAATGACTTTCACATATTATCAACATAACTTTTGAATTCAAACAATGGTTTCATTCATTAATGAAATATCATTAAGTTGGGTATTTTAAAGCATTTCAATATTTTACAAATATTCATGCATTATCAATTAGTTTCAAACAACAAAGATAATTCACATATAATCAAACAAGATATGAACACGAATAGAAATCATTCATAAAAGTAGAACAACTATTTGTTACAAACTGATATGAATAACCATCTCACAAAGTGTGAGACACACTAAAGAAGTTCATAATATTTTGATTACAATAACTATCCAAAAACATAAACTAAGTGATAAATGTCGAGGGAGAGCGTCGTTGGCCATCATCATCATGCTTGCCATCAGCACACAACGTCACCTCCTCTCTAGCAAGCACCTCTCATGCAGAAGGACCTATTTTCAGCAAAACAGAACAAGTATCAAATATACTTAACACTGCAAATGTGTTTGCAAGATTATAACATTTATAAAATTGTATATCAAAAATATACCTTTGTCATTGATGACCTCAGTGATATCTGGTTCAACCACCACATCTCTAAAATGTGATATGAAGTCATGGAAATCATGTGTTTCCGCGTCGCCTCTCATAATGCAAATCCTGACTTGTGCTTGGAAGCTTGGTGGTAGCGACCGCAGCACAACTCCTATTGCAAAAGAGCTTGCGAACCAGTTGTCCAGAAAGTATGCCAAACTCATGTATGCATCATATATGCTCAACAAGTGATCATCCAGTGAGGAGCCTTCCTCCATCTTTATGGAGAGGAAGTCCCCCATCAGCTCATACTCCCATATGCGCACTTGTTCCACGAAATGCGATCTCAGATGTGCCATAACCATTCGAGGATTAAGACTTCCCACCATTGTCCATAGCCCATCTTCCATCCTGAGGTGCATCGTTACTGATATGAATGTGGCCATCACACAACGACGGCAGCGGAGATCCTGCTGCTCCTGGGTCTCATGAGAATAGGGTGGCTCCAAGTACATCTCGTAGATCATGTAGTCAACCTCTTTGTTCTCACCAAGGATATCAAAAAGGCGCATGACCCATGCAGAAAAGTTGGATCCATCTAACTTGAGCTTTTCTCCTTTTAACCAATTGTCAATAGGGAAGGTAATCTCGGGGAGAACCATTTTCTACATTTATAATTGCAAAAAGGAATTTAGACTAATTTTATAATTAAATGAGTCAATAATGAATCCACTCAGAAACACCTATCCCCATAAGGGTTCCTAGTGATAACACGACCCCTATCAGCCACATCTCCCCCGATCATCATGGCCATCAATGTGGGTTCAAGGGTGGATGCTAAACGTCGATCACATCATTCATGCGACTCGTTCTCGATCATTCGACCATCCGTGATCCGAGCTCACGCTTCTATGGCGTGCTAGGCTCACCAACTCAACCTTAGTGTATTCGCTATGCAACATGGCTTACACCTACTGTATGCGAACGTAGATATGTCTGACACCCATGCCTGTACCATGGATCGCCTCATACCGAAGAACTTTCTTGGTGGTGCACACTAAGGGGGAACACAATCGTTGGTAATTTTAACAGGGATCATCTTATTAGGCTACCGTCGAGTATCTAATACTAGCACACAATAAGATATACATACAATAACATTGAATGTAAATGCGATGTGATATGGTCCTTCACGTCGTGATCTCCATCCATCGTCACCGGATTCCGACGCCAGTGTTCTGGTGCCGTAGACACCAGGGTACCGGTGTCATTCCGGCGTGGTAGTCCGTCACCTCCGTGACTATCTACTACTACGTAACATAAGGTAATCACTTTACCTTAGCCACAACCATATCACAAAGCAACACCCCCTACAAAATAAAGTTAGACGCCTCTACTTTATCTTTGCATGTTTTACGTGGCTGAATGGGCTTTCACCCAAGAACCGTTCTTACCTACGAACTTTCAGCACAACGTTGATCAAGTAGTTGTCTCTACTACACCCCTTTCGGGGCCCTCTGTTGCAAATGGTATACCAACTAATGCGAGAGAGACAGACACCCCCCTAAGCCACTTTATACGGTACAAGCCGTATGTCAAGCGTGGACCAGTCTCGCGAATGAACGCGTAAAGTCGGTTGGGGGGCGCTTCATCAAGCATTACTGTGGTATCCACAAGTACACGTGGGAGGGTAACAACTAAAAGATCAACGCCCACACGATACATCTCGTGTGTTCTACCCATACTAGCATTACTACGCATAGATCTAGCTCTGATACCACTGTAGGGGTTCAGCGTATGAAAACAATAAATTTTACCCTACGCCCCTGAACCCCTGATGCTGCCATGACCTATCTATTAGTAATACAGTAACGGGAGGGGCTTTTCGCAAACTTACCCTTGAAGACCAAAACGCGTTGTCAACGCTCAGGAGAGCGTGGTTGATGTAGACAAGCCAAAGCCGACCTCAAGGTCGTGATGAAGTCCTTGCGCTCCTTTGGCTCCAACGGCTTGAGTGCCTCAAGTGCGACACCCCGCGGGGAGTTACACACGTCCGGTGCCTGACGATGACTCCCACTTCCCCGATCTAGCAGCAGTTGCGGAAGTAGATCTCCTGGATCCGAATCACGCAGCACGACGGCGCTCCACGGTGAAGATGTCTCTCGTTCGCGCAGTCCGAACTTGGGACCATGGTCACGAGAGAGAGAGGGAGAGAGAAAATATCAATTGGAGGTCCTCCCAAAAGTAAGAAGACCTTTATTGATTATTGGGTGTATTTATCTGGCCAAATACCCCCACTATATATAGGGGAAGGGGATGTACTACCTCCCTCAAAGTCCCGGGGTGGGACTAAAGGAGGAGGAGGTGGGGGGAGGCGCCACCGGCCAGCCCCCACCATGGGCCCCACGTGGGGAAGGCCTACTAGGGCCGCCGGCCACTCCCCTTGGCCCTGTTGGAGATATGCCCAAGAGGCAATAATAAAAGTGGTTATTATTATATCTTTGTGTTTATGATGAATGTTTACATCCCATGCTATAATTGTATTATAAGGAAACACTAATACATGTGTGTTTTGTAAACGTAAAAGAGTCCCTAGTAAGCCTCTTGTTGAACTAGCTTGTTGATTAATACATGATCATGGTTTCCTAATCATGGACATTGGATGTCATTAATAACAAGGTTGTATCATTAGGAGAATGATGTGATGGACACACACCCATAGTAAGTGTAGCATAAGATCAAGTCATTTAGTTCGTATTGCTACAAGGTTTCAAATGCATAGTAACCTAATCCTTCGACCATGAGGTTATGTTAATCACCATCACTGGATGGGTACTTTGATGACATCAAACACCGCTTTGTAACTGGGTGGTTATAAAGGTGTCATTGGGTATTCTGAAAGTATGTGTTGAAGCGCATGGACCAATATTAGGATTTGTCCATCCATATGACGGATAGATATGCTCTGGGCCCTCTCGGTGGAATGTCATCTAGTTAGCTTGCAAGCATGTGACTGGGTCACAAGGGATGACATAACATGGAACGAGTAAAGAGTACTTATCAGTAACGAGGTAGAACTAGGTATGGAGATACCGACGATCAAACCTCGGATAAGTAGAGTATCGCGTGACAAAGGGAATTGGTTTCGTATGTTAATGGTTCTATCGATCACGAAGTCATCGTTGAGTATGTGGGAGCCGTTATGGATCTCCAGATCCCGCTGATGGTTATTGATCAGAGAGGTGTCTCCATCATGTCTGCATATTCACGAACCGTAGGGTGACACACTTAAGGTTTGATGCTGTTTAGGTAGATATGGAATGTGCGTTGGAGACCGAATGTTGTTCGGAGTCTCGGATTGGATTTGAGACATCACGAGGAGATCCGGAATTGTCCGGAGAATAAGATTCATATAATGGAGATCATTTTCTAGGTTCGGAAATGTCCCGGAGTGTTTATATGGGGGTTCTAGAATGTTTCGGAATGTTCCGGAAGGTTCTAGAAATTTCTATGGAGTTTACTTGAAAACCAAGAAAGAAAAAGGGGAAACTTGGGGGGAAGGAAAATCCCCCAAGCCCCCATTGTGCGCCGGCCCTAGGAGGTGAGCCTAGGGGTGGGAACCCTAGGCCGCACCCCTCCCTCTATATATAGAGGGCTGGAGGCGCCACCCCCCTTGCCCCTCCACTCTTGCCCTAGCCGCCTCTCTCCTCCTCCTTCCTTCTGCTCAGTCTTAGGCGAAGCCCTGCAGAATTCTCTACTCCACCACCACCACCACACCGTCGTGCTGCTGGGATTCCGTGGAGAGATCTACTACCTCCGTTGTTCGCTGGAACAGGGAGAGGAAGGTTTGCATCGACTCCGCACGTGTGACCGACTGCGGAAGCGCTGCCGGAACGCGGCGCCGGAAGGATCGTCTACTCGATCTTGAGATCGACAAGTGATCATCTACATCAACCACGAGATCCGATCTCGCACAAGGCTTTCGGATCTACAAGGGTTAGTACAGATCTATCTCGTTGCACATGTCTAATAGATTAGATCTTGGCTTTTATCTAGATTAGATCTGGGTTTTGTTCGTTCTTGCGGTAGAAATTTTTTGTTTTCCATGCTACGAACCCATCAGTGGTATCAGAGCCGTGTCTATGCGTAGATCTATTGCACGAGTAGAACACAATGGTTTTGTGGGCGTTGGTGCTCGTGCCGTCTTTTGCTTTGTGTACTTTGCATCTTGCGGTATGGTGAGATGAAGCGGCTCGGGCTAACCTTACATGTCATCGCACATGAGACTTGCTCCACGCTTGACGTGTAACTTGCTTTGCACAAGTGGCTTTGTGGGTGTCTGTCTCTCCCACCATAGTATAGATCCAATTTACACTTTTTACTTGATAACACTTGTATCAACGTTGTGGTTCAGTTTCGTAGGTAAGATCTGTTCTTATTCGGAAGCCCCAAACCACGTAAAACATGCAAAGAAAATTAGAGGCGTCTAACTTTTTTTGCAGGGGTTTTGTGATGTGATATTGCCATCATGTGATTGTGATTATATTTGATGTATGCAATGATCCTTGTTGTAATATGGCAACCGGCAGGAGCCTAATGGTTGTCTTTAATTCTGTTAAGACATGCGTGTCTATTCATCTTGTAATAGCTTTATTCCAAGTAGTTGTAATAGTTGCTAGTGATGATGTACAACCATGAAGCGGTGCCACTGACCTTGACACAATGCTGGTGATAATGGAGATCATGTCCGTGCTTTGGAGATGGAGATCAAAGGCATAAGAAGAAAGGGCCATATCATATCACACTAATTATGAATTGCATGTGATGTTAATCCTTTATGCATCTTGTATTGATTAGATCGCAAAGGTAGCATTATAAGATGATCCCTCTCACTAAATATCAAGTAATAAAGTGTTCGTCCTTAGTTGGCACCGTTGCTAAGACTCGTCGTTTCGAAGCATCTCGTGATGATCGGATGTGATAGATTCTACGTGTGCATACAATAGGTGCAAGCCTGATTTGCACATGCGGAAACTAAGGTTAATCTTGACGATCCTAGCATGTACAGACATGGTCTCGGAACAAGGAATACCGAAAGTTAGAGCATGAATCATATAAATGATATGATGAACATGAAGATTGTTTGCCGATGAAACTACATCTTCTCTCGTGAAGATCGGACTTGGTGTAGTGGACTTGGTTCGTGTAATCACTAAGACAATGTGAGGGATGTTGTTTTGAGTAGGAGTTCACCTAGTTAATTTAAGAATTAAAATTGAACTCAATTTTTCATAAACTTAGTCTAAACTACTTTCAAAATTGTTGTAGATTATGGCGAACCTCTCCATCAATTTCAATGCGTTCCTAGAGAAAGAAAAGCTTAAGAACAATGGAAGCAACTTCACGGACTGGCTCTGTGGACTAAAGATTGTCCTCAGGGCTGGTCAGTTGACCTATGTGCTCGAAGCACCGCTAGGTGACCCACCTGCAGAAGATGCCACCGATGACGTAAAGAATGTTTACGCCACTCGGAAAAATCATTACTCCATAGTTCAGTGTGCCATCCTGTATGGTTTAGAAATGGAGCTTCAGAAGCGCTTTGAGCACCATGACCCGTTCGAGATCATTAAGGAGCTCAAGCTCATTTTTGAGACTCACGCGGCCGTGGAGAGCTATGAGGCCTCCGAAAAGTTCTTTAACTGTAAGATGGAAGAGGGTAGCTCCATTAGCGAGCACGTGCTCACAATGTCTGGGCACGCAAACAAGCTCCAAGAGTTGGGGATAATGATTCCTAATGAGTTAAGGATTCACCGTGTCCTCCAATCACTGCCACCGAGTTATAAGAACTTTGTGATGAACTACAATATGCACTGCATGAACAAGACGTTGCCTGAACTATCGTCCATGCTAAAAACTGCTGAAGTGGAGATCAAAAAGGAGCACCAAGTGTTGATGGTCAATAAGACCACCAATTTCAAGAAACAGGGCAAGCCTAAGAACAAGGGCAACTTCAAGAAGGACGGCAAGAAAGCTGCCGCACCTGCTAAGAAACCCAAGGCTGGTCCTAAGCCTGAAACTGAATGCTTCTACTGCAAGGGTGCCAGTCACTGGAAGCGTAACTGCCGCAAGTACCTGGCGGATCTGAAGAACGGCAACATCAAGAAGAAAGGTATATTCGATATA
Organism: Avena sativa; assembly: GCA_916181665.1. NCBI lineage: Eukaryota > Viridiplantae > Streptophyta > Magnoliopsida > Poales > Poaceae > Avena > Avena sativa. Next base: position 34,866,049 of record OV702291.1, read on the forward strand.
CATGTTATTGATGTGTATCTTACTAGTAATCGTAGTAGTGCCTGGGTATTTGATACTGGTTCGGTTGCTCATATATGTAACTCAAAACAGGAGCTACGGAATAAGCGAAGACTGGCGAGAGACGAGGTGACGATGCGCGTTGGAAATGTCTCCAAGGTTGATGTGATCACCGTCGGCACGCTCCCTATACATCTGCCTTCGGGATTAGTTTTAAATTTGAATAATTGTTATTTGGTGCCTGCGTTAAGCATGAACATTATATCTGGATCTTGTTTATTGCGAGACGGTTACTCTTTTAAGTCCGAGAATAAAGGTTGTTCGATTTATATGAGTAATATCTTCTATGGTAATGCACCTGAGATGAATGGTTTATTCTTACTAAATCTCGATAGTAGTGATACACATGTTCACAACATAGATGCTAAACGAACAAAATTGAATGATAATTCTACATACATGTGGCACTGTCGTCTTGGTCACATTGGAGTGAAGCGTATGAAGAAACTCCATTCTGATGGAATTCTTGAATCACTTGATTTTGAATCGCTTGAAAGATGCGAAGCATGTCTAATGGGAAAAATGACTAAGACTCCATTCTCTGGAATAATCGAGTGACCTACAGACTTATTGGAAATAATACATATCCATGTGTGCGGTCCAATGAGTGTAGCATCGCCTGGTGGATATCGTTATGTTCTCACTTTCACAGATGACTTAAGTAGATATGGATATGTCTACTTTATGAAACATAAGTCCGAAACTTTTGAGAAGTTTAAGGAATTTCAAAGTGAAGTGGAAAATCATCGTAACAAGAAGATTAAGTTTCTGCGTTCTGATCGTGGAGGTGAATATCTAAGTTATGAGTTTGGCATGCATTTAAAGAAATGTGGAATACTTTCGCAATTGACACCGCCGGGAACACCACAGCGTAATGGTGTGTCCGAACGTCATAATCGAACTCTCTTAGGTATGGTTCGGTCTATGATGTCTCTTACAGATTTACCGCTATCATTTTGGGGCTATGCATTAGAGACAGCCGCATTCACTTTAAATAGGGCAACATCTAAATCCGTTGAAACGACACCGTATGAATTGTGGTTTGGAAAGAAACCTAAGTTGTCGTTCCTTAAAGTTTGGGGTTGCGAAGCGTATGTAAAGAAGTTACAACCTGATAAGCTTGAACCCAAAGCGGAGAAATGCATCTTCATAGGATACCCTAAAGAAACAATTGGGTATACCTTCTATCATAGATCCGAAGGCAAAGTTTTTGTTGCCAAGAATGGATCCTTTCTTGAGAAGGAGTTTCTCTCGAAGGAAGTGACTGGAAGTAAAGTAGAACTCGACGAGGTTATTGAACCTTCTCTCGGAGTTGAGAGTAGCGCAGCACCGGAAGATGTTTTTGTGCCGCCTGCACCAATTGGAGAGGAAGCTAATGATGGTGATCATGAAACTTCGAACGAAGTTGCCACTGAACCTCGCAGGTCAACGAGGGTTCGTACCACTCCTGATTGGTATGACCCTGCCTTGAACGTCATGTTGGTGGACAACACTAATGACCCTGCGACGTATGAAGAAGCTATGGTGAGCCCAGATTCCGACAAATGGCTAGAAGCCATGAAATCCGAAATGGGATCCATGTACGAAAACCAAGTATGGACTTTGGTGGACTTACCGGATGGCCGTAAGGCTGTCGAGAACAAATGGATTTTCAAAAGAAAAACATATGCCGATGGTAATGTTACCGTCTATAAAGCTCGACTTGTCACGAAAGGGTTCCGACAAATTCAAGGAGTTGACTACGATGATACATTCTCACCAGTAGCGAAGCTAAAGTCTGTGAGGATTTTGTTAGCAATTGCTGCATATTTTGATTATGAGATTTGGCAGATGGATGTCAAAACGGCGTTCCTTAATGGTGACATTGAGGAAGAGTTGTATATGGTACAACCCAAGGGTTTTGTCGATCCTAAAGATGCTGACAAGGTATGCAAACTTCAGCGCTCCATTTATGGACTGAAGCAAGCATCCCGGAGTTGGAATCAATGTTTTGATAAAGTAATCAAAAACTTTGGATTTATACAAACTTATGGAGAAGCTTGTATTTACAAGAAAGTGAGTGGGAGCTCTGTAGCATTCCTAGTACTATATGTAGATGACATATTGTTGATTGGGAATGATATAGAACTTCTTAATAGCGTCAAAGCCTATTTGAATAATAATTTTTCAATGAAGGATCTTGGCGAAGCGGCATATATTCTAGGCATCATGATTTATAGAGATAGATCAAGACGCCTAATAGCGCTTTCACAAAGTACATACTTGGAAAAAGTTCTAAAGAAGTTTAGAATGGAAGAGAGCAAGAAAGGGTTCGTGCCCATGATGTCAGGTAAGACCTTGAGTAAGACTCAAAGTCCAGCTACGGCAGAAGATAGAGAGAAGATGAATAATATTCCCTATGCCTCGGCCATAGGTTCTATCATGTATGCCATGCTGTGTACAAGACCAGATATAGCACATGTTGTTAGTTTGACTAGCAGATATCAAAGTGATCCTAGAATGGAGCACTGGACAGCGGTCAAGAATATCCTAAAGTACCTGAATAGGACTAAGGATATGGTTCTTTCTTATGGAGGTGATAAACAGCTTGTTGTAAATAGTTACACTGATGCTAGTTGGAACACCGATCCAGATGACTCGAAGTCACAGTCTGGATACGTATTTATTTTGAATGGTGCTGCAGTGAGCTAGAGGAGTGCCAAGCAAAGCATTGTGGCGAAATCTTCAACTGAATCGGAATACATAGCTGCTTCGGAGGCTGCACAAGAAGCCATATGGATGAAGGAGTTCATTACTGAACTTGGCGTGGTTCCTAGTGCGTTGGACCCGATGGCCATCTACTGTGACAACATAGGTGCCATAGCTAATGCACAGTAGCCAAGGTCACATAGCAAGCTGAAGCACATTAAGCTACGTTTCCATGCTATTCGCGAGTATGTCCGAGATGGTGACATAAAGATTTGCAAAGTACACACAGATCTGAATGTGGCAGATCCGTTGACTAAACCTCTCCCTAGAGCAAAGCATGACCAACACCAGAACGCCATGGGTGTTAGGTATATTACCATGTCATCTAGATTATTGATTCTAGTGCAAGTGGGAGACTGTTGGAGATATGCCCAAGAGGCAATAATAAAAGTGGTTATTATTATATCTTTGTGTTTATGATGAATGTTTACATCCCATGCTATAATTGTATTATAAGGAAACACTAATACATGTGTGTTTTGTAAATGTAAAAGTGTCCCTAGTAAGCCTCTTGTTGAACTAGCTTGTTGATTAATAGATGATCATGGTTTCCTGATCATGGACATTGGATGTCATTAATAACAAGGTTGTATCATTAGGAGAATGATGTGATGGGCACACACCCATAGTAAGTGTAGCATAAGATCAAGTCATTTAGTTCGTATTGCTACAAGCTTTCAAATGCATAGTAACCTAATCCTTCGACCATGAGGTTATGTTAATCACCATCACCGGATGGGTACTTTGATGACATCAAACACCGCTTCCTAACTGGGTGGTTATAAAGGTGTCATTGGGTATTCTGAAAGTATGTGTTGAAGCGCATGGACCAAGATTGGGATTTGTCCATCCATATGACGGATAGATATGCTCTGGGCCCTCTAGGTGGAATGTCATCTAGTTAGCTTGCAAGCATGTGACTGGGTCACAAGGGATGACATAACGTGGAACGAGTAAAGAGTACTTATCAGTAACGAGGTAGAACTAGGTATGGAGATACCGACGATCAAACCTCGGATAAGTAGAGTATCGCGTGACAAAGGGAATTGGTTTCGTATGTTAATGGTTCTATCGATCACGAAGTCATCGTTGAGTATGTGGGAGCCGTTATGGATCTCCAGATCCCGCTGATGGTTATTGATCGGAGAGGTGTCTCCATCATGTCTGCATATTCACGAACCGTAGGGTGACACACTTAAGGTTCGATGCTGTTTAGGTAGATATGGAATGTGCGTTGGAGACCGAATGTTGTTCGGAGTCTCGGATTGGATCTGAGACATCACGAGGAGATCCGGAATTGTTCGGAGAATAAGATTCATATAATGGAGATCATTTTCTAGGTTCGGAAATGTCCCGGAGTGTTTATATGGGGGTTCTAGAAGGTTTCGGAATGTTCTAGAAATTTCTATGGAGTTTACTTGAAAACCAAGAAAGAAAAAGGGGAAACTTGGGGGGAAGGAAACTCCCCCCAAGCCCCCCTTGTGCGCCGGCACTAGGAGGTGGGCCTAGGGGTGGGAACCCTAGGCCGCACCCCTCCCTCTATATATAGAGGGGTGGAGGCGCCACCCCCCTTGCCCCTCCACTCTTGCCCTAGTCGCCTCTCTCCTCCTTCCTTCTGCTCAGGCTTAGGCGAAGCCCTGAAGAATTCTCTACTCCACCACCACCACCACATCGTCGTGCTGCTGGGGTTCCGTGGAGAGATCTACTACCTCCGCTGCTCGCTGGAACAGGGAGAGGAAGGTCTGCATCGACTCCGCACGTGTGACCGACTGCGGAAGCGCTGCCGGAACGCGGCACCAGAAGGATCGTCTACTCGATCTTGAGATCGGCAAGTGATCGTCTACATCAACCACGAGATCCGATCTCGCACAAGGCTTTCAGATCTACAAGGGTTAGTACAGATCTATCTCGTTGCACATGTCTAATAGATTAGATCTTGGCTTTTATCTAGATTAGTTCTGGGTTTTGTTCATTCTTGCGGTAGAATTTTTTTGTTTTCCATGCTACGAACCCATCAGGCCCCTCCTAGGGGTTCGGCCCCTCTTGGGCCCTTTCCCCTCCGGGAATTGGCCCATTAAGCCCTTTGACCATTTAATTGATTTTCTCTTTTATTAAATAATTATGAATAAATGATTAAATAAATATTTAACATTCATTCATATATTATTCAACCTCTATGGTTATGGAACACTTCCACCTCCACTCCGGACATCCTCCGGACTTACCGAAACCCTTCTAGTTTTCTCTCTACTATTCTTCGGCGATTCTACCGATCCTATAAACACTCTCTAAGCATCATCAAGCCCTTAAGCGTGATACCCCACGGTTCAGGAACACTCCAGACATGGTCGGGACACCTCCGCACCAATGATCAACAGAGGGACCTGGATGGCCATGTGAACCCTGTGCGTTCCACGAAGATCTTTCGTCATTTGAACCGGGACAGTCGTGTCTTATTCCCTTTGTCTCTCAATACTTGCATTGCCCGAGATCTGATCAATGACATCACCATGTCATGTTCAATCTTGTTACCGAACAATGCTACTTGAATCGTTCTGACAAGTGATATCCTTTTGATCAAATCACATGATGCACAGCTATTGGATATAACCTCTCCGAGTGGGCCCTTGAGTATCTTCCTGTCACATGGACAGACAAATTCCGCTCTTGACATATATTGCCTCTACGGTTTCCTCCGAGTACCTGAACACACCTTTATAACCACTGTATTACCAAGTGGCGATTGATGCTATCTAAGCACTCTCGGGAGACAGTGATTTATATAGCCTCACGGTCTAAGGAATAGTCTACGAAGATCCATTTCTAATCATCATAAATTGAACTTCGTGACATGATCGGGTCACGATGTTTAGGTTGGGTATTGGTTCATCATCTCATTCTCAGAATGAGTTGACTCCATTTCCAACTGGCATAAATGCCACATGATCAGGAAACATGATCATCTATTGACCAATGAACCAGTGACTAGAGTTTCACTGGGAACCCCTGGTTGTTTGTATATCACACGTGTATTGATGTTTCCACTCAATACAGTTATAGAATGATATAAAACTTAATCATAAACTATATGAAATATGATAATAGTCCTTACTACTATTTGTCTCTAGGGTATATTTCCAACAGAAACACACATCGCTTTGAGCAAAAAGACAATTTTCACTTGTTGCAGGGACGTAAATTAGGCCAACAAGCACAACCGAAAACACGAAGAGATTCATAGTTTGCCTTGACTTGTAGGAGTTTTTCGGCAGGTGTTTGGAGATTGAGAACATTTGTGGGTAAAAGATTTATCAGAAAAGTGGCTGTGAGAAAAGCTTCATCCCAATACTTTAAAGGCATAGACGAGTTAGCAAGCAAAGAGAGGCCAACTTCAACAATATGACGATGTTCACGCTCAGCTGAACCATTTTGTTGATGAGCATGAGGACATAAAACATGATGAGAAATACCTACTCGTTGAAAGAAACTATGGAGTTTTTCATATTCACCTCCCCAATCAGTTTGCATGGTAATAATTTTCCTACCATATCGACGTTCAACATATTGTTGGAAATTAAAAAACACCTGATACACATCAGAACGCTTTTTGAGCAAGTAGATCCATGTAAATTTACTAAAATCATCGATGAAGCTTACATAATATGAATGTTTACCAACAGAAATAGGAGCTGGACCCCATACATAAAAAAACTTGTTCTAAAGGAACTATAGACTCACTAATGGATATATGATAGTGCAACTGATGGCTCTTAGCCCGTTGGCATGGATCACAAACATAATAACTTATTTCTAGAGTATATGAAAGATTGTTTTTCCTAATAACTTGTTGAACAATAAAAGACGATGTGTGGCCTAGATGACGATGCCACATGGAGGAGGTAGGCTTGACGACGATAAGAGCATGCTTGGAGGAACTTGTGGAGACAGGAATGAGAGGATACAAGCCACCATGACATGGACCTCTAAACATGATTTGCTGCGTTTCCTGATCCTTAATCAAGAAAAAGAACGGGTGAATTTCAATGAAAGCATTATTGTCTAAAGCAATTTTATGAGCAGAAAGCAAGTTCATTGAGGCACTAGGGACATGCAGAATATCACGAAGTTGAATAGAACTATTAGGGGTGTGCAAGAAAAAATGACCAATATGAGAAATATCATACCTTGTCCACTAGCATTATGAACTTGATCACACCCATGGTAGTTTTCATAAACCTGGAGCTTGTGAAGTTGTCCTATGACATGAGTGGAGGCCCAGAGTCCATGTACCAATTTCTGTCTACCCAATAAGCATCTTTATTGTTGTTAGGTGACTCATCATCATCGTCATCACCATAGCACCACCAACAATCATTGGCAGGGTGTCCCTCCTTTTTGCAGATTTGACAGAATACCCCTTCCTGCCAAGGAGTAGCGACACGGTCTTTCTTGCCACGGCTCCCCTTTTGACAGCGTCCCTGATCATGGCGAGGTTGTGGATCACCACGGTTTGGAGGTGGAGTAGCACGTGGTGGTTGTGCGGGAGGTGGTGGAGGATAGTGCGGTGGCGGGTAGGGCATCGGCGCATAGGGGTAGGGCGAATATTGTGTAGGCATATTCGGTGGTAGATGGTAAGGGGAAGGGGATGACATGTAGGTTGGGATAGGTGGGATGTATGGTGGCGGTGTGGGAGTATATGGCTGTGGGGGGGGGTTGTAGGGAGGAGGCGGTGGTGTATATGGTGGTGTATTGGTGTTGTAGGGTAGAGACGGCGTTGGCAGTAAAGGAGGTGGTGAAGTCCTGGCACAGACGTCCTCATAGGAGGAAGGAGGGCGACGCGAAGCGGCATTGACGGAGGAGGAGAAGGTGCCGGTAACTTGTCTTGTGGCAACAAGCATATCCTCGCGTTACTCGTAGGACAACAGTTGTGAGCACATATCAAAAAGATATGTAGACGGATTTGCATTGATACCGGCAACAAGAGGATTATAGGTACCATCGAGTCCATTAAGAATATAGGCCTTGAGCTCATCATCATCAACCTTCTTCCTCGCTGCAACAAGCTCAGATGCAAATCCCTTCATCTTGGTGAGGTATTGACTTGCCGTCATATCCAGCTTCTTAGTGTTGGTTAGGTCACTGCGAAGAGATGAAACTCGATCCTTGGATTGCGTGGAGTGTAAGCTATTGAGAGCACTCCAAACATCCGTGGCGTGCTCAAGTCCAAACACCTCGGTAAGGACATCCTCGGAAAGAGAGTTCACGAGGAATCCAACAACCTGCTGATCCTTCTGGACCGAAGCATCATAGGTGGGGTTGGAAACGGTGATCTGCTTCTTGTTCTCATCTTCGGTTTCAAGGAGAAGCACCGGCGCAACGTCCGTATGCTCCAGTATACCCATAACACGAGCTCCGCGCAGGGTGGGCAGCACTTGGGCTTGCCAGTGCAGAAAATTGTCCCGAGTAGGCTTCATGGTTGGAGGCGCACCGATGGTGGCCGACATCGAAGTTGTAGATGTCGACATGTACACATCTTGGGAGGGTAAGGGTATAAGGGTATTTGGAGAAACTAAGTAGGGGAATTGGTAGAAAGGGGGAGGGGATTCTTTTGGTGTGGAGGAGAGGAGAGATCACCAGAGTAGGGAGGGGTTCTAGGAAGGAGAAGGTGTGGCGGCGGTGCCAACTATCATGGAAGAGAGGCTCGTGATACCATGTTAGGTTTGGTGGAACGATTGTGAGTCCCTTGGACCGATCGGTTACATGTTATATAGTGGAGAAGAGCCCTCTACGTGGCATTACAAGGGGTATGTATACAATCGGAGTACTACTCCGTATTGTATACGTAGGATAGACATTACAACTCTAATACCCTTTCCTGGACACGACGCGGCCGAGACACTGGATATGGGTCGGGGGTCGGGTGGGCCTATAGAGGTTGCCCGGTGATCCTACTCGGTGGTGACCCGTGGATGGCACAATGGCACCGTGTTAGCCATGATCATTCGTCCTCGCCATGGTGGGTCCAACTAGTGATCCTCAGACCGGCGGCGGTCCGGCATGCCCGGGTGAGCATGGTGCTAGTTGTGCTACTTCTTGGCGGCAAGGATAAATGGTGGTGACGGATCCCCACTAGTGGTGGGGTTGGAGTGGACGACGACACCCTTGTTCCAGTGCGGCGGCAGGGTTTCACGGGCCCATTTGGGCTCAGCCGAGCCAGGAGGGTCTCTTTTTTCCTCTAGTTGCATCTGGTCGGCTACTGCCTTCCAGTGGTGGAGGCAGTTCTTTCTCGCGTGTTGCTGTACTGCCAACCTTCGCCAAAGTTTCCTCTCTTGCTTCGTGGTTCACACTAAGATGGTGGTGGTGACTGCAAGATCGTGCTAGCGTGCGCTGGTGGGCGACGAGCTTGGTGGAGCAATACGAAGCGTTCAGGAGTGTGGTTCCTTGAGGGATCGAGAGAAATCCTTATGGTCTAGAAACTGACTCGGCGACACCTGTGGGTGTCACGTCCTTCCTGAAGGGTGTCACGTGTATCTCTTGCCCACCTCTCGTAGTGTACCGGGCGAAACCCTAGGACCAGTCCGGGCAGCAACGTCGTCGTTGTCGCTTCCCTTCTTGAAGGTGTTGCTTGGTACGCGGCGCTTCAGAGTGCTAGTTGTGTGGTGGTACTTATCCAAAAGGTGTAACAGTTGTGAGTTATCTCCATTTTCGGGCGCATATTTGGGCCAGGAATAGGTCGGCCCGGACACGCGTGGTCGTTTGGGTCGAACCACTTGAACGGGTTTTCACTGCCAGGACGTCTGCGCGGACAGATGCGGACAGCCCGTGGTCGAACGGAACTGGAGCGGGTTTTCACTGCCAGGATGTCCGCGCACACAGATGCGGACAGCCCGTGGTCGAACGGATCGGCCCGGCGGAGATGTCCTAAGGAGATAGGGACAGAGAATATCAGCCAGCAGCGGTTTGCACTTAACTTTGCTAAGTTTCCCTCAAGTGAAATTGAGGTTATCTTTGTTTACTTTCCCGCGAGTGAAAACTTCTCTTATGTATTTCAATCTTCATGTCAGAGTGATCACAATGCATAACTGAAATTCCCTAAAAAAAAATATGCATAACTGAAATCCTGCAGCTTTGATTACTAGTATACCACTTCTGTTCGGGATTATAGGTCCGGAGGACTATTTTATATTGTTTGAGATTATAAGGTTTATCTCATTTATTAGTCTCTCTTGTCCAATGCATGTTCTTTTTTCTCTCACTTCTTTCATGTATATAAAACTATTGGTACAGTACATGCATAGATTAATGAGAGAGAGATATAAAGTGTCTTGGTATTTGCAATAATTCCAAACAGAGGTAGCAGTTGCTTTCACAATTTGCCACCAGCATCCATTTCGCTTTCCTCCCTTCAGTTAAGTTATTAGTTGGGAGAGAAAATTAAGCAGATAGGTTAAGAGTTTTGACAGCTGATTTTGCTTAAGAAAGGGACTGCGCATTTGCGCCACACCAAGGGACGAATGCTCCGAATTGATGCCAATGACTTGATTAATCTGTCGACCGAGAAAAGCAGCGGTCATGGCAAGCAGGCAGGCATTTGGGTGCATCGTACTCTCTTTTGTGCTAGTGGATTTTTGGTCTCGAATTTTCATTCTTTTGGCAAGCCATGGATCGGACCAAAAGAAAAGCACTGTGTCAACCTCTAACAAAAAGCAGAATAAAAGCTTTATCTCCCTCGGTTGCACAATAATGATGATCGCGAAGTCGAGATTTGAGGGGTGCCAGAACTTCTGGCAGAATCTATGGAAGTACACATGACCTGAAAATGGTGCGCGACTACGACATGGCACAGTTGGCAATGGTTGCCAAGTCGGTCGTGTTCCTTTCATCAAGACAAGAAAGGGACCTCTGGCTACTGCGTGCCAAACTGCTAGCCAACGCATGCAGTTAATCAACTCAACCCCTTGTGGTGCCAATGGCTTGAAACGGTGTGCTTGACCTATAAAGGAAGAAAGCTGTTTATGGCCGGCACGCTCTGGTGCTAAGGAAGAATCACATTCCGGTCTCCACTTCCTTCTCGTGTCCGAGCTTGTGCTCTATATTTTTAGCTTTTTCCATGACCCTGTAGTTTTCACTTCTTATCAAGGGGGGCAGAGCTTAACTGTTCAGACAACATGGACATTATGACGATATTCATTCTTCTTTCAAGGTTTGTTTGACTAGAAATACCACGTGGTTTCTCCATGATGGATGTAGGAGTAATTCACAACTCATCACGTTGGTCGTATTTATGAGAACTTGGACCATGTCCTCTGTCGCCAGTCTGGCTGAGCGACAAGGGCGCCGTAGAGTTCAGTGTACACAGATTCACTGAACTTGGTATACTGTACTACTACATAAATCATTTCAGAAAAATAAGTGGATATACTCACTTGATTAACCGGACCAATTTACAGTATGAAAGTGTACCCTCCTCCTATCACATGGCAGGCCCTGAAGATATCCTAGGGTACTCTACGGATGGCAGTATACGTACGCTTATTACATGATGAAGGAAAGAATTGGGCGGGAACAAATTTGCTGCTACTGTATGATGGATTCACCGTGTGCGCGCGCATATGGGCAAGGGAGAAGTTGAGACCGAGAACAGAGCTGGCCGGCCGATGATCCATTTGACCCTCTCTACTGAATGTACCTGTGATGCTGCAGCTAGCCGATCATCATTCATTGATTAGTTGACCTTGGTGCAGACCCGTCGTATCTCGCCGTCGGATCCCGTCTTGACCCCGATGCGGCCGAGCTTGGCCATGGCGGCGACGAATGCGTCGAAGAAGGCGGTCTGGTTGGCGGCGAAGTGGTTGACGGTGCTCCGCGAGCGGCGGTCGGCGAAGAGCACCTGGTCCGAGGCCAGCAGGCCCTTCTGCTGCTGCAGCGTCTGGTAGTATCCGTTGTCGAACCTGAGCGGCGTTGCGGCGTCGAGCATCGCCACCGTGGCCGGGCTGTAGTTGAGCGGGCAGGTGCCCCGCATCTGCCGCAGGAAGGCCAGGTTCATCGGCGGGCTGTTGCGCTGCGGCCTCGCGCCCTTGAACTTGTACAGCCGCCGCACGAACTTGTCGCAGTGCGTCACGCCGATCGTGTGCCCACCTGCACGCACGCACGCGCCACAGTAAAAAAAATCACACGTCAGAACCACAGTGTAACACAGTGGGATGTCGAAACGGCCTGCACGCCAGGCTGGAAAGTGGTGTGTTTCTAGGAGCAGTAGCCATTCACTCTCCGGCAGTGAATGTATAGTTGTGTGTGCCTGATCGTTTGGTACACTTGGGGTACTGACGGGGACGGATAGCTAGCAGATGATGAGCGCCCTCACGGCGCCGCTTCCACCCATTCCGCCGCACTTGGGTGGCGCGGGACGTGCTAACCACCGTTCGGGTCTAGCGATCTTTCGGCTAATCATTCAGGAGGAATGTTTGCCGATAGAGTGGAGTGGATGAATGAAATTGTGGATTACCTGAGAGCGCGATCATGTCGGTCTGTGTGAGGCCGTTGAGGGCGAAGAGCTTGTTGAGCTGGTCCAGGGTGTTGCCTGGGCCGGGGAGGCTGTGCTTCACCACGGCGCGCGTCCCGACCTTGCCGTCCAGCCGCCCCAGCTCCACCGGGTAGGACGGACCTCCCGCCTGCATCATCACCAAACAATTTCCCAACCATTAATTACCACGAAAGCCACGCGGTGAGGTGAGATCATTGCAGCGCACAGTATCGCGATCATCAAGTATAGTACAGCACGATCCTACAGTGGCTACGAGCGAGTACACGAGCACAGTTTTCCGGCACGGCGCCCAACTTGCGCGACTCGATAGTTGATGGATTAGTAGTTCCGTAGCTGTACCGCCACCACAGTAACCCATGGTAGCTGTCGCCGTACTGAAGCGGCGCAACCGTGTAAACAGAATCCGGTCAGAAGAGGAGGCCGGTCGGAAACGGACAGCGCAGTAAGTAAAACTCGCTCCTCGTCGCGTTCGTCTTGGCCGCGCCGTGCCCTCTTGCCTCTGGAAGACTGCTGCGAGTAAATACGGCAGCTGAGTTCCGACCAGCTGGACCCAGCTGGGACTGGACCACGCCCATCTAGGACCAGATTTTAGCGCCAAAAGATCTAGACTTTTTCGCGCCTTTTAACCCAAAACCAGCTTATCGGAACACCGAAGAATGTCGCGAACAAAGCTTGGATATACTAGTACTACTATTAGTGCTTACTAATCTACAAGTACCTTGAAGTAGTCTACGAGTAGTTGTTTGTTGGGCAGCGCCGATGACTCCCATCCTGATCCTAGGTTGTACTAATACTACTATCAACGGTGTCGGTACCGTCGAGGTTGCAAACAAACTGGAGCGGGGCGGGCATGGTGCGCCGCGTGCGTCCCGTGTGTACCTACGTGATCCCGGCACAGGGTCAGGCATAATTGCCAACAGTTGGGGTCGTCGTGCTCGTGCAGGCCGGCTGCGCAGAACGCCGTGGGACATGTCAGCCAGCCCCATCATAGCTGTCGCCCGACGGGCAGGTGCGGCGGCCACGCCGAGACCGAGAGAGGCGCGCACGGTTAGCGCTAATAAACAACACACGGGACCGGCACGGCTAAGTACGGCTCTGCGCGCACGCTAATCCCACGCGCGCGTCGCAATCAATAGCAGAGGCACGATGGAATCAACGGGATTTAGTATGTCTTTGTGAGTACGCACCTGCGAGACGACGTCGCGGGTGGCGAGTGCGAGGATGTCGGCGCAGGAGACCTTGTTGGCGCAGCTGGCCTCCACGGCGGCCTTGGCGCGGGTGATGAGGTCCAGCGCGTCGGGCGACAGCGTCGTGTCCGCGCCCGCGCTGTGCTCGTCGCCCGGTCCCGAGATCAGCACCGACGCGTCGCAACCCTGCAAGCGCGCACGCGCCATGAAAATCCATCGATTATTAGCCGATGCAGGGAAAGAAATTAACATTTCCCGTGCTGGTGTCGGTCGACTTGCGCGCGCGCGCGCAGGCACGTACCCTGACGAAGCAGTCGTGGAAGAAGAGGCGGAGGGTGCCGGGAGCGGCGTTGAAGGTCTCCTGGAGCTTCTGCGTCACGGCGCCGCGGACCAGCGTCTCCACGTTGGGGCACGTCGACGCGTAGTAGTTCTGGCTCAGCTTCGCCTCCGCCGCCGTCGCCGCCACGAGCAGCACGCCGACCACCGCGGCGACGAGCGCGCTCGGCCGCAGCTGAAACCCTCTCGACCTCATTGCTTGCACTACCTAGAACCACTAATACTGCTGCTTGTCTCCCTCACTTGGATACAATACAGGACTCCTAATTCTTGCTAATCCCTCACTATGTCAGTCAGGCTCCCTGGCCTTAACTGCTTGCTTGCACTTGCCGCTCTCTCTCTCTCTCTCTGTACTTAGCGAGCTAGCTAACCACTCTCGGCGTGCCTTAATTGAGCGAGGAGAGAGGCGGGCGCTGGCTTATATAGATGGGGAAAGACGAGCTGGGCTGAGGTGAGCTCGCCGGCCGGGGGAGGAGACTCCACCCGACTGGAGACGAGAGAGGTGGAGTGTTACGAGTTGCAATGATGGGGACGAAGGAGGAGAAGGAATATTAAGGCCAAGGCCGGGCATGGGCCTCCCTCCCTCGGGACGGGACACGCCCTGCACTAAACAAAGGCCGACGCCAACTAGCAACCGGCTGTGCTCCTCTCTCTTTGCTCGCTCACTCCTACAGTACTACTAGCTCACTTGCCTGCCTAGAGTACCCGCCTTCAGACTTTCAGAGAGAGAAAAAACCGAGTGAAAGTGAGAGAACCATGATTCATGAAGCAACCGGCCGGTTTAATTAGAGTAATTTAATGCGAATGTAGCGGGGGAGATAGAGTACAGACTTTATTTACTACTCGGCTCCCGGAAACCTGTCGTCGCCTGTGATCAAAATCAAATTATGGCTCGCTAGCTAGCTCCCAGCGAACAACTTGATCACTGTTTCCGCTGCAAGCAGCTCGTACTAGTACGCGTCCTCTGCACCTCGCGCACGCCAGGCGTACGTACGTACGTGGTGGCCGGCACAGCTGCGTTCAGCTCACGCATTTCGCCTCATTTCGGCGCGACGGATAGATAGATAGTAGAACTACTACTACTATATCATAGACTTCAAAAGTATTTCCTCACCCCCCATGTTCGTTAGAGTACCGAAACGGGAGGACGATCGAGCATCACGGGCGTGTCACGAGAAGATCACTGTTTCGGAAACCGCTCACGAGCTCGTCCGCGACGCCGGCGCCTGCCGCCGCCCGGAACGGACGGAGAGAGGCGTGTACGACGTCCCTTGTCATGTCAGGCCATGTGCCGGCTTCACGGTGTAGCTATAGCTGTATACCATACCAAGAGAGAATGCACGAGAAAATAATCAAAAAGAGGTCGCGTCGCGTCTAGTCTAGATACGCAACGCCGCCTAGCTCGAGCGAGGCCCACACGGCACACGGGCACCGCGAGAGGAAGGGGAAAAAAGCGAGAGGAGCGACGAAGGAGGAGGTAGCCCAAACAAAAAGGGAGGATAGCGGGGTCAAAAAGACCGGCCGGCGTGTCCCGCTTTTGTTGTTTGCGCATATGTATTCAGTATTCCCCTGTGAATTCTTGCAGGTTTAGTTAATAAACCCCACTGAAACTGAGTAGTGTGGTAACTGCCCGTTATAGCGCACGGGTGGTGGTAACCGACGGTCCCTCCAGAGGGAATCCGTGACGAGTACATGCAAAGATGATAGTATAAAAATGATACCAACAGAGGGTAGGTGTGTGATTGTGTGCGGGTCTCAGAGTAAACTGGATTGAGTGACGAGATCCTGTTGGAGTGTTGGGCCTCGAATGCTGTGGTAGATGGCAAAGCTTCTGCACAAATCAGGTGCAGAGAGTTGTCAGATGTTTTTTTATAAAAAATTGTAAAGGTGCAGAGTTCTCGGTCCTTTTTTCTCTTAAATTGGTGAGATTGTCTACTGAGTTTGTGCAAGCCCGTTACTTATTGGGAAATGCACCAGCGCAGTATTGCTACACCGAGTTGGTGTACTACCAGCTTTGCCGTTCGAAACGTGGCGCGTCCGTAGCTTCTACAGATACGCCACTAGAGCATATCCCGTACCGTAAAATAAGAGTCATTTCAGATACCCTAAATCGTGTCATATCGATTTTTTTTTACGGTTTTCCGCATATCGTCGCTTCGGTGCCGCATATTTCCCGTACCAAGGTTCTGGATGCGGTACCCCGCATCCTCACTTCCGCTTAGCGTGAGGGACATTTCCCCACCGCACCGCCGCCCACCGCCGCTGACATGACCAGCCCCAGCCTCTGCCCACCGATTCCACGGCGGAACCTCTGTCGGCGGCCCTCCGGTCATCGATGACAGTCTTGCACTTGCGCCGGTGGCGAAACCGGCGAGGAAGCGACTAGGAGCGTAGCCCCGCGCAGCCGGTGGTTTGACTGGCCTGCGGCCCTCCAGCGGTCGGAAGAAAATCAGCGGATCGAAGGTGCCCTCCGTCCCAAAGTCCAAGAAACCCGTCAGTCAGAAGCCCCTCTATGCGTGCACGCCGGTGACGGCGGCTCCCCGGCGTCCGGCCACCCAATTCGCCCCTGTTCCTCGAAGGTATGATCCCCCGTTGATCTGATTGCAGTCGAATTCCCCCTTAATTTGTCGCACACCTCGCGTAGAATTTGATTGCGTCAAAATCGCTAATTTTGGGTAATCGTAGTGGATCTTCTGTCGGTTCCCTGTTTGTTCGTTGACATGATGAACGACGCGGCGGTGAACCTCAACGCATGTCCACCCCTACCTGACGAGCCTGCTAATGGTGAAGGGGAGGGTAAAAGGGAGCAAGGAGTGCCCAAGGCCGATGAGTGGGACGACGATGAACTAGAGGAGGTGGACGAGGAGGCCTTTGATGCAGCTCAAGATAATGTAAAATCTAAAAGATCGGCAAACTACACCGTGGAGAAAGACACGACATTGATCCGGGCTTGGGAAGGTGTGTCCATAGATGCTGTCACCGGAAGTGACCAATCCTGAAAGAAATATTGGCAGCGGATCGAGGACAATTGTTTCAAGCAAGTGCCGAAAGGAAGTAGTCGCACATTGAGATCTCTCCAAAGATGGTGGGATACAATCAAACAATCTTGCATTCGATGGAGTGTCGCCTACGAACAAGTCAAGAATCACCCACCTAGCGGGGCAAACATTGATGACTATGACAATGTTGCCCAACTTAGGTACATGGACATGGCTGCCTCGAGGAACAAACTTTTGCTCTCCAGCACTGCTGGGAATTGCTCAAGGACAGTGAGAAGTGGAGGGTACGGGATCGAGAGACACCACCTCCTAGAAACGGTGCTGCAATTAACTTGGAGAAAGAAGATGAGAAGGAAGACGAGGAACCGAAAGCACAAAGGAAAAGGCCAGATGGTGCGAAGAAGGTGAAAGAAGAGATGAAGAGAAAGGTTGAGCATGAAAAGTTGAGAGGCAAGATTGATAAAATGATGAATCGGAAGTTGCTAGTGGCACAACAACAAATGGAAACCAAGCTTAAGATGGCTTACAAGAGAGAAGAAACCAAACTACAAATATGGCTAGCAACTCATGAAGATGAGAAGCGCAAAGCTGAGTTTGAGGAGAGGAGAATCCGTCTTGAGGAGGAAAAAGCTAGGGTAGTTGCAACCGCCGAAGAAACTCGAGTTATGACCATGGACCTCGAGAAGATGGATCCGATCATAAAAGAGTGGTGGGAAGATCGAAGGAGGGAGATCCTCGAGGCGCGCAAAGCTCGCAGAGCTGCTGCAAGTGCTGCTACGAATGGTGAAGCCTATCATCAGGAAGTCTAGCATGTTTATTTCCTGTTTGTCCGTGCTGTTTAACGGTGTGTTGTTGTAAAAACTTTCAAATTTTTGTATTGGTTTGAACTATTGGTTTGCAGAATCTGATTTGCAGTATACGTTATTTTGCAGTACGAGAAACAGGACGGAACAGATGCAGCATATCTGAACCATAAAATGGAATATTTTGTTTTGTGGTTCAATATATGGCATCTAATCCATCCCGCACTATCTCGCACCGCAAACCAGGTTTATGGTTTACCGCATCGGCCATTTGCAATACCGCGATATGCGGTATCTGCTAGAGATACTCTTAGAAAGTGGAAATCCAATTCGTCTCACGGGATGAAATAATTGTTTTAAAACATATTTTAAGATGTCAAAAAACTTAAAAAGCATACATGGCAAGTGTATCTAGACATCCTATAACCGCACGAGTTTTTCCGCCCCATACTTAAAACAAATTCGGATGCTCTCACATGATTATTCTTTCATATTTTTATTTTTAACACAATTTACATAAAATGATGTTTTCTAGAAACCTTTTGTGCGAATAGAAAATGTCATGATGTACATGTGAAATTTTCTTCCAGAATATTTTGATATTTAAATTTTATTTTTTATGTATTTTTTATAATAATTTCATTTGCACTCGCAAGCCAGTACACCACCTCTGAAAGAAAGGGAAATCAATCATCAAAGGCTTGTCTTGGTTGCTCGTGGAGTCAGTTCTTTTTTTGGCTTCGGTGGGATAAAATTCGGATGTTTGGTTGCCTAGATCATCTCAAAATCTCGACTTGCATGCTTCTTAACGCACCCTTTTGCCCGCACGTTCAGCCAGCCAAGGTCCACGCACCCCAAAAGGGGAAAAATTCTGCCACACTCGTGCAAAGCGGAGATGGTGCTAGCTCGCGTGCGATCCCGAAAAGTCCGTAGGAGTGTTTTCGTCACCTCCCGCCTTTATATTTCAACGCTTGGCTCATCACTCACTGTCGCGCCACAATTCCCCCTCACCACCTTCGATCTCTCTGTTATGGCACACATCTTCACCGACAAGCATGTGCACGATGCCATCTACCTCCGCCGTCTTCTTCCTCTTCTGCGAGATCTTCGTTGCTCCGCTTCTCCGCTCCTATGATGGTGGTGAGTACTGCAACCCTAGGTAGGTAAGATCTTTGAGCATATGGTAGATCTGGGTAGAGGATGCGGTAAATACGTGACCGTATGGCTCATATTGTTGGTTGATAGTTAAGGATGTGTATGATGTTGCGGTAGATCGAAGATTTTGTGGTTCGTATGATATGTTATACTTAGTTGTTAATGTATGTTGATGATTTGCTATTGTTAATGTGTAGTATGTTTTTATTTACTTTTTGAAATCTTGCTCATGGGTACTATGGTAGTCTATTGATGTCCATTATGTATATCGATGTTGTAGATCCGAGTACATCTTGGTCATGTGCAATTGTGGCGGTTGCTACTGTGCTGAGTTAAACAATCTTCATTGCCGTGCAGTCCATGTATAAGTGCGACTGTGGGTATGAGGATTGGTTCTACATCGTGTAGTTCCTCTACTTGCACTAGTAAGTCACTTACAAATGAGAGAATGTTGTGAAGAGCATTTAGCTCAACGCATTTCTCTTGTGTAGTTCTTGCCGATGTTGTATTTCTTGTTGTCCTTTACAATGTTCTAGTTCTAATGGTGGCAAATGTAGTCCATGACAGATAAAGATTTTAGCAAGGTCCTACTTGATACCTAGGACATGGCCTCCTTTGTTCCCGAGACCCATAACACACCGATTCCAATGCTCATATATCCACACAATGCAAAGTTTTTGCGGGTGCCTGCTATTCGTTGTATTATAGTGTAGCAGGTTCAGACTGCTGCTACCATCCTAGCAAGGACGAAAGACGATCAAGGCTCGTAAAATCCCATAGCACATGCAAAGTGAAGAGTGAGAAGGGCACTATAAAGTGGTATCATTACCTGTCCACCTTCATCCTCAACAAGAAGTTTGACATGATTAAGAGGGGTGTAAGGACATAAAATGAGTTTAAAGAAGTTTGAACTGATTAAGAGGGTTGCTTCAGGCCTTGGATGATCACTGTCATTATAGTGAACTTCTGCTTCATGCACAACCAAGGAGGAAGGTTGTAGATACATAGAGTCACGAGCCAGGTGTTGTGACTGCAGCTCTGCTCCCCAAAAGGATTCACGCCATCGGTACTTAGACCAAACCATAAGTTCCTTGTGTCACCAGCAAAGTCCGGGAAGTCTCTCTCAATTTTTTTCCACTTCCGACCATCAGCGGGGTGCCTCAACGTCCCATCTTTCTTATTGCATGTGCCATCGCAACAACTTGGCATGCTCTTTGTTTCTGAACAAACATTTCAACCATGGTATTATAGGAGCATACCACATCACCTTGGCAGGAACCCTCTTCCTGGGTGGCTCGCCCTCAACATCACTAGGGTCATCTTTTCTGATCTTATACTAAAATGTAGTGCATACCGGGCATTTATCTATATTCTCGTATTTCTCACCGCGATAGTGGATGCAGTCATTAGGACATGCATGTATCTTATGCATGTCTAATCCTAGAGGGTATACAAGCTTCCTTGCTTCATACGTACTAGAGGGCAATTCGTTATTTCTTGGAAGCAGATTCTTCATTATTACCAGCAACTTTTCAAATCCCGAGTCAGTCAATACCGGTCTCTGCCTTCCACTTCAGCAGTTCCAGTATGCTACCCAGCTTCTTCTGGCCATCTTCATAAGTTGGGTACAACAATTTTTTGTGGTCCTGTAACATCTGCTCGAACTGCAATCTCTCCTTTTCTATGTCGCAATCTCGCTTTGCATCAGAACTGACCCGATCAAGATCATCACCGGGCTCATATGGTTCTCGTTCTTCACCTCCTCCTTCTTCATTGTCTTCCATTGCGGTATCAGCGTATTCAGGGAACATACATCGGTAGTTGTCATTATCTTTCTCTTCTTTATCACCATCTTCCATCATAACCCCTCTTTCTCCGTGCTTGGTCCAAACATTATAGCCGGACATAAAACTGGTCCAAAGCAGGTTGCTCTAAATGACTATTGAGGAAGTGTGAGCCTGCTCATTCCGACAGTCAACACATGGACAACACATAAAACCATCCCGCCGCTTGTTCGCCTTGGCCACAAGGCGAAAAGAACACACGCCTTCTCTGTAAGCGTCAGAGCGTCGGTCACCGTACATTCATGGATGGCTCATCTGCATCATACAACCATATATATCAAACGCAATCACGATGCTGAAATTAGTACCACGCGTTCTAAATGAGAAAATAGTTGCTAACCTTTTTGGACACTTCGAAACAAAGAGGAGAAACCTTAAGTGTGGTTCAAAAAAACGAGAAAATGTTTGTCTTGTGTGAACTCAAGTGGCATCGCTCTCACAGGCATTTCATCGAACACCTCTAGTGCATATGAAGAGAAAAAACCTAATACAAACTATGCCACCTTTCCTCCATGATGGAGGAGGGCTATGCCATATATATAGGGTCAGCCCATTAGTCCCGGTTTGGGTACAACAATTTTTTGTGGTCCTGTAACATCTGCTCGAACTGCAATCTCTCCTTTTCTATGTCGCAATCTCGCTTTGCATCAGAACTGACCCGATCAAGATCATCACCGGGCTCATATGGTTCTCGTTCTTCACCTCCTCCTTCTTCATTGTCTTCCATTGCGGTATCAGCGTATTCAGGGAACATACATCGGTAGTTGTCATTATCTTTCTCTTCTTTATCACCATCTTCCATCATAACCCCTCTTTCTCCGTGCTTGGTCCAAACATTATAGCCGGACATAAAACTGGTCCAAAGCAGGTTGCTCTAAATGACTATTGAGGAAGTGTGAGCCTGCTCATTCCGACAGTCAACACATGGACAACACATAAAACCATCCCGCCGCTTGTTCGCCTTGGCCACAAGGCGAAAAGAACACACGCCTTCTCTGTAAGCGTCAGAGCGTCGGTCACCGTACATTCATGGATGGCTCATCTGCATCATACAACCATATATATCAAACGCAATCACGATGCTGAAATTAGTACCACGCGTTCTAAATGAGAAAATAGTTGCTAACCTTTTTGGACACTTCGAAACAAAGAGGAGAAACCTTAAGTGTGGTTCAAAAAAACGAGAAAATGTTTGTCTTGTGTGAACTCAAGTGGCATCGCTCTCACAGGCATTTCATCGAACACCTCTAGTGCATATGAAGAGAAAAAACCTAATACAAACTATGCCACCTTTCCTCCATGATGGAGGAGGGCTATGCCATATATATAGGGTCAGCCCATTAGTCCCGGTTTGGGTACAACAATTTTTTGTGGTCCTGTAACATCTGCTCGAACTGCAATCTCTCCTTTTCTATGTCGCAATCTCGCTTTGCATCAGAACTGACCCGATCAAGATCATCACCGGGCTCATATGGTTCTCGTTCTTCACCTCCTCCTTCTTCATTGTCTTCCATTGCGGTATCAGCGTATTCAGGGAACATACATCGGTAGTTGTCATTATCTTTCTCTTCTTTATCACCATCTTCCATCATAACCCCTCTTTCTCCGTGCTTGGTCCAAACATTATAGCCGGACATAAAACTGGTCCAAAGCAGGTTGCTCTAAATGACTATTGAGGAAGTGTGAGCCTGCTCATTCCGACAGTCAACACATGGACAACACATAAAACCATCCCGCCGCTTGTTCGCCTTGGCCACAAGGCGAAAAGAACACACGCCTTCTCTGTAAGCGTCAGAGCGTCGGTCACCGTACATTCATGGATGGCTCATCTGCATCATACAACCATATATATCAAACGCAATCACGATGCTGAAATTAGTACCACGCGTTCTAAATGAGAAAATAGTTGCTAACCTTTTTGGACACTTCGAAACAAAGAGGAGAAACCTTAAGTGTGGTTCAAAAAAACGAGAAAATGTTTGTCTTGTGTGAACTCAAGTGGCATCGCTCTCACAGGCATTTCATCGAACACCTCTAGTGCATATGAAGAGAAAAAACCTAATACAAACTATGCCACCTTTCCTCCATGATGGAGGAGGGCTATGCCATATATATAGGGTCAGCCCATTAGTCCCGGTTTGGGTACAACAATTTTTTGTGGTCCTGTAACATCTGCTCGAACTGCAATCTCTCCTTTTCTATGTCGCAATCTCGCTTTGCATCAGAACTGACCCGATCAAGATCATCACCGGGCTCATATGGTTCTCGTTCTTCACCTCCTCCTTCTTCATTGTCTTCCATTGCGGTATCAGCGTATTCAGGGAACATACATCGGTAGTTGTCATTATCTTTCTCTTCTTTATCACCATCTTCCATCATAACCCCTCTTTCTCCGTGCTTGGTCCAAACATTATAGCCGAACATAAAACTGGTCCAAAGCAGGTTGCTCTAAATGACTATTGAGGAAGTGTGAGCCTGCTCATTCCGACAGTCAACACATGGACAACACATAAAACCATCCCGCCGCTTGTTCGCCTTGGCCACAAGGCGAAAAGAACACACGCCTTCTCTGTAAGCGTCAGAGCGTCGGTCACCGTACATTCATGGATGGCTCATCTGCATCATACAACCATATATATCAAACGCAATCACGATGCTGAAATTAGTACCACGCGTTCTAAATGAGAAAATAGTTGCTAACCTTTTTGGACACTTCGAAACAAAGAGGAGAAACCTTAAGTGTGGTTCAAAAAAACGAGAAAATGTTTGTCTTGTGTGAACTCAAGTGGCATCGCTCTCACAGGCATTTCATCGAACACCTCTAGTGCATATGAAGAGAAAAAACCTAATACAAACTATGCCACCTTTCCTCCATGATGGAGGAGGGCTATGCCATATATATAGGGTCAGCCCATTAGTCCCGGTTTGAGATACAAACCGGGACTAATAGGGGTCCCCGCAGCACGCAGCAGGGACCAGACCCATTAGTCCTGGGATGTATCTCAAACCGGGACTAATGGTCTCTAACTGGCCAGGACAAATGGTGCCACGGCTTCGGGCCGTTGGGGTCCGAACCATTAGTCCTGGCCCCAACACGGCCGGGACTAAAGGCCCAGATGAAAGGCTGGCTTTCTACTAGTGGGGTGATACATTGCAAATGTATCTATAATTTTTGATGTTCCATGCTTGGTTTTATCCACTTTCTTGTGTTTTGTTCCAACTTTGGAGTACTTTTCATATGATTTCTTGGACTAACCTATTAACAAGAGCCACAGTGCCAGCTGCCTGTTTTCTGCTATTTTTGGTTCCAGGAAAGTCAAAAAATTAATATTCTCGGAATTGGACGGGACAAAAGCCAAAGTGCCTATTTTTCCGGAAGGGATCAAGTGCCAGAATACGAGACAGAGAAGGGCTAGGGAGCCACCACACCACCTGGCCGTGCGGCCAGGCCTGGCCCATGCCAGGGGTGTTCTGGCCGCTCCCGGCACCCCCTCGGCCTCTCCTTCCGCCTATATATTGCCCTCAGGATGAAAACCCTAAGTACCCGATCAAAAATCCACGAAAGAGTCTGTAGCCGCCGTCATCTCCATCCCTAGATCGGGAGGGATCTAAAGCTCTTCCCGGCATCCTACCGGAGAGGGGAATTCACCCTGGAGGCCTTCTTCATCACCATGCAAGCCTCCGGTGTGATGCGTGAGTAGTTCATCCTTGGACTACGGATCCATATAGTATCTAGATGGTTGGTTTCTCCTCCTTTGTGCTTTCATGTTTAGATCTTGTGAGCTCCGTTCATGATCAAGATCATCTATTTGTAATTCATACATGTTGTGTTTGCCGAGATCCGATGGATATTGAGATGCTATTTCAGATTGATTATTGATTCTATCATGTCTTTGTTATTTGATATCTTGCATGCTTTCCGTTGTTAGTAGCTATCTTGGCCAAGTAGATGCTAGCAACTCCAAGAGTTACTATTTATGCTCGATAGTGGGTTCATGCCTCTGGTAATCTGGGGAAGTGACAGAAATCTCTAAGGTACTAGATGTGTTGTTGCTACTAGGGAGAAAACAACAATCCTTTGTTCATAGAACAATCGTATTGTTTACTTTACACGCAGTTCGTAAAGTAATAATCTGTTGCTTGCAACTTAATACTGGAGGGGGTTCGGATGATAACCTGAAGGTGGATTATTAGTCATAGATGCAGTTGGATGGCGGTCTATGTATTATGTTGTAATGCCCAATCAAGTCTGAATGGAGTCAAGATGATTAGTATATGCATGTATTGCTTTCTCGGTGTTTGTCAATTGCCCTGCTGTAATTTGTTTACCCAGCATGTTATCTATCTAAGGAGAGCCACCTCTAGTGAACTATGGATCCCGGTCCTTGTCTTTTACATACAATCTACAATCTTTTACTGCTTTGTGTTTACTTTTTGCAAACTTTTACATCTTTCCATTCGATACGTTTAATCCTTTGTTTTCCGCAAAACACGGTGAGATTGACAACCTCATCGCAAGTTGGGGACAAAGTTATGTGGTTCTGTTTTGCAGGTCTCCACGTTGCTACTAGCGTTGGTAGTGCGCCCTGCCAAAGCTCAGCTATTAACACCTTTGGGGTGTTTCCTTGCTCCTACTGGTTCGATTAAACCTTGGTTTCATAACTGAGGGAAACTTGCTGCTGTGCGCATCATACCTTCCTCTTGGGGTTCCCAACGAGCTCTACATCAACCACGAGCCATCAACACTTTTCTGGGCGCCGTGCATTGAGCCATCATGGGGCCATCTCTGCCTCGAGCGCCTTGTCGTCCTTCGGGGCGGGCGACACTGACACCCGCTCCTGGTTGAGGTGCCAGCTCGTGGGAAGGGAGACATCATGGTGGGTGATGCCTCTCCCCTCCCTCCACCGCTGCTGGCACTCCACAATGCGGTGCTGGGTCCGCAACATAGAAAACAAAAAATTTCCTACGGTGTGAACTACACGCCAAGATCTATCTACTAGGTACAAAGCAACGGGTGGATATACATCCAACGAGAACTTACCCTCGTAGACAACGAGCTTTGTTAACGAGTAGGAACTCGTGGTTGATGTAGTCGTACACTTGCCGATCTCAAGATCGTGATGAAGTCCAGCAGGTCCGGCTCCAGCACGTCCATCAGATCCAGCTCCAGCACCACCAAGTCCAGCACCGCAAAGCAGCGGTGCATCCATGATCGTACACACGTCCGGTACCCCGACAACCTCCATCCCTCGCTCCAGCAAAGCAGCGGAAGCAGCAACTCCTTTCCAGATAAAGCCACCGGGAACATGTATCTCGCTAATCCGAGACCATGGGGGAATAATACTAGAGGGGGAGAGAGATCCTTCACAAGGAGGTGTGTGTGAGAAGTGAGGAAGGGGTGGCCTTTTATAGGAGGAGGGGGGTGCCCCTCCTTCATGGCCGGCGCATGGAGGAGGTGACCCTTCACCTCCTCCATTCATGTGGTGGTAACTCCCTCCACATAAATTTGCCCCTTCACATTCTCTTTTAAAGTCTCCACTTTAAATGCATTAAATTTCTCCAAATTTAATGCTCTCTCATTTAATAAAACTCTTTTATTAATTTGATTCAGAATTTTGTTAATTACTTTAATTAACAAACATTCACATAAAACCCCCTGCAACATTTCAATATTACATGCAGAACCAATTTCAGCAATTTCACCCGAAATAGTTTCGGTGTCTATTGAAATAATTCCAGCGCTTTCTTAAATCTTTATCTGAAACATATTTGCTCCAAATGGTGTCGGTATCTCTTAAGTGTGTCACCCTACGGTTCGCGAATAATGCAGACATGATCGAGACCCCTCTCCGATCAATAATCAGCAGCGGGACCTGGAGATCCATACTGACTCCTACACATTCAACGATGACTTCTGTGATCGTGAGAACCTTTAACGCTAGTAACTAAATCCCTTTGTCCCGCGATATATTACATGTCCGAGATTCGATCATCGGTATCTCCATACCTAGTTTGATCTCGTTACTGACATGTACTCTTTTCTCGTTCCCGTGATATAACATTCTAGTGATCACATCACTTGCTTGCAAGCTATTTCAATGTGATATCACTGAGAGGGCCCAGAGAATATCTATCCGTCATATGGATTGAAAAATTCCACTCTTGATCCATGAGCCTCAACATAACACCTTCGTAGTACTGAACCCATCTTTATAGTCACCCTGTTACGGTGTGACGTTTGATGTTATCAAGATACTCTTTCGGTGTTAGCAATTAACATGATCTCATGGTCTAAGGATAAAGATTACTTCGTATGATGTTATAGCAATATAAACATAATGACTTGATCGTAATGCTATACTTCGGATGAATGTTCATCACATCATTCCACCAATGGTGTGACCTTGTTATTAACAACATCCAATGTCCATGATCAGGAAACCTTGATCATCTTGTTAATCAACAAGCTAGTCTATAAGAGAGGTATGACTAGGAACCCTTTTTGTTTATTAAACACACATGTATTGATGTTTCCGAATCAATACAATTCTAGCATGTAAAATAAACATTTATCATAAACATGTAATAAGATAATAACCACTTTATTATTGCCTCTCGGGCATATTCCCTTCATGCGGAAGTACCGGCGGTCGCGGGCTTGCTCCGCATCCTCCCCGCGCGGGGCTTGGACGCCGAGGAAGTCCTGAAGGAGATATGCCCTAGACGCAAATAATAAATAGGTTTTTATTGTCATATCTCAATTAGTTTATAATAGTTTCATATTGTGCTATAACTGTGCCAAGTAGAAACATTGGTACATGTGTGGTATGAAACAACCAAGTCCCTAGTAGCCTCTATTCATACTAGTTCGTTGGTCATGAGGATGATCTGGATTTCAAGATCATGGGCATTTATGCCAATTGACAACGGGGTCATATCATTGGAGAATGATGTGATGGACATTCCTCGAAGGTTTGCAACACGATCAAGTCATATAAGTTCATTGTTGCAACAACTATACCTAGACTCCTTTTCCTTAGATCTTGAGCTCATATTACTCACTGTTTCCCGAGGCTGCTTAGACTGCATCAATCGTCATCTGGTAATACGGTGGCAATAAAGGTGTACGTTGGGTATTCTGAAGGAACAATAGATGACATGTGACTGCAAGACCGGGATTTGTTCACCCACATGACGGGTAAGAATACATACGGCCGGCTTGGTGAGATTACATCCATAAATGTTGCAACATGTGACTCAGTCACAGGGATGTAATATCATGGTAACAAGAAAATAGAACTTGTTGTTAACGAGATTGAACAAGGTATGTGATACCAATGATCGGATCTCGGACAAGTCGTATCAAGAAACAAAAGGAATTGGATGCTACATTTACCAGTTCAAACAACATTGTCATCAGGAATGCATAGGGGTCACATGGATATCCCTGGTCCCTCTATTGATCATTGATATAGATCATGTCTAGAGCATTCTCGAGCCATGAGAGGATACACTTAAGGGTACTATGAGAGCGATCATTCGTAAGATGGAATCACAGTAGAGAAAGAGAAAGCTGGAATCGTTCCGCAGAGATATCCGAAGCTGTTCGGAGAAAGAATAAAGGACCGAAATCATTCCAGGAATTCCGAAGTAGTTCGGAGGATATATAACGGGGAACCGAAAGGGGTTTTGGGTTGAATCAGGTTTTGTAATATGTATTTACATATTAATTAGTGTAATTAATATTAAAATATAATTTGAAGGGTTATTCTACTAATGGGCCAAACTTCCTAGTGAATAAAGGCCCATGAGGGAAAACCAAAAGAGGGAAGGGCCAAGGGCCAAGAGGGCCAAGGCCTAGCCGCCATAAGGGGGCCCACCTGGCCAGCCTAGGGTTGTGCACGGGGTGGGTCCCACCCCTGACCGGCTGGCCCATAAAGCCCTAAGGGCCCATGCGCCTCCCCCTCCTCTCTTGTTTAGTCCCACATGGCTTAGCCTTTGAGAAAGGCACACCCCCTTAGCCTATATAAAGGGATGCCCATGGGTGGGATGAAACACACCAATATTTGGAGAAGTCCTTTGGTTGACTTTCTCCTTCCCTCTCTCTCTAGCCTTGTGACCATGGCCCCAAGTTTGGGTTGTGCAAACAAGGCACACCTGTAGTACGTCGTTGCGCTACAGGGATTCCTAGCCAGATATCAACTTCCACACTCTCGGCGGGATCAGGGAGCCGGAGGTCTGATCGTGCACCGGATGTGTACGAAGACATGAGGCGCAACACTTAGGGTGCTTGAATGTCATGAGCTGGAGCTGATGCACGATAAAGAACGAGCAAGGGGTGACCTGCGAGGAGCTTCGTGACCTTAAGGTCGGCTACGAGTACGACTACATCAACCACGATCCCATCAGAACGTGAACCGCGTACGGTCTACAAGGGTATGTATTCTATACGCATCGTCCGTTACCGCATTACTACATAGATAGATCCTAGGCAGTTTTTGGGGTTCCAACGTAAGAATTTTTTTGTTTTCTGCTGTGGATCCCCTTCAGTGGTATCCGAGCCGATCTATGCGTAGGAGTGTTGTACGGCCAGTATGCACAAGTATTTTGCGGACATTGATCCCTTAGTTGTTACCCTCTAACGTGTACTTGTTTATATCACGGTATTGTTTGATGAAGCGGCCCGAACCGACCTTACACGTATTCTTATGCGAGACTGGTTCCACGCTCAACATACAGCTTGTACCGTATAAGTGACTAGCAGGTGTTTGTCTCTCATTAAATAGTTTATATAGTATTTACAATGGAGAGCCCTGAAAGGGGTGTAATAGAGACAACTGTTGGATCCGTGTTGTCGTTGGAAAGTTCGTAGATTAGAAACGGTTCTATTGCGAAAGCCCTAACAACCATGTAAAACTTGCAATAGATAAAGTAGAGGCAACTAACTTTATTTTGCAAGGGGCATGTGATTATGATATAGCATTGGTCGCTACGAAGGTAAATTAGTTTACTTTTCTGTTACTAAGTAGTATAGTAATAGTCATCGTTTCGATGAACGACCTGGTGGAGGCGTCATGGACTTGGCGTCAAACCAAGGGCAAGATGGAGATCATGCCGGAGCGCTCGATGGAGATCAAGGCGCAAGAAGGACCATATCATATCACAATATACATATGATGTTGATTTCTGTTTTACATCTTATTGTGTGCTAGTATTTAGATACTCAACGGTAGAAAATAAGATAATCCCTATTGAATTCCAATGTTCCGTGTTCCCCTTGTGTGTGCACCACAAAGAAAGTTCTTCGGTATGAGGCGATCCACGGTACAGGCGTGGGTGTCAGACATATCTACGTTCGCATACAGTGGGTGTAAGCCATGTTGCACAGCAAATACACACAAGTTAGATTTGGCGAGCCTAGCATGTGTAGACATGGCCTCGGAACACAAGAGATCGAAAGATTGAGCATGAGTCACATGGATGATGTGATTGACATTAGGGAATGTCTACCTTTGATGCTGCACTGATGGATGTGTCGATCGGGAGAGGTGTAGAGGATAGGGATCATGTGATCACTAAAATCGTCCAGGGGATGACAATTTTAGTGGAGACCAATTATAAATTGATATCTTATTATAAACTTAGTCTAAATGTCCGTTTGCAAATATCTTAGTAGTTCTTGGCCTATACCATTGAGGTCCTTTGCGACCATGGGAATATATTGCTTAATATGGAACTTAGCAAAAGGGCCCAACTTCATAGATTAATACCCACGCCTGAGGGATATCCTCGTAAAAGGAGATCTTCTCTTCTTAATACAATAACCATCAGGAGATAAATCGATGACTCCAGAATGTTTGTGTTTTCTTCATAATCATCCAATAAGCCATTCTCCATTCGATGGAGAGTTGGGCTACATTTTGTATTCTACAGAATAAGGCACATAGAGTATGAGCCATTGGATGGGTTTTCCTCCATCATGGATGAAAAGAGAATATTTGAAAAAAAACACTTAGCGATCTTGCATTAGATTTGAGAACTCTTGGAAGGGATTGATTGCAATGGAGGTCATGGATGAAAAAGGTATATGTTAGATATACAAAATTATAAATGTGGTTCTTGCAAAACTCGTTGCAGTTTGGAAAGTATTTGATACTTGTCCCATTTTGTGAAAGCAGGAGGATCTGCTTGAGAATTGCTGGTTTTGAGGCAATGTGACTTGATGACGGCAAACAAAACAATTGATGGCCGACATCACCTCTTCCCTCAAAGTTTGTCATTTGGATTAGTGGACTTGAATATAAATTTGTAATCCCTGTTTGTGTGTCTTGCTTTTGGCGAGACGATTATTCATATGAACAAGTTACAAGCGAGTTTGTACTATTCTTATGAACAATACCTTATGGTCACATTATGATTATAAATAAGTTATTCTCATCACTATGTTAATGATAATGGTTTAAACATTTATAAGAGGATTAGAATGTTAAAATATATCCAAAGTTTAATAATGAAATGACACTATAGTTTAAGTCATTTTGGTTTTTGCATGTTCTTAATGAAGATCAGGGTCCTAGATGCTTAATCTAGAGACTTTGCAAAACCATGCCTCTTGGGCAGAATGACTAAAACTCTGCATTCTGGTAAAACGGTGATATGCGAAGAAATGTTGAATCTTATACATAGTGATGTATCATATTTTCAACAAGTAGTGGAAATCATTTATTGTGAACTTAAGTGAATAAGCGTATTTACTTAATGAAACATGAGTTCAAAATGATTTGAATTATTCATATAAGTTCACAATAATAAGAGGATATTGAAATTAACGAGAATACAAAGTCTCTTCGATTTGATCGACATGACTGAAGTATTCAAGTTAAGTTTAGCATAAAAGGGAATTGTGAAAGATGTTTCACAAATTATGATAATTGGATAAATTCAAACTGTGTTGAAATATCTAAACATCATAATCATTATGTATTAAGATACATATGGTATCATATCATCTCTTATAGGGGTTATAGTTATCGTTTAGAATTAAAGATCAAAATAAGCTAACACTCATTTGAAATACAAAGGAACATCTAAAAGATCCGTGGAAACAACACCATAAGTGTTATGGCAAGTTTGAGTTTCTGGAGATTTCGATAAGTCGAAATCGTGGTGAATAAACAAGTCTTTGTAGAGCATTCTTAGGAAGCTATGAATGCATTGTCTACAAGGGGCAAGCCTGCTATTGTCCAAAGTTGACGTGTCTTGATGAAGATACAGGTGGAAGAAAGTAAAAGATCAAAACAAGGTATTTTACCTTACCTCTAGATTGTTGAGTGGCGCAGCGGAATTTGTTTCGTGAATCCAAACTCTACAAATAGAGGAGAAACTGTTGATAATGATCATAAAGTTTGAAGTAAATACTTTTACTAAAGAAAGTAGGATTCAACTATATATTCTACAAGTTTGTGGAATTATATTATTGATTCACTTGTCATGTTTTGAACAAGACATACCTACAAATTACAAAGAAGCGTGATGGACCTGAGTGCGAGAAATGACTAGGAGTCATAAAATCCTATATTAAGTTACATTTAAGATTGCAAAGTAACATATTACTTGATCTTATTAAAGTAAAGAAGTTACTTGATATTTCTGAATGTCTGCAAAGTCATAAGAAGGAAATGAAACTTAATGAATGAAAAAAGCTTGATTTGTCACAAGTTTGGACAAATTCAAGGAGTTGACTACAACAGTAGTGATGATTAAGTCTTTTGGATTTACACTAGAAATATATGGATATTGAAGTCTTGTAATTGGAATTCTCAAATTGATGATGATCAAAGAATTTTGGAATGTCCAAGATTATCGAGAGGACCTGGTTTTGAGTGGGAGCAAGTCAGCTTGGCTAAATCATGATATGTAGCTAACATATTTTGATTGGGAGCTAAGTGAAATCCTTGGATCTCAAACATGAATGTCATATTTGAGTGGGAGCATGAAATCATTCTAGGATATGTTATGACATATGTGAATGATGTGATTGGTATTAATAATATTTAAGTTAGATAAATAAGGATGAAGTTGAAGTTATTAAACAATAAGATCTATCGAGATAGATTGGTGAGTTTAATAAACACTGCATGTCGAATGCTTCCTGGACTTGATTCTGAAAGATGTTCAGAATGTCCTAAGACAAGATTCTGAAGAAGCTCAGAATGGAACAAGGTAAGAAAGAAGTTCTTGTTGTATGAAGCATTGAGTTAGTATTGCAACTATGGTTGAAAGAAAGAGATGCGTTGCATCTCCTATGCCTCAGTCATAGGTTCTTCCATACAACAAGGTTGTATACTCGACGTAATGTGACCCGAGGATCTGGTTGGTAGGACAAAGTCTTAACTGTAAGAACATGTCTTTAAGTGATTCCTGAGTTGATCACTAAACTAGAATTAAGTTTGTACTTAAATAGCAAGAAGCAAAGTAAGTGGCATAGTTGCATTTCATGCACTAGGATCTACATAGATATAGAAGTATAAAGCTCCATCTGATGTGATGTATAATGTTATGGCGGGGCTAGTTTGCTTTTAACGTAGAATGATGTGTCCTAGGGCACAGTTCCCATGAGAAAGCCCTCAAGGTTGATCTAAAGTCATTGTAGGCTCCTGGAATCTGGCCTTGTTCTGCTGCCATGACTACAGTATATACACAAAGGATATCAAAGTGTGTTTCGAAGTTTAGATGCCAATAGTGAAAACGACCGTCATTATAAACACTAGAAAGAAAGTTTCACTTTGTCGCCAAACAAATACTTCGACCCATTATACGATAATGGTGTGAATGTCAAATTAGCAAGACATTAACAATTTGCAAAAGACATAATGATCTGGCAAAACAGAACATGGACATGACGTTTCCCATGAGCATGCATAATCAATAAACGCATATGTTATATGGTTTATATGAGTAAAATGCGAGCTAGATTATTTGTACACCAGTGCAAGTGGGAGACGGAAGGAGATATGCCCTAGAGGCAAATAATAAATAGGTTTTTATTGTCATATCTCAATTAGTTTATAATAGTTTCACACTGTGCTATAACTGTGCCAAGTAGAAACATTGGTACATGTGTGGTATGAAACAACCAAGTCCCTAGTAGCCTCTATTCATACTAGTTCGTTGGTCATGATGATGATCTGGGTTTCAAGATCATGGACATTTATGCCAATTGACAACAGGGTCATATCATTGGAGAATGATGTGATGGACATTCCTCGAAGGATTGCAACACGGTCAAGTCATATAAGTTCATTGTTGCAACAGCTATACCTAGACTCCTTTTCCTTAGACCATGAGCTCATATTACTCACTGTTTCTCGAGGCTTCTTAGACTGCATCAACCGTCATCTAGTAATACGGTGGCCATAAAGGTGTACGTTGGGTATTCCAAAGGAACAATAGATGACATGTGACTGCAAGACCGGGATTTGTTCACCCACATGACGGGTAAAAATAGATACGTCCGGCTTGGTGAGATTACATCCATAAATGTTGCAACATGTGACTCGGTCACGAGGATGTAATATCACGGTAACAAGAAAATAGAACTTGTTGTTAACGAGATTGAACAAGGTATGTGATACCAATGATTGGATCTCGGACAAGTCGTATCAAGAAACAAAAGGAATTGGATGCTACATTTACCAGTTCAAATGACATTGTCATCAGGAATGCATAGTGGTCACTTGGATATCCCTGGTCCCTCTGTTGATCATTGATACAAATCATGTTTAGAGCATTCCTGAGCCGTGAGAGGTTACACTTAAGGGTTCTATGAGAGCAATAATTCGTAAGACGGAATCACAGTAGAGAAAGAGAAAGCCGGAATCGTTCCGAAGCTGTTCGGAGAAAGAATAAAGGACCAGAATCATTCCGGGAATTCTAAAGTAGTTCAGAGGATATAGAAAGGGGAACCTAAAGGGGTTTTGGGTTAAATCAGGTTTTGTAATATGTATTTACATATTAATTAGTGTAATTAATATTAAATATAATATTAAAATCTAATTTGAAGGGTTATTTACTAATGGGCCAAACTTCCTAGTGAATAAAGGCCCATGAGGGAAAACCGAAAAAGGGAAGGGCCAAGGGTCAAGAGGGCCAAGGCCCAGCCACCACAAGGGGGCCCACTCGGCCAGCCTAGGGTTGTGCGCGGGGTGGGGCCCACCCCTGGCCGGCTAGCCCATGAAGCCCTATGGGACCATGCGCCTCCCCCTCCTCTCTTGTTTAGTCCCATATGGCTTAGCCTTTGAGAAAGGCACACCTCCTTAGCCTATATAAAGAGGTGCCCATGGGTGGGATGAAACACACCAATATTTGGAGAAGTCCTTTGGTTGACTTCCTCCTTCCCTCTCTCTCTAGCCCTTGTGACCATGGCCCCAAGTTTGGGCTGTGCGAACAAGGCACACCTGTAGTACGCCGTTGCGCTGCAGGGATTCCTAGCTGGATATCAACTTCCGCACTCCCGGCGGGATCGGGGAGCCGGAGGTCTCATCATGCACCGGATGTGTACAAAGACACGAGGCGCAACACTTGGGGCGCTTGAATGGCGTGAGCCGGAGCTGATGCACGATGAAGAAGGAGCAAGGGGTGACCTGTGAGGCGCTTCGCGACCTTGAGGTCGGCTACGAGTACGACTACATCAACCACGTTCCCCTCGGAACGTTAACCGTGTACGGTCTACAAGGGTATGTATTCTATACGCATCAGCCGTTACCGCATTAATACATAGATAGATCCTAGGCAGCTTTTGGGGTTCCAACCTAGGAATTTTTTTTGTTTTCTGCTGTGGATCCCCTTCAAGTCATGCGCCCTGGGCGGCGGCGGCAACACCCCTCGAGCGAACGGTGGCATGCTGCAATGGTGGCACCGATCGCTCGAGCCGGATCCGCCGGCTTCATGGTCGTTCTTCGACTTCAAAAATATATCGAGCTTGTTGGGGAACCCCAAGAGGATGGTATGATGAGCACAACGGTAGGTTTTCCCTCAGTTATGAAACCAAGGTTTAATTGAACCAGTAGGAGCAAGGAAACACCCCAAAGGTTTTGCTAGCTGAACTTTGGCAGGGCGCACTACCGGTGCCAGCAGCAACATGGCGACCTGCACAACACAACCACAAAACTCTGCCCCCAACTTGCGATGAGGTTGTCAATCTCACCAGTTTTGCTGAAAACAAAGGATTAAACGTATCGAGTGGAAGAAAGTAATAGTTTGCAGAAAGTAATAGTTTGCAGAAAGTAAACACAAAGCACTAAACAGTTGATTGTAGATTGATAGTAAAAGAAAGGACCGGGGTCCATAGTTCACTAGTGGTGGCTCTCCTTAAGATAGATGACATGTTGGGTGAACAAATTACAGCGGGGCAATTGACAAACATCGAGAAAGCAATAAGCATATACTACTCATCTTGACTCCTTTGAGATTCGATTGAGCATTACAACATTATACATAGACCGCCATCCAACTACATCTATGACTAATAATCCACCTTCAGGTTATCATCCGAACCCCCTCCAGTATTAAGTTGCAAGCATCGGATAATTGCATTACGAATTGCGTGTAAAGTAAACAATACGATTGTTCTATGAACAAAGGATTGTTGTTTTCTCCCTAGTATCAACAACACATCTAGTACCTTAGAGATTTCTGTCACTTCCCCAGATTACCAGAGGCATGAACCCACTATCGAGAATAAATACTAACTCTTGGAGTTGCTAGCATCTACTTGGCCAAGATAGATACTAACAACGGAAAGCATGCAAGATCACAAATAACAAAGACATGATAGAATTAATAATCAATCTGAAATAGCATCTCAATATCCATCGGATCCCCGCAAACACAACATGTATGAATTATAAATAGATGATCTTGATCATGAACGGAGCTCACAAGATCTAAACATGATAGCACAAAGGAGGAGAACCAGCCATCTAGCTACTACATGGACCCGTAGTCCAGAGATGAACTAGTCACGCATCACACCGAAGGCTTGCATGATGATGAAGAAGGCCTCCAGGGTGAATTCCCCTCTCCGGCAGGGTGCCGGGAAGAGCTTCAGATCCCTCCCGATATAGGGATGGAGATAACGACGGCTATAGCCTCTTTCGTGGAATTTTGATCGGGTACTTAGGGTTTCTATATCGGAGGCAATATATAGACGGGAGGAGAGGCTGAGGGGGGGTGCCTGGGGCGGCCAAACCACCCCCTGGCGCGGGCCAAGCCTGGCCACACGGCTAGGTGGTGGGGCCGGGCCCCAGCCCCTCTCCGTCTCGTATTCTGGCTCCAGGTGTCCCTCTGTGAAAAACTGACTTTGGCTTTTGTCCCGTCCAATTCCGAGAATATTCATTTTCTGACTTTCCTGGAACCAAAAACAGCAGAAAACAGGCAGCTGGCACTGTAGCTCTTGTTAATAGGTTAGTCCAAGAAATCATATGAAAAGTACTCCAAAGTGTGGACAAAACATAAGAAAGTAGATAAAACCAAGCATGAAACATCAAAAATTATGGATACGTTAGCAATGTATCAACATCCCCAAGCTTAACTCCTGCTCGTCCTCGAGTAGGTAAGTGATAAAAAGAAATAATAATTTTTGAGGTGACATGCACCATCATAAACTTGATCAAAGTATTTGTAAAACATTGATAGCTGGGATCATAGTACTTCAATCATAACATGAAAGACAAAGTTCTAACAATAAGGCAAAGCAACCATGTTGCAACATGAAATGGCACAAACAAAAGATTCATGAATAATAATGCTTTGCAAGACGTTTGTTTGTTTCACATAAAGAAAACGTAGCATAGTGGCATTCAGCTTGTCCCTCATAGAGTAGCAAACATAAATGCATAGGACACCTTCAAAGTTCATAAGAGTGACTAGATACAAATAGTTTAAAACAAGCAATATCAAAGCTATGCATCCATCAACAAGTCTTGGGACAATGCACGTAGAACTAAGAATGGCCACTATGCTCTCAAAGTAGGTGCATAAAGATAGAAGGTGGAGACTCAACATAAAAGTAAAAGAAAGGCCTTCATAGAAGGAAGTAGGGATTCAAGTCTCATAAAGAGCTTCCAAAAATTATGGTACTTATAAGCTTTCAGCTCTCATTGCCCCTATCATAAGCATCTTGAAGGTGATTAAGGTTAAAGTGACACACCTAAGAGGATATGCTTGACAAGTTATAAGCCAAAATCTCATGCCCCTTACTTACGAAGATCAAACCTCATGCTACTCAACTTTAGTCACAAGTAAGCTCTTGTCATTGTAAGTACATATGTATCATAAAGAACCGCCAACGGGGTACCCCTTGCACATGATACAGGAGCTATCCCATAATCAAAATGACAAGGCAAGCAGACAATGAGCATCTCAGCGATCTTTTTATTTGCTATTTGCATAGGTTTTTCTTGAGGATGCTTCATAGAGTGCTCATTATGGTTATGTGATACGTCCATTTTGCATCACTATTCTATGTCTTAATTCACTATTATTCATTGATATATTTCATATTGAGAGGTGATACTTATGTTATTTCATCTATTTTTGCATGGTTGATGACTTTTGGAGCATGGATCGCTGTAGTCAGGATTCTGATGGAAAAGGTGCTGTTTGGAGGCAAAATTCGTGAAGATCAGAAAATCCGGGAAAATATATGGAAAATCCTATTTTTCTAGAAGACTAAGGATGCCAGAAGATGGAGTGGACGTGGGCCACAGGGGGCCCACAACACCCCATGGCGCGGGCAGGCCTAGGCTGTGCCTGGAGGTGGTGTGGCCACACTGGACCTCTCCAGCCTCTCCCCTCTGGCGTATATCATCCTCCCAAAACCCTAAGACTCGGGGAGCGACCACAGAAAGATTCCGCCGCCTCTACGGGGCGGAAAACACCGAGAAAGAAAGATCTCTTCGGCAGACAGATTTCTGCCAGGGGAATTCCTTCCTGGAGAGGGGAGATCATCGCCATAAACACCACCATCAAGCTGGACTTCATCGGGATCATCATCATCATCACCACCACCATCATCACCATCAGCACCCTCATCACCATCTCCATATTGCTGTAACAATTGTGTTGAATCTTGCATAGTTCATAGGGGAGATTTCCCGATGTTGATTAATCTTTGTAGTTGATGCTATTGAGTGAACCATTGAATTATTGTTTATGTTCAGATTGTTATACATCATTATTCCATCTCTGATCATGATCCATATGATGTCTTGTGAGTAGTTCGTTTTGTTCTTGAGGACATGGGAGAAGTCATGTTGTTAGTAGTGGAGTTGTGTTGAGAAAGATTCAATAGTTTGGTATTTAAGTTGTGGTGTACTTCTTCTAGTGGTGTCATGTGAACGTCGACTACATGACACTTCACCTATATGGGCCTAGGGGAATGCATTGTGTATTTGGCTACTAATTGTAGGGGTTGCCGGAGTGACAGAAAACTGAACCCCCATTAGGAAACCATTGCACAAGGGATGTAAGGGTCTTAGAGTTTAAAGTTGTGGTTAGGTCTCTACCTTAATTACTTTCTTGTACTTACGAATGTTTGCAAGGGGTATAATCACAAGTATGTATTAGTCTTGGATGGGGCGGTACATTAGCACAGGTTCACCCACACAACACTTAGCAAGCTAAAGAAGATTAATCAACTATATGAAGCGAAAGCACTTGACAGTCTTCCCATGTGTCCTCAAGAACGTTTGGTCATTTTAAGTAATACAACCGGCTTGTCCTTTGCTGCATAAAGGATTGGGCCACTTGTTGCATTTATTCCTACTGTCTTTTATTTACTCGTACCTTGTTTACTTGCTTTATCGAAAACCCCTAAAAATCCGTTTGCTAAGTATTTGCAGAGAATTCCTGATCCATACCACTAGCCAGCACCTTCTGCTCCTCGTTGGGTTCGACACTCTTACTTATCGAAAATACTGCAATACACCCCCTATACTTGTGGGTCATCAAGACTATTTTTTGGCTCCGTTGCCGGGGAGTGAAGCGCTATTGGAGAGTGGAACTGGTAAAGGAAACTTCTACTGTGAGTATTGTTTACTTCTGCTAGTTGCTTTATTTTCGTTATGGATAATTCACTGAGTTTCTTATTTGGTAATTCTACTACCACTGCTAAGGTAGTAGATAATCCACCACCTGCTGAGAATGATGTTTTCAAAATACCTACAAGAATTATTGATCGTTTTATGGATTACTACTATGTTGGGGATGGAACTGTCCATCCCGGTGATCGTTTACTCTTTATACACGAATTATGCGGGTTGTTCAAGTGTGCAAGTATCACTACATATCAAGTTAAGAAGAAGTTATTCTCATTATCACTAAAAGGAAGAGCTGAGGAATGGTATAAGCTGCTGAAGAATGGTCAAGCTCTGGAATGGGAGGAAATAGTGCCTCTCTTTTATTCAAAGTTTTATCCTCCTAGTGAGATTCATAAAGATCGGAATCAAATATACAACTTTTGGCCTCTTGATGGAGAGAGTACAACTCAAGCTTGGGGGAGATTGAAGTTACTAATGCTCAAATGTCCCATTCATGAGCTCCCCAACAATATTATTATCAATAACTTTTATGCAAGACTCCCTCTACATGACAAGGATTTATTGGATGCTTCTTGCGCTGGATCTTTCACTCGCATGGAAGAAGAAGCTAAATGGGATCTTCTGGACCGTATTCAAGACAATGCTGAAGCTTGGGAGAATGACAAAGGTAGAAAGTCAGGTATAAATTATGATTATGAATGCATTGAATCTTTTATGGGAACTGATGACTTTCAAAATATTAAAAATGCTTATGGTCTAGAGTCTCAAGCTATTGCTTCTTATTTTAAGGCTTTTGCTTCCTACATTGAAGTGCCTAAAAAGAAGTGGAATAAGTATCATGAACCTTATAAAGATATTGCTAAGAGTGTTCCTACAAGAAATACTGAATTTTATACTACTAATCATGTTTTACCTGAACCTTACATTGAGAAAATGCCTTTCCCAGTTAAGATAAAGGAACATTCTATGATAGCTAGTATGGTTAATGAAAGTACAAATAAAGCTGTTGAACCTGATAAACAAATGGATGATGAACCTATAATAGAAAATGTGAAAGACTTTGTCACTAAATATGTAGAAGAGGGACACACTATCCTTTGTAAGGATTGCTATGATAGTCCTTGTGATAGCTATATTGTTAATTTTATGCATGATACTGAAAGTTACTATGAGAGAGGGAAAAGTGTTCTTATGTATCTCAATAGTATCAAGTTTCCTCTTTTTATGCTGAAAGTTTTTATGTTGCACTTCTTTTGCCTTCTTATGCAAGTTGCCTTTGGTTTCAACAACTTGTTTTTTTACAAAATCCCCTTGCATAGGAAGTGGGTTAGACTTAAATGTGTGTGTTTTTTCTTCTTAATACTCTCTTTCACTTTAATTCATATCCCTATGAGAGCTTCTTCAAAAATATCATGCCCATCTTAAAGGCTATAAAGAAAGAGCTTTATGGGAGACAACCCAATTTGTTTTTGCTTTTAGTTTTTTTTGTTTCTTTGAGTCTTGGAAGTTATTACTCTGGTAATAAACGCTCCTTATCCGTTTTGTTTGGTTTTTGTGTCAAGATCAACCTCTAATGAGAGAGAAGTAATATTTGGGGAAGTTGCTGTCCCGAAACAGATTTTTTGTACATGACCGTAAACATTCGTGAGAGATCTCTGTACGTCGGATTGAGCTGTAATTTTTTGTGCTTCTTACCCAGGTTGTTATTTAACTTTCGTTAGTTTTGCACTTTTTGATTTGAGCAACAGAAGATTTTCGAAAAAATTGATCTTTACCCGCTGGTCTGTTTTGACAGATTTAGCTACTCTTGCATTTGCTTCTTTATTCGATCTCCTTTTTGAATTCTTTTTGGGTTTTCAGAAGGAGTTACTTCAGTAGCTTTTGTTTTGATGGTTTTCAGTTGAAGTTGGACTCAAAAGGTTTTATCACTTCACTTATACTAATGTTGCTAATGAGAACTGTGTGAAGTTTTGTGTGAAAGAAATTTCCAGGAAGTGGAGATAATGGTGTAATAAGGAAGAGAAGGGTTTTATGACTCAAGTAATAAGTGTATGAAGATGAAGATATTGATGTTATTCAAGTGGTACCTCCGAAAGAATCTACTAGATACCAAATTCAGAGACCTGCAGAGTCTGTTTTCAAATAGGTAACAGTTATGGTAAGAAAAGTTCCATGAAAATACAATCCAACTATATTTTTGCAGTTTTCAGTCAATAAGGAAAGCTACGAAGCGAAAAAGGGACGAAAACGGAGCCGAGGTGGCCCACACCACCCCATGGCACGGGCCCACCCCTGGCCGTGCCACTAGGTGGTGAGGCCACCCAGGACTCCGCCTCCGACTCGTTTTCTCCCAGTACGTTCCTTTTGATATGAAACTTCGTAATATATAACCCCTCGGATCTCCCGAGATTCGTATATCGTGTTTTCGTCGTGTTTTTGTTTCGATCTGTTTCTGTAGGACATACTCTTTGAAAGCTTAGAAGCACAATGGTGTCTTCCAAGGATAAATGGAAGGAGCCTATGGAGGAAGACCTCCAAGACCCCGGGAAGGAGAAGGAGATCAAGAGTGAAGGTGAAGAGGAGCAAGGCCAATGTCCACACACCGGCACTACCATTGCAAGCATTGGAGTAGTGAAACCTGGCAAGGTCAGAAGGACGGCACGGATGCAGACTAGGGGAAAGCTCCTCGTCATAGTTTGGCTCCACGGTCACTTCCTCCACGCACCAGGAATCCTTTCCATACCCTTATCCATGAGCATCAATACTAGAATATGCCCAAGGAAAAATTATCCTTCAATTGGGATTTGCCTCATTCTAGCTATGCAGGAAAAGAAGACTTCAAGGAGGAAGAGTGGGGAAAGAATAGCAAGAGCTGGAATTCTCAACCCGACATGATCATGAGCCGCATTGAGCAAAACTCGCACCTTATTCGTAATATCACCTTTGAGATTGAGGACTTGGGGAAACTTATCAAAGAGCTCATCGAGAGGATACCACCACCACCGAAGGAGTAATTCGTCATCAGGTTTGGCATCCCCTTGGTTTGTTCCAAGCTTGGGGGAGTGCCGCGGTATCATATCACTATCTTCTATCTTTTCACCTTATTAGTAGAGTCATATCATGAATAGAGGAGTTATTATGTAGTATGGTTTGCATTATGGAAGTGTCCCCTCTCTCGTTAGATATGTATCCCTTGGTGTGAGTTGCCGTTATGGAATATTAATGAGAAGTTCTATCATTCACTCTTTTGCATAGCTTATGATAGTTTTAAATTCGTGGTTATATGATTGATCTTGTTGTTAGTATTGGTATCACTTTGGGATCATTGAGTTAATTTAGTTGGTTTTGGCAAACCTGGCTCGGTCAGTAGCAACACTATTTTTGAGTTGAAAGAAAAAGATAAGAGTACTCTAAAGAAAAATAATTTCATCGTCTTTCTTTCTTGATTTGCTCATAAGTATAGTATTCTCTAGTTAAGATCTTTTGTGCTTCCAAGGAAGATTGCATGTTTGCCTTTATCACTTGTATGTTTGTTTGTTTCCTTCAACTCTTTTACTTGTTACCCAGCCTTGCTAGCCAAAAACTCGTACTGAGAGGGTATTCTTCTCATGCATCCACCTTCTTTAAGCCAAAACCTTTGCCATTTGTGTCCACCATAACTACCTACTAGCATTATTGCTATTCCAAGTAAATTCTTGTTTTATCTACCTCCCAAATTAAAATTGTTATGTGAAAGTTAGTGATTAAAGCTCTCATGAACTTGATGGCACATTTTACTTTCTTGCATTTAATAAACTTGAACCATTGGGTCCTTCTTTGTTGCGTATATGCTTGCGCTTTATGA
Source organism: Avena sativa (assembly GCA_916181665.1). NCBI lineage: Eukaryota > Viridiplantae > Streptophyta > Magnoliopsida > Poales > Poaceae > Avena > Avena sativa. Next base: position 34,909,666 of record OV702291.1, read on the forward strand.
GTTGAAGTTAGCCGAACCATGTATCATGGGGACCGCTTTCAACACTTCGTTGGTACTTGTACCTAGTTGATATCATGTTCTTTTGCTTATGGATCCCGGCGGTGTGAAATAAAAGTGGAACTTGTAAGATCATGGAGTTTATATGTGTGTTAGAGAAACGCCTGGGCCGCTAGCCTAAGCCATGCCTAATCATGGTGGAAACTTGCAGCATAACTATAGTGAGATTTCTATGAAGCATCCTCAATAAAAACCTATGCAAATAGCAAATAAAAAGATCGCTGAGATGCTCACTGTCTGCTTGCCTTGTCATTTTGATTATGGGATAGCTCCTGTGTCATGTGCAAGGGGTACCCCGTTGGCGGTTCTCAATGATACGCATATATTTACAATGACAAGAGCTTGCTCTTGACTGAAGTTGAGTAGCATGAGGATCGGTACTCATAAGTAAGGGGCTTGAGATTTCAACTTATAACTTGTCAACCATATCCTCTTAGTTGTGTCACTTTAACCTTAACCACCTAAAGATTCCTATGATAGGGGCAATGAGAGCTGAAATCTAGTAAGTATCATAATTTTTGGGAGCTCTTTATGAGACTTACAATCCCTGCTTCCCTCTTTGAAGGACCTTTCGTTTAGTTTGTAGTTGAGTCAGTAAACCTACTCCCCTCTGTCTCATCAAGTATTTTGAGTTGATGTGTTTATTCATTCATATGATGATTTATGCATTCATGTTTCTTATGTTCCTTGTTTTGCACATTGCTCTTATCTTGAAGTTTACTACTTTGAAAGCTTTCTTTGAAAACCAGCTATTTGTGAACTCAGCAAATTATCAACTATTCTTCGACCAAGAGCTAAGTTTGCCATTACCAATTATGATTCACTTTATGTATCTTTACTGTGTTTCCTTTACTCATTACAAGTTGAGTTATATAATAGTGAGTTGTTTTCTATTATGATCTTTGTATTAGATGAATGTGATGCTTCTTGTCCATATTCTTTTATCGACTCTTCACTCCATAAACCTGAGGTCATGTTTATTGAGCTCAGTTTCGCTTGGGGACAAGCGAAGTCTAAGCTTGGGGGAGTTGATACGTCCATTTTGCATCACTATTCTATGTCTTAATTCACTATTATTCATTGATATATTTCGTATTGAGAGGTGATACTTATGTTATTTCATCTATTTTTGTACGGTTGATGACTTTTGGAGCATGGACCGCTGCAGTCAGGATTCTGATGGAAAAGGTGCTGTTTAGAGGCAAAATTCGCGAAGATCAGAAAATCCGGGAAAATATACGAAAAATTCTATTTTTCCAGAAGACTCGGGATGCCAGAAGATGGAGTAGAGGTGGGCCACAGGGGGCCCACACCACCCCATGGCGCGGGCAGGCCTAGGCCGCGCCAGGGAGTGGTGTGACCGCCCTAGCCCACTCCAACCTCTCCCCTCTGGCGTATATCATCCTCCCAAAACCCTAAGACTCGGGGAGCGACCACAGAAAGATTCCGCCGCCTCTGCGGGGAGGAAAACACCGAGAGAGAAAGATCTCTCCGGCAGATAGATTTCTGCCGGGGGAATTCCTTCCCGGAGAGGGGAGATCGTCGCCATCAACACCACCATCAAGCTGGACTTCATCGGGATCATCTTCATCATCATCACCATCAGCACCCTCATCACCATCTCCATATTGCTGTAACAATTGGGTTGAATCTTGCATAGTTCATAGGGGAAACTTTCCCGGTGTTGATTACTCTTTGTAGTTGATGCTATTGAGTTAACCATTGAATTATTGTTTATGTTCAGATTCTTATACATCATTAATCCATCTCTGATCATGATCCATATGATGTCTTGTGAGTAGTTCATTTTGTTCTTGAGGACATGGGAGAAGTCTTGTTGTTAGTAGTGGTGTTGCGTTGAGAAAGATTCAATAGATTGTTATTTAAGTTGTGGTGTACTTCTTCTAGTGGTGTCATGTGAACGTCGACTACATGACACTTCACCTATATGGGCCTAGGGGAATGCATTGTGTATTTGGCTACTAATCATAGGGGTTACCGGAGTGACAGAAACCTTAACCCCCATTAGGAAACCATTGCACAAGGGACGTAAGGGTCTTAGAGTTTAAAGCTATGGTTAGGTTTCTACCTTAATTACTTTCTTGTACTTACGGATGTTTGCAAGGGGTATAATCACAAGTATGTATTAGTCTTGGATGGGGCGGTACATTAGCACAGGTTCACCCACACAACACTTAGCAAGCTAGAGAAGATTACTCGACTATATGAAGCGAAAGCACTTGACAGTCTTCCCATGTGTCCTCGAGAACGTTTGGTCATCTATAGAAATACAACCGGCTTGTCCTTTGTTGCATAAAGGATTGGGCCACTTGCTGCATTTATTCCTACTGTCTTTTATTTTACTCGTACCGTGTTTACTTGCTTTATCGAAAACCCCTAAAAATCGGTTTGCTAAGTATTTGCAGAGAATTCCTGATCCATACCACTAGCCAGCGCCTTCTGCTCCTCGTTGGGTTCGTCACTCTTACTTATCGAAAATACTGTGATACACCCCCTATACTTGTGGGTCATCAATGATCTTGATCATGAACGGAGCTCACAAGATCTAAGAATGAAAGCACAAAGGAGGAGAAACCAGCCATCTAGCTACTACATGGATCCGTAGTCCAAGGATGAACTACTCACGCATCACACCGGAGGCTTGCATGGTGATGAAGAAGGCCTCCAGGGTGAATTCCTCTCTCTGGCAGGGTGCCGGGAAGAGCTTCAGATCCCTCCCAATCTAGGGATGGAGATGATGGCGGCTACAGACTCTTTCGTGGATTTTTTGATCGGGTACCTAGGGTTTTCGTCCTGAGGGCAACTTATAGGCGGAAGGAGAGGCCGAGGGGGTGCTAGGGTCAGCCAGACTACCCCCTGGCATGGGCCAAGCCTGGCCGCGCGGCCAGGTGGTGTGGCCGGCCTCGGGCCCCCCTCCGTCTCGTATTCTGGCACTTGATCCCTTCAGGAAAATCAGGCACTTTGGCTTTTGTCCCATCCAATTCCGAGAATATTCATTTTCTGACTTTCCTGGAACCAAAAACAGCAAAAACCAGGCAGCTGACATTGTGGCTCTTGTTAATAGGTTAGTCCAAGAAATCATATGAAAAGTACTCCAAAGTTGGAACAAAACACAAGAAAGTGGATAAAACCAAGCATGGAACATCAAAAATTATAGATACATTTGCAATGTATCAACATCCCCAAGCTTAACTCCTGCTCGTCCTCGAGTAGGTAAGTGATAAAAAGAAATAATTTTTGAGGTGACATGCACCATCAAAGATTTGATCAAAGTATTTGCAAAACATCACAGCTGGGATCATAGTACTTCAATCATAGCATGAAAGACAAAGTTCTAGCAATAAGCAAAGAAACTATGACGCAACATGAAAAGGCACAAACAAAAGATTCATGAATAACAATGCTTTGCAAGACGTTTGTTTGTTTCACATAAAGAAAACATAGCATAAAAGTATTCAGCTTGTCCCTCAATAGAGTAGCAAATATAAATGCATAGGACACCTTCAAAGTTCATAAGAGTGACTAGATACAATAGTTTAAAACAAGCAATATCAAGTTATGCATCAATCAACTAGTCTTGGGACAATGCACCTAGAACTAAGAATGGCCACTATGCTCTCAAAGTAGTGCATAAAGATAGAAGGTGGAGACTCAATATAATGGTGGAAGAAAGACCTTTTGTAAAAGGAAGTAGGGATTCAAGTCTCATAAAGAGCGTCCAAAAATTATGGTACTTATAGCTTTCAGCTCTCATTGCCCCTATCGTAAGCATCTTGAAGTGATTAATGTTAAAGTGACACAACTAAGAGGATATGCTTGACAAGTTATAAACCGAAATCTCATGCCCCTTACTTACGAAGACCGATCCTCATGCTACTCAACTTCAGTCACGAGTAAGCTCTTGTCATTGTAACTATCTGTGTATCATTAAGAACCACCAACGGGGTACCCCTTGCACATGATACGGGAGCTTTCTCATAATCAAAATGACAAGGCAAGCAGACAATGAGTATCTCAGCGATCTTTTTATTTGCTATTTGCATAGGTTTTTATTGAGGATGCTTCATAGAGTGCTCATTATGGTGATGCTGCAAGTTTCCACCATGATTAGGCATGGCTTAGGCTAGCGGCCCAGGCGTTTCTCTAACACACATACAAACTCCATGATCTTACAAGTTCCACTTTTATTTCACACCGCCGGGATCCGTAAGCAAAATAACATGATATCAACGGGGTACAAAGTACAAGTGCAATGTTGAAAGCGTTCCCCATGAAACATGGTTCTGCTAATTTCAACTTATAAAGCGCAAACATATATGCAACAAAGAAGGACCCAATGGTTCAAGTTTATTAGAGGCAAAAAGTAAAGTGTGCCATCAAGTTCGTGAGAGATTTAATCACTAGTTTTCTCATAACAAGTGGAAGGTAAACAAAAGCATGAATATACTTGGAATAGCTTAAGCTAGTAGGTAGGTATGGTGGACTCTTTGGAATAACTTGGTTTAGGGAGTTGGATGCATGAGTGGAACTCATACTTGGTTGTGGAGGCTAGCAAAAGACTGGGAGCGACAAACTAAGAGAGCAATAATGGCCATAATGATGCAGAGCGACAAAACATCATTGATCAAAGCATAAAGTGATACTACAAGTTGAAAACTAAAGGATCATAAAGGCTATGGTGACTTGTGAAAGTCATAACATGGTGTGAGCATGCGCCAAGTCAACCCAAATAAAGCATCAAAGGAGAATACCACTATACTATGCTTTAATATGCTAAAACAATGCATGATTCATCCAAGGCACATTAAGCAATCTCAATTGTTTATAACAAGTCATGCTACAACAAAGAATACTAAGCATAAAGACAAAACAATATCAAGCATGGCATGACAAAGCACAGGCCACAGTCAAAAACAAGCTCTTTTTACCACATAAGTATGAACTTTCCTACTCTTTTCTAAACCAAACCAAACTATTTGCAAACCAATGTATGAAAGAGGGGGTCCAACCAACTTATTCAGAAAACTAAGCAAACCAAGCAAACTAAAAACCAAAACAAAAACGAAAAGGAAGACGCTCCAAGAAAAACACAACTATGCATGAAACAATAAAAATGAAGCGTTTGGAAGAAACCTGGAATTTGTATTGATGAAGAAGGGGATGCCTTGGGCATCCCCAAGCTTTGATGCTTTCACTTCTTGGATATTTCTTGGGGTGACACGCGTGGCATCCCCAAGCTTGAGTTTTAGTCCATCCTTCATCTCATTACTCATTCCTTCCATACACCTGAAAATTTTCCTTCATACAAAACTTCACACAATCTTTATTAGCAACATTAGTGCACTTAAGATAAATAAGTCTCAATGTTCAGTTCTAACACCAAATAAACTTCCATTAGAACACTACCTACTGTAGCACTTCCCTCGAAAAGCTCAATTCCCCAAAAGAACTCAAGAAGAAACTAACAAGAAGCAAATGCAGAAAATGGCAGAAATCTATCAAAACAGACCAGCAGGTAAAGACGAATTTTTTCGAAGACCTTCTATTGCTCAAATCAAAAAGTGTTTTTCTAAAGAAAGTTAGATAACAACCTGAGGCAGAAGCACAAAAAATTACAGCTCATTCCGACGTACATAACTCTCTCAGAAATTTTTACGGTGAAGCACAGAAATCTGTTTCGGGACAACATCTTTCCCAATCATTACTTCACTCTCATTAGAGGTTACTCTTGGCACAAAAAGCAAATAAAAAGGATAAGGAGAGGTTATTACAGAGGTAATAACTTCCAAGGCTCATCTAAAACTCTTGGGTTATCTCCCAACAAGTACTTTTCTTTAATGTCTTTAAGTTAGGCATAAGAACCAAAGAAAGAATCAAGTGTTCTCAAATGAAGAAGCATCAAAACCAAATTTTGTTTTCATAGGAGAAGCAAAAGAAATCTTTTCTCTCTTTTTAGGGAAGTTTTCTATACCTTTCTTGAGTGGGAGTTGATATTTAATGGTGTCGTCTTTCATATCAATGATGGCACCAACAGTTCTAAGAAAAGGTCTTCCCAAAATAATAGGACACGAAGCATTGTATTCAACATCCAAAACATAGAAATCAACGGGGACATAGGAATCATTAAACATAATAAGAACATCATTAAGACTCCCCATGAGTTTCTTTTAGCATTAGCATCAAGTGGAACATTCAAATAGCAATCTTCAAGAGGAGGCAAATCAAGCATATCATAAATCCTACTAGGCATAATAGAAACACTACTATCAAGATCACACAAAGCTTTGAAATCAAAGTCATTCACTTTCATATTAATGATGGGTTCCCAACCATCTTCTTGTTTTATAGGAATAGAAGCTTTATGTTTCATCTTTTCTTCTTTAATCTTTATGAGAGCATCATTAATGTGTTTTGTAAAAGCCATGTTCATAGCACTAGCATTAGGACTTTTAGCAAGCTTTTGTAGGAACTTAATAACTTCAGAGATGTTGCAACCATCAAGATCAAAATCAACTTTATCATCTAAAGTAGTAGGACTATTACTAGCCTCAACACTAGTGGTGGTGATAGTAGAAACACTAATGTTTCTAGCAATTTCATCTTCTCTCTCCCACTTAGCATGTAATTCAGCTAATAGTCTAACATTTTCATCAATTCTTACTTGTATGGCATTAGTAGCTGCAAAGGGATTCTCATTAGTTTCAGGTTTAGCAGCCATTTTATTCAAAGAAGATTGAGCTTCAGCCAAAGATGCTATATTTCTTTCAGCATTAGAGAGTTTTTCCTCAATAGTTTTATTGAAAGCAGTTTGTATACTAATAAACTCTTTAAGCATAACTTCAAGTTTAGAGGGAGCACTCTTATTATTGTTGTAAGAATTTCCATAAGCATTACCATTGTTGGGAGGATAAGGTTTATAATTGTTGTTACCAAAATTGTTCCTATAAGCATTATTACCATAAGGATTGTTGCCAAAGTTGTTATGTCTTATGAAGTTCACATCAACTTGCTCTTCTTGAGCAACCAAAGAGGCTAAAGGAACATTATTTGGATCAATATGGGCTTTCCCATTAACAAGCATAGACATAATAATATCAATCTTATCACTCAAGGAGGAGGTTTCTTCAACAGAATTTACCTTCTTACCTTGTGGAGCTCTCTCAGTATGCCATTCAGAATAATTAACCATCATATTATCCAATAGTTTTGTTGTAGCACCCAAAGTGATGGTCATAAAGGTACCTCCAGTAGCTGAATCCAATACGTTCCTTGAAGAATAGTTCAATCCTGCATAAAAAGTTTGGATGATCATCCAAGCAGTCAGTCCATGAGTGGGACAATTCTTAACCAAAGATTTCATTCTTTCCCAAGCTTGAGCAACATGCTCATTATCAAGTTGTTTAAACTTCATTATTTCACTTCTCATGGATATAATCTTAGTAGGAGGATAGTATTTTCCAATAAAAGCATCTTTGCACTTAGTCCAAGAATTAATACTATTCCTAGTTAAGGAATTCAACCATTCTTTAGCTTTTCCTCTCAAAGAGAAAGCAAACAATCTCAGTTTAATAATATCACCATCTATATCCCTATGCTTTTGCATCTCACAAAGTTCAACAAAGTTATTTAGATGGGAAGCATCATCTTCATTACCAATACCAGAAAATTGTTCTCTCATAACAAGATTGAGCAAGGCAGGTCTTATCTCAAAGAAAGTATTTTCAGCCACAGGCGGAGCAATAGGAGTGCTCATAAAATCATTGTTGTTGGCGCTAGTGAAGTCACACAACTTAGTGTTTTCAAGAGTAGTAATTTTTTTGGGTTTTCAAATAAGAAAGCAAACTAGTAAAACTAATTTTTTTGTGTTTTTTGAAGAACAAAACGAGTAAACAAAGAAAAAAGAAACTAAGCAAAACAAAAACAACAAAGTAAAGAGATTGGTTATGAGGGACTCCCCTTGTGAAGATGTCCTTGACTCCCCGGCAACGGCGCCAGAAAAGATCTTGATGCACTCGACTTTCAACGTAGAGCTCGTTGGGAACCCCAAGAGGAAGGTATGATGAGCACAACAGTAAGTTTTCCCTCAGTTGTGAAACCAAGGTTTAATCGAACCAGTAGGAGCAAGGAAACACCCCAAAGGTTTTGCTAGCTGAGCCTTGGCAGGGCGCACTACCGGTGCTAGTAGCAACGTGGAGACCTGCACAACACAACCACAGAACTTTGTCCCCAACTTGCGATGAGGTTGTCAATCTCACCGTGTTTTGCTGAAAACAAAGGATTAAACGTATCGAATGGAAGGAAGTAATAGTTTGAAGAAAGTAAACACAAAGCAGTAAACAGTTTGTAGATTGTATGTAAAGAAAAAGGACCGAGATCCATAGTTCACTAGAGGTGGCTCTCCTTAAGATAGATAACATGCTGGGTGAACAAATTATAGCGGGGCAATTGACAAACATCGAGAAAGCAATACATGCATATACTAATCATCTTAACTCCTTTGAGACTTGATTGGGCAATACAACATAATACATAGACCGCCATCCAACTGCATCTATGACTAATAATCCACCTTCAGGTTATCATCTGAACCCCCTCCAGTATTAAGTTGCAAGCAACAGATTATTGCTTTACAAACTGCATGTAAGGTAAACAATACAATTGTTCTATGAACAAAGGATCGTTGTTTTCTCCCTAGTAGCAACAACACATCTAGTACCTTAGAGATTTCTGTCATTTCCCCAGATTACCAGAGGCATGAACCCACTATCGAGCATCAATACTAACTCTTGGAGTTGCTAGCATCTACTTGGCCAAAATAGCTACTAACAACGGAAAGCATGCAAGATCTCAAATAACAAAGACATGATAGAATCAATAATCAATCTGAAATAGCATCTCAATATCCATCGGATCCCCGCAAACACAACATGTATGAATTACAAATAGATGATCTTGATCATGAATGGAGCTCACAAGATCTAAGCATGAAAGCACAAAGGAGGAGAAACCAGCCATCTAGTTACTACATGGATCGGTAGTCCAAGGATGAACTACTCACGCATCACACCGGAGGCTTGCATGGTGATGAAGAAGGCCTCCAGGGTGAATTCCCCTCTCCGGCAGGGTGCCAGGAAGAGCTTCAGACTCTTTCGTGGATTTTTTTGATCGGGTACCTAGGGTTTTCGTCCCGAGGGCAACTTATAGGCGGAAGGAGAGGTCGAGGGGGTGCAGGGGTCGGCCAGACCAACCCCTGGCACGGGCCAAGCCTGGCCGCGTGGCCAGGTGGTGTGGCCGGCCCCTGGCCCCTCTCCGTGTCGTATTCTGGCACTTGATCCCTTCTGGAAAATAGGCACTTTGGCTTTTGTCCCGTCCAATTCCGAGAATATTCATTTTCTGACTTTCCTGGAACCAAAAACAGCAGAAAACAGGCAGCTGGCACTATGGCTCTTGTTAATAGGTTAGTCCAAGAAATCATATGAAAAGTACTCCAAAGTTGGAATAAAACACAAGAAAGTGGATAAAACCAAGCATGGAACATCAAAAATTATAGAGACATTTGCAATGTATCAGTACCCCGTTGGCGTTTCTCAATGATACACATATGCTTACGATGACAAGAACTTACCGGTGACTAAACTTGAGTAGTATGAGGAGAGGCCCTCGTATTCAAGGGACATGAGATTCTCAATTTACAACTTGTCAATGCATATCCTCATTTTTGATCACTTTAACCTTAATCACCTAAAGATGCCTATGATAGGGGCAATGAGAGCTGAAAGCTAGTAAGTATCATAATTTTTGGGAGCTCTTTATGAGACTTGCAATCCCTGCTTCCCTCTGTGAAGGACCTTTCTTTTACTTTGTAGTTGAGTCAGTAAACCTACTCCCTTCTATCTCAGCAAGTATTTTGAGTTGTTGTGTTTCATTCATTCATATGATGATTTATCCAATCATGTTTCTTATGTTCCTTGTTTTGCACATTGCTCTTATCTTGAAGTTTACTACTTTGAAAGCTATCATGGAAAAACCAGTTATTTGTGAACTCCAGCAAATTGTCAACTATTCTTCGACCAAGAGCTAAGTTTGCCACTACCAATTATGATTCACTTTATGTATCTTTATTGTGTTTCCTTTACTCACTACAAGTTGAGTTATATAATAGTGAGTTGTCTTCTATTATGATGTATGTATTTGATTAATGTGATGCTTTTTGTCCGTATTCTTTTATCGACTCTTCACTTCACAAACCTGAGGCCATGTTTATTGAGCTCAGTTTCGCTTGGGGACAAGCGAAGTCTAAGCTTGGGGGAGTTGATACGTCCATTTTGCATCACTATTCTATGTCTTAATTCACTATTATTCATTGATATATTTCTTATTGAGAGGTGATACTTATGTTATTTCATCTATTTTTGCATGGTTGATGACTTTTGGAGCATGGACTGCTGCAGTCAGGATTCTGATGCAAAAGGTGCTGTTTGGAGGCAAAATTTGCGAAGATCAGAAAATCTGGGAAAATATATGGAAAATCCTATTTTTCCAGAAGACTAAGGATAACAGAAGATGGAGTGGAGGTGGGCCACAGGGGGCCCACACCACCCCATGGCGCGGGCAGGCCTAGGCCGCGCCTAAAGGTGGTGTGGCCACACTGGCCCACTCCAGCCTCTCCCCTCTGGCGTATATCATCCTCCTGAAACCCTAAGACTCAGGGAGTGACCACAGAAAGATTCCGCCGCCTCTGCGGGGCGGAAAACACCGAGAGATAAAGATATCTCCAGTAGACAGATTTCTGCCAGGGGAATTCCTTCTCGGAGAGGGGAGATCGTCGCCATCAACACCACCATCAAGCTGGACTTCATCGGGATCATCATCATCACCACCATCGTCACCATCAGCACCCTCATCACCATCTCCATATTGCTGTAACAATTGCGTTGAATCTTGCATAGTTCATAGGGGAAACTTTCCCGGTGTTGATTACTCTTTGTAGTTGATGCTATTGAGTGAACCATTGAATTATTGTTTATGTTCAGATTGTTATACATCATTATTCCATCTCTGATCATGATCCATATGATGTCTTGTGAGTAGTTCGTTTTGTTCTTGAGGACATGGGAGAAGTCATGTTGTTAGTAGTGGAGTTGTGTTGAGAAAGATTCAATAGTTTGATATTTAAGTGGTGGTGTACTTCTTCTAGTGGTGTCATGTGAACGTCAACTACATGACACTTCTGTTGGAGATATGCCCAAGAGGCAATAATAAAGTGGTTATTATCATGTCTTCACACTTATGATAAATGTTTACATACCATGCTATAATTGTATTAACCGGAAACATTAATACTTGTGTGATTTGTAAACTAAAATAAGAGTCCCTAGTAAAGCCTCTTGTTAAACTAGCTTGTTGGTTAATATATGATCATTGTTTCCTGATCATGAACATAGAGATGTTATTAACAACAGGGTCATATCATTAGGAGAATGATGTGATGGACATACTCCTATAGATAAGCGTAGCATAAAGATCAAGTCATTTCAATAGTTCAATTGCTATATGCTTTCTGATACATAGTAACCTAATTCCTTCGACCATGAGATCATGCATATTGCCTTTACTGGATGGATGCTTTGATGTCATCAAACACCACACCGTAACAGGGTGGCTATAAAAGTGGCATTGGGTGTTCAGAAAGTATTGGTTGAAACACATGGATCAAGAGTGGGATTTGTCCATCCACATGACGGATAGATATTCTCTGGGCCCTCTCGGTGAAATGTCATCCAATTAGCTTGCAAGCATGTGACTTGGTCACAAGGGATCACATATCACGGGAACGAGAAAAGAGTACTTATCAGTAACGAGGTTGAACTAGGTATGCAGAGATACCGACGATCATAACCTCGGATAAGTAACATATCGTGAGACAAAGGGAAATTGGTATCATATGTAAGTGGTTCATTCGATCGCAAAGTAATCGTAGAAATATGTGGGAGCCATATGAATTTCCAGATTCCTCTATTGGTTATTGTTCGGAGAAGTGTCTCGATCATGTCCGCATAATTCACGAACCGTAGGGAGACACACTTAAGGATTCGACGTTGTTTGAGTAGTTATGGTATTATGAGAAAGAGACCGAATGTTGTTCGGAGTCTCGGATGGGATCCGGGATATCACGAGGTGATCCGGAATGGTCCGGAGAATAAGATTCATATAAGGAAAGTCCCATTTCGGAGTTGGGGAATGGTTCCGGTGTTTTCATCGGGAACATTCTAGAAGTTCCCGGAATGTCCGGCACTCCGGAGGGGAAGGGGTACATGAATGTGTCATTGCATGTTGGAATGATTGCATCATGTACTAAGTGTTCTTGCTGTCCCAAATAAAGGATTAAATTGAATCCTAAATTGAAAAAGTCAAACGGCTAGTTTGAAAGTCAAACGGCAGTTTTTGGGAAGTGGGAGGAGAGGAGGAAACCGAATTGGGGGAGGAGTCCTCCTCCCCAAGCCGGCGGCCAGCCCTAGGCCGAGTTGGGGAGGGACTCCCTCCCTCCCCTAGCGCGCCAGCCCTCCCACCTATAAAGGGAGGGGCAGGGCTCCCCTCCCAACACAACACAAGACACACAAGTTCCTATCCTCTAAACTAGAAACTAGACCTAGACCCCGGTTTAGAGCTGTTTCGGTTTAGAGCCTTCTAATTGGTTTAGAGCCCTCTAATTGGTGTGTCTAATTACTAGACCACTAATAGCCTCTCTCATAAGCTCCACCATACTCGCACCGGCTTAAGGCGAAGCCCTGCGGGATTTCCCCTCTACTTCCGGTACCACGCCGTTGTGCTGCCGGAATCGCGAGGAGAGTGCTACAACCTCCGCTGCCTGCTGGAACAAGGGAGAGGAAGGTCTTCGTCGAGTACCGAACGTGTGACCGACTGCGGGAGCGCTGCTGGAACGTGGCGCTGGAAGGATCGTCTACGCGATCTTGAGATCGGAAAGAGTACGACTACATCACCCACGAGAATCTGCTCTCGTTAACCGCTTTGGAATCTTCGAGGGTGAGTTCCACTATCGACTCGTTGCTGCAATCTAGTAGATAGATCTTGGCTTGTTTGTTTGTATGCGATAGAAAATTTTTGTTTTCCATGCTACGAACCCCTACAGTGGTATCAGAGCCGTGTCTATATGTAGATCTGTTGCACGAGTAGAACACAATGGTCATTGTGGGCGTTGATGCTTTTATTGTCGATTGCTTTTTGTGTACTTTGCATCTTGCGGTATGTTGGGATGAAGCGGCCCGGGCTAACCTTACATGACATCGTTCATGAGACTTGCTCCACGCTTAACATGCAACTTGTATTGCATAAGTGGCTTTGCGGGTGCCTGTTTCTCCTAGCATAGTAAAGATCCAATTTACAACGGGTGATCAACAATGCTAGTATCAATGTTGTGGTTCTTGTTCGTAAGTTAGAACGACACTTATTGAAAGCCCCAAACCACGTAAAATATGCAAAGAAAGTAGAGGCGTCTAACTTTGTTTTGCAGGGGTGTGCAGTGATGTGATATGGCCATGATTGTGATTATATTTGATGTATGCAATGTTCCTTATTGTAAGTTGGCAACCGGCAGGAGCCATATGGTTGTCTTTAATTTCTGTTAAGACCTGCGTGTCTATTCAAAATAGTTGTAATAGTTGAAGCTGGTGGTCGACAACCATGAAGAAGCGTCATTGACCTTGATGCTATGCCGATGATGATGGAGATCATGTTCGTGCTTGAAGATGGAGATCGGAAGCACAAAGAAGAAAGGCCATATCATATCACATATTATGAATTGCATGTGATGTTAATCCTTTATGCATCTTGTATTGCTTAGTAGACGACGGTAGCATTATAAGATGATCCCTCATGCACATAAATTTCAAGTTCTAAAAGTGTTCACCCTTAGTATGCACCGTTGCCAAAACTTGCTGCTTCGAAGCACCACGTGATGATCGGGTGTCTTTGATTCCGCGGGTGACTACAACGTAAGCAAGCCAGATTTGCTTATGCGGAAGCTAAGGTTTGATCTTGACGAGCCTAGCATGTACAGACATGGCCTCAGGAACACGGATCGCCGAAAGGTAAAGCATGAGTCATATAGTAGATATGATGAACATGTTGATTGTTCGCCATTGAAGCTACATCAACTCTCGTGATGATCGGTTTTGATGTGGTGGATTTGGTTCGTGTGATCGCTAAAACAATGTGAGGGATATTGTTTTGAGTGGGAGTTCACCTAGATTAATTCAATTATTAATTAGAACTCAATTTATCATAAACTAAATCAAAGTGAATTTGCATAGTTGTTGTAGTCATTGGCATCCGTTTACCACCTTGCGATTAGTTATAATTGAGATGATAGAACTATAGAATTCTGGTTAGTTACTTTACGAACTGGTATCGTATTGTTTTGAAGTGTTAATCTAAAGTTTAAAAGTCCTATTGCAAACTTTCAGTAAGTTCCGGTTACTCCATGAAGTTTAATAATTGGTATTAAAACAAGAGTAACAATTCCAAGTGTTAGTATATAAGTATCATGTTTGTATCCATGATTCTTGATATTCAAAGGATTCCCTTAATATCAAGATTATCTAGGATCTGAAAGAGTTGTTTCAGAAACCATGATGTGTGGAAGATATTGTGATATCTGAAACGAAGTTTTGGTTGCAACATGATAGAGTATAATATGGCAAAAGTCATGTTCTCATATTTGATGAGAATTTGCAAAAGGTTGGAGACACTAGTTGTCCTAATCGTCCAAAAAGATTTGGATAGCAACATTATACTCATGATTCACCGTTATAAGCTAAAAGTAGCTTGATCATGGATAAATCCATGATGAAGGGTGAATATTTGATGTAGGTAAAATGTTTACTACACCAAGAGATTACTAAAAAAAAGGAATTTGAAAGAACACCAAACATTTGATGATGGTGATCTACTTCAAAGTGCAAGTCCAAAGACATTGGTATTTAACTATACACGCTTTGGACTATATGTCATATGTATGACTCCACTATTGATGTTGATAGATTCTTTCAAACTGAAAAGGAAATACTGAAAGAGAATCTCATAAATATATGGCAGAAAAGAAAAGACTAGAATCGTTCAGTTTAAGTATATAGATGATATACATGTTATGGCTATATTCTTTGCTTGTTAAACAATGTGGTTCTTAAGTATTTGATACTGAATTTGTTGGTATGAATCGTCATACGAAACAACAGAATTCATGAACTACAATGGCCTAAGTAACTAGCGAAAGAATATGTGATGATGTTCATCGAGAACAAATAAAGGGTTATTATGTTGCTCGTTAAAACATCAAAGCTTGCCTTCAAGATTTGTTTTATCAGGTATTATGAGAACAAAAGGGTTGTTCAAATAATTGCCGTAATCCATAAAAGATGGATGATTCGCAAATCTCGTTAGAGAAATCACATCCATAAAACTAGTGCTAAAATGTCAAAAGACAAATTGATTGAAAGATCACTTAGGAAGTGACATCGCTGTTTGAATTATATTGGAAAGAAAACATGAAGAAACTCCATGTTGATGGAATTTTGGAGTCTTCTGATTTTTGATCATATGACGCTTGTGAAACTTTCCTAGAGATAATTAAAACTTCGTTCATAGGCCAAAAGGGAACGAATGACTAGCTAATTGGAACTTGTACATATTGTTGTACGAAGTCCATTATGTGTAGTCAAGAGCGATGGATTTCAACTTCATATGCTTTCTCCGAAAATTTGAGTGAATATATGAATATTTACTTAATAAGGATGAAGTATGAAATATTTGAAAAGTTCAAAAGACTTTCAAGATGAAGTGCAAAATCATTGTAACAAGAATATAAACAGTTTATGATAAAGATCATAAAGGAAGATATTTGAGTTACAAGTTTAGCATAATACCTAAGATTTAAGGAATCGTTCCGTGGATTTGCATTTTCCCGAAACACCATAAGTGTATGGAGCGTTCGAGATATGTAATTAAACCTTGTTTGACATGGTAAGATCAAAGGTATAATTTATAAAACTGCCATTATATTTTAAAGATTAAAAGCTTTAGAGATTACCGTTTTTCCACTGAAAAGAGCTCCATCATAATCCGTTGAAATGACACCATATAAGGTTATGGTTTGGGATAAAACCCAAGTTGTCCTTTCTTAAACATTGGTATACTATGCATAAGAAAGATGTTTGCAACCAAAGTCGGATGAACCTGTCTTTGTATGTTATTTCGAATAACTGTTAAATACTCCTCCATAACATCGGAGACAAAAGTGTTTGTCACTTAAAACGTCAAGTTTCTTTGAGAAGGAATTTTTCGTGAAAAGTTAAGTGGGAGGACAATAGAAACTTTGATAAGGTTAAAAGAACCTTAGCTATATGTGCAGAGTTGCGCAGCACCGAAAAATGTTCCGGAGGCGGCAACAATGCTCATAGCTCACGTGCCTCAAAGGTTGTGGTCACGGAGATCTAAGTTCCTATTGAAACAAGTAGATCGGGTAAACAATCAAATACCAAGATTTGAGGGTTGAATCATTATTTGAGAATAATGAACCGACTACATGCAAAGAAGCGATGATGGGCCCTGACTCCGTCAAATGGCTTGAAGCCATAAAATCCGTGATAGTTCCATACACGAGAAATCAAGTTTTGAACTTGAAGGACCCTCGAGAAAGGTGTAAGACCTTACAGTTGTGTCTGGATCTATAAAGAAATAGACATGGATGTTTTACATCTATGAAATAGTCGACATGTTGAGAAAGAGTTCACAACAATGTTCAA
This sequence comes from Avena sativa, assembly GCA_916181665.1. Classification (NCBI taxonomy): domain Eukaryota; kingdom Viridiplantae; phylum Streptophyta; class Magnoliopsida; order Poales; family Poaceae; genus Avena; species Avena sativa. The sequence continues at coordinate 34,926,564 of OV702291.1, forward strand.
AGGTTGACTATGACAAGATTTGATCTTTCATAGTGATATTTAGTCTAGACGGATTAATGTAGCAACCACTACATATAATTTGTTATATGGTAGTTGAATAAACAAAACAAGTTCTTCTAATAGAATCGTTACCTAGGACATGTGCATAACACGGTCCATAGGGTTTTGTTATTTCAAAGGATGCTAAAAGCATATGCAAACTTCAATGGTTAAAGTAAGCATAGCGGAGTTGGAATCTTCACTATGATGAAACTGTTAAAAGAGTTTAATTTCATCGGAGACAATGAAGATACTTGCATTTGCAAGAAATTAAGTGGGAGCGCTAAGACATATTTCTAATACATTATGTGGAGGACATATTGTTGATTAGAAAAGATGTATCTTTTATTAACACATATTAAGAATTTCATCCTGATGAAAGACTTAGGCAAAACCCAAATATTTGGCATCAATAGACGCTAATATGGTTGTGCCAGAAGTACATAGACAAGATATTGAATGAGTTCAATATAGAAACTACAAGAGAGGTTCTTGTTGCACAGAAAGGATTGAAAGAGTTCAATGTTGATGATATATTCAAGTGTATTAGCACTTGGTAAGTGAAACAAAGATTCAAGTATAGATTGATACTTGATGTATGAAATCACAAAGAGTATTTATATCAATCATACTGTGATATGTACAAATCCAGATATGTCCTATGCTCTAAATGTTGTGAGCATATACCAGAATGATTTGTAAGATGATCATTGGACAATAGTAAGGATATTCTTATGATCTTTTGGAAGAACTAAGAGTATAATATTTGTAGAAGTGACAAATAGATGGTTAGTTCATTGTAAAAGTACTACATTGATACTAGTTTTGTCACAAAGTACAAATTAAGTTTATCTCAATCTAAACTAAGGGTGGCACAATATAATGGAAAGTGAGTTCCATAATGGATTTGGATGATTTCCAAAGTTAAGACATTGTGACAGATACTACAACAAAAGGCTAAGTATATGACTGCTATTATAGCAGCAAAAGAGGGCATTTGTGTCAAATAGTTTGTTATCAAACTAGGTGTAGTTCACAGTGGGATAATACTATGAAGATATATTGTGCGACAATATTATCAACATGTTTTAACCCCAAAGAGCTAAAGGTCACACCGAAAGACCAAATTTATGCAAAGCCATCTCATTAGAGAATGAGTGATGCGTAGAGACGCAAAGACATGCAATTACACACGGACCTGGAAGTGTCAGATCCGGAGATCAGTTGACCACTAGCAATCGTGTACATACAACACCGTAAAGCCATAGGTGTTGAATACACAAAGGTTCGAAACTAGATTATTGACTCTAGTGCAAGTGGGAGACTGTTGGAGATATGCCCAAGAGGCAATAATAAAGTGGTTATTATCATGTCTTCACACTTATGATAAATGTTTACATACCATGCTATAATTGTATTAACCGGAAACATTAATACTTGTGTGATTTGTAAACTAAAATAAGAGTCCCTAGTAAAGCCTCTTGTTAAACTAGCTTGTTGGTTAATATATGATCATTGTTTCCTGATCATGAACATAGAGATGTTATTAACAACAGGGTCATATCATTAGGAGAATGATGTGATGGACATACTCCTATAGATAAGCGTAGCATAAAGATCAAGTCATTTCAATAGTTCAATTGCTATATGCTTTCTGATACATAGTAACCTAATTCCTTCGACCATGAGATCATGCATATTGCCTTTACTGGATGGATGCTTTGATGTCATCAAACACCACACCGTAACAGGGTGGCTATAAAAGTGGCATTGGGTGTTCAGAAAGTATTGGTTGAAACACATGGATCAAGAGTGGGATTTGTCCATCCACATGACGGATAGATATTCTCTGGGCCCTCTCGGTGAAATGTCATCCAATTAGCTTGCAAGCATGTGACTTGGTCACAAGGGATCACATATCACGGGAACGAGAAAAGAGTACTTATCAGTAACGAGGTTGAACTAGGTATGCAGAGATACCGACGATCATAACCTCGGATAAGTAACATATCGTGAGACAAAGGGAAATTGGTATCATATGTAAGTGGTTCATTCGATCGCAAAGTAATCGTAGAAATATGTGGGAGCCATATGAATTTCCAGATTCCTCTATTGGTTATTGTTCGGAGAAGTGTCTCGATCATGTCCGCATAATTCACGAACCGTAGGGAGACACACTTAAGGATTCGACGTTGTTTGAGTAGTTATGGTATTATGAGAAAGAGACCGAATGTTGTTCGGAGTCTCGGATGGGATCCGGGATATCACGAGGTGATCCGGAATGGTCCGGAGAATAAGATTCATATAAGGAAAGTCCCATTTCGGAGTTGGGGAATGGTTCCGGTGTTTTCATCGGGAACATTCTAGAAGTTCCCGGAATGTCCGGCACTCCGGAGGGGAAGGGGTACATGAATGTGTCATTGCATGTTGGAATGATTGCATCATGTACTAAGTGTTCTTGCTGTCCCAAATAAAGGATTAAATTGAATCCTAAATTGAAAAAGTCAAACGGCTAGTTTGAAAGTCAAACGGCAGTTTTTGGGAAGTGGGAGGAGAGGAGGAAACCGAATTGGGGGAGGAGTCCTCCTCCCCAAGCCGGCGGCCAGCCCTAGGCCGAGTTGGGGAGGGACTCCCTCCCTCCCCTAGCGCGCCAGCCCTCCCACCTATAAAGGGAGGGGCAGGGCTCCCCTCCCAACACAACACAAGACACACAAGTTCCTATCCTCTAAACTAGAAACTAGACCTAGACCCCGGTTTAGAGCTGTTTCGGTTTAGAGCCTTCTAATTGGTTTAGAGCCCTCTAATTGGTGTGTCTAATTACTAGACCACTAATAGCCTCTCTCATAAGCTCCACCATACTCGCACCGGCTTAAGGCGAAGCCCTGCGGGATTTCCCCTCTACTTCCGGTACCACGCCGTTGTGCTGCCGGAATCGCGAGGAGAGTGCTACAACCTCCGCTGCCTGCTGGAACAAGGGAGAGGAAGGTCTTCGTCGAGTACCGAACGTGTGACCGACTGCGGGAGCGCTGCTGGAACGTGGCGCTGGAAGGATCGTCTACGCGATCTTGAGATCGGAAAGAGTACGACTACATCACCCACGAGAATCTGCTCTCGTTAACCGCTTTGGAATCTTCGAGGGTGAGTTCCACTATCGACTCGTTGCTGCAATCTAGTAGATAGATCTTGGCTTGTTTGTTTGTATGCGATAGAAAATTTTTGTTTTCCATGCTACGAACCCCTACAACTTCACCTATATGGGCCTAGGGGAATGCATCGTGTATTTGGCTACTAATCGTACGGGTTGCCGGAGTGATAGAAACCTGAACCCCCGTTAGGAAACCATTGCACAAGGGACGTAAGGGTCTTAGAGTTTAAAGCTGTGGATAGGTCTCTACCTTAATTACTTTCTTTCGCTTATGGATGCTTGCAAGGGGTATAATCACAAGTATGTATTAGTCTTGGATGGGGCGGTACATTAGCACAGGTTCAACCACACAACACTTAGCAAGCTAAAGAAGATTAATCAACTATATGAAGCGAAAGCACTTGACAGTCTTCCCATGTGTCCTCAAGAACGTTTGGTCATCTTAAGTAATACAACCGACTTGTCCTTTGCTGCATAAAGGATTGGGCCACTTGCTGCATTTATTCCTACTGTCTTTTATTTACTTGTACCTTGTTTACTTGCTTTATCGAAAACCCCTAAAAATCCGTTTGCTAAGTATTTGCAGAGAATTCCTAATCCATACCACTAGCCAGCACCTTCTTCTCCTCTTTGGGTTCGACACTCTTACTTATCGAAAATACTGTGATACACCCCCTATACTTATGGGTCATCATTATGCTGCAAGTTTCCACCATGATTAGGCATGGCTTAGGCTAGCGGCCCAGGCGTTTCTCCAACACACATACAAACTCCATGATCTTACAAGTTCCCCTTTTATTTCACACCGCCGGGATCCATAAGCAAAAGAACATGATATCAACGGGGTACAAAGTACAAGTCCAATGTTGAAAGCGTTCCCCATGATACATGGTTCTGCTAACTTCAACTTATAAAGCGCAAGCATATACGCAACAAAGATGGACGCAATAGTTCAAGTTTATTAAATGCAAGAAAAGTAAAGTGTGCCATCAAGTTCGTGAGAGCTTTAATCACTAGTTTTCTCATAACTAGTTTAATTCGGAAGGTAGAAAAAAACATGAATATACTTGGAATAGCATATGCTAATAGGTAGGTCTGGTGGACTATTTGGAATAACTTGGTTTTAGGAGTTGGATGCATGAGTGGAACTCTAGCTTGGTTATGGAGGCTAGCAAAAGACTGGGAGTGATGAACTAAGAGAGCCATAATGGCCATAATCATGCAGAGCGACAAAACATCATTAATCAAAGCATAAAGTGATATTACAAGTTGAAAACTAAAGGATCATAAAGGCTATGGTGACTTGGCATAGTCATAACATGGTGTGAGCATGTGCCAAGTCAACCCAAATAAAGCATCAAAGGAGAATACCATAATACTATGCTTTAATATGCTAAAACAACGCATGATTCTTTCAAGGCACATTAAGCAATCTCAATTGTTTATAACAAGTCATGCTACAACAAATAATACTATGCATAAATCCAAAACAATATCAAGCATGACATGGCAAAGCATAGGCCACAATCAAAAACAAGCTCTCTTTACCACTTAAGCATGAACTTTTCCTACTCTTTTCCAATCCAAACCAAACTATTTGAAAACCAATGTATGAAAGAGGGGGTCCAACCAATTTATTCAGCAAACTAAGCAAACCAAGCAAACGAAAAACCAAAATGAAAACGAAAAAGAAGACGCTCCAAGAACAACACAACTGTGCATGAAACAATAAAAATGAAGCGTTTGGAAGAAACCTGGGATTTTTATTGATGAAAGAGGGGATGCCTTGGGCATCCTCCAAGCTTTGACGCTTGTACTTCTTGGATATTTCTTGGGGTGACACGCGTGGAATCCCCATTCTTGAGCTTTAGTCCATTCTTCATCTCATTAGATCATTCCCTCCATACACCTGAAATTTTTCCTTCATACAAAACTTCACACAACCTTTATTAGCAACATTAGTGCACTCAAGATAATAGGTATTTAGGTTCAGTTCCAACACCAATAAAACTTCCATTAAAACACAATCTACTGTAGCACTTCCCTCAAGAAGCTCAATTCCCCAAAAGAACTCAAAAAGGAGCAAACAAGAAGCAAAAGCAAATAATGGCAGAAATGTGTCAAAACAGACCAACAGGTAAAGACGATTTTTTCAAATACCTTCTATTGAAAAGTGTTAAACTAACGAAAGTTAGATAACAACCTGGGGAAGAAGCACAAAAATTCACGCCTCAAAAGGACGTATAGAGATTTTACACGAATATTTACGGTGAAGCACAGAAATCTGTTTCGGGACAACAACTTTCCCAAGCATTACTTCTCTCTCATTAGAGGTTATTGTTGGCACAAAAAGCAAATAAAAAGGATAAGATGCGGTTATTATAGAAGTAATAACTTCCAAGACTCATCTAAAACTTTTGGGTTATCTCCCAATAAGTACTTTTCTTTAACGCCTTTAAGTTAGGCATGATAGTTTGAGAAGATGCTCACATAAGAAATATGAATTGAAGTAAAAGAGAGCATCAAGAAGAAAATTCAAAACACATTTAAGTCTAACCCACTTCCTATGCATAGGAATCTTGTATGCAAATAAATTCACAAAGAACAAAGTGACAGGCATAGGAAGATAAAACAAGACTAACTTCAAAACTTTCAGCACATAGATAGGTGTTTCAGTACCATGAAAACTTCTACAACCATATTTTCCTCTCTCATAATAATTTTTAGTAGCCTCATGAATAAAATCAACAATATAACTATCACATAAAGCATGCTTTTCATGATCTACAAATACATAATTTTTATCAAGCTCAAAAATAATGGGATTAAAACCTTCAAACCCACTTTTAACAATTTTATAACAAGGTGACTGATCATTCTCAAGAGGTATGGGGTTCCAAGATAAGGTCAAGACCCCTCCAATCTCATTTTTAATAGTTGTACAATTAATATTATCAACCAATATAGGACCATCATCTAGATCTTTATCATAAACATTTTCTAAGCAACGCTCTTTAGTACCATGCATTTCAAAGTTAGGCACTAATAAAGGATTATCATAGATAATAAGAGCATAATTATAATCACAAGTTTTACCCATAGTAGATTTTTCAAAAGAATCCACAGGAACATAACATTCATCCTCCTTTTGTAAGCATGGGGGACAATTAGATAATGTAAGGGATAAAGAGTTACTCTCATTAGAAGGTAGGCATGGGTAGCTAATCAATTCTTCCTCCTCTTGATAATCACTCTCCTCCTCTTTTTCATCTAATGAGCTTCCAATTTCAGCAATTTCTTCTTCCATAAGCTCATGCAAGGCATTAGTCTCTTCCGTTTGTGGAAAGCATCTATTAGTATATTCAAGAATATGGCCATTTTCTTCCTTGTAATTATCAAAGCAAAATTTAAGTATATCATAAACTTCATCTTTATGAGGTGAATCATCAGTATTTTCAAGCAAACTAGCAAGTTCAAATGCACCTTTCCAAGCAATAAATTCCTCGATTTGTTCCACATCATAAAAGTCATAATTTCCTTTAACATAAGAAGATATGGTAACATTATCATTACACTCACATTGAAAAGAGAGGTGTTTATACCTTATATAGCAACAAGATTTATCAAAGCAATAAGTAACATTATAAGTAGAGCACACGTTTCTAGCAATGGTATTCAATTTATCAATTTGTTCCCATAAGTGTTTCCCTTTTTGTGACAAGCGATGTTCCTTATAATAATATTTTTGTTCTTCCGTGAACCCACCTTGCCAATAAGAACTAGTTTCAAAGAAACCAACCATTGATAGAAAGCATGACAAAGCAAGGCAATAATAGACCAACAACTATAGTAGGAACTAGTTTATTTGTGTTTTTTTATAAAGAAACAAGCAAACAAAGCAAAAATAAACTAAGCAAAAGAAAAACAACAAAGTAAAGAGATTGGTTATGAGGGACTCCCCTTGTGAAGATGTCCTTGACTCCCCGGCAATGGCGCCAGAAAAAGAGCTTGATGGCCCAAAATATATCGAGCTCGTTAGAGAACCCCAAGAGGAAGGTATGATGAGCACAGCAGCAGGTTTTCCCTCAGTTATGCAACCAAGGTTTAATCGAACTAGTAGGAGCAAGGAAACACCCCAAAGGTTTTGCTAGCTGAGCCTTGGCAGGGTGCACAACCAGTGCTAGTAGCAACATGGAAACCTGCACAACACAACCAGAAAACTTTGTCCCCAACTTGCGATGAGGTTGTCAATCTCACCGTGTTTTGCTAAAAACAAAGGATTAAACGTATCGAATGGAAGGAAGTAATAGTTTGCAGAAAGTAAACACAAAGCAGTAAACAATTTGTAGATTGTATGTAAAGAAAAAGGACCGGGATCCATAGTTCACTAGAGGTGGCTCTCCTTAAGATAGATAACATGCTGGGTGAACAAATTACAGCGGGGCAATTGACAAACATCGAGAAAGCAATACATGCATATACTAATCATCTTGACTCCTTTGAGATTCGATTGGGCATTACAACATTATACATAGACCGCCATCCAACTGCATCTATGACTAATAATCCACCTTCAAGTTATCATCTGAACCCCCTCCAGTATTGATTTGCAAGCAACAGATTATTGCTTTACGAATTGCGTTTAAAGTAAACAATACGATTGTTCTATGAACAAAGGATTGTTGTTTTCTCCCTAGTAGCAATAACACATCTAGTACCTTAGAGATTTCTGTCACTTCCCCAGATTACCAGAGGCATGAACCCACTATCGAGCATAAATACTAACTCTTGGAGTTGTTAGCATCTACTTGGCCAAGATAGCTACTAACAACGGAAAGCATGCAAGATCACGAATAACAAAGACATGATAAAATCAATAATCAATCTGAAATAGCATCTCAATATCCATCGGATCCCCGCAAACACAACATGCAGAATTACAAATAGATGATCTTGATCATGAACGGAGCTCACAAGATCTAGACATGAAAGCACAAAGGAGGAGAACCAGCCATCTAGCTACTACATGGATCCGTAGTCTAAGGGTGAACTACTCACGCATCACACCGGAGGCTTGCATGGTGATGAAGAAGGCCTCTAGGGTGAATTCCTCTCTTCGGCAGGGTGCCGGGAAGAGCTTCAGATCCCTCCCGATCTAGGGACGGAGATGACGGCGGCTATAGACTCTTTCCTGGATTTTTGATCGGGCCCTTAGGGTTTTCGTCTCGAGGGCAATATATAGGCGGAAAGGGAGTCCGAGGGGGTTCCTGGGGGCACCACACCACCCACTGGCGTGGGCCAAGCCTGGCCGCGCGGCCAGGTGGTGTGGCCGGCCTCTGGCCACTCTTCGTCTCGTATTCTGGCATCTGATGACTTTTGGAAAAATAGGCACTTTGGGTTTTGTCCCGTCCAATTCCGAGAATATTCATTTTCTGACTTTCCTGGAACCAAAAACAACAGAAAATAGGCAGCTGGCACTATGGCTCTTGTTAATAGGTTAGTCCAGAAAATCATACGAAAAGTACTCCAAAGTGTGGACAAAACACAAGAAAGTGGATAAAACCAAGCATGGAACATCAAAAATTATAGATACATTTGCAATGTATCAAGAACACACATTTCAGTGACACTGGTTGTTGTTAGTAAATAGAGCACACATGCAATGACATTGGTGGATCCATGTGTGGTCTCTAAAGAGAACACACATTTCAATGACACTGGTGGATCCATATGTGGTATGTGAAAAGAACACACATGCAATGACTCCAGTTGTCGTTACTAAAAAAGAACACACATGCAATGACATTGGTGGATCCATGTGTGGTCTCTGAAGAGAACACACATGCAATGACTCTGGTTGTTTTTAGTAAAAAGAACACACATGCAATGACTCCAGTTGTTGTTAGTAAAAAGAACACACATGCAATGACACTGGTGTGGATCCATGTGTGGTCTCTGAAGAGAACACACATTTCAATGACACTGGAGGATCCGTATGTGGTATGTGAAAAGAACATACATGCAATGACTCCAGTTGTTGTTAGTAAAAAGAACACATATGCAATGACACTGGTGGATCCATGTGTACTCTTTGAAGAGAACACACATGCAATGACTCTAGCTATGGTTAATGAGAAGAACACACATTTCAATGACACTAGTGGATCCATAGATGGTATGTGAAAAGAATAGTCAAGAATGACTCCAGTTGTTGTTAGTAAAAAGAACACACATGCAATAACACTGGTGGATCCATGTGTAGTCTCTGAAGAGAACACACATTTCACACTGGTGGATCCATATGTGGTATGTGAAAAGAACACACATGCAATGACTCCAGTTGTTGTTAGTAAAAAGAACACACATGCAATGACTCCAGTTGTTGTTAGTAAAAAGAACACACATGCAATGACACTGGTGGATCCATGTGTGGTCTCTGAAGAGAACAGACATTTCAATGACACTGGTGGATCCATATGTGGTATGTGAAAAGAACACACATGCAATGACTCCAGTAGTTTTTAGTAAAAATAACACACATGCAATAACACTAGTGGATCCATGTGTGGTCTCTGAAGAGAACACACATGCAATGACTCTGGTTGTTGTTAGTAAAAAGAACACACATGCAATGACTCCAGTTGTTGTTAGTAAAAAGAACACACATGCAACGACACTGGTGGATCCATGTGTGGTCTCTGAAGAGAACACACATTTCAATGACACTGGTGGATCCATATGTGGTGTGTGAAAAGATCACACATGGAATGACTCTAGTTGTTGTTAGTAAAACGAACACACATGCAATGACACTGGTGGATCCATGTGTGGTCTCTGAACAGAACACACATGCAATGACTCTAGCTGTGGTTAATGGGAAGAACACACATTTCAATGACACTGGTTGTTGTTAGTAAAAAGAGCACACATGCAATGACACTGGTGGATCCATGTGTGGTCTCTGAATAGAACACACATTTCAATGACACTGGTGGATCCATATGTGCTATGTGAAAAGAACACACATGCAATGACTCCAGTTGTTGTTAGTAAAAAGAAGACACATGTAAATGACATTGGTGGATCCATGTGTGGTCTCTGAAGAAAACACACATGCAATGACTCTGGTTGTTGTTAGTAAAAAGAACACACATGCAATGACTCCAGTTGTTGTTAGTAAAAAGAACACACATGCAATGACACTAGTGGATCCATGTGTGGTCTCTGAAGAGAACACACATTTCAATGACACTGGTGGATCCATATGTGGTATGTGAAAAGAACACACATGCAATGACTCTAGTTGTTGTTAGTAAAAAGAACACACATGCAATGACACTAGCGGATCCATGTGTGGTCTCTGAAGAGAACACACATTTCAATGACACTGGTGGATCCATATGTGGTCTCTCACGAGAACACACATGCAATGACACTAGTGGATCCATGTGTGGTCTCTGAAGAGAACACACATTTCAATGACACTAGTGGATCCATATGTGGTCTCTCACGAGAACACACATGTAATGACACTAGTGGATCCATGTGTGGTCTGTGAAGAGAACACACATTTCAATGACACTGGTGGATCCATATGTGGTATGTGAAAAGAACGCACATGCAATGACTCCAGTTGTTGTTAGTAAAAAGAACACACATGCAATGACACTGGTGGATCCATGTGTGGTCTCGGAAGAGAACACACATTTCAATGACACTGGTGGATCCATATGTGGTATGTGAAAAGAACACACATGCAATGACTCCAGTAGTTGTTAGTAAAAAGAACACACATGAAATGACACTGGTGGATCCATGTGTGGTCTCTGAAGAGAACACACATTTCAATGACACTGGTGGATCCATATGTGGTATGTGAAAAGAACACACATGGAATGACTCCAGTTGTTGTTAGTAAAAATAACACACATGCAATGACACTAGTAGATCCATGTGTGGTCTTTGAAGAGAACACACATGCAATGACTCTAGCTGTGGTTAATGAGAACAACACACATTTCAATGACACTGGTGGATCCATATGTGGTATGTGAAATGAATAGTCATGAAATGACTCCAGTTGTTGTTAGTAAAAAGAACACACATGCAATGACACTGGTGGATCCATGTGTGGTCTCTGAAGAGAACACGCATTTCAATGACACTGGTGGATCCATATGTGGTATGTGAAAAGAACACACATGCAATGACACTGGTGGATCCATGTGTGGTCTCTGAAGAGAACACACATTTGAATGACACTGGTGGTTGTTAGTAAAAAGAACACACATGTAATGACTCCAGTTGTTGTTAGTAAAAAGAACGCACATGCAATGACACTGGTGGATCCATGTGTGTTCTATGAAGAGAACACACATTTCAATGACACTCGTGGATCCATATGTGGTATGTGAAAAGAATACGCATGCAATGACTCCAGTTATTTTTAGTAAAAGAACACACATGCAATGACACTGGTGGATCCATGTGTGGTCTCTGAAGAGAACACACATGCAATGACTCTAGCTGTGGTTAATGAGAACAACACACATTTCAATGACACTGGTGGATCCATATGTGGTATGTGAAAAGAACACACATGCAATGACTCCAGTTGTTGTTAGTAAAAAGAGCACACATGCAATGACACAGGTGGATCCATGTGTGGTCTCTGAAGATAACACACATTTCAATGACAGTGGTCGATCCATATGTGGTATGTTAAAAGAACACACATGCAATGACTCCAGTTGTTGTTAGTAAAACGAACACACATGCAATGACACTGGTGGATCCATGTGTGGTCTCTGAAGAGAACACACATTTCAATGACACTGGTGGATCCATATATGGTATGTGAAAAGAACACACATGCAATGACTCCAGTTGTTGTTACTAAAAAGAACACACATGCAATGACACTGGTGGATCCATGTGTGGTCTCTGAAGAGAACACACATTTCAATGACATTGGTGGATCCATAGGTGGTATGTGAAAAGAACACACATGCAATGACTCCAGTTGGTGTTAGTAAAAAGAACACACATGCAATGACACTGGTGGATCCATGTGTGGTCTCTGAAGAGAACACACATTTCAATGACGCTAGTGGATCCATATGTGGTATGTGAAAAGAACACACATGCAATGACTCCAGTTGTTGTTAGTAAAAAGAACACACATGCAATGACACTGGTGGATCCATGTGTGGTGTCTGAAGAGAACACACATTTCAATGACAGTGGTGGATCCATACGTGGATTATGAAAAGAACACACATGCAATGACTCCAGTTGTTCTTAGTAAAAAGAACACACATGCAATGACACCGGTGGATCCATGTGTGGTCTCTGTAGAGAACACACATGCAATGACACTGGTGGATCTATATGTGGTATGTGAAAAGAACACACATGAAATGACTCCAGTTATTGTTAGTAAAAAGAACACACATGCAATGACTCTGGTTGTTGTTAGTAAAAATAACACACATGCAATGACACTAGTGGATCCATGTGTGGTCTCTGAAGAGAACACACATTTGAATGACACTCGTGGATCCATAGGTGGATTCTGAAAAGAACACACATACAATGACTCTGGTTGTTGTTAATGAAAGAATACACATTTCAATGACAATGTGGGTTCCATATGTGGTCTATGAAAAGAACACACATGCAATGACTCTAGTTGTGGTTAATGAGAAGAACACACATGCAATGACACTGGTGGTCCATAGGCGGATTGTGAAAAGAGATTTGCCCTCTCTCTCACTCACAAATCTCACAAAAGCCCAAACGTGTGGAGATCCCAAACGTGTGCTCACTCTGGGTGCTACACCCTGATTGGCTGACACAGATGCCACGCGGATCGTCTCCACCAACCGTTGATCCTATGTGATCCAACGGGCAGGATAACCCCTCCCTTGTCCACTTTTTGTATGCATGGTTAATCCATGCCACCTCTCTATCCGTGCCACCGATACTTTACCGCCATAAACAAGTGAAAATCCATCTATTTAACTAAAATAAATGATCATATTTCTAAGAAGCCATCGTCTTCGTCTTCCGGTTCGTCCTCGTCTTTGTCAACACCATGGTCCCTTCCATCACCACCATCGTTGTCCTCCTCTCACGACTCGACACCGCCCCCTTCCTTGAATAAGCACGATATATCCTCGTCGGAGTCCTCCTCCTCCTCCTCTTTGTAGTCCCACGGGTCCACGTCACTCTCCTCCGCTTCTGCCTCCAACTGATCGATGAACGCCTCCTAGTTGGCCGAGTCGGACTTGTCCAAATAGCTATCTCCTCTCTTCTTCCGGGTCTTCTTCTCGTTCCTCTTCTTGTCCGTACTCGCCAGTGCAACACGCGCCCCCGTCCTGGCTACTGCTTTGTGCTCGTCCGACGCTGCATGTACCCCACGCTCCTCCTGCGCGGCTGGTACAAGCTTCGACGTCGCGGTGTCCTCGAGTGCCGATGTCGATGGATCCTGGCGCGGTCGAACACAACATGCTGCCTCAGCAGGCGACTCACGAGCGTGAATGATGCAGCGAAGAGCCGGGGACGCAGGACGGTTAGTGGACGGCTTGGACCTGCCATTGCCACGACGAGGGGGCATCGTGCTCGAGGTAGTTGCTCCGAATGGTCGATGGCGGGTACACAGAGTGGGGTGCCGATCTGATCAAGGATGAGAAGCGGTTTCGTGTGTTGTGTCCACACATGCATTTGTCGATTATCAAAAAAAAAGAAGTAATATCTCGCGTACTGAACATAATTTGATCACAACAAAAGTGGCACAGCGTATTCTAGACTCGTAAATATCCCGTACGTGCCTGTCACGTGGAGTTCGACGGAGTTCGACGTGCCGACGTGATCGTGCAGCAGTTGCGCGCGTCATTGCCCCATCAACACGTGACACACACACGCGGGATGTGCGCGCCGATTCCCGTGATGACCACCCGGCTCGCACTCCGCTTATTATATACTGGATTTTGGGCGGCGCTAAAGACTATTGAAGTGTCCATCGCAATAAAGATAAGTCCCATCGATTCCCTACCCCTGTCTACCTGGCTTCTTTGAGAAGGTAGACCGTACACGGTGGTCTTATATAATAGTACTAGTACTACTGGACCACGGCATGTACTCTTTGACTCTTCTCCCACACTAATCACTATCTCCTTCCTCCTGCCGCCGCCACCCTCACCCTGCAAGCCATGGTTCCATTGAGGAGGGGGAGAGGCCAGTCGACGATCCTCGCAGAGAAAAGGGAGAGAAATCGCCACGAGGAACTTCTTGCTCTACCAGCTGCTCAAGCCCACCCACTCATCGATGCCCAATCTCCCTCGACAATGGCGTCGAATGTTCTAGCAGGTGAGGGCTCCTCCCGGTACGGTATTCTTGTTCTACTTCTTCTCCATCTCCCTCTCCATCATGATCTTATTCAGCTTCTTCTTGTTTTTCTTCTTCTTCTTGCTCTTCCTCTTCTACGTATTATAGGCCAGCCGTGTAGCCCGAATCCACCACGATGGAGGCGTTACAGGACCTGTTCGGCCCTGTTCCATGTCTCAGCGAGGTAGCAAATCTCCACGCTGTTATTTCTCCGAGTTGTGATGTGGATTTCTTAGATCCTGTCCGCCCCGCATTGGTTTTTCTTCTTATTTTGCAAGTTGTATTAGTTTTCATGAATATGACTGGCTCTCTTGGTCTTTCCTTAATACTGTTGTTCATAGATTCACTATGGATTTTTTGTGATTAGGATTAGTTTATCATGGTCATGAATAGATCTCTAGGTCCATTTTTAACACTGCGGTCAGTAGATTCAACGGGGATTTTTTTGATCTGTATTAGTATTCACCTGGAATCTGGAGTGTAATGAAAGAGTTCCTATTTCAATTAACATGAACGATGCAGCGATCGAAGGCCGAGTACCGTGATAAGGTGGCCGCGATCAGTTCCAAGATTGTCAACCAACATGAGCTTGCACGCTCCCTCACCCAAGCTAATGAGAGCCTACACAAGCAATTATCTGTGCAGAAGGAGATCTCGCTAGATTTTGCACATGACATCGTGAGGCTGCAGAAAGTGCTCGACCGTAACTTGAACATGCAAGAATAGGCCATCAAGATAATCAACGAGCTCATGGAGGAGAAGAATCTCGTGGAAAGGTGCATTCTCCTGCAGGACGAAGTCTGCGAGGCACTCAGAGGACGCGTTGAGGACACCAAGGCTACCATCTGAGCCTACCATGACAGGAACTGTTGCCTGGATGCAGTGAAGGAGATGAAGGAGGACATGAGCAGAGGGATCACCGTACTCAAGGGTGTTTGGAAAGAGAACGAGGAGCTAAGGGCATGTCTGGAGGCGTATCAGAGCAATGCCCAAGTATGATTCCCGTTAGCGGGGACACAAATATCAGTTCGTCCTCCACTCCTTTTGTAATGTTTAGGATTCAGGGAGCAATGCCCAAGTCTGCTTCCCATTATAGGGTGCAATAAGAATCCTAGGGCAACTCCTTATCTATCTGGACATGTGTTGGTGTTCATGTTCATGAATGGACACCATGTGCTCTTTCCATTATGTATCTGGACATGGGTTTCTGCATTATGAGTTTGCCACTCTCCCACTACTATTTGGTGATATTGGGAAAAACCCACAGCATACTAAACTGCAGATAAATCTTATTTGTCTTTGAAATTGAAATTATGACAGTGTCACTAGTCGATTCATAAATGTTGATTAGTCCTAGATTGCTTCTTCGTTGAAATTATGACAGTGCCACTAGTCGATTCAGTTAATTATGGAAACTAACCATCTTGTCCTGGTGAACTGAACAAATCATACTATGTATTTTTTGTTGTAGGGAAAGAGACGAAAGATCAACCAGGACCTGGCGACTTGGCTAAATGACAAGATAGAAATCCAAAGGGAGAAGCAGAATTCCCAGAAACTGGCCTTTGACCACCTGTGCGCCGAACTCGTGGTTCTTTTTGACAAGTGCCAGAAACTGAAGGAGTTAAACGTTGGCTGGGCAAAGCTACACAGTGAAGGTCGCACCTCGGCTAGGAAGCAGACAGAGATCATGAAAGGGATCTTGAAGGAAAATTGTATGGCTACAGATCAACTTATCCAATCCGTGACGGAGCGCTGGAACCTACAGCTAAAGCACGACATAGTACGGAAGGAGCTGGCCGATCTTAGGGAGGAAAACAGGCAGCTTCGGGCCAGGCTCGCTTGAACACAACATATGTCTATTTAGTACTGAACTGCCTGGTTTATCCTCTGCAGTGGTGATTTTGTAAGCGTGAACTTAACTCTATGCACGATATGTGTGTTCGTCTGAAATTAATTTACTCGAGGATTGAGTTTGGCTTAGTTAAGAAAGCGCAACTGCAAGTCTTACAGTTAACTAGTTTCAGGCATGGGCACAACATAAATTATTCATCTCGAATTTCCTTTATCCTCTATAGTCTGTCCTTGTTCACCCTCGCGCGCCTTCTTCAGTTCCTTCAACAAATCCGCAATGCAGTACTCTAGCTTCTTCTTGTCTTCCCTGAGCTGACCCCTCTCCTTTTCTGCATTATGAATCAGCAACCTGTGACTATCCTGAAGCTTCTTTGCAGTTCCAACAACCAAGCTCCCATCGATTCCGTCAGTTAGCCCTGACTGCAAATTCTCGATTTCTTATTCCAGCTCCTTATTTCGTACCGACAGCTTGTAATTTTTTTCAGCTATATCACTTATCTCAGTAAATCTCCCCGACCTTTCCAACTCATACATCTCCCATAACTATGCCAAACATTTCTTAAGTGCATCTGGCCACTCAAGATCCATCCACTCTACTACTTTACACACCAGGCCAACCTAAAAACACACACACTATAGTGTTATGAACATGCACGATACATTTTACTTCATGTCACAGTTGCACATAATGTAAATAAACCTGATTTGTATAGCCCAAAAACCTTCTCCTAGTGTTACTGCCTTCGAATGCAACATATCTCCTCAGTTTTAGCCCATGGTCACATGGCACTTCTCCATCGAGATCTAGGCCCTCCCATTCGGAGTCGTAGATCGTCCGTGGTACCTATAGGTAAATGCAAAGCTGAAATCGAACACGATTGCATGCACATATGGAGCTCCGATCGAGAGATTTACCATTGCCTAACCCTAGCCCGAGAAAACAGAGGAACCCACATCATGGAAGGAATACTCGATGTCGGAGAGAAGGCTGTCGCTGCTCGACTGGTCGTCCTCGCCGTTCAAGGACAGCATGGCAAATGCGTCGTCGCAGGCGACGGCATCGGCGTCGGAGAGAGAGAGAGAGAGAGAGAGAGAGAGAGAGAGAGAGAGAGAGAGAGAGAGAGAGAGAGAGAGAGAGAGAGAGAGAGAGAGAGAGAGAGAGAGAGAGAGAGAGAGAGAGAGAGAGAGAGAGAGAGAGAGAGAGAGAGCAACCCTTCTACCGCTGCAACAATGACTAAATTGGCATGTTACAATAGTTTAATGGATACCATGCCCTTTCTCTGGATTACTGTCTCCTGCCTAATATGGATTCTCTTCATACATTCTCATTTCAAATATTAAACCCGCACTCCCTCCATACCAATTTCATTGCCTAAAAAAAACATACGAGTATATTACATCATCTAAAGAAACAAAATCATGTCAACTACAAGGTACTTATGCATCACTTCTTCAGTCATGGTTTCACAAAACATTACATTACAATCTCTCAACAAATATAATAACATCATGGTTTCACAAAACATCACATTACAATCTCTCAACAAACATAATTATAGAAACAAGTATATTACATCAACTCAAGAAATAAAATCATGTCGACTACAAGGTACTTACACATCACTTGTCATGTCATCGTTTCGCAAAACATTACATTATAATCTCTCAAGAAACAAAATAACAGAAACAAGTACAGTACATCATGTCAAGAAACATAATCATGTCAACTACAATGTATTTATGCATCACTTGTCCAGTCATGGTTTCACAAAACATTACATTACAATGTTCCAACAAACATAATAACAGAAACAAGTACGGTACGTCATCTTAAGAAACATAATCATGTCAACTACAATGTACTTATGTCTTATTATAACAACGATGGTTTCAGTGAGTGACATGTCCGAAAATCTCAACAGCTCGCAGAGCATTATATCGCAATCTCTCAACAAACATAATCACAGAAACACGCTCTAAATGCAACAACAGTCAATATTACAAATACAGGCAGGGGAACCCCATGGTCCATATGACAAGCCTAGGGTAGCAGCTCTCATCAGATCTCATCAACGTCGACCACCTCATTCTGTTCAGCCACTACAAGGGCATCTACATCCACTATAACATGTTCAACAACGTCAGAAATGGTACCAAGGAAGAACACCTTCCTGGTTCGCTTCTTTCGTCGCATAATCTGCATAAGATCTTCAGTATCCAAAACATATATGAAGTGCTGCTTCTTATGATGCCACCACCGGAATTTTGCCATCTGCTTAGGGCCAATACTGATTTCCTTACCGATCATCTCTCTCATTTCATCAAAAGTTATGTCTTTGGAATCGACAGTGATCTCCACAGTACATGACGAAACTGGCTTATTAACTCCCTCATCAAGTTTTGCCATGTATGAATCCACCTCTATGCGTATACTGAACTTATCTAGATCATCATCTACTGGTCCGTATTCTCTAGGAGCAGAAGCTCTGGCAGCAAGATCTCCAGCATCTGCATACATATCATCAATCATCGCTTCAACTTTCACCTTACGATCAGCTGCATAACACCCCCAAACCATCTGAAGCTCATGTGAATGCTCAATTTGCTGATAGGTATCATTCATGTTGCGCCACACCAATTTTGTCCTCTGTCTAGAACCCTAGGGAATTCTAGCAGCAAGCATATCTACCAGCTGTGAAACAAACACAACCTCTTTGCAATTCACAAGTAGATGCACATCTTGCCCGAACACAACCCTCTCGCAACCAAAATCAAGTTTTGCAGTGTACTGCCGAACATGAACTGTGAACTCATATAGGTCCCTTTATCAAAGTTGTGCCTAATTTGATAAAAAAGGAGAACTTTTTAGTTCATTCGATTCTATTATGCCGTAACTAGTCTACTTGCAAGATAAGGCACAAATAAGTAAAATTCACCTCTCGCTCTTCTCCCGGGTTTTTTCTTCGAGATCTGGGTGCTGCATCCGCCCACCGGAGCCAAACAATCCGCCGCCGGCCTTGCTTTTCTCTTCAATCCGCTGCTCGTAGGTACCTTGGGATCAGAATCCTTGTTGGCCTTCTTGCTAACCGAGGCTGAAGACCTCGCCGCTGCTAGTGTAACGGAATATCCAGACTTGGGCCCCGGCGGACCCGAATCAGTCGGCGACGTAGCTACAACCTTCGTCTTGCAATACATGCTGGGGGCCGCCATCGGATTCAGTGTCGGGGAGGGAGAAAAAAGGTCCTCCGCCGCCGGCAGATTTAGTGTCGGGGTAGGAAAGAAAAGGGACCACCGCCGTCGCAGCAAGATTTAGTGTCGAGAGTTAGGAAAGTACAGTGATGGATTTGCCCCTACGACACGTGCAGGGTGGCTAAGAAGATTGACCGGCGAAGAAGGGGCATAGCAGGAACTAGTGTAACGGAATATCCTGACTTAACGGGCGCGATTTGAAAATATTGGGTTTGGCCATCATTCACTCGAAAGACCCCTCTCAGCAATTGGCGCCCCAATTTTTCGAATCGTGGTGATTAAAATCAACTTGGATACCGCGTTGCCTGGGCGCCCCAACTTTCGGCCGCAAAATGATATTCTCGTCCCGTCGTCATTGATGGCGAAGACTGCCGTGGCTGTGTCTGACTCGGTGCCACCGTTCAGTCTGTCACCCTGAATCGCTGTCACGGCCTTTGCGTCTGAATGGGTGTCGCGGTTGCGTCTGAATCGGCGACGCGGTTGCGCCTGTCATTGGCCGGTGGGCCACTAGCGCGCGGGGGAGGACACGCCCGCGACCCGCCCGTGTCCGGGCCGACCCAGTGGACACGCAAATTAGGTGCACAGATGGATCGAGCCGGACGCATTGGGACAGATGGGTTGTGCCGCTGCGGCGCCGCGCAGGTCGCGCGCGTCCGTGCGGATGTTCGGACACGCCGGAACGAGTTAGGTCGACCCGGTGAAGATGCCCTTAATCTAGCATGTTTGTTTTTCGGTTCGGGTTGCTATGAGAAAAGTCATTGCACATAATAATTCCGTGTTACTGTGTTGTCAGTTGTCAATTCGAGCAGAAGTAAGTGGCAAGGCGAATGATCAAAGTGAAGAGACTGCATTCTGAGAGCGGTGAGTTCAGTAGGACAATCTAACGCTTTAACGGTAACTGCTTTGGAGAAAGTTTGACAGTTGCAGCGTAGTAAAGTGTATCACTAGCTTTACCGTGCTTCCAGAACAGAAAAGAAAGCAAAAACAAAAACAAAAATCCTGGTGGCACGCACGTTGGAGCGATTATCTTGCGGATATACGTGTGGTAAGAAAGCGCGGCGACAGTAATCACCACTGACGTAACTTGGACGGCAGAAAGTCAGGTGGGAGATGCATGATTAACAGCAGGGTTAAAGCAAGCAGACAGATGATTACAAGATCGATCTTTGGCGCGTCGACTAACGCTCCCCCACCGATCGAGCGAGAGGCTGTGTTGCTCGCGCATACTCCTGCGTGTTTTGCTGTTGCTTTTTTCGAGGGAACAGACTACGAGTCGGCCGGTGATCGGTTCCATGTCTGGAGCTGGAGATAAGACACCTACCTGCGTGCGGTTTACTTGTTTCCGTTGCGATTTTAGGAAGGACGGTGCTACGCGTCTCCCCGTCAAAACTTCCGATCCCGGATCCTCCTGCTACACGTATTCCATCTAATTCCCGTTTTTGCTACACTGTCCGCTTTTTCTATATAATGTCTCGCTTTCGCTATATGTAGTAAAAAACGGTTAGATCTAAAAAATAGAAAAATAGATTGGATCTCGCCGGAGATTTCGTCGTAGACGTCGTCGGCGACTGTGTAGCAAAAATGTTGTGCTAGTGTAGCATATTCAACCTCGCTGGCGGCTTTCGCCGGTACACCTCACCGGAGACCTCGCCGAAAACTATGTAGCAAAAGAATTATGCTAATATAGCAAAATCAGAGAACAATTGTAGCAATTGTTTCTATACTAGTGTAGTTTTTTTTTTCGCCAGAGACATCGTTGGGGTCTCGCCGAAATTCATAGGTGCAGAAAAAGAGTGTAGCATTTGGAGAACATCAAGGTAGCAAAACCGAAACGAATACATAGCAAAACATAAATGAGTATATAGCAAAACCAGTCACCGATTCACCCAAGTAGCAACATCATGCACTCATGGGCAACATCGTAGACCCAAGGTAGCAGAGCCGTCTGCTGTCGGTAGCAACGGTCTATATCCAGGGTAGCCAAAAGTCACCCGCCATCGGTAGCAATGTCCCCAACCATGGGTAGCAACAGTGTCGACCGTTGGTAGCAAATCCATCCTTCATAGCTAGCATTCACGGGATGCGCCATCTCCAATCGTCGGTCCTGTCGGAGTTGGGTGAGAGAGCTGCGGAGAGGAAGTGTCTGGCGAGGCCCCTGCCGATGGCGACCCGCGCCTGCCGAGGAGCAAGAAGGGAGCGGGGTGACACGCGTCGGTATGTGGCTTGGCGGCGCGGCGACGCGGACGCGGCAGCACGACGGCGCGGGCGCGGCAAGCAGGGCTGGCGGCGCAAAAATCGCGGGGCACGGACACGTGCCTGCAAGCTAGCAGGGAAGGAAGCGTGCGTTCCGTGAACCGTCTACCCGGGAATATACGGGATCCCGGCGGAGGGTTATCATTTTCCTTTTAGGAAGCGGTCGCCTTTCATAGAAGCGCGCAATCCTCGTGGACATGCGTGGTGCCTGCCTGAACTACTAGCTACACTGCTACAGTACCTAGTAGCCGGCCGAGTAGCACGTGAATCTGTTGCAAGGGCCATCAATGTTGGGTGCATCCCGGCAATGCCGATCCCGTCGTGTGCTCGCCGACGATACCTGGCCGGGCTTTCATGAGCTGGCGCCAGGCTGCGCTGACGTATGGTTCAGCTTCCAGGCACAGCAGCCCGGATATATTGACACGATTTCTGGTTCCAGCACGTACTAGTACGATTTAGCTTCCAGCACAGCACGCACGCGCGCATGTCGCCATGCGCCGAATTCCGGTTGGAGCCGCTCGGCATGGGTCGAGGCGAGGCGTGATACGTTCAGCACACGTTGACGCACTAATTCGAGCAATCCATCGTGGCAAACATTAGGGCCCGGGGCAGAGGAGGAGTAGGAAGTCAGAGTCTGTACGATACGCTTTCGAGCCTACCACCCGTCGTCGTCGTCGCAGCGGATTCTATCGCGCCGGGGCCGGCCCGTGGGTTCCCCTGATAGATGCGTGATGCGTCGCGGCAGATGGATGTATGATATACTAGATAACGTAGGCGCGAGTTACCGTGTTCGTCTATTAAGAATAAATAAGTTATGAAATAGTAAAATTATATTTTAAATAAAAGTTTGTATTGTAATCTAGGTTTATTTAAGAAATAATTGTTGGGTTGTTTGACGTGATGGATCATATGTCACTCAGAATATGAAAAGTTATGAAATAGTAAAATTATATTTTAAATAAAAGTTTGTATTGTAGTCTAGATTTATTTAAGAAGTGTTTGCTGGGTTGTTTGACGTGATGGATCATATGTCACTCAAGGCCAGTAGAATGTTTCATCGGTTGGTCAAAGTTACCATGGACCAAGGATCGGACACCATGAGCATCGGAGGATACAGTGTAGTGCGCTAATGTGGTAGTGAATGTTCCCAACACTATTAACGTGAAAAGAAACTGAACACCCGGATTAATTTTATTGCACGTCATTGAGTCATTAGAGGCCCAATTAACCATATAAAGCCTATTTAATATCCAGAGAAGCGTCCCTAAGGGATATTAGGGCCATGCATGATTTGAAAAGCATCCGACGGTTAGAAATAGGCAGATAATGTGATTCCACGGCCAAAAACATATAGGTCCTGAGAAAGCTTCCTCTTGTTCCGGTTAATATCCCTAATATCCGTCTCCGTTGGATGCCCTACGCCCTATCCGTTTCCAGTCAGATATTCGTGCGTCTATCCGTCCCTCTTAGAATGATCTCCCTCCACGCTAATCATGAAAGCATTCGTTGAATAGGTACGAGAGCAAATCTATCTTGCGACGCATCGAGCAGAGCTGGCCCGTGAACTTTTTTTTTGGCACAACTCATTCGCGTTGCGCACTGTACAAGCAGCTGGCTACGTCCGTGAGCAAGACCAGGGGCCATCAACCCAACAATGATGCTTCCCTTTAAAGACAAACAAATGATTCCGGCCGCGTGACCCAGCCTTTTAAGCAAGGGCGTCTCGCGAAAGACCAAGAAGAGAGCAAGTAGTGTCGTCGTGGATCATCATGTGTATATATATATATATATATATATATATATATATATATATATATATATATATATATATATATATATATATATATATATATATATATATATATATATATATATATATATATATATAGAGGACTCGACGGATAATAATCATCCACGCA
Organism: Avena sativa; assembly: GCA_916181665.1. Classification (NCBI taxonomy): domain Eukaryota; kingdom Viridiplantae; phylum Streptophyta; class Magnoliopsida; order Poales; family Poaceae; genus Avena; species Avena sativa. The sequence continues at coordinate 34,950,411 of OV702291.1, forward strand.
GGTTCGCCATTGCGCACCCACGTGTCTCGATCCATTTAGTCGACGCTGCCGCCTTTCTTCGTGTGACTGTGTCCTTGTCCTTGCGCAAACTCTCGGGCACACGGGCGCGCGCACTGACGCACAATGGATACTAGAGATTGAAAATTGAGTGGGGACAGCTTGGCCTCATAGCTCATACACTGGATCCGCCAGGCGACACATTATCATCGGCTGGCAACGACAAGCAACAGGGCCACGGAATAATCCATGTGATGTTATGCATCTTTCTATCTCATCACTCCGCCCTGATCTTGGATTCGTGTACGGCACTCCTGCTGCATGTACATTTTTTTTTTAAATAGGCGCATATATTACTTTAAAACAATGTTTACACCTGACCTCTGCATAACTTGGATGCACACATCCGTTCAACCACACACGACAAATCCAAAGTTAAAACAAGATTACAAAACATAGTACTAAGAAAAAGCGCCTCCATCTAATGTTGATCTATACGAAGATCACGCTGACATCCATGTCGGGACAAGATATCCCTCGCCGTGTCCTCCAATCGCGTACACCCCTCCACAAATAAGTGGCGGAGATCCATACGCTGGAGAGTAGTCCATGATCAGAGAATAGCCGTAGCTCGATAGATGACCTGCAAAGAAGAAGACACAATGTTATTAAAAATCTTGTCATTCCTACATAGCCAAAGCGACCAAATAATGGCAAGCGCTCCCATCCTAAACATAGTCCCATATTTATCATGTATCCCATATAACCAGTTGCCAAAGACATTGGCAACCGATCGAGGGGACGATAAACCCGAGGCCATATGGATGATTGACCATATAGAGCGAGCAAATTTGCATTGGAAGAATAGATGCTTAATTGTCTCGTCCTGATGACAAAAAACACATTGAGTACTTCCGTGCCAATTCCTCTTAGCAAGATTATCTCTTGTAAGAATTACCCCTTTACGAAAATACCATGCAAATATTTTTGTTTTAAAGGGCATTTTCATCTTCCAAATTTTACTATTATTATCGACTGGAATATCAGGTTGAATCAAAGCTCTATACATCGAATCCACTGAAAATTTACCACTCTCTAGTAAATTCCATTTGAACTCATCCACCCCCTCCGACAACTGTACCGTGGTTAGTCGAACTAAAAGATTATTCCACGATATTAGTCTGGGGCCTATTAGACTTCTTCTGAAAGTCACATTAGGAGTATTATTTTCCATTACCATGAAAATTGTATCTCCTTTGTGTCTAACGATCGAGTAAAGAGCAGGATATTATTCTCGGAGAGTAGTTTGGCCAAGCCATTTATCCTCCCAGAATCGAATTGCGAACCATCCCTAATATTAAAAGTACCAAATCCGAAGAATTGTTTTTTGGAGGCCATGAGCCCCGCCCAAAAATGTGAATCTCCCGGTTTCCAAACCATCTGAGACACCGCTTTGGATCCAACATACTTCCTCCACAACATAGTTTGCCAAACACCCTCTTCAGTAAGTAGTTTAAATAACCATTTACTTAATAGTGCGGTGTTTTTGACTTGCATATCATGTATGCCTAGTCCACCATACTCTTTGGGCCGGCAAACCACATTCCATTTGGCCAGTCGATATTTCTTTTTTTCACTATCCCCTTGCCAAAAGAATCTTGATCGGAAATAATCCACTTTCTTCAAGACCCCTTTCGGCAATAGGAAGAACGAAATCATATACAGTACCATATTGGTGAGTACTGAATTTATGAGAACTAGTCTTCCACCAAGGGATAGTAACTTGCCTTTCCAGCTATTTAAACGTTTTTGGAGTCTTTCCTCTACGAGTTTCCATTCAGCAATAGTGAGACGCCGATAATGTATCGGTATACCCAAATGGTTGATTGGAAATTGCCCCTGTTCACAGCCGAAAAGTTCAGCATACAGGTGTGCCTCGCTCTGGGCCTCGCCAAAACAATACAATTCACTCTTATGGAAATTAATTTTCAATCCAGAGAGTTGCTCGAAGGCTGAAAGTATTAACTTCAGATTCTTAGCTTTCTCTATATCATGATCCATAAATAGAATTGTGTCATCAGCATATTGAAGGATAGACAGTCCTCCATCCACCAGATGTGGGACTAATCCTACAATTTGGCCCGCAGCTTTTGCCCTCTCAATAAGAATAGCCAACATATCCGCCACTATATTAAATAGTATCGGCGATAGTGGATCCCCTTGCCTCAACCCCTTCTTAGTCTGAAAGTAATTGCCCGTATCATCATTGACTTTTATGGCAACGCTACCACCAGATATAAAGGATTGTATGAGAGCACACCACTCATTTGAAAAACCTTTCATTCTGAGTGTTTGCTGAAGGAAAGACCAATTAACTTTGTCATAGGCCTTCTCAAAATCAATCTTGAACAACACCCCATTAAGTTTTTTGGAATGTAGCTCATGGATTGTTTCATGAAGGATTACCACACCATGCAAGATGTTTCGTCCTTGCATGAAAGCAGTTTGAGAAGGCCTGACAACATGATCGACAACTGTATTTAGTCTAAAAGTGGCAGCTTTTGTGAAAATCTTAAAGCTAACGTTAAGAAGGCAGATAGGATGATACTGTTGTATACGCTCTGCATTAGTAACCTTAGGCAGTAGAATTATATTTCCAAAATTTAGTCTAAAAATATCAAGTTGCCCGTCATGCAAAAAGCTAAATAATTCCATCAAGTACAGTTTAACTATTTCCCAAAAATGTTGGTAAAATTCAGCTGGGAAACCATCAGGACCTGGTGCCTTGTTGTGTTCCATCTGGAAAACTACTTTCTTAACCTCTTCCTCCGAATAAGGGGCGGTCAGAAAGCTATTTTCCTCGGCAGATACCACCGGAATGTCCGCGGTATTAGCCTCATCCAGAGTGAAGGAAGTCTCTGGTGGTGGCCCAAACAAGGATTTGTAATAACTAGTAATGTAGGACTTGAGATGATCCTGGCCCTCAATGATACCTTCATCCTGGTTAAGAGAGTGAATACATTTTTTCTTGTGCTTGCCATTGGCAATAGCATGGAAGTATCTTGTATTCGCATCTCCCTCCAAAATAAATTTCACTTTGGAGCGTTGATACCACTTGAGTTCCTCCTCACGCAATAGTCTGGCCATCTCCGCATTGGATTGGCTTTTAAGCTCAATCTCATGTGCAGATAATGGTCTAACTTCCGCATAGGCTTCAAGATCATCAATAATAGAGGAAAGGCGAATTTTCTCCTTTTTCAGGATGCCATCAGTATTTTGAGCCCATCCACGAAGGAAATTACGTAAAGCACGTATTTTTTTGTTCCATCGTTGAATTGGTGTATGACCACCGACTGGTTTTATCCAAATTGCCTTAACCAACTCAGGGAACCCGTCACGAAACAGCCAACCTAGTTCAAACTTGAACTCGTGCTTGGTATGTCATGGCAGCGACCCAACAGACAAAAGGATAGGGGCATGATCTGACAAAGCTTCAATATGTTCAAGGGCCCTTACGGTTACCATGGGGTACTTCACTTCCCATTTTGTATCCATAAGTACCCTATCTAGCTTTTCGTATGTTGGCTCCAGAAGACTATTTGCCCAAGTAAATTGTCTTCCTATCATTGTAACCTCTCGCAGGTTCAAGCTGTCTATGACAGCATTAAACATGAAGGGCCAATGACCATCAAATCTTCCCCGACTTTTTCTCATGAGGGTATCTCATCAAATTAAAACCCCCACCTATAAGAATAGGGTACGGATTATCCTTTGCAAGATTTACCAACTCACGCAAAAAGTCAGCTTTAAAAACTTCCTGGGCAGCTCCATATATGGTGACTAGAGACCATGTGAAATTATCAGCCTTGTTACGGACATGGAGTTTAATAAAAAAATCTCCGACCGAACTAGCTAAAATTTCCATGGTTTCATCTCGTACACCTAACAGAATACCCTCGGAACGACCACGTGGTGGCCGAGATACCCACGTAAAGTCCACTCCACCAGAAAGACGATTGAGTAGAGCTTGTGAATAGTCTTGTCTACCCATCTCAGAAATACCCAGAAAATCCAAACGATGATCTCTCACACAATCGGCAAAAAACAAATGCTTAGCCAAGTCACGAAGACCTCTGCTATTTGAAAACATGTCATTCATTGAGAAACAATAGGTTGTTTGGATACACGAGGTCTCTTCCGCAACTTTTGGCTCTTTGATTTCCGACCTGAGGCTTTAAGCTCATATAAAGCATCAAGCCCCATCTCATCAAAGCCCACATCCGACACTTCACCGACTAAGTGAGAAAGGAGTTGACCATCTACTGTGGCATGCAACTCCTCCTCCTCAGATGGTAAATAGTCAGGTAACAATGAAACTTTAGGAGTAACCATTAAACGGTCAACCTCCATATGTCTCAAAATAGAACTAGAAATATTAACTTCCGCTACAGAACTACCCAACTTGATACCAACATTGGAAAGCTTATCAACAATCACAGGATTAGAGAAAGAAATGAATGACTTCGAAGAACCCTTAGTCTCCTGAGGATCAAGGTTCATTTCCGCCTTCCTCCTCATAGCCTTACCCAGCGAATCTTCATCCGTAGCGGAAGCACCTAGAGCATCGGTGCCGTGTCGAAGGCTGCGTTTCGCTGGAGTCCCGTCCACCGCCCCCCTTGCGACAGGGTGCGGCCGCGTCGGTCCTCGGCGAACCCAACCCCTCCTGGGCTAGGTTGCCATGGCCGATCCCCGACCCCTCCTGGGTCGGTGCACCACGATGCCCCCCCAGCTGGGGCAGGGCGCCCTCGCCCACCTGGTCCGCCTGGTCAAAGCACAACGGAGGAGTCCCCAACCCCTCCTGGGTCAAGGCTCCCCCACCAAGGCGCGTTGACGGAGCCTAGGGAGTGCGGGTCGTCAGCCCCTCCTGGGCCAACCCCGCGCCATGCAGCAACCCCTCCTGGGCCACCACCGCATCCTCGCACGCAGTAAAGAAGGATCCCTGCGGACAAAGTCGCTCGTGACTGTCCACCACGTCCACTGCTGGCGCCACGGTGGTCCTAGGTGAAGCACCCGAGGGCGAGACCACGTCCCTACACGGAATAGTCCTGCCGAGCACATTCGGGCGAGATCTGGCAGGAGACGGAGACACCCTATAAGGCCGAGCGAAGTGTAACGCCTCCTGAAGCTGAGAATGAGTGACCCTCGGTCTAGCTCCCGTGGGCGAAACCCCACGAAGAGGTGAGTCAAGCGGGAGAGCATCCAACAACTCCTTTCCACGCGGCGTAGTCGGGGTGGAGTTGAAAGGGGTGACAGCATACACCTGAACAACTGTCTGACGAGAAGATGTCGGAGCTGAAGCACCCTGTCCTGACGGCTGCACAGCCGAAGACCCACCCGTCGGTGGTGTAGGAGCCGCCTCAGAAGTATCCATCACATCATCACCACTCGGCCTAGCACCATCATCCCCAGAATCATCAGGGCCCTTCCTCCAAAGAAACGGCGAGAAGTCAGGCTCCGGAACAAAACCAGCAGGCTCAATACGAAAACGTAGCTCGTAACCCTTCAGCAGCACCACAGCATCAGAAGTAAGATAAGCTCCCAATGCATCCTTCTTCTGGAAAACAGATATATCAAACATCCCAACCAAGATACGAACCAGGCCTCTCCGCCTAAGGCACAACAAATCCACATCGATAGGACTACCCAGAAGGGATCCAACCGCCCACAAGCCCAGAAAAGTCCGCAGCGAATGAGGAACCCCCTCAACATGCAACCAAACCTGATGCAATTCACACTTATGAGGCACCTCCTGCATCCTGTAGGCAGAGACCGACAGCTGGGTCTTACCCAGAGGCATAGAAAACTGACTACCATCCACCCTATCAAGGTCCTCGAATGAAGGGAAACTGACAAGAAAATCATTGGTCCCATGCTTAAGAGCCTCCCACTTCCATTGAGCCTTTACCTAGCATCTCCTAGCAATCTGTTGTTGCACCACATCAGCAGTAACTGGCTCACCCAAAACCTGAACCAGCGCAATGGGGGTCTTACTTGTCCCCAGGTTAGGGTGTACCACACTATCAGGAATCTGCGCAAAATGCGCCTTATCATGTCCCACTCCGACCATGTAAGCGGTGGGACGGGGTTGCTTCAGAACCGGACACCTGAGCGTAGGGTGGGAAGGCACATCACAAATATAACAATAATGAGTCGCCTTACAATCCTTCGACGCATGAGAGTCCGAAGCACATTTCCAACACCTGAAAACTTTCTTCTTCTTGGGCGCATTCCCAGATGTTAGCACCCCTTGCGACCCGGACGGGACATTTGCGTCCACACTCAGCTGCATGCCCTACACCCCACCCTGCTCAACGGGATACTGGGGCGGGGTAAAGGGCATCTGGTGAAACCCGAACTGCTGCTGTCCCTGCATCTCATGCTGGATCGGCTGGTAATGCGGATGCACAATCGTCCTAGGAGCCCCCGCCGTCTGCGGCTGACCTAGAGCAAGTTTCTTCTTCATCTTTCTCTTAGGCACAGAAGTAGCGGCAGAAGTAGCACCGGCCACAAACGGCGGAGCACCACCATGCGATCCCAATGGCGGCACACCACCCCCCACACCTCCTCCCACCGCACCTGGGTAAAGCGAAGAAGGGCCGCGGTACGGTGCTTGCAGCGGCTGCTGATGCATGGCGTGACCAGCCGCGAAGTACGTAGCGGGGGGGGGGGGGGGGGGGGGCGAAAACCATCCCCGGCGGGAAGCCCGGGGGGAACTGCGGTGAAGAGCTTAGTACGTACAAAGCAAGCTCATCCGAGCCATCCTCTTTGTATTGCCTTACGGGTGTCATTCTCTTTGGAACTCTCAACATTATGAAATACAGAAAAAGCTTAAGTTTGTGTCATGCAACTAATATACTACTACTAGTACGACAAAGCAATGTAGTGTCACAGGCAAAATACTTGCCTCTATCCATTAAATAAGGAGAGTTTTGATTTGGAACACCAAAACAAAACAAAAAAAGCTACAAGGACGGGATTACTCTCCCAAAATTACAACACTCAAAAGTTTTGGTCCCGTGGCAACCCAAATGCGAGCCTCCTCTTTAATGATCTCAAGGAGAATAGACGGCGGTGCGAATTTGTTTGTTAGTGAAGACTCGTGTATTTCGCTCCTTCCATATCGTCCACTAACAAGCATGGTTAAAGAGGCCATGGCTTTGCGATTTAGAGTCGATTTGCGAGACATTTTGGTCTACCATTGCTTTGATAGATAGGTCCGAAGACCATTCTTGGATTCTAATATCCTCTAAGCCAGGCCAATTTTTAACCATTCCCCAAATTCTCTTGGAGAACCTCCAATGCGAGAAAACATGTGCCTTCATTTCTTTGGTTTGCTTGCAAAACGGACAAAGACCACAATTTGTCCATCTTATCTTCTCAGGACGGTCCACCGTCCATAGCCTATTTTGGATGGCCAACCAAGCGAAGAACTTTATCTTTGGTGGCGTCGAAACTTTCCAAACTAGCTTGTTCATGCATGTGAGGGTTGCTTCAATAAATTGGGCACTGTATGTAGATGTCGTTCTGTACTCCCCATTAGCCATGAGATTCCAAACAATGGAGTCTTCGATCTCCTCATTAAGATGTATGCTATTAAGCTCATGCCATAGACATAGGTACTCGTGTATGTGAGGGATGGTCAAGTTGATATCCATCTTTATTTTTTATATCCATGCATTGTGCATTGCTTGTTTGACACTTCATTTCTTTCTTGTGGAAGATTGAAAAATGAGAGGGGGATGTCTTTGGGCTTCCTCCCATTGAGCCAAGGTGAGTCCCAAAAATTAGCAATCTTTCCATTGCCAATGGTGATGGTAGTGGCGGCATAGAAACGACTCATATCCTCCGAATCACATGGTGTGTCCATGCCCACCCATAACTTGGATGGGTCTCGCCACTCAACCCAAGGCCATCTTAATCGGAGAGCTCTTGCAAATTTTTCAAGGTGAAGAATCCCCAAACCCCCAAGATGGGTAGGCCTACACACCGCTTCCCAATTTATTTTGCATTTTCCACCGGAGATTTTGTTCCGCCCACAAAAAATCCCTCTCAATATAGTTCATGATTGCAAAGCATCCCGGCGGATTGGTGATCGGTGTGAGATGGAAGATGGATTGCGGTGTGAGGACGGATTTTACAAGCGCTCCATGTCCGACCACGTTGATGTTCTTCCCATCCCAGGTAACTAGTTTACCGGCCATGTTGTCCTCAAGCGGTCGGAAGTCGACCCTTTTAAGTTGCCACGGTGAAAGTGGAAGGTCTAAGTATTTCAAAGGGAAGGAGGAATGGATCACCGGCAAACCCCTAAGCACCACGTCTAGTGCAACATTTTAACATCTAATGGGCACCACCAAGCTCTTTTGGAAATTTGTTTGGAGACTGGTGATCACTCCAAAAGCCTCTAGAATGGAGGGGAGGTTTTGAATGTCCTCAATATTTGGAGCAACAAAAATAGCCGCACCATCCGCATATATAGTTCTAAAGATTCATCTTCCTCTAATATTGCTTAGGAGACCATGATGTGTGGCCAACGCAGGAATTTGTTGTAGGGGGTCAATGGCGAGGACGAAGGGTAGCTGATAAAGTGGGTCTCCTTGCCTAAGACCTCTCCCATGCTTTATTGGGACACCGACAATTACATTTAGGAGGACTCTTGAAGATGAAGTACAAAGCAAGGCGGCGATCCAATCTCAGAATTTTGGCGGGAACCCTCTCCTCTTGAGAAGCGCAAGGATGAACTCCCATCTTACAGAGTCAAAAGTTTTGCGGATATCAAGCTTTAAGATAAGCGTGTGGATTTTTCTTTTGTGTAGCCTCCTCGCGAGGTTACGGACATATTTTTTTTTATCATGGATGCTTCTTTTCTTAATAAAAGCACTTTGGGCGTCGAGGACAAGGTCGTTCATGAGAGGAGCAATATGGATAGCAATCATCTTCATAATGATTTTGGCTATGGCATGGATCAAGCTAATGGGTCTATACTCGGTAATATCTTTGGCCCCCTCCTTCTTCGGTGTAGGCATCCCAATGCTACATGGTTTCAATCAATATAATACTACCTCTAAATAATAATTGTTGCATCATCATAATATCATGCTCATGTCATCATGACACATTGCATTTGAGCATCATATTAAAACCTTATATTGCTTCTTCTCCTCATATTGCATGTGCCTTATTAATATTTTGCTTCTTGATATATTGTATTTGCTTCTTGATGTAATGCTTGATGCCAAAGTTGAGTTGGAGGCATATCTTTTACAATTCCATCACTTTGCCACCTTCCTTTTGTTTCCATCCACAATTCTACTATCCCATTTATATATGAGCAAATGTTTTTTTCCTTTGGTATTTAACTCTAGCTCATAAATATTTGTTTTCACAATATTTAAGTGTGGGAGCTACTTTGCATGCTATGTGGTCTAGAATTCCTTTCTATCTTCTTTTCATGGTTTTATTCAAGTTTATATGTAAATTTGATTTAATGAGGCCATATAAACCATAGTGGCTCATACACACTATAATTGACCTTCTTACTTCAAATATACCCTTTTTCAAAATGGACCCATGACAGGAATCTTGAATGGATTCCAAATATGGTATTGCATGACCCATGCAAGCTTATGAAATCTTCCCAAGACGTTAGACCTGGCTCTGGCTCAACCAACTGACCCTGATAATCGCATCCTTGGTCGAAGATGTTGTCATCACGCTCGTCTTTGGCGATCATGGTGTGCATGATCACACAAACATTCATCACATCCCACATCCTTTTCATGCTCTAGGTTCTAGCAGGGTATCGAACAATAGCCCACCTTGACTGAAGCACACCAAATGCTCGCTCCACATCCTTCCTAACGGCCTCTTACTCTTTCGCAAACCTCTTGCATTTCTTATCTCCAGGGTTGCGGATTGTCTTTAAAAACGTGGACCACGAGGGATAGATACCGTCAGCTAGCTAGTAACCCATTTCATAAGGATTGCCACTGATCTCATAAAAAACTTGTGGGGCATTGCCTTTTGCCAGTCTAGCAAACACTGGAGACCACTGCATCACATTGATATCATTGTTTGATCCAGCCATGCCAAAAAGGAGTGCCAAATCCAGAGATCCTTTGATGCAACGGCCTCTAGTATGACGGTGCACCCCTCGGCATGCCCTTTGAATTTCCCTTGCCAATCAAAAATATAGTTCTTCCACTGCTAATGCATGCAGTCGATAATGCCAAGCATCACAGGTAACCCCATACTCTCGTTGATAGACAAAAGACGGACAGTGTCTTTGGTGTTTGGCTCTCTCAGGTGAACTTTGCCAAGAACCACAATAACTGTGCTGTAAAACTAGTACATGGCATGTGAACTCGCTCATGCACATATGGACTCATGATTTGTGTATGGATGGGTTGGTCCGCATAACTCATTCTGGATGAGTCGCCCCACTAGGCCGGGTCGGGCCGGTGGAGATGCCCTGATGCACGGAATGTCCGGCTAGCTAGTACGAGCGAGTTCGTGTTCGTGTTCTGAAGCTAGATGCACGGATGGATGAGGCAGGCATTGCCACGTAGACAGAGCCCTCGTAGGGTGTGCCATGGGCCATGGGAACCACAGATAGTAACTAAACTATGCGAAAACTTTAGCAAAACTAGATCGCGACGGTGCAACCGTCGCGCGCTACGGCGGTACAGCCTACGTGCGAGTACGACGCCGATGAGATACATGCTGGATAATTCACGCAGTCCATATACATCCACTGTTAGCTGTCACTAGTGGAGAACGGGCCTTTAGTCTTGGCTGTAAGAGCCTTTAGTCCCGGTTGTGGTACCGAGATTACAGAGGCGGGACTAAAGACCCATCCACTAGTCCCGGCCCTCTTACCACCAGGGACCAATGGGCATCCACGTGGCCGTCTCTGCGGGCGCAGGGCGCCAACCATTAGTCCTGGTTCGTATTACGAACTGAGACAAATAGTTTTCTGCCGCGGCAGAATTTTAGGCACTTTCTTTGCCACGACAGAGAATTCAATTTGTATCTTTTTTTTCATTTCAAAATTGTTTTCTACGCTACCACATACCGTACATGTTCGTGCATACATAAGATAACTTCTCTTAAGATCGAGCATACAAATATATACATGATAGTTACACATGGAGATCACAATTATCGGGACTAGAGCCCGTCTATTCAATTACACAGTCGGGGATCATCAGCGCCTATTCACACTAAATTCTCCGACGTCATCTATCATCTCGTTCATCAAGAATCCTGCTAGTTCTTCAGCAATTGCTACTACGCGTTGCTCTGGTAGGAGCTGATCCCGTATTTTCTCGAACTATATAAGAAAAGGAGATCAATATGAATATCAATCATGATAACAAAAAGTGACGGTAATAAAATAATATTGTGAATGTATTGCTTACATCGATTCTATAATCATTCATCTCACTGGTAAACGTGCGAATGAACTCGCAAACGTAGAATCCACATAGATTCGCCTTCGGTGGCTGCCTCGCGCACTTTACGAGAATATAATTCAATCAAAATAATAATCTAACATCATAATTGTATTGAAACTAGAAGTAAAGAGATGCGTGTACTACTTACCGAGACCGGCTTAAACGTCAGCTTCTCACTAAAGTCACCCGTAACCGCACTCTTAAACTGGTTCCAAACCCTGCCCGGTAAAGAAAATGAATGAGTTATTTATTACGTTATATCTCAGGAAATCAACGAAAGAGACCGATGTAGCGCGAAAATTACCTATGGAGCATGTCCTGCATGTCCCTAAACATTTCCAGGGGTCTCTTTAATGGGTCCATGACTTCAACTCTTCTCTTATCAAGTTGAATGTCTAGCAGAATCCAGTGGAAACTACACACGTTTATATATACATCAGTAACTCATCAATTACACTTAACATCGAGTAAGCAAAAGTGAATGTGTACAACAGAGTAAGACCCTCACACGAAATTGTAAGGAAATAGTATGTGGTCACAGAAATTTTGCTCCGTTAGAAACCTTAGAAGGTTTTCCTGCGTATCCTCGGGTTTTGTCGTTAGCGTCTTTACATGTATTTTATCTGGGTCAATGAACCCAACACTAAAGATTGACCTTCTTTTACATTCCATGATCTTCATTCTGCATAATAATAGAGTACAAAAGGATATAATTAGGATAATTACATGCAATGAACTAAACAACTGAAAAAATGAACAACTTATATATAGACAATGAATTCAACAACTTATAGACAATAGCAACTCATGATAGATTTGTCGAGGGCGTCGAAAGCGTATAACTCAAAGAGTTCTGAAAACTCAACATGGACCTCTTCTTCTCGGAAGTAGTAGTCATGTGGGACTTTCGCCACGATCATTATTCTCTCCTGCTTTACGGCTTTCAAGTACCAGTTATGTAAACTCCGCATTTGTGTTGGCAGTTGTTGGAACTGCTCAAAGCTGACCAGAGGCTTCCCTGGGACATATGTAGGGACTACCTGAGCCTTGGGTAACTTTTCGTCCTTGGGACATAGCAATTCCTCAATAGTCACATTCATAGAGGCCGCAAGCTTCGCAGCTTCTTCCATATTCTGCTGGGAAATGTCATGGGATACCACCTTGAGGGGTGGGGTCATTTTTTTGGCCTGTTCCCCGAGCTGGGGGATGTCCTTTTCTTTTCCGGGTTGCACTTTGACTTGATGATTTGCTCTCGCTTGCACTTCTTGATTTGCTCTTCTTCACTTCCTTCTGAAGTGTGCGTTGATAGTCATCTGGCTTATGGTGCAAGTTATATTGCGATTTTGTGTTCAGAAAAGAAAGTGCATACGCTTTTTTCTTCTCGGTGTATACTGGGGCAGGCTCGGGTTTCTTCTTTTGAAGCTGCGCAACACATTCGGCATTTACGATCATGTCGTTTTCCTCGGCAGTACGATCGTAAGGTCTGATGGGAAGATTCTTATGAGGTACTCTTGGGAGGGGCGACATTTGTCGTTTTGGGCTGCTGCATCGTTTAGTCCTTATCGACGGAGCACACTTCCGCTTTTTGTCCTTAGCGGGCGGAGAAGGCGGCTGTCCCTGTGGTGGAGATCGAGATGGACTCGCGCTGTGGTGGTCGTAGTCATGGGGTGGGATTCTTGGAGGTGATGGAGGTGAAGGTGACATGCGACGACTCGGTGGCGGTGTTGGCCTTGGCGCTGAGCCTGGAAGCTTGATGTTGTTCTTGTCCCATAAAATGATGCCACCCAAAACTTCTCCGAGTGTCCTCTCACCTTCAGGTCCAGGGATGTCAAGCTCCATTGAGTCCCACCCCGTTGTGATTTCATCCACCCCGACTTTAGCATAGCTAGCTGGAGTCTCACGGCCATGCCAGCATGCATCAGGTGGACAAGGTAAAGCACATCCGACCGCCACCTTGACGGATAGGTTCTTCACCTTCTGATGGAGCTCACAAGATGCCTCCTCCTTGATTCCATCCACGGGGTAGCCAGGACCGCCATCTACCATCCGTGCATTGTCAGACGGGACCTCCGATTCAGCCACGCTGCTTCTCCGCTGAGATGGAACGGCGGTAATATCGAGTGCAGGATCTTGCAGGCGTGCTACTCCTCGAAGTTCGTCAATCTGTTGCTGATGCATTCGAAGTGTTCCTAGCAACTCGGTGAACCTGTCTGCATCCTCCTCTTATCGTCGCCTCTTTGCTCTCTCTTGGCTCCTATAAGTATCTCTGTCTTTGGGAAACCCCATCTCCCAAGTATAACTAGTGCCAAGGCCTCGTACTCGTCCTCCGCATTCTTTATTCCCGAGGGCCTTTGTCAGCAAGTCATTCTCTCTATCGGGACAGAACTTTGTTGTCCCCTCTTTAATTTCCTTAACCACTCTCTGTCATGTCTCCCGGGGTATCCTAATCCCGTCACTGCAAATAAGGTCCCATGTTTTTTCGTCATACTCACTTCCATGCCCAAGGAACCAATTTCTTGCCCTCAGATCCCATTCTTCGCGTATTGGTTCTGGAGTGATCCCTTTAGCAAGCAACTCACTCTCTTTAGCATCTCACTTTGGCATGGCAGTCGCATAGCCCCTGGCCCCAGGTGATGGTGATATTTCTTCATCGCGGCATTTTTCTTGTTTTTTCCGACTTTTCCATAGCAGGTTCTGACTCCTTATACTTCACAAATGCATCCCGGTTAGCCCGTTGCTTCGTTAGATAGGCTTCGAATTTAGGAAGAATCTTCGTCTTCTGATACTTTTGCCATAATGCTTTCTTCCAGTTCTTGAATAGTTCGGCCATCTTCGTAAGAGTCCACTGCTTAACTTTCTTCCTCAATGCAGCTGTGTCGGCATCATCCTCACATTCTGGTAGGGTGAAATGTGTCATGAGGTCATTCCAAAGACCCTCTTTGTACCTGTCGGTGGCATACTCACCCTCTTTCGCCCCTTTGGTCTTATTCCACTCTCGAACGGTGATCGGGATGCGATCCCTAACCATAACTCCGCATTGTTGTACAAATACAGTTTTAGCCTTTTCGGGTTCCAACGGTTCACCCCGTGGTGATACCACCGTAATTATATAACATGTAGATGCGTCCAACTTTTTTGGCCGAGCCTCGTTTGGAATTTTTTTTGCTCGATGTGGAGGCCTAAGAGAACAAACATTCGTCAATTTATATATATACAACTCAATTAATGCATCTACTAATCACCGGACTTCATATATATACCTCGCCGGACTTCGTTAAGGTTCCATCGAGGTCGTCGGCTTCTCCATCAACGGAGCCGTTGGCTTTTCCCTGATCATTTCGGTCGACCACCTCACCCTCACCGGAGGGGTTCAGATACATCGACAGAGATTCGAGTGGATCAACATGGGCGTCGTTGATCATATCCTCGAGAATTTCTTCTTGTGCTAGGTCTCTGCGCATTGGACTAGGTGGATCCATAGTTTCTGCAAAATGCGAGATGCACACAATATTATTTCCTATATACAAATATTGCCTATATACAAATATTTCCTATATACAAAAATATATTTCCTATATACAAAAAGTCCGGGGGCCCGCGAGCACTATCACCCAAACCCTAAGTCCGAGGGCCCGTGAGCACCACCACCCTAACCCTAAGTCCAGGGGCCCGCGAGCACTACCACCCTAACCCTAAGTCCCAGGGCCCGCGAGCACCACCACCCTAACCCTAAGTCCGGGGGCCCGCGAGCACTACGACCCTAACCCTAAGTCCGGGGGCCCGCGAGCACTACCACCCTAACCCTAAGTCCGGGGCCTGCGAGCACTCCTACCCTAACCCTAAGTCCGGGGCTCACGAGCACAACCACACTAACCCTAAGTTCAGGGGCCCGCGAGCACCACCACCCTAACTCTAAGTCCGAGGCCCCGCGAGCACCACCACCCTAACCCTAAGTGCGTGGGCCCACGAGCACTACCACCCTAACCCTAAGTCTGGGGCTCGCGAGCACTGCTATAATATTACAATATACTACTATAATGCAATATACTACTATATATACTACTATAATATATGCCATACAATATAACTACTATATACACTACAAAATAAAATAATTACAACTATATACACTACAAAATAATATTACACTACCAAATAATATTACAACTATACACTACTATTACACTACTAAATAATATTACACACAAAATAATATTACACTACAAAATAAAATTACAACTATATACACTACTATTACACTAATAAATAATATTACAACTACTAAATAATATTACAACTATATACTACAAAATAAAAAATTGAAAAATAACTAGAGAACTTGGCCGGGGGCACCGCCCCGGCTGCATCGCCCGCACCGCCACTGGCGTGCACGGCTATCGCCGGCCCGGCCTGCTCCCCCACAGTGGTCGGCGCCGTCGTGGCGCTGCGTAGCCGGACGGGGGAAGGAAAGGGGCGGGGTACCTCTGGCCGGGGGCGCGCGCGGCGGCTAGAGTGGCGGCGACGGTTGGGGGTGGTGGCAGTTGGAGTGAGTGGCGGCGGCGGTTGGGGTGGTGGTGGCCGGAGAGAATTGGGCAGCCTGCCGGTGTCAATTTGTCGTCCTCGCGCGTGGTGCTCTGCGTGGTGCGTCCTCGAGTGGTGATTTGGGAGAAGAAGGGGCGCGCCAATATATAGGTGGGGGACCTTTAGTCCCGGACCGTACATCGCATCGGGACTAAAGGGTCTTTAGTCCCGCTGTGTTATACGGACCAGGACTAAAGGTCTCCCCCTTTAGTCCCGGTGCGTGCCATCCACCGGGACTAAAGGGTTTTCGGCACCGCCCAACGCGCGCGCCAACGCCACACCTTTAGTCCCGGTGTATAGCACGCACCGGGACTAAAGGTCCTCTTTTCAATTTTTTCACCCCAGGGACGCGCCTGTTTAAAAAAAATTCAATTAGCATATTTTTTAAACATTTGAATTATACGGTTTTTGCATACTTATGAATTTGAGAAAATTTTCAACATGAAAAGTTCTTGAATTTGAATAAGTAATCCAAATCTATTTTCTGTTTTATAAAATAATTATTCTAACTAGTGAAACTAATAACCATTTTGCCATTTTCAATTTAAAAATGCATTAACTATTATATTTTGCATATTTTTGAATCTCACTAAATTTTTTACATAAAAAAATGCTTGAATTTGAATAAATGATTCAAATCCATTTTCTGTTTTATAAAATAATTATTCTAACTAGTCAAATTATTAACCATTTTGCCATTTTCATGTGATTCCGACGCATGTCCGGGAAGGGGGTCACACCTGGGGCCTACACATGGCACCTACCAACCTTGCACCACTCTCACACACATATCCTAGGGGCACATGCAAGTTTTCATGTGATTCTGACGCTCCGGTGGTCTTCCTCCGACGAAAACCTAGACTGGGAGCCCCGGATCGTCTATCCCTATAGCTTTCTCCGTACGAGGGTAGCGTGGTGGACCTTTCTATTTGTTTTGGTTTGTTTAGGACATATGTACATGGAGAGCAAATGTTGGGCCAACTTTGCCACATTCTAGGCCCCGGTTGTCCCGCGGCGGGAGTTTCCACGTACAAATCCAGGATTTCACTAAGTGTTAACACATGTACGAAAATGGGGTCACACCTGGGGCCTACACATGGCGCCTACCAACCTTGCACCACTGTCACACACATATCCTAGGGGCACATGCAAGTTTTAATTTGATTCCGACGCTCCGTTGGTCTTCCTCCGGCGAAACCCTAGACCGGGGGCCCCGGATCGTCTACCCTTATAGCTTTCTCCGTACGAGGGTAGCGCGGTGGACCTTTATATTTGTTTTGGTTTGTTTAGGACATATGTACATGGAGAGCAAATGTTGGGCGACCTTTGCCACATTCTAGGCCCCGGTTGTCCCACGGCGGGAGTTTTCACCTACAGATCCAGGATTTCACTAAGTGTTAACGCATGTCCGAGAAGGGGGTCACACCTAGGGCCTACACATGGCACCTACCAACCTTGCACCACTCTCACACACATATCCTAGAGGCACATGCAAGTTTTCATGTGATTCTGACGCTCCGGTGGTCTTCCTCCGGTGAAACCCTAGATCGGGGGACCCGGATCGTCTACCCCTATAGCTTTCTCCGTACGAGGGTAGCGCGGTGGACCTTTCTATTTGTTTTGGTTTGTTCAGGACATATGTACATGGAGAGGAAATGTTGGGCCAACTTTGCCACATTCTAGGCCCCGGTTGTCCCGCTGCGGGAGTTTTCACATACAGATCCAGGATTTCACTAAGTGTTAACGCATGTCTGAGAAGTGGGTCACACCTGGGGCCTACACATGGCACCTATAAACCTTGCACCACTCTCACACACATATCCTAGGGGCACATGCAAGTTTTCATGTGATTCCGACGCTCCGGTGGTTTTCCTCCGGCGAAACCCTAGACCAGGGGCCCCGGATCGTCTACCCCTATAGCTTTCTCCGTACGAGGGTAGCGCGGTGGACCTTTCTATTTGTTTTGGTTTGTTTAGGACATATGTACATGGAGACAAAATGTTGGGCCAACTTTGCCACATTTTAGGCCCCGGTTGTCCCGCGACGGGAGTTTCCACGTACAGATCTAGGATTTCACTAAGAGTTAACGCATGTCCGAGAAGGGGGTCACACCTGGGGCCTACACATGGCATCTACCAACCTTGCATCACTCTCACACACATATCCTAGGGGCACATGAAAGCTTTCATGTGATTTCGACGCTCCGGTGGTCTTCCTCCGGCGAAACCCTAGACCGGGGGCCCCGGATCGTCTACCCCTATAGCTTTCTCCATACGAGGGTAGCGCGGTGGACCTTTCTATTTGTTTTGGTTTGTTTAGGACATATGTACATGGAGAGCAAATGTTGGGCAACGTTGCCACATTCTAGGCCCCGGTTGTCCCGCGACGGGAGTTTTCACATACAGATCCTAGATTTCACTAAGTGTTAACGCATGTCCAAGAAGGGGGTCACACCTGGGGCCTACACATGACACCTACCAACCTTGCACCACTCTCACACACATATCCTAGGGGCACATGCAAGTTTTCATGTGATTCCGACGCCCCGGTGGTATTCCTCTGGCGAAACCCTAGACCGGGGTCCCGGATCGTCTAACCCTATAGCTTTCTCCGTACGAGGGTAGCGCGGTGGACCTTTCTATTTGTTTTGGTTTGTTTAGGACATATGTACATGGAGAGCAAATATTGGGCCAACTTTTCCACATTCTAGGCCCCGGTTGTCCCGCGGCGGGAGTTTCTACGTACAGATCTAGGATTTCACTAAGTGTTAACGCATGTCCGAGAAGGGGGTCACACCTGGGGCCTACACATGGCACCTACCAACCTTGCAACACTCTCACACACATATCCTAGGGGCACATGCAAGTTTTCATGTGATTCCGATGCTCTGGTGGTCTTTCTCCGTGAAACCCTAGACCGGGGGCCCCGGATCGTCTACCCTTATAGCTTTCTCCTTACGAGGGTAGCACAGTGGACCTTTCTATTTGTTTTGGTTTGTTTAGGACATATGTACATGGAGAGCAAATGGTGGGCCAACTTTGCCACATTCTAGGCCTCGGTTGTCCCGCGGCGGGAGTTTCCACATACAGATCTAGGATTTCACTAAGTGTTAACGCATGTCTGAGAAGGGGGTCACACCTGGGGCCTACACATGGCGCCTACCAACCTTGCACCACTCTCACACACATATCCTAGGGGAACATGCAAGTTTTCATGTGATTCCTTTGCTCCAGTGGTCTTCCTCCGGCGAAACCCTAGACCGGGGGCCCCTGATCGTCTACCCCTATAGCTTTCTCCGTACGAGGGTAGTGCGGTGGACCTTTCTATTTTTTTGGTTTGTTTAGGACATATGTACATGGAGAGCAAATTTTGGGCCAACTTTGCCACATTCTAGGCCCCAGTTGTCCCGCAGCGGGAGTTTCCACGTACAGATCTAGGATTTCACTAAGTGTTAACGCATGTACGAGAAGGGGGTCACACCTGGGGCCTACACATGGCGCCGACGCTCCGGTGGTCTTCCTCCGGCGAAACACCACACATCCACACATTCCCTAGATTTATGTCTCAAATAAAAGGTTTAATACATTACATAGATTGATGTCTCAAATAAAAGGTTTAATTAATACATTATTACACATCACCAACATCTAGTGTTGTGGTTTTCTTCTGCACCGTAGCCATGGAGAATCTTCATCATTTAACAGGATGCTTGGGTCAGTTTTCACTTTGAATGGCGGAATTTCATGAAACTTATTGTTTCTTCTGACATGTCTGTCTTGTCATCCACTCCCACGATGTTTCTTTTCCCTAAAAGAACTATGTGGCGCTTTGGCTCATCGTATTCTGTATTCTTTTGCTTATCTTTCCTTTTTCTCGGTTTGGTAGACATGTCCTTCACATAGAAAACCTGAGACACATCGTTGGCTAGGACGAATGGTTCATCCATGTACGCAAGATTGTTGAGATCCACTGTTGTCATGCCGTACTTTTGGTCTACATGTACCCCTCCTCCTGTCAGCTTGACCCATTTGCACCGAAACAAAGGGACCTTGAAATTAGGTCCATAGTCAAGTTCCCATATCTCCTCTATGTACCCATAGTATGTGTCCTTCTGCCCATTTTCATCTGTTGCATCAAAGCGGACACCATTGTTTTGGTTGGTGCTCTTTTTATCTTGAGATGTTTCTGCAACCAACTGCCGAAATTCTTCTCGTGTTCCCCTTTAATCAAGGAGTCAGGCTTCCCCGGGTTTTCGGAGCGTAGAATATTCTTGTGTTTCTAGATATACGGAGCCACCACCGTGGAATTGTGTAGAACTGTGTAGTGTGCTTGAGTGAAAGAATTCCCGTCCTTACATACCATTGATTTCCTTCCTAGTGTGCCTTTTCCAGTCAGCCTCCCCTCATACCGAGATTCAGGAACACCAATCGGCTTAAGGTCAGGAAGAAAGTCAACACAAAACTCAATGACCTCCTCTGTTCCATAGCCCTTGGAGATGCTTCCTTCTGGCCTAGCACGGTTATGAACATATTTCTTTAAGACTCCCATGAACCTCTTGAAGGGGAACATATTGTGTAGAAACACAGGACCGAGAATTCTAATTTCTTCGACTAGGTGAACTAGGAGGTGCGTCATAATATTGAAGAAGGATGGCGGGAACAACAACTCCAAGCTGACCAAACATTGGACCACATCAATTTGTAACCCTGATAGACTTTCTTGATCGATTACCTTCTAAGAAATTGCATTGAGGAATGCACATACCTTCATAATGGCTAGTCGAACATTTTCTGGGGCCCTCAATGCAACCGGAAGCAATTGCGTCATAAGCACGTGGTAGTCATGAGACTTTAGGTTTTGAAATTTTTTCTCTTTCATATTTACTATTCCCTTTATATTCGACAAGAAGCCAGACAGGACCTTGATACTGAAAAGGTCTTCAAAAAAGATTTCCTTCTCTTCTTTGGTAAGAGCGTAGCTGGCAAGCCCTTGAAACTGCCTGGATGCTTATCGTCTCATCCTTTATGATGTTGCTGGTCCTCCCGTGTTGCCTAGGTATCTTTTGACTTCCCATACAAGCCTAGTAAGCCTAGAATATTCACGCAAAGATTCTTCGTCAGGTGCATCACGTCGATTGCAGAGCGGACCTCGTGCACTTTCCAATAGGGTAGCTCCCAAAATATAGATTTCTTCTTCCACATGGGTGCGTGTCCGTCAGCTTCTTTCGGAACAGGTTGTTGATGACCCACAAGTATAGGGGGTGTATCGCAATATTTTTGATAAGTAAGAGTGTCGAACCCAACGAGGAGCAGAAGGTGCTGGCTAGTGGTATGGATCAGGAATTCTCTGCAAATACTTAGCAAACGGATTTTTAGGGGTTTTC